>JAUALY010000001.1:16761026-19341117 GCA_030819805.1 Penstemon newberryi var. newberryi
CGTTTTGTTTAGTAATTAAACGACGGGTTAAATGCATGCACAATTAAGTTTCGAATAAGAAAACGTATCATTATCATTTTTTACATTATTGCGTGATAATCTTATGAACTTTTGCAAAAGCGCTTGAAGCTCACATTCGTGTGGGAGGAGAAAGTGAGTAGTTATCTTTGGCTCTTTTACTTATAAAAATAATATAGGAACAATAATTTGAGTGAATAGCAAATTATCTCCCTGTGTTATTCTAAATAGGCAATTTAACTCCCTGTGATAAATAAAAGGGCAAATTAACTCCCTTTGATAAGAAAAATGGAAAAATACCTCCATATATTTTTATAAAAGAAGCACATTGCCTCCCTCTAAATTGCTTATTAATTCATATCATAGCTAAATTGAACTAAATTAATTAAATAAATATGTAAATATAATAAGTAAAATCTCTAAATTGATCAACATGTGTCGTATTCGAACCGTTTATGAAATTGAGCAACAATGTAGACTAAAATTATTAGTAAATTTGAAGATGTCGAGTTAATTTGACAAGCTGAAATGTTATAAGGAAGAATTGTCTGTCAACATAAGTAATGGAATCAATTTTGCAATAACATTTAACTGTCACGTCATCAATTCACGTCCATTTTTAATGTTGGTACCAAAAGTGATTGATTTCTTAAATTGTGGTACCAAATGTGTCGACCTCGATTTTTGAGGTACCACAAGTGAGAATCGCCATATAGTTTGGTACAACAAATGCAATTGTCTAATTCTCAATAGATTAAGTTTTTTATTAACATGTTTGATTAATTTTAGGAATGTTTTATTTTGATTTTTTTTCATTTAATTTTTCTAGTAAAGAAGAGTGCTATAACAAATTTTAAATACATAGAGGAATTATTTCAATTTTGTTTAAGTAAACGATGGGTTAAAGGCATGTAAAATCAGGTTTCGAAGAATAAAAATTATCATTATCATTGTTTTCATTATTGCGTGATAATCTGATGAACTTTTGTGAAAGCGCTTGAAGTACACGTTCGTGTGGAAAGAGAAAGAGAGTAGTTATCTTTGGCTAATTAACATTTATAATCTTTTAGTAATAAAAATAATATAGGAACAATAATTTTATAATAAAAAAAAAAAATACATGGTTAATTTTGTATTTTACTCTAAATAAAATAAACACCTATTAGGCTATTACTCTATAAACTTCACTTTTTTCACCTCCACCCGACCCAAACCTACCCGATTCGTTTATTGTCATACATATCTAACTTTATTATTTTATTAAATATTAAATATATTAATACGAATATAAAAATTTTAAATTTTAAAAAATATATTTTTTGTAAGATTTATATTAAAACATTATTTGATCTATTAATATTATTTATAAATTCAAATTAGTTAAATGGAAATGTAAATATATTAAATAAATCTCCAAATTGGTCCGCACGTGTTTTAATCGACACAATTTTAAAATAGGCAATAATGTGGACTAAAATGTTATGGGATAGAATTGTCAGTCAACATAAGTAATTGCATCAATTTTACTATAATACTTAACTGTCACGTCATCACTTTGCGGTGATTTTTAACGGCGGTACCAAAAGTGATTCAATTTCATAATTGTGGTACCAAATGTGTCGACCTCGATTTTTATGGTACCACAAGTAAGAATCGGCATATTGTTTGGTACCACAAGTCCAACTCTCTCTATTTTTATTATCTAAAAACTCCATGCTTTAACATTTTATTGGCAAAAATCAGGTTTTTTGCATTTTGCACCCCCAAAATATGAAAAATAAACACATTGCACCCCCAACGTATGAATAATTTAGCACTTTGCACCCTCTTTTATTTTCTACAATAAACATAAAGAAAAAATAGGTAATTCATTTCTGGAACTTTGTCATTTTGCTCCCCCAAAACACGAGTGTACCCTCAAAATAAAGTTAACACAAAACACCCTCGAATTAAGAATAACTCGGCAACTTGCACCCCAGAAACACGAGAAATGGACATTTTGAACACCCTAAACACCAAATTAGCACTTTACACCTCAAATTAAGAGAAACTCAACAACTAGCACCCCCTATTTTTTCCAGCAAAGTTGACGACCGGGGACAAAAATTTAGGGACAATATAGGTAGTTCTTTTTCTTTTTTCTTAAAATTTGCATACGATTATAAATACTAGAATATTCATCTGCAAAATCTATTTTAACATATTTCTTTAATTACCAATTTTTCAAATGTCCACAAAATATCCAAAAAAAATCAAAAAGTTTCTAGAAAGTTATTGCATAAATTGACTTAATCATATCACCAATATAAATTTTAAGATGGAGAGAGAAATGAGTATTCTAGTATTCCTAATTGTATTATTAAATTTAAAAAAAAAAATTACCTATTTTGTCCCTAGGTTTTTTGCCCCCGATGGTCAACTTTGCCCAAAAAAACGAGGGGGTGCTAGTTGTTAAGTTTTTCTTAATTTGAGGTGCTAAGTGCTAATTTTGTGTTTATGGGGTTCAAAGTGTCCATTTCCTCGTGTTTTGGGGGGGGCAAGTTAATGGGTTGTTCTTAATTCGAGGGTGCTAAATGTTAATTCTATTTCGGGGGTGCAAAGTCCCAAATATCCAAAAATAAATTACCTATTTTGTCCCTAGGTTTTTTGAAGAAAATAAAAGAGTGTGCAAAATGTTGAATTGTTCATATATTGGGGGTGCAAAGTGCTAAATTTATATTTTATGAGTGCAAAATATCTATTTTCCAAGTTTCGGGGATGCAAACTACAAAAACCCTCAAAAATCATTTTATTAGCTTGTTGTACTGATTTGAAAATGAAGAGTTGACTAAGTCATTGTTTTTCTTTTTAATTCATATAAAATAATTTTATTTTTATATTCAAACAAACTTACCAAAAATAAAATCTCCACTACTTTGAGTTATTTAAGTGTCTGTATATATAGTTTATACAATATACTATTTTGTTATTTAATTGAACTATAGTTATTAATTACTATAGTTATAAGAAATATAGTTGTGTAATTTTATTACACAAATTGTTAAATGCCACCAACAAATAGTTAAATTGATGCAATTGTAATAGATTCATTCGATATAATTTTGATGTAACAATATATTCACGTTTTGTTAAGTAAACGATTAGGTTCTCAAGCTGGCAATTTAGTCTTGTAACCAAATCAATCCCGAATTGGACTAAATTGCCAACTCGAAAAGTTACAGGATCTCTTTTACCAGTGAGTAATAGTCATAGGGCCAATATTGTAATTTTGTCACTCTTTAATCAAATTACATGTGCAATACATATGCCTTTTGATTGGATGAATGTGGTCAAGCTCGGTTTGAGTAATCCTATTTTGTAGCGATTTTTTATTTTTGTTTACTTAGACTCAGAATTACCAATTGGCAGTTACGTTACTAACAAATTCAATCAAAAATATAAAATGAAACTGGTTGAAGCTCAATGTTCTGTATATTAATTATTCGATGTAAAAGAAAAGATTTTCACTAAAACTCATGAACCAAATATAGTTTCATAGGATAGTCACAATTAATCTACAGATTGATATTTAGATAAAATCAAAATATTTTACATATTAGAAATTAATAGATACAAAAATAATAACTTAAATAAAAAAATAAAAATGCTTAGATATTAAATTTTTTGAACTGTTAAATAAACAAACATAAAGAAAGTAGATCATAAGCTACCTAGTGTTCTTTTATTAAATCTTAGTGGTTTAACTCTTATTAAGTTTACTGATTTAGAAAATAATTCATTTAAATAAATGAGTAAACAATTTTTAATATATATAAAACATTATTATAAAAATTCTATTTAATTTATTGTTATACAATTTAAATTATTAATAAATATGTAAATAACTTTTTGTTTTGTGTTCGAGTAAACATACACTTTAGTTGTTTTGTATAGATTCCTCAAATATTCTCATTAATTTGAAAACAAAAAAAAATATATCCACTTTTGCGAAAGTAATTTTTTTAAAATTTTTTCTTAATTTTTAGTAGAAGTTATTTTTCTTTTATCGGAATAGATTTGTAATTTGATGATATTAATGTAATTTGTTTCTCTATAAAAAAAAAAAGTCAAGAGGTCCAAAAGTGCTAAATTTTGGGCCTTATTTTTTTAGTTGGACTTAATTTGGACTACAATTGCAGCAATTAAGTACGCATGAATAATTTTGCGAACCCAAATATATATGGTTTAAAACTGTGAAAGAACATTAATTGTGACATCATTATGGATAAAACTTCTTCTAAAACAATTAATAACAAGGTAGAAAATATATATAAATTAAGTAGAGAATGATCCTGACATAAAAAAAGGTAAAAAATTATGAGGTTATAGAACTAATTAAAAACAAGAATACAAATAATATTGAAAGGGTAGAGCTAGAGAGAAAACATGTGAATTTTACAAATTTTTTAAATGCCAAATTTTCAAGTAAATCGAGGGTTGGGTTATTGTTAATTTTTCTTGTAAAGAAGGGGACTATAACAAATTTTAAATACAGGAATTATTTCAACGTTTTGTTAAGTAAATGATGTGTTAAATGCATGCACAATTAGGTTTCGAAGAAGAAAAAGTATCATTATCATTTTTTGCATAATTACGTGATAATCTTATGAACTTTTGCAAAAGCGCTTGAAGCTCACATTCGTGTGGGAGGAGAAGAAAAGTAGTTATCTTTGGCTCTTTTACTTATAAAAATAATATAGGAACAATAATTTTGTACTAAAAAAAACATAAACAAAAAAACACATGGGTACTTTTGTATTTTACTCCCAATCAAATTACCACCTATATATTTGATTTTACGGTAATTTTCTCATATTGCAGGAAGTATGAACCTAGTACGAAAATCCCAGGCAAATGTTGTAGCAAACAAAGTTCACTACATGGCATTCAAAAAATTACTAATTATAAGTTATACTCCCTCAGTTTTTTAAACGTAATTATGAGCTAATTAAAAAACAAGAATACAATAATATTGAAAGGGTAGACGCAGAGAGAAAACATGTGAATTTACAATTTTTTTAATTATTTAAACTCTTTTTAGGGGATATTTTTTATTTTGATTTTTTTCTTTACATTTTTTCCTATGAAATTTTCCGTTGGAAAAAAAATATATATACCAAAATTATTTGAGTAAATAGGAGGGTTTTACAAATTTTTTAAACGCCAAATTTTCAAGTAAATAGAGGATTGAGTTGTTGTTAGTTTTTCTAGTAAAGAAGGGGACTATAACAAATTTTAAATACATATAGGAATTATTTCAACGTTTTGTTTAGTAATTAAACGACGGGTTAAATGCATGCACAATTAAGTTTCGAATAAGAAAACGTATCATTATCATTTTTTACATTATTGCGTGATAATCTTATGAACTTTTGCAAAAGCGCTTGAAGCTCACATTCGTGTGGGAGGAGAAAGAGAGTAGTTATCTTTGGCTCTTTTACTTATAAAAATAATATAGGAACAATAATTTGAGTGAATAGCAAATTATCTCCCCGTGTTATTCTAAATAGGCAATTTAACTCCCTGTGATAAATAAAAGGGCAAATTAACTCCCTGTGATAAGAAAAATGGCAAAATACATCCATATGTTTTTATAAAAGAAGCACATTGCCTCCCTCAAAATTGCTTATTAATTCATATCATAGCTAAATTGAACTAAATTAATTAAATAAATATGTAAATATAATAAGTAAAATCTCTAAATTGATCAACATGTGTCGTATTCAAACCGTTTATGAAATTGAGCAACAATGTAGACTAAAATTATTAGTAAATTTGAAGATGTCGAGTTAATTTGACAAGCTGAAATGTTATAAGGAAGAATTGTCTGTCAACATAAGTAATGGAATCAATTTTGCAATAACATTTAACTGTCACGTCATCAATTCACGTCCATTTTTAATGTTGGTACCAAAAGTGATTGATTTCTTAAATTGTGGTACCAAATGTGTGGACCTCGATTTTTGTGGTACCACAAGTGAGAATCGCCATATAGTTTGGTACAACAAATGCAATTGTCTAATTCTCAATAGATTAAGTTTTTTTATTAACATGTTTGATTAATTTTAGGAATGTTTTATTTTGATTTTTTTTCATTTAATTTTTCTAGTAAAGAAGAGTGCTATAACAAATTTTAAATAAATAGAGGAATTATTTCAATTTTGTTTAAGTAAACGATGGGTTAAAGGCATGTAAAATCAGGTTTCGAAGAATAAAAATTATCATTATCATTGTTTTCATTATTGCGTGATAATATGATGAACTTTTGTGAAAGCGCTTGAAGTACACGTTCGTGTGGAAAGAGAAGGAGAGTAGTTATCTTTGGCTAATTAACATTTATAATCTTTTAGTAATAAAAATAATATAGGAACAATAATTTTATAATAAAAAAATACATGGGTATTTTTGTATTTTAATCTAAATAAAATAAACACCTATTAGGCTATTACTCTATAAACTTCACTTTTTTCACCTCCACCCGACCCAAACCTACCCGATTCGTTTATTGTCATACATATCTAACTTTATTATTTTATTAAATATTAAATATATCAATACTAATATAAAAAAATTTAAATTTTAAAAAATATATTTTTTGTAAGATTTATATAAAAACATTATTTGATATATTAATATTATTTATAAATTCAAATTAGTTAAATGGAAATGTAAATATATTAAATAAATCTCCAAATTGGTCCGCACGTGTTTTAATCGACACAATTTTAAAATAGGCAAAATGTGGACTAAAATGTTATGGGATAGAATTGTCAGTCAACATAAGTAATTGCATCAATTTTACTATAATACTTAACTGTCACGTCATCACTTTGCGGTGATTTTTAACGGCGGTACCAGAAATTGGTAATTCAATTTTGGAACTTTGTCATTTTGCACCCCCAAAACACGAGTGTACCCTCAAAATAAAGTTAACACTTAACACCCTCGAATTAAGAATAACTCGGAAACTTGCACCCCAGAAACACGAGAAATGGA
The DNA here is from genome assembly GCA_030819805.1 of Penstemon newberryi var. newberryi. Lineage (NCBI taxonomy): Eukaryota > Viridiplantae > Streptophyta > Magnoliopsida > Lamiales > Plantaginaceae > Penstemon > Penstemon newberryi. The sequence continues at coordinate 16,768,080 of JAUALY010000001.1, forward strand.
CATTTTGAACACCCTAAACACCAAATTAGCCCTTTACACCTCAAATTAAGAGAAACTCAACAACTAGCACCCCCCATTTTTTCCAGCAAAGTTGACGACCGGGGACAAAAATTTAGGGACAATATAGGTAGTTCTTTTTCTTTTTTCTTAAAATTTGCATACGATTATGAATACTAGAATATTCATTTGCAAAATCTATTTTAACATATTTCTTTAATTACCAATTTTTCAAATGTCCACAAAATATCCAAAAAAAATCAAAAAGTTTCTAGAAAGTTATTGCATAAATTGACTTAATCATATCACCAAAATAAATTTTAAGATGGAGAGAGAAATGAGTATTCTAGTATTCATAATTGTATTATTAAATTTTAAAAAAACAATTTACCTATTTTGTCCCTAGGTTTTTTGGCCCCGATGGTCAACTTTGCCCAAAAAAAGGAGGGGGTGCTAGTTGTTAAGTTTTTCTTAATTTGAGGTGCTAAGTGCTAATTTTGTGTTTATGGGGTTCAAAGTGTCCATTTGCTCGTGTTTTGGGGGGCGCAAGTTAATGGGTTGTTCTTAATTCGAGGGTGCTAAATGTTAATTCTATTTCGGGGGTGCAAAGTCCCAAATATCCAAAAATAAATTACCTATTTTGTTCCTAGGTTTTTTGAAGAAAATAAAAGAGTGTGCAAAATGTTGAATTGTTCATATATTGGGGGTGCAAAGTGCTAAATTTATATTTTATGAGTGCAAAATATCTATTTTCCATGTTTCGGGGATGCAAAGTACAAAAACCCTCAAAAATCATTTTATTAGCTTGTTGTACTGATTTGAAAATGAAGAGTTGACTAAGTCATTGTTTTTCTTTTTAATTCATATAAAATAATTTTATTTTTATATTCAAACAAACTTACCAAAATTAAAATCTCCACTACTTTGAGTTATTTAAGTGTCTGTATATATAGTTTATACTATATGCTATTTTGTTATTTAATTGAACTATAGTTATTAATTACTATAGTTATAAGAAATATAGTTGTGTAATTCTATTACACAAATTGTTAAATGCCACCAACAAATAGTTAAATTGATGCAATTGTAATAGATTCATTCGATATAATTTTGATGTAACAATATATTCACGATTGAAATTTTTTTTTTATTGAATTGAATATTCTACCCCTTGTGTGGAAGCATCTAAGTGTGTGGAAGCTCTAATACGATCCTGAAGCAAGATGACGATATGAGTCTGTCACAATTTCCAAGCTCATAGAAGTATTTGCGACCATTAGGACATAGAAGAGAATGATACCCATCTAAGATCTCCTAAATTATATGGTTATCAAAGAGTTGTGACACAATCATGACAAAAAATAGGCCATTAATTATGAAGATAATTTGTGATTAATTACTTAAGAATGCCCTTATCATGACAAGAAATCCGAGATAATCCTACAAATTATAACAAACTTTCTGGACATATGCCCCAACCAAATTTTTGTTGGTAGTTATTTTTCTAGTATTAGCATAGATTTGTTATTCGATGATTTTAACGTAATTTATTTCCCTAAAAAAAAAGTCAAGAGATCCAAAAGTGACAAAATTTGGGCCAATGTTATTTTCTTTAGTTGGACTCAATTTGGACTACAATTGCAGAAAACAAATAAAAAAAACACACATGGGTATTTTTGTATTTTACTCTAAATCAAATTAACACCTATTAGGCTATTACTCTTTAAGCTTCACATTTTTCACCTCCACCCGACCTAAACTTACCCGATTCGTTTATTGCTGTACATATTAATTTTTAGTTTTTTTTTAGTTTAATACTAGTTTGTTGGTAGTTATTTTTCTTGTATCGGAATAGATTTGTGATTTAATGAATGATTACATTAATGTAATTTGTATTTCTAAAACAAAAATGTCAAGAGGTCCAACAGTGAAAAAAGTTGGGCCAATGTTATTTTTTTTAGTTCGATTCAAAGTTGGACTAAAATTGCAGCAATTAAATACATATGGGATAATTTTGCCAACCCATATATATATATATATATATATATCTGGTTTAAAACTGCGAGAGAACATTAATTATGACATCATTTTTTTTTCTATATATATATATAATGCAAGTTCAAGAAACAATAAAAGCTATAGGATCTTGTAACCAAATCAATCCGAATAGGACTAAATTGCCAGCTCAAAAAATTACAGGATCTTTTTACCAGTGAGCAATAGTCACAGGACCAATATTGCAATTTTTTCATTCTTTAATCATATGCCTTGTGATTGGATAAATGTGGTCATGCTCGGTTTGAATAACCCTATTTTGTAGCGATTTCTTATGTTTGTTAACTTAGACACGGATAGATCAATTGGCAGATACGTTACTAATAAAGTCAATAAAAAAAATATAAAAATGAAATTGAATGAAGCTCAATGTTCTATATATTAAATATTTAATGCAAAAGAAAAGCTTTTCACTAAAACTCAATAATATTTCAAAAGATTTAATTTTTTAGAGAAAAATCAATTAATATCTGAACCCAAATACTAAAGTCCAATTAACTAAAAGTTCCAAATCCAATATTATAGATCCACCAACCGGATAGGATCCACGGACATCCCGGTTCGTCTGAAAATCCGTGCCCTCTTTTTTAAGAGAAAAGGTGTGTCGGTTCTGTTTAAACCGAACCGTTTGCACCTGTTCAGGCAAAATGGTTTATCCGAATAAACATACCTTCAAATCCAGCCTTTCAATTGCTATAAATAGGAGAATAATCTGGCCAATTCTTTACTCCGAATTTTTATAAGCATATAAGCATAAATTCTCTCTTTTCTTTCTTCCATTCTTCACTTTAAATATTCGTCGAAGTTCTGTTTGTTCAAGTTCGTCGTGGGTTCTTTGTTCGTGCAAACAAGGAGCATCAGATTGTTGTATCTTGGTAGACTACCGAGGATCGATTGTGTGCACCGTAAGCAGCCCGAATATAGTTGAGTATTTCTATTAGACAGATTGTTAAACGCTACCAACAAATAGTTAAGTTCATTACCAATGTAATAAATTCATTCGATATAATTTTGATGTAACGATATATTTACCATTTGAATTTTTATTTATTGAATTGAATATTATACCCCTGATATGGAAGCATCTAAGTGTGTGGAAGCTCTAATACGATCTGAAGCAAGATGACAACATGAGTCTATCATAGTTTTCAATCTCATATAAGTATTAGCGACCATTAGGGCATAGAAGAGCATGATACCAGTCTAATATCTCCTAAATTAGACTGTTATCAAAGAGTTGTGACACAATCATGACAAAAAATAAGCCATTAATTATGAAGATAATTTGGGATTAATTACTTAAGAATGCCCTTATCATGACAAGAAATCCGAGATAATCCTACCTATTACTAACAAAATCACTAATTATAATTTATACTCCCTCAATTTTTTTATTCGTCACTTTGGCAAATTTTTTTTTTTTTACATTTTTATTTGTCGTTTTAGGAATTCCATGTAAATTTAATTCTTTTTACTTTTATACCAGACTTTCTGGACATATGCCCCAACCAAGATATGACTACATCTGTAAATGCATTTGAATGTATATATCCAACACTTAATTGCAAATTTCATACTATTATGTTACTTAATTTGTATAAATGGCTGGGCGTACTTTTATTAATGTAAAGACCTTGATCCACTTCTGGACTTGTCAACATTGTTGAGCTCTAGTCCACTAGCCCAAAATGCTTAAGCCCATGTTGACAAGTAGAAGTAGGTCAAGTCTTTATTAACCATTCAAACAATTTATCCACAATCAATGTGGGATTGGGGTGTTACAATCTCCCCAACTCAAATACTCGACGTCCTCGTCGAGTCCAGATCAATAGCCCAAGACCGCCCTCATGGATAACACCACGAAGTCAGCTCTGATACCATTTGTAAAGACCTTGATCCACTTCTGGGCTTGTCAACATTGTTGAGCTCTAGTCCACTAGCCCAAAATGCTTAAGCCCATGTTGACAAGTAGAAGTAGGTCAAGTCTTTATTAACCATTCAAACAATTTATCCACAATCAATGTGGGATTGGGGTGTTACAATTAAGCTATATTGGTGCTTGTTTTATACACCTTATCTGAATGAATGGAGCCGCCCCAATTACAAGTAATTAATTCTTACATATATTTATGGTAATTTTCTCATATTGCAGGAAATGCGAACCTAGTACGGAAATCCCATGCAAATGTTGTAGCAAACAAAGTTCACTACATGGCACTCACAAAATCATTAATTATAATTTATACTCCCTTTTGAATGTAATGTAATCCTCCAAAATGAAAAGTGAATAAAAAAAAGGAGGGAATATATATTAGCCTCTCTTCCTTTTGAATTAATAGAATAAAATATGAATATACCACATGTGTTATACTTTATTGACATTTTATTGGTAAAAATCATTTTATTAGCTCGTTGTACCCATTTGAAAATGAAGAGTTGACTATGTGGATTATTGATAGTAATATTACAGATCAAGAGAGTTACTGTCGATTTAAAAAGTTTTGGGGGAGGGTCATTTGCAATTTTTAGTGAAAAATAGTTTGTCGCATTTTATTGCAACGAAGAAAAAATAACATATAGGAGTATATTTATCGCTTCTCATATAAATCATGAAAAATAATTGAAATTACAGCGCGACTAAGACACATTGTGGTCTTCGAGGGGTAAATATACTTGACTTGTTAATGCATGAAGCTTTTTGCTAATAAAAATAACAAGAGTTCTCTGGCAGTTAAAGAAAATCCAGGGATTGTTTTTGCATTTTACTCTAATAACAATAATTTGTTCTTTTAAACATTAATTGCTACGAATATTTAATCTATCTTCATTCTGAAACTATATAATTTGATTCTAATTAACTATATAATCTTTATTTAGGAAAATGGTTGAATGAAGATCAATGGCATGACGAAAATAATATTGAATATTGAGTTGAATGGCTAATAATTGACACGCCCGAAGGCCTCAACTGGGAAGATGCCTCAATGACTTAATTAAATACTAGTTAATTAACATCTAATTAGCTGGTAATTAATATGTAGTTTAATTTTAGAGTAATTAATGTTTATATGTTTCTGCTGCATGTATTACGTGGATGTTTTGTTAAACAAAATATTCTCGTAGAATATCCTTATTTTCTTGCTATATTTAGAAAGTTGATTAGAGTTAGTTGAATCTTTTTGGGCTTCCCAATTTATAGGAGAGAATTTTACTCTAGGTATCACAAGTAACTCTACTTTAGAATATCCTTATTTATAGGTTTCGAAGAATAAAAAGTATCATTATAATTTTTTTCATTATTGCGTGATAATCTTATGAATTTTGCAAAAGCGCTTGAAGCTCACATTCGTTTGGGTGGAGAAGGAGAGTCGTTATCTTTGGCTCTTTTACTAATAAAAATAATATAGGAACAACAATTTTGTAAAAAAAATAATAATAGAAAAAACACATGGGTATTCTTGTATTTTACGCTAAATCAAATTAACACCTACTACGCTATTACTCTTTAAGCTTCAATTTTTTCACCTCCCACCCGACCCAAACTTACCCGATTCTTTTATTGCCGTACATATTAATTTTGTTTGGCTGTTAGCACAACATACACTAACTACGTTTGAACATCTTAAAACTCTATATTATAAGAAAATTTAAACAATAGTTAAGTTGATAACAATGTAATAGATTCATTCGATATAATTCTGATGTACCGATGTACTCACCATTTGAAAAAAAAATTATTGAATTGAATATTCTATCCCTGATGTGGAAACATATATCTGTGTGGAAGCTCTAGTATGATATGAAGCAAAATAATAATATGAGTCATTCACAATTTCCGAGCTCGTATAAGTATTTGCAACCATGAGGACATAGAAGAGCATGATGCCCGACTAAGATCTCCTATTATAATAAATTTTATATAATTAATAAATATTTCTAATTTTTTTAAAGAGGAAAACACCATCCCATATCTCCCACCCCCAGCCCCCATTCAAATCCCAGGTCACCGGCGGCCTAGGATGGACTAGAATCTAGGATCCCAGATCACGGTGGCATGTGTTCTTTGATCCCAAGCCATCGGTCTGGGACGTACGATCCCAGTTCGCCGACGGACTTGGATTTTGGATGGGGGTGTGTTGGGAGGTATGGGATGGTTTTTTTTCCTTTTATAAAATTTATAATAATATATAACTTTATTATTTTATTAAATATTAAATATATTAATACTATTATATAAATTTTAGATTTTACATAATGTATCTTTTGTCGGATTTATATTAAAGAATTATTTGATCTATTAATATTTATAAATTTAAATTAGTTAAATAGATATGTAAATATAATAAATAAAATCTCCAAATTGGTCCGCACGTGTCTTATTCGAGAAATTTTTTAAATTGGGCAACAATGTGGACTAATATCGTCACTAAATTTGAAGATGTGGAGTTATTTTGCCAACCTGAAATGTTATGGGGTACAATTGTCAGTCAACATAACTAATTGCATCAATTTTACAGTAAGAATTAATTGTCACGTCATCACTTAACGGTGATTTTTAACGGCGCTACCAAAAATGATACAATTTCTTAATTGTTTAACCAAATGTGTCAACCTTAATTTTTATGGTACAACAAGTGAGAAAATCAGTATATAGATTGGTACCACAAATGCAAATCTCTCTATTTTTATTATCTAAAAACTCCATATCTTAACATTTTATTGGCAAAAATTATTTTATTAGCTTGTTGTACTCATTTGAAAATGAAGAGTTGACTATGGGGATTATTACTAATATTTTAATAGAACAAGACAGTTACTGTCGATTTTTAAAGTTTTGAGGGAGGGTCATTGGCATTTTTTAGTGAAAAATAGTGTTGTCGCATTTTATTGCAACAAAAAAATATATATATTTGACTTGTTACTAATAAAAATAATACAAGAGTTCTCTGACACGTAAGAATAATCCAGAATTTTTTTTGCATTTTACTCTAATAACAATAATTTATTGTTTTAAACATTAATTGCAACGAATATTTAATCTATCTTATAGTCTGAAAATATATAATTTAATTTTAATTAACTATATAGTCTTTATTTAGGAAAATTGTTGGATGAAGAATGGCATGACGAAAATTTTCGGGTACCAAGGTCTCAACTCTTTTTTTCAACTTGGGAGAGGTTGTACTGACTGTTAATTAAATACTAGCTAATTAACATCTAATTAGTTAGTAATTAATATTTAGAGTAATTAATGTTTATGTGTTTCTGCTGCATGTATTTTGTGGATGTTTTGTGGAGGAGTCCTGTATTTATATTTTATTTTTTATTTTCTAATTAATATTAAAGTTATGTTTTAGGTTTTATCCTAATTTAAATAAATAATTTAAGTCATTTGGGATTCTAAATTAATTTTTCACTAGTGCCCCTCTAACTATTGTTTAAGTAATTCTTATGTAAATACATTTAATTTGAGATTGAGTAATATTCTTTGAGGAAAAATTGTAAATTTGGTCCTACAACTATTGCTGGCTGAGAAGAAAGCTCTATAACTTTTCGAGTTGATATTATGGTCCTACAACTAGAATATTTTTGCAATTTTAGTTCTATTTTGGCCTTATTAGGAATTTTCGCCATCTGTTTGCCTTGTAACCCAATCCTTCAACACGGAAAATTAAAGTTAATTGTTGAATTGAAAAAATTGCATAATTGATCCCATAACTATTTTTTGCTGCCAAAAAAGTCATGTAACTTCTCGGGCTGGTAATTTAGTCTTGTAACCAAATCAATCCCGAATTGGACTACATTGCCAACTCGAAAAGTTACAGGATCTCTTTTACCAGTGAGCCATAGTCACAGGGCCAATATTGTATTTTTTTCATTCTTTAATCAAATGACATGTGCAATACATATGCCTTGTGATTGGATGAATGTGGTCAAGCTCGGTTTGAGCAATTATGAGGTTATAGTACTAATTAAAAAACAAGAATACAAATAATATTGAAAGGGTAGTGAGCTAGAGAGAAAACATGTGAATTTACAATTTTTTTTTATTTTTTAAACTTTTTTTAGGGGATATTTTTTATTTAGATTTTTTTCTTTACATTTTTCATATGGAATTTTTACGTCAGAAAAAAATATATATACCAAAACTATTTGAGTAAATAGGAGGGTTTTACAAATTTTTTAAACGCCAACTTTTCAAGTAAATAGAGGGTTGAGTTATTGTTAATTTTCTAGTAAAGAAGGGGACTATTACAAATTTTAAATACAGGAATTATTTCAACGTTTTGTTAAGTAAACGACGTGTTAAATGCATGCACGATTAGGTTCCGAAGAAGAAAAGGTATCATTACCATTTTTTTCATTATTGCGTGATAATCTTATGAACTTTTGCAAAAGCGCTTGAAGCTCACATTCGTGTGGGAGGAAAAGGAGAGTAGTTATCTTTGGCTCTTTTACTTATAAAAATAATATAGGAACAATAATTTTGAAATAAAAAAAAAACACATGGGTATTTTTGTATTTTACTCTAAATCAAATTAACACCTATTTGGCTATTACTCTTTAAGCTTCACTTTTCTCACCTTCCGCCCGACCCAAATTTACCTGATTCGTTTATTGCCGTACATACTAATTTTGTTTGGCTGTTAACACAATATATACTAACTACGTTTGAACACCTTAGCATTTTCCTTTTATTAGTTTTTGTAAGTCTTGTCAATGTTATTAGCCTATTAATTCCAATGCTTAATTTTATATAAACTATATAGATTTATTTTATGAAAATATACGTATTCCATGACGTGTCGTATCTTTAAGATTTTTTAGAAAACGAGTGTCCGAATCCGAATCTTGTCCAGTCCGAGTCGCCGAGTCCGTATCTTTGCAACGTAGATGTGCATATATATTGTCAATGATTTGCAGAAATAATTTGTTTTACAAGTAGTCTAGAGAGCAGTCAAAGAATAATGTAATATATATATATATATATATATATATACATATATATATATATATATATATATATATATATATATATTACATTATAATTTCCTTTTATTACTCTTTAAACTTCACTTTTTTCACCTCCACCCGACCCAAACTTACCCGATTCGTTTATTGTCATACACATATAAGAGGCCGACTTTCGTCCCTGCTCGACGGGTGGGTCTTGCAGTCAACAAATTGGACAACAATGTGGATTAAAATCGTCAATAAATTTGCAGATGTGGGGTTATTTTGTCAACCTGAAATGTTATGGGATAGAATTGTCAGTCTACATAATTAATGGCATCAATTTTACTATAATACTTAACTGTCACGTCATCACTTTGCGGTGATTTTTAACGGCGGTACCAAAAGTGATTCAATTTCATAATTATGGTACCAAATGTGTCGACCTCGATTTTTATGTACCATAAGTAAGAATCGGCATATAATTTGGTACCAAAAGTGCAAATCTCCATATTGTTATTATCTAATCAGGTTTTTGCATTTGCACCCCCGAAATATGAAAAATAAGCACTTTGCATCCCAACGTATAAACAATTTAGCACTTTCTACCCTCTTTTATTTTCTTCAAAAAAACATAAGGACAAAATAGGTAATTCATTTTTGGAACTTTGGTACTTTGCACCCCTGAAACACGAGAAATGGGCATTTTGTACCCTCGAAATATAATTAACACTTAGAACCCTCGAATTAAGAATAACTCATCAACTTGCACCCCCGAAACATGAGAAATGGACATTTTGAACACCTTAAACACCAAATTAACACTTTACACCTCAAATTAAGAAAAACTCAACAACTAGCACCCCTCATTATTTTCAGGAAAGTTGACCACCGGGGACAAAAACCTAGGGACAATATTGGTAGTTCTTTTTCTTTTTTCTTAAAATTTGCAAAATACGATTATGAATACGATTATTTCGGGGGTGCAAAGTGCTAAATTTATATTTCGAGGGTATAAAGTGCCTATTTTCCATGTTTCGGGAATGCAAATTGCAAAAGCCCACAAAAATCATTTTATTAGCTTGTTGTACTCATTTGAAAATGAAGAGTTGACTAAGTCATTGTTTTTCATTTGAATTCATATAAAATAATTTTTTTTTATATTGAAACAAACTTACCAAAATTAAAATCTCCACTACTTTTGAGTTATTTAAGTGTCGGTATATAGTTTAAACTATATACTATTTTTTTATTTAATTGAACGGTAGTTATTAATTACTATAGTTATAAGAAATATAGTTGTGTAATTCTATTACACAGATTGTTAAATGTCAACAAAAAATAGTTAAAATGATACCAATGTAATATATTAATTCGATATAATTTTGATGTAAAGATTTATTCATCATTTGAATTTTTTTTTTTATTGAATTGAATATTCCATCCCTTGTGTGGAAGCATTTAAGTGTGTGGAAGTTCTAATATGATTTGAATCAAGATGACAATATGAGTCTGTCACAATTTCCTAAATTTTGTCATATAAGTATTTGCGACCATTAGGACATAGAAAAGAATGATACCCGACTAAGATCTCCTAAATTAGATGGTTATCAATGAGTTGTGACACAATCATGACAAAAAATAGGCCATTAATTATGAAGATAATTTGTGATTAATTACTTAAGAATGCCCTTATCATGAAAAGAAATCCGAGATAATCCTACAAATTATAACAAACTTTTTGGACATATGCCCCAACCAAGATTCGACTATATTTATAAATGCATTTGAATTTTTTTTATTTGTCGCTTTGGAAAAAAAATTTGTTTATTTTATTTGTCGTTTTAGAATTTCAATGTAAAATTAATGTTCTTTTGCCAATTAATATAAATAAGTATTTTGTAAGACTTGAATCTAAGGTGTCATTTTCCTATACTACTTGGAAGTCTTGAGCTATATATGTCTCTTTCTTATAAATTATACTTGATAAAAAGATTTACGAATATTAAATTGAGTCATGCACGCTTAACTCAATAATAATTATACTTACCAGATAAACTGATCAACTACCTAGAAGAAAATACTGGTCAACACGCCATGCAAGTTTGTCATGTTAAATTTTGCAAATATTGTCACTGATTCTTTACAGATTAGAAAAAGTTAAAAAAAAAAAAACCGTACACTTCCTTTATTAAATTAACCTATCTCAGTTTAATATTCATCAAGTTAAATTTTGTAGGTCCAAGCCTCAGAGGTATCAAAGCATGCACTTGCTGGCCTGCCATTTAAAAAAGAAAAAATAGCATTGCAGATCACGAAGTTTACTAAAAAAGGGATGAAAATTTTTTGTAAGTAAAAAAGTATGTTTACATACTTATGCTCATTCACGGGCCTTTCATTTCCCTTTTATTAGTTTTTTTTATTTTTTTATTTTTTATGTCTTGTCAATGTTATTAGCCTATTCCAATACTTAATGTTAATGGGGGAAAACACTATATTTTTCCTCTTTCAATCACACATTTCTGTCTACTATAAACTATGATTAAGAGCAAAAAAAAAAAATCATATTAAAAACAATTTGATTTTAAGAAAAGGTGAGCAGCAAAACAAAACCGTGAGATTAAGTGAACTCATTTTCTTTTTTCTTTTTTTGTTTTGGTACAATTAATTGAACGCATTAAAGTGACCGTAATAATAATATTAAATCAGAATTGATCTACCATAAAATTGGAACTCATAGAATATCTTGTGAAAATAATAATTTGAGGTGAATTTGATTCGCTCACTGCACCCAAATAAATATAAGAGGAGTTGATTCAGAGGAAATTGGCTAAAATAGTCTAACTTGTTTTTATTTTTTAAGTAACAAAGGCGCCTAATGACGATGTCCAAGTATATTTTTTAATAGCTTCTTTAGACATGAAATTTGCAAATCTCCTAACTCAATTCATTATTTAATTCCATAAAGCTCAATGACACACTCTTAGTTATGTTAAATTGGTGTCAATCGATAATGATGATTGAGTTGTAAAATATTTTAAAATTCTCAATAGATTAATATTATTTTACTAACATGTTTGATTAATTTTGGGAATTTTTTTTTTTTTCGTTTTTTCCTGTGGAATGTTTTCATTAGAAAATCAAAAATATATACCTGAATTATTGGAGCAAATAGGAGGGTTTGAAAAAAAATTCTAAACGCCTAATTTTTCGAGTAAACATAGGATTTAGTTATTGTTAGTTTTTCTTGTAAAGAAGGGGGCTATAACAATTTTTAATTACATAAAGGAATTATTTCAACTTTTCTTGTTTAATAAACGACGGGTTAAATGCATGTATAATTACGTTCCGAAGAAGAAAAATTATCATTGTAATTGTTTTCATTATTGCGTGATAATCTAATGAACTTTTGCTAAAGCGCTTGAAGCTCACGTTCTTGTGGGATGAGAAGAAGAGTAGTTATCTTTGGCTTATTGACATATATAGTCTTTTACTGATAAAAATAATATAGGAACAATAATTTTGTAGTTATAAAAAAAAATGGATATTTTTGTATTTAACACCTATTAGGCTATTACTCTTTAAATTTCACTCTTTTCACCTCCTCCTGACCCATACGTACCCAATTCGTTTATTGCCGTAAATATTAATTTTGTTTCGCTGTTAACACAATATATACTAACTACGTTTCAACATCTTAAAACTCTATATTATAAGAAAATTATACAATATTTAAGTTGACACCAATGTCATAGATTCATTCCATATAATTTTGATTCAATGATGTACCCACCATTTGAAGAAAAAAAATTATTGAATTGAATATTGTATCCCTAATGTGGAAACATCTATGTGTGTGGAAGCTCAAATAAGATCAGAAACAAGATAATAATATATAAGTCAGTCACAATTTCCGAGCTCATATAAGTATTTGCGACCATGAGGACATAGAAGAGCATGATACCCGATTCAGATCTCCTAAAATACTAAAGTTATATATTATTAATAAATATTTATAATTCTTTCTAAAAAACCTAGGGCTGTTCACGGTTCGGATAACCGACCGAACCGAACCGAACCGAAATGAGTTCGGTGAAAACCGAACCGAACCAAAGCTATTCGGTTCGGTTTTCGGTTTTGAGATTTGGCCTAATTCGGTTTTCGGTTCGGTTCGGTTCGGTTATTTTTGTTCGGTTAACCGAACCGAACCGAAAACCGAATTTTTTTGTTCAAATTTTTTTTCGGTTTTATGGACTTTTAAAATCCTTTAATTTTATGCCTATGGATATGAATTTTACTTGTTTAATTTATGTCATTTGAGGATTGTTAAATGTTAGTTTTGCAGTTAGACTGTAAAATTCTTTAATTTTATGCCTATGATATGTATTTTAGTTGTTTAATTTATGTCATGTGAGGATTGTTAAAGGTTAACCACTTAATTATTTAGTTCTATGTAATGTTTAGTATTATGGTTACCTATTAATTTGATTTTTTTATGACAGATGATATAGTATTTGATTATATAATTTTTAATAAAATAAAAATAATATAAAATTTCGGTTAAACCGAAACCGACCCGAACCGAACTGAACCGAAAACCGAATTAGGATGTTCGGTTCGGTTTTCGGTTTTAAAAAATCAAGAACCGAAATTTCGGTTATCCGAAATTTCGGTTCGGTTCGGTTCGGTTTTCACCGAATGAACAGCCCTAAAAAAACCCATCCCACCCCCACCTAAATCTCAGGTTGCTGACGGCCTGGGACGGACTGGAATCTCCGGTCCTAGATCACGGTGGCATGTGTTCTTCGAACCCAGGCCGTCTCATCCCAGGTCGCCGACGGCCTGGGACGAACGATCCCAGGTCGCCGACGGCCTGGGATTTGGGTGGGGGATGGTGACCGGAAGGGGAGGGGGGGTTGATGGGGAAGATGGGATAGGTTTTTTTTTTCCTTTTAAAAAAATTATAATTTTTTTAATAATATATTACTTTATTATTTTAATAAATATTAATTATATTAATACAATTATATAAATTTTAGATTTTAAAAAAAAAATTTGTCGATTTTTATTAAAGTATTATTTTATATATTAATATTATTTATAAATTCAAATTAATTAAATAGTTATGTAAATATAATAAATAAAATCTCCAAATTGGTCCGCACGTGTCTTACTCGAGACAACTTTGAAATTGGGCAACAATGTGGACTAATATCTTCCGAAAATTTAAAGATTTGAGGTTATTTTGTCAACCTGAAATGTTATGGGGTAGTATTGTCCTACAATGTATTCCACACATATTTTATTCGAGCTAACTTTTAAATTGGACAAAAATGTGACTAAAATCGTCAATAAATGAAGATGTGGGTTTATTTTGCCAATCTGAAATGTTATGGGGTAGATCAGTCAACTTAAATACTGTTACGTCATCAGTTAACGGTGATTTTTAACGGCGGTACCAGAAGTGATTCAATCTCTTAATTGTGTTACCAAATGTCTCGACCTCAATTTTTATGGTACAACAAGCTAAGTGAGAAAATCGGTATATAGTTTGGTACCACAAGTGCAATTCTCTCTATTTTTGTTATCTAAAAACTTCATATCTTAACATTTTATTGGCAAAAATTATTTTATTAGCTTGTTGTACTCATTTGAAAATGAAGAGTTGACTATGGGAATTATTACTAATATTTTAATAGAACAACAGAGTTATTGTCGATTTTTAAAGTTTTGGGGGAGGGTCATTGGCATTTTTTAGTGAAAAATAGTGTTATCGTATTTTATTGCAACCAAAAAAATAACATCTAGGAGTATATTTGTCACTTCTCATATAAATCATGAAAAATACTTGAACATAGAGCCCGCGACTAAAACACACTGTGGTTTTCGAGGGGTAATATATTTGACTTGTTAATACATGGAGCTTTTGGCTGATAAGAATGATTCAAGAGTTCACTGACACTTAAGAATAATCCAGGGATTGTTTTTGCATTTTACTCTAATAAAAATAACTTATTGTTTTAAACAATAATTGCAACTAATATTTAACCTATCTTCATTTGAAAATATATAATTTGATTCTAATTAACTATATAATCTTTATTTAGGAAAATGGTTGGATGAAGATCAATGGCGTGACGAGAATAATATTGGAAACATGAGTTGAGTGACTATTCAGGATCTGGGGCTAATAATCGACACACCCCAAGACCTCAACTGGAAAGAGGTTGCACTGACTATTAACTAAATACTAGCTAATTAACATCTAATTAGTTGGTAATTAATATGTACATTAATTTTAGAGTAATTATTTTTTATGTGTTTCTGCTGATTGTATTATGTGGATGTTTTGTTAAACAAAATATTCTTCTAAAATATCCTTAACTTCTCAGGCTGGCAATTTAGTCTTGCAACCAAATCAATCCCGAATAGGACTAAATTGCCAGCTCGAAAAGTTAGAGGATCTTTTTACCAGCGAGCAGTAGTCACAGGGTCAATATTGCAATTTTTTCATTCTTTAATCAAATGAAATGTGTAATGCATATGATTTGTGATTGAAAAAATGTGGTCAAGCTCGGTTTGAGTAACCCTATTTTGTAGCGATTTCAAATCCAGCCTTTAAATTGCTATAAATAGGAGAAGAATCTGGCTAATTCTTAAGGAGATTGCATCTGCAGCCTTAGTCTTATTTCATTTTATCTTCTCTTTTCCGATATCAATTCAGTGTGTTAATTTACATTTTTACTTACTTGATTATGTTTTTAAAACATATAAATATAGTTTAAAAATCTTCCCGAATAAATAAAATTGAATCTGTTTCTTTTAAAAGTAAGCCAATTTTTTCTATTTAAGTTTCGAGAATTTTCATATAAAATAATAATCGGATTCTGATTGTATTTTAAGTCTAAGAACTTTAATTATTTTATTCAAATAAATTGAATTCATTTATTTAGCTTAAAAATAAGTCATTGTTTTTCTTTTTTATTCAAATAAAAGAATTTTATTTTTAAATTGAAACAAACTTACGAAAATTAAAATCTCCACTACTTTGAGTATTTCAAGTTTCTGTATATATAGTTTTATACTACATACTATTTTGTTATTTAATTGAACTATAGTTATTAATTACTATAGTTATAAGAAATATAGTTGTGTATTCTATTACACAAATTGTTAAACGCCACCAATAAATAGTTCAGTTGATATCAATCTAATAGATTCATTCGATATAGTTTTGATGTAACGATAATTTGCAATTTGAATTTTTTTTTTATATTGAATTGAATATTCTACCACTGATGTGGAAGCATCTAAGTGTGTGAGAACTCTAATACAATCTGAAGCAAGATGATAATACTAGTCTTTCACAATTTTCAATCTCATATAAGTATTTGCGACCATTAGGACATAGAAGAGCATGATACCTGACTAAGATCTTCTAAATTAGACGGTTATCAAAGAGTTGTGACAGAATCATGACAAAAAATAGTCCATTAATTCACAAGTTTGAAGCATTTCAATCTCAATTCAAATAAAATAAAATTATAAATCTGATTTATAAATTTTATATATTATTATTATTAAATCTCTTAAAACTATTTAGATTATATATATATATATGTATATAATATATTTTATATAAAATCTAAAAAAATATCAATTAAATTTATCCAATGAAATATTTGTCCAATAAATTTAATTGAGATATATTTTTTTGGATTTTATAGAAAATATTATTTAGTTTATATATATTATATATAAAATCTAATTAGTGTAAGAGATTTAATTATAATAATATATAAAATTTACAAATAGGATTTATAATTAATTATATTTGAAAATCGGACTAAAATGCATCAAACTTGTGAATTTAGCGGTAATTTATCGGCCATAAAATATGTGGGGCAAAGTTTGGCAGCAATCTATACTTCTGCAAATGGTCTATATATCAATTTTTCTTTCAAAAAATGATGGAAATACCAAATGTGTATGTTCTTAAAGTTATGGTAACTTTATCATAAAGAGCTACTCCAGGTATTACCCGAAATTCTCTCCAATTTATAGAAAAATTATAGTAGCTCATCTAGGTGGCTTTAGAAACTTGTATTATTCACCCATTTAATTTTGGTGACCATATAAGGTTGATGGTTTGGAGATATACAAAAGGAGGAGTCCTGGATTTAGTTTTCTATTTTCTATTTTCTAATTATTATTAAAGTTATATTTTAGGTTTTATCCTAATTTAAATAAATAATTTAAGTCAGTTGGGATTCTAAATTAATTTTTCACTAGTGCCCCTCTACCTATTGTATAAGTAATTCTTATGTAAATACATTTAATTTGGGATTGAGTAATATTCTTTGAAGAAAAATTGTAAAATTGGTCCTACAACTATTGCTTGCTGGGAAGAATTTTCTATAACTTTTCGAGTTGATATTATGGTCCTATAAATAAAATATTTTTGCAATTTTTTGTTCTATTTTGGCCTTATTAGGAATTTTCGCCATCTATTTGCCTTGTAACCCAATCCTTCAACACGGAAAATTAAAGTCAATTGTTGAATTGAAAAAATTGCAAAATTGATCCTATAACTATTGTTTGCTGCCAAAAAAGTCATGTAACTTCTCAAGCTGGAAATTTAGTCTTGTAACCAAATCAATCCCGACTTGGACTAAGTTGCCGACTCGAAAAGTTACAGGATCTCTTTTACCAGTGAGCCATAGTCACAGGGCCAATATTGTATTTTTTTCATTCTTTAATCAAATGACATGTGCAATACATATGCCTTGTGATTGGATGAATGTGGTCAAGCTCGGTTTGAGTAATTATGAGGTTATAGTACTAATTAAAAAACAAGAATACAAATAATATTGAAAGGGTAGTGAGCTAGAGAGAAAACATGTGAATTTACAATTTTTTTTTTATTTTTTTAACTTTTTTTAGGGGATATTTTTTATTTTGATTTTTTTCTTTACATTTTTCATATGGAATTTTTCCGTCAGAAAAAAAAATATATACCATAATTATTTGAGTAAATAGGAGGGTTTTACAAATTTTTTAAACGCCAATTTTTCAAGTAAATAGAGGGTTGAGTTATTGTTAATTTTCTAGTAAAGAAGGGGACTATAACAAATTTTAAATACATGAATTATTTCAACGTTTTGTTAAGTAAACGACGTGTTAAATGCATGCACGATTAGGTTCCGAAGAAGAAAAGGTATCATCACCATTTTTTTCATTATTGCGTGATAATCTTATGAAATTTTGCAAAAGCGCTTGAAGCTCACATTCGTGTGGGAGGAAAAGGAGAGTAGTTATCTTTGGCTCTTTTACTTATAAAAATAATAAAGGAACAATAGTTTTGTAATAAAAAAAAAAAAAACATACACATGGGTATTTTTGTATTTTACTCTAAATCAAATTAACACCTATTTGACTATTACTCTTTAAGCTTCACTTTTTTCACCTTCCGCCCAACCCAAATTTACCCGATTCGTTTATTGCCGTACATACTAATTTTGTTTGGCTGTTAACACAATATATACTAACTACGTTTGAACACCTTAGCATTTTCCTTTTATTAGTGTTTGTAAGTCTTGTCAATGTTATTAGCCTATTAATTCCAATGCTTAATTTTATATAAACTATATAGATTTATTTTATGAAAATATACGTATTCCATGACGTGTCGTATCTTTAAGATTTTTTAGAAAACGAGTCGTCGAATCCGAATCTTGTCCAGTCTGAGTCGCCGAGTCCGTATCTTTGCAACGTAGATGTGCATATATATTGTCAATGATTTGCAGAAATAATTTGTTTTACAAGTACAGATCAAGTCTAGAGAGCAGTCAAAGAATATATATATATATATATATATATATATTACATTATAATTTACTTTTATTACTCTTTAAACTTCACTTTTTTCACCTCCACCCGACCCAAACTTACCCGATTCGTTTATTGTCATACACATATAAGAGGCCGACTTTCGTCCCTGCTCGACGGGTGGGTCTTGCAGTCAAGCTCCCTTAAATTTTAAATTTTAAAAAATATATTTTTTGTAGGATTTATATTAAAATATTATTTGATCTATTAATCCTATTTATAAATTCAAATTAGTTAAATGGATATGTAAATGTATTAAATAAAATCTACAAATATGTCCGCACGTGTTTTATTCGACACAATTTTAAAATTGGCAATAATGTTGACTAATATCGTCAGTAAATTTGAATATGTGGGGTTATTTTGCCATCCTAAAATGTAATGAGGTAGAATTGCCCTACAATGTGCTTCGTATTTTATTCGAGCTAATTTTGAAATTGGACAACAATGTGGATTAAATCGTTAATAAATTTGCAGATGTGGGGTTATGTTGTCAACCTGAAATATTATGGGATAGAATTGTCAGTCAACATAATTAATTGCATCAATTTTACTATAATACTTAATTGTCACGTCATCACTTTGCGGTGATTTTTAACGGCGGTACCAAAAGTGATTCAATTTCATAATTATGGTACCAAATGTGTCGACCTCGATTTTTATGGTACCATAAGTAAGAATCGGCATATAATTTGGTACCAAAAGTGCAAATCTCCATATTGTTATTATCTAATCAGGGTTTTGCATTTTGCACCCCCCGAAATATGAAAATTAAGCACTTTGCATCCCAACGTATAAACAATTTAGCACTTTCCACCCTCTTTTATTTTCTTCAAAAACACAGAAGGACAAAATAGGTAATTCATTTTTGGAACTTTGGTACTTTGCACCCCCGAAACACGAGAAATGGGCATTTTGTACCCTCGAAATATAATTAACACTTAGCACCCTCGAATTAAGAATAACTCATCAACTTGCACCCCCGAAACATGAGAAATGGACATTTTGAACACCTTAAACACCAAATTAGCACTTTACACCTCAAATTAAGAAAAACTCAACAACTAGCACCCCTCATTATTTTCAGGAAAGTTGACCACCGGGGACAAAAACCTAGGGACAATATTGGTAGTTCTTTTTCTTTTTTCTTAAAATTTGCAAAATACGATTATGAATACGATTATTTCGGGGGTGCAAAGTGCTAAATTTATATTTCGAGAGTATAAAGTGCCTATTTTCCATGTTTCGGGAATGCAAATTGCAAAAGCCCACAAAAATCATTTTATTAGCTTGTTGTACTCATTTGAAAATGAAGAGTTGACTAAGTCATTGTTTTTCATTTGAATTCATATAAAAGAATTTTTTTTTATATTGAAACAAACTTACCAAAATTAAAATCTCCACTACTTTTGAGTTATTTAAGTGTCTGTATATAGTTTAAACTATATACTATTTTTTTATTTAATTGAACGGTAGTTATTAATTACTATAGTTATAAGAAATATAGTTGTGTAATTCTATTACACAGATTGTTAAATGTCAACAAAAAATAGTTAAATTGATACCAATGTAATATATTAATTCGATATATTTTGATGTAACGATTTATTCATCATTTGAATTTTTTTTTTATTGAATTGAATATTCCATCCCTTGTGTGGAAGCATCTAAGTGTGTGGAAGTTCTAATATGATTTGAATCAAGATGACAATATGAGTCTGTCACAATTTCCTAAATTTTGTCATATAAGTATTTGCGACCATTAGGACATAGAAGAGAATGATACCCGACTAAGATCTCCTAAATTAGATGGTTATCAATGAGTTGTGACACAATCATGACAAAAAATAGGCCATTAATTATGAAGATAATTTGTGATTAATAACTTAAGAATGCCCTTATCATGAAAAGAAATCCGAGATAATCCTACAAATTATAACAAACTTTTTGGACATATGCCCCAATCAAGATTCGACTATATTTGTAAATGCATTTGAATTTTTTTTATTTGTCGCTTTGGAAAAAAAAATTGTTTATTTTATTTGTTGTTTAAGAATTTAAATGTAAAATTAATGTTCTTTTGCCAATTAATATAAATAAGTATTTTGTAAGACTTGAATCTAAGGTGTCATTTGCCTATACTACTTGGAAGTCTTGAGCTATATATGTCTCTTTCTTATAAATTATACTTGATAAAAAGATTTACGAATATTAAATTGAGTCATGCACGCTTAACTCAATAATAATTATATTTACCAGTCAACACGCCATGCAAGTTTGTCATGTTAAATTTTACAAATATTGTAACTGATTCTTTACAGATTAGAAAAAGTTAAAAAAAAAAAAAACCGTACACTTCCTTTATTAAATTAACCTATCTCAGTTTAATATTCATCAAGTTAAATTTTGTAGGTCCAAGCCTCAGAGGTATCAAAGCATGCACTTGCTGGCCTGCCATTTAAAAAAGAAAAAATAGCATTGCAGATCACGAAGTTTACTAAAAAAGGGATGAAATTTTTTTGTAAGTAAAAAAGTATGTTTACATACTTATGCTCATTCACGGGCCTTTCATTTCCCTTTTATTAGATTTTTTTTTTTTTTTTTTATGTCTTGTCAATGTTATTAGCCTATTCCAATGCTTAATGTTAATGGGGGAAAACTCTATATTTTTCCTCTTTCAATCACACATTTCTGTCTACTATAAACTATGATTAAGAGCAAAAAAAAAAAATCATATTAAAAACAATTTGATTTTAAGAAAAGGTGAGCAGCAAAACAAAACCGTGAGATTAAGTGAACTCATTTTCTTTTTTCTTTTTTTGTTTTGGTACAATTAATTGAACGCATGAAAGTGACCTTAATAATAATATTAAATCAGAATTGATCTACCATAAAATTGGAACTCATAGAATATCTTGTGAAAATAATAATTTGAGGTGAATTTGATTCGCTCACTGACCCAAATAAATATAAGAGGAGTTGATTCAGAGGAAATTGGCTAAAATAGTCTAACTTGTTTTTATATTTTAAGTAACAAAGGCGCCTAATGACGATGTCCAAGTATATTTTTTAATAGCTTCTTTAGACATGAAATTTGCAAATCTCCTAACTCAATTCATTATTTAATTCCATAAAGCTCAATGACACACTCTCAGTTATGTTAAAATGGTGTCAATCGATAATGATGATTGAGTTGTAAAATATTTTAAAATTCTCAATAGATTAAGATTTTTTTATTAACATGTTTGATTAATTTTGGGAATTTTTTTTTTTTTTTCGTTTTTTCCTATGGAATGTTTTCATTAGAAAATCAAAAATATATACCTGAATTATTTGAGCAAATAGGAGGGTTTGAAAAAAAAATTCTAAACGCCAATTTTTCAAGTAAACATAGGATTTAGTTATTGTTAGTTTTTCTTGTAAAGAAGGGGGCTTTAACAATTTTTAATTACATAAAGGAATTATTTCAACTCTTAGTGTTTAGTAAACGATGGGTTAAATGCATGTACAATTAGGTTCCGAAGAAGAAAAATTATCATTGTAATTATTTTTATTATTGCGTGATAATTTAATGAACTTTTGCGAAAGCGCTTGAAGCTCACGTTAGTGTGGGAGGAGAAGAAGAGTTGTTATCTATTTAACATTTATTAAAATAATACCCCATGTACTTTAAATTATTGTTGGGTTTCTTAATTCATCAATATAGATTATCTGCTCAATGACCTTATAATTATGGGCTACTTGGGATAAAATTTATTTTGTGCAAATTGTGACAAAAATGGTGAGGGGTTCAAGTCGGATTCATGCAAGAAGAGAACTTAATTACAAATCTAAGAAAATATTTTCCTATTTCTTAATATTAATATAATTGAATTGTATTAATAAGTATTGAAGAATTAATATTCCCTCGGTTCCTTTTTAATTGTCCAAAATAATATGTTCTCGATAGATTAATGGTTAGCCTTTTTTTTAGAGATTTTTGATAAAAGTCCATAATCAGCTCGTAATCAAAATTTGTTAGTGTTTTCAACTTTAGAGAATTAAGTGGTTAAATTTAAAATTGGGGTGTTTGCACATAATACTTCAACTTCTTTGATATTTGGTTCAAAGACTGAAATGCCCCTAACCAAAACTCGTATTTATTACATGCATGGGACCACCTAATTGGCATGATATATTGTCTATAAAAGGGTTTGGCATGTTCACCTTTTAAATTCGTCATTCATAAACAATCATTCAAGTTAATATGTCCAATTGGAATATCCCTGACGTAGATTCTGAGTTGGAACTTCTCGATCTACAACTTCGTGCAGCCACTAACAAGTTACATGCCCTCGAGATGTTTTTACCTAATGATAATGAGAATAAGAATTTAAGGGAGGAGCGCATCCGTGCTGCCGAAGAGGAAGTAAGGAATTTGGAGGCACGAATAAAGAATTTGGAGGAACGAAAAATGCTTTTGGAGGAACGCCAAAGGGAAGCGGAGGAACGAGAGAGATACAAATGAAGGAATCCGTAACCGCCTCACAAGTTCGTCGAGTCTTTTTAATATTTCTAGTCGCTAAGCTCTGTTTGTCTTTCATTTTCCTTTAATTAGTGTTGTTTTTTTTTATGTCTTGTCAATGTTGCTAGCTTATTCCAATTCCAATGCTTAATTGTAAGAACTTGTGAGGCTTTTTAATATTTCTAGTCGCAAAGCTCTGTTGGTCTTTCATTTTCCTTTTATTAGTTTTTTTTTATGTCCATTCCAATGCTTAATTTTAAGGGGGGAGAGGGGGGGGGGGGGGGGGGGGACACTATATTTTTCCTCTTTCAATCACCAATTTCTGTCTACTATAAATTATGATTAAGAGCCAAAAAAGAATCATATTAGCAACAATTTGATTTTAAGAAAAGCTGAGCAGCAAAACAAAACCGTGAGATTAAGTGAACTCATTTTCTTTTTGTTTTGGTACAATTAATGGAACGCATGAAAACGACCTTAATAAAATAATATTAAATCAGAATCGATCTAGCTAGAACTGCTTCGGTTAATCCATAAAACTGGAACCCATACGAATATCTTGTGAAAATAATAATTTGAGGTGAATTTAACGACTGGTCTTAATTAACATATATGTAATTATTACTAATTAATACTAACACATGTATCAATTTCCACAGCGCACAATATATGTAATTAATTTGACTTGAGAAAAATCTTCCACTCGATCGGGTAAAGTTGTAATACCTACTATTATTTTACCAAATGAAACAATAGAGTAATTATTATGTAAAGATTAATCGATATTATCCTTGTATTATAGCGCACGGCAAACTTTCGGATTATTATTAAATCAAGAGTACAAAGCGAAAATAATCCCTACATTCTTTTAATTAATTGGGAGTATAAGAATCTATATATAATATAAAGTTATTAACACCATGCAATCTCTTGACATTATAATTTGATTCGCTCACTGCACCCAAATAAATATATGAGGAGTTGATTGAGAGAAAATTGGCTAAAATAGTCTAACTTGTTTATATTTTTTAAGTAACAAAGGGGCCTAATGATATGATGATGTCCAAATATATTTTTTAATAGCTTCTTTAGACATGAAATTTGCAAATCTCCTAACTCAATTCATTATTTAACTCCATAATGCTCAATGACACACTCTCATTATGTTAGAATGGTGTCAATCGATAATGATGATTGAGTTGTGTAATATTTTATGATTCTCAATAGGTTAAGTTTTTTTATTAACATGTCTGGTTAATTTTGGGATTTTTTTTTTATTTTTTTCAGTGGAATTTTTTTTGTTGAAAAATAAACAATATATACCAGAATTATTTAAGTAAATAGGTAGCTTTGAAAAAAAATTCTATACGCCAATTTTTCAAGTAAAGAAGGGGGCTATAACAATTTTTAATTACATAAAGGAATTATTTCAACTTTTTTTGTTTAGTAAACGATGGGTTAAATGCATGTACAATTAGGTTCCGAAGAAGAAAAATTATCATTGTAACCATCTAATTTAGGAGATCTTAGTAGGGTATCATTATCTTCTGTGTCCTAATGGTCGCAAATACTTATATGACAAAATTTAGGAAATTGTGACAGACTCATATTGTCATCTTGATTCAAATCATATTAGAACTTCCACACACTTAGATGCTTCCACACAAGGGATGGAATATTCAATTCAATAAAAAAAAAAATTCAAATGATGAATAAATCGTTACATCAAAATATATCGAATTAATATATTACATTGGTATCAATTTAACTATTTTTTGTTGACATTTAACAATCTGTGTAATAGAATTACACAACTATATTTCTTATAACTATAGTAATTAATAACTACAGTTCAGTTAAATAAAAAAATAGTATATAGTTTAAACTATATACAGACACTTAAATAACTCAAAAGTAGTGGAGATTTTAATTTTGGTAAGTTTGTTTCAATATAAAAAAAAATTATTTTATATGAATTCAAATGAAAAACAATGACTTAGTCAACTCTTCATTTTCAATGAGTACAACAAGCTAATAAAATGATTTTTGTGGGTTTTTAGAATTTGCATTCCCGAAACATGGAAAATAGACACTTTATATCCTCGAAATATAAATTTAGCACTTTGCACCCTCTTTTATTTTCTTCAAAAAAACCTAGGGACAAAATAGGTAATTCATTTTTAGGGGATATTTTTCATTTCTTTCTATAGAATTTTTCCGTCGTAAAATAAAAATATATACCGGAATTATTTGAGTAAATAGGAGGGTTTGTCAAATTTTTTAATCACTAATTTTTCAAGTAAATAGAGGATTGAGTTGTTATAAGATTTTCTAGTAAAGAAAGGGACTATAAGAAATTTTAAATACATAGAAGAATTATTTCAACTTTTTTGTTAAGTAAACGATGGGTTAATACATGCACAAATAAGCACAATTAGGTTTCGAAGAATAAAAAGTATCATTATAATTTTTTTCATTATTGCGTGATAATCTTATGAACTTTTGCAAAAGCGCTTGAAGCTCACATTCGTTTGGGAGGAGAACAGGGGCGGATTTACATTCCCCAAGATTTTCTTTTTTGTTCTATTGTATCTATAGTTTTAATATTTATTTGTACTGTTTGATGTTTATAAATATAATTGGTCTCCGGCCTTTAAAACCTACAATATTTAACAACACAAATATTTTTTAATAGTATGACTTATCAAATACGAGTAAATATTTTATCGTTAAATAAATAATCATAAAGCTTGATTAAAAATCTTGACATAAAATATTCTTAAAAACAAGACATATTATCAATATTTAGTGAATGTTAACTTACATTGACAATGGAATTGATTAAGAAATTTAATATTGTTCTATCATAGATGACTTTATAATATATGAAAGAACGTCGTATACAATTCTAGTTTTTTTTTTTGGAACTACTTTTGTATTTTATCTTCATGTAAATAGAACAAACTAAAAACTATTATGAACTTTTTTTAATTAATAATATTGATCGGCCCCCTCGACTTCGAAATCCTGGATCCGCCCCTGGAGGAGAAGGAGAGTCGTTATCTTTGGCTCTTTTACTAATAAAAATAATATAGGAACAACAATTTTGTAAAAAAAATAATAATAGAAAAAACACATGGGTATTCTTGTATTTTACTCTAAATCAAATTAACACCTACTACGCTATTACTCTTTAAGCTTCACTTTTTTCACCTCCCACCCGACCCAAACTTTCCCGATTCGTTTATTGCCGTACATATTAATTTTGTTTGGCTGTTAGCACAACATACACTAACTACGTTTGAACATCTTAAAACTCTATATTATAAGAAAATTTACACAATAGTTAAGTTGATAACAATGTAATAGATTCATTCGATATAATTTTGATTAACGATGTACTCACCATTTGAAAAAAAAATTATTGAATTGAATATTCTATCCCTGATGTGGAAACATATATCTGTGTGGAAGCTCTAGTACGATCTGAAGCAAAATAATAATATGAGTCATTCACAATTTCCGAGCTCATATAAGTATTTACGACCATGAGGACATAGAAGAGCATGATGCCCGACTAAGATCTCCTATTATAATAAATTTTATATAATTAATAAATATTTCTAATTTTTTTTAAAAAGGAAAACACCATCCCATATCTCCCACCCCCACCCCCCATTCAAATCCCAGGTCAACGGCGGCCTAGGATGGACTGGAATCTCCGGTCCCAGATCACGGTGGCATATGTTCTTCGATCCCAAGCCATCGGTCTGGGACGTACGATCCCAGTTCGCCGACGGACTTGGATTTTGGAGGGGGGTGTGTTGGGAGGGATGGGATGGTTTTTTTTCCTTTTATAAAATTTATAAAAATTTATAATAATATATAACTTTATTATTTTATTAAATATTAAATATATTAATACTATTATATAAATTTTAGATTTTACATAATGTATCTTTTGTCGGATTTATATTAAAGAATTTTTTGATCTATTAATATTATTTATAAATTTAAATTAATTGTCACGTCATCACTTAACGGTGATTTTTAACGGCGGTGCCAAAAGTGATTCAATTTCTTAATTGTTTTACCAAATGTGTCAACCTTAATTTTTATGGTACAACAAGTGAGAAAATCAGTATATAGATTGGTACCACAAATGCAAATCTCTCTATTTTTATTATCTAAAAACTCCATATCTTAACATTTTATTGGCAAATATTATTTTATTAGCTTGTTGTACTCATTTGAAAATGAAGAGTTGACTATGGGAATTATTACTAATATTTTAATAGAACAAGACAGTTACTGTCGATTTTTAAAGTTTTGAGGGAGGGTCATTGGCATTTTTTAGTGAAAAATAGTGTTGTCGCATTTTATTGCAACAAAAAAAAAATATTTGACTTGTTACTAATCTTATCTTATCTTATCTTATACATATATATATTTGAAGGGTGGGTTTGACTCTAATTTGTTGAATTTGACTAAATCCTGATTTTCTAGAATTTTGAATTATTTTATTATCAAAGAATTTTTTGATTGGTTGTTGTTTATCTATAGATTTGGAAGGTTTTCAAATTTTAAAACTGATTAGTTAAAAGGAATCTTAATTAAATAAATTTCTACAATAAAATCTCTTTGATTGGTTGAAATGTTGTCCTAAAACAAGTCTACTTTACATTAATTAGCTAGATTGAAGTTTTCCATTTACAATGGCGTTAATTTTGTTATCAAATCACCAAATCAAGATTTAATTGACGTTAGTTATCAGACATAAATTAAGCAATTTAACCATAAAATTTGCCACCATTTTTAAATTTAAGAACTAGGTTAAATTTTTCCACACTGATATAAATCATCTCGATCCACATGTTCTTTGTCTTCAACTCTTCACACAAATTCATGAGTGAACTTTTCATGGAAATTTCGATCCACCCTCATACCTTTCTCACCACTTTTCTTCGGTCATTTCCTTTCTCTCTCTCTCTTTTTTTTTTTTTTTTTTTTTTTGTAATATTTTTCGACACTGATTATATTTTTTATTTTATTTTTTCATAATCTTATCAACTTATTTTTTTTAAATCTAACTTACTTTTTTAGTTTCATCTGATTTTTCTTA
This sequence comes from Penstemon newberryi var. newberryi, assembly GCA_030819805.1. Lineage (NCBI taxonomy): Eukaryota > Viridiplantae > Streptophyta > Magnoliopsida > Lamiales > Plantaginaceae > Penstemon > Penstemon newberryi. The sequence goes on from JAUALY010000001.1 coordinate 16,796,600, forward strand.
ATTAAAACTCTTGTGTTATATATGATTTTTATCATATATGTTTCTTTAATTTTTGCTTTATAAGTATACTTTTTATTAGTTTCCTCCTTTATATTTTCATTTACATGTTTTATTCATATATTAATTTTATATTGTTTGGAAATATGATATAATTAAAATCATATTTTTATAAGTTTATAATATTTGTTATATATTATTTCGTTGTCCATATTATGAAACTTTGTCAATAGCTTTTTGTAAGATTTGTTGTCTCAATTTTTTATTTTTATCATTTTCTATTATTTCTGGAAGAACATCAATAGATTGTCCAATTTATTTAGTGTTCCATATTTATTCATTTCAATATGTTTTTGTGTAATCTTTTAGTGTTTGTTTTTGTTTCTTTACGTAAGTATACATTTAAGTCCATTCATATATTATGTCAAATTTGAAGATACGTGGAGGGCTAATTTCCACTAAGAATACTCAAAATTTATATTATTATTTGTTTTCACATTATTAATTTTCAAAAGATTTGGAATCTTTTGTTTTGTTGTCTCTTCACACTTCCTTTCAAGATACAAATAGAAAAATAATTTTGTTTGTGTAGAGTATCCACATAATATATGCTCAAGAATATCATTCAGAAGCCCCCAGGGCATTTCTCCAACTGGCTGACCAACAATTCATAAGGCTTGCTTCAGCGGCAAGGGTGGGGGTTCGAATCCCATTTGGAACTTGGATGGAAGTATTATCAAGAGTTTGTCTAAGGGTCATTTGTGGTCAAGTCCCCTTTGTGCGCAGAGTGTACAGCAGTATGGTGGGATCCCGAGGCTTGGTGGAGGCACATCCCGCGATTTACATCCTCCAGGGTTCTAGGCAAGGGTTCTGAGGGTCCAGGATTAGTCTGGTGTAAGCTTGGACACCTGGGTTAATAAAAAAAAAAAAAAAAAAAAAGTATCATTCAGAAAAATAATTCATTAGAAAAAAGTTACATAGTGCAAAAAAATGTTTTAGTTTTTAGTGTTAATTAATTCGGTATTCGGTTCTTTGTTTTTGTAATATCTTAATGGTTTTGTAATGGAAAAATTATGATTTTATTTTTGAAATTCTTTACCCCCTATTTTCTTCTTAATTCTTACTTGATAATTAAAATAGAATAATGTTTATAAAAAAAATTGAATAATAAATTGTTGATAGTTTTTATCTATTTTTCATATTTTCCTATGCAAGTCCTTAAGTTATCCATAAAGTCGAGTCATCTTTATACATGGTTTCAAAAGTATGGATAAATGGGTAAAACTTTTCGTAATATTATATATTAGGGGCTTCAACATATCATCTAGAAATATATTTCATTACAAAAGTTACATATTTTGTTAATTTTGTTGTGCATGCAACATTTTGAGTATAGAAAAATGTTAGTAAGTTTAGTGTCCTTAACCTAGCTCACTCACATCAGTAGTTAAGTTTTGCATTTGATTTATTTATTACAAATATCTAAGTAAAAAATAATAACAAATAAAATGTTACCAATAAGATCGAGTATCGACTAAGATCATACATAGAAACAAAATTATAATATAATATAATATATAATTATATATAATTTTGATTATTATATTTCATCAATTTTAGAGGAGAAAATATTTATTCAGTATCTAGTGAAAATCATCACTACTAAATTCAATGAATGTTGTATATATGTTCTTTCGTTGTGCATGGAAGTATTTTACGAATATAAAATATAGAAATTGTCATGTCAAAATATTTATGTCTTTTAGTATTTAATATAAGTTAAGCCTGAAGTGCATACACATTAACCATATGGTAATTAACTCTAAGTATCGGATGACAATAGAATTGAAAAACTTTATATTACATTTAACTAAGCAGGCAAAATGATGGTATATAAAATATTTTAATTTATGTAAACTGAGTTTTTGCATCCGTGCATAGCACGGGTCACAAGCTAGTAAAAATAATACAAGAGTTCTCTGACACTTAAGAATAATCCATAATTTTTTTTTGCATTTTACTCTAATAACAATAATTTATTGTTTTAAACATTAATTGCAACGAATATTTAATCTATCTAATAGTCTGAAAATATATAATTTGATTTTAATTAACTATATAGTCTTTATTTAGGAAAGTTGTTGGATGAACAATGGCATGACGAAAATTGTCGGGTCCCAAGGTCTGAACTTTTTTTTCAACTTGGGAGAGGTTGTACTGACTGTTAATTAAATACTAGCTAATTAACATTTAATTAGTTAGTAATTAATATTTAGAGTAATTAATGTTTATGTGTTTCTGTTGCATGTATTTTGTGGATGTTTTGTGGAGGAGTACTGTATTTATATTTTATTTTTTATTTTCTAATTAATATTAAAGCTATGTTTTAGGTTTTATCCTAATTTAAATAAATAATTTAAGTCATTTGGGATTCAAATTAATTTTTCACTAGTGCCCCTCTACCTATTGAATAAGTAATTCTTATGTAAATACATTTAATTTGAGATTGAGTAATATTCTTTGAGGAAAAATTGTAAAATTGGTCCTACAACTATCGCTGGCTGGGAAGAAAGCTCAATAACTTTTCGAGTTGATATTATGGTCCTACAACTAGAATATTTTTGCAATTTTAGTTCTATTTTGGCCTTATTAGGAATTTTCGCCATCTGTTTGCCTTGTAACCCAATCCTTCAACGCGGAAAATTAAAGTTAATTGTTGAATTGAAAAAAATGCATAATTGATCCCATAACTATTGTTTGCTGCCAAAAAAGTCATGTAACTTCTCGGGCTGGTAATTTAGTCTTGTAACCAAATCAATCCCGAATTGGACTACATTGCCAACTCGAAAAGTTACAGGATCTCTTTTACCAGTCAGCCATAGTCACAGGGCCAATATTGTATTTTTTTCATTCTTTAATCAAATGACATGTGCAATACATATGCCTTGTGATTGGATGAATGTGGTCAAGCTCGGTTTGAGTAATTATGAGGTTATAGTACTAATTAAAAAACAAGAATACAAATAATATTGAAGGGTAGTGAGCTAGAGAGAAAACATGTGAATTTACAATTTTTATTTTTTATTTTTTAAACTTTTTTTAGGGGATATTTTTTATTTTGATTTTTTTCTTTACATTTTTCATATGGAATTTTTCCGTCAGAAAAAAAAAATATATACCATAATTATTTGAATAAATAGGAGGGTTTTACAAATTTTTTAAACGCCAATTTTTCAAGTAAATAGAGGGTTGAGTTATTGTTAATTTTCTAGTAAAGAAGGGGACTATAACAAATTTTAAATACAGGAATTATTTCAACGTTTTGTTAAGTAAACGACGTGTTAAATGCATGCACGATTAGGTTCCGAAGAAGAAAAGGTATCATCACCATTTTTTTCATTATTGCGTGATAATCTTATGAAATTTTGCAAAAGCGCTTGAAGCTCACATTCGTGTGGGAGGAAAAGGAGAGTAGTTATCTTTGGCTCTTTTACTTATAAAAATAATAAAGGAACAATAGTTTTGTAATAAAAAAAAAAAAACATACACATGGGTATTTTTGTATTTTACTCTAAATCAAATTAACACCTATTTGGCTATTACTCTTTAAGCTTCACTTTTTTCACCTTCCGCCCAACCCAAATTTACCCGATTCGTTTATTGCCGTACATACTAATTTTGTTTGGCTGTTAACACAATATATACTAACTACGTTTGAACACCTTAGCATTTTCCTTTTATTAGTTTTTGTAAGTCTTGTCAATGTTATTAGCCTATTAATTCCAATGCTTAATTTTATATAAACTATATAGATTTATTTTATGAAAATATACGTATTGCATGACGTGTCGTATCTTTAAGATTTTTTAGAAAACGAGTCGCCAAATCCGAATCTTGTCCAGTCTGAGTCGCCGAGTCCGTATCTTTGCAACGTAGATGTGCATATATATTGTCAATGATTTGCAGAAATAATTTGTTTTACAAGTACATATCAAGTCTAGAGAGCAGTCAAAGAATATATATATATATATATTACATTATAATTTCCCTTTATTACTCTTTAAACTTCACTTTTTTCACCTCCACCCGACCCAAACTTACCCGATTCGTTTATTGTCATACACATATAAGAGGCCGACTTTCGTCCCTGCTCGACGGGTGGGTCTTGCAGTCAAGCTCCCTTAAATTTTAAATTTTAAAAAATATATTTTTTGTAGGATTTATATTAAAATATTATTTGATCTATTAATCCTATTTATAAATTCAAATTAGTTAAATGGATATGTAAATGTATTAAATAAAATCTACAAATATGTCCGCACGTGTTTTATTCGACACAATTTTAAAATTGGCAATAATGTTGACTAATATCGTCAGTAAATTTGAATATGTGGGGTTATTTTGCCATTCTAAAATGTTATGAGGTAGAATTGCCCTACAATGTGCTCCGTATTTTATTCGAGCTAATTTTGAAATTGGACAACAATGTGGATTAAATCGTCAATAAATTTGCAGATGTGGGGTTATGTTGTCAACCTGAAATGTTATGGGATAGAATTGTCAGTCAACATAATTAATTGCATCAATTTTACTATAATACTTAATTGTCACGTCATCACTTTGCGGTGATTTTTAACGGCGGTACCAAAAGTGATTCAATTTCATAATTATGGTACCAAATGTGTCGACCTCGATTTTTATGGTACCATAAGTAAGAATCGGCATATAATTTGGTACCAAAAGTGCAAATCTCCATATTGTTATTATCTAATCAGGGTTTTGCATTTTGCACCCCCCGAAATATGAAAATTAAGCACTTTGCATCCCAACGTATAAACAATTTAGCACTTTCCACCCTCTTTTATTTTCTTCAAAAACACAGAAGGACAAAATAGGTAATTCATTTTTGGAACTTTGGTACTTTGCACCCCCGAAACACGAGAAATGGGCATTTTGTACCCTCGAAATATAATTAACACTTAGCACCCTCGAATTAAGAATAACTCATCAACTTGCACCCCCGAAACATGAGAAATGGACATTTTGAACACCTTAACACCTCAAATTAAGAAAAACTCAACAACTAGCACCCCTCATTATTTTCAGGAAAGTTGACCACCGGGGACAAAAACCTAGGGACAATATTGGTAGTTCTTTTTCTTTTTTCTTAAAATTTGCAAAATACGATTATGAATACGATTATTTCGGGGGTGCAAAGTGCTAAATTTATATTTCGAGAGTATAAAGTGCCTATTTTCCATGTTTCGGGAATGCAAATTGCAAAAGCCCACAAAAATCATTTTATTAGCTTGTTGTACTCATTTGAAAATGAAGAGTTGACTAAGTCATTGTTTTTCATTTGAATTCATATAAAAGAATTTTTTTTTATATTGAAACAAACTTACCAAAATTAAAATCTCCACTACTTTTGAGTTATTTAAGTGTCTGTATATAGTTTAAACTATATACTATTTTTTTATTTAATTGAACTGTAGTTATTAATTACTATAGTTATAAGAAATATAGTTGTGTAATTCTATTACACAGATTGTTAAATGTCAACAAAAAATAGTTAAATTGATACCAATGTAATATATTAATTCGATATATTTTGATGTAACGATTTATTCATCATTTGAATTTTTTTTTTTTTTATTGAATTGAATATTCCATCCCTTGTGTGGAAGCATCTAAGTGTGTGGAAGCATCTAAGTGTATGGAAGTTCTAATATGATTTGAATCAAGATGCAATATGAGTCTGTCACAATTTCCTAAATTTTGTCATATAAGTATTTGCGACCATTAGGACATAGAAGAGAATGATACCCGACTAAGATCTCCTAAATTAGATGGTTATCAATGAGTTGTGACACAATCATGACAAAAAATAGGACATTAATTATGAAGATAATTTGTGATTAATTACTTAAGAATGCCCTTATCATGAAAAGAAATCCGAGATAATCCTACAAATTATAACAAACTTTTTGGACATATGCCCCAACCAAGATTCGACTATATTTATAAATGCATTTGAATTTTTTTTATTTGTCGTTTTGGAAAAAAAATTGTTTATTTTATTTGTTGTTTTAGAATTTAAATGTAAAATTAATGTTCTTTTGCCAATTAATATAAATAAGTATTTTGTAAGACTTGAATCTAAGGTGTCATTTGCCTATACTACTTGGAAGTCTTGAGCTATATATGTCTCTTTCTTATAAATTATACTTGATAAAAAGATTTACGAATATTAAATTGAGTCATGCACGCTTAACTCAATAATAATTATATTTACCAGTCAACACGCCATGCAAGTTTGTCATGTTAAATTTTACAAATATTGTCACTGATTCTTTACAGATTAGAAAAAGTTAAAAAAAAAAAACCGTACACTTCCTTTATTAAATTAACCTATCTCAGTTTAATATTCATCAAGTTAAATTTTGTAAGTCCAAGCATCAGAGGTATCAAAGCATGCACTTGCTGGCCTGCCATTTAAAAAAGAAAAAATAGCATTGCAGATCACGAAGTTTACTAAAAAAGGGATGAAAATTTTTTGTAAGTAAAAAAGTATGTTTACATACTTATGCTCATTCACGGGCCTTTCATTTCCCTTTGATTAGATTTTTTTTTTTTTTTTTTATGTCTTGTCAATGTTATTATCCTATTCCAATGCTTAATGTTAAAGGGGGGAAACTCTATATTTTTCCTCTTTCAATCACACATTTCTGTCTACTATAAACTATGATTAAGAGCAAAAAAAAAAAAATCATATTAAAAACAATTTGATTTTAAGAAAAGGTGAGCAGCAAAACAAAACCGTGAGATTAAGTGAACTCATTTTCTTTTTTGTTTTTTTGTTTTGGTACAATTAATTGAACGCATGAAAGTGGCCTTAATAATAATATTAAATCAGAATTGATCTACCATAAAATTGGAACTCATAGAATATCTTGTGAAAATAATAATTTGAGGTGAATTTGATTCGCTCACTGCACCCAAATAAATATAAGAGGAGTTGATTCAGAGGAAATTGGCTAAAATAGTCTAACTTGTTTTTATTTTTTAAGTAACAAAGGCGCCTAATGACGATGTCCAGGTATATTTTTTAATAGCTTCTTTAGACATGAAATTTGCAAATCTCCTAACTCAATTCATTATTTAATTCCATAAAGCTCAATGACACACTCTCAGTTATGTTAAAATGGTGTCAATCGATAATGATGATTGAGTTGTAAAATATTTTAAAATTCTCAATAGATTAAGATTTTTTTATTAACATGTTTGATTAATTTTGGGAATTTTTTTTTTTTTTTTCGTTTTTTCCTGTGGAATGTTTTCATTAGAAAATCAAAAATATATACCTGAATTATTTGAGCAAATAGGAGGGTTTGAAAAAAAAATTCTAAACGCCAATTTTTCAAGTAAACATAGGATTTAGTTATTGTTAGTTTTTCTTGTAAAGAATGGGGCTTTAACAATTTTTAATTACATAAAGGAATTATTTCTACTCTTAGTGTTTAGTAAACGATGGGTTAAATGCATGTACAATTAGGTTCCGAAGAAGAAAAATTATCATTGTAATTATTTTTATTATTGCGTGATAATTTAATGAACTTTTGCGAAAGCGCTTGAAGCTCACGTTAGTGTGGGAGGAGAAGAAGAGTAGTTATCTATTTAACATTTATTAAAATAATACCCCATGTACTTTAAATTAGTGTTGGGCTTCTTAATTCATCAATATAGATTATCTGCTCAATGACCTTATAATTATGGGCTACTTGGGATAAAATTTATTTTGTGCAAATTGTGACAAAAATGGTGAGGGGTTCAAGTCGGATTCATGCAAGAAGAGAACTTAAGGGAGGAGCGCATCCGTGCTGCCGAAGAGGAAGTAAGGAATTTGGAGGCACGAATAAAGAATTTGGAGGAACGAAAAATGCTTTTGGAGGAACGCCAAAGGGAAGCGGAGGAACGAGAGAGATACAAATGAAGGAATCCGTAACCGCCTCACAAGTTCGTCGAGTCTTTTTAATATTTCTAGTCGCTAAGCTCTGTTTGTCTTTCATTTTCCTTTAATTAGTGTTGTTTTTTTTTATGTCTTGTCAATGTTGCTAGCTTATTCCAATTCCAATGCTTAATTGTAAGAACTTGTGAGGCTTTTTAATATTTCTAGTCGCAAAGCTCTGTTGGTCTTTCATTTTCCTTTTATTAGTTTTTTTTATGTCCATTCCAATGCTTAATTTTAAGGGGGGAGAGGGGGGGGGGGACACTATATTTTTCCTCTTTCAATCACCAATTTCTGTCTACTATAAATTATGATTAAGAGCCAAAAAAGAATCATATTAGCAACAATTTGATTTTAAGAAAAGCTGAGCAGCAAAACAAAACCGTGAGATTAAGTGAACTCATTTTCTTTTTGTTTTGGTACAATTAATGGAACGCATGAAAACGACCTTAATAAAATAATATTAAATCAGAATCGATCTAGCTAGAACTGCTTCGGTTAATCCATAAAACTGGAACCCATACGAATATCTTGTGAAAATAATAATTTGAGGTGAATTTAACGACTGGTCTTAATTAACATATATGTAATTATTACTAATTAATACTAACACATGTATCAATTTCCACAGCGCACAATATATGTAATTAATTTGACTTGAGAAAAATCTTCCACTCGATCGGGTAAAGTTGTAATACCTACTATTATTTTACCAAATGAAACAATAGAGTAATTATTATGTAAAGATTAATCGATATTATCCTTGTATTATAGCGCACGGCAAACTTTCGGATTATTATTAAATCAAGAGTACAAAGCGAAAATAATCCCTACATTCTTTTAATTAATTGGGAGTATAAGAATCTATATATAATATAAAGTTATTAACACCATGCAATCTCTTTACGTTATAATTTGATTCGCTCACTGCACCCAAATAAATATATGAGGAGTTGATTGAGAGAAAATTGGCTAAAATAGTCTAACTTGTTTATATTTTTTAAGTAACAAAGGGGCCTAATGATATGATGATGTCCAAATATATTTTTTAATAGCTTCTTTAGACATGAAATTTGCAAATCTCCTAACTCAATTCATTATTTAATTCCATAATGCTCAATGACACACTCTCATTATGTTAGAATGGTGTCAATCGATAATGATGATTGAGTTGTGTAATATTTTATGATTCCCAATAGGTTAAGTTTTTTTATTAACATGTCTGGTTAATTTTGGGATTTTTTTTTTTTATTTTTTTCAGTGGAATTTTTTTTGTTGGAAAATAAATAATATATACCAGAATTATTTAAGTAAATAGGAGGCTTTGAAAAAAAATTCTATACGCCAATTTTTCAAGTAAAGAAGGGGGCTATAACAATTTTTAATTACATAAAGGAATTATTTCAACTTTTTTTGTTTAGTAAACGATGGGTTAAATGCATGTACAATTAGGTTCCGAAGAAGAAAAATTATCATTGTAACCATCTAATTTAGGAGATCTTAGTAGGGTATCATTCTCTTCTGTGTCCTAATGGTCGCAAATACTTATATGACAAAATTTAGGAAATTGTGACAGACTCATATTGTCATCTTGATTCAGATCCTATTAGAACTTCCACACACGTAGATGCTTCCACACAAGGGATGGAATATTCAATTCAATAAAAAAAATTCAAATGATGAATAAATCGTTACATCAAAATTATATCGAATTAATATATTACATTGGTATCAATTTAACTATTTTTTGTTGACATTTAACAATCTGTGTAATAGAATTACACAACTATATTTCTTATAACTATAGTAATTAATAACTACAGTTCAGTTAAATAAAAAAATAGTATATAGTTTAAACTATATACAGACACTTAAATAACTCAAAAGTAGTGGAGATTTTAATTTTGGTAAGTTTGTTTCAATATAAAAAAAAATTATTTTATATGAATTCAAATGAAAAACAATGACTTAGTCAACTCTTCATTTTCAATGAGTACAACAAGCTAATAAAATGATTTTTGTGGGTTTTTAGAATTTGCATTCCCGAAACATGGAAAATAGACACTTTATACCCTCGAAATATAAATTTAGCACTTTGCACCCTCTTTTATTTTCTTCAAAAAAACCTAGGGACAAAATAGGTAATTCATTTTTAGGGGATATTTTTCATTTCTTCCTATAGAATTTTTCCGTCGTAAAATAAAAATATATACCGGAATTATTTGAGTAAATAGGAGGGTTTGTCAAATTTTTTAATCACTAATTTTTCAAGTAAACAGAGGATTGAGTTGTTATAAGATTTTCTAGTAAAGAAAGGGACTATAAGAAATTTTAAATACATAGAAGAATTATTTCAACTTTTTTGTAAAGTAAACGATGGGTTAATACATGCACAAATAAGCACAATTAGGTTTCGAAGAATAAAAAGTATCATTATAATTTTTTTCATTATTGCGTGATAATCTTATGAACTTTTGCAAAAGCGCTTGAAGCTCACATTCGTTTGGGAGGAGAACAGGGGCGGATTTACATTCCCCAAGATTTTCTTTTTTGTTCTATTGTATCTATAGTTTTAATATTTATTTGTACTGTTTGATGTTTATAAATATAATTGGTCTCCGGCCTTTAAAACCTACAATATTTAACAACACAAATATTTTTTAATAGTATGACTTATCAAATACGAGTAAATGTTTTATCGTTAAATAAATAATCATAAAGCTTGATTAAAAATCTTGACATAAAATATTCTTAAAAACAAGACATATTATCAATATTTAGTGAATGTTAACTTACATTGACAATGGAATTGATTAAGAAATTTAATATTGTTCTATCATAGATGACTTTATAATATATGAAAGAACGTCGTATACTATTCTAGTTTTTTTTTTGGAACTACTTTTGTATTTTATCTTCATGTAAATAGAACAAACTAAAAACTATTATGAACTTTTTTTAATTAATAATATTGATCGCCCCCCTCGACTTCGAAATCCTGGATCCGCCCCTGGAGGAGAAGGAGAGTCGTTATCTTTGGCTCTTTTACTAATAAAAATAATATAGGAACAACAATTTTGTAAAAAAAATAATAATAGAAAAAACACATGGGTATTCTTGTATTTTACTCTAAATCAAATTAACACCTACTACGCTATTACTCTTTAAGCTTCACTTTTTTCACCTCCCACCCGACCCAAACTTTCCCGATTCGTTTATTGCCGTACATATTAATTTTGTTTGGCTGTTAGCACAACATACACTAACTACGTTTGAACATCTTAAAACTCTATATTATAAGAAAATTTACACAATAGTTAAGTTGATAACAATGTAATAGATTCATTCGATATAATTTTGATTAACGATGTACTCACCATTTGAAAAAAAAAATTATTGAATTGAATATTCTATCCCTGATGTGGAAACATATATTTGTGTGGAAGCTCTAGTACGATCTGAAGCAAAATAATAATATGAGTCATTCACAATTTCCGAGCTCATATAAGTATTTGCGACCATGAGGACATAGAAGAGCATGATGCCCGACTAAGATCTCCTATTATAATAAATTTTATATAATTAATAAATATTTCTAATTTTTTTTAAAAAGGAAAACACCATCCCATATCTCCCACCCCCACCCCCCATTCAAATCCCAGGTCACCGGCGGCCTAGGATGGACTGGAATCTCCGGTCCCAGATCACGGTGGCATGTGTTCTTCGATCCCAAGCCATCGGTCTGGGACGTACGATCCCAGTTCGCCGACGGACTTGGATTTTGGAGGGGGGTGTGTTGGGAGGGATGGGATGGTTTTTTTTCCTTTTATAAAATTTATAAAAATTTATAATAATATATAACTTTATTATTTTATTAAATATTAAATATATTAATACTATTATATAAATTTTAGATTATTAGTTTTTTTTATGTCCATTCCAATGCTTAATTTTAAGGGAGGGGGGGGGGGGGGGGGGGGGGGGGACACTATATTTTTCCTCTTTCAATCACCAATTTCTGTCTACTATAAATTATGATTAAGAGCCAAAAAAGAATCATATTAACAACAATTTGATTTTAAGAAAAGCTGAGCAGCAAAACAAAACCGTGAGATTAAGTGAACTCATTTTCTTTTCGTTTTGGTACAATTAATGGAACGCATGAAAACGACCTTAATAAAATAATATTAAATCAGAATCGATCTAGCTAGAACTGCTTCGGTTAATCCATAAAACTGGAACCCATACGAATATCTTGTGAAAATAATAATTTGAGGTGAATTTAACGACTGGTCTTAATTAACATATATGTAATTATTACTAATTAATACTAACACATGTATCAATTTCCACAGCGCACAATATATGTAATTAATTTGACTTGAGAAAAAATCTTCCACTCGATCGGGTAAAGTTGTAATACCTACTATTATTTTACCAAATGAAACAATAGAGTAATTATTATGTAAAGATTAATCGATATTATCCTTGTATTATAGCGCACGGCAAACTTTCGGATTATTATTAAATCAAGAGTACAAAGCGAAAATAATCCCTACATTCTTTTAATTAATTGGGAGTATAAGAATCTATATATAATATAAAGTTATTAACACCATGCAATCTCTTGACGTTATAATTTGATTCGCTCACTGCACCCAAATAAATATATGAGGAGTTGATTGAGAGAAAATTGGCTAAAATAGTCTAACTTGTTTATATTTTTTAAGTAACAAAGGGGCCTAATGATATGATGATGTCCAAATATATTTTTTAATAGCTTCTTTAGACATGAAATTTGCAAATCTCCTAACTCAATTCATTATTTAATTCCATAATGCTCAATGACACACTCTCATTATGTTAGAATGGTGTCAATCGATAATGATGATTGAGTTGTGTAATATTTTATGATTCTCAATAGGTTAAGTTTTTTTATTAACATGTCTGGTTAATTTTGGGATTTTTTTTTTATTTTTTTCAGTGGAATATTTTTTGTTGGAAAATAAACAATATATACCAGAATTATTTAAGTAAATAGGAGGCTTTGAAAAAAAATTCTATACGCCAATTTTTCAAGTAAAGAGTTATTGTTAGTTTTTCTTGTAAAGAAGGGGGCTATAACAATTTTTAATTACATAAAGGAATTATTTCAACTTTTTTTGTTTAGTAAACGATGGGTTAAATGCATGTACAATTAGGTTCCGAAGAAGAAAAATTATCATTGTAACCATCTAATTTAGGAGACTCAAAACTTTAAAAATCGACAGTAATTGTCTTGTTCTATTAAAATATTAGTAATAATCCCCATAGTCAACTCTGCATTTTCAAATGAGTACAACAAGCTAATAAAATGATTTTTGCCAATAAAATGTTAAAATATGGAGTTTTTGGATAATAAAAATAGAGAGATTTGCACTTGTGGTACCAATCTATATACTGATTTTCTCACTTGTTGTACCATAAAAATTAGGTCGACACATTTGGTAAACCAATTAAGAAATTGAATCACTTTTGGTACCGCCATTAAAAATCACCGTTAAGTGATGACGTGACAATTAATTCTTACTGTAAAATTGATGCAATTAGTTATATTGACTTACAATTATACCCCATAACATTTCAGGTTGGCAAAATAACCACACATCTTCAAACTTAGTGACGATATTAGTCCACATTGTTGCCCAATTTAAAAAATTTCTCGAATAAGATATGTGCGGACCAATTTGAAGATTTTATTTATTATATTTACATATCTATTTAACTAATTTAAATTTATAAATAATATTAATAGATCTAAAATTTATATAATAGTATTAATATATTTAATATTTAATAAAATAATAAAGTTATATATTATTAATAAATTTATATAAATTTTATAAAAGGAAAAAAAACCATCCCATCCCTCCCAACACACCCCCCTCCAAAATCCAAGTCCGTCGGCGAACTGGGATCGTACGTCCCAGACCGACGGCTTGGGATCGAAGAACACAGGCCACCGTGATCTGGGACCGGAGATTCCAGTCCATCCTAGGCCGCCGGTGACCTGGGATTTGAATGGGGGTGGGGGTAGGGGTGGGAGATATGGGATGGTGTTTTCCTTTTTAAAAAAAATTATAAATATTTATTAATTATATAAAATTTATTATAGTAATTAATAACTATAGTTCAATTAAATAAAAAAATAGTATATACTATATACTATATATACAGACACTTATATAACTCAAAGTAGTGGAGATTTTAATTTTGGTAAGTTTGTTTCAATATAAAAATAAAATTCTTTTCTATGAATAAAAAGGAAAAACAATGAACTTTTCATTTTCAAATCAGTACAACAAGCTAATAAAATAATTTTTGCGGGTTTTTACACTTTGCATCCCCGAAACATGGAAAATAGATATTTTGCACCCTCAAAATATAAATTTAGCACTTTGCTCCTCCAATATGTGAACAATTCAGCACTTTGCACCCTCTTTTATTTTCTTCAAATACCCTAGGGATAAAATAGGTAATTAATTTCCGGATATTTTGCACTTTGCACCTCTGAAATAGAATTAACACTTAGCCCTCAAATTAAGAACAAGCCATTAACTTGCGCCCCCAAAACACGAGAAATGGACATTTGAACCCCCTAAACACAAAATTAGCACTTAGCACATCAAATTAAGAAAAACTTAACAACTAGCACCCCTCGTTTTTTTTGGGTAAAGTTGACCATCAGGGGCAAAAAACCTATTTTTTGTCATAAATTAAACTTTATGAATATCACTTTTATCAGATTGGAATAGGGTGCTCAAGCTGCAGGTATATATATATATATATATATATACACACGAGTATATAGTTTAAATTAATTAGTTCATTTGATAACAATATGAATTAGTTTCGATTTATCGGAAATTAATCTTATTTGGTACTCATCATCCTATCCCTTTTGACTTTGATTGGATTTTAAAATAGAATATTGAAACTTTTAGGTACCATTACAATTTTTTGCCCTAGTTAGTAGTGGTTGGAATTAGTAGGGGATTATTGCATTTTTGTGCCACAATTATTGTTCGCTGACGTTTCTACCATGTATTTTTTCTGGCTAAGCAACTTCAACATTGGTGGTAATTATGGTGTCAATTGAGGCCCAATTTAAAAATTGGCCCGCCACGTACGGATCAATTTTCATGGAGAGAATTACATTTTTGGTACAGAGCTATAGATCAATTCCCACTTTTGGTACATAGCTTTATGTGTCCAACACATTTGGTACAGAGATTTAACAAATTGTGACACATTTGGTACAACCGTTAAAAATTGCCGTTAAGGGGTGACGTGGCAGTTAAGTCTAATTGCAAAGTTGATGCCATTACTTATGTTGACTGATAATTTTACCCCATAACATTTCAGGTTACTAAAAAAGCCCCACATCTCCAAATTTAGTGACGATTTTAGTCCACATTGTTGCCAAATTTCAAAATTGACTCGAATAAGACCACATGCGGACCAATTTGAAAATTTTATATAAATAACTAATTTAATTTATAAACAATATTAATAAATTAAATAATACTTTAACATAAATATCACCAAAATTAAGAAAACATATTCTTTTTAAATATAAAATTTATATAATAGCATTAATCTATTTAATATTAACTAAAATAATAAATTATATAATTAAAAACTATTTAATATTTATTAAAATAATAAATAATTATAATTTAAAAAAATTTCCAACCCAACCCCCCCCCCCCCCCCCCTACCCCAATTCCCAGGCCGCCGGCCAGGCCACCGCCGGCCTGGGACCGAAGACCTAGGCCGGCGGCGGCTTGGGAATCGGGGTAGTGTGGGAGGGGTGGGGAGGTGGTGGGTGGGTTGGGTGGGGTGGGGAATTTTTTTAAAAAAATTATAATTATTTATTATTTATTATTTTACTAAATATTAAATAGTTTTTAATTATATAATTTATTATTTTAATAAATATTAAATAGATTGATGCTATTATATAAATTTTATATTTAAAAAGAATATGTTTTCTTAATTTTGGTGATATTTATGTTAAAGTATTATTTAATTTATTAATATTGTTCATAAATTAAATTAGTTATTTAAATAAAATAAGTAAAATTTTCAAATTGGTCCGCACGTGCTCTTATTCGAGTCAAATTTGAAATTTGGCAACAATGTGGACTAAAATCGTCACTAAATTTGGAGATATGGGGCGTTTTTTGTAACCTAAAATGTTATGGGGTAAAATTATAAGTCAACATAAGTAATGGTATCAACTTTGCCACGTCACCCCTTAACGGCAATTTTTAACGGTTGTACCAAATGTGTCACAATTTGTTAAAGTTCTGTACCAAATGTGTTGGACAGATAAAGCTATGTACCAAAAGTGGGAATTGACCTATAGCTCTATACCAAAAATGCAATTCTCCCAATTTTCATGTCAGGTGTCAAACATTACTTTATGTGAGATGGTACTTTTGATTTAAAAAAAAAAATTCCATTTATAGATAGCAGTGTATTTTAGCACATCCCAAAATGAAAATAGTAAACTGATAAAATATTTATTTAAGATCGATGACACACGTTATTAATTACTCCCTCCGTCCCATTTATTTTGCTCCATTTGCTACAGTACTAGGTCAAACTTTTCAATCTTTTAAATGGTTTATCATATTAAATTATTTAAATTTATGGTGTATTAAACCTTTTAAATATTAATATATATGGTGTCATATGATATTATCAACTTATTAGTGAAATATATTAATTAAACAATTTATTATAATTTTTATAAATTTAGTCAAGTTGACTGATCAACTGTACCAAAGGATAAAGATAATTGGACGGATGAAGTAGAATTTTCTATAATATTTTGAGGTTGTCTCACAACTATTCAGCCGTCATAAGCCTTTATACAAGATTTTGTCTTTTTGTATGAATTCCATTTATATTTTTTTTTTAAAATAGAATAACTTTTTGTTGTTTAAGGTTGGGCTGTTGGGCTTGAGAAGAAGATCACTTCAAAGATATCTCAACAGAATTGCTGAAACTTCAGATACATCCACCCCAGAGGGTGTACACTATGTATTAATGTATTAACTGGTGACATGCTTGTCTTAAATTATTATTTCATGTGTAATAATATATATATATATATATATATATGAAAATAGCCTTTTTTTAAAAAGAATGCAACTGTCCAATGTTTAGATAATATTATCGATTATTATTGTAATTTGGATATATAGATTTGAAGTAGTCAGTTAAATATATTATCAAGTCACCATAAGTCAACTTCCACAATCTGTTGTTGAAAATCTTATAATAAATATTAGTCCAATAAATTTCTGAAATATCTTATTGTTTGGTGTCACATGTTTATGTCATATATATGGATCTATCGATAAATATATTTTTTTAAATTTTGTGTGGATCCACACATACACTTGAATGCTGAATTTATAACGTGACACGAAAGTGTGACAGGGGATCTAGCCTACCTGATTTAACTGTTTAATTTAATTTTGTTACAGAGACAATTAATGCATTGCTTCAACATCCTGATTTTAGCATCTACGTCGATTCATCTGTGAGTTTTTTTTTTTAAAAAAAAAAGAAAAACTATTTCCCCTTTCTTTTATATATGTGTTGTTGATTGGGTTGCGTATGAATATTTTAATTAACGAGTTAATGGTAATTATTCTCTGTGATTTGCATAATATTTAATTTATTTCTCAGTAATTTAAAAAATATCAATTTATTTACGAATTGATAAAACTACCCTTCTTATATGTGACACTTTACTCCCTTACATTATGATAAATGGAAACTTTACCCCTGTATTATGATAAATGTTGTAATTTACCCCCTGTGATATTGTAAATGTTGTACTTTACCCTGTATGTTACAAAAATAATTTTTTTTGCCCACTCTCAATTTCGGCGAGTGAGTTAGCACTTCCACATTCTTTCCTTACTCAAGAAAGGAGAAAAGGTTTCCTTCTATGTGCCCATCCGGTCTACAAAAATATAACTAGAACGCGAACTCGAACTCGAACTACTGGCTTTACTTTAGTTATAGGGACATTATGCATTTCACAGGAGTAAAGTGCTATTTTTCAAATGATCATAGGGAGATAAACATTAGCTCTTTAATTAACAGTATCATGAATTCTAACATTTTACAATAAGGACACAAAACACTTGAAAACACTATGTACAGGTTGAGGTAAAGTACATGAACGGGGACAGAAGATTTGATGAACTTTCTTTAGAAGAACGTAGCAAGTTTGATAAAGAAACACTTGTGAACATCAACAACATAAAGGAGAAGCAAAGCTCAACAAAACTAACAACAAGTACTACAATTGGAATTACAAATGAGTACATTGTGGTATATAATTAAGACTCCAAAGTTGATTTTATTTATGTAATATTATTATGAACATTTAATTAAAATTATTAAAAAACAATAAAATTCAGGTCACAGTCTTGGTGGCTGATAAGGGAGTACACAAGCTGTCTTCTATTAAGAACATTGAAGACTCGAAGGAAGCTTTGGAAAAGCTTGCATCCATCCCTTCAACTAGGATTTTGGTAAAATTTTAATTAACTAATTAAATTTATTTTATAATTTTGTGCATTATTTTCCATTGTCTGATTTTTGTTAATGTCTTAATATTATGTAGGGAGTTGAGGTTTTGTGGACTCCTCAAGAAGAAGATGACACGTTGTTGGAAGAAGAATTTGTGGAAGATTACCCCTTATTGCGACCACTGTCAGGGGCGGAGCCAGAAATTTAGATCGAGGGGGGGTGAGATTAAAGTGAACATTATTTATATTTATAAATTGATTATTTACAAAAAAAATATGATTAAATAATTATTATCAAAATTTTGGTATCATTAGTATTTGTATCGTCATATTGATTTGGACCTTTATAGACTCTTGAAAATTTTGTTCACGGAGAATTTGAACTCGTAGTTTGAAGAGGGGCCACAAGTATTTGCAGAAAACTCAAGATTAGGAAAACTAGTCACTACAAAGTAACGAACTCAATTCGAATTCCTGTTGAGAGATGTTTCCACTTAATGCGTTCGACGCGCCTCAAAATGGATTAAACCCTTAAATAATCAAACTATATATACTACTTAATTGTTGTTGAATTCGTTTCCACAGTCTCTAGATTATGACTACTTACATATTCCGAGTTAAGTTAAAACACCTCTTGTGCTTTGTCTGACTAACAAAAAAAAATATGTGTTATTTTAACTAACAAAAATTTATTTGTATTATTTTTTTATTAGCAAAAAACCCTCTCAAATGGAAGTGACAATTATATACCCATCAAATGATACAAAAACACCCCTCTTAACCTAAAAAAATATCAATAAACCTCTACTAACTTTGAAAATTGACAATAACCCTATGTTCGCTTAAACAATTAAAAAAAATTACAGCTCAAGTGTATGTATATATTATCTATATTGAAGAGTAAATTACATCAGGATCTCCTGAGTTTAAGTCTTATTACAAGAACCAACCCTGTTATTGGAAACATTACAAGAATCAACCTTCTAATTTACACGTTTCCAGGGGCGGAGCCAGAAATATAAGTCGAGGGGGGCGAGAATTTTAGTATGCCAATAGTCCTTATAAAGAATAATATAAATAATATATATAGTCAAGTTTGATAAGAATTCTTTCGTCAAATATATATATCAGTTCTATAATATGAAATAGACAATCACAATATCTTAATTACACGTGAATGAGAACATGAAAGATTTAGTTCTTAATTAGTTATCCTAAATTTTGCTCTACACTTCTATGTGGCACCGATATTGAAGTACTATCAAAACTTTAAGCAAATTGTTCCTTAATATACATTATTAAATAATTAGATAAGGAATCATATTAAATTTTGCACTGGAACCTCATCTTCATAATTTTTTTAGATGAAAATGCACGTTCAGATGTCTCAGAGGAAACATGAGAAACCAAAAATTGTTGAGTCGATATGTCAATAAGATAGTAATTGTTTGGCATTTCTATCTTTGATAGTAAATACTTGGCACAACATAGAAAAAGTCAAGACATATCGAAAACCAACGATTTTTTTTTTTTAATATTAGTTTCAAGGCCCTTATGTTTATATTAAATAACCTATATAATTGTCAAGAGATAGTAAATAAATTAAAAAAAATAAAAACAAGAATCAAGCATGGCATAAAACATAATATAGAATTTATAAAAAGAAGATTCATCTCTTCTCCTAATAAAATTAAGATAAAATTTAAGTATTAATGATTTAAAGTTTAAAGTGATAATTTTTTATAATACATTGATCAACTCACATTTGTGAAGAAAAATTGTAGAAGAATGAAAATCTAACAGAATTTTTAATTAGAGCTACTTTTCAGTGTAGAAATTCCTTATTCAGTTAATATCACTAACTACATACGTGTAGAAATTGAATTTCCTTAATTCTGAAGGGCTTTTTTATTCATTGATAATTTTTAATTAGTTTGGGCTTTTGGTGTCTTAAAAGAATTGGAATTAAGTAAATAGGTTGCAGTGCATATTATTTCTTATTAGTATAGTCAATAATGATGTTATAGTATTAAGCTATCTCAGATTGGCTGGGGGGTGCGGGTGCCCCCACCCGCACCCCATATAGCTCCGCCCCTGCACGTTTCTTCGAGTTTAACTAGTAATGGACATAAAAAAATCAAAATATGTAATGTTATTTCAAAATTATCCTTTAATCATAATTGAAATGTTTTCAATATTAAAAGGGTGAGAATGTAATACCTATATAATTCTTAATTCTTATTAATCACAAAAATGAAAGAACATCAATATCAATTTCAATAAATAAATAAATGAAGCACATGCGTTCGATCATCGATATAAGTTCTATCAATTTCATCTGGCCATTCTTTGCTAGTTATTACCAGATTTCAAATTGATTGAAGAAACAAAGAAATCAGAAGAAGAAGAAATTGAAGATGAAGAATAAAATTTGGAATTAGGTTTAATTATTATTTAACCCGTATAAATTTATTTGTATCCGGTCCGGTTGTATCCGGTTTATATTTATCCGACCGGTTCAGATTAGTTAAGTTAGTTAGGCTTTTTTTTACCTTTTTGCCCCTGTATCTTCTCTATTTAAAGGAGCCTTTATCTGCTCCATTTGTACACTTTAATAGATTAATAAACATACACAATTATTCAGCTTTCTATTCCATTTCTCTGTTTTCATATACACAGTCCATATTACATATTGCAATTCATTCATAAATATTGCCATAATTTCCTATTACATTCAGTTCATATTTTCATTCCTATCATCTTCTATTTCATATCACATCTACGCACTACAAATCTACAGAGTCAACATTCACATTCCGCTGCCAAATTCATTAGATTTCAACCATTTTCATCATCTGCTTACAAATTCTTCCAGATCTGCTTCAGGTACTCTTTTTTCTTTTATTTTTTGTCATTACTATCTCCATCACAACATCCACTCTTGTTCTGTCCACTCCCATTCATCCCCTTCACAGTTCATCAAATCTTGGTTCCAAATTCTAGTCCAGAAACTACTTTTCCATCCCTTTCTTTTTCAAGAACCACTTTCTTGAAAAATGAACTCTTCCTCATCAGCCACTGATTCCACCATATCTTCCTCTATCTCTTCAAGATTAAGACCTGAGATTGAAGATCCTTCAAGTCCGTTTTATCTCCACCCAGCTGATGGCCCTGGGGTTATCCTAGTCTCAGAAAAACTCAATGAACCAATTACCAAACATGGTCAAAAGCAATGGTTCTTGCCCTGATTACGCCCAAACTTGTCAAAACAAAGCGATTGATGTAGAATAGATTGGGCGGTCATATCCACGAGGAGATGACTAAAACAAGCTAAAAAGGTTAGTAGACAAAGTAGCTTTAGAGATAAATAAACAAACTAAATTAACGAAGTGATTTGATTTTAAGAAAACTTAAAGAGAAGTGAATTTTTTGTTGTTGAAAAATACGATAATTAAAACGGTAAGATGTCAAGAATCCCTTATATGCTTCGTTCATTTATTTGAATTTATTGAGACTAAATGTTCCACATTGGTTGAAAACAATAGTTAAGTTCACCTTATAAGGTCTTGGGCAATCCTCACCTTACAAGCTAGCTTTTGAGGTTGAGTTAGGCCCAAGCCATGTATGTGGACTTAGCCCAATCCATGTGGTGAATTCTAACATGGTATCAGAGCCCCAGGTTGAAGTGGGTCACCTCATTCCGTGATGGGCTCCTCCTTGTTCGCATGATGGGATTATTCTTTACCCACACATTTCCCCCAGATAACAAAGGTCTGGGTTGTCATTCTTCGTCCAGTTAACAAAGTCCTGGACGGTCATTATTCGTGTGTTGGGGCCCACATGTCGCAATCCGCAAGGTTGGGCTTTAATATGTCACGTGTTGGGCTTGTTTCACCCACACATTCAGCCCGCCCACACGTGAAGGGGGAGTATTGAGACTAAATGTTCCACATTGGTTGAAAACAATAGTTAAGTTCACCTTATAAGGTCTTGGGCAATCCTCACCTTACAAGCTAGCTTTTGAGGTTGAGTTAGGCCCAAGCCATGTATGTGGACTTAGCCCAATCCATGTGGTGAATTCTAACATAATTGATTCATAAAATTACTCAACTGAAAGTTTCACATCCCAAACAATCAATTGGAAGATAAAGAATTGAAAAACATATGATTTCTAATGTATATGAGTAATAATTTTCTTGCTTTTAGAATTGGCACAAAATATCATCTTATGAGTAATCGAAAACATACTATATACCAAGGCATATTGCATTAAAAGACTACCCATAAAACGAATGACTTATATCAATATAATTATATCATAAGATTCTCACATAAAAAGAGCTTGACTAGATTTATATGAAAATTAATAAAACAATTGTATTAACATAAGAGTTGATGAAAATAGTTGAAGAAAAGTAAATTACTCAAATTTATAAAACTTACAAAACCTTGAATAATCGAATCCAAATAAGATCACTATGCATATAAGTTCATCTCTAACCTCACCAAAGAACTCTTAGCCTAATTTGCTAATCATTATCACAAGTTCTAGAGAGAAAATATGATATTGATTTGAGAGAGAATTGTAACTAAGACTAAGAATTGTGTGTTCCAAGATGTGTAATTCTAGGACTATATATATATAGGTGTTAAGGAGGCCTAATTCAAGTAGGAGAATGTTTAGGAGGTAGAAATTGAGTAGGAAGATGTTTAGGAGGCATAATCCTCGTATGGAAAGGACTTAGGCAAGTTTCCTAATCACTTTAGGACAAAAATCGCGTTTCCCACGTAGTAAATTCTGCTCTGCGCGACATATTTGTAAAAGGCATATCTTTGCGCTCCGAACTTCAAATCCAGATCCGTAAAGTCTAGCATAGATAACTCCTTCCTCTATAACATATCCGAAATTCAGTTACATAGGAGTTTTCTTACGAGAGTTATAGTCCTTGGAATGAGCAGCAATATTTCTGGCAGATTCCTTATTTGTTGTTCTTGCACTACTTGACTTCCTTGAATCTTTCCTTGCTTCAACTCATGCCTTTGGTACTTGTACAATTTGAGAAAGCTAAATATTCCGGGGTTCATATTTTATTTTCCTACAAAAACAAATCAAAACTTAATATTTTCTAATCACAATAATTTCTATTAATTTCATGAAAACATCAAATTAAAACTTGATTTATTTAGAAAATAAGAACAACTTAAGTGCATTTCAAGCACTAATCACAACCCCAACCAGCTTATTGCTAGTCTCTAGCAATCCAAGCGCAAATAAGATATAAGCAAGATGAACAAAATTGAGAAGAAATAAGATAAACTATCCAAGTACTTCAATCAAAAAGCTAGTCAAAGATCACAATCGCTATCAAAATTAGTTCGATCATAACTCCCAAAATGTGTGTGTGTGAATACTAAGCGAAAACCTTCATACCACAAACCACAATACACATAGCTTTCAAAAAATTACCAAGAAAAGTCTCAACTCCATTTCCTCACGAGTAAAGTGTTTAAATTTTTAGGACAAGGATTTCAGTCATGGAGTTGGAAACAGATAGTCACTCAAAGAAATAGGCCATATTTACGGACAAGCATACAAACAAACATTGATCCAAAGATAGGAAACATAACTATCTAGAGGTCACATTCTTTCACAATTTAGCTTCAGGATTTCAATTGGTCAATACATACTATGGAGCCGTATAAAGATTCGCCTTCTATAATGACGAAAACTAATAACTTTTTTTTTCACTTTTTTTTTTCTTTTTTTTTTCACTTTTTTTTTTTCTTTTTTTTTTTCTCTTTTTTTTACTTTTTTTTTCACTTTTTTTCATGGCTCATGAAGACATTTTACTCTTGACCAATATCATCCATCTCTTTTATTTTTCTTTAAGAATGTTACTCTAAATATCAATTAACCAATTCAAAAGAGCAATATAAGTTCATAAGTTGTTTTCTCAACCTCTCCACTCACTCACAAAAGATGTGTGAGTATAGAAAAAAAAAAACTTTAACTTGGAAAGTTTCTAGGCTATATGCATCGAACATCCATCTTACCACAAGCTTAGTAATGTGCAAAAAATTATTTCGGAAGCTACTTTCTAGTAATAAAGATAGAAAAAGTGACTAAGACTTTACACTATGAAATCATACCTAAATAGCAAATCTAGCATCTCAAATCAATCTATCCATACATACATTATAGCCCATTTTCAAGAGAATCGCTAATATAAAGCAAAAAACTAGTCTTTCTTTAAAATCATTTTTTTTTTCGGAAAGCTACCACCCCCAACCTCAATATGACAGTGTCCTCATTGTCACTATAATATGAATGCAGAGAATACAAGAGACAAATGACTACTTGAATGATGTAAGTTAAGCTAGAGATGATCTTATAAACACACAAACGGAAGAAAAAAAACAAAAAAAACAAAACACACCAAAAAGAAAAAAACTATAGTACATAATGGAAAGATAGAACCTGATCAATGGTAGATAGGAGCTGCAAGTGCAATATCCTCACGTTCATCTACCCTCTCCACAATTTGCTTTAATCGTTGGCCATTCACACGAAAAAGTCTCCCATCTTTAGGATTTTCAACTTCTACGGAACCATTGGGAAAGACTTGTTTTACCACAAACGGGCCAGTCCATCTTGATCTCAACTTTCCAGGGTGGAGATGTAAACGGGAATCATAGAGGAATACGCGTTGGTTTGGCTCAAAGTTCTTTCTAAGGATTTGTTTGTCATGAGCGACTTTCAGTTTAGCTTTGTAGATTCTTGAGTTGTCATAAGCATCGTTCCTTAATTCTTCTATTTCTGACAATTGTAAGTTCCTTTGAAGACCTGCAGCATTCAAATCAAAGTTAAGTGATTTAATTGCCCAATAAGCTTTATGTTCTAACTCTACAGGTAAATGACAAGCTTTTCCATAAACAATGCGATAAGGGGACATCGCTAGAATAGTCTTGTAAGCAGTACGGTATACCCAAAGTGCATCAGAAAGTCGTAAAGACCAATCCTTGCGGTTTTGGTTAACCGTTTTCTCCAGAATTTGCTTAACTTTCCTATTTGCTAACTCAGTTTGCCCATTGGTTTGCGGATGATATGCATTGGAAACCTTGTGAATAACACTATACCTGCGCATCAAAGCTTCAAAAGAACAGTTACAAAAATGTGTACCTTGATCACTAATAATAACTCGTGGTGTACCATACCTAGCTAACACATTTTCCTTAAAGAATTTTACTATTGTAGTGTTATCATTCTTACGACATGGTACAGCTTCTACCCATTTTGACACATAATCAACAGCAAGAAGAATATATAGATAACCATAAGAAGAAGGAAATGGACCCATAAAATCAATACCCCAACAATCAAAAATCTCAATAACAAGAATTGGGTTAAGGGGTATCATGTGGCGTCAAGTCAGCGCTCCCAACCTTTGGCATCTATCACAAGAACGACAAAAATGATTAGTATCTTTGAACAAACTTGGCCAATAAAGACCACATTGTAAAATTTTAGCAGCTGTCTTTTTCATAGAAAAATGACCACCACAAGCCTCGGAATGACGAAAGTTCAAGACACTATTTACCTCAGTCTCAGGAATGCACCTTCTCATGATTTGGTCGGAGCAATATTTATACAAATAAGGATCATCCCAATAAAAATTTCTTACCTCGATCAAGAACTTACGCTTATCTTGTGCAGTCCAGCTTGATGGAAGTTCACCAGAAACCAAGTAGTTAACAATATTAGCATACCATGGCAATTGATCTACATTGAACAGTTGTTCATCGGGAAAGTCATCTCGAATTAGGGGATCTTTTGTATAATCAATGAACTCCAAATGAGATAGATGATCCGCCACAACATTCTCGACACCCTTCTTATCTTTAATTGTTAGATCAAATTCCTGCAACAAAAGAATCCACCTAATTAAATGAGCCTTAGCATCCTTCTTGGAAAGAAGATATTTAAGAGCTGCATGGTCAGTATAAACAGAAATAGGTGAACCAATAAGATAAGATCGAAATTTTTTCATGGCAAAGACGACTGCTAGTAGTTCCTTTTCAGTAGTAGAGTAGTTCTGTTGAGCACTATTTAAGGTCCTACTAGCATAATAGATAACAAATGGTTTTCCTTCCCTACGTTGTCCTAAAACGGCTCCAAGAGCTTGATCAGTAGCGTCACACATGATTTCGAAAGGTAAGTTCCAATCCGGTGATTGTATGATGGGTGCGGTAGTGAGCTTTTGGACAAGTGTTTTGAAAGCTTTTTCACACTCGGGAGTCCAGTCAAACCTAGCATCTTTGGCTAAAAGGTTACATAGGGGACGAGATATAGAAGAGAAATTTTGTATGAACCTCCTATAAAAACCAGCATGTCCAACGAATGACCTAACATCTTTCACAGTTTTGGGTATATGCAGATTAGAAATTAACTCAATTTTGGCTTTGTCAATCTCTATTCCTTTTTCAGGCACTATATGACCTAAAACAATCCCAGATGAAACCATGAAGTGACATTTCTCCCAGTTCAGAACGAGACATTTTTCTTCACATCTGCTCAAAACAGTTTTCAAGTTAAGTAAACAAGAATCAAAAGAGTCTCCAAAAACAGTTATATCATCCATAAACACTTCCATGAATTTTTCAACCATATCAGAAAATATGCTCATCATACAAACGTTGGAAAGTAGCAGGTGCATTACATAAACCAAATGGCATTCTACGAAATGCAAAAGTACCAAATGGACATGTAAATGTTGTCTTTTCTTGATCCTCTAAAGCTATTTCAATTTGATAATATCCAGAATATCCATCAAGAAAGCAATAAAACATATGACCAACTATACGTTCTAATATTTGATCGATAAAAGAAAGTGAAAAATGATCTTTTCGTGTTGCAGAGTTTAATTTTCTATAGTCAATGCACATACGCCACCCAGTTACAACTCTAGTGGGAATAGGATGCCCTTCTTCATTTTCTACAACTGTAACTCCAGATTTCTTTGGTACTACTTGTGTAGAACTAACCCATTGACTATCAGATATAGGAAAGATGATGCCTACATCTAATAATTTCAAGACCTCTTTTTTCACTACTTCTTTCATGATGGGGTTTATTCTTCTTTGAGGATCTCTACGTGGGTTAGCACTATCTTCTAAATGAATTTTATGTGAACAAATTAAGGGACTAATACCTTTAATATCAGCTATCGACCAACCTAGTGCAGACTTATGTTCTTTCAACAGATTTATGAGTTTCTTATCTTGCTCGACACTAAGTTTAGACGAAATTATAACAGGAAAGGTATCACCTGATCCCAAGAATGCGTATTTCAGTCCTTCTGGTAGTTGAGATAACTCGACTTTCGGTGTTTCAATGGAAGATGCCTTTGGTTGTGTTCTTTCTTTTGGTAGCTCCTCAAAGCGTGGTTGCCAAACACTTATTTCCCTTACCCCTGTTTCATTAACAAAATTAGATGAATTAATATTATTAATAGAGTTAAGCGAATCATCAAAATCAGTATTACAAAGGAGATAGTGTAAGGATTCAGAATTTTCCCTTTCGAATGTTTCAGACACCAATGAATCTATCATATAAGTATGGTGACACTCATCTTCATCTTGTAGTTGCTTCCCAACATGGAATACATTGACTTCCAGTGTCATATTACCAAATGTTAGCTTCATAAGACCATTCCTACAATTGATGAGAGCATTTGTTGTAGCAAGGAAAGGTCTACCTAGGATCAGTGGTATCTTAGACTCCATATTGACCACAGATTGAGTATTCAAAACCATGAAATCAACAGGATAATAGAATCTGTCAATTTGAAGCAAAACATCATTTATTATTCCTTTGGGTCTACGAATGGTTCGGTCAGCTAGTTGCAAAACAACAGATGTAGGCTTGATCTCTCCAAGGCCAAGTTGCAAGTAAACTGAGTATGGCATAAGGTTTACACTTGCTCCAAGGTCTAATAAAGCTTGACTAAAGTCATGTGGACCAATCTGACAGGTTATTGTAGGACACCCGGGATCTTTATATTTAGGTGGTACGTTTTGCTCAATCACTGTACTTATTTGCTCGGTCAAAAATGCGGTTTTCTTGACATTGTGTTTTTTTTCACAGTACACAGATCCTTAATCACCTTGGCATATGAAGGTACCTGTCTGATAACATGTAACAAATAATTTTGACTTGTTTCAAATGTTCAAGAATTTCACCATGATTTTCTGGTATTTTTCCCAATTTCAGTGCTTGAGGGAAAGGAACATGGACCAAGGTTTTCTGCTCAACTTCCTTAGGGGGGTCGTTTGGCGGACTAGGTAAAGTTGGTCTCTCTATGACCTTATCGCTACGAGTGGTGATGGCATTGATATCTTTGATGTTATGTGATTCGGAAGACTCTGGGCCTGTTTGTTTGGCGTTTGGGAAAGTAGTTTGATAGAGTAGTGGAGGTTTGTGAAATAATCTCGATTTGCGTAATGTTGTTTGTTTGGGTTTTGAGAGAGTGGTTTGAGAAATAAAGTAGGTGTAGGTTTTTTTGGAATAGTTGGGTTGTAGGTGTAAGATGTGTAAGACTTTATGTCAAATCATGTTTGTTATGTGAGATAAATTGTGTAAGAGATAGGTTACTTTATGTCAAATCAAAGTAGAGTTTGTATATGTTTTGTTTAGAGATAAGAAAAATGTTGTTTGTTTAACTTTTGAGAGAGTAGTTTGAGAAAATTAATGGATGAAAAATTTATTTCGGAAAATAGAAAATATGTTTGTTTGGCATTTCCCAAACATGAAAAAATTCTGGGAAACACCAAACAAACAGGCCCTCTATCTTATGTTGCCCCTTAGGATTAGACTGTGGTTGGGAAGGGAACTTGCCTCGTTCTTGTATAGTAAGACCACTAGTTAGCTTACCAATTTGATTTTTTATCTCTTTGTTCTCTTCCACAATCTGAGTTATTACGGCTTCTACCTTTTGATTAGTCTTACTTTGTGCCTCAATAAATGCGTGAAGTGTGTCCTCTAAAGGATTCCTATTTTGGTGAGCATTATTTTGAGGTGCAGGGTAAGTTCTAGGTGCTTGTCCCTCAGATTTCCAACTAAAATTAGGGTGATTTCTCCAACCAGGATTGTACGTCTCAGAATAAGGTGAAAAAGGTTTCCTATATGTTCCTAAGGCATTACATTGTTCTTCGTAAACCTTTCTCATCTCACCAAGTGTAGGACATACTTGAGCTAAATGATCTACCCCACCACAAATGAAACAACTATCTTGTGACTCTACCCTTGCAACTGGTTGATGTTTTTGACTATCTTTTGTTTCTAAAGCTTTTAATTTGTTAGTCAATGCTTCAACTTGTGCTTTAAGGTTGTCTTCTTCCTTAAGATAGTAAATTCCACTGGTTTTTGTTCTACTAGTACCATCAGTAGTACTAGGTCCAGTCCAGGTGTGAGCTTTTTCGGCTATGTCATTTAGGTAATCTATGGCTTCATCAGGATCTTTTTCAAGAAACTCCCCATTACACATCATTTCAATAAATTAACGCTCCCTAGATGTAAGTCCCTCATAGAAATAACTAACAAGACGCCAATTTTCATACCCATGGTGCGGACACATATTCAACAATTCTTTGAACCTCTCCCAAGCTTGGTATAAAGTTTCATTATCTTTTTTGGGAAAAGGTAGAGATTTGTCTCTTAAGGTTGTTGGTCTTATGTTGGAGAAAGTATTTGTTGAAAAAGGCTTCGGTCATTTTTGCCCATGTACTTATAGATCTAGGTCTCAAAGAGTACAACCAGCTTTTTGCTTTGTCTTTTAGCGAGAAAGGGAAGAATTTCAACCTAATTGACTCTACGACATTGGGTTGACTATTAAAAGTGGCGATGACCTCCTCGAATTCTCTAATGTGTAGGTAAGGATTCTCACTATCCATGCCATGAAAGGTTGGTAAGAGTTGGATCATTCCTGGTTTGAAATCTATTTGCGGATTATTTGCGGGAAACATGATGCATGAGGGGGTGGCTGTGCGGTTTGGGTGTAGTTATTCTCTTAAGGAACGTGCAGGGTTGTTTTCAAGTTGGTCCATGGTAGTAGGTGTATCAGTTAATGCAATGCTTGACCAAGATTCACTTAAATCTTGAGAAGTTGTATTGATTCCCTCAGTGTTTTCCCTAAGTTCTTTCTTTAACCTACGCAAAGTTTTCTCAATTTCTGGATCGTACTGCAATTCACCTTGATTAGAAGATCGAGTTACAAACATAAAAACAAAACTTTTTTTTTTTTTTAAAAAAAAAAAAAAAAAAAAAACTAACCAATTAACTAATAAATAGAAATAGTACGAAACTTCCTAAAATTACCTAATAGAACAAAAATTGAATAAAATAAAGTTTACTTACCTCGTTAGCTAAATAACTACTTATGATGCTTACTTGTTGCACCTCCCCGGCAACGGCGCCAAAACTTGATTACGCCCAAACATGTCAAAACAAAGTGATCGATGTAGAATAGATTGGGCGGTCGTAGCCACGAGGAGATGACTAAAACAAGCTAAAAAGGTTAGTAGACAAAGTAGCTTTAGAGATAAATAAACAAACTAAATTAACGAAGTGATTTGATTTTAAGAAAACTTAAAGAGAAGTGAATTTTTGGTTGTTGAAAAATACGATAATTAAAACGGTAAGATGTCAAGAATCCCTTATATGCTTCGTTCACTTATTTGAATTGATTCATAAAATTACTCAACTGAAAGTTTCACATCCCAAACAATCAATTGGAAGATAAAGAATTGAAAAACATATGATTTCTAATGTATATGAGTAATAATTTTCTTGCTTTTATAATTGGCACAAAATATCATCTTATGAGTAATCGAAAACATACTATATACCAAGGCATATTGCATTAAAAGACTACCCATAAAACGAATGACTTATATCAATATAATTATATCATAAGATTCTCACATAAAAAGAGCTTGACTAGATTTATATGAAAATTAATAAAACAATTGTATTAACATAAGAGTTGATGAAAATAGTTGAAGAAGAGTAAATTACTCAAATTTATAAAACTTACAAAACATTGAAGAATCGAATCCAAATAAGATCACTATGCATATAAGTTCATCTCTAACCTCACCAAAGAACTCTTAGCCTAATTTGCTAATCATTATCACAAGTTCTAGAGAGAAAATATGATAATGATTTGAGATAGAATTATAACTAAGACTAAGAATTGTGTGTTCCAAGATGTGTAATTCTAGGACTATATATAGGTGTTAAGGAGGCCTAATTCAAGTAGGAGAATGTTTAGGAGGTAGAAATTGAGTAGGAAGATGTTTAGGAGGCATAATCCTCGTATGGAAAAGACTTAGGCAAGTTTCCTAATCACTTTAGGACAAAAATCGCGTTTCCCGCGTAGTAAATTCTGTTCTGCGCGACATATTTGTAAAAGGCATATCTTTGCGCTCCGAACTCCAAATCCAGATCCGTAAAGTCTATAGCATAGCTAACTCCTTCCTCTATAACATATCCGAAATTCAGCTTCATAGGAGTTTCCTTACGAGAGTTATAGTCCTTGGAATGAGCAGCAATATTTCTGGCAGATTCCTTATTTGTTGTTCTTGCACTACTTGACTTCCTTGAATCTTTCCTTGCTTCAACTCATGCCTTTGGTACTTGTACAACTTGAGAAAGCTAAATATTCCGGGATTCATATTTTATTTTCCTACAAAATAAATCAAAACTCAATATTTTCTAATCACAATAATTTCTATTAATTTCATGAAAATATCAAATTAAAACTTGATTTATTTAGAAAATAAGAACAACTTAAGTGCATTTTCAAGCACTAATCATGCCCTTACAATTAAAAATAAAATAGGCTTTATAGATGGATCTATACCTCAGCCTGTTGACAACATCATCATCTGCAATTATTGGGAGCGCAACAATACAATTGTCATTTCTTGGATCTTGAACTCACTTTCCCCTGTCATCAACCACACTATCCAGTACCATACCCTTGCTACTGCTCTTTGGAAAGAATTGAAACAGAGGTTCCAACAAGCTAATGGTCCAAGGATGTTCCAGCTTCATAGGGATTTATTCACCCTGCACCAATCAGTTAATGCATATTATTCTAAATTGAAGGTTATTTGGGATGAAATATGTAATTTCAGGCCAAAGTGTACTTGTGGGAATCTAGAACAATATTTTGAAAATGAATATTTACTGATTTTTCTAATGGGCCTTCAAGAATCACTTTCACATACACGCAGCCAACTACTTTTGATGGAACCTTTACCAGATGTTACTAAGGCCTACTCCTTGGTCAAACCTCCATCCTCCCTTCCAAGCCAGGAGCTGCCAAATCCTTTGCCCAAGCACCCTTTAGAAATCCAGCACCTATCTCCTACATACCTACTTCCAGACCCCCCTACAATAACTCTTTCCCAAGACCAGGCAGACCTTATTGTACTAACTGCCAAATGCCTGGTCACACTGTAACTACCTGCTTTATGTTGCATGGATATCCTCCTAGGTACAGGGCCCCTGCCCCAAGATTTACATCACCTACCACACCAAGGATCAACACCATGTCTGCATAATCAACTACTTCGGCTCCTACCCCAACTCTACAGAATTTTATCCACATACTGTCACCAGATCAATTCACTGAGTTATCCAAACTCTTTACATCTCAAATAAATGGTACATCAACAAAAACAGATACAAAGGACCAACCTACATCTTATAACACATGCACTGTTAATGTGCAATCAGGTACTTGTTCATCCACTTTATCCTTATTATCTACTGCTTACAAAGATTCTTGGATCATAGACTCAGGAGCATCAAACCATATTTGCAATAACATTCATTATTTTTCAAAAATCATTCCTGCCATTAACACTACAATTACTCTTCCTAATAATTTCATTATTCCTGCATTCTTTAAAGGTTCAAACATTTTAAACAACAAATTTACATTACATGATGTGCTTTATGTTCCTCACTTCAAATTCCAACTTATTATCTGTCAGTGCACTTTTAGAATCATCTCATTTTAGCATAACCTTTGAACCTAAACATTTTACCATTCAGGACATGACCTCTTTGGAGAGGATTGGCGAGGGTGACCTAATTGATGGCTTATACATCCTTCAGCACCTAACACAACTCATTCTTCCCTTTGTAATAAAATTTCTGTGGAAACTTGGCATAATAGACTAGGACACCCTGCTATGGATAGGTTACATTTACTTCATTCTGTTATTGATTTACCTTCTTTACATATTCTCAATAAAGATGTATGTGACATTTGTCCAATTGCTAAACAGAAAACTCTCCCTTTTAATTCAAGTTCTACTGTTTCTTCTCATTATTTTGATATTGTTCACTGTGATATATGGGGTACCTTTAAAATTACTTCTCACAGTGGCTTTAGGTACTTTGTCACACTTGTTGATGATTTATCTAGATTCACTTGGGTTTTCTTAATGCAATCTAAATCTGATGTTCATTTTCTCATACCTAAATTCATTAACATGATTTCTAATCAATTTCAAACATCTATAAAAACCTTTAGAAGTGATAATGCTAAGGAACTCACTTTTTCTGATTTGTTCAATAAACTAGGCATTCTACATCAATTTTCATGCGTAGAAACTCCACAACAAAATGCTATAGTAGAAAGGAAGCATCAGCATATTCTAAATATTGCTAGATCATTAATGTTTCACTCTAACTTACCTCTTACTTATTGGAATGAGAGTATATTAACTTCAGTTTATCTTAAGAATAGAACTCCAACTCCTCTCTTAAATAATATTAGTCCTTATACCAAATTATTTCAAAAACTAGTGGACTACTTTCTTCTTAAAGTTTTTGGTTATTTATCTTTTGCTTCCACTATTAAAGATCACAGATCATAATTTGATCCTAGAGCAGTTAAATGTATTTTTTTAGGATATACACCTGGGATTAAAGGCTATAAGCTCTTAAACTTAAACACTCATGCTACTTTCCACTCCAGAAATGTTGTATTTCATGAAAACATTTTCCTTTTAAAGACATTTCCTTTTATAATCAATTCACAGGGACTACTCCACCTAATACTAATCCTGATAATCCAAGTTTTCATATTTTTGATCCACTAAATTCTGTTGATACATGTTTTGATCTTGATTATCAACCTACCAGTTCTACTTCACCTCAATATACTCAATCTTTACCTATTCACTCAGAGGTTAGAAGATCATCTAGGTCTACTAAACCACCATCTTATTTGCAGGATTATCACTGCAACCTAACTAAACATACAGCTTCTAGATACCCTCTTAATTCTGTGTTGGACTACTCATCCACATCTACATCTCATCAGGCTTTCATAGCAAATATATCTAGCATTTCTGAACCACACACTTATAATCAAGCAATCAAAAATCCTGAATGGGTTAAAGCAATAAATGAAGAACTTCAAGCAATGGAAAATAATAAAACTTGGTCCCTACAATATTTACCTCCTAATAAAGTACCTATTGGCTGAAATGGATCTTTAAAATAAAAAGACATTCAGATTGATCAGTTGAAAGGTTTAAAGCTAGACTGGTAGCACAAGGGTTTACTCAACAGGAGGGGGTTGACTATACTGCCACATTCTCACCTGTGGCCAAATTAGTTTCTGTTAGAGTTATTTTAGCTTTAGCCATGGCTCAGCAATGGGATATTACAGATGCATTTCTTAATGGTGATCTAGAAGAGGATGTTTACATGACTTTACCTAAAGGATACAATACATCACCTACTCAATCAGCTACGGTATGTCTACATCTTTAGTTTGTAAATTGCAGAAATCTATCTATGGCCTTAAACAGGCCAGTAGACAACAGAATCATAAGTTGATAGAGGTCCTTCAAGCTCTAAATTTTCAGCAATCCAGGTCTGATAACTCTTTGTTTACTTCTGGTCAGAACTCTACCTTTTTAGCTATACTTGTTTATGTTGATGATATTTTAATTGCTGGTCCTGATACTAATCTGATTAATGAAATAAAATCTAAACTTAGTTCTGTTTTTAAGCTCAGGGATTTAGGAAAGTTAAAGTACTTATTAGGTATAGAACTTGCCTATTCTAAAACTGGACTCATACTATCTCAAAGGCAATATACTATTCAAATTTTACAAGACACAGGATATTTAGGAAGTAAACCAGTTCATATTCCCATGGATCCTAAGAATAACCTTAAATCAAATGATACTGACTTACTACCTGATCCTTCTCCATATAGGAGATTAATAGGAAGATTGATTTACTTAACTATTACAAGACCTGATATTTCATTTTCTGTTCATAAGTTGAGTCAGTTCCTATCTACACCTACAAATGCTCATTTAGCAGCAACTCATCATCTACTAAGGTATTTAAAGTCTACTCCTGGACAAGCTTTATTCTATCCTAAAATTTCTAATCTTTCTTTAACAGGCTTCTGTGATTCTGATTGGGGGTCATGCCTTGATTCTAGGAGGTCTACCACTGGATATTGTACTTTTTTGGGTGATTCACTAATCTCATGGGGAGCCAAGAGGCAACCTACAGTTTCTAGATCTTCAGCCGAAGCTGAATATCGTGCAATGGCATCAATTACTAGTGAAATAATCTAGTTATCACAACTATTACAAGAATTAAAGGTTCAAATCAAATTACCTCCAGTGGTTTACTGTGATAACACTTCCGCCATTCATCTTGCTCACAATCCCATCTTCCACGAGCGCACGAAACACATAGAGTTGGACTTGCATTTCGTCCGCGAACATATTACCAGAAATCATTTGAAGATTCTCCCCATTTCATCCAATGCTCAGCTAGCGGACGTATTTACAAAACCAATTCCAAGAGCTCAATTTTCCCTAATTCTATCCAAGATGGGCGTGCGTAATCTGTACGCGCCATCTTGTGGGGGGGTATTACCAGATATCAAATTGATTGAAGAAACAAAGAAATCAGAAGAAGAAGAAATTGAAGATGAAGAATAAAATTGGGAATTAGGTTTAATTATTATTTAACCCGCATAAGTTTATTTGTATCCGGTCCGGTTGTATCCGGTTTATATTTATCCGACCGGTTCAGATTAGTTAAGTTAGTTAGGATTGTTTTTACCTTTTTGCCCCTGTATCTTCTCTATTTAAAGGAGCCTTTAGCTGCTCCATTTGTACACTTTAACAGATTAATTAATAAACATACACAATTATTCAGCTTTCTATTCCATTTCTCTGTTTTCATATACACAGTCCAGATTACATATTGCAATTCATTCGTAAATATAGATTATAGATATTAACACTGGTAGCAAGGAGGTGTCAATTACATCATTCGGAACATAGTGCATAGGTACTCTTCGATGCAGCGGGGACGAGACGATGTACGATGAGAGATTATTTTGTACAACCATTGTATGAATGACATGGTGCAACAAACGATTGAAATTTGATCAAACTAATGTTTAAATACCAATACATCGTAGAAGTGAAACTATGGAACCGACATATCATCTATACAATAAATGCACCAAATAATTATTTTATACGAGCCATAATATCTAACTTGGAAAATACGCTTTAGTAAACTGTCCGGCCTCTCCAAAAGTTTCCATAGATGCTTGGCTAATAAAAAGAGATATCAAATAATTAATAAATTATATTCATTAAAATTTATTCCTATGTTCTTTCTTATTTAATTTCGATATGTTTGTTTGTTCAATGGTCAAAGAGCTACTGGATGTAAAAATTAATTATTCTGCACGATAGTCTCCTATTTATTTTTTTTACGTACTTTAAAATGTCTAGGAATAAATAAAATATTACTTATTCAATTAAGAAACTATTTACTTATTTTTCAGTTATTCAATCGTCTATATATTAGATAAAATTTATATTATTAAAAAAATGTAAAATTATATTGTACAGTACCGAATGTATTGGCATGTTTGAGAAATCTGATTTGATACTAGATTCTTAAAATCACACTAATCGGGTAATAATTTAATTAAAATTTTAATACTTTGGTAAGTGCATTCTAAACTTTCCTTTCCAATTTATCATTAAAATAACATAAAATTCATTCTTCCTTGCTTAAAAAATTCTTCCCAGTTCCCACTGCCAGTA
The DNA here is from genome assembly GCA_030819805.1 of Penstemon newberryi var. newberryi. Taxonomy (NCBI): domain Eukaryota; kingdom Viridiplantae; phylum Streptophyta; class Magnoliopsida; order Lamiales; family Plantaginaceae; genus Penstemon; species Penstemon newberryi. Next base: position 16,834,382 of record JAUALY010000001.1, read on the forward strand.
ATCTGCCCCCATAACCGTCCGTCCGTCCGTCCTCCGGTGCCGCTGTTTTTTCCTCTTTAGCATTAGCAAGTAAATATATAATTTTGTATTTATAGTTTTTTTTTAAAAAGTATTTGTAGATTCAAATAGAGGGAATTACACTTTTCATACCAAACATTTACCTACTTTATACATTTCATACCACACCTTTTAGAATGACACATTTCATACCAAAATGAATCAATCTTTTTCAATTTTCATACCGACGTTAAATACTGGATGGAAAGGACACGTGCGCCGCACGTGTCCGTTAACTCTCAGAAAAGAAAAGAAAAAAAAAAGGAAAAAAAATGTCACGATTTCTTAATGTGGAAGATAATGAATAGTAACCTAAATTTTAAAAATTGGGGATTTCTTCAATACTTGATGAAAATGAATGAGGTTGGTGGCAAAAGAACCGTTACACCAAGGGGAATGAACGGGAGTAGGTATTAGATGGTGTATCGACCTCCTCCGCCGGCGGCGGAACAAAAACCAAAAACGTTGAAATTCGTAGATTTGAAATACAAGTGACGGGATGGGTCTGAAACAACGAAATAGTATATTATCTTTGTAGATGAGGTCAAGACGAAGCCGTAGCCACCAAGGAGAAGTTTAATGGTGGCCGGAGTCACCGGAAATTGAAAATTACGTGGAGGTGGTGGAGGTGGTGGAGATGGTGGAAAATAATTGCAAAAATCCCCCCTGACCAATTGCAAATACCCCCCCCCCCCTAAGAATTCAAAATTGTGACTTAACGGACACGTGCGGCGCACGTGTCCATTTCCATCCAATATTTAACGTCGGTATGAAAATTGAAAAAGGTTGATTGATTTTGGTATGAAATGTGTCATTCTGAAATGTGTGGTATGTAATGTATAAAGTAGGTAAAGGTTTGGTATGAAAAGTGCAATTCCCTCGATTCAAATATGAAGTGGTTTATCATTTTTTATTTGCAAAAGAGAAAAGGACCGCTATTTCGATGAGTTAATGGCAAATTACCCCTTTATGATTTGCATAATATTTAATTTATCTTCCTGTGATTTGAAAAGGAGCATTTGACCTCTCTATAATCTTATAAAAGTTTTACACCGTCACCTTGATATTTTTAATCTTTAAAAAGAAAAAAATTGATAAAACTACCCCTTTTAACATTACCATTTGTTTTATGTTAAATATGGCACTTTATCCCTTGTTTTATGATAAATGTGGCAATTTACTCCTGCGTTATGATAATTATTGCACTTTAACCCCCTATGTTACAAAAATAATGTTCATGCCCCTATCACTTTCGGGGAGTGAGTTACACTCTCTGACTGACAGAGGTAAATTGTTCTTTTAAAATTTTCACAGAAAGGTAAAATGCTCTTTTACAAATCACATGAAATAAATTGAACATTATGTACTTCACGTGAATAAATTGCCATTAGCTCCTATTTCGATTGTTGGATTGTGTAAATTCACTTGTTTCGAGTTGGAAAAAACTAGTTTTGTGAATTTTTACCTAAATTTCTTAGTGTTGCAATGGTTTTAGGACGCTACTTACACTGACATGTATGATATATTTTTATTTTGCGCAAGAGAAAATATCTAATTAACTATTTCTTTTATTTACATGTACTGGGTGGTAATTAATTAAGAGTGTTAGATAAATTATCAAATATTTGGAACTGGTAATGGAACCAAGAAATTTAATTCATTATATATAGTATAACATATAAAGGGCTAACCCCCTATTCTACAGTAAAAAATTTGGTCGTCTAAATTTGTTTTTCCTTTTCTTTTTTTTTCCTCACACAAGCTCAAAACTCACGTAGTTTTGAGCCAGTCCAAATCTTTTTTTCCTCTTTTTTTCCCCCCCCCCCCCCTCGTTTTCAGCCTCTTAGGCCATCTCCAAGGGAGCTCTCATAAGTCATATTATAAGAAAAATTATAAGATTTTCATAAAAATGGTGTTCCAAGGGACATGTTATAATTTAAGAGCCATTTAAATTTTTAAGTTTGGACTCTCAAATTTGAGAGTCCAAAGCTAAATGTATATTTTAATTTATGTGACAAAGTACAACATTTTTTTGTACTTTGCTGCAAAAATATTTAATGTAAATTCGAATTAAAAATTACACGAATCTCGAAATATAGTTCAGATTTATTTAATCTAAATTTATTTTATTTTTTGAAAATAATATTCTTTTAAAATTTATTTGTTATTATAATATCAAATAAATAAATACTAAATAATTATCATTATTATTTATATATAAATAATAATTAAAAGTAATTTGTTAAAATATAAATGAATTGTTGGAGTAAAGTGTTGTAGTTGTTTATAAATAGAATTTTAAAATATAAATGAGCTGTTGGAGTGCATAGTAAAAAGTAGGAATGTATAACAATTTAAGATAAGATGTCTGATTTTAAGAGTTCTGTTGGAGATGGTCTAAATAATTTATTTTTTTATGCCGTCTTCTTCAATTTCTCTCTCAAAGTAAAATTTTCTTTTCTGCCGTCTTCTCCAATTTCTCTCTCAAATTGAACACGGAGTTACGATTGCAGATCATTGTTTCCTTCGTTTTTCGTTTGCTTTCTTTTCTTCTTTATCCGTTGGCTTACATCGAACCATCATTAATTTTTTTGCTCTCAGAAGAATGTCTCAGTTCGACTCAGCAGCTTCGGAAATTGGGCCTCGACCTAAGGTGATTTTCTTATATTTTTTAGTGATTTTGTTAAATTCTTCATATGTATTGGCGGTGGAGGGAGTTTACCCCGACAAACCTGCGTACAGGAGCCAAAGAATGTCATATCATGCTTCTCACCTCTGTACCTAGCAAGTTAATATATTTTAGTTCAATTTCTTCTAATTAGGGATCTTATTTAAACAAATGGGTTACTGAATATAAAAGTTTTAATCTTGTATTTGTGCTTTTGGATTGAGTGGGATATTTGTTACTGAAATTATGGCTTTGAGTTTTGATGGTCTTCTTCAAAGTTCAAATTGAGGATGTTAAAGATTAGGTGAGGATTTTTAAGATTAAATTAATATGGAATTGCTTAACAAAATTAGTATGTCAAATGGGATTTCATGGGTTGATTTCAATTGTTCATGTCTTTCTTTTTTTCTTGTAAAAATGAGGAAGCCTCATAGGAGGCTTTGTTCTATAGTTTCAAGAATGCTGCAAGTGGCTTTTCTGCTTAGCTGAATCATGACCATATCTATGGTTTAGTATTGCTTCTCAATATTGGTTTGTGCAGCCTCAGGTCCTTCTTGGCATCATTTGACCAAATATAATTCAACGATATTCTCTAAATAATTTTTTAATTGACAGTAGGTAGGACCTGGAATCTCTTCTTTTGATGCTATATTTAGAGTTGTTGGAGATATCAATATAATATCAGAATACTTGGTATATTTTTTAATTAGCAACAGATTTCATATTGAACTTCGGAAATGATATTTTTTTCAGTCTTACTATATTTTAAATCTTTGTGAATTTGGAGTCTTACCTGACTTCTAATTTCAGTTATACTGCTTATGACAGGGGCCAGGGGTAATGACTGGAGATATAGTGCAGCTCAGGAGGTCCATTGGAACACCTGGACAGACCGTGCTTCGTTTTGGTAGCTAACTACTGCTATCTTATATTTTGTTTTCTTTAAGCATAAATGTGTGAAACTTTGATTAGTTGGTCTCTTCGATGTTTGGGATGCAATAACTGAGAACTCTCCTAAGAATCTAAAAGATTTTAAGGTATATTATCGGCTAAGAACATTTATGTTTCAATTCTCAGTTATTTAATAATATAATTCACAAGTGCCCTTTTACTTTCGCAGGAAGAACTTGGAGTTGAGTACAACAAAGATGTAGATGTTGGTGTAACTTGTAAGCATGCAGTTCTTTGGCAAACTAATTCAGAGTGGAAGGAAGCGAGCCAGATTTTAACATTATATATAGGTTCTAGAGCTTGTATCTTGTTGTTTTAAGGTAATTTTTGTTTGTATATCAGATGTCGTGTAGGATTTTAGGATTTTACTCATATGCTCCCTGATTGTTGCTTCTATGGCTTGTTTCTGATAATGAATTATATTATCTCATCTCATTTTTAGTGCCATCAGAGATTAGGTTATACCACAAAGCCAAAAGGAATATTATAACAAATTAAAGACAACCACTCTCAGATTACACTATTAGAATCTAGAAGTAGTAGCTACACTTGGACATCGTATGCTGTAATCCCAACATATCACTATTCACTTTGTTGTAACGACCTCATCTCGTCAAATATGAGAAAGCTTTGAATAATGTAACTTTTAAGGATTGATAGCGGAAATATTACATGGTAAAAGTTTGCACATGGCTTAATGTGCTCTGTTGCTCTTAACTCATGGCCCCCTCTTGAGAGGCATAAGTTGCTATTTTTGTTAGATATATGCAAAATTTTAGATGCAAGTTAAATTAGAACTCCGCTGAAATTGAGATTCAATTGAAAATTATCCACTTAGTCTGCTCCTTTAAATTTTTTGCTTGTTTTTCTCAATTTGATTCCTTTGTTTAGTTGTATGAATCAGTTTCTTTATCACATACTATTTTCATTATTGCACGGATAAAAATCTGATATGCCTAATTAGTAATATGTATAGCTCTCTGGATCTAAAAAATCCAGAGAAAATTCTCACTTTACCTATTACAACCGAACACTGAACCCAAATCTATTTTTCTTATTCAAAAGTTACTATAAAGTTCCATTTTTGTAGTTTCTAAAAAGTTGTGCACAAATTTTCCACATCATGCAATCAAAAGAAAGAGAAAAAATATACTTCAAATTAAAATTTAGCACCATTTTCAAAACCCAAAATGATTACTACGAAGAAACTCTATAATGAGAAAAGAGAAAAAAAGAAACCCACTAAACAAGAACAAACATTGATAATGTGAAACCTGAGAAAGTGAATAAAAATGCTATTTTTTTCTTAATTTCATGAATTTACCTGTTTGGACTATGAGGAGATGGAAGTGGAGGAGGAGATGGAACTGGAGGAGAGTGTCCATCTTTAGTGTTGTTAATAATATTACTATTATTATTACAGTGTATTCTGATTCTGTTCTTTGAGGTACTATAGGCGAACGGCGGCCGTAACTATAACGGTCCTAAGGTAACGAAATTCCTTGTCGGGTATCTCATTCGTACACATCTTCTCTTTGTTATGTTTATTGGGATTGTCTTACAGTGTATTCCAGCTCTGTTCATTGAGGTGCAGGTCTGATTTTGGTATTTATTCTATTTATTCGGAATTTTCGAAGTGATAGTCGAAATTGTTTGTGGTTGTTAGGAATGTTTCCAAAAGTTTGGGAGTTGTGTTTGGGAGAAATCTTCGGTCGATTTCTTTTTGCCTTAGGTTGAAGTCTGAGATGCTGAGTAACGGCGAATTCGTGAACGCCATAATGTAACTTAGCTTTTCTAGATATTATTTTAATCAGTCATCAAATGATATATAACAAGCAAAGTAGATACTAATGACAATTCAAGCCAATATGTGCGTTTAACTTTGGAGCAATATTTCTCCAATTTTGATTAGTTAAGTGTTAATCTAGATTCTGACAATATGATGGTCTGTTAGCAAATGATGGCAAAGCTAGAACTTCAGGTGTTTTCAGATCTGAGGTCCGTACTTTGATTTTATATTTATTTGCTCTACTATGAATCCAGAGGTCACCTCGATTAGTTCTTTATCTGCTATAACAAGTTCATGCAGGAAAGCTTGGCATAAAGTTTTATACGTGGGCCTAAATGGAAATCTTGAGATTTTCAGGTTTAATCCTAATAATGAATGATCTTTTGTCTGACAAGTTTCCATAGTTTTTGTGTACATAGAATTAGTTTGCACAAATACAGATCTTAAGCAATGATGACATTCGGTCGTTTCTGCTAGGAACTTTTTGGTCACTAATTGCAAATGAAGTAAGGCTTGTCTTTGCTTCTAACACCCTTCCCATTTTCCTTTTTTTCCATGAAAAATTGTAAGGTAATATATCGAGGAAGATAATCAATTTCTTCACTATCGATGAATCATTATGAGCAACTGAGCACCGAAAGGTCGCAGATTTTTGGTTTGAGATATAAACAAGGTCAAAGTGGTGGTGTTATTGCTACTGGAATCAATGCTTTCTTAGGTAAAGCTGCACATTTATTTAATTTATAGCTTTCAACAGGCTGGGCCACATTTGCAAAGGGTGTAGTTTTTAAATTTCTGTACTTGAATGGATTAGTTTTGTTTTTTGGTTGGTTTTTTCTAACTTTTTGTTGTATGATAACGATGGATTAAATTATGGGGTAGTTTTAGGTAAACTTATTGGTGGTCAAAGCATATCATCAAATGGTCTCTGCTTTTATAACTTGATGACTATTTTGATTTTTTAGCTCTTTAAGTTGGACGGTTGTATATTTTTGTTCTTAAGTGTAGTGTTGGTCTATTGTAGATAGTTCACGGATTTGGAATGTTAATTTTCTATTCTACACTATACATCATGTATTCGACGAAGTACCTCAAAGTGTTACTGAGATAGAAAATCCTATTTTACGTTTTTTTATTTTTTTTGCCTCTCTATGTGCACTCTTTTCTTTATCTGTTTTTCTTTTGGTTATGTGCACATTTGATTTTATATTGTGGATATATTCTTTAAAAATATGAGGTATTGGCTCTCTCTTGTTTTTTTGCTTTTTTATTCTTTCAGTTCATCTTTTCATATTTTGACATCTCTGTTCTTTTTTTTCTTATTCTTTGTTTAGTTGCTTTTTCATTCATTTTTGTTGATACGAGTCTCGAGAACTTGAAGTCCTTAAACTTTATAGCTTTGGTGGTAGGGTGGTGATAAGATCAAAGTTGAAGAACCTAATCTGGAGGAAACAAGTAGTAATAAATCAAAGCTGGATAGGAATAGATGAGTTGGCCAAATTTTTCGACGATTGCCCCTTGAACGAGGTGTGTCACACAAACTTGTTTAATATCCTTGTAAGTAGAAGTATGGGCGTCAATTCATTCTTTTTCTCTTCTATTGCTTTTCGTTTTCTTCGGCAAGCTATGTGCATGAATTGTTTCCCAAGTCATTACATTGTATTTTTATTCAGACATTGATTATATCCAATTTTAAGATAATAACTTGAATCATATATTTTTGACATGCATGGAGAATTACTTGTTTATGATTTTTGGGGACCTAGCATTATTGTGGTGATAATGTGGTAGGTAAAAGTGTGACATATTACAATGGTTGGGATCTTTTATGATCTCATGTTTATTACGTTTTCAGGTCAAGTTCCTGCGGATCTTTTCAATAGATAACTTGATGCAATATTTCTAAACAACAGTTTATTTTGAAGATGAACATCCAGAGAATTTGAGGAACTCTCCAGCTTTTATGATTCATTTAAATTTCATTGGGGTATGCATTATAGCTTGAGTTACATAGGTATAAAAGAAATCTTGTTCTTAATTAATCCACTCACATGGTGTATACCAGGAGGAGTTGGGATCATTCCAAGTGTATAGATATGATCCTATTTCTCTATTTCAAAATTTAGAAGTTTCATTTTATTCTCCCCCGTTTTATTCTTCTTGTAAAGTTGTGTCATACAGTATTTGCTTATACAATTCAATAATACAAACGTCTACAAACCGCATTACTAATACAACTATTTATTGCACAAATATACAGGGCAACGGCACTGCGCATAGCGCGGTGCATAACCCCTAGTGTGTATATATATATATATATATATGTATTTTTAGTCGACCATTCATGTATTTCTCAAATTCCATTCCTGAAACATATTTTTATTTTGCGGACCGTTTCAGGGCAAGGGGCGACCGCCCCCTGGATTTACTATATAGACGTTATTAAGTGGTTCAAGTTCTAAAAAAAAAAAAATATGGGTTCTCGAACCCTGTGAGTCATTTATTTTTCTTTTAACTATTTAAGCTATTTTTCTTTCACTAAATTGTTTTAAGCTAGACTAACATATAAACAAATGTATGTTGAAAATTTGTAGTATTAATGCAATAAAGTTTGTTTTAATTATTTTCTTGTCTTTGTTATAATCATCTTATAATATGATAAAAATATTTGATTTCCATATATGTACTCAAGAAAAAAAAAGTATTAGTATTAATTTTTGGTACATTTTATAGCAATTTTTTATCGAACTGAATTTATGTTGTAAATGTTCTAATATTTTATCAATTCCATTGTTCAATGGACTCTTAAAAAAATTTATTGTTACTTTATTTTTCATTTTATCAATTTATCACGACATAAATATATATCGAGTTTGCTTTTAAAAAATTATCTCTCTCCCTGATCAAAACTCTCTAGTTCTGCCCCTAAGTTCTATACACTTATTTTTCCTTTTCATGCAAATTTAATTTTGATAATAATTGTTTTGTAGTTTATAAAATTGTGGGTGCTATGGATGTAGATGTCGACCACTACACTCTTTTGGGTCTTCCATCCGGCGAGGAAGGTGCAAAGCTTTCAAAGCAAGAGATTAACAAAGCTTAAAGATCAAAGGCAAGAGAGTTGCACCCGGATAAGAGACCCGACGACCCGAATGGACATGCTAGTTTTATAAAGCTTCGCACATCCTACAATGTTCTCTCAAGGACGAAAACGCTAGGAAGTTATTCGATGATTTACTTCAAGCAAAACGAGAAAAGCTTCAAGATTTTAAGTGTCGTAAGATGATGCCGGATTTTGAAGAACGAGAGTGGTCTTCTTTTTCTGTTGAGAAAAATACCACAAAAAATATGGTGGAGGTAATGAATTGGATTAAGCCAATTAGGTGCTTAAGGCGGTTTCGTTGGAGAAAATTGGTGAAGAGGATAAAGCGCAAAGGTTTACGGAGGTTGAAGATCTTGTCATTAAGATTTCGACTAACAAAGTTTGAGCTCTTGTGGTGGTGGCGACATCTAAGTATGCGGAGGTCGTTGAAGATCTTGTCGTTAAGATTTCGAAGAAAAGAGGTTGAACTCTTGTGGTGGTGGCGTCTAAGGATGCGGTTGTAAGAGTGTTTGTTTTATTGATTTTGATTTTGTGAATTTTTTTTTTGGCTTCATAAGAATTTGGTAGGTGATATTTCGAACCCTTTGCTAGTTTTGCCTCAATCACAAGCTTCATCGCCAGCTATTTTTAGTGATGACGCGAAGAAATTCAACTTAACATGTGAATTCTCATTTCTAAAATATTTCGGTTTTTTTTTCCAAGGATATAATCTCCTTTCAAAGCGCCTCTTTCAACAGTTATGCAAACCTGAATTCGCTACTTTGTAGTGACTAGTTCCTTCCACTAGACCAATTACTTATTCATAAACATTTTAATTTGAATGCCTTATGAGTCCTTGATTTCTCGAAGAATTATAACCTTAGTTACATTTAATTGAAAAATGTTCATCCAGTAAGACTAGCGGTAGCTCATGAATGTTAATATCAATCTTGCTATGGGCTCTTAAGAAGAGAAAATTTCATTTTTGTTACCGTAAGTGTCATTACTTTAAAGTTACGGTACCATAAGTTATAAAACCAACATATTTGGTACCAAAAGTTAACGGGACTCGACACATTTGGTATTTTCGTCAAATTTTTGACGAAAATTCCAATCTTAGGCTGAAAATTGATAGAAAATTTGCAATTTTTTCCTATAATTAAAGATTGCTGACAAAGTTTGCCTCACATATATTCTGGCCGACAAATTTATCCCACAATTCACAAATCTGAAGCACTTCAATCTCACTTGTATAAATAGATAAATAATTAATCCTATTTAATATCTCTTAAACTAATTAGATTATATATATATAATATAGAGAGAGAGAATTGCACTTGTGATACCAAACTTTATATATATTCTCACTAGTGGTACCAAAAAATTTCAGGCCGACACATTTGGTACCATAATTTAACAAATCCCCTCACATTTGGTACCACCGTTAAGTGGTGATGTGGCAGTTAAGTTTTATTGAAAAATTGATTACATCACTTAGTTGACTAATAATACTACCCCATAACATTTCATGTTGGCAAAATAACCCCCAATCTTCAAATTTACTGATATTTTAGTCCACATTATGCCCAATTTCAAATTGGCTAGAACAAGACCACGTGCGGATCAATTTGGAGACATATATACTTAAGTAATTTAATTTTATAAATAATACTATACCATAAATTTGAAAAAATTAAAAAAATGTATTTTTTTTAAATCTAGAACTTCTATAATAATATTAATCTATTTAATATTTATTAAATAAAAATTATACTATATTTATTAATAAATAATTATAATTTCTATAAAAAAGAAAAAACCTAAACCCCACACCCACACATCGTACCTCAGACCACAGATCATCACTCTCCGGTGGTTGTTCGCCGGAGAAATTTTGGGGGTTTTATTTGTCTTGTCGTTGCGAACATACACGTATAAATAATTTAGTTCTCATTCATTTAATCTCAAAAATCGCTCCTAAAAAATCCAAATCGCGCAACTCCCATTCTTCTCTAATTTCAATTTGTGATTTCGGATTCGTTACTCCACCAAATCAAGAAATTCTCGCCATTAGAACCCCCTGGACCTAGGCTACAATCCCCATGGATTGGTTTCAGTTGCCGCATTTGTCTGAGCTCCTACCGTAGGGGCGACGCATTTTGCATAAATCTTAGTTTTTTTTTTTTTTTTTTTTTTGGTTCTTGCTGTTTTATATGTATTTGTTGCTTAATTCCAGCTCCTTCGCACTCGAATTAATCACAGGTATCATCAATTTCAAGTGTACCGGGTTTATTTTTGTTGAATTGAAGCTATTTGTTCACCCCAAACTCTTCTTCAATGGAATTATCAAAAAAAAAAAAAAAACTCTTCTTCAATGGCAACAACTTCTTATTCGGGTTTTGGGCTGGCCCAACCCGTTTGGGTGTGGGGGTGTGGGGGTGGGTGTTTGGTTATGCGTGTGTGTGGTGGGTGGTTTGGACTAAACTTACAAGTAATTTTGAAGATGTGGGTTTATTTTGCCAAATCAAAATGTTATGGGGTAGATTTATTAATCTACATAAGTAATGACATCAATTTTGTAATAATTCAAATTGACTTAACTGCCACGTCACCTACTTAACGGTAATTTTTAACGGCGGTACCAAATGTGAATGAATTTATTAAATTATGGTACCAAATATGTCGGCCTTAATTTTTATGGTACCACAAGTGAGAATCGATATAAAATTTGGTACCACAAGTGCAATTCTCTCATAATATATATAAATTAAATAATATTTTATATAAACTCTGAAAAAATAAATATCAATTAAACTTATTAGATTTTTTAAATTTCGAAAAAAAGAAATATTTTAAACTAGTTAGATTTTACTAATATATATAAATTAAATAATATATTTAATAAAAAATTCTGAAAAAATAAATCCTTTTAATTTTGTAGTAGCAAACATTGTTCATACTGCAAATTCTTCACCAATATAATAATTTTTAATTCTTATTAATCACAAAAATGAAAGAAAATCAAGTTTAATAAAATAAATAAATAAATTTATTATTTTGACATAGATAGCGAGGGAATTGTTCTTTTCATACCAAATATTTATTTTCTGTATACATTTGTATCATACATTCTGAAAAAAAGATTTAATACCATAATTTAACGACACCCTACATATTTGCATTCACCGTTAAATATTTGAGAGGATTGACCACGTGACCATTAAGTCGTGAAAAATGACACGTTTTTTGCACATGACTTGGACTTGCACGGGCGGGAAAAATAGAAAGGCCAGATTCAATTTTTTCCCCCAGTTGTAAACCCTAATTCTTTTCCCAAAATGTTAGAGACAAACCAAGCACATGCGTTCGATGTAAGTTCTATCAATTTCATCTGGGGCTTTCTTTGCTTGTAGCAATGAGGTGTCAATTAGACAATTATAATGGTTGAAAAAAGAGATATCAAACAATAAATGAATTATTTTCATTCAAATTTATTCCAATGTTCTTTCTTTTGTTACTTTGTTATATTTTCAATGGTCAAAGAGCAACTAGATGTAAAACTCAATTATTTTGCACGATAGTCTAATGTATTTTTTACGTACTTATTTTATAAATGTTTAGAAAAAAATAAAACACCAAATCGTTCAATTAAAGAACTACTTACTTATTTTTCAATTATACAATCGCAGATAAAATTTATATTTATTATTTAAAAAAAGCGTAAAATTGCATTGTACCATAAGGAATGTATTGGTATGGTATTGAGAAGTCTGATTAGAAACTAGAATTTGAAAATCACATTAATCGGGGTAATAATTTAATTAAAACTGTACTTTGGTAAGTGTATCATAAAATTTCCTTTTCAATTTATGTTCCTTTAATTCCCAATTTTCAAATGTTCCTCGAAAACTATAAAAAAAATACAAAATAATTATAATATATAATTGTCCGATACATAAAAAAAAAAAAAGGAAATATCTTAATCGATGTTTAATCTCATTTTGATCTCCATTGGCTATTTGCATGGATAAACATATTTTTTTTTCGTAAAATGGGAATAAAAGGCTTGTAAATGTTTTACATCTTAGAGCGTGTGAGAGAGAGAGAGTTTAAACGTGTGTTTCTTAGCACTGTGTGAGCGCGCGTGAAAAATAGAGTTTAAATGTCATTTCCTACAAATCTACTAAAGTGGTTGTACTCTCTAATCTGTATGTTAGAGAAATAACGGAATTTTTTTTTTTTTGTTTCCCAAGGGTTTAATACTACATGTTGGGAATTGCATGACATTAAAATAGGGAAACAGTTACGTTTAAATTTAAATATCAAAATAATTAAAACAATAAAAAAATTGAACTATTAAAATTTATTTGTTCTACATAAAAATATTTATGAACATAGTTTATATTTTGGAATTGATTATAATTCCTCGATTATCTAAATACAATTCAATATATATATTATATTACATAGTGATATTTACTAGTTTAAAATTCAGTCGAGTTCAATTTTAAATTCAAACTAAGAGCAAGTATAATTCGAAAATCTATACCATGTCTGTCCGAAAACAATGGATTCCCACAATAACAAAATGTCACTTTTTTTTTCATCTATTCTGTTCTATTATATTATACTATTATAAAAGCATGAATATTTCTTAACTTTTTTGAGCGGACTAAACTATTCTTATATAATTTTAAAAAGCAAAAGAAACTCGAAGAAGTATAGTTAGATTAGGAGACATTACAAGTTAATTATACAATACTAACTAAAATATTTTCATAGGAAAAATAAACTAAAAAATAATAGTTAGATTGGAAATCATAAGGTATATCTAGATTATAGTTTTTGATAAAGTCTAAAATGAATTATATAAAAATAAATAGGTTTTTGGCACTTTGCACCCTGAAAATACAATTTTGTTGGCAATTTGCACCCTGGTGTGTGTTTTGAAGGAAAAAATTCATTGATTGAAGGGTATAATAGTTATTTTCGAATATTTTTGGCACTTTCCACCCTAAAAGTATAGATTTAACACTTTGCACTCTGAAGTATAGAATATTGGCACTTTGCACACAAAAAATATAGTTTCTGGCATTTTCAACCCCGACTTAATATGATAATCTAAATAATCTAAATAATATGCGATATAATAATATGTTAGATATGTAAACGTGTATTTTAAATATGAAGTAAATAATCTAGAGGATACTTGAAATCAAAATGAAGACAATGTCTTTTTTTTAATCTAAATTTTACTGAGAGAAATTGTTAAAATAAGTTATTATAAAGTAAAATAAATTTAGAATAACAAGTTTATGAATGTTGTGCATTCTACATCGCCAACATTCATGAGTTTTTTTTTTAAGAAAAATACATTAGGGTGGAAAATGTCATACAAATTATTTTTTTAGGGTGCAGAGTGCCCAAAAAATTTAAATCGGGGTGAAAAATACTAATATTTTATAATTTTAGAGTGCAAAATCTATATTGCCAAGGTGCAAAGTGAAAAAAATAAATAAATTAAAACACACACTAGGGTGCAAAGTGCCAAATAAATTATATTTTTGGGGTGCAAAGTGCCAAAACTTTTAAGTCAGGGTACAAAGTGCCAAAACCCTATAATTTCAGGGTGCAAAATGCCAAAAACCCGAAAATAAATCTATGTATAATACTTTATAGTTATAATAATATTTCTATTTATATAATTTTGTGATACATTAGTTAATTTGTGCATCGTATTATATGAAAAAATTCAGTGGTAATTAACTAAACACGCGTAACGCGTGTACATCTTCCTAATTTTACAATATTGTTCAAATAATTTGAAACTCAACCTAATTTGTTAATTGTTATTGGAAATGAGGGTCAAATTTGAAAGAAAGAAAAATTAATAAAGCATTTTCCAATTTTAACATCACAATTACACTTAGTAAAGTTGTAGCACAATGTCTATTTTTTCACCATTTTTACATGTTTTTAACCTTCCACCTTAAATCATCAAATCACCATTTCATAAAAAATTATAAAGAATTTTTTAGCATCCCACGTTGTTGGACCAAAAAATCACCATTTCACTAAGTCCTATTTCTACACCAAATATTTTGGTGAAGAAATTTGCATCATAGGGGGTAATATGCTTTTTTTCATATTACATAAGATAAACTGAATATAATGTATTTTATAGGGGATAAATTGCCATTAAATCCAGAGAAAATTTAACAAAAAGGCAAATTTCCCCAAAATAATCATACTCAAGTAAGACATATGATCATATTCGAATTAAATTATTTTACACTTTTACTTAAAAAAAAAATCATCTATTCATTTCACTAGAAAAATTAATTAATTTTTTTCAACAATCAGTCGACAAAAATAAAACATTTTAAGAATAAGCGAAATCGTATAGTACTGTACCGTACCGACATTGAATTGTAACCAGTTTGATATTGCATATTAAAAAATGGCAACAATTAATACTACTAAGTAGTAACAACACCTTAATTTACTTAATTTTTTTTCGTCGTCATTTCCTGTTGTTTTACCTTGCAACTGATTTTTCGAAACTTCAAAACAGAAAATTAGAGGTGCAAAAGAGAATGATGGAGAATACTACTGACCAATAATTAAGGTTAGCTTTTGTATTAATTCATTCTTGACTTTTATTGTTAAATTTATTTTTTGTCAATATTACATTATATATATATATATATATATATTATATATGGCCTAATATGGATTAAATCCTCACGACCCGGTATTAAGACTAGATTATAATCCACCCATGCCTGGGTGGATTAGTTAATCCTGGTGAATACGGATTAGGTAAAATATCACTAATAACCTCAAATTTACATGAAATTAATGCTCAAATACATTTATATAACTTATTATATAAAAGATTTTTTGTTTCTTCATGATTTTGTTACATTCAAAGTGAAAACTAGAAGAAAAGACGTTAAAAGTGTTTGTGAAGTTTAAAGGCCGCGGAAGAGAAGTAAAAATCCATTGCATAAACTTTTTCTTTTTATAGTTGTTCAATTGGTTAACTGGTTCATTGGTTTTACCGGTTTTTGACTGATTTTTTCCTTTCGAACTGGACATGTACAAAGCTGGTTTTGGAGGGTTAACCGGACGGGATTGGCAGCCAGTTATTGGTTAAACCAATCGATCTAGTGCGGTCCGGTCCGATTTTTAAAACATTGGGTAAAATGTCCATTATGCAACGTCACAGAGAGTTAGATGAATATGTTGTCAAGGGTAAGGTTAAATTGGTAATTCAAAAAAGTGTAAGTTATTAACACAAACACGAACAAAAAAAAAATGCTTGATTTTAATGAATTAGTCAAAGTTGAGTGGTTAATAGACCAACAATTAGGACTGTCACTCAGGCCCTGTGAGCCGAGCTTTAAATAGCTCGAACTCAAATACTGTAGGGCTTCATAGCTATAGGCTCAAACTCGGCTCATACATTTTCCAATTTATCTGGCTCAAACTCGGCCCATGTAATTTTTCGGGTAACGGTTCTAAATCGGGCTTATATCGGGTTTGTTAATAGGCAAAAATAGCTTGACATATAAAATATTTAGATTACCGAAACACATATGCAATTACTTAATACACGAATATATATCATTAAATAATAATTTAACTGAAAGACTGAGTTATTTGCCCGCATTTTTTTAGATAAGGTTGATCTATTTGAACAAGCAGTAGAGTTTTAAAGTCTTGACTCCAATTTATTGACCTTTTGTGTTAACTTTTGTCTTTTTTTTTTTTTTTTTTTAATCTTTGATTAAACCTTTTTCCTTTGGGTTTTGTCCTTCAGTACATAATTGATATGCTAACATATAAGTGAGTTGACATTATAACTTTTTGTAAAGTTTACTTGTTCCAAAATAAAAATAGTAATTAGTAACTATAACTACAATATAAATAATTAATCATAATATTTAAAACAATTCTATGTTCAATTCGGACTTTATTTGGGCTGAGCCGTGTTGGCTCAAGCTCAACTTATAAATTGGCCGGGTTTAATATAATGTCTCAAACTCGATCCGGCTCACAAATATTTGGGTTCGAACGAATTTTAATCGAGTTGAGCCATCGGGCTTCGGATGGGACTGACTCAATTGATAGTCCTGCCAACAATGTATTATTTATTTTTATTTTTTTTGTTACACAATGTATTATTTATAGACCAAAGTTCGGATATGTGAATTCATAACAGGAAAAAAAAGAAAAAGTTGAAACTTTCCAAGTTCACAAAAATAGAGTAATTCCTTAATTGTTTTCATTTATTTTATTTGTGAAAGAAATAAAACTGACAAAAGGAAAAATTAATTAAAAAAAAAACTTTAAAAATGGATATACAATATAGATTTTTATCCAATACACCCTCCAAGGCAATCGGCCCAGTGGCTACGATATTATTTTATTCTTATTTAGAAATTTAGAATACTCGATGACGTAAATGAAATTAATTGCATAAAACTCAAGTCAGTAATTCGATCATAAGAAAAATCATATGCCTTAATATAATCAATCATTGATTTACTTCACTCTTAGCCATTAGTTTAGTTAGTTTAATTATTTACTATTCCATTGCATGATTAGCAGTTAATAAACAATTTCCCCAATCAATCAATCAAATTGATTTTTCGAATTTGGTTAGCGATAATTTGATCTAACCTGAGTTAAAACCTTGAAAAATCCCACTGGGTATGATATCTGATCCTAGATCATACTACATTATTATTTTATACGTGCACTTGTGTTTATTTGCGTTATTATTGCGCGAACAATAGTTTCCTGAAAATGAAAACCTATCGTTTATCTTTTGAGAAACGGAGTGATTGTGTTATTTCCTCAAACGAAAAAATGTGTGTGTTTAATATAGATTATTTCACTTGTTTGAATTGACTGTATACATCTAGCATTATCGTTATAAGTAAACAAATTCTACCTAGTAGGTAGCTTTAGAATAAATTTGACTGTATGTGGTGTCATTTTTTATTTTTTTTTCTTTGTTATTTAAATGAAAATTATTTACTTACATAAAGTGGAAAAAGTTGGGTCAAGCCCACACTCATATTTTTTTTTCCAAAAAGGAAAAATTTTACATTTGCGTTTCACAAATGTGATCGTGGATGGGCCTGGAGGAGTCTTATGCACCAACTTATGGGAGGTTTCATTATGATGCAGACGAGCCATGGTCTGTTGGGTCGGCCCTTAATACATTCGATTTGGAGTCGATTGAGAATAAATTTTCACAATAAAAATGAGTTATTAACAAAAATATAACATGTATTTATTTCATTTAGCAAATATTCATAATGGAATATTAATTAGCACATATTCTCCCATGTTCATAAAAAAATATCTAGTGTATGTGCCTTAATTTACGCAAATGAGTCTTCTTTCCCCCTTTTTTCTTTCCAAAAAAAAAAATTAAGTCAATATTATGTTGTCGATGCAAATATATGGTAAAAAGGAAAGAAGGAGAAATTAAAGGAAAATTGGTTGAGGATTAGTCACTATGTTACAAACATATATTCGATTCCATATATTTCCACTTACTCGAAAAGAATTACTTCAGATGAAATATTTGAAGAAAAAATTAATTAAAATAATAATATATTAATTAATTAAATTTAAGATTATATTTGTTAGATGCAAATAACTGATGACTTTTGGTCGATAGTATCGTATGCCTTTTTTCCTATTTATTTAACCTCAAAAATTGACTTCTTTCTACCAAGGAAAAATAAAAGGGAAAATTGCAAAACTGGTCCTGTAATTATTGCTCAAAAATAAATCCTGTAAATTTTTTGGCTGGTAATTTAGAAAACTTTTTGGCAATTATAGTCCTATTCGGGCCTGATTTGAAATGTTAGTCCTCATAAGAATTTTGGTTATTAAGAATAGTGGATACCAAACTAGTCTAATGGAATAAATTCTTACGAGGCATTTTAGTTGAACAACTCATTTGCAAAGGTAAAGAGCACGAGAAAGAAACTAATAGTAGTGCACATTGCAAAAATAGTGACTTCATATCCAGTTCCATGTTTATTGAATGTTTTTACATCTAATGAATTTTTCAGAAGAAAAAAAAATTAGTGACCTGATTTTGTTTTTTATTTGTATAAATTCCAATTTATTCAACTAAAATGCCTCATAAGAATTTATTCTAGGTATCTTGTACTTTATGTAATATTGGTAATATTTTTGGTACTTTAATAAATACAAATATTACATTGAATCTAAGTTAAAGTGTATTAAGTATGGTTTCATTTTTTCTAGTGGAATGGGGGCGGGTGATTTGACAAACAAATTGGAAAAAACATCAATTTTGGATCAAAGTAGGACTAAATTGCCAAAATATTTTAGTTATAGGACTAAATTTGCCAGCCCGAAAAGTTAGAGGACATTTATGCTAATGAAGAATAGTTACGGGATCAATTTTATAATTTTTTCCCGTCATTAATAGGCATTAATTTTCCACGTGGAGGACTAGGTGACATGGTGGCGAAAAATTCCAAATCAGACCCGTATAGGTCTAAAATTGTCAACCTGAAAAGTTACAGGATATTTTTGCCAATAAGCAATAGTTACGGAACTAATCAGGCAATTTTATCCACATAATTTAACGGAGTTAAGAAATTCAAGTTACGGGTGTCGAATTATCTCATACTTCTTGAGTTTACCTTCACTGTTCACCACACGTCCCCTTCCTTCTTTATGTCACAAATTTTCTCATCTTCTCTTTTTTAATGTTTAAAATGATAAGAAGACGAAGGAACTAATTCGGGATAAAAACATAAGCAATTGATAAATTACATAGAATGATCATCAAATTCACTTTGAACATATAATAATCTCTCATCATATGCAAATTTAAGCAACTCGATCTCTAGCCATAAAATATTGATTAAACTAAAAATACTAAAAAAAAAAAAGATTGGAATTAATTGTACTGCATGATCATTCACTAAATATTAATTGTATTGGGTAATACAACTTTTTTGTTCCCAGAACATTCATCTAACCTAGAACTTATAGGACATGAAATGAGCTTTGTCAAGGTTGGATCAAGACAAATCAAAATTTATGTAATTTGTAATGTGTCTCGTTGATCTTCACAAATGACAAGATGACCCGATGATCCTTTTGAGTGTCGATGGCATCATGTACGGCATTGAGAATAAGAAGTTTGGGATACACCACATCATCGGATGGAAATATTTTTGCGTCCTCGAAAGATTTTCCCAAATTGATTCTTTGCCTCCAATTTATGGCTGCCTCAAAATATTGATGGGCATCCAACTTCGATTCAACACAATCCTTCTGCGGGACGATTTGTTACGGAAGGCCATGCATTTTGAAGATCTGGACTCAATTGTATGAACTGTACATATACAATTAAACAATATTAAATAAAAATAGTACGTACTCTTAAAAATAAAACATTGAAACAATAAATTTACAATCTTACGAGAGAATATAGAAAGTCCAACTCATCAGGCTTTGGGGGAGCACACACACGTTATGAGGTTTCCGTAACTATCGCACGGCCAAAGACCGTGTAGAGTAAAATCGATGAGCATTGGAGTTTTGCACCCACCTTTAGGGTTGCTCGCACAAAAAGTTGGTACCCATGTGAAAACAACTTGCATATTTGTATAACCCCTTACTTGATCATCGTCATTATAGTTATTGTAGTAAGGAATTATATTGGTGAAGAGGAGTGTGAATAAAAGAGCAATGAAAATATGGAACAAGCGTGCTGCCATTGTAGAGAGTGGAGAGAGAGATAGTAGAGGAGTTAGAGGGAATGACTTTGGAAGAGAGGAGATATTGCACTCCGGATCCTTCTTAATGGACTAGGGAAATTAAGCATTTGAACTTGGAGGTAGGTTCTGCTATATGATCATATTTATTAATAGCTTGGGCTATTAGTTGGTGTATCTTTGTGATTATCTTGTATTATTCTCTAGGCTATTTATGTAAATATTCTTGGTGTCCAAGTAGAGATAGGACTCACTTTGTATATAACCTAGGCTACGGCCATCTTTCATGAATGAGAAAAATCTTTCCACAAAACTCTTTATGGTACCAGAGACATCTCAAGAACAGGAGATCCAGATCTTGACGACCAATTTTTTTTTTCTCCAATCGCTCTCCAGCGACTGAATCTTTCGACCTTTCAACGCGAAATCCGATTACCGAAATCTCATCATGAGTGACGATAGGATCACCAAACCCCTCGACTCCACTTCACCCTACTACCTCCATCCTTCTGACGGACCACAAATCACAATCTGCCCTATTGTGTTACGTGGTGAGAACTACAACGAATGGGTTCGTTCGATGCGCAATAATTTTCGTGCAAAGAACAAGCTAGGGTTCCTCGATGGAACTGTAACCAAGCCGACGGAAGGGACTACAGAAGCGTCCTTATGGGTGACGGTTAATTCAACACTCGTAGGATGGATTCATAATACCCTTGATCCAGTCCTACGCTCCTCCGTCCCCCAACCAGATGATGTGAAAGACATGTGGGATGATATTCGACAACGTTTCTCGATAGGAAACGGTCCGAGAATTCATGAGTTAAAAACACTTTTGGGTGCTTGCAGGCAGCGTGGCCGCCCAGTGGTACATTACTACAACGAACTACGAAAGATATGGGATGAACTTGCGGGATATTCTACTGTTCCGACGTGTACTTGTGCTGCTGCTACTGCGTTTTCTCAAGAAAAGGAGAATGAAAAGGTACATGATTTTCTTGTTGGTTTGGATTCCACTCTTTATGGTACTGCTGTTTCGAATATTTTGATGATGGATCCTTTGCCGAGCTTAAACACGGTTTTTGCTAAGATCGTGACTGAAGAACGTCACCAAACTGTTGCTCGAGCCCACGAAACCAATTCTGATGTTGTCGGTTTCGCGGCGCAAGGGGCTGCTAGGGGACGGAATGAACGGCCTCGAACCAATGGAGTTTGCTCACATTGCGCCAAACCTGGACATGAACAAGAAAATTGTTTTCAACTGATTGGGTTCCCGGATTGGTGGTACTCCGAGAACCGCACTAATGGAGGGCAAGGTAGAGGCGGAGGCAGGTCTGGTCGAGGGGGAGGACGGACTGCAGGTAAAGGAGGCCGCGGGCAGGTAGCACATGCCGCATCCACCTCGAAGCCAGTTACTCCAGCACCCGTACACGAGTCCGATCGTCGTGGCATTCCTGGTCTCTCGGATGATCAGTGGGCTACGCTTGTGAACATGCTCAACACTTCAAAAGGGCAGTCTTCTTCAACTGAAAAATTGAGTGGTAAGTTTGATTATTCTGCTCAATGGATCATCGATACCGGATGCTCAAATCACATGACTGGTAATGCTAAATTATTTAGCCAATTGTTTGATGTTTCTCCTACTTCTGTTGGGCTGCCTAATGGTAAACAAACCATTGCCACTAAGGAAGGCACGATACATTTGAGCAGCAATCTGGTCCTCCATAATGTTTTATATGTTCCAGATCTTACTTGTAATTTGATGTCGGTGTCTCACTTGCTTGCCGATCTATCTTATTCTGTCACTTTTACTGATAAGCTTTGCATCATACAGGACCGTGCTTTGAGGACTCTGATTGGAGCGGGTGAACAATGTGACGGGGTTTATTGGTTTCGGCCTTTGCGACAACTTCAAGCTTATCAAGCGACTGTGGGAGATAAACGAGATTTGTGGCATCAAAGGCTGGGACACCCGTCTCGGAAAGTGGATTTTCTTTTGCCTGATTTTATTAGAAATACTGGAAATAAGGATGTTAATGTCCATGAACCTTGTGATATTTGTTCAAGGGCCAAGCAAACTAGAAACACGTTTCCTTTGAGTAATAGTAGAGCTAAAGATGTTTTTGATTTAATCCATTGTGATATCTGGGGTGCGTATACTTTGTCTGCTAGTTGTGGTGCTCACTATTTTTTAACTATTGTTGATGACTGTTCTCGAGCAGTATGGGTTTATTTGATGTCTGCAAAATCTGATGTGCCTCAACTTATTAAGGATTTTTGTAAGATGGTTCAAACTCAATTTGATAAGCATGTAAAAATTCTACGAAGTGATAATGGAAGGGAATTTACATGTCTTCATCGATTTTATGCTGATACTGGTATAATTCATCAAACCTCTTGTGTCGGCACTCCACAACAAAATGGGAGGGTCGAACATAAACATAGGCATATTCTTAATGTGGCTCGGGCATTACTTTTTCAATCTAATCTTCCAATTTCTTTTTGGGGGGAGAGTATAATGACGGCTGCCTATGTCATAAACCGAACCCCTACCCCATTACTCAATAATAAAACACCACACGAAATTCTTTTTGGTTCCCCTCCTAAGTATGATGCCCTTCGTGTTTTCGGTTGTCTTTGTTTTGTCAAAAATCAACCTCGTGTGAAGGATAAGTTTGGTACTCGTTCTCGCCGATGTGTGTTTGTGGGATATCCATTTGGTAAAAAGGGGTGGCGTTGTATGACTTAGACCAAAAGGTGTTCTTTATATCTCGAGATGTGGTCTTTTGTGAACAACAATTTCCTGTTGTACCTGAAGCTTATTTGCATAATACTGATGATATGTTTGAAAATAAGGACTACTATCACACTGTGACTTATTCTGAGGATACTCCCTTAGCAAGGGGGAGTGAGGATCAATCGGTTGTGGCAGGAGAAAAAGATGGCGGAGCTGTACAACACGTCACAGCCCCTGCGGGTGGCGACTTGGATGTTGTCCAGCAACTTGGTGTTGGTGTAACTTCGGATACTGGGGACGTTGTGATTAATGAAGACACTATTCCGCATGAAACTGGTCGAGGTCATCGAATAAAGAAACCTTCTAGTAAACTCAAGGGCTTTATTACCAATACAGTTCGAGTTATAAACCCTGTCACATCACCTACCACTGCTCCGTCAAAGTCCTCAGGTACTCCTTTTCCCATTGCTTATTATGTAAATTGTGATAAGTTTTCTATGAGACACACCCATTTTTTGGCAGCAATTACTGCAGGCACTTAACCCACCTCCTTTAAAGAAGCTGTTAAGGATCCTGGTTGGCGAAAAGCAATGCAGGAAGAAATAGATGCACTTGAGAGAAACGGAACTTGGACTTTAGAGGACCTTCCACCCGGGAAGAAAGCAATTGGGTGTAAGTGGGTCTATAAAATCAAGTACCGCTCTGATGGTACGGTTGAACGATTAAAGGGGCGCCTAGTAGTATATGGGAATCGGCAAGTTGTCGGCATTGACTTCAATGAAACTTTTGCCCCTGTAGCTAAAATGGTCACTGTTCGCACATTTTTAGCTATAGCGGTGGCAAGAAGGTGGGAACTACACCAGATGGATGTGCATAATGCCTTTTTACATGGAGATCTTGATGAGGAGGTATATATGCAACTCCCTCCTGGTTTTAACTCAGCTGCTTCGGGTAAGGTGTGTCGCTTACGTAAGTCATTGTATGGACTCCGGCAAGCGCCTCGAAATTGGTTTGCTAAGCTCTCGACTGCTTTAAAGGAAATTGGTTTTACACAATCTTATGCTGATTACTCATTGTTTAGTTATTTACGGGGTGATGTTGCTTTACATGTTCTTGTGTATGTGGATGACATTATAATCACAGGTTCTTCTTCTTTGGCAATCGAAAAATTCAAGCAACAACTTAGTGCGAGATTTCATATGAAAGACTTGGGTGCTCTCAAGTATTTTCTCGGCATTGAAGTAGCACGTGGAAATGACGGTTTGTTTCTTTCACAACGCAAATACGTTCTTGATATTATCAGTGAGGCTGGCTTACTTGGCGCACGCCCTGTTTCTACACCCATGGAACAAAACCATCATCTTGCCACCATCAATGGCGTCGTCTTTGAGGATCCAGAAAAGTACCGGCGACTTGTAGGGCACCTAATCTACTTGACGATTACACGACCTGAATTGTGCTACTCTGTTCATATATTAGCTCAGTTTATGGGTGATCCTCGTGTTGAACATTGGGACGCAGCTTTGAGAGTTTTGAGGTATTTAAAAGGTTGTCCTGGACAAGGTATTCTGCTGCGCGGGGAGAGTAATTTTCAACTCTATGCCTTCTGTGATAGTGATTGGGCAAGTTGTCCTCTGACTCGGAAATCATTGACTGGTTACTTTGTTTTACTAGGCTCTTCTCCTGTCTCTTGGAAAACGAAAAAACAGCCAACGGTTTCCCGCTCTTCTGCGGAGGCCGAGTATAGGTCTATGGCCACTACTACATGTGAATTAAAATGGTTGAAATCCCTTTTGGCTTGTTTCGGGATACAACATGAGCGTCCCATGCGATTGTTTTGTGATAGTCAAGCTGCTCTTTATATAGCTGCTAATCCGGTTTTCCATGAACGAACGAAACATATAGAAATGGATTGTCACTTTGTTCGTGATGCCTTGCAAGATGGAACAATTTCTACATCTCATATTCGAACCCGTGTACAGCCAGCAGATATTTTGACCAAAGCTCTTGGTCATTCACAATTTTCTTTCCTTCTTTACAAGTTGGGCATTTGCAATCTCCATGCTCCAACTTGAGGGGGAGTATTAGTTGGTGTATCTTTGTGATTATCTTATATTATTCTCTAGGCTATTTATGTAAATATTCTTGGTGTCCAAGTAGAGATAGGGCTCACTTTGTATATAACCTAGGCTACGGCCATCTTTCATGAATGAGAAAAATCTTTCCACAAAACTCTTTATGGGCATGCTTTATTTGATGATATCATCAAATTAATTAAGAATCAGTATCTGTATTTCTTTTAAATATTAAAGCAATGAAGAGAGAGAGAGATATTGAACTCAGATCCTTATTAATGGAGTATATAGTGAAATGTTAATATGAAACCATGCATGCGTACGTCCTTCCCCCTCTCCCTCTCTCATCAAATTAGAGTCAGATTAATTTTCTTTTTATATGAAAGCATTGAATATGGAGCGACGTCGTCCTGCTATTTGAATGATGATACAAGTTAATTATTGTTGTATAGGTTGCCGGTTAGGTGTAGTAAAATTAAAGTGCAGAAGGTTTTCGGACATTGCTTTAATTTGGTGGGTGTAAAGTATTATTAATTATATATGCCTTTCTAGTGCAGTGTAACATACACATTTCTCTCTTTTTTATTTTCTAAGTAATTACTAAATAGTAGAGGAAAAAATTGTTGAATTATATTATTTCATGCATATTGATTTGCATGATGGAGGGTGGTTAAATGGGAAAAATATCATTCCCTAGCC
The DNA here is from genome assembly GCA_030819805.1 of Penstemon newberryi var. newberryi. Taxonomy (NCBI): domain Eukaryota; kingdom Viridiplantae; phylum Streptophyta; class Magnoliopsida; order Lamiales; family Plantaginaceae; genus Penstemon; species Penstemon newberryi. The sequence continues at coordinate 16,860,226 of JAUALY010000001.1, forward strand.
TGAATTATTTGCTCACATTTAAGACTAAAAAGCAAACTGTTGATCGAACTATACATTCATCATTTGATTTGATTTGATTTGATTTGATTTCATTCTGTACAACCTAAATGTTGGGCAAATCTATTAATTGATTTCTTTCTTTTTTTTATCAAAGTATAGCATGTCTGTTGGTCCTATTATATTTTAGACCACAGACAACAATGTTTCCTATCTCAAGAAATAAAATTAAAGGGGAGTTCAATTACTAAATTGTTTAGATATCTTATAGCTATTTTGAAACACTAGATTACACGGATATGGATACGGCGATATAGATTTTTAAAATATATAGGATTCGATACGGCAAAGATACGCATATAAAATAGAACAATTTAATATTATCCATAACAACATAGTTAATTTGATCCTTCTATTATACCATAAAAGCAAAAGATTATATTCAAAATATGTATTGTCTACTAGTTTAATTTCGAATTGGACAACATCACATAAAAATATTACACTAAAATTATCCAAGACCATTCAAAATACACAAAAGTTATATATCAAAAGTTGATAAAATTAGACAAAACCCGTATTGATTTGAAATTTCCAAGTAAACATCACGAGTATTGATACCCGCATCCAAGACCATTCAAAATACACGTTTTTTTAAATTTTAATTTATTAATTTTTTAATCCATAACTTTGAAAAACTTACAAAAACACCATGTGCGTATCCAAGACGTGTCCAAAACCTGCAGGATACTCCAAAAAAAACGTATTGTACCCGTATCCGATTTATTTTTTATTTAATTTAATTAGGATACTCCAGATGGCGTACCGTACGCGTATTCCACTCGTATCGGACTCGTATCCCTATCCCCGGAGTACTGAATACTGTACGGGGCCATTTTTCGAAATATCCGTGCAACCTAGATGAAACATCATTTCTGTTGGTATTCGGTTATAAATTCGTTACTAATAGTAACATTTTCTTATTTTTGTTGAAATTATGCCTTAACTGAAGACCTCTTATATTATAGTGTTTTTAGGTTAAATAATTATAAAAAAAGGCCTACGATATTGTCGACCAAGAGTCATCAGTAATTTGCATCTAATAAACATAATCTCAAATTTAATTAAGATTAATATATTCGGGTTTTGGCATTTTGCACCCTGAAATTATAGGGTTTTGGCACTTTGCTCCCTGACTTAAAAGTTTTGGCACTTTGGAAATATAATTTATTTGGCACTTTACACCCTAGTGTGTGTTTTGGTGAAAAAATTCATTGGTAGAAGGATATAGTAGTCATTTTCGATTTTTTTGACACTTTGCACCCTGGCATTATATATTCTGCACCCTGAAAATATAGAATATTGACATTTTGCACTCTAAAATTATAAAATGTTGGCACTTTTCACCCTGATTTAAATTTTTTGTCACTCTGCGCTCTAAAAATATAATTTTTATGGCATTTTGCACCGTAATGTGTTTTTCTTAAAAAAAACTAATGAATGTCGTCGATGTAAAGATTAAATGATCATTTCTATGCACAACAATCATAAACACCTCGAATCCTGGACCTGATCTTTAATCCTACACCGGTTAATGATACGATGGGAAAACAAACCGTAATCCCGTGCTTGACCAACGAGCTTCTTCGGATCCTTTTAGAAGGGCAAAATCGAAGTATAGTGTTGAACAAGTAGGTGTAACCGTTGAGTTCTACGGCGGTGAACTCAATGGAGTGATAATGGAGCCGAATGTACTCCTATTCTTAATTTATATGACTTTATCACAACTTATTTTAACATTTTCTCTCAATAAAATTTAGATTAAAAAAAAAAGACATTGTTTACATTTTATTTTCAAGTATCCTCTAGATTATTTACTTTATATCTAAAAGACATGTTTACAAATCTAACATGTTATTATATGGCATGTTATTAACATTATTTACATTATTAATTATGTCGAGGTTAAAATACTATAAATTATATTTTTCGGGTGTAAAGTGTCAATATTCTATATTTTCAGGGTGCAAAGTGTCAAAATATATACTTTTATGGTGTAAAGTGCCAAAAATGTTCGAAAATGACTATTCTGCCCTTCCATCAATGAATTTCTTCTTCAAAATACACATTAGGGTGCAAAGTGTCAACTGAATTGTATTTTTAGGGTGCAAAGTGCCAAAACCTTATAATTCCAAGGTGTAAAGTACCAAAAGCCCTTAATATATTAGCTATTTTAATTAATTATTTTTCTTCAAACGTTTCATCTGAATTAATTCTTTTCGAGTAAGTGGAAATTTATGGAATCGAATATATGTTTGTAACATAGTGACTAATCCTCAGACAATTTTCCTTTAATTTCTCCTTCTTTCCTTTTTGTCATATTATTTTGCTAGATTAAGCTAAATGAATGTTGGAATATATTGATTTTGTTTGTAATTGTTTAGGTCTTAGATCAAGCAAAAGGAACTGATTATTCTTCATTCTTAGGCAGAATCTTTTCAAAGTTTCTTTTCGGGATTATTCGGAATTTTTACCATTAACTTCAAGACCATGTTTTGTAACCTCAAACGTACCTAACACTCGGTTTTTCTTGTTCTTGTTTTCTAACTGTAGTCTATGCTTCGTGTGGTGTAATTATGCACTTAATTACATAGCTAATGTCAAATTAGTAATGTGAAATGCATAATGGTCAATTTACCCAATGTGATTTGAAAAAGAGTACTTATCCTTTATAAAAAAATTTAACTCCTTCAATCAGAGAGTGTAGCTCGCTTGTTGAATTTGAGTGTGACATTAAAAGTATTTTGGTAAATTGCCACATTTATTATAACACAATAAATAAATTGTCATATTTATCATAACATATGGGATAACTGTCATATTATGATAATAAAAGGTGTAAAGGGCCATATATATAAATATCAGGGATGTGATGTGAAACTTTTATATGATTACATGGGGTACATAAAATGCTTTTTTTAAAATCAAAATGAGATAAACTAAACATTATGAATATCACGGAATAAATTGCCATTAACTCCTTAATTAGAGTCTACGATGATATTTTGTCGGTGGTTTGAGGATTTTTGTTAAAATATATATATAAGTAAGAGGAGCATTATATGATGTTAAGAAGGCTTGATGATATAAATTCGTTAACTTATGCACTGTTATTTAATATTATTAGTAAAACAAAATATAAAAAAAAAAAAAAATTCCATGATAGAAGGTAAATTAAGAAAGGTTTTAATTTTGCAATAGTTATCATGATGACAATACCGCCAATCAAATGAAAGAAAACGTACTGCGCATGCAACTTCTGTGTGACCAAAAAAAAAAAACGTACTGCGCATGCAACTTCTCTTTTGTCCAGGAAGACCTACTCTTATGATGAAGTAGCTAGAGATCCCATCATTAAAATTTACAAATAATAAACCACTATAGAACGTTAGTATTATTACAATAGAGAAAAACTCACATCAGTAACAATTGAACTCGGGACCTCTCGGTCGGGGGACCTCAATTCTACCTGTGGTTATCAATTATCTTGTACATTGGTAGTAATTGAAATAAATTCAAATAGAATTTCTAATGTCATGACTAGTGTAACAATATATTCACCATAAAAATACAAAAAATAAAAACAACTTATTTCTTAATATATATATATATATATATATATATATATATATATATAAACTTATTGGAAAATGACTTCTATTATGAAATCAGATCGATCAACCGTCCAAATGTTATTCGTTTCAGCATAAACAAAAAAATTCTTTTACCTAAACTTTATTAGGTTTTTTTTATAGATTTCGTGATTAAGAATCCACAACAACATGATGTGATGAATTACTAACCACAAAATTACTAGGTCCATGTATTTCACAAAATATATATAGTTAAAGAAGAGATCAATCTCTTAATAATATAGACGAGAGGTCCGTAATTAGGAGAAGGGGTCCCTCAAGGATCACCTTTATTTCTCTAACGACTTTCTATAGGAGTGATTTTTAAAATTGGCCTTTTGTAAAGTTTAATTTGCGAAAATGGCCTTTGAGGGGCTTTTTACTGTAGAAGTGATATCTGCAATAGTTCCTTCTATTTCTTTATTTTTCATTTTAGTACCCTGAGTTTTGATATCAATGGTTTTCCAATTGCAGGCATAATTTTTCTTATTTGTCTAATTGTACCCATAGAGGGTATTAAAAATTTCTCTGAATTCGTTAATTTTGAGTGTTATGAAGTATGATATGTCTTCACTATTTCTTCGTTTCGACTTTCTTTTCAGATGATCTATTTCTCGAGATAAGGTGTCTAACATTCCGGACCTATTTTTTGACATAGGCATATATTTGCAGTATTGTCTAACAGCTTCTAATATTTCTAAATATAGGAAAGTATCTTGTTCAGTAGTATAAGTTTTATATCTACGTTTTTTCTTAGGTGATTCACTGTTTTCTCCTATTTCTAATATATTTTCTAATTGTTTACTAAAATCCTTAAGAGGACTAGTTATGTCGATATCGGAGAAATCGAAGTCTAAAAGACTTTGATAGTTTTCAGTGCAAACTAAGTTGCATATATTTAAATCGTCTATATTTAAGTCGTCACCGTGCTCTGATACCAGAGCCAACATAGCGCTTTCTGGTGCGTTTTCTGGTGCGTTTTCTGGTGCGGAAGCACAGTCATTATTTGGACTGGTATAATTATATTTATATTCATCGGAGGATAATTCAAATCCTGTCATTTATGCAGCTCGTATTATTCTTAATTGGTTTCGTTTTTTGAGATAGTAATCTCGTGTATTTTCAAAAAATGTCTTTTCATACGTTCCATTTATAAGAGTTTCGCATAATTCTTTATAAAAAATATACTGGGAGTCTATCCATTCGTGATATGAACTATTTTTATAAAGAAGTATTTTTCTAGGTGGCATTTATAGAATGATATCTATAATATAGAATGTAATAGTATTCTTTTCTTTCTTTAAAATCTTGTATATGAGGATAATCTTCTGAAAGTTTTTTATAAAATTTATAAGAAGATTCTATGTATGCATAAGTATTCCAATTCTTATAGTTTTTCTTGAACATATTGAGTTAAACTATTTATTTGTTTATTTAGAGTTTTTATGCCTTCTTCTGTTTCTTTAGAATCATTTTTTATTGGTATAAAAGTTGTTGGTCTTTCTATTCTCATGGATGTTCTTTGAGGTTCGATGGGTTGTATTTTAGGGACAAATTTAATTTGAGCAAAGTCTTTGAATAGAGAATCCATGTTAATTTTATCTTCATTTTTATAGTCTATACTATGATGACTATTACAAATAGCGTATCCTACAGCATATGTCATAGAGAAAGGGTAATCTCCTTGTTCCATTAAATCTTTTCTAGAGAATTTATATAAAAGAGATATAGATTGGCTTAGGTTTTTGGTTACTAGGGGTATTCCGTATTGTATCGAAACATTAAACATAAGTTTTGTTGCTTTTAGATTTCCTTCAATTACTCCTAGGATTTTATCCTGAGTGTCTCTTATCCTATCGTCTATAACCCAGAATTTAACTGGTGATTCTATTCCTTCAGCAAAGGTTGATTTTATCAACACTTGTATAGTTGAAATATGTATGTATCCAAATTCACTTGGTGACTTATTAAGTGAACGTATTTTTTGAAGAATATGATTCTCATTTATTAATGGTAAGGAAAGTTTTCCTTGGGCTTCAGTTATTTCTATTGGGGTTTCCTGTATAAATTTTCCAAAATATATTAAATTTTTTCGTTGAAACGTATTATGAAAAAATGAAGGTTTTCTAATTCCTTGTCCATCATTTATATTTAACTCCTTTTGTCTTATTTTACTTATTGTTTTAGGACTTATAACTATATCTTGGGAAAAACTCCCATATGCTTCAGAAACTTCTTTTGATTCTAATGGTTCTATCTCGTTAGAGATGTTTTCAATATTTTTTATTTCTAGGGTGTTCATATTTGAGATCTAAGTTGAGATTCAGAAAGTTTTATTCGTGGTATTCTTCGAACTGTATTTTGAAAAGTAATATCTATATGTTCTTGAGTAAGAACGAAGCTTTTTAAAGAATCTAGGAAATCCATTCCTAAAATTATCTCATATGGGGATTCATTATCTATATAGATTCGTGTACAAAGAGTAAGATTATTTTCTAATGTTATTTCTATCTTTCCTGTTTTTTCTATAGTTATTTCTTTTCCATTATATTTTACATATGTTTCAGCACTGGTTTTTCTTATATCTGTAGCCAGGTTTTCATGAACATGAGACCATGTTGCTCCTGTATCTATAAGAATGGGTATCAAGTTATTTTTCATTATTCCTATTAAATGATATTGAAGAGATCTAGTGTTGAATGATGTGTTTACTTGTATATGTTGATATTCATGCAAATCATTCATTGTAAACAGATATTTAAAAATGTTTAAGATGTACGATGATATATGAAAATGTATGAAAGTATATAAGTATGTACCTGTCACAGAAGGTTACTCTGCAAAACTGGTTAAGTTTTAAGGTGGAGATGAGGTATGCTAACTCTCAATAGCACGATCAACACTCCGGAAGAGCAAAACTTTCATAAGAAAGATAAAGTTGAAAACTTATTTTATTCACTCTTACTTCAAACGATTACATATGATCTCTTTATATAGGCAGAGATCTTTGAAAATAGAGAGAAATACTATTACAAATAGAGAGAAATACTATTACATTTTTGAAAAGTAAAAGTATCGGGTAAAGAAGTGGTTCTCCTTTTGCCGACGTTTCTTTGCAGGACCTACATTGCGTTTTCTTCTATTATTGGTGATGAGTTATCACTTTCTTCATCACTGGTTTCGTAGGCATCTTTGTACTCTTTTTCGTCATTGCTGACGTCCTTTTTCTTGCAATATTTGCAAATATGGACCTCCAAATTTTTCATTTCTTCATGGAGTATCTTCCTTGTTTTTTCTGCCAGAGTTGATAGGTGGAATTCATCAACTCTAAGTATCTTCTGATGGTGCTCATAAACATATTCCCAATGGGACTCTCTCAGTGTTTTCTGAGACATCCCGTATATCAAATGATTTTTTCCTTTCATATTTATTCGAAAAGTCTTTGTTCTATACAGATCATGTATGAGATTGTGGATTTGTATAAGCTGCCAAGCGACTGCTTCTTCTTGTTGATTCGTATCAAGTTTTTCCACTGTTTCTATTGCTGGATATTCACCATTGCTAGTTACCAATTTAGTTAACCCAAAACTTGGGGTAATTTCTTCTTCAAATGTTGGGTATGTAAGATGGCATTTTACAACCACTTATTTTTGCCCATTTTTTCCAACATTAACGAAATATTCTGAGATGCTTTTTCGAATGTTTCCTGGGAATTTCTGGAGCATTGATGTATTTTGAAGGTACATTATATCTACTAAGCCATATACGAAGAACTGATATGCCAAGATTGGATCTATTCCATTAACAAGGACGACTTTTGGTCCATATCTATTTACTGGGTAGAACCTTTTTTCTCTGTCCTTGGAAGGATTATATTCTTCTAATTTCCTTAGGAGTTCGTTGAACTTATCTTTCTTTAGGGTATTTTGCTCCTCATTTTCCTTATCTTTTTCTTCCTTTGTTGGGATATGATCAAGGGGATTTTTGAGTGAGGGTATTTTTCCAAGAACAACCTTGGATGTCGTGGGTTTCTCTGTTTCCATAAGAGCTTGTTTATAATGACTAAGCTCATATTGTGCCAAGGCTGTTTTGGCTTCTTCAAGTGTTTTGAAAGATTGGTGTAGACTTCCTTTTGTGATAAATGGCGCAATCTTACTCCATTCATCGTATATCCCTTTCATTGATCCATTGAACATGGTGTACCATTTCTTTTTGTCTGGGTTTTCAGCTTGTTTTTTGGCTTGTTCCATTTCGGGCAGTATTTTTGGCATGGGTGTTTGGTATTGAATTGGTTTATCATTTTTTGTAAGAGGTGGTGGTGATGGAAGATTTGTTGTTTTTGTGTTTGTGGGTAATGGATCCACCACGTTTTGGCTGCTAAACTCTGATGGAAAGGGTATTTTTAGTGTAGTGCAAAGTGTTTGGAGACTAGATTCTAGTTCGTGTACCTTTCTAGCTGCTGCGGCTGCTGTTTCCGAAATGTATTTTTCTTTAGCTGCTGTAAAGTTTTGGATTTCTTTTCGAGCAAGTTGTTCTGTTTTCTTTTGCTCATTTTTGATGTCTTGTATCTGTTTACAGAAAATAGATATCATTGCTTCCATTCTCTTGTCAGGGTATCTGCAAGTACGTTGTCTTTTCCTGCGAGGTGTATGATATGAAAATTGTATCTTGTTAGCTCCAATTGCCAACGTATCAGTCTTCCTTGATTTGAACTATCTGCAATTTTTGTTTTACAGAAATATGTTAAATATTTAGAATCTGTGCGGACTTCGAATTCTCGTGGTAGCAATTCGATCTTCCATTTTTTCAAAGCATTGTATAATGCTAGTGTTTCTTTTTCATGAACTGTATAGTTTATTTGACATTGTGTAAAGGTGCCTGATACATATTTGCATAGGCGTATATATTTTTGTGCTTTTGTTGAAAGCGTATTTTTATGTCCATTGGACATATATGGGAGAGTGTTGTACTCTATAGCCGGTATTGCTAGCATAACGGCGGCCCACGTATCTTTGGATGCATCCGTCTCGAGAATAATAAAATCATTTTCTTGCGGATTGTATAGTTGGGGTAGGTTTTTACACCGTCCCTTAATGGTTTTTACCATTAATGTATCTGCTTCAGACCAAGTCCATTGAACTTTGGTAGACAGTTTTTTCTGAAGCGTTTTTCTTTGTAAGGCAAGGTCTTTAAGATAGCCTTGATCGGAAATATAGTTTAGGCATCCTAAAAATCTTTGTATTTGTTTTCGATCTTCTAATTGATCTGGAAAAGAGTTTAATTTTTCTAAAACGTTTGGTTGAATAACCATGTTTCCTTCTGAATCAAAAGTATTTCCAAGAAAATCAATTTTATTTTTACAAAGCTGAGCTTTTCTTTTTGAAAGGACTAAACCTTTTTCTTTGCATCTTATTAAGACAATTTTTAGTTTTTTCAAATGATCTTCTCTATCTTGATTACTAAAGATGATAATATCATCGATGTAAGCAAGACATATATTTTCTAAACCTTCAAGGTTTTTATCCATGAATCTTTGATAGATTCCTGGTGCTTGTTTAAGGCCAAAAGGCAAAACATTCCATTGAAAATGTTTTTGAGGTGGACATGTAAAAGCAGTTAATGGTTTGGTATTCTCATGTAACCTAATCTGCCAATAGCCAGATTTAGCATCTAGAGTACTAAACCATTTTTGTCCTTTTAATTTTGTTTTTATGAAGTCAATTCTTGGGAGCTTATAGGCATCACCAATGGTTGCTTCATTCATTTTCTTGTAATTTATGACCATTCTTCTCTGGCCACGTTTAATTTCATTGTGATTTTCAACGTAAAAAGCAGGTGCTGCATGTGGTGAATGACTTTCAGAAATAATTCCTTTTTCCAAAAGTTTTGAACATTCTTCTTTAAATTCGTTTATATCCCTTTGAGAATAAGGAATATTATTTTTCACATTTACTTCTTGTGAAGGATCCTTTAGTTTTATTTCTACTAACATGGTGTTAGTATTTTTAAAATCTAAGGGATTTTCACTGGAAGTAGATTCAAGTATTTCATCAATTTCTTTATCCAAGTTGGATGTATAAAGAGTAATCTGATAGATTAGTTCTGAAATTTTTTCTATCAGTTTCTTGGTATTCAAATCTTTTTCTATTGGAATAGAAATTTGTTGTTTTCTTTGTTTATACTTACTTCGAAAAGGTACAGTAAGTGATATGGTGGAAATATTTTGCACAAATGGTGCGTGTAGCTTTAGGAAATTATTGCCTAAAATAAAAGGTAGTCCTGTTTTGTGTTTATAAATGGTTGGGGCTGTAAAAGCAAAGTTCTGTATAAAAATAGTTTGCATTTTCACTACTTCCCAAATGTAGTAATGAGATGCATTTGCAATCATAACCCGTATGGGCGTTTTTAACCGTTCCCATTTAAAACAGTTTAACTTTGGAGAAGCAAGGCAGAGACTTGCTCCAGTATCAATTAAAGCATATGTATAAGTATCATTGATACGTATTTTTATGAAGGTGGAATTCTGACTAGGCATTACTATTAGGATATTCTATCTCCTCATCTTCATCAGTTTCTGATATTAATTCGTACCAATCTGTATCTGATTCATAATCAGAATCTTCTATTGGTTCTAATTCTTGTGTATAGGCAAACTGTAAAAGTCTAACCTGATGTTCTTTCTTATTTTGTTTCTTTGGGCACTCATTAGCATAGTGACCTTCTTCTTTACATAACCAACATGTACATTTCTTTTTTCCTTCAGGGCAGTATTTATTTCTTTTATTATTCTCCTTTTTATAGAATGGTTTTTTTCTAAAAAACCTGTGTTTATTTTTCCTAAAGTAAGGTTTATTTCCTTTTATCCAATGTCTATTTCGTTTTCTCCATATTTTCTTGTTATGCTTTTTCCTATATTCCTTTCGACAACCATATTGCTGAGGAAGGTAGTCTTCTGTACAACAGAGTTTGGTTAATGGTTTCATAGCTATAGATCGTTTCTTTTGTATACATTGTTCTGTTGTATATTTTCGAACTATGGTTCTAGCAGCTCCTATAGTTCTATGTGTTTCTGGAACTTCTTCCTTATATTTTTTCTGACATTCTATTCCTATGGGGTAAGGTAATTTAGCAAAGAATATATCTATAAATGGGGATTGTTCCGGTATAGGTATTTTAGTTAGATGTTCAATAAACTCACAGTAATAGTTTTCAAAATAGCACATATTACATATAGCCATATTATGTAAATGTCGTTTTGATTCTTCCGTTTCATGTAATCCCATAAAGGTATTTTCTATTTGTAAATCTCCTATAAAATATGCATATATTGCCTTCGCAATTTTCTTAAACATGTGTAACTGTGTATCAGCATTGAAATTAGTTTGTACATCTTCATTCGTATAGTTTTGCAACATTCTTAAAACATTTCCAGTAGTTTTATGTAAAACGAATGTAAATATATCAAGAACAGAAGAGTTAGAGAACTCATCTGTTGTTTGTATAATCAGACCCATCTGGTTAGTCCAGTAAGTAAGCATTTCTTTTTCATTGTCTACACAATCTAAATTAAGAATGTTCTCTTGGTTCATATTTCCATGTATTGGTTGCCATTTTGCTGGAACCTTTTTCCAGGGGTTTCTACTACCTGGTCTATTTGGTATATAGCCTTGACTAAAAGGATAAAAATTTGATCCTAAAGCTGGTATATCTCCTGCATCAGCTCTATGTGGTGCAGAATATCCGTATTTATTTCTTTGATTACTAGATTCTGGTTGATCTTCTGTTTTTGGATTTCTAATATCTTCCATTCCTACGTATTCTTCATCTGTTTCAGATGGTGTATATTCAAAGATAACATCTTCATTCTCTTGATGTTGTATAGGATAAGCTTCTTCTATTTCTATGTCTGAAGTAGTTTCTTTATTCATTAAGCTTAGCGAGCTTAACATATGTCTAAGTTCTTCTAAAGTTTCTTCTATGGTTTTCGCCATATATATTCTAGTTTGTTAGGTATCTTAAACCCTTTTCTTGAGGATATTCTAAAATATTTCTCTAGATCTTGTTCAGTTAATCCCCGTGTTTGCTCTTTTTGATAGATTATCATTTCAAGATTTTCTATGGTCTTTTTCAGATTTTCTAAAGCATTTTCTTCCTTTGGTACTATTTCTAAGTTGTTTACTTGTTCTTTCAATTTATTTATTTCATAATTATTAGCATGTTTTTGATTATTAAGCATATCTAATATATTATTTAATTGCGGATAAAAAGTGTGAAATAAATTATTTACTTGTTCTAAAACCTTTTGAAGGTTTCGTATATCATCTGTTAATCTGTCGATTTTTTCTTCTAATTTCATAGTTTATTTTCTATATAAACTTGTATCTATTTTTCTGGGTGACTTTTTTTAATTCTAAAGGACTTCTTTTATAAATAGGGCTGATATGAGTATATTGCAGAAGGTCATTTTTAAAATTTTGGTTTTTGAAAAGGTCATTCTTCACAATTACTCTTTCTATAGGCAGTTTAATTGTTCATCTCTTACAACATCGTACATACAATTACCATAAACTCTGAACTCTCATATTTGAAACGTTAACAATATACTTTTCTTTTATGTTCTTAGATAATACTTCTTTTTTATATGTTAGAATTATTTTTTTCTAGAACTTATTCTTTCACATAAGGTGATAATTCGGCACAAATAATTCTGAATAATTACTACTTTTAAGAACAAAAATTTTAAGTAAAAATTTCATTTTTTTTAACTCTTTCACAAAACTCCGCGTAAAATTGGTGCGAACAAAATAAATGGAACGTAAGAAAAAATAATATATATATATATATATATATGTATGTATCTTTAAAATACACGACATGACAGGTATTCAGTTACAAATCTTTCTAAAACTGCAATAATCATGATTTGCTCAAACTATTTTTCAAATTTTCTAATCTCACAAACTCTTTCCTTTAACTTTAATTTTCATTTGTCAAATATTTCACACAAAAATTATTGGTATTTGTGATAAGATGCAAGTGATCATATGAACTTTGTCACTATTTGTATATGTGGCAAATTGTCACTACGGGGCTTCTAGGGTGCGGGCAAGGTAACTCGCTCTCACATGCGGGGCGGCCCTGAAATCATGTCATGTGGCGCGCGTAACTAACATGTAACTCGGCAAGTTGACTTGGTTTGTAAATAGACCATTTTACCCTTTTTTTAATTTTAAATAAAAGTTTAGATAATCTTCAATTAATAAAAGACATTTATAACCTTTAAATCTTCAATTAATAAAAGACCACTTTACTCCCAATTTTGATAATAATTGACTTTGACAATTTTGCAAATTGAACCCTATATTTTGCGATTTTACGAATTGAATTATTTTGCTTCTAAAAAAATATAAAAAAATCGCATGTCATATAAAAAGACCGTTTTACCCCCAATTTTGATAATAATTGACTTTGACAATTTTGCAAATTGACCCCTATATTTTGCGATTTTACGAATTGAATTATTTTGCTTCTAAAAAAATATAAAAAAACCGCTTGTCATATAAAAAGACCTCTTTACCCCCAATTTTGATAATAATTGACTTTGACAATTTTGCAAATTGACCCCTATGTTTCCGATTTTACGAATTGAATTATTTTGCTTCTAAAAAAATATAAAAAAACCGTCTGTCATATAAAAAGACCGCTTTACCCCCAATTTAGATAATAATTGACTTTGACAATTTTGTAAATTGACCCCTATGTTTTCCGATTTTACGTATTGAATTATTTTGATTCTAAAAAAATATAAAAAAACCGCCTGCCATATAAAAAGACGGCTTTACCCCCAATTTTGATAATAATTGACTTTGACAATTTTGCAAATTGACCACTATATTTTGCGTTTTGACGAAGTGAATTATTTTGCTTCTAAAAAAATATAAAAAAACCGCATGTCATATAAAAAGACCGCTTTACCCCCAATTTTGACAATAATTGACTTTGACAATTTTGCGAATTGACCCCTATATTTTACGATTTTACGAATTGAATTATTTTGCTTCTAAAAAAATATAAAAAAACCGCATGTCATATAAAAAGACCTCTTTACCCCCAATTTTGATAATAATTGAATTTGACAATTTTGCAAATTGACCCCTATGTTTTCCGATTTTACTAATTGAATTATTTTGCTTCTAAAAAAATATAAAAAAACCGCCTATCATATAAAAAGACCGTTTTACCCCCAATTTAGATAATAATTGACTTTGACAATTTTGCAAATTGACCCCTATGTTTTCCGATTTTACATATTGAATTATTTGGATTCTAAAAAAATATAAAAAAACCGCCTGTCATATAAAAAGACGGCTTTACCCCCAATTTTGATAATAATTGACTTTGACAATTTTGCAAATTGACCCCTATATTTTGCGATTTTACGAATTGAATTATTTTGCTTCTAAAAAAATATAAAAAAATCGCATGTCATATAAAACGGTCGTTTTACCCCCAATTTTGATAATAATTGACTTTGACAATTTTGCAAATTGACCCCTATATTTTACGATTTTACGAATTGAATTATTTTTCTTCTAAAAAAATATAAAAAAACCGCCTGTCATATAAAAAGACCTATTTACCCCAATTTTGATAATAATTGACTTTGACAATTTTGCAAACTGACCCCTATGTTTTTCGATTTTACGAATTGAATTATTTTGCTTCTAGAAAAATATAAAAAAACCGCATGTCATATAAAAAGACCTCTTTACCCCCAATTTTGATAATAATTGAATTTGACAATTTTGCAAATTGACCCCTATGTTTTCCGATTTTACGAATTGAATTATTTTGCTTCTAAAAAAATATAAAAAAACCGCCTATCATATAAAAAGACCGTTTTACCCCCAATTTAGATAATAATTGACTTTGACAATTTTGCAAATTGACTCCTATGTTTTCTGATTTTACGTATTGAATTATATGGATTCTAAAAAAATATAAAAAAACCGCCTGTCATATAAAAAGACGGCTTTACCCCCAATTTTGATAATAATTGACTTTGACAATTTTGCAAATTGACCCCTATGTTTTCCGATTTTACGAATTGAATTATTTTGCTTCTAAAAAAATATAAAAAAATCGCATGTCATATAAAACGACCGCTTTACCCCCAATTTTGATAATAATTGACTTTGACAATTTTGCAAATTGACCCCTATATTTTACGATTTTACTAATTGAATTATTTTTCTTCTAAAAAAATATAAAAAAACCGCCTGTCATATAAAAAGACCTCTTTACCCCCAATTTTGATAATAATTGACTTTGACAATTTTGCAAATTGACCCCTATGTTTTCCGATTTTACGAATTGAATTATTTTGCTTCTAAAAAAAATAAAAAAACCTCCTGTCATATAATAAGACCGCTTTACCCCCAATTTAGATAATAATTGACTTTGACAATTTTGCAAATTGACCCCTATGTTTTCCGATTTTACGTATTGAATTATTTTGATTCTAAAAAAATATAAAAAAAACCGCATGTCATATAAAAAGACGGCTTTACCCTCAATTTTGATAATAATTGACTTTGACAATTTTGATAATAATTGACTTTGACAATTTTGATAATAATTGACTTTGACAATTTTGCAAATTGACCCCTATATTTTGCGATTTTACGAATTGAATTATTTTGCTTCTAAAAAAATATAAAAAAACCGCATGTCATATAAAAAGATCTCTTTACCCCCAATTTTGATAATAATTCACTTTGACAATTTTGCAAATTGACCCCTATGTTTTCCGATTTTACGAATTGAATTATTTTGCTTCTAAAATAATATAAAAAAACCGCCTGTCATATAAAAAGACCGCTTTACCCCCAATTTAGATAATAATTCTTTATTAGTGAATATATAATAAATATTATAAGCAAGCCAGCAAAAGTGTCATTTGATCGATTCATTAGGTATATCAAACAAGTTAGTTAGTGTAATATTCATTCTTTTTTCATAACTCTTTAAGTTCGATTTGAGCATAATTTGATAATTAAGTTGGAAAAAACAAAATCACATCATTAAGCTATTCTAATTTCCGGATAATATCGGATTGAATGTCATAATCTGGAATTCCTTTTCCGGCAACTGAAACGAAACTCTCTTTGTATTGAAAGGGCCACATTGCGCGCACGAGCAATTTGGGATATATAAGAGGGAAATTAAAACATATGGCTGGAACAAAACGGTAAGGAATATTAAGGAGGGATTATTTTCTTCGCATGGGACATAAGAGATAATAGAGACCGTTAACACTAGAAGATGAACTGGGCTTGATGGGCCATAAAGCTACGGAATTGGACCAAATCGTATTAATGGAAAACAACCTACAAAAAACTGCAAAAACAATGAAAAATATGAGCTCAATAGACAATGAAATGCTTAAAACTTAAAAGCACAAAGCTTACTCGTTTAAACTTTTAGTGATTTTCAGCTTAATTTTTTGTGTCAAAATTTGATTTAACTAATTTGGGCACATTCAAACAAGTAAAATAATTTGTTGTGTTGAATTGTAGAGTTGTTGAATTAATTTTTTAGCTCAAGTAAACTAATATGTGTTGTAAGAACATCAACTATAGCATAATTAGTTGGAGTTAATAATGATAGCATAACATTCGATTCGATTCGATTCATCCTCTGTGAATTTAAAAAGAAAAACAAAAAACATATATATACTAGTGGTTACGCACCATGTGTACTATAGTAGATGTATAATTAGTGTGATTTGTAATTGTTTGTATTGTTGAAATATATGCCAATACTATATGATCTATATCGTTGACGAAACGCAAAGTAGGTAACATTGACCAATAAATAGCCAATGAAAACAGCAAAGAAAAATAAAACTGCACATAGTGATAGTATACCATCATTGAGGACATGCATTGAAATGGATATGGACAAAAGTAAAAAGAATATACCATCATTGAGGACAGGCATAGAAATTTAATTTATCTCTCTTGTATAATTATTTTTAAAGTTTAAAATGATAAAACACTCAAGGAACTAATTCGGGATAAACTAGCTAGGTAAGTAATTGATTAATTACAGAGAATAGAATGATCATAAATTTCACTTAACATAAAATAATTTCTCATCATAAAAAATGTGCTTTCCAAAATTATCCCCAGTCATTTTCAAATTATATACCACGTACAAGGAACAAACAAATAGGATAATAGTAATAGGGCCGGGACTGCATTTTGTCATTTTCTTCTTTTCATTGGAAAATTCTTGCATAGACCTGGTCTATGAGCTTTTCATAGACCTTGTGATTGTAAATGCACCATATCATACATTGTGAGAGCATGACATCATCAAAATATATTATGTGGTGCATTTACAATCACAAGGTCTACCACTAAGCTCTTAGACCTGTTCTATGTAAGAATTTTCCCTTTTCATTTATGCAGCTGAATGATATCTTTTATAAGCTTAAGTAGGTTTCGGGAGGCTTCGGTTTTGCCTGGAATTTGCTAAGAACAAATTTGCTAACGTTCAACATAATTTGTTTCGCAATACATAATAGTAAGCATGCGTATCATATTGAAGCCTAGTTTACTTCCAGTATCAACGATACTCCGTGAACTAAACCTAGCTAGAATATCACCTAGTAGAATTAACAAAACCTGCAGGTTTAAATTGGACCTTTTTTTAATAGCTAGATATTTGACTTTACCCGTTCAATGATAGTAAAATAGCCTGCACAAACAAAATAGAAGCTACTCTATATTGGTGAACTCAAATATCAAGACACTCCACAAAAAAAAAAAAAAAAAAAAAAAAGTGATTTTAACAAAATATAGATAATAGTATTGCTACACGCTGACTGCTAACATTTAGTCATTTTCCAAAAGAGCATACATTCCTTTCGGAAAAAAAGAAAGATCGAGCACACATGACATGTCGACTTGTTTGATCTCTGCTGCTGAGAGTGTCCATCCACAACATGACTTGATATGCAAATATAAATATAAGTCATCAAGCTAGCTAGTCTAATTCTGGTTCACAACACCATCTACAAGAAAGAAATTTCCGGATAACATCGGATTGAATGTCATAATCTGGACCGGCAACTGAAACAAAACTTTCTTTGTACTGAAAGGGCCACATAGCCAGAGCAATTTCTCTCTTCCCAACCCTAAGATTTGTCGTCTTATGCGAATCAGGATCATAAACTATTGGCTCCCTAGTCTCATCACCAGCTGATAGAAAAACTTTTTTACCAAACCAAAATCCAATTGTATAAAATGATTTGAAAGGTACAACACAAGTCAATAATTTAGTCCAACAACCTTTTTCCTTCATCACCCATATGTCAATATGTTTGTCATAAGCCGTCACATCATCAGCCCTCTCATCATAAGAGAACAAGGCTAGAGAGTCATTATATAAATCAAGCATTATCTCCCTTCTAGATCCGACAATTTCCGGCATCTCAATTTCTTGGAAGAATTCATTATGCATATCAAATGCAAGGATAATAGTATTAAAGGTCTTCATGTTGTATTTCTTCCAATAACAAAATCCATTCAAGAATGTAGTGCGAAATCGAGTTTTGGACAAGCAAGAGTCGCGATCAAGAAGGGCTTCATCTTTATACCATTTCCAAGAATCGTTACTTGATGTATATACGACATAATTAGGATCTAGGTGACCAAAAGTACAGCCGTCACCTTGAATTAAAACTATCTTGAATTCATTAGTCAAAAAGTCTACACCAAAACCGATTTCGTCAACCGCATATTCTTTTGAAGGAGAAGGAAGTGGCCTCATTCTTCTGGTTGCTGGGTTCCACAGAGCTAGTTTTAAGCCAAAACTAAGCACACAAAATACGCCATTGCAAGGACCACAAAGTTCAGCAATTGACACAGGCAGTTTTAGATGATCTAGCTCTTCGTATCTTTCTAGTGTCTCATCTTCAAACAACTCAAAAGCAACTATCCGACTGACTCGATCATTTCCAGACACACGCCAGTGCCCATAAACAAGAAGACGTGTAATGTTGCTCTCATGACGGAAATGCCTACTTATGAAACTTGGGCTTTTGATGATAGCATGCCATTGCTTGCAAACAGATATGAACTCCAAGAGTGATTTCACAGGCAACCTCAATAAGATCTCAGTTATAAGATCCTCCGGGAGAAAACATTGGGAGCTAATGGCTGCCATGAACTATGTAATTCGAGAAAATATGAGATGTATTGAAGGAATATAATAATTTGAGTGTCCAAAAATATCCATATAATTAAGTAGGTCCCACAAGTAGTAAAATGATGAAACTCATAAAATCTAATTCTTATCCCAAAATCTATCCACTAGAGCATATCCAAACATACCTACGATGAAAGCAACATTAGTTTGGGCAAACAAAGTTGTTAAGAACCTGACTTTTAAAAAGCATTTTCAATCCAATAATCGATCTTCAAATTTGCTAGTTATATTCAAACCTTAAATCTGGTGTCCTTAAAATATTGAAGCCGTGAAGACAATCCAAAAACATTTCAATATGGCATCCAAATATTTACCAAGTATTCAATATACTGCAGGGTAAAACCTCAGAAAGGCATTCAAATTCAAATATTTACCAAGTTTAGAGGTTTGCAGGAAGTTTTATTTCCTCAAGCACTAAAAAAAAATTCACACAAATAATTCAATGCTCACAAATACCTTGAAATAGTAAAAACTGGAATTTAAAGCAATATTCCACAGAGTTATTTAAATAAACTAATTTTATGCTTAACCCAAAACTTCATTATTTCAAAATTGGAGCATGTAAATTCGTTACTAGTTGAAAGAAAGAATAAACGATAAAACTTCTATATTCTAGAAAAAATTAAAAATTACCTGAAATTTGACGATTGGAGACAGATTGAAGAAGCCCCGTGGCCGACTTTGGAAATTTATCTCTCAACACACAATTTAGTTTTTTTTTTTTGTTTCCCAAGGGTTTAATCCCTTTTGAGGCGCGTCGGGCACATAAAGTGGGAACCTCTCCCAACAAAGATTCGAACTTGAGTTTTTATTTAATGATTGATTGCTATGTGAAGAAAAAGAAGGGCTGCGCAATGGAGAAGGTAATAGGAAAGTTTTTACCGGTTTCGTGACGGGTCCATACTGACTAATAAGTAAGTTTTTTAGGAGTCAACCGGGCCGGACTGGGTCAAACCAGACGAACCGATCGGCCCTATCTGATTTTGAAAACACTATCCCCATCACAATTGGAAAAGATGAAGGGGTTGTTTATTTGATGTTTGGGTGAATAGTTTGGGTATTGTAGGTATGTGATTAAATCTCGATTTACGTAATGTTATTTGTTAGTTTCAAAAATAAAGTATGTGTAAGTTTTCTTGGAAGAGTTTAAAATATATATGTACGATGTGTAATAATTTATGTCAAATTATGACATATTTTTACGTGAGATTAGTTGTGTAAGATAAATATTATTTTATGTCAAATTAAGGAATTTTTTTGTAGGTTTTTTTATAGATAATAAAATTGTTGTTTATTTGACTTTTTGGAGAGTAGTTTTGAAAAATCTTGTTTGTCTAAGCTTTTCTCAAACTTGAAAATATTTTTGAAAATGCGAGATAAACAAACTATTTGAATTTAATGAGTCATATACTAATGTATTTGTTTTTGTTTTCTTCTAAAATTGAATTACTTTTGTCCAAGTTATCTATTTGGATGGTAATGATTTAGATATTACTAATTTTTAATTAATATTTTGAAGGGTATAGATATAAAGATGTCTGAAAATATCTTTTAACTCCTAATATTTCATATTAGATCTAAAAGGAGCAAGAAAAATAAAAGTAATACTCACTTAATATTTTTTGTAGTAAGTTATGGTTCTTTCAAAATTCATTCCGCAGTCCGTGCCTCCCCGCCTCGCCGCTGGAGACCATTTCTCCCTCCAAGCCTGATCCTCACGCAAACCCTGCCTCTCCATTGGGATGGTCTTATTTGTTTCACTTTGGTATTTTATATACAAAGTAACAGCTTAGTCCCTCTAAAATTATTTTGTATCAATTTAGTCCCTTATATCTCCCATAAAACTGTTTTGGCACTTTAGTTCACTTTAAACTACCTGAAAATAACCATTCTGTAAAAAATTATTGATAAGGAACACCATTAATGATGCTTATACATACACACACACATATATATATATTCCTCTCCATCGGGATGGCCTTATTTGTTTCACTTGGTCATTTACAAGGGGTATATTACTTATTTTGTATCAATTTTTAGTCCCTCATATCTCTCACAAAATTGTTTTGGTACTTTAGTTCACCTTGGACTACCTGAAAATAACCAAAGTAAAACAAAGAATTCTGTAAAAAATTATTGATAAGGAGTACCATTAATGATGTTTATATATATATATATATATATATATATATATATATATATATATATCCACTGTGAAAATTTTAATAATCAATTTTACCTCATTCCGTTAGAAAATGTAACTCACTTGTCCGAAATTGAATGAAAAAGTGAAAAGTATTGTATCAAAAGAAAAAACTATCATTTTCCACATAAAATAACATAGAGATGGGGTGATATATAATAACACAAGAGAGTAAGCAGATACATGTAAAATAATAAAGGTGGGCTTGTCCATATAAAACAATGCAAGGGACATTGTGAGTTTTTGAAAAGAATAGAGAGAAATAAAGTATATGTGTTTAAAAATTACATGGATGTAAATTAAACATTTAAATATTACAAATGAAAGACACTGGAATAAAGTGATAGTGGAAGGAGATTCAAGTGTTATGGTCAAGGTGGTGACGTGTTCTTCGGAATTTATAGCAGACTATGAATTGATTATTGAGGACATGAAGTTGATAGCCTCAACCTTTGAGTCCTTTCCTATCCAACACTTGCAGCGAGAAGAAATTAGAGTAGCTCATGAAATAGCACAACTTTCGAGTATGGAATCTTATGCTCTCAATGAATCATAACTAATTGTTTGACTCGATTTATGAGAGAATTTAAGCAACTCTTTTAACTATAAAAAAATTTCGAGAATTTTTTTTTTTGGTACAATCGGATAGACTAACTTGCAACTTTGGTACCACTGGACACGAAAAATTCGAATTTGGTACCACATGACATGTTTTCATTGCAACTTTGATACCAAACCCAATTTTTCTCCAAAGTTAATGGCAATTTACCCCATATGAAATGCATGATATTCAATTTATCCTACTCTGATTTGAAAAGGAGTAATTTACCCTCTATGACTTGGAAAAATAGCACCCTACCACCTATACAAAAATTTAAAAAAACAATTTACCCTTTGAAATCGGAGAGTTTAACTCACTTGCCGAAATAGAAAGTGGGAATGAAAAATATTTTGTAACATAGGGGGTTAAATTATCACATTTATCATAACACATGTGGGTAAACTTTTCCTTATAAAAACAATGCAAAAGGGTAAACTGCTTCATTTTATTCAAATTTAAAGAGAGAATTGCATTTTTTGTACATAGCTATAGGTCAATTCCCTCTTTTGGTATTGAGCTTTATGGGTCCAACACATTTAGTACAGAGTTTTAACAAATTATGACACATTTGGTACAACCATTTGCTGTTAAGTGATGATGTGGCGATTAAGTATAATTACAAAGTTGATGCCATTACTTATGTTGACTGATAATTTTACCCCATAATATTTTAGGTTACCAACAAAACCCCACATCTCCAAATTTAGTGACGATTTTAATCCACATTGTTGCCAAATTTCAAAATTGACTCGAATAAGACCACATGCGGGCCAATTTGAATATTTTACTTATTTTATTTAAATAACTAATTTAATTTATAAATAATATTAATAAATTAAATAATAATTTAACATAAATATCACCAAAATTAAGAACAGATATTCTTTTTTCCTTTTTGAAATTTTATCTTGAGTTCCAAAAATATTTGGGTGGAGTTCAATAATATCCTAATAAAATTGTTTCTTAAATCTGAAATCTTGAGCTCACACAAATCCAGTTAACTCAGTATATCCAATGCATATACTGATCATATACGTACATATGTACATACATACATACATAAAAATACAACTCCGGAAGGCTCGGATCAGGACGGGCTACTCAGATTTAATTTGGACCCAATCCGGGTCGGGTCAGGTCTCAAGTCAACTTAGTGTGATGGCCTTGAAGCCACTACAGTATATAGTATCCTGAAAAGACGACCAGCATTCATTTTTCAAAATAATTTTAACTGAAACCAAAAAGATTATTCTTCCAAAACAGATGATCTTTTTTTTTTTTTTTTTTTTTTTTACACTACAAATTTCCCACACATGCTACAAGATTTAAACTATATAACTACAAAAATTTGTCCCAATTATAGGAGAATTTAACACAACATAAACTGCTGTAAACCGGTAAGGTTCTCCTACCTACGAATCTGACGTTTGGACCGTTATATATCATCATAGCCCGTAAATATCATCATACGTCTTCATTATTAGCGTCCTGTAAATACGAGTGAGAAACGGTTTATTTTGGCAGGGCAAAAAGATCAAATAAATGCTTATCTTGAAAGGTAAAAAAAATTCTAGAATTAAATGAAACATATGGAGAATAGTTGACATATGGATGCACTTTTACTTATTTGGTAAAGCAACTCGAGTTGAGTTAATTAAAATAGTACTGACGGGGAACAGGACGAGAAGTCTCACATTTTTCTATCAACAGAACAATGTGTAAATCGAAGTAAAAGGAAACATAGAAATGGACCAAAATCGATAATGATTGAGTCCACTCCAGAAACGAACCAAACCCAAGTCCGACCCTATCCAAACCCAAAAAGAAATCCACTTACAAAATTATGACACCTACAACACCTATTTTTCACCTCAAACTCTAACATCCAAACTCAATCCAATTGTTCCAAAGGTTTCGCTGAAACCACTAAAAAATATTTCTGAAACCAAAAACGAGGCCCGAACCAACACAAATCCATATGGACCTAAGTTGTGTGAGAATCTATCTACGGAAAACTGTACTATTTTTTACTTTCAGGCTATTTCGTAATTTACTCTCCATGTTTCGTCTTTGTACATGCACTTTTAAAGTGTCACATTCCCAAATTCTGGTAGTTTTGCATTCCCAAATTCTGGTATTTTAATTCTGAAAAGAAAAGCAAGCTAGAAAGAGTATTAACAAATAAATAAATTTAAATTGCTCAATACCTCAACCATCAATCCGTTTTACATCAGTTGGTTGGTCATGTCGTGCCACCTCTAGAGCTTGTTCAAAGCATCAAGTTGGAGAAACTCTAGAATTCAGCTGCTAATACATAACCATCTGTTTGCGTTTATTTTTCAGCACAGACAGTCTTCTCTGAAGAGGATATTTCTCATTTTTCATCCCCATTTTGTCCAAATAATGTACAATTTTCTTTAGAGTTTCCATAACCTCCTCACTTTCGGGGCCAAAAGATTCGTCCTGAATTTTTAAAATTTTCTTCAGCAACTCTACCAACTCAGTGTCGTCCTTCTCTAGTCGGGACTGAATGGACACCAAACAATCAAGAGCCTCCCCTGTTAAAATCAGTTCATGAAACTAAAAATGTCAAGAAATATAAGGCCATCGATAGAATCTAATTCGAAATTTTATTAACCCAAAGGGTAAGCATTAAGAAGTATAATACGGGGGCAACATGCATTTCCAGTCTCAGACTGAATTTTCAACACTTATAGTCCCGCACTTTAAAAAAAACACTTCTGTTTTTTTTTTTTTTTTTTTTGGCACTTATGTCCATGGGACATAGGACAATCTCTGTTGTTTCTCTGAAAGTTGCACAAGACTGTATGTGTTCTGCACTTCCGACCCAACTTGGATGGAAAAAAGGGGAAATGACGAATGTGCAAAAAAAAAATGAAAAGATGGACCAAAAGTGCTATTTCTAATGTCGTGGGACTAAAAGTGCTGAGTGTTGTGTGATGAGAAATGCAGTTTTGCGGTAATCCAGGCTACTCAATCAACAGTATAGAGTTACTAATGGCTTACCAACTGGTAAAGATTCCTTTCCAAATGCCTTCTCACGTATACGTAAAACTTCTAGAGCGAGTCTTTCTGCTTCCTCGTCACGGTGTAGATTGTACAGAATAACTGCTAAATGTAACATGGGAAACGTAATGGATGGATCATCAGCGGGCATAGTCTCCATTACTATTTGTAAGCTTGTCCTTAACAACCGCTCAGCTTCAACAAATTTTTTAGAGCGCGAATAAGAGGTTGCAAGATTTACAAGGTGAGGTACTAGGTTGGGATGATCTTTTCCGTTTAATTTCTCAGAAATTAACAAGCATTCTTCTAGCAGGGTTCGACCTTCTTCTCCTCTGAAAGCAACCAAAATTGTGATAACTACATAAAAACAAATATAGCTTCTAGATTGTGGCAATAAACATGTACAAGTTGTCTATGCATGGCATAATATGTGTAATTGTACCTAATTACTGAGGGGGCAATATGTTTACTTTCTTCACCTTAAGGAATTTATGCCATCCAAGATAATTACATACTTAGCGAATGATTCAATAAATAAAACAAAACAGAAAAATGATAAGTGAAAAGCTTCCCAAGATAAATAGAACTCAATTCATATAATACTGTCTCAAAGGACACTCCTACCTTCCAACTACATGGAGTAATTCAGCCAAATCTATTCGCATCTTCTCCATCACTTTGTCATCCAATGCCACATATTTTGACTCCTCGAGGATCTGAATGGCTTTCTTGTATAGATCAATGGCCTCATTTACATTCCCTGCAGAAGGCCAAGAAGGGATAAATTAATATAAAATCAAAACGACCCAATTTAAGATTAAGAAATACTTTAGTAGAATTAGAATTAGAATTAGAATCATCTTCCAAGAAGACTATGTGGGAAATGTTAAGCAAGGAGGGAACATGATAACTCTAGGTTTCAACTCATAGGAATGTATATTAAACCAAAGAATGGCTTCATAAGAAAGATTGTTCACTGAATTTACTTTTTTTTTTTTTTTTTTTTATATGAGCAAATACTATAACAATTACTATATTAAATAAATAGTCATTTGTTAGTTCACCTTTGGCACATTTCACCTTGGCCAAAGAACACATAGCCATTCCAACTCTTCCATCTTTTTCTCCATATGACCTCATATAGATGTCCAGTACTCTGAGCCAAAATAAGAAAGATGTTTTATAAATCATCAGAAAACCAAAGCTCAATGCAACACAATGTATGCATGATAAAATGTAGTAACCTGGTGAATGGTTTTTCAGCATCTGAAGCTCTTCCCTCTTTCATTAAAAGATCGCCCAGTGCACATAATGGCACCACCAATTCTTCACCTTCCTCAGCCCTGCTATATTCTGATTGTGTAATAACTCGCTGGTATGTTTCTATCGCCTCAGCTGCTTTTCCACTAGTAGCCAAAACTTTTGCTAGTCCCAGCAATGGTGTACAAAGTAATGAGCTCTTATTTCCTACAGGGAAAATTAAATACGATAGTTTCATGTAGAGAACACTTCCAGCAAATTTAACATAGTTTTTCTGCCGAATGATGAAAACTAGCAATTCGATATATCCTATTAAGAAACACTAAGAAAAGCAACTTACCATATTTTCCTCCCATAAATTTTAAGGATCTTTTGTAGAAAGAAATGGATGTCTCATACTTTTCCAATTTGGCATACATACTCCCCATATGCATGAGTATCGAATCAAGAAGCATCTCCTCATCCTTTATCCCATTCACAATCTTGTATAACTGGAATTACATTCAACATAGCAACAGGTGAAAACGATATTATCAGAGTGCATGCAATTACACAAATATGTTGCAAGTGTCCTCAGAAAGAGAGCTAGTGCAGAACATAATGTGTTGGAACAAGTATATATATCTTCCAACCAATTACATAAATTTTCAGATGTTAATTTTTAATAAATATTAGTTAAGATATAGTGTTGCTAATATCATTGGTATAATCACTCTATTGTCCCCTTCTAATAAACGTGATAGAGCCAATTATGGATCATCCTCTGGAATTGTATAATTGGGAATCGTATAACTGTTAAAATTGAGTGACTGTTCATTGGAGAAAATGAAAGTTCAGCACACTTAAGATTTTTCCTGAAAATTGGATGCATGTACATGTTAGAATGAAAACTTCATTCTCGATTCTACGAGAATCTTTGTGGTGCCCTTTCACTCGCTTCTCTCCAATGGATGGCTGACTTTCCATCTTAGTTTTAGGCCTAAGGTTTTTCACTTTTGATGAGAAAGGTTACCTTGGGTATATTTAATTTGTAGTTGATATTATGAGAATATTGTTTTTTATGACAGCAGAAGGACCTAACAGTATGATTATGGCATCAAAAAATCAAAACCATTGCATAAGTAAAGTGCCTACGCATGTTACAAATTAAAGTACCATATCCATTACGGATCCAACAGTCCTTATGTCTCCAAGGGCCATGTAACCCAAGGCTATCACATCCAAAACAGCAGCTTCTTCTATGCCTCGAGAACCTGAATCTACTTGTTCCATAACTGCTACATGATTTGCCTGAAGTAAATTAACTGCATCATCTTCATTTCCCATTTTTATCATAACCTTAACTTCATTAAAGAAATCTTCAAGCTGCCTTTCGAGATCACTATTACTGCTGGCCGATGGATTCATTGAGTCATGATCAAATATATTGGACCTGTTAAGATATGCACATGCTAGTTAAACTCGGGCATGGAACCCATAAAATAGTTTTTCATTAAGATCACATCTTGGGGTGAAAAAAAAAAAAAAACTGCAGCAAACGTGGAAAATATTTAAAACATTACAAGAAAAAGGAGAATTTTCACATTTTTAATCATTTAATGCTTCTTCCATGTAACAACAACAAGGTTTCCCCCGATAAAGAAATGAAAGTAGTTTCACATTTGATGCTAGCATTCTATTATTAGTGGTAGCTTATGTATCAAACATCTACATCATCAACATCGAACATCTAAAGCACCAAAAGTTATCGAAAACAATTAATGCAAACACAAATCAATCAGTATAGTCCATCACCTCTCACCACTATAAGCAACAGTTCTAATTAAGCTTATACCTCTCGGAATTGGTTGGACCCGAGAGACTTGAATTTACGCGTTGTTGACCATGAACGCCACTTACTTCTAATGAGCAAGCTAGCGGAAAACTTCTAACAAAGCGCCGTCTAGAAACACTGCATTTTGGAAACGAAACACTTATATCGGCACAACAATACATGCACCTTTGCTGCAACTGGAAGTGGTTTAATTGATTATTCAGATCCATTTGACTAATCCTGAAATGTAATTCAAACATGAACAAATTCAAAAATCAAATTAACAATAAATATAGAAAGATTAGCTACTATATGACATACCTTTTTGCTAATGTACAATCTTAAAACCTTTTCCCAATATTAAAACTCTCAATTCATTTACATTCTAAGTATACGTTCAAAATATATTCTATTATTTATCGATATTTTCCTCAATTGCACACAATTTTTTCTCTAATGCAAGCGGAATTTACTGTTTATGTGATTGGTCATCAACTCGAAGAATTAAGTGTACGAAGCAAAATTAATAAAATTACATAAAAATATCAGTATATTTTAACATTCCTGTATCTATAGGTGTAAGTAAAGCTCAGAATTTTACCTGAGAGTTGGAGAAGTTGAGGAAGAAAAGTTCATGGTTGTCAACCTAAAAACCTGAAAACACACAGAAACTAAAAAAAAACCAGCAATATTAAAAAAAATCACATTAAAGGTTTAACTGAAAAATCTAAACTCGAAAACGTAAAATTAATTATCATGAGTTAGTAACCATATTAAAACCTTGCATTCAAATCTAAAGAAATTACACATTCACTACAGAAAGTCTTAAAGGTAGATAGAAATTAGGGCAGGGGGAAGAGAATAGTACCGTTCGAGTCGATATCTCGGCAGAAACGCCATGAAACGAAATTTGGGCAGAGGCGGCGCGAGTTTGGGCAGGAGCAGGGGTGGGTCACGAGGGTTCGAGCTTGGTTGCGGCTTTGGGCAGGGGCGGCGCGGTCTTGTCTGGCTGGCTGGAGTTGCGGGGGTGGGAGAAAGAGGAGGAGCTAGTGCGGCGGGAGAAAGAGAGAGAGGATGAGAAGATAGGATTTTGAGTGAACCTATGTCAATTAATTTTTAAAAAAATGGTTTTTTTTAAATTTTTGTTTACCTTAAAATATTAATTATTTATTATTATTATTATTAACATTTTTTAAATTCATTAATTAAATTATTGCACAAAATTGATGAAATGGAAAAAAGAATTAATGCTATTAATGGATTTAAATTGAATAATTATTTTTTTTTGTCCTAGTTTAAATTGAATCACATTGATCAATTTTTTTCGGAAAGTCCCGATTAAAAAGTCCCCTGAGAAGAACTAAATTCAAAAACAAAATTAGAATGCAATAGTAATAAAGTAAAATTACTTGTCCAAAAGTTCATATTTTTATTATGAATAGGGGTATAAACGAGCCGAGTAGTATCGAACGACACATTGTTCAAACTTAGTTTGAATTTTATTGAGTTTGATATTGAGTTTAAGCTTGGTTTGATATCTTAATGAGTCTGGCTCAAACAAACTTTTATCGAACGAGCTCGAGTCGAGTATCGAGTAACTTGATATTTTACATATATTTTTTTCAATTTTTAACTTATCGAGTCGAGCTTCAAAATTATCAAACAAGAAATCTTGTTCAAGCTTGTTTGATTTGTTTGATGAACCGTGCTCAAACAAACTTTTAGCTCGAGTCGAATATCAAATAGCTTGGCAAAAATACCAATTTTATTAGGATTTTTAGCACTAAGTTTGAATATTTTCAGACTTAAATAACTCAATAGCATTTTACTTAAATTACGAAAAAATTTAAAATTATTAAAATTACGGGTCAAATGTTAAAGTTGAATGTATTTACATTTTTATTTATGTTCTACAATGTTTTTTTCTTATAATTATCCATAATTCCTTGTACTTTAATTGTAAAAGCATTATGAAAAAAATTGGAAAAAAACATTCATTTGTTATTATATATTTATTTAAGAATACATATACACTAATTGTAACGCCCCCAAAATTTCGAACCCTTTTGATTGAATTTTTAATCCAAATTTATGTGCTACATTTTATTTTCAAAGTTAAGCATTAATTTGAACTAAAATATACAAATGAATTAAATCTTGTGATCTTTTGAACTTTGAAATAATTAAAAATATAAAAGTTACTTTAAAATAATATTAAGACCTTTTTGAAAAAAATTCGGGCTTGGATGCACAAAATTTTTATTTTTGGGGACAAAAATGTAAGTTTTCAAAACTTCGGGGGACAAAGTGCAAATTTTGCCCAAGTTGCAGATTTTCTGCATGAGAGTAATTATTTTCTCTCCTTGCACACTCCTAGGGCTGCTAAGGCATGCCCTTGGGTAGAGTAAACTCCACTACCCAAGGTTGACATGCATTGGTGGAGATGTAGAGTAATAATATTCCTATATTCTCATATTGTATGTATATGTGTATATACATTAAAAATATGATTTTATAGTATAATAAATACCCTCCTCAAACCCACATTATTTTCTTTACAACTTAAAAATACTTAGATATAGTTAAGAAGAGAGGGAAAGAGACAACAAATTTAGAAAAAGAATTTTCGGATATACACAACACATCCTCGGTTTTTAGCTCATTAAATCTTCTTCCACCGTTGGATCATGCCCAAATTTTGCGTGAAGTTCCAACACACATGGGGCTACATATTGACCGTTCGGATCGTCATTTGGATCTCCCGGAGTGAATCGACAGTCATCAGAAATTGGTGAAAAGTAAGGATTTGAGGGCTTTTGTTATGAACCACCACCGGAGCCACCACCACTGCCACCGGAGCCGCCACCACCACCACCTTCGGAGGTCTGAAAATGAAGAGAGCTTCATATCTTTCGTTGCTTTGGGTAAAAATCCGTCTATGCATGTGTTCTTTAATATTTGTGATTTTACTTTCTTTTCTTCAAAGTATATATTGAAGAACTTTAGTTTATCCATTGTAGTTTATGTGAAAAGTTGTTAAGTTTAATTTAATGTTAGATTTTTAATGTGGATTTGTTTGGGTTTTGATGAAATATTGCTTATATGTTTGGATCTTGATTTATTTTTGTAAGAATGTCCATATTTTTAATATTCAAAACTTTGGGGGTGTTTTTAAAAGGTTTTAAAAGTAGAAGGGCTTGGGCATGCATTTTTTGGAGTAAAAATGGACTAAATATCTCTGTTTTGTTTGATATTTGGTATGAGTTTACTTAAAAATTATTTGTTTCAAAGTTGCTCCGAGTTTGTTTGCAAAAAGGGAGTTTTTGAAACTTTTGGGGTTATTTTTTTAAATCTGAAAATAAGAGGGCAAAGGCGCTGTTTTATCCCTGTTTTTACATAGTTACTTTTATAAACTTTTGATTAATTGATTTGAAGTAGTGCTTCGTTCGCTTGTGTTTTAAGATTGAAAATTTGTAAATTTTTCCAAAGAAAATTTATATTTAAAGAACTTTTTTGTTTCTCATAGTTAGTTTGTGCAAAGTTATTAAACTTATTTTTAATCCCAATTTTATATTGAAATTATGATTAATTATTTTTAAATATTGCTTAGATGCTTGGATTTTGAATTATTTTGCAAGAAAGTTGATTTTCTAAATTTTTCAAAACTATGAGGGTATTTTTGAAAAGTTTTAAACTTGTGGGATTTTTAAAGCTTTCAATTTTGAAATAACAAGATACTTATACTCTGTTTTATTTGATTTCGATATGTGTTTAGTTCAAAATCCTTTGATTTAAAGTTTGTTCCAAATTTTTCGCAAAAATTAAAGTATGTGTAATTTTTTTTTTTGAAGAGTTAGGTTGTAGGTGTAAGATGTGTAAGACTTTATGTCAAATTATGTTTGTTATGTGAGATAAATTGTGTAAGATATATATTACTTGTCAAATCAGAGTGGAGTTTGTATATGTTTTTTTTAGAAATAAGAAAATTGTTGTTTGTTTGACTTTTGAGAGTAGTTTTAGAAAATTGAGAGATGAAAAAATTATTTCAGAAAGTGGAAAACATGTTTGTTTGGCATTCCCAAACACAAAATTATTTTGAAAACACCAAACAAACAAGCCCTGAGTATTTTTTCAGACTCACCAAAAAAACGCCCCTAGCTGCTATAACCCCTAAGTGTACCGTCTACCAGAAGCGCACTTTCCATATATTTGAGGACTTAATGGTAATTTACCATTCTTGATTTACATAATGTTCAATTTAACTCCCTGAGATTTGAAAATGAGTAATTTACCCATATGTAATCTTATAAAAGTTTCACACCACATCCCTGATATTTTAATTTTAAAAAGAATACGAATTCACAAAACTATTTTTCTTATGTGTGACACTTTACCCCCTTGTATTATGATAAATGTGACAATTTACCCATATGTGTTATGCTAAATGTTGCAATTTACCTCCATATGTTACAAAAATAATTTTCATGCTCACTCTCAATTTCGACGAATGAGTTACACCCTTTGACTGAAGGAGGTAAATTGCTACTTGAAATTTTCACAAGGAGGTATAGTGATCTTTTCAAATCAAAGGAATATAAATGGAACATTATGCATTTCAAAGGGAGGTAAATTGACATTTTCTCTATATTTGAGAGCTATTAAATGACTTTTATGTACACCTTGTATAGTTTCAAATCACAACTTCAATGTAGGATTAAGGAAAATAATTTATTTTTCTCTCTCTCAAGTTTATCTTAGACAAACTTTCTATTAATGATTTACCCACGGAGATTGACATTCTGTCTATTAATGAATGATATATCCGATACATAAATTTAGAATTAAATTTTAGATAAGTCTACAAAAGTTTTCCAGAGAAAAATGAGATAATTAAGAGATTATTTCGTTATCAAGACAGTTGATAAATTTAATGGTGCGAGCCAACTTGCTAGAATACATTTGGCCTCAAACGAATAAGTTTTTATAATCAATGAATTTTGTGATATCTATTTTCCAAAGGAATTAGCTATAACTTTTTTCGGGATTATTGCATTTTTTGTATTACGCTCGTTGTCGTTTCTATTCCATATATGATGGCAATTTGGTGTCAGTTGAGTCTCAATACCAAAACTAGCTCGAAATCCCATCACATACGGACCACGTAAAATGAAAACTGGGGATACACAGTTTCGTTTTAAAAAGAAAAGAAAAGAAATTCTATATGTAAAATATCTTGCCTCAATACATGCTTCTGATTTCGCATATACAAAAACAGTAATGCGCTCGTGATAGTTGGTCTACATGTAAAGATAACTAGATAATTGAATGGAAGTTTCTGGAATTTCAACACTTAGATTCTACACGTGTAGGACCTTCGATTTTCAGACATATATCTGCATGACACTGTGGAAATAATATACACACACTGTAACCTTTTGTTCTTTATAAGCAATGTTGTCTTTGCTTAAAGAAACATTTATTGGAACTTATATAATACCTAGCTAGACAGGTTAACTTATAAGGCCAACTAGACAATATTTTTAATTAATTTTTTTTTTACCGTTCCATTTATTTTGCTCCATTTGTTACAGTACCCGATCAAAAATTTTAATTTTTTAAATGACTTATCATATTAAATTATTTATATTTGTGGTGTATAAAACCTTTTAAATATTTATATATATGATATCATATGATATCATCAACTAATTATTAGTGAAATTTATTTACTATAATTTTTAGTATTTACTATAATTTTTATAAATTTAATCAAGTTGACCGTTCCAAGAGAACAAAATAAATGGGAGGGAGGGAGTATATGTTATCATTCAGACAAGAATGGTCACCTCATATATATGAAGATAACATAACTATTAGTTTTTCATGACTGCCACGAGAGATGCAATTTAACTTTTATGCATTAATCTTGTTGTGCTTTTTGGTGACATAAAGGATCCAATTAACATGGATCTTAAACATATACGGATAGGGTCAGTTTATAATTGGATCATGCTTCTTTTGTGCTTAAAAACATAATGGTCAAAATTAAACCTCCTTTTGTAGCATAATTAGGGAGTGTTTACAAGTTTGGTTAGAAAAACAACTTAAAGTAGTCAAAAATCACAAGGGCTTGGTGAAACAATTATAACAAGGGCTTGTTGTACAGCCGGTTGTGGCTTGTTTTTTTTTTTTTTTTTTTTCTTTCTTGTTATTTATATATTTTAATGTATATGAAAAAAAATTAATTGTATGACACATAAATAATTATCAAGAAAATATATACCCTGTTTGTAAATATTAAACCCTAACCTTGAAATTCTAAACCCTAAATTTGTCAAACAAGTAGTAGGTAATACAATTAATTTTCAAAGCCTAAAATATGGACTGTACAAAAGGCTGTAAAGTTTGTACTGTTATATAATCATTTTCCTTATAACAAACCAACTTATGTTATCGTTAACCTACAATAATAACACTTAATAAATTATTTTAAATTCTTCATGAGGATAAAATTGTCCAAAATAAACTACAAACGGCTTTCGAATTATTACGATAATGCCATAGGAAGTAAAAAAGAAAAGCAAGTCAAGGGCTGCTTCTCTGCTTATTGCTTATAACTGCTTTTTCTCAGAGAAACAAAAACAGAAGTTAGTGCTTAGTGGAAATTTACCTACTGTGTTATTCATAATGTTCAATTTACCTCATTGTGATTTGAAAAAGAGCATTTTACCCCCCTCCCTTGTAATTTTATAAAAGTTTCATACCACCTCCTTAATAATTTTATATGTGGCACTTTACCCCTACACCCCCCACCCCCACCCGGCGTTATAATAATGTGGCAGTTTACCCTCTGTATTATGATAAATGTGGCCATTTACTCTCTGTGGTATGATAAATGTGACATTAATTAACCCCCTATGTTACAAAACAACTTTCATGCACTCTCAATTTCGGCAAGTGAGTTACACTCTCCAGCTGAAGGGGTAAATTGCTTTTTTAAAATTTTCACAGAAGGAAAATTGCTCTTTTTTCAAATCAAAGGGGAGTAAATTGAACATTATGAATATCACACGGGCTAAATACTAAATTGCTATTAACTCCCGAAAAGCGCTTTAAATAAGTGCTAATTAACAAACACAATTAAAGCATCATCATTATGTAGTACCAAAAGCAAGAATTAATTTAAAGAAATATCACACAAAATACAAACTTTATTAATATATAATATGGTTCTTGATGCATGGATACATACTAGGGTACCCACCATTACAAATTATCTTGGTATCATATCTTACACTATACCCCTCCTGCCTTGTGATGTTTTGCTTTTTCAATATTCTTATGGCACACATTTTCAGCTACAACATCCACTGATTTATGGCTCTTGCATCCCAAAAGCCCGCCCGACCGGACCTTTTGGGCCTCGTTTTTCGCCCCTCCACTTCTCATTTTCGATCCAAAACTAGTCCTTGCAATTGCATGATCACCAGCAACACTTATGCTCGATTCAATATCGTTATAGTCGGAAAGAAAAGAGTAATCTGCAGCACTTGCTGTGACAACACTCCATTGAATACTAGCCTCACTTGGTGCATAATGTGATTGAGGACTCATACAACTTGACATATCATCTTTTACTAATTCCGATTTCAACATTGGATACAACGATCCTGAAATATTCTCGATTTCGAACAAATCGGAACTCGCATCACTTGCCATGTCATCACAAATTGTAGTACTTCCAATTGTAGAAGTTGGAATATTTTGGCCTTTTGGGATTGCATCCCAAGTTAACATGGACAACTTCCTTTCCATGTTTTTGGCTACATCTCCCTTTAATGTTGTTTTGGATCCAAAAACTTCAATTGATTTTCTTTCTTCTTCTATATTTGGATCGGTTCTTTGTGATTTCGTTAAAGTAGGCTTTGGACCGCAGCATGCGTGTGGAACTATTTCATTGATGTGAACCGATTTTCTGTCAAAGCAAGGTCCTTGACATCCAAATCCTGCGAAAAATCTCCTTCCACATGCCATTTTCTGCTTTGTAGTTTGGGATCCACTACTATGTAGAATCGGAAGTAAAGCGGTTTTGCTATTCATGCTACTTACTTCAGAACATGTAACACTTGGAGTTCTTGGCTTGGTCGTAACCGATCCTACACGAGGAACTTCATTCTTTTGGACGTGTTTCGGATACTCCATTTTCATGTTGAAGTACTTGTCGGCTCCAAAAACGCTGATCTCGTTGTCTTTGGGGGTGATTTCATGGGAGAAGGTGAATGCAGAAGTGGGATCTTGAATTGGACCTGGGATTTTGAAAACAAAATTTTCTCCTGCAGTGTTGAGATAAGAAAATGAATCAACCCTTAGATTCTTAAGGCTATCTTGATTTTCCTTTGAGTGAGAAAAGTTGGTATTGAATGGTGGCTTTGTTGTTGTTTTTGCTGAGCTCAATACATGATGAATAGGAGAAGGATCTTGAGCTGATACTCTGTGCACCAAATTTTCTTTAGCAGTGTCCAAGTAACAAGAGAACGAGGCGACCCGAACGTTCATGTTGTCATCTATCTCCATCATTTTGGAGAGGAAAGAAGAAAGTATAGCTCTGAAAAATATGGAAATAGTTCACTATGTGTTGGAAGGGTAAGGCAAAGTGACAAAATATTGAAGACAATTCATATACTGGAGTGTTGAATTTGCAACAGATTTTTTATTAGACAAAGAAAGATGTTTAGATTTGGAAATGCTTTGTTCTTTTTTGGCTTGGGTTCATATAACCTCTACTTTAAGTAGGCATAGCAAAGGGGCATATAATAGCATGTATATATCAGTGGATCCTACATGTTTATGGCCTGATGAATGACAGTTTTTATTTTTTCCAATTATTCTTTTGTGACCAAATATATTATCCATGGGTAAAGAAATTAGTTTCACTAATCGACAACAATCTAGACTTCATTTACCAACAGGTGACTGGTCTAATGGAAGAGACTAGTCACTAAAAAGTAGCGAACCCATGTTCGAATCCCTGTTGAGAGAGGTTCCCACTTAATATGCCGGGCGCGCCTCGAAAGGAGATTAAACCCTTCAAAAACCAAAAAAAAAATCTAGGCTTCATTTGGATTAATGGTTCTAAATTTGAAGAAGAATTTCAAATGAT
Organism: Penstemon newberryi var. newberryi; assembly: GCA_030819805.1. Taxonomy (NCBI): domain Eukaryota; kingdom Viridiplantae; phylum Streptophyta; class Magnoliopsida; order Lamiales; family Plantaginaceae; genus Penstemon; species Penstemon newberryi. Next base: position 16,897,255 of record JAUALY010000001.1, read on the forward strand.
GTCAATTTTGGGTGTATAAAATGGTTATAAGATAATTAAATTTAAATCATTATTAGATTCAAGAAACAGAATGTAGGTACTATATAGTTATTTTGGTGGTCACTAGTTGATAACCATGACTACCTTTACATTTAATACATTCTCTTAAACTAGGAATATTCATTTAATGCAAGGTATGATATATAGATGAAATGAAGAAGTGGCTCAAAAGCAAGGTTTGATGACCTCCATTCATTGACAAAGTAGGGTCAATAGAGTCCAAATCATAATAAATTGATCAAAGTTTTAAAGCTCCAAATAGGTTTCATTTCATGCTCTGAGTACTAACTTCAAGGGGTTTTGTAGCTGGTATCAACAGATTTCTGAAAGTACCATTTTATCTGATCTACAGAAATTAAATGCCATAAGGATATATCCAACTGCATTTAGCTGTCAGATCATGACAAGATATTAAATCTGAGTTGAATATTCTCTGCCCAGATTTTAGTCCGGACACATTATCATAACACAGGGGGTAAACTGTCACATTATCATAACTAAGGGGGGGTAAAGTGCCACATAAAAATATCAAGGAGTTAGTGTGAAACTTTTATAAAATTACCCGGGGGGGGGGGGGGTTGGGGTTTTAAATACTCTTTTTCATATCACATGGAGGTATATTGAACATTATGAATATCACAAGGAATAAATTGCCATTAACTCATAAAAACAATATTGATTCATGAGCTTGCTTCTACAATCAATTCAAATTTCTTTCTTTAATGAAAACCAAATAGTAACATACATTCCTGCAGCTAACAAATGCTTACAGCAGAACTAAATTCGACCGTGTGATAATAGAGCACGATATAATGCCAAAAATTAAGCTCTCTAATTTATCTCGATTAATAGCATAATGCCGTTGGCTTATTCCCATCATCATCAGGCATCAACTACTGCCTTGGCCTTATCCTGCTAATTATCCATACCTTAATGAATATCATACATACAAATGAAAAAGAAATACATTACTGAACAACACTTACCTTCAATCTGGTTGTGCTGCAGCACGAGATCTTAGATAGTGCACTCCTGTCTTCAAATCCTTTATGTGTTCAAGTACAAGAATAAGCAATTAATCTTGTAGTAAAGTTGACTGAAAAAAAAATTGAAGATTAATGCGATAAATCCAGATAAATTTTTCGTTTCAAGTTGGTTTTACCCTTGACCATGTGTGGGAATGCAGGGAAGAAAGTTTTTCATTAGGTTGGTGTATGTGAGTGTTTAGACTTTGACTCTGGTCTATGTAGCGTCCATGATCAACGGCCATCCAATATCCGATGTTTGATAACCCAAATCCTTCTGAGAAGAAAAATCGAATAAGCATGAGAAAAACAAGAAGTAACAAGAACGATGAATCCAAACATGTAGACCAATTTAAGTTCTTTTGGAATCTCAAGTGCGTTTTAGATGGGGCAATTGTCGTAAACCGTCTGGCTTGTTGAAGCAGTGGGAATGGGTTACTTTTTTATAATAATAATTGTATTTAGATTATATTTCTATTATCGTATTTATGGAAAGAAATCAAAAGAACCAAGATGTTTTCATGTGCTGTTATTCCAGTCGAGATTTAGCTTTTCTTAATATAGACTCACCAAAAGAAATTATTTTAGCTTAATACATCCAGGAGAAAGTTTTCACAGAAAAGCTACAAGAAACTGGGACGAGAAAGCCAAGCATGCATTAGCATTATCCCCTTCAAATTATGCAAACCAGAAACTTTGAGGCTTATTTTCCAGATTATATCTAGTTTTTATCATTTTCTATAAAATCATTCATTTGAAATGGGAAAGCTAAATGAAATTACTAGAGCATAAAAATTTACCAAACATGCCACTTACTTCACAGAAACTCCACCTAAGTTCTTTCTTTCATTGAACGTCTGATTTTGAGGACATGTTCCAACTCTTTCTTTATAAGTGAAGATAATCCACCAACAAGAATTCAACCATTATAATCGATCTTGGTACTCTTTGGCAATGGGTGGGCTTTACCGTAACCCATACCCGGACCCAATCGAAACCCAGTCGGACCTGGACCCGGACATGAAGAACAAAGTTCAAAAAGATCCTTTTGTTAGACACGTGTAAATACTCAGTCAATAAAAGATGGAACTTATGCCAGCAACTTTAGGTGTTTTCTTAAGAACCATAAAGTTTCTATGAGAAATAACTTCACCCCATTTTCCAGCTTCAGCAAGCATATTAGAAGAAATTACACGATCTTCAGACTCATGGGAACTGTTTAATTCCGTTATCCCAGTTACTAACTTCACCCCAAGATCTACATGGCTATGAACCCTACATGCATTTATCAACATTCTCCAAACAAGTGTATTTGGTTTAATCGGCATTTTTCGTATAAAGATTTGAGCCTCTTCTATTTTGCCAGCTCTAGCAAGCATATCAACCATACATCCACAATGCTCGATCTGTGGTTTAATATGGTAATATTTACACATAATATCATACAATTTTCTCCCTTCATCAACCAACCCAGCATGGTCACATGCTAACAATACTCCAATGAAGGTAACAGAATTGGGTACGATTTTTTCAGCACACATTTGTTTAAAGGCGTCAAGAGATTTAATTCCTTCACCATTAATGGCATGACCAACTATGATTGAAGTCCACGAAATAACATCTTTGCAGGGCATCCTATCGAAAACAGCTCTAGCTCGTCCCATACTCCCGCATTTTGCGTACATATCAATAAGAGCATTACCCAAAACTACACTTTTTTTATAGAGCTCATTACTCTCGACAATAGAATGCATAGAAATACCTTTATCAAGTGACCCCATATCACGACAAGCCATAATCAATCCTAGGATGGTTACTTCATCTAGTTCTAATTCTTTGGACTTGATTTGATCAAGAACCTTTAAAGCCTTTTTAGATTGACCGTTTTCAATATAAGCATGTATCATTGAGTTCCATATTTCGATATTTTGCTTTGGTAATTCATCGAAAAGATTCCTAGCTGCCTTCATTTTTCTACATTTTGCATACATGTCAATAAGTGCGGTCCCTACAGAAACATCAGACTCGAGCCCGATTGATATTACATGAGCATGTATCATCCTTCCCAAAAGGAGATCTTTTAGTGCAGCACAAGAAGAAATTAAGCAACTAAAAGATATTTTATCAAGTTTTATTTCCTCGATCCTCATTTTTCTAAACAAGGAAAAAGCTTGTGTGCAATCACCATTATTAGCGTACCCCCAAATCATAGTATTCCATGAAATCAAATCTTTTTCTGGCATGTCTCTAAACACATTTGCAGCATAAAAAATACATCCCGATTTAGCATACAAATTAATAAGCACATTGCATAATTCAACATTTCCATTCAATCCCATTTTAAAACTACAGCAATGAAGTGCATTTCCGGTCCTAACTCCAAATTCAGCACAACCAGAAATCAAAATTACGAAAGTAACATAATTCGGCTTCAAACTCGAACCATAACATCCCTTCAACATTTTAACAAACAAACTCAAACCCACATCAAAATGTCCTCTTTTGACATGCCCAGATATCATACAATTAACAGTGACAACACTTTTCTCCGAAACCACATCAAACAAGAAAGCAGCATAACTCATTAAATTAGCAGAACCCATGTAAAAACTAACAAGACTGTTCAATACATTCACATTGCAATCCAAACCTACTCTAATAACATGACAGTGTATAGACTTACCTTCAGGAAAAGCATGAGCTTTCCCACAAGCTTTAATTAAAGAAGCAAAAATGAAAGGGTCATTGTGAAAAAGGGTGCTTTGATTAGTTTGGAATAAAGACAGTGCCTTTAAAGGGTTGGTGGCTGATGCGTGTCTTATCATCAGATTCCATTTACAGGGCTCTTCGATTTGCGGGAAACTGAGAGAATTAAAGGGTTTTTTCTGGAGAAGAAAATGAGCTAATCTTTGAATTTTAAAGGGGGAATTCATGAAAAAATTGTTGTTGATCACTTGTAAGCTGTCCGGCGAGATAATTGGAGATTAGGATGGTGGTTTGGGTGGGTTTAGACTTTGTGCGAGCGTCTCCAGCAGTCAACATAAAAACACTCTTTAATCTAGTGTTTTGATACGTGCATAAAAGTTTTTTACTCCAGCAATAAGAATAAAAAATGGAGCATCATTTTAAATTAATTTTAATTTAATTTATTTAAATTAGGTTAAATTCAAATTATATTAAAACTTACTTAAAATTAAGAAAATTAAAAAATATTAAATAATCGTACCTTGCGTTAAATTATTTAGATAAGATTTCTGACAATAATTTTATGTACATGTCAGTGTCTGATTCAATATTGAGATATTTGATAAGGATTTTCATACATAGTTTTTGTTTTTATCAACGTGCCAACTTGTGATTCATCGTTAGATATCTGATAAGGATAAGATTTTATATCAAGGTGTCAATTTATGATTTAACATTGAGATATATGATAAAGGTTTTTATCGATAATATTTTTTTATCGAAAATTAATTTATCTGATTTTTTATTTTGCTCGTGATAATTGAACATGTGTATTTTAATTGAAATTTGTGGCTATTTTAATAGTTGAAATATTTTGTACCATTGCAAAATTTGAAAATATAAGCCGTTGGGGAGAATTGGGAAGGACAAATAGCGTTTTTAATTTTCAGGCAAAAAATAATGCCCCTTGCCCGGACATTACTTTTGAGGCCAAAAAGTGTTGGACTTAAATTTAGGTCCAGTGATAGTGCCTCTGCTGGAGCAGATTTTCGCATCATTTTGACCTTTAAGGCACTATATTTGGCTTTGATTCCTATTGTTGGAGTTGCTTTGAAGGAACTCAAATATAAAAATCATAATTGGAGATAATTTTCATGATTATGGGTTCGTATTTCCTGTTTATTGAAAGTACAGAAAATCGCACTTTCTCCCATGAAGTTACAGTTAATTTACATTTTTTCCTCTTAACTTCAATTTTTTGTACTGTCCACCTGAACTTATATTAACGTTGCACTTTACCCCCTAAATTCTTTTCGGACAACTTTTTCGGCCAAAAAGTCTAAGGGGAAAGTGCAACGCAAAAGTTATGGGTGCAAAGTGCAACAAGGGTATAAATTTAGGGAAGAAAATGCAACTCGACGATAAGTTCGAGGGACATTTTTTTTTATTTGAAGTATTGTTTTACTTCCTTAATTGATAAGTTTACCTCTTTTATTCTTCAAATGATATTGGGATTTTTGCACGTCACCCCCCAGAAAAGTTCCATTTTCGCACTTTCCCCCCTATAATTGAAAAAACATGACAGTGCCCCCTATAAGTTGATAAATGAGTGCACTTTGCCCCCTAGTCATTTTTAAGTAATTTTCAAAGGGTATAAACATCACTCAGGGGGTTTTCTGCAATAACAAACAACTTTAAGGGGATTAAGTGCACAAAATTTTAAAATATCCAAATGTGACTTGCAATTTAAAAAAATAAAAAATATTTAGTTATATTTTTATACGAAAATTCAAATTTAAAAAAAATGAAATTTTCATTAGTCCTAATTATATTTATTTATTTTTGTTACAAATAAATCATCTCTATTCTAAAAATGTTTTAATCAAATCAAAGAAGTTTGAAAGTAAAACAATTAAAATAAAAAATATGTTATAAGACTAAAATTAGATTACGATGTGATTTATCAAGGTAAAGAATTCTATGAAAATTTGCTTTGAAATGTTAATATTTGAATAACTTAAATTAATAATATTTTGTGCACTTAGCCCCCCCAAAAGATTAAAATTATTGCACTAAACCCCAAATTTACATTTCTGCCCTTTGAAATCCAACAAATTATTGACCAGGGGGCAAAGTGCACTCACTTATCAACTTCTAGGGGGTACTGTCATGTTTTTTCAATCATAAGGGGGAAAGTGCGAAAATGAAACTTTTTTGGGGGGTGACGTGCAAAAATCCCAATGATATTATCAACATTCACTACAAATGATAATTATTAACGTTCATATTGAGTAATACTCCAAGGGCTTGTTTGTTTGGTTTTTCCCAAAATTATTTCGTGTTTGGGAAATGCCAAACAAACATGTTATCTACTTTCTGAAATAAATTTTAATTGTATTTAGGAATCAACTTAATATATGTTTTTAACATGGTTTAATAGAATATGCATAAATAATAATAAGTCTTTTAGTCCAGAAATATATCCTTTTTTTTTAATTATCTTTAATGTAGGAGCTTTTTAATTTTCATTCACCACAAAATAATAACATAAACAACTGATATCACTCTACCAGTAATCTTTACAAGAGCAAACACCATCATTGAATGAATGAAATCTACTTCTATCTCTCAACACAATCCCCAATCTATAAACCTTTGAAATCAATTTCATTACAGTATGACAATCTTTGCAAACCCTCAAATTCTTCATAATTCTTACAACACTACCTTCACTCAATCTCCCCATCCCAAAAGCAACAGCCAACTTCTCACTATGTGTAATAACTGCATCTTCCTTTTCTTCCTCTTCAATATCATGCAAAACATTCATAACTTCAGGAACATAACCTCCTTCAACTCTAATTCTCGTCATGATTTCCTTTAGCTTCCGATAAGCTTTCTTAGTCGCATCATCTTGTTTAGCACCCGCTATAAACGTATACATTACCTTGTCCACTTCAATCATACTCCAACCGGGACTTTTCGTCATTTTCATCTCAGCCATTGATCTTCTAACTATGGCAACATCTTTCCATTTCCCTACACCAGCATAAATGTTTGAGAGTAAAACGTGATCACCCAAATTGTTAGGATCCAACTCCGAGAGCCTTTTCTGCACTTGTTCGGCTAATTCTACATTACCGTAAAAGCTGCAAGCACCAAGAAGTGTACGCCAAATAACAACATTGGGTGGAATCGGCATATTAGTTATATAATCGTATGCTTTAAGAAGCTGACCTGCTCGACCATATAAATCGACCATACATCCATAATGTTCAATTGCAGGCTTAATTCCATACACTTCTGCCATTTTATCGAAAAAATTGCATCCTTGTTCAACTAAACCAGCATGACTACAAGCATAAAGGATAGCAATAAACACAATCCCATCTGGTTTGATCCCAGATTCTTCCATCTCATGAAAAAGACCTATGGCCTCTTCACCATACCCTTGCATTGCCAAACCAACAATCATCGAGGTCCAAGATACGATACTTTTTTTTCCCGGCATCCTCTCAAAAACTAAACGAGCCATATCAACACTCCCACACTTGGAGTAAGTATCCGTGAGCGCATTATTTACAGGCGTAATCCAAACCAGTCCTGCTTTCTCGATAAAACCATGTAATATCTTCGCAAACTCTAGTGCTCCTGCTTGCGCACAAGCAGATAGAACCCCTGTCAAGCTCACTTCATTAGGTCTCATCCCCACCCTCTGTATTTCCCTAAAATACCCAAACGCCTCGTCAAAACACCCATATCGTGCGAACCCCACAATCATCGTACTCCAAGAAACCTCATCCTTAACAGGCATTTCCTCAAACACCCTCCTCGCATACTCAAGCTCACCCATTTTCGTATACCCAGCGAGCATCAAATTATAGGAAGCCAAGTTCTTTAATGGCATTGAATCAAACACTTTCTCTGCACCTTTTACGTCATCGCACCTAAAGAAAGCCGTCACTATCGCATTCCAAGTCACCACATTTGGGTCAGGAGTTTCATCAAACACCTTGCGCGCAAACGAAAGACACCCACATTCCGCGTACATACTGATCAATGTGGTGGAAACAAAGAGATGGGTATCAAGCCCACGTGTCAGAGCTTGGCAATGGAGCTGAGCTCCTGTTCTAAAACACCGCAAATTCGCTGCGGCTTTAAGCGTAAAAGCGAAGGAGAAGCTGTCTGGAGGGGCATCCAAATTGTTCAACATGAGAGTGAATGTGGAAAGGGAATCGTGTGGGGTGTCAGAATCGGAGAAACCTCTAATGAGGGTGTTGTACATGAAGACATCGGGGTTTGAGGTGTGGAGGAGGAGGCGGCGAGCGTAATCGAGGGTGTCAGAGAGGTGAACTGTGCAGTGGAGGAGGAGTTTTCCGGCGACGATGGGGTCGGCGGAGAGGCCGGTTTTGAGGGCGTGAGCGTGGAATTGTTGGAGGGATGTTAGATTTTTGCAGTTTTTCAAAAGGGAGACGCAAAATTGTTCTAATTTGTTCATTACATGCTATCACAGGTTTTACGGCTAATAGTAATTGATTCATTTGAATACGTCTTTTTTTTTTTTTTTTTTTTTTTTGGAGAATCATTTGAATACATTTTAGCTCTCAAATATTTTGTCTAATTGGCAAAATCCGTCATTAGTTTTATTAGCAAAAACTCCCCCGTTTTTCTTTTTATTAACAAAGATTCCCTTGTATCTACATATTATTAGTTCAATGCATCCACTTGAAAACAAAAGCCAATAGGAGAGTTATTGTCAATTTTAAAAGCTAAATAGCTAATAGAGGGATTATTGTTAAGTGAATACATGTTTTTGCATTTTATGGTGGGACATATCTGTCTGTTTTTTGCAAAATATTTACCTTAATCAAAATTACATGGAAGTGTTTGACCAATTAGACAAAACATAAGGAGTATTTTTGCATTTCACGCAATATTATGCTTCTAGTTTCGAACTTTATGTTAACGTCACAAGCATGGATCAAAATTTCATTTCCGATGTATATTTTGATCAGCCGAATATAGAAAACTTTTCGAAAAGTTTTCAGAAATGTTTCGGAAAAACTAGGAAAAATTATGAGAAGGTTCCTAAATTAAGGAAAAAAAAATTCCAAGCCAAACATAGATTTTCGAAAATACACCTTATTTTCATTTCGATTGATTAAAAAACAAAAATATTTCTATATTTTTTACAAAAAAGATGAAAATTTTGATACATGGTCACAAGACATGGTTTGTGCTTGGAGATACATGGTCACAAGACATGAAAATTTTGATACATGGTCACAAGACATGAAAATTTTGATACCTTTATATTTAAAAAAAGAGTATCTTATCTTATCTCAAATAAAATAATTATCTTAGGCCATTTATTTTAACAATTAGTTTTTTTGAAAGAAAATAAATACATTTGATTTTTTCTCTTTTTGGGTAAAACTCTAATCTCGAACGGAAAAAAAAATCATATTTCATTTGTAAATATAGTCTAAACTGAAGCCACTCAAGTGATATATGTTGTCTTGTGGAAAAACAACAGACCAACAGAAGCAAAGTAGTTTGCTTGAGAAAACAAACAACTTCTGAGATACATTAAACATCAAGAATTTTAAATTTTTTTTTTTGGTGAATAAGATCAACAACAATTTTAGTTTCTTTTTGAATAAGATCAACAACAATTTTAATAAAAAAAAAAAAAAAGAAAGTAACAAAATTCCTAAGTTCATAAATCTACACCCCGAATGAGTAACAAGAGATTACTACACCAATAAGCAAAATGATAATCTTTTCATAACCCAGAAACATTCCCCTAAAAATTCTGCAATTTTTGCGATTCGGCGGTTCGATCTATGATTTATCACTCATGGACGTTGATAAGATCCATCCACTTCCAAAAAAAAAATTCAAACGGTTTGAAAAAAAAGAAAGAAAGATTTTTTTTTCTTTTTTTCGTCATTTTATATAATTCATGATGATCCAATGGTGGCTATCGGCGTTGCTCATCCACCCAGAAAGTCATCACAAAGCATCTAATTCACTGATACCATGTTGAACCCTCCCACTTATCTCCAAGCACAAACCATTGCTTAGGCCTTTGTTCAAATTTTTATCCTTGCTCGTTTTCCTAGGACCTGGGTCGATAAAAATTGGTTGAATTTTTAGATTTGGATTTGGTTTTATGCGAATTTCTTCTCTTCCCTCGGGTGGCTGAAGTAAAATCCTATTCTGCAATTCTTCAGAAGCTTCATCTTCATTCAAAAGCACCTGCATTGTTCATCGTATAAGTTAAAAAGATAGACGAGGGAAATTGATAACATTTCTTCATTTTAGGATGCATTTCATAACAAATATTCTCTATTTGTGCACTATCTACAACAACTGCAGAACAAAATCGGTGAAGGATCAGCACCTTTTCCTTTTCTACCCTCTTTCTTACCTTTTTTCCTGTTCCCATCTCTTTCAAAAATATATTCTCTATTAGGTTCTTGAATTTTAGTGAGGATAATGATGAGATGAATGAAGATGAAAAAATTAAGTATGAAGTACAATTATCTGTTGCAATTTACTCAATAAAATCCATGAACCAACAGCACAGCCTATCTCTATTTCGGTTATATACAGGATGTTCCTAAGAGTTTACAAACTTTTCATGATCATGGCAATGTAATTTACCAATATAGACAGAGAAAAAGTTATAACCTTGCGGCCAAGCAGGTCAAATGTCATGACTACTTTGTTTCGTTGGGCAAGTTCAGCTTCTTGTATCTCCTCCCTTTTCTTCCTTAAAAGTTCTTTTTCCTGAGAACAAACAGAATAGCAAAGTATATTAACTTATAAATCAAAATGCAAACTGGCACTCAGCAAAGACCTTTTCTCTTCTTCTGTGTCCAGCTTAATTTTTCAAAAGTATTAATATTCAAGAATAGGATGTAGATAAACCTCCATTGAAAGCCAGCTATTCCCATCAATCTCATAGTAGTCACTTTGGTCGTCTATAACTGTTGTACGAGCAGCGGAGTCACGATCATATTCAACAAGCCTCTTTGCATATGCTTCAGCAGCTGCCTCAGCATCTGTTAGTACAAAGCTACCTTCTTCAAGACCCGCATAAGAGCTTCCTTCTCTCAGGACAAGAGCACCACAAAAATTGCAAGGCCCCTCACCCTCTTGCTCACAAACTATTTTCCCGCAAGATAAACAATTGCTTACCAAATTGTGCCGACGGGCTTGACATGAACACGGTTTTCCCTTTTGAAATACGATCGATCCTTTTGCAGCCTCTGCAAGAGAGATAACTTTTCCTGATTTTTTCTTTCTGGAACTCTTTGTGTTTTTGGGCTCTGATGTCTCACTATTAACTCGATTGTTCTGACTTGTGGATGCTATAGCCTCTTTTGGTGGTGCTCTTTGCGGTTTCTTAGCTGTGATGACTGGAATGTCATCTGAGCGAGGTTTAACATAGGCTTGTAAATTGGAAGTTGGATTATTTGTGCTGGTGTTGTAGATATTCGAGTGACCTCTCCGTTTTAAGTACTCTTCGGTGACACTTTTTCCAGCTTCCTCGCCAACGATATTCTGCAGATATAAGTAACAGAAAAAATGAGCGATCTTGAAAAGATATGGCTGTGAAGTAACTATTTTTCCTTTGATGGCATGTTAATATAGTTGTCCAGAAATGCAGGATTTAACTATAGGGTCCCTGTATTTGTCCTTCCAATTTAAGCACTACCTACATAGATAACACCTCACGATAATGCATCTAGAAAATTTTGTTGCTTTCAACTAATATTTTCAAGATGGTTAAATTAAGAGAGAAGAGCGATATGGATTGAAGAAAAATGAATTGGAAGGATGGGTGTATTGCGACAGCATTTTCTGCAGCAGGACAAAAAAAAGGGAAAAAAATGAAAAAAGATATCATGGTTATTTAATGCTGCAACAAGTGCAATTATAGTAAACAATGATATTAGAATGGGCTACAGAGAATGGCATCTATTGTTATATCAAAATCTGAACATAATAGACACTGATGTATATTGTTTTTCTTCTATTGGATCTTATTCTCTAAAGGAAATAGTAGGAAAGAACAGCAACACCATCTAAAATAGCTGCCTGAAATTTATTCATCATATTCTAAAATCTAATTCAACAGATCATCGTGCATTTACGCTTGATCTAGAAATATTCCTCCCAGTCATCGCCATCCCAAACCACGAGCTTAAATTTAACTTCTATGTCCTCGAAAGGATTAATTTCATGTAAATGATTTCCTAATCTCATATTCTTGGCCAGTCAACTAAATATACATTTACCTATTAGAAGGAATAAAGATTATTCATATGATTATCAGATACTGCTATGCATGAGTAGGAATTTTTTATTCAATTTAAGATAAACTATGAACAAAGCCAGTTCAAAATAAATTAAACATCACACACTTGACTAGTTCAACAAAGCATGTTTTTTTTACTAAGCATGAGACACCAGAGAGTGAATAATCGATATAAGACAACTTATAAACTTCAGATGAACCAAAATAGTTTAACAAGGCATGAATTCATAAGTGGCAATGTATGGTACTATGCTTCACGAAATATAGAGTAATATATAAAGGATTTAACTCGTCGTTCCAGTACTGATTTACTCTCATTCTCGTAAACTACTTAGTAATTCTTAGTGACTGCTGACTGCCTGACTCTAATAAATATTTTGAGAAGGAATCAAAGTCCAAAACTAGATAAGAGCTTAGGCGCATTTCCTATTTTTCAGGAAAAAGAATGAAACACTTTGGAGAGAATCTAAGTTCTAAGTGCTAAATGGTTTTAACAGTGGCGGCTGTTTTTCCAGAGTTTCAAGTTTCAACAATAAGTCTATATTTAGTAGAAAACCATCTTATATGTGAACTAATAATCATCAGACAAAACTGACTATGTGTACTCATCCAGCTATATTTGGATATTAGAACCTTTTATGGACTAAGGAGTAATTAATTTTTTTTCACTAACTCCTTCGATAATGTACACATATACAGGAAGGTAATATATTTTAGTGTACACATTAATGGAATTCTTTCTTCTCATAAATATATTTTATACTGGAGTCCATGGATATTTGACTTGGAGTGATCAATTCTAGTTTGGTGATTCTTCAAATATGCAACTAGAACACCTATAGCTGCAGCCTCATTCAGTACTCAAGTTCACAATTTATTCAAATTCAGTAGCAGGTAACAATCCTATTAACAACGCCTATGAGCTAAATCAATTAACAACAATTTCAATAACATGAAAGCAAATATAACTGACAGTGAAGATGATCATAACTAGGAGCCATAGACAGGATATCTCAAAGTTGTGATGTGAACCAACGCGACAACACAGAGAAAGAAAAAGGGTCGGCCATTAGCATATCTGAAAGACCAATAGAATTCTTCCGCGAATTTAAAATTGTGATTGTTGCTCATTCAAAGATCCTATAAAATTAGAAATAGTTAAACATGCTATTGTTATATGCATACATTTTGTTAGTGATCATCAATCATTTATCCACAACATGCCGACTGTCATATAAGGGCATTTAGTATAAAATAGCTTAATTAGAGGACTTATTTGTTAAATTTAGTTTATAGTTCGTTAGTTATGTTTTAGTTTTCCTTGGCTAGTTTCCTATACAAATTAGTGTATTGTGTATACGAAACCAAAAAACGAATATAGTTATTTCCTTCACAATTTCCTTCTCGCCTATTCTCTATTCTCTATTCTCCCTATATCTCTCTGCAACTCTTCATCTACTCTCATTCCTGTTCATTTTCTGCTTTAACCTTCAATATTGAACTCAACGGTTTGATTAGAACTATTAATAGCCATGGCTGTATTAAAAATTTTCAACTCGATTAATAACCAGAAACCTTTGATTTCACCATCCAAGTCGGGACATGACACAGAAACAAACAACCACGACTACTAGATAATAGCCTGCACATCCTGGTTTCTCTAAACACGGGAAACATGCCAGATAATTCAATGGTTCGAAACTAAATAAGTGAAAAACTGATGTTGTGATCTAAATGTTACTAAAATCCAATAATCATGTAAGCATATAAAATCTAAATACTGCTTAAAAATACAAATTTCAATTCTCAAACCCTTAAAAACTCACATAACCAAAAAAAAAAAAAAAACACAAACGATTAGAAACTAAAAACAAGTAAAAGGGAGAAAAACCTAGAAAAAAAATTATTGACAAATTAAGCAAAATACATACATCTAGGTACTCTTTAGCATCGAGTGGAGGGGCCATCTCGCAGTAGGAAACGAGGCCTGATATGATTTCGGAATCCAATTCGAGACCAGTCTCCACCTTATTGCACAATTCCATTAGCGCCTTCTCCAACCACACTCCAGATGATTCCATTTTTTCCCTTCTTTTTTTTCTCTCCCCTCACTTTGTGTATGATGAATGTGGTGTACCGACTGCTTATATGGGTTTGGTCCGTTTGGATTAGGATTTGGGTCAAACTTGATCCGTATTCGGATCCCTTTGAGATTTGATTCTATAGTGTTGTTAATGTTATTAAATATGAAGTCTGAGCATAAAAAAGTAGAGCTTTTAATATTTTGCACTATGGAAATATAATTTTAATATTTTTCATCGTGATTTAGAAATTATATTTCTAGCATAAAAAGTACCTGCATTTTATATAAAAGAAGTGCTAAAAATTTAATTCAAGGTGAAAGTGTAGAACCTATTTTATATTTACAGAATCAAAATATTTTAAATATATTTGATAATAAAAGAAATAATTGAACTAAATAATAAATAAACTGAATGTTTAATTGTTATTTAAATTAATATTACCAAAATTTATGGATTAGTTTACTTCTTAAAGTTAATGTTTTGAGTCAATTTAACCCATTATAATTATATTTATTAGGTGAACCAATTTTGCTTTTGTGTTGATCTAATTTGTGTATATAATATTATTTGTACTTAAGCTATTTTTTTTTTTTTTTTTGACCTTTTACCTTTTTCTTTTAATGAAAGTATTTCAAAAAGAAAGGCAGAATAAAATAGACATTATAATGGCGGAAATACCAAATACGAGCTGAGGTATGTCCTCCTGGTATTGCCATATTGTTAAAATCTAATTCCCAATTCCCCCAATTTTCCAATGCCCTAAATCCAGAACCCTAGTCTTTCTCCCAATTTTTATATTAATAACAGGACACTTGATTTGGATTCCGATAAAGAGTTCATCAATTAAAGCTAACCGTGCTACTTCAAGTAAAGGTATTATATTCACTGCATTTATTTCACGAATTTTCAGGTGATAAAGATAGCTGATGAAATTCATAGACATGAAGGACAGCATATTTATGTTAAGTTTTCTTGATTTAATTGGTTCTTGCTCGGAACATTGATTAGAGCTACTTTTATTCTGAAAATGAGTTCTGCTGTCCTTCCTAAACATGTAGCAGCCGTCATAAAATACCAAAAAGATCCATTTAGGGCTCTGGAAATGTTTAATTCTGTTAAGAAGGAAGATGGGTATAAACACACTTTATTAACTTACAAGTACATGATCGAAAAACTCGGTTATTGTGGAGAGTTTGAGGCCATGGAAGGTATCATAACGGAAATGAGAGTGAATCTCGATAACAGTTTGTTGGAAGGAGTGTACGTCAATGTAATGAGAAATTACGGTAAGAAACGGAAGATTCAAGAGGCTGTTGATGTGTTTGAGCGGATGGACTTTTACAATTGTCAACCCACTGTTCTTTCTTACAATGTTATCATGAATATTTTGGTGGAAAATGGGTATTTTAATCAGGCCCACAAAGTCTATATGAGAATGAAAGATAAAAGTATTGTACCCGATGTGTATACGTATACTATTAGGATTAAGTCATTTTGTAGAACAAATAGACCGCATACTGCACTAAGGCTTCTAAATAACATGCCTACTCAGGGGTGCGAGTTTAATTCAGTGGCATATTGTACAGTAGTTGGTGGATTTTATGAAGGGGGTTATCAGATTGAGGCTTATGAATTGTTCGATAAGATGCTTAGCCTTGATATTATTCCTAGTGTTGCCACATTTAACAAGCTTATACATACACTTTGTAAGAAGGGAGATGTGAGAGAGAGCGAAAAGCTACTAAATAAGGTTCTTAAAAGGGGGGTGTTTCCAAATTTGTTTACATTTAATATCTTCATTCAAGGCCTTTGCAAGAAAGGTCAACTTGATGAAGCTGCCAGGATGTTGGACAGTGTAACCCAAGAAGGTCTTTCTCCCGATATCGTGACTTATAATACACTAATTTGTGGCTTGTGTAAGAACTCGAAAGTGGTGGAAGCAGAGACCTACATGCATAAAATGGTCAATAATGGTCTAAAGCCTGATGCTTTCACCTACAATACAATCATTGATGGATACTGCAAACTTAATATGGTGCTAAAGGCTGATAAGATTCTTCAAGATGCAGTTTTTAGAGGATTTGTGTCGGACGAGTTCACATACTGCTCGTTATTGTATGGGCTGTGTGAGAATGGTGACGTAGACAGGGCCATTAGTGTGTTTAAGGAAGTCGAGGGAAAAGGTATAAAGCCTACTGTGATATTATATAATACGTTAATTAAAGGATTTTGTCGGCAAGGACTTATTTTAGAGTCCTTGCAGCTGATGAATGAGATGGAGGAAAAAGGATGCTGTCCTGATATATGGACGTACAATTTAATAATAAATGGCTTTTGCAAGATGGGATGTTTAACCGATGCAAGTATTGTTATAAATGATGCTATCACCAAAGGGTTTCTTCCCGACATTTTCACCTTTAATACCTTGATTGATGGCTATAGCAAACAGTTAAAGATGAGTCATGCACTTGAAATGGTCAATACTATGTGGGAACACGGTGTTACTCCAGATATCATCACATATAACACTATTCTGGACGGGCTCTGTAAAACTTCGAGTTCAGATAATGTAATGGAAACTTTCAAAGCAATGGTGGAGAAGGGATGTGTTCCAAATGTCATTACATATAATATACTTATAGAGAGCTTTTGCAGAGCTCGAAAACTGGCAAGAGCTTCTGAGTTTCTTGATGAAATTCATCAAAATGGTGTGAGTCCAGATATAGTGACTTTTGGCACGTTGATTAATGGATTTTGTGAAAACGGGGATTTGGATGAAGCTCATGATATGTTCAGAAAAATGGAAAATAAGTATAAGCTTTCACCTACAGTAGCAACTTACAATATCTTGATCAATGCTTTCTCTGAGAGGCTGAATATGGATATGGCAGAAAAACTATTTCATGAAATGGGTCATGGTGGTTTTTTACCCGATAACTACACTTATCGTAGTATGATAGATGGTTTCTGCAAGGTAGGAAACATTGATTTTGGGTATCGTTTTCTCCTTGAAAACATCACTAAAGGCTTCATTCCTGCTCTAAGTACATTCGGACGAGTTCTAAATTGCCTATGCAAGATGCATAAATTACATGAGGCAGTTGAAATCATACACCTTATGGTGCAAAAGGGTATTGTCCCTGGAGTTGTGGACACGATCTTTGAAGCAGATAAGAAGGCAATTGCGGCACCTAAGATAGTTGTCGAAGACTTATTGAAGAAGTCTCATATAACTTATTCTGCATATGAACTCTTATATGATGCCATTAGAGATAAAAAGCTCGGAAAAAGGAATCCACCAAAAAAAAATTCACGTGGTTCTAAAACGAACACTCTCAGTTAGCTGAAACTATCAGTACAAGTTTCTTGTGTTATTGTATCGAAGATCGAGACTTGGGACTTTGAAAGAGTAACTGCTCATGTAAGGATATGTAACTTACCTTAGTATTATTTTAGCTAATCCTGTTGTTTTTGGGGCAATAATAAAATAGTACATTCTTATTGTCGTTTCAGGGCTTGGTTACTTGAATGAAGGAATTTAGCAATTGCTCCCCAACTGGTTGAATTGGTAACACTACTTTAATCTTGTAAACTAAATGGTTAAATGGACTGATTACTTTGTTCATGTATATTATTGCAGCTGCCTAATCTACCCTTTATGCTATTTTGTAGTATATTACATGAAGTTATGTCTGAATTTGCTTTTTGAGTTTCCAATTCCACACCTCTGTCTGAAGAAATTGGTGGAAAAGTAAATATATTTTATTGAGTTCTACTAAAATGAATTACAATGAGGCATTTATATACAGGGGTTTAAGTCAATAAACTAGGAAAGTAGAATAAAATAAAATCAACTAAAATCCTAACTAATTTAGCTATGATAAAGGACAAAAATAGATAATGTATTTGGACTATTTTCCACACTCCCCCTCAAGCTGGTTCGTAGATATTTAGCATCCCCAGCTTGCCGATTAGAAAGTCAAATTGTTGAAGTTGAAGACTCTTAGTGAGTATATCTGCCACTTGTTGTTTGGTAGGAATGAAAGGAATACACAAAACACCTTCATCCAACTTTTCTCTAATAAAATGACGATCAATCTCAATGTGTTTGGTGCGATCATGTTGGACTGGATTATGTGATATATTGATAGCTGCCTTACTATCCGAATATAACTTCAAAGGTGAGTTAAACTTAAATCTCAACTCGTTGAGAAATCTTTTTATCCACAAAAGCTCACATATTCCTTGTGCAATTGCACGAAACTCAGCTTCAGCACTGCTTCTAGCAACCACATTCTGTTTTTTGCTTCTCCAAGTTACCAAATTTCCTCCAACAAAGGTGCAGTATCCAGAAGTGGACCTCATGTCATCAATACTTCCAGCCCAATCCGCATCAGTAAATGCTTCAACATCTAAACTGTCAGTTTTCTTGAATAATAAGCCTTTTCCCGGAGTTCGTTTAAGGTATTTGAGAATTCTGTAGACTGCATTCAGGTGTTCTTCGCAAGGAGAATGCATAAATTGACTAACTTTACTCACAGGAAAAGCAATGTCAGGTCGAGTATGAGACAAGTAAATCAGTTTTCCAACTAAACGTTGATATTGACCCTTATCGACCTTGGCACCAGCATTTGCACTTAGCTTGCAATTTGCATCCATGGGAGTATCAATCGGCTTGCACCCAAGCATACCAGTTTCATCAAGAAGATCTAAGATATACTTTCTTTGAGAGACCAAGATACCTGTTTTAGTCCTTGCAACTTCCATCCCTAAGAAATACCTCAACGGTCCGAGGTCTTTGATTTCAAATTCTTTGGCCAAGAAGGTTTTTAGCTTCTCTTGCTCAACAAGATCATCACCTGTTAGGATAATATCATCGACATACACAATAAGGATAGCCACCTTTTGTTCTCTTGTATGTTTAAAAAACATAGTGTGATCTGCTTGGCTTTGAAGGTACCCAAATTTTTTTACCGCTTTGGTAAACCGATCAAACCACGCTCTTGGAGATTGCTTAAGACCATAAAGTGACCTCTTAAGCTTACATACCTTTTTTCTGCCAAGTAAATCCTCAAAACCTGGAGGCGGGTGCATATATACTTCCTCTTCCAACTCACCATTAAGGAATGCATTCTTCACATCCAATTGTTGTAGGGGCCAATCACAAATGGCTGCAAGAGATAATAAAATTCTGACGCTGTTCATTTTTGCAACCGGGGCAAAAGTCTCTTGGTAATCTATGCCGTATGTCTGGGTATAGCCTTTTGCTACGAGCCTCGCTTTGTATCTTTCAACTGACCCATCAGACTTGTATTTCACAGTAAAAACCCACTTACAACCAACTGGGCTTTTTCCAGCAGGAAGATGAACTAGTTCCCATGTCTGATTCTTTTCCAGAGCCCTCATCTCTTCAAGAACAGCCTTTTTCCATTCGGGAATAGAAAGAGCATCTTGTATAGACTTTGGAATTTCTGTTTTGGATATGTTAGAAACAAAAGCTCTAAAATTTGAAGACAATCTGTGATAAGAGACAAAACTGGCTATGGGGTGATTCGTGCACGTCCTTGTGCCTTTTCTATGAGCGATAGGAATATCAAGATCTTGAAAAACACTAGGTTCATTACACACAGAATGTGGATTACCTGATGTACTCGGGATTGAATCTTGACAGTCTATTTGCGGTTGTTGCTCTATACCTTTTGGGTTATGTCTCCTTGTGTACACACGAAGCTCAGTATGTTTTTCAGGCAGTATTTCTCCCCCTGTATTATCATTTTTTGTTTCAGGCATGACAAATTCATTTAAGTGGGGAGAACATGGGACAGGTTCATTTTGATGGGGTTCATTTTGATCAGGAGGATAGGAGACTGGTTCAGGAATAGATTGGTCGGGAGGATATGGGACTGGTTCAGGTTTAGAGGCATAAGGCAATGGAACATTTTCCCAAAACTTTTCTTCATCCAGACTCTCCCCCTGAAGAGAAGTTTGGGGGAAAAAAGATTGATCTTCAAAGAAAGTAACATCTATACTCACATAAACTCGATTAGTAATAGGGTCAAAACACTTGTATCCTTTTTGAGTTGGTGAGTAACCAAGAAGTACACATTTACGGGCTCTTGGGTCAAGTTTACTTCGAGAATGGTCGTGAACATGGACAAACACAACACACCCAAATACTTTGGGAGATAGGTTACTAAGGAACCGTGCATGTGGATAAGTTTTCAAGAGAATGTCCAGGGGTTTTTTGAATTGACATACACGGGATGGCATTCTATTGATAAGATATGAAGCTGTAAGTATGGCTTCCCCCCAAAAACGTTTAGGAACATTGGTTGTAAACATGAGTGCCCTAGCTACCTCTAAAAGGTGTTTATTTTTACGTTCAGCGATGCCATTTTGTTGAGGTGTATTGACACAAGAGGTTTGGTGCAGAATACCCTTTTCCAAAAGAAATTGACCTAGAATGGAATTTAAGTACTCTCTTCCATTGTCAGTGCGAAGTATTTGTATTTTGGTATGAAATTGTGTTTCAATCATTGAATAAAAGCTTTGAAAAACTTTTGCAACCTCAGATTTTTCTTTCAAAAGATATACCCAACAAACTCTAGTATGATCATCTATGAAGGTAACAAACCACCTTATGCCAGTTAAACTTTTCACCCTGGATGGGCCCCATATATCACTATGTATGAGGGAAAAAGGTTGAGATTGTTTGTAAGGTTGGGGAAAATAAGAGGAACGGTGATGCTTGGCTAATTGGCAGATTTCACAATTGAAGTGAGAGATGTTTTTGTTTTTGAAAAGTGAAGGGAACAATTTTCTCAAGTAAGTGAAGTTTGGATGACCTAATCTATAATGCCACAACATTATTTCATCTTGAACAGTATTAGAGAAAAAACTGCCCGATACCTGAGCTTGTCTAGGTAAGGATGAATGTCCTTCAAGGTAATAGAGTTGATCAACTTCTTTAGCACTGCCAATTATCTTTCCCGAGCACAAATCCTGAAATTCACATCGAGACGGTAAAAACTTAGCAATACAGTTTGAATCTTTAGTGAGTTTACTGATGGACAAAAGATTACACGACAAGTTGGGAACATGTAAAACAGATTGCAACGTGAGATTCTGAGAAACAATAACAGAACCTTTTCCGGCGACTGGAGATAAAGACCCATCTGCTGTACGCACTTTAAGATTACCAGGACAAGGGGTATATGACGAGAACAAATGAGAAAGACTAGTCATGTGATCACTTGCACCTGAATCAACTATCCATAGCGTGTGGTTTGCAGAAGTATGAAAGGTGACAGGGGAAATACCTTTTTGAAGAAAGGAACAAGTTGTATGGCTAACGGATTGAGACTGGTTCAGTCTGTACAGATGCTCCAACTTTTCCTTACTGAATAAAGGTGTTTGCAAGCATTCCTTCTCCCTGATCATCAATTGTGTAGGTTTGCCATGTAATTTCCAGCACATATCTCTAGCATGTCCAGGCTTGTGGCAAAAACTACACCACCTTGTATCCGTAATTTTCCTTTTATCAGTTTGAAATGAGTGGGACGCAAAGCTGGCAGCGGAAGACGTAAAGTATGTCATTCTTTTTTTTTTTTTTTTACTTTGACTTTGACTGAGTCAAACGGTTGACCAGGTCAAACTTCTGACTGGTTCTACCGGAATTTGTTTAAGTGGATTAAATTAGGGCTGACTAGGTGTACCTTTCCCTATTTTCCTCTGCTTTCTGAAGGAAATCGGAAAATTCCAAACATAAAACTCCGGCAATGAAGGCCGGAAGAAAAAACAGCAAGAGTTCCGGCAATGAAGGCCGGAAAAAAGAAAAAAAAATTTAGAGCCTTGGCTCTGATGCCATATTAGAATTCACCACATGGATTGGGCTAAGTCCACTTACATGACTTGGGCCTAACTCAACCTCAAAAGCTAGCTTATAAGGTGAGGATTGCCCAAGACCTTATAAAGTGGACTTAACTATGATTTTCAACCAATGTGGGACATTTAGTCTCAATACTCCCCCTTCACGTGTGGGCGGGCTGAATGTGTGGGTGAAACAAGCCCAACACGTGACATATTAAAGCCCAACCTTGCGGATTGCGATATGTGGGCCCCAACACACGAATAATGATCGTCCAGGACTTTGTTAACTGGACGAAGAATGACAACCCAGGCCTTTGTTATCTGGGGGAAATGTGTGGGTGAAGAATAATCCCATCATGCGAACAAGGAGGAGCCCATCACGGAAGGAGGTGGCCCACTTCAACCTGGGGCTCTGATACCATGAAGAAATTGGTGGAAAAGTAAATATATTTTATTGAGTTCTACTAAAATGAATTACAATGAGGCATTTATATACAGGGGTTTAAGTCAATAAACTAGGAAAGTAGAATAAAATAAAATCAACTAAAATCCTAACTAATTTAGCTATGATAAAG
Source organism: Penstemon newberryi var. newberryi (assembly GCA_030819805.1). Lineage (NCBI taxonomy): Eukaryota > Viridiplantae > Streptophyta > Magnoliopsida > Lamiales > Plantaginaceae > Penstemon > Penstemon newberryi. Next base: position 16,919,861 of record JAUALY010000001.1, read on the forward strand.
GACAAAAATAGATAATGTATTTGGACTATTTTCCACACTGTCTCTAGATAACCCGGTTGGAGGTGTCGGATAAGGCTGTAGTGAAATAATTATTGTTGAGTTTTATTACATAATAAAAATAATTAGTTATAATGAATTACTTTTATGATTTTGATTCCCAGATTATCAGAAGAAATATCGAAACTTTTCACGGAGAATTGACTGTCATTGGCTGATGGATATACGATGCGGGCAATCGAGGTAGTGGTAGTGCCATGGTTGGGACAAATAAATCATAAACATTTGCTGGAGTGGTGATAATTGTAATCCCATAGAATCAAACAAATAAAGAGTTTTAGTTAAATACAAAAAATGCAGAAATGTAGAAAGCATTTATGCACCTAAAGCAGGAGATGAGGAGAAAAGCACCAGATAGTAGAGACTGCAGGTTTAGAAGTACCTGTTATCTTACTCATTTCTGGTGTATAGTGTAATATTAGATATATTATCTTTTTAGGAATTATTTTAGATAAAATTTAGAAAGTTAATGTTTGTGAAACAATTCAGATCATTTTGATAATAATAAGTTTGATCTGTTTCACCGAGAAGGTCTATGGTTCCCTATAAAATGAAAATTTGAAATACTGTATAATTTTCATTTCTTCATTCTTTTTTGTTTGCTTGTAACTGATCGGTTGGTTTAATGAAACCAAATTTACCTAGAAACTCACTCACGGGAATTATTTAAAGCAGAATAAAGAGCTGAAAGAAAAACGCATTTCAGCGGATCAAATTAATACTTACCTATTGTGGATAAACAAAGCAAGCTTTCGCCATAAATCTTGAATACTTTGTGTAATAATATAGATTAAATTGTTTATGTTATATAAAATAATATCTTTTTCACAATATTTAAAAAAAAAAAAAAAAAAAAGGCCTTTTCACAATGACAAGATGAAAAAGCTTAGGACCGAAGGACGGATTTTATGTTTTATTTTAGGTTAATTTTTCTATTAAGGTTTACTTATCACTTTAAAGAAAAATAAACATTTGAGGGGAGATTTGTCATTTTAATAATTGCCGAGTAAATATTTTATGAGTTTGGATAAGCATGGCAAAAAATTCTTTTTGGTCCTCTTAATGTGATCGTATTTCAAAATTGGTACTCTAAAGTGGTACCTTACCGATTAGAGAATTTTCCCTTGTAGTTAATTTGTGCACAATTTAGTCTGCAATTTTAACTTTCGCCAGAAAGTGTCATGGTGTGACTCTTCAAAATTAATTGGCATTTGATTTCATATTCCATTATATAACTCCACTAAAAGGGTAAAGGTAAGTCATTCCTCTTTGTGAATCCTTCCATTGAAAATTTAATAGTTCATATTATATTTTGTGTGCATCTATATATATTTTATGTTAATGGAAGCTGTTTGGTCGATTAAAGACCTAGCCATATCGAGTCTCAAATGGTCAATTTTTCTACAAAGTTAATGGCAATTTTCCCCTCATTGTGAAGGTATTCAACTGCATGAAGCAAATCTCGTAATATAGAAGCTATGGAAGGTTCATCCAATGGCTGGTTTGGTTGAATCTGAAGAGAAATAAAATAATATCAGTATCCTGCAAATATCTTTTTCCTCAACTTTAACTACTCTTCGTTCATAATGTTTTTGTGCCGTTTTAATGAAAAAAGATTTAATGACCTACTAGATCAGCAACAGAACCACCAGCAATTGGAGATCGGCATTCTGAAAGAACGGCAATTTCCTGTCAACAAAGCCAAAAAGAAGAAGTATGACTAAATCGTTTTACAATGTGAATCAACAAATCACATCCAGAAATGTCAAAGTTACCTTTTGGATGTCCTCTATTTCATCCTCCCTGTGATATATGAAAATAATATATCATACTTCAGAATAACCATTGCATAAAATTAACCACAAAAAGATGAATGAACATGTCAAATATACTTGAATAAAGGGAGTATATGATCATAACAACACAATTAATAATAATACTGCTTATTAAATTGCAAAAATTGTGAGTATAAGAGGAAGAAAAAAGGTTTAAATTTTCCATGAATCTAAAACTAAAGGTAGAACTACTTCAAGGTTGTATGATCCATGACAATTGATCCTTGAAATCTTTCCAAGGAATGAATATAAAGGTAGAAAGTAGCAATTTATCAGAAACTTGACAAGGCAGTAGTTACTTCTGAATATAAAGCTGTCAATTCCTTTTCAGGTTTAATATCTCATCAAGGTCTATTAGATTGTTTTTCTCCACATCTTACAGCAACACTTTAAAACCCCTTTAGCTTAAAATTATTTCATAAATTTATTACCGATATTTTTTTTGTTAATAAAGTTATTTTGTCTCCAAAATAACATAAACACGCTTCAAAATTAGGGAAGATCTTAACTAGCGTGACCAAAATTGAGCTTCAAAAAGAAAAGATACCTATGAACAGAGTTCTGGTTCTACACAGGAGATGATCTTTACCATACAATACTGACATAAAAGTCGGACTTTTCCAACGTAATACATAAGGCAGACTTTTTTGAAGTAAACTGGGCACACATGAAATACAGAAATGCAAAAGAATCCAAGAAACCACTAGCTATTGTATAAAACCATAAGTAAAGAAATGCCACAGAGTAAACCAATTTATCTTCTAAAAGTGAATTTCAATCGGGGAAACATGAATATTCTTAATTAAGGCAGAAGACACCAATTTATCAATCAGTAATCCCAACTTAGAAATAACCATTGAGGTAGGATCCTCTAACAAGGCATTATATTCTTACCTTCCACACATGTCTAGATCTTTCTTCATTTTATATTTCCCTCATATTTCAAAGAGCGATCTGGTGGTATAAACTTATCAAATAGGCAACAAATTCAGGCCAGTCCTGTTCTATATTCTTTATAACCAAATGTTTGCTTTCCTCCAATTTCCTTACCAAGGAAAAATTGCGCATCTTCCATAAATCTGTTCGTCGTTCAAGGCAACCATAGTACATTCATGAGGTTCACCAAAAAATTAGTTTTGATGGCATGATATTGCAGGATTTCCCTAACTCTGGCTCTAGAATCATTTCATGGAATCATACATCTTGCCCAAGTCTAGGCTCATGTTAAAAATCTCGATGGAGATTACTTTGATTAGCACCTATATTTAATAACAGTCATGATCATACCCAGTTCCCATCGATCATGAGAAGGTATGCTCTGGTATACCTATTTACTACATGGATTTTTGCCGCCACAATCAAGTCTCTTTCCGTTGACTAGCTATTCCACAATATGTTAGCACAAATTTGAGAAACTTGTCTCATGTTCCTAATCCATAAGTATCAAATTTCTCAAACATATATATTAAATTAGTATATAAATGAATTTATTTCAAATTACTCACTTGCCTTCAAAGATTCAAATGGCCACGCTAGAAACAGGTATAAAACCTATGTACCCTTTAGGAAAATTAATCTCAATGCATGAAAAGTCACTCAAAGTCAAGAAAATGATAGCTTTACAAACATGATTTTAGGGATGCTGAAGAGAGTTTGACTGAGGAATCGGGAGGTTCTTTAAAGTCGAAACAATCATCACCCAAAACTATTTCTGCTAAGTTTTGAATATTTTAGTCTATTGACCTTTAAATTACTAGTTGAATAGCCCAAATTCATGAGCTTTTACATACAAATACGCATCATAAATTGAACAAACACGGTTTAGTTACCAATATCACCAGTAAACATATATAGATTTAACACTACTTAAAGTTTTAGTGCCTCATGTCACTTTAACATAAGTAATTCAAATATATATATGCACATGCGAAATATGAATGTAATTATTAGCACGACGTACAATATTTGGTCTTAAGCTGATAAAACAATCTTAAAGACATGATTTATAGTCTTAAACTGAAACAATGATAAAGAATGCCAACAAAATCAAAATTATATTTATTTACCCAGCTGTTAAAAGTCAGATTCATGGATATATATCATTAGCTAGCTCTCTGTCTTTTTTCTTCACGTGTTGGATTTCTTGGAAAAGTAAGAAGCTTCGGAGGAGTGCGAAGCATAGAATGAGGATCTGAACTTTTAGTCAGTTTGTTGAAGGCATCTATTGTGGCTGAGCTTAAAGAATACAAGAGCATAACTGGACATTTAATAACGGTTGTCATGTAAACATGGCCCTTAAACATATGGTGTTTTCTTGTTCTCAAGTTGTATGAAATGAGTGGAATATCTCTTACATATATAACCAAAACATCATTGCTAAATCCCAAGCCAAGTGGGTATAATCTAGTTCCAGAACATACAACTCTAATTTCCCATTCAGAAGCATAAGAGCTGTGTCTCAACGCGTCTCTTGCAATACCATTTACATCCAAACAATACTTCATAGTCCACTTATAAGGTTCAGAATAGTCTTGTAATAACCATATTCTCACTTCAAAATTACAATCGAACCCACAATGAAGATACCCTTTAGACTCCCCCACAAATTTTCCAATTCGAGATTCAGGTAATTGAATAAGGTCATACCTCTCTTCTTCAGGATCAAATGCAATAATGTATGGCTCGTACGTTAACCAATTGAACCTCTCATTGGCAAATACAGGCTTCAACTGTTTGAATTGATGACCGCAACCACAAACCTCTTTGACAATTTTCCATTTTCCAGTTTCTGATGAATATATAGTAATTACATATCTATTACTACGTTGTTGACGATACATATTTGCTAACTTAAAGCTTGGGGGTTTGCCGGATGAGGAACCAAATGGGTAAAAGGCTAAAGAAAACGTTTCATCACATAATAATTCATCACCCGGTATTCGGATGTATCTCGTCTTATCCATTGGAGTTCCGACTAAAATATATCCATCCTTCGGATGACTTCGACAACATATGATCCCATTACTCGTGGACAATAATACACGACTATTAGAAAAAAAATGAATTTGGTAACTGTAAATGGGAATATAACTAGGGGAGTTCACAAAATCAAGAAAAGTGAAAATGAATTGCAGAAATATTCCGGATATGCCATTATTGGATTGCTGATCATGATGAATACGTAAAAAAATTGGATCGGATATGATAGATCTGAAAATTTTGGAGGTACATTTGAGGCTCGATAAATCCTTAGTTTGTAATCGAGACAAAATTGTTATGGCTAGGTCTTTATTCGACCAAACAACCTCCATTAATTTAATAAAATATAGATGCACACTAAAAAATTATATAATTATTGTAAACTTTTACCTAATCGCGTTAAAATAAAAAAATTTGACAAATGTACCAATTAATATGAAACGGAGAGAGTACCTTTTAGTAAATGTCATGTTAATCATTCAGTTCAAATCCTCCACTCCTTTTTTAGGTTATTTCGAATAAATATTGGGCCAAATTGTGTGAAGACTAAAATCCTTTTTGAATATGGATTCTGTGTCTATTACACAATTTACAACTCGCGGCCCATTGTGTAAGTTCGAGTTGGGTCAAGTTGAGCCCAATAGATTCACGATCCAAAATGGAAGGAGTATGAAATTGAATGAATTAATTAGTGTAACTGTGTGAGTATATACATATATGATCCATCAAACAATTCGATATTATGTAATTTTTTTTTTGGTTACATCAAATGGTAGTAATTGAGCTACCACTCCGAGCCGGGTCGCTGTTTACGGAAAGCTCTCCCCAAGGGATTCTTTAACAGTGGAGGGGATCGAACCCTTGACCTCCCTGTGGTTCTAGCCAGCTTTTATCCACTAGACCAAACCCCTTTGGGTCGATATTATGTAATTATAGGTACTCTACTTCATATAAAATTAAAACCTATTCAAAATTTTAGCATCATATTGTTTACTAACATCCTTAATAATTTACTATTTATACCTGCATATTTTCTTAAAACTTAAATTATTGGGCTCATATTATATATACCTAACCCATTCAAAATATAATAACTATTATGATTCGATTTGAAATATACATGGCTTAGTTACCAATATCACCAGTAAACATAGATTTAACAGTTAAAGTTTTAGTGCCTCATGTCCTTTTAACATAACTCAAATATGCACATGTGAAATATATGATGCGATTGACTTGGAATGCGACATTGACTTGAAATCATATATGATAGTGTCGTGGCAACATTGACCTGGAATCATATATGATGCTTTGTGACAACATTCGAAATAAAGAAGTCAATAGTCAATTGAAAAATGATTTAGTAGAACACTTGTGGGCAACACACGAGCCATTTTCGAATTAGGTGTTTCTTTGTAATCGTATTTGTTAAGTTATTTAATTGATGTATTTTTAAATAAATCTCAACAATAATAATAAGTCTAAGTAAGTCTTCTTTTTAATATTCATACTATATTATCTTAAAATTAAGTCGTAGCTTTTACAAACAATTAATTTTTTACACACACATATATGTATAATTAATATATTTTTATTAAATACATAGGAGAAACACTAAATCTTTCAAAATTAAGGTTCACTTTTTTTTTAAAGAAGACATTAAATCATAATTAAATAAGTATTACAAAATTTTTACATATTTTTTATACATTTAAGTTAATTTTTTGATGTTAAAAACTATATAAAAAAAATAAAGGGTGGCCGCCATTAAATGGACACGCGCGTCCAGCCATAGCTTGCCTACCTAGTCATCCATTACCAGCAAGCAAGCAACTCCCACCGGATGCCTGCCTGCCCATCCGGAGAGAGTTCTATCTCTAGTCGACGAGGGGGGAGTTGTCTGCCTCCCCCCTTCAGCTGGAGATGACTTAAAGTGTTCATTATGCAATATATTACATGGGGTAAATTGTCTGTTATATTTGATCAATATAGGATAACTTTTTTTATATTAAAATAAAGTATCAGTCGCATTTGGTAGTGTGTTAACTATGCAATATTACATGAGGTAAATTGCCCGTCATATCTAGTCAATGTAAGTTTAATCATTTTTCATATTAAAATGAAGGCTCAGTCGCATTTTGTAGTGTGTGTGCAATACTCCGTGAGGCGGGAGTTAAAACGCTAATTATTACATATCACCTAGAGATAATGTGCATATATATTTTCAAATCCGAGGGACGTAAATTGCTCATTGGGTATATCACATGGAATATACTTGCCAAAAACCCATATATTCACATATCTCCTATTTTATTTCGGTCTAACTTTTTCAAGATCAATCAATTTTTCATATAACTTAATAAGAGGTTATTATAGTTATTAATCTATATAATACTTTAAAATTATAATAATATTCCTAATTATACTATTTTGTAATATGTTCAACCTTTTTATGCCTATTTTTATAATAGTTTTGTGCATCGTGTTATCTAAAAAACTTCAAATAAATCGATATATTGCGTGTGCACTTTTCTAGTAACACAAATAAAATTTGATGTTTATCCAAAATATCAAATCCCAACAACTATTTGTTAGGAACAATTTTCAATTCCCCTGCCTCTCATCCTCATGAGATTGAATAATGAGCCGTAGATTAACTAATATCTTGACCCATTCTTTCTGCTAACATTTCTTAACAAGATCCGCATCAATATTGGAATTGTTACATGAGGATCCAAGTTTATCTTCTTGTAACTGAAAATGAAGATATGAAATGTGATGGATCATCCAACAAATTTTAAGTCTCCATTGATAAAAAGAAAAAGATGTCTGGTACCGGTCTACCAATCGATGCGATAGTCGAAATACTAAAACGTCTTCGAAACAAGCCTCTATTCAGATTCAAGTGTGTTTGTAAACTATGGAACCACTTGATTTCCGAGTCCTGGTTCATCAAAACGAGACACGAGTATAAAACAAACAGACGCCGACAACTATGCTTTGCATACGTGAACGGCCATCATGACTCGATAGAGTATAACTTTTGCCGCGGCCTCGTAAATGGTGGCTGCGGATTCAGATTCACAACCGCAGATACCCAAGGAAATATTCTCGACGAATTCAGTCTTCCAGCTGCACCATATATTGGGTGCACTTTGCCTTATGTTATTCCTACTCAACTCGAATTAGCTTGTTTCTACACGCCCTTAGTAGATGATCCTAAGGTCTACTTATTCAACCCTACGACTAAACGAATTCTACACCTGCCACCGGTATCTCGATGTGAATTTAACCGTAGTAACAAAGTTGGTTTTGGATACTCAACGCGTACGGATGAATATAAAGTGGTGCATACCTATTTCAACCAATTTTCTTCGGCATATAATAGTTATCCAGTGTGGGAAATGGGTAGATTCAAGATATCTTGTGAGATATATTCACTAGAAGAAATTGGCACATCTAGATCTAGTTCTAGTAGTAGTAGTTGTTGGAAGACGATAAATGATAAATGTCCGTGTCCAATTCTAAATCCGGCTTCGTGCATAGATGACACTCTTCATTGGTTGTCTGATTATATGATCTTTGAGACAAACGTTGCCGTTGTTTCTTTGAACTTAAACACCGAAAAGTTTAGCATTGTGCCTTGTACTCAACAATGGCGGCAAGACATCGATCGTAGTGTGGAATTAGGCGATTTGGTTTTGTTGAGTTTCGGGAAGAAGTTAAGCGTATGCCATGTTAGTTATGGGAGGAGAATAAGAGTTTGGATGATAAAAGCTTACAATCAAGGAGTTTGGGAAGAAGCTTACACCATTAATTTGGTTAATGTTGTTGATGAAAAACTTAGGTTGCCTGTATTCATGATCAATGAAGATGAGTTGTTAGGAGGAAGTAGTCATCTACATCATTACTACTATCATACAAAAGCAAAGACATTTAGAACAACCAAAGTTTTGAGGCCTCAAACTTATTTCGGTTTTTACTTGAAATGAAAACTCTTCCTTTTGTTTAGATTAAATTGAAGTTTTTTTAGTTTTTTAGTATTTTCATAAATCAATCAGTCTTTCAATTTGTTAAGTACACTAACTTTGTTCATTAAACAGATGAAAAATCAATGGTAGTGATTATTAGATTAGAAAGAGATCACTATTTAAAGAGATCAATTGAGAAGAAAGAACTGCCTTCTTTGTTTCTTTATAAACAAAAATGCATCTCCTATGTTTAGGTGTTATTGATCTTAATTAAAAACGCATATTGAAAAAAATAAAAAAATTATTCTTCTCTTGATCCAATAGTACTTCAAAGTTCAAAATGAGAGGGACTTGTGTGCATTGGTCCTTCTCATCTGCTATGCATTGTTCTGCGTCAATATATTAGATAATAGGGATAATTACAGGGACCTCCCCTGAGGTTTGGGGTAATTATTGCCCAATCCCCTCGCAATTTTATAATTACATCCACCTCCCCCGACGTTTCGAAAACCTTACATTTTGATGACGTCATCGCCGAATTTTTATTGAACTTCCTATTTTACCCTTGAGGTTACTATAGCTATTTTGTTGGACAATTATACCCTTATTATGTTTGGTACTTATGAGGGGTTTATTTGCAATGTATATGTATAAGTATGGGTTCAAATGTTATAAATTTACATGAAACTTATAATTAGTTTGTTAGTGTACATGTATTCTTAAAATAAAAATATTATAACACATCAACGTTTTTTTCCAATTCTTTTCATAATGATTTTACAATTAAAGTACAAGGAAAAATAAATAAATTATGGTTAATTATAAGAAAAAAACATTGTAGAACATAATAAAAAATGTAAATACATTCAACTTCACATTTAACCCGTAATTTTAATAACTTTAATTTTTTTCCTAATTAAATTAAAAGAATAAATTAATGAATTAGGTTTAAAAGAATAAATAAATTTTAATAGTAGAGTATATGTATTCTTAAAATAAAAATATAATACCACATCAATGATTTTTTCCATAATGCTTTTACAATTAAAAGTAAATAAATTATGGTTAATTATAAGAAAAAAACATTGTATAACATAAATAAAAAATGTATATACATTCAGCTTTAACATTTAACCCGTAATTTTAATAATTTAAATTTTTTTCATAATTAAAGTACAAGGATAAATTAGTGAATTACGTCTGATCATAGACATTATAAAAACTTTCACATGTTTACTAAACAATTTATTAAACTTTTAACTAAAATAGGTATTATAAAATCAATTATTTTTTTATAAAAAATAAAAATACTCGATTTAATAAAATAGTTATTATAAAATCATAAAAAAAAAATTTAATATTTCTTACTTAAATACCATAAAATTAAAATCATATCTTATTTATATAAAAATACTAATATTAATAAATCAATAAATTATTTTAATATAATTTTTTTTAAAAAAAAACCTCACCATCCCTGACCTCCCACCCCGCACCCGCCGGTCCCCAACCCCTCACCCGACGTCCCCAACCCCGCAAATCTCCTCCCAGGCCGCCCCGCCGGCCTGGAAGGCCTATGGTTCGAACCAGGCCTGGGAGGATATCTGCGGGGTTGGGACGGTGGAGGTGGGGTGGGATGGGGTGGGGTGGGGGGTTAGGGTTCTTTTTTTTTATGTATAAAATTAATTTTTACAAGGGTAGTATTGTAATTTTATGTATCATTGCAAGGGTACTATTGTAATTTTGTGTATCATTTCACATCATTTTGCAAGATTTTTCAAATGTGGGGGGAGGTGGATGTAATTATGAAATTGTGCGATTGGGCAATAATTAGCCCAAACCTCAGGGGAGGTCGATGTAATTATCCCTTGCAAGGGTAAATAGGACATTTTGTTAATCTATTTTATTTTTATTTATTTTTAATTAAAACTGACGAGGACAATATGGTCATTTCACATAATTTTGTAAGGTTTTTCAAACGTGGGGGAAGGTGAATGTAATTACGAAATTGCGAGGGGATTGGGCAATAATTAGTCCAAACCTCAGGGGAGGTCGATGTAATTATCCCTAGATAATATATGTTGTAAGTTTGGGCCCTTTTGTATTTGTCATTAGTTTATGAATATATTTGCTATTTTTTTTTTCTTAGTTTTGTTATTAGCTGCCTTTGTTCCTTATATATACATAGGTTTGTATCTTGCTTTGTTTGTAATTCAGTTTTCATAATTTTCTACACAATTGTATTTTCAGGATTACATTCATTCTGCACCGGTGGATTATATTTATAGGAGTTGGATGATAAACTAGTACAATTTATTTTGATATAAATTGAAATAAAATATTTGAGTTTGTGTATAGCACAACACGGGAATAAACTAGTACAATTATATACATTGATGAAAAACCTAGCAGCTAGATAGGTAGGACATTTAATATATGTTCCGTCGATCATTTCTCCCTCATCTGCATGAAATATGTATGTCATTTTGATTTTATTTTCTCTCCAATTTTCTAACTAACTATCTAGGGCATTACGTTGCATGTTAATATTTATGAAACATCCTCCACAATACGTTACATTAATACATAGTACTATTATTTTCATATGTAGTCAATGCAGAATACACTTTAAATTTGAATTTGAAATATTAGAAAAGTTGAAAATCAAAGTTAATTAATTTTGGTAGAATCCAAAATCAAATTAATCATTTGGCATCAGACATACTCCATACATGTGTTAAAGACATTTAGTAAAGAGAAAGAAAATTACAAGTAATTAAAATACAATTGTATACATTGATGAAAAACCTAGCTAGCTAGCTAGGTAGGACATTTAATACATGTTCCCTCCTCGATGATTTCTCCCTCATCTGCATGAAATATGTATGCCATTTTGATTTTATTCTCTCTCCAATTTTCTAACTATCTAGCTAGGGCATTTTAATATTCACGGGGTAACCCCCCTTGTGTTATTCATAATATTTAATTTACTCCCTATGATTTGAAAAAGAGCAATTCATCCCTTGCAAAAAAATTAAAGAAGTAATTTACCCCCTTGAGCCGGAGAGTGTAACTCACTTTCCGAAATTAAGAGTGTACATGAATAGTATTTTATAACATATGGGTTAAATTGTCAAATTTATCATAACACAGAGGATAAACTATCACATTTATCAGAACATATGGGAGGTAAAAATGTTAGGGAAGCAGTGTGAAAGTTTTTATAAAATTACAGGGGGGGGGGGGGGGGGGTAAAGTGTTCTTCTTCGAATCACATAGAGGTAAATTGAACAACATGAATATCACAGGGAGATAAATTGCCATTAATTAACTCAAATATTCACCTATAAATATCAAGGGATTGTAGTTGAAATCCAGATCACTTAAACTTAATTTTACTACAATTTCAGCTTAACCAATGACCCATCTTGAACCATATCCCATCGGTGACTTTCCTTTACCCGAAAATGTGTAGGCGGCACCAATCGTCATTTACGATAAGTTTACGAAGAGCGAACTGATGATAATAATCCTCTATATATTGGAAGAAAGTGCTCAAAAAGGAAGGAAGGACAATGAGAGGGAAAAGAGGAGAGTTGATAGGGGACAAAAGAGTGATAACATGATGCTGGAAAACGTAAAATCTAGTGAATTAACTTTACCTGATTTGCATCATCGGGTAAGAAAATTAAAAGTTCAAACATAAATTTCTCTAATTTACTGAATATTTCTTGTATTTCGTGTATATATGTATATATATTGTGGTTTTTTTTAATTGTAGGCATCTGGAGTGCGTGCCAAAAAATGGAATGAAACAGTTATACAATGGAAAGAGAAGAGGCAAAAAGAAGAAAGCTGGAAGGAAAAAAAAGAAAAGGGAAATGGAAAAGCAAGAAAAGTGCCACGGGGTTAAACTTTCTCAAAGCATCCAATGCGGCACTTAGCCACGAAATGCCCCCAGCGATCGTTCCCGCCCCTCTGCGGGAATCGGCCAAGTCAGCTTCACTCTCGTCCCGAGGGAGGTGTCTTGAAGGAGGTTAGTTGGAATGATGAAGTAGCACATTAGAATTGGAAGAATACTTAGATTTTTACATGGATGGATTACAACTAATCTTGGAATCTCTCATTGGTTGCCTACAAATGAAATGGAAGCTCCTATTTATACAAGTTGGCATCCCTAATGGATGGCCAAGATCAATCCTATCTAACGGCTAATATTAACTCTCTAGAATATTCCTATATCTTGAACATTCTACAAAATCCTACAACAAAATCTCTACATTATTCTAGAACATTCTACAATGTTCTACTACATACTACCTACATGTTTCTAGAACCTTCTATGAGGTTCTACCGCCTTCCATAACCTTCCGCAACCTTCTAGAATTTTCTAGAAGAGTCTCCAACCTTCTAGAGTCTTTTACAAGGTTCTCCATCATTCTAGAAGGTCAAACCTTCTAGAATCTTCTACACTTCTCTAGACTATTCTAGGATGGCCTAGAATATTCCGCAATCTTCCGCCCTAGTGTAGAACCTTCCGGAATGCTCTGCGCATGTGTAAACTTTCTAGACCCATTCGAAATTATGTGGAACACCTTGGAGATTTCTAGAAACCTCCATTTCCATGCTTGTTTGCCCCATTGGCCTGCTCCATGGGATGAGCCAGCTTGGCTAGATTGTCTCGTACGTTGCTTAATTGGTTTGGGCCGCCTTCCTAGCTGCACGTGGCTCGAGCCTGCCACATCTGGGCCAACCATGCCACCTGCCTGGCCGCCCGTCCCTGTTGTTGGCTAGCCCGGCCCCCTACCTGGCTACCAAGGTCCTCTCCTGGGCCACGTCCACGCTCCCCTGAGCCACGCTACCGTCCATCGGGTCTCTCCGTTGCGTCATTTTGCCCTTGCAAAATGTCGGGCCGTGACAAAAGGCAAGTAAAAAGGAACAGCAAAAAAAGGCTAGGGAAATTAAAATGGCAGAATCTGCACAGGTAACTAGTAAATTCCCCTACCTACTTTATTGACTTATGTTGCATTTGTAGTTCTTATTAAGTTAAATATGACATATTCACACACAATAACACTTTGTTGTAATTTCTGACATGCATCACATGTGCAAAAAGGGTGAAAATGCCCGTAAGCAGCTGCAGGATAATCCAAATCCAATTATCAGAAAAAATCTGCAGGATAATCCTACCCAGTTTAGAGTCTTTATTATATTTTCCTTGAATGTGCCAATTGACGACTCTCTGCAGTTTTTTTATTTTATTATTATTATTGATTTGAGAATTTGATATGTAGTTCTCTTAGGGCATCTCCAATAGTGGGCTCGGGGCGCGCGTGAGGGCCGAGTTGGGCTGGGAGGCCGTCTCCAATGATGGGGAGGGGCGGCACGGGCTGGGCAGCGGTCGCATCAGGGAATGGCGTGGGGAACGGGGGCCGCGTGAAAGAATGAGGAAGAAAAGGGGCGCGTGTATTTCACGCGCCCTTCTTTAAGTCAGGTGGCGCCACTTGGTCCCATTTTTTTAATTTGTATTAATTGTTTTAAATGTAATAAAATAGTTTTAATTGTGTTAAATTTTTAATTAAAAGTTGTAATAATTGTTAATATTAGAATAAAATTTGTAATATTTGTTTTAATTTTTTAAAATTAGAATAAAATTAAAATATTATTATTAATTATTTTAATTACAATTCTAATTATCAATAAATCAATAATGATAATATTAAAAATAGTTTTAATTATTTCTTATATTTAAAAAATAGTAATTAAAATTTGTAAATAGTTTGCTAGTATATTTGTTAATATTATATTAAAATTAAATTTTATTTTTATTAATTTTAACTACAATTCTAATTATTAATGATTTATAACATTAAAAATGGTTTTAATTATTTCTTTTATTTAAAAATAGTAATTAAAATTTATAAATATTTTTTTAGTATATTTTTTAATATTAGAATAAAATTAAATATTATTTTTATTAATTTTAATTACAATTCTAAGTATTAGTGATATAATAAGAAAATTATGTGGTAATTTTTATGCTCTTTTCCTCATTGGCAATAATAAAAAAATATCTTCATATATTTCAGATTTGTTATACAAGTATATCTTTAGAAAATAAACATTCAAAATAATATACTTACGTTTTACTCACATCGTTTACACCATCGAGTCATACATTTAATTTAGTTCCCAAATAAAAAGCCTTCCGTATTTTGCTAAATTTATTAAATAAGTTTGTTAGGCAAATAAAATGAATTCAACTTATAAGTAGATGGTCTATTTTATATTATGTGTGTATGTTGTTAAATACGTATTAAAATCTTGTATGAAGACATGAGGTCAATATGTTTTAATAAGAGATAAAAGATAAGACATTTTTTTTTAAAATTATGAAACGATATAATTTATTTTTGAAATAAAAAAGCTTGTTTGTTTGACTTTCATAAAGCACCCACATATTATATGAAAAGCAACAAACATACCCATTAATTATTATTCTTTTTATTATAATTTAATTAAAAAAATTCTTGGTCACATACTTTTTTATATATATGGAGATATATATAGTTTATATATAAGTCATTATTTAATCAATATATTCAACTGTTTTAATAATATATTGTATTTAATTTTACAATCAAGTATCGTTTAGTCGATTTTATCAGATATATAGCCATAATACACAAAATCTAATGAGAAAGCTACAGAGATCAGACATTTGTCATAATTATGTTTTGTAAAAATTGAAATAAATGTAATTATTAATTATTAAAAGAAAATAGGAAAAGAATCGTAGTTATCATGAGTGTTCACAACTAAAAGTAGGTTAGAAATTTTTTTGTAAGTGGAAATAAATTTTTGTAAGTGGAAACTAAGAAGTAGTAGAAAATTAAAATTTTCATTTTTCTCGTTCACATGTAGTACTGGAAATTCAGGGACATTAAATATCTCTAAGTAGTTAGGACATTATGTTGCATGTTGTTATAAAGTGATCCTATATAATTCCATAAATTAATTTCTTCTTAAATGGCATGATATGTATTTTCATGTTTACAACTTCCATTATGAGCTTTGAGATGCTTCTAAACTTCTAATTAGTATGGAATAATTTATATTAATGGACAGTATTATAAAGATCTAAGGTTACTACTATTGTTGTCCAAAAACAAAATATTATAGAACAACCAATTAAAATACAGTTTAACCAACATGTGATTGGTTTAGTAGAATATAGTAGTCTCAATAATGTGAAAAACTTAGGTTCGAATCTTCGTCGAAAGAGGTATCCACAATTCCACATAGTGTGTCCTACATGTCTCCAAATGAAATAATTAAGACATGTCTAAGGTCTGAAAGAAATTTTAATGTGTAATTTTTCAAGTCATAGATCAAAATTGCCATCGTTTTCTTCAAAAACTTCGAAAAGTTTTTATTTTTTTTCTTACCCAAAAAAAAAAAAAAAAAAAAAAAATAGACTTACATAAACTTTTTGTTTGCCTTGAAACTCTCATATTTATTTTTTAATTTAATAATTTCTTCATAATTTTTCTTAATGTTTCTGAAACGTTTTATTGATAAAATATTCATAATTTATGCTTTATTTATTTAGTATACAATAATAATTCTTTGCAAACAGAATAATCAACTTCGAGATTAGTTGTGCTAAGATGCCAATGATTCACCATGATCTTCAAAATAAAATCTTCTTCATCATCATATTTATCGTAAACTGGAGGTCCATCGTAATGTTCTTCGTCAAAGCATATATCATCTTCTTCGCCAATCTCTTTATCAAAGAGTAGGGAATAATCATCTTCAAATTTGTCATCAAAATAAGGGGCGTCATCAACTTCGGTGCCAAGCTCCATTTTGGCAATTTGGATTTCAACATCTTTTACACCATAAAGTTCACTTTCTTGAACTTGAAAATTAATTTCTCCACTCCGAGAGGTAGAAGTTGGTCTTTTGGCAAGAATTTGAAATATTATTTTTCAAAGTTCTCCAATCTCGGCATAGATATTGAAATCTTCAACATATTTTATACCATGAGGAGGCATGCTGTTTAATTAGAGTACGAGTGGCGTAACCCACTATGATGCCACTTAATGCGGGTCGTAAACCTGCAGTGGTAAAGGTAATGAAAGGGGTACATGACCGGGAATCACTCAACCGGGGGAAGCGAACTCACTCTTTTTTTTGGTTTCCCAAGGGTTTAATTCCTTTCGAGGAACGTCAGACACATCAAGTGGTAACCTCTCTCAACAGGGTTTCGAACTTGAGTCCGCTACTTTGTAGTGACTAGTCCCTTCCACTAGACCAATCACTTGTTGGTGCGAACTCACTCTTAATGCAAGAACACTTGCAAATAAATAATTTTTTAAACTTATACACTCATCTATTATTTATTCAATGAGAGGGGTTTATATAGAAGTTTTGGAACATCCCTCCAAAACATAGGAAATAGAACTTGGAATGACCTTATATTTTGATGCTTTAGAAAATTGATAAAATTGACTTTGACTCAATAAACATAAAACATGACTCTACTTTTTTATATTAATAATATTATTTCGAAAATAGAATAAGAAACCTACTAAAATACTTAGAAATACCAAAAGACACAAGGAATGTTAATTTTCCGAGTGCAATCTGGCAGTCTCTAGTAAAATGGACGTAACTTTCTTCATAGACCTTCATTCCGTAGACCGCTTATTGTTCTGAAAACTAGACTTCCACATCGTTCTAACCATATATTGCAAACCATCTAGTTCATTGCCAATCAAATCAGATTCATGTTTAAATTTACTCTTTGTGCTGGAACAAATTCTGAAATTGCCGCTACATCAGGCGCCTTAGATCTAGGGTTAAATCAAGTTGCGTGTCGAACGACACATTGTTCAAGTTTGATTTGAATTTTATCAGGCTTGAAATTTTATTGTTAATCTGTAACGGCCCGAACCGGCACCTGCTTGCTACGAATAAAATAATAATAATAATATAATCTTTATAAATTTCCAATATGCAGTTCAGAGCTCTAACTATCTATTACAACACACGGATTCTCCCAACTAACTTATTACATTAAAACTTATCATTACAAACCCAACCTTCACCTGACGGATTCTAGATACTCTATTGTAGACGCCCAACTGAAATTCCTTAGTATGATGTGGTCCATCCCGCTCTTCGGTAAGATTCTGAAAGAGTATTTACTTGAAAGCCTAAGTTGCAAAAACAACTTAGTGAGGCCAGTGCAAAGGTGCAATTGAGTTTTATGCAAGAAACGATTTAAAAATCTATGTACTGCCTATAAATTGCCAAACCAATCCACAATAGTATAACATATACATTAATAATGTTGGATTGAAATGGGTCCGCCCAGTTCGGACTAACCCAACCCGATCCAATCCGAATTGAATTATTTGAGTAAAGAGAAAAATTGGAGGGAGTAGTTAATTACTACTCCCCACTAAGGTGTTAACCTCCCCTTAGTGGGAGATTAACTCCCTCTTTATGAAAAGGGAAGAGGGGAGCACTCGGCTCCCCACTTGAATCAGTTGGACAGAAAGTCCAAGGGACTTTCGTCCCTTTGTTCTCCCAAGAACAGAGAAGCATTTTTGGCTTCTTTGTTCATTTTCTCTTTATATATATATATACTATAGATATATATATATACACTCACCCACATATACACATATGTATGTAGTTGTTAAGCATAATTGGGCATATTTTTCGGGTGATTTACGGGCACATATTATCATACTATTTTTGGTATTTAGATCGTGGAATTTAGATTACGTCCATATGTGATTTAGTCTCCACCGGGAGCACCAAAACGTGAGTTTTCGAAGATGAAGAAGTCGGTGATTTAACCACGGTGTTCGGTCAAAATGGAGTTTGAATTCTTGCAGGTGATCCATGGAGATTCCGAGATTCCGAGTAAGAATTCGGGATTCCTATCCTTCGAATTCCAACATTGGTATCAGAGCCATTGTTGGTTAAATTCTGACTTTAATTTCATTTATTGGATATGAAATTATGATGAAACCGTATGATTTTATGCTTACTCTTGAATGGCATGATTTTTTTTATTATGTTATAAATTATCCGTTTACATCATAAATTTGCATGATTTGTGAAATATAATAATTGCAAAAGTGATGACTTTTCATTCTTTCCAACAATTGTTCTCTGCTTTTGCAATTGAGACATGCGGCCTTTACACTATTTATGCAGTTTTTTTTTTTTGTTTGATGAAGTTTTTGGTTGGGACTTATGTTTCTTAAACAAACAAAAAATGAGAGACGTGTGATGCTCTAAATTTAACTGCATTGTGAGTGAGGAGTTAATTGTCCTCTAATGGCTTAAAATTTTGAATTGTTTGAATCATGTTTTTAAGTTCTGTAATTGACGTGCTTATACTTCAATATATGACCCTGTGAGTCTATGAGTTTGTAATTAAGCATAAATTCAAGCACTATTATTGAATATACATGAAAACCGTATGTAGTGCTCTTGTTTGGCCATTAATGGTGAAGTTTAGCATGCTTAATATTTTGCTCCAAATATTTTATGATAGCATGCTTATATGTTGAATATCATATCTGGAATTTTTTTATGATGTTATTCCTTGCGGATTTGGAGATATGAATTTATTTTGATTTAATTTCCGAATTTTTTGAGAACTTTCTGGGAATTATTTATTGCGTTTTGGGAACTGAAATTTGTACCATTAGAAAGCTCTCGTCAAGAGCTTTCCAGCCATATAAAGATCATTGATTTTGGCCTTGTAACGAAGGAGTTATGGCCAAATGAAGTTAGATTCGAAATAGTAAATTTCTTCTTGTTGGAGAAGATGACGAATAGTGATTTATTCACTTATCCACTCTCGCCCTTGTTGTCCGTTGCTCACACATGCATTTCCGGTGGTCAAATTTAAAAACGGAGTTCACCATTGGAATCAGAAGACCCAAAAACCTAGGGGTAGCCGGAAAGACATCGCTGGAAAACGAAGGCAACGCGGAGCGTGACTTGCACGCGCCACCTCACGCGACTGCTGGCCACGCCAGCAGCCCAATCAGCTACTCTGCAACTGTCACGTCAACAACTTATGCTGACTCGTGCTGCCACATGCGCCGCACACGCCGCACACGTGATGGTGGCGCGTGAAGTGTCTTCCGGTGACCGGTTTTAGTCAGAAAAATTCCTACGTGCTCATAATTTTATTTCTGATTTTTTTTTGTGAATTAAATTAATTTTTTAGAGTGTTAAAATATTTTTCTTGATTTTCATGCCTTGAAACTATTTGAAATATTGTGGAAAATTATTTTTTCGACTTTTGAAAAATTCTGAATTTTTTTGTGAAAGCTTGAAAAATATTATGAAGAAATATCTAGAAAGTGGGAGTGTTTGGCATCTCCCACATGTCAATTTCAAATTTCATTGCATGAAGAAAATAGTTTAAAAAAATATTTTGGATCAAGAAAATTTATGAGATTTTTTTTGGAAAACTTTGAAATTATTTTAAAATATGGGACCACCGATGAAAGTGTTGGAACACTTATAAAATTGTCGTCCTAATTTTTCTTTGTAAACTTGAAGAAGTTTTATTTAAAGATTTTTGTGAAATTAGGACATGTTTTTGCTTATGGACAATTTTAATTTTTAAATGAGAAAATTCTTTATGAAAAGGATTAATAATATTTCAAATTGGCTTTTAAGCGCAATAAAATATTTAACTCATTTTTAAAATTGCGATGCATGTCGGACCTAGTGGGAGGGCGACTATCACTAAAGAATCTGAACCTATTTTGCAATTGTTGTATGTTGCAAAAGTTAGAAATTCTAATGAAAGTGTTTTACACACTTATCGAGTTTTAAGGTAATGAACCTAAAATGGTGAAAGTTGATGCAATTGAGACATTTCTTTAGCTGAGAGCTCAAAGATTAATTTCGATTTTTAATGGAATGAATATGCCGTTTATCCGATATGTTGGAAAACAACCTACTGAATTCGGAATTCAGTTAGTCTTATTTGAATTAAAGGGTAAAATGAATAATTTGATGATTTATTCTATCGCTACCCTCAAAGGTCTAAACATTCCCGTATCTTCGAGATTTATCTCCATCACTGGAAAGAACTATAACAAGTTAAGACGAATCTTGTCAGTATTTGTCTCCTAAGACTTGGTCATTAGAATCTTCTAAGGAGATTTTCGATTGACACATGATTGTGTTTATGTAAACATGACTCTTCGTATGTGTCGTTGCATTAATGTGTTTGATGCATATATATCTCCTTTATTGTGTCGTTGCATTAATGTGTTTGATGCACACATATCTCCTTTATATATGGAACATGACGTGTTCTTGTGAAACGCACACGCTTAACCCTCTAAAGTACTTAGAAATAAGTATTTAAGTGGGAGTTCGAGGTTGGTAGAATTTGAATAATTCCCACCTAGAACTATTTAATTTCGTACTAGGAATTAAATGAGTGATGATGAACATTTGGATACGGGAGATGATTGGGAACATTGCGTGAACTTTCGATGTTGTACCTTATGGGATTCAAAACAAGTTTGATTTGTTGTGTACGGAATTCTCATATAGATGGGCGATTATGATATCTCATTAATTGACGGATCATGGCAGTTAATCTTAGGTAAATGTGTATTGTACGAGTACTCATTGACAAATGTTGTAACATTTTGTCTCTATAGATTCAGTATGTGAGTAGGATAGGATGATGTTGTAGAAAGCATCGATCAAGTCTTTAAAGACCTGTTGTGGTCTTATTACTCGAGAAAGAGACCAAAGATTTACCGGACGTCATTTGAGATGATTCCACTGTTTTAACTGTTCTGATAAGTCTTATAATTATGACCTAGTATGAAGTTCACCTAAAAGAGTAGTATGAGAATACAACTCTAAAAAGGTAAATGCAATTGACTTTAAAGTTTGACCATCGGAAACTCTGTTGCTTAGTATTTGATACTTGGAAGGATGCAGTCAAACTTAATGACAGATTAAAGTCAATTAGTCATAATATTTCTCTTTTGAGTTACTAATTCAAGTTAAATCAGTCTCGATCCATTTGAAAGACCATTCAAAGGTCATGTTAATTCACATAACTGTGAAGAGATTTTCCCAAATGGTAATTATTTCGTTGTGCTTCTCAAATAGTTATTTGGTGTTTTTTAGACCAAAAGCTGAAGTCTGTGTGACTATATCTGATTTAATAAAGCTTAAGCTCCAGGAGCTGAAACTAGATTTTAGAAGCAAAATGAACGAAAGGAGACTGAAGATAATTCTAATTAGAAGAATACAAACTGCCGGATTATGGAAGTCCAAATCGGTATGGGACTAAAAGTGCTATAACTTCCATATGGTCAGTTCTTTTCACTCGTTTATGGACGAAGTTGAAAAAATAGCACTTAGTGACACTTATGTAGTTATTGTTTGTTTTCTAGAACAATATGTTACTAATTTTGTCCTACGTGGACTGTAGCTTTAGTAATTAATAACTAAAAGTGTTCACTTCCCTATCAAGTTTATTAAGGTACATTGGAGAACCTTTGGAATCTAAACTTGACTTTTTGATTTATTCTTCTTACATTAGATTTGTACTTGAATTTAATATTGACTTGACAGGTATCACTTTTGGGGTGATACTTAGTGTGATACTAGACTTTTGGCAATAGTTCGGAGTGTCAAACATTGACCTAACGTTTCAGTTACATTAATGATTGTCGTTGCACTGGCAACACGAGACATTGAAACAACACAAACATTAAATATGTTGAAGACATATTTGCTTAGTTCATATTGGGCAAGTGGAAACACTAACCCATTGAGAAGACTTTTCGAAGTCAACTCTGTAAAATGGTTTGCCTTTATTTCGTTCCGTAACGGAAACAAGACACTCAAACTATTTTTGTAAGGCCGTTAGAGTTAAACTTCCATTATAATTAACTCTAGTGATTAATTTGAGTGAAGGGTTAATTCATTCTTTCATTACATTTATGAAGATATGGTGTATCTTGATTGTTTTGATTTGATCTCTTGTGAAATAAAAACACGTCAGTGTTTTGAAATTTCTTAAAGTAATCAAATGTATCGAGGAACATGGGTTCTGATACTAGATTAGGGATACGAATATCTATACGATCATTTTGGTGATCCATGTAATGAAATTATCCGAAATTAGTTATTGCTAACACTATTACTTATATAATTGTGTTAAGAGAATTAACTTGAGTTTTGGATAGAATGAGATTCATTGCATCTTAAGTTAACCTTTTATTTCCTTGAGGAAATGTTCCAATTTTGGTTAACTTTTAATGCATAACAAGACAACCTTCAACTTCAATAACTTTCACTTTACACAAGCCAAGGTTAGATGTTGGTTTGACCTTATTAGCTATCTTAGACAAAGTGATCAGATAGTTGAGTTTGTCTTGACTATGTTTCTAATGTATTTAAGAAATATGATCACATGAGAAATTTAATATATATTTGGGGATATATAAAGTCTAAAGCATTGTGTTCTTGAATGAATAATGAGGTGGAAGTGTACTTGCTATTAAATCAGAAAATACAATCTTTATAGATGTATTTACTAGATGAACTGGTCTTAGAGTATTTGAATTTTTTTGTGTAAATCGGTTTAAAGAGTAGTCATTTATTTGACATATCGCTTGGATGTGATTATCCAAAGTGCTTCCTATTTTCGAGTGGGAGCAATTTATGTTCTACCATTCAAATGGAAGGACCACACATGAACCGTAACTTATTTCAAATACTGAGAAGATGTTCAATTGTTTCATGAGTGAGACACGTTACCAAATGGAAGAAAACTTAGTACTAGCCTGTACAATCGAACCAAGTTTCGAGTTTGGTTATTTTCAAAGAGACACATAGTTTATTACCTCTGGCTTACTATAGTGAATATATATTAGACCTGGAATATGAAAAGACCATTTTTTAAAATGGTTATCCCCAATTTTGAATTGAGGAATTAAAGGTAGAAATTTGGTGAAGAAATTCATTGAAATATTTTCGTGGTCAGCGGACTAATGGAATAATTCTTAAAAGTGGATTTTTGTATTTACCAATACTTCTATAGTAAGAGGTAAATTTTCTGAAACTTGAAATGTGTGCTTTGAATGAAAAGTCTAGATCATTGAATCCAATCTTATTGGAATATCAATTGGTTCGTAACCAATTACCTACTCTAATTTATGTTATGCCATGGATCTGGTCTATAATTCTAGGTCAAATCATAAGTATGATTTTGGACTTCAATAAAAAGGTTATTGACAACCTTTAGAATACTGCATTTGTTTCCTTAGATGCTAAGGAACTTTTACTAGCTACCGATGTGGTAAAAAGCAAGCATATGTATCGTGTGCACGCAAATTATGAAATTTGTAGCACAAGGATATGCAGTATAAATAAATATTTGGTCTTGAGGCATTTGTGATCGTTACAAATGTAAGCAGTACGAACTGTAATGGTATGTTATGTTTAAAGCACCATCGTACATTACAATAGAAATATTATTATTGTCAGACCAAATATTTACACAATTGAATATTTTGTGGAGATATCATAAGCAAAATTCAATGAGAACTTTGCATTTAGTTTTCTACGTACAATATCATGGCAAGTTTTGTACTAAGCCCAGAACTAGAGATTTTTTTTTGTGGGTTGTGTAAAAGTCTCTAGAATTACGTAGACCTCTGATCTAATTGAACTTGGAAGTTCATAAGATCAAGCCCATAATTTTTGAGACATTGGAATGATTTAGTACGTGCTTCGGAAAGCATACAATGTCGTAGAATGTCGGACAAGTAGAGATTGACTCTCTCACACGAGCAATCGCCTCTGAGATTGAGTATGTGCAGAGATGAGATAATTTTATCTTGTAAAGAGCGCAAGATAAAATTAGTATCGCCTTAATTAAAAATCAATTTAGATTACTATGGTGACTAAAGTAATCATTGAGAATAGACAATCTTGTATGAATACAAGATACGAATGTCGATTGATTGATCAATTAAGATGAGATTAATATAATGAACGTAAGTAATCGAAAATGGATTCCCACTATCCATTGAACTTGTCTAATGGCCAGATGTGAATTTGTCTCAACTTTGTTGTTTTTGAGGACTAAGGAGAAAATTCAGGTTAAGTGTTGACGAACACTTAGACCAAGATCTATATTGTGCTAATGAAATGACATAGATTTCATAGAATGAAGTAAAGCACAATAGCACGTGTTTCATACCACGTGTGCTTTGTGACCATTGGGAAATGAGTGAAAGATCCCCGCTCACTCATTGTGTGAGACCCTAGAGGTTTGTGAAAACCTTAATGTGTACCCTTAAGACTTTAGACTGTTACTCGAGATTTTACCTAGGTGTTGCTACTTTAGCACGCTACTAATAACCATGAATCATACGGTGATGTGGTACGTGTCTAGGAAAACAGCTGAAGTAAGATCGAAAGATTCTAGTAGGAAAGGAAGACTTCTTATAGCTAACACACGCTACCTGTTTTCAAAGCTGCGCAGCCAATATGTCAAACTTAAGTGTTTGGGACATGATTGTGGATACATGTGAGTGGTGGAGTGAAGTATGCTCTTTTATCATTGGGGGATCAGAGATACTTCGGTTAGTGAAAAAGATGTTTGGGGTGCAGCGAGTTCTAACGTCCTCATGTTTTGTGAGAAAGAGTTGTTGCATATCCTAACAGGTATGCAACTCTTAATGCTCTTTAGCTCGCCGGTCGCACGATCTATTTACCTGTATGAATTGATGTATAGGTTGCCATAGTCACTTTAGACTCGGGTATAGCCCTCATGTGCGAGTGGGAGATGTTGGATTGAAACGGGTCCGCCCAGTTCGGACTAACCCAACCCGATCCAATCCGCATTGAATTATTTGAGTAAAGAGAAAAATTAGAGGGAGTAGTTAATTAGTTAATTAACTACTCCCCACTAAGGTGTTAACCTCCCCTTAGTGGGAGATTAACTCCCTCTTTATGAAAAGGGAAGAGGGGAGCACTCGGCTCCCCACTTGAATCAGTTGGACAGAAAGTCCAAGGGACTTTCGTCCCTTTGTTCTCCCAAGAACAGAGAAGCATTTTTGGCTTCTTTGTTCATTTTCTCTTTATATATATATATACTATAGATATATATATATATACACACACCCACATATACACATATGTATGTAGTTGTTAAGCATAATTGGGCATATTTTCCGGGTGATTTACGGGCACATATTATCTTACTATTTTTGGTATTTAGATCGTGGAATTTAGATTACGTCCATATGTGATTTAGTCTCCACCTGGAGCACCAAAACGTGAGTTTTCGAAGATGAAGAAGTCGGTGATTTAACCACGGTGTTCGGTCAAAATGGAGTTTGAATTCTTGCGGGTGATCCATGGAGATTCCGAGTAAGAATTCGGGATTCGTATCCTTCGAATTCCAACAAATAACACATATGAGATCACGTTCAATTACCCGTCAATACGGGCTAAACAACCACTTCACCTCAAAAGGATACGGAAAGATCAGGGGAGGGATTAGTTAATACGCCGGTTAGTTGAGGGATAAGGTGCTACCTTTCCCTATATAGAACGGACATTGACATGTCTTAGCCGAATGATTTGAGTCACTCCCCAAGGGGCTATAATCCTTGGTTTGTGAGTCCGGTCAATGGCAGAGCTCTGGTAACTCTGTAGCCCCCAGCTACCCAGAATTATCTAGAGAATACCACCAAGCGAGAGCAGATGAGCGCGCAAATAATCATGCACATGCAATGGTACATAGGGTGAGATAAAGTACTACACCTTGGTACCATCCATCATTATGAGGTGAGATAAAGTACTACACCTCATTATTTCAACAATTATCATATACTGCGATCAACGTAGACAAATATAGGGTTATCAATTAAACTATGAACAAGTAGTACAATACTGCGAGCATTGCAGACAGTTACAAACATAGATATAACAATCATAGTCATTTCAAATGAAAAATGCATATATAAGATATGATTTTCTTTTGAAGCTCTTTCAGTTTTAAAAACGTTTTATTGAGGCGCTCACCTTTCTCAGTCTACTGATGCCACTCAACGGTAGACAGATGACCTCAAGTCCCGCTTATCGATTTTAACCTTCTCGCATGGCTTCATAGAAGAATGACCTCTATCCAATCCATTTTACGTCTCGATTATATAGTCGGATAATCAAATATCGACTATTTTTTGAGTTACCTACAATCAACGTCCCAATTCTATAAATAACGATTCCACGATCGATTACTCTTCAAGTTTTCATCTATTGTCCTATCTCTTAATAGTCGTCTAATGTCGATAATAAGGTTTAGACAATAATAATAACGTTTAAATAATTTCAATTACACGTGGTTGATCTTTTTCTTGTTTGGCATCTAGTAGAATACTTTATTCATTCCCCCGGTGATAATCAGTTAGTTTAGGGAATAGATACATCATAAATTGGATGATATAAGTCCAATTAACACATAAATTAACAATCCGTAGGTTTATCTAACAACTTCTATCTTGTACCCATAAACTAATTGTAGTTGCAGTCCTCACAACTTCAAAATCATTTGAAGTTACCTTAAGTCCAAGTATTCCATTAGATTTTTTATAAGCTAATTTAATCAAAGTCTAATGCAAGTTATTTCTTATTTTCGATTTTTTTATATCAAACTCACTTTATAGCAACCTACTTTGGTACGGTAACAAGATTCTAATACCCATTATACCTTCTTAAATAAATACCATTATTAACTTGACTAAACAATTATTATAATACTTTAGTTAGAAGTATTAAATTAACTTATGCCCGATGTCCGATTTATTTTAAGTTGTGGTTCAACTAAACAAGTTCAAAATTCAACTTATCTTCTTCAATCCAAGATTTTCAATAAGAAGTCCTAATCCAACTCCAAATATTAAGTCTAACATTTAGATATTAAACTCCAGCATTTAATTGAGCACAAAATAAGTATTAAAACCCATCTTGCTGATAGGCCAACCACCACCACGTCCCAAACCTCTGCCCTCAGTCCGTCCCTTTGTCAAATTTTCTGTGTTTAAGCTATATATTTGGTTAGTTACATATATAGGTTGATACTTGATTTCATTTGCTTTCCTTTATTCTTGTTCTACTGAATTTTTCCATATGCTTAATGGAATTCGATCTAGAAAGTGTGGTTATACTCCCTCCGTTTCATATTAATTGGCACATTGTTACTTTTCACACAGATTAAGAAACCTCATGATTAATCACTTTTACATGGTAAAATATCAAAAATACCCTTCCTAGAGACTCTTGAGCTTCCCAACCTAGATGTAAAAGAAGGCCAAAATTGGAAAAAATTGCATTGGAAACCCAAATGTACCAATTAATATGAAACATAAAAATTTGACAAATGTGCCAACTAATATGAACCGGAGGGAGTAAATACTATGATTTTGCTTTGGTTGACTAGATACTGTGGACGAAGAAAAGAATAGCACGTGGCAAGATTTGGTAAGAGTCATCACTATTTCCAACATGGCTGATACGTGGTACTTTGTATAGTCAAGATGAGAAATGAATTGCCTTTAAGGCCCAAGCTTCCATAATTCACTTTTAACCTCCAAGTCACCACTATCCGTTAATTGAGTAAAAGGTTTAAAGGTAATTGAAGATTGTCCCCCAATTCTTTATTACATGATTTATTAAGCCCATAACGAGTTCAATTGACACTTTCAACTTTTATACTTGATTCACTACATTTCATAAACCTTAACTATAGTCTGCCACTATAGTTGAACCCTTTATTTTATCTATAACGTACTATACCAATTCACTTTCTTCTTTGTTGCCGTGTGGAGAGTTCTAATTTGGATAATATCTCATTTGAAATAAGTTGCAAGTGTAAGAATTAAGAAAAATGAAAACTTAAAGTGTATATAACTATTAAATCAATTACTTAGAGGTAGTGTAACTTATTCACGAAGTAATCACCCTTATCTATCAATTCAAACCCCCAACTATTCTCCATCATTCCTTGAACCCCTAATAGTTAAGTTGCTATAAATTAACTCCAAATTTAATTTAAGTCCTTGATTTTGAGTTAGTTCAATATGAATCCCAAAATCTCAACTATATAATCTATAGCCCATAACGAATTTAGTTGACTTCCTTAACTTTTATACATGATCTTTAAAGTCCTCTACATTTCTTAAAACATCCACTGTAGTCCTCTTTTTATGTTCAGACACTCCAATTTATTTCTAATGTTCAATTGAGTACCACTTACAATAATAAATACATTTTTTTTTTCAAATTAAAACAATTTGAATTAATTTTACGTTATATAAAAATATGATATATTACAAAATCTTTGTTTTGGTTTGATTATTAAACGAGCTGAGCTT
Organism: Penstemon newberryi var. newberryi; assembly: GCA_030819805.1. NCBI lineage: Eukaryota > Viridiplantae > Streptophyta > Magnoliopsida > Lamiales > Plantaginaceae > Penstemon > Penstemon newberryi. Next base: position 16,949,177 of record JAUALY010000001.1, read on the forward strand.
ATGAGCTCGAGTCGAATATCAAGTAACCTGATATTTTATACGTATATTATCAATTTAAACTTTCTAGTCTGAACTCGAGCCGAGCACAAGTCCTTGTCATTTTGAACTTTGAAGTACTATTGGATCAAGAGAAGAATAAAAGATTTTTTTTTTTCTTTTCAAAATGCATTTTTAATTAAAATCAATAACAACTAAACATGGGAGATGCATTTTTGTTTATAAAGAAACAAAGAGGCCAGTTCTTTCTTCTCAACAACTAAACATCTTTAGTGATCTCTTTCTAATCTAATAGTCACTCCCATTGATTTTTCATCTGTTTAGAGAACAAAGTTAGTGTAATTTGTGGTTATTGATGTCAATAACCAAAAGATCCAATCAAAGACCAAATTAACAGGAAGCCATGAGCAAAAATTTAAATAAATCATTGTTCATATATGGATCGTTCAGAAAAGTTGTAAATTTTCTGCACTTCTCCTCATTGGCATTATCAAAAGATCTCTTCATTTATTTCAGATTTTTATATCTCTAGAAAATCAACATTCTGTTGTAAATAATATATATTAGTGGGTATTCCTATTTAATATTTATATAGTTTAGGGACTTATTTTGTAATAGTTATCCACTATCCCACATCCCATATATTGTGGGATTTGTAACTCCCCATATAACAGACTTGGTTATTTAATAAAATCTCTCCCCTCCCCAAATCAGATCCCCCAATTCTCTACACGTTCATTTTTCTCTGTATTCTCATATCTCTCTTTACAGTTATTATTGCTATTGTTCATTGATCTCTTCACATATAATCACAAAAACTTAGAGCTATAACAAATAATTTACAACACGTTATCACCACGAGTTTGCTCCATAACTCAATTTCAAGGTTATCACAATATATCACAAAACAAGAGAGAAAAGAGGAAAACACATTGAGAGGTAGATTTTCGGATTTGCACGCAGCAGCTTCGGTTTTTCGATCATTACGGTCTTTTACACCGTTGGATCGTTTTCAAATTTGAACCGAAGGTTCATCACACCAGGATCTTAATTTGGACCGTTCGGATCGTCATTCCAGTGTCTGTAAATGAAACGGCAGCCACCAGAAGTTTACGAAAAGTTGAAGGAAGTAGCCTTAGCCTCTCTCTGGTATGATCAAATTAACAAACAACTGTGTGGTATCAATAATTCATTGTGTTATTAACAATTTTCAAGTAAGCTTGAATATTTTGAACCCTTATGAATTATATGCTTTAAATCTGCAAAATTTATGAATCTAAAGCATGCTCTAGGGTTTAAGTTTAATTATTGTTCATAAGAACTGAAGTTGTTTATCTATTCGAAAAATTTGATGGTTTATGTTACTTAATTCGGTACTCTAATTTTGTCATCTAAATTTATGCTTACCTTTAGATTCATACTTTTGTGATTTGGAATACATGAATTGCATGATTTAATCCATGTATTATTTGGCTTGAACCGATTCATGTAAACAAAAATTTTGGTTTGATTTACATATTGTTTGTGATCAAAATTTCGGCTTCAACTTTGTCTTTATTAGTATGAATATTATGATAATGTAAGCATGAGAATTTTAACTAAATTCAGAATTTATATGGAAATTCTTGTATGATATGATTTTTCGAATTTATGGAAATATGTTTATACGGAAGTCATAATTTTCTGAGCATGTTATTCTTGTGCGATTGACCTGAAACTTTTATTGAAGTATGCTAGTATAATATAGTAGCCGATTGAATATTTTCAGATTTGTTGGATATGTAATTTGTTCTGAAAAAATTGTTTTCTATGAAAACTAATATGCGATTTCCCGTTTGAATATTTGGAATTATGCAACTTGCTGTATATGCTTAGACTCGTCTTGAAAATAGCTTTCTAACCATGTGCCCAGATTATTTTTCGGATAAGTAATTAATAAGTTATTTGAGCTTTAAGCCTCTGTAAATTACTTGAATAATCTGGAAATTGTTTAAAAGACAATATAAGCATAATACACAAGCCCAATCTCAAATTTGTTTTCGGTTTCTTCATGTTTTGTGTTTAATCGTTGAAGAACTTGATGTTGGTAATTATCATTGTGTTTGGGCCTCTCATTTCCGACAAAGAAACCGTTCAAATCGATTATTTCGTCCAAATTGCGGTTTCTTCAGAAATTGGATCAAGAAGATGAATTTCCAGGTCTTTTGGATCCGACCCAGATTTTGAGATTTCCGGTCCGGTCGAACCGGATCATGTACGGATCATGCGGATACATTCATACCCGAAGTGGTTGGGATTCAGTTTGGGTCATACGGTTTTGGTATACGACCCGGTTCGGTTTCGGGTTTATTCGGTTTCAAAACAGACCCAATTATTTGTTCGGATCTTGGTTTAAGTTGGATAATTTTTTGTTTAACTTGGTCCTGAACTGATCTGGTTCTGGTTAGGACTGATCCTGAGAAGAAAAAAAATGTGTATCCTTATTTGATTGTATATATATGAGTATATGTGAGTATATATATATGGTGTGCTTATATATTCAATTCAACAACTATCACTTTGGTACCTAAACTGGAATTATGGTTATACATTGCATGTTAAAATGATCAATTAAAAGACCTTATTTAAAAAAGTTAGTTGAGGTCAGTGAAATCAATATTGATCTATTCACAAGTAGTGTTCTTGTTTGGCCATTAATTATGGACTTTAGCATGCTTAATATTAAATATTAATGTTCCAAAATTATCTTTATGACATGCTTATGTTCTTCGTATCATATTTGGGAAGTATTGTGGTTTGATTACTTGAAGGTTTTAAAATTTGATTTTTTTATTATGTGGCCGAAACCTCATAATTTTCTTGGACTTTGTGAGTTTATTGTTTAATGAACTTTGATCGTGTTGGCTTTTTATTGCCATAGAATTTGCAGCCCTTAAATTATTTGTGTTTTTGTCCTAGAAATTAAACTATATATATGATTAAAAAGGCTACGTAAATGTGATCACTAGTTCACGTGTTGAAGTACTGAACAATTTGTTAAAGTGCAGTGTTATATGAGACTATGTAATAGAAGAGTGATGAATTCGTAGTTCTATTACATCTCTGGATTATGGCATATACTTATATTGATAAAGTATAATTGATATTTAGCTATCATTTCTGTGTGAATTAATTATTCCTGGAATTTATATGTGAGGCATGCATATGAAATCTCATTTATTTATCAAGTTTATTTTTAGTGCATAAGTTTTCAAATTGCAAAGTATTGTCTTTGCTTTTCTGCTTTATCTTATGCATGTGATGAATGATTATATATGATTGCATTATAAATGAATGTGAGTGAACTTGGGTTAACGAATATTGGGATTGGAGTTCCCTCTGATTAAAACCACGTATTATGAATTAAGAAATGGAACCAAAGGGGTTCAATTTACTCATGGAGGCTATAGGCCCGTAATATACATATACTTAAATGGATTCAATTAAATTACTTATGGAGGCTATATGCCCGTAAGAAACTGAGCATGACAATTGTCGGAGATAGTTTGCTATTTGATGCCCAAAAGGTTGAGGATTATGGTTCTTGTCAAGAAACACTTAGATGAGACCCTTAAGTTGGACTACTCATTACTCATCAATTGAGGATCACCAAATACATTTTTGTTCTGGGTGGTCATATTTTGAACCATATTCAGATTTGAACTATGTTTGAATTGTTTTGGACCACATTTTAGGTGGCTTTATTTTTAATCCGATTATTGTGGTATTAGCTCGTTTTACTTTCTCAATTAAATACTGGAATATATTTGGTTTCTAGGCATGACATGTGGGGAATAATGTCTGGCAAATAGTGCAAATACGCACACTATCCTAAGGGATATATTATATTTTGTTAATATAATGTCTAGTAAGACCTCTATGACAACAATATCTGGTACACATGATTTGATAGATGGCTTTGGAAATACTCACCTTATGTTGTCAAATGGCACAATTTTAGCCATTAAAGAGGTTTTTTATGCTCCACGTTCAAGGAAAACGTTGTTGAGTTTTAAAGATATTCGAGCTAATGGTATCACATTGAAACCACTGAGAAAAAGAGAATCGAATATATGTGCATTACCTCTAATTTGTACGATCATATACGTACTTTGGAGAAATTAGAGGGACTCTCGACTAGGTTATATAGGACCACAATACGAGTGTACGAGGTACATCCGAAAGCACATGTATATACCCAAAAATGGCCTAGCGGAGGCACTTATTAAGAACTTAAAATAGCTCGGACCTTGGTTATGCGCACCAAACTACCGATCTCTGCTTGGGGCTATGCAATATTGCCTGCAACGATGTTAGTACGTTTGAGGCCCACTATGACCCAACCTTACTTTGCGTTACAGTTGGTATACGGGCATACACCAAACATTTCCCATTTACGCACATTTGGGTGCGCAATATATGTGCCAATTGCTCCGTCACAACGGACTAAAATGAGACCTCAACGTCTAATGGGTATATATTTGGGTTTGTATCGCCATCTATTATACGATATTTGGAACCCTTGACAGGCGATCTTTTTACCGCACGATTTGCGGACTGTCACTTTGATGAGACTGTCTTCCCGCCGTTAGGGGGAGGCAATAATGTTCCCACTAACATTCAGGATGAACGGCGTGAAGTCGTGTGGAACAACCCCACTATGTCTCATCACGACCCCCCTACAGCAGTCAGAGAATCTGAAGTATGTAGAATAATCGAACTTCAGAAAGTAGCCAATAATATGCCAGACTCATTCTCTGACTTGGCTAAAGTGACGAGATCTCATATATCAGCTGCAAATGTGCCTGCAAGGTCCAAGAGGGACAAAATATGGGAAGGCCATCAATCCCAGCTAACCAGTCGTATCTCCCGGCCCATAAGAGGGGGAGACCAATAGGATCAAAGGATTTGCATCCCCGAAAGCGGGTGAATGCACAACTATTGAATATGGTTAGCACTAGTAACAATGGGATCCCACCCGATCCATCTCATGAAATAGTTCTGGACTATGGATCCGTCTTGGAGACGACGTCGGGGGACGCCTCGACATCAGTATCCATCCCCGAGAATATGGAAATCTCGATTGGTTATTCATGCATGAATGAGGTGTGGCATCGGGATGAAATAATCATCAATGATGTGTTTGCTTACACAGTAGCTACTGAAATTATATCAAGTGATGATATTGAGCCTCGATCGGTGGACGAGTGCAAACAAAGGGATGATTGGCCGAAATGGGAAAAAGCAATCCAGACTGAGTTTGATTCATTATCGAAAAGAGGAGTGTTTGGACAAATTGCTCCTACACCTCCCGGAGTTCTACCCATGGGATACAAATGGGTATTTACTAGGAAAAGAAACGAGAAAAATGAGATTGTGAGGTACAAGGCTCGTCTCATTGCACAAGGATTTTCTCAGCGATCTGGGATTGACTTTGAGGAGAAATACTCTCCTGTAATGAGCGTTATTACGTTCAGATACTTAGTCAATTTAGTAGTATCCGAGGAACTGACTATGCAGCTCATGGATGTGGTCACAACGTATCTTTATGGGGATCTAGATACGGTTATATATATGAAAGTCCCGGATGGACTTATGGTACCCAAGACAAGTACTTCTAGACCACAGAACACGCTCTCTGTAAGGTTGAGTCGTTCACTTTATGGCTTGAAACAATCCGGGAGGATGTGGTATAATCGCCTAAGTGAGTACTTGCTCAAAAGGGGATACGTGAACAACGATATTTGTCATTGCGTGTTTATTAAGAGGACAAGTTCTGGGTTTGCTATTGTTGTTGTTTATGTCGATGACATGAACTTGATCGTCCCCCGAAGAGGTTAGGGAGGCAACCCAGTTCCTGAAATCCGAATTTGAGATGAAGGATCTCGGACGGACTAATTTCTGTCTCGGGCTTGAGATAGTACACCGTGCTAATGGAATTTTGGTCCATCAATCGAATTACATCCAAAAGATGTTAAGACGCTTTAATGAGGATAAAGTGAAGCCACCAAGCACGCCAATGGTAGTCCGATCATTGGATAGGTCGAAGGATCCATTTTGTCCCGTGGAGGAGGGCGAGGAAGTGTTAGCACCCGAGGTGCCATACCTAAGTGCAATGGGCATATTATTGTACTTAGCTCAATGAACTCGACCTAATATCGCCTTTGCGGTAAATCTGCTAGCTAGGTTTAGCTCAACACCGACACGCCGCCATCGGAATGGCATAAAGGACATATTCCGATACCTTCGTGGTACGACGGATATGGATTTGTTCTATCCCTATGTGTCACTAAAGGACGCGAAACTTGTGGGGTATGCCGATGCTGGTTATCTATCGGACCCGCACAAAGCTCGTTCCCAGACTGGGTATGTCTTTACAATTGGGAACACAACTGTGTCTTGGAGGTCTACAAAATAGACTTTAGTTGCTACTTCGTCGAACCATGCCGAGATTTTAGCGCTTCACGAGGCAGTGCGTGAATGTACATGGCTTAGGGCCGTGATTGGACATGTTCGAGGTTCCTGTGAATTGGCTACCACAGAAGATCCTACGGTTATATTTGAGGATAATACGGCCTGCATCGAGCAGATGAAAACGGGCTTTATTAAGGGCAACAATACCAAACACATAGCTCCAAATTTTTTTCTTCAATCAGCAACAACAAGAGCTCAAGCAAATAGTGATCCAACATATCAGAAGTCAGGACAACTGCGCCGACTTACTTACTAATTCATTATCGAAAGCCACTTTTGAGAAACATGTTAAAGCTATTGGCTTGCGCAGGTTATCTGAGCTCGCTCCATTATAGGTTTCAATGGAGTTAACTTGAGGGGGAGTACCGTGTAGGTATTCCGTATTCAGAAGATACCCGGGTGCCCTGTTGTACTCTTTTTCCTTCGAGCGGGGTTTATTTTTCCCACAGGGTTTTTGTTACCCGCCAAGGATTTAATGAGGCAACATTTGCTGGTTGGAAAGATTATGCGTTGTACTCTTTTTCCTAACCGAGGTTCTTTTTCCCACTGGGTTTTTATTACTCGGAAGGTTTTAACGAGGCAACACGAAAAGCATAATAATGGCTCAATAGGAATCCCCAAGGGGGAGTGTTGTAAATAATATATATTAGTGGGTATTCCTATTTAATATTTATATAGTTTAGGGACTTATTTTGTAATAGTTATCCACTATCCTACATCCCATATATTGTGGGATTTGTAACTCCCCATGTAACAGACTTGGTTATTTAATAAAATCTCTCCCCTCCCCAAATCAGATCCCCCAATTCTCTACACGTTCATTTTTCTCTGTATTCTCATATCTCTCTTTACAGTTATTATTGCTATTGTTCATTGATCTCTTCACATATAATCACAAAAACTTAGAGCTATAACAAATAATTTACAACACATTCAAAATAATTATTAATTAATTACATTTTTTTACCACAAGAACCCAAAGCATCTACCTATTTTAATTACAATTTAAATGACACCAATTACATTGACATTGATCGCAACAATTTTTTTATATTTGATGAATCAGTCCATGATATCATCATTTTGAAATACCACTAAATATGTATCTTTCTATCATTTAGTCATTGATTACCTATTCGATTACGAAGCTTCACTATCTTCATAGCTGAAAAAATATCTTGTTTACGTTTCGTTTGATTATAAAACGGAACCTTTTCAATGTTTTCTAGGAGAAAATGGAAATTTTGATCCATTCTCGGATATTTAAATACTCATCCAATACGTACAAGACATGTCATGAAGTATCTGATCAAAATAAGAAAATATATTGTATCATCTTCGGATGGCATATCGGACACATCCAGGATACTTAAATTTGAATATTTTTATTAACAATTTCTAAATTATATTGTATAAAATATCAAAGTGGTGTTAGTGAATCTCTTGATATTTTTTAAAATGTCAAAGATTTTGCATCTGACAGTGTAACATGATTTTATTTCAACATAATATAAATCATTTCAAAATCATATAAAAAATGAATTAAGTTTACACTACATAATTTTTATTGTATTTTTTTCACATGTGGTATTTCATTAACTTAATCTTATCTTGAGTTGACTGTATTATATCTTATGGCATCATACATCATACGTAAAAATAAAGAAAATTGTTACTTCGTATATATATTTTTTGAGTAAATCGCATTTTTTTCCTCTTTATGGACTAATTTTTGCACTTTCGTCCCTCTTAAATTTTTTGTAGCAGATTCATCCCTCTTATCGATGTAGTGTAACACATTCGTCCATCTTAAATCCAAAATACATCAATTTTCATCCATTTAGGATATATTTGAATTTAAGTGATGTATTTTGAATTTAAGAGATGCCAATGTGTTACACTACATTGATAAGAGGGACAAATATGCTACGAAAAAGTTAAAAGAGACAAATGTGTTACACTAGATTGATAAGAGGGACGAATGTTTTACACTACATCGATAAGAGGGATGAATCTGCTACAAACAATTTAAAAGGGACGAAAGTGTAAAATTTGACACATAAGGAGGACCAAAAATACTATTCACCCTATATTTTTCCCATTTAAATGATCCTTTATAATTTCAGTTTTAAAGGACATGAATGCAGTGTTCAATTTCAGCTAAGTAGCTAGAACATTATACGTTGCATGTTGTTATAAAGAGATCCTATATAATTCCATTAAGAGTAAATAGCGCTTTTGGTCCTCCTTATGGGTTAACTTTTGCACTTTCGTCCCTCTTAATTTTTTTGTAGCAGATTCGTCCCTCTTATCAATCTAGTGTAACATATTCGTCCCTCTTAAATTTTTCATAGCGGATTAGTCCCTCTTATCAATGTAGTGCAACACATTAGTCCCTTTTAAATACAAAATACATCACTTAAATCCAAAATATATTTTAAAATGGACAAAAGTTGATGTATTTTGAATTTAAGAGGGACGAATGTGTTATAAGAGGGACGAATATGTTGCACTACATTAATAAAAGGGATGAATCTGCTACAAAAAATTTAAGAGGGACAAAAGTGCAAAATTTGACCCATAAAGAGGACCAAAAATGCTATTCACTCTTCCATTAATTAGTTTCTTCTTTAATGGCATGATATATATATTTTCTTGTTTACAACTTCCATTATGAAATTTGAGATGCTTCTAAACTTCTAATTACTATGGAATAATTTATATTAATATACTATAAAGATCTATAGTCACTGCTATTGTTGTGCAGAAACAAAATTTTATTGAACAACCAATTAAAGTACAGTTCAACCAACATATGATTCGTTTAGTAGAAGATAATAGTCTCAGGAATGTGAAAAACTTAGGTTCGAATATTCGCCGAAAGAGGTATCCATCTAGTGTGTCCTACATGTCTCGAAATGAGATAATTAAGACTTGTCTAATGTCTGATAAAAATCTTAATGTGTACTTTTCCAAGTCTTTGATCAAAATTGCCACCATTTTCTTCAAAAACTTCGAAAAGTTTCTATTTTTTTCTTACCCCGAAAAAACAGACGAACATAAACTTCTTGTTTGCCTTGAAACTCTCATATTTATTTTTTAATTTAATAATTTCTTCATAATTTTTCTTAATGTGTATGAAACGTTTCGAAAAAGTTATTAATATTTATCTGACCGAAACATACATTCATAAATAATTTATATTTAAGCTTTTTGAATCCATTCTTATTTTCTTAAAAATCATATTTAAATAGTATTTATCATAATTTAATAATTTTTAAAAATTCAAATTGAACTCAGACTTAGTAAGTTAAATATTACAAAAATAATATATATAATATCAATATCAAATTACTAAGAACAATTCAATTTAAGCTCCTCTGCATGGCTCTAAATTTTGTTGTAAATTTATTGCTCTTTTTCTCATTGACAATAACAAAAATTCTCTTCATATTTTTCAAATTTGTCGTACTAGTATATCTTCATAAAATCAACATTCAAGTTAAGAACTTTGTACATAGGTTCCCTTGGTTCTAGCTGGCGTATTTAATGTGAAAGTGGGAAGTGGCATATTTAATGTGAAATTTGGATTTGTATAAGACATGCTATAATGCTTCGGATCTTCTTAGGTAAAATTTTATTTTTGGCCCTCTAAAGTGGCTGTATTTTAAAATTGGTCTTTTATTGTGGTACATCGACAATATACATTCTTTATTGTGTGATTATCATCAATTTCAGACCTTATTGCCGAAATTTTTAATTATCGCCGAAAATCATCAATTTATGCATATATTTATTGGAAAATTAATTTTTTTTGACCGAAAATCACCAATTTATGTCTAATCTAACCGAAAAATTTAATTTTAATAAAAAATATAATTTGTCGAGTAACACTTAAAAATTAAGAATTTCATATTCTGACTTCACAATTTGTAAGTCCAAGTCATGTGATAGGTCAAATATGACATAAATTAATGATTTTTGGTGATAATTAAAGTAAATCAGTGACAAAGACTGAAACTGATGATAATGACACAATAAAGGACATATATTGTCAAGGTACCACAATAAAGGGCCAATTTTGAAATGCAGCCACTTTTGGGGGCTAAAATGATATTTTGCCGATCTTATTATTATTTGTATATAGAAATGATCCTTTATACTTTCAGCTTTAAGTACAAGTCAATTTCAGGAAACTAATTAGGACATTATCTCCCACAACCTATAGCCTCTTTCATTTCCTCTAATACGGAACCGCATCTAAAAATTGGATTTCGGGACCAAAGCTCAGCCATAGTTAGTTTTGGTTGTTGAAGCTTCACCGTAGTGATTTTAAGTAGAATGGATGCAGGCCAATGCCAAGCTCTACAGGAGCACTCAATATCCCTACTCATTTGGAAGGATTTCATCTCATAAATATCCATGATTGTTTATGTCTCTAGCAATAAGACTGCTTGCTAAACGAACCACTGCTGACGAAGTGCCCCATACCTGCACTAGCACTTCAATCAAACCTTCTTTGAATGAGAGAAAGAAGTGAGGAATCCTCTTTTCCACTCTGACTCTCCCACTCCAGTCTACTCTCATTAGGGGAAGAAGGTCTTCCTTCAAGTTCTAGCTCTTTCGAATAGAGAGTCCCAGGATGTTGGAGGTCCATGAAAAGGACCTTGAATCCTGTCATCGCTTTCAGATAAAAGGAAGTTGGAGTCGCTTTCTTTCTTTATGTCCCATATAAAAATTTGCATATAACTCACTTTCGACATGGTCTATATACCGCAGGTTCCGGAACAACGAAGAAAAATGGGATGTTTTGTTAATAGGAACAATAAATTGTTTCATGTAGATCCTTCGATCAACCTTCCTTTTATTTCGACCGCTAGGAAAATGCTTCTCACAACTTTGCTCGTGTCCACTATACACAATTGGCAAGGCCACTTCCAAGTCAGTGGAATCCTACCCCTACTTGACGTTTCCTCAGCGGCATTTAATGAGTTCGAAGTGCACTTTCGAAAAAGATTCATTCACAAAAGAGAGAAGAGAAACTAGATAATGTAGTGACTTAAATATGTAAATTTAAGTTATTCCGTTACGACTTTTCTGCTAAAGTTATCGTACGCTAAGGTCCCTAAGCAATCACTTAGTGGAAAATGAAGTGATCGAGTGATGACAACCAGAAGGTGGGTTTGGAAGCTATTCCAGTTTGCACTGGTGATCAAGAGCCCATCCTTGATCCAAAGGCTCCTCATTAGCCGCAGCAAAGCCAGGTTCGAAAGCCACTTATAAAGAAAGAGTCCAAAAGCTAGCGGCTCATGTAATAGCAGCAAAGGGCAGCCTTTATATTAGAGAAAAGTTTAAGACAGGGGCACTCATGCAGCAAGAAAAGGCGATCCCCGGGCGCTCGCAGCAACGGACGCAGTTCAAGTTGAGATATCAAGAATTTTTTTTTCGCCATAAGAGTTCAGAGTCTAATCGCAGAGAACTCATACCGTCCTTGAGCCAAACTCATGCCTTGCCCGTCGTAAATAGTTCATGGGAGAAAATTGAGTTATTTAGGTCCTGGATGACTCACATAACTGTTGTACGAGCTGCCTCAGCATCTGTTACTACAAAGCTACCTTCATCAAGACCCGCATAAGTGCTTCATTCTCTCAGGACAAGAGCACCACACAAATTGTAAGGCCCCTCACCCTCTTGCTCACAAACTATTTTCCCGCAAGATAAACAATTGCTACCAAATAGTGTCTGCGAGCGTGGCATGAAACACGACTTCCCGTTTTGAAATACAATCGATCATTTTGCAGCCTCCGCAAGAGAGATAATTTTTCCTTATTTTTTCTTTCTGGAACTCTTAGTGTTTTGGGGCTCTGATATCTCACTATTAACTCGATTGTTCTGACTTGTGGATGATATAGCCTCTTTTGGTGGTGCTCTTTGTGGTTTCTTAGCTGTGATGACTGGAATGTCATCTGAGCGGTTTTTAACATAGGCTTGTAAATTGGATGTTGGAGTATTTGTGCTGGTGTTGTAGATATTCAAGTGACCTCTCCGGTTTAAGTACTCTTCGGTGACACTTTTTCCAGCTTCCTCGCCAACGATATTTTGCAGATATAAGTAGCAAAAAAAATGAGCGATCTTGAAAAGATATGGCTGTGAAGTAACAATTTTTCCTTTGATGGCATTTTAATGTAGTTGTCCAGAAATGCAGGATTTAACTATAGGGTCCCTGTATTTTTGTCCAATTTATGCACTACCTACTTAGATAAGACCTCACGATAATGCATCTAAAAAATTTTGTTGCTTACAACTAATGTTTTCTATTATGCAAACAATTTAAACCAAATTAATTTTGTACATTGAATTAGTACGTACTGTCACGCCCCAACACTTTGCCCAACCAAGGAGGCAGAGCGGATGAGGCATATGACCGAGGCAAAGGCTTAAAGGGACATCACGGGACAGCCGGCAAGGCGGCCGACCTAGCCGGACATTTAACTTATCCCCCTGGGCGTGGCCTTAGCAAGGCAGGGTCTATCACGGGCGACGGCAAGGCACGGGGGCAAGGAAAGGCCGTCGAATGGCACAAGGGCATCCCAGGGGCGGCCCTAAACATTTTCCATAACCAAACAAAGTCTTGGAGGTTCCGAAAGATTCCAGAGGGTTCCACACGAGTTTGGGACATTCAAGAGAACTCCGGGAGGTTCCACATAACTCTGGAGGGGTCTGGAAGAAGTCGAAAGGGTCCGAAAGAGCCTACACAAGTGTAGAACATGGCGGAGTGATATAGAATCTTGTGGAAGGCCTTAGAACAATGTCGAAGTATTTAGCATGTAGTAGGAGTATCTAGAATAATTCACAACATTGTACATAGTTCTAGTGTTGGTAGGAACTTGTAGAATGGTCTAGAGAGTTAATCCTGGCCCTTAGATCAAAGTGATCTTGGCCATCCATTAGGGAAGCATAATAGTATAACTAAGTAGGAGCATTCATTTGTAAAGCATCCAAGAAAGTTCTTCCCAGTTCTTGTGGGGCCTGATCACGTAGGTCATCTGAAGGTCTTTGGGGATCCTTTGAGCCAGCTGAAGGTCTTTGGGCAACCCAACCCGTCTTCCCCGAGTCCTGCGTGCCAAATCATTTTTTTCATAATCCCTCCTAAATGTGCGTGCTAGTTGAATGTCTCTACACATAAGAGTGACACATTTGGCATGGATCGCACACAAGTTGGCGTCTTGAACCAACTCGGCCAAGTACGATTCGACAGCATCTTGAAGTGCAAAAATAGCATGGCTCTAAAAACGAAAATTATCCCCATAAGCCCGAGTAATTCCATGATCCTCCGCAATTTGACGAACAACTTTCTGGAAGACATGCAACGGGATCAACAATTTACAAATTTTATGGTTTCTACGTATTTCTCTAAGGGCATTTATACCATAGTTTGGACTTCTCTCTAGCATCAGTGCATTGATATTGCCTTGAACCTCCTTTAACATGGGATGCACCATATTAAAAAAATTGCAACAAAAGTTCATTAAAATAGGGGTATTTGGGACTTTGCACCCCCAAATACTCTTAAGATAGAGGAATTCATTCTCAGCATATATGTTTTTCTCACCTGACCATGCAAACTTGCTATGGATTGTCGTTCAGCACGACGCCGTTCTTTTTGCCTTTCCACTTCGATTTTATTCGCCTCTCTTTTCTTTCTATCTTTTTCCCGTTTTCTTACTTTTTCAATATTATCTTCTAGTAGAGTGCTTTTTCATCCCATTCTTCTTCGACTCTTTCAACAGATGCCTTCAATTAACAAAAAACGATAAAGTACAATGAGAAAATAAAAACTACACAAACTAATTTAACACACATATATATATGTACACAAAGAAAAAAAGAATATACCTATATGTCTAGCTTCCTATAAAAGATCAAATATTACTCTTCTTTGAATCCCGAGATCGTTGAATAATGTCTTACCTATGATAGCAAATGATAGTGAAAATAATATCAGCATTATGAATTAAATTACCCTTGTAGAAACAATGTAATTTTTGTACAATTGAGTCATCATAAATGAACCATTTGTAATGCTATTTGACTGCAACAATGTAGTGTCCTCCTGACACAAGGGCTCCTTTATGAAGAATAACTGCAACCCTTTGATACAACTGAACCTGCGGGTAACTTATATGACTTACTTAATACATATATTGAAAGAAAAAATATAACAAAAATTAATATGATTGGTAATACTTACATTGACATATTTGTCTTCTAATTCAAGCTCTTTTTTATCCTCGACAGGATTATCCAATTTTTCGATTGAATATTTATATCGCACAATATATACGGTTAATATTTCTGGGAATACTAAGAGGTTGTTCACTACATTCATTATTTGTATAGTTTGACAAACATCACATTCCACTTCACCTACCACCCCATTTTCTCTAGCAACATACGCTTCCCAATTATTCTTGATATTCATACATTCATAAGGATCATCTGAGTCGAAAGTAGCATACAATCTCTCTCATATGTATTTGCAGTTGTGATGTGATTGCAAACTGAGAGCCTCTCGACTAAAATAATTTTGCATATCCAAAAATTAGTTTATTACTTTTTAGAGTTTATGTTATACGATAAAAAAAAAAGGTAATTTAAAAGATGTGCTTACCTCCTTTGTCTATGTGAAAGTAAAGATCCATTTAAATGCACCATCATAAAGATCAAGCTTATCAAGTACAAGTTCTAGAAACTCATGAGCGTCTTGCTGCCGCCCGCATTGCGACCTAACATTACAAGGACGGAAATTAAAAATTGAGTATATAACTAAGAAAGTTTACCTACCAAAAAGCCTTAGAAAAGTCGTTGGATCAAATAAACCCTTGCCCGACTTCAAGGCAACCACAGAGTTGTGTAAGAAAACCCCAAAACATTGATTAAACACCATCCATTATAAAAGCTTGGGGACCTGCAAAAATCCAAAGGAAAATCATATATTATGTTTCATCATTTATCTCAAATATATACTTGGCATGATACATAAGTAATCATAGTTACACGTTATATATTTATACCACGCATGGAGAAAATATTTTATTAATAAATAACAAATACTTACAATCTCCAGTTGTACAATGTGTATGTAAGGCACACACTTGCAACACGACAGCGGCATAGCAGGAATTTCCAATATTTATTATCCCGCTATTCTGCAATCTGCACAATGAAATAAAAATTAGATATAAGTGTTTAAAAAGAAAAACATGCACTATACATATAAAACAAACATACCCTCCTTAATTCCCCCATCTCTTCCATTTCAATCCAGAGTACTCCGTATGAGAGAGATTGTAAACAAATTAAAAGGAATGGTATAGTTCCAGTAAAATATTAAAGTTGATAAAATTAAAAGGTGTTTGCAAAAGTTTAAAAAACACACACAAAAAAAAACAATGAAAAAGGTGTTTGCAAAAGCAAAATATCAAGTTGATAAATTAATGCAAGTTTGCTAGTCAAAAGCATATATGATCCAGTTTTGAAACACGTTTTATGCTTCAACTAATAAACTGTTTGTTTTCTTTCCAAAAATTTAGTTTAACAATGCTTTAATAAAAACGATATATGCTTCAAATACATAAGTCAAGGCTATTGTTATGTAACTAATCTAAGCTTTTTTTTTTTTTTTTTGAGGGGATAATCTAAGCTTTTTTTAAGTCAAAGAAAAAGAAAACAAATTCATAAGTAAAGAATTAATGATGGCTGATGCTGATACCAAATGTCACATTTTTTTTTTTTTTTAAGGAACCAATGGATCAAAATTTTGAAGAATAAATTTTATGATTCTACTAGTACTAGCTCACTATCAAATAATTGTACAGATGTCAATAACCAAAAGATCTAATCAAATACCAAATTAACAGGAAGCCATTAATTTTCAGTTGAAGTGGATTATAATAACTTCACTGCCATATTTTACTTCTCATTCAAAACATTAGCCAGGAACAAAAGTCCGAATTGAACGCCTAATCCATAAGTATCAAATTTCTCAAACATATATATTAAATTAGTATATAAATGACTTTATTTCAAATTACTCACTTGCCTTTAAAGATTCAAATGGCCACGCTCGAACCAGGTATAACTTATGTACCCTTTTGGAAAATTAATCTCAATGCATGAAAAGTCACTCAAAGTCAAGCAAATGATAGCTTTACATAATTAATTCAAATATATGCACATGCGAAATATGAATGTAATTATTAGCACTTTATAAACCAAAAGACGTACAATATTTGTTCTTAAGCTGATAAAACAATCTTAAAGATATGCAATATATAGTCTTAAACTGAAACAATGATAAAGAATGCCAACAAAATCAAAATTATATTTATTTCAAAATATCACGTTGTAGATTAATTACAGCTGGACCTTTTTTTTTTTTTTTTTGATAATTAATTATAGCTTGACTTTAGTCAGCTTGATTGTGATTGTGATATATAGAAGTATATTTTTTTTATGGATAATTGTGATATATTAAACAGATAAATAAACTTAATTACAATATGGCAAGAAAACATGAGTAAGTTATGTGGGCCCCATCCTATTGATTAAAAAACGAATGTTTGTGAAACAAAGATGATGCATTCAAATTAAAAATGTTAAGTCTTTCCATTGTTTTATGAGAAAGTGTGAGTATAAATCTTAAAAACTTGGTTGAATATGAGTTGGATTTCTCGAGCATCCTGTCCTCCTTTGGTTCCTGGTAAAAGTTCTCTCTAAAAAAGTTTACGCGGGCCTAATATTAGTTAATATATATAATAAAATAATTTATTAGATAATGTTTTGCACCAAAAATATCATAAAAAATGTAAAGATTAATTAGTGATTTCCGACTGGCGAAGAGTCAAATTGAAGATAAAAAGAATGTTTAGTACTTAAAAGGGTTATGAGCCTCATTTAAAATTACAACACATATAGGTACGAACCAATTGGAATATCCAAAACCCATCATCATATAATTATCAAGAACATCAAGGTTAATGACTATGGATTAAGGTTGGTTTTTCGCAGCTTAAAATTATTTCAAATTTGTTATTCGAATACAACCAAATCACAAAAAAAACTATCAACCACTGTATTAAATTAAAATAAAACCAACATTAGTAGGAATTAAACACATAACATCTTGATCATTTGGCCTCAGCCTTACCAACAGACTATAGCCTCGCTGACCTATTGTTGAGTAATTAGATATAAAATAGTTGTAGCACTAAGGACAACACTTTCGAATTGTAAATATATTTTAATATAAATTTTTCTCTTGCAAAATCAAATAGTATAATTTTGTCAAACATGGGGCTATAAGATATTGATGAATTCAAGAATTAACTAAGTGATGAGCTATCACAAATTAACAACCTCGGTCTCCACCACCCTCCGGTGAAAGTTGCGGTGGCAGCCGCATGCGGCACAACTAAGGTAAGCATCAGTCCCTTCTTGACCTCCGGCCATGAACTCCCGACATCCATCCACCGCGTGCCCTCCGATATTTGCTGCATGGTTCTTCTGGCATTCGGCATACCTCGCGGTTCGAACAATATGAGACCCTTCTTTCCTAACCACCCTTTTCTTCATTATTTCTCACTTTTTGGTTAACTATATAGACAAGTACAACCCTATTTTTTTCAGAATGAAAAAGTTACTATAAATAGATAAATTGAAAAATCAACTAAGCTTTTTCTTGATTCTTGAAAATGATTGAAGAACAATGAGTGAGCTATGTAGATTTGAATAAAATGTGGGAACAGCACTTTAGCCTAACCCTAGCAAGAGGGTATATTATATAGGCAAGATTTCAGTTCTTCCCCTTTGAAATCAAAGTTGTGGGAAGCATTTTTGTATTAATTAATTCTTGCACATGTTTCCACATGTATAATTTTTTGAGTGTAAAAATATTAATGAAACTTTTCTATTAGGATTTTGTCAAATCCACCACTTTGTGAGCGTAGATTCTCTTTTAAATAGGAGTTAATAGTGATTACTTTTGTGTGATTGTGATTTGTGAGCGTAGATTCTCTTTTAAATAGGAGTTAATAGCAATTACTTTTGTGTGATTGTGATATTTGTAATAGATAATTTACATCATTGTAATATTCTTTTTTTTTTTTAAAGCTATGATACTCCCTTCGGTTTTTTTTTATATTTGTAACTTTGGCGAAAAATATTGTTCACTTTTATTTGTTGTTTTAAAAATTCAATGTAAAATTAATTTTTTTTCTATAAATTTTACCCTTTTTGTTAATGATGTCTTCCTTTGGTTCCTGGTAAAAGTTCTCTCGAAAAAAGATTACGCGTGCCTAACATTATATTAGTTAATATATATAATAAAATAATGGGATAATTACATCGACCTCCCCTGAGGTTTGGGCTAATTATTGCCCAATCCCCTCGCAATTTCATAATTACATCCACCTCCCTCCACATTTGAAAAATCTTACAAAATGATGTGAAATGACCATAATGTCCTCGTCATATTTAATTTAAAAAAAAATAAAAAAATATATTAACAAAATGTCCTATTTACCCTTGCAAGGGATAATTACATCGACCTCCCTGAGGTTTGGGCTAATTACTACCCAATCCCCGCGCAATTTCATAATTACATCCACTTCCCCTCACATTTGAAAAATCTTACAAAATGATATGAAATGATATATAAAATTACAATACTGCCCCTGCAATAATACAAAATTACAATACTACCCTTGCAAAAATTAATTTTATACATAAAAAAAAAGACTCTAACCCTAACCCCCCACCCCACCCCACCTCCACCGTCCCAAACCCACAAATATCCTCCAAGGCCGTGTCGTCGGCCTGGTTCGAACCCTAGGCCTTCCAGGCCGGTGGCGCGGCCTGGGAAGAGATTTGCGGGGTTGGGGACGTCGGGTGAGGGGTTAGGGACCAGCGGGTTCGGGGTTGGGGGTTGGGGACCAACGGGTGCGGGGGTTGGGGGTTGGGTTTGGGGGTTAGGGATGGTGAGGGTTTTTTTTTTTATAAAAATAATAATTTATATTAAAGCCGACACCAAAACACCCCAAATCCGTATTAACCGCCGCATCAAACAACCCAGGTTTCTGCAGCTTCAGGCTCAATCCGAAAATCGAATTTAGTTCTTTTGCATGTGTGGACTCCTCTAGGTTGGGTTTCGTTCAACTTCAATGCAAGTAATAATTCCTTTTAAAGGTTGTATAGGGATTTGATTTAGGGATGACTAAAAGATGAGAAGGATGAAGAAACTTGGGAAATGGATTTTAAAGAAACAAAAACTGGATTCACTCCAGGGGCTTTACAACAAGGCTTCACACCTATCTTCCAAATCTGAATTTTATTCATAAACTTCATTATGTTGTCTAATACAGTCATATATATAGTTGATAAATGACGTTTTAATGACTAGTTAATAATGCTGAAAATATTAAGTGCATGAATAGACCCTACATTTCCCTAGAAAATTAATCTAAATGCATGAATCCATTTTCACAAATAATTCTGAATACATTTATCTAAGAATAGACCTAAATGCATGATTGTTAATAACAAACTTCTTCACTTTCCTAGGTGATAAATCTGAAAATTCTAAATGCATGCAAGTACCTCCTTAAATGACCACCATTAAATATATCTGGATTAATGTAGATAATCCTTGTTCCAGCCATAATGAAAATGCTTAATGAAAATGCTTAATTTCAAATCTTCTTCTTGATCTTCGTATGATAAATTTTGAATTACTTAGATTTGAAGTCATCATCAGAATTTAATTTGGATTCAAATTTTTTATTGTAGGCGACGGGGACATATTGCAATCATGTAAGGATGACTCCAGAATCCATGAACGAAAATTTTCTCCTTATGGGCAAAAAGGAACCATCAAAAAAATATTAGAACCAAGAATGCCTGGGAGCACACACTTAGTGAAAAAACTAGGGAAGATGATGCATTTTTGTGTCAACAATGTGAAATTACGCACAACGCGATCCGATTGTGTATAGGCCCATTTTTTCCTGATGTTCTTATAGTACATGTCAACCACCATGGTCCCAAGGGGACAAAATTTAAATTTCCCGTCGACTACGAAGAGAAAGAAGTGGAACTTACAGACATGATTGGCAATGTAAGTTTTTGTAAGTTCCATTTATCATGTATTTCTTTTAAAAAAATTTCTTTATATAGTGAGACTTATATTTTAACTTCAGGTTCGACATTATGAAAGAGTCAGCTAGCGCTATTCTTCATCTTGCAGACGTCACAGTAGAAGGTCATTACATTGCAGTTGTATCATGTAGTAGATGAGTATGGTTTGTGTACAATGATATAGAGGTTAGACAAATTGTAGCAAACGCGTATTAAATTCAAAGTTTACTTTAGTGCTAATATTTGTTTTGCTACATAGGTAACACATTCTCCCACAGACAAAGGATTCGCCCAAAATTTATATCTTATATTTTATAGAAAGTTTGATAGATGGGTAATCCTTTTCTCTTTTTGTGTTTATATATATATTACACGGTTTAATATCATTGTGAACTTCATAAAGAAGTCATAACGGAAAGGTCATTTTTGTACATTTAATAAATTAGGGGGAAGTGTAATCACCCCATGAAGTAGTTTTTTTCCCCTCGTTAATTTTGCTTTATTGTGTTTTTTGTTCATGGAAGGCGTCTGTCGCAATTGAAGAACGGAATGACGAAACTATTGTTCAAAGGGAAGAAAATGAACAGGTATTCCTTTTTTCTTTGGGTTCATTTATGTGTGTGTTCAATTTGTTTCTTTCTTTCTTTCTCATTTTACTACATTTTGGTATTTGTTCATGAAAGCCATCTGTCACAATTGATGAATAGCGAACTGATGATAATACTCTATATATTGGAAGAAAGTGCTCAAAAAGAAAGGAAGAACAATGAGAGGGAAAAGAGGAGAATTGATAGGGGACAAAAGAGAGATAACATGATGCTGGAAAACGAAAAATCTGGTGAATTAACTTTACCTGATTTGCATCATCGGGTAAGAAAATTAAAAATTTAAACAAAAAATTCTCTAATTTCTCTAATATAGATCGTTCCCGCCCCTCTGCGGGAATCGGCTAAGTCAGCCTCACTCTCGTCCCGAATGAGGTGTCTTGAAGGAGGTTAGTTGGAATGATGAAGTAGCACACTAGAGTTGAAAGAATACTTAGATTATTACATGGATGGATTACAACTTCTTAGATGTAAACTTGGAATTTCCCCTTGGTTGCCTACAAATGAAGTGGAAGCTCCTATATATACAAGTTGGCATCCCTAATGGATGAACAAGATCAATCCTATCTAACGGCTAATATTAACTCTCTAGAATATTCCTACATCTAGAACATTCTACAAAATCCTACTACACTATCTCTACATTATTCTAGAACATTCTACAATGTTCTACTACATACCAATGTTTTACAAATCGGACCGGACATCGAACCGGTAGCCTTACTGGTTACTGGTTAGATCGGTTTAACCGTTTTAACCACTGGTTCAACCGGTGTGACGTCATTACAAAATAATAATTTAATTTAAGTTTTAATGTATGTAATCAACTATTTTAAAAAAAATCTTATCCATCTTTTCAAGTTTATTTCCACAAACTATATGTTATCCCATGACCAATTATTTTTCCTACAAATCTTGAGTTGAGAATGAATGATAGCAACAAAATTACAAGTATGATAACATGATATCAAGACAATAATTCAAATTATAATAAACACCATATCAAAACAGTAATTTTATTGCTAATCACCTATGAAAAAGAGAAAATATTGATGAATTTTGTCACCGAATTTGAAGTTGGGGAAAAAATGACTTTTCTAATGAAATTGATGCTCGAATATCTTTCTATAACTTATTATATAATTTTTTTTTTCATGTTGATTTTGTTTGATTCAAAGTGAAAAATAGAAGAAGAGATGTGAGAGTATTTTTGAAGTTTAAAGGTCGCGGAAGAGAAGTAAAAATTCATTGCGTAATTTTTTATTTTTATAAGTGGACTAGTGGTATCGGTTCACTGGTTCATTGGTTTTACCAGTTTTTGACCGATTTTTTTCGGTTCAAACTGGTCAGGAACAAAGCTGGTTTTGAAGGATTAACCGGACCGGATTGGCAGCCGGTTACCGGTTAAACCGATCGAACTGGCAACTCCGGTTTGGTTTTTAAAACACTGCTATATACTACCTACATGTTTCTAGAACCTTCTATGAGGTTCTACCGCCTTCCATAACCTTCTGCAACCTTCTAGAATCTTCTAGAAGAGTCTCCAACCTTCTAGAGTCTTCTACAAGGTTCTCCATCCTTCTAGAAGGTTCTCAAATCTTCTACACTTCTCTAGACTATTCTAGGATGGCCTAGAATATTCCGCAATTTTTCGCCCTAGTGTAGAACCTTTTGGAATGCTCTGTACATGTGTAAACTTTCTAGACCCATCCGGAATTATGTGGAACACCCTGGAGATTTCTAGAAACCTCCATTTCCATGCTTGTTTGCCCCATTAGCCTGCTCAATTGGATGAGCCGGCTTGGCTAGATTGTCCCGTACGTTGCTTAATTGGTTGGGACGCCCTCCTGGCTGCCCGTGGCGTGCGTCTGTCGCGCCTGCCTCATCCTGGGTCGGCCATGCCACTTGCCTGGCCACCCGTCCCTGCTGCTTGGCTAGCCCGGCCCCCTGCCTGGCTACCAAGGTCCTCTCTCGGGCCACGTCCACACTCCCCTGAGCCACGCTACAGTCCATCGGGTCTCTCAGTTGCGTCATTTTGCCCTTGCAAAATTTTGAGTCGTGACAAAAGGCAAGTAAAAAGGAATAGCAAAAAAAGGCAAGGGAAATGAAAATGGCAGAATCTGCAGTAGTAACTTTAGCTTAATTTTCTAGCTGAGGTAACTAGTAAATTCCCCTACCTACTTTATTGACTTATGTTGCAATTGTAGTTCTTATTAAATTAAATATGACATATTCACTCACAATAACACTTTGTTGTAATTTCTGACATGCATCACATGTGCAAAAAGGGTGAAAATGCCCCTAAGCAGCTGCATGATAATCCAAATCCAATTATCATAAGGGAAAAAAAAGCTGCAGGATAATCCTACCCAGTTTAGTGTCTTTATTATAGTTTCCTTGAATGTGCCAATTGATGACTCTCTGCAGTTTTTTATTTTATTATTATTATTGATTTGAGAATTTGATTTGTAGTTCTCTTAGGGCATCTCCAACCGTAGGCTCGGGGCACGCGTGAGGGTCGGGCTGGACTGGAACGCCGTCTCCAGTGGTGGGGCGGGGCGGCTTGAGGGGCGGCACGGGCTGGGCAGCGGTCGCATCGGGGAATGGCGCGGGGAACGAGGGCCGCGTGAAAGAATGAGGAAGAAAAGGGGCACGTGTATTTCAATTAAAATTATTTTAAATGTAATAAAATAGTTTTAATTGTGTGAAATTTGTAATTAAAATTTGTAATAATTGATAATATTAGAATAAAATTTTTAATTTTTGTTTTAATTTTTTAGAATTAGAATAAAATTAAAATGTTATTATTAATTATTTTAATTACAATTCTAATTATCAATAAATCAATAATGATAACATTAAAAATGATTTTAATTATTTCTTCTATTTAAAAAATAGTAATTAAAATTTTTAAATAGTTTTTTAGTGTATTTGTTAATATTAGAATAAAATTAAATATTAATTTTATTAATTTTAACTAAAATTCTAATTATTAATGATTTATAACATTAAAAATGGTTTTAATTATTTCTTGTATTTAAAAAATAGTAATTAAAATTTATAAATAATTTTTTAATATATTTGTTAATATTAGAATAAAATTAAATATTATTTTTATTAATTTTAATTACAGTTCTAAGTATTAATGATTTAATAAGAATAAATCAAAAATTTCCTCCTAAATTAGAATTAGAATTACTTGAAAATATAAAAATACACTAAGGTACAAATAATTTAAATTAATACTTAAAGTAAGAAATATTTAAAAACATACTTAAATCAACAAGATACGTAAATTAGACAATTTACATTTATTGTTAATCGTGGGTGTGCAGTTGATTTAATCTTCTTGGTTTTTTTTTTTATTTCTTTCGTGTTTGTTGTAACTGTCATCTTGTTTTTATGTGTGCCGTTTATTTAATGTTATAATTTGAGTTTTAAATTAATTTTTATTTTTATTTAATATTTAATTATTATTACTATAATATTTTAAATTAATTATATTATTAAAATATTTATTATTATTATTCTAGCATTATTATTATTATTAATATCAATATTAAAAATAATATTTAAACTATTATAATAATGGTGAGAGTGTGGAAGAAATTAAATTGGAAGAAATTGAGTTTAGGAGCCCACCATTGGAGATGACCACCCAGAGCCCGGGCTGGCTCGGGGGCTGCCCCGGGGGCTAGCCCGGCAAAACCATTGGAGATGGCCTTATACCCCGTTTTTAAATCTTTGTTTCCATTATTTTTTGGGGATGTCTCAAGAGAAGATTCTCTTTCTTAAAATTGGATTATTTTCCTCAAAACTACACCTATACATAATAATGATTTAACGCCACTAAATTTTCGTCAAAACGCTATTTTTAAGTGCATACATGTAAAAACATATATAAAAAAAATTATTTTTTGTAACTCTTAAATAAAACATTGAACTTAAATATATTACGTGTGGAGCTTTGAATCTTCCCTTAAGTCAAATTCATTTGCTTCAAATCCAACCCCCATTGGTCTTTCATTAGTTTCTTATCATTCAAACTTATGGCTCACATGAATATTCACAAAAAATTGCAAGATTATAAAAACTTCATACAAAACTCCACCCGGGTTCCTTCTTTTTCGCTCCTATTTCCTTCATCGATCCTCTGATTTTCAGGACACGATCCCACTCTCCCACATCAGCGCATATATTCGACAGTGAAATGTATGCTCCAGCATCAGACGGCTGCGATGACATGATCTTCTCAGCAGCTAGCTTCCCAAGCTCATGATTACAATGCACTTTGCAACATGCAAGCAAAGTTTCCCAAATTAAAATATCAGGCTCTATATGCATGTTCATGATAAACCTCTCAGCCTCTTCTAATCTTCCTGCACGACCAAGAAGATCCACCATACATGTGTAATGTTTGTGACCAGGCTCAATTCCATAGTCTTTAATCATTGAATTAAAATGAAAATACCCTTCTTCGACCAAGCCAGTGTGACAACAAGCAGATAGAACGCCAACAAAGGTAATTGAATCAGGCTCTATTCCTGATTTCTTCATGAGATTGTATACTTCTAAGGCTTCTGATCCATTTCCGTGCTGAGCATAGCTAGCAATCATCGTTGTCCAGCTAACTAAATCGGGATTCTTGATTTGTTTAAACACTATATCACAATCACCGATACTTCCATGTTTA
Organism: Penstemon newberryi var. newberryi; assembly: GCA_030819805.1. Classification (NCBI taxonomy): domain Eukaryota; kingdom Viridiplantae; phylum Streptophyta; class Magnoliopsida; order Lamiales; family Plantaginaceae; genus Penstemon; species Penstemon newberryi. The sequence goes on from JAUALY010000001.1 coordinate 16,975,178, forward strand.
GAATACATCATGATAAGTGAACTTCCTACCGACGATTCCGATTCTAGCCTGAGTTTAATGACATGCGCATGCAATTGAATACCAATGGCTGATTTATTCGAAGATGCAAGAGCCCCAAGTATAGATGAAATTGTGAACTCATCAATACTCGTACCAAAGAAAAGCATGTCATGGAAAATCTCAAGAGCTTCTTGAATGAGCCCCCTTTGGCAAAATCCCGAGATCAACGTGGAAAAAGAAACCTGATCTTTGAAAAGAATCATGTGAAACACAATTCTAGCTGAATTTAGATCACCACACTTTGAGTACATATTCAATAATGCCCGATCAATGCTCTGCTCGTCAAAGCCACACCGAAATGAGTACCCGTGAATTTCTCGACCCAGCTTAATGGATTTAAGTGCAGAACAAGCCATAAGAAGAGCAGTTAAGCTCATTTCATCTATTGTGTATTCTTTAAACATATCTTTAAACATATGAACGGCCTTATCTGCACACCCATGTTCTGCAAAACCAGCAATCATTGAGGTCCAAGTAACGTTATCTTTCATTTCAAGTTGCTCAAAGGATTTAAAAGACTCCTCTAACTCGCCACATTTTGAATACATTGTTAAAATAGAACTGCCAACAGAAACATCCGAAACCAAACCAGATTTAAGAGTATAGACATGTAACTGTCTCCCTAAAGTTAGACTATCTATTATGCTCAAGATACTGGAAGTACTGAATTGATCAGGTGCAATGCCTAGCTCTAGCATTCCCTTAAATAAAATAATTGCTTTCTCATAAACGTTGTTCTGAGCATATGCGGAAATCATATTGTTCCAGATACCTACCTGCTTCAGATCATGTGTCTCGGAAAATGCCACTTCAGATGAATTAATGGCTCCTACTTTTGAGTACATTGTTATCAAAGATGACTTTACCACTGAATTTGAACAGAAACCAATCTTTAAAATCAAGCAATGGATCTGTGTGGCTTCATTAAACATAGCCGATATAGCACACGCTGCAAGCACACTTGAGACTGTGTAGTGGTTCATGTCCACACCCGTTTTTCGCATTTCATCAAGGACTAAAACAGCAGAAAATAAATCACCCTTATGAGCAAAACCAGAGATGATGGCAGTCCAAGAGACGACATTGCATACCGGCATTAGCTTAAATTGCTTCATAGCATCACACATATCTCCACATTTGGCATATAAATCAACAATAGCAGTGCCCACAAAAACATCAGCTCCTGCACCACTTTTTATCACCCGCCCTTGAATACTTTTCCCGAAGTTAAGTTCCTCAAGTGCAGCACAAGCAGTCAAAGCACTCGAAAACGTGAAGGAATTCGGGATTAATGAGCCATGACTACACATTCGGTTGAAAGTTTCCAAAGAGACCCAGTTTTCCCTATTCTTAACAGCTCCGGTAACCACTGCATTCCAACAAACCACGTTTTCACAATGAACATCGTATAACACCTTCAAAGCATCATCCATTCTACGACACCTCGAGAACAAATCTATCATTCCAGCCCTTACATACCCATTTGAAAAGAACCCGTTCTTCATAACGAGTCCATAAACCTGCTCCGCACGTGCTACACGCTCCAAAGCACTGCAAGCAGAAAGAACACTGCCATAAGTAAACTCATCTATATCCACCCTCTGTCTATACAGTTGACAAAACACTCTCCAAGAATCGTCGAAAAGAGAATTCTTATTACATCCCAAGATCATCAAATTCCAAGTCACTAAATTCGGTTCAGGTATTTCTTCAAACAGCTGGAATGCACAATTAATGCGACTGATTTCCGAGTAAGAGTCAAGCAAATTGTTGGAGGCAACAATGTTAGAATGCAATACGCCGGTTTTTAGTAAAATGGTATGAACTATTTTGGTTTCTTGGAGTGTTAAACCTCTTAAATTGGTTGGGTTAGTGAACAAGTCATGTGGTTTGAGCTTACTACTATGATATTCGCCATATTCGATTGATGGGACTTCAATTAATGCAGCAGAGGAAATGAATTTACGGCTTAAACATGATAAAGTTTTGTTCTTCAAGGGGTGAAATATGAAGCCATTCATTTGGATTCACGGGAGGAGAGATTTACTTTTCTTGAGGCGCCAAATTTGAAAATAAGGCTATTCGGGTGTTGATTGTTTCAGAATGCATTTGATAAGTGTCATTTCAGGTTCAAATGCAAAAAATTGAAATATAAATATAAGTTAGCTGCAATAGATGCCGTCGAAAAAACTGACGATAAATTCTGACCTCCATGTATGTTCGTTCGGAAGGTACATTTTTGCGGGAAAATCAAGACTGCATAAAATGCTGATGTAATGTAATTTTTATTAAAAGTATGTTTATATTGACATGACTCATGACTAATCGCATTCTTTTTGTATATTTGTTCTCCTAAATTTTTGGTACAAGAAGTATCCCTCTTATGAATGTAGTGTATCACCGATTCATTTCTCAGCTATTTCACAGCGAAGACGGTCTCACGTTTAGAGCACGTTAATTACTTGAAGGTTTAATATTAGGTGAAAGGACGAAAATGCCCTTCCAAGTAATGCACGTGTTTTGCACATGAGGTCGTCTCCGCCTTATAATAGCCGAAAAAATGAATCGGTATACCCCACATTGACATTGTATTCATATGGTGGAGGTGTTCTATGTCCTATCACTCGGTCTAATGTTTTAAATGATAACTAAAATAAGGGAATAAAGTTATAAAAGCGTGACATTATAATCAAATAAATACTTAATGTATTCAGTTAAGTAATCGCCCTAATGTTATCTGGGACATTATTCCAAGGAGAAGCAATTATGTCAAATTTTTGCAAGGTGCAATTTTGTGCTATGGTTTTAGTTTTCCGATGCTACTTCATAAAAATGTTTTGTATGAGGATATGGAAATGTTTTTTTCACTCTTTTGGTGTATTAATTTTAGCTTGGTTTATTTTCCATATGAATTAAGTGTTAAATCACAGAACTGCAATTAAATTAATGCCCAATTAAACTCCTTTTCCTTTAAAAACTGTTCATCTCCAGTTAATTACCCTCGAGGTACTTCATGACTTGATAAATTCATAATCACCCCCTTGAAGAACGAAACTTTATAAATTTTGCTTTACTTCGAAGTTAGATGATCCTAGTTCGAAATTGAAACTCCATGGGGGTATAATCAGTGACGTAGCCAAAAAATTATTATACCGACATCATTGTAATACTAGAGATTACATTGAATTATTTTAATAAAAAAGAAATACTCAAAATAAACTTCAATCACAACCAAACAAGAGTACCCACTAATGTATTAAAATCGTTACACTTAACCCCCCTTAGAACTTCCGGTAGGACTGTCAATCGGGCCTTGTCAGGCGAGCCTTAAATAGCTCGAACTTAAATATTGTCGAGCTTTATAGCTATAGGCTTAAACTCGGCTCATAATTTTTTTAATATCTCTGGCTCAAACTCAGCCCATTTAATTTTTCGGGTTTCGGGTCTATATCGGGTTTGTTAATATAAACAAAAATAGCTTGACATATAAAATATTTAGATTACCGATAAACATATGAATAGACTACTATTACTTAATACACGAGTATTAAATAATGTCTTAACTGAAAGATCGAGTTATTTGCCCATATTTTTTAAGATATGTTTGATTAACTTTTGTATTTTTTATCTTTTATTAAATATTTTTCCTTCGAGTTTTGGCCTTCAAGTATGCAATTGATATGCTAATATATATGTGAGTTTACATTATAACTTTTTGTAAAGTTTACTTGTTTCAAAATAAAAACAGTAATTAGTGAGTATAACTACAATACAAATAATTAATCGTAATATTTAAAATAATTATATGTTCGGGCTTTATTCGGGTTGAGCCGTGTTAGGCTCATGTTCAACTCATAAATTGATCGGGTTAAATATAATGGCTCAAACTCGACCCGGCTTACAAATATTATGGTTAGAGCCAATTTTAATCGGGTCGAGCCATCGGGCTTCGGGTAGGCCCGGCTCAATTGACAGTCCTACTTTCAGGGGTTCGGGTACTCATATTTTATTTTATGTGGTTAAGTGTAAACTCTAAGAACTTCTGGGAGATTAAGTGTCAATTGTTCTAAACTCGAATTTGAAAAAAAAAAATGATTGAATCATTCGGACAATATACAAACATCTTTCTCTATGTACGTGATCATGAAGACGGTTTATAATAATTTTGTGCAATATTGTAAATGAAAAAAAAAAAAAATATATATATATATATATTATAGATTTGAAAGTAATTAAACTTTTAACATCACACACTAAATAAAACTTGTAAAAAAAAAAGGTTTGATCCCCTTAATATAGGAATTTTACTTCAAATAATTTGGGTCCATGACAAGATTAATATAATACAGCTGGTCTGAGTGTTCTAGAACATGGTTACTTCCCGAATCTAAGTATATATAGCAATAATCAAGACGTGACCCCAATATATACATGACGTGGAGGTGACACTACTAAAGAAACTCAAAATCTCAATCGAATATTTGCAACGGAATTACATTGATTGGAAATTCGGGTGAACTTGCAACCGAATTTTTTTTGTTGGAATCTGGGTTGAAGTTGCAACTAAAAAACCTTCAATGTAACTAAAGGCATACATAATTAGAGTATATCATGAATGTCACCATCAAATTAGAATTTAATAAACATTCAGGTACTTGGATTCAATAAACATTATTAAAATTTAAAAAACTACCTCTTCACTTTCGATTTAATTCAGTAAAATTAATCTTATCCATAAGAGGTGTTCTAATATAGTGTATGTTTTGCAGGCTTGGATTAATTGGGGCATTCTAATTCTTTGTTTCCAAATCCATATGATCATTAACACCGCAATATAACTAGAGATTGTTTTGTGGAATGATTATATATAACGTGGTGCAATCAATTTAACCATTGTTGACAATACATGGCGTTGATAAAATCCTAGCGCACCATTATTATTATTATTATTTGGGTAAAAGTTTCATATATACTTTGATTATAACAATAAGGACATATGTAGTTAATATCATAAAATATTGTGTGATTTTTTTTGAGAAACAAGACTTTAATTTTTTTAAATATTATTTTCTTAAATAGAAAATATAAATTAAGGTCACATTTAAGTTAAACTTATATTTTTCGAAAAGTTAAAATTTTAATTTCACATCAAATATAATTACAATTAAAAATTAAAAACATCTTCTTTTATGTGTATTTTATTACTACTAATCTTTTATATATTATTATTTCCAATTTAAAGTATTTATTCATTAATCTTACAACTAACTTTTTTATAATATTAATTAAGCAAAATCACATATATATTTTGACTATTTACCAAGTAAATTCAAAATTTTCATCTATTTTGGATATAGTTTGTCACTATTTTTATATTATAGGCTTTTTATAACATTACAAAAATTTATTTGCTATTTGATATACTATTAAGTTTATTTAACTATAAATTACATATCATGAGATTATCTCATAATTTCAAACGTGTTTATCGTAGTTGTCATACGCTAAACATGCATTCCTATTTAATTTGTGCGTGTGTAATGTGTTAAATGAGTATGGTATCATTTTTCTTTCTTATTCACTGTACTTATATTTTATTTTTTGTTCATCAAAGGTGTTTGTCCAATTGTCCCATTTGTCAAAGAATGGAATGACAAAAGTATTCAAAGGGAATAGAAAATGCTAAAACAAGAAAATGAAAAAATAAGATAAGTCAAAGGAACAAGAACATTGACATGGAAGGAGAGAATGGAATTAGAAGGGAAAACAAAAAACTTGCTAGAGTAAGTTCACTTGATTTGCATAAAAAAAAAAAACTAGAAGTTGAAAGTATATTCTCTAATTTATTGAATTTATGTTGCAGTTTTAATTTTAATTGAATCTGGAATAAGATTATTAACGCAAGAATGCGCATCACATGTTCAGAAGTTTGTCAAAGTTCTGGTGATGTCCTTGAAAAAATGCAGGATAACACCCAGTCATCAAAGAACTCGACATTATAAGAGTGACTTGCATTTTCAGAGCTCATTGTCATGAACCTAGGAACTTAGCCTCAACTACAAATTCGACTTATCAATTTTGCTCTATAGTAGGTTAAGTCAGCTTCTTTATCTCAGCAACATCTTCAAGTGCCAAGAAGACATGATGCCGCACCCCAACATTTGGCATGCCCGAGATTTCTGGACACACATACCAAAAGATATAGAAAATGGCCAATGGGGCACGAGCAATGTATTCAAAAGCGGACCGGATGCAGCCGAAAGCCTCACTGGTTATTGGTTCGATCGGGTAAGACTATTGATTCAACCGGTGTAACGTCATATTATTATGCAATATTTATAAATATTTTTCAATCCATCTAAAATACAATTATAATTAAAATAATTGTCATTTTTTGTCAAAAAAAAAAAATCAAATTTTTTCTTGCAAAAAAGACAAAATGTCTCAAAAATCACAATCAATGTCAAAAACCTTAATTTTTAAGTATCAAGGATTCAAACATTCAAAACGAAACAACAAGATTCAAAAATCAATCAACCAATGTACAAAACATAGACCAAAGTCCTGATCAATGTCAAAAACATAATTTTTTAGTATTCTTCAAGGCTTCAAACATCCAAAACATGACAACAAGACTCAAAAATCAACTAACCAATGTCGAAAACAGTCCAAAGTACCACACAAAGAAACAATAATGTCTCAAAAGGCAAAAACCAAAATTTATGGAATCTTTTGAAGGTAAAACTATAAAATATCTCATCTTCATCAAGTGAATAATTTAAAAATCTATGCTTGAAACTATTATAATACATAATTCATCTTTAAATCACAAATTAGAGTAACAAAAAGCACAAACATCTGAAACAAGGCAATGAAGGAAAGCACCACTTGTAAGCTTAGTTAGAACTTATCAACAAATAAAGTATTGAATTGACGGTAAAACTAATAAGTATTAATTCAATTTCAAACTTGTAAATTTAATTATATTGAATCTCAAACAAGAGTTGAAAGAAATACCAAATGACAAAACCTCTAAATTTTAGACAATTAAAAGTTACCTAAAAATTAATGTGAGGAAATCGATTGGGAAAAGATTGAAAAAATCCACCGATGTTGAGATTAGTTTCTCAGTCTCAACTCTAAAAAACAACATTATTTTGCAATTTTGTTGTAAACAAATCCAAAGCCCCCGATGGAGAAGGAAAGGAATGGAGAAAAAAGGCAAAATTAAAGTACCTAGCCCTTGTTGTAAATATCATATATTAGTGGGTATTCCTATTGCTAATATAATAGTTTAGGGACTTAGTTGTAATATATCCATTTATGGGCTTCCATCTTGTAAATGGTCTTTGTACCCTACTTGTAACTTGTTTGGATATAAATAAGAGTTCTCCCCTCCCCAAAAATACAACCCTAATTATTCTACATATTATCTCTGTGTTCTTCTTTCTTTCTCTTTACAGTTGTTATATTGTTATCAATCTCTTTACCTCAATCACTAAACCAAAGAGCTATAATCAATTATTTACAACACGTTATCAGCACGAGTTTGCTCCATAACTCGATTTCAAGGTTATCACAATATATCACAAAACAAGAGAGAAAAGAGGGAAACACTTTGAGATGTAGATTTTCGGATTTGCATGCAGTAGCTTCAGTTTTTCGATCATTACAGTCTTCTCCACCGTTGGATCATTTTTAAATTTGAACCGAAGGTTCATCACACCAGGATCTTAATTTGGACCGTTCGGATCGTCATTCCAGAATTTGTAAATAAAACGAAAGCCACCATAACTTTACGAAAAAGTTAAAGGAAGTAGCCTTATCCTCTCTCTGGTATGATCAAATTAACAAATTCGTAGTGTCAATAATTCATATTACTTGGTGTTATTAACAATTTTCAAGTAAGCCCGAATATTTTGAACTCTTATGAATTATATGCTTTAAATCTGAGAAATTTATGAATCTAAAGCATGCTATAGCGTTCAAGTTTAATTATTATTCATAAGAACTGAAGTTGTTTATCTATTCGAAAATTTTGATGGGGTTATGTTACTTAATTCGGTACCCTAATTTTGTGATCTAAATTTATGCTTACCTTTAGATTCATACTTTTGTGATTTGGAATACATGAATTGCATGATTTAATCCATGTATTATTTGGCTTGAACCGATTCATGTAAACAAAAAATTTTGGTTTGATTTACATATTGTTTGTGATCAAAATTTCGGCTTCAACTTTGTCTTTATTAGCATGAACATTATGATAATGCAAGCATGAGAATTTTAACTAAATTCAGAATTTATATGGAAATTCTTGTATGATATGATTTTTCGAATTTATGGAAATATGTTTACACGGAAGTCGTAATTTTCTGAGCATGTTATTCTTGTGCGATTAACCTGAAACTTTTATTGAAGCATGCTAGTATAATATAGAAACCGATTGAAGTTTTTCAGATTTGTTGGACATGTAATTTGTTCTGAAAAAAATTGTTTTCTATGAAAACTAATATGCAATTTCCCGTTTGAATATTTGGAATTATGTAACTTGCTATATATTCTTAGAATCTTCTTGAAAATAGCTTTCTAACCATGTGCCCAGATTATTTTTTGGATAAGTAATTACTAAATTATTTGAGTTTTAAGCCTCTATAAATTACTTAAATAATCTGAAAATTGTATACATTGCCACTAATTTGTTATTAATGTTGGTAGATTCCATCATTTGAGATTTTGGTTTGTTGAACAGAGGCCAAATGTTTTACATACATGAGGAATTAATTAACCTATGTTTCTTGAGACAAAATATGGGACTTACGTGCTCTCATAATTACGGCACTTTGAAGAGTTAATTAACTGCTAATGATTTATATTATGTCGATTGATCGAATTATATTTTAAGTGCAATTTTTATGATTTAATGACATGCAGTGTGATAAAAGCCCATATGATATACATGTTAATGGTAGACTTTTATAATGGCATGTTTATGTACAATTTGAATAATGCTATAATATTTCTGATACTAGCATGCTTAGACCTTTATTATCATATCGGTTGAAGAACTTGATGTTGGTAATTATTGTTGTGTTTGGACCTCTCAATTTCGACAAAGAAACTGTCCAAATCGATTATTTCATGAAAATTGTATGATTATGTTATGTTTATATAATCCAGAGAGTTACAAAATTATTTTTGGGCATGCTAGATAAATATGAAATTCGATGAAATAATTGTATTGCATGTCTATCTTGAATTGTTATGATTTATGGTGATTACATGGATGAGAGCATATGTCTTTGGTATAAACTGAAACTCTGTAAATTAGAGTTGTGGTACTTTTAAAATTGGTATGGAATTTGGGAACTATGTTTGATTCTATGAAATTTCAGTCGATTATACTCTGAAATTATGTTAGCAGTTCTGATGGAGATGATTGGATATGTATTATTGCTAATTCCTTGAAGGTTTGAAATTTTTATATTATGTGATGTCAGTTTATGATCTTGAAATATGCATATAAGGTACTGCTCGATATTCACATGTCTTGGAATATATTTAGCAATTGTTTATCATTTCTTTTTAAACTAATTAGCCAATAGTTATTCATGGAATTTATATGCGAGGCATGCATATGATATCTCATTTATTTATCATGTTTTATTTTTGGGGGCACAAGTTTCTAAATTGATAGGTTTATTGGCTTTGATTTTATGTTTTATATTATGCATGTGGTGAATGGTTATATATAATTGCATGATAAATGAATGTGAGTGAACCTGAGGTTCACGGGTATTGGGACTGGAGTTCCCTCGGATTAAAACAACATAGTTCATTATAAATAGAACCAAAGGGGTACAATTATAATTACTTATGGAGGCTATAGGCCCGTAAGATACAAATACTTAAAAGGGTTCGATTAAATTAATTATGGAGGCTATATGGACAATTGTCGGGGACAATTTGCTAACTAATACCCCAAAAGGTTGATGTTATGGTTCTGATCAAGAAACACTTGGATGAGGTCCTTAGGTTGGACTACTCATCAATTGAGGATCCCAGAAACTTTGGGATGCCCTGGCTAGTCTCTTTGATCATCAAAAGACTATTCTTGTTGCCAGAAGCGACGAATAGGTGGAATACTTTGATGTTTTGAGTGGTATGAACCACATTTAGATTTGAACTATGTTTGGTTTATTTTGGACCACATTTTGGGTGGCTTTGTTTTAATATGATTATTATGGTATTTAGTGGTATTAGCTCGATTTACTTTTTCAAGTAAATGTTTAAATTGGAATATATTTGGTACCTAGGCATGACATGTGGGGAAGAATGTCTGGCATATAGTGAAAAAACGCACACTATCCTAAGGGATATACTATATTTTGTTAATATAATGCCTAGTAAGACCTCTATGACAACAATATCTGGCACATATGGTTTGATAGATGGCTTTGGAAATGCCCACCTTATGTTGTCAAATGGCACGGTTTTAGCCATTAAAGAGGCTATGTATGCTCCACATTCAAGGAGAACGTTGTTGAGTTTTAAAGATACTCGAGCTAATGGTTACCACATTGAAACCACTGAGGAAAAGGAAATAGACTATCTGTGCATTACCTCTAATTTGTACGGCCAAAAGCGTACTTGAAAAAAATTAGAGGGACTATCGACTGAGTTATATAGGACCACAATACGATTGCCTGAGGCACACCTTGTCAATAGCTCGAAGCCAAGTGCCTCGAGCATGTATTTTATATGACATGACCGGTCGGGACAACCGAGTCAAAATATGATGTGCTGTATTATTAATACTTCTATTGGGCATCCACTAACGAATAATAAGAATCAAGTACACAGTGATAACTTGTGTGTACCATGTTTTATTGAAAAATTAGATCATATGTCAGCTTATGCACAAATGAGTAAGGATTCCCTCGCTTTCTTGGAGCGTATCCAATGGGACATATGTGGACACATAACACCACCTTGTGGACCTTTTTTAGGTATTTTATGGTGATGGTTGATACCTCGACCAAGTGGTCATAGGTCGATTTATTGTCCACAAGATATGCTGCATATGCTAAACTCCTGACTCAGATTATACGGTTGAGAGCACACTATCCGGATTATCCCATTAAGTCTATTAGACTGGATAATGCCGCGGAGTTTACATCATGATCTTTCAACGACTATTGCATGTCCATGGGTATTGATGTAGAACATCCGGTAGCACATGCTCATACGCAAAAATGGTCTAGCGGAGGCACTTATTAAGAATTTACAGAGAATAGCTCGGACTTTGGTTATGAGCACCAAACTCCCAATCTCTGTATAGGACTATGCAATATTGCATGCAGCGATGTTAGTACGTTCCCCAACCTTATAATTGGTGTTCGGGTATACATCAAACATTTCCCATATACGCACATTTGGGTGCGCAGTATGTGCCTATTGCTCCACCACAACGGACTAAAATGGGACCTCAACGTCGATTGGGCATATATACGGGGTTCGTATCGCCATCTAATATACGGTATTTGGAATCCTTGACAGGCGATCTCTTTACCGCACGATTTGCGGACTGTCACTCTGATGAGACTGTCTTCCCGCCGTTAGGGGGAGGAAATAATGTTCACACTAACGTTCAGGATGAACGGCGTGAAGTCGTGTGGAACGACCCCACTGTGTCTCATCATGATCCCCTTATAGCAATCAGAGAATATGAAGTACGTTGAATAATTGAACTTCATAAAGTAGCCAATAATATGCCAGACTCATTCTCTGACTTGGCTAAAGTGACGAGATCTAATATATATACCAGCTGCAAATATGCCTGCAAGGATAAATGTCAAAGAGGGACAAAATATGGGAAGGCCATCAATCCCAGCTAATCAATCATATCTCCCGGCCCATAAGAGGGGGAGACCAATTGGATGAAATAATATGCATCCCTGGAAGCGGGTGAATGCATAATTGTTAAATTTGGTTAGCACCAGTAACAATGGGATCCCACCCGATCCATCTCATGAAATAGTTCCGGACTATGGATCCGTCTTGGAGACGACGTTGGGGGACGCCTCGACATCAGTATCCATCCCCGAGAATAGGAAATCTCGGTTGGTTATTCATGCATGAATGAGGTGTGGCATCGGGATGAAATAATCATCAATGATGTGTTTGCTTACACAGTAGCTACTGAAATTATATAAAGGGATGATAGTGAGCCTCAATCGGTGGACGAGTGCAAACAAAGGGATGATTGGCCGAAATGGAAAAAAAACAATACAGGCTGAGTTTGATTCATTATCGAAAGAGGAGTGTTTGGACAAATTGCTCCTACACCTCCCGGAATTCTACCCTTGGGATACAAATGGGTATTTACGAGGAAAAGAAACGAGAAAAAAGAGATTGTGAGGTACAAGGCTCATCTCGTTCCAAAAGGATTTTCTCAGCGACCTGAGATTGACTTTGAGGAGACATACTCTCATGTGATGGACGTTATTACGTTCATATACTTAGTCAGTTTAGTAGTATCCGAGGAACTGACTATGCAGCTCATGGATGTGGTCATAACGTATCTTTATGGGGATCTAGATACGGTTATCTATATGAAAGTCCCGGATGGACTTGTGGTACCTGAAGCAAGTAGTTCCAGACCACGGAACACGCTCTATATGAGGTTGAGGCGTTCAATTTATGGCTTGAAATAATCCGGGAGGATGTGGTATAATCGCCTAAGTGAGTACTTGCTCAAAAAGGGATATGCGAACAACGATATTTGTCCTTGCGTGTTCAATAAGAGGACATGTTCTGGGTTTGCTATTGTTGTTGTTTATGTCGATGACATGAACTTGATCGGGACTCCTGAAGAGGTTAGGGAGACATCCCAACTCCTAAAATCTGAATTTGAGATGAAGGATCTCAGACGTACTAATTTCTGTCTCGGGCTTGAGATATTACATCGTGTTGATGGGATTTTGGTCCATCAATCGAATTACATCCAGAAGATGTTAAGACGCTTTAATGAGGATAAAGCGAAGCGATTAAGCAAGCCAATGGTAGTCCGATCATTGGATAGGTCGAAGGATCCATTTCGTCCCGTGGAGGAGGGCGAGGAAGTGTTAGCACCTGAGGTGCCATACCTAAGTGCAATATGCGCATTAATGTACTTAGCTCAATGTACTCGACCTGATATCGCGTTTGCGGTAAATCTGCTAGCTAGGTTTAGCTCAGCACCGACACGCCGCCATTGGAATGGTACAAAGGACATATTTCGATACCTTCGTGGTACGACGGACATGGATTTGTTCTATCCCTATGCGTCACTAAAGGACGCAAAGCTTGTGGGGGTATGCCGATGCTGGTTATCTATCGGACCCGCATAAAGCTCGTTCCCAGACTGGGTATGTCTTTATGATTAGGAACACAGCTGTGTCTTGGAGGTCTACAAAACAGACTTTAGTTGCCACTTTTTCGAATCATGCCGAGATTTTAACGTTTCACGAGGCAGTGCGTGAATTCACATGGCTTAGGGCCGTGATTGGGCATGTTCGAGGTTCCTGTGAATTTGCTACCACAGAAGATCCTACGGTTATATTTGAGGATAATGCGGCTTGCATCAAGCAGATGAAAACGAGTTTCATTACGGGTGACAACACCAAGCACATAGCTCCGAAATTTTTCTTCAATCAGCAACAACAAGAGCTCAAGCAAATAGTGATCCAACAGATTATAATTCATGATAACTGCGCCGACTTATTTACTAAGTCATTACCGAAAGCCACTTTTGAGAAACATGTTAAAGATATTGGCTTGCGTAGGTTATCTGAGCTCGCTCCATTATAGGTCTAAGTGGAGTTAACTTGAGGGGGAGTACCGTGTAGGTATTCCGTATCCAGAAGATACCCGGGTGCCCTGTTGTACTCTTTTTCCTTCGAGCGGGGTTTATTTTTCCCACAGGGTTTTTGTTACCCGTCAAGGTTTTAATGAGGCAACATTTGCTGGTTGAAAAGATTACGCGTTGTACTCTTTTTCCTAACCGAGGTTCTTTTTTCCCACTGGGTTTTTATTACTCGGAAGGTTTTAACGAGGCAACACGAAAAGCATAATTATGGCTCAATAGGAATCCCCAAGGGGGAGTGTTGTAAATATCATATATTAGTGGGTATTCCTATTGCTAATATAATAGTTTAGGGACTTAGTTGTAATATATCCATTTATGGGCTTCCATCTTGTAAATGGTCTTTGTACCCTACTTGTAACTTGTTTGGATATAAATAAGAGTTCTCCCCTCCCCAAAAATACAACCCTAATTATTCTACATATTATCTCCGTGTTCTTCTTTCTTTCTCTTTACAGTTGTTATATTGTTATCAATCTCTTTACCTCAATCACTAAACCAAAGTTCACTGGTTTTATGGATTTGGACCCATTTTGTCCAGTTCGAACTGGTTAATTTACAAGGTGGTTTTGAGGGGTCGGGTCAGCCGGATCGGAGTAAGGTCCGATTAGAGGTTAAACCGAGCGAATCGGACAATCCAGTCCAATTCTGAAAACACTGGGCACAACATGTGACCTGATCACATCACATGTGTGGATGACTCATGCCGACAGAAGCCTGACTTAAGCGGAACGTGATGTGGCTTAGGAGAACAATGATGCAAAGCATTTTTACAAATATGTGGCCCAATGATGACTTAATCGACTAGGCAAGTGGCCTAGTTGGCTCAACATGTGACTGAGGAGCCAAGCTAACAACACAATCGGCTAAACAAGTACTCAACTAACCAACCAAAAGACACACCAACAACACTTCTCACAGATCATGGCCCGACCACCTATCAAGCCATGACTCATGTCCAACATCTAGCAATGGCTTAACAATGGCCAACTAAATATCAAGCATGGCTCAACAGTTCATCATGCCACTACCCATTAGTCTGTCATGTCACAACCAAGAAACCTGCTACAAGCCGCACCACAACCGAATACTCATCCAGGCTATTGCCTAGCCAATCGACCAAGTCTGGCGCTGGCCCAACAACATATCAACTCATATGAGGGTTCTTTGCACTTTTTAGACTCTTGTACATAGTGTAGATATTTTTCTTTTATAGCATAGATGTTTCTTTGTAGCATTTCTAGATTTAAATATATAGATGCTTCACTCTTAGTAATTAGATCTAAATGATCTCAACCAAAAATTAGAGATGTTGAGTACTATAAATAAGGGTCTTCATTTCATTTGTAACCGTCCAAAAGCTTTCTAGCATAAACAATTGATTATTTATTTATTAGCAACCCTTAGGCACTTTTCTCACTTCGCGCATAGCGTATAATTGATTAAATTTTTGAGTCTAGTATTTCAAGATTGATTCTAAAATTGTAAATTCTAACGAATTTACAAAAGTAACCTTAACATTGCAGCTCATATAAGGGTTTTATGCACTTTTTAGGCTCTTTTACATAGTGTAGATAGTATGATCAATAATCAATTGAGTATTTACTTATTACTTGAAAATAAGAATGTATTTTGGATTCAAATACTTATTGTAGTCAGTGGGGCCTATTTGCAGTCACATCAGCTATAAATCGCTTGCCATGACATAACTTTTTGTCTATATAAACAAAAACAAATCAAGAGAAAAAATAAAAAAACATGAATACTTGGAACGCTCTATTAGTTGAAGAAGTAGGATCATGGATATATATTGTTCTCAATGCCTCCAGACGTGCTTACCATATATGTCATGCGCCATTGTCTCGATGGGACAAAATTGAAATATCCAATTGATTGCGAAGAGAGGAACTTATAGACATAAATGGCAATGCAAGTTTCATTTATCATGTATTTCATATTATAATTTTATTTTTTATGTAGACATTAAATAAGACTTATAATTTAACTGCAGGTTCAATATTATGAAAGGGTCGGAATTGTTCTTCATGCAAGAGACCTCACAACAGAAGGACATTATACCACAACTATTAGATCATGTATTAAAAGATGGTTTGTGTACTATGATGAAAAAGTTCGACTAAAAAAACTTATTTAATTCGGAGTTTACTTTAGTGCTAATATTATTTTCCCTCTCATTTGCTATCATAAGTAACGCCTTCTTTCACAGTTGATGGATTTGCTCATAATTAGATCAGCTGATGTAGTAGAATATTTTATAGATTTTTAAAATATAATCCGAAGTTGAATACATAAAAATGGAGTTGGGTAAATGTGACATGGATACGACCCACTAACAATGCTAAGAATGTCAATTAGATCTTAATCCTAAGGGAAACTCGAACACAATCATCAAATTAGACATCAAATGCAATAATCCTCAATTTCATCACTACGAAATAACAAACCCACCATCAACCCGGGCATCAATTTGATGTGATCAACCCATTGCCAACAAAGACATGTACAATGAACTTGGCAAACAAAATTTTGGTGGGAAAAAACCTCAATTGCTCTTAAAATGTCTTCAACAGTCATATTTTTTTAAATAGGAAAATCATTGAATGGATCTTATTTTTCTATAAAATTTAACCAAATATTCAAACATAAATTTCATTACCCACATTACAGGAAAAAAAATACATAAATTACTATATAGATAAGGCGAGCAATATGATTAAATTGTTTATTTTGTAATTAGATCATTTAGTCTCAAATTACATTTGATTGCACTTTTAAATGAGCTTAATTTTGACTTCCATTTGATTTAAATTAATTTCAAGACTGGGGTTCCATTTTCATGTCCTGGATTGGAGTAAAAAACTTTTAATGTCTCAAAACACTGTTAAGTCTGTAATAAAACGTGTTATTTAATGTCCAACTATGATATATGTGCATTAAAGTTGCATATCACTTTTAACCAATTAATGATTTGATAAATCCAAATTCAAAATAAAATTTACAATTCAAAATAAATAGAGCAAATATAAGGTGGGTTCACTTAATTTGTTATTAAAGTTCTGTATCCAATAAATCACATTAAATAAGTGATACATATGTCAGACATGAATACATACTTTGAAAAGATTGTTAAGTATATCAGAGATTTGAATTTATTTTTATTTTTTATACTAGAAGAAGTTTGAGCTTATCAATTAAATTTAATAACTTTTTCTTTTTGATTTCCCAGAGGTAATTGAAATTTACAACTATTTAATGTAAAAAAAAGTCTAAGGGTGGACATGGAACGAGTTTGGGACCGACTCTGGATTAGAGATACTAGTATAGTAAATTTTGGGATTGAGATTTTCAATCCCAAACTCGTCCCGTAGTAGTTCGAACACCCGCTTTCGGATACCCAAGTTATTATGAAATGAAACATGACGAGATTGCGGGTTCCTTTAAAAAAAATCAACAACAAAAGATCAATCAAAAAAATATAGTTTGTCCTCAAACTTTCCAAGCAACAAGATTTAACAAATTATAATTAAATTACTCAAATCGAAACACCATACATAAGTATACACCTCACTTTAATCAAACCAACTATCTAAACACTAGTCTTTATATTGAGAGATTATTGGGTACAAATGTACAATTGTGTTGCATAGATGATGTGGTGCATCAAACGGTTGAGATTTGGTCAAACTAGTATTTGCATACCAATACATGGTGGGGATGGTATTATGGAGCCAACTTGCTTTTAAATTTAGGGATTGAATTTAATTTTCTCATTTTGTTGTACCAAGTCATCCATACAACGGATGCACCGAATAATTTTTCATATACATTAGCAACAAGATTCAGTCAACTGTAATTAAATGGGCAAATGAAGATGAATATGAACAAGATTCAACCATAGAATAGTAACACCAGTACTGGAAGTGGGGAGGATTGAAAGTAGAATATTCAAACAGACGATGAGTTGAGACATGAAGGCTCTGTAAGGAAGTAGTTTGAATGGTTAAGGGTTTTGGGCTCAACCAAATCCCATTAGGTACATAGTTTGAAGAAGTCTCAGTTCAAACTCAAGTGTCATCCTAAATCGTAATCTACACAACCCTACTTGATACTTGTAAAGTTATTGATGTTACGTATAAAATTATTGATTTGACATATACCACTTAATTTCTTCTTCAAACCCCAATCTAAATCATATTTCAAAATCAAGATCCACTAACTATTATTTAATAATATTTTACTATCTCAATATTCCATTGAAACTATTATCCAAATCGAGCTTCAAAAATTAAGCCGAGAATTCTCAAACCACTTAGAACTTACACATTAGGGCAGAGTTGATACGAATGAGTGTGTTTCTTACTTGATGATGCTTTTATTAAATAAGTATTATTAACTAATAAGTACATTTTATTACTAAAAGGAGATAGGCGGATTAAATTTGAGACCGAAGAGTTTAGTCCTAAACCTATCTCGTATTTTTGTAATAAAATAGGGATTTTTCAATTATGGTACCCAAATAAAAAATACCAATTTCTTTTGGGTTTTTAAGAAAGTGGGACGGGCTGGGTTTGGGTAACCCGAACCCAATGCCCACTCTTAGAAAAAGACTTATAGATACAGTTATTCGTGGAATCATGTGCTGACCCGTCGTACGCATGATATCAATTTTGAGTGACCCAGTCCCAGATACCAAAGCATGAGCTTGAGGAATTTTGTGGTTGTTTGTGTTCATAAAAGAACATTACAGATATTACTAGAAAATTTGTTCTTCAATTTTTATCCAGCTACAGATCAGGATGAAAAATATTTAAATTGCTTGAATATTACAAATATGCCAAGAAGTAAACATGTAAGTATGTCACATAAATGAAACCAATAAGTCAACATGTAGTCAACGAACTAAGATAAAAAAAAAAAAAAGTCTCTACTCTATATTTATATCAAATCATATTTGTTGTGTGAGTTAAATTATGAAAGAGATAAGATTACTTTATGTCAAATCAGAGTAGAGTTTGTATAGATTTTGTTTAAAGATTAGAATATTGTTGTTTGTTTGGCTTTTTAGAAAGTATTTTGAGAAAATTGAGAGGTGAAAATATTATTTCAAAAAATGGAAAACAATTTTGGAAAACGCCAACCAAACAGGCCAGCCATTCATTTGGATTCACATTCACGGGAGGAGAGATTTGGGGCCTGTTTGTTTGGCGTTTCCCAAAAAAATTTCGTGTTTGGGAAATGCCAAACAAATATGTTTTCTACTTTCTTAAATAAATTTTTTATCTCTCAATCTACTCTCTCAAAAGTCAAACAAACAACAATTTTCTTATCTCTAAACAAAACTTATACAAACGACATAAAGTAACATATCTCTTACACAATTTATCGCACATAACAAACATGATTTGACATAAAGTCTTACACATCTTACACCTACAACCTAACTCTTCAAAAAAAATCTACACACCTACACTATTTCTCAAACCACTCTCTCAAAACCCAAACAAACAACATTACGCAAATCGAGATTATTTTACAACTTCAACTACTTTCCCAAACACCAAACAAACAGGCCATTGAATTTTCAGAGGCGCAAAATTTGAAAATAAAGCTTTTGTGGTGTTGATTGTTTAAAGATTTATTAATTTTCTTTGAAAATTAATCACAAACGAAGTCAAGATGGCCGAGCGGTCTAAGGCGCCAGTTTCAGGTACTGGTCCGAAAGGGCGTGGGTTCAAATCCCACTCTTGACATTTTAGCTGTGTTATTTTTCTTGCACCTATAATGACCTATTCCATTTGCAAGGTTTTTTCTTTTTTTTTTTTTTTAATTACCATTTACAAAATTTAATCATCTTACAAAAATCAAAATCGTGTTTTCCTCTGAATTGGTAATATTATTATTATAATAAATCGAGGATATACGCTCGGGTATCCAAATATTACGAAACGAGGGACAAGATTGCGTGTTTTACTTCTTCATTAGGACCGGCTTCTTAAAATGAATGGGTGTGTTTCTCCGTTGATATTGTTTTAATTAAAAAATTAATTAATTAGTCTTTTAATCAATGGGTACTATTAACTAAAAAGTATATTTTATAAATAATACTTAAAGGATAAGCGAGTTAGGGTGTTGGAAACTTGAGAGTTTAGTTTCAAATTTGGGTACCTAGCTAGACCTGAGATATCCATTCCATTCGAAGTTTCATAAAAGTGGGGATGGATCGGGTTCAGATAACTCGAACCCAATGTCCACCCTTAAGAAATATGTCATTGAATTTATTTATGGAATTATCGTAAATGATTATATTATTATCTTGTGTATTTATTTTTTACGAGAGATTTAATAAATTAACTGCACTATTTCAAGGTCATTGTTATACTTTTTTTTTTTTGGTAGATAATTTATATTATTGTCATTGTTATACTTATACCTTCTTAATTTGGGAATTTTATAATGATTTTTTAGTACGGGAATAGTTGGGTCAAACCCAAGTCAACCAATTTCATAATTTACAATGAGAAAATCACACTTCCCCTTAATTTATAGACAAATTTACGTTCTGCCCTGAATTCAATTTTGTATACTATCCACAGAATTTGTACTAGTGTTGCACTTTTCTTTCTGAATTCTTTTCTAAGCATTTTTCCGGCCAAAAAGTTCAGGGAAATTGTAACACGAAAGCTCATGGTGGAAAGAGCAACAAGGATATCAGTTTAGGGGAAAAAGTGCAACTCAAATATAAAATCAAGGAGAAAAGCGCGATTTTTTTATTTGGAAGTATTATTTTGCTTCTTTAACTAATAAGTTCACTTCCTTGTTATTCAAATGTCGATTATCAACTGGAAATCCACGATTTTAGATTGTCAAACTATTTTTCTTTTACAATTTTTAACAACTTGAAACCCCGAATGTAATACAAAAATTGAAACCATGTGAAAGTATAGTGTATGCTCGATTTTATACCTATCTCCCATTCTATAATGTGTAACTAATATATTTGGATCTATTTTATATTTGTTAATTTTGTACTAAAGTTTTTGTTTTTTCTGTGTCATATACCTGTCTACAATTACACAATAATTTTAAATTTCATGTTTTTATTGCACTTTGAATTATAATTGGTTGCAAATAATCGAGTTTTACTCCTTAAACTTACTTCAAAGTTGCACTTTACCCCTATACATACACCCTTATATCAATTTCCACCTTAAACTTCCGTATTGCACTTTCTCCTTGAACTCATTGGCCGAAAAAATGCTCGGAAAAAAGTACAATATTAACATAAATTCATGGTGGACAATGCCAAAAATCTAAGTGAATTGTGAGTTATAACTATAACTTAAGGGGGAAAACTGCGATTTTCTCATTTATAATTGGATTAGTTTGGCCAAATAAGATTTTTCCAAATTAGTACATTAACAAATTAGTAAAATTAAAATCTGCAATCCAACCACGTTTAACCTTTTGATTCCATCAAAATATCAGCGTTCTAAACCAGCTCATTTCTTCTACTCTTCTTCATCAATGGCGTCCGCTTCAATTCTTCTTTTTCCACCACAAACATCACTATCTTTTTCTCTTCCCTTCAAATCGAACCGACTCTCTTCTCCTAAAAGACTAATTAAACTTACAGTAAAGGCCTCCACATCGCTTGACTATTCTGCCCCTTCCGCAGTCTCCCCTACCAAGCGCACCTGGCAGTGGAAATTCGAGGGCAATTCCGTCAATATCCACTTCGACAAGCTCGAGAAACACGTCGACGATCGGCCTTGTAAGAATAACATTCTGATGGTGCCAACAATCTCTGACGTCAGCACCGTCGAGGAGTGGAGGCTTGTTGCTGAAGAAATTGTGGGTAAGGATTTGAATTGGAGCGCGACTATTGTGGACTGGCCCGGTCTGGGTTACTCGGATCGGCCCAAGCTCGATTATAATGCTGACGTCATGGAGAAGTTTCTGGTCGATTTTGTCACTGCCCCTGATGGCCCCATTGACGCAGGTGAGTGTTAAGGTCTATGTTTTTCAATTTATGATGAAGTATGTGTTTAGAATTACTCTACTGTGTTTTTTTTTCAATTGTCCAAATTTTACTTTGAATTTTTAATCCGTGGTATGTTTTTTCGTTAATCAGATACTGCACTGCACAAGACCCTATATAGTTGTTAAAATAACATTGAAATGGTAGAATTATTGTAATATGTTAAAACTGAACAACTTTGAAAAGAATTGTCATTTTATCTGTTAAAATAGATGTTACGAGAGATTTCTTTTGTTTTTGATTAAAACACATGGATATTTACTAATTAAAATATTGCATGTATGTTTCGGATTGATTAGAAACAATTATTTGCTTTACATTACCATATAACTGTCTTTTGAAAGACAAAGTTATT
Source organism: Penstemon newberryi var. newberryi (assembly GCA_030819805.1). Taxonomy (NCBI): domain Eukaryota; kingdom Viridiplantae; phylum Streptophyta; class Magnoliopsida; order Lamiales; family Plantaginaceae; genus Penstemon; species Penstemon newberryi. The sequence goes on from JAUALY010000001.1 coordinate 16,997,558, forward strand.
GTATCTGAACCCAACAGGCAACAGACCTTATGGAAGAGTGGGGCTAAGTGGCTAACGCGCCTTTGGTCCTTCACTTTGTAGGTGTTTTACAATTTTAGTCACTAGGAACCTAAGACCATAATGAGAAACAAGAAAAATGGCAACACTAGGAATGTGACTTTGTAATAATTAGATGGCTCTAAATTATGGAAATAAATGTTATATGTAAGTAGTCAATAGCCTTCAAGATGTTTAGGGGAGGAGTGACTATCTAATTCCAAGGTCAGAGAAGAAGAGCTATGGACAAAAGCAATCAAGACAATTGTAGTGGTCCAAAATCTGGATGAATATAGTCAATTTAGGGGTGCTATGCCTTATCATAAAATTGATATTGATGATGTGCAGAACATTTGAATTTTAATCAAGGATCCAAAGAGTTAAAATAAGAATAATCAAATTTTGCTAAGGCGAAAAGTGTTGGAGTTCCTATAGTAGGATTTGACGAAGTCGGCCTAGAAACAACTTCTCAACATCGTAATATGCTTCTTATTTTCAAATATTCTTTTTGTAGCATTAGTATTAATTCCTTGTTATAGACTTCAGTTTCAAGGTATTTCAGTTCATTCTTTTGCATCCAGTTCTAATATATCCCTTTTAAATTAGATGCCTAACTTCATAGCATTTTCTATTAGCCAGCGTTGACTATGAATTCGTGTTTTTGACCTCAGATGGGTTGACTAAAGGTGCATTACTTTCAAACGTCTTTTTGAAGTTGATTCCTATTTTTTTCGCTGGTGCTGATAATTTAAATTCTTGGTTACTAAAATATTAGTAGTGTTGAGATACATTACACATGTCTGTATTGATAGATTAGTCACTCACATTTTGTTTCCTTTTGATTAAGGATTTGATTGTACCTTACTTATTACCTACATCAGTTCTTCTATAAATACAATCTACAAATCTTATGTATTCAAGGAATTAAAAAACTCTTCTCGACTGACTTCCAATGGATCAAGGGTAACCTGTTCAAAGTTTCACCAATTGGTCTAGTGAAAGTCTGACTCATATTTGTGTCGACAAGCTTGCTATCATGCCCTCAATATTGTTGTACTCTTGTCAAGATGAAAAAATGGATCTTCAATTACATGCCGCTATTACTCATAGTTTCAATTACATGTCTTGGCAGTTTAGCTCTCTGTTCAGTTTAGTAATATGCAAGAATATAATATCTTGATATAATAAACTTTGTCCGGATCTATCCCAAATTTTTTACTCTTAGTTCTTTCTTGGGGACGTCCCTAACAAAGCACCCTTTCGTTAAATGGTAATATTTAACTCAAAAACTACCCTATCACATTAAGCAATAGATTCCATATGGATCATTGTTGGTTCAGTTTGTTTTGAAAATGGTTTCGGAAAATGGGATTGGGTGGTTTCAGCGAAACCATTAAAACATGATTTGGATTGGATTTTATAGGATTGGAGGATTTGAGACATGATTTAGATTGAGTTTGGATGTTGTGGTTTGGGGAAAAAGCAAAGTGTCAACGACTTTTATAGGATTTGGGATATGATATTATATTGTACGTTTGGTAAAGGTTTGGGATATGAAAAGATGGGTTGGGACCTGGATTTGGGCTGGTTCTGTGGGGGACTAGATACATATCGGTTTTGGCCCAGCCTTAGTGGAGCGAGACCAAGGCCAAAACCAATCCATAAGGACCCATAAAGACCTAAAAGGTTTCACATTTTCAACTATTATTTAAAAATCATAGACCAGAATTTGAGGAATGGGAGTATAATATTACAATATAACACACACGCGTACATTAATACAATAATTACTATAAAATATAATGTGATGTTGCATCAAATGATACATATATTTGAGATATACATTAGTAATATAGATTAGCAGTGTACTAATTCTGTTCCTACTCGTTTCTACTTATTTCCACTTAGGTTGGATTAAACTTACCCTCAATGAGCAGTGGAATATAGTTTAATCTCCCTTTCTCCAAATTTCGTTTGCACTTTGCTAGTTCCAACCAAATAAGTGAAAATGGCCAGGAGTAATCATTCCTTCATACCAAAATGGGAAGCAGTGGAATGAATGCATAGAACTAGAGTGAAAGCAAGTCTGTTTTGAAGCTTAATTGCATCTACAGTGCAAGGTCAAATACTGATATGCGTTTCCCATCTTGTATATTTGAAGGGACTCTACTTTTATTCATTTATCGGCCCAGCGCTTATCCAAAACTCAACTAACTCAATGCGACAATACCAATTTTTTTTGTGTTTTTTTCTTATGGACGAGAATGGGGAAGAGGGGTTTAGACAATATCTATATTGGCACACATGCGGAGAAGGAGAAACGAGGAAGAAGAGGTTGAAGAGAGGATGAGTGCAATCATGGGGCTCATCTATGTGAAGTAAAATGAGGTAGGGCATTGGAACTTGCAAGAGGAAGTACCCTGCTTTCAGGAGATTTTTTTTTTTGGTGGTGGTGGAGGTGGGGTGGGGTGGGGGGATAGGGGTGCTGATGATGGTAGGGATAAGGTGGGTGAAGAATATTTTTATCTGGTACCCCATAAATATGTTACATTTATGATTTATCATGTAGCCTCCACACCTTTCACTCTTGGGAAACCTGAAGGCTTCCATCATTATATCATTAAAACTTGTCATTTGTGGGGGCAATTGGATATACTTATTCCTCTCATGCACCCGATCCTTGTGCAAGCTTCTTATCTTATGTGGATCTTCATAGTTGATGACTTGCTCCACATCCTGTCCCCTAATCCCGATTTATGCGAATTCTTGTTGGCTCCTTGACTCTAGTGCATTAGCATCCATCTCAGCTCTCGCGCTTCTCGCTTACTCCTTCCCTGATAATTTTTTTTGGGCCTGACCTTTGAAGTTTGTAAGGGCTGTCCCAGTCCGAGTATAACTATGATGCTTTATACCTTAATTCAACCAATATACTTATCACATCCATTGATAAATTGTTACTTGGTCCATATTAAATACTCTATTGGTCTCCACACTAGAATTATTGGTCTAGGTAATTTAAAATGAGGATATAAGGATCTTCTCTATTATGAGTATATGAAAATTGTATGCTTGACTCACCAAATCGGTTTCTTTGAATTTTTTTAGTTCACTTAATTCTTGGTTGTCGATGCTGGTAAAAGGATTTGTTTCTCCTTCATAATCTCTGTTGGACTACTGGGAAAATTTGTGGTAGTTACTGCTGATTTTTTGCCAATAAAGTTGTCTCTTTTCTGGCCTTTGTTGTCTTACATAAGAAAAGATATAGGTTTCTGTATACATATTACTTTTTCTTGCTTTATTTCAGGCACCTTTTCCATTTAAGTTGCACCTACGTAGATATGTAATTTACTGTCAGGGACACTTCATAATCTGCAGTGAGGTTGTGTTGTCATATTCCCTGTACCGGGCCTTCACATAAAATCATTCTTATTTCAATTTTTAGTAATCACATCTTTCGTCAATATGTATATAGTCGTTGACCCAAAAATCATCTCTTGCTATCCGTAATTTGTTTAACCTGATTCAAAAACTCTTCCTAATATATTGTTCCGTAATACAGATAATGACTATGTGGTCTTCGGTGGAGGGCATGCTGCAACCATAGCTGTTCGTGCTGTAAAAAATGGCTTCTTGAAGCCCAAGGGTATTGCTGCTGTTGCACCCACTTGGGCTGGCCCCCTTCCAATTGTGTTTGGTAGAGATTCCACTATGGAAACTAGGTAAATATATGTGATACACCATATGAACTCTTGAGATATCATAGTATTCTATATTGATAAGAAATTTATTTGAAGCAAGGTGTTATTTCTTTCCTTTTTTAAAAAAAAAAAAAGAAATACTGTCGGATTGTATGCAGTTCATTGATGTCCTAATTACCTGAAACTAATGATTTTGAATTTGATTTCAAGAAAGGAGTTTATCATATTTAAAATGTTATCCACAAGATTACAATCTATAATTTTTTAATGAACCATTAGTGGAATAAAATGTAATCTTGATACTGTGAGATTGCTTATAATGATTTCTTTTATCTCTGAATGGACTTCATCTTAAAAATTACAGGTATGGGCTTCTAAGAGGAACTTTAAGGGCTCCTGCTCTGGGTTGGATGATGTACAATGTGCTTGTAAGCAATGAAAAGGCTATTCAATCTCAGTACAAATCCCATGTATATGCCGATCCAGAAAATGTGACTCCTAGTATTGTTGAGAGCAGATATGCACTCACAAAACAAAAAGGTGCCCGTTATGTACCTGCTGCTTTCTTGACTGGATTACTCGATCCAGTAAATTCTAGAGAGGAGTTTCTAGACCTATTTGCAGGACTAGATGGTAAATTGCCTGTCCTAGTGATGTCAACTCCAGCCTCACCAAAGAGATCAAAAGCCGAAATGGAAGCTCTCAAGGGAGCAAAAGGTGTAAGCAAATTTGTGGAAGTTCCAGGTGCTCTTCTGCCTCAAGAAGAGTACCCTAAGGTTGTTGCTGAAGAACTATACAATTTTTTGCTCGAGAATTTTGAATTGAAGGCTTAAGGGCTATTCATATCTGCAAGGGCCAAGACAGAGGTAAATGATCTTTTTATATTTAATTGATTCACATATAGTCACAAGTTAGATTATTATTCATATCTATATAAATTTTCCATGCCTTTTAACAAAACAATGTTGTAGATTAAGAATGTCAGACGTGATACGCATGGTAGATGAGAGTTGATAGAAAAGGCTTTATGATCAAAACAAATAAGTTGTTATTAATTCTGGGAAACAAAGCGTGTTGAGATACATTAACAATGTCTTAAAAAGGTAAGCATAAAATAACTTTATTCTACACTTCTAAAAATACTTGAGTTTATGTCCGGATTTTATTAGTAGAACCTCTAGTTTATTATAAATGGTTCAGCGATGGACAAAGTGATTAGTTCATTCAAAAAATAAGTTATTGGCACAAATGCAAAATTGGTGTATATATTCTTTGGAGTTGCAAAGTAGATATTGTATAAATAGGTGAGGGTAATATTGTTTTGTATCGTAGAAATGTTTGCTATTTCAGGATATTTTCCCTCGGTGAGTATAATTTCTTCCAAAAATACAAGTGCCATTACCATGAAAACTACCATGAAGCCAAGAATAGATCATAAAGCTCCAAATTGCGCATATATTGCAAAAACATGCATCAAGCCTTGAAATGAAAAGAAAATCTAATGTAATTTCTTGTAATACACAATATTTCTCAAAAATTTGTAGGACTGACTTTTAGCTTTATCAGTGGAAATATAGAATGATCTTAGTTTCTCTTTAAAGCTTTGAAATATCCACTTAATGGTATATCTTTTTGCAATGGGAAAAAATAAATGAAAAATGTTCTATCAGACTCCAATGCCTTGCAATCAAAGAACATGAACTAAAACTGTCCAGTAGAGTATAATAGGACTAAATAGAAATTGGGCTCACTGATAGGAGCTTGTCCTGAAATTCCCTGACCAGATGCAATACCATAATTACCACCAATACTTACATGACCTACTTTTGCTATTCCACAAAAGCTGGAGGACCAATTTTAGATTTTTGCCTAGTTTCATATAGGAGAAAAATTGATATGTATCATTTTTATTGTATGTGGTAGAAAACCCAAGTCAATATTTTCTGTTGATTGTCAACAATATTAAGTTGTAAGCTATAATCAATTAAATTTTTCTCTTGAATATCTAAATTGAAATTACTATAACTTTTACGGGTAAAATTAGCCATAGAAATTTCTGCCCATGTGCGGCTTGATTTGGCCCAGACAACGCTCAGCAGCGCCAACATGGTCCTGCTGCTACCCATTTTGCTTGCCAAGCCAGTCTTCCCACATTGCTTCACAAACTCGTGTTTCTCACCCCAAAATCCAAATGTGTATCGATTGCACAAACTGAAATGCAGCAGAATTTAAACACACACAAGCAATTTACGGGCCATGCCCAATCTTCTACTTCATTACTAGTTAATCAAAGTACAAGGAACCCAAAATTGCCCACAGGCTTGTACAAAAATGGGAATGGTCTTCCACACATAGCCGATCCCTAACTCACTCTAGAATTAGACCCAACCCCTGCCTAACTCTTTTCTTTCGAACCCACTTGAAAACTCTGTCTATTACAAACGATTTGTTGCATATAAATAAGCCTACAATTGCAGTTGAACATCCCTTAACTGCTGCGACAAGTGTATCACCCGTGGCCAGCACTTGGCTATTTTCCTCAACTGTCCGCGAGGTGTTTACAAAGTCCTTGGTGATCAGATTTCAGTTTCCTCCTGCAACTTCCACTTGTGGCTTGCGCATGTCTAATTTGCTGACCAAATCTAGCAAACAATGTCAAAGCTTGCTTATTTCGCGCGCTTGTTCTAACTTGGCACCATTGCCCACATTTGGGGCCAATTGGCACGCACAGCCTGTGCCACGCCGACATTGACTGTGCCGTGTAAACCAGGTCTGTCCTTTCCCACATTCTGCCGAGTCCTGCTACATTTATGGCACATTACGAATTCTCACTAAGTACATGGCCTTGCCCATGGACTAACCATTAATCATACTTGCTTCTTAAGGGGCTAACTGTAATTTACTAGATTTAGAAATTTCATAAATCTATATATAAGTTGTGTTGTACCCTTACAAAATTTTATATGTCTGTATAGGTTGGCATAATTTTCGTTTATTATTATGATATCAGTTTAATAAAAGATGCATAGAAGAGTTTAATGAAAAGGGAATTTTCAACGAGGGCACAATAGAGAAGCTGTTGAGGATAATGGTTGATAGATCTAAGCTACTGTACTTAATTAATGTAGGTTTGACAATTTCTGAATATCTTACCTTAGTCTTACAAAATATCTGCATAAAATTAAGTTTTAACAGAAAATTAGTGTTGGTGGGGAAGAAACTGAAGTATGAAACAAAAATTGTAAAGTTCACGTCGATAGGAGAAACTAATGGACATAAATGCCATATGATCAAGAAAGAATACTTATGTTGTCAGAAACCAATTGGTGGAGTACATTGTTGTTTGTTGTCTCAATCAAGGATGTTATTTGCTGATAAAGAAAGATTGTTATACATCAAATAATGTATTTGCTAGTGTATTGTTTGATATATGGCCTAAGCGGGTCAAATTCATGTGTCATGGGCATATGAATTCTTATGTGTATCCTATTTCTTAAGTGAACAAAGATTATAAAAGTGTTCTTCATCTTGTGTCTTAAAGGGGTCAAATTCAAGTGTCATAGGCACGTGAATTCCTGTTTAAACACGAACAAAACCAAATTGATGAAGCCATCCGAAATTTATATGAATTCTTGTGTGTACGATGTTTGCTGATGAGAAGAATCATAGAAAATCACATGTTTGCCCCTTTACTTTGGTTGATTTTGCACTTCACTACCTAACCTTTTTCCATTTACACTTTTCCGTTTCAGCTTTCTAAAGTATGCATTTTACATTTTTTGTCTTTCAACAGTGGATGTTAGGGAGTTACGTGTAGCAGTGCTGTCGAAAGGGTAGGGGGTTTAGGTGTGTTTTTCATGTACATAATTGTCAGCATTCATGTTGTGAACTGCAACAATTTATAGTTCAAATGCAAAATGAGTAGTGAGTAAAGTGCAAAATGACCTGCAATTTTTTCGAATGATTATAGCTTTAAAATTCGTTTGCTGCTGATGTATATGATATATTGGCTCTGGTGTATCAAATTCTTGCGTCGTAGGCACATGAACGCTTACTCAAACATCACCTAAACGATGACACAAAGTTGAACAGATTATTGTTTGTATGCAGAGTACAAGGGCTGCAACTGGAGGCTGCAATGTTTGACTCTGGCCTGATTTATACAATTTATTAGAAGGTTAAAGGTACTTATCCAATTTAAATCCAATTAATTCATTTTGTCCCCACTCCCTGACTTTTGCACATATATAGATTGTTCTATTATTAGCAGATGACAATGGTTCTTGTGTTATCTCCTCGAATCACTTTGTTCGTAGGGTATCTTAAACGTACAAGAACAACATATACATAGTTAATGGTATTGATGATGATCTTAACGACTGCGTAAACCTGCATACGTATGTATGTCGCGTAATTCATTTATTTTTCTTTGTATACTTTGACATAAGATCTACCAATAATACGTTTTGATAGCTTAGTTTTATTTATGATGATTTATACATAAAATGCAATGACCTCTTGGTACCACTTGCAAAGTATAGTTGATCATAAAAATGGACTTAGTAGATTAGCTTTCGCAATCTTGCTTTGGATGAAGGAAAACTACTTGACTGTGAGTCTATTTTCAGACCCAAAACAAGAGTTATATTTGTATAAAAAATTAGAATTAGTCGTTACATTCAACTTGAACTCATAGCTGTTTGTATGTGTCTATTGAAAGTTGAAACTAATGACGTGGTAATTTTTGGACCTATGTCTCGGGGGGTGTTTGTTGTTTTATGTATGTGAAATCACACTTGAAGTAAGACTATGTTTGATTATAAGATTAGAGCAAGGAAAACGTAAAAAAGGAATGTTCTTTTTTGGATCAAACGACGGAACATTGAGCTTTGGGATGTCAATGGGGCGATCCGAATTTGGTCCGATTTATTAGGATTTTAATCAGATTAGAGATTCGGTAGATGATTCGATTATAAATATCTGTAATCCGGAATATCTATAGCGAATATGGATTTAAGTCGATCTGATCTGTTAAAGATTCGTATCCGACAATAAATAAAAAGTATTAAACAAGGATTATATTTTACCATTAATTAAGAAGATAGAGTAAATAATTTATTTGTAAATTTATTTTCTAGCATGTTTTTGGATAAAAACATGAATATTAGTTAAGAAAAAAGAAAAACAAAGGAAGAAAATGGACCATTACACATAAAGATGTGCTTTGGTCAAAGCCAATTGTGTCAAGATTACAAGATCCTATATTTTGGTGGAAATAACCTTCTCGCATGTTGTCGATTGTGCCCATCACGATTTTAGCCTTTTGAGGGTGAAGACAATATCTATGGGCCTGTTTGTTTGGCGTTTGGAAAAGTAGTTTGGGAGAGTAGTGGAGGTTTGTGAAATAATATCGATTTGCGTAATGTTGTTTGTTTGAGTTTTGAGAGAGTGGTTTGAGAAATAAAGTAGGTGTAGGTTTTTTTTGGAAGAGTTGGGTTGTAGGTGTAAGATGTGTAAGGCTTTATGTCAAATCATGTTTAAGATATTACTTTTAAAGTGTGAATAGTGTTATACATTCTCACTTTTTACACTGCACTTCAAAAATTAGTTTGCATTTTAAGATATTACTTTTAAATAACCATATCACTTCAATCCAATAATTTGTTTATATCTTAACAAACTATTTTTAACTATTACTTATATATAAGTAATAATGATATATGTTTAATATTTATTTATTTTATGTAATAATTAAAAATATTTGTTTTAAAATTATTTCGAGAAAACAATATGAATTTAAATTAAATAATCATATTATGTATTTCGGGACTGCCTGCAAATTTTAATTTGTTTAAGTAAAAGTACAATGACATTATGCAAAAGTCAAATCTTTACATTTTAGTTTGGACTCTCAAATTTGAGAGTTCAAACTCAAAAAAATTAAGGACTTTTAATTTTAAAAGCTCTCTTGGATCACACGTTTTTTTTTTTCCTAAAAATTTATAATTTTTTTTATAATTTGACTTATAAAGGTCTATTTGGGGATGATCTTAGTCTATCTTTTCTAGATAAAATATCCTGGATGGAAATTATTATAATTAAATTTCAATTATATGTATAGTAATGTGTTCAATGAATATGAACAAGTGTGCATTAGTCTAGTACTATACTCTTTAAGAAAATGAAGGTCACATTTATCATAAAAAGCCACTTGTATAATTAGCATTTATTTTCTGGAATATAAGGGACACTTGTATGGCCAAATTTATAAAACCAAATTCACTAGAACAAATAATTAATACCATAAAAAAAAACTCACCCAATAATTCATCATGGTCATTTTTATAATATTATGCACCGATTATTGTAGTACATACACCTAAGTATATATCAATAAATTTGATGTAACATTTATATATATACATGTTCGATTTTAATTGGAAGCAAGTTCTTTAAGTTGATAAAGCCCACCGCAGAGCGGAGAAATATTGGAATCTACGAAACGACAGTGCTGGACTGGAAGTGGCTGAGGTTTGACTTTTATTACCAAATTTTTAAAGCCGAAAACCTCAGCTAATCAAACCTTATAATAATATTCTAATAGGTCATAAGTCAACACTGCAGGCCATCAATACGTACCACAGTATTTAATAACTTGTCGGGTTATCCGGCCCACAACAGGGTCCTCGTGGCGGCCGGACTGAAAATTGATTGAATTTGATCCATATTCGATTTGAGTTATTCTGAAGTTTTTATATGGTTTGAGTTTTGATAAATCTTGAACTGGTATGGAATAAGTTGACTCAGATCGGGTTAATTTGGGTAAAATCAATTAAGCGACATCGTAATATACCTCAAACGATGTCGTTTTGTATTTTTGGGATTCAAAAAGAAATTTTTGCCACTGTTCATGGACGCCTTACACACCTATATGTTGTAATATATAATGTTTTATTATTGTTTTAACAAGATATAAGGTAATATTTTATTTACGAACTCATCTTATGCATATTTTCAGCTAACATCATGAACTGATTTTAATACCTGATCAAACTCAAACCTGGCTCATTGATGAAGACATTTAAAGTATTAAAGATTTTTTTACAAAAAAACTTAGTTAATAAATATAATATTATTGTGACATAATGTAGTTTTCGTCTATTTTTATTATTTATATTGTTGTTAGTTATCTTTATATTTTGGCATATTCGATTGATTAATGATGTACTATTTGATAAACTCTGATTTATTGATGTACTAAGAAAATACATTATCAAAATTATTACAATATAATTATAATTATCATGTCCATCATTTTACAATACAATCTTATCTCTCTAATTTTACAAAGTTACTATTAACACATTACTTTGCTCTCCAAAGCTTAACAATAAATAAAATATCATATCTCAAATCATATAAAATTGTTGATTTGACATATATATAATCTATTTTTTATTCCAAACCCATCAACGACATTTAATACAAATTATTTTCTAAGTTTCAAACTCTCAAAATCAAATTTAAAAAATTTCACAAGAATACTCGAATCCATTTTTAAATCAAACAGAGACAAAATCGAACCAAAACTCTTTTACAACCCTTACTCTTTTTTTGAATATATTTATCCCCACAATTTCTCAATGTCGACAGTTTATTAAAACATCTTGCCAAACAATAACTAAGTCCTCTTTAATTCTCAAAGCGTCACATAATTTGGCAGTAAGGGCCTTGTGAGCCCGATCTATGAGGATCAAATTAACTGAGATAGAGTCTTATTAAAAAAAAAGAAAACTCATGTATTGAATATTCAAATTTCTCCCTCAGTCTTGTCACATTCTTATAATTAACCTCTTATCCCTAAAATATTTTAATTTGTGCTCATTAATAATTTGTAATGTTTATAATATCTCATTAATTAATTTTAAAATTTAAGTGTTAATTCTTATATCTTATAAATTATATAACTGGTAATCATATATTTACTATCAAAATTGTTGATATAAGTTATAATTGCCCATAAATTTCAATAAATATTGTAACTTTATAACATATTTATTATTAAATTCATTTCTATAATAACAAATTAGATAAAATATTAATAATAAAAGTATATTTTCACTAATAGAATAAATAAATATTTTTATTGGATTAATAAATATGTAATAGCTTTTTTCTACAATATTTATTAAAATTTATGAGCAATTATGAATATTATCAATTATTTTGGTAGTAAATATATAATTATCGTTTGTATAATTTATAAAATATAACAATTAGCACCCAAGTTTTAACATTTATAAGGTATTACAAACATCACAAATAACACCCAAAGACAAAATTATAATATTTTGTGGACAAGAGGTTAACTGTAAGACGATGACAAATCTGAGGGAGATTTTTATAATATTCAATAAGTAAGGATAATTTTAATAATTAAGTCTTACTTTATAGGTATTTGTAATTTACCTCAAATTAAAAGATACCTTTTTGATTGTGGGCCAATTGACAGAACCTTCAAGCCCAATCAATTGTCATCATGTCTATTATGTGTCCATGGACATTTAATGGGAAGCCACGTGGTGTACCTAACCCATCACATGTGGTACATCTATGGATTCTTAGAATTGAGGAAATGGCCCAATGGGCCTACACTTTTATAAGTTTTTAACACAAGTAAATGGAAATTAATTCCTCAAAAGTTAAAAATTAAACCTAACAAAATTGTGTTGTTCGATCCCTTTCAATTTTTGTGTGTCACTCGAAGAACTGGGTCCTAGTTTGACAAAATTGCAGTGTTAGTGACAGCAGCGGCAACCGTGAAGTCTTATAAATGATATCAAATATAAATATAAATATGTACTGACAAAAGAATATCCATTTATTCTCTATAGGATTAATTTTACATAAGATATATGATTATTTAGTTGTCAAAGTTCATAATTACCTATTTAAGTAAGATCACGACACATTTACAAATAATATTAAGTTATATATATCTAAATTAGAAAGTATGTACCAACAGGTGATTGATCTAGTGGAAGGGACTAGTCACTACAAAGTAGCAGACTCATGTTCAAATCTCTATTGGGAGAGATTTCTACTTTATGTATCCGACACGCCTCAAAAATGATTAAATCCGCAGGAAACCAAAAAAAAAAAAAAAAAAAAGTATGTTTTGATTGAGTCAAAATCTAAAGGCTTGGATTTGCCTATTAATCTTACTTTTTTCAGCTGACCAAATAGCCGAAAATGGATCGGAGACAATTCAGCCGCTATGGTTTCTGATTAGCAAGACGTTTTTTCAGATTTGTTACACTCCGCGAAGATGTAATCCATTAGATCCTATATGTGGACCTTATTATCAAATATTACCTCCATTCTAAATACATGTTGTTTTAGTACAACGAAAATATTTTTAAATATACGTCAGTTTTAGAAATTTAGAGAGACTTAAATTCTTTTTTTAACAATTTTAACCTTTCCCATTAATGATTTAACTCCTAAATATTCTATATCTCTCTCACTTTTTAAGGGCATTTTTATACCATAAAACTATATTCTCCTAAATTTAGTTAATTAGTAGTTTCCTTAATCCTTGTGCAACAACTTTAAATAACATGTACTCCCTCCATTTTTTTAATTTGTCGTTTTGGAGGATTGCACATGGATTAAGAAATATAATAATTATCCACCTTTTTTATGCAAAAACCCTCAAATACCCATTTAATCAAATAATAACAACATTAATTAATATTAATTACAGGCATTAACAAGAATGGTAAAATTGATAAACAAAATTAATTTTACATTAAACTCTTAAAACCACAAATAAAAGTAAACATTTTTTTTAGCCAAATGACAAATAAAAAAAATAAGGAGGGAGTATTTAGAAATGGAGGTAGTCTCATATTAACATGTATTAACACAATTTACATGAAATAATAGTCAATACTTAACAAACTATCACCACTAAAATTAATAATCATATGCAAAAATTTCCATCCAAAAGTTGTACCGAGGTACTAGCTTAAAGGTACGTCGTAAGTTGAGGGTTTAAGTTGTTATAATTTATTTGTGAATGATGGATGGAAAAAAAAAAAGGAACTTGAGGGGTAATTTATGACATTTCCCTATATTTTTCCATGGTTCAAAAAACTACTCTGTTTATGGTATAGACTTCTGTTTCCTTAAAAGAGGGTGAAATATTAATGTGGTTAAAATGCTTGAAGAAATAAGTGCAAATTTGAAGGCGAAAGGACCTAATAATTATTGCTTTTGGCCAATTTGACATTTATTAGTGTAGTACACCAAGAGTCCATTAAAATCTATTTAGTATCTTGTTTTTTATTTTTTATATTTTATATATATATATATATATTAGTATTACTAAAAGAATAAAATTCTCAGTGTAGACAGGTCTTACATAGACCATGAATAAAATTAATGCATCCATTAAACATGTTGTGTATGGTTTATGAAAGACCGGGCCAATGCAAGAATTTCTCCAATGGCATATGGGTAATTTCCTACATATTCATATATAGAATTGTACTCTTACACCTGTGAAGGAAAATTTATGGCGTGAATTTTAATTCAAAATTTTAAACAATTAAATGCAAAGAAACTGAATAACTCAAACATAAACGCAATATAAAACAACTATGAATCAATCTCAAGATGGAGTAATTTATGTGGCCAGCGATATTGCCAGAGCAATTATTGTTGTTACTAGAACAATCTTTTATAAATTTCTAATTTACCCCTTTTAGTAAAATGCCACAAAATCTAAATTTGTTAATTCCAATAATATTCATTTATTACCAACTCTATCTTCTCTCTTATTAATACATTATTAATATTAACTCTTTTTCTACTTTTTATTTATTTATTGAATCTCTAAACACATAGATTATAGATACATCTATATTTCTCCTCTAACTCGTGAGGATCATCTTTCCTTTTCTATTCAGTAAGATATCAGCCGTACTCATAAAAATCTCTATTCATTTCATTTTCCATTTACCGTGTAGCTCTCCTAGTAGTGAAAGTCGAAAATTATTGGCTAACAATAAATAGAAAGAAAACCACAATAAAAAAAATAAAAAAAATAAAAAAAATAAGACAGTTGAACTGATGATAGTATATTATGAAATTGTTATTTTATACTTGTTTTCTTATTGTATTTAAATATATTTAAAACCGAGTAAATGTGTAATGGTAAAGTAAAAAAAGTAAAACATTATTAAGTTTTTGTTAGAATTTTTTATTGAACTTGAATTTGTGCTTGATAGTTATATGAATTAGGCTCAAATGAGCTTTAATCGAGTTGAACATGAATCGTCCTTGTACAACTTAATTTTACATATATATTATTATTAATTTTAATTTATTGAGTTGAGCTTGATATGAGTTTTGAAATTCTTAAAATAAAATCACTAAAATGAATTTTTAATAATTTTGCTTGATTTTGAGCCAAATCGTGTAAAGTAAATTGGAAGGTATTTAAAAGTAATTACTTTTGTTCAACCTTGAGCATATATTTGATTTTGAGAATATAAATAAAATTAGCATATTATGTTCGTTGGTCTATGTATACTTACTAGATAATTATCAAAGTTCCATGTTTAAAGAACATATGAAAAAGGAATAACACGTGAGAGAGAAATAAATGTGTTATGATTTTGACTAGAAGGGACATAACAGAAAATTAAGAAAAATTAATTTAACAACCACATTTTTACTCTGATAATATCGTTAGTCAATTTATATACTTATTTATTTATTTATTGAGGCATGTTTGATGTCCATGTAAACTATTTGTGTGTTTTCATTTGTTGGCTTGAGATTGTTATGCGGCAAACAATAAAAGTAACTTTTGTCTATCATAATTATTTTTTTAAATATACTACTATTAACCTTGTTTTATAGTTTTTCTGAACCAATTTTGTTTTGTAGTTGGATTAATTCTATTTATCACCTATTAAATTGGGTTAAACTATTTTTTTAGAGGAAACGCACACGGAATTGTTTATTAATAAGTCAAATCAATAAATACAAAGTCAACAATAGATTGAGGAAGTTCGATAAGGGGAGTAGTACGTAAAAGTTACCTTAAATAAAGCAGGGATTATTGCATTTTTAGTGCCATAACTATAGTCCACTCGCATTTCTACCCCGTAACTTTCCGAGCTGGCACATTTGGTGCCACAACTTCAACATCAGTGGCAATTTTGGTGCCAATTGAGGCCCAATTTCAAAATTGGCTCGAAATTCCCCCATGTGCAGACCATGTGACATGAAAAATGGAAATTTTGACCATTTAAAGTCTTTTTCATTAAACAAAATATCAAAATTCAAAATGCTAACTTTTCCTATAAAATTGACCAAACATTTCTTAAATTAAATTGTTACCCGCCTTCTTGTTCTTCCCCAAATAGAAACATCCAAGTAGCCTAATTCTTGGTGGATGAAAATAAAATATATATATTTTTTTAATGAAAAAGGGGTTGAATGGTCAAAATCTCCATTTTCATGTCACATGGCCCGCACATGGGAGAATTTCGGGTCAATTTTGAAATTGAGCCTCAATTGGCACCAAAATTGCCACTGATGTTGAAGTTGTGACACCAAATGTGCCAACCCGAAAAGTTACGGGGTAGAAATGCCAGTGAGCTATAGTTGTGGCACAAAAAATGCAATAATCCCAAATAAAGCATGAGCAATATAGTTATTTTCTCTAAACGTATGCGAACATTTAAATGAATTAAACCTATAAAATAAGCGAGAAATATCTTGAAAAATATGTCCAAGATTAAACTATCTGACCGTACGATCTGTTTACGGATACTCTTACAGTGTAATACTTTAATAATTTTCTATATATAGGACAAAGAGTAGAAAGTATTGTCCTCGCATCTAGGGTTGTTTATGGTTCGGATAACCGGCCGAACCGAACCGAACCAAAATGAGTTCGGTGAAAACGAACCGAACCAAAGCTATTCGGTTCGGTTTTCGGTTTTGAGATTTGGCCTAATTCGGTTTTCGGTTCGGTTCGGTTATTTTTGTTCGGTTAACCGAACCGAACCGAAAACCGAATTTTTGGTTCAAATAGTTTTTTTTTCGGTTTTATGGACTTTAAAATCCTTTAATTTTATGCCTATGGATATGAATTTTACTTGTTTAATTTATGTCATTTGAGGATTGTTAAATGTTAGTTTTTGCAGTTAGACTGTAAAATTCTTTAATTTTATGCCTATGATATGTATTTTAATTATTTAATTTATGTCATGTGAGGATTGTTAAAGGTTAACCACTTAACTATTTAGTTCTATGTAATGTTTAATAATGTTTAGTGTTATGGTTACCTATTAATATGATTTTTTTTATAATAAATGATATAGTATTTGATTATATAATTTTTAATAAAATAAATATAATATAAAATTTCGGTTAAACCGAAACCAAATCGAACCGAACCGAATCGAAATTTTTCGGTTAAAACCGAAAACCGAATTAGGATGTTTGGTTCGGTTTTCGGTTTTAAAAAATCAAGAACCGAAATTTCGATTCGGTTCGGTTTTCACCAAATGAACAGCCCTACTCGCATCTACTTAATATTTTCTTAACACCACTTAACATTAGAGAGGGTACATCTTGGTAAATTACATATCACTACAAAAAAATTAAAGTTTAGTGATAAAATTTTATGTGACAATGTTAAAGTTGTCACTTCTTATATATATTAAGTGACAACAACTCAAATATTGTCACTAAAATGGTTTTCATAAACATACTAGTGACAAGAATTGTAAAAAAGTTGTCACTATTGACATTTAGCGATACCCCAAAAGTGACATCCAAAAAGTTGTCACTAAACCATAGTGACAATATTTATTGTCACTAGGTTATCACTAAAAGGGTGTCGCTAATTGTCAATAGTGACAACTTAAGTCACCATATATTTGTCATTAATAGCTATTAGTGACAACTTAAAAACATATATTGTCACTATTGCACTTGTCACCATTATTTTTATGACAAAATTAATATTTTTATCACTAAATACATACAAAGAGTGACAACTTCCACATTATCACTTAATTTTTTGTCACTTAAGCTCAATTTTCTTGTAGTGTATCTCATGGAGTTTCTATATAATTTTCTCATTTATTTAATATAAATAAGATAATAGTATTAGTTTGTCCAGTTTTTAGATGCTACACGATCTGCCAATACTTTTTAAGTAATGTGTTATACTTATTACGACTTACTTACAAATTGGATTTCTGAAAAAAATAAAAATAACATTTTGAGAAGTCATTCGTGATTTTTTATTACCAGCCTACAATCAATTTTTAGTTGTTGTTTTCAAGTGCTTGAACTTTTACTTAATCTAGAGATTTTTGAAAAATCATTTAAAAGAAGTTAAGAATAGAGGAAAAGTGTTTTATTGGGTATTGTTTGCAAATTAAGAGGAAAAAAATGCCACCAAAAGCTAGAAGCAGCCCATCTACTGCTTATGCTTTTCTGTCTTTTTTAGCTTTTTTTAGATAATTTAATGGAGAAGTTGAAACTGAAACACACCATTAAGTACTTTTGAATAAAAAAAGCAGAAAAGTGATTTTATAAGCTTTTGAGAAGAGCAAAAGACAAAAAAACCCCCTATACTTTGTCTAACTCTCAAAAACCCCCATGTGTTATTTTAAGTCCCAAAAAACCCCCTGTGTTTGGTTTTAAATACCTCGACCCAAGTAGTATATACTTATAATTTTATTTTTGACTTTTGGTGGAATGACAAGATTACCCCTATGTGTTTGTTTTTTTTTAAATTTATTTATTCTTTTTGAAAAATTAAGTATATACTACTTGGGTCGAATGTGGTATTTAAAATCAAACACAGGGTAGTTTTGGGGATTTAAAATGACACATGAGGTTTTTTTGGGAGTTAAACAAAGCATATTGGGTGTTTTTGTCTTTCGATGTCAGGGGTAAAATTGTCATATCAAAAGTTAAATTTGAATAAATACTTGTAATTTTGGCGTTTGAAACACACTCTTTTTTTGGGGGTGTATTTGACGCTTATTTGAGATCACAGGGGTTTTTTGAGAGTTAAAATAACACAGGAAAGTTTTTGAGAGTTAGACAAAACATATGGGATATTTTTGTCTTTTGCTCTTTTGAAAACATAATTTCTATAGATTTTAGACCAATGAATTAAAGAAATCTATAGAAATTATGATAAGCTTAAACTAAAGAAATAGTCAATTCGTTCTATGATATGTGTTCACATTTCAGTATTTCACGATAATATTACCGAGATTTCTCACACCAGTTTTCATGTAAAAAAAGAAATTGCCTCCTTCCAAATATCAATATGTACATATTTGATTTTTGCCCTTATGCACTTGATATAAAATACTTCTAGGGTCCTATTTGGAAGGATTTTGGCTCGATTTCGTGGGTCTCAGTTTGAAAAAAAATGGTTTGAATAGTTTCGACGAAACCTTTGAAACTTTATTTGGCTAGGTTTTGGACCCCACTTGGATTGAGTTTGAATGTTGGGGTTTGGAAAAAAAAAAGTAGGTTGTAAGTATCAAATCAATGTTATTTTATACAGTTTAAGGGAAAAAAGTTGATGGTAGGTGTCACATCAAAATTGTACAGGTTTCGAGAGTTTTGGTATGATTTTCTAAATAGGTTTTTGATGAATTTCATGAATCTGACAAAAACTCATTTGAAAGAATTGTGACCCGATATCGTAAATGCATGAGACCGGGACAAAACCCATCCAAATTGACCCTAGTTTTCTATGAACAACCGAACTACATCCGTAATTGTTCACGGTATAATTATTAATTAATATTTGTGTGTGAATATACTATTTTTTATAGTTGTCGTTTTTGGATATATAATTTACTATTTTAATTTTATAGTTTGTACCCACTTATACGTATGCAATGATTATGACTAGTTTGACGTAAAAGACTTTTGTATGTCACTTCCCATCCCGGCCAATAAATCATGATTGCTACACGTATACCTGATTTGTTTAAAAGCTAGAGGGCTTGTTTGTTTGGCGTTTCCCAGAATTTTTTCGTGTTTGGGAAATGCCAAATAAACATGTTTTCTATTTTCTGAAATAAATTTTTCATCCATTAATTTTCTCAAACTACTCTCTCAAAAGTCAAACAAACAACAATTTTCTTATCTCTAAACAAAACCTATACAAACTCTACTTTGATTTGATATAAAGTAACCTATCTCTTACACAATTTATCTCACATAACAAACATGATTTGACATAAAGTCTTACACATCTTACACCTACAACCCAACTCTTCCAAAAAAACCTACACCTACTTTATTTCTCAAACCACTCTCTCAAAACTCAAACAAACAACATTACGCAAATCGAGATTATTTCACAAACCTCCACTACTCTCCCAAACTACTTTCCCAAACGCCAAACAAACAGGCCCAGAGTCTCTTTTATTAATTTCTTTAATTGGGTATATATAAACAGGAAATTGAAATGTATATATGTCATGGTTCATATCTATTCACATTTCACGGTTCTCATTTATCATTTCCTTTTTCTATGCCTAAAAAATCTCACTCTTATATTATACTTCTATTTTTTTATTTTATTTTTTTATAAAAAAAACATGTTTCATAATCAGTAAATGTTATCAATTACAATATGTTTAATACTTTCACAATTTAAATCAATACTTCTTAATAAGGTAATCTAACCAACATATGAGTTACTCTATTTTCCATATGACGAACATAAAAAATACTTCTCATATAAGTCAAGATCACTGAATAAACTACAAATGTCATCAATGAATGGACATGTAGCCGAGAGACCATCTTCAGAAGATAATATTTTGTCAACAATAGATTTACAGTCTCCCTTTAAGATAATTCTCGTCCATCCTTGTTTTTTGGCCAATTTAAATACTTGTTTTGTAAGTAAAAGTTGTGACACCCTTGATGAACTCCAACCCGCACAAGTGTCGAACTCATCTCGCGCCACAATCCCAAGTCCGTTATAACCGTCCTTGCTGAAAGTAGCTCCATTAAAATTCACCTTCACCAAACCGGTGGTTGTAGAAACGGACCATCGATCCGGAAGATGTTGATTGTTGCTTTTGGCTTAGATTTCGCACCATGGCAAGCTCTAAACCAATTCTAATTAAAATGCACAAACGTGGTTGACGATACCCAACGAACAACCAAGATTTGTCCTCAAACAACCGCTGATTTCAAGAGAACCATAGCTACCACGAGATCATTGTAATAAGCTTCGTCATATCTTTATCCGTCTCCAGCTTCATCCGTTCGAACCATCTAAACGTATTATGTTTTCCATTGTCGATCAAATCCCAATGAATCTTACTTTTATATCAAACACTACATTTTTTTTTCTTAAATAAAATTATTTTCAAAATTTTCACTTCTTAAATTATAACCTAAAACTCCAGGATTAATTCAACTTTGCTCTACTAGAATTAGGTCAATTTATTACTTTGCACCATCATAAATTAATTAATTATTCTAGTTTGCACCCTCAAAATACCTTACTCGTGACTTTTTCTTGCACCCAAACGTCTTCAACCACCTTGTTGTTATAGGAAAATGCATTTTAAATTGTTAACCAAGGGTATATTTGATAATTATGAAAAAAATCCGCTTATTTCTCTCGAACATATTATTTTTCCATTAATTGATTATTGAACAAGACTGTATTTTTTTTTATATTTAAACCTCAAACGAACTTTTATGTAACGAAACAATCCAATAGTAATTTTCCTAGTTATATCACAAACTCTTGGATCATATCATTCAAATAAGCAACAACTCCAACTTTATCAAAATTTAAATATATAAAATATTTATGCAACACAATAAGCTTACGAAAATAAAACTACAAAAGAAATTCTTACTCCGTAACTTAAACTTATATCTTAAGTAGTAATCAAGGTATTACAATTGCCCAAGTCTCATTCTTCCAAAGTTCCTATTTCTTGATTTATGTTCTTAGAGCGAGGCTTAAACATAAGGGCATATTTGATTGGCATCAAAAAAAAAATCGTGTTTGAAAAAAACGAGACAAACACTATTTCTACTTTCTGAAATAAATTTATCCTCTCTCAATTTTCTCAAACTACTCTCTCAAAAGTCTTACAAACAAAAATTTTCTTATCATTAAAAAACACCTACACAAACTCTACTTTAACGGACATGCATGATTTGACGTATACATCTTACATCTACAACTTAAACTCTTTCAAAAAAACTACATCCACCTTATTTCCCAAACCACTCTCCCGAAATCCAAACAAGCAACATTACGCAAATCATGATTATTTCACAAACCCCCACCACACTCACAAACTACTCCCCCAAAATGTCAAACAAACAGCCTTAAATACTCTCGAATCGGCTCAATTTTATTGATAATCTAAACCAATAAAAATATCCACATCACCAACTAATGAACTAATCCGGCCCTGATTGTGAACATATCACTTGGTTAGGATATAGTTTAGTCACCTTATTTTTGTGTAGACCATGAGTTTCAGGTTTTGAATTTTGGTAGGAAAAATTTCTTCTTTCAGCACCTCTTCCTTTTTTATCTCTTTGACCTTTTATGTGTTCTTTTTGTCATTTTTCTCCTCTTTAATTGGCATCAATCTCATGGAAGACTAAATTGGAAAATAAAATAATGATAAAAAGATATCCTTGGAATTATTATTACACCAATATCAGTATTTGACACGTCCTGGGTTATATCCCACCCGAAAAATCACCTATTCACACATCAAGAAAAGGACAAAAAGGGTCTGGCCGACCTTTTATTAGCTCTGCTTTATTTCTCATAAAATGTCATCATAAAATTTCTAGCAAAAAAATAAAAATAAATTAAAAGGTGTACTTACAAATTAAATGCTCTAATTTACATATTTTTATGTTTGCTAGAGCCATGTGATTATGAAGGATGGATATTTATTAAACAAGTTTAAAATTATATCGTATGCATGTATAAAGTTAGGTAACTTTCATCCTATCTATGAGCCTCCTTTATAAGGATGAATTACAATGTTGTGTTATTTTAAAAGATAAAATATATCCCTATGTTTTTATACAAATGCTCGTTGTCTCCCTTATATGCATGAAAAAATTGCAGAGATATAAAGTGAGTTAATGTTAATTTATCCCCATGTGAAACGAATAATGTTTAATTTATCCTTTGTGCTTTGAAAAACAACTCAATGAAAATTTTAAAAAAACAATTTACCTCATTCGGCCGAGAGTGTAACTTTACTTACCGAAATTGAGAGTGAGCATGAAAAGTGTGGTTGTAACATAGGAAGGGTGGGGGGTGATAAATTGTCATATTTATCATAACACGAGGGGGCAAATTGCCATATTTATCATAACAAGTGGGGTGAACCTCCACATTATCATAACACAAGGGGTAAAGTGCCACATACAAAAATATCAGGGAGACGGCGTAAAACTTTTATAAAATTACAGGTGGTAAAGTGCTCTTTTTCAAGTGTTCATTATAGCATTTCATAAGGGATGTTAATGAAATATGTTATAAAGTAGAAGTTAAATTGATCATTTTTTGCATCAAAATGGAATTTCAAAATTACGCGTGTATATATGCAACACCCCATCGATAAATGAGGTAATTAAAATGGCTAAATGACAAGTCACATAATTATATATATTTGCAAATTGCTTTCATTCTCAAATATAATTACCCATCTTTAAGATACCCAAACCAAGAAATAAAATAGGTCACCGTCTTCAAACTAAGAAAAATGAGATTGATTACCGGATCATATGAAATTCCTAAATTTTGGTCATTTTTTTTTTCAAGAGATCGAGTTTTGGTCTACAAATAAAAGAAAATGGAAATAATTACTAAATTAATATTATAATTTTATGCCCCATGTACTGCATCAACACTACTCACATGATCAGTACATGGAATCTAGTTCACTTCACATGAATTGGAAACTATTTTTTTCAGAAAGTTATCTTTTTTAAGCCAAAAAATTGGTACTTGAAAAATACATTATCTGTTGTCCACACCTTTCTCTCTCAAAAAATTAAATGAAGGATGCAATTTGCATTCACATCTTCAATGCTCAAACAATTTAGAAAAATTATTGGCCGAATTAATTAATTAATTAATGAAATGATAAATCATCCCGCAATAATTAAAATGAGATATACGTACACACTACTTAGGTAGGCAGTATAATATTAGTATTATTAAAAGCTGACTTAGGTCGACGGGTCCCTATTTTAGTAGTACATTCTTATAGTCCGGAATATTTTCAGGTACAAATTGACAGGAAAATCAACCAGTTCTCATACATAGTTCATACCTATGAATTTGAAATTCACTTTTAATTCCTTAGAATTTTTTTTATTTATATAACAAGTAGGAATATTATATTACAAAAACTTTTCTAATTATCTCAAATTCCTCTCATTAATATATTTTCCTAATCAATTGAGTTACTTTATATACACCTCTTATTATATTTGTTCAATTAAACCTTTTCATGCAAACAATCTTGTCTAGAAAATTAAACTTTTATACCCATGTAAATATGTAATTATATGTATGATAGTAATTAAGTGCGATTTAGGCCTATAAGTCATCGGTCGAAATAGTAATTATACGAGAAAACTGGTTAGTAAAATAATCTTTTCAGTAACTGATATATGTGATCATTTTTTAAGCTCTAACCATTCACATTCTAATTAAGTATAACACAATTCAATCAACTTCAATTCTTTTATATTGAGGTAAATGTGTATTTCTTTCATAGCCCAATTCTATCTAGATGATATAAGCTAATTTATATATTTATGTTTCTCATTCAAATCCTTTTTGTTCAGAATATAATATTCATTCTTATTTTTTGTCACAATGTTACAACTAAATTAGGGTACCGTCGATATAATCAAGGAAAAACACGAGACGTATTGATCAAAATCAGTGAATATCTCGTGATTGATGCATATCGGTATCTAAACATATGTACCCTCCGAAACACATTTTTGATCTAAATATTTTTCTTTCAAAAGTCGTAAACTCTAGCTCCATTTGTGCTTTCAGTACATTTTTTGTCGACTTAAGCATCAATGAGACTAGCTTCTCTAACATTGTCGTCATAACCTAGTTAGCCCATGTTTTGCAGGTAACTTAAATATGGATGCAAAACCCGACCCACCGGAAAAAAAATCCACATTAATAGTCTTCAATAATTAATTATAATAATTCAATTTCCACTAAAAAATAACCAATATATACAATATAATTAAACACAACACCAACCAAGAGAACAACAATTAAACTACGAAACCTAAATGCCCCAATTTCTTGAAATTCAAATTACTTCACATATGCATTTATAGTAAAAAATAGTAATATATAGTGTATATACACCTAATTACTCACGCGTATAACTAATTATGTAACACAGAGAGCATGAATTATTTAGGGTAAAAATTCAATATTTTCATGCAAGTAAATACATCAAAATGTTGATCGACATTGAATTCTACGCGGCATTATTAATTTGTGATGCATAAATAAATAATAAAAAATAAAAATAAAAAGGAAAAGAGAAAAGGGCGGGTTGAGTTGAGCCTGCTTCATTCACCTCACTCACTAAACATACAATACAGCTGACTTTTTGCAAACATATGAGTAAATGCTCTTTGCTGTCTTCTTTTGACTCTTTCATAGATAAAAATAAATAAAAAATTGCACTTTTACCCCCTACTTTCTTGTATTGTAGTCATGACCCTAATTAAACCACCTTTGTTCTTTTCTCTATATATTCCCCTTTGACAAATCCCACCCATTCATTTAGACTCTTGTCTCTGCAAAATCTCTCTTTTTTCTCCAAAAACCATACTAGATCTTCATTTCATATAAATATCTACAAACCCTTTTTTTTTTTTTCTTTTTTTCTTTTTTTTCTTTTTCCAATAGATCATCAAATTTTCTTTTGTTGTATAAATGGGAAGACCACCTTGTTGTGACAAAATAGGTGTGAAGAAAGGGCCATGGACTCCTGAAGAAGATATCATTTTGGTTTCTTACATTCAAGAACATGGTCCTGGAAATTGGAGGGCTGTTCCTACTAACACGGGTAATTTAATTTGTTTTCTTGAAAAACAAATGTTAAATAAAATCTTTAATTTTCTAGTAGTAATATTTTTTTTTTTTTAGTGGTTTTTTTGGGTTGTTAGAATCATTTAAAGCTGTGTAATAAATATTGTGCACCTTTAACTTGAATGCATACTAGCTAACTCTAGTTAGATTTAATTAATTATTAATTAGTTACTTTTTGTAATTTTATTTTAGGTTTGCTTAGATGTAGCAAAAGCTGCCGGCTCCGGTGGACTAATTACCTCCGTCCGGGCATCAAACGCGGCGGCTTCACCGAACATGAGGAGAAGATGATCATCCACCTCCAAGCCCTTCTCGGCAATAGGTACGTATATATATATATGTATGTATGTATGTATTTATGTGTAAGTGTTAAGGGTTTACCAGCAGCAGTTTCCGTTGGTGAAATCTTGATTTTCGTTGTTATTTAGGTGTAGCGACGGATCTTTTCTGTGAATTTTCACAATTTGTGTATGTGATCAACTCAAAGACATAATTTTTTTTATTTAATTTAAATTTTCTTTTTTAAACTAGGGTTAGATCTCATAATTGAGAAATCCCAAAAGCATGAATTTAAAATTTAAAATTAAAAAACCCTAAGATTAGCATGGTTTAATTAGGATATTAATTAAAAAAGACAAATTTTTTTTTTTTGGTTTTGTAGATGGGCTGCTATAGCTTCATACCTTCCTCAGAGAACCGACAACGATATCAAGAACTATTGGAACACTCACTTGAAAAAGAAATTGGGAAAAATTCAAGATAATGAAAAGTCCAATAACAATTCATCTGAAAGCTCTCGTCAATCGATTTCCAAGGGACAATGGGAAAGGAGGCTTCAAACTGACATTCACATGGCCAAACAAGCCTTATCCGAGGCTCTCTCCCTCGATAAATCGGACAAAAACAAAACTAGCACATCGATATTCGATTCCAATAAGATCTTCGGTCCTATGCCTAGTAGTAGCACTGAACAAACCAATCCAATAATTCAGACATCTACATATGCATCTAGCACGGAAAACATTGCTCGTTTGCTCGAGAAATGGATGAAGAAACCTAGTACCATCAATTCTTCGTCATCACAAGCGGGATCGTCGTTGATGAGCACTTCTAGTCCTAGTGAAGGTACAACATTTCTTAGCTTCAATTCTTCTAATTCATCGGACATATCGCAGTCGGTCGAGGATCATGAAGCTAAATTTGATCATGGTATAAACTTCACAACAACAACAACTACAACAACACATGAGATCACTCATGATAATGGGATATTATTTCAAGATGAGAGGAAACCTATTTTGGACAATGAAATGCCCCTGAGTTTGCTTGAGAAATGGCTTTTGGATGATGCAGCTGCACAAGGGCAGGATGGGGATTTCATGGACTTGGGATTGGAGGAAACTACTGCTGATTTGTTCTGAAGAAAAAAATGTGATTTCTTCATAACAACTCAGCAGTACTTTTATATAATTAGTGTTTTTCTTTTTTTTTGTTAATTTTAATTTTGTGCATGGTTAATTAATTATCTTATCTTATGTTGAGGGGGTTTAGTAGTTGAACTTGGTATTAGTCTTCCTTGTGTTTGGGGAGCACAAAAGTGTAAATTACTTTTTAATCTATAGACTTATGTTATTACATGTAAAATTGTTGCCCAAATCTGATTTGACTTGGCTAATTAAAATTACAAAGTAAGTGTATTGCTCGTACGTGCTATGTAACTAGTCGATTTTTAACGATTTACACTATTTTAAGCACGTGTTTTACACTTACCGAGTTACTGATTTGGGTTCGGTCAAATCAAATTTGGGCAATAATTTTTCTATTTAAATATTTAAATATGTGGTGAATTGGAATAAGATCTCCTCTATCTCATCTTGTTCTTGGGAACAAAATGTTTAATTGTACTCTGTGCAATATTTGCTGTATATTTCTAGAACGAGAATTAGATTTTGACTTTTGATGCTTTGGAATTCATGTAACACAAAGTGTACTGAGATTGGCGGCATATATTGACTTAATTTAATTCGGAATTGAAATTTGTGAAGGAATTATTCATTTTCCATACAGATTCTGAAGCCACACAGTACCCAATATAATTAGTATTTGATTCTGATATTGGAATTTTGAAACTTATATGCTGCCATTAGTTTATTTTCATTTTCCAAAACAAAAGTGTATTGTTTATAGTGCAACAGCTACTTTCTCTTTGCAATTCACTTTTTATTAATTGTTCTAATTACATTAATTAATTTGGGACTAGCTAATTAATTATCAACTTTTTTAGATAAGACATAAATTTGTAGAATAGGCAATTTTGTGATATTAACTAAATTTATAAAAGGGCAATCCAATTTAAAGATATACTCAGCTTAATTTCTAACATGTAGACCTTAAATTTGAACAATTTCAAATTGAAATTCCCTATAACTTATGTTATTCTTACCAGCGTGCACATTTTTATGTGTAATTAAGTAATGACCAATATTAAAATTTAAAATTTCTAATATTTAAGCTATGCAAAACTAGAGTAAAGAAAACCTC
Organism: Penstemon newberryi var. newberryi; assembly: GCA_030819805.1. Taxonomy (NCBI): domain Eukaryota; kingdom Viridiplantae; phylum Streptophyta; class Magnoliopsida; order Lamiales; family Plantaginaceae; genus Penstemon; species Penstemon newberryi. Next base: position 17,026,049 of record JAUALY010000001.1, read on the forward strand.
TTTGCGTTTTTAATTCAAGGAATCGATAAATGATGTAAATTGTTTTAGAATATGACTAGGCTAACATAAAAATCGAGATCACAACATTTATATAAAGATATAAATTCACATCTTAGATTTTGGAAAAATTAAATACCGATACATGTAATGTATGATTTGGAGAAATAAAAATGTTTAACGTCTATCATCTATAACAATTTAATAGCAAAATTAAAATCTTAGTACTTAGGTTTACACTAATTTTAATAATAGTGTACACTTTTTCATTCATATTTTACAAATCAGTCCTTTTTTTATTAATGAGTATTTTGCACTTATTGTACAAAATTATCTTTGACTTATTTTTATTCAATATACTTAAATGTGGGTTGAGTTTTTTGGCAATTTCGAATACTGGCTCGTGCCGGGATGGCTTTCAAAGAGTCAGGTTTGTTGGATCCAAAGCTCAGCCGAAGCTAAGACAGCGCTGATAGGAATGGAGTTTTCTCCTATGCATATATAATTGGAGGAGTGTGACTTTGGAATGTGAATGTAGTGTGATTATTGGGTTGATTAATGGTGGCACATGGTCTCATTTGGAGTATTTATTGATGACATTAATCCATAGCCTAGTCTTTTGATTCTTTAGAGCTTGCCATGTTTAATGGGAAGGAAATCGAGTAGCTCGTGAGGTAATCAAAATTTTGGATTAGCGATTCATGTGATATTTTTATTTAACCTTTATCCTTCCGAGATATTGTAAATGTTGAGAAAAATATTGAATAAAATCTCGTTGATTTTCAAAAAAAAAAAAGGTCTCAAATTTGATGGATTAGAGGCAATAAATGTAAATATCATTTTAGAAAATGGAACCAAATGTTATGTACTACTCCCTCCGGTTTTTTTTTATTTGTCGCTTTGGCAATATTTTCTTGTTTACTTTTATTTGTCGCTTTAGGATTTCAATGTAAAATTAATATCATTTTATCAATTTTACCCTTCTTACTAATATTTGTCATTAATGCTAATTAATGCTAAGATTATTTGATTAAAAGTGTATTTTGGAATTTTTGCTTCAAAAAAGTGACTATTTTATTACATTCCTTAATTCGTGTGCAATCCTCCAAAGCGACAAATAAAAAAAAACGAATGGAGTAATATTTTATAAAGTGTGAGATAAAAAATGTCGATGGTTCGTGAGTCTAAAATGCAAATTTCCTTTCATCTTTTTTTTTTTACCGAGGAAGAAATCATAAGGATAAAATACATTATTGATTAATATCGTCAATTACAAAGTCCCAAATAAAACTAGAAACTTCAATAATAAGAGTAGTTAAGTCATGAGCGACTGAGTTGCCTTCTCGTGGTAATTCCAAAGAATGATGTGGAAATGTTTCATAAAAAAAGAAGTAATTTCCTGTGCTTTATCTTATTCTCGCAGCTACACTAACAGATCATGTAGTAAAAAAATATATAGAAAATAAAAACACAAAAAAATAAAGGAAAAATTGCAGATTTGATATCATACAATTAATAAGACGTTTTGAAAAATTGGTACCACTGAATACATAATTCACATTTAGTACCATAATTTAAATATTTGTTGCAATATTCATACCACCGTCGCATAATTTAGCAGAAAAAGGACAGAATTGGCCTTCTGCGGTTGCACGTAGCCATTATCTCGTCTTTTGGAGGGAAAATTATCACTTTATCTCATCTTTTAGAAGGAAAATGGTAATGTTTCCTTCACGTTATCATGTGATAATTCTTTTTCCAAAAGACGAGATAACAGTCACACACTACAAAAAAATTAAGTTTTAGTGATAAAATTTTATGTGACAATGTTAAAGTTGTCACTTCTTATATATATTAAGTGACAAGAACTCAAATATTGTCACTAAAATGATTTTCATTAACACACTAGTGATAAGAATTGTAAAAAAGTTGTCACTATTGACATTTAGCGATATCCCAAAAGTGATAACTAAAAAGTTGTAACTAAATCGTAGTGACAATATTTATTGTCACTAGGTTGTCACTAAAAGGGTGTCGCTAATTGTTAATAGTGACAACTTAAGTCACCATATATTTGTCATTAATAACTATTAGTGACAACTTAAGAACATATTTTGTCACTATTGCGCTTCTCACCCTTATTATTATGACAAAATTAATATTTTTATCACTAAATGTATATAAAGAGTGACAACTTTCACATTATTACTTAAGCTTAATTTTCTTGTAGTGACATGCAATGCACATGGCCAATTCCGTCGATATAAACATTGTAACAATTTATAAATTATAGTACTAAATGTGCATTTACGTATCTATTGATATCAAAATTGCAAAGTATCATATTGTATGGTACCAAATATGCAATTGCCCCCAAAAATAAAAGAAGAATTCCTTTGCTAATCATGTTAGGTACAATCTACATTATTAGTATATAAAAAAAAAGGCAACAAGACCATCTTCCATGAAATACATAACCACCTCTTTCCATTTCCATTACCAGTCTTTTCTAATGGAAATTAATTTTAGGTACTATTTTCACATGTGACTATAAAGTAGTGAAAAGGTTTTCCCACAATTTCCATCACGTTCACCGAAAATGCAGACGATTGAGTTTTTTTTCATGATGTCACTAGTGAAATTAAGTCAAAATCAATTAAACTTGAGCTTGAACGAACTCAAGTGAATTTCACCCTAGGTAAAATGAAACTTATTAAAATTTACGATCTATTTTTTCCCATCTTTAAATTTATATTTTAAAATTATTGATTTGACATTAGTCATTTATTTTTTCTCATCTTAATTAAATTATATTATAGTCGTTGATTTGACGCCTACAATCAATTCTCACCCCACCTCCCCCAAATTTCGAACATTCAAATTGAATCTAAATCACATCCCAAATGTTCAAAATAATAAAAAACCAACATTTAAATTGAATTCATATTGCATTTCAAAAGTTTCGCCTCGCAAAAAGTTACAAACACTTTTCGTTAAAGTCGCAATAAATATTTTAGTGGCAGCCAGGACACAATTTTAACTCAGGCTGTCAATGGTGTGGATCGATGTCAATTTAAATCTGATCCGATTCCGGCCCGATTTATTAGGATCTTAGTCTGATTAGAAATTTGGTGGATCTGATCCGATCAAAAGGTCCGTAATTCGAAATACATGAAGCGAATATGAATTTAAGTCGATCAGATCCGTTAGAGAATCGTATCCAACAAAATAAAAAAATTATACACATATCGACAAAATAAAAAATATCATATATCTTATTAAAATTACATTTAAATAAAATCGTAGAGTTGACAACTTATTTTTGGAAAAAATATTGGTTTAAATTTTGAAAGTGAAGTTTGTATTGGATTCGAAAAATATTTGATATATGACCGAATCCGACTAAGATCCGTCCAACTAAAGATTCGAACCCGACCCGAAACCGACTCATTGACAGCCCTAATAATTTTTTTACGAGTTAGATTGGGCCATTTTCTTTTTTGGATTTGTCCCAAGCCCACCAACAAATATGCTAATACAGTTATGCTTAATTCTGGAGAAGGATCCGACAATAATTAAATCTAAAAGGCAAAATTGCATACAATGTCCCAAACTATTCAGTGATTTTGGATTTCGTCCCAAGCTATATTACTTAGCTAAGTTCATCCCGTAATTTTATATTTTTTTGGAATATCGCCACACTTGCCAGTTGCCACATGGCTGCTTACGTGTCACGACGTGACAAATTTTAGCATAAACAATTATACAAGATTGCAGAATTCATCCCAAACTAATTACAAATTTTGTTTTTTAGTCCCAAACTATATTAACTCGGCGAATTTTGTTAACTGGACGAAGAATGACAACTCAAACCTTTGTTATCTGGACAAAATGTGTAGATGAAGAATAATCTCGTCATGCGAATAAGGAAGAGTCCATCATGAGGAGGGTGAAGATGTAAATTCGGTTTTATATAATTTTTTTTATATATATAAAATGGACCGAAATCACACAATTTTATACTTTGCCTTGGCACTTAAAAGAGTAGGCCGGATGGACCCTGACCTGACCACATCATAAAAAGCACTGTAAAGTGGATCCCCTCATGAATATTTACATCATCATCAAATAAAAGAGCAAAAGACAAAAACACCTCCTATACTTTGTCTAACTCCCAAAAAATCTCCTGTATTATTTTAACTCCCAAAAAGACCCCCTGTAATCTCAAATAAGTACCAAATACACCCTCATAAAAGAGAGTGTGTTTCAAATGCCAAAATTGCAAGTATTTGTTCACATTTTGCTTTTGATATGACAATTTTACCCTTGACATCGAAAGACAAAAACACCCCCTATGCTTTGTCTAACTCCCAAAAAACCCCCCATGTGTCATTTTAAATCCCCAAAATCCCCCTGTGTTTGATTTTAAATACCACACTCGATTTTTCAAAAAGAATAAATAAATTTTTAAAAAACAAAAACATAGGGGTAATCTTGTCATTCCACCAAAAGTCAAAAATAAAATTATAAGTATATACTACTTGGGTCGAGTGTGGTATTTAAAACCAAACATAAGGGGATTTTTGGGAGTTAAAATAACACAAGAGGGTTTTTGGGAATTAGACAAAACATAGGGGGTGGTTTTGTCTTTTGCTCTCAAATAAAAAGCTTATCTTTTTAAATGCCAGTTATATATACATGAGTATTAGATTGATACCAAGTAAATTGCAGGTAACATTTTACATAGGAAAAGAATCATATCATATATTTTTCTTTTTTGTTATTACAGACAACATTTATGGTTATGATCATATGCATGGTGGATTGAATTAATGCAATTATTAATAATTAATGTGGCATGCAATTTTGTATCAGAAGCTCATGAGAGGCCATGTTCGAATGAGATCGAACTACTGCAGCCAGCTGCTATTTTACAAACCTTTTTCATTTTGGATATATTTTTTATTCCCTTATAGTTATAGATGGTATCATATTCATAACTAGAGGGTGACAAATTTATTCGTCACAATTTACAAATTTGAATCAACTTTAATACCATTTCACGAAATAATTTGGTCGAAATTTTAACAATTATTTCGACGGATTTATTTAGATTGAAATTTTGCCATTTTCTAGTAGTGTCAGCCATTTGCAGAAACTAACTTTATGTGCGGGTATGTGCTTGATAATTTGGGGATTTTGCTTAATTTTAATAAGTGCATATTTACCTCTCAAAACTAGGATTTAAGCATTTTAACTTAATTTTAAAACTGATAATTGCATATTTACCCCCACAATTAGAATTGGACATTTTGACTTAGCTTTAAAATTGGTAATTGCATGCTTACCCCAAATTAGGAATTGGACATTTTGATTAATATTTAAAACCAATAACTGCATATTTACTCTCCAAATATTAGGTCTAATTATAAAATAATAATATTTCACCATTTTACCATTTTTAGAGAATAAGATTTGGTTTGATCTCCCATGGTATTTCACCAAATAATAAATTTGATGTTTATCATAATTTTATTTCATCGAATTTTCAACACCGTATTATCAATTTTAAAGTGCTATTTACAATTACAAATCATTTTTCAAATTATTAAATTTTTATAACTATGTTAATTAAATTTTATGCTATAAGTTATGGAAAATCATTAAAACATGTAACACAATTAACTCAAAATGTTATACATATAATAAAATCATAACATAAACAACATTTTCATAATTTTAACTATGTTGTTTAATTAACTATATGTTTCATTAAGGAGTTTGTCGTCATGTATTTTATTTTCATGTATTATCTAGATTTAATAATATAAATGTAGCTTATTGTCGTTTTATTAACAATGTATTTCATTAAAGGATTTGTTGTCGTTTATTTCATTTTAATTATTAATGATAATTAGTGTATTTATATGATAAAAATCAATAAATAAATTGATTATTATACCTAAAAATATACAATTAATTAATAATATTGTAAAAACTATTTAATTTTATTAGCAATAATTTTTATTAATAATAATTAGTGTATTTATTTAATAAAAGCCGATATATTATTTTAAATATAGTTAAATACATATAAATAATAATAAACATGTCAATAAGTTGCTAATCATGCAATTAGATGCTAATTAATTAAATAGGGACAATTACCCCAAATCCTATTTCTTTTCTTATATTTGGTGATAAATATAGGATTTGGTGTAAAAAATGGTGAAATGGTGGAATGGTGAGAGATGCAAATTCCATCACCATAAAAATTGGTGTAAAAATAGGATTTGGTGAAATGGTGAAATAGTGGTTGACCACCATGGGAGGCTAAAAAAAATCTCTATATTTTTTGGTGTTATGGTGTTATGGTGATTTGGTGATTTGGTGATTTGGTGCACCATGAGAGATGATCTCGGCTTTGCTGAATGTGATATATTTTTCATTTATAAATATGCATGTCTTGTTTGGATTTATATATTTTAGCTCGTTCTTTCCGAAATTTGAGGTTTCCAAAATCCAAAATTAATACTTTCATAATAAATTGCATGGTCTCATATGTTTCTCAAATATGTACAAAACATTTAGAACAAGTTGCAACAAGTTTTCAGGATTTTTGTTACAAAACTCTAAATTTAGCGTTAAACATATGAGATGGTCTGAATTCATTTTGGGTCTAACTAATCTCAAAAGTTAGTACAAGAGATGGGGATTTGTGAAATATTTTGTAAGGATCACTTATTTGCATGAGAGGCTTTTATTTTCGACAAAAAGAAAAGAAAACAAAGAAATTAAATTATTGATTCTTAATTATATGATAATAATTTATTAATGGCAAAATTGCAGAAAACGTCCCAAATTAATCAATGATTTTGGATTTTCGTCCCAAGCTATATTACTTAGCCAAATTCATCCCGTAATTTTATATTTTTTTGAAATAATGTCCCACTTGCCACATGGCTGCTTACATGTCATGACGTGGCAAAATTTTAGCATAAATAATTATACAAGATTGCAGAATTCGTCCCAAACTAATTACAAATTTTGATTTTTCGTCCAAAACTATATTAACTCGCCGACTTCCGTCCCGTAATTGAAATGACATGGGAAAAAGAATCTGTTTCAAACTAATTATGAATATTTATTATTTATTAATACAAAAAAATGCACAAATTTTTCGTAATGAACTGAGACAGGATTTTTTCTCAAAACCGCACGGGAATTTCGAAAATTCATACTATTTTTCTCTTAAAAAAAGTTAATGGCAATTTACTTCCATGTGATATTCATAATGTTCAATTTACCTCTTTGTGTTATGATAATGTGACAGTTTACCCCCCTGTGTTGTGATAAATATGTCAATTCACCTCCTGTATTATAATAAATGTGGCAATTTACTCCTTGTTATAAAACACTTTGCATGCCACTCTCAATTTATGCAATTGAGTTACACTCTCCGATTCAAGAGGATAAAATACTTTTTTAAAATTTTCATAGGGGGGTAAATTGTCATTAGTCCCTTAAAAAAGTATAAGATGAAACGTCATTTTCATTAAATTAGAAATTTAATAATGGACTAAATTCATGCAAAATGACAAATTGTGAGACGAAATTCGGCGAGTTAATATAATTTGGGACGAAAAACTAAAATTTGTAATTAGTTTAGGACGAATTTTGCAATCTTGTATAATTGTTTATGCTAAAATTTGCCAATGTCGTGACACATAAGTAGACACGTGGCAAGTGGGACGATATTTCAAAAAAATACAAAATTACGGGATGAATTTGGCTAAGTAATATAACTTGGGACGAAAATCTAAAATCATTAATTAGTTTGGGACATTTTATGCGATTTTGCCTTTATTAATTGAAACCAAGACTTTATTTAGACTTGTATATGCAGCTGGTATTTTTTTCATTAAAAGTGGTAAGACAGGATCATGTGCATTCCTATAGGACAATTGTATAATAAATAATAAATCATGTGACTGAAATTCGAGTAACTGTGCAGACAGTCTCATGAGGTTGGCTTTGGACCCGACGGGACCTTGATTTATTAATTAATTAATAATAAGTAGGGCATATTGCAACCTAGATTGCACGGATACGAATACGTCGATACGGTGCAATACGATACGAGTACGGCGATACGGATTTTCAAAATTTATAGGATTCGATACGGCAAAAATACGTGTGTATATTTAAAATATATTATAATAAGAAATCATTGTTTTAAAAATGTATTATAAAAATTATGTAATATATATTTAGTTCACTTTTTATTCCTTATTAAAATGAACAATGCTATCTACCTCTTATATAAGTGTTCAAGTAAAACCATAGTATTAATATCATAGGCAAAGTATTTGACCCTATACAGATTTTCAAGCGTTTTATGTAGATTTGCTTTGATAATATACATAATCTAGAAATTATTTGTAGAAATACATGCTCTCAAGTATTCTGGGTGTTTTCGATACGCCTTCCTTTGTATCCGATACGTATTCTTTTTATTTTTTATTTTCTTATTATTGAAAACGACACGGTGGAGTATTTCACAAGTATCGTACGAGTATCCGAGTATCCAATACGCATACGATACTGCACGGTGTATAATTTCGAAGTATCCGTGCAACCTAGATTGCAACCTATGATTGGTCTATTAAGGTTCTCTTAATTTCATGCAACACGTTTAATTTCATGACCTTTTAGGAAATAATTTCACTTAAATATGGTCTAGAAAAATTAATTTATATATCTTATGTCTAATGATGTGATGTATTTTAAATTAAATCATAAGGTTTATAAATTTTCCTAAACCACATCTATGTAAGAATTTTCTATTCATTTTCACATAAATAAAGAAAAGGGGATTACTGCATTTTTTGTACCACAACTATAGTCCACTGGCATTTCTAACCCGTAACTTTTCGGGCTGGCATATTTGGTGCAACAATTTCAACATCAGTGGCAATTTTGGTGCCAATTGAGATCCAATTTTAAAATTGGCCCAAAATTTCCCCATGTACAGGCCATGTGACATGAAAATTGGGGATTATGATTATTCAACGCCTTTTTTCATTTAAAAAAAAAACTTAAATCCATCCACCAAGAACTAAACTACTTAGATATTTTTATTTGGGAAAGAAGAAGAAGAAGGCGGAAACTATTAATTAAGGGAATGTTTGGTAAATTTTATAGGAAAAGTTGAGATTTTGAATTTTAGTATTATTTTTAATGAAAAATACGTTGAATGGTAAAAAAAATCCTCAATTTTCATGTCACATGGCCCGCACATGGTGGAATTTTGGGCCAATTTTGAAATTGAGCCTCAATTGGTACCAAAATTGCCACTGATGTTGAAGTTGTGGCACCAAATGTGCCAGTCCGAAAAGTTACGGTAGAAACGCTAGTGGGCTATAGTTATGGTACAAAAATGCATTAATCCCTAAAGAAAAGTGTGTCATATGGTGTGCTAATAATATGAGGATATTAACATGAGTAGGTGCTATATATGAAAATTTAAAAAGCAAATTTCGTTACATGGGATTTTCTCTATTAATGTTATCCATGAAATTAAATTATCCTATCTCCTTAGAATTATCATGTCTTAAAACATTTAGTTTTTTTTTTTTTTTTTATCTACTAAACTGTGTATTTACAGCTCGGACCGAAGAGTGCAAAGGGTATAGGTCCTCCCAAGTGTGGTGTCTCCAGTAGGATTCGAACTTGAGTCTCGCCTATGGGGGTCGCCTTTGAGAGATAGTTACACCCTATGGGTTATAAAATAAAAAACTAAATAATGATAAATTAATATTATATCTAACAAATGGTGAAAAAATAATTCTAACAACTCTTTTTTCTTTTTTTTTTTTGAGACAGTCCAATTGGAGAGTAAAACAAATAAAATGTCGCTTAGCCAAAACATGAAAATGCCTTAATATGAAGGTAACTTTGTATTTCATTCTTCTCTAATTATAATATAATTCTGATCACATAATCCAACACAAAAACACATTAATAAGGCAAAATCTCTTGCACGTTGAAAAGAAAATTAAAGAGAAATTAGATGAAAAGGGATAAAAAATAAAAATTAAAAAAAAAAAGGCAAAGGGTCCTACATAAATTTGACATATATGTTGTTAAATTGAATATGAAACTTATCCATAGGAAATGTCATAGGAATTAATCCTTTGAAAAGAATAAAATCGATCAAGAAATGACTATATAAATTGATATATAGTATCAAATTTAAATTGATATTGCTGCATGTCAATTTTCAGTTGAACTTCAAGCCCAATATACAAAAATAATCATAAATTTTAGAAATATATGGGCTTAATTATTGTTTAAGAGCTCGACATTTATGGACTGGGCTCATCTGTTTCAGTACACAATTATGAAGCCTAATCAACCGTTGGATTTGGCCAGATTCCAAAGCAGCAGGTATTTAAATCATTTTGAAATTTTAAAGGAAACGATAATTATATCATTACATCGGTATCACAAAATCAAAAAAAAAATTTTGATTATAATTGAATTACAATTAAAATCAATTATTAATCACTAGTATTAAATTAAAAGAAACCCTTTTAATTGAAAGTTTTTTTTTTTTGGATAATTAGTTAAATTGAAAGTTCAATTTTGATAAAACTTGATATTTACTATAGTAAGCCAGACAAATAGGATATTTCATTTATGAGTCACATGATGAAAAAAGGTTCATAAAAAGTTGAGTCATATGAGTCCATAAGTGTACAATCAATTTTCCTTTTACTATTTTTTTATCCTTATAAAAAGTATAGTCCTGCAGGCAGTATTATGAAAAAGTGTACTTGTGTTTTCAATTAATGGTGGATGGATTAAATTTTGAAAGAAAAAAAAAAATTCAAAATTGGTTAGGGCCTGTTTGTTTGGCACCCCCAAAAAGATTTCCGTGTTTAGAAAAAGCGCGACAAACACCATTTTTACTTTCTGAAAAAAATTTATACCCTCTTAATGTTTTCAAGCTACTCTCCCAAAACTCAAACAATCAACAATTTTTTTATCTCTTAAAAAACCCTACAAAAACTCTACTTTGATCGATATAAAATAATATATCTCTTACACAATTTATCTCGCATAACAAATAGGATTTAACATAAAATCTTACACATCTTATATCTAATACCTACAATCTAAACTCTTACAAAAAAAAAAAAAAAAAAAAAAAAAAAAAAAAAAAGCTACATCATATTTCTCAAATCACTCTCCCAAAATTCAAGAAAATAACGTTACGTAAATCGAGATTATTTCACAAAGTACCACCACTCTCACAAACTAGTCTCTCAAATATCAAACGAAAAGACATTTAAGGGCCCATGAAAAGTGGAGTGGGCAATGGGCAGCTCAAAAGAAGAGATGAGATTTGTACGTTTGGGTAAGGGGACATAAGCCCATTATTATAACCTACGGACAGAACGTTAATTGTCTCCTCAAAAGCACGAGTGGGTTGTCAATAAAATGTCTCCTGGGCCCGAACAGAAACAAACAATATACTTAAATTTAGGGCTGTCAATAGGGCGGATTTCAATCCGAATTCGTTCGAATTCAGTCCAATTTAGTAGAATAATTGTCCAATTAGAGATTCGATAATAAAGATCCGTAATTCAAAACACATGGAGCGAATATGGATTTGGGTCGATCCGATCGGTTAAAAATTTGTATCCGATAATAAATAAAAAGAATGATATATACACATAATATTTCATAAAAGTAAGTATCATTAATAATATTTCACCATCAATTTAAGAAGATAGTAATTTATAACTCGTTTATAAATTTATTTAAACCAATATTCTCATCTGCAAATAATAAAGAAAGTTTGAACATGTGCTAAAATTAAATAAAACTGAAAGGTTAATAAACTTGTTTTAGGAAAAAATATTAATTTAAATTTTTAAATGAAAATTTTATTGGATCCGAAAAAGATCCAATATCCGGCCAAATCCGACTAAAATCCATTGGATTCAAAAAATCTAGATCCGAGCACAATTCAAACAATATTTGAATTTGACAGAATCCAATTCAATATAAATGAAATCGAATCTGGACGAGCATGATCCGACCAAAATCCGACCCATTGACAACCCTACTTAAATTATTGCATTCTTGATCATTCGTATAAATTCTCAATTGTCGGCCCTAAATAGTAGTAACAACTATAATTTTGAAACCTTAATGGGCCCCTGACATTGGGCCTACATGTACAGTTAAAATTTAAAACTTATATTCCCTCCAGGTTTTTTCTCCGTTAAATTTTTGCACAAAATTTAAGGTAAGAGTTAAAAAAGTAAAAAATTTAGATATTTTTATATTCATGTTATTAAAAGTAGCGATTGAAAGTTAATGGTATCAAATCATTACTTTATGTGAGAGAATATCTTTTGAGAAAGAGAATGTTATTTTTGAATATCCCAAAAAGAAATATGAGCAAAAATATAAATACGGAGGGAGTAATACATTATAATTCAAACTTAGTTTGATTAAATTCATATAATGACAAAGAAAATGTATTGCATGCATTAGGTTTTTTTTTTTTTTTTTTTCCTCACGATTTACCCAATAACTATCATGTAAATATTTGAGGTTTACCCGAACTTGATATAATTAATTGAACACTTGAATGATGACAATTGACATTATATTCGCCTGTCTGAATAAAAACAACTATATATAAATTCAATTAAAATAAAGTAATTTTAAATTGTATAAAGTTTGAAAACCAAATACCACCTAGCTAGCTCAAACAAACTTTTTAACAATTTATTCTGAATTGAATTTCAAATGACGACTTTTCTTATTATTAATTTAATAATAATTAACATAATTTAATATAATTACCTCTCAAGAACAGCCGGTCGTAGAAGAAACAATTGATTGCTGATTTTGGAGTACGTACTTGTCTCCCTTGAACCCATGTTCAGTATCTAATTATTTTCTATTGAAATCTTTCAAAGTCAATGTTCACTAATTAAATACTATCTATCTGCAGGAAAATTCAAGAAAACATGTTTGTAAAAATAAAAAATAAACAAAAAGAGAGATTTAATTTATAAATGCCATAGGCCTTGTCCATAGGGTTTTATATATAAGTCTAGCTATAAAATTAAGAGGGTAGAATTGGTGCGGTTGGTGAGAAACAAAATGTCGAATCTTTGGTTATTTTCTATAAGCTCCAAATTATTTTCATGTCTCAAGTCCCCATCAACTTTAACTTCAACTACCCTTTTATTTTATAAAGAAAAATTTATTTAGATAGATAAACATGAAATATTATTAACCAATGGTTTAGTTTCATTGTGACAACTTTTCGTCTTGCTCCTTTTTCTTGAAGTAACATTTAAATACTTCATATATTAGCTAGGTTTTGAACTAGTAAAAACTTTCGCTATATTTTAACTTACTTTTATAATGATTTTTTTAGGATACATTAAAGATATATTAATCACGAATAATCAGAGTTACAATGCTTTGAATAACAGTCGCAGATCAAAAGAAAAGGAAAAGCCTGAAAGCTAGTTTGGCAAGATGATGAGATAATGATTATCATGATATAAGCTTCCAATGAAAGAATAAATATTATATTTGCTCTATCTTGATTATGGTACTGGTTTTTGGAATTGTATCTTTGAAAACGTTTCTTTCAACCGGTTTAGCCAGTAATCGGCTGTCAATCCAATCCGGTCAATCTTTCAAAATTAGCTTTGTTTCTGATCAGTTCGAACCGAAAAAAACCTGCCAAACCAGTAAAACCGATGAATCAGTGAACCGATTGAATCACTGATCCACTTATTAAAAAAAAAAAAAATTACGCTACGAATTTTTACTTCTCTTCCGCAACATTTAGACTTAAAAAAAATTCTCACATCTCTTCTTCTATTTTTCAATTTGAATCAAACAAAATGAACAAGAAGCCTAAAATCTTTTATTCAATAAGTTATAGAAATATATTTGAGCATCAATTTTACTAAAAAACTCATTTATTCCCCCAACTTCAAATATTTTCATGTTTTTTTATATAAAAGTTTGGTGACAAAATTCATCAATATTTTTTCTTTTCCATAGGTAGTTAGTAATAAAATTATTGTTTTTTATATGGTATTTATCATAGTTTGAAACATTGCTTTGATATCATGTTATCATACTTGCAATTTTGTTGCTATCATTCATTCTCAAATCTCAACTCAAGATTTGTAGGAAAAAAATTTGAGATAACATCTAGTTTATAAAAATAAACTTGAAAAAATTGATAAGAATTTATTTTTTTAAATAGTTGATAACATACATTAAAACTTAAATTAAATTATTACTTCATAATAACGTCACCCTGGTTGAACCAATGGTTAAAACGATCTAACCAGTACCCAATAAATCTACCGATTCGATGTCTGGTACAATTTTTAAAACATTGGTTTTAAGTAGTAGAATCATGTCAAACGCTTTGAAATTGTTATCATGTACAATTGCAGCATAATTCCATAGGTCAATATGCAGTGAATTTATGTTCTATACTCTATAGTAGAAATAGCAATGATTAAAGAATCATTATTATCATTTACTTCATATAATTGCAGGCTTGTCAATTTGCACACTTTGGGGCAAAAAATTCCAGGTTTTACTCAACTTGTTGGCCCTGATGGTATTTCGGGGTCAAACTTAATTTGTATGCACATCAATAGCTAATCAAATAATTCAAAAGTGCAATTCGTGCAAATTATTTTCCCAAACATTACTCACCAAATCAAATATTCAAATCAGCATACAGTTGATAGTATCTTTTTCCAATTGACATTTTAAATTTAAACGTAAGTCTCTTAAATTATCAGAAAAGACGTTAGCCCACTCTAGCTATATAGGGCATCTAGTCAATCAATTATTTCTTGAATGAAAATTATTTGGAATTATTCTTTTGAATATTTAGCTTAATTTTAAATTAAACGGTATATATATAAGAGCCAAACTCAAGCTAAGTAGCAAACGATCAATTTAATTACTTTCTTGGATTCCTACAAATAAAGGACATGTACTTATAATTATTAAAAGAAGAAAAGAAAAGGGAATAACATAAGACTTACCTTGTATCTTAGTTGAACATGCTAAAATAGAGCCCGCCTTTAGTAGCGATCCCGGGGTCGAGGGAACATGCTAGACTTACTTTGTATCTTAGTTGAACATGCTAAGATAGACCCCGCCTTTAGTAGCGATCCCAGGGTCGAGGGAATGTGCTAGTAGAATCGTGCGATTTTGAACTGAATTCGGACCTCCAGCACATCCTCGAAACTTTTTAATTATCGAATGGAACTATCTAAATATTGACAAGATATCTTAGATAGACCATTAGCGAGATAATTATGAAAGCGGTTAGCAACATATACATCATGGCTAAAATTTAAGGAGAATCCTTCATCTCAAATTCTTCATATGTTCAAGATCACTTACTTAAGCATTAGAGTGATTTTATCGGAGTTGTCTCTGCCGTGGATCAAAATTTTACTTTTAGTGTATCTTTCGGTCAACTAAATATTGAAAAATTTCAAAAAAAAGAAATCGGAAACGTTTCAGAAACACTAGGAAAATTGTGAAGAAATTATTAAATAAAAGAATTTCAAGGCAAACAAAGAATTTTAATATGGACGAAGAAAGTATGGATGACATGTGTACAAACATTTTAATTTGGCATAAGATCTGGAATCAAACTATAGTGGCCGGTTAGGGACATAATTGACATAGAAATTAGGTAAAATGTTGATCTTAGCAACAAATTAGGTTGAAGATACGATTTGGAGGGGGCATGTTCCCTCGCCTTAAGGACCCACCATTTCTAGAATTGAATTAGATACCATCTTAACTTAGTGCTAAATCAATCACTTTTACAAACAATATATAAAGGTAATGTTTTTTCCATCAAAATTAAACATTAGCTGGCTTAAGTTGACGTAAAATGTATACTATATATATTTCATTTATAGATCATGGACTTTAATTCTGCTTAATTTGCCATGCTTAATATTTCATATTAGTGGCCAATAATTCATCTTTGTCGTCGTACCTAAAATAAACATACTTTTTTTTTTTTTGAGAATCACAAAAATAAACATACTTATATAATTCTTCAATTTGCGGTGAAAAATATGTAGATTACCCCCTTCAAAAAAAAAATGGTGGGTTTTGATGATAGTTTTTTTTTTTTTAATTATTTAAGATTATATAGGGGCACATTAATCTTAACACAAAAATAAGTATTTTAAGGGAGGCGGGTGGACCTCATTTTTAATTTCAGACTACCTCGGTTTTTTTAATTTGTCGTTTTGGAGGATTACACACGGATTAATAAATGTAATAATAGCCACTTTTTTAAGCAAAAACTCCAAAATACCCTTATAAGTTATAATCAAATAATCACATCTTGAATTAGCATTAACAAAAAGGGTAAAATTTATAGAAAAAAAATTAATTTTACATTGAACTTTTAAAACAACAAATAAAAGTGAATAATAGTTTTTGCCAAAGTTACAAATATAAAAAAAAACCGAAGGGAGTATCATAGCTTTAAAAAAAATATATATATTACAAATATCACAATCACACAAAAGTAATTGCTATTAACTCCTATTTAAAAGAGAATCTACGCTCACAAATCACAATCACACAAAAGTAATCACTATTAACTCCTATTTAATAGAGAATCTACGCTCACGAAGTGGTGGATTTGACAAAATCCTAATAGAAAAGTTTCATTAATATTTTTACACTCAAAAAATTATACATGTGGAAACATGTGCAAGAATTAATTAATACAAAAATGCTTCCCACAACTTTGATTTCAAAGGGGAAGAACTGAAATCTTGCCTATATAATATACCCTCTTGCTAGGGTTAGGCTAAAGTGCTGTTCCCACATTTTATTCAAATCTACATAGCTCACTCATTGTTCTTCAATCATTTTCAAGAATCAAGAAAAAGCTTAGTTGATTTTTCAATTTATCTATTTATAGTAACTTTTTCATTCTGAAAAAAATAGGGTTGTACTTGTCTATATAGTTAACCAAAAAGTGAGAAATAATGAAGAAAAGGGTGGTTAGGAAAGAAGGGTCTCATATTGTTCGAACCGCGAGGTATGCCGAATGCCAGAAGAACCATGCAGCAAATATCGGAGGGCACGCGGTGGATGGATGTCGGGAGTTCATGGCCGGAGGTCAAGAAGGGACTGATGTTTACCTTAGTTGTGCCGCATGCGGCTGCCACCGCAACTTTCACCGGAGGGTGGTGGAGACCGAGGTTGTTAATTTGTGATAGCTCATCACTTAATTAATTCTTGAATTCATCAATATCTTATAACTCATGTTTCATAAAATTATACTATTTGATTTTGCAAGATAAAACTATTAAAATATATTTACAATTCGAAAGTGTTGTCCTTAGTACTACAACTATTTTATATCTAATTACTCAACAATAGGTCAGCGAGACTATAGTTTGTTGGTAAGGCTGAGGCCAAATGATCAAGATGTTATGTGTTTAATTCCTATTAATGTGGGTTTTATTTTAATTTAATAGGTTTTATTTTAATTTAATACAGTGATTGATAGTTTTTTTCTTTGTGATTTGGTTGTATTCGAATAACAAATTTGAAATAATTTTAAGCTGCAAAAAACTAAACTTAATCCATAGTCATTAACCTTGATGTTCTTGATAATTATATGATGATGGGTTTTGGATATTCCAATTGGTTCGTACCTATATGTGTTGTAATTTTAAATGAGGCTCATAACCCTTTTAAGTACTAAACATTCTTTTTATCTTCAATTTGACTCTTCGCCATTATGAAATCACTAATTAGTCTTTACATTTTTTTATGATATCTTTGGTGCAAAACTTTATCTAATAAATTATTTTATTCTATATTAACTAATATAATATTAGGCCCGTGTAAACTTTTTTCGAGAGAAGGAGGACAGGATGCTCGAGAAATCCAACTCATGTTCAACCAAGTTTTTAGTTTTCTATTCAAACACTTTCTCATAAAACAATAGAAAGACAACATTTTTAATTTGAATGCATCATCTTTGTTTCACAAACATTCACAATAAAAACACATCATATCTCGAGCAATTTTGTTTTGGGAAGAGAATATGGATTGGGTAATTTCTTCGATCCTTTTGGAAATCTGCATGTTGTGGGCTTCTTGGCCTAAATGGCGCTTCAAATTTGTTTCAATATCGGCTAATTGCGCGGCCCATAATCCTGCCGCTTGGGCTTTTTCCCGTGGTCCTTTTTTATGTCTTAACCAGGATTGTTTACCTATTACTGTATTTTGTGACGGTGGATATCCTCTTGTAAACTGGTTATTTTTTGTCTAAATTTTATGTATGGTTTTTATTTATCAAAAAAAAAAACATTCGTTTTTTCTATCAATAGGATGGGTCCCACATAACTTACTCATGTTTTCTTGTCATATTGTAAGGACAGTTCGATTTGTCCTAACGGAATTAGATCATATTGTCTATTGCACCTAATATCACAACAATTCACAATAAAATTGACTAAAGTCAAGCTATAATTAATTTACAACGTGATATGATGTGTTCATTTCATTCAGAAAACTACTTTTAAGAGAATTAACTGATTAATGTGTTTGAATTTTGAAAAATTTAACTTCGAAAGATATATACATAATTAAAAAATGATAAATTTTATAATATTGTTATTTTTATATTTTCTTGTAGCTAGTGATTGTTAATAAGTTGATTTGTGTCCAACGTGTATTTCAAATCGAATCTGGTTAGTTATTAATTATATTTTGAATGAATTAGGTATATATGAGCCTGATGAGGATATTTAAATCTACAAGGGTATTTTAGTAATTATCAAAACCCTCATTATTAAAATAATTAATCAAGAATGGCATTTATGACGTCCTTTAAAATGACCACTATACCCCCATTTAATTCTGAAGTTAGTGGAAGGCTTTTCATCTCCACCTAATTGATGGTGGACTTCTCACCTCCCACACTTAATGAGGTGACTCCTCACCTCCTTCATTTTACCCTATAAATATCACCCTCATTTCACCTGAAAAGGGAGGTTGAAGACAAGAAGAAGAGTAGCTAAAGATTTTCCTCGAAGTTCGTCCCGTGACGTCAGAACGAGATTCGAAGACGATCAAGATAGGAAGAGGCAATCTCGGAGATAGCCTTGATCATTTTCGTGTAACATCAGAGCCCAATTTCAATAAATTTAAGTTTTAAGAAAATATGCAAGTATAAATAGTTAATTATTAAAGATGATAGTCAATGATATGATGCTAAAATTTTGAATAGGTTTTTTTAAAATTGAATACCTATACTAACATAATATGGAATTGTTTGATGGATATATTCATACTCTTTCCATTTTGGACCGTGAATCTATTTGGCCCAACATGACCCAACTCAAACTTACAAAATGGGCCGTGAGTAGTAAATTGTGTAATAGATTCGGAATCCAATATTCAAAGCAAATTAAGAGTTAAGACTTAAGAGTGCACTATAAACGTACGGATTTACTCTTGACACACTTTGGTCCAATATTTATTCAAAATAACCTAAAAAAAAAAAGAGGAAACTGAATAAAAATATTAAACATCTTATGTAAATTATTAACTAACATGATATTTTAATACGGTATCTAATTTGTAGCTAAAACATATGTTCTATAAAAAACTTGTGAAATTAATTAGTTATGTATGCTATATATATTTTGTTTTGTGAAATTCAATATTATATATGACTCAAATTATTTTATAACTACTAATGAAAGAGATTAATCCTTACAATGTGGCGAATACAATTTCAAATTTATGTTGAGAGAGGTTACCTCTTGATGTGTTCGACGTGTCTCAATTAAGAATGAAATTAGGTCTAGAACCTGAATACCCTTGAAAATTAAAAATAATAATAAATCAATGTTTTGATCAGGGACGGGTCCAAGATTTTCGGTCGGGGAGCCTAAAATAGTACCCAAAAAAAATATTCAATCAAACAGTTAAACTTAAGCTTATATTATGCACGAGAAAATATAGGCGCAATATAAAAACGAAAAGGTGGAGTTTGACAAAAATAACCACCACGAGATACTTTAATTACATATAATATCTCGTTATAGTCCTAAAAGAACCCAAAATATCTACGTAGTTACATTAATAATTGACCATGATGATTTCTCATTTTTTGAAATCGGTCCATGATAGCATCGTTTGAAATACAACTAAATATGTTTATATCTATATAGACAACTAGACTATCATTTAGCCATTGATCGCTCATTCGATTACGAAGTTGATTCTTTACTATCTTCATAATCGAAAAGCTCTCTTTACTGATGCAATTTCAACGGGTAGAATAAGCGTAAATGTCACAAGTTTATAAACCGACGAAAATGTGATATGTCTTTTAGTTGCAACCATCTTCTTAGCAAGATCATCAATCTCTTTCAAGTTAGAAATATCATCCCTTGATCGAACATCCCTAATATAATCTTCAAGTTGATTGGGAAGGACCGAGAGCTCAATAAATTAGAAGTCGTTTGGATTGAAAATTTGGATTTGGAGGTGTTGGGAGTTGGGAGAAGATTTGTGCTTTAATTGGGGTTTGGGTAAAGTTAGGTAATATTAAGGTTGATTAATAATGAGTTGAATTAATTAGACTAATTTTTTATTTGTGCAGGAGAATTGCTAATTAGACTAATTTTTTGGGCCTATTTTTTTTTCCTTAAACTACAACATTACTATACTAAAAAAGGATAAAAAAAAAAAGTTTGAGGGGTCTATATCGTCCCTCTCTCCGTCCGCCCCTGGTTTTAACTTTTAACCCAACTTGAAATAAATAACTTAGAATTATATATTGGATTTAATTATCGTATCATAATAATCGTTTAAATTAAATTGTATCATAACCTTTGATTTTAGGGAAAAAAAAAAAAAAAAAAAAAAAGAATAACATTACCCATTTGGGCAAAAGACACACGGAAAGTCTTTTAAACCTACTCAACCACTTGTCCACTCTACAAAACATCTTCACATAAACAATTTGACTATATAGTACAACAACCTAAAAGATAAAAATCAGATCAAATATAATTTTTTTTTCCAGCATTTAATTTCTCATTCATTATTCTTACCTTTGATTCAAAGCAAGTGGGAATCTCAAGAGTCAGATGCCCGTTTGTTTGTACCAAACAATCCTCAAATTCGGGAAGAATAAAGCTAAGTCACCATGTGAATTCACTTCTCTCTAGCTAACAAAAAAAAAAAAGGTAATTCTTTTTTGCCACCTTTTCTCTATATTTTACTCCTATTTTCTTTTTTGGGGTTTTAATTGAAGAATATATAATGAATCTTGATCACCCAGAATAAAAAAATTGGTTCTTGATCATATTTTAATGCATCTCTTTCCCATGTTGTAATTTCATTTCATCTTTTTTCTTGGTATTTTATTTTACCCTTTAGTTGTTTGGAGTATTATGAATTGCAAGAAAATATTACTGTTTCTGAAAGCTTGTATATACTGAATGAGCTTTTTTTTTTTTTTGAAAAAAAATGAAATAAAATCTGCAGGATGATTATTTGGCATATTTTCTGTATTTATATAAAATGGAGGAATTTTAAGGTTTAGTTTGGCAGGTGCAGGTTGATGGAGGTGGTTGATTTTGGTTGATTTAAACAACTAATTAGTTATAAATAAAAGAGAAAGCCTTTATTAAAGGACAGATTTTGGTTATTGCAATTTGCCAATTTTTTTATTGAAGATTGGTGAATTTATCAGCTATTAAGTTTCCAGAAGTTGAAGCCTATGCATAGATATATCCATAGAAATTTGTTTTGATTTTCAAGATGTCTTCAATTTCAGAAAAGAGCATTTTACCCTCAAGGCTTCTTTCTTGCCTAATAGCATTTTCAATTTTTCTTTTACTTTCCTCTTCATTGTCCCTTCTAGAGTTTAGTGACAATTCTTTCATACCCAAATTAGTTCTTCAGTCCATTCTAGTGAATAACACATCACCCGATTCAAAACCAAGTACAAAAGTCGAGATGGATAAAGGTCCGGTTTCCCCAAATGTAACTTCAAATAAAGAAGTTATTATCCCAACTCGAGAGGTAGTGTTTCAAGGTTCAAATCCCAACAAGACTATGAGTGAATCGGGAAAAATTAAGAGGAAATTATGTGATAAAACTCAGGCTCTTCTTAAGGTATATATGTATGACTTGCCGCCTGAATTTCACTTCGGGTTGTTAGGTTGGCGAGATAGTTCAAACCAAACATGGCCTAGTTTAAGTGACAAAAAGATGATACCGTCCTACCCCGGTGGCTTAAATTTGCAGCACAGTACAGAGTATTGGCTTACTCTTGATCTTCTTGCATCAAATACCGAGAATATAGTTAGGCCATGCAGTGCAGTTAGAGTGCAGAACTCGAGTGAAGCTGATGTAATTTACGTGCCCTTTTTCTCGTCTTTGAGTTACAATCGCCATTCAAAGCATCATGGGAGCCGAAAAGCTAGTATGGATAGACTACTTCAAGATAAATTGGTCGAGTTTTTGAAAGGTAGGAAAGAATGGAAAAGATTGGGTGGGAGGGATCATTTGATTCTAGCTCACCACCCAAATAGCATGCTAATTGCGAGGAAAAAGCTCGGTTCTTGCATGTTTGTGCTTGCGGATTTCGGGAGATACCCGATTGAAATAGCTAACATTGAAAAGGATGTGATTGCTCCTTACAAGCATATGGTGAAGACAATTCCAGTTGCTAAATCGGCCTCGTTTGATCAACGACCAACATTGGCGTATTTCCAAGGCGCAATTTATCGGAAAGATGTAAGCAATATATCCACTTTTGACCTTTTATTGTTTACCCTTCTCGTTACGTGATAATAACTTGTTTACCCATGGAGTGTTTTTATCAGTATTTAACTTTAGATGGTTCAGTTGAAAAACAATAAAATAGACTTTAGGTGTTTTTGGTTATCTTCAGTTTGATTCATTTATGGAAGACTCCGAAGTGCAATTAGTTTGGCTTTATAGTTCATGTATAATATAATCATAAAATGAGTCGAATGCCCTGCAATTGTTCTACAACAATAGCTAGAAAGTTAAACAAAGAAAAAAAAAAAGAGAACTATAAGTAGAAACCAGTAGGGAAGAAATTGAATAGAGGAACCCTTATGCTTCATCTGGATTGTAGGATTTGGGATTGGCAACTGATTAGGAGGAAGGGTTTCAAATGACTCCAATGTTAGGTGGATTTTAAATTTATCATTTTGGTAAAAAGAATATCACATAATTGTTACCTAAAGATTTGAAATCCATACAAATTTGGCTCGGTTAAGTTGCCTGTCGGTTTTGAAAAACTGGTTTGGGCTATTCCAACAAAACTTTTGAAACATGGTTCGGATCGATTTTTGATATTGAGGTTTGGGAAGAAAAATAGATGATAAGTGTCAAATCGATGACTTTATAGGGTTTGAGATATAACATTTTATTGTGCATGTTTGGGAGTTTGGGCTAATGGGTCCCAAGTTGGGCCAAAGAGTTTGGCTTGTCTCACTGGGCCAAACTCGACCAAACTTGTTTTTGGCTCGGTTTCACTGGACAGGAACCGAGCCGAGTCCGATCCATAAACATCCAATACTTGTTCCAAATCCAATCAATCCAAATGGAGCCTTCTCTATTTTAAGCTGTCATTTCTATATATCTTCAGAAACTTAGTATCATGTTTCCCGTTTATTTTACTTAATAATTAATATGATTTTGGGCGATGTTCAGGGTGGAGTAATCCGTCAAGAACTATACTACCTTCTAAAAAACGAGAAAGATGTACATTTTGCATTCGGAAGTGTTCAATCAAACGGGATAAACCAAGCTGGAAAAGGGATGGCTTCATCGAAATTTTGCTTAAACATCGCAGGAGACACACCTTCATCCAATCGCCTCTTTGATGCCATAGCTAGTCACTGTGTTCCCGTAATAATTAGCGATGAAATCGAGCTACCTTACGAGGATGTTCTCGATTACTCAGAGTTCTGTGTATTTATCAGTGCAAAAGATTCTCTGAAAAAGAATTACCTTCTGAATTTTCTCAGAGGCATCAACCAAGAAAAATGGACCAAAATGTGGGAAAGGTTAAAACAAGTCAGTGTACACTTTGAATACCAATATCCATCTCAACCTAATGATGCAGTCGATATGATTTGGCAAACCGTGTCCCGTAAGAAAACATCAACACAGCTGAGTGCACACCGCAAGAATAGATATCGAAGATCTCAGTTTACGCTGTAAGTTCTTTACAAATACGTTATATATGCTTTGTTTCTTGAACAAAACAATACATATAGCTAGAGAAAAAGATGAGACAAAAGAACTATATATTTCTGTTACAAAGTGTTTGAGCTATGGTTAGAATCTATATATAATATATGATATCGATGTTGCATTGTTGCTTGCTCTTTCTAGCATCTTTTGAGCACTCTATGAACAAAAAACCGGAACCTATTTAAGTAATCGAAACAATTGAAACAATTAAAACAAAACCAACCTATACGCGAAACTTTAGAAGCACAGCAAAATTCGAATATTTCTACACATCAGCATTTGTTGTGAATAGGGTCTGATCCTCTTCCGACTCTTCTTTTTTCCGATTGATTTGGATCGTAAGTCATTGCAGGTGAAGGCGCGATATCAAATTGCACGTTCACGTTTTGAAAGACGTGGGCTTTTAGAATCCGGGAACCTCTTAAAGCAAGATCAGCAGCACTTCTCAATCCAGAAACACTCTCTATTTGGATAGACATAAACAACCCAATACAAAAGATTAGAAAGATTATGACCCTATTCATTTTTGCCCCCACAAAAAAAAACAGAATGGAACCAATGGCTTATTTGTATGTCATTTCTTGTAGGATTTGTGGGACTTAAAGTGATAAAGTGCAAAGGGGTTCAATTAGATTCATTTGTAATGATAAGCATTACATAGAAGCAAAATAAGGCTGTTTTAGAAGACACTGACAGGTTTGAATGAAAGTTAGTTGGAAAAAAAAAAGATCATTATTGAGAAGCCCAGAATCTTTTTGCATTTGGTTCCCCACATTCTATTCTATTTACTTGCCTTGTTCTTTTAGACCATCCATCATTCAAACAAGGACCAATTTTTATTTTGAGTGTTGAGTACAAGACCATATCTCCACGTCATCTTATTATTCTTACGTGTTTATAGGCATGCATGATCTACTACTACTTATTGGAGTCAATTTATCCCTCTATGTTACAAAAAAAATTTCATGTCCATTCTCAATTTTGACAAGTGAGTTACACTCCCCGGTTGGATGAGGTAAATTGTTTCTTTAAAATTTTCACAGAGGGGGCAAAGTGCTATTTTTCAAAACACAAGAAGTAAATTGAATATGATGCATTTCACATGGGGTAAATTGGCACTAACTCCATTACAAGATGGATTGGCTTTGGCTGCAAGAATTGAGACACAAGCCAAGCAAAGTTTACAAGAAAGCCATATAAAGTAGAATTGTTGGGGCAATTTGAGAGAATGAATTGTACATAAACTTCCCCCAAAAATACCAAGAATCTGCTTTATTCTAAACTCCACTTTAGAATTAATTCCAAGCTCTTCTATCTATGCATAAAAAATGAGAGTGTTGGTTTCTTGTGTTTAATGGATTTCCTTTATGCTTTTCTTTTGCTCATTCTTTATCTTTAGATTGTGCCATAACGAAGCACTCCTATTCAAACTTCCAAGTACCCTCCATCTACAAATATTTCTTCTTATTTTATTTTTTTGCCATTTTTTTCTCAATTACCAATGAAGTCTTTCTTTTCTTTTCTTTTCTTTCTTTGCTTCTTGCCCCATTCTTTTTCATTTCCTATGGGCAAATAAATTGTGTTTTGCACCTTAATCAGTTTGGCATTAAGCTTCTCCAAAAATGCATTAACATTCCCCATGAATGCCATAATGTGGCCTTTAAATTTCTTTGACCTTAGAGGTCCCATGTACACTATAAATAGATGTCCTAGAGTCTTAGACACACACTCACTAGCTAGAATGCATTCACAAAATATTTTCTATATTATTATTGGGCACTAGAGATAAGGTCTGGTTCTTTGTCTTCCTGTGAACGTGCTCACGGATGAGGACGCCGGCGAGGCCATTTGGGTTTTATCTTGGGATTGTGATCAGCCGCCAATACCTGCACGAGGGGAGGCAATCACTTTCTTAGGACAGCGTCTAGTGGCGTGACTCCTCTACAGGCCAGTCGTTTTATATTTCTAATTATTTTACGTCATATATCATATTATAAAATTATATGAGTTGTTTATTTTAAAACTATGATTTATTTAAATTTAGTGTAAAACCAAAATTTCACAACAATCTAAGAAAGTGATTATATTTGTGGTTTGTGTTTAGTAAGATATTTGAGGGGTTTGAATTCTCTAACAATTTCATCTTATGTTTGATTGAGGTACTTTGGAGAATTTATGCAAATCAAAAGTTTGTCTATTGCAAAAGATTTTGGGATATATCAAAGGAGCATATATATTTCTGTTAGACTATTTTAAGAGGTATAGAATTCATTGGAGAATCAAAATTCAGGTACGATTTATAATCAAAATTATTTCCTTTGATCTAATTCAAATATGATGTGTGAATGCTGGTATGTTTTTCCATGATGTGTACACATTCAGCTTATAACTTGGCCTATTACAATTTATTTTCCGTGTTAAAAATAATATATGACTATTAAAAGGAATAAATAATTTGTGAATAACACGTCAAACTTTAAACGATCAAATTGTGACTGTTCATCTCAAGTTTGGGCTTAGTGTGATATGTGCTGATGGTTTTAATTTTTAAATTTTAAAACTATATTACGAAATTGGTGTAGTCCTTGTCGGTCATTAAAGTTATTTTTATTCTCATGTGTGATTAGCATGAACAATGATTAGGATGCAATTTCGTACATAGTAATTGAGAAAATTTATATTGAAACCCATTAAGTGATTAAAGCCTATTTTAACAAGCTTTTTATTTTGATGGTTAAATGAATTTACATTTTATTATTAAAAGTATTTCTGCAAGCCAAGAATTGGTAATGGAGTTCTTTACGTTTATTATGAAAAATAAAAAATCATTTTGATTTATCCTTATAAAATTAATTAAACATTACCAACCGTAATTGGTTTGTTCATGGATGAAGTGAATTAAGGACATATACAATTTTACTCTAATCTTTGAAAAGTACATCGGTGCTTTCTTGTCACAAAATATATAACCTATACATACATGTAAGAGATAAAGTTTGTATAAAATAAAACTTCAATAATTGTGTTTTATGTGCTTCATGAATTATTTTAGTTTATTTGTGTGAAAGTTACATGCATATTATTATTTAATGGCTAGTTAAATTTTTAATAAATTAATGAAGCATTTGATGCTAAAAATTAATGCCGTTAATATATTGTTATTAATATTTCTTTTATAAGACAATTCTTAAAACCAATTTATTGAAATAGAATAAAACACCCTATTAAAGACATACTTAATTCTTTTGACCTTGAAGGTTTTAATTCTAGCATTATTATAATCTCCAATGGCATTACATAAGTAATATATATGGGGGTTACATTATTTTAATGTCATAAAAAAAAAAAAAAAAAAATACCACAATAAAACTATTTGTGAAAAGGAAACGTACGTCTGGGTGTAGTCTGATTGGTTCCCTTAAATTTGAAGTTTATTCTTTTTGAACTATCGCTTTTTGGTGAAATAAAGATTTGTCCATTATCCGAATTCTTTTTGATAAAAACCATTATTAAAGATATTTTAAATTGTAATTTAGTGCATTAATTTTTTTGTGGCAATATTTTGATTGAGTAACTATGAAGTCGTTAAGGTGCAATTACTTGTTAAGTTATGATTTAAGGCCATAAAAATTTATTTGAGCTCGTTGGAAAAAAATGATTTTACATTTCAAATGATT
Source organism: Penstemon newberryi var. newberryi (assembly GCA_030819805.1). Lineage (NCBI taxonomy): Eukaryota > Viridiplantae > Streptophyta > Magnoliopsida > Lamiales > Plantaginaceae > Penstemon > Penstemon newberryi. Next base: position 17,054,110 of record JAUALY010000001.1, read on the forward strand.
ATATAATTTGCCATTCATATATTATAGTTGGTTCAATATTTGATACTATGAGCTGATAGTATGATATGAAAAAAAAAAATGTACGCATTACTTAGTGGTCATAAATGCATTTCTTTGGCAATTATAATCATACACATGGTGGAATGATTTAATCAATATAAAATTCCTATAGAGGTCAATAATTATTTTTCTTAAAATATATATATATATATATATATATATATATATATATATATATATATATATTCGATGCACTAAAGACCGTTTCTATTTTAACGGTAAAGTTGTCTTTTCAGGAGATATCTATGATGGTTATGGTTTAATTATGAAGAGATTTCAGGACTTGTGTCTAACTTTTATGTTTTCAATACCAAATTGCATTTCGTGATAAAATAATTTAATCGTCATATGATTAATTAAGAAACTCCATGCTATTCTAATGTGGCAAATTAAATTCGATGCATGCACTGATTTGTTCGAGGTCATATCATCTTTGTTAGCAAAGATAAGATTCTTATATTATATGTTGCCTGCTTAATTGATTATTAGACAAATAATAATGCATGGAGATAATTCCACTTAATTGATTATTTGTAAGTGTCACTTGAATTTCCATGAATATGCTTTCAACTCTGTGAAAAATAAAATAAAATGTGTCTTATAATTATTTGAGTTACTAAAATATTGAGTTGAAATAAAATAATAAAGTATGTTATTTTGCTAAGCATTTTAAGTGCAGATACTCAAATACAAGGTGTTTGGTATGCAAATAGAAAATATTAATTTTATTGAGGCATGCATATATAAACTATTTAAAGTCTATAGGCCTCATCTGTTATCTTTGAGGTAAGTGATTGTTGCTATTAAGCAAAAAGAAGCTGAACTTGTTCATACTCTTCTACAAAATATGTGGGATTATGTGTTGGAATTTTTTAATCTTGCATAATGGTAAGATATGTTTTTATTGTTAGAAGTTACATGTAACTCCAATAGCTATTTGATATTTAAATATTGAACATTTTGAATGCTAGACATCAATGCCTATAATATGTCTTTATTATGAGAGTTACATATGATTGCATTATAAATTAGCACAAAGTTACTTGCTAGCCTATAAACAATTTTAGGCATGATGAAAGTAAACTAGTTTACATCATGAAAGGTTTTGATGCATGTTAAACGAAAACTTATATACTATATAAGTAACTTAATATTTCCCAAATGTTTGGGTAAAATGAAAAAATTATGTGGTGATAAGCAATCTTGATATTATAAATAAAACCTTACAAATGTGGGGGTGATAATTTTATCCAAGTTGGATTTTCATAAACAATTGTGAGAAGGAAAAAACAAATCGTCTATGCTAATTACATTTTGGAGATATTTGTTTGCTTAGATTTAAAGCATATAATTATTAGTGTGTATATACTATTACTCATTAAATATAGTGTATTGTGGTGGTTAATTTGATGAAATTAAAACTTATTGGGAATAAAGACTTTATTGTCTGAATTTAATTCATTATTATGAAATTATGATATGAACTACTGTGAAAAGTTTAAAATTGACCGTTTATCATTTCTTTATGATATATATTATAGTGTTGAAGTTGTGCACTATGATGAGAAATCAAATGATGTCATAAATAATTTATTTTGATTAAAAGAAAATCAATGAGATGGAAATTCCTAAATAACTCATGCTAGCATTGATGGAGGAAAAGTCTGGAAAAAAAAAAAAAAAAAAAAAAAAAAAAAAAAAAAAAAAAAAGAAATTGATGGCGCATCATGATTATTTATTAACAATTCTCTTTTGTTGAGTTATTACTATAACAGGTGCACGTGCACGAGTCAAAAGAATATTGAAGAAATCATATGCAACGCATATCATATGAGAAAAAAAAAAACATATGTGAAAATTAAAACTAAGAGGCAATATATAATAATTTCACGAGGTGGAATTTTGTCTCAGGACTAGCTATAAAGGCTAGATCCTTAATCATCGAGGGGGATGGGCGTAAGCCCGTAAGGGAGTCACCTCCGGGAGTAACCCAACCTTTGTGATTGGAGACCCCATGAAGAAGGTTCAATGGGTAGGAACAACCTGTACTGCGTGACTCGTTTAACACTAATTCTAGGAGAACACCTCCTTCCCATCCCTATGGTGATAGTGTTTCATAGTGTGATATTACGGTTGGGTTTAACCCTTAATGAGATCGAGGCGGGAATTCCGCAGGGTATAGGTTGCACGTACCCTTGGAGGTTTCACCTAAGTGAGAGTTGCCATGGGGCCGTGGCTATGGGTTTGGGCTGACCCTAGAAACTCTCATGAGAATCAAGATTAGAGCGCACGGCCGTTAACGCGCTAACCCGCGAACTAAGACCGATGTCGATACTGTGTGTGTGATGTATTGAAGTTTGGCCAAGGGACCTAATTCAAAGCGCTTGCGCCATTATGGTTTCCTCAAATGAAAATCATCAACACTAAGTGTAGGTTCAAGCCCGGAAGGCTCCTGTACCCATTGCATAGTATTTTAGTGCCCAATTATTTTATATGCATATTTTGAAGTTTTAAAACTTGTGGGGGATTGTTGGAATTTTAGAAGTTTTTAAACTTCAAAATAATTAAAATAAATTTTGTAACCTATATTGCATTAACATTCCCCATGAATGCCATAATGTGGCCTTTAAATTTCTTTGACCTTAGAGGTCCCATGTACACTATAAATAGATGTCCTAGAGTCTTAGACACACACTCACTAGCTAGAATGCATTCACAAAATATTTTCTATATTATTATTGGGCACTAGAGATAAGGTCTGGTTCTTTGTCTTCCTGTGAACGTGCTCACGGATGAGGACGCCGGCGAGGCCATTTGGGTTTTATCTTGGGATTGTGATCAGCCGCCAATACCTGCACGAGGGGAGGCAATCACTTTCTTAGGACAGCGTCTAGTGGCGTGACTCCTCTACAGGCCAGTCGTTTTATATTTCTAATTATTTTACGTCATATATCATATTATAAAATTATATGAGTTGTTTATTTTAAAACTATGATTTATTTAAATTTAGTGTAAAACCAAAATTTCACAACAAGAAGTTATTTAACACCTTCAATTGGTATATTACACCCTAACAATGTAATTCAACCCTTATATTAACATGAATGGACAAAATGCACCTTGACAAAATAATGGGGAAAATGCACAATACTACTCCGTGTTATGCGAAATCTGCACCAAACTACTATGTGAATTTTTTTTTGCACCAAATTTCCATATATTTTCAAAAACCCTGCATAAAACACCCAATCTCTGTTAGTTACTAACATCGTTAATTTTTTTTATTGAATTTCCTAAATTACCCCCAGATATATTTAAAAATACAAGGGAGTTTTATTCAAACGTTCAAAAGTACAAAGGAGTTTTAAGTAAACATTCAAAAGTACAAGAAATCGAAGACGCGTTTCTAGGTAAACCACTCGTTTGTGGATTGCTCAATTAATGTATCTTGATAGATCCTTTCTCAAATGTCTTAATTTCATCATTGAGCGGTTTTGTGGTTCGGTTACAGCTTTGGTTTGGAAAAATGATTGATGCAATGCAATTTGAGATATCACATTTGGTGATGTTGCACCATCTATATCTATTTTGACTCGTATATTTTGATTCATGAGATTGGAATGTTAATTTATTAAGTACGAGGAAGGTTATGAGATATGGGGGCAAAAGACAATATGGGATCCTAAGATCGATGTGGCAATATTCAAAAGGATAGAACATATGGTCCAACTACATTTACATCGAATAGGGTTCGAGTCGGATCCAAATCTTGCTAGGATTTGAAATTTTTTTGTCTATTTAATTTTGTTTATACTGGGGTATCAGATTTTTTTTGGATCTAATCAAATTTCACAACAATTTTTTTATAACAAATTGTTAAGGTTGCATTTTCATTTAACTTAGCTTATGTGTTCAAACTTTCTCCATAATTCAGTAAGTTTCAACACAAAACAACTCTCAACCCATTTAACTACGTGTTTCAAATGATTTAACAAAGCAATTTGAATAGTGATACTGAGAGTAAGGTATCAAAATGATCACTCATGTTGTTAAATAAAAATATCACAATTCAAGTTTGAATCCTACTAAAGACACCACATTAGGGATGACCTATATTCAATGCACTCTTCAGTTCGAGCTGTAAATTTACATTTTAGTAGATAAAAAAAATATATCACAAAAATGAGATTATGAATCAATTATTAATTAATGTCTTTCTGAACTCATTAGCCATATGAATGCAACTTATTGTAATAAAACGTTTTCTTTCATTTATTATCGGATACGGATCGAATTGACCCAAATTCATATTCGTTCACGTATTTCACCTAACAAATCTTCATAACCAGATCACTTCCACCAAGCCTCTAATTGCACAATTTTTTTAATAAATCAAGCCAAACTTGAACCGGATTCACATTGAAACCCGACCCGTTGACAACCATAAACTAGACCACTATTTCAATTTTAGGTCCATAATTTGCACACACTTAGGGTTCATAGCCCATAGGCCCATCTAGAGCTTCAGGCACTTATAGTGAAAATCAAAGAATAAAAAATGTTGCCAAAAAACGAAAGAAAAAGAAAAGAATCCGTAGCAAAGGGGTTTTAACAGTTAGGGTTTAGCAATAAGCTCGAAGATTTATTTATGGCCGACGTAACAGCTTCAGATATCCCGATGGAACTCGAACCCCAGGCCGAGTTAAAGCCGTCGGATGCCGTCGATTCTGAGAACGGCGGCTCGAAGCGCGCTAGAGAGGATGAGGAGCCCGAAAACGACGGCGAGAAAAGAGCCAAAATCGATGATGAGAAGTCTGTTGAGGATCAGCGACTCGAGATTGAAGGGGATAATGACGGAAAAACGGAGGAATCGGGTGAGGCCATTGTCGGACCGAAGAAGTTCGGGTCGGCTGTGGAGATGTTTGATTACTTCTTTAAGATCCTTCATACCTGGCCTACTAATCTCAACCTCAACAAGGTAAAAGTTAAAATCGTGATGTTATATTATTATTATTATTATCATTGTTAACTTTTTAAATTTATTTATTAATATTACTTTTGAGGTGAAAGAGGAATTGGAGGAGATAGTATTTACCTTTTTGTTCGGGTTTACATTATTCACATATGTTTTTTTAACTAAAGGAAATTGAATATGTTAGGGATGATGCAAGATTATGAATGTGAGGCCTCATGGAATTAAATTTAGAAAGAATTTAACAAATTTTGATTGAATTTGATTGTAATAATTCAGTTAGGACAACATATCTTTTTTGCATGTTATCTGAGTTTGAATTGACATATTGTCTTTGTTGGTTTGTAATTTGGTGTTATTTGTCATGCTATGTTTTAAGTCCATCAACAATTAATTGCATCTACTTAAGCATTCTAAATGTTGGAATCCGGCACATTGTGAGGATTTAATCGTGGACATTGCTCTCCTCTCACTTATGAGCTCGTGCAGAAGATGAATGTAACTTACTCCATTGCTTTCCTGGTTGATTGGTTCAGAGTCGAGATGTTTTTAGGATTTAGATTATTTCACTGTTTTGACTTTAATTTATAAAGGGTTTTTCCTTCTTTTTTAATCATTTCCTGTTCTCTTATACCTGATTAGACAAAGCTGGGAAGTCGTTTTACTTTTACAGTTAACAAAACCTGGATTTTCTTAAAATATTGAAGTTATTCATCATTTCATCTCATTCGATTTCAAGCTTTTTGAGTTCAAAAATATTTCGATTGACCATAATTTGTTGAGATGGTGGCTGATGCACATCTTATAGTGGTAAAGATCTCATTTTCCAGTTTCATATACTCGCAATATTTATTTTAATCTTGGAATTTTGAAAACACCCAGACTAATTTATGTTTGATAGTTATGTGCACCATATTGGCATTTACCATTAGCGTATTGTCCTGTAGGCTTTTACCTAATTTTCGTTGTTTTCCATTACAGTATGAACACATAGTTTTGCTGGAATTGCTGAAGAAGGGTCATGTAGAGGCAGAGAGAAAAATTGGCAACGGAATAAAAGCTTTCCAAATCCGGTTCCATCCTCAGTTTAAAAGTCGTTGCTTCTTCCTGATAAGGGAGGATGAATCTGTGGATGATTTCAGCTTCAGAAAGTGTGTGGACCATATACTTCCATTGCCTGAGAACATGCAAGTGAAGCATGATGTCAATAAGGCATTACGTGGAAAAGGTGGCGGTCGAGGCCGTGGACGTGGCCGTGGTCGTGGCAGAGGTGGTAAATGAAGAAAACAGTCTAGCTGCCTCTGTTATATTTGCATTGTATTATTAATGAGGACCAACTAATTATTCAAAATGAGGTAGCTAATATTGCTTGGTGGTCTGAGTTTTGCCTTTTGTTGGTCGTTTGTGTTCTTGGAATACTTTTTATATTAAGCTTTCTACTGATCACTTAGCAGCCAGAAATTCATTTTTTAAAGAACTCAGTATTTAATTTCATACTCCCTCCACCCCACCCACCCACTCCTCCCCCATTTTTGCTCCATTTTATGTAGACACGGAAGTTTAGCTTGATTTTGCTTTGACACGGGATCTAAGCTCCATTACACTAATTTTTAGGTAAAAGTAAAGTTTTGGGAATTTTATATTTGTGCCCATAAAGGTTATAATTGATAATTAGTGGTCTAGGGTATCATTTTGAGAAGAAAAAAAAATATAAAAGTGAGACTTGTTTTGTGACATTTCAAAAAAGGAGTAAAATTTTAGGGGCATAATAAATAACTTTAAGTTGTCATTAAATACACATTTCAGACTATTTAAGTCAAGTTATTTGATACTTGACTCGGGTTTGTTTGATAAAAGCTCGTTTGAGCTTGGTTCGTCACATAAATCTAACAAGCTTGAAATGTTTCATATTTTTGAAATTCGACTTGATTAGCTAAAAACAGATAAAATATATGTAAAAATATAAAGTTACTTGATACTCTGCTCAAGCTTGTTCAATAAAAATTTGTTTGAGTTCGGTTTGTTTAACAATCAAATCAAGCTCAAATACAATTTCAGGCTCGATATAAAATTCAAATTGAGGTTGAACAATGTGTTGTTCGACACAACTCGGTTTCATTTACACCTTTAGACGCATTATCATTTATTAACAATAACATTTTAGAATATTATATATTTATCTTTTGCTATTGTTAATTAATGATATATTTTTTTTAAATAAATTTATATTATTATACATTTATCTTAGCTACTAACGGCAACATATTATATATATATCATTATTGTATTTTTAGTAGGGTTAAATATATTATACCTTCTAAAGTATGAGACTTATATTAGTTACCCCCATAATGTATAAAATGTATTGCCACTCCCCCTCCGTTCAATAAGTCATCGGTTAAAAATTTGACACCGTAAACCTTTTTGGTTATGAAATAGCCCGTAGTAATATTCAATGAAATCGCACTTTTACTCCCATATGTCACATGTTATCAATATACCTATATATATTTTCATCAATCAACATCAAAATAGGACATTAAATCACTCTTTAATATCTGCTATAATATTTTTATACCCGTGTAAAAAATGAATTACTCCAACAATGGGCATCAAAATGGAGCATGATTTTAAATTAAATTTGTTTAGATTAACTTAATTACAAATTAAATTAAAGCATGCTTAAAGTTACAATTAAAATAAAGTAAATTAAATTAAAAAATGTTAAATACTCTCTAACATTGTGTCAGATTATCCAAATAAAATTTCTTCCCAAAATGCTAAATTAAAATACCCCCAAGTTAGATTACAGTTCAATTAAAAAAGGTCAAAACCAAGCTCACAAGTATAATCTTATTTAAGCCCGATATTTAAATAAATAAAAAATATAGGTTTTGAGGAAATGAGTTAAAATAGGTCTAGTGTTAGTGTTAATTTCTTTAATAGAGCGAAATTTTTAGAAATTTTGACATTAAAATGACAGTTAATCATCAAATTTAACTTTGATGCTAACTGCTGGGATTATTCCCGAAATTGATAACAAGAAAGATTGATGTGAAATTTTCTCAAACAATTAATAATTTTTCGACTTTTTCCATCGGATCATGATATGATTGCTTCCATATTCTTTTAATGACATAAAATTGAGGGTTTTTTGCATTTTGCACCCCCGAAACATGAGAAATAAACACTTTGCACCCCCAAAATATGAACAACTAATCATTTTGCACCCTCTTTTATTTTCCTCAAAAAATCTAGGGACAAAATAGGTAATTCATTTTGGAATCTTTGGCACTTTGCACCCCCGAAACACGAGGAATGGACATTTGCACCCTCAAAATAGAATTAACACTTAGTACCCTCGAATTAAGAACAACTTAGCAACTTGAACCCCCAAAACATGAGAAATGGACACTTTGAACCTCTTAAACACAAAATTAGCACTTAGCACCTCAAATTATGAAAAACCCAACAACTAGCACCTCCTTGTTTTTTTGGGCAAAGTTGACCACGGGGGTAAAAAAAACCTTGGGGCAAAATAAGTAATTCATTTTCTTTTTTTCTTAAAATTTACAAAATATGATTATGAATACTAGAATATTCATCTGCAAAATATATTTTAACATATTTCTTTAATTATCAATTTTTCAAATGTCCTCAAAATATCTAAAAGAATTCGATAAGTTTATAGAAAGTTAATACATAAAATTGAATGAATCATATCACAAAAATAAATTTTAAGATGGAGAAAGAAATGAGTATTCTAGTATTCATAATCGTATTTTCAAATTTAAGGAAAAAAGAAAATAAATTACCTATTTTGCCCCTAGATTTTTTGACCCCGGTGGTCAACTTTGCCTAAAAAACCGAAGGGGTGCTAGTTGTTGAGTTTTTCTTAATCTGAGGTGCTAAGTGTTAATTTTGTGTTTAGAGGTTCAAAGTGTCCATTTCTCTTTTTTTTGGGAGTACAAGTTGATGAGTTGTACTTAATTCGAGGGTGCTAAGTGCTAATTTTGTGTTTAGGGGGTTCAAAATGTCTATTTCTCGTGTTTCGGGGATGTAAGTTGATGAGTTGTACTTAATTCGAGGGTGGTAAGTGCTAATTCTATTTCGAGGGTGCAAATTGTCCATTTTTCGTGTTTCGGGGGTGCTAAGTGCCAAAGATTCAAAAATGAATTAACAATTTTGTCCTTAGATTTTTTGAGAAAAATAAAAGAAGGTGCAAAGTGCTGAATTGCTCATATTTTGAGAGTGCAAAGTGCTAAATTTATGTTTCAAGGGTGCAAAGTGGCTATATCCCATATTTCGGGAGTGCAAAGTCCAAAAAACCCTAAAATGGATTATAAAACTTTTGGGTGTTTTTATTTTTACATCGTTAATTAATAAGAATATTCATAAAAACACTCTAAAAAACATTTTATTTTGCGACCCAAATTAGGTACCCAGGTCTGGAGCCACCAATTGAGTTATAATACTCGGTTGGTCAGTCGGAAAAGAAAGAAAAAGGAAAAACCCTCAGGTCAGGAGCAAAGAAGAAGAGAGAAAGAAAATGTTGAAATTCTTGTCGAAGGTGAAGATCGAGTTCAACGCGTTGGACCCACGCATAGCCTCGTGCATGGAGTTCTTGGCGCAATGCAATGCCCGCAAGGCCAAAGAATCGAACCCCAGTTGCCAGGTTCAAGTCAAGCGCCGCACCGACGATTTCCCGCCGCAGATCACCGTCACTTTCGTCAACGGCGTTGAGGAAACCTTCGAAGCTACCTCAACTCCAGCTCAGGACATCCGTACAATGATTCTAGAAAAGGGTCAGTCTCTTGAGACCGAACAGATGTTCCGTGAAGCCGGTGAGAAGTGGCCTGTTGTTATCCCTAAAGACGAGCTGCTTGAGCCCTTTACTGGAATCAAGGTAACGAATTCAGTGAATTTTCGTTATAAATGGGTTGTGATTTGGTTTTGGTGGGATTTGGGATGGTTTGTTCTTATAGACAATTTATCGAACAGTTGGTGAGTGTGTGCGTTTTAAGGTCGAAATACTTCATCTTTGTTGCTCTTTTGCTTCTATTGTAGCATTATTTTAGCAAATTGTATAAAGTTATGTTTTTTAATGCTTCCTGAAAGTGGGTTGTGGCTGGTTTGGTGCGCCTGGGTTCTTTTACCCGAATAATTCTTCAAAGGATGATACATTTGTTTGTTAATTGCGTAAATCCATCACATTTTTTTCATTTTCCCTGATTATTGGTTTTGGCATTTCGATTCCCAGTGATCTGTTCTTAGGCTCTTGTCTTTATCCTTGTTTTTAGACGTTTTTCAACATCTTTTGATTGCACTTATCTTGGCAACTTATGTTTATATAGAGTGAATGGGAATGGTTTGTTGGTTTGGGGTAAGTCCTAGTTTATTCTCATAAAACAATTGTCGAACATTAGTTTGGGGTAAGTCGTAGTGTATTCTCATATGGTATTTTTATATTAAGTTTTTTTCGCATTTTCTTGCGTGTGGCTTCAGAAAGTACATTTCTTAACATAGTGGATTACAGTTTCTGGTTTTTATTCTGTGAGCAAACATTAGTTAGAACTATTTTTGTTGGTCTGGCACTTTGGATTGTGTGACATGTTATTGAGCTGGTGGCTCATTATGGAGGCTTAAAGCGGTCATTTAATAGGTCTTTTAGCTCTGTTTATTATTTGTGGATTTTACTTTTCTTGTTCTTAGTTGTTGGGCTCTTCTGAAAATATTTTCATGGTTGATTTTCATCTTTGTTTGTCATGTAATTTTCATTCATTTATATACTGATCATTATTGTTTGTGAAGGTAAACTAAATAGTTATTTGATTAGCATTATAAGATCAAATTTTGAGTGGGGACTTGTTGACTGACGAACCTAAAACTCTTCATCTTCAGGAAGATAGTAGTCTGCATAGGCAATTAGTACACTGATTCAAGGAATGATTATATTGACGTGAGATTTTTTGGAGGTCAGGGTTAATAGGCAGGTGTGGTTATTGTTAGAAATTTGAAATAGATGACATGAACAGCATTAATCCTTCATTACAATTATCATCTCAATCAAGAGAAAATCTATCTGCAAACTCTAGTATATGCAGTTAATTCTAGTTACTGTCGATTTTTTGGTATTAAAACTAATAATGATAGTTAGACCTAAAAATTTGAATGTTAGGGCTTGGATGTGAATGGTTACATTGATCACTCTGTTTTGTTAAGGGGTTCTTGTAATTGCCGATAAGAAGTCTACAAATCCCTTTACTCCGGTGGATTAATTTTATGTGTATAATCACGTCAAACACGTTTTATTGTGCCAGTTTGAGATGCTCTCTTGTTCAGGAAATCCAGCATCTTCACTTAATCATCTCAAGTTTGTGTCGTGGCGATTTCTAATTCCTAATATTTGTTTAAGATTGAGATTATTAATTGCTTGACAAACAAATGCAGAAGCAATTTGGGATGCTCTCTTGTTCTAAAAAATGTGTTTTGATCATTTAAGAGAAATACGTCGAGTATAAAATCTAGTAGCAATCTGATGTTCAACTCGTTTAACAATTATGTGATGGATATAAATATAAGCAAGTGAATTATGTGATGAAATGTGCAATAGTCAGTCAGATTACCTTTTAAGTAATGCAATTTGAGAAAATTATTTTTATAACAAATTCTGCTCTCAATTGACTGCATATTTATTTTGAAAGTTGTTTCATCTTCTCATAAACTGTTGTTTCTTAATTTTTGCAGCCAAAGAAAGCAGAAGAGAAGCAGTGACAGCAACTTCAAATTTCATCGCGTTTGAATTGATACTGATGACATGGATCCATCCAAATATCATTTATATATGTTTCATCAATTTCATCGTCAAATCGCTAGTATTAGTTTCAGTTGAACATATAGCCTATGTTTCTATTTTTATCGCATAAGGCCAATTTGCGTGATGTTGCACTTAACAATTAGAAGGATATGTAGCTGAAATAACTTTTGAGTTGCATAATATATGCGGACCCAAAATGTGAGCAATATACAAACTATCTTTTTTGGAATTCTCCCTATAACATGAAGTTGCAAAGGACCTATTGGACTGCCAAATTTTGCTAAATCATAAGTGAATGCATATAGTTTTTTAAAATGCCTATATTTGCAACTAGCAAAGTGAACTTGTAACTTGTCCGCGATTCCATTTATTTGGTTGTATAGGTATTGGACCGGTTTCAGTGTATTTATTGAACTCATTATTGTCGTGCAAGATAAATCTCGTAAGTCTTGAAAAACGATTACGTATACGTTTTCATCTTATACTAGTGAAGCACTTGTAGTAAACGATGTATGAATACTACATATATGATTTCCAACACATGATACATATAGGGTATACTTGATTCTTGGTTTTAGTGAGAAACGTTAAGAAAATATCTCTTTCGTCCAATGACGCAACGATCAACCTCTTTTTTTGTTCGTTTGCATTTTTCACTTTTCATTTTCCTCATTGAAATTCTAAAACCAAACATAGCCATAAGCAATCCTAATAGGAATCATCCAACGTTTTTGTAGGGCATCAAAGAATGAATTCACCCAATGCACATTGAGAAGCATAAACGACTTGTCTTGTAGCTACATAAGTAAATTACATCTGTAGAGAGTATCAACTTTGAACAGCTACACTGCTCCAACAATCTGTTATTATCAAATTTGAAGACCCACATTAGTTCAAAAAAAGAAAAAAAATTTGAAGACCCGCAAACATAGATTCTACAACAATAAATGCTCATCTCTCTGTAAGAACATCACTTGAATACAAAAAGTAGAACACAGTTCGGTAAATGGTCTACAAAAATGGAATGCCGATGAGATAATTTAAAAGTTCCAATTCCCCGCACTACTTTATTTTTCCTCAGAGTCGATTCAGCTGTATTAAAAGTCTAGGCAGTCACAGATTCCTTCTGAACGAAAGCTACACCTTTCTCAATACTGGCCTTCAACTCCGGCTTGAGAGCTTCCAAAGCTTTCTGTTCATACTCAGTTAGTCCTTCAAGCTCTGATGAAATCACAGCCTCAACTCCATTTTTCCCTAGCTTAATCCTCGAGGCAAAGAATGGAAGCTCAGTCACGTCAGATTGAATGTACGAACACTCATAGACATCGCTATCTCCGTCAAGAGCACGTAGTGAGGACTCAACAAACCTAGCCGCAGCATATGCCATAGAAAGAGTGGCAGACCCAGCTCCAGCTTTTGCCTCGACAACTTCGGTTCCAGCATTTTGAATCCTCACAGTTAACTTTTCCACTTCCTCATCAGTGAAAGACACCGATGGCTTTGTCTTTGACAACAGGGGCAAAATAGTAATCCCAGCATGGCCTCCAATAACAGGGACATCCACATCAATGAGCTTTAAGTTTTTCTTCTGAGCAACAAAAGTATTAGCTCTGACAACGTCAAGAGTGGTAACACCAAAGAGCTTCTTTGGGTCATATACACCTTTCTTTTTCAAAACCTCGGCCGCAATTGGGACTGTGGAATTGACGGGATTACTAATAATGTGAATGAAGGCATCAGGGCAATTATCAGCTACAGCCTCGACCAGGGTTTTCACTATGTTGGCGTTAATGTTAAAGAGGTCATCACGGGTCATGCCTGGCTTCCTTGGAACCCCAGCAGGTATGACAACAACATTAACATCTTTCAAACAATTGGCTAACTCAGATGCTCCGGTAAAAGCTGTGACCTGAGATGGTGTGTTGCAGTGACTGAGATCAGCAGCAACTCCATTGACATTTGCTATATCATAAAGATTCAATGCAGAAACTAGTGGTGACATCTTGACTAGGAGGGCTAGTGGTTGGCCTATTCCACCAGAAGCTCCAAGAATAGCTATTTTGTAGGATGCCTGAGGCTGAACGGAAGTGTAAGATCTTTGGCTCTCTTTTTGTGCTTTTGTGACGTACGAGCTCTTAAGAGCTTTGCTGCTTTCACTGCCTAAGAATGAAGATTCTGATTCACAGCTCACAGAATTTGCTGCCTTGAGGCCACTGAAACTTCTTAGGTGGTTTTTGGGGTTGAACTTGATGCTAAAGGCTTTCGACTGTATAACATGTCCGATCTTGGAGCCAGCAGATGCAGTAGATCCAACTGAGAAAGTGGTTGCTGATGTTGCTGCCATCTTGCAACCTGCAAAGCAAATTCCAATTTCAATACAAAATTTCTATGACAAGTATGTTTAAGAATCATGATTAATGTTAAACAAAAACGGAGGAGGAATATATGCTCTCTATAAACTCGTCTTAATCTATTTCCGTTGTTTTTATTGTATTTAAGTGCCCCACTTTAAACAACACACATATAAATAAAACATTGTCTTTTTCATGCAACATAATAACTAATAAAGCAATTCATAAGATGATTAGCAAATTTAATAAGTTCATAAAAGAGCAAATAGATGATAAAATGTTCCATTTATAGATGTGTTGTTTTAAACATCTAAACCGCACACTACACATTGAAAAACAACGGGTATAGATGAATATCAAGGATGTTATTAGAAGCTTAAATAAACAAAACTTCATTCTACATAAATTCTTAATAACACAATCTCTCAACTTAAAATGTCCCTTGTACATGGCTTATATGTTCAAATTCCATGAGTTTAACTTTTACCTGATACATGCATTTCTCATTCTTTTTGTTTCTTTAACTCGAGTACATAAGTTATATGCTTTTTTATGTATCTCAACATAGATGCATAATCTTGCTCGCAAGATTTGAGAAATCTAAAACGGTCGTGGTCAACGCAAACACTGAACAAACACATCATTAGATAGGTCCAGATTATGATGCAGAGCAGGTAAACTGAACAACCAAAAAATCGATACTCAAGACAAAAACTAACAGAGATTGGCAACACAAATAACTAACTGTATTTAAAATAACTCGAGATTTCAGATCTATTGTTTACCATGAATTCACATTATTAACGAAGAAGATAGAACGGCAGAATTTCTACAATTTATCAAAAACGATACAGTAATTAATTCAAACACATATCATATTCAATAATAAAATTCACAAGATCCATTACAAGGCAACAGATCTATGAGCTAGAATAGGTGAAATCAATTTAAATTTAATAAAAAAGCATAGATTTTCAGAAACAAAAAAGAACAAGAAGAAAAAGAAGAGAGAAGATTCTGTGTACCTTTACGCGAGTTGAATGGAAATGGGGTTGGAACTGGGGGTAGGGATTTGGTTAAAAAGGAACTTTTATCACACACACAAACACGCAAAAGTGTGTGATTTTAAGAGGGGTTTGGTTTGATTTTGATTTGTTGGTAATCTTAAATTTCTCCGCCGAAGAGCCTCGAGTGAATCTACAGAATTGTGTGAACACTAAATAGTGACCTTGTTTTGCAAGCAGCTCTCGTATACTTTAATTTTTTTTCCTTTATAGTTTTATGTTTTGGTACCTTTTGGGATAGAGATTTAGCTATCTAGCTTCTAGGGCTTGTTTGTTTCATTTTTCAAAAATTATTTCGGTGCTCTATACAAATATGTATTTTGGTCCTCTTTATGGATTAATTTTTGCATATTCGTTCCTCTTAAATTTTTTGTAACAGATTTGTCCCTCATAATTTTTTCGTAGCAGATGGATCACTCTTATCACGTAGTGTAATATATTTGTCCCACTTAAATCCAAGTATACATCAATTTTCATCCATTTTAGGATGTATTTTGGATTTAAGAGGGACGAATGTGTCATATTACATTGTTAAGAGGGAGCGTCTGCCATGAAAAATTTAATAGGGATTAATCTATTACACTATATTGACAATATGAATGAATTTGCTATGAAAAATTTAAGAGGAATGAATGTTCAAAAATTGGTCAACTAGAAGGACGAAAAATGCGATTTTTTTTTTTTTAGAAATAAAACTTTCGAAATAAATTTATCCTATGAGTTAATCTCTCAATTTAAAAAAATATATTATCACTAAAGAAAATCTAAAAATTCTCTGATTCTTTGACATAAATTATTTATATGTTACACTATTTATCTTTACATAAAATAACATATTTCTTACATTATTTCTATTTTTTCGATAATCTCTAGAAAAAAACCTATAACTTTTCAAAAGAAAATCACTACTCATTTCATCTCTAAAATTACGAACAAATATTTTTTGAATACACCAAATCGAAGAAAAAAAACGTGAACTAACAAGATTAGTAGATTTGGACCCAGACAAGAATATATGAAATAACGTGAAAAAGAAACTCTTTTAAGTTCACATGAATATTGAATAGTAGATTTGGACCAGACAAGAATATTCTTTGCAACAGTATGCTGATTCTCTAACGAGGATCTTGGCCTTAGATTTTCAGACGGCTGAGATTTGTTCTGATGGAAAATGAAACAGAGGTTGTGGGTTGGTGGAACTCTTGGTAGAAAAGTGAAGCCTTTGGGACCCACTTTGATTTTATTTTTCTAGTTTAGTTTAATATTTTCACGTAAAAAGAAAATAAAGATATTCCTTTTTCTGTATTTTTTATTTTTTTGTTGTGTTTTGGGCTCTATTAAATTTGGTTTTGTACTTATTGGTCTGGGCTTCAAGATGGAGGAGGAGCATGAACTTTAGTGATAATTAAGCCCACAAAAGTTTCATACTTACATGTTTCAAATAAAGGGTTATTTAGTAAATACTAACAATTTAGATAAAATTAGGGAAAATTCGTACACATGCCGGTTTAAAATTTGGCTAAAATTATCAAAGCTCATATTAAGGGCACAATGCCCACATGTGAGTTTATTTGGGTCAATTCCAAAATTTTCAGGCCTTAATATATTCTAAAAATTATGTAATTGCCAAAACTAAAAATAAAATAACCAACCCAAATAAATAGAGCTAGGTCGAAACTGCTATCGAGCATTAGCTGTGGAAGCAAAGGGTGTATGTGGATGGGTTATGGCCCGGTTTCGCGAGTTTCGCGAGATCGAGTCAAAACCCTTTCAAATGATTTTTCGTCAAACCCATAAAATCATAAAAAAATTATTCATAAACTCACACTCAAACTCTTCGTACCTCTAAAATATTGATTTGACACCTACCACCTACTTTTTTCCCCAAATTTCTCTAAAAAAGACATTGATTTAACATCTACCAACTATTTTTTTCCCCTAAATCCCAACATTCAAACCCAATTCAAGTGGGGTTTCAACTTATTGAAACCACAAAATCCAACAGCCAAAACTCATCCAAATGAGGTCTCAAAGGTTTCATCGAAACCACCCAAACCATTTTTTTTAAATCGAGACCCACGAAACCAAGGCAAAACCCATCCATATAAACCCAAAATTATAATTTTTCCTGAAGATTCTTTTTTTTAATTATAATAAAAAATAAAATCCGTCGGTGAAACGAAATATTGTGTATCCCTTGTATACTTGTTTTTAGAATTGGCACCTTAGGTTGTAAAAGCAACAGTGAAAAGGTATTTTCATCTGAAAAATATAAAAAATGATTAAGGAATCACATGACTGATTAAATTATTTTTTGGTTATATATGTAAAAAAAAAATATGTATTTAATACTACTCTATAGTTTATTATGAAATGTTGAAGCGAATTCAATCAATTAATTTAGGAGAGAGAAGAAAAAGTAAGACTTTCGAATTAAAATTAAGTGACTAGATGTTGATCAATTTAACTAAATGTGTATTTTTCACTTGAACCCATTTTTCTACCCGTTAATGAATAACTAATAATCAGTCCAATCCAATCCAACCCATTAACAATAAAGAAAATATGAGCTAGATTGGCTCGGGTTCATCATATGTCAACCCATGTCATGACCATTTTGCCACTCATATATACATAAAACCATATACGATAATTAACACTTAGTATGTATTTTTCGCTCAAAACATCTTAGAAAAATTTTAGTAGGGTTGTTCACGGTTCGGATAACCGGCCGAACCGAACTGAATCGAACCGAACCAAAGCTATTTGGTTCGGTTTTCGGTTTTGAGATTTGACCTAATTCGGTTTTTGGTTCGGTTCGGTTATCCGAACTGAACCGAAAATCGATTTTTTGTTCAAAGAGTTAACATTTTTTTGTATGTTTTATGGAAATTAAAATCCTTTAATTTTATGCCTATGGTTATGAATTTTACTTGTTTAATTTATATCATTTGAGGATTGTTAAATGTTAGTTTTTGTAGCTGGGCTGTAAAATTCTTTAATTTTATGCATATGATATGAATTTTTGTTGTTTAATTTATGCCATGTGAGGATTGTTAAATGTTAACTACTTAACTATTTAGTTCTATATAATGTTTAATAATGTTTAGTGTTATGGCTACCTATTAATTTGATGTTTTTAATGATAAATGATATAGTATTTGATTATATAATTTTTAATAAATTATATATAATATAAAATTTCGGTCATAAAGTATGAATATCACATTTTTCACGTGAAAACCTTAAACTCCGCCAAGCCCAATTTAAACAAAAATTATCCCAAATTAATTTTTATCACTTTAATAAGGTCCTATTATTGACCAACTAGTCACGAGCTTACCTTTTTAAATTAGAATATGTGAACTCCTTGGCAGTTTTGCTAATTATGCCTTCTATTAGGTACACCAACCATTCATTCAAACTGTAAGATTACTTTGATATAGAGTTAATGCCAATTTACCCTCCGTAAAATGTATAATATTCAATTGATCCTCTTGTAATTTAAAAAATAGCAATTTATCTCCTTGTGAAAATTTTAAAGAGAAGCAATTTACCCCATTCATCCGAAGAGTGTAACTCACTTGTTGAAATTGAGTGTGGGCACTGGGCACGAAAAGTGTTATGTAACATAGGGGGTAAATTGCCACATTTATCATAACACGGGAGGGTAAATTGTCACATTTATCATAATACAAGGGGGTAAACTGTCACATTATCATAACACAAGGGATAAAGTGCCACATAAAAATGTCAGTAAGGCGATATGAACTTTTATAAAATTACAGGTGGGTAAAATGCTCTTTTTTTTCAAATCACGGAAAAGTAAATTGAACATTATGAATATCACAATGGGTAAATTACCATTATCTTTAGAAATATTACATCTGTTGAATAATTAATTGGGTTTGATTAGTACCAATATCAAAATGATCAAGCGAATCTGCCGACGTATCTCATTTTTAATAAATAAAACTTTCACTAATCTCAATATTGAATATAAAATTACAAATAGATCAATCAAGACCATATATCTCTATGAAATGGAGGATTAATAAAGAAAGTCCTAGCTATCTCTCTTCAAGTTTCATATTTGATCTTCAATTGATAAAAATATGGCAGAAATTGATGTGATATCTTCATGTCTTATCCGGATGGCAACCAATGAAACAACCAATACTTCAAGAATGGAGCTTGCTCCATGGGACTTGAGACTCCTCCGAGTCGGTTATATTCAAAGAGGGCTTTTATTTCTTAATCCAAAATCCCAAGATTTTGAGAAAAACTTCACAATTGATCACCTAAAAGATTCACTCTCCCGTACTCTAGACTTCTTTCCACCACTTTCGGGCCGCCTTGGAAGAACTAAGAACTCGGATAACACAATGTCTTTCTACGTCGATTGCAACAATGCTGGAGTCGAATTTACTCACGCGGTCGCGCGTGGCATATACTTGTCTGATATCGTGGATCCAACATATACACCTCAAGAAATTGTTTCTTCTTTTTTCCCACTTAATGGACTGCTCAATTACCAAGGCGTTTCAAACCCGTTATTTGGGGTACAAGTCACCGAGCTTGTGGATGGATACTTTTTGGCTTGTATTGCAAATCATTCGGTAGTAGATGGTATTTGTTTCTGACATTTCATCAATTCGTGGTCCGAAATATCACGAGGTTTGAATAAAATATCAAAATTCCCTGTTTTCGCGCGTTCATTTCCTAGCCTTAATATTCCTAATACAATACCGATTCTTTCTTTCGAGGAACAAAATCTATTAAATAACTTTGTCAAACCTCCATTACTCGAAAAGGTTTTCCGATTTAGCAAAGAAAGTATTGCTAAGCTCAAAGCCAAGGCAAATTATGAAGCAGGCACTGACAAAATCTCCTCATTTCAAGCACTTTCAGCTCATTTATGGCGATCTGTGATCCGTTGCCGTAGGAAAATCTCAAAATTAATTGATGTTAGCAAAGACACATACCCTAAAACATTCGATTGTGACTTAACCCACACCGAAGAAGCCTCTCCCGTCATCAACTTCACAATGGCGGTTGGTGCTAGACCAAGACTATCTTTACCGGACGGTTATTTTGGATGCACAGTTTATCGCGGCTCATTCGCGACGATTGAGAGTGAGGTGTTGCAGAATGGATTGGGATGGGCTGCATTGAAGATCAATGAATTGGTGTCTAAACAAACGAGTGAAGAAGCAGGCAAGTTTGTGGAAAATTGGTTAAAAAATCCTGTACTTTTGGCGAAGGATATGAATATTACTTTTATGATAAACAGTTCGCCACGACACAATGTTTATGGCAACGATTTTGGATGGGGTAAACCAGTTGCCGTGAGGAGCGGAATGGGACAAAAATTTGACGGGAATATTGCACTTTTTCCGTCGCCGGAACCTTCCGGAGGCATTGATGCCGAGGTTTGTTTATCACCAAAGGCAATGCAGGCCATGGGAGAAGATGTAGAGTTCATGGAAGCCGTCACTATTTGAACTATTTGCCGTCCCTATTTGAATTATTTGTGACGATTTATTTAATTAGTTCTTATTGTTTGGTTTGAACTCTGAAGTAAAAGTAAATGATTCTATTTTCTGGGGCTGTTAGAAAATTGGTTTGATGAGAAGCCAATTATACTGGTTTAAAGCCAGTCCAGTAGGAAACATAAACCATTTTTAGCAAGTCCATCAAGCATTAATCCATGAAATAATTGGGCCCATTAAATCTAAACCCTCTAGAAGGCCTGTCAATGGGTCAAAAATCAAATATAAAGAATAGAATGTAATAAATTGAACACATCGATCTAAACAAATTATAAAGAAATGAAGAAGAAACTGGAGCTAGCAATGGAGAAAGAAAGGACAACGAATATATGGGTCTTCAACGGATTGGATCAAGCTAGATTAATATTTGCTCCATTAATTTTGAAGTACATATTTTCTTAGTCAGATTAGATCCATCAAATTTTTAATCGGATAAACATCCTTATCAATTGGATCAAATACGGATCAGATCCGGTTTAAAATCCGTCTCATGATATCCCTACCCTCGACCCATATTGATATTGTTCAAATTTGTTTGGATCTTTATTTTGGTTTATACTTTAGAAAATTTCACTACTTCTATGAAAGCCCACTATAAAACATTGAAGGAAAATTGGAGTCCCTTTCTCTTATTAATGAGAGTATTCGAGGAATATATATATGGGAAAATTTTTGCATAGACCCGGTCTTTGGTAGACCATACATAAAATCTTGTAAATATGTTTGGTGGAAGCACTAATTTTGTTCATGGTCTATGGAAAATCTGGTCTATAAAATCAATAAAGATGTATACTTAAACAAGCTTCAAATATACTTTGCCAACCAAATGATTGTATACATAATACACTTCATTTTAAAACTAGAATTAATATAATAATTATTCGATATGTATGAAAAGAGTTTTAAATGAGATTAATTAGGTATTTGAAATTGAAGTTAACAAAATAGTTTCTACATGCCTAATGGCTATTGCACTTTGTTCAATTCTCTTGTTAGAGCACTTATGGGCTCAAATTACTTATACTCAAAATAGTTGGAAACTGGCCGGCCCGTGATTGTATGGGCCAACTTTCCTTCTCTCTTTTTGTGACTCTGTAATTGTGGCATAAACAGACTATTCACATTTCTTAAGATGAGTTTTTGTGAAAAAAAATTAGATGAATTTTCGGATTAAGTTCTTTTGAATTTTTACTTTTTGATATGTAAATTTAAATTTTGTAAGGTTATGTTCTATCTATCCTATAATCATTTTTTGACGTTTTGAATAACAATTTAAGTTTAAAACCCAACAAATTGAGTGTTGGATTGTATCTCATCACATGACAAGAAAAACATGTATGTGAGTTTATCGATTGAGTCTCAAATTTGGAATAAATAAAAGAAATTCGAGATAAATAAATATGATTTATTAGTGGAAGAAGAAAATTTAAGGAATGATCATAAATAAAAAAGTTAAGAGTTACTTTCCCTTTTTAGTGTTTTTCTCTAAAAAAATTCAGATTTTTCTTTAAGATTTTTTCGAAGATGTTTGTCAAAAGAATTTATTTTTAGAGATTTTCTCTGAGAGGCCGAAAGAACAGGTACTACATTATACGTTTCCGTCCCTCAAGTGATCATTAAAACGACGGAATTGCCCTGTCTAGCCAGTAATTATTTCTCTTGAATTAAAGATCTCTTTGGATCCCTTTCTGGAACAACATGGGTATATTTGGATGGGTTCTGGCTCTGTTTCGCGGGTCTCGGTTTAAAATAATGGTTTTGGTGGTCTCGATGAAACCCTTGAGACCTTATTTGGATAGGTTTTGGCTGTTGGGTTTTGTGGTTTGAATAAGTTGAAACTCCACTTGGATTGAGTTTGGATGTTGGGGTTTAGGGGAAAAAGTAGGTGGTCAGTGTCAAATCAATTTAGTGAGATTTGGGGGAAAAAGTAGGTGGTAGGTATCAAATAAATGTTTCATAGGTTTGAAGAGTTTGAGTGTGAGTTTCTGAATAGGTTTTTGATGGTTTTATGGGTTTGGCAAAAACTAATATGAAAGAGTTTTGGCCTGGTCTCGCGGTTCCCATCCAAATACACCCTATATATTTGGAATTACAAAGAATGCAGAGGAATTCATAAAAATAATGATAATTTATAAATAGTTACTATAAAATAAGATTTTCAAAAGTAAGTAAACTCCATATATATGACATGAGATTTCTTTTATTCTTATATATATGTACTGTTATATTATTTATATAAAAAAAATGTACCGTTAGATTCTCTTCTTGCAGTGGCTTTCTCTTGGCTTCTCATTTTTCAAAATAGCTTTTATGATATTTTCCAGATTGAGTTCATGCAGATATAAGATAAGTTTTGAAATTATGTTCTTTTAAATTTTTATTTTTTGAAATATGAAAATTAAATTTTATAAGATTATATTCTTTTGGTTATGAGCATACAAAACAAAAAATATTACTCAAGATTTTACCAATTTGATTTATTTATAAAATTTTATTTAACAATATATAATTGACATGAAGATTCATTCTAATTTGAGTATTCATGAAGTATATATATAGACTAAATCGAAAAATTATAATATTAAAGTAATAAATTCCATATTAATTATCATAACTAAGTACATCTCATACATGTCCCTTCAATATGTAAGAATTGTGATTTTATTAATAAAATAGTGTGTCTTCTCTAACCACCATCCCATTAACGTTTCGGAAAAACAGAGTAAGATGAAACCTTAGCAAAATGGGTGTTGGATTGTATCGTCACTAGACGGAAAAAACATATAAATGGGTTTGTCGATTAGGTCCCCAATTCGGACGAAATATAATAAATTTGAGACGGAAGAATATGGTTTGTCAATAGAAAAAGAAAATTAAGGAAGGTCTATAGTTATTGTCATAATTATGATAGGACTAAAGTTTCGTTTTCGAAATATGTTTTCGGTTAGTTGAAAACTGAAAACTTTTCGGAAACTTTTCGAAAATCATTTGGAAAATTGTAATTCAAAGAAATGTGTTAAAGTATAAACTATATTGTTTTTCGTTTTGGTTGACTAAAAAATAGAAACTTTTCAGTGTTTTCGGTGGAAACGTATCGAAATTTTGATCCACCGGTAAAGTTCATTTCTTTTTCTTGTGTTCTCTCTGAAATTTTTTAAATTTACTCTGAAACACCTCTTGAGGTGTGTTTAGAAAATGAGTAAATTATCCAATTTTACTCTGAGATTTTTCCACATATTTTTGCCAAAAGAACATATTTTCAGAGAATTTAACTCAAAAAATACATTTTCAAAGAGTGGGAGACCAAAGCCAATGAGACAATAGCCTAGTGATAATCACTGGCAAAGCTGAGGTCCTAGTACTAAGAAGTCTTGGGTTCAACTCCCATTAATGTGCGTATTTGCTCCAACTAATGTGAGTAATTATTCTAGTTATTACTAGAATTTGATAGTTGTCTATTATTCGAAATTCTTTGTACTTGGACAATGATTTATGATGTAATAATGATTACTAGATGAATGTATTTTTTTAAAAAGAAAGAGTGGGAGGCCAAATGTTTCATTTCATTATAAGCTACATAACGGAGTCAAGCTTTTAAAAATTTGAAGTCACTTATCATGTTGGATTTTTTTCATTTTTATGTTGTAAATATTTGAAATTAATATATATAGTGTCATATAGGAGTATTATCAAATTATTAATGAAATAAATATACTACTTTATTATTTATTATTTTTTAAAATTCGTAAAATTTGACTGATTAACCGTAATAAATGATAAAGAATTTTGGGGTTGGAGGGAGTATAAATTTTATGTTGAGGCATTTCTATATCCAGGAGTATTGAATATATTAATACTTGTAGTAAAATCCTATAAATGATAGCTGCATTTCATGATTAACGGGAAAATTGCATGATTGGTATCATACAATAGAATATATACTTTGCAACATTGGCATCACTGGATACGTACGTAAATGCACATTTATTATCATAATTGAAATAGTGGTTGCAATGTTCATACCACCCTGAATTTTTGGCACTTTGCACTCTATAATTATAAGATTTTGATACTTTGTACCCCGACTTAAAAGTTTTAGCACTTTGCACCCTGAAAACACAATTTATTTGGCACTTGGTGGAAGGGTATAATAGTCATTTTCTAATATTTTTGCCACTTTGCACCCTAAAAATATGGATTTTGACACTTTACACCATAAAAATATAGAATGTTGGCACTTTGCACCCTGAAAATATAATTTTTGGCACTTTCGACCCCGATTTAAAATGTTGGCACATTTTTTATTTTAACCAAATTACTAGCTATTAGTGATTAGGTAATTTTGTTTTTTTTTTGTAATTAATAAATTTACTATGCTAGAATTAAATAAATATAGATTTGTAGTGTATGCTGTGTAGAAAAAATTAGGAGTGATTACATGTGAGTCTTATAACAACTGTGTCATGCAATATGATAAGTTGTTAAATTTGTAAACGTGTTTTTTACTTACAATGTAAACAATCTAGAGGATACCTGGAAGAAACCACCTTATGATCTATTTGCAAGAAAACATACTCTGATTTACTTTTGTGATTGAACTCCGAGCAATTTTTTTTTCATGTTTGATTGTTGTGCATGGGAAATGACCATTTTATCTCTCCATCGACAACATTCACAAGCCTTTTTCAAAGAATAAAACATTATGGTGCACAATGTCTTACAAATTTCTAGGGTGCAAAGTGTGAAAACTATAAAATCGAGGTGAAAATGCTAATTTTATACTTTTAGGATGCAGAGTGCCAACATTCTATATTTTGAGGGTGCAGATTGCCAAAATCTATATTTTCATGGTACAAAGTTCCAAAAAATATTCAAAAACTACTTTTATACTCTTCCACCAATGAATTTTCTCACCAAAACACACATTAGGGTGCAAAGTACGTGTCAAATATATTGTGTTTCCATGGTGCAAATTAAATGCCGAAAATATTAAATCAGGGTGCGAAGTGCAAAAATCCTATATAATTGCATGGTGCAAAATGCCAAAAACCCTACCATCGTGCAATAATTGGATGAAATTGGCGGAATTGGAGTGGGAGTTTTTAAGAGGTTTTAGTTGATTGTTGAAGACTGTTGAGATTTTGAAGAATTAAAGAGGGGGTTTTGGGGGTGGAAAATGAATTGAAAATGGGGCCAATTTGCTAAATCGAGATTTCATTATACAAAGAAGATAGACACAGTAGAAGAAGTTGAAAAGTTCCAGTCCACTTTATACAATTTTTTTTTTTTTTTTTTTTTGATAATTCTCACGTTATACAATTTCGATGTTTATATTTTTTTTCCAACACATTTAATTTCAGTTCTAGTTTTTTCTTTTCACTTTTTAGCTCAGTACTTATGGGCAATTATACTATTTTATCAATTTTTTTGTGGTAAATATATAATTATCAATTTTATAATTTATGAGATATTACAATTAGCATCCAAGTTTTATTATTTTTAAGATATTACAAACATTACAAATAACACCTTAGGGGTAAAGTTGAAACTTTTTAGGGGTAAATGGGTCAGTTGTAAGATTGTGATAAACCACAAGGAAATTTTCGTAATACCCAATACGAGAGGGGGATTTTCTTAATTAAGTCTTACCTCGGGCTTACAAAGCTCGTGACTAGTTGGTCAATACTAGGACCTTATTAAATTGAAAATAATGAATACAAGAGGGGGTAATTACCATTTAACTCTTTTGAAATATGACATCTGTTGAATAATTTATAGGATTTGATTAGTACTAATATCAAAATGATCAATAATTGCACGGGACAAATGAAATAAATATCGGCAAGCAAATCTGCCTACGTAACTCACTTTTAATAAATTAAAACTTTTACTAATCTCAATATTGAATATAAAATTACAAGTAGATCAATCAAGACCATATATATATCTCTATGAAATGGAGGATTAATCAAGAAAGTCCTAGCTATCTCTCTTCAAGTTTCATATTTGATCTTCAATTGAAAAAAATATGGGAGAAATTGATGTGATATCTTCATGTCTTATCCGGATGGCAACCAATGAAGCAACCAAAATTTCAAGAATGGAGCTTACTCCATGGGACTTGAGACTCCTCCGACTCGGTTATATTCAAAGAGGGCTTTTATTTCTCAAACCAAAATCCCCAGATTTTGAGAAAAACTTCACAATTGATCACCTAAAAGATTCACTCTCCCGTACTCTAGACTTCTTTCCACCACTTTCGGGCCGTCTTGGAAGAACTAAGAACTCGGATAACACAATGTCTTTCTACATCGATTGCAACAATGCTGGAGTCGAATTTACTCACGCGATCGCGCGTGGCATATACTTGTCTGATATCGTGGATCCAATATATACACCTCAAGAAATTGTTTCTTCTTTTTTCCCACTTAATGGACTTGTCGGTTACCAAGGTATTTCGAATCCTGTACTTGGGGTACAAGTCACTGAGCTTGTGGATGGATACTTTTTAGCTTGTAGTGCAAATCATTCGGTAGTAGATGGTATTTCTTTCTGGCATTTCATCAATTCATGGTCCGAAATATCACGGGGTTTGAATAAAATATCAAAATCCCCTGTTTTCGAACGTTCATTTCCTAGCCTTAATATTCCTAATATAATATCAATTCTTTCTTTTGAGGAACAAAATCAATTGCATAACTTTGTCACACCTCCATTACTCGAAAGGGTTTTCCGATTTAGCAAAGAAAGTATTGCTAAGCTCAAAGCCAAGGCGAATTCTGAAGCAGGCACTGACAAAATCTCCTCATTTCAAGCACTTTCAGCTCATTTATGGCAATCTGTGGTTCGTTGCCGCCAGCAAGCTGTAGGAACTCAGGCGCAACCACTTACCACAAAACTAAATGGTGCTAGCACAGACACATACCCTAATCATACACTGCATTCATACACACAAGCGCCCACAACATCAGACACCCACAACATTAGTCCCATCAACCAACAAGCGCGCTTCGCACTAGCAGTTGGTGCTAGACCAAGAATACCTTTATCAGACTGTTACTTTGGATGTGCAGCTTATCACGCCTCATTCGCGACGATTGAGAGTGAGCTGTTGCAGAATGGATTGGGATGGGTTGCATTGAAGATCAACGAATTGGTATCTAAACAAACCAGTGAAGAAGCATGCAAGTTTGTTGAAAATTGGTTGAAAAATCCTGTGACTGTGATGAGGGGTATTAATACTTGTTTGATAATTAGTTCGCCACGACACAATATTTATGGCAACGACTTTGGATGGGGAAAACCAATTGCTGTGAAGAGCGGCATGGGACTAAAATTTGACGGTTGTATTGCAGTTTTTCCGTCGCCAAAACCTACCGGAGGCATAGATGTTGAGGTTTGTTTATCACCAAAGACAATGAAGGCCATGGGGGATGATGTAGAATTCATGGAAGCCGTCACTATTTGAACTATGTGTGACAATTTATTTCAACAATTGTCACTATTAGTGACGATTTATTCATTAGCCGTCACTATTCGAATTATTTGTGGCTTTTTAGTTCTTCTGTTTGGTTTGTACTATGAAATAAAAGTCAAATGGTTCTGTTTCTTAAAACATTAGAAAATTTGTTTGGTGATAAGCCAATTAATAATTTTTTTTTTTTTAAAATAAAAGTTGTGGAAATTGGCCTTATATAATAGCCCTTCATTTTATACAAAGCAAATGGTTCGGGCTAGGGCTGTCAATGGGCTGGACTCGGACCGGATCCGAGTCCGATTTTCATATTTTCCATCTGGATTCGGATCCGTTCGATCTTGAAAATTAGCAATCGGATCCGAATCGGTGGATGTCCCGGATCCGTTTAGCTTTTTTAACAATTTTTTTTTCATTTTCCTTAAAATCACTTGTAGATTCCATCATAATGAATTAAAAATGTAACATTTTACTCATTTCATCAAAACTATTGTAGAATATGGAATATGGTGGGCAAATATAAACGATAAAAATTAGAACAAAGGAATAAACAAAAATTTAAATAAAAAAAGATAGAAACTTGGGCAAAGAAAAGAAAACCCAATATTAATAAATGTAAGAGAAGACAAAAATTGAAGGAAAAAGTAGAGGGAAGATGGCGGATTAATATGTTGTAGGCCCAATTAGTTACCAGGTCAGTCAAACATCACCTCTTATGCATTTCTTTTTAAGATTATTTTTAATATAATAAAAGATTTTAGTGGAACAAAGATAGTTTTATTTTTATTTTGGTTTAAATACATAATATATATCGGATACTGATTTGTAACGGATCGGATCAGCCTAGATCCATATCCGCTCCATATAATTCGAATTACCAAACTTCTTAATGGGATCAGATCCACCGGATCACTAATCAAATAATTATCCTAATAAATCGGACGAAATTCGAATCGATCCGGATTGAGATCCGCCCCATTAACAGCCCTAGTTCGGGCAAATTAGCCAGTCCATGTAGGAAACATACTCGTACAAACTTGCCTTTAGGTTAAGTCCATCAAGCTTTAATCCATTAACCAATTGGGCCCATCAACCCTAAACCCTCAACCCGTGTCCGATTCATAGAAATGTGTTTGGTTCTTTATTTTTGTTTGTAGACTTTACTTTTGAAATATTCACTAGTATTGTGATAGCCCACGGTAAAATATTGAAGGAAAAGTGGATTTTTTTTTTATATTAATGAGAATATTTGAGGAATCTACGCAAAACAACTGAAGCAGTGAAGTGCATGTTTATTCAATCATGAATGGTTACATATACGAAGAAAATATGTATTTAATTAATACTATTAGTTATCATGAAATTTATGAAGCGTTTTCAGCTTATGGCAAATTGATTTGGCTTTGTGTATTTTGTGTATATGCTTGTGAGTTCTAATTTAATCAGTTGTTGGATTTGAATTGGTTTTCTTTAAATTTTTACGGTTATGGTTTTAATTTTTTTTTTAAAACATAATATTTTAAGAAACTTTTTAGAGTAAATCGCACTTTTCGTCATTTTTATGGGTCAACTTTTGCACATTCGTTCCTCTTAAATTTTTCATAGCAGACTCGTTCCTCTTATCAATGTAGTGTAACACATTCGTCCTTCTTAAATTATTCGTAGCAGATACGTCCCTCTCATTAATGTGATGTAACACAATCGTCCTTCTTAAATCCAAAATACATCCTAAAATGGACGAAAATTGATGTATTTTGGATCTAAGAGGGACGACTGTGTTACACTACATTGATGAGAAGGACGCATCTGCTAAGAAAAATTTAAAAGGGACGAATGTATTACACTTCACTGATAAGAGGGACGAATCTGCTACGATAAATTTAAGAGGGACGAATGTGCAAAAGTTGAACCATAAAGAAGACAAAAAGTGCGATAAACTCTTTTTTTTATTTGTTTACAAAATGACAAATTAGTTTTGGAGAGAGATAAATATAAAACCATGTACAATAATTAACAGCAAGTATGTATTTCTGCCCAAAACATTTTAGAAATGATTTAGGGCGAATTTGGTTTGATCAAACTCATTTTATTATGAGATAAATGTTAAGCGTGTGTTTTATATCAATTACTTTTTTATGGATACCATAATACCATTCAATCACAAAGAAGGTTATCACGTTTATCAGGGTGAAACCTATAAGCCCTACCAAATTCAATTAGGAAAAAAAAAAAAATCCAAAATAAGGAACTAGTCATGAGCATACCATTTTGAAATTAAAAATGTGTACCTGGCCTTTTTGCTAATTATGTTTTTGATCAGGTACACCTACCATTCAACATTCAAACTTCAAAATAATTTTCAAATATCACATTTAAATTATCGGGTTCGATAATTACTATTATCTAAATGATCAAGTCACATCATGGGACAAATTAAATAAATATTGTCAAGCGAATCTTCCAACTCATTTTCAGTAAATTAAAGCTCTTACTAATCTCAATACACATTTTTTGAATATAAAAGTACAAGTAGATCGATCAATTAAGACCATATTAATTTTAGTATGAAATGGAGGATTATTTAAGAAAGTCCTAAATAACTAATTCTCTAGCTAGCTTCAAGTTTTATTTTTCTTCTTTGCTAGTTAGATTGATAAAAATATGGCTGAAATTGATGTGATATCTTCATGCCTTATTCGAATGGCAACCAATGAAACAACCAATACTTCAAGAATGGAGCTTACTCCGTGGGACTTGAGACTCCTTCTAGATGATTCTATTCAAAGAGGGCTCCTATTTCATAAACCAAAATCCGAAGATTTTGAGATAAACTTCATAATTGATCACCTAAAAAGCTCACTCTCTCGTACACTAGACGTCTTTCCACCACTTTCCGGCCGCCTTGTCAAGACTCAAAACTCCGATAACACAATGTCTACGTTCTACGTCGATTGCAACAACGCTGGAGTCGAATTTACTCACGCGGTCGCACGTGATGACATATATGTATCTGATATATTGGATCCAACATATACACCTAATGAGATTGTTTCTTCTTTTTTCTCATTAAATGGACTTGTCGGTTGCCAAGGTATTTCGAATCCTTTACTTGGGGTACAAGTCACTGAGCTTGTGGATGGGTACTTTGTAGCTTGTACCGCAAATCATTCTATAGTAGATGGGATTTCCTTTTGGCATTTCATCAATTCTTGGTCTGAAATATCACGAGGTTTGACTACAATTTCAAAATACCCTGTTTTTGAGCGTTCGTTTCCTAGCCTTAATAATATTATTCCTAATATAATAACCATTCCTTCTTTTGATGAGCAAAATCAATTAAATAATTTTGTTACACCTCCATTACTCGAAAGGTTCTTCCGATTTAGCAAAGAAAGTATTGCCAAGCTCAAAGCCAAGGCGAACTCTGAAGCGGGCACGGACAAGATCTCATCATTTCAAGCACTGTCAGCTCATTTATGGCGATCCGTGATCCGTTGTCGCAGGAAAATCTCAAAATTAATTAATGTTAGCAAAGACACAAACCCTAAAACATTCGAAACCCACACCGAAGAAGCCTCTCCCGTCATCAACTTCACAATGGTGGTTGGTGCTAGACCAAGACTATCTTTACCGGACGGTTATTTTGGATGCACAGTTTATCGCGGCTCATTCGCGACGATTGAGAGTGATGTTTTGCATAATGGATTGGGATGGGCTGCATTGAAGATCAACGGATTGGTATCTAAACAAACGAGTGAAGAAGCAATCAAGTTTGTTGAAAATTGGTTGAAAAATCCAGTACTTGTGGCGAAGGATATTAATAATACTTTTATGATAATAAGTTCGCCACGACACAATGTTTATGGCAACGATTTTGGATGGGGTAAACCAGTTGCTGTGAGGAGCGGAATGGGACAAAAATTTGATGGGAATATCGCACTTTTTCCGTCGCCGGAACCTTCCGGAGGCATTGATGCCGAGGTTTGTTTATCACCAAAGACAATGCAGGCCATGGGAGAAGATGTAGAGTTCATGGAAGCCGTCACTATTTGAACTATTTGCCGTCCCTATTTGAACTATTTGTGACAGATTTATTTCATTAGTTCTTATTTTTTGGTTTGTACTCTGAATAAAAGTAAATGATTCTGTTTTCTGGAACATAAACCATTTTTAGCAAGTCCATGAAACAATTGGGCCCATTAAATCTAAACCCTCTAGAAGGCCTGTCAATGGGTCAAAAATCAAATATAAAGAATAGAATGTAAGAAATTGAACACATCGATCTAAACAAATTATAAAAAAAGGAAGAAGAAAACGGAGCTAGCAATGGAGAAAGAAAGGACAATGAATATACATATATTTAGGGTTTTTAACGAATTTAACCAAGCTAGATTAATATTTACTTCATTTATTTTGAAGTACATATTTGATTAATCAGATCAAATCCATCAATTTTTTAAATGGATAAATATTCTTATAAATTGGATCAAATACGGATCAGATTCGGATTAAAATCCGTCTCATTGATAGCCCTACCCTAGACCCATATTGATATCAAATTTGTTTTGATCTTTGTTTTGGGTTTATACTTTTGAAAATTTCACTACAACTATGAGAGCCCACTATAAAACATTGAAGGAAAATTGGAGTCTCTTTCTCTAATTAATGAGAGTATTCGAGGAATATATATAAAATAAATAAAGATGTATACTTAAACAAGCTTCAAATATACTTTGCCATTTGCCAACCAAAAGATTGTATATACTTCATTTTAAAACTAGAATTAATATAATAATTATTCGATATATATGAATTTAAATTCAATTTTTTCTTAAATTAAAGATATAAACATAATTTTATCCGTATGTTGTAGCACGATTTGTGCAAGTTTCGTAAAACACAGGTCGGTAACGTGTTTTTTTTCTCAATTCAGAAATGCAAACAATTAAAGTACGTAATTAACTTAATAAAAATACAATTTTATGATTTTGTGCATAGCACGGGATTAAGCTTGTCAAAAAAAAAAAGAAAAAAGGAGTTTAAAATTGGATTAATTGGGTAGTCTGTATTTGAAATTGAAGTTAACAAAATAATTTCTACATGCCTAAAGCACTTGTGGGCTCAAAATTACATAAACTTAAATTGGAACTTGTCGGCCCGTGATTGTATGGGCCAACCTTCCTTCTCTCTTTCTGTGACTATGTAACAGTGGCCTAAACAGACTTCATTTTACGTTTCCGTCCCTCAAGTGATCAGCAAAAAGACGGAATTGCCCCATCCAGCCATAAATTATTTCTCTCCAACTCCAATTGAAAAATTGGATTAAAGATACCCTTCGGATCTCCTTTCTGGTATATATTTGGAATTACAAAGAATGCAGAGGAATTCATGAAAATAATAATAATTTATATAGTTACTATAAAATAATTAAGATTTTTTTGTTAAGAAACAAAATAATTAAGATTTTCAAAAGTAAGTAAAATCAATGTATATAACATGGGATTTCTATCCTCTTTTATTGTTATATGTACTGTTAGATTATATATCAAAAAAAAATATATATATGTACTGTTAGATTCTCTTCATGCAGGGCTTTCTCTTGGCCTCTCATTTTTCAAAATAACTTTTATGAAATTTTCCTTTAAACTGAATTCTTTGAGATGAGTTTTGAGATTATGTTCTTTTGGATTTTTATTTTCTGAAATATGAAAGTTAAATTTTATAAAATTATGTTCTTTTGGTTATGACTATACAAAATAAAAGATATTGCTTAAGATTTTACCAGTTTGATTTGTCTATTAAATCTTATTTAACAATATATAATTGACATGAAGATTCATTCTAATTTGAGTATTCTTAGAGTATATATATACACGTTTTAGACTAAATCAAAAAATTATAATTTTAAAGTAGTAAATTACATATTAATTATCATAACTAAATGCATCTCACATGTCCCTTCAATATGCAAGAATTGTAATTTTATTAATAATATAGTGTGTCTTCTCTAACCACCATCCCATCAACGTTTCGGAAAATAGTGTAAGGTCAAACCGTAACAACATGGGTGTTGGATTGCACCTCGTCACTAGATGAAAAAAACATGTATGTAAGGTTGTCGATTAGGTCACCAATCCGGACGAAATATAAGAAATTTGAGACGGGCGAATATGGTTTGTCAATAGAAAAAGAAAATTAAGGAAGGTCTATAATTATTGTCATAATTAAGATAAGTAAAATCATGGATTAAAGTTTTACTTTCGAAGTATGTTTTCGGTTAGTTAAAAATAAGAATTTTTCCAAGAACTTTTCGAGAAACATTTGGAAAATTGTAAATCAAATAAACGTGTTAAAGTAGAAACTACATTTTTTTTATTTCGGTTGACTCAAAAATAGAATCTTTTCGGTGTTTTCGGTGGAAACGTATCGAAATTTTTATCCATGGGTAAAGTTCATTTCTTTTTTTGTGTTTCTCTCTGAAAATTTCAAATTTCTCTGAAACACCTCTTGATGTGTGTCTAGAAAATGAATAAATTATCCAATTTAACTGAGATTTTTGCCAAAATAACATATTTTCAGAGAATTTAACTCAAAAAGTTACATTTTCAAAGAGTAGGAGGCCAAAAGGTTTTTTTTTTTTTTTTTTTGATCTACTAGACTGTGTATTTACAGCTCGGACCGAAGAGTGCAAAGGGTATAGGTCCTCCCCAGTGTGATTATAAGCTACATAACAAAGTCAAGCTTTTAAATATTTTAAGTGACTTATAATGTTGGATTTTTTCTTTTTTATGTTGTAAATATTTGAAATTAATATATATAGTGTAATATAGGAGTATTATTAAATTATTATTGAAATAAATATACTACTTTTTTTTTAAAAAAAAAATTGTAAAATTTGACTAATTAATCGTAATAAATGATAAAGGATTTTGGGATTGGAGGGAGTATAAATTTTATGTTGAGGCATGTTCATATCTAGGAGTATTGGATATAATAATACTAGTAGTGAATCCTATAAATGTTAGCTGCATTTCATGATTAACGGGAAATTTGTATGATTGGTACCATATAATTTAAATATATAGTGGTTGCAATGTTCATACCACCGTCAAATAATTGGATGAAAATGGGCGGAACTGCCCACGTGCACCGCACGTTACCGTTATCTCGTCTTTCAGAATGAAAATATTCATGTTTCTTTCACTTTTGGAGGTAAAATTATCACGCTGTCAAGTTTTTTGGAGAAAAAATGATAATGTTTTCCTCACTTTACCATGTTGTCACGTGATAACTTTTTCGCCAAAATATGAGATAACTACCACGTGTGGTGTACGTGGCCAATTCCGTCGATTTTTGTCCAAGTTTTTGACGGTGATTTCAACATTGCAACCAAAATTTAAATTGTGATACTTAATGTGCGTTTACATATCCAGCATGGTATTCATGTTACAAAGTGTTCTATTATATGGTACCAAATATGCAAATTTTCCCGTGATTAACTTAAAGTTTTTCTCCGGACATGGTGTGCATGAAAATAAAATTGAACACCTAATTAGTGGACGTGCCTAACACCACAAAATGCACTTACCAGTCGCACTCAATATAAAGTATATCCCAAGTTGGTCTAGATATTTTACAACACTCCTTCCAAAAATACTATTTTAATTAACACCACTTAGATTTAAAAAAAGAACACTTGTTGGATTATGAACTACTTTGCAATTGGCAATCATACAGTTAAAGGTTTCACTCTCTAAAAATATATTTTTAGTTGATAATTTGATGAAGAATTTCTCAACATAAGGTGTGTTCACATATTTTCCACACGTTCAATTGTTGGCATTAAACAATTGTTGATGCATTAGTCAATTGTGACAGCTTGTAACTAACCAAAAATATGTGAAAATATGTTCTTTTGGTAATTTATCTCGAATTATTTTAGAGAAATACGATATGATTTACTCATTTTTTGAAAACACCTCAGTAAGTATTTTTAAAAAATAATAACAATTTTTGGAGACAAACACAAATAAGGAAAGTAAATCTATGTATATTATTTATGGAAATATTTATATACATTCCTCATTTTTCATTTTCTATTGATAAATCATATTCTTTCATCTTAAAGTAAAATTTCTTCAATTTAGTCCAAATTTGGGATCTAGTCGACAAACCAACATACGTGTTTTTCCCGTCAATGAGGTCACCTCGAGACATCGAAAAATGATGGATGGTGGTTAGAGTAGACACACTACTTTATAAAAAAATCATATTTCTAGAATCATATCAAAAAGAACATAATCTTATTATTAAATTAACTTTCATATCTCATAAAATAAAAATCCAAAAGAACAAAATCTTAAAACTCATCTCAAAATCTCAAATCTGCAAGAATTCAATCTTATAAAAAAATCTCATAAATAGTCATCTTAAAAAAAATGAGAAGCAAATCTTTAAGCATTAGTAATTTCATTTTATTCTTAATTTGGGTCATTTAAAGTATCATGTAGAAGGCAAGGCATCAGTAGTGGAGAAATTATTAGGGTTCCCAATTAAATGAAATCCTGTATTTAAATTAGAAGAAAAACTAAAACAAGATTTATACTCCCTCCATTTTTTTTAACTTTGACTAAAAAAATCATTTACTTTCATTTGTCGTTTTAGAATTTCAAGTAAAATTAATTTTTTTCTATCAATTTTATCCTTCTTATTAATACTTATAATTAATGCTATGATTGTTTGATTAAAAGAATATTTTGAGATTTTTGCTTCAAAAAAGTGACTATTTATTACATTTCTTAATCCGTGCGCAATCCTCCAAAACGACAAATAAAAAAAACGGAGGAAGTAAATTATTAGAAAATAAAATATAAAAAATACAGGAGTACTCCAAAAATTACACGGTGATACATTAATACAAGCCATTAATTTCTCATCTCATTTTAATAGCTATTGATTGGGACGCAGCCGGCCCATAAAAGATACATCTACTAGCTCTAATTAACTTTCTAAATATAGCAAGTACTATTTAAGAATATCAATTCTAGGAGAACATTTTGTTTAACACAACATACCACATAAACATTACTGATCTAATTAATAATAATAATCTATATATTACCAACTAATTAAGATGTTAATTAGCTAGTAATTATAACAATTAGCAGTCAGTGCAGCCTCTTCCCAGTTGAGGCCTTGGTGTGTGTCGATTATTAGCCCCCGATCCCGGATAATCACTCAGCTCAATTTCCATTAATCTTCGTCTAATCATGCCATGGATCTTATAATTCATCCAACCATTTTCCTGCAATATAAAGATAGATTAAATATTAATTGTAATGTTTAAAAAATAAGTTATTAATTTAACTTTTTTTGAAAAGCTTGATCATATATACATGTTAAATTATTACAACAATTTTGTTTTTGCAAGTAAAGATATTAAGACCAAAATGCAAAAACACCCCCTGTGTTATTTTTAATTGGCAGAACACCGCGTGTTTTAATTAACAAAAAGCTCCCCGTGTTAAGATTTTATTAAAAAAAATCCCTTGTTATCATTTTATTAGCTCACCACACCCGTATAAAACTTATAAATTGACCAGAAGGTGTTACTTCCCGATTTTTTAAGTTTACAAAGGGGTTATTTTCACGAGTTTTCACAATTTATTCCAAAGAAAAAATAACACATAGGGTTATAAGTCCCTTCCTCCACAAATCATGGAAATTACTCGTACTTAGAGTGTGTAAAACACGTTGCGGTCAAGGAGGGGGAATGTCTTTGACTTGTTAACACAGGAGATTGAGTTTTTGCTGATAAAAATAACACAGATCGGAGGGTTTCTGCCAATTAGGAATAACACATGGGGTGTTCTTGCATTTCACTCTATACATAAATATAATGATTTTGTGCGTACCATGTATCGAAATTTGTTTGCTATATCATTTCCTTGGGATTTCCGTACTAGGTTTGCACTTCCTGCAAGAATTAAATTAAGAAAAAATTAATATAGGAGCAATTAGACATTTAAAAGGCTAGAAAATTTGAGAAAATGATCTAGTAAGAATGTGAGGTAGAAATTAATTACTTGTTATTGGGGCGGCATCATTCATGCAGATAAGGTGAGAAAAACATAAAACAAACACCAATATTAGCTTAATACAAGTGCCCCAAGCCATTGGTATACAATGTAACAAAACACTCCCTCTTTCTCTCTCTAAAAAATTGCTATAAATAACATAATCTGAAATAAGCAATCAAGTGATGGATATATACATTCATATAGTATATGGTGGGAAGTGGAGGAAAGGCACTTTGTATGGTGGCATGTACTACTGCCACAAATTAAATCTTGGAAGTCAAAAAGGTGTTGGCTGCAACGCAATACATAATGCATGTATAGTTGCATTTTATATAGAGAGTGTTGCGTTTTTTATATCAAGGTATATGTCAATTTCTATTTTTGGTATCAAGCTATATGAGATTAATATATTTGATAATCATAATTTAAGATTCGACACCGTCGTTGAAAAAAATTAAAAATCACCGTCGAGTTGGTGACGTGGTCGTTAAGTCAGTTGGGATTGTAAAATTGATGTCATAACTTATGCTCGATCACAATTCTATCCTCATAATATTTCGGGCTGACAAACTAACCCCGCATCTTCAAATTCAGCGAGCATAAGTTATGACATCAATTTTGCAATAACTCAGCTGACTTAACGGTCATGTCACCAACTTGACGGTAATTTTCAATTTTTTTTTAACAGTGGTACCAAATATGAAAAAATTTATATAATTATGGTACCAAATGTGTTGATCTCGTAAGCTTGGTATCAAAAATAAATATTGACATATAACTTGATACCCAAAAGGCAATTATTTCATTTAATATATGTACGACTTAGTTAAATAATTAAATCTTGGGAAATTTCAAATTCGAGATCTTTAAACTTTTGTATGTCAACAATGATGAAGTGTAGTGTAGACATGAAAATAAATAAGTGTACATGCCATGGGACAATGAGAAATGTACTTGGACTTTTGATTGTTTGTGACAAGTGGAAGGAATGATTAAAATTTATTTAGTCAAAATGGGAAACAAAAGATGATCACATTTCACAAAGTGGAACATGATCATCACATGACATGATGCCCACTCTTAGAAGTCTTGGTCCGTTTGAAATCACTAAATTATTAATCTTTAAATAATAGTAATATACTCTACTATTTTATTAGAAAAAGAAATATGTAAGTATTACAACAAATTTAGATAGTATGTCAAATCGACAACAATAATCACTTGTACACATACAACTTAATTAATTTTGATATGAATTTATGTTAAGACCAGTCGTAATCATCATTATTATGGTCAAATTAATTAACTCTGTTTACTGCGTATATTGTGCACTGTGGACATTGGTACAGATATTCGTGATTCAAATGATTATTATTAACTAGCTGCGTGCTGCAAAATATATATAAATTTACTAAAGTTGTTGATATAGCCAGAGCAAATTCCATAACGTCAAAAAGAATTTTTATATTTTTTCTCTTCTATCTAGGGGTGCACATGATTTTTAAAATCGTTCCGGATCGTCCCATATCGTACCAAATCGTACCGGAGGTTTTGGTATGGATGAAACCGTAACGAGTATTTTGGTATGATTTTTGGTTTTACACTTCTCATACCGGAAAAAAATCGTACCGTATCGAAATTTAGAAGAAACATGAATTAACTATTCAATTTTTTATATTTACAACTAAATTTTATGATTTTTTATTTTTCAATTTATAATTCAAATATTCTAGTATACAATATTATTTATAACTTATATTATAGTCCATTATAGTTTATTGTTACTACATTGCTCGAGTTCAATAAAAAAAAAAAATATTCTCGAACTTAGCACAAATTAAATTTATTATATGTTGAATACTTAAATGCAAAAATTTTAGACAACAAATACCAAACAGTAAGTTCTTTCACAGAATAAAAGTAATTATCAAATAATTAACCAATTAATTTTATTCGATTAGTTCGAATTATAGCGTCAATTTTGTGAACATTTTCATTTCCAATGCTTTATTTAATGTATAATAATACTCCCTCTGTCCCAAATTATATTAATGTGCCTAATAAATAGCCTTAATTTTCAGAAAAAATTAATTATATACCAAAAATACCCTTATTATCTATTTATCTCAACATTAACTATTTACACGTTATTCAAGCTTTACACTCTCTCTCTTAAGGGCAAAATAGGAAAATATGTAATTAATATTGTATTGAAATCCTAAAGCGACAAATAATTTGGGACAAAAAATTTTCTCTAAAACGACAAATAACTTGGGACAGAGGGAGTAGTTTGTAAGATATTATGATATTAAATTTATATTTATATAATTGTCAGCTATGTAATCGACTACATAAGAAAAAATGCATAAAAAAAATTATTTAAAAAATCGCAAAATCGTACAGTTCCGTACCGGAACCGCACGAAATTGAGTTTGTTGGTACGGTTCATAAAACTCTAGTTTTGTTTGAGTTTTTTAAAACCGCACTTATTGGTACGATACTAATTTTATTAAAAAAATTGAAGAACCTTACAATGTGCACCCTACTATCCTTGTAAAGTCAATGAGCCATCTAAAACATGATTTTATTCCTTAATTATCATAAGTTAAATATCAACAAAAAGAGAAAGTGAGCAAATTTTCATTTCGCTTATTAAATATTATTGAATTTTAAGTTAGATTTATTAGTAACTATTCCCCAATCTATAAAAACCACGAGATGATGAATTTTTCTATAGAACATTATTCATATTAATTTGTGGAGTTAAATCATAAAAAAATATTTACATCAAATATTTAAAGGTATGAGACAAAAGTTTGTCTGATGTTATATTTAAACGTATGAGACATAAGAGAATTTGCTCTGGCTATATTAACAGCCATTTACTAATATAGATAATTCGTACTTGCAGATACATTTTGTAACTTTCGAATAGTTACTAAAATATTTCTCAATTTTTTTTTTTTTTTTTTTTTTTTTTACTAAAATAAACCATTAGATGCCCGTTAAAGAAGTTCAGATACGTAAAATTAAAAGACTTATTAATCCCTCGTTATATTAAAATTAACTCATTTTTCTATGTATAAAAGATGGCATACCTAAATCAAAAGAAAAATATCCCTTAAAATGGTCGGCCGTTATTTAGGGGATTTTGACAATTTAACTATTTGTGATATGTCTAATATACAATTTAACTCCATGTGATATGAAAATAGACAATTTATTTCCATATGATATGAAATAATGAGCAATTTAACTCCTTACTTGTGGAGGTGCTACACAAACCTTCTATAATGCGACTAAGACTTCATTTTCATGTGAAAAATGACCAATTTAACCCTACATTGATAACAAATTCACTTCACTTACCTCCCTGTGATATGTGTTAATGAATACTTTAATAACTTCCTAATGATATTGCATAATGAGCATTTTACCTCTTATAAAAATGTAAAAATCAAAAGAAAGACAGTGTGTCTCTTTTATAAAAACACAAGGAGTTATTTTGTCCTTTTATTTATCACATGGAGGTAAATTATCTATTAATTTTCTATTCACTCCTTATTTAGTGGGTCAAATTGTTTAACACATTGTTAATATTTTTTTAAAAACAATTTGAAAAGCGCTAAATAAAAAAATATCTAAATAACTCTGTAAAGTTGGGTATATATTTGGCCCATTTAAGCGGACCAGTGTCAAGAAAATTGAACAGAACCTGAAATTCATATTTAAGTTAAAAGTTAAAAGTTAAAACGTATATGGCAAGCCTTTTAAGATGTACGAACAGGCCCAGTCAACCAGTTTGATCAAGTTCGGATTAGCCTGGGTCCAACTTATATGGATCGGTATAATTTGGAAGCCCATTTAACAATACATTTTTCTGTTTAAACACTTAAATGGGCCTAAAATTCGGCCAGAGATATGAGATAAAATTCATTTTTTCTACTTTTTTCAGAAGATTTAGGGATATTTCATTTAAAAAAAGGCTTTTCCAAAATAATTTTTTTTTATTCTAATAAAATCGGTCAAGGATGTGGCCTTCAACACGAGAGATATTATTTAGTTATTTAGTTCTAATTGATGCACCACGTCATAAAATATATATAAAATATATGTGATGCAACGCACCATGATAATTCATATAAACCCTTGTTCTAGGTCATATTTCAAAAAAATAGAATTTTAAAAGATGTTCACATTGCCCATAATATGGGGTGGTGTGGATTATTATCCACATGACACGAGTGCATTGATAGGTACTTGATGATTCGTGCAGCGGTTACACTACATAATTTCTCCTTGAACATTAACGTCATGTATCACAAGTTCAGGGGATTCCTCACATATATGCAACTCATCAAAGGATTCCTAAACATAATTATCAAAAAAGAAAAAAGGTTCCTAAACAAAAGAAAAAGGAAAGAATGAACCTTATCTCATATCTCTAGTTGAAAATCTTATCTCGCAATTGGCAAAATTTCATTTTAGGCCCTCCAAAGTGGCTGTGTTTTAAAATTGACCATTTACTATGGTATCTCGACAATATACGTTCTTTATTGTGTCATCATCATCAATTTCAGTCCTTATCACCGGAAATCATCAATTTATGTCATATTTGACCGAAAAGTTTAATTTTAGCCAAAAATATCATTTATCGAGTGAACTTAAAAATTGAAAATTTCATATTCTGACTCCAAAATTTGCAAGTCCAAGTCCCATGATAGGTCTATAACTTCAATTTTTATTTAGATTAGAATTGTACAATAAATTTGAGGCAAATGTGATGTGAATTTGATATATTATTTCTTTATAAATAAAAATAGGTATCTTCGATGTATGGGTGAACTTTAACCCTTTTTTCATCGAAAATTGAAGTTATAGACCTATCACATGACTTGAACTTACAAATTTTTGGAGAAAGATATGAAATTCTTAATTTTTAAGTGACACTCGACAAATGATATTTTTGGCTAAAATTAAATTTTTCAGTCAGACTGGACATAAATTGGTGATTTTCAGCCAAAAAAAATTATAATTTTACGGTGAATTAAGACATAAACGGATGATATTCGACGATAATTAAAAAATTTAGGCGACAAGGACTGAAACTGATGATGATGACACAATAAAAGACGTATATTGTCGAGGAACCACACTAAATGACCAATTTTGAAACGCAGCCACTTTAAATGGTCAAAAATAAAATTTGGTCTCTCGCTATTAAAATCATGGATCAAAATTATCATCGTTAAAACATCGAAACGTTTCAAATTTTTAATAAATTAGGCGAAAAATTGGTTTTGAAAATTACTTACCATACATTATTTTGAAGATATATATTATTTAGAGACAATTTTTTTTTCTTTTCTTTGATCGTTACATGGAGACAAACTTGTCAAAATCAAAGTTTGCCTAGAGCCATGGCCATCTTCTCTACTCCAAAGTGTAGTAACCGACTAAATGGCCGTCAGACAATTAAATATTTATTAATTTAACTAAAAGGTCACTTTCTTTAAGACTTATAATTAATCATATGAATAAACAAAGACCCAGATTAATTTTGGAGCTGAACCTAATTAGAAGTACTTGCTTTACTTAAAGTACAAATCAGTATGACTTTACATGGGAAGAGAAAAAGATATTGTTAGGTCTTTCATATCCCTTCTTTTTTAATTTTTAATTTTATTTTATTATTAATTTTTTTTTTTATGGAGATATCTTATTTCTATTGAATAATCCAATACGTGTCAACATACTGGAGGTTTAGTGAGACAAGGTGAGGAACCGAGGATATGGATTAATTTATCTTTTATGTGGTTTACATGTGTTGCACGACTAGGCCAAGCTCTATAGGATGTGTGAAATTAATCATGGTAAAATGGGTCAAAACTTATGATACACGGATTTTTCAAAAAAATACAAAGTATTGTATTGGATATGCAGGAGATATGAATACGCGTATGATATCATGGGATATGTATCCGATATGCTATATGGCGTATCGGTAATAAAAATTAAAATAGATACGTATCAGATACATTAGTTGAACATCAGGACACTCTGGGAGACTTTTTTGTAATATTATGGGTCAAATTTAAATTATAATAAAATGATAAAGTCTCTAGGACTAAACATAAACGACTAGTACCACTACTCAGTCTCTTATTCAAGTCTCTCTTCAAGGTCATGAAATCTCAAAAATGAATTTATTCCATTGTTGCGATATGTTAAGAATGAATTATGTTTGATTTTGTAGTTATATAACTTTTGTTTATGTTAAATTAGATTATTTTTTCTTCTAGAGCTTGAATTGAAAGATCTAGTTGCTTATGCATAAATTTACATTATATTTTTACATTCGTATCTATGC
Organism: Penstemon newberryi var. newberryi; assembly: GCA_030819805.1. Taxonomy (NCBI): domain Eukaryota; kingdom Viridiplantae; phylum Streptophyta; class Magnoliopsida; order Lamiales; family Plantaginaceae; genus Penstemon; species Penstemon newberryi. The sequence goes on from JAUALY010000001.1 coordinate 17,098,849, forward strand.
CGTATCGTATTCAATAAATTTCAAAAATCCATATCGTTGTATCCGTATCCCCATATCTGTATATGTGCAACATAGGTCAAAACCCATGAAAACCTTCTTTCTTTCTTTTTTACAAGGAAACCTGCAGCCATCGAAGTACACAAGGTAAACCCCGTCCTCATGAGGTAAACCAGGTGTGACGAACTCGACCTAAAAAGTGTTGACAAGGGGATTCGATCACAGGTCAAAGACACCGCGCTTACTGGCTCCACCAACTAGGCCACCCTTACATATTATGTTAATGATTCTTTTGCAATTTTGTTTAAGGTTGGATTGTGTTAATGATTCTTTTGCAAAAGATATTTGGGTAATTTTAATAGATAGCAAATAATCTCCTCTAATATTTGACAATTTCTTGTGTAATATCATTTTCCTCTTATATATTCTTCAAAATATTGCATATAGTTGTGGCAATATATAGAACTATATTTGTTCAGCCTGTCACATTTTTGTAAAGAATTAATGGCAATTTACCTTCCTGTGATATTTATAATATTTAATTTATCTCATTGTAATTTGAAAAATAACACTTTACTCTCTCTGATATTCATAATATTCAATATATCTCCCTGTAATTTGAAAAATAGCATTTTACCCTCTCGTAATCTTATAAAAGTTTCACACCGCCTCCCTGAAATTTTTATATGTGGCACTTTACCCCCCTGCATTATTATAATGTGGCGGTTTACCCCCCCACCCCCGCGCCCCGTGCTATGATAAATGTGGCAATTTACCCCTCTATGTTATAAAAATACTTTTTATGTGCACTCTCAATTTTGGCATCTCCAGCTGAAGGAGGTAAATTGCTTCTTTAAAATTTCCACTTGGGGGTAAATTATTATTTTTCAAATAATAAGGGGATAAATTGAACATTATGCATTTCACAGAGGAGTAAATTGGCATTAGCTCTTTTTGTAAACAAGTTTTTGTGATTAATTAGTTGGATTGCAACTGAACTAAACCATATTGGTCAAATATTATAGGAAATTGACAAAAAAACTTAATTATATTCAAATGAATTAGTTTAGCAAAAATTTAAATTTGTTTCATTTTCTTCATTTTCATCTACTTTTTTCCTTTATTTTTTTTCATTTTATTTTCTTTATTTTTTGTTCCAATTTTTTTTATCTATATCTCGATTTTTTCTTTAGAATTTGTCTCAAATTTTATTTGGTGATAATTATCTCCTTTGTTTTCGCTAAAAATTATAATTCAAAATTTTGAGTAATTCTCTTTCAAGATATTACTCGAAAAATTCGAACTTGACTCTCAAGGTTTTCTGTCAATAATAGCACAATTTTCATCAAGTCACCACCTCTTACTGTTTTGAGGTAAATTCCACTATTAACTGTACATAACTCAAGTTTAGTGGGAATAATTTTACTTATGCATCGACAATGGGGGAATGGTATGCTTAAGTTTATACTCGACTCGAACATTTTTAGTGAGAGTTTTGGGTGGATACTTGAGTGATTTAGGCATGGCAATAAAAGTAAAGAACTAAGGGTTACATGTTCACATTTAGGAGGTTAAATCTTTTAGAGATTATATGATACTCCGATTTATATCTTATTAGTATATATGTTAAATCATGTTATCAATTGATCACGTGTACATGTGGTGGTAGGTATGTGGCAACTTTCAAGTCATTATCCATGTAGATAGTACGTCGGCCCAAATGAAGGCTACTATTTGACTGGACATATTGCTAGTATTTGATCACTACACGGGAATTACCACTTACAAATGATGGGCATGTTATCTTGGCCTCTCAGTTTTAAAGATGATTTTTAGGAATTTTTTTATAAGATTGAATTCTTGCATATTACAAATAATATTATGAACTTTCTACAGTGGTTTTACATATGGTTTAATAAAGTTTGTATTCAGACTCTTTGATTCGTAAATAAGGACCAATTGGAAATAGGCATGTATAAGACCACATTGCATGTAATTTTCATGGTACTCATCCACATTTGATCTATGTAATTAAATGTATTCGTATGGTGATCATCGGGGTTTAGTCACGACTATACTGTGATAAAAGCCGCAGTAGTTCCATTACTAATATATGAGAAAATTTGTGACATAATTGATTCAAGATTAATAGATTACCCACGTGGGAGATTGTTAGAAAATTTTATTTTCTAACCCTAACTGGACTATTTAATCAATTATTAAAGTTATTATTGGGTTTACATTGATCGGTCTAATCAATTACTAACTCCAATACGAATGTGGACTAAAACGTGGGTAGATACCCATATAGAAGTGTTCTGAAGAACTGTGGGAACTGAAATTGAAATTCGATGAAAGTTAGAGGATGAAATTTGTTATGCATATGACTAAAATTGAAATAGGTGAAAGTTAAAGGACTAAATGTTTGTTCAATATAGTTATACGACTATTTTTTAAAAGTAATCCAAGTTACAGTTACATTTTTGAAATTTTGCCCTTTAAAGTGATTTTGTTTTTGGATTTTTGTCATTTTTGGTTTATTTTAATGTTGTACTGACTCTTATTGACTACTAGTCCGGCTTGTGCACTAACTTTGAATCAACTGATTATTTGAGATATTAAAATTTTAGAGTTCATCTCTTCTAGAATTTCGTTTCCGACTTCATTTTCTGTTAATTTTGCAAATCAATTTAGCCAGGCGATTAATCTCGAATTTATTCCCGCTCCAAATAAAATATATACAATTATTAATAGAATACAGTCCAAAAATGAACTTTCTGGATTTCTTTTTTTGTGAACATTCTAAAATAGGAAAACAAAACAAATTCCTCAAAAAAAATATCTCAGCCGTTAGTTGTAAGATATCAGAGTACTAATGATTGGCTAGATCTGCTGCGTGCTCGTCACCTGAAATTTTTTCCACATATCTACTTCCAACCAACCACGTCCTTCCACGTCATAAGTCAGTTAGGGGTTCTGTGTAACAGAACAGTAATTTGGTACACCCAATTCCCAAACTCCAGAAGCAGCACCAGATTTTCCGTGCAACACCGAATCTAATAACTCCAGTGAGATATTATTATAAAATTTAATATCAACCTTTTTGCTAAGGTCCACAAAAGTAAAAACTTGTGGCTCAAAAATCAGTCCAACAATGATGTGGCACCCTCATCTTTATGAGAAAAATATTATTTCGTGTATTGTCTACATAAATAATTAATCGTAATAATCGGATAAGTTGCATACAAATTCAATTTTACTTATCAACATATGATGAAATTGTGATAATAAAGTCAGCTTCTTTTTAAATTCATGGACTAAATTAAATATTATTCTTATATTGCACCACGTCATCCATGCAATGTATATATACGTATCGTTCGGGTAAAAAATCAGCCCAACACTAAAGTGGCACCCTCATCTTTATGAGGAAAATATTATTTCGTGTATCGTCTACATAAATAATTAACTATAACAATAGGATAAGTTGCATTCAAATTCAATTTTACTTATCAATAAACGATGAAACTGAGATCATAAAGTCATCTTCCTTTTAAATTTATGGACTAACTTAAATAGTATTCTTATATTACACAATGTCATCTATGCAACGTACGTATATATATGTATCGTTCGGCTAAAAAATTAGCCCAACACTAATGTGGCACCCTCATCTTTATGAGAAAAAGATTATTCCATATATTGTCTGCATAAATAATTATGTGTAACAAATGGATAAGTTGCATTCAAAGTCTATATTACTTATCAATATACGATAAAATTGTGATCATAAAGTCAACTTCTTTTTAAATACATGGATTAAATTAAATATTATTCTTATATTGCACCACTTCATCCATGCAATGTATATATACGTATCGTTACTAACGTAAGTAGATATATATACATGTTGCATAATTCCGATTCGTTTTTTAGTTGAGAAAAATGATTTTGTCACTCCATTTACTAATAGGACCTTCACACACAAAATATCCAACGGAAAAATTCGTCGCTACACTTGAATACCAACAGAAATCGAGGCTTCGTTAACGAAAATTTTCGTAATTGAAGATCCATTTCTTGTTGTGTAGAATATTGTAATTATTTTATTATTAACTTGAACAATGTATATATGAATTATCTTTTCCATTCAACTTTATGGTAAGGTCCACAATGAAAACTTGTGGCTAGAAAATTAGCCCAACGCTGAAGTGGCATCGAGGACCTTTATAACTCCTCCCCCTATTCGTATTATTATTTTTCTAAAGAAGGAAATCAAAAAAAATTCTTTTTGTTCTTTTTCCAATCTTTATCTAAATCTTCCTTCATTTTCAACACTATATAATTGCTCTTAATTACTGCAAACAAACAACATCGACTAGAAGAGATGAAAGAGCCGGAGATAAAATTGTTTGGAAGGAAGATTGTGTTGCTTGAGAAGGGTGGCGCCGCCGGTGAGTTTTCCGATGAAAGTGGCGGCGGCGGCGGAGATTGCTATGGTTTTTCGAAAGTAATTAGAGAAGAAGATAAAGAAAAGGCGGATGATGAAGTAAAGCTGGAACAAGTATTGACTCAAGAGGTACAATCTTTTTTTATTATTTTATTTTTTATTTTTTATTTATTTAATCACATACTCTCTCCGTCCCAAATAGTTTTTATACAGACTTTTAGATAAAAGTTGAAAACGTAAAGACGTTTTTACCCTAAATTGGTTGAGAAATAGTGGCGTGAAATCATTATTTTATGTGAGGTATAGTTTTGAGAAAAGAAATTTCATTTTAAGAAATAGAGTATTATTTTGGGACATTCAAAAATAAAAATGGTATATCCTGAATTTCTTGTAGAATTCTCAAATGAAGTTGTGGTTTTTTGATGTTTTTCCTTTGTGTTAGACCAATTAAAATATTAGCGTATCTTGCTTTGCTATGAATTTAATTTTAATTTTTTTATAAATGAATTTAATTTTAATTTCTAAAGTAAAGCTTTTTGCCCTTGTGATTATTCTTCTTTTGGTAAGAGTTTCAGAAAATTCCCTAGGTCCCTGCCACTATAAATGTATAAATTCTATGTTTTTTTTTTTCCCAGTATATTTGAGATCATGTTTCACGAATTAGATTCTTCTCACAAAAAGGTCATATATGAGACTTGTGCAGATTGCAAAATGGAATGCCTATATATATGGCTTTTTAGATCTCTGCATTTTTCTGGTTAAAAAAATGATTTTTTTTATTAATTACAAAATAAAAACTTCAAGATTTTGGTGTATCTTTTTAACCTAAAATTGGTCTTATTATGAATAGTTTGGCCTAGCAGTAAAGATAGCAATTGATTATAGCAGAATTCTTTTGAAAAGAATATGTTTTTATTTTTTTAATTTTGCATTTGAAAATTTCAAAAGTGAATATGACATTTGGGGTTAAACACCACAATAATAATAACTGACGAAAAAGTTATTTTCATTTAGAACACCGAAACGCTCTCGAAATCACGATAGATATCCAAAACTGGTTTTAATCCCTAAACTAAATTACTTACCTAAGTTTGAATTCTTCTAAAATTTTCAGGACAAAGCAGCAGAGGAATCAGACAACAATCCTAAAACCCCCTCAATCGAAGAAGACACCATGTCCGAAAACAATCCCAATGAACAAAGTGAAGCAACAAATCCTCAGCAAAAAACTCTAAAGAGGCCGGACAAAATCCTCCCGTGCCCTCGTTGCAATAGCATGGACACAAAATTCTGTTACTACAACAACTACAACGTTAATCAACCTCGCCACTTCTGCAAGAATTGTCAAAGATACTGGACTGCCGGAGGTACGATTAGAAACGTCCCAGTCGGGGCTGGTCGTAGAAAGAACAAGAATTCCACCTCACATTGTCGCCATATCACAATCTCCGAAGCCCTTCATGGATCAAGTTTCGATTCAACGTTTAAACCAAATGGCACCGTCCTTTCCTTTGGTCCCGACTCATGTCAAGATCCTGCACCCAAAAGAGTGCCTAATGGGGTAATAAATCTGAAAAATGGGGATGATTCTGTCACGACATCGAATTCAATTGAAGATGGATCCAAAAACAGGAACCAAGAACCGATGATGCAATATATGAATGGCTTTCAAAATGCAGTCCCCTGGCCTATTCCTTGGAACTCTGCAGTTCCAGTCCCAACCATTTACCCCTCGGGATGGCCCTCGCCAGTTTACCCAACGCCTTATTGGAATTGTGGCATGCCTAACCCATGGAATGTCCAATTTTTATCAATGCCATCTCAAAATGCAATAGGGTCCAATCCCATTTCGCCGCTCGGAAAACATTCAAGAAACGGGGAATTGGTGATTCCAAAAACATTGAGAATCGATGATCCCGAGGAAGCTGCAAAGAGTTCTATATGGTCAACATTGGGGATCAAGAATGATTGTGTAAGTAGGCAAGGTCTTTTTAAGGCCCTGCAACCAAAGGGTGATGAGAAGAAAACCATAGTTACGGCGTCGGCGGCATTGCAAGCTAATCCTGCAGCTTTATCTAGGTCTATGAGATTCCAAGAGAGAGTTTGAATTGAAGCACTGCATTTTCATAAATAAGTATGCAAGTTCTTGATTCATGCTCAATGTAAAAACATTTAACCTCTTAATTAATGGCTTTTACCTTTGATATATAAGTGAGTTTAATTTCATGTAAATCTTTTTGTAGAGTGAAAGCCATTAAGATTTGGATTAAGTTTACCTTGTGTAAAAGTTTTCTAGAAAAACTTGGTTTGTAAAGCAACTCTTTTTAACTTATCCACTTTATGGTTTCTTTAATGTGCCTCTTTTTGGAAATAGTTAAGATTTATCATAGTGCAAAAGAGAAAGTCTAACATTGACAATTTCAAACGGACATAAAGTATAATGGGACTCGAGTTCCATTCCATACTGGCCAATAGATATTCAACAGATTTGAATTTCTTTAATAGGCCATTATTCTATAAAGGTCAAAAATCATGTACTCTTTAAAGTTCACTTTTTTTTCCATATTGAATTGAAGATGTCAAAATTAATTGGGCAGTTTGAACTTTCAACAAGAAAATAAATGGGAACTTGTTGGTTTGAGTATGATAACAATGGCCCTCGCAGCGGCCCTCGCAGCGGAGGGTCTGGTTGCAGGTATGAACACTTGATTTGTTGTGTAGTTTTTAGATTTGAATAGCACCGTTGGTATCAGTTATAGTTTTTAACACAGCAACAAAAATTCGATCCTACAATTGATCACATTAGAGTCAAGGTCACTACTTTGACTCCTAGTGGGACTATAGTTGAGGTCTTAAGGATATGATTATTGGTCTAAGTATGACAATAATTGCGCTATCGTTGTAGACACGTGTGCGTTGTGAGCATGCATAGGGGCGGACCGCTTCAGGGACTTGGGAGGGCGGTCCCCCCTCCCCCAAGAAAAATTTGGACCAAATATATTTATATATGTATATGTATTTGTCATATATTTTCGAAAGGAGTCAGTGGTTAACAACTAACAAGGAGGTTCCCCCAAACAAAATTCTCTAGGTCCGTCCCAGAGCATGTTCAGACGAGACATGATGCTTGTAATTTAAAGATTTGAGTTGCATTGTTACGATCAGTGATAACTTTTAACGTATCAGCAAAATCTTTAACCTAATTATCCTTTCCCTCAATAGGTGGCAATCACATAATCAAAGAGCAAATTCGGGTGAAAAAAATAAAATAAAATAAAATAAATCAAATTTATGTGTGCCCAACCTAGTCAGAAATTGAGATATTTTCATGTTGTGAGCATATATAAACCACATCTTGTGTATAAGATTAGTTGTATGGGGTCCCATTAAACCATATTCACAGCAAAGTGCCATTAATGCTTTTATGGCCCTTTCGATTTGCTTTTCAATCTTTCATTTTCTTCCTTTTTGGCCTTTCCCATTTAAAGGCATCGCTGTTTCACTTTATCACACGTGCCAACTTTTCTTTTTAGGATAACAAATAATTTAATAATTCCATTTTCCACACGTACTAAGTTTCCTATTTCTAGGGTAACAAATCATCATCAAATTTAGCCATGACCACCAAATAAGAAATCTACATATGAGACCTTATTTCATAAAATGTAGCAATTTGCATTAAAGAGTGAACACAAATAGCAATTTTCGAACTTCTTGAACGTATTATCTGTCGCTTGAAAAAAATATTGATGACATTCAATGGCAAGATAAATAGGAATTTTGCAGGTCAAATTACTCTTTTTTTTTTTTTTTTTTTGCAGAATATATTATGAAAATATCCGTTGATTATTGTGGAGTCATTATCAAATTAGTGATTAAAATATATAATTTTAATGTAATTAATTCAAAACTAAATAACAAAAATAAAACACAATCTTGAGGCTTATTTGAAAGGGTTTTGACTCAGTTTCGTAGATCTCGGTTTCAAAAAAATAGTTTGGGTGATTTCGGTGAAATCTTTGAAACCCCATTTGATTATGTTTTAAATGTTGAGTTTTATGGTTTTGAAAAAACTGAAACCCCAATTGAATTGAGGTTTGATAAAAAAAATAGGTGATAGGTGTCAAATACATTTTTTTTTAATATAGTTTGGGTCAGGTTGGGTTGGATTGGGTTTTTTTTTTTTTTTTTTTTTTTTTTTTGGGGGGGGGGGGGGGGGGGGGGGGGAAGGTGTATTATAGGTGTCTAATTAAAGTTTGATATGTTTCAAGAGTTTGAGTGTAAGTTTCTGAATAGGTTTATGATGAATTTCATTGATCTGACGAAAACTCATTTAAAAAAGTTTCGATCCAATCTCATGAAACTCACGATACTTGACCAAAACTCATCCACATATGCCCTTAATCTTTGAAGCAATTGAAACGGACCTATAACAAATGTATCCAAACAAACCACCTAAACGTTTGATTTTTATTCTCGTGTGACGAATTAGTGGAGGAGAATTCATTTGGCTTAGATGCATCATTTGGTGATGTCATGGTCACTTTTCTTTTTCTCCATAAAGTAGACATTTCTTATAAGTCAATATCCCACTTAATTTATTTTTTTCTATTCACCTCTTTTTATCCTATGTTTAGTGCTATTTAGGTCATTCATCAATTAGCAAGAAGTCAATAACAATTAGATGTAATTACAAAAAGTCCCACTACTTCATCCCATGTGAAACAATTGATATTGACTACTTCAATAAAGCTATTCAATGAGATTGACACTATTCCAAAGAAGCAACTCAAAAAGCGTGTTAGGAGCATAATCATAACCTTTTTTCTTTGATACACAGCTACAGTTACTCGTGTCATTCTGAATTGTGAAAAAGATTTCTTATTTTTCCTTTTATACGATATTATTATTTTTTATACGATATTATTATTTAGTGCATTTACTGTACAGATAATGTAACGCAACAAATATGTATAATTTATATAAATTAATTTAACATGTTAATACAAGGTGAAGATGACATCATGGAATCAACTTCACCTTAAAATTTGACCTAGATACAATCTTTTTCCGCATCGAATGGTTTACAAAATTGGGTAAGATAAATAATTTATCTAATATTTTCTTTCGATTTATTTGCAGGATATTTCACCTACCCTAGCCAGCCAAAGTCGGCCACCCCAACATTACCATCATTTATAACACCATAAAAGATGGGACCTTTTATTTATCAGCCCAATTCTTATAAGGGGACGTTTAATGTGATTGAACTAAATAGTTAATTGCGATCCAATCTTAAGCAGATTACTGGGTCGCGGAGGATTGGTGCAATTGTTATCTGACCAAGTAAGAGGAGGTGGCTCACTTTTTTGGACCGGCTCGAAAAATAATCAGTCAAACCAAACATGTGATATAGACATAATTAATTTTTAAATCTTAGTTAATTGTGCAAAAAATACGCACCCTAACTATATTGTGGCAGATTTGTATTATTCAATTTTGCAAACCAATCGATGCCTTCATCCGCATTCGTGCATGTTTGTATTATCATTTTTCCTTTGTTTAGTAAGGTCAAGGGATGGTTTGTGTAATTTTTCAAATACATGGAGAAGCTTTCCCTTTAATTCGTTCATAAGTAGTTTGTGTGATTTATTTTAAAGAAAAAAGATTCATTTTAATTTCTCTAATTACAAAAATTTCAAACTAACTTGGTTTAGACTAATAGAGCAAATGATAAACGGGTTGAATTTTGAAGGCATGCCTCTATCAACTTAAAAAGATTCCAAAAGAAAAGGACACCAAGAGGGGAAAAAATAGAGAATTGCATTTTTGGTACCGAGCTTTATGTCAATTTTTATTTTTGGTATAAAATAAATGCAGGTCGACATATATGATACTACAATTTAACATATCGTTTCACATTCGGTACCGCAGTTAACTAAATTTGAAAATCACCGTCAAATTGGTGACGTGGCCGTTAAGTCAGTTTTAATTATGGCATACTAGCTGACAATTCTACCCTATAACATTTCGGTAGATGTGGCAAATTATCTAAGTTTCCTTCCCCAAGTTCATTTTCCCAACTTCTTTTCTTTTTTAATTACTGAAAGACGATGGCCATATAAAATTGAAGCATTTTTTGGATTACATGGCAACAATATGTGAAGAGTGAAGTATGGATATCAACTCTTATAATGATATTCAATTGGATTAGAATACATACCTTACATAAAATGAAGCATTTTAATGATTGGTTATCTATCTATATGGGAGTTCCTTCTCACCCCTTTAGCAATTTTCCACAAAATGTTTATCATTGAATTTTACATCCGCCAGAATCTTGTGCACGGCGAACGTTACCATAAGCTGACAACTCGAGAAGGTCCATATCGCGACCTGCACCAATTGAGACCAACCATTGTCGTTTTACTTTTCTATTTGAACAGATAAATTATGGTATGAAAAAAATTATTGTTGGTTCGGTTAATTCAGAACTTTAAGGTTGTCTTATTTCTCTTGGTGTCCAACCGCATGTAGAATAGAAAGATGTACCTGAAACCCTGCAGTAAGCACTTTTCTGGATAAGATCAGATTTGGACAACTCAGTGCGATTTCCCTTGGATCGATTAACTGTTGCCTATAAATGAAAAGGGTGATAAAGTAAAATCAGTTTGTAGGAGTTGCAAAGAAAAATATAACAGATCAGTTCTCGTCTGAGGTACCCATAACTGTACTCAATCTAAAAGAAACGTATTCCATTAATCAGGTTGTTGTCATCATCATCGTTTATGCAAACTGATTTCGAATAACCAGAAATTTTTAATAGACATTTTCCTCTTTCGCACCACTTTATTCATCATTTGACATAACAAGAAATTAAACCACAAACCACACAAAACAAGAAGGTATTGAGTATCTGATCCATAATGTTATTTAGTAAAAGGACAGCTGATTCACCAATTTATCCACTTTACTATGACAAATAACCTTCTGGAGATGAGGAGAAAAAATAAATTTCGGCCCTTTTCTTCCTATATATAATTATATATATTAAATATGCAAAAGAAATGTGATTGACTCCAATTTTAAAACATGAAGACGGACTCATAAAAACATATTTACTATTCAGGAAAATCAAGGAGGAAGCTGAGCTATAATTTATGATTCTAAATTGGTATTATGGAATGACCACCACATTTAAAAGCTAAGTTATTAGTTAGGCGAAAAATATGAGATATTTAATATCTATTGTCTTTAGCACACCCCCACATGTATGGGTCGTATTCTTTTTTGAAGTGTAATATTTAAGCTCTTTTTCGTAAACGGGTGGAGAAGAGCTCGGATGGCTGATGCCATATTAAGTAGAGACACACACACAGGAGTGATTTTTATATTTATTATCTCTAACCAGTATTGCAATGTTAAAATGACTAATTTAATGCCTAAACAGGTACTATGGGCCAAATAATCTTGATATTCTTGGTTTAAGAAAATTCTTCAATCAACCAATAAAACAGTTAAACTTTTCTAAATCAGAACCATAGACCCTCTCAGTTCAACAATATGGCAAAGTAAACCAAATATAAGAGAAAAGGTAAATTTGGATAAGGAGTGAAGGATTTCAATTACCATCAGGAGAATTTAAAAGAACAGTAAACATATGGAACAAATTTGAGATCAATGGATAGGAATGAAAATGAATGATATTTCCATACTCACATTAATAAGCTATATGGAAGACTTAAATGTTTAAATGCCAGATGATCATCTTTCATGGACTTAGTAGATTAGATACAAGAAAATTATATACAGGCACAAGTAAGATTTTTTCGCAAACTAAGACTTCATGATGACATAATTATCAGCCTCCTTGCCAAGTGAAGTAACATTAACCAATAAAAGAATGGTCATCTTTGCAAAGAATAGTGAAAAAAAATGGAACAATAAATATAATATAGATTACAATCTATGTGCTTGACATTGTATGATCAATTACAAACAAGAAGAGTTATATGATCAATTTATGAGGAAGCCAAAGATTTACCTGCAAAACTTGACAGTTCTCCAACGTGCTTTGCCCTCCCTGCAATATATATAAATCTGTATTACATATTAGCAGTTCCACAAGGAATTACTTACACACTATATAAGAGAAGTAGTTGTATCCTGTGAAGTTTTAGCATCTGAATGGGATTGTTTACACCTTCATTGCTGAAGGTTCTGCAGATTTGAGGAAGTTAAATTGGCCCCAATTTTACAGAGCTTTCTCAAACTTATCTTGATCTGCTAGATGGATGCTCATGCTCATTTACCATGGTCATATCTATAGGTTACGGGAAATTCTTACCCAGACCGGATTTGGCCGATCTCAAAGTAACTTCATGGCAAGTGCAATACACTTGCTTGGTGGTTATATGGGTTTGGCCAAGCCGGGTTTGGCCAAGCCAGGCTTGGACAAGAATTTTCCCTATAGTTACACCTACCTTAGACTACTAATCAACAAATACACTTTATTTTTTCCCGATTCTAGCACTTAACGTTCTGGTCTGAGCTAAACTTGAACTGTGTATGCATGTCCAACTGTGTATGCATGTCCTTTCTCAATAGTGAGAAATTATATTTTTCATAGCTTTACTGAACAGATTTAAAATTTATAAAATTTTAAGTTTTTATCTTGAAAACTACTTTCTTCGGGGTGCTAACTCAATGGTAGAATACTCGGCTTTTAAGTGCTGCTAGAATCTTATACAAATTGGGATGAAGTGAGGAATTACCATTTTCTGATATTGCTATCATTATTTTTATTTACACAACACATTAATAGATACAAGGATAAACCAATAATCATAAAGTATTGAGCTTTAAAGAGGGGGATAACTGATAAGTGATAAATGAAAGTAGTATGTAAACAGAAACTGTTGGGACTCGAATCATGAAATCCAATCAAAATCAATACACTAAAACCTTGTCATCAAAACCCCACCGTATAACATAATAACATCACCAGTTAATACCTCACGCTTCAAACATAATACATTGAGCATTTTATCAAACATCTGATAAACAACAGTAAACGTTGATTGAAACTGAAAATTTACTTTAGAGTAAGGAATGATGTGATCATAATCATGGCAGAGGCAACCGGGGCAACCCACAAGCTTTCTGAAAATAGTGTTTCCTAACGGGTCGCGGCGCCATCTATCCGGGTCACGGCCTTTAATCTTCTCCGCCTTCTCCCAGCACTGCTGCTTAACGCTGTAGGGGAAGCTCCTCGGGTTTGGATTCGGGTTGGGCGAGATTTGGAGGGATTCGAAGAGTGAGAGCTCTTCGGTTAGGAGTTCGCGGTCAACAAGTGAGGTTGCTGAAGGTGGATCGGAAAATGACCCGATAGAGGTGGTGGGTCGGGTTCGGGTTGAGGAGGAGGAGGTTTTATTCTTCCTTCTGGTTGGGGAAGAATTAGGCCTCATTTTCTGGGTGGAAGCGGAAAAATGGATAACTAGAGCTCTTTATGGTCTTACTGCCAAAAATCTCTTAATAACATTTCTTCAAGAATATTTAACATGAATTCAAACTATATTCCGCTCTTTTTTTCTTTCTTTCTTTCTTTTTTGATATGAATCTTAATGGTCATTGTCAAATTATGTTTATTAGGTAATATAAATTTTCCTCTCTCCACTATTTTTTTCTTTTTTTAATATTTTCTTGATTTTTACACCGAGTTGATAAGATTTAAAAATATAAATTTTTTAGATATTTTCACATTTATGATCTTAAAAATAGAGGTGAAGAACTAATGATGTTAAATTATTACTTTATTCATATAAATTCTTTTTGAAGATAAGAAATTGTTTTTTATTTGACTTTTAGAAAAAACGTTTGAAAAAATTAATAAATAAATATTTGTCTCGTTTTCCGATTATTTTAGAAAATACTATAAAGACATACCAGTTAATTTTTAATAGAGAGAAACTGAGACAGGCCCCACAAATACAAGAGAAGAGAGCAGGGGCCGGGCCGGGCCATTAAGTCAACGCAGTGTGGGAGTGGAGGTCAAAGGCCATTCATTCGCAGTTTCCGCCATAGAATTAGATTCCTTCTTCTATCCCATTCCCATTCCCATTTCCAACTGTCACACCTGACACGTACACACATACCTGTATTTTAAGCTAATATAATCAGAATTCATCAACCGGTACTACTTCTTATCTTCTATTTAATTATTTAATTTAATTTCATCGTCTAATCCGTCCTTAATTTGTTACTGTACCTATCTAATTCGTAATCTGATTCGCCGTTGTTAGTTAATTGCTTTTGAGATCATCGATGGTGAAGGAGACGGAATACTACGACGTATTAGGTGTGAGCCCTAATGCTACCGAAGCCGAAATTAAAAAGGCTTATTATGTGAAGGTCTGTTCTGTTCAATTTCATACAAGGAATTAATAATTTAAGACTTGTGATTTGATTTCATATCTATTGGAGTAATTTTTTTCTGTTTTATAGATTGTTAGTTGAAATATTTTGCAGCTTGAGCTATAGAAATGCTCTTTTCAATTTCTGTTATGCTCACTCCATAATCAAACCTTTTTAATGAGGTTTTTTTTTGTTAAATCTCGATTTTCGTATTTTCAACACTGTATTTGAAGAGGAGGAGGAGTTTAGAGGAGTGTGATGCAGAGAGGAAACCATCAAATTTCAGATGCTAATTGAATTGATTAGCGAATGTTATTACTTATTAACCTCTTTTCAGAAGTTTATGGGTTCCGTTTGAACTACAGGATATAAATTAGTATGATTTTATCAAGCATTTTAGCTTGGTTTTTTGGTTTTGTTGTGTACGCATTTCTCTACATTGAGATCTTGACGTACCCTCTGTGTTTGCTTTATGATATGATATTGCGAAGAAATGTTAGAAGAAGTAAGAGGCGGTCTAATATAAGGAGGAAAGAGACGGGTGGAGGGTGCTTTATGACTCACACTTCACTCTTGAATACGTACATTTCATGTTATAGATAGTGATCCTAATAGGTTTGATTAAGAAGGCCGAAATTGGAATTAAAAAGGAGAGGGGAAGAAGGAAGTTAAAGGTTAGGTCTGGTCAAAGAATGGAAGTTGTGATGGTTGAGAGTTTGAAAAAGATGAAGAAAAGATAGAAAACAAAATATGCTTCAGATGTAAAGAGGAGTTCTATAAAAGAAACTGTGGCTAAACAGTATGGATTTTTGTTGAGATATTAACATTTTTTCTCTAAGATTCGCTTTGCTGCTAATATAATTCATTATTCTTGCGTTTTTTAGAGGCTTTATTTTATAGAAAAATTATATACGGCACATTAACCGGACATCACTATTAATCTAATGCTGAAAAAGGAGTTATTCTGGTCTGACAAGAATCTATATCAGATGTAATCAACGTATGGGGCTTATAGAGGAGTCTATAAGGACAAGTTTTCTGTACCTTTAGCTTCTCATAGAGTTAATGTTTTGAAGGCTTAGCATTATAATTTTATTGCTTTGCCGTCTTTGGAAATATGAACTCTCGTAGGTTAAGAGGATTACACATTACCTATGTTCTACTCCTAAATATGACTAGATCTAGTTTTCGGGATTGTTGTCCTTTTTCAAATGGGGACTGATTTGCATTGCAGGCTAGGCAGGTTCATCCAGATAAAAATCCAAATGATCCTTTGGCAGCACAAAATTTTCAGGCGAGTTTCTCAACTTTTTCCACATTTTAGCATTTTTTTGTTTTTTTTCATAGAATTTGTATTAATTGAGTATATTAAAGAACATGTGTCGCCTGTTTTCGTCGTAATAAAACTTCGTGCTGGAATAAGGAAAATCTGATTTAGGTGATTGGCTACTTTTTAAATAATAAAGAACACATAACTTTTAACTTATTGATTTTGCAATATTAACGCATTTTAATATTAATATCGATATATAAATATTAAAATTCTTATATTTTGGAGCTCCATAGACATTCTGCGTTGTAATACTCTTTAGACATGCCGCTGTCACGAACTCGCTCTTTCCCTAATAAGAAGAATGAGAATTTGATATTTTTGCTATTCATTTTGACACACAAGGGCAATCTCAATAAAGTTGTTATAAACAAATGTCGAGATGGAAGAGAATTGAGCAAATATTGCATTATGTAACCAGCATTCTATTTTCTAATACTATAGAAAAGTATCAATTGTAGATATTTATTCATTGTCGAAGTAAGGAACCATGGCATATATGTTTGAATAGATTCCATTTTGAGAGAGTTAAAAAAGAGGTGTTCTCTGTTTCAAATATATGTCTTCAATTTGTATCAGATTCTGGGTGAGGCTTACCAAGTGTTGAGTGATCAATCGCAGCGACAAACTTACAATGTTTATGGGAAGTCGGGAATTTCAACGTCAGTTTATTTTCTAATTCTCAATGTCTTTAGATTTTGCATTTAACCCCCATTTTGAGAAAGTATCTCGTTCTTAATTCCCTTCAGAGAAACAATTATTGATCCTGCAGCAATCTTCGCAATGCTTTTTGGAAGTGAGCTTTTTGAGGAATACATCGGACAGCTTGCCATGGCATCTATGGCTTCCTTGGATGTTTTCACAGGAGGTGAAGAATTTGACGTGAAGAAGTTGCAAGAGAAAATGCGGGTAAAATTTCTGATGTTTCCTACTTTATTGTAGTTCAACTATTGTCATAGTTTAGTAAAAATGCTACAATGCTGGTATAATGGAAACATAAGATTAGTAAAGCCAGTGTTTATACTGTATGCTTTCTGCTTTCAAGTTATGGGTTAATATTATCTGGAACTATATAATTCTGATTGAATGGCTGAGAAAACCATTGACTATTCTGGGATTTTAGATGGTGAGAAAGATTATAACTTGAAATCCTTTACTTGGGTCAGTTATGAGGTTGTGAAGTACGGTGATGGTATTACACCCTTGGGAAACCAAAAAAAATGTTAATGTGGTGGTTTCTTTTGACTCGTTATTTTGTTTTCCTAATTTTAAAGAATTACCTATGTGAATAACAAAATCCTATCAGATTCTATAACTTGTTTGCAGCCAGTTAATTTATTTGCATCATCTTCTACCATAAAGATAAAGTTGGCCCCTTTAAAGAGGGGCTGGATAAAAAAAGGCCAAAATCTCATTAAATTGGTCAATGAGAAAAGAATTTCCAGTTTCCTTGTGTTCTTTCCTCGGTCAAATTATTTCTTGTGCTAATGGCGTGGCGGACCTGATGGACAATGACAAGCTTTCATGGTATTAAAGCCTTGAATGTTCGCAAGATATTTTCTGTATGTTGGTTAACATAGTTTTCCCAAGGAAAATGAGGCACGCGTGACGCGCCAGGCAAAGTTCACCTAGATTAAGAAGTAGTGATTGAACATTTCCTGCACAGCCATTCATTCTGAAGACCAACATTTAAATTTTCCCGTTAAGATTATTGATGGAATTTTCCATGAAATATGATGGAGAAATTCTCCACAACTTGACAAATCACTAAATCATATTACTAACAAGCCAGTTAGCATTGCTGCAGCTTGTTTGGAATTTATCTGTAGTTCATTTTCTTATCCAGACCTTGCGATCATATCCCATCTTCATACAAGTTAAAAGATTTTTTTATGGATCATATTCATAACTTAAATATTTTCTCTGCTTAATTGGAAAAAGAGCATGGCATGCTATATCGCTTCCCTAGTTCTGTTTTGACCCATAGCCGACTAGTCAGTGCAGTTCGCTTCCTTCTGTACCACCTGAATAACTTTCTAGACTATGACCCAGTCAAGAATCTATTTCCTTCATGATAATAATCAAGGACGTCAAGTTTAATTTCATTGTTTAAATCTCCATGCCATGGATTCTCTTTTTCATATGGAAGTTTAGATATGAATTCGAATGTTAGACTAATTTGAAACAAAATATATTACCAAGTTCAAATTGAAAACAAAACCTTATGAACATGACAGAGGATAATATGACTATGTGATCCTCCAGACATTCTTGAATATTATAAAAGGGATTTTGTTTAGTATGTCTATCCATTTCCTAAGGACTTTCTTTCTTGCACATTAGACTATCCAGAAGGAAAGGGAAGAGAAGCTTGCTGGTATACTCAAAGATCGGCTCAACCTGTATGTCCAAGGAAACAAAGAGGAGTTCATTCATCTTGCTGAAGCCGAAGTGTCAAGGCTTTCCAGTGCTGGTAATATTTCATTGGTTCTGCCTCTTACATATTCTTATATTTGGTAGAATTTGTTATCTTGACCTTCTTAAGACTTTGTTTTAATTTGGCGTCAATTTTAAATTTTGTCTTTTGTAAAGATCCGTATGCTGTGTTTTGCTAAATGTAATACAGGGGACCCTTCATCCCTTGAATCCCAACAGAAAAAAACAAATCAACTCAACATGAACTTCTTTGAATTTCCAAAATATTTATGAGTGCACCTTTTTCAAATGAATTGATGCAACATTGAGTTCTCGTTCCTGAAAATAGCCACTTACAAAACTAATTATCATAAGCCTATTTGCTTTGTTGTAAGTGTGGGAACAAAAGGAACAATTTATTTCTTTTTTGTCTTGCTAAAGTTTAAGGAAGGTCAAGCTTGAGGTTGACGGTGGTATTAGAGGGTCAAGTAAAAGCACACTTATAAAGGTTTGACAAAACAGTTCAAAATAGAAACGTCGACCCTTTTATGACCCAATGATCCGAAGCTGGCTAGCCCAACAGACTCGTTAGTATATTTCTTGTTCGACCTGCCCTGTATTTGAGCCGCCCAATTGACATTGTCACCTTTACTTTTTCCCACATGAAGCATGCACTTATTTAGAGCAAGGACTGCAAGTAACATAGTTTAAATTCTAAATCTCAGAAGTATGTTATTCAGAGTAGACAGATAGTTGACACGATGATCATGGATTATCCTTTTCCTCTTTTGTTTAACGATATCACATAATCTTTCCTTAATAAGTTGTTATTCTATCAATTTGGTGCTCCATTTGTAGAATGTCACTTTTCTTATCTTAATGTTATACTACAGCTTATGGTGTGGATATGTTGAGTACCATTGGCTACATATATGCAAGACAGGCAGCAAAAGAGCTTGGGAAAAAAGTGATGTACTTAGGTATGCCATTTGTGGCCGAGTGGTTCCGGAATAAAGGACACTTTATCAAGTCCCAAGTAACTGCTGCAACGGGTAAGCTTTGATCTTCTTGATTTTACCAATAGTTATTTTTCTTTTGTTTCGTTTCATTGCCAGATTAAACTTCAAATTTCTTTAGGTGTAATTGCTCTGGTCCAGCTGCAAGAAGATATGAAAAGACAACTAAATGCTGAAGGAAATTACACAGAGGGAGAACTAGAGGAATACATGCAATCCCACAAGAAATTAATGACTGATTCCCTTTGGAAGCTTAATGTGGCGGATATTGAAGCCACCCTATCCCGTGTTTGCCAAATGGTTGTTTTGGAGTTGAAGTTTTATATTTGTTTCCTATTTTGATTTGTTGATTGTGATGTATGTATTTATGTTCTTAGGTCTTACAAGACAACAATGCAAAGAAAGAGGAGCTTCGCTTGCGCGCAAAGGGTTTGAAAAACCTTGGCAAGATATTTCAGGTCAAGCAAATGCCCAACTTCTCGCTAGTTTCTTCACATAGTTTTCTGTTTTTTTAATCGAATTATCTTGTGCTTCAGAGCGTGAAATCAGCTAATGGAAACGAAACTGAAAATATATCAAGTGATCCACTGCTGAGATTGAATGAAAGTGGCTCAAGCAACAATACAAGGTCTGCCTATAACGAAGAGGTGTCTAATAATGCAACTGCGACCCAGGTACAACTTTCGACCCCCTCCTAGAAAAGCCATTTCGAAATTGATATTAAAACAAAACTGTATATTTTTTTCAAAAGATTTCTGGATTATGCATCAAAGTTTTTTGGTTCAAGTAGGGACGATCTTTTTTCATTTCTTGCAGACAAGATCATGTTTCCATTTTTAAAAGAAATCCTTTTAAACTCACTCTTTTTTTGTTAATAACATTATTATTGGTGGAATTTTCAGAGTCCATATGTTGAAGCTCCTCCATTGAACAACTTCCCGTTGCCGACTGCACCACCTGGTGCTCAGAAACAACCATAAAACATATTGTCTAATTAAGATAATTTAAAAGCAGTTGAAGCTTAGTGGATGTGGGTATGTATTTTTCTTGTTATGTGTATATCATTTATTTAGTGTGGCTGTATCATATCATGTATAAATTTTGTGCTAACCCATTTCAAGCTGGTATGTAATTTTTGTATTTATCCAAGAGAAAAATCTGGTATAGTAGCTAATCTTCGTAATTTAACTTTAATTGTACTTTGATAATGATCGAATAGATTCAAATAGATTTCTAATAATTTCTGATATAGTGATTGATGTAATGATTCTTACATGTATTTTACCCTAGTAGATTTAAACTTAACTAAAACTCAATTCCTTATAATGGTGCAGTCGCACCTGATAAATTTCATGTCTATTTCACAAAACTATGCACACTTCCCCGATTGACATGACGACTAACGATACTTATAAGATGTTAGCATAGTTTACAAAAGTTTCCATGCAAATTGATGTTCAAATTAGTCACATGAAAAACATTCTCTAATAAACATTCACAAATTGAATAGTTTATAATATAAATACTTAATTATGAAGTTGATTACGGAACATCCTTATGAAGAGGTTTCAGAGTATTTCAGATCCACTTCCCTATTATGCTCGTCCAGTTTCATTTCATCCTGAAAATAACAAGAGAAATAAAGGTATTAAGCAGCCCGAATAATTCCTATACGTTTTTACAATTACAGTAATTGTGACATTTCTTAAACGAACACATTCACTAAAGGTAAAAATAGCCCAAATTAAGTCGCAGTTGGTTAAACTATATGGTTTGGGCATTTACAATTTCTGTTTAATTCATTTGTTGTATTCTTGCGAATCTGAAGCTTCACCATTTTCATTTATAGAATAAGAAAAAAAAAAAAAAAGGAAGAGGAAGAAGTACCATGTCTTTTGCTTCAGGCTCAATAAATTCATTCTTCACTCTGGTAGGCAAAGGCTTACTGTATGGGCATACAAATAATCGGTTCTTTTAGAGACAAGAATTGTAAAGATAAGAGAGTGCGTCAATGATGATGATTACCGTTCGTCAACATCCATGTCTGAGTCGGGATCAGATCTTTCATCTTCGCCATCGTGATCTTCATCCATCTGTATACCAACATGCAAGTAATACATTAGACTACGTTCAAATATAAGATCATTTTCTACTCACAAAGGACACTGCATTTTTAACTATTTAGATAAAAGAGGCAACTCAAGTTTAAAAGATTTGAAAACTGCTGGTTTAAATTAAATTAAATTTACTCTTTTGATATCTTGTACTAATAAGTGATTATCAATACCATTACACGTAATTGTATTACACTCCAAAATATCCCCCATAATGTCATTGATCACACTAAAGAATGAAAAATGTGAAAGAGAAGGGTCACACCAAAATTGTGACAGGCTAAATATCTCTCAAGTTGAACATGTCCTCAAAACCTCTTAACTCGTTTTCATTCGACTCTGGAATTACTACCAAGTACAAGTTATTTTATATAATTTCTCAATTCAAATGAGCTAATAACAATTTGAAACAGCAATGGACATAGCTAAATATGATGTTAACAAAAGACCTAAAGGTATTAGGAGACTGAACCCATTATTACTCTAGCCCATTCCAATAATTCTCATATTCCAGTATATATTCATATCTGTAGACAATTTAGAATACTGAGATTCACGTGCAATGCAGCTCTCTACATCGATGAGCAGAAAGATTAAGATCCAATAAGAAGATTAGGGAGACTATATTTAGTCAAGTTTAGCCTCTTAGACCTTTAGAAAATTTGAAAATAGACACATACTGCAGGTGAAATAAACAGAAATGCATAAATGAGCAATCATTGTAACGAGGCTCTGGCAGAAAACACGTGTTTTTCTGTGGCCATATTATATCATTGATCACGGCATCACGCCATGCATTACTTTAGTAGAACAAGATATTTTTAGGCTCCAGATGAGAACGTGTCAGTTGATAGTTCTGAAAATGAATATTGTGATATTCAGGTATAGTAATCTCAAAGTTCAGAGAAAATTCTTCACCCAAGTTCAGTTGGTACAATGTTATGCAAATATAGATAGCTTTGTAGAAAATGAATTTCACAAGTGGCAAATAATTTAAAGAATGATGGTATCTACACATGCATATATGTGTATGATGAATTATATTTAATGTCTTAAAGATTGGTATTGACATGAACTCTGACAAAAAAATCAACTTTGCTTTGCAGAACGATAAGAGGCACTTCAAGATAGATAGCCATGTAAATATTGGTATCAAGTTAAATTTGATTTGGGATAAGCAATAGATATATTTCAGGTCATTAAGCAACTCAGACATGAAGCTATCAAAGAGACGAAATTTTATCATGTAACAGGTCCAGCCAAACCCAGTCCATTTATAGAGTAAGTCACTCACATTTTCATGTGATTAGTAGACATTTCCCCCAAAGAAGGCAAGATAGAACACAAATGAGAAACTTGATGTAAAACAAACCTCTGGAAGTTCAGTATCTGGTGGTCGCTCCTGGAACTGGACACTTGGTGCATGTTGAAGCTTTGAAAGATATTCAAGAAGTTTTGATCTAATATCTTCCAATATAGGACGAGAATTCTTATTCTCCATGTTACTTGGAGCAACATGCAGAGTATAATCTGGGCCAAAGTACTCGTAATATTCATGCTGTGGCATCTTGTCCTCAAGTTCAATCCCAAGTGCTACACCTGTCTGTAACATTCAATCAATTGTAAGATACTCTACATAAAAACTAAGTGTGCGTGATTGCAGATCAGAATACTACATATTAGAAATGATTCCGTATCGTTTCATATTGCCAAGGAAATAAGATAGGTTTGTGCAACTTTTATTTATATTCTTCCCCAGTGTATGGGTGTGTGTGTGTCTATTTCTGTCTTTGCATGCAGAGCTAGATTTTAATGCTTCTCCTTTGAGAGCTTCTTATTATAGAAGTAAAGTCATTTAGTCAAGTGAAGACTCAACGAAAGAATCAGTGATTAAAATCCTTTCCTACCAGAACGGCTTGAGATCACAAATTCCCAATTACACAGCCCAAACATATTATTGTTTCACTCATTACAAGAGTTACACTGTTGTGATATTATGGTAGTTTGCATTACATTTTTCAATAATTGAAGGATCGAAAGGTAAGAGCTAGCTCATGGTTTAAGCATTTTCACAAGCAACATTTAGCACAAGTATTACAAATTCTGTTAATGTAAATGTTTTCCTAAAGAAAGATTATGTGAATTGGAAGGGAAAAACCTCCATACATATATACACATACATGTTGACACTCTATTGAGCATAAGGCAGTAAATTAAGTCTCTTAAGTTACAAACTGCAAAAAATAACCCAAGTAGATTATCTGTTCGGACAATGGGTTAACCATAACCAATGTAAAATCCCAATTAATAGTGCAGATACAATTGAAAGAGAAAACTATTTGCAAATATTTCAAATAATTCAGACAGAAAAATGAATAGATACATATTTTATCTTGTATTGTTACCACAATTAAGTGTTAATGGTTAGTTGGCTAAGAATATGTGTTTACCTCATAACACCAGCAACGAGCAACATTACGTATTGTGTAGCCACCTCCACCCAACAGAAGTAGTGGCACATTAAAAGATCTCATAAATTTAACACATTCTGCATGACCTTTGATGGAGAGATTAAAACAGCCTAACCGATCTCCAGAAAGAGAGTCTGCACCACACTGTAATACTACTGCACCAGGCCTAAAAACTTCCATCACTTTGGCCATTATTGGCTTAAACAGAGACTGATAGCTTTCGTCATCAATTCCATCATCTAACGGAACATTAAGAGAGTAATATTTGCCCTTTCCAAACCCAATGTCACGTATATCCCCTGTTCCAGGAAAATAATCTCCAAATTTATGGAAAGAAACAGTCATGACCCTGTCTGTAGTGTAAAACGCTTCCTCGACACCATCACCGTGATGAATGTCAATGTCTACATATAAAACACGCTGCAAAACCCAAAAAAAAAAATTAAAGGATTAATGTAAACAATGTAGACCAACAATTTGTCCAATTCAAATGCTGAAAAAGAGTGAACTACAAAAACTAATATCTTGCCAGTTAAGTAACAAAGGAGAAGGATTCAGAAATTAAAGAAAAGAAACATTTGGAATCATCTATCAATATTTCCATCCTAAGCCAGCAACTGAAACAATAAGGCATGAAAATCGCAAATACTCACCTATAAACCACAAGATACAATGAAACATAAAAGAAGACAAGCCATACGACTAAAAATAAATCTTAATCGAAATTAAAAATTATATACATAATGGCTTGCTATAGAAGATTTAAATAACTAGCATTTGTATCATGAGGCCAGTGGTTCAACTTCCTTTTATTGCTAGCCAATTTTGAAACAAATATGCTAGATACTTCCTACTTGACATTCAGACTATTCAGAGAAGCAAAAAAACAGTATACAATGAAAAAGCAATAACTTCACATGCTTAGGATAATTTGCAACCATAACCTACAGTCAACACAAGCTTGGGCATATCAAAGAGAGAAATGGTAAAAGAAGGTTCAAAATAGCTAATCCATTATATGCTATCATTTCTTGATTTCCCACAATCACATAAGCCAACAAACATAAAACGGAAAAGGTGGTATACGAAAGGATACCAACCTCATGCACTTTCAGAAGTTCCAAGATAGCCAGCACTATATCATTCACATAGCAAAAACCAGAGGCCTCGCATTTCTTCGCATGATGTAACCCACCAGCCCAATTAAGTGCTATATCACAGTGTCCATGATTTAACTTTACCGCCCCACCCACAGAACCACCAGCATAAGTTTGACAAAAGGAATAGAGACCATCAAATACAGGACAGTCTTCGCCAACATTAAATCTCTTAAGATGCCGAAGCTGTTCCTGCTGTGTTTCAGGGGTGATGCTCCTCAAGAAAGAAACGTAATCGTCAGCATGAAATCTGCAAAGATCTTTGTCTCTTGCAGGATTTGGCTTGAGTACGTGCATATGCTGTAGCAACCCGTAGTGAGCTAGTAGAGCGTGTGTCATACGAATCCTATGAGGCTTCATCGGGTGCCCTTGTCCGTAATAGTAATTGCCAACCTCAGGGTCATAGAAATAACTTACTTTACGCTTCACTCCATCGGGTCCAGATGGTAAAGAATTTCCTCCAGTGTCCATTGACCAATCCTGAAAAAATTTATACTATTTTTGTAACCTGAAGACAACAGCAATAAAAGCTACACAAGCAACTAGGGCTAGCTAAAAATACAAGGCAACCCACAAATACTTTCTCGAACTATCAACAAAAGCTACAATGATTCAGTAATTGCGGTTAATTTTATTCGGTAAGTAAAGCAGAGCAGTCCTACCTCTACCTCAATCAAACTAGCAATTGAAATTTAAGCCCTAAAGTTTGTATTCCAAATCTTTGTATATATAGAGATATGTGTATGTAATTATTCACACCATTAGAGATTGAAGATGAAAAGGAAATAAATGCACAGAGAAAAAGAGAGAAATTTTACCTGAAGCAGATAGAGGTGGAAAGCAACAGAGAGAGACAGATACTGCACTGCGCTGTGACCTATACTACAGGAAGGAAGGGGGTTTTGAACTTTAATTTTGTCAATTAATTTATTTATTTATTTATTTTTGTGATGCTGGAGGAGAAATTATATATATTTATACCTGCTGCAACACATCATCAATTAAATATGCAGTCGATCAATGTAATTATTATATGTGGAGTTAAATCCGATATCACCTCATGTTCTTATATAATGCTAGCTTATGACCCGTGCTATGCACGGAATCATACAATTATTTATATTAGCAATTTATATAATTTTCTAATACATAAACAATATATTGAAAATATAATATTAAGATAAAACATATTTTTTTTCAATTTTGTGAAGAAATATAAGTTCGCTAGTATGATATAGACTTAAAATACACATAAGTATATAACCGATCCTTTAATTGATTTCTATTTCTAATTTTTTTATATGTTTTTTTTGCTCATTTGAACTATATATCTTAATCTAGTATTTTATTTTTTGTTTTTTTCCGAATCTATATAAATTAAGTATATGAGTTTTTTTTTTCATGTTTTAACTTAGATTCAATAATATTATTTTAATGCTTATAACGAACTATATACTTTAACATCAAAAAAATTTAATTTCACTCGTAATCCCCTAAAAGTACTGATTTTCCACTTGACCCCTTAGAATTTAGTTAACAAATAGCTCAACTTTAAGGGTTTTTTTAGTATACTTTATAATTATATAAATGAACATATTATATATATGAATATGCAAATATAACCCATAATATATTATATTAAATAGTAAAACAGAATAAAAACGTAGAAAATGAACCATGTGTATTCCAATTCATGATTTTTTTTTTTAGCGTTTTAACTTATTTGGAAAGAAACAATCAAAACTGTAAAAAATGAACCATGTCTACTCCAAGTTCATGAATTTTTTTTAGCATTTAAACATATTAGGAAATTTTGCGCTACACAATAAATATTCGATATTTGCACAAGAACACCAAAAGTTAGAAGGGCTTAAAATGACACTTATGGACCTTGTAAAAATTATTAAAATGTTGATGAGGGTGCAAAATGCAGCTGTCATGTAAATTCAAGGAGGTTAAGTAGAAAATTTTTATTTTTAGGTGCCAAAAATTAAAAAAAAATTGTGGGGCAAAATGTGAATTATCCTAAAAAAGATGTATGTGAGTTTAAACTAAATACTAACCTAAAGAAACATGGATCCAAAAACTAAGCTGAAAAAATAAAGTATATGGAAAATGGAGTTAGTATATCAATTATTTTATACATATAATTAAAGTAAATCAATTTACATCATTCATAAATTATTGAGAAAATCTTTAGAATGTCAAAAGTAAAATACAGAGTTAACAGATCCACAACAAAAAAAGATATAAAAGTTAAAAATTATTGAAATCATTCGTAAATTATTATGGAATTCTTTAAAATATTCATGATGCAATGATAAGAAAATCCAACTAATAAAAAATGATAAGAAAATAAAAAATTATCAATAAATAATTTATTTAGGGTGAGTTTGGCCCAGCGGTGGGAGCTCTTAAAAGCACTTCTAGATCTCCATTGTGATTTTTGAAGTGTTTGGCCCCAATTATAGAAATTGTTTTTAGTCAATCTTGATTTTAATGGTGTTTGGCCCCTAATATCATAATCACTTTTGGGATCTCCAGAAGCTAAAAATCAACTTATTTTAGAAGCTACTAAAGTGTTACTTTTGCAAAAGCTATTATCCAAAAGCAATTATTTTATAATTGAATTTTATCATAATCAATTATTGCCAAAATCCATTTTACTAAAATTAATTCTCCTATAATTGATTTTCAAATCGCTAGGCCAAACTCACCCTTAGTTTTAAGTAATACAAAGGTAATATTCCATTTACACGAAAATCTGGCAAATAAATGCTCACGTACATACACACTGTATATATACATTTATTTGAGTGTATACTTGTGTCATACAAATTAAAACAATATTGGATGATATTTCAAAAGAAATTTATTTAATATAGAAAAAGAAAATGAAATGAACACAAAATACATATACAAATCCAGAAAAACTATAAATATAATTAAAACCTTAACATGAACCAAGTAGAAATGAATAATATATAATAAAAAGTAAGGGAAAACATAAGAAACTTCATAATATGAAAACACTAAAAAACATAGATATACTTCATCTTATTGATAATCTTATATGAGAGTCCAACTCAGAAATAGAGTAAGGAATTCAATAGGGGAAAAAACATAAATATAAAAATATAAATCTAAAAAAATTAAATATAATAAAAACTTAACATGAAGCTAGTAAAAATGAACAAAGTATAATAGAAAGTAAGAAAAATCATATGAAACTTCGGAATGTAAATATAAAAAAAAAAGATCTAACCAAAATTAAGAAATTAAATTAATACACTTTATCTTATTGATAATCTTATATGAAAGTCCAACTCAGAAAAAGAGTATGGAATCAATCATTTGAAAAAACAATAAAAACATGGTATATATATATATATATATATATATATATATATATATATATATATATAGGGGGCCGTTTGGTAGGGTGTATGGGATTAAGGTGGATTAAATCAGAGCCGGATTGAAAGCCATATTAAAAATACGTTTGGTAGATTTGATTGAGTCATATTACATTAAAGCAATAAATTGTAATATGTTTGGGGAAATTGTGAGTTTAAGCAATATTAATATATTTTCACTACTTAATTGAACATATTATGTTAGTTAAAATATATCAATTCATCGAAGCCATTTGTATATTTCGTATAAGAGTAAGAGTTGATTTATAGTTCGAATGCCTCCATGTTAATTGTAAATTGATATAGATTTTAGTTTGTGATTTATTTATGTAGAATGTATTTCCATTTTCAGATATTTAAGAAGAATTTATGATATTTAATGATATGTTAAAATAGGTAATATGTAAATATGAGGTTATAAGTGACATTTCATCTAATTCATATTCACCCGGATTAACTAATCCACCCATGCCTGGGTGGATTATAATCTAGTCTTAATACCGGGTCATATGGATTTAATCCATTTGACCCGACATTAGATCAATGCCACCAAACGTTGTATTATCCCATATTAACACATATAATATGACCTAATACCCCCTATATGTCCTACCAAACGGCCCAATAGTGTATAATATAATAAATGTGAGTAAATCAATTTCAATGAATAAATTTTATTAATTATTGAATTGATAGTAAATTTAGAAATATATTTTAGTTCAAAGATCGAGTTTCAACCAATCAATTATTTTAAGGAATACAAAATCTTAAAAGAATTATTTTTTGTAATAATTCTAAGTTCTTTCCTAATTATTATACTAATTGTAGTTAAATCCAATATATATACAAAATATATATGGAAAAAGAACATGCACGTTCTTTCCTCAAAGGCAATTAGCCTATTACCATATATTATTTTGCCAATTAGCTTAAATTATGCAATTTAGCAGTTCTTGATATTGTCTTTACCCTATTAATTAAAAGTATGCATACAATAAATGCAATTTATATAGTTACCTATCCAAAGAAATTAAGACAATTAATAAAATAGAAAATTAGGATTTTGGCCAAAAAAATCAATTGAGGTCAAAAACCACCCTTCAAATATATATATATATATATATATATATATATATATATATATATATATATATATATATATATATATATATGTATTAGATTAGATATTATATGATTTTAAAATTGTGTTCTATTGGAGCATGGATGATGTAGAATGTAAATTTTTATTCCACATGTAAGAAACTTCATTGGTCGTCTGAACCACGTGTGTTTGATGACGTGGTGCAACAGTTATACTAAGTATTTTCTCATGTCGGAAAGCCCCCACATTATCTTACATATTTAAGGTGAGTTTGGGCGACTGGAAAATAATTTTGTAATAATTGATTTTTATCATAATTATTTTTTATAATAATTAAATATTATAAACATGATTATAGAATAATTGATTTTGTACGATTGTTTTTGCAAAAGCTACACTACTTTTGTTGCTTATGGAAAAAACATGATTTTTTGTGATTGAAAATCTGAAACTTGATTATGATAATGGGATGAAAAAACGCAAAAGATTACGATTGACCAAGAGTGATTACTATTGAGGAGGTGAAAAGCTCTTAAAATCATAGAATATACAAAAGTATTTTTGACTGCTCTAATACTTGTAAAAAATATATCATAGGTTTCTAAAATGTTTGATTGGGGTTGCTCGAATTTAAAATTTTAATTGTTGCTGATGTGTTATTTAAATTTTGTAATGTATGATGATATAAAATTAGCGGTATATTTAAAATTATATAAATTAATTCATAAAATAAAATGAGAATAAGTTATACATTCGATCTCTTTTTAGGACATCACACAATTATTATAGAATTTATAGTTAGTGATGTTAATTGAAAGGTTTTTAACCATTTATAAAAAATAAAAATAAAATCTGCAGTATTTTTTTATGAGAACTTCTACATTATTAGATACTTTAAAATTATCATGTGAAAAGTTTTATCACGTTTGTGTAATTGTGTTGATTCAAAGTTATAATGTATTACAATGTAATATAAACTTATCGGTATTTCCAAAACTGAGAATCACGTATAAAGGAATGAGAATAAGTTAGAATTTTGACCTATATTTAAAACATGTAATTTTCATAAAATCTATAGTAATCGATAATTACTGAAAGCTTTTGAACCATTTTAAAGATATAGCACAAGAGTCGACGAGACAGTAGCATGTCGGCTAAAGTTGAGATTCCATAACTAAGAGGTCATGCGTTCAACTTTCACTAGTGTGTGTATTTCTCTAGTTTAATACTAGGTTTTCTAATTAGCTTATCTTTGATCTTTGAGACTAATGAAATAGGTTTGCATAGATTTCTTGATCCGGTAATTGATGTAATAATGACGTATTCACCCTCTCAAAAAAAGAAAAAAAAGATATTGCAAAAGATTGTCGATTACATTATCCGAAAGGTCTCGTAACTCCTATGTTGAGCGAAAATCTAAAGTTATCATGTGCAAAATTTATAACATTTGCGTTAAAAAAAATGGGGCATATATTTCCATTTTTTAGAAAGAAATTCTTGTTTTACGATACCTTAAAAAGGGTATATGAGTAAAAGTTTAGAAAAAGAGAAGTAAATTTTTAAAACTTTTGTTCATTAGGCCATCTCCAGCAAAAGCATGCAATAGCCCCCTCCTGCCTGCTTGCCTGCCTACCTGCCTTGTCTAGTCTGTCATCTCCAACCGAACCAACAATCCAAACATTTAATTCAATTTCAAACTTTCCTCACTCTCACTTAACAATAACAATAACAATAACAAGGCATTCAAAAATAAAAAACGAGTAAACATAATTAATGGAAAATAACAACAATTATTATTAATGCACTTGGAGTGAAAAGAAAAACAACTATTACACACTAAAACAAAACATAATTTTCAAGGGAAACACTAACAATTAAACAATAACTATATTTTTTTAAAACTAAGTCGTAATTTATCAAAATACACCCAAGTTTTTAAGAATTTTTATACAAAAAATTTAAGGATTTTTACACATATACATGTTTTTTTTTTAAAAAAAGTGACCAATTAATTTTTTCATACACACACACACACATATATATATATATATAATTAATATAATTTATTTTTTTAACACATTTTAAATTAATTTTTAAAATTAAAAATTAAAAAAAAATATAGGGTGGCCGCCATTTGTCCTGGCCTTGGCAGGCAACCATTGCTTGCCTGCCTAGTTGCCCCCCGGTTGCCCTGATGCCCGCTTGCCCTCCGAAAAAATTTCCATTTCCAGTCGACGACTGCCCTCATGCATGCATGCCCTCTTCAGCTGGAGATGGCCTTACTTTTGGATAAATTTGGCCTCATGTGCATTTTACACCTCATAAACGATCAATTTGGCATCAAAACTTAAAAATGATAAAATACACCTTCAAATTATGTTTCACTAGGCAAAATGTGGGTGTTTGACACTTTGCACCCTTAAAATAGAAGAAATAGGCACTAATCACCTCCAAACTTAAAATTAGCATATTGCACCCTCAAAAGTCATTAAATATAGTAAATCGCACCCTCCTCTTCTTTCCGGCCAAAACATCCACCTGAAAAACAATTCTGGAAGGGCAAAACCGGCACTTCAATAAATGCTTATTTTCCCACCAGAAAGAAAGTCAAGTGATTGCATTACAAAAGAATTATCCTAATGTCAATATTCAATTGCTCAAGTCAACACTCTTCCTCACTATCTTTCTTCTCAAAACCTAAAACAGAGCACATACGAATTAATACAGAAATATAGAGCATAATTGAGAACCTGGACAGTTTAGTTCGAAAATTAATTGACGAATGCTCATTAGTACTAACTATGGCTGTCAATGGGTCGAATTCTGGTCGGATCTAGCTCGTTCAGATCCGGTTTCATTTATATCGAATTATGTCATATTCGGATTGTGTTCGGACTATGTTTGGATCTAGATTTTAAATCCAATGGATCTTGGTCGGATCTGACCGGATATATGATCTTTGACGGATCCAATAAAATTTTCATTTAAAAAATTAAATTAATTTTTTTTCCCTAAAACAAGTTTATTAACTTTTCAAATTTATTTAATTTTAGCACATATTCAAACTTTCTTTACTATATTCATATTTGTAGATGAAGATATTAGTTTAAATAAATTTATAAACGAGTTATAAATTACTATCTTCTTAAATTGACGGTGAAATATTATTAATTATACTAACTTTTATAAAACATTCGGTATATATATCATTCTTTTTATTTATTATCGGATACGGATCTTTAACGGATCGGATCAACTTAAATCTATATTCGCTCCATGTGTTTTAGATTACGGATATTTATAATCGGATCAGGTCCATCGAATCTCTAATCAAACAATTATCCTAATAAATTGGATCGGATTCGAACGGATCCAAATTAAAATCCGCCCAATTGAAAGTTCTAGACTACTGAAAAAACACAGAGCATATACAAAAGAAAAAAAGTATTATTTTATGTATGATAAAATAATAATAAAATACTGATCAATTTGCGTTCAATAAATTAAGATTTCTCGTGTTATTCTAAAAAGAATTTCAAATTTTCGTGTTCTGGTGGCCATTATAACGTGCACTGTGCAACAAAATGTAAGAGCAAAATCTAGGGTGTATGTGGATGAGTTTTGGTCCGGTCTCGCGAGTTTCGCGAGACCGAGCCAAAACCCTTTTAAATGAGTTTTCGCAAAACCCATAAAATCATCAAAAACCTATTCAGAAACTCACACTTAAACTTTTCAATCCTATAAAACATCGATTTGACACCTACCAACTACTTTTTCACCAAATTCTCACTAAAAAAGACATTGATTTGACATCTACCACCTACTTTTTCCCCTAAATCCCAACATCCAAACCCAATCCAAGTGAGGTTCAACTTATTCAAACCACAAAACCCAACAGTCAAAACTCATCCAAATGAGGTCTCAAAGGTTTTCTCGAAACCACAAAAACCATTTTTTTAAACCGAGACCCGCGAAACTGAGCCAAAACCCATCCAAACAAACCCTAGATTCTAGACATATATTCCTATTTTTCTCTTAAAAAAAAAAAAGTATAGGGCCTGTTTGTTTGGCGTTTTCCAATTTTTTTTCGTGTTTAAAAAATACCAATTTGTAGATATGCATCAAAGTCAAACAAGCCCATAGATTTTTGCATCAATCAAACAAGACACATTCTCCGATGCTACTGCTGCCGAAACTTGTGCAATTAAAGAAGCTATGCTCATCATCAATCAAGCTCGTTGCATGTTTTCTATTTTCGAAAGTGACTCAATCAATGCCATTCTTATGATTACCACTCCTACTCCTGTCTTCGAATGGTCAAGCAAGACTGACGTCCTCTTTGCTCGTCAAATCCTTGGTTTTTGGCCCAAATGGAAAATCAAGAAAGTCCCAAGACTTAGAAACAAGGCCGCCCATAACTTAGCAAAATGGGGAAAATCTTGTAATTGAAATGGTTGTGTTCCACTTTCCCTCATTCCCCCCATTGTTTTTTGTGATTCCGGTAGCCCAAAAACAACTGTAACTATTGACTTTGATCCGTTTTATGATTAAGTTTTATTTACCAAAAAAAAAAAAATTGATATAAAAATAAAAAATCTGGACATAGACAAAGCTATACAAGGTCAAGTAATCAAGTCAAACAGAAAACGCGTTCCAATATTCAATCAATTTATCTTTCTTCATTCTTGACTTGTTGCCGTGCAATTCCCTCTGGCACTTTCAACAAGTCCTCACAAATTCATTTTTTATTTATTAAATCCATAAATTAGCAGCCACCATTCAGTCCCATCAATTCAACCTTGAAAAAACCCACCACCACCGTCAACACCGCCGGGAAATCCCGCCGCCATGGCCAATCCATCTCATCTTCTCCCACTTCTTCTTCTCCTCCTCCTCCTTTACTTCGTCAAACATTCTCACTCCCAACAAAGCTACGTCAACAACAGACAACTCGACTGCGACCAAAATTACACAACTACCCTCGGCTTCCTCTGCAACTCCCCTGCCACCACCTGCCCCTCTTTCCTCACCTTCCGATCCACCCCCACTTACAACAATCCCCCCACCATTGCCTACCTCCTCTCCGCCGATGCTTCCCGTATCGCCGCCGTCAACAACATCTCCACCGTCGACCCCCTCCCAAACGACACCCTTTTAATCATCCCCATCAACTGCACCTGCTTTAATAGTACCTACTACCAACACAACGCCTCATACGTCCTCCAACGCCAAGGGGAAACCTACTTCACCGTCGCAAATGACACATACCAAGCCCTCACCACATGCCAATCACTTGAAGCTCAAAACCGGTATAATTTCCGCAGCCTCGTTCCGAACTTAAACGTCGCCATTCCTATCCGTTGCGCTTGCGTGACTCCGAACCAGACGCGTTCGGGATTCAATTACCTCCTCACGTACCTCGTGCGTCAGGGTGATAGCTATGAATCGATCGCACTCGCTTTCTCAGGCGCCGGGGCGACCGTGCAGGGTATACTCGACGCGAACGAGTTATCGGCTAATAGCCTCATTTTTTTCTTTACTCCCATTCTTGTGCCCCTCACAAGAGAGCCGACATCGGAAAACATCAACACCGCGGCTTTGCCGTCACT
This sequence comes from Penstemon newberryi var. newberryi, assembly GCA_030819805.1. Taxonomy (NCBI): domain Eukaryota; kingdom Viridiplantae; phylum Streptophyta; class Magnoliopsida; order Lamiales; family Plantaginaceae; genus Penstemon; species Penstemon newberryi. The sequence continues at coordinate 17,134,339 of JAUALY010000001.1, forward strand.
TCCTCCTACCTCCCCGACTCTTCCCACCACCCCGGCACAACAGATCAACGGCGGATCTAATTCTCGTAGGATGGTTTTCGTGGGGGTGGGAGTCGGAATTGCGGTTTTGGTTCTTGTTTTGCTTTCTTCGCTAGCTTGGTGTTTTATCCGGCGGCGCAAGTCTGCGTCTCCTCCGGCGAAGGAACATTCGTCCGGAGAGTTGGCCACGACGTGGCAACCGTTGTCGATGTCACCAGAAATAATCCCGCAAAATTTTATCGATTCTCTGACTGTGTACAAATTTGAGGACTTGGAGAAGGCCACGGGATCGTTCTCGGAAGCGAACAGGATCGGGAAATCATCGGTGTACCGCGGGTTGTTTAACGGAGATGATGCAGTGGTAAAGATAATGAAAGGGGACGTATCGCGGGAGATCGATGTACTAAGGCAAATAAACCATTCTCATATAATCAGGCTTTCTGGTTTCTGTTTGCACGACGGTATCACCTACCTCGTTTACGAGTATGCGCAGAAAGGTTCCCTCAATGAGTGGCTCCGGCCCTCCAATACCACCGTTGTTAAAGGCGGTGATGAGTACGATTCCCATCTGCTTGATTGGAAACAGAGAGTTCAGATTGCTTACGATGTAGCGGATGCGTTGAATTACCTCCATAATTTCACCAGGCCTCCTTACATCCACAAGAACTTGAAGAGCAGCAATGTGCTTCTTGATGCCAACATGAGAGCCAAGGTTGCCAATTTTGGCCTGGCCAGGAGTTTGGGCAGTGAAGATGATCCAATTGTGACGAGACATGTAGAGGGTACCTACGGGTATATGGCTCCCGAGTACATAGAGAACGGATTAATTACTCCGAAACTAGATGTTTTTGCTTTGGGGGTGGTGATTTTGGAGCTTTTATCAGGGAAGGAGCCTATTATGGACAAAAGAAAAGATGATGAAGAGGGTGAGCAATTGTTGTTGTGGAAAAAGATTGAAGGGGTTTTAGCTAGAGAGAATGTGAGAGAAAAGTTGAGAGAATTTGTGGATCCATTGCTTGGAGAGGAGTACCCACTGGACCTGGCCTACTCCATGGCTCAACTTGCTAGGAGATGTGTCGCCCACAATCTCAATGAACGTCCGACTGTTTCTGAGGTGTTTTTTGCTCTATCGAGGCTCCTTTCGTCCTCTATGGATTGGGACCCTTCTCATGAACTTCAACAATCTACATCCTTCAGCCTCAGCGATTAGAAAGGATTATGTATATATCAAAGTGAAGCAAAATTCGAAGATTATGTTATCAAGATGAATAAGTTTATATCGTATCTTCATTTGTACATAAAAATAAAGGCGGAAGAGAGAATAATGTCAATTTATTCACGAGAAACAAATGGTCATTAACACTTCTTTTCTATTAGTCTTACGATAGATGATCAAAAAAGTAAAATGAGGGATAAATAACCTCGTGTATATTCGGTCCAACATGAAATTAAAACCTACTAAACACGAAATTAAGCATTTATACTTGTACATCTTCATTTTGTTGCCTGAGCAATTATATTACTTATTGAACTTTCTTGCTCCTTAGCCACCTCCACCAGAGAATCCTATGAACAAATAGGGAAGTAATTAGGGTATACCTTTTTTTATGGTAAATGCACTGAAACTGTAATTTGCATACCTGAGCAGCTATTAGACGTGCAACAGTTTTCTTACTCGACTCTTGAAGTTCACCAGCAATCAGAATTTCGTCCAATACAAAATAAGCCTGCACAGTTAGACAAACAAAATAGAGAAACAAAGACCACATAAGCACGATTTGCCAAACACAGTTATTAGAGTTTAATAGAAGAATCTTTCAATCATACTGTGTTGTCATACTATAAATTCATAGATAAAACTCTCCAAAGGTTTAAGAAGCAATCGAGTCCAAAAGATATACCTTATGGAAATTAAAGATTAAATCCAGTTCGCAGACCTAGAGAAACACGATAAAAGTTTATTCAGTATGAGATCACAAAGTAAACTAATAACACAACATATACAGTAAATATGTGCTTCAAAAAATTTCAGCCTCACACTTCCAAAGTAGCGGTCTAGTATCTCAACAAAGTGGTGGATGATTTCAAGGATCTCCAACTCGTTATCATCTTGGTCAACACACATGCAGAAATAAAGGCTGGCATATCTGCAGAATATGCAATAAATGCAAAGAAATTAACTTCTCATGCCGCAAAGTTTGTAGTAAAAATGTAATAGGCATATTACCTTTTGTAAACAACTTTAAATCCCCTCCACTCCACAAAATTACATAGCTTAGGGGCTCGGGTGAGAATTGTACCACTAAGCTCCCGGATAATCTTCAGAAAGTATGCAGAGAATGAATACCCACCCCACAAGAAAAGTCAAAGCAGGTAATCCAGAGAATGAAAAGGGTTGAAACAACATAATGGAATTCTTCCTCAAAACAGAAATCAAGTTGGAAAAACTAACCTTTGTTCTTTCCTTTTGAGTATAAGGTGAATACCATTTCGTTAACCTCACTTTCCCTTGTCTGCTAATGAGAAGAACAAAGTGAATCTGAAATGAAAAACACGAAGCTTTGGTCACTCCGCAAGAGCATGACAATGAATGCTACTGTAAAACATCAGTTACAATCACGACGACTTGGCTAATACATAATGCAATTTGAATGTTCCTAAAAAATGAATTCCATTGACAAAGTACGAAGCGGAAGAATAGGTAGGAACCTGTATTATCGAGAATCCGTAAATGACATATTAGTTAAAAACTAGAGATGCCATATACTGGCTGAAACTTCACAACATCTTACTTAATTGATTGTCAAATTATCCTGTTTGACGGTACTCCATGATCGGAGGCAAATTACTGTTCAGAACTTGCTAACAAGGCACTGAATTTTTTTTTTTTTAAAAAAAAATTCAATCTTCCGCGGTGAAAACTAGTATAAGCAGTGAAACTACTTAATTTTTCTCTTTGATTTTTTGTTAATCTAGGTATACCCAACTCATTAAGCCCCATTCGATGATCGAAGCAGCAGATTCAAATATTTCCAGAGAGTAAGGGAAATTGGGGGAAAAAGTAACAAATTCAAGGGCGGTAAGAATGAAAACAAATCTAACAAATTACAACAAATGTAAGTAGATCGATCGGGAGCGGGGATAAGGTGGATCTGATAGTCGATTAATACTAAAGGGCGATGAGAAGTCGAGGGTTTCGAATTCAAACATACGCAGATCAATAAATACACATTACAAAAATAAAACCAGCTCAAGAAAATAGAAATTCAGAAATTGACGATGAATTTCGAAAGTTACCATGGCTGAGACGAACAGGTAGAATTCCGCGCCTTCTTCTCTACTTCTCTTCTTATTGTGAGACTGCTCTAAAATGGGAAGAGTCAAATTGCAGCTTGCCGATCTTAAGGAATATTGCACTTTACCTCCTAGAAAAAAAACTAAAGTTATCTATAGCCCCCTTAATTTTATAATATAACGGAAATAGCCTCTAAAGTTTTAAGAAGTACTAAAACATCCATTACTGTTAAGAACCAGTTGAACAAATAACGGAAAGCATATAAAGAAAATACTTAATCAAAATGAATGAATCAACCAATCATAATTTATTTAATGATTAAAAAATTTAAATCTATTTAATGTTATGTAGCAAAATTCATGATCAATTTCTGAATTCTGAGTTCATATACTTTCTAAAATTTAGTAAACAGTATTTTAATGTTATTGCTCCACAAATGAAGCTAAATTATTTTATTTTTATTCATTAATAGTCTATTTTCAAAAGAATACAAAAACATAAAACAAAGATAATCAAGAAAAGTAAATTAAAAGTAGATTACCAAAGACTAGATTAGATATAATGATAATTTTACAACGGGATAATTACATTTGTACCGCAAGGATGGTGAAAATAGAGATACACCCCAGAAGGTTTAAATAGTTATCGATCTTCATTCATCAAATACAAAGACATTTTTACCCTTCGCCTATCATTAAAATTACTATTAAAGATATTGAAATTTTAAAATGAGAAACATTAATCCTTAATTTGGTTAAACTAACTTGTTCAATATTAGTAACAAATACACTTTATCATGGCATGTATGGTACATAATATAGATATAATATAAAGAGGGTATATTTATCCTAATTTATTGGTCAAAGTTCACCAAAATTCATTAGTAAAATAGGCATTTCATTTAGAATTGAAACTTAAAGTGAGTGATGTGTTTGTAATTATTGAACCTTCATAACGTGTATCTGTAATTTCATCAAATCTCAGGGTATATAAATGTAAATTAACCTTTTGCAATTTCATTTAAAAATGAGATAATAAAACAGTAAAAATTGCACATGTTTTCCTCTTCAGAAATGAGATCAGCCGGTGTAAAATTCTGATCCATTAATCATAAATGGAAAAAACCTTAAAAAGCTAGATGTATATTTTTGGCTCATAAGAATCCCTAAATAAAACCAGTATCTCTATACAACATTACAATCTATGAACTGGAAAACTCCATGAATGATTGTCTTGAAAAAACATGCTTATGATAATTACAAGAAAAATAATCTTAATAAAGCACTCATACTTACAGAAGAACAAAAACAAAAAACAAAATTCAAGCACCCCATCTCCTCTCAGCTATTTCTTTATGAATTAAATACCGAAACGATGAGCTCTGCTCTAGCCAATACACGTATTTCTCAGGTCGACTCTTTACACATATTTTGATATATTTCTGTTGAATGCCGGTTAGGAATTGACTAACCATTTCCAAAAGTGCAGCCATGCCGAGTGACATATCTTTAGCAAAGTAGCACAGGATTTTCGGCAGGTATATCTTTGTTTCTTTATGAATGTAAACTGTAGCTTGTATAAACTCTTCTTTTGCAACTTTCAGTTCATCAAATACATTGTTTGCTGTGTATACTCGAACCTGCAATTCATTTGGCCAAATGGTTTTAAAAAAGAAATTGCTCTCTTTCAAGTAGTGTAAAGGAGGAATGCATTACCGCAGGATCAGAGTATGCCCCTGAGCAAAGCGCGAAATGAACTAGTGGTTCGGGATATTCAATGGCATAAGGGTGTTTAATTGTTCCGGTCTTGAACTTCTTTCCCGGAGATAGAAGTGTCTGAAGCCACTGCATTTGTAACAGTCATGTGTCAATAAGGGGCTAAAACGTATAAATTGGAGATTGTTTAGAATTCTAAACATTATGGTCATGGTGTGAACACGTTGCTGTTTTCTAATATTTCGATATTCAAGAATTTGGGGTTACTTAAACCGTACAAGCCAAAGCCCAAATGGATACTTTTTTTTCTTTTTTTCAATACACTAGTTTTTCTTTGGTTTTGAGAAAATTAATTCATAGATTTGACATTTAGTGTAACTATTCGTACTTCCGTTCTGCTTTGGAAACTTTGGACAAACAAAAAATTTGCTGCATATACCCTCCTTCTTCCTATTAACTTTGTAATCCAAGTGCTATTTCATGTCAATATTATTAAGAAAATGACTACAGAAGCTATGACAAAGTAACAGGCACATACCGGTGCAGAATAGTGTGATCGGATTCCCAAAATGGAGTTTTGTATGTCATAAGCATTAATGCAATGCCCACCCACATTATAAGCAGCCTAGAGGAAAATTTTGCATATGAAAAGATTAGATTTGGTGATAAAAAATTACGAATGAAAGACTAAACAAATCAAATTTGTATAATACCTTCACAATGGAAGTACTTTTTATATAGTTCTGAGTTCCATATGCTAAATAAGCCTGAAACCAAAATCAAATATTGTATAGGGCATGTGATGAGAATGTTCATAGGTAAGGATAAGTACGATATAATACTTAAATAGGAAGTTTTGCTAGGCATATACATGCATCACCAAGGCATTGTGAATATTGATCCAGAATGCAAGCTTCTCTTCACGCCTCATTTTCTTAGGGTCGACAATCTCAAGACTCTTGACCAGTGACCTGCACAGCTTCAATTAAATGATAAATTAAAACTTATGTAAGGATAACTATGACTTGATATTAAAATGAATTTATAATTATCTTGTTTCATTAGTAAAAAGGTATACTCGAGTTAGTAATAAGATTTAAATATTCAATAGAACTAACAATTCGACCATTATTAAAGAGAAAAGTGTACTTATTTGACCATTTATTACTACAAATTCAAGCTAGCTCCTTTTATGTTCTATGGTGAACAATAGAAAATAACCATGAAACGTGAAATTTTTTTGGTAATTATGAACAAACACCTGAATTTCTGAAGCATTGTGGCAGCATAACTATAACTTTCATCGTCTAAGGATATCTTTAGGACTTCCACCATTGCAGCATATGGTCCATTCTCTTGTTTTGGGCCTTCAAGATCACAATGCTCCGTGACTTCGTCATTACATTGAGGACTCCAACTGCCAGATAAATTTCGAGGAGAAAATGTGCTAGAGGAGCAGAATGACGACGCAGAAGAAGCTGAATAGCCTTTGTGAGTCATTGTGGGGTTGGACAATTTGCAGTATATTGAAGATATACATCTTACAATGTCTTCAGATAGCCTATCTGGACAAATGCGGGCATCATCTATGCAAGAATTTCCAAGATGATCTGCAAGGCTACGGTGCCGAGAATAAACACTCTTCTTCTCCTGCAATTTTTCATCATAGACATTTTATTCAACTAATGGCTTTAGAAAAGAAAAAGGGGAAATCGCACTTTGCACTCTCATGTTTAAGCGGTTTCGCACTTTACTCCGAACCATTTCTCCTTCAGCTTTTTATACTTTTGCATTTCACAACTTTCAGCCGTTTGGTGGTGGCTGTTAAGGAGCTAAGTGCAAAACAATCAAAAGTTTAGGGAGTTAAGTGTAATGTAGTCGAAAGGTTAGGAATAAACTGCATTTTTTCTTTTCATACATGTTTGTTGGTATTCAATTATCATGGGATATGTGTTCACTGTCAACCGGCTGAATATTTTGAAGTGTAGCAATTTAAATAGCTGAGGAGGCGAAGTGAAAATGCAAATGATTAGAAGGTGACGTGCAAAACGATCAATTTTCCCAACAAGCGCATCATTGAGGAACAATAAAGTAACTTTGTCTGAACAAATAGGCTAAAAAAGCTAGCTATATTTAGTAAGTGTAAGAGGTGAGGCATATATACCCTTCCAGACGATGTATTTGGAGTAGCAACTTGAACCAAATCATTTGGGCCAACTAAAGCACTCGTGGGGGAACTTTGATCTTGATGATCAAAATAGTATTTTGTCATTTCCAATTTCGTTACCGGAGATGGTTGATTGAACGAAACTGAAGGATATGTTCTAGTCATTTCTTGTACATGGGTCCCAGGGTTTCCTGGTTTACTAGGAACATGTTGCTTGAAAGTTTTTCGGTAAAGAGAAAGAAGATAACGTTCCAAATGCACTATTTCATCCTCAAGTTTAGTAATTTCTTTCACCAGTTCTGCTGAAGACTGCACCCAAAAGACAATACATTAAAATGGTTCATTTAAGGTCCAAAAACATAGAAAGAGAATGATTATATAGGAATCAGTTTCTTTATATAGCAATTGATACTACTAAGTGTCATTTACAATAGACAATGTTTCATCAAATTACCAAAATTCATTTGCTTGTAAAAACGCTGGCGCTCGTGTTGATACAAAAACCATGAAAATTTTATTTAGTGACCAATACAAAATTAAATCAAATTAAGGATATGAAAATCATATTTTTGGAATCATATCTTAAATCATCAAACATTTCTCGTTCTTTTTTATGCACCAATTACGTCACCAAACACAGCAAATTTATGCATTGCATTAGCATGTTCCAAAAATACCAACTCAATTATATTACTCGACCAGGTATGATTACCTTAGGTGTCGTTTTGTCATCTGAAAGAAGAGAAGTGACCGATTTGCGCTGTTCCTTCCTCAAGCTCCAGTAATTCGATACCTTGTCAATGGACGCTGTCTGCAAACGTAACAGCACGAAATTGCAAGCAATAAAATAAGTACACTTGTAAATAAACAAAATGAATCCACAGTAACAAATACAACATAAGCAATTCTTACAAGTCCAATAACTTCATTATAGGAAGCAAGAAACAATTGCTAAGTAAATTTCAGATAAATATCAAAAGGATTGAAATGAAGAAGCTCTGTATTCAATATATCAGCTAAAATGAAGTAAAAGACACAACAGCTAAAAGGGGGGAAATTACACACAGGATTGAGATGATGAGAAAGTCTTGGCGACTCCATATTCAGTACATATTCCTTGGGCATCTGATCACTGCAACAAAAATGTGTTAAATTGAGGAAAACACTTAACCAAAATTTTTTTTTTGACAAAATACATAAATTAAATAGTGACAGTCCTAATAATCTCACTTATCAAAACCGGAAGCAACAGGAGATGGAAAAACAGAAGGTCCGCCATCCATTTTGTTACTATTTTGGCAAAATCGTTCCATTACAAGCTAAAATCCAAGAAATTGAATTGAATACAGAATACCCATTCATTCATTCATTCAATAACACCAATAATAATACTAATAACAATAATGTGATGTATTTTTCTATTGAAGAATGACAGTACGGCGCTGCAATGCCGCCGGCAAAGGCATAAACTGTGAAAGTAATGATACGGGCTGAAATCTATAACAAAAAAAAAATGGGAAAAAAGGTTTAGAAGCATTAAATGGAGATAACCCACTAAAATTAAAATAAAAAAATGGAGTGGGTGACCAGATATACTATCTATTAGTATAAATGATCACAGATTCAGTCGAGTAATTAATAAACAAATTGAGGAAATAGTAGGTCAATGGCATTGAAGACACAGGACAATAACGAAAATGAAAATTGAGAGAAACAATAATTAATTGGAGTAATTATTATTATTATTGACGGCATCACGCATGGTCCATGAATATTGCTGTGAGGATCATTAGATACTGTGTGGGAAGAATTAAAAAATGGGAAACAAAAATTCAGAAAATTAATTGACTATTACTAATTTATTATTATAAAAATGGATACTCAAGCTCTAGGAGTGAGCGACAGTATCTATTAAAAAAAAGGAATTACTCAAAATTATCCATTAGGTTAGTGTAATTACACTTATGGTCCTCTATGTTTGAGAAATCATATATACTATTAGTTATTTGATTTATTATAGTTATGCCTTATACGGTTTTTTATTGGAAGCGCAAGTTGACGCCACAAAAAAAAAAAAAAAAAAAAAGACAGAAAGACCTGGGAAAAATGTGCTAAAAAAGGGGTTAATATCAGTGATAAAATATGCGGAACGGATTTTCTATCACACATCGGCGTCACACCAATATGTAATTAGCATATGTCTCCCTTGTTGAAATTTATATTTTATATATGAATAAAATTAGTTAAGAGTAAGTGGTCGCGTCTGTTCGATCTGAAGTGGTACCCTTTTGATCGAAACAGTGCAATCCAAACGATCTGTCTCTAGCGAAAAGATATTTTTTGAGTCTATAAATAGGAGACTTAACTTGGCCAATTAAGTATCCTTTTTTCGACAATAATTAGAAATTACTCTCTTATCTACTTTAAATTTATGTCGAATTTTTTGTTTGCTTTGGTTCGCCGTGGGTTCATTATTTGTGCTAAATAATGAACAACAGACTGTTGTATCTTGGGAGACTACCAGGAATCAAAGTGTATGCACCGTGACAGCTTCATAAATATTGTCTTAAGGAAATTGCTTCAGCAAGCCTCAGTCTTATTTCCTAGTTTTCATGTATTGATTGAAGTGTTTGGGTTTATTTCGATCAAAGTAAGTATTTCTTACTAGTTTTTTACATTGATATATAATCTAATTTTTTTTTTATTAAAGTTAATATATGTTAGATTATCTATATTTATTCCATGATGAGATTTAAGTTAAAAATATTTTTAATGAAATATTCAAATACACAGATTGTTAGACACCAACATCCCTCATAAAAGTAATTATGTATCACATAACATATCATAACACTTAATAGATTAAAATAGAAGGTAATTTAATAAGATTCTAAATTAAGCAAGAAGGAGATGACCCAAATAAAAAAGGAAACAAAAATTCATGCGTTTTTTTAATGATAGATCACGCCATGGCTCCTTCTTCTAAACAATCTCAACCAAAGTTTATATGAATATTCAAGTGTTTGTGTCTCAATAGTATTATGTGAAGATATTGCTATAAATACCCTCAAACTTGTGTTATGATCGTGTAATGCAAATATATTCTCATACATTTTCTACAAAAACTTAAATTTGAATTATAATTAGAAGAATTCACAAATTAATTCACACAACATGATCTAATCAATGGGGAAAAAGCAGGCTCTTCAATTGTAGGCCTCATGTTAGCAAACAAAATATTCGAGAACTATCAAAAGTTTTTTTATGATAAAACTTCGTTTGCGATTTTTTAGAAGAAGGAGCCATGGTCTCTATCAAAAAAATCCAGAGATTTAGTTTCATTTTTTTTTTCTCATCTCATTCTTTGTTTAATTTACAACAGATTTTAATTACCTTTCAGTTTTAAAATCTATTAAGTGCGACTATGTTATTTGATGCATAATAACTTTTAGGAGGGAAACACGTGACAATCAATGATGTTAGCATGTATTGTCAAAAAAACAAAGATGTAAGATGGAAATCAAGAACTCCTATAAAATAATGCTTATAATAATAATAATAATAATAATAATTGTGTAGGTGGGGTGGGGTGGGAAGTGAAACAAGTAAACCAATAACTAACGAAAATTAATTAAAGAGAAAAAACATGATCATAAATTGAGGGGTCGACTCTGTTTCTATCTTTATCGGCAACGGAAGAGAGATGTAACATTACGCCTACTCCCCTCCTAATCAACTAACTAATTACAAACAACTAGTACGTAGAAAAGTGGTTAAATTAATATTAATTGCGATAATTCATTTATTAATTAATTATTATATATCTCTTACGCACACACATGTAACGGCAAAAGGGTGTTCTTGTTGATCTGAATACGTTGCTTTTGGCATAAATTAATGGAGAATCAATCGCATAAATATATATATACGTTGACTATTATTATCATAACTACATGACACTGGCATGAAACCAAATTAGTTAGACTTAGACCTATCTACTTCAATTTAGTTCTTTTGGAGCTATTAGAAATTATTAAAAACTGATTTTATTTTGGAAAAACTAAGGAATAAAGGTTGATGAATATTGAATGCGACTATAAAATTTCCTTTCCAAAGAGAGAGTAACAACTTTTATCAAATTAAAGGACCATTTATTCCACATTTCAGATGTCAAAAATTCCGAGTAACACTATAAACATCACAGTTATTATTCGGTAGAAGACATTGAAAATTATATATATACTTCTTCCGTCCCATTTTTTTTATTCATTGGTACAGTTGATCAGTCAACTTGACTAAGTTTATAAAAATTGTAATAAATAATTTAATTAATATATTTCACTAATAAGTTGATAATATAATATAATACCACATATATTAATATTTAAAAGGTTTAATATATCACAAATGTGAATAATTTAACATGATAAGTCACTTAAAAGATTGAAAAGTTTGACCGAGTTCTGTAGCTAATGGAGTAAAAAAAATGGGACGGAGGGAGTACTATTTAGCAACAATATTGAACTTACCAATTTTTTGCTTCTAATCTTTCACGCCACAATTAATAATGATTCTTTATAAATATAAATACAATTGTGAAAAGAAATGTTGTGGGTGATAACTATTAGTGAGAGATTTAAAATAATACAAAATGTTATATTATCCAAGTCCAAAAGTGATTCACATCATAAAAGCTTAGTGCAATATTCGGAAAAAAAGAAAAAGCGTAAGTATACGTGACATTAATAATTAGAAATTGTAGTAGCTATAACAACATTGTTGTTGTTACTATACACGTATTACCTAAGATCATCTCCAATGGTAAGGGCCGGGGTGGGCGTAAAATGAGTTTAGTGGTGAGGGGGAGGGGAGAAGCATACCCTTGGCTTCCCTCAGTCGGCAACACTTGCTGCACGGGCACGTGCAAAAAGCAAGTAGCGCCACCTGCTTCTTCACCCCGTTTTTAATTTTTTTTTAATTCTTATTTTTTAAATTCCAAAAAAAATGTTTTTTTTAAGTTTAACTTAAATGAAAAGGTTTATTTTCAAATTTTGTGTATGATTTAATAAAATTATATTTTAAATTAAATATTTAACATTATTAGGTTTAATTTTAAAATTTTCTAATAATTTAGACAAATTAATCAAATTTTAGTTTTATTTTAATCTAATAATTGAGCTTTAATACGATTCGAACTCGAGTATAGCTTGATATATATTTTAATACGAATTTTCAAATTTTAATTTGTTGTGTTAGTTGGTGTCATTGTCCACTTTCCTTCAAATTAAGCATTTATTATTATTATTATTATTATTATTATTATTGTTATTGTTGTCATTTATGTATTATTATTATTATTATAGTGAGAGTAGTAGTGGAAAAAAAAAAATTCATGCCCTTAACCATTCAAGACGAGGTAGGAAGCGAGAAGGGGATGGGAAAGGAGGAGCATGTCCCAAGCCATTGGAAATGGCCTAATATCCATGAGATTAAAAATATTATAATTTAGTAAATAATAGTATATAAATAATAATAATTTTCATTTAACATTTTGATACTATACATTGTTTTGCATGTTTGATGGGTTGTCCCATGAAAATTAATAATCATTATGCTAAACAGTCCACATTAATTGCTTGATTGGACAAATTTTCCATGTTTGATTTGATTTATTGCAAATGTTTATCCCATGATAATTTGATCAATTATGGTGTGATTAGTTGAGGGGAGCATCTTCATATTAATATCTTTCGACCAAAAAGGTTGTACTATATTCAATCACAATTCTTATGGGACCCATCTTCTTTATTACCAGAAAGGCAGAAACCGGTTGTCTAGGGTAATATTGACATTTGAATACATTCCAGGGACCTCTTTGTATTTTCATCACTTGTCACTATTAGGTTTACAAAAGATGCAGGCTTCTAACAATGGGATTGTCCACCGGCCCAAGAGGCTTATCAAGCCCAATCAAATCTTATATTGACAAGCCCAATCAAGCTTCATAAACTAGCCTCAACTCTTGTACTTATTGTATATTTGTATATTTATTGCTAATTGTTAGTTTATAAAAATGATGTGAAAATTTATATTAAGAATACACCAAGATATATTTTATTTTCAAAATAATAATCAATTATGCATTGATATGCATATTGCATATGATGACCTTAAAAGAGCAAAAGATCGATGATAATTGATATGACTAGGAACATTTATGTTGCGAGTCAAAATTCTTATTCAGACTTGAATTGATAAAATACGTCTAATTTGGAATAGGTGTCACACCTACATCTAACTTCAAAATTAATATAAATATTGCATTTTTAATGGAACGAACGTTTTGAATTCAGTCAAACATGATCGATCTATAGGCCAACTATCAACGTCGTTCTATCAATTGCATGCCTAATTCCCTGTCCTATCAAACACGCAAACATCAAACCCACATGCGCTTGCATGGAAACCAATTGTCTTTGTCTATGTTCTTCCTCTTTAGTTTCTTTTCTTATATATAATATAAAAAAATGAAAATGAATTATTGGTGGGCGCACCCGCACGCATGGTCACCATGTGGGCCCCGAATTAGCAAACACTCAATTTTAGGGTGTATGTCGATGGATTTTGGCCGGTCTCGTGGATTTCGTTCGCGAGACTGAGCTAAAATCTACTCAGAAACTTATACTCAAACTATTCAAACCTATAAAACATTGATTTGACACCTATCACCTATTTTTTTCCCAAATCTCACTAAAAAAGACATTAATTTGACACCTACTATCTATTTTTTCTCATAAACCCCAACATCGAAACTCAATTCAAGTGAGGTTTCAACTTATTCAAACCACAAAATTCAACAGCCAAAACCCATCCAAATGAGGTCTCAAAGGTTTCATCGAAACTACCCAAACCATTTTTTTTAAACCGAGACCCGCGAAACCGAGCCAAGATCCATCCAAATAAACCCTTAGGGTGTATGTGGATGGGTTTTGGCCCGGTCTCGCGGGTTTCGCGAGACCGAGCCAAAACCCCCGCGAGACCGGGCCAAAACCCTTCCAAATGAGTTTTCGCCAAACCCATAAAACCATCAAAAACCTATTCATAAACTCATATCCAAACTCTTCAAACCTATTAAACATTGATTTGACACCTACCACCTACTTTTTCCCCCAAATTTCACTAAAAAAAATATTGATTTGACACCTACCATCTACTTTTTTTCCTAAACCCAACATCCAAACCCAATCCAAGTGGGGTTTCAACTTATTCAAACCACAAAATTCAACAGCCAAAACCCATCCAAATGAGGTCTCAAAGGTTTCATCGAAACCACCCAAACCATTTTTTTTAAATCGAGACCCGTGAAACCGAGCCAAAACTCATCCAAATAGACCCTTAGTTCTTGAATCCTTTTGCATTTTTTTTTTAAAATTTTGAACTAATGCAATTTGAATAAAAAGAAATCCGTGAGATTGAATCGAATTAAAAGGTGAGCGACAACCTCAATTTATTTATCCATATGCATTATTGAGTTTTTGGCTAATTAAAATTTTCAAAAAGTGGCCAAGTGCCAAATATAGACAAAATCTTGATAATACTGAAATAAAGTTTGACATGAGATGACAACAATGTTTTGTCTTCTATTTTTTAATTGTTAGTCTCCCATAATGTGCGTGGTATATGCTTAATTTACATACTACTTAATTAATATTTAACTTCATTCCACCATAATATTTTTTAAGAATCATTCCACCATAAATTAAAATATTCATTTTCATTATTCTTGAAATATTCAATTTCATGAGTTCAAGACTCTTGACATATTTATAATGAATCTTCTACACTATTCTTCTGAGTGTTATATATGACAGAGTACGTACTAGATCTCAATTATATATATATACTTTTAAACTTGTTTCCATTTTATATCATTAATCAATTATTAAACTTCTACTTTTGTGCCACTATGATTAATTAATATATGCAAGTTCTTTTGCCTCATTTCGTCTTTTAGTTTCTCCATATATTTAGTAAAACTAAATGAAACCAATTAACAAGAAATGACTAATAGTCCTTTATTGCATTCCCCTCTCCATTTATTTTGGTTTACTAATTTTCAAGTGAAGTTTCAGTTGGCGTGTCTTACTGCAAGAAAATATAAATTAAGAAGTTATATACAATAAAACTTTCATACTCCTACAAATTTCATTTAACACGAAGTGTTATATGCAACATGCAAAAATTCACATAAGATCGAACAATTATATAAATTAACCCGCCTTTATACTTGACTGATTCAGACAAAAGATCGACCATATATCTATTATATTTTCATGTTATATTTTGGTATATTACATGATAAATTCACCATTCAAATGAATATGTGGACCCACATAAATTTTGAATTTAAACACTTACCAATAGATCTACATGTATGATACAAAAATATGTTTTGACATATAAAAATGTGACTGAGGATATTTTACCGGATTTATTAATCCTTACTCTTTACATGTATCAAATTAACATTCCGATTTAAATTACTACTACAACTAATTACTAATTAATTAATTTATGTTCTCAAGAAAAATACACTAAGCTCCTGGCCTGAGCTCCCCACAGGATTAATCATATGAAAAGATTCCGAGTCAACGGACCCAACCACTCGGTCAAACCTCGCCCTCAAATACATAAGCTCACCGTCATCCTCCTCCTCCGCCACCGCCGGAATCACCCCAGCCCCAACGGAAACCGCCCTCATAACCTTCAGCACATCCACGTCGGCGCGTGTCGTCACGCGCTTGATAGCAAAACCCACCTTCCTCCCATTACAGTACATACACCAAACAGGAACATCGTAGAGCGAGCAGCCGCCATCTCCCTCGCCTTCCATTCTTTGACGGCGGCGGTCGGCCTCGAGGGTTATGCGGAGGAGGCCGTACTGCATCTCTCGGGCGAGGTACGACGTGGGCACGGCGAAGTCGAGGAGGAGGAGAGGGGCCCGCTTGATGTCGTCCTGGATGCAGAAGCTGACCCTGCCTTTTCGGTGGCCGTAGAAAGTGGCTGTCACGGCAGAGGCGCCGTGGAAGGAGTCGGTGTCGGTGGTGGGGAGAGTTTCCGGCGGGAAATTACCGCAACAGGTGGGGACAATGCATTCAATGAGTGTACGGAATGATCGACGGTATTTGATTTGTCGGCTACAGTCTACTGACGTGGCGGTATCCATTATCATATTGTGCTGCCCTGTACCTAAGTCTATCATCGTCCTCATCTTAATTGTACTATAATGGATTCAGTACTAGTGTTTATATGGGCTATAAATAGATTACGAATCACACTTTTTAAATTTAAATTTATGGTGGCCCCACATATGGGTATAAACAAGTCGAGTAGTGTCAAATGACGCACTGTTTAAACTTGATTTGAATTTTATCGAGTTTGAAATTTTGTGTTAAAGATTGTTAAATGAGACGAGCTCAAACGAGCTTATCAATTTTTAGTTTATCGAGTCGGGCTCGAGCCGAAATTTTAAAGTTATCGAACGAAAAACAATGTTCAAGTTTATTTGATTAGTGCAACGAATCGAGCTCAAAATAACTTTTATCGAACGAGCTCGAGTCAAGTATCGAGTAGTCTAAGGCCCATATTAGCACGTAATAACTAAGATTTTTTTGATACTATTCCATTTAATTACAACTAGTGAGGAGGATATTTATATGACGGTGTGACCAATTCATGTTTTGTCATAAAAGTTTCATACCCATGCCATAAACTTTGTATTTAAATTGGAGACATCAAATAATAAGTGCATGGGTGACGATTAATTAATGACATTTCATAAATACTCTCCAATTAAGCTAGCAATAATTAACTAATTTTACAGTTATATCATCATGTATATACAGAGAATATACCCGATTATTGTTTATATTTTTAGAACGATAATTACATTAAATATCATTATATCATCATAAATTTATTGAATCACCAATCAAATTAAAAAAAAAAAATCAATTATCAAACACTAGCATTAAACTAAAGAAAAATCCACATTAATAAGAGTTAAATTAAACTCATGATCTCTTGATTTTAAAGGGAAAATTCTTACCTAGACCAGGTCTATAAGTAAACTTATAAGTAAACATAGACCTTGTGGTCTAGGTTTTGCCACCTCGTTTAAAATTTTAAAAAAAACTCAATATTGTTAAATCTAACTAAATCAATCTAACCACACTAAACTATTTGTGTAGTAATTACTAAATGTGTAAATCCCAATTAATTTTTCACCTTTGTCAAATTGTTTTTCTCTCCGGGCTTGCATATCCCAAATCCCCTACTAAAGAATTGGTTGTACACTTGTTGGTGATTTTTCCAAAAATTACCGGTACATTTGTAGGTGATTGGATTATAGTGACTATTAACTAATAATAGGCTACTAAGTATTTAAAATATTTTCTTATTCGAGCTTTGAGCCATATTAAGCTCAAGTTGAACTCGACTCATAAATTTGTCGAATTTAATATAATCGACTCATATTTATTTAGACTCGACTCAAGCATAATCAAGTTGAGTCATCTAGCTTCAGGTAGACCTCACACAATTGACAATCCTAATTTCTAGAATTGCAATGATAGCAAGTAGTTGTTGTTGCAATAATTAACCTTCTAGGCTTTTAATTAGCATGTTATTATTATATCATACCTAGCTTGACGAGGATATGATTATATTGCTCCTACCCCATTAATTAACCTCATTACTTTCAAAAGCCTATTTTCATTCATTAAAGACTAATCTTTTGATTCAGCCAGCATTATTTTTCATTATCGTAACTTCTTTTTGTTTAATGAAAGTTTAATTTAAAAGATTGGTTTTTTACTTTTCCATATAACAAATTTTTTTTTTTTTGTCGGCGCATTACAGGAAGAAAACAAAAAACACGAGCATCTTTTTCTTCCAGGACAACTGAGATGTTTCCCTTTGGTTTATCATAGTAACATTTGTGTCGCAATCATTGTCATCTCACAATTGCTTGTCGGGAACCTTGCAAAATCTCACGAACAATTTCACCAAGCTATTTTATTTTCTTGTATTAAAAAAAAAAAAGAAATTCCGAGCCTTTTTTTTTTTTTTTTTAATAATATGCAATATGCTCTGATTTTTGCATTCTCAAAGGCCTAAAACTAAAATATATTAATTCATAAACATTATAAAAACACAATTCATATTAATATTACTCGGCTCTAGTATTCATTAACTACGTACCAGATGGTGAGCAAAAAGTCTTCTCGATTGAATCTTGTTTGGATTGTGATAATTGTGTGATATATCTAATTTACGAAAAATTCTTGTTCAAATTTGACTTTATCAAATTCATACAGTTACAAATTAAAAGCAACATATTATACATGTCTTGGCAAAACACGTTTAGTGTGCCATTTAGTTGAGAATTGAAAAATATCTCGACTTTAAGCATAAATTAAATTTTCTATAGTTTTTATATAAAAAATATCGAGTTTTTTTTAATCAATTGAAATGAAATGTAAACTCGAAATGAACTATCTATATATATCTATGAATATAAGGTGTTGGTATGACCATGAAAACGTGTTTGGACAAATACAAAGTCGCTACACATTAGTGGCCCCATATGTGAGTCAATTACAATTAGGAACATGCTACAATTAGATTCATAGATGATGAAAACACCAAATAGAAACGTATAAACTTATAGCTAGCATGGGGTCTGATTGAGTACTATCGTATATATATTGGGACACTTTCACTCGTGTGATATAATTAATAATAAAGTTGTTTGTTTTGTTTTAGAAAGATTTATTGCACTTTACTTGTCACATTTTACCTTACTTTATAAATTTAATTAGTATCTAGTTTTCTACAAAGACATATTTAATACCACAATTTGATGATTTTTAATAAATTTAATTTTTTTGTCAAATATTTGAATTATTAAATTATGTCCGTCCATTAAAGAGTTTGGAGATGCATAATACATATATAGGCAACAACTAATGTTTGATTGGATAATTAAATCTATCAAATGTTATCAAATTGTGGTATTAAATGTATTTTTTCAAAAAATTTGATACCAAATTTATAAATTATAGTGAAATGTGTTATGAAAAGTGTAATTCTCTGTTTTGGAAAATATGTGAATATTCTCGATTCTTTATGCAATAATTATTAATTTCAAACCGTTCATTGTATATTATTTTATCAATTAATATAGGGTGTTTTCACCTTAAATTTCTACTAAAATTTGATGATGTTACATGCATAATTTTCTTTGTGAAATTAATAACATCCCAAAAATTTCATATTTCTCCTCTAAAACAATTTTTAGATTATCTGCAAATAAGTACCATGTACCTAAAGTAGTTGGTATATGATATAAAGTTTTTAACAAATGTTAGGTAACATGGGGAACTAAAATTTTAGTATTAACAACAAGTGGCAATGCACAGAAATTATAATTGATTTACAAAAATAAATAATTTCAAATTCAATTGAAATTAGTCCGCGTGAGAATATTAAATAAATAGATGCTGGTAATTATTATCGTTGGGCAAAATTTTATGGAGCATTTATTAATTGATGATCAAGGGCATTGATTAATTTATAATATACTCTTTTATTTATTTTTTTGCTTTTCATGAATTGAATTATTGATGGAGGCGGACGCACACATTGCTATGAAGTAGGGACTTGAGTCAACAGCATGCGCAACTCCACCATAAGCTGGCATCATTAAAGGTTTTTGTTTTCCTTTTGTTTCCAATTAATTTAATTAAATTCTAAATCGCCATATGTAGTTAATTAAGTAGAATTACTCGAGGAAAATTGTAGGTTATCTTATATTTGATGTGTTTTAAGCTTGGAGGTTATTAATTAATTAAAATAAATTCCGTGAAATATTTTTGTTCTAAAAAAAAGGTAGAGTAGGTCTTTTTTATGGTTACAATTTTAATTTATTTATTTTTTAGTTATAAATAAAGCTTTCATTTGGACGAATTAGGCGGTTCCATATCAAATCAGTTGAGTTGGATTATAGAAAATATATCTTTGTTGTTCATGTTGAAAATAGGCCGGGAAAATATATAGATAATTTTTTTTCGGGTTTATGTGTCCAATTTATGATATTGGACAACTAAAGGCAGGGTAAACACCACTAATGGTCCTCCTTATCATAAACTTTTTAAAGAGTCGTCCCTTTTAAGTTTTTTTTCCCTACGTTAGTCCCTACTATTGTTTCACTTTGGCCTTTTTTCAGGCTGAGTACGACGGATCCGATGTCACGTGACCTGCAATATAGGTTTTATGGGGGGATTTAAGTGTAACACTATCATAACAAATGAACAAAAACATCCTCACATGCATGTCCATGAACATCGTTGCCTCCGTTGCTCAGTCTGAAAAGGGCCAAAGTGAAACAAATAACTCTTAGTAGGGAACGTTGTAAAAAAAAAAACTTAAGAGGGACGACTCTGTAAAAAATTAATGATAAAGATGATCATTAATGGTGTTTATCCTTAAAGATATTATGTGGTTAAGTTTTAAATCGTCATAACACACGTCTTTCTTCTATGCATACATCATTTTATTTTTTGAAAGACTTAAAACTGGATGGATAAGAAGATTGATTATCATATATGTTCGTCTTGAGTCGATGTATTGAGATGTTCAATGTTAAACTACTTTATCATTGAATATACTTTATTTGTTTGACTATTGTTGACCAGGTCCAATTAATTCAATTTTGACTCCCAATAATTTTAGTTCAATCCGAATCAAATCCAGTTTTGAAATATGGGCTTAGACCCATTTTCCTAGCACTAATCATATGTACAAATATTTTTTGCAGATAGATATATCAATAAATAAAATCATAAAATCATTGTTGCACATAAATTGCTTACAACTTTATATGTACAAGTATTGCTTACAACTTTATGGGCCTGTTTGTTTGGCGTTTGGGAAAGTAGTTTGGGAGAGTAGTGGAAGTTTGTGAAATAATCTCGATTTGCGTAATGTTGTTTGTTTGGGTTTTGAGAGAGTGGTTTGAGAAATAAAGTAGGTGTAGGGTTTTTTGGAAGAGTTGGGTTGTAGGCAATGTTTTCAGAACCGGACCGGTCAGTGAACCGGTGAGCCAACTGGCCACTGGTTTTACTGGTCGAACCGGTCGGACCGCTGATCGGACCGGATGACGTCGTAATGATATAATAAATATATTTAATTTTAAAGTATATATAAATATGCATAAAATTTAAACATTATCCTACAATTGATTAAAAATATATAAAATCTTAGAATATATTTAAATTAAATCACATAATATTTACATAACTTATATCATAATTGTAATATGATACTAATTTGTAAGCCCCCGCCGGTTGTTGGAACGACGCGAGCCGGGCCGCTCATATAAATATAATATGACTATATTTCTTTATAAACATTTAAAAGTGTAAGTTAAAAATACAACAAACTAAGAGATTAATAAATTTAAAATATGATTATGTATAAAAGTCTAATATTCAAAATCAAACTTGCATAATATATAGATTTGATTTTAAAAATTTGACACTCTTTATCCTAAAATAATATTGGAAAGAAATATCTTATAGAACAAATTTTAATAAAAAATTATTATTTGAGTATTAATTTTCATTGATAATGTGTAAAATGTTAATTTGAGTTATCATAATCTAATTTATAAACAAATTTGGCTACAGGTTTTCTGTAATTTATAAATTTGTTTTGTACTAGAAATTCAACAAAAATGATGTAGCTCAACTGGTAAGGAAGTTATGTTTTATGCAAGAGGTTAGGTGTTCAAATCCTACCTTCTACAAGAATTTTTAGTTTATTTTTAAAATTAATAAAATTTAAAAAATCGAAAAAAAAAAGAAAAAAAAAGAAATTCAAAATCGGGTTGAACCGGCCCAAACCGGTTCGCCGGTTCACCGGTTTTGGACCGGTTCAACCCGGTTCATACTGATTTTTGAGTCAGCTGGTTTTAGGGGGTAAACCGGACCGGACCATCCTCCGGTTCGCGGTCGGACCGGTCGGACCGGCCGGTCCGGTCCGGTTTTAATAACATTGGTTGTAGGTGTAAGATGTGTAAGACTTTATGTCAAATCATGTTTGTTATGTGAGATAAATTGTGTAAGAGATAGGTTACTTTATGTCAAATCAAAGTAGAGTTTGTATAGGTTTTGTTTAGAGATAAGAAAATTGTTGTTTGTTTGGCTTTTGAGAGAGTAGTTTGAGAAAATTAATGGATGAAAAATTTATTTCGGAAAATAGAAAACATGTTTGTTTGGCATTTCCCAAACACGAAAAAATTCTGGGAAACGCCAAACAAACAAGCCCTATATGTTTCAGCTGCCAAAGGCATGCAGTCTTTGTTGCTAGTATGGGTGTGCAAAACTGAAACATCATTGTCGTCCTCAAAATAAGAAGATATGATTCTACAACTTTTTTGTGCATGTTTTCCTTTTTCTAAGCCCATCTACAGCCGAGGCAGGCAATAGCCCCCTCATGTCTGCGTGCCTGCTTGTTTGCCTTGCCTAATATGTCATCTCCAACCGAACAAACAATCCAAAGATTTAATTCAATTTCAAACTTTTCTCACTCTCACTTAACAATAACAATAACAATAACAATAATAATCAATATTATTATTATTATTATTATTGGCAATAATTAATAATAATAATAATAATAATAATAGAGTTACTAGGCAATTGAAAAAAAGATTTAGTCGAACACTTGCGGGCAACACACGGACCATTTTCGAATTAGGTGTTCCTTTGTAATCGTATTTGATAAGTTGTTTACTTGATCTTGTAATTGTTTTTTTAAATTAAATTGCAATAATAATAAGTTTTGTTAAGTCATATTTATATAACAATAACTATATTTTTTTAAAATTAAGTCGTAGTTTATCAAAATACACCCAATTTTTTTTACAAATAACATAAATATTTTAATTTATTTAAGGAAAAAAATGACCAATTACATAAAATTGACTATTTTGTAAGAATTTTTACACAAACTTTTAAGGATTTTTACACACACATATACATGTTATATTTTATTTTAAAAAAAGTGACCAATTAATTTTTTTATACACATATATATATAATTAATATAATTTAATTTTTTTAAACATATTTTAAATTATTTTTAAAATTAAAAATTAAAAAAAATATAAATATAGGGTGGCCGCCATTGGCCTGGAGCTTGCTTGCTCGGAGGCAGGCAGGCAACCATTAGGCCATCTCCAGCCGAACCGGGGAGACAAGCAACAGCCCCCCCGTCGGCTGGAGACGGATCTCCCCCCGGAGGGCAAGCAGGCATCCGGGGGTAGTTGCCTGCATGCGGGCAGGCAGAATGCTCCCGGACGCGCGCGTGTGCTGCACGTGCGCGTCCAAAGTTTTTTTTCTAATTTTTAATTTTTGTTTTAAAAGTAAATTAATTTAAATATGTAAAAAATATATAACTTTTTTTAACACTTGTTAATTATGATTTAATGTTCGGTTGGAGATGACAGACTAGGCAAGACAGGCAGACAAGCAGGCAGGCAGGCAGGCATGAGGGGGCTATTGCCTGCTTCGGCTGGAGATGGCCTTACATGTCTGCCTGCCTAGATGCCCCCCCGCTTGCCCTCATGCCCGTTTGCCCTCCAAAAAAATTTCCATCTCCAGCCGACGACCCCCCTCATGCCTGCCTCCCCCCTTCGGCTGGAGATGGCCTAAGGGTGCATCCATTTTAATTATAAAAAAGAAGGGACAATCCATTTCAAAATATATATAAAGAAAAAAGAAATTTCAGCTTGATTTTTAATTTATTAATTAAGAGTTAGGGAAGCAGACCAACTGGTATCAACAACATTCTTTTGATGCAACCATATCGGAACCTACATTACCGTGAAATGTTCGATTTGAATCAAATAACTACAATTTTTAACTACTAACCCTTCACCACATTCATTCCGAGATTCTTTATATATATTTCCTCTGTATCTAAATGTGTACTCATATTTCCTTTATGAGATGTCTCGAAATAAGACTCCTTTCTATAAATAAAATTATTTTTTCAAAAATACCATCTCATTTAAAGTAATGATTTGACGCCAGTAATTTTCAACCACTACTTTTAAGGGTATAAAAGTAAAAGTACCCAAAAGTTTCATTTTTTCAATTCTTACCTGAAACTCCGTGCAAAGAGTGATGGAAGTAAAAAAAAAAAAAAAAAGGGACGGAGGTAGTACTAAAATAGGGGATAAAATAATTAATGTCAATAAATAGTTTATGGATGGACCTAATTATATAAGTGACTTAACAAACAAACAAAAACAATAAGGGCCTGTTTGTTTGGCGTTTGAGAAAGTAGTTTGGGAGAGTAGTGGAGGTTTGTGAAATAATCTCGATTTGCATAATGTTGTTTGTTTGGGTTTTGAGAGAGTGGTTTGAGATATAAAGTAGGTGTAGGTTTTTTTGGAAGAGTTGGGTTGTAGGTGTAAGATGTGTAAGACTTTATGTCAAATCATGTTTGTTATGTGAGATAAATTGTGTAAGAGATAAGTTACTTTATGTCAAATCAAAGTAGAGTTTGTATATGTTTTGTTTAGAGATAAGAAAATTGTTATTTGTTTGGCTTTTGAGAAAATTAATGGATGAAAAATTTATTTCAGAAAATAAAAAACATGTTTGTTTGGCATTTCTCAAACACGAAAAAATTCTGAGAAATGTCAAACAAACAGGCCCCAAGAAGACAATGTGTATTTGAAAATAGGTTAGGAATAATGTAGTATGAAACATTAATGGCAATCATAGCAAAGGATTATTGTGGCCCGATGTGGTGAAGCACACTTACTAAGTATGATTGGAGAATGAAAGAATATATATAACTTTTTCTACAAGACCCAAACCCATCACCACTTTCAAAAGCCTATTTTTCCTCTCTAAAGCGTGGCCTTTTTATTCAGCCCGACGCATAATTTTATTTTAAATCTTTTTCCTTTTTCTTTCGTTAAATACTCTCATCCTTTTTTTTTTTTCTCCTTTGAGTTTTGATACATAATTTTAGGTAAGAGTTGAAAAAGTTAAATTTTAAGATATTTTATATTTTTGTTCTTAAAAGAAGTTGTAGAGAAATTAATGGTATCAAATCATTACTTTATGTGAAAGAGTACTTTTGAGAAAAATAATTTTATATAATTAGGAAAGAGAGTGTTGTTTTGGAACATCCTAAAAAGGAAATAAGAGCAAACATAAAAGAAACCGAGCCAAGTAGTGTCGAACGACCTACTGTTCAAGCTTTGTTTGATTTTATCGAGCTTGAAATTTTGTGTTTGAGCTTGGTTGATTATTAAACAAGTCGAACTCAAACGAGCACTTATCGAACGAGCTCGAGACGAGTACTGAATAACTTGATATTTTACATGTATATTATCAATTTTTAGCTTATCGAGTCGAGCTCGAGTCGAGCTTTTAAAAGTTATCGAAAGAAAAATGATGTTCAAACTTGTTTGATTAATATGACGAAATGAGCTCAAATTAAATATCGAGTAGCTTGGATTGATTTTCACCCCTAGACAGAGGGAACAATATTTATGATTTTTATTATAAACTATATATATTTACCAATTAATTTGATTATAGATCTTCTTAAAATTATTTTTTGTCGAAGCAGCCAAGGAAGAAATCAAAACTTTTGATCAGAGAATCTTTTTCTCCAAGACAGCAAAGAATTAAGATGTTTGCCTTTTGGTTTATATATAAATTATTGCCATTAAACTTTTCATCGTGCTTGTTCACAGTCTTTAATATATTAAGTAGTAAAAGAATGAAAATATTGCTTTTTGGCGTTCTCTAAGGCTTTTACCGGCCAATAGCTAGCTAGTTTGGCCTTATAATTTAGTTAATTATTTTAAATCATTAAAGTTGTTGGTGAATGATTGGTAGGTAACTAAAGGCATTTCCTCCTCCAGGCTACCTTGGTTTGTGCATATTATCTTTTCTATTTTCTGATTCTATTCAATTTTTTTCTTCTAATGTTTATAATACAATATGAACAAATCACTCAAGAGTATGAAAATTATGTGGATCCGGAGCTGAGTCGAATCTGATATCCCGTGCTTTCAAACCTGCAAAACAAAGACTACATATCAGTGGGGTACCGACGGAGCCTCCTCTGATGCTTAAGTTTATTGATATATTGCTGGAAACTTAAGATAATGTGCATAAATAAATTGAGGATATTTAATTGTACATTAGGTTTAAATTGATCATAGCTGGTGGTATTTATACTTGTGAAAAAGAGTCCATAATCTGCAGAATCCTTGTGTGACAAGAGAAGTTTCCCATCTTTTGTGATGTTTTCCATGTAAGTAGGAGGTCCGCAACTTTGGAGGTTTTCGATGTGAAACTCCTTGAATAGGTGTGATCTCACTAGGTCAAGGCGTGGGTTTGCTTATGCCGAGGCTTGGAGTAAGCCGTTCATGAGCGACTCTATTTTGAACAATATGTTCGCTTGTCGGGTTCGGGATCGCCTGGGTCACGTGGGTTGACCCTATATCAATCTCAATTAAATTTTGTAAGAGGGAAATTAGATTAATAATGTAATGCATGTGGTGTAATATTAAATTTATATTGACGAAAATACATATATGATTCATAGGACACAACCTATGAAGTACGGATACTTCAAAAAATTATAAAATGTCGTGTCAGATACTTTTCAGATACGATACTCCTCAGATACTCGCGGGATACGTATTCCACACTCCATGTGCTGTGTCGGTAATTCTACTTAAAAAGCAAAATTGGACACATGTATCAGATACTTCTTTAGGCGTATCCAACACAATTCATGTTCTGAATTTTTCTTCGTCACCACAATTGGTAAGAACAATGTAAGACACAGAACCACACTTTGTATTATATACAAATGCTTTACAAGATAATTGGTCTATTACGAGACATGTTTTATATAACATAATAACACAATGAACATGATGTATAATTAATAGTATTAAATTACTAAACAAATTTTTTTAAAAGTTATGTAATTTAGTACTTATGAAACTTAACTTGATGTATTTCAATATGTATGAATATACAATTTTTTTGTTTTACTTATTTCAATATGCATAAATATATATTTTTTAGATCTTTATCAATGTCGTATCGTATCCAGTAAATTTTTAAAAATCATTGTCCCCGTATTCGTATAATATCATATTCATGTCGTCGTATCCGTATCCATTCAACATAGGAAACAACAATAAAAGAAACGGTGAATAATTATTTACTTATTTGAGCAATGACGAGAGTTTACATATAATATCTGAATAACAACCCGATCAATTTATATGGTATTTTCAAGTGGTCTAGGCCCACTAGATAAGGAAACTAGTTGTTCAAGTCAGGATTTGGGCCATCTCATAATGGGTTGCAACAAAATCACAGTTACTTCATGTCATAAAATATGTTACGGCATAAATCAAAATATGATCACGACTTATTTTGATCGATTAAACAATAAACTATACGTTCTCGAAAAACAAATAAACTATACAATAATCAATTATTCGCATTTTTTTAATTAATGAAGATTTTAATTTTTGTCTTGCACATACAAATCCATAAAAAGTTTTAAAAGTGAAATAGAATGAAAACTAAAGGACTAAATGTGTATGTATATATATAGTGTAATAATTACAAGACTATCTTTTATACGGTTTCAAAGTTACGGGACTGTTTTTGTAATTCTTTTGAAGATGACTGATGGCGACCTCCTACAAAATGAAGTCCTCGACGCAACTGGACTTTTTTAAGATTTTACACACAATGGGCTAACTTGACCGTTACCTCAAATACTGTCTGATTGGCCCAACAATCCAACATACATCACTAAATGCTACTACTTTCAAATTAACTAACATTTTTTTTAACAAAAATCAAAATAATAACATAGCTCCAATAAATTTAAAACGTTTTCTCCAACTCCATCAATTAATAAACTAGTTCAATTATAAAGACAATAATAAAAGAATCTTATCAAACTAGCTCTTTGTTGCCTATGACTATGAGGGAGGCTATGATCCCTTTTTTGGTGCTTTGCATTCCCGAAACATGATAGATAGACACTTTGCACCCTCGAAACATATAATTAGCACTTAACATTCTCAAATTAAGAAAATTCACCAACCTGCACCCCCTAAAAAAAATCAAGGGACAAAATAGGTAATTTATTTTTTGGATTTCTGACACTTTGCACTCCCAAAATACGAGAAAAGGAAACTATGCACTCCCGAAATACAAGAAATGGGCACTTGACTCCCCCAAGATACAAAATTAGTACTTAGCATTCCCAAATTAAGAAAAACTTAGCAATATGCACCCCTGACACACGAAAAAATGAGCACTTTGCACCCCCAAAACACCAAATAAGCACTTAGCACCATCGAATTAAGAAATGCTCAGCAACTTGCACTCTCATTTTTTCCTGCAGAGTTGACCAATGGAGTAAAATAGGTAATTCATTTTCTTTCTTCCTTAAAATTCGCATATTACGATTTTTAGGAAGAATGAAAATGAATTATCCAGGTTTTCTCGACCTCGATGGTCAACTTTGTCGGAAAAAATGCAAGTTGTTGAGTTTCTCTTAGTTTGAGTGCTAAGTGCTTATTTTATGTTTCAGGGGTGCAAAGTGCTTATTTCTCGTGTCTCAGGGGTGCAAATTGCTGAATTTTTCTTAATTAGAGGGTACCAAGTGCTAAATTTGTGTTTTGGAGGTGCAAGTTACCTATTTTTTGTGTTTAAGGGTGCAATGTGTCAAAAATTCAAAAATAAATTTCCTATTTTACCTGCATATTGTTGAGTTTTTTCTTAATTTGAGGGTGCTAATTTTTTATTTAGGAGATACAAAATTGTCTATTTTCCGTGTATTTTGAGGTGCAAACTGCGATAAATGCGACTATGTCACTATTTTCCCC
Organism: Penstemon newberryi var. newberryi; assembly: GCA_030819805.1. Classification (NCBI taxonomy): domain Eukaryota; kingdom Viridiplantae; phylum Streptophyta; class Magnoliopsida; order Lamiales; family Plantaginaceae; genus Penstemon; species Penstemon newberryi. The sequence goes on from JAUALY010000001.1 coordinate 17,163,558, forward strand.
CCTTCGGTGACCATTCAACGAGTTTGACATTGCATTTAATTTGAAGCCCATTTGGCCCATTCTTTTAATTACCATACAATTACGAGTTTGACTTTGAATATGAAGGCCATTTGCTTATTTTATCAGTATTATTATATTATTACACTTGAAAATATTATTCCAAAATAAGCTTTCAAATTCCACAATGATACTAGGTCCATATATCTATCATGCATCCTTTGAGATGTTATGTTCACCATATATATGTTGCAATTTTCATTTTTTATAGGGGCGAATATGTATTTTGCTAATTTTGAAAATTGCAGGGTGTAAAATGCAATCCACCCATGCAACTAACTAATAACTAACTTATATTACTCGTACTATATATTTATATGCATCAAATATTATTAAATTTATTTTTTAGTTTTTGCACTCCTGCCAACATTTCTCGGGTTGCGCCGCCTTTTTCTCTTCTTAGATCCCAAGTTCATGATCAAATCATAATTAATTAATTCATGAAATAATTATCTAGTTGTTTCAATATTTTTTAGTGACGACGTGAACAAGAAAATAATTTGATCAACATGTGTTTGTCCAGATTAATTAATGGATAATGTTGCAACGATCAAGATTTAAATCATCAAAACTGAATTTCCACACACACGTTTAATTAGACCGTCAAAATTTATTTCATGCGGACCACAACAATGAACAATCTATAACCACATCCATTGGTTCCTAAGAAGAATTCAATAATACATGATATAGCTTGTTGAGACATGTCCAATGTATCACTTCAGTTATGACTTTTATTTGAGTGAAAATACCCAATCCTATTTCTTTTATCGGTTAAGTGTCGTGTGAGATGAAAGTCTTATGTACGGTTTGAGTGAGAGCCAGAAAGTTCAAACTTTTTTCCGACTACGATTCTCTCTTCAACCATTGTTTCTTAAATGGGATTAATTTTCATGAACTCAATCAAGACTGTTAGGCCCCCGAGCCCTGCCTGGTCGTCTCCAATGGCAGGGCTCCGAACTCCATTTAATTCCATTTTTTTCCCTTCCCCACTCTCTCTATTATAATATTAGTTTTAGTTTTACTTTTGATATTAATATTAATAATAATAAAAATAATAATAATAACTATAAAAATAATATTTAAATATTCAAATCAAAGAGAGTTGATAATAATAAAATTAAAATTGATTCAAAGAACGAGAAAGACATTAAATAAACGGCACACACAAAAATAAGAAGGAAATTAAATTATTTGTCTAAGTGTTTAATTATTATTTCAACTAATTAATGATTCGGGTCTTTGCGGGATTATATTCTACTCCGTTAATAGATTAAAACTTCCGGACAAACCCAATTTTTGCATATTCAATTAAAAATATTTTTAATTTTATTAAACAATTAACTAGAATTTATTTAAAAGATTACAATTCTAATTAATTATTAATGATTTGTCCATAAAAAAATTTCAATTTTTATTATATTAAATAATTCAATTAAAAATTGGTGGATATATATATTTATTAAAAACTAGCACATATCCAACAAATATAGTAATAAATTTTGTTAAATAATTCAATTCTACAAATTTAATTTAATTTAGGAGGAAATTTTAATTTATTAAATATTTCTTTATATAATTAATTTTATATCTATAAAATCAATTAAAAAACAATATATATTAAACAAATTAAAAAAAAGAAATAATTAGGTGGCGCCACCTGACTTAAAGACTGCACGCGCCCCTCTTCTTCTTCCACAAACCGACGCGGCCCCAGGCAGCGGACTGGACTGCCCAGGCAGCGGACTGGGCTCCACAGAGCCCTTTCTCTACCCCGTTCCCGCCCCGTAGCCCCGCCCACTGGAGATGATTTCTCCACCCAGCCCCGACCCCGACCCTGACCCCTGAAGCACCATTGGAGATGTCCTTAGAATTCACATTAAAGTTTACTTTGGATATAATCAGTATAGCAAATCTTGTATATTAGTATATACATTTTGTGCAAGCAATAATTATTGTTTGTTTTTAATACATGGCAAATACACACAATTTACCTCAACAAGAGAAACACAATGTGGTTGAGTTAAGTGGTAGTGATTTGCGATCCCTATATATGGACGAAATCAAGTTTGAATCTTATTGGATACACCACACCGAGAAGGACCTATACCATTTATACTCTTTGAACCGAACTGTAAATATATAGTCTAGTAAATTAAAAAAAAAAAAAAAACACAATTTTTGAACACATTCTCCAATCTATCAAAACCTTACAAAAGATTCAAAGCCAAAGATCAGTAGAAGATCATCTTTGCCCCCCATTTGTATGTAATAAGATCAAAAGTTTCTTACAAGTCCCACCAATGGTTTAGGCAAACCTTTTGTGAAAACTCTTCCATGTATTGAACGACTTGACATGGCTCTTCTTTGTCAAGTCTTGTTGTGAAATTTTGATTTTACACTAAATTTAAATAAATCATAGTTTTGAAAATAAACAACTTATATAATTTTATAATATGATATTTGACATATAAAAATTAAAAATATAAAACGACTGGCCTGATGAGAGTCACGCCACTAGACGCTCGTCCTAAGAAAGTGATTGCCTCCCCTCGTGCAGGTATTGGCGGCTGATCACAATCCCAAGATAAAACCCAATGGCCTCGCCGACGTTCTCATCCGTGAGCACGTTCACAGGAAGACAAAGAACCAGACTTTATCTCTAGTGCCCAATAATAATATAGAAAATATTTTGTGAATGCAAACTATATCTAGTGAGTGTGTGTCTAAGACTCTAGGACACATATTTATAGTGTACATGGGACCTCTAAGGTCAAAGAAATTTAAAGGCCATATTATGGCATTCATGGGGGATGTTAATGCAATTTAGGTTACAAAATTTATTTTTTATTTTGAAATTTAAAAACTTCTAAAATCCCAACAATCCCCCACAAGTTTTAAAACTTCAAAATATGCATATATAATAATTGGGCACTAAAATACTATGCAATGGGTGCAGGAGCCTTCCGGGCTTGAACCTACACTTAGTGTTGATGAGTTTCATTTGAGGAAACCATAATGGCGCAAGCGCTTTGAATTAGGTCCCTTGGCCTAACTTCAATACATCACACTTTGGCATTTGTGTAAATTGTGTTTTTGAATGTGGCATTTGTGAAAATCACTCGAGGTCATGCGATAACACTAAACTATCTCAAGCACATTATGTGGATAAGGTGTCAGATAGATTCAATAATTATGAAATTAGAGTAATTCATAATTCTATTTAATCTATATCTTGTGGTCTACACCAGAATAAATGTGATAATATATCACAATTAGAATATACTCGTAATATTCGATGTCACATGTACATCGTGAAGCGCAAGAGGCTAGACTCCGCCTATACACTTAATAAACTAAGTCGACACGAGCAATCCTAGTAAGATTAACTGAGATGCATTAATGATAATGCTTGAGTCTTTAAAGAATACATATGCATTATATCTTGGAAAAATATCCAACGGTCCATGAGGGATATAATAATGCAAATGAAACTTCTGATTTAGAGGAATCGAAGTTCATAATCTTCCAAATAAACATAAATAGATCGATCCACTAGGATAAAGCTAGTGAAGAATTTGAGTGAACTCACGTACTTTTTGGAAGATATTATAATATGATTGGAAAATGACCCAGCCATACGTAAAATTCAATAATCAAGCGGTGATACACAGAGCTCAACAAACTCTATGTATAATGGTAAATTCGCGACATATTCATCGTTGACGCAACACCGAGAAACATCAATCTCAAATAGGATGGACTTTGTGAAGTCAAAAGATAATCTTGATTCCGGATACTAAATGTTTATCTAAAGAGTAGAATGTGCATCGAGGGGAATGGACTTTAAGCCTAAATTAGACTAAGTTACCTTGTACGAAAACCTAATTTGGCGAATGGAGATCCCACGGACCAAGTTTAATATGACAACCAGTCTTGACTAACTTAAAGGAAAGCACTTAAGAGTATAACTCTATTCCATTCTTACATGATGAAATAAGTGCAAGCCTACCGTGTTTATAAGCTTAAGCAAACTCTTTTAATGACATCTATACCTTGTCAAGAACAAGTGGAGTATGGTAGGATACTCTTGACCTGTGTTCTTAAAACCGGACCGGACCGGCCGGTTCGCCCGGTTTAATCGCTAACCGGTCTTTAGTCCGGTCCGGCTTATCCCTAAAAACCACCTCTCAAATTAACCAGTCTGAACCGGTCAAAACCGGTCCAAAACCGTTAAAACCAGTGAACCGCCGGTTTTAGTGAACCAGCGGTTCACTTAAAAAACTTAAAAAAAAAAAAAAAAAAAAGAAAAAATCAAAGACTAGGGCACCTGTACGCTTTTTCAATTGTTCTCCAGCAAGAGCAGCAAGCTGCCGCTTCCAGTTCTTCTTCTTGCTATTCTTTCTTCATAAATCACAACCAAAAATCAAAAGACATGGTTTAGTCATCTTCAATCTTCATCCCCTAGATCCCTAGTTGATTTTCTCTCACTAATTTCAGGTAATTTTTTATTTTCTAAAATGTAGAAATTTTTTGTTATTATTTTTTATATGAACTCTTGTTTATCATTTAATATGATTAATTATATACTTGAATTGAAATAACATTTATTAGTTGTTTTGTTTAAGATATTTGTCAATTTGTGCTTTTTGTAAAGAATGACAATTTTTTTTAATTATAATTGTATTTTAGATAGTCTAAATATATATATATATATATATATATATATATATAATTATTAAATAATAATTACGTCACACCGGTTATTCCGATTGAACCAGTGGTCGAACCGATCTAACCGATCGAACCAGTAACCAGTAGAGCTTCCGGTTTTATGGCCGGTCCGCTTTTAAAAACACTGCTCTTGACAGATGCGGTCACCTATGTTAGTGTGAGCTGGGCTGGCTCGTTGAGAATTTCTTTATAGACTGAATTCTCTAAAGCACTCGCAGAACCCAAATATGTTCAGGGCCGAAATGAACACAACCGAGAGTTTGATTACCCAAATCAAACCAATAGGTTGTAATATTCTATCCCTTTTCAACTTTTATGGAATTGATTTTATGTTCTTAATTTTGTGTTATAAATAAATAAATCTTTACTTATTTTTGTATGTTTACGTATGTTAGTATCTTTTTTTATTTTTTATTTTTTATCATTGCCTCTAGAGTCAAGTATGTGTAACTAATTATGACAATATACTGAATTGAAATTTTTGTTTCAGTTAAGACAATTTTGGTGTACAACATTTCAATTTTATTAATAATAAACTATTCAACATTATTTTTTCCACTTTATTTTTATTTCTACTTTCAAGTTTTAAAGTAAAATACACCAAATTTATTATGTGGATTTTATAAATAAGTCTAGGTATATTTATATAGAATGATCAATATTAAATTATTTAGTTATATATTAATTCTTTGGCTCATAATTTTGTTAGCTTTGTAATATGTGACAAATGCATACTATATGTTGAAAGGTATATTAGCCATCCCTTTCTCAAACCCATAACCAAACATTGTACCTTCACCAAATCTCAACTTAGGCTCGCGAGTTCTCAACATAATCAATATTTTGTGTGTCAGTCCTTTGTATTATTATCATGCAAAACACTTCAAAGCAAATCAAGTATAGTAGTTGTAAACCTACAAATTGTCAATCAAAATAACGGATTACTTATTTACATTATAAGTCAGTTGAATTAAATTGCTAATCTAAAGTTCTTTTATTGAGCTAATATATAATTTTTCATGTTATATTTATTCTTTACACGCGAGTTTTAGAAAATCATATTAATAATCTTATCATAAGAAAATTGTTTAAACCATGTTGAAGTGATTTTGTGCGTATCACGGGAATAAGCTAGAGTTATGTTTATGTAATGGCAGTTTCTTTGCTTCCATATTGTAAATTCTTATTTATTCCCCCGCCCAAAAAAAAAAATGGAATCACGTAAGTTTGCATATTCACATAACGTAATTTTTCACAGAAAAGTTGAATTAATTTCTTCCAAAAAAAAATTTAAACGAATAAAACTAATTAATTAATTGTGTACATACACAAATTCTTCATTAATGGTGGAAAGCTTAATCCTAAACGATCGAACCACCATTTTAGCCATACGGGATGTATATTTCGACAACCTTCTAACCGAACCAGATCTCGAAATCCCAACCCCGGCCGAACCTGGCTTGGTCTGGCCCACTTTATTATAACCATTACTGCTTTTATTATAAGTTTGATTAACCTGATCATACTTTGACCCCAACACACGAAACAAGTGTTTTTAATTTAAAATAGATAGTATTTTATTCACAACAATCATCTTACATTTAAATATAAATCAATTTAATTGAAGAGGAGTAATTAATTGACACGTAAAACATAATTTTCCCCCAAAAACTATAAATTCAAAAGTACTTCAAAATCATAACTCACATTTAAATATTTCAACATACCCAATCAAAATATTTTGCATCTAAATCAATCACCAAAATACATTATAACGTAATTTGGGTCTAACATCAAAAGCTAGCACAAGAGTTGTGGATCGCCCAATATTTTACAAAGTAAACTTAGATTCGATTTCTCATTTGAGATATTTAGTCTCGGCATTCTCCCTTCACTTGGGTGGACTGAATGTGTGGGTGAAACAAGTCCTATACGTGATATATTAATGCTTAACCTTGCGAATTGCGAGATGTGGGTAAATTCCAACACACGAATAATGACACTCTGAGTCTTTGTTAACCAAATGAATAATGAAAATCATTTGTTATCTGGGCGAAGTGCGTGGAAATAAAATAAAGCTCATCATTCGTACAAGAAAAAACTCATCATGGAAGGAGGTGACTCACATTCACTTAGGGTTCTAAAAGAAAATAATTCAATTTAAAATAATTAATCTAGTTAATAAGAAATGAGCGCAACAATCCAAGAAATGGAGTATGAAGTACGAGTATTATTTTTCCTTTACAAGGTTTAATCTTATATATTTTATTGATTGGAGGGGGTTTGGAAGGTACCACTTCGAGTAAAATGTGAAAACATCTCCTAACAATTTTTATTTGGCGGATTACATTTTTGTATTTTTTATTATAAAATATCCTTTTGTATTTTTATCAGCAAAAAATCAATTTGCTAATATTTAAAAACTAAAATATGGCCGCATGAGGGTTATTTATATTTTGAAGTTCAAATAAGTGATTTTACCAATTTTTAAATTTCTTAGAATGGGTTATTGTAAATTTTTAAACTGAACAATGGTTTTTTCGCATTTTATATAGATAAAATCGTCACTTTCCCTGCAAATCATAAAGAATGATCGTACTTACAACAAGTGAATTAGTGGTCTAGGAGACAATAATCTTTTTAACAAGGGGATATTTTTGCTTCTGCCAACTTAGAAAAACAAAAATGTATTTTTGCATTTTATTATTCCTAAAAAAATAGAATTAATTCTACTATTTCTAACACGTCATAATGTGTGAATATTGTTGTTTGTCTGTGACGGCAAAAAATGCTCTCATACTTGTGAAGGATCGAAGTAAGAGTATGCGCAGTTGAAATGTGACATTTAACAATTTTTAAGGTCACAAAAATTAGAATTGTAGAGTTGCTATCAGCTACAACTTTTTTAGCATAGTTGCAGATCTAGTCCTAGAATCCAAAATGCTGAATTGTTGATGGACAGATTTTTACTGATCAATTCATAAGCAAAATTATTATGTTTAGTATAAAAACACAAGAAAACTCTATATGTTTTACTTATGTTTCCATTGACATTTCTTTTCTTGTTTGGAAGAGTATTCAGACATTTAGATCTGACTAAATCCCTTTTCAGGCACCGTGGTCAAGTGGTATTCCTCGAAACTGGTATTCGAACATAAACTCGCCATATTGTAAGACACAGTCCATCAGACCCTGTTGGTGTTTCCCGAAACATTTAACAAGGACAAGAAATGGTTTAAATGATAATACACACACCATATATGATTAATACTTTAATAAATTATGAAGAAAATACTTCATAATTGTTGTGCTTAGAACTAATATTGAAGCTGGGTTAAAGTTAAATGACTAAATTTGTGTTCAATATAGTTAGAGGACTATTTTTGGAAAAGACAAAAGTTGCAGGACTATTTTTGAAAATTTGCCATTGAACATTATTAGTTCATTTATTATGAAATGAAATTTTCTTTATATTTATTAATTAGGCTACTAATATTGCCAGAGCAACAATTATTATATTTCCAAAAGTGCCCTCAATTATATTATAATATTGTTTTTGTTGATAGCTAATTTTCTATATTAGTTAGTTTCTATAATTAAAACTTTCTTTAAATATCATGTGCAATTTCATTTTGAATATCTTATATAAGTTATTAAAATCTAAACATAAATTCATATCTCAATTGGGTTTTTGGCATTTTGAACCCTATAAATATAATTTATATGACACTTTGCACCCTAGTGTGTGTTTTAATAAGAAAATTTCTTTGTGGAAGGGTATAATATTTATTTTTGAATATTTTTTGGCACTTTGCACCATTTAAATATAAATTTTGGTGCTTTGCACCCTACAAATATAAGATGTTAGCACTTTGCATCCTGAAAATATAAAAATTGAGGCACATTCCACCCCAATTCAAAAAAATTGGCACTTTGTACCTTAGAAATATAATTTTTTGGCATTTTGTACCAAATATTTTCCTTTGAAAAAAACCATTGAATGTCGTCGGTGGAGAGATAAAATGGTAAAAAAAATTTATTTCGAGTCCAATCAAAAAAATAATCAATTTTTTTTTTTTGCAAATTATATTTACATTTGTCCTTTAAATAAACACTAATTCGCATCAGTTGTGATATTCATAAAAAATTATATAATAGATACAAGTTTTATTCTTTTTGTTTCCAAAAAATTTCTACACGACATACTCTACAAATATATAATTACTATCTACTAGCATGTCAAATTTGGGAATTACAAAAAAGTCCATGTTGGTGTTTCCCGTGACATTTAACAAGGACCATAAATGGTCTAAATGCTAATACACACACCATATATGATCAATTTTTTTTATAAATTATGAAGAAAATGCTTCATAATTGTTGTGCATAGAACTAATATTGAAATTGGGTTAAAGTTAAATGACTAAATGTGTATTCAATATAGTTAGAGGATTATTTTTGGAAAAGACTAAAAGTTGCAGGACTATTTTTGAAAGCTTACCATTGAACATTATTAGTTCATTTATTAAGAATGCACTTTTCTTTATTAATTAGGCTACTAATATTGTCAGAGCAACAATTATTATATTTCCAAAAATGCCCTTAATTATATTTTAATATTGTTGTTGTTGATAGCTACTTTTTCTATATTAGTTAGTTTCTATAATTAAAACTTTCAAAATATTATCTACATATATAGAAAAAACATTCTATTTTCTTTAAATATCATGTGCAATTTCATTTTGAATATCTTAAGCAAATTATTAAAATCTAAACATAAATTCATATTTCAATTCTTTAAATAGTTTGTAGAATTTGATTTTGAGTTAATCTAAACAAATTCATATCTCACATAACACACATTAAACATTATGAACAAGTTAGTTTTGTTCATCCTTTCAACTTTTCTTTTTCAAACAATGACCCATGGATATTGTTTCGTGTCGCCTCGTTTCACTGTTTATGTTGTCAACAACCTTCCTCCTAATTCTGCACCATTACTCGCGCATTGTGCATCTAAAGACGATGACTTTGGACTACAAACATTTTACAGAAATCAGGTTTTCAAGTTTCGTTTTTGCCTGTCTCCTTGGACATTATTCTTTTGTCATATTTGGTGGGAAAAAAAGGATAAAGCTTTTGATGTTTATAGTGGTGAATTTTGTAATTACAGTGTATGTTATTGGGAAATAAGGAATGATGGTATATATCTGGCACACGATTATCCTCCAAGTGATCTAAAGAAAGTAATTGATTGGTGATATATAGAAATCATATGTTTTGATTAGTGGTGAAATATGTATGAGATATTAATAAGATATTCAGCAAGTCTTTGTTAGCTCAATAATTTAAATAATATATCCAGTAAGACAAAAAAATTTATTTTAAGTTGTTTTCACTGTCTCTCTATCTCAATCTCATGATGCTATATATACAGTGTGATATATTCAATGATTAAAATTTCGTTTCGAATGTATGTTTCGGCCAGTCAAATATTGAAAAAATTTCGAGACTTTTCGGAAAAAAATGTATCAGAAACACAACGGAAAAATTGTTAAAAAAAGTTATTGAATTAAGAAAACTAAGAGAGTTTCAGAAAAATAAATAGTTTCGGAATAACATCTTATTGTAGTTTCGCTTGATTCAAAAACGGAAACTTTTCGATGTATTCGACTAAAAAGATGAAAATTTTGATCCATGGATATATTTCCTTGTAAGAATATAATAACACTACAAAAATGGAATAAGAAATATGGGCTTTATGACATTTGACTAGAATGAGCAAATTAAAATAAAAATAATTATACAAATATATATTTTAGAACTAATAAGTCTCGATCTCTTCCGTGAACAGTGTTCCTTTTTTAATTTGGTTAAATACTAAAACGACGTCGTTTTAGTAATTTCCCCAGAGTTTTGTGTGTAACCATATTTCATTTTCTATTTTCCAATTTCATACACCCTGGAACTATTTTTTTCAAAAAAAAGGAATAAATAAACTCTTGCGGAGGAAAATGAATTTTCGTGATGAATTATGGGAAAATTATACCATACAATAGTAATTCTTCCTCCCTAGCTAATCATTGTTTACATCATTTAGTTAAGATTAGAACAAATTGTACACCTTTATTACTACAATATTTTATCAGGTTTATAATGAAAATGTACAGGGGAAATGATTATGGGAAAGGAAATGAGAGTAGAAAATTGAAGCAATGGTGACTAAAAGTCTAAAAGTAGACAAAATTAAACAAGAGATAGAAGCATGCCGGGATAAATGCAAAATACTCCCCTGTGTTGTGCTAAACCTGCAAGAAACTACCCTGTGAAATTTTTATTGCGCTAAATTTCCTTGTATTTTCAAAAACCCTGCAAAAAAACACCCAATTTATAAAAAATAGGTCGTTTTGGATCGACATATTTCAAGAAACCATTTTTAAAATACTTCAAGTTGATCCCCACAACTTCATGTAGTATATTTTTAAAATCATTTTTTGAAATATGTCGATCCAAAACGACCTATTTTTTACAAATTGGGTGGTTTTTGCAGGGTTTTTGAAAACACAAGGAAGTTTGGAACAATAAAAATTTCACAGGGTAGTTTCTTGCAGGTTTAGCATAATACAGGGGCGTATCTTGCATTTTCCCCAAGCATGCCTAAGTGCAGAAGCGGAGCACTAACGCGGCAAAGAAGGCACAAAAAAATGTTAATATCATATATGTATTTTCCGCAATGAAGCTCCGTTTGTATAGAGTTTGGATGTTCGATTTCATGGCTTGAAAATTGGATACATGCCTTGAATCGAGTTTTGAGAGAAAAAAGCAAGTAATACCCAATAAATGATTTTTATATAAGAAAAGTAAGTGATAGATGAAAAAATTAATGAATTATTCGAGTATATATTTTCATTTAATTTGGGGCCTTCGGCCAAGAGTGAAATCAGACAAATGAGACTGGATACCAATGAATTCTCCTAATTTTGATAGAATGAGACATTTGCCTGCCCAATCCATACGGACCTTTAAAATCCTGGTCTTTACTCATCAAATAAATGGTATACCCCCTTTGTTTATAAAATTTGTTGCTTTGGCAAAAAAAAAACTTGTTTACGTTTATTTGTCATTTTAAGGGTGATTTTTTTATCCCAATCGAGTTTATTCGACCAAATACTAATTTTCTAGAGTTTTGACTTTTTTTTTATTTCTGAAAAAATTATCAGTTAATGTCTTTAGTTAATCTTTCCATTTATTCCCAAAGATTAATTTTTCATGTTATCTTTTCTAAGTTCATTATTTAATTAGGTAAGGATTATTAATCTATGTTTAAGTTAATTATTTAGACTAATTCTACCCATAATCTACTCCAAGTCAACTTAATACATTTTATCTACCCTTTATATAAGCTAATCAACTTAATTTCTAAGATTAGCCAATTAACACATAAAAATAAAGGGTAAATACCACTTTTGGTCCCTCTTATTATTAATTTTTTACAGAGTGGTCCCTCACAGTGGCGGAGCCACGTTAAGAGCAGAGGGGTGCATGGAACCCCCCCCCCCCCCCCCCGAAATTTAACTCCTAGCTAGTTTATATTTGTATAATCTTTTGTTGTGTTATGTTATTATTTACATAAATCTTATAATTTTTTTTAATGGACCACCAAATTATAATTATAATTTTAATTGATTGGGATCCATGTTTATTAGAGTTTGATAAATTTAACAAGTCTAGAGTCACAAAATGAACATCAACTCAAACACTAACATATTCTTTATTATTTTGCAATTAAATTTTAGGGAGTAACATTTTCTAAATATCAAGAGTCACACTATTTGATATAATACTCTAGTCTATATTTGAATAAATTTTGAGAATGAATTGAAAATTTGGTAACTGTCAAACTATTTGATATAATACTCTAGTCTCTAGATATATGTCAAAGTAACAAAAATCAGCATTACATAGGTTATTAATAAATTAACTAATATCTTTCTTATTAGAAAAATATTGAAAAAATAAAGTGAGAAAAAAATGTATATATAGTCTAATTTTACTATAGTGAAGCTACTTGGCATTCGTCATGTTAATGTGAATGGATATAAGAACGCGTAATAATTCATTAATCAAAACAATTATCCACTTGCACGAACGCTCTTTAGGAAAAGATAGTTGGTGGATCTACAGTATTGTGCATGAAAGTGCAACACATAAATAATAAATTTGTATTTTACAAATGTTTTTGATACATATGTAACACTAAAACTCCGCTTCTTAAACATTTTGTAAATAATTTGAACATTGAGGGATTTTTTTTTTCTTTTTTTGGTAAATAAATATGATGTGATTTTCATGCTTATACATTGTAATAACTATTCATATTTCTAATATATATCACATGCACTTGATATAGTATCGATTAATGGCCGAACCGGATCTCAAATTCAATATGAAACGGAGTCGCAAACATGTCCTTTGGACTTGGGGTCGCGACATAGCGAGCTAAACCCCAGCAACCGCGAGATTATCTTTTGTTTTTAAAAATTAAATTAAACTTATTTTTATTAATTAAATTAATCCATATTATACTAGGTTTTTTATCCCACACTGGTTTAATGATAATTTAATCTACAAAAAAAAGATGCATAAATAGTCTCGACACTTGTTTTGATTGATTTCTTGAGGATTCTCATTTGGGATATTTAGTCTCGACATTACCCCTTCACTTGGGTTGACTGAATATGTGGGTGAAACAAATCTTATACGTGGTATATTACTGCTCAACCTTGCAAATTGCGATATTTGGGTAAATTCCAACATACGAACAATACACTTTGAGTCTTTGTTAACCAAATGAATTGAATAATGAAAATCATTTGTTATCTGGGCGAAGTGTGTGGGAAGATAATAAAGCTAATCATTCATATAAAAAAAAAAGCTCATCATGAAAGGAGGTGACTCACATTAACCGCTGTGGATCCCCTGTACCACACTTCATGTCCCAATTCATGTCCCACTCTTTTTATTGTGCCATGTGACAGATCTATTTACACTCATCCACACCTGATTATGCACTCAGACTCATATTGAAGAAGTAAAGAAAAACTCATACCCAGTGATCGAAAATACCTAACCATCGATCGAAAACTTTGCTAATCACATACATATTAAAAAATGGCGGAGTAGTTTGAGTAAATAGATCAAAAGCATCAACCATTAAATTTTATCAAGAAAAAGACGAAATTAGATTAATAGGATCGGAACAGTTGCACCACCGACTCCATTCACGACACTCTGAAGTAGTGATTTTTGCAGCGCCGTTTTAGAATTGTAAATCTGTTTCATGAGTATTATTTGTAGATAAAACCAAACCTAGAAACTTCAGGTTACATAATAATATTCCCAATTTGAATACGTATAAAATTAATAGTCAATTGAATGAAATTAATTAATTCTGTTTTCGGATGAATCGGATATAAGAACATTACTTACAAATAGTAATTTGGGACCGATGCATTTAAATTGAAATTTCAGTTTTACAATTTATGTTGGTTGATCTGCAAGTTTATTCTCATGAACATTAATTAAATTCAAATGGGTACTTTAACATTTTCATTCTGACAAACAAAACATCAATCATATCCAAATTAGCTGATTTCTAAATTAATTCCAAATGAAACTCAAAAAAATTACGAAATGGTGGCATAAGGATTCTAGGAAAGATAAAGGATGCTTCAGATTTGACTATAATAATATGGATTATAATGGAGGAGAAGACGGTTAGTGTAAAGGAAATAATTCTATGTGATGCAGGTTAAATATATTTGCCAAGTGTCAATGAACTATGAGTGGGACACAAAATGATACACTATATTGGGACAGGGGATCCATAGCGCACATTAACCTAGGCATCTGAAAGAAAAGAAATCAATTTAAAATAATTAATCTAGTTAATAAGTAATGAGAGCAACAATCCAAGAAAATGGATTATGAAGTACGAGTATTATTTTTCCTTTACAAGGTTTAATTTTATATATTTTATTGATTGGGCGGGGCTTTGGAAGGTACAACTTAGAGTAAAATGTGAAAACATCTCCTAACAATTTTTATTTGGCGGATTACTTTTTTGTATTTTTTATTATAAAAATTCTTCTGTATTAATATTTATCAATTTGCTAATATTTAAAAATTAAAATATGGGCACATGAGGGTTATTTATATTTTGAAGTTCACATAGCATAGTATTGACTTCACAAACTTAGTACGGTCCCATATTAGTAGTAATTAGCCACATTATAATGTATTATCATTAGTACTAATCAATGTGTCTAATTCTTCACATTACATAGTATAATGTCTCACATGTAATAGTATTGGCTCCACATACTTAGTACGATCTCATATTAGTAGTAATTAGTCACATTATATAGTATTACAATTAGTACTAATCAATTTACTAGTAATTCTTCACATTACATGGTTTATGTCTCACATTTAGTAGTATAGACTCACATAGCATAGTATTGACTCCACATACTTAGTATGGTCTCATATTAGTAGTAATAAGTCATATTATATAGTATTAACATTAGTCATAACCAAATTATTGATAATTCTTCATATTATTACATGGTATATGTCTCACATTTAGTAGTATAGACTCACATAACATAATATTGACTCCACAAACATAGTACGGTCCCATATTAGTAATAATTAGCCACATTATGAAGTATTTTCATTAGTACTAACCAATGTGTATAATTCTTCACATTACATAGTATATGTCTCACGTGTAGTAGTATTGACTCACATAGCGCAATATTGACTCCACATATATAGTACGGTCCCATATTAGTAGTAATTAGCAACATTATGAAGTATTAGAATTAGTACTATCCAATGAGTATTAAAATATAAATTATGTGTATTAAAATATATTATGAATTAATCAAAGGTTAATATTAATTATTCAACATTAAATATTATATATCATTTATTATAAAATATTATTATACACAATTATTATTTATTTTTATAATAATTTATTAGTTTGTAATTTACTATTGATGTGGTTAAATATTTCAATGAATGTGGTGAAATAATAATATAGTACAACTATTTATGGTAATAGTATTATGACTTGTTAGTAACCTATTAAGTGGGTAAATTAATTAATAAGGTATCATAATTCTATTGGTTTTAACTTACGTCATGTGACGTGACGTCACCTTAGAATTTTCCTTCTTTAAATATCATGTGTAATTTCATTTTGAATATCTTATACAAGTTATTAAAATCTAAACATAAATTCATATCTCAATTCAATAAATAGCTTGTAGAATTTGATGTTGAGTTAATCTAAACAAATTCATATCTCACATAACTCACATTAAACATTATGAACAAGATACTTTTGTTCATCCTTTCAACTTTCCTTTTTCAAACTATGACCCATGGATTTTGTTTCTTCCCTCGTGGCATTGTTTATGTCGTCAACAATCTTCCTCCAAATTCTGCTCCATTAAGCTTGCATTGTGCATCTAGAAATACTGACTTTGGACAACAAACATTTTACACAAATCAGAGTTTCAAGTTTCATTTTTGCCCGTCTACTAGGACATTATTCTTTTGTCATGTTTGGTGGGAAAAAAAGGATAAAGCTTTTGATGTTTTTAGTCATAAATCTTGTTTTTATAAGGTATGTTATTGGGAAATAAGGAATGATGGTATATATCTGGCACACGATTATCCTCCAAGTGATCTAACCAAAAAATATGGTTGGTAATATACAGAATTGTATGTTTTGATTAGTGGTGTGCTATATTATAATATATGTATGAGATATTAATTAGATATTCAACAAGTCTTTGTTGGCATCAATAATTTAAATATTATCTTCAGTAAGAAAATAATTCTTATTTTAAGTTGTATTCTCTTTCTCTCTCTCTCTCTCTCTCATGATGTTATATATGCAGTGTGATATATTCATGGATTAAAATTTTATTTTGAATGTATGTCTCGATCAGTCAAATATTGAAGGATTTTCGAGACTTTTCGAAAAAAAATATCGAAAACAAATAGGAAAAAATTGTTAAAAAAAAAGTTAATAAATTAAAAAAAATAAGAGAGTTTCAATCAATGTATTTAATCTTCTTCAAGAAGATAGGCCCTCCTGTCATGTCAATTTGACCTTATCTCTCTTCTGCAAAATTGATCCGATTGATAAACTCAACAGAGAAGGTGAGATTCAAGTCATTATCCATACGGACAGTGCGAAAATACACACTTACAGACGGATTTACTCACACATGTCGGAGATCCGGCCAGAGAGAGTTACCATGGTGGCATGCCGGACTGACGCAGTGGTGCCGCAGCGACGGTGTACACCGATTTCTCTCTCATTTTTCAGAATAATTTATTTCTTATTCTTTTTCTATCATTTTGCACGCTTCCAATTAAATTGTTTGTTATGTTTTTCAATGAGAGAATTGCATTTTTTGTATTGAGTTTTAGGTCAATTCACACTTTTGGTGGGCGTAGTAAGAAAGTTTTGATCTTATTACATACAAATGGGGAGCAAAGATGATCTTTGGCTTTGGATATTTTGTAAGGTTTTGTTAGATTGGAGAATATGTTCAAAAAATGTGTTTCTTTTTTTTTTTTTTTTAATCTACTAGACTATGTATTTATAGTTCGGTTCAAAGAGTGCAGATGGTATAGGTTATTCCCGGTGTTGTGTCTCCAGTAAGATTCGAACTTGAGTTTCGTCTATGAGGATTATTTTGGCTCTCACTCAAACCGTACATAAGACTTTCATCTCAAACGACACCTAACTGATAAAATAAATAGGATTGGATATTTTCACTCAATTAAGAGTCATAATTGAAGTGATACCTTTGACATGTCTCAACAAGTTATAGCATGTATTGAGGGACTCTAAGCGAAATTCAGGTTCTATGGCTCGGTGTTGGTCCGGTGTCAATTGATTTTGGTCTTGTAAAATAGGATTGTGTATAGAGTTTGGATGTTCGATTTCATCTTACATATGTTAGTATCTTTTTTCTTTTTTGATCATTGCCTCTAGAGTCAAGTATGTGTAACTAATTATGATAATATACTGAATTGAAATTTTTGTTTCAGTTAAGACAATTTTGGTGTACAACATTTCAATTTTATTAATAATAAACTATTCGACATTATTTTTCCACTTTATTTTTATTTCTACTTCCAAGTTTTAAAGTAAAATACACCAAATTTATTATGTAGATTTTATAAATAAGTTTAATTATATTTATATATAATGATCAATATTAAATTATTTAGTTATATATTAATTATTTGGCTCATAATTGTGTTGCTTTGTAATATGTGACAAATCCATACTATATGTTGAAAGGTATACTAGCCCATCTCTTTCTCAAACCCATAACCAAACATTTTACCTTCACCAAATCTCAACTTAGGCTCGCGAGTTCTCAACATAATCAATATTTTGTATGTTAGTCCTTTGTATTATTATCATGCAAAACACTTCAAAGCAAATCAAGTATAGTAGTTGTAAACCTACAAATTGTCAATCAAAATAACGGATTACTTATTTACATTATAAGTCAGTTGAATTAAATTGCTAATCTAAAGTTCTTTTATTGAGCTAAATATATAATTTTTCATGTCATATTTTTCTTTACACGCGAGTTTTAGAAAATCATATTAATAATCATATCATAAGAATATTATAAGTCAGTTGAATTAAATTGCTAATCTAAAGTTCTTTTATTGAACATTTTGGCTCTCACTCAAACCGTACATAAGACTTTCATCTCAAACGACACCTAACTTATAAAATAAATAGGATTGGGTATTTTCACTCAATTAAAAGTCATAATTGAAGTGATACCTTTGACATATCTCAACAAGTTATATCATGTATTGAGGGACTCTAAGCGAAATTCAGGTTCTATGGCTCGGTATTGGTCCGGTGTCAATTGATTTTGGTCTTGTAAAATAGGATGAGACTGGATATCGATGAATTCTCCTAATTTTGATAGAATGAGACATTGGCCTGCCCCAATCCAGATGAACCTTTAAAATCAGGGCAATTAATCATCAAATAAATGATATACTCCCTTCATTTTTTAAATTTGTTGCTTTGGCAAAAGAAAAAACATTGTTTTTTTTTTTTTTTGTCATTTTAGTAGTTCAATGTAAATTAATTTTATTTTATCAATTTACTCTTCTTGTTAATGCTTGCAATTAATGTTAAATAATACTGTGATTATTTGGTTAAAATGATATTTTTGGATTTTTGCTTCAAAAAAGTTATTATTTATTACATTTCTTAATCTGTGTATAATCCACCAAACTAGAAAAAGAAAAAAGAAAAAAAAAACGGAGGGAGTATTTTATTAAAGTTATATCTTTGTTATTATTATGAAAAAGAATATTAAATCTTCATAAATATAACTATGCCATATGCCACAAGAGGGCTGAGAAATTTATCATAATAAGTAAACAACCTTGTTAAAATACACATCTAAACTTAAAAAGAAAAGGTACGTCCATTGCAAGGGTATAAACTAGCCGAGCAGTACCAAAAAAACATAATGTTAAAGTTTGGTTTAAACTTTACATCGAGCTTGCAAGAGTTACTATGAAGTTGTGTAAAAAATGTTGAACTATACAGATTTGATCATGGAAAACCCAAACAGAACAATAAGTGAATATATGACTCTTCTCTATTATCATTATGATTTATGACAACAAATTTATTTTTATTCGCTACCCCCCAAAAAAAAAAAAAAGATTTGAATTACGTACGTTTGCATATTCACATAACGTAATTTTTCACAGAAAAGCTGGATTAATTTCTTCCAAAAAAAAAAAAAAAAACTAATTAATTAAATGTGTACGAGCACGGATCCTTCATTAATGGTGGAAAGCTTAATCCTAAACGACCGAACCGCCATTTTAGCTCTACGGGATGTATATTTCGACAACCTTCTAACCGAACCAGATCTCGAAATCCCAACCCCGGTCGAACCCGGTTTGGTCTGGCCCACATTTCCGCTCTTATAAGTTTGATTAACCTGATCATAATTCGACCCCTCCGCCACAAGTACCGGCGAGATCCGAGCTTTCCTGGTCCGATTACCACGCCGATTGATCTGCTCCATCGCGACGCTAGCCTTAACGGCTAAAGCTGCCATATCTGAAGCAGCGAGTCGATACTGAAGCTTGGTTGTGGGCAGAACGAAGTAGATCTGCCCCGATTGGAGCTCGTTTTCCAGATCGAGTGATGGAATGAAATCGTCGAAATATAAACAGTCGGAATTGCAGAGGAAGAAGGAATTTGGGGATGTGGTTTCGGATTGAAGAACTTGTGAAACCGTTATTGGGACGGAGTATTGACGGAGTTGTCCGTTAGCCGAGACGACGTTTGCGGATGGCTTCCGGCTGTTACCGCCACGGCTGCTGTAATCCGTTGATTCTGATGAAGATGAAGACAAACATCCACCCATTTCAAATCGTCGCAATTAATTAATTATTGGATGAATTTGATTAAATTTTATGATGAAATTGAGAGAGAAGATTAATTAACAGGAATGGTATGTATATAGACACGAAGAAAATTGTTGGAGTGAACGCGTATATAAAGAGAGGAATGAAAAGCTGTTATCTGTGGGTGACTGGGTGGGGGTGTTGATTTTGACCTTTTTAATTAATTTATTTATTTATTATTAAATTATTATTATGGAAATTGAAATTCAGGAGCTCTGGGTATACTAATTACTAAGCAATGACGTGGAGATAAATAGGTGATGTAACGGGTGAGTCAGCTTCCAGGAATTACCCGCCATATAATCATGCTTGCCACTCAAGAATAGTACACAAAAGTCATAACAATTTTGGTTTTACTTAGTTTCAAATTTGAAATTGGAAATTGTGCTTCTTAATTTATTACTAAACCGAATTAATGAGAATTAAATTTTAATAAATGATCACATAATTTAACTAGAAATAGCTCACTAGTGTCGCTACACATATATAAATTACAACATATATATAAATATATTCATAATTATTGACTCGAGTTTCAAAGCTATCAAATGGTAGGAAATGTTTGAATTTGATTTATTGTATAAGCAATCAAACTCAAAGGCCATTAGGTTAAATCAATCCGAATACAAATCGAGTTCAAGTGGCTAGATCTTTTTTATTTTAACGTATTTTATCAGTTTTAGCTTATCGTCTACAGTTCTAAAATATATATTGTTCAAATTCAACAACAGTTTGTAGCAAGACCTTGAACTGGTCCTAACCAAGTCAAAAGTGTTGGGTTCTAATCAATTAACCCAAAATGTTAAAACCATGTCAACAAATATGAGTCAACCAAAATTTTAGTAACAAGTAATTCAAACAATCCTCCCACATCCAATGACTATAAAACTTTATCATATTTTCAAAGATACCCTATATTTGAATAAATTTTGAGAATGAATTGAAATTTGGTAATTGTCAAACTATTTGATATGATAGTCTAGTCTCTAGATATATGTTAATGAAGTAACAAAAGTCAGCATTACATAGCTTATTAACAAATTAACTAATATATTACTAGAAAAATATAGAAAAAATAAAGTGAGAAAAAATGTATATATGAAATTAGCATCCTTGTCTAATTTCACTCTATTGAAGTACTAAAACATTTAATTTAATGAGTGAAGCTACTTGGCATTCTTCATGTTAAAATTGAAGTTAGTTAGCCAGCTGGCATTTTTATAATTTATTCCCTAGATTTGTGCAAGTAGAAAATCAAAGTTGGAATAATATTGGTCGTCCTGTTTGAACAAATATTATTATTATTATAATATAATTTTGAATAACCCAATCTAATTAGAGATTAAATGTCAATGGATGTGGTCCAGAATCGTCCAATTGAACAAGAACGCGTAATTAATAATTCATTAATCAAAAACAATATCAACATGCACGAACGCTCTTTACCATCTCACTTTCTATGTGCCCAATCCCATAGCTGACTTCCAGTTTTGGCCACTTGTGATACCGTTAAGAGTTAATATATAAATCGGGGAAATTGCATATTTGGTACTATATATATATAGGGTATTTTTGGAATTTTAGTACCACTGAAAACATAAATGCACATTTAGCATCATAATTTAAAGTTTATTTGCAATGTTCATACTACCGTCAAATAATTGGAAGAAAATGAACGGACTTGGCCACATACATCGCACATGGCCATTATCTCGTCTTTTGGAGAAAAAATAATCATGTTTTCCTCACTTTGGAGGGAAATATTATATTTCATCTTTTGGGACAACAGTCATGTGGGGGTACACGTGGTCGATTTCATTCATTTCGATTCAATTATTTGACGGTGGTATAAACATAATAAAAAGTATTTAAATTGTGATATAAAATTTGCATTTATGTAATCAATAGTATCAATTTTGCAAAATTCTCTATCGTATGGTACTAAACTTACAAACTTTATATTTTTTGGAAAAATTAGTTGGTGATGATGGTGCATCTACTGTACATGTGCATGCAACTCATAAATAATAAATTCGTATTTTATACAATTGTAAGTACTAAAACACCGCTTCTTAACCATTTTGTAAATAATCTGAACATTAAGGGATTTCTTTTTTTTTTTTTAAGGTAAAAAAATATGACGTGATTTTCATGTTGTTTTTATACGTCGTAATAAATATTCATATTTCTAGTATATAATTATATAATATACACTACTAAAGAAAAATTGCATATTTGGTACCATACAATTCGGCACCCTGCAACCTTGGTATCACTGGATATGTAAGTGCACATTTAATACCACAATTTAAATATTAGTTGCAATATTCATACCACCGTCAAATATTATGATGGAATTGTCCACGTGCACCTCAAATGACCATTATCTCGGCCTTTTGGAGGAAAATTTATCACATTTACTTACTTTTGGAGAGAAAATTATCACATTATTTCGTGTTTTAGAGAGAAATTGATAAGATTTCTCTCACAATATTACATGATAATTTTTCCTCCATCTCCGTCCACGTGAACCTCATGTGGCCAATTCCGGCCTTTTATCAAATTATTTAACGGTAGTGTAAAAATTGCAACTAATATTTAAATTGTGGTACTAAATATTCATTTACGTCTCCAGGTACCAAGGTTGCAAAGTGTGGTATTGTATGGTATCAAATATTTAATTTCTCCTAAACTATTATATAAATAGGTTAGCACAAGAATATAAACTAAATAAATATAATCAAGTTTGTTAAAATCTGCGTATAGCACGTGGCTTAGAATTATTTAATTCAAAGCAAGCAATTTAACTATAATCTTGACAAAGTATATATATATGGACCAAGTCATTATTACTTTGTTGAAACTAATTCTGGTCAATTAAACCACAATATAAAATATGATTTCATTCACACGTACGGCCTTGGGACTTCTTTGGCACGTAAAACTATACTACTTAATTTCAAGGATCATTTATTTCGGTACGTAAAATATCAACTAGAACTGGTGCAGCGGTCATGTTATTTAATTTCCACTCTTCCAACATATGGTAACCTTAATTAGATTTAGTTCCAACATATTGCAACATACAAAGTACGTGGTTACGCAAATTGACTCTCTAGTGTTTGTGGCGTTACGCCTTTCGTGTAGTGAGGTAAAATATCAAACGACGGAATAATTGATTAAACACATAACACAAAAAGCTAATATCGAGATTAAAATAAGTCTGAGTCTCTTACATGATAAAACCTTCACGGACCCGTTTTGTAGGTCTTCGAAGTGACTGTAGGACTTGAAATCGATCATGTTGATTTTTTGTAACTTCTGATTTCAAATTCTTTCTAAGAGTGAATCACTCGATATGGAGCACGTACACGATCTCTTCTCATGAGACAAACCGAAGGTAGTGTCGTAGTGTATATCCCGTAGAACCCGGTGCCACTCCAAAACATTGCAGATGAAACAAGAACAAGCATACTAACACACATACTTGGACTAAATTGCGTCCTATTTGAATCCATATTTTGAGAAGGAGGAAAAAACACTTTTGATACCAAACTTTAATCCAGAAAACACATTTGATACCAAGCTTTTCGAAAAAATACATTGCATACCATGATTCACATCCTCTTGACACATTTAGTTTTCCTAATCAATTTTTGGATGAAATTCAGCATGTGTCCGTTAAGTTAACAATGGTGAGTCTTTAAAATTCGTGTATGTTTTCTCTTCCATCGCAACTTAACGGGCACATGTTGAATTCCGTCCGAAAATTTACGACAAAACTAAATGTGTCAAAGAGAGTATGAATCATGGTACCAAATGTAATTTTTTTAAAACTTGATACCAAATGTATTTTTTGGATTAAAATTTAATATCAGAAGTGTTTTTCCCTCTTTTGAGTAGATGAAAATTCTTATTATGTTTCTTCCATAATCATAGAACCTGCAGTGCATACATAAGAAATAGGGATGGAGAATTGTGCCTGATCATGAGCAAATCATATTCGATTCACTTAATATTGACCCCCAAAAAAGGAATTAATTTACTATTTACAATCAATGTTGCATTAATATAATTTTCTTTTCTTTTTTGACATCAGGATTAATCTAATTTGCTCAACGGAATTTGAATTACCTCCATAAAGTCAAGGGGATTACTGTGATCAAGTAAAGAATTTTAGGTGGGTCATCTATAAGTTTTCTTTACATGCCCTTCAATTCTGTTACTAGAAAAATGCGAAATCGATAGCTGCGAGTCTGAGCTTAATATATTTCTTATGTCAACTAAGAAAAACTTGGTCGAAAACGATAAAAGAACTTGTGAAAGGCTGTTTCCAAGAAAGAACATATAAATGTCTATAAATGATACCAGAAAAGGATTAAGAAACACGGATCTAGCTCTACTCCAGTGTTTTGAGAAGCCTAAATAGCCCCGCTGCTTCTCTAATCCGAGAAAAGTCGATGCAGAATGCTTGCACTTCAATGAATATGTCATCAACTGCACCATTAATAAACACTTTGTGATATCGCAGCACAATCACTAGACTCGTGAATTAAACTATGTACGTTGTTTATAAATTCTTCCCCCAAAAAAATTCAAAATAGCATCAACAATTTCCTTCATATTTGTAACTTAATAGTATAAGATTATAAACTAAAATTTAGACTCACAAGAGATAAAAGTTTTGAAACTGCGCTTACCGTTAATTATTTTGTTCCGGATCAAACTTTGCAGGAAAACACAAACAAGTCTAACATGTCTATTCTGCATATACCTATCCTGTAAAACCAAAAAAAGGGGAAGAAATTATATGAGATCTCGAGATATGGAAAATTAAGGCAAAAAAAGTTGATAGTAGAATAGAGATGTGAATGGAACCTTGATGCTCTCACAAGCACTTATACAATTTGAAATGTAAGTATGTAAGAACTCAGTTGGAAGTTCAATTGTAGTAGTCAGCCTATTCACAACTTCCATTGAATGAAGACTCATGTCCATATTAGCCAGAACTTTTAAGTATCTGCCAATTTCAATTACAATTGTTTTTTAATATTTTCTGCAGGAAAAATTAAGCACGATTAGAAGTAAGTACACATACTCTGATATTTCAGGTGAATTCACCAATTTATTGAGAACCTCAACAGCAATCACGGGATTATTCTCCACTAGATCCTGACCAAAAATGCTAAACTCAAATGACGACCCCAAGAATAAACATAAAAAGGGCTCAAGACTATACGAGTAATTTAAGTAGAAAAATGACATACTGGAAGCTTCTTTGGGGTCAGTCCACAGTGATAAACAAGCTTGGGGTCGTTAGACAACTCCACCAGTACTTGCTAAACATCAAAACACGAACCCTATTACAAATACTTTCTTGAAAAAACACAAAGGTGCTCATAAACATTAATTTATACAAGGATAAAATGTGACAGTTTAAAAACAGTATGTCAAAAATCAATGGCAAGCTTTACTCAAATGAAGTACCTCTTGTTGTGCAGGAACAAGTGAACCCTTTAAAGCTTTAGCTATTAACTCTCTTACTGCTGCTCCTCGGCTGGTATCAGCACACATCCCATAATCCCATAATAGTTCATGGTTGATATCAGGGTTCAGCCACAATAGCTTTGCAAAACCAGGAAAATTATTTAAATAAATATATTCGAAACCCGCGGTATAGGCTGTATAGCTACTGATATTCTATTCTTTGTTGGCAATGATTGTCACAAGTTACCTCTCCATACTTTATTGGGAGCCTTGGTGGGAATGGCCTAATCCATTGAGGACCTAATCCCTCTTCTGAAAGTGTCGACAATAACCCACCTATAGTTTCAGCTCTATCACCAGATCCAATTTTAGGAGTAACTCCAGATTGTGAATCAAACCTGAGAGTGAAATCCAAAGACCAAAAAATAACGATTATGTAGGATGACAATAATGTTATGAATTTACCCAAAAAATACAGACAAAATCAATAGCAAGAGTCATACTCAGACGAATCTATGTTGCACCCATGGGGAAAATCAGGATCAGGTATTACATTTTTCACAGAGTTGTCCTTGAATGCGCATTTAAATGATTCTGACGAGTTTTTGCTACAGTATTCTCGTAGCAAATGCTCATGTGGTGGAAAGGACTGGACATTTGAAAGAGAAAAAGTAATCACTTGAAAGACAAGCATTAGAAGGAAACAAAACCTATTGGCACAAAGTGGAATATGTCATATATGTATGTATAACTTACATGTAAAGACTGGTTGAAATTTCTAATGTAATCCGCAGCATTTTGCTTGAGAAGCTGCAAGAAATAAGCTACTATTATTTATATCAATTTAAGTTATTTAACTAGCACTGGCAAGCTAGGCATATAAGGTCAGCATCATCTAGAATGTTATGTCATTGCCTTGTTAGAGAAGCAATGACAGACTGAACATAAATTATGGATCATATTTAGTAACCATGTGAGTCAAAATAAACATATCCCAAAAAAAAGCAATGATTAAAATTGTGGTATCAGGAAAAGAAAAGGAGATATAGAGAATGAACCTCCTTGCTGGTCGTAGTGGTTGAAGACCCTAAAAGTTGAAGAATAAATGCCCTTTCATATTTTTCAGCTTCTTCATCACATGCTGCCTGCAAGACCAAAGTTCACAAGTGCTGAGAAATGAATATATTCAAGAAGTTGAAACATGCGAAATAAGTGGCATATAAATTGGTGAAATGGATAACCAGTTAATATAATAATACCAATAAAAATTGGCCAGAAAATATAATTATCAAACATATCCAATGAGAAAGTAAATTCTCCTACCAAATTGTTAATCAAATAGTATAAAGGTATCATAACTTGAGAGGCATTGTTCACAACAAAGATGGTCAAAGTAATATATGTAACATTTTCTCGTTTGAAACCTTCATCTCGTTTAGCAGGAAAATGTTACTACCAACCAAAACAGCAAGGGACATGAGATCGATCTTTGGAAAGGCCAAAGGCAACATCCAATTCAACAAGTGACTTATGAAAAAAGAAAATGCATTAGATAAATCTTCGGGTTGTTTCATAAGAGAAATGTTTGATAGCAGCAAGACATAATAAACCAAATCTAAAACTGAAGTAAATGACGTCAACGGGCCCTTTCCATTTGAATCAGACAAATAAAGAAGGTTGGGATTCTGATTCAAGGAACAAAGAATAAGACACAACTGAAATACAATGAAGCATCATTATAAAAAAAATTGCACTTTAAACCACAAACTGAACATTGTGTATAAATGAAAAAAAGAACTTACATCCACAAGCTTAGAAATGAAAGGGTTTGAAGAAGGATGTTGGGATGCATATGCCTGATGAATAATTGCAAAAGCAATCAACCGCTGAGTTTGATTGAGAAGTTTTTCCTGCAAAAATATAATTTATCACTTCCCTTTATTGCATTTCTACCTCCGAGTTAGGTTAAGTATAACAAAAGACAGATGTGGTAAAGAAAGAAGAAGAGAGAACGAGAGAGCAACTTAAGTACACAAGTACATGATTATGTGTATAAGTGAGTGTCCAGTTTGCAGATACTGAACATAAAAGAAAGTCATCAATAATAGCTCATGTGTAAATAGTTGAAAATTTGGGCATAAACGCAACTAATCGGGAGCAAAATGGTGGAAAGCCGAGTAACAAAACATCTAGGATTCAGCCATTAGAACCTTCAAATACTTACAATTTCAGGAATTTACGAAAAGTGAGTTCAACACAAATAAAAAACTAAAACCCAACTTAATCAAATTCCTAGAATCAGCTAAGATGCAATTGAATGAAAACGAATAATTAATTACATTTAAAAAAAAATGACAGCATTGACACCATATGTGAAGTAACTAAAGAGAAAGAGCAGTTAATAGAACAAATCCTAACCTTTGGCTCTGTTAGTAAAAGGTCAAGGGCAGAACAGGCATAGAACTGGAGGGAAGAGGGGAATTTCGAATTGAAATCCAGAACAATCTCTTCCAGAGTCCTTTCTTCTCCGCCATTCAATAGCATCAACAGCTTCCCACTGTCTTCAAACCCTAACATGGCAACGTCTCTATCTTTCTATATGTGTATACCGCACAATGCTTACTGAAAAATGTTCAATCCTCCAATTCCTATCCAAATAGATGTAACCAGTCAACCTGCCTATTTAATTGTGTAATAATGTACACAAACGATCACACAAACCATTTAACGGAAAAGATACGCAAGAAATTAACTAAAGTTTCAACTTCATCTAAGAAAATAAACTAATACAATGAAAATGTTATTCTCATTGTTCATCAATTTCGCCAAAAATCCACGGTTGAAGATTTAATAATATGCACACTCGAATTGACAACTTCACACCTTTCTCCGATAAATTTTCGAAATCAAACATATAATAATTGAGAATAATTCAAACCTTTTGCAGCAAATGAAAAATTACTCGAGGCGAAATGGGGGAAAAAGAGGGAGCGTATGAGACAAAAATACCTGAGGAAGAAGACGATTTGGGATTTCGTGGGGTTTCGGTCAGCAGAACTAATTTTGGGGTTATTTATTAATTTTAGAATCTTGAAATAGTACTGTATTTTAAAATTAAGTCAAAAAACCGATGAAGTAGACGTCCATGCATGATATGGTGTAAAAATATCTTCTTTTTTTAATAATTAAGTGGAAATGATTGAGATACTATAAATTTTTTAAATTGTGTTTGAATTTAGTTTTGATTTTGAATAAACCGAGTTTGAATGAGTTTTAATCGAATCGAACATGAGTTGTATTTTGAAAATATTATATATATATTTAGCCTCTTTTGACTAAATTTTGGACTCAACTTTAAAAGTTATCAAATTAACGTAATTATGTAGATGTTATTTAAGGTTGACTTTACACAAAAATGAAACAAAAGTTCGAGTTGATAATTGGATTTTTTTTTTTTTTTTTTGATAAGAACCTAGACTACATTTCAACTAGGAGTGTCAAATGGATCAACCATATCAGATTCCTCGTGAATTACTTTTTCCGTTCCTTTTTATTCGTCGCTTTAGAGAAATTCTTTTAAAACTTAACTCAAGTTCAGCTCGATAAGCTAAAAATTGACAAAACACATATAAAAGTATCAAGTTATTCGATACTTCGTCCATGAAACCAAACTCTAAGATAATTTCAAGTTCGATACAAAATTCAAACCAAGTTTTTATTATGTATTGTTCGAATTACTCAACTCGTTTCTACCTCTACTTTTAATTTCATGGCATGACTAATTCCTTTTTTTTTTCTTTTGACAAATACATGGCATGACTAATCCTACACCGTCGAATCTCCACACATTAATTGGAATTTAACTCAAGAGTCACAAGATGTAGTTATGAATGTATGATTGCCTCAATTATCATTTCTCAATGGGAAAATTGCATTTATGGTACCATATAATATGACAATATGTAGCCTTGGTATCATCGGATACATAAATGCACATTTAATACCATAATTTAAATATTAATTATAATGTTCATACCATCATTAAATAATTGGATGAAAGTGGACGAGACTGGTCACGTACACCGCATGTGATAGTTATATAATCTTTTGGAGGAGAAATAAATAGTCACGTTTCCCTCATTTTTGGAGAGATAATTATAACGTTTATCTCATCTTTTGGAGAAAAAATGATAACGTTTTCCTCACGTCATCAAATTATCACGTGATAATTTCCTCACATAGCCGATTCCGTCCATTTCATCTAACTATTTTACGATGGTACGAATATTACGACCAATATATAAATTGTGGCACTTAATGTGTATGTACGTA
Source organism: Penstemon newberryi var. newberryi (assembly GCA_030819805.1). NCBI lineage: Eukaryota > Viridiplantae > Streptophyta > Magnoliopsida > Lamiales > Plantaginaceae > Penstemon > Penstemon newberryi. Next base: position 17,193,726 of record JAUALY010000001.1, read on the forward strand.
TACAAATTGCCCTGCTAATGCATACTAAAATGAAGAAATGTTATTAAAGGAGGACAATTTGATGGTTCGAATTGTTTCGGCCGGAATAGTTCTTCGATCCGGTCGGTTACGCCGGTTCGATTGAGTTTTACATTTCACATCATTAGGTTTGACCCGGAGAAGGAACCGGGCTGAATATCTAACCTTAAGCTGTTTGCTAACCCAATATGGTTATTGGGCGGGATTCTAAATCATAGTTTCTAGATAAGCCCAATCGGGGAAAAGTCGGGGTCAAGGTTGTCAATTCCAGGCATTATGTAACTTGAAATGAGTAGAATTCAAATATATTTTCCTCTAAAAAAAAAATTCAGCTAATAATTAAAATATTGACATATGATTCTTTTTTCATGCTAATGAAACTTTAACATATAATATCTTTATTTACTTATAAATACAACATGAAGTTTGATCACAATTCAAAGGACACTTGGAGTTTTTTGCACTTTATCAAACTTTTTACTTCTTGGATTTATAGATAAGCTTAAATAACCATTGTAGTTGAAATCTAGTGGAAAGTTACAATAATTCTTAGTGTCACTTATATATTCTAGATTTAATCAGACGGACCTAGTACCTGGTTATATAAATAAAAATAATTAAAAAAAAAAAGAAAGACAGAGAGAAACCTAGTGTTGGAAATCAAATCAAATTATTCGATACTCCGCTTGAGTTTATTTGATTAAATCTCGTTTGAGTTCAATTCGTCAAACAAATGTTACAAATCAAATAAGATTGAATGATACTCTCTCCGTCCTTTTTTATCTGTTGTACAAGTATTAAGGAATCTAATAAATAGCATAGATTTTAGGAAAAGGTAAAAATATACCTAAAATACCCTTATTGGTTAGTAATGATAAAAGAGAGACAAAAACATGGAGGTGACAAGAGTAAGATTAATACTAAGAGTAAAATTAAAAAATTGATAATTAATGTCGCATTAGAATCCTAAAGCGACATATATTTTGGAACAAAATAATTTCTCTAAAACGACAAATAATAAGGAACGGGTGAGTAACTTTTGAAGCTCGACTCGATAAGCTAAAAATAAAAAAACATATGTAAAATATCAAGCTACTCGATACTTGACTCAAGTTCGTTCGATAAAAGCTCTTTTGAACTCGATCAGTTAAGAAATCAAACCAAACGCATACATAAAATTTCAAGCTCGATAAAATTCAAATCAAACTTGAACAATGTATCATTCGATACTACTCGAATCGTTTACACCTCTAGTCGGACCTCGATTGTGCTACCAAATTTTATTAGATTTAAAGTGACAAACTTTAAATTCAACCTGAATATTAAATGAATTTTGTCCCCGTTTTAAGAAGACATGACCTCCATAAAAGGGCCATATAGTTTACATGTGTGAATTCTCAAATCGCTTACACAGACACCTTACAAGGCTTTGGGTTTAGCTGAGTAATTGTGAGTTGCAACGTGTCGAGATGTAGAGAAGAATACATAAATATCGTGGCAACTTTCCCACAACAGCAGCCGAAAACAAAAACAGATACGTACGTGTACACTATACATACGACCAAAACAACAACATTCATGACACATATTATTAAATAAAAATTGCATTCATTTAATTAGTATGTGGACCAATTAATCCATAACGCAAGGAATTTTGCAAATAAATTATTTTTTCCGACCTATTTATTTTGTTTCATAAGTACAATTGACCACTCAACTTGATTGATTAAATTTATAAAAATTATAATTAATATATCAAAAAACGTATTAGATATTTTCCTAAACCGGTAGATCCTTGATCGGATACTACATTAGCCCCAAGACATTCGTCTCTAACTAGAAAAGTAAATGCTTGAGCTTGAGAAGCTTCTGGTCTAGTAGGTCCGTAAAATTCACTAATAAGTTGATAATATCATACGACACCATATATATTTATATTTAAAAAATTTAATATAAAAAAATATAAATAATTTCATATGATAAACCACTTAAAAGATTGAAAAGTTTAACCTGATATTATAGCAAATGGAGCAAAATAAATGAAACGGAAAAAGTATATACTTCATCCATCCCATTTATATTTATCTCTTGGTACAGTTAACTAGTCAACTTGACTAAGTTTATAAAAATTATAATAAATAATTTAATAAATAAACTTCACTACTAATTTGATAATATTATATGACACCATACATATTAATATTTAAAATGTTTAATTTAAAATGATAAATTACTTAAAATTAAAAAAATTTGACTGATATTATAATTAATGTGATAAAAATAATGAGACGAAGAGACAAATAATTTAAACAATTTAAATAAAATAAAGTTAAGCAAAGAAGAAACGCGTAGCAGGTGAAAAGAAAAATGAATGGACGACTGAGAAAAAAGACTTTGCAGATTCGTTACGGCTCTTCATCCCACTTGCTTCTTTATTTATTTAAATTGTACTAAGAAATAATTATAGTAATAAATAATAATTGGTCAAATGTTTGGTAATTACACTGTTTGTAGTGTGTATATGTGTTAAAGAGAAATAAAAGATGGATAAAAAAGACTAGTGGTAGTGTAACATCTGGAGATATTAACAATATTAATAATATATTATCGATATATATATAAGTGTCTATTTCTATGTCTATGTCCATGTCCATGTCGAAAGTGGGGTGTTACGTGTCCCCTAAGCTTTTTGCATGACATAAAATTCCCATGATTCTACACCACCCAAAAATGCACAAAACAATGATAAAAAGAAAGAATGCGTAATATATATTTAAAAATCAAAAATCAAAAATCAAAAATCAAAAATTAAAAAATAGTTATTATCAGTTGTTGAGTCCTACAATAGTACATCTTAATCCATCAATCGACATTGAGAAATTATTCCATGCATCGATTGCATCACATAACCAACCCTATATAATGCATGAGAACATTCTTTCTTTAAGAATGTAGGACCAAAAACTGATTAGATTATTTTCAAATTAATCAGAATAGAATAGGATGATGTGGATTATTGCCCAACATATAACTATTGTATCAATTAACTACACCACGTGTGCTCAATAACGTGATCCAATTAATGTAGTACGAGACATTTTCTCCCTCAACAAATTTAAATACAAAATGTTGAAAGAAAATGTGGCAAAAAAGATGTGGGACTATAAATGCTAGAATGAAATTCCGCAAATACAACTTTATTCACTCTGTAGAAAGCAATTTAGGGGGGACCAAAGTCCAAAACTCAAATAACATTCCATGCATGCCAAATTCCATCCATATCCAATGTACCTCTTATTGATAGCAAGAACATATATTTGTTGTAATAATAAACATAAACATCAAATATACATGTATATATATATAGAATATTTAGGATTCACATACCCTTCATTTTTCCAAATGTCAAAGGATTCTCTATTTAAAACTAAGCTGAGTATGTATTTTTGTACAAATCTACACAAACTGTATACCATTTTTCATAACTTTAAAGTATATAACTTTCTTAGCTACCACAATAAACACACTAGCTAGTATATAACTTATATTCCAAAGTTGAAATTCCACAAATTACCTTTATGTGACTTATCTTGATCACAAGACATTTTGTGATGACTTATATCAATCAAAATGGAGCGCGGTGTGGAATGCCTTTCCTCCGACTAGAATTCCGATGATTGAACAAAGGAGGAGTCCCCGGGGAAATGCTATTGTTACCCGTGGCCTCGTCTCCCCAACTATTTGAACCGGAAGACAACCCGTTAATATTAATCGAAGAAAATGTGTGTCGTCCTTCCAAGAACCTTTGAATCTTCCTCGGTGTCGATGACTCATCATCCGAATCAGAATTCGACCCATTAAACATTTCTTTGTTATTGTTGTGTTTCCCCCTCAATGAAAATGTGAGCTCACTATCACCTCTCTTCATGCCATTCAACTGTTGATGATAAAAATAAAGTGAACAAATAATAAAATAAAGACCAAGTCAAACAATTCATCGAACATTTGAATATGAATTCTTTTCCTTTAATTATTAGAGATAAAGTTCCATTATACTCCTCAAAAGAACCCTTGTTCACATGTTTCAGTTGAAAATAAAGCAAGTCAAAAAAAATAAAGGTCTGATTAGGAGAACCAAATTGCATACTTACAAGAAACAAAAAAGTAAAATGGAAAAGGTTTCATTAATCCCAAATTACCATTTAAATAAGGCTATATATTTAATTCTTAATTTTTGGTGTGTAAAACGTTTAGTTCTCGCATCGGGCTTCATTTTACTCACTGAAATCCAAGAACCCGAACATAACCTAAATAATTAAAACTAATATTGTTTGAAAAATGGAAATATAATAGACCTTGCAGCCAAGAGAACAGAATCGGAACGAGTCGGGCAGGCCACGGGCACAGATTTCGCACGTATAAGTGATTCCTTTTCCGGGCCTTGGTTGAGGTCTTTCATTAAGGAACACAATCTTGGCACTGTTAATAACATATGTTTGAATGCAGGAAATGTCTATATACTTCTGAATCTCATACACTCGGACCACATTGTGGTACGACGATCGCCTTATCTGCATATATTCAATTAATTCATCAAAATACAATACAATTAATTAACCAGGCCATTCTTTTTCTTTTTTCCCTTGAATAATAAACAAACAAACAAACAGGGTAAAATTTACCTGAAGAACGCGATGTTCCTTGTGATGGATTATACACGAAGAGCAGAACGCATTTTCCATGCAATCCAAACAGAACATATTGCATTCACTCCTATTAGAATCTGAATGAACTGGACATGGGACAAAGTAATCAGCTTTCAACATTGGTTTCAACCATGGAGGCCCCATTCGATCTTCGTTTCCCGTTCGAACAATCGGGCTCACCTGGAATTCAATAAACAATACAATACTATTTTCAAATCAAGGAATCCAGAATTTGTGAAAAAGAGGGAACTTTTTATTACACAAATAAAATAGCATATCTGATAGAGTATCCCCTGTTTTATCAATTTGAAAAGATGGAAAAACAAAATATATGTACCATGACTTTTCTTAACACTTAAGTTTGGAGTTGAATAAGTAAGTATAAAAGCTAGACCCTTTTCCAGCCACAATCAATTTTGCTGGAAGAAGAATCTGGGCATTAAAAAGACAAAAACCCACATTAGATTTTTTAAAATAAATAAATAATAAAATAATAATATTAGTAAGATGAAGATGAAGATGAAGATTTACCGATGATGAATGATTTCTTGAAATATGAAAAAGGTAGAAAGTTTTTGTGAGACGAGACGGATAGTCTTACACGGAGGTGAAGGGGGTGAGGGGAGACGAGACTAGAAGGAAAAGGACTGCGGGAGAAATTTATAAGGCGGTCATAAATTTAATTTATTATTAATAATCTTTTTGTAGATTTTATGAATATTATATTGATAATTTAATTTTGGAAATTGAATGATAAATATGTGTGGGGAAGGAAACGTGCCAAATGGGATTTAATTTACATGGCGAATATATCTTCACGAATGGGTACAGAATAGAGTTCGGGTGGATTCTGTTTTTTTTATCCCTCCCCCCATTCACTCTTATACAGAGTAAATCGCGCTTTTGGTCCTATTTATGGGTTAACTTTTGTATTTTTATTCCTATTAATTTTTTTGTAGCAGATTCGTTCCTCTTTTCATTGTAGTATAACACATTAGTCTCTTTTAAATACAAAATATATTCTAAAATTGACGAAAGTTGATGTATTTTGGATTTAAGTGGGACGAATGTGTTACACTATATTGATAAAAGGGACGAATCTGCTACAAAAAATTTAAGAGGGACGAATGTGTTATAAGAGGAACAAATGTGTTACACGACATTGATAAGAGGAGTGAATCTGCTACAAAAAATTTAAGAGGGTCGAAAATGCAAAAATTGACCCATAAGAAGGACCAAAAATGCTATTCACTCTTTAAGTCGGCGTTTAATTTCAAACTTGAGGTGCCCACATTTCTTAAAACTGTAGCGTATCATCATTTGAAAATAAAAAATAAATAAAATGTTTGGGTACCATTTTTAGAATTTTATTATCATGAAAGTTAGATATTGAAATATTTAATTATTGATATATACAATTGAAATATATGATTCTTATTCCTTGATATATTATTTTAATACATAGTCTATACACTATTAGTTATTATTCTTTAAAGTTTATATTTAGTTCAAAAAGAAAAAAGAATTTGGACGCATATGAGTTTGATTTTATCAACAAAAAATGTATAAAAATGAAGTAAAATATTGTTATTTATGGAAAGTCATTTGGTTACTGAGTTTATATCAGAACTTCTATATATTAGTATATTAATTTAAAGCTAACGAAAATACTACTATTTAACTTCAAAGCTTGATTACGTTTTTTTAATAAACAATTCTATACCATGATACTCGTAATTTATGAATATTATAATATTAATAAAATGTATTCATTAAAAAGCTAATTGACCAGTGACCACAACTAACTCACTACTACATTGACCATTATATTATTATACTAATATATTGTCAAATTATTGTGTAAATATTATTTTTGTTTATTGACATATTTAGGTTTTAAACATATTTGATCATCGCACATTTATAGTGTTCTTTATTTTATTTGTATACTTAATTATTTGTTTAAGGTAAATTTAAAATTTAGTCCATCATAATCGACAGACCATTCCCTCCGATGGATTTTTATGAAACATGAACGTAAAGTTAGATGTATATAATATTATTTCAAATTTTAATCGGATGCGGATTTTAAGCGGGTCGAATCAGCCTAGATTCATATTCGCTTCATATAATTCGGATTATGAATCTTCTTAATCGGATCAGATCCATTGAATCTCTAATCGAACAATTATTATAATAAGACCGGATTCCAATCCATTCCAAATTGAAATCCGCCTGACAACCCTAGGAGGATATGCTCACTAAAACTCTAAAACTAAAAGCTCACTTATTCAATCATTTGAGAATTAATTAGAATTGGACCAAATTGCTCAATAAAGATGTCCAACCAAGTAATGGTCCATGGCCCAAATTAAATCTTTACATACCATGGCCCATTAGTAGCTCCCAGCTTTTTCCTGATATTTGGGCTCCAGATTCACTAAGAATAGATTTGAATCCAGTTTGGCCCAATAAAATCTGACCAATCAACAACCTTAAGGAACTCTAAAAGGGCTGACAAATAGCCCAATTTATGATTGTAGTACCTTCAAATGGCTTAGCCCATTAGCAGCTCAGCTTCAGGCTTTTCTATTTTCAGCATTATTTTTCTCCTTATAAGATATCTTAATTAATTGTGGCTTATTTTTATTTTTTTTCACAAATAAATTGGTTAGATCATGCATTATCTTGGACTTGAGGGAGATAAAGAAATTTTATGTTAAATTTATGATTTAAAAAACTTATACTGGTGGTTAGATCAAAATCCAGTAATGACATATTTCAATTGAGCTAAAGACACAAACATCCCGTATGTTTTGTCTAACTCCCAAAAAACTCCATGTGTTATTTTAACTCTAAAAAAATTTCATGTGTTTTGTTTTAATTACCACACTCAACCCAAGTAGAATTTTACTTTTGACTTTTGGCAAAATGACAAGATTACCCCTATGTATTTGTCTTTTTTTAAATTTATTTATTTTTCTTGAAAACCTAAGTATATACAATTTGGATCGAGTGTGGTATTTAAAACCAAACACAGGGGGTTTTAGAATGACACGGGAGGTTTTTTGGTGGAGTTAAACAAAGTATAGGGGGTGTTTTTGTCTTTCGATGTCAGGATTAAAATTATCATATCAAAAGTAAAAGGTGAACAAATACTTGCAATTTTGGCATTTGAATCACACTCTCCTTTTTGGGGTGAATTTGGCACTTATTAGTTGATATCACAGGGGAGTTAAAATAACACAGGGAATTTTTTTAAAATTAGACAAAGCATAGAGAGTGTTTTTGTCTTTTGCTCTATTTCAATTCACACATCCAATACATTTCTTCTCGTCATGATATCGAGTTACTATTAAGAACTTTGCTTAATCATAAGAAAGCAACTGATGTTCTCAAAGAAAAAAAAAATTAAAGGTTAACTACTTTAAAAGTTAATTTCTTAAATGAAATAAATATTGGCCGGTAGATTTATAACTTATAGAAAAAAGGTAAATAAGGGCTTAGGGGAAGTTAGTGCACGCCCTGCTAACCAATGTTGAGACAAAATATTCCACATGAATTAAAATTATAGCATCTCAAAAAAAAGAAAAAAAAAAAAAACTATAGTTAAGTGCATCTTATATAGCTTGTTTGGTTGTATGGAAAGTGGGGGAAAATTGTAGGAAAATGAAAAAGAAAGGAAAGGAAAAGAAAAAGAAAAGAAAGTCATTTTCCTCTACATGTTTGGTTGTCGGGAAAACTATTTCTTGCAGATATTTGGTTGTCAAGAAAGTTTAGAAAAAGAAGTAATATCTTTTATCTATATATATAATTAAAATCTTTAACTTTTTCTTTTGTTCGGATTTACGTAAAATTTACTTGATATTGTCTTTTGCAATTTGTACTTTTCTAGTTTCAAGATAAAAATTTCATTTTCTTTGGATTGTTTGCGTCTGAAATAGGTGTTTAAGCGATATTTTGTGGGAGTATAATTGCTATTATGACTTGAGAGAGTATTTGTTTGCTAATAATAAATAAGCACAACGGGGATTTTGGTAAAAAAAAATCAAAAATAGGAGGTTTTGATAGTTAGACAAAGTAAAAGGATTGTTTTACAATTTACTCTAAAATTTTCCCTAGATTTTCCAAGCATTTCCCCATCAAATTGGTGGGGAAATTTTTTCTTCACAAAATTTTCCTGCAGAAAAGTTGAAGGAAAATAGTAACTTCCTTTCCTGCTATCCAAACAACGAGTGGGAGAAAAAAAACTGACTTTCCTTCACTTTCCCTCACTTTCCCGACAACCAAACAATACAATAAGGTCTTGATCAATCATCAACTCTTGAGCTAGTTTTTTAGGAGAGTTAGGTCGAAACTATGTAAGTGGATTTTGTCTAGTCCATGTGTCTAATATGGTATCGGAGCCTCATGTGAATGTGGGTCACCTCCTTCCGTGATGACTCCTTCTTGTTCTCATGTTGGGCTTCATTATCTTCCCACACACTTCGCCTAGATTACAAAAGCCCCGAGTTTATTATTCGTGTGTTGGGCCTTACCCACATGCCGCAGTTCGTAAGGCTGGTCTTTCGTATGTTACGTGTTGGACTTATTTTACCCACACATTTAACATTCACACGTGAAGGTAGAATGCTGAGATAAAATGTCCCACATGGATTATTATAGGTAAGTTCACTGTATAAAGTCTCATGTAAGTGGACTTGACCTAGTACATGACGCGAAAATCTAATAGCGTAATAGGCTAATACTCCCTCCGTTTTTTTTATTTGTTGCTTTGACAAAAAAAAAAAATTGTTTACTTTTATTTGTCATTTTAGAATTTTAATGTAAAATTAATGTTCTTTTACCAGTTCACCGTAATTGGCATTAATGCTAAGATTGTTTGATTAAAAGGGAATTTTGGAATTTTTACTTCAAAAAAGTGGTTATTTATAATATTCTTTAATTCGTATGCAATCCTCCAAATTGGCAAATTAAAAAAAAATAAAAAAATAAAAAGAGAGTAGGCTATAAAGTATGGTTTGAACACTGAAACAAAGAAAGACAAAATTTATGACAGGTCAAGTTTTCCAGCTAAGAACAGAAGGCACGAACCTAACTTGGAAACAAAATTCATCAATTTATAGGGATAATTACATATAAATACCTTAAAGTTCACGGAAATTACAGAACATTACCCCGAAGTTTCGCCAAATACTAACAACTTCCTTGCCTTTAGTATAACGTATAATAAAATGTCTACTATACAGTATACATCTCATTTCATATTTAAAATTTATTTTTTGAAAATACAAATTTATATTAAAAATCAAAATCATCACGACTTGAATGATTTACCTTATCAGTGTTTAATCGTTAACGATTTGTATTTTTATTAAAACAAAAAAGCCCAAGAAAAATATTTTGGAAAAGAATAAAATGGAAAAGAAAAACCCTACCCACACCACACCTTTGCCAATTGCCACCTCCAACGTCCCATGAGTCAGCCGAAAAGAATACATTTTGTAACAGTGAAAATTATATTATAATCAGAATATTAATGTTAAATAAGAAAAATATTGCGATTTTTTAAAATATTATTATGATAAACAAGAAACATTTAATTCAATGTGTTTAATAGCTAGCTGGTAGGGTCCATCAAAATTGACCAAATTAATTAAGAAAAAATATTTGTATAATTATGTTAGTAATTGAAATTAATCCAATGCTCTGGTCATAATTCAACCCATTTGATGATTACACTGGATAGCTTTTCCTTTTCTTTTCATTTTATTTTTATTTTTTATAATTTGTATCATAACTATACTATTGATCTAATTATTAAACAAGTAAGTCTATTACATTATAGCTTAGAATAAATTTTCATTAATCAAAATATAAATTTATATAACTACTTAAGCTAATTAATTATACTGCATATAAATACTAGGCATGATTCCTTGAAATGATGAAGTTTGTTTTATATCGTGAACCCCCTAAACCAAATTCATCCTATTACGCGTGGAGCTGTTTGTATTATGGGTATATATTGAAACCTAGTGGAAACATCTGGACTAGTTATGTAATTTCACTAAACATCAACGTACAACTGTTTTTTTGCAAATTCCAGCACCCAAAAAGTTGCACCTAAAAACGGCCAAAATTATTCTGCTCCCTTTCAAGATTATCAATAAATGAAACATAAATCATTTCCTCACAACGTCTATCTTCATCCATGTTCTTTTCTAATTACTACTACAGTCTACATTTCTCTCACGAAAAATAAAAATAAATTATTACCTGTCTTTTGCATTTTCATTTTTATTTTAACTAAACATAAAGGTTAAAGGAAAGGGACATGTGCCTCACATCATTCTTTCTAGCATCTTCTCATCCACGATGTAATAAAAGTTCCCCCATCAATCATTAAACCACATGCCCGTTACTACACTTTCCTTATAAAATTAATAACAATAAAACAAAAATAAATTTAACAAGATATTCATAATATTCAATTTACCCCCCTTGTAATTTGAAAAAGAGTAATTTACCCCCTTAAGCAGAAAAGTGTAACTCACTTACCTAAATTGAGAGTGAGCATAAAAAATAGTTTGTAACATAGAAGGGTAAATTACCACATTTATCATAACACAAGAAGGTAAATTGTCACATTTATCATTACAAGGGGATAAACTGTCACATGATCATAACACAGGGAGGTAAAGTGTCACATATAAAAATGTCAGGGAGACAGTGTGTATTGAATGACCAACTCATTTAAAAGCTTAAGCTTTTAGAGAGAAGAATCATTTAATATATATCACTTAACATGCCCCCTCACGTTTAGGCGTTATTCATTTACTCAAGCCTAACACGTGAAATTTAGAAATGGGTGACGGAGGAATTCGAACACATGACCTCATTGAAACTGAACTCTGATACCATATTGAATAACCAACTCATCTAAAAGCTTAAGCTTTTAAAGAGACGAATCATTTAATATATATCACTTAAACGAATCATTTAATATATATCACTTAACAGTGTGAAACTTTTGACGGTAAATTGAACATTATGAATATCACAGGATAAATTGCCATTAACTCCAAACATAAATTCGATATCAATGAAGAAGAAAGCGACTGTGAAATTGGACTCTTTGCTATGGCCAGATTACGGACAAATCCAAGTTAAAACCCATTCTCTAGATTGATCGAACCTTCTTCATAACGCTATTTGTACGGTTTCGTAACCACCACCCGGCCCGTTCTTGATTTTGCTCATAGCCACACACCAATTGCCAGCGGTGGGGGCTGTCGGTTAGGTCCCATGCGCCAACAAAATTAACACCACTTCACGCGTAAATGCAGGGACCCCCGTCCCACATCGCCACGGGTCATAACCTAATGCCTCAATCCAAGCCATAAATTACTTAACATTTCAGCAAAACAATTGTAAAGGCTAAAGGGTCCATTTGGACGATCTAAAAATGGCGTCGGTGGTGGCATTCTCTTTAGAATTAATAAAATTTAACAAACAAATATTTATAGAATGTGTAATTAATTTCTATACATTAAAAAATATTGGACTAACCACAAAGAATTTACTCATCCTTAATTTCCATTTTTTCGTGATACTATGAAACAACACCCCCAATGGCATTTCGTTCGAATTCCTTGATGATCGGAGCGAGTTTCTTCATGTTATCGTCGTACACATACGGGATCTTATCGAGCCACGTGGTGGCGTTCTTGGCCGAGACCGGAAGCAAGTTACGACAGAGCTCCTCATGGACGGTTATCGTGTTGTGGTAGTGGTAGTATCGGATTTTAGTCTCCGTGTCATGGAGTGTTCCTCCGATCACATTCTCCGACATATGCACTCCCGTGGCATACGCGTTCTTCGCTTGTATTGCGTACTTTCGATCTCTCCTTATCTTTGTCCTCGAGTCCCGGAAAATAAGCTTCTCGAATCCCCATTGCCTAATCAGAACATACCATTTTTAATCAGTTTCTTCAATCACACAGCAGTAAGTAAATCAATTCAAACCCCAAAACAACTAATTAATGCTCAATTTCAAAGTTACATCAAAATCCAATTAATTAAATTAGTACCTGGAATAATTGTGAGTGGACTCTTTCAAACAGAGTGAACTGGAAATCGCATTTTGCTCGATTGTGAACTGAGTATTATTCGAAAATTCCAACAAAACCGATTCTAAACTGTTTCCATCAGGAATGTAAATATACTCATCAACATCAAAATAAAAAGTCCAATTCGCCGAGTGGCGATAACGATGAAGACAATCATTCACAACCAGAAACTGATTATAATAATATCCATCATAATCCGCCTGAGCTTTTATATCCTGTAGCGTCACCCTACCTGCTCTCACCCACGGCTCCAACACCGCCCTCACCTCATCCGACACGCCGCCAGCGTCGTGGAAAACGAAATGCGAATTAGCCCCAAAAAACCAAGCGTGGTACGCTATCCATTCTCTCATCCTCGCCGCGCTTAAGTTACCGTACAATGACGAACCGCAGTAGAGGTACTCGTATTTGTACGGCGGTTTGTAATCGGACTCGTTGTAGGAGTTAGGCGCCTCTTCTAGGGCGGTGAATTTCTCATATTTGCGGGGGGATTCGGTGTAGTAAGCGTAGAGGATTAGTTTGCCGCCGGAGTTGTCGGCGTTGGGGTTTTCGGAGAATGTGCAATTGACGACGACGACTGTGTAGACGCGGCCGTAGCCCCAATCGGGGAGAATTTTGTAGGCCTTGGCTTTAATTGAGGTGTTGCCGTTGTTAGGGATCCACTCGCATTTGTACCATGGTTTCCCGAATACGTGAGTAGGCTTGGAGGAAAGACCTACCACCGCGAATGTGGTGGGGCCGCCGCGGTATGCGCCCATTTGGACGAACAGAGCGGCGGCGTTGCCGTAGGGTTGGAAAGTGCGTTTGTTGGGGTTGGGTGGGGAGTTTAATAGTTTCTTCTCGGATAGAGAGGCGATGTTTGCGGCGGATTTGATGGGTAGAGATTGGGCGGCGGCGGCGGCGGTGGTGGTGGTGGTGGAGAGGAGATTTTCGTGGTAGGGCTGGAGGTTCCAAACGAAAATGACGAGAGTGAGGGAGAGAAATGTGGCGAGGAGGGGTTTGGTTTCGAAGCAGAGGTAAAGTTTCGCGGCGGGGTTGGCGGCGGCGGTGAGAGGCGGCGGCGCGTCTTTCCTCATTGCTCAGGTGAGGAGGTGACCAGTTCAGTTCTGTTCTGCTACGGTAATCAATTTGACCCGACAGGTTTTGCTGTGTGTGTAGTGTGCGAGGGAGTGATGATCTAATTGGTTAAAGATTTGGTACTCTTTTTCTACACCCTTGGATCTTTTCATATTTACAGAAATGCACTTCAGCTAAATTATTGCCTGAAGAAATTTGTTTATGGGGGGGAAATTCCGCATAGTCTATTTATGACTTTAGATATACCATTTGTCACATTACCTACTTATATGATTATTATTAAAGAAATTACAAAATTATATACCAAGGAGTAAGAAATGCAATAAATTGATTTATGCAATTTTTTGAAAATTTTGAAACTAGCTCATTAGAAGTTGGATTGGATTGCTCTCAAAATTGATCGTCTATTTTATTTTTGTGTCACACATACATATTTATATTGACAAGTATTTAAATTTAAAATTTACGTGGATTCAGACATACACTGTAAGATGAATTAACAATGTGATATCAAAAAGAGACACCAAATGGGTTAGAAGATCTTTCGAAAAAGGAAAAAAAAATAGCATTCTCCATGCGACTCTATCACAAGGTATCTCTTAGCATAGACACTAGAAGCTTGCATGGTTTGTTTCCTTTTTATATATGCTTTTATGGTACCGTGCTCACTCATATAGACGGTTTGAACATGCCGCCTCACTTGATTGTTCTAGTTATTTACTATTCTTCGTATTTATGCATTGTGTGTAACTGCATACTCTTCTCTTTCTTTCTTTGGCCTCCCAATCTTAGGTTTTAATTATGTCTTCAGGTTCAGTTCTGCAACTTACACTCATCCTGATGCCCTGCTTCACATTACATATATGTTCCTTGCAGTCGGATGTAATTTGTTCCTTTTGGCCATTTTCATATGCATAATTTTGTTTGGATTATGAGGATTTATGTTGTTATTGTTGACAGTTTTACTCTATTGGTTGTCTATACTCTATAGCATTTGGTTAGGTATTGCAGGTTTTCTTTGCCTCTATCTGAGCCTTTCCTATACATTTCCACCTGCGGCTTGTCTTCATAACATTCGTGGGTGGTGATATGAGAACTTTGGTGGACTTTTGGAGCTTTTGAGCGTTTCTTTTGGGAAGCTATTTTCTTCCCATGAAAATTGTTGTTTCTATTCATTAGTATATGCATGGTTTTTTTAAGTTTTCACTTATGCTACTTGTTTATATTTCACTTTTCGTTTGGGCTGCTATTGGCACATTTACTGTGCCTGGAGCTGCGACTCTACTTTTGGCATTTTAATTTGTATTATGTTTAGACATCGAGTTCTCAAGACAATTTATTTATTTTATTTGTTTTTATTTTATGGAGGATTAAATAAACAATGATTTCCTCAGGACTTTATATTGAGAAGGATGTGTGGGTTGTCGAGAGCTTTCCGGATTAGGGTCATAAATGCGATTCTGATAATCGTAGCCAAAGTTATGGCCAAAACAGTGCAACAAAATAAGTTTCGATTAATCTTTGCTTTTGCGCCGATCCATCAACTCGTGATATTTCAACGCCAGTAAAATATTATCAGAAAGTTCAGCTTCGTCCTTGGATGCTCTTGCATCAACACGTCTACTCGGGAGTCGAGACTCAAGACTCGACAATAAAATTCCACTTAGATATAACAAACAACAAATGAAAATTAGTTTAGGAGTAACCATATTTTGCACTCTATCATTACGTGTAATATGACAGAGAAATGTATGTATATGTATGTAGGCTAGTATGCAACTTGACATCTCGTACCAAAAAAAAAGATGCAACATGATATCCACACACACCAAAATGAAACATGACATCCACAAACTATAGTGTCATCTAGATAATAGTAACAAGTAATCACTTAAAAAGCGTTCGGAGTAATAAGTTATTTAAGAGTCATTTTCAAATTAATCAAATTAAAGTACTTTGACCATGAGAACATTTAATTCAAATTAATCATATTAAAGAACTATTGACCATGAGAACATTTTATGCACAAATTCCTCACTACTTTGTCAAATTGGCAAAGATTTGTGTTATTTTTATTAGTAAAATTCTTCCTATATTTTTTTTATTAGCAAAAAATCCCCTTTAAAATTCCTTCATAAATTACGAGAGAGGTCAGTGAATAGGGGATCGTTGTCAATTTTTAAGATGAATAAGGATGTCTTTGCATATCTTGATGGGGGTATAATTGTTATTTTTCCTTCAAAATATATACTTCAGCTTGAAGGGTATTAATGAAAAGCATAGGATATTGCAGCATTTCACTCTTTAAAATAACATTACAATTCTTTAGATGATGCAAATGCAAATGTTGCTCACTCTTGAGTAAAAACATGAGCATTAATAATAGAATTATCAACAGAAAGCGGGCCTATTTGATTAGGTTTTGGCTCGGTTTTATTTGATTTCGGTTTCGAAAAATTGGTTTGGGTGTTTTCGGTGAAACCTTTGAAATTTCATTTGGGTTGAGTTTCGATGTTTGGGGTATGGAGGGAAAAAAATAAATGGTAGGTGTCAAATCAATGCTTTTATAGAGAAAAAATAGTTCGTATGTGTTAAATCATTATCTTTTACAAGTTTAAAGTTAAAATCTGAGTTTCGTGAAACTTATATTGTGACTTCATTTGATTAGGCTTTGACTCAATTTTGCGAAACAACGAGATTGGACTAGAACCTAGTCAAATAGGACCAACATTGTTGGTTTCTAAGACAACATTTAAATGATGGACAAAATGTTTACACCCTCTCCCCCGTGTTATTTTAAATCTCAAAATCCCTCATGTGTTTGGTTTTAATTGTCACACTCAACTCAAGTAGTATATACTTGAGTTTTCAAAAGGAATAATTGAATTTAAAAAAAGACTAATACATAGAGGTAATATTGCCATTCCGTCAAAAGTCAAAAAATAAAATTCGATTTGCGTCGAGTATATTAATTAAAACCAAACACGGGAGAAAGGGGGGGGGGGGGGGGGGGGGGGTTGATATTAGACAAAGCATAGAGGGTGTTTTCGCTCAAGGCGAGAAGCATTTACTTTCATATTTGTTATTGTTATCTTTTTTTCTTCATATTTTCTTACTTTTAAGTCCTTCATTATTGATTATACTTTAACGAAGAAAGTTAATCTAATCATTCAATGGATTTTACACTCTTTATATAATGACATTGATTTGTGACAATTTCTCCATATTTAAATCAAATTAAGGAATAGAAAACAAGAAGAGTGTGTACAGCTATACTTCAGATTAATTTTTTTATATAATTCTTGTATAAAGTTGGACTCGAACGAATACCAAAGAAAAGGAAGAATAGAAATGACAGATTCCTACTGAGTTTCTATTTTTTTTTTTTTTTTTTGGGACGAGATTACTACTGAGTTTGGACCTATAAGCATGAAATCCATCGTCAATGAGGTCGTGGCTTAGTGGCAAAAATGAGGCTCTAAAATAAAAAAATAATTGGTAATGGTTCGATTATGATTAGTGTGAGATATTTTTATAGTTTATTTATGTATATTTAGTTTATTTTTGTAATTTGATAGTATTTAAAAAATATTATATTGTAATGGAAAGATTATTATGTAATAATAAATGTTAGATCTTGTAAATAGGCATTTGTAAAGAAAATTGACAAATCTATATATTGAAAATGGAGAGATTTTACAAGATATGAATTTAAATCTGGAAATAGAAAAATAAGATTGAATAATAACCCTAATGCTAATTGCATCTGTTTATAATATGAAAATACAACTGCTATCCTAACTAACTTAACCAAACAAAGGCGGTGACTAATCTAATACTAAAAGCGTAAAATATAAATAATAAACAAAGATAAAATAACACTTCTTCTTCAAGCCTTCTTTCCTCCTTTGCAAACGGTCATTTGCTCTTTTACATTTTGGGATTTTTCTTCTCTAATCTTCCTTTCTTTTGGATCTATTAATAAATGTATTCACAGTCTAAAAAAAAAAATTCAATAGACACAATCTTAAGAGTTATACTAATACCATGAGAAAAAAATTATAAAAATGTATTGCCTCAAAGACACGTAAAAGGAACATAAACCGATTATTTGGTCGGAGTATAATTATATAGCCGTTATCTAGAGAAATTATTATCACATCAATATTACTAAATCAAAAAAGTTATTGAATTACAAAGAAAATCAATCACCAAACATATTCGTGAGAGTTGAATACATGACCTCTTAGTTCTGGGAATCCAACTTTACCAATGAGCTACGATCTAATTGGCATAATAATATATCCCATAAAAGGCAATAATTTTGAAAAATTGACCAAGTGAATTACATTATATGATAGTGATAATAATATTTTCAGTTCAATTATGGAAGGCCCAATGATTGACCAATCAATCGGCTTTTGCCCTATATTTGATGCTTATTTCCAACAAAAGAATATGCTAAGCTGTCTTTTGTCTTTGTTTTTCTCGTAAATATAATTTAAAATATATATTTATGTTGTTCAAATTTATGGACTCGCCATTCTAAAAATGAAAGAAGATAGCCAATTGTTAATTCAGTTTCAAATTGGTTCATATTATTGCAAAATATATCAGAAATTGAGGAAGTTAAAAATTGGGCTCAAATAGATGGATCAAATTAATGAGCCCAATAAACTTTCCTTTTCTAAAACCAAATAAAAGCTGAAATGAGATGATCTTGGACTTGAATTTTGTATGATGGATGGAGATAATAAATAAGTTTGATTTTGTTCGAAGCACAAATCAAGTTCAAAGTTCGAGCTGTATACACAGTTTAGTAGATTAAAAAAATCAAATTCAGTACAAAGCATAAATCAAGTTAAAGTGCTATCTCAAGTTCAATAACAAAATCAAACTATTTTTTGATAATGGGCTATTTGATTCGATTTAACTATTTACAACCTTAGATATTCCAAAAAAAAAAAACATTTTTCTTTTAAAAGCTTTTTTTTTTTTTAAAGTTGAACCTCTAACATAAATTCCTATAACAAGCAAAAGTATGGAATAAATCAAATGTCAATATCAATATTTCAAATCATATATAATCATATCAGTAGAAGTACTTCCACCATATATCTACGATGAGCGTTGATTCGTCAAAAGGAGGCATGCAAAAACCAATCAAAGAATCATTAAATATAACAAGGTGGAATATTAAAGGTTATGTAAACAAAATTTGCTCGGTATTCATAGACATAAATCAGAGGCGAATTTTAATTTGATCGGAAAAGTGCCTATCACTGTAATACATATTATATAAGAGGGACTTAATTATAACTTTTTTTCACGAAGAATGTAAGTGTAATTAACACGTTTTATATAAAAAGGGACTTAAATGAGACTTTTTTTGGCAAAAGGGATATAAGTGTAAAACACTTTACTGGACCATAAATGTGAATTAGCCAAAATTAATCTAATCAATCAATGGATTTTACATTCTTTTAATGATTTTGATTTGTGACAATTTTTGTATTTTTTAAAAGTGAAATGGTAATTACATATCTGCAAATCTATTTTATCACTAGTAAAGTACAAATAATATTCAAGTAATAAATACAAAGAATATTCAATAATAAGGCTATTATTAAACTAAAGAAAAACTCACATTAGATGGAATTCAAACTCATGACTTCCACTTCGCCATCAGGCTAAACATCATTAATTTTTTTTTGTTTCCCAAGGGTTTAATCCCTTTCGAGGCGCATCGAGCACATAAAGTGGGAACCTCTCCCAACAGGGATTCGAACCTGAGTCCGCTACTTTGTAGTGACTAGTCCCTTCCACTAGACCAATTAAACCTCATTACGAACAACTTTTGTATCTAAATATCAATAAGGAAGAGAAAATAGAAGAGTGGGTGCAGTTATACTTCAAATTAATTTTTAAATATATAATTCTTGTATCAAGAAATTCAATAATGCACTAATTTTAATTCATATTAGGATTTTTTTCACTTTGCACCCCTAAAATATGAAAAATAGGCACTTTACACTCTTAAAAATCAGATTTAACACTTTGCACCCTCGAAATAGGAACAATTCAGCACTTTGCACCCTCTCTTATTTTTCGGCAAAATTGACCACCGAAGTCAAAAAAATCTAGGGACAAAATAAGTAATTTATTTTTGGATCTTTAGCACTTTGAACCCTCAAAATACGAGAAATGGCCACTTTGCACCCCCAAAATAGCACTTAGCACCCTCGGATTAAGAACAACTCAGCAACTTGCACCCCTGAAACATGATAAATTGGTACTTTGCACCCACGAAACACAAAATTAACACTTAACACCCTCAAATTAAGAAAAACTCAGTAATTAGTACCTCCTCATTTTTTGGGCAGAGTTGACCACCAAGTCAAAAAGGCAAAATAGGTAATTCATTTTTTTTTTCTTAAAATTTACAAAATACGATTATGAATACTAAAATTGTGACGGCCCGACTCCGCGGGTCCGTCTGATAACACTCGATAAAATTATTACTATTTCGAAAAAGTTTTAAAGTACCGATTTTTTTTTTTTGGGACAAAACTATAAAATAAAATCTATAGTTTAAAGTTTTAAGCAGAAGCGGTTTAAAACAAAATAGGAACAATTTAAATTACTAAGTTTTGACGGAAAAGTAAAATCAATTTTCATATAGGTTTAAAGCAGAATCATTTAATCACAACCTATCAAAATATTTGAACAAAATAAACATAGAGAGATAAATAAGTAATTTATAAAATCTTGTCTTCTTTATTAAATTATAAAACCAACTTTAATGGTTCAAATGTTTAAAACAACAATTCAAGCAAAACCTTAAAATCACCTAGTTCAAAGCGGAAGTATTTAAAACAAATTTTAACGGATGACATGACGTGGTGAAACACCTTGTGGGACCCAAAAAGGATACAATAAGATTAAGATTAATATTTGATAAAATTTAAAATTATTTTCGATAAATATACCCAGTTTATAAAATTAGCTAAAATACCAAGATATTAAGCAAGATATTATAAAAATCGACTTAGACATATAGGAGTTTTGAAACATTAGTTCAAAGAAGGATCTCAAAATCAAATAAAAATCTTAACAATGGTACAACTACTCTCTGAAACTAGGGTGGGACCGTAACCGTGATGAACTAACCGCAACCTGAACTATCGTTTCCCCAAACACCTGTAGCTGAAAAGATTGAAATACGGAATGCATAAGTTGATCATCCAACTTAGTGAGGCTGCAGTCCACATGTGCGTGTGATGCGTGGATGCGACATAATATACATGAGCATATACAACAGTACAGTGAATGAACACATGTTATAACAATTCAAGCACGTTAAACAAGTAACCAACATTTGTTGATGTCGTCCTCCTCTTACCCTCCAATCCACAGTCAGGAAAACCACCACCAAACACTCCAAGTAAGGTGCGACCTTACATAACAGTGCGCATTGACGTCAAATGCCAGGAGAGTTTGATATTCACTCCCCAAGTGTAACCTCCACACTTGGCTATTGAAGCGGGTCTACAGTGGATCTAGGTAACCCTTCGACCCTAACCTTCCAGGTTACCCACGATTCTGCACACCAATAATAAGGGCCCACACACTAACAGTAAACAGTACAAGACAGTAAAAGTAACAGTACAAGACAGTAACAGTAACAGTTCAGTAACATGAATCGATGAATAACTCAATAGCAATAATCAAAACTATTCAATATAAAATATCAAGAATTTATGAACACGTAGGCTTTAGCATAACAATTCTAACATATTTAGATAGTTAAAATAAGGCTAAGTAGATTCATGTATCTCTTCTTGCAACATATGTGGTATATATATTAAATATAACATGGATTGTTTGTCCTAATAGTCGAGGTATTCCCAGTATCATACATCACATACTTGTTCGTTTAGGGACTAAGTCACAATTCTGACTCAACCTACTAGCACATTTGGACTAACAAGCAAGTGAACACACATCACTCACCTGAGGAGCTTATTACGGCGACCAAAATTCCACAAATGAAGTGTATCCGAAACCTGAGCAAGTACGTATACGACTAATAAATTATCTTATAGTCTTACTTAAATATAATTAAAGAAAATCCTATCACAAGAATTTTCTAAATTAACCTCGCACACAAGAACTTAAAACTTTCGACATCAAATTCATTTAAGTGTATTCATTTTCAAACTTTAAGATTTGAGAAAATCCAAAACATTTAACAGTAGCAATAATCCAAGCGAAATTGGATTGAAACGAGCGAACACGGAGATAGTGCAATGAAGTGGGCTCAAACCATCACGGATTGGGCCTGAAAGCCCGCTGAATGGATCAGCGGTAGTTGCCCCGAGCACTTCCTAAAATTGCACACAACTCCCCTAAAAAAAATTAATATTTTCAAAATGTACCCCAAAAATATTTTTCACAAAAGGTTCTTCAAACCAAAAATCTTCACTAGATTACTTTGAAAAAGAACTCAATCACAATATTTAACTAGTTAGTAATTAAACACCCTTTTTCTTTTGAAAACATTCAAAGTATACCCCAAAAGTTTCGAAAACATTAAAGAATTAACTTTCTTGCAAAAATAATTCAAGACCCAATATCGCAAGAATGTTTAAAAATATTTAAGCAAAACTTCACTATAAAACTGAGATTAAACACAAGTTTTTAATAACATTTCACCAAACTAACAAGGAGAAACAAAAAGTTCTTTAACCATAATTTTCTTTGGAAAATTCAATAAGTTTTCAATCTTAAAACAAAAATGAATAAACCACCACTTCAAATCAATTAATCAAGAATCTATAAAAGAACCATGTAAAAACAGCGACAAAACAGCACCTCAGCTCTTTTAGATTCACAAAAATAACCCCAAAAGTTTCAAAAACTCCCCTTTTTGCAAAAACTCGAAGCAAACTTTAAAACAAATGCTTTTCAAGTCAACCTATACCAAATATCAAACAAAAACTCAGATTTTCAGTCCATTTTTACTCCCAATAAAAATCGCAGCACTTAGCCCTTCAACTTTTAAAACCTTTAAAAAATTACCCCCAAAGTTTTGAAAAATTAAAAACATCAACTTTCTTACAAAAAGAAATAAAGATCTAAATATCTAATCAACATTTATTTAAACCCAAGAAAAATCACATTACAATTCTAATATTGAATATAAAATTAACAACTTTTCACAAAACTACAATGGATAAACAAAAGTTCTTCAATATTAATGTTTTGTGCAAAAGAACACAAATTTCTAAGTCTTGAAATAAAATCCATAAACTCAACCAAAATATGAAAATGAAATATATTTTACAATATAAACTTAAATCTATTACACTTTATAATGCATGTATGTTTTTCTCCATTTTTCTTTGAAGAACACTTTAAAAGAGAACAAAAATAAAATAAAATCAATTAATTAAAGAACACAAGCATAGGCGGATCTTTACCCAAAGAAACGAAGGGGATGAAGCTCTCCTCATTTTCAGACCTCCAAATGTGGTGGTGGAGGCTCCGGTGGCAGTGGTGGCGGCTCCGGTGGTGGTTCATAACAAAAGCCCTCAAATCCTTACTTTTCATCAATTTCCAGCGAATGCATATTCACTTCGGGACATCTAAACGACGATCCGAACGGTAAATATGATTCGGTAAATTTTATGTATTAAAACTTTCTAGAAATTTTTCGAATTCTTTTGGAATTTTCGAGGACATTTAAAAAATTGGTAATAAAAGAAAATTTGTCAAAGATTCAAAAATAAATTACCTATTTTGCCCCTAGATTTTTTAGACCCTGGTAGTCAACTCTGCCGGAAAAAACGAGGGGTGCTAGTTACTGAGTTTTTCTTAATTTGAGGGTGCTAAGTGTTAATTTTTTGTTTCATGGGTGCAAAGTGCCCATTTATCGTGTTTGGGGTGCAAGTTGCTGAGTTTTTCTTAATTCGACGGTGCTAAGTGTTATATGCTAATTTTGTTTCGGGGGGTGCAAAGTGCCCATTTCTCGTGTTTCGGGGATGTGAAGTGCCAATGAATTACCTATTTTGCCCCTAGGTTTTTTTACTCCATTGGTAAACTTTGTCGGAAAATAAGAAAGGGTGCAAAGTGTTGAATTATTCCTATTTCGAGGGTGAAAAGTGGTAAATCTATATTTTTAGGGGTGCAAAGTACAAAAAAAACCTTTATATTATATAAATCTCTTATAACAATTTCGAACTGCAAAAAAGCAAATTAAGTTATCTGAGATTTAGTTCTAATTTGGTTAACGAAAATTAGTTTGAGATTGGTTTCTTAACAAACGAAATTTAGATAATATTTTACCTTACAATATTCTTTAGATCATTGTTCGAGTTTGCTTTATATGCTTTTGTTACTATAATCCTTGGGAACTCCCTTGAAAGTTGGACTCTAGGATTAATAGAGGTGAATGTGGCGACATCGTGTTAAATTAAATCCCAAGACAAATTCCATCTTCTTAGGGATTTTGTACAAATACAATATTCTTAGGGATTTTGTATAAAATCTCATATTCTGAGAGATTTAATTGAGGTGACTCATTGATTCTCTTCCATAATTATTGCTAGCTAACTAAAGAAATTAAACCAACACATCCCTTTATATCGTGGCAAGAATCGCGTTTTTACCAAGTCTATGATGGTCAGTCTTGGCTATAAATACACAACGTGTTTGGTCCCCAAACTCACTCATTACAAACACTTTAGTATACACCATCTAGAGATAGTGAGATTGAGTTTGAAAGATCAAAACACAACTTAAACAAACAACATCGAGGTAGCGCATGAATGGCGGGAGGTATAATTTAAGTTTTTCGATCCGTTTTAATTCCGCATCGATTGTATGGATCGATTTAAGTTTTCATCTAACACATCGGGCCGTCGGTGTATGATCTTTCTGTTAAGTACTCCTCCGTCATTCAATGATTGAGTATAGTTGGAGATAACTGTACATCGAGTTGGACCAACATGTACACATACATATATTTTTATTTTTCAACTAAGTCGTTCTTCGTAGAACATAATTAATAAAAAACAAGAGAGATAATATATTTAGGGGCCGTTTGGTAGAGTGTATAGGATTAAGGTGGATTAGATCAGAGCTAGATTAAAAGTCAAATTAAAAATACGTTTGGTAGATTTGATTGAGTCAGATTACATTAAAGTAATAAACTATAATATATTTGGGGGAATTATGAGTTTAAGCATATATTAATATATTTTCAGAGATTTAAGAAAAATTTATGATATTTAATGATATGTTATAATAGGTAATATGTAAATTTGAAGTTATAAGTGACATTTCATCGAACCCATATTTACCAGGATTAACTAATCCACCCATGTCTGGGTGGATTATAATCTAGTCTTAATACCGGGTCATAAAGATTTAATCCATTTGACCCGGTATTAGAGCAATGCCACCAAACGTTGTATTATCCTATATTGACACATATAATATGATCTAATACCCCCTATTAGGTCCTACTAAACGCCCCTTAGAGTATAAATCTATAAACCTAATCTTAATTTGACTATTTCCAAAAGAAATTTAAGACTAAAAAGATAGACTACTGAGTTTGAACTTTGAACCTATCAACATAAGACGTTGTGGTCCAACGGACAATCTTAAGAAAATATTAATATGATGGGGATATAGTTTATAAATAATAAAAAATAGTTTACGTTAAATATATATTGCCTTGAAGATATATATAATTTGATTTGTTTTCTGACTTATAGACGGGATGATGTTATTCTTAAGTAGCAGAAGTCAAATGGGGTCGGAATATAATATATCCCTATAATTTAAATGATCAAATGAATTAATTGCATTATTATATGATTATGATGTTATTATTTCAATGGAAAATTCTTATCTAGACCAGGTCTATGGCCTTAATGGTAGACCTTGTGGTCTAGGATTTACCAACTCATTTATTACTTAAAATTTAATTATTAGATTTAATTGACCCAACTAGATTAAACTAGAGTTAAGTAGAAAAAAATAATTAAGTATGAGCCAATTTTTTTCAATCTCATCCTTCATTATTAATTTATTATGATAAAATTATTATCAATTAGAATTTAAAATCTTCAGCTTGTTTAGATGAATTAAAAATTAGAGCCTAATTTATTTTAAAATCCCATCCTTCATTATTTTCATAAAATTTAAATATCAATTAGAATCTAACATCTTCAATTAATTTTAATGGATCTAATTATATTTTTCGTGTGTTATCATTTTGCAACTGATGTTCAATATACATCATAATGTTATAATTAGACAATATACCAACAAAAACTATAATTAATGCATAAATTAAAAATTAAAAATAATGAACGGCTCCAATTTTAACTTCGAATATCAAAAAATTTGCACGAGAGTTATCCAAAAAAAAGATGTGGTTCACTTAATTATTAAGTTTAATTTAACTCTTCCTACACATCGATTTAAAAAAATTCCAAAAAGAAAAAAAAAATAGAGTATGTGATGGTATATCCATCTTCACTTAATTATTAAGTTGTTTTAGTATAGTTTTATCTTATATAGGAAATATTTGTTGTGTTTTATATATTAATAGGTTATACATATTGGGAGTAATTCTTAATATGTGGTTCGTTAAAGCTCTCAAATCAAACTAATTTAGACAATCTTTTATTCAATTATATTTAACTATTTACACCTTAGATATTCTAATAAAAACATTTTTTCCTTGATCTAAATGCCATATGTGACATTTCTGTATTTTTTTTATATTAGAAAGGAACTTAAGTAATTATTTGGAGTTACTACTAACTTACAAAGCAAAAGTCACAGTACCAGTGGAGAATAATATGATAAGTACAATTTCAACTTTGGAACAGTAAACAAATAGAGGTGCCATTCATCA
Organism: Penstemon newberryi var. newberryi; assembly: GCA_030819805.1. NCBI lineage: Eukaryota > Viridiplantae > Streptophyta > Magnoliopsida > Lamiales > Plantaginaceae > Penstemon > Penstemon newberryi. The sequence goes on from JAUALY010000001.1 coordinate 17,220,593, forward strand.
ACCAATCAATATTAGTATGTGTTTTATTGTGGAAATTGCTTTACAACTCACAGCATTGAAAAAACCATACATTACAACAAGCTTTGATGAATGAATCTTGGACACTTTAAACAACAACAACATATTTTCTTGGCTTCAACTTTAGATCGAATAAGAACCATCTTAGAGGATTTCGATTCTTTTTTTCCTTTATTTAAGTGATTGTACTTAAAAATCGTGCTAATTTTCAATCTATATCCAATTAACTAACTAAAGCAAAAAGATAAACCTTGACTTTGGTGCATTTGTGTCTGCTTGCATTTACTTCACGCCATCTACTTCTCTTGTATTGCATATTTTGTTTTAGGGTTGAAAATCAAATTAAACTACTCGAGAATATATGATTCAATAAAATCTCATTTGACATTGACATATCAATCGATGAAAAACATGTTTTTCTCAGTTAGAGCTCAACTCGTGTTAAGGTTTGATTAAACTCGTTCGAGCTCGGTTCTTTAAGAAAATCGAACCAACTTACAGATACAACCTCAAATATGATTCGAAATTCAATCCCAGCTCGAAGAGTACTGCATCCGAAACAACTTGACTCGTCTACACAAGTAGGAACAAGAAATATTTAAGGGAAAAGGGAAAAGTATGACAAAGTAACTAATTGAAACACAAGTTAACTTTCATATGATTTGATCATTCATTTTAATAGACAGTTAAAATCTGAAGAAGTAATATTGAATCTGTAAAAGTAAGGAAGGCTTAATTTCACTGTGTCCTATCTACTGTTTGAACATGATGCTAAGAAAGTGAGCACTTTATAGCTAGCATAAATAATATTCCCCATTGCCAAATTGCAGCATCAATTGAAATCCCAAACACCCCTTGTCATGAAAAGGTCCTCTTCAATGGAAATTCCAAACAAGCTAGTCGAATTTCCGACCTCTCCCCAGCCAGCATTTGGAGAAGAGATCACACATTATTCCCATTCCAAACATCCCTTAACAAAAGTAACACTATCCGAGCTCTTTACGTGCACTGGCTGCAAGGAGTACGGAGCTGGGAAAAGATTTGCGTGCCAGCAATGCGACTTTCAACTGCACGAGTTTTGTGCCGTCTCTCCTCCACTCTTAAAGAGCCATCCCCTCCATGGCCAACACCAACTTGTTTTCCATTCCAAACCTAAACCAGGTACTACTTTTTTTGGTTTTCCAATAGTATTAAGGTATTAGACCTGACTTAATCGAGCATATTATATGGAACCTCTCCCAGCGAGGATTCAAACTTGGGTTCGCCACTAGACCAATCACCCGCTGGTAAATCAGGTACTTCTTAACGAAAACTTACATATTAATGATCTTCATCGATATCTTTTCTTGACTTAGGTGGGATTTCATGGCCAAGATGTGATGTTTGTGGAAAGTCGACAAAAGGGTTTACCTTTAGATGTCAGGCGTGCAATTTCCAGATGCACCCTTGCTGCGCCATGCTCTCTACTGAAATCAATATCCCCGTGCACCCCCACTCACTAAAATTGCTTCCACCTGCAGGCGAAAATGGATTTGTGGGTAATAGTTGTGGTGAGTGCAAGAAGAAGAGATCAGGTCGTATGTACCGTTGCACAGTGTGCGATTACCATCTCCATGCGGTGTGTGCCAAGAACCATATCAACGGACTCCAAGCTAACGGTATAAATGCTGCACCCGAGAGGCCAAGCGCGCTTGGAACTGCTGCGCGTTTTGCGTCTCAGGTTGTCATTGAATTTATCGGAGGGCTAATCGAAGGGCTTGGAGAAGGCATGGGAGAAGTTATTGTTCAAAATATTGCAAGAGGTAGGTGCACCAGCATCAGAAGAAGAAGAAGAAGAGTAAGTGAATAATTTATTCAAGAGCCTCTTTATTTGATGATTGTGATGTTCTAATCCAGAAAAATGAAGTGTATTATTCAAAAACAAATTATGTTATTTACATTTCATGTCAATGAAAATACTTTAAACAACAGAGATCCTTGTTTCATATTTAAAAAAGAAAGCATGTAATAATCCCTCAAACAAAACAATTATCCATTGATATATACTGACTACTTGAAGATTAAATATGACAACATAAAGGAAAACAAGAAAACAAAAAATTAAACCACCTAGTCATCTCTCTTTCTGAGTATATTGGTAAAGAAAAAATGTGTTTTTTGCCTATCTAGTACTGTAATTTCTAAGACCTAGTATTTTTTTTTTACAGTTACAGTAACACCAGAGTAATTCCTTGGTACAAACCATAATTTTAGCTTCCATCCTCGAAACTGTCCCTTGAAACTCTTTCACAACGAAAACTTGATTTGCTTGTGTTGTTTCTTCTTCGATACTCTTTTTAAGGAAACCTAAAAAGCTCCAAAATCCAAGTTTTCCCATGCGAATGGGGAAACACAACCAACATAAGGGTGCCCTCTCAAAAACACGCATACACAAACGCATACAGCAGCAATAACGAGCATTGAGTGAACGTAAGGAAGCTGAAGCAATCCCCCCTGTGAGCCTGGGAACTTTCTTTTGTATCCAAGTGATGCTGCAGCTGCACATTTAGAACAAGATTTTTGCCTTTTATTGATATGGGAGATAATAGTCTTATTCTTGCCCTTATCCACCTCCAACTGGAATGGCTCAATCTCATTTTTGATTGATATAGATATTTGACCATTTTTACTATCTGCGACCTTCTTAGCAACAAGGGTATTATACGAGAGATTATTCCTCATCAAGGCATATGCGTATGGAGAAAGCCCGTTTGCATCAAGAACAGAGTTCCAACTGTTCAATCCGACCTACAAAAAGAAAATAAAACGATAAACGCAAAACTCGTTATATAATTTTTCAAAAATTTGGCCTTCTGAAAAAAGGGTACCTCTTGTGGGTCGCTCGTGAGAGCATCAACTATGTCATCGGAAGATGAAGTACAAGCAGCCAAATGTAAAGGTGTGATACCCCCAGGTCCAGCCATACTTGGTACGAAAATAAACGTCTTAATAGAAGTATTAGCAGAGTCGGTAATAGAGTAATTAAGAAGCAAATCCACCATACTCCGACGCCTCATTTTGACAGCCTTGTTCAAGAGGTGAATCTCTGATAGCATCTCGAAAGATTCCTTTGCTAGTAACCCTTCTCTACCCAAGTTTAGTTCTAACAAAATGTCCAAAAGTGTTTTGACTAAAGCGCAAAAGCCATGCTCGACGGTAAATATAAGAAGAAACTTGAACCGCGTAAGCTTATATTCGGGGCTATCAAACAACGAAGAGTTATGCTTTCTTTGAAAAAGCCATCCGAGTTCATTCAAGAAATGCAGGACTACTTCCCTGGGCCCAGGGGGTCTTCTATCAAAGATCTTGGGCTCAAGGAGTCTCAATTCTTCGCAAATTGATTTGTCGGCTATAATTACTGGAAAAGAGGTGCCTCTAAAACTATTTTCGACCTGTGAACAAATTAAAAAAAAAAAGTCAATGTTACAAATTTCAACCAAAATATCAAAATTTTGACAGTTTTATAAAGTGATAGATACCTCAATGAAACAGCGACCAAGTACGCCAGATGATGCCGCATTAATCTTAAAGCCACTCAAACTTATCTCATCATATGCTGTGTTTTGGCACGAAGATTCTAGAACTTCTCTTATACTGTACTCAGCTGCATGTGTACAATTTATCCTACAGAACACACAAATAAAATATAGTGACAAAAGATACCAATGGAGTGAAAGGATTTCAGCTATAATTTAAATAATAACAGTAGCATACTTAGTGCCTGGTGCCATCAAACTTCTCCCCGTTAATAAAAGGGAAGTCTCTTGTCCACCAACAATGGCCACAGGAGAGACCGAGATTAGTTCTGGTGCACTCCATGATCCCCAAGATTTGCAAATACGAATTTTTCCTGAAGGTGAGGAAATTACTGAGGATTAAGACTTTTAAATGTGGAAAACTAACTTTCAAGAAACGAAATGGAAATGTTCAAGAAAAAACTATTTAAGGAGAAATATTTACCATTTTTATGGGAAGCCATTTGTCTGTCTGTATGAACCAAGAATCTTGCGTTTCCCCAAAAGTCAACATCAATATCTTTGACTAAAGATTTTACATAATTAACAAGGCTTTCTTCAAGCTGTCAAAAGGCCCAAGAAACGGTCAATCGAGACTGTATTATCGAAAAGAGTATTATCGAAAAGATTGAATAATTTTATGGAAATACACTTACTTGATCCCATGCAAAAGACGGCATTGATAAATACAGGGATAGAATTATGCAGCCAGGCCTGATATAGCTTTCCATTTCAGATGGACTGTTAGAAAGCCAATTGGAAATCTGAAAATAAATGCAACATAGGCCATCAGGTCAAACGTAAAAGTTTTCCATAACATAAAAGGTAAAGCATCTAAAACGAACCTGAGTTCGTAGAGAGCCAGGCAAATGGCTAGGATCCTTGTCAAACAATTTGAATATAATCCGACCAGTACGATCCTAAAAAAATATGACACGTCAAAAATTAATTCAAATTTCAAAATATTCTACGAAAAATAGGATACACAATACATTAAGGCTATGTTTGGTTCTGGGATTTCAGTGAGTAAAGTGAAAAGGAAAACGAATATGAACAAAAATGAAGCTCAATGTTCTATATTTTGATGCAAGAAAAATATTTTTTTAGCGTTTAACTCCGTAAAATCCAAAACCAAACACAGCATAAGACAAAGGTTTTTTTTAAAGGAAACAAGACAGATATGTGAAATACCCGAGCATCGGAATTCAAGCTCGATGGTGAATGATCAGAACCAGAAGACGATGCATACCCAGCTTGGTATGGAGAACTTTGACTCGAACCATATTCAGTTGGTCTAATCGAGCATCCAAAAAGCTGAATAGGTGTATTTTTCACATATCCCATATCCCCTTCATTAGTTGACAAATGGTAATTCTTGGTTCTCGAAGTTTGCATCGGAAAAAGATCATGTACAATAGGTGGAGAAGACAGAGGTGACCTAGTTTCTGAAGGATTACTGCTTTCAGATGAAATGTAGTTTCTAAATGACGGCAATATTCTTGAGCTATTATCTTCAGGCGAGGAACCAAACAACTGTAACTGCAAACTTGCAGATGTTTCTTGAACATGAGAATCTACATCTTCAATTGGGGAATGATAACTTGCACTACTTCTCTCTCCTCCAACACAAGGAAATTCCACAATAGGTTCTCTTTGCTTACTTTTCTCAGACTCACTGCCCTCGTTACTCGGTTGGGATTGGTTTTCAGAAGACTGAGATCCTGATAGAACAGCAAGCAAATTCATAGTTGATGGAGAAGAAGCATTCACATTCACATTCACATTCATTTGGTTCTGATTTTCAGAGGCAACGTGATTTGAAACACTTCCATTCGTAGGCAGTTTGGCTGCTAAGTCTGCTGGCAAAGGCAATGAATTTATTTTACTAAGAATTTGTATGAGCTGATCTTTATCGGGTACGGGTGACGCTTTACCACTCTTGTCCTCCGTGATCCCTATTGAGTACAGAAAATAGCATTTCAATATATTACAATAATATCCTTAACTATTTTTTGACTTAGCTAAGCTAATTATATACCTTGTGCACGAGCTAGAACTGCCAATAGATTGACTATATCCATATCACGATTAACATTGTTGTCATGGCTACCAGGAGCTAAGGGTCGTGCAACCGTTTCTTCTGGCTGAGTTTTTCTCCTCCTCTTGTTATGCCCAGCAAGCCTACGCCTACAACTTCTCTTTCCCTCATCAAATTCCGAGAGAGGGTGGAACCTGATAAAACAGAGCAAAATCTAGCTAAATCTTGGCTCAATATGTGCATCATCATTACAAACAGAAATCACCAAATGAACATACAAATGCCATAAAATGATGTAAGAAAGAATTCCACTCAATTTTATTCATATCTCCAAATTCAAATCCCTCCATCAAAATAAAGCCTAAAAATGGCAACATATACACAATTTTCTTCTAAATCACGTCCATTAACATATTAATGTAAAAGCTCAATACTAACACGACTCAAATGCTCAACAAACAATACTAATAATCAAGAAGTTGAATAGACAAACCTGCTACACTGCTGGCAAAACCTTTGCATCTGTTTCCCAACCAAGGCCTTGCCGGCTTTGCTATGAACCTCACACACCTTGTGCCTTCGATGATAGTCTTTGGCCTTAGAAAGATCTTCATTGCAATTATCCACTTGACACATAGGATAATTAGCAACAACACCACCAGGTGATCCAGATCTCACTCTCTTATTAGGCCTATTATTTGATATAGGCTGTGGTTCCTCAACCGAATTCACAGCACCAACACCTCCATCTCCACCTCCAAGCATCAGTCGAAGATTTTCATTATTTTGTTCAGGCATTCCATGATTTTGTGATGGTTTGGCAACAAATCTAGAGCTATCCCAATTCCAAGAATTGGGATTCCAGTTATCAGAAGCCGGGTTCTGGTTAACGAAATTCGATGAGGGAAAAGGTAGACTGCGTTTCTTGGCCATTGGATTAGTGTTACAAAATCGTCCTGCCAGTGTTTGGTGGATGGCTATAGGAGGTGCAGCTACTTGTGTGCCTACCTCTTCCATATCTCAAAATATAAATTAATTTGACAAAATTAAAATCACCTGCAACGTCGGAAAAATGGGGTTAACTTTATATCTAATCTGACGCGGTTTCAAAACACAAAACTAGAAGCAAAATTGAAGAAGACTAGAAGCAATGGTTTTATATATATTTGAATACCCTTTTAAGTAATCATAAAAACCCAATAAAAAAAAGGTTTTCAGCTTTGGGGTCTAATTATTACAGAAATCAGGTCAACAAAAAAACAAATTTAAGTATTGAAAAACAAAAAGAAGGAGAAAGCACCTTTTATGGGTCAACAGATTTCATCTTCAAAGAGATGCAGATGTAAACGAACCTTGAAACTGATTCTCACTGATTCCGGAACTGATTCTCAGGATTTCACACCAATCTTCTTCTATTCCCTGTTAAAAAGTCCAATTTTTGGTGGGTTTTTCAGTGTTGAAAAACGAAGATATTAACTGAATCTGGAAAAACGAAGGAGAAAGGGATTAGAACAGAGAAGAGATCTGCGGCAAAACAATACGTACACAATACAGAAGAAGAAAAAGTGAAAGAAGAAATGGAAATGAAATGAAATGAATGGACCCAAAAGTCTCTCTCCTCTTTTTATATTTCTGTACTGCACAACTATCTTTTTACTTTGTCCTTTCATTTTTTTCTTTGTTTCACACATTTACCTTTTTTTTCCATTTTTTTAATCATCCTCGTTTCAGTCCGAGTCAGTGATTGCGGAGAACTTTTCTGGAAAATAGACTGTAATTTCTTTTTTTAACAGGCAGTAAATTCAAGAGGATTTTGAAAGATAATTACCGGCCGCCCTTATATATGGATGGACCCACGATCTGCCCACGAACCTTCGCTTTTCATGTTTCAATATTTCTATATTATTATTATTTATTTTTCTCTCCATTTTTTGTTGAAGCTCCAAATGCATCGGCAATCAAATCATATAGTAATAGAAATATAGAATCAATGACAATTATCCCCTTTTGAATTTTTTATTTTTTATTATTATTTTTTGGGTCGGGAAGGAACTATCATCGAGCAATATATGTTGCATGTAATCATGACTTATTGTCAGCCCAAAAAGTTAAATGACTTTTTTTTTTCCCGGCGAGATTTAGTTAGGCATCGGTTTTTCAAGTGGAAGGGCAGGTGACTTGACGGACACGATGAACGAAAATCCTAATTCGAGCCAAAATACAAGACTTAATTGTCTGTTCAAAAACTTAAATTACTCTTTCGCCAGCGAGTTATTGTTACGAGACCATTTATTATAATTTTCCTGCTAAATTATGTTGTAAGATACACATACGAGGAAAATTCTTAGCCAAAAGGTTTGGATATTACCGTTACGAGACCATTTATTATAATTTTCCCGCTAAATTATGGTGCAAGATAAACATACGAGGAAAATTCTTAGCCAAAAGGTTTGGAAATTACTGTTACGAGACCATTTATTATAATTTTCCCGCTAAATTATGTTGCAAGATACACCTACGAGGAAAATTCTTATCCAAAATGTTCAGAATATTTTTCCTAGAAAGTAGGTTTAGGTTAGAATTTTTCCGCATACGACATATACGAATAAGACGAATGTATACCATTTTGTCAAAATAAAACACAAAATACGACTAAAAAGTAAATATGCTTGTAATATACCAAAATACAGGATAAAAATAAAATTGTACTATAAAAAAAGACAAAATAGGACAGGACAGTTGGCCCCAATGAATGTGTCTGTGAAGTTGAATGGTTAAAATGGTGCAAGTACAAAAAATATATATCCAACCAGATGCACCAACCATGGAAAATCCAGCTGGATTTCAAGAGAGCTCTTTGCCACTATTTGAGAACATATACACTTTTTCTTATTTATTGACAACGATTTGTAACTAAAATTTGGGATTCATGAGTACTTTAAGCATCACTAATTTTTTTTTCTTTTTTTTTTAATTAATTTGGGGATTGGGATGCCAAAATTTACATTTGAATATATCTGCAATTGTGGTGTTTTAGAAAAATTGATCCAAAAAGGAGCCCACTTTAAATTTTTATATATCAAAATAATATTCAAAAAGTCAACAAATTTTCACAAAAATTACTATTTACTAGGGTGCTAGTTAGTTTAGAATTTTAACTCTAAAACCCTCTTATACATGAGTATTATTTCAGAATTATGTACGTACAAAGGAACATAATTCGTACATTATAATAAAGTTTGGCTAAAGTTGCTTGATATTTCTATATAAATCAAATCTATTATTCCGTATTTAGCTTTAATTATCAATTTTGAAGTTGAATCGAATATGAAAAAATATTAAAATATAATCATTGTTAAATTTGATTAGTATTGTATATGATTGAATTCGAGTAAAATTTAATTTGATTTTATTCATATTTAACTCTTATTAAGTTAGAGTGCACCTCAGCATGATCGAGTTTATTTTTCTCGTGGAAGGAGCGGGTGATTTGGTGAAGACGGTGGAAAAAAACCCCAATTTGGGCTGAATAAAGACTAAATTGTTTAATTAACTTAGTTACACGACTTAATTGTCAACTTAAAAAGGTAAAGGACTTTTTAACTAGTGAGGGGACCATTTTTACAATTTTCTCGTAAGTTAATAGTACACATCATCTTTCCACTTGGAATGGACAAGTGACTGATCGGACACCGTGGAAGAAAATCCTAATTCGAATTGAATAGTACGAAATTGTCAAATTATTATTGTTACAAGACTTACTTGTCAGTCTAAAAATTTAAAGAGCTCATTTGCCAGCAAACTATAGTTACAAGATCATTTCTGCAATTTTCCCTAATTTAGCAGTATAGTTTATTGTGAAATGTGCTACCTTTTTAAGAGCATTACTATAAAATATAAATTGCACGTTGATACGTTTAGATTAGAAATTCATCATTTGCATCATTATCAAAACATCCATAATTAACATAGGCTTTTGGAAACTGTTTTTTATAAGTTTTTCGATTGTAAATATGTAGCTTTTCAGAGACAAACGCGTGAGAAGCAAATTAAATGTTACTACTTCATTACGACTTCTACTAATTATACTAAGTTTTTGCATTATTAGTGAGAAAAAAAATGTTTGAACAAACACATTTTTGTTCCGATTTCACTAATAAAATGTAGCCACGCATTAAATTTGTACCAAAATTGAGATATCTGAAATTGGACGACATATGATAAATAAGATGCATGAACCTAGTTTCTATTGCTCAATTATATGATGTCACTTTCAAATTAAAACAATAAGTGTACTTAACTCGTACATTATAATTTAATGGGTTTTAATATCATTATGAAAGTAGATAGTACATTATAGTCAGTATCTAGGTTAAAATTATTGGCCTATTTTTTATTTTTCTTTGATCTTTTTGACGAAAAGTTTTGCAGATTTTTGTGCTTGTATATATGATCGCATGTTTAAAATTTAACTGATCTTTTTTCATATAGAGGTTAACAATCATATATTTGAAGTTTCTAATATTGTTGGCAAACATGTATATGAGTAAATGATGAGTTTCAACGTTCGTCTTATAATAATGTAGGGCTTTTTTTTTTTTTTGCATCTCACTTTCTGAAAATGTGTTTTTTATAGATAAAATTTTTGAAAATATGTTCTTTTGGCAAATATCTAAAAAAAAATTCAAAGAAATTTGTAACTTTTTTAAAACACTTCAATATATGGTTTTAGAGAAAATCTGAATATTTTCAGAGAATTTTTGTTTATGAACATAATTACAAACCTTCCATTAATCTTTTTTTTTTTCTTCTTGGCACATCATTTTCTTCCATCTCAAGTTGTTCTCTTTATACCCCGAATTCGAGACATAATCGAGAAATCAAGGTACATGTTTTTTTCGTCAAGAGGCGATGTACCACTCAACACGCGTTTGATTGGTTTACATTTTAAGATAATAATATTTTGATTAGTCTAAACGAATTAAAAAAATCATGAAAATTTCATCAATTACATTAGACACACACATATATACGTATATAAGTATTTATACAAATTAATATTATGGCTAAAAGAGTTAGAATTCTTAAAGTAAAATGAATTTTTAATTAATATAGATTATTGCTAAATATATTTACATAAATAAGTCAAAATGGTAATGAAATCATAATTATTTAATTTGATAAACAACGAATTAAATAAAAAGTTCTCTCAATAAGATAAGTTAGTTCAACATTCAACTTATGAGCCCAAATCAACAGGGCTCTGTTTTAATCGGGAAACTTTTTTTCAAATTTAATCCATATCATAATCACGATTCACTTGTAAGAGCTCACTATAGAGTTATAAGTACTTCTATTTATTCATTTATTAATATTGAAAACTTCTCACTATTATTATGTAATGTGTAACTGTAACTTTTTTATATATATAATAATTTGTAACCGAAACTTTAAGTACTTCATCAAACATAACACATAATTAACATAATGTAGTTATATGTTTTTAAAGCTAAAGGACTAGCTAGAAGAATAAGTCAGCCCAACTCTAATATGACCATTATTTCAATTTACCCCACTATAATTTGCAAAAGAACAATTTATCCCCTATTAAAATTTGATCATAGTTTAACTCACTCGCCCTAAATTTCAACATAGTTTAACTTCAATAATCCTTGCGGTAGCCCTTTCTTAGGTCGCTCTTTCCGGGGTTGCTCCTTTCTAGGTCGTCATTTCCACGTGCATGGTTAAGAGTGTGGTATCCTGCCCTGATACCAATTAATTGTAACCACAACCAAAAGCTAGCTATTGAAGTGGGAGAGTCGAATATCATATAAACCCCTACAATAGTATCTCATTCTATCAATATAGGATAAGGTCACATGCTAGCTCTTTAACTAGAATCCTTACATCGACCCCTTTTAACCCATTTACGTTAACTCGGTTTTGACTTAATTCATTTTTCCACCGCTCAGACCTAACTCGACGCGCCTTTTTGCCATCCCCAATCTCGATTCAACTTTGGATCCAAAGTTATTTAATTTAAATTTCGTGAAGGGAATTTCTGTTGCTCTTTTTAATCCTTTTCTTGAAAAGTACTCCTATAATTTCCGGGTGGAATTAATGGAAGGGATTGGAATGGGATGATGATCCAAGAAAGACAAAAGAGCATGCAGCATGTATATGTAATAGCTAGCAAAGGCAAAAGCTTATCCGAAACATTGGACACGGTTTTGTTGTCTTTCCTTGTGTTCTTTTTCTCTCAACCTCATCCCAAGAGAAATTATTTTATGCATTAGTTCCACGAATAATATAGTACAACATTGAAATTTATCCAATTTAATTTATGCATATTGATGATACACCTTCAAGATGAAATATGCAAGATTAAATTGAATTTGGTTTGTATTTTGCACCATATCATCCACTTAGGATAAGAAAATATTCGCTTCATATCTTCTTTGTTCTTTTCCTTACATGGAGCAACATTAACTATGATGTTAAAAAGTGGCTTCTTGAAGTTGAATTTTATTTTGGCTCCTGAATAGTATCTTGATTAGTCATCTTTGTGTTACCTAATCTAATTACTTTCTTCAAATTGTAGAATAACAATTATATTTCATTTTTTCTTAAATATTTAATGAGCAACTATTCATAAATAAGAAATATTTATATTTATGTACTTATGAAAACTGATTTGTAGAATAACAGTTTAATATATTTTTGTTTTTATTATGTCAAACCATTATTATATTATTAAAATCAATAGTCACTTATATTTGTATATATATTAAAATTATAATGTAACTAATTCTTTCATTAGCTGTGTGTTTAACTTTTATCATTATAAATTAAATATCTATAGATTTAGTTTTAGTTTTTAGTTTTTAGTTTTTTCTAGTGTAAACTAAAAGTGGAAGATAAAGAAAATATAATAAAGGGGTGTATTTTTTTGCTTTTCTTTTTTGTTGCAAAAGCAGTTTTTTAGTGTTTGGTTTCACTGCTTCGGTTTTTGTTTCTTAACAGAAAAGCAGCTAGAAGCAATTTTTGGAGAAGCATGTAAGACCTGCTTTTGATGAGTTTTGCCATCTTTGTAATTATATTGAAGTTGTTTATGGACATTGTAATCATTGAAACTGAATTAAATTTCAAGTTACCCTCCTTTTTTATAATTTTTTATTAATTTAAAAATTAATTATTATTATTAATAATTAAAAAATTAATTGTTTAAAGTACATTAATTTATTAATATTATTAAGAATCAATTATAACATAAAATACAATTATTAGGTTTTAGGGTGATTTAAAATAATCAAATCATGTATTTTAAATGTTAAACAACATTTATAAATTAGTATATATATCAAGTTCCTCGAGTTCGACTTGGATTTAGTTCGGTTAAAGCTCATTTAATCTAACAAAATTAAAAAAATCAAACATAATTTCAAGCTAGATAAAAAAATCAAGCACATTTGAATGATAAGTTGTTCGATACTACTAGACTGGTGTACATCTCTGATCATATATTGTATAAAATAATAGTATAAATTAATAACTAGCTAGACGTTATTCTAAAAGAAAGCCAATACAATAATTAAATCATCCAAACATCAATTCAAAATGTAAAATTAATGTGTAAATAAAGTTATTATATAACTAAAGTTACTTATTATTTTATAGTCCTTATTCAATTTTTTTTTACTTATTATGTGATACTTCTATAAAATAATGATATAGGTGAATTTAACAACATATTCAAAAAATAAGCAGAAATATTTTTATATTGCAAACGCTTACTCTTTTTAGACTTTCATCAGAAGCACTTGTAAATAACCCTTAAATCAATTGTTGAATATACATATATCGAAAGCAAATAATGAAAGTAGCACGCAATAGAAATTGAGTTATGTTATAGTAGAATATAAAAAGAAATATATAAAAAAATTGAGAGAATAGTAGAATATTAAATTTAAACACAACAAGAATTGATTTTTTAAATTATTTTGGTTATCCATAATGTGGACGAGTAGAAAAATTATGCTGGCAAATCTGAAATTTTAAAAGAGGCATTATTTGGTTGATTAATTAGTTTGATTAGCCTTTAGCCGAATTTTGGCTTTTGGCTAGGTCAATTCTTCATCATTGGAGTTGCTTTTACTGTAATCATAATACAATGAAGGACAACAATAATTTTAATCAAATTAAAAAGGAGCAAAAAATTATGCGATTACAGTAAAATACATTTACAATATATTAGCAGTACAAAATTGAAAGATAGTAGTTTACTTTATGTAAATATTTATAAGTTAATGGACTGTATATCAACGTTTTATATGAATCTTTGAAAAAATTGCTTTAATAGCATTTGTAAATAGACGTGTTGATTAATTGAGATAAAAAATTAACATTTAATTCTCGAAGGTAGGAAGGTACGAATGAAAATCAAACCAAATTACTAGATATTCGAATCGACTTGTTTTATAAAAACTTGTTCTAGCTTTGATTCATTGTACTTGTAATCAGATATGCTTGAACAATTTTTTTTATGTGATAACTTTTAAAGCTCAATCCGACTTCGAAAAATAAAAAATCGATAAATCATATATAAAAATATCAAGTTACTCGACACTCGACTAAAACTCAGTCAAACTCGATTCATTTAAAAAACAAATCAAACTCAAACACGAATTAAAGTACAGTAGAAAATTCAAATCAAACTTAATAAATGTGACATTCCACACTGCTCAAACTTGTTTACACTCTACTTGAAAGTGTGGTAAAACTTTTGTCATCACAGTGAATTAAGTTAAAGCATTGGTAAAAATATTTAACACGGCAAAAAGTAAATAAATAAATAAGAGAAGTTAATAAGGGAAAGTACAAATGTACTTTTTTGCATTTATTATTAAAGAAAAAGGTACTTGTTTGTATTTTTAATAAGGTAAAGAAAGTGTATCCAGCTGTATATTGACTGGGTTGCTTCATGGAAAACGAAAGCAATACACTCTCGTACTCTTTAGTATTTACTATTTAGTTGTAAATAATAATATAAGTAATGAGCAAAAGACAAAAACACTTCCTATATTTTGTTTAACTCTAAAAAATTTCTCTGTGTTTGATTTTAAATACCACACTCGACCCAAGTAGTATATACTTATAATTTTATTTTTGAATTTTGGTGGAATGACAAAATTACCTCTATGTGTTTGTTTTTTTAAAATTTATTTATTCAAAATTACCCCTATGTATTTGTTTTTTTTAAATTTATTTATTATTTTTGAAAAATTAAGTATATATTACTTGAGTCGAGTGTGGTATTTAAAATCAAACACAGGGGGGTTTTGGGGATTTTAAATGACACATGGGGGTCTTTTGGGAGTTAGACAAAGCATAGAGGGTGTTTTTGTCTTTCAATGTCAGGGGTAAAATTGTCATATCAAAAACAAAATGTGAACAAATACTTGCAATTTTAGTGTTTGAAACACACTCTCTTTTTTTGGGGTGTATTTGGCACTTATTTGAGATCACAGAGGGGTTTTGGGGAGTTAAAATAACACAGGAGGGTTTTTTGGGAGTTAGACAAAACAGGAAGTGTTTTTGTCTTTTGTTCTATAAATAATTATCAAATATATAATAGTGTCAAACAAGGATATGAATGGCCTTTTTTCCATTTTTATGCATGGAAAGGAATATTTTATCCCAAAAGATGTGATATTACATCATTGATTTACATTATGATAGCTAATTTGTTGAATGAAATTTTATTTCAGAAAAAGAAATTAGAACGAATGAGGTATCATCTTTCACTATTATAGACTTATAGTTTATTTCCTATATCCAATTTTGTCACACCTTAATTATTCACACAATAATATCCCTTGCCTAGAACTATAGACTATAGTTAATTAATTTAACCTTTTACATGACAGCCAAAACGGGCGTCAATCCTAAATAAATCAATAATTGATTTTTTAATGAGCAATGTTGTTGATTACTCTTAAAATTTCAATAATTAATAAAGAAGATGGTAGAGATTAATTTCGAAAAAGAGAGGATGTGAAAGTACATAGAGCAAGTGACTAAGCCCTATAATATTTTATTGTCCCAATAATAACTAAGCTCATCCTAGCCTAGAGCCCTAGACATTCGGGCTATGCAGGGGCGGATCCAGGATTTTTGGTGAGGGGGGCTAAAGTTATACTCAAAAAAAAAAAAATCTATCAAACAGTTAAACTTAAAGTTTATATTATTCACGAGAAAATATATGACGCAATACAAAAATGGAAAGGTGGAGTTTGATAAAAATAAACCCCACGAGATATTTTAATTACATGTGATACCCCGTTATAGTCCCAAAAGAACCCAAAATATCTTCATATTTACTTTAATAATTGACCACGATGGTTTTTCATCTTTTAAAATCGGTCCATGATAGCATCGTTTGAAATACTACTAAATATGTCTCTCTCTATAAAGACAACTAAACTATCATTTAGCCATTGACCTCCCATTAACACATGCCAAAACTCAAGGTTGCGTGGTTGACATGGACCTTTGAGCAATTATGCTCTACGAACTCTCTCTCGAATGTTAGAATCATATAAAGTTATATGAGGTCGTAGACCGGGATCACTCGGAAGCTCAGGCAACTTCGTTTCAATATGAAAGTTTGGAAGCTCATGCGGGTCACTTTGAATGTGAACGTTACTTGAAGACTCCTCGTGAGGTGTAGGTGTAGCCTTAAAGTATCTCTCCATATTTCTAATACCATAAAATGTACAAAACATAACTATCTCAAGAATAATGACATACTCAAGAAGTAGAAGTTAAATATAATAGAGACATGATAATGACAAGACTTATTTTTCATTCATTTGATAAAACAAGAGAGGTTGAATCCCAATAGGCTAATAAATGCTAATAAAAAACTATTAAGAATATAAGATTAGTATTTGACATTTCAATAAAAAAAAAACTATTAACCATCTAAAATTAGTGTTTGATATGTAAATGAATATTATTAACTCTATTGCATCTTGATTTAATCATCATATTATTTTAATATAATAGTTATCCTCATATCTTAATCTAATACTTCTGAAAATCTTAACAAGTATATAACTTTAAGCACAAAAATGAAACTTGAATCTAAAAAATGATTTTGGGAAGTGAATATAAACATCAATAATGAATATATAACACTATTAGTTTATTACATAAGCACAATTGCACAAACATATATAGAAAAAAATTGGACTTTTCATTGGGGCTTAGAAATTGGGTAGAGTGAATTATTATTAGAGTGGGTTGTATTATATTAATTGGACTAAGATTATATTTGGGCTGAAAATTTCATATTGGGCTAATTTATTGAACTTTTTTTTTTTTTTCAGAAAAATACACCACTACTATATTAAAAAAAAAAAAAAAAAATTCAGGGGGGCCTATAGCCCCCCCTTGCCCCTATGTCCGTCCGCCCCTGGGGCTATGTATGAAAGTCGTTTGGTTGAGTTTGATCTTACTCCAATCGAGTCAAACTTTTTTAAGTAAAAGGTATGAAGAGTTCTCAGTCAAAATTTAGTTTCAACATAAACCAAAATTTAAAAATCCTTACTTGAAATTTATCATTTATTTTTCACACAAAAAATTATTAATTTGACATCTACCACATATTTTTGTCCCCCAAACCCCTATAACCAGTGTTTTCAGAAGCGGACCGGCCATAAAAACGGAAGCTCTATTGGTTACTGGTTCGATCGGTTAGATCGGTTCGACCACTGGTTCGATCGGAATAACCGGTGTGACGTAATTATTATATATATATATATATATATATATATATATTTAGACTAACTAAAATACAATTATAATTAAAAAAAAATTGTCATTCTTTGTCAATATAAATTCAAATTGTTTCATGCAAATAATTAAAGTGTCTCAAAAATCAAAGACAATGTCAAAACCATAAATCTCAAATATCCTTCAAGGATTCATACATCCAAAACAAGACAACATGATTAAAAACAACCACTCAATGTTCAAAACATAGACTAAAGTACCACAAATTGACAAATATCTTAAACAAAACAACTAATAAATGCTATTTCAATTCAAGTATATAATTAATCCTATTAAATGATAAAAAAGAGTTCATATAAAAAATAATAACAAAAAACTTCTACATTTTAGAAAATAAAAAATTACCTGAAATTAGTGAGAGAAAATCAATTAGGGATCTATGGGATGAAGATTGAAGATGACTAAACCACCAATGTCTTTTGATTTTTTGTTGTGATTTATGAAGGAAGAAAGAAGCAAGAAGAAGAAGAGAAGAAGAACTGAAGAAGCGGCAAAGGCAGAGAAGCTTGCTCTTTGCTGGAGAAATATTGAAAAAGCGTACAGGGAGTCAATTGGAGCCCTAGTCAGCTAGTCTTTGATTTACTTTTTTTTTTTTTTTTAAGTGTTATTAAGTGAACCGCTGGTTCACTAAAACCGGCGGTTCACTGGTTTTACCGGTTTTGACCGGTTCAGACTGATTAATTTGAGTGGTGGTTTTTAGGGGTAAGCCGGACCGGACTGAAGACCGGTTAGCGGTTAAACGGGGCGAACCGGCAGGTCCGGTCCGGTTTTAAAAACACTGCCTATAATCATACTTCAATCAAAATCACATCTTAAATTTTCAAAACCCACTAACTATTACTCCCTCCGTTTTTTTTTTTTCTTTTTTTCGCTTTGGCAAGAAAAAATTATTTACTTTTATTTGTCGTTTTAGGAGGTCAATGTATTATTTTCTATCATTTTTACCCTTGTTGTTATTATTTATAATTAATGCTAATTAATAATATTATTATTTAATTAAAAAGATTTTTTGGAATTTTTACTTAAAAAATAGTTATTTATTATATTTCTTAATTTGTGTGCAATCTTAAAAAACGACAAATAAAAAAAAATAGATGATGTATTTAATTATATTTCACTATCTCAATATTCAAATCGAGTTTCAAAGTTTCATCGATAACTCTCAAACCACTTTTTGAAATCAAACCGAAACAAAACTCAATCAAACTACTTCCATAATAAGCCATGGACTAGCTAGTATTTAATTTAAAACTTCAAGTTTGTTATATTTTTCATATTAAATGCCACTTGCATATTAAATGGGAAAAAAAAAAGTATAGGATTTTCAAAAACACTTGCATCATAAAACGAGAAGAAGAAAATTCAAAAGCTTCTACTCATGAAAAAGAAGGCGCTATTCTTCTATAGAGATTTACTATGGATGTTAACAAAATACGTATAAAGCAACTTACTCGAAGAGTAAGCAATTTATAATATACTCAGTTTCAACTTGCAAGCCACCACAATTGTCGAAAATGTTAGCAAATAATTTAAATAAAGAACAAATAATCTAAACAAACCTATATATGATAAATGATGATAATGTATCCTAAAAATAAATTTTGAGATATTAGAGTCCACCACCCACAAAAAAGCTAACAGGCAAATGCAAATTAGTAAGAAGGGCTTTTACTTCTTACTATTTACATTTGGAAAATAGAAACTTATATTCCCCAGCCAGAAAAGGAAAATAGCAATTATACACGCGAGAGCTGCCAATGCATACTGCTGTATTTTTTTCCTGTTACGGTTGCGAAGAGGTGGCGGGATAGGTTTCGTCTTCTGGCTTTGTTTCGCTTTTTTAGTCCGCACAGGCACCACGAAAGATGTTTCCTTAGCCTCTGTCTCCTTGCCAGTAGTAGTTTCTATTGCGCTTTCAGAGCTTGGACCCGAATGATCACTATTGTTGATGCTATCGTTGGTGGCATCTGTAACGGTTGCCTTCTTTCTTTCCTTTTTTCTCAATCTCTTCTCCCTTTCCTGCAATATTACGTACAATTAGTCGGGATTTAGGAGTAAAATTAATTCTAGTCATTTGTTTGTTATACGAGGAATTGAAAAGGGGAAATGAACATGAGAGACAATGTAGTTTCACCTTTTCTTTCTCTTCTGCTTCCTTTTGTGCTTTCAATTCTGCTCTCTTTTGCACTTTCTCTGCTTGTCGTTTCTTCCTCTCACGTGCCTCGTTAGCCTTAGCTAACTCCTCCAACCGACGTTGCTCATTTAATTTGGCATCAGCTTCCCTCTTTCTCGTTTCTTCTGCCTTCAATGCCAACTCAACCTCCTCCTTTGATTTCACAGGCGGCTCCTCCACCTCATCGGGAGCACTCCTGCCAGAAATAGTAGCCACAGATTTAGCAGCAGCTGCCTTATGATTCTTTTGTTCGGTCACTTTATTTATCGATTTATCATCCACGGTTCCATTTTCAACACTTGTTTCTAGCTTTAGCTCCGGATGACTTTGTGATATTGAATTAACCTTGGCTGGTGTTGAGACCATCTTATTAACTCTATCGTTAACATAACTGGGTAGGATAGGTGGCTCCTCATCAGGGCCAAGTGAACGACCGTCCAAAGTCCCCAGTCTCCGGACAGTACTCCTTGTATTTGCACTGACATATTCTTTGCGGAACTCTTCGTTGGTGTTCCAGAGTTCCATAAAATTTTCCACCTGTAGTTTTGATACACAATCATAAAGATAGAGGTTGACATGAAATATCAAAGAGGAAAAGAGAAGTTAAAAGTTACCTGATTCATACAAAGACTATAAAGTGCCCCTCTGTCTCTGCTAAATGCAAAATTATTGGCGGCAGCTGTATCATCCTTGTACTTATAAAAGTGTTGATTCTGCAATTTTTAGTATATAAGTAAATTGATTTGTCATATAGCCATGTTGAGCTCGTCAGAATTCTTTTAAGAAACCAAGTTGGAGTAAATTTATGAACATGATCTTTAACTTCAACCTCGAAAAATAATGAATAATCCGTTCCAAGATTATGAACTTACAGTCAAAAACCCCACACAAACAAAAATAGTATCCACATAATGAACTATTCACAAACTGACGAATGCATGCCATCAGTTATTTATCCTACTAATATTTAATTATCACAGCTGGGAGATAATAAAGCAACGAATCAATGGGTACAATTTTCCACTAAGCTAATTATATTATTATATATGATTCAAAATCCAGTAAGCAACTTGAGTCCCGAGACAATTCACCAATTCTATTATGCTTTCAGCACACCCACTTAATTGTGCATCCCTATCCATGTTTAAGTAAACTTAATTGGGCATCAATTATGTTGATTCTAGTGAATCAGTCTCTGTCCATATATATTGCTCGTTTGCATGTGTTTGGGTTAAGTGGGCAGGTAAGAAAATGTAAACAAAAGAAAACTACGATTATTGCAAGAGAAAAACTACTTAGACTGTTTATAAGTATGCACTTGCAGGTAGGGATTGCTTTTATTTTAGGCAGTAGACATTGAGGTAGAGAGAACCAAATAAATCAAATATTCAGCCCATCCTGCATTTGCCCACACCATGTTATGGTTTAGCATGAAGGTGTCCCACAATTGCACAACATTATAAGATGCTTAATTGACTCGACATATATTACTCTTAAACATTACTTGCTAACATTTACATTTTTACAATCTAACATTCACACAAAATTTCAATGTGGAGTTCTCTTATCAAAGTCAGCTTCATCAGATCATAATTAGTTAATGAGAATTATTTCTTACTTAGGAACTTCTGTATTTTAATTCAAAGTGTTTAAAATTTCTAATTCTAACGACAACCTTATATAATTGCATTACATTAGTTGCTCTTATATATGTGTGTGTTTGTATGTGCATAGATAAAAATACTGTATATAGTTGATCATAAATAAAGAACTTAATTTGGATATTCCTTTTGTAATATTAATAAAAGTTGACATAAGGAATATATAATTCACATTCATGAATGTATTGAAAGATGCCTTACCTTCTGCCAAAGTTCCTTTTTCAGACTCTGCCACCGAACATATGCTTCTTGGCGAAGATCATCAGCGGCTCTGTACTGAGCTTGCAATTCCTTAACCTTTTTATTTTCTTCATTATTTTTCCTATCTGCTTCCACAAAAGTAGCCTCAGTTGTCAAGACTTTCTTTTTTAGGATTTCAAGCTCTTTTCTTAGAGTCTGCACATGGAAAGACCATATTAAAAAAGTAAATGAGCAACCATTCCATTATAACATTACAACATAACTTTAAAAAATGCATGAAAATATACAAACCTTTAACCTCTCTTCAACCTCCTCTTTTTGTTCAACTGCTTGCTTGATATCATCTTGACTATCCATGTTTGAGGATAATTGTTCTCGAAGCTGCTTCAGTTGTTTGATTTCACGAATAAACTGTTTTTCTTCCTTCAAGTTTAAAGTCTCGTGTTGCATCATATGCTCCATACTGTATATCTGATGTGGAAAAATTCAATCAAGTAAAAGAAAAAAAATTGCAAAGTAGAAGAATGAAATTCTGGCCTATGAATAGGAAACATCATGCACCCACGTGCAACCTTATATACATACAAAGATATTAAAATGCTTACTCGCTTATCGATATCCTCAATAGAAGTTGCATTCTTGGCCTTGTTAATCATAGGTAGAAGAGAATCAATTTCCATTCGCTTTGACCTCACCAACTGCCGTGCACTTCTGTTTTCGCCCTTGGTAGATTCATAATCGACGCCATAAATTTGATTGTTAGCCTGCAAATTGAAGAATATTAAAAACATTCAAGTTTGGTACTTACGAATCATTTAAACATTATAAATTTAATGGAAGGGTGTCTTACTCTTATATCTCGGATTTGGACTTGAATAGCCTCCCTGAGTTTTGTCTTCTCGTCTAGATTTAGCTTTGCAACCCTGATCTGTTCTTTAAGACTTTCATCATTAAATCTTGGGATCCGGATCAAGTAGTTGAATGGCTTAGTCACAGCAGTATAACTCGTTTCCTCTCCAGAGATCAAAGCAGTAGTGGAACCCTTCGGTGAATCCATTGATATGCTGTCGCTCCGAGAATTTCCAATGTCCCCGGTTTCTTGCACGAATAAGTTCTCATCAGCACTTCCTGTGACACTATCCAATTGATCTCCCATGTCTTTAACATCTGTTGTCTCCAACATGACTTTTGATACACCATTGTTGCTAACATCACTGCAGTCCAAAACATCCTTCCTACTTGTGACAGTGACATCACTGCTTATTTCTTCACTGCTTGTGGCAGAAGAGTCAGGAACTTCAGATTCCAATTTCACGTTAGCAGTTTCGGGTGGGCTACTGACTACTTTGGTTTTCTCAATTGAAACGTCAATTTCTTCGGCGGGATCACCACCTTGAAATGTTGGTTCCTTTTCTGTACAAACAACTGCACCAAGCACAGAATCTGATCCTGAACTCAAATCATCCTTAGTACAGTTCATAGAACTTTCAAGACCAGAAGGACCATTCTCAACTATTTGTGATGTCGGACTATCGATGGGTGAAGAAGAATCCGTTTCAACAGTTTTAGCACCAGATATGTTAGTTTCAATCTCAGGCTCATGAGCAGAAGCTGGTAAGCTTTGAGTTGGCAGAGAAGCCTCAGGTTTAGTTTGAGATTGCATAATTTCAGGGGATACCTCATTGTCATCGGAGTGTTTTTCAGGTTCTTCAACATACTGAACACTATCTTCAACACGAGATATGGAGATGTCCTCATTATTTTTCTCTTTCAAAGACAGGTCACGGACTATTTCCACATGCAAGTTATCACAATCCACCACAGTTTTTGCTTCATCCACCTGTTCCAGTCCATCTTGGGCGTTATTGATAGATGCAGTATCACACTTTGGATTTTCTATTACTTCTGATTCCAGAGCTGGCGTTGCCTCCTCTTCAAGAGTCTCCTCGTTATTTGTTGGATTTGAATGAAGAGCAGAATCCACGGAAGTTGTTAAGGGACCTTCATGTTCCGACATTTCCACCGCTTCTCTTACTAACTTAACTTCATTTTGCCCCTCTGTTCTCACCTCTTGAAACTCACTCTCAACTGCATCTGCAACCACATTTTGGGATCCCAGACACACATCTGATGTCTCTGTGTCCACGTTGTTTTGAACTTCACAGTCATCCTTTTCATTAATTACTTCTCCCTTTTCTTCTGATTCTGGAACAACTTGAAATTCTAGATTCTCTACAGGAGCAGGAGAAGTCTCTGATTTGATCTGATCCTCAGTTTTCTCCTGTTTAATTTCAGATACAAGATTAAAATTGCCAATTTGATTCTCGACTGCCTCTACTTCATCTCCTGCCGGGCAATCAATTCCAATCGAATCTTCAACCTGTTCGGTTTCTACTTCCGCCACTTTCTCTAAATTCTCTTCTTGATCGCTGACCTTCTCTGTATCACCTCCAGGCGAGCTTTCAAGTCTCACACTTGGATCCTCAACCTCATTGATTTCAGCTTCTGATCGACTTTCAGTTTCCACATTTTGCTCCTCCGAAGCACCAATGACAGCAACTTGGATCCCATCTCCATCATCACGGGACTCCTCTTGCTCTGGGAGGATCCCATCGCTATTTACCATGAGAGGATCCACATCGCTCCCGTCCACATTCCCATTTTCCTCCTCCTTCAAGGATTCACTTACTTCCCCATCCACAACATCAGATTCCCCTTCTGATCGACTTTCAGTTTCCCCATTTTGCTCCTCCAAAGCACCAGTGATAGCAACTTGGATCCCATCTCCATCATCAGGGGACTCCTCTTGCTCCGGGAGGGTCCCATCGCTATTTACCACGAGAGGATCCACATCGCTCCCCTCCACATTCCCATTTTCCTCCTTCAAGGACTCACTTACTTCCCCATCCACAACATCAGATTCCCCATTATTAACCTCAACAACAACATCAGGTTCAACAACAGAACCCTCGTCAACCACCGATTCCTTCTTAGTAAGGACAGGATCATCAGAGACACCATTTACCCCAGTCACAAAAACATAGGAATTATCTGAATCACTGGCTTGATCGCCGTTACTGATCCCATTGCAATTAGGTTTCGGTAGATCCTGGTATGAGCTCTTTTCCAACCCTGATTTCTCCTCAATTTCCACAATCTCCTTAGAAATCTCAGTTTCCGCCGTCATTTTCACAATACCTAAACGGCAGATCAAAACTTCCAATCACAACACAATTACTTCACATAACACACGTATCATAATTTTAAAAAAAAAAAAAAAAAAAATGCTAACATGTAATTACGACTCAAATCAGCAAAAACGGAAACAAAATAATGTGAAAATTGAAGATTATATGCAAATTAATTGACACAGAAAATAACGTAAGGAAAACGACTTACAGGAAAACGGTGTGATCCGTAAACGAGGAATCTAGATCTCAGGGAGAATGTGATTTGCAGATCGGGATTTGATTCGGTATATAAGGCGAATATATAAATAAAATAATAATTATATATCAATGTGTGTATTTAGGCTCCCAGAATCACACACAAACACAAACACTATGGAGAAGATATGTGTTGTGTGGACTAAACAGAGAGAGGAGAAGAAGAAGGAGGAGGAGAGGAGTGGCAATATGAAACAGCTGGCGGGGGAACAGCTTCCTCCTGCTTATGCCCCAATTCTATTTGAACTCAAATTTGTTATAATCTTTTTTTTTTTTTTTTTTTATCATTTACCTTCTTCTCTAGTGTTTATCCTTTTTTTACTTTTTTTTTTTTTCTTTTTAGTCGGTGACTATATCGTTAACATCAATTACTATATCGAGAAATATGTTGAAATTTATTACATTTGTATTAAAGTACAAATAACAGTATTAAACTAGATAAATATTCACACTAGCGAGAGCTGAACCCATAAGGCTACTTTTTCATCGGCTTCAACCTATTTGCGGTTTATTTATTTTTTCGGAAGAAATTAATTAACGTGCGACGGGACTCGAAATAAATTAAATCAGGTCTAAAATTAAAAAAAAAAAAAAAATATATATATATATATATATATATATATACATTAAGATAGTCATCACATTTTCAAAACTAATGAGAGTGGTTTTATTTTTTATTTTTATTCAAACGCCATTAAGTTAGACATTTTGGTATTTAATATTAAAACTTTTGAAAATCATTAGTTTCTATAATAAGAATCTCAACACAACCATGGAGATGAATTTTATTGATAATTTTATCCTAATACTTCCATCAAATTGAAATAAAAATATGAATTATGAGATTGGTAGTTAGTATTTTTGTTTGTATTTTTTTATTATTATAATTTCAGTAAGTAGATGTTGTTTATTGAAAATTCAGCTTATTTTAGATTTCTGCATATTAATATTTATTTCCTTTATTGGTAGAGACTAGAGAGTACTAAAAGATTTGGTAAAATTTAATTAATTTGTAGTTAGGGATTGAGATAAGCATGAGTAATAGTGGCGTCAAAAGTGTTGGTAGGGCCTGTAGCCCGGGAATCGAGTGGACTTTAGTACCAATTTCTGTTTCGATTCCAAATTTTATTTTTTATTTTTTTATGGTTATATATTCTTATTTTTATAAGCCAATTTGGTCCAAAGTTAAAAAAAAAAAATCTTCGTATTCAAATCATAACATTTTATATTTTAGTGTTATGCATACGCAGAGTTAACAAGTATTTTAGTTTATAATATGTACGAGCTCATTCATATATTTTAAACAATAGTAATGGTAACATCAAATAATAAAACATAAGATTATATTTATTGCCCAATTTCCCATTTTATTACATTCTCTTCTCACAACAAATCATACTTGATTATTATGTAATCATATACTTTACTCATATCGAAATGTCTATCTTTCCTTTTCTTAACGAGTCTTTCTTTAACCATATGTTTCCAAAAGTTTATAAATATCTCATACGGATGATATTTGTGAGGCAACTTTGGTAACTAATTGATTGATCTAATTTTATTATTGGTATTTAATTTTTCTCTGTACACGTACATTTAATATTCGAATTGTATGAAAATGTTTGTCGATGGAAATGAAGCAACAAACTGGATAATGATGAAAATGTCATTTCGATTGGTTGAATCATGATCACGATATAATTATATGAACAAATAAATGTCATCTAGTAAATCATTAATGAAAAAAATTATTCAGAATTGAGAGTGATAAATACTAGGGATTACATAATAGAAAGTAATATTTGATACATATCTAGATAAAAAAAAATGATACATATTTCTAATTTATTGTGCACAAAAATTTAAATATAGTGTTGCATAATTGAATCGGCCACAAACATGTTAATGAAAACAAATGTGAGCTCATAGTTCAAAAAACCAGGGCTCATGTGAGCCCGAGCCATTAGAGATAGCCTCAAGCCCTCAACCAAGCAGCCCCAGAAAAAATTGGAGTAATTATTCTATCAAATGGGTTTGGGGTGTGATCTTCTATGGGGCCCACACTAGCTTTAGGTCAGCCTCATTAACGGAAAAGGCTATGATGTGGCCCACTAGTCCTACCCCATACATTTCTGTTTCCGTCTTTCTGGATCCGCCCATCAAAGTTAGTAAACTAACTCTACAGATGACATCAATTGTCCAGTGGTCGCCCCGATAATTAAATGTGTGTGGAGTCACAATCGATTATCGTTATGTGTGACTGCACCATAAGACAACGGTATGCACATTTTCTAACATCAATTTATTCAATTCCCGGCAAGATTATTGGACACCCTAAATTAAGTCCATGGGTGACATCAATTGTCCGATGACTATGGTATTTTTCCTTGAGTCAGGACCTCGGGCTATGGAGCCTGGTTTGGTCCTAGACTTGTGCCCGAACAGAAAGCGCCAGGTGAGATGATCTAGATCGATCGGGTTAACTAGAGATTTACATGCCGCCCGTTTTCATTTCGTGGAAGTCCCCGGCAGAGGAAAGGGCTGTAGGTGATGGCGCGTTCTGCTTCTTATCTAGAGAGGGGCGCTGAGTTTGTGGGTGGAGTTACAATATAATACCGTGGGCTTTTGTGTATAAATGCACTATAATAAAAAAAGTATACATATTTCCTAAAACAAAAATTGATTTTAGGACAAATGGTATTTCACGAGGTCTTACGGTTTAAATCTTTATGATTTTTTCACAACCAATAAGAAAAAGAAATGGCAACATAATATCCATCAATCAAAGTTAAAAAGGAAAAGGTCATTTTTGTGAAAATTACCAAAATGTGATAAATCAAAAAATTGTCAAGAAATAGATACAAAGGGTGAACGCTATAATTAATATTATCATTAATACGCAACCTTTTGTGGTAAGACTTCTTGAGGCGTTACATAACATTCTATTTTCTTAATTCATTTTCATATGTTTGTGAAAAATTAAAAAAAAAAATGTTTATGTATTAAAAAAATCACAAGAACTATGTCGATTAATTTGACATTGGCGTATCTATTTGAGTGCGATTGTTGGTCCTTAAAGGCGTGCGTGCACTGGACCAGGTAAGATAAACTTTCATTATAAAAAAAGATAATGCAAGTATTTTTCCCAACACACACTTTTGAAGAATGCAAGTCAAATTAATGATTTAATTGTGTTAGGGACCATTAGAAAAAAGGTTGGACTTTAGACTTATGTGCGGGTTTATGTAAATTATTGTTGTGTAGTCGCAGTACATAGTATGTGACAGAACATGTTGTTTATGTAACAATTGAATTGTACAAATCTCAAACGCATGTTCCATCACGTCATCACGCAACGAATGACCAAATAATTTCTTCTTTTTTTTGTTTAAATACATTTAGTTTATTTATTTTACAGATTTGGATTCAATTTATGTCTTGGTATATTCCACAATCACGTCCATCATTAATCTTAGAAAAATTATACAAAATCCTAAAACCGCAAATATATAGTTGAATCATTGCATATTTCAATGGATCGGTGAACGACAACTTTAAGTTCTGAATAATACTAACAATATTTTTATACATGTAGTATTTCATACACAGTAATCATCAAATATTAACTGGATCTTTTAGGCTCTATTTGGAAGGGTATTGATTGGTTTTGCGTGTCTCGATTTAAAAAAAAATTGTTTGAATTGTTTCGATGAAACTTTTGAATCTCATTTGTATAAGTTTAATTTGAATGTTGGGTTTTGTGGTTTTGAAAATATTGAAACCCAACTTGGATTATGTTCGGATGTTGGAATTTAGGGAAAAATAGATGACATGTGTCAAATTAATCAATGTATTTTATAGAGTTTGATATATGATATTGCGCTAAGGATCTCCTGTCACATTAGTGTGTACCACTTAGTGTCCCATCCACAATTAGTTGACATGTGTCAAATTAATTAATGTGCTATTACATAGGATTATTTTCACCCTTCTTCTTCATCGTTTCCATCCAAATCCAATTTTTTTTTTTTTTACCCATCTTATTCACCATTTATGTTTCGAACAAAATAAAACAAGTTATTTCTATTGTTATAACTACAATTATTGCGTTGGATTGTTTTGTTTCTGAATGAACTTTAAGATTTTACATTTACTGATTTCTTCAAATAACATCAATTAATTCATATAATAAAATTTTAGTCAGAAAGGGGGATTTTAATATAAAAAACCAATTCGCATTCAGACACTCATTAATTCATATTCTAATTTTTTAATCAAGTAGGAGGAATTTTAATTGAAATAATAAGATAGAAAATCAATTTGTAGTAAGTTACACAATAAGATTTTTGAATGGTAAGGCTCAAGATAGAAGTTTCAGGTATCTCTAATTTATGATGTTTTAATTGCAACATATGACAAGATGGATGATGTTTAAAGTTTTCATAGATATATGATAAGATTATTAGGAAAGAAATGGAGAATGGAAATGGAGATGGAGACGTGGCTTGGTTTAAATATAAAAATAATGTGTAATGCACATTAAATGTACTTGACAAGTGTCAATTTATTATGGATGGGACACTAGGTGGTACACACTAATTGGACAGAAGATTCTTTGCGGTGATAGTGTATTGTCTAGTGATTTTAATAATAAATGTGATTAATTATTTGTTATGATTGTGTGATAATTATTTTTATATTTATATATTTATAAATAAATTAATATATTTTTTTTATATCCAGACAAAAAATATATTGCTTAGTAGTAAAATTGAATACACATCTAAAATTAAAATAAAATATGTTATACGAGTATGTTGAAAAGTGAACCTCGTTATTAAACTAAGATAAATTACATAATTTTGATCAAATACTTGAAGCAAATTATATTAAATAAATGTTAGGAAAAAATATTAATGTATTTCTAAATAAAAAAATTGTTGGATCCGAAAAAGATCCGATATCTAATCCTACCAAGATCCATTGGATTAAAAAAATCTAGATCCGAGCAAGATCCGAATTCGACAGTATCCGGTCCGACATAAATGGAGCCGAATCTGAATGAACCTGATCCGACCAGAATCCGATCAATTGGCAATGTGTTGGATAAAGAAAAGAGATAAATAGAGCTAGACATAGAGAACAACATAGTTACTGTGGGGTTGGGTTTGTTTCAAGGAAATCTAGCCTTAGGTCTCGTGGATTGGGTAAAAACTCATTTCGAAGGGGTTTATCAAATTTTGGGAGGCCAAAACCCTTCAAATAATATTATCTAATTTATTGCAAATAACGTATATAGATTCTTTTTTTTTTATTTTTTTTATTTACTAGAATATGTATTTACAGCTCGGATCGACGAGTGTAAAAGGTATAGATTATCCCCAGTGTGGTGTCTTCAATAAGATTCGAACTTGAGTCTCGCCTCTGAGGGTCGCAAGTCACTACTATTTGGTCGTCCAACCACTTTGGATTATATAGATCTTCTTCACGTATTATTTCTGGAGTAAAATGGTTTGTTGAATTATATCATAATAAATAAAAACAAATAAGTCCGTACACTAATTGATTGGTTTTAGATTAGATGAATTAGTAAACTTGTGGGATTAAACCGAAGACTTCTAAAATATTTATTCTTGGTCATTTTATATATATATCCACTTGACATGTTTCAACCGTACCCGATGATTTTAGAAATTAAATAACAAATCAATTTGTCGTAGCTAACAATTAATTAATTCGCAAGTAATATAGGTATTGGCGTATGGCATTAATTTGATGGAGAGGACAATGAAAAACTATTTGTCCATCCTTTGACAATATTGCTCAATAATTTCCACCTAAAATTTTAATTAAAAAAGAAAAAGGTAGTGGTAAAGACTGGAGATGTACACTCATTTGTAATACTTACCCTCCTCTGTTATAGTTTTTGAATTTTTATTCCAGAACTACCCCTGCTCCTTTTTTTTTTTGATAATTACCCCTGCTCCTTTTATAACCAATAAATTGTTTCTTTATTAAACATTTATCCCTCCATCCACCGAACAATATTATGTCACAATTTCTTTCATTAATTTTGTTTCCTTCCGTTTTCTTTTCTCTATTTCCATCTCGTTTTCCTCTTTATTTCCGTTTGAGTTTGTTTTCTTTATTTTCTGTGTCAAATTTTTCCTATATTTCTATATCTTGTCTCAGTTTTTATTTGGTGATAATTATCTCATTTATTCTCGTTACAAAGTACTACTTCAGTTGAGTAATTCTCCTTGAAAAAAGAAATCTTCCTTTAGATTCTTACTCAAATGACACATGCTCGTATCGACAATTCCTCAGTCTATAAGTACCCTTCTTTAAACAAATCAGAAGAATATCCAATAACAACACAAATCATTACCAATAGTATGAACTTGTGTCAAGTTTGAATTTTGCTAGTAAGAATTACTCAACATTTGCAATAATAATTTGTAACGAAAATTAATGAGATAAATTATCACCAAATAAAACCGAGATAAAATATAAAGAAAAAAATCGAGATTGAGATAAAGAAAAAATTTGAAACAAAGAAGATAAATTG
The DNA here is from genome assembly GCA_030819805.1 of Penstemon newberryi var. newberryi. NCBI lineage: Eukaryota > Viridiplantae > Streptophyta > Magnoliopsida > Lamiales > Plantaginaceae > Penstemon > Penstemon newberryi. The sequence continues at coordinate 17,252,108 of JAUALY010000001.1, forward strand.
AAACGATAATAAAAATAAAAATCGGGACATGAGTATTTTTGTAATAAAGAGTCCAAAACTATAACAAAGTCGAGCAAATGTTACAAGTGAAGAATAATAGGGATAACTGGTATTATCCCATACTTTAATGAAAACTATATTTTATTTTTAATATTTTATATATATACGTTCAAAATTAATATTTAGAAGATTTGGAGCTGGTGGATCCAATAATATTTGTACTGTCACCTACTCATAATTTCACAGGCAGACCAAGTCCAGTCCACGGTTCCAAACCCAAAATAATTTTCTCTAAAAGTTAGGCATCTATTTAATTTAATATTTATTCACTCTTTATCAACCACATTTATTGTAAAAGTCAGGACTACAGTTATACTCTTTAATTGGATTAATTAATACTCCTTTTTTTTTTTTTCGCTTAGGAGAGTTGCACACGAATTAAGAAATATCATAAATAGTTATCCTTTTAAAGTAAAAATTCCAAAATACCCTTTTAATCAAATAATCTTAACATTTATTAGCATTAATGACAAGTATTAATAATTAAGAAGGGTAAAATTGATAAAAGAACATTAATTTTACATTGAAATCCTAAAATGACAAATAAAAATAAAATAATTTTTTTTTGATATGCGTGAAACAAACACATAGATGTGTAAACATTTTTTTTTTAAATAATATTTTTGCAATAAGAAACGCGTGAAAAGCAAATTAATTGCCAAATGGTCTGTCTTGCTATTTAAGATAAGTTACCAACAGCACATTATTTTTAAATTAAATTTATATAGTGTTATGTAATTTGAAATAGTGTTTGAAGTTTAAATCAGATTAAATTTTCCAAACAAAATGAGTTTGAACTAGTTTAAATTGAACAAAATCTTAATCGAACTTGGGTAAATTATAATTTCACATATATGATGATATTTAAATTGAAATTTTACAAGTCTGAAATTTTGGGTAAATTAGTAATTAATTAACTTTGAAATGTATGGATTGGAAGCAAACCAGAAGGTTTGTTCCCCACATGTAACCAACCACATGCAAATTTATGGAACCCTTCTCCCCCTATTCCTCCATACCATGTGCACATTCATTAATTCCCATTCTTCATTCAACTTTCAACCATAAACTTTGAACCTGAATTTTCAAGCTGCGGTTTAGTGACATGTTTCTATTAAAAGTGTCACCAAATATAATCATACTGTTCATTCATTAATAAAGTCTCAAAGGATTTAAATATTAATTAATCATATTGTTTAGTGACATATTTCTATTATTATCGCGTTTTGTAATGGACCTACTGGTTGATATTTGAGAGCGTACTGCAAGTTTATAAAATAATCTCGATTTGTTTAGTATTGTTTGTTTCAGTTTTGGGAGAGTACTGCGAGTTTGTAAAATAATCTCGATTTATGTATTGTTTGTTTAAATTTTGGGAGAGTGGTTTGTGAAATAATGTAGGTCTATGTTTTTTTGGATGAGCTTAGGTTGTAGGTATAAGATATGTAAAATTATATTTGTTATGTGAGATAAATTGTGTAAAAGATAGTTACTCGACAACAACAAGAGAAAGGCCAGTCACTGAACACCTAAAAAATCTGCACATTCATAATAGAACTCTTCTCATAGCATCTGACTTGGGAAATGACTGAATCAATAGAGAGAGATAAAGAGATTGTTGTTTATTTGGGTTTTGAGAGAATAGTATGAAATTGAAAGAGGACAAATTTAATAGAAAATATTTTAGTCCCATTTTTCTCAAACACGAAATAATTTTGAGAAAAATGAGACAAATAAGCCATGCTTCTTTCAGTTATGATAGTGGCATTTGATATTAAATTAGGCTTTAAGTACTTTTTTACAAGTGACATGTTAAAAAATATCGGGATTAATAAAAGTTTCCTAATTAAAATGCCAATTATTTTTTTTTTTTTTGGTCATAAGTAGATAAATATTCAATAATAATTGACATTTATAGTTTGTGAAACTTCCTATATTTAGACTATATTATTTATTTTTTTAACATTTTCTTTGAAGTACCGTTTAATTACTCCAAGTAAAGACGCTTTTATTACTAAAAATATTGTTTGAATTTGATATATTCCAAGGGCCAAGGCCATGAATTGCACAACCTAAATTACTACTATTAATTATAAGAAGGGTGATATGTGGTCTAAAAGCCCAACAACGAAAAGATTAAAAATCGTAATTGAACTGGGCCATTGTATAATTTAAAGAAATATAGGCCCAACACTTGCAAGCCCAAAAGAAGCATTTAACAAAATATTATTAGGGTTTTCTACACTTCATCTCCATCTCCAAGCAGAGAATACGAAGAACGAGAAATGGGTACGTATGAAGAAATAAAATTCCATTCTATTTAGGAAATTAATAATTTTTTTAATGTTATTTTTGCAGCTCGGATCAAGGTGCATGAACTCCGACAGAAGGGAAAACCGGAGCTGTTGGCGCAGCTGAAGGATCTGAAGGCGGAGTTGGCGACGCTGCGGGTGGCGAAAGTTACCGGCGGCGCTCCTAACAAACTGTCGAAAATTAAAGTCGTAAGGCTTTCCATTGCTCAGGTTCTCACCGTCATTTCGCAGAAACAGAAGGCGGCTCTCCGCGAAGCTTACAGCAAGAAGAAGTACTTGCCCCTTGATCTCCGCCCTAAGAAGACACGTGCAATACGACGTCGCCTTACAAAACACCAGGTACAAGACATTATACTTGAGAATACGCTTTTAAGTATAACTTATAATTCAAATCTTTTTGTATTTTAATTGGGGATTTTGGTTTTATTTTTATTTTTAGGTATCTTTGAAGACGGAAAAGCAGAAAAAGAAAGATATGTATTTTCCGTTGAGAAAGTATGCTATTAAAGTTTAAATTATTGGTAGCAATTTTGTGCAATTCAATTTTATATGTTCTGTTTTATATGTTTAAATTATGAATATGGTGAAAATTGATACATTTTTATTTGTATTTTGCGATTGAAACATGTAAGGTAATTATATGTTTTCAACTTTCAATTGATATAATGATTGATGAAAGTTGTTGGGAATTTTCTTAAACGACTTCTTAATCTTGCAGCAAGAAATCATATACTCCGAATATAAGTAAGAAATTTTCTTTGATTACATTATAATTTGGACAAATTATAATTACATTATTTCATTGAGCTTTTATTATAGAATATAAATACAATTCATGCACAAAACAAAATATTACATAGATTTTAGAGTTGAGAACAGATTATTATGGATTGGATCTGAGATGTGGTCAATAAGGTTCTGTATAGGACCTTTACCGGTTAGAGCGGCTTGAACGTAAAAACCTAACCAGGCAACCATAGCTAGACGCCCATTCTTTATCTCTTTCACCTTTAGATCCTCAAATGCATCGGGATCATTAGACAGATTTAAGGGATCAAAAAGTATACCTCCTGGATAATTGATGTCGCCCGGTAAATAAATTCCTAAAGGCTCCAGGGCCTCAATGCCGCAATATCGTGCATATTCTGGACCAACCTACACACATAAACTCAAAACTATAAGAGAGCAAGAAGAATGACGAGAAAGGATCGTCAATCAAGCTTTAATCTGTTCTTCTTAAATGGAAGCTGCAATTTAGCAGATGTAAAGAAAGTTAACAAAATAATCAATATCAAGCAGATAGATAATAGATCTGCTGGGTGACAAGTCTTTGAACATTTGCCAAATTGGAATTTTTTCGTATCCGTCAGACAGAAGTAGTTAAACTCGAATTAATTACATACTGCATAGAAGGTAAGATGGATAACATCTCAAATTTTCCTTTTAAGCCGTGCAAGTGAAATACGATCATGATAAAATGTGACTATATCAAAAGAAATAGTAGACATTCGTATTGGCAAATAATGAATCTTTGCGGGGTTAGGCCTCGATAAGATCAATATTGAGAAAAATAGAAATTACCATCAGAAGGGCTTGACAGATGGCTATGATAACCACTCCTTGACTTCCGGCTACATGGAGACCAGGGATGCCAAGATAATCTAGTGTATCACCCTTGTGAAGATTATATGTAGAGATAGAAATAAAAATGGTTAAGAGCAATGATCCCTGACGATTTTGAGACTAGTACTTTTTAAGCAGCGGTGGAGAGATAATGTACAGATAAATGATATAGAGAAGAACAAAAATAATTTAGTGTTTAAAAGTGAAATTATCTGGCTATAGATACTATTTAAGAGTTATGCTGCCTTATTCTTTCTAAACATACTTATCTTTAGAGTCATAAGTTGCACAAAAGTTTTGGATCCGCACATGAAAACTTACTAAATTTCTCTTTCTTTCCACTCAACATCTAATGTAGGCCAAGCTTTTAAACACATCCTGAACCTAAATCTAGCACCATAATGGAGATGCACCTTATGAAAAGAGAGAAAGTTCCGATATGGAGGAGCCATGTATACTACAAATCTACTAAAAAAAACTTTAATGATAAGGAGTCACGAGTCATGATCCTGTAATTGTGGAATATTCTTATTGTAATGAACAAGTGAGAAAAAATGTAGAAAAAAATATGTTTTTTCCATTTCTATGCAGTTGTTATTATCTTAATATAATTTGTTCAAGTTCATGGACTCTGTATAATTTATATGTAGTAACTGGAAACTAAATCTCATACAACAAATTATTACCATCTATGATACATCATGATCACATTAGATGGTATAATTTATTGGAAGGAAAGAAAATAATGAAACCATGGTAAAACTGATGTTTTCTGTACATTAAGAAGGATCAATATGACCATATTTATGAATTATTAATTTGAAACTTAAGTAGGTCATCTCACTGACGAAATTCTGGATCCACGACTTGCTGCGAAAGTACTCAATGTGCCCATTTTGTGTGGTTTGCAGGTGGGTATCAGGCAGAGAAGGGCATATTACATACTGGCTTATCAAGTCTAGTAAAGAATCAGGTCAATATTTAATAACTTTAAAAAAATGAACATGAGCAACACAAACAAATCTACGACTTGGACTAAGGATCCATATTTCACTACACAGACCATAAAAATGTTTACCAACAAATTGCAAAGAAAGAAGGGAACTAAAACAAAACTTCTGACGAGGCTAAAAAATGATTAAATGCAGCACATACTAACCTTAAGCTTTGAATAGCCCACTCTCCACCAAACAGGTTCTACAAAATGGAATGCTCCTGTTAGGTCCAATATTTCTGGAATTAAAGCACCTAGAGCAGCAAGCATAGCCCACCTTGCATGCAGTACTTCAAAACTGCAAAAATAAAGTATATATGTTTTGTAACTAAGAGGTTGTTAAACTGCACAAGGAGACCATCTTTATTAGCCTTTCTTGCAGCTATAAAACCATGATTCTTAGATCAAGTTTTACCCCTCTTATTAGATGAAAAGATATTTGATGAAGGATTTCTTTTTTCGTTTGGGTGGGGGTGGGTGGGGGGGGGGGGGGAGCCAAAATTGGTTTAGTTTGAAGCAAGACGATGGCTATGGAAAGGGCAAGGGAACAGGGACTATAAGTTTGGAAAACAAAGAATAACTTCTTCCTCTATATTACATCTAAACAGTTAGTGGCCAAGTGAACTTTTTAAATGAAAAAATGCTACAATATCTAGAGATTGTAAACAACGGTGTTATATTGCTCAATATATGGAGTAACTTAATTTAAGATCCTATATAAAGATCACTTTTTAATAACATAAAAATATTCGAATGCTGAAAGGCTTACTCACTTGAAATATTTCTGCAAGGCCGTAGGATCCTTGCTCAAACCTGCTATATCAAAACCATAGTCCCCGGGTAGTTCTCCAGTGAGATAGGCAGGATAGTCATATGAGATCGGACCTAGCCACCGAGGGCGTTCCTCTCCATACCACATGCTAGAAAATAAGAGAATTAAATCTTAGATAAAGAGACAAAACTCAGTCGAATTTAGCTGGTGATACAGAAAAGCTTAACGCACATGTTGTATAGACTAACAGAAGTTGATAGTCTCACATCATAAGATGCTGCTTTCTTAGAATTCATACATGTACAATCGCACAAACATATTTTATGCACCACAAAATTCCACTGTAGCATTTTCACATACATTTGATGTGCAATTGGGCATCAAGTAACATGCATCTCATATGAATTTATTAAAATAGTTAGTGAAGAAATGTATATATTCAATCACAGCCTCACAGGCCTTGTACCTCTCAATTCTAGCCTTGTCAGAAAGTAGCTTCAATTTTGAAGAATTATCCTTGTAAAGCTTCTTTTTCTCCTCCATTCGCCTCTGCAGAGACTCCCCAATAGGACTATTAGCTATGGCTTTCACCGCCGTGAAAGGAATCGCCGAAAAAACCAAAACTCCGGCAACCTTACCAGAAATTAGACCGGTGAGTTAACGTCAGAGTCTGCGATACTACCTCTGGTTAAAAAAATGTACTTGTTAGAGTAGGCACGTACCTCTTGCCATGAAGCTTTAAAGCGAGAATAATAGTTTGAAGCAATTTGCTGCGGACACTCGGAGCGGTGCAGTGACGGCGGACGGAGGACGAGGGACATGGTTGCCGTCGGTGGTTATTTATTTGAGGTTCTTAAGTCTCCTCACTCAACCTCCACAACCCGCGAGTTGTAATTTTTGTTTATTTATTAATTTTCCGGGTTATAAATTATTTTATATATTGTATTAAAATTTGGTTTCGGCCAAATAAATATTAAACTTTTTTTTAAACGTTTCAAAAATATTAGAAAATAGTGTGAATAATAAATTATTAAATTTAGAAATATATATAGAGTTTCAAGGCTAATTAAGTGCTTCGATGTTTTGGACAAAACTGATGAAAATTTTATTTCATGTATTGTACGGTATAAATTATTAAATTACTGAAAATCAAATTTAATTGATTTAATTACACTGATAAAAAAAAACTTGATTTAATTTATAATATTACTCGTTTTAGTGTATCTTTTGGATTAATAAGTTTTGGATAAATTTGTCATATGATAACTTCTGCTCCATCATACTCTTCTAGTCTTCTTTCTTCTAGAAAAATTAGGGACGTTTAGGCTATTAAAACTATGTCAAATCATTATTGTACGAAATCATGTTATTGAAGAAAAATATTTTTATTTTACAAATGCAAGTGTGTCTTGGAACATAATCAAAATAAAATAGGAATAAAAAAAAAAAATGGAGAATATATTTCACACAACCTAAAATCAAGAACAAGTAAAAGTATAAATTGAGATAAGTACGATTATTCAAGGGCACTAGAGATAAGGTTTGGTTTTTGTCCACGGAAAAGGACGACGATGTGACCATTTAGTTTTATCTTGAGATTGTGACTAGTGGCGGTTACCTGCACGAGGGAAGACAATCAATTTCTTAGGGCGAACGTCTAGTGACGTGATTCTCAATTCAAGTCAGTCGTTTTACAATTTCACGATTATGTTCATATTATGTTTATAGTTATTCGTAAGATTTTGTGATTATTGAATTTCTATAAAATCACCTAATATTTGACCAAGTGATTTGATGTTGAGATCGAGGGAGAATTACTACCTACCATGAAGTTTAGAGTAATTACACTGATCATTCTCCATGTTTGAAAAATTCCTCAAACTACCATGATGTATTAGATTTATTACATTTACCCCCTGACGAAGTTAATTTCATAAAAAAGAATATCGAATTCTATAAATATCCTCGAGTACTATCTGAGGAACCACAAACCGATATCACCCATTTTTTTACTAACTTCAACCATTTGTTCGTCGATTTAATCCACTTTCATCCTTTTTTCATCAAGTTTATCCATTTTTTCACATCAATTTTTTTCTTAGATGGTACAACTGGGTGTATTTATGGAATTCAATATTTTCTTGATGAAATTAACCCCGTAAGAGGGTAATTGTAATAAATTCAATACCTCGGGAGTAGTTTGAGTAATTTTCCTAACATGAAGGATGGTTTAGGTTATCACACTAAACCTCATGGATAGTCTGACTGATTCTCCTTAAAATCTATTCATGAATACCAAGAGCTAAACATCACAATTGATGTACGGATACTCATGAAAATTACATAATATTGATATTAAGTAGATGTGCCAAAAACAAATTAATAATATTTGGATGTATGGATAGTTGGATACTTATCAAAATCACCATGAAATACAAAAATAATACTTCATTACACCATGGCAACATATTTATTATTTATTTTCTTCTTGTAGACTATCATAAAAAATAAGCCATATCATTTCATGTCGACAATTGTTATATGGATCCGATTATTAATTTGAATTAAATTAATCTCTTCCAATTGAATTCGGACTTGCAAAATCAAGGACCGGATGATCTTTCTATAACGGTTTGCTTTGAGGATTTATCTCATTTTATTTTGAGATCATTCTTGCTTCTCAGCTCATGTTAATTATCTCGAGATTAGTGGTTTTTATTATTGTATTTTAAATCATATGCGAACTATAACTTTCGATATACCCGCATCCATCGTTCATAATCTTGTTATTGAACCAAGTTTGATTTGATTATGTAAGTTAAGTTGAATAATCAAGTAATGTTAATAAATTTATGTAGAAAACATTGAATTCAAAAAGTATATAGAAAATTGATCGAATTCGAATAAAATTAGGTAAACTTTAAAATTTGAGGTTGGCATATTGGATCCAACCCAACTTACATGGAATCAGACGGAGTCGATATAATTCAACCCGGATCCGAAAGTTACCGCCCTAACTCGAGTCGGTTGCATACTCCTCGCCATATATAAGAGTGAATTAATCCCTTCCAATCTATTTATTTTTATTTCAACACAAAACACTTTGGTATAATACGTAGACTGTTGCGTTCTTCTGAATCGCTCTTACAGGTGAGTTCCTTTCTCGTTTCATTATCTTCATTTAATCTGCAATAGTTTTACTTGATTCTAAAATACATTATACTGTTATACTTTTGATTTTCTTAATCCTTCATTCACGTACGCTGAAGTTAGGGTTTTGAGAAACTTGGAGTAATTGTCTGTTTTGCTATAATTTAGGGTTTCGTTTGAAGAAAATGGCACACCCTGGTGGTGGTGCTGAGGCACACGCCCGGTTCAAGCAGTACGAGTACCGAGCCAATTCGAGTCTCGTTCTCACCACTGACTCTCGCCCTCGCGACACCCACGAGCCTACTGGAGAGCCTGAAACTCTATGGGGCAAGATTGATCCAAAATCTTTCGGCGACAGAGCTTATAGGGATAAACCTCCTGAATTGGAGGATAAACTCAACAAGTCTAAGAAGAAGAAGGAGCGGGACCCCGGTTTTGAGGCCCCTCCCCCTAAGAGTAAAAAGAGGCGTCTACAGGAGGAGAGTGTTCTCACTTCCTCTGATGAAGGAGTTTACCAGCCTAAGACTAAAGAGACAAGAGCTGCTTATGAAGCAATGCTCAGTGTTATTCAGCAACAGTTGGGTGGCCAGCCACTTAATATTGTTAGTGGTGCTGCTGATGAGATTTTGGCTGTCCTGAAGAATGACAGTTTCAAGAATCCAGATAAGAAGAAGGAGATTGAGAAGTTGTTGAATCCCATTTCTGGCCAAACTTTTGATCAGCTGGTGTCTATTGGGAGGCTCATCACCGATTATCATGATGCTGGCGACGCTGGTGATGCCGGAGATAATGGCCTCGACGATGATGTTGGGGTTGCAGTTGAGTTTGAGGAGAACGAAGAGGAAGAAGAAGAGAGTGATCTGGATATGGTACCAGAGGATGAAGAGGAGGAAGATGATATTACAGCTCATGGTTCTGGTGCTATGCAGATGGGCGGTGGGATTGATGATGACGAGGAGCAGGAAGCTAATGAGGGAATGACCTTGAATGTTCAGGATATTGATGCGTATTGGCTTCAAAGGAAGATTTCACAGGCTTATGATCAGCAAATTGATCCGCAGCAGAGCCAGAAGCTTGCTGAGGAAGTTCTTAAAATACTGGCTGAAGGTGATGACCGTGAAGTTGAGACTAAGCTCCTGGTGCATCTGCAATTCGATAAATTTAGTCTCATCAAATATTTGTTGAGGAATAGGTTGAAAGTAGTTTGGTGTACACGTCTGGCAAGGGCTGAGGATCAAGACAAGAGAAAGGAGATTGAAGAGGAGATGATGGGATTGGGACAGGATCATAATGCGATCCTGGAGCAGTTGCATGCCACACGAGCCACTGCAAAGGAAAGGCAAAAGATCGTGGAAAAAAACATTAGGGAGGAGGCACGCCGGCTGAAGGATGGAACTGTTGTAGATGGTGACCGGGATCGTCGGGAGAGAGTTGATAGAGATGCTGATGGTGGTTGGTTGAAGGGGCAGAGGCAATTGCTAGATCTTGACAGCCTTGCCTTTAACCAAGGTGGTTTATTGATGGCAAATAAGAAATGTGAGCTTCCTGTGGGATCTTATAAAAATCAAAAGAAGGGCTACGAGGAAGTTTATGTGCCTGCTTTGAAGCCAAAGCCATTAGCTGCTGGCGAGAAACTTGTAAAGATCTCTGATATGCCGGATTGGGCACAGCCAGCCTTTGTAGGAATGAACCAGTTGAACAGAGTGCAAAGTAAAGTTTATGAGACCGCACTCTTCAGTGCTGAAAATCTCTTGTTGTGTGCTCCCACTGGGGCCGGGAAGACAAACGTTGCTATGCTCACCATACTTCAGCAGATAGCTCTGAATAGGAACGATGATGGGTCAATTAATCATAGCAATTACAAGATTGTTTATGTTGCGCCTATGAAAGCACTGGTCGCTGAGGTGGTGGGCAACCTTTCCCATCGTCTAGAGCATTATGGTGTTAAGGTTAAGGAACTGAGTGGAGATCAATCATTGACTCGTCAGCAAATTGAAGAAACTCAGATTATAGTGACTACGCCAGAGAAGTGGGACATTATTACTAGAAAATCAGGTGATCGCACTTATACACAGCTTGTTAAGCTTCTAATTATTGACGAAATTCATCTTCTGCATGACAATAGAGGCCCAGTGCTTGAAAGTATTATAGCAAGAACTGTTCGGCAAATTGAAACTACAAAAGAGCATATTCGTCTGGTTGGATTGTCAGCTACACTTCCAAATTATGAAGATGTTGCATTGTTTTTACGAGTTGATAGAGAAAAGGGGCTCTTCCAATTTGATAATAGCTACAGGCCTGTACCTCTGGCTCAGCAGTACATTGGGATCACGGTAAAGAAACCACTGCAGAGGTTTCAGCTGATGAATGATGTGTGTTATGAGAAGGTAATAAGTAATGCAGGAAATCATCAAGTGCTCATATTTGTGCACTCAAGGAAGGAAACAAGCAAAACAGCTCGTGCCATTCGAGATAGTGCCATTGCCAATGACACTATTATTAAATTCTTGAAAGAAGATAGTGCAAGTCGTGAAATTCTTCAGTCTCACACAGAGCTGGTGAAGAGCAATGATCTCAAGGACCTGTTACCATATGGTTTTGCAATTCATCATGCAGGGATGGTTAGAGCTGATCGGCAAATTGTTGAGGAGCTTTTTTCGGATGGACATGTACAAGTATTGGTATCTACTGCTACTCTGGCCTGGGGTGTCAACTTGCCTGCTCATACTGTGATTATTAAAGGTACCCAAATCTACAATCCTGAAAAAGGAGCATGGACTGAATTAAGTCCTCTAGATGTCATGCAGATGCTTGGTCGTGCGGGAAGGCCTCAGTATGACACATATGGTGAAGGAATTATTATAACCGGACGTAGTGAACTGCAATATTATCTTTCTTTAATGAATCAGCAGCTTCCTATTGAAAGCCAGTTTATTTCTAAATTGGCTGATCAGTTAAACGCAGAAATTGTCCTTGGAACTGTGCAAAACGCTAAAGAAGCATGTAAATGGCTTGTGTATACTTACCTTTTTGTTCGGATGGTAAGGAACCCTACCCTCTATGGTATGGCAGCAGATGTTCTAAAACAAGATGAAAATTTGGAGGAAAGAAGAGCTGATCTGGTAAGCATCATACACTCTAATTTACTCATTTTTTCTGTATGACTTGTTCTGTGTCTCTGTGTATATGGTTTTTTTTTTTCAATGTCAGTAAGATCACATAATTGCAGATCTTTTTTATTTTTTATTTTTGATAGAAATGATGAGTTTATTAATATCAAAATCGTTCAGCACATACCACAATTGAAGAAGTTCTATGAAATACAACAGATTCAACAAAAGTGTCTAATCTAACAAGTGAATTTCTCCCTGTATGCTCCTCACAAATATTGTTAACCATACTTTCCTGACTTGCCCTTTTATCTGTGAATTCGTGAAATGCTTGTTTCTTGTTTGTCTAATATTATGTTGTGCGACACTTGGAGCCTGTTAGTAATGAGATTACCATATAGTAGCAGAATAGAAATAAGGAGGAAAGAATGAAAGGTGCCAAGTAAGGGGATAATATGTTTTGGTTAATTGGAATTCCCTAGGTGTAGAGATTTAATCCTTGGTTCTTTTTTTCTTTTTACTTTTCTTGTTTGTTTGCACTTATGCCAATTTAGGCCAGTCATTTGTATTTTATGTCATGAGTAGTAATGTTAAAAGTAAATTTCTACATTGACCACCTGTTCTTCTTGGAGTATGCTTTGGTTGCGTCGATATCCATGGGGCTTTTAAATTACTTGTTACTCCACGTTCAAGCCTTTTGGTGGTATCATGTGTTGTTTTTGAGTTCGGTGCGAAAGGCCATTTGTAAGTTCTGAACCTTCTTTGCTTTAGGCTTTTATTTTATGATCAATTGTAATTGAGGAAATGGGGTGATTAGGCTATACATGGACTTCAATTTTCCTTTTTTCTTTTCCCTATCTTCAAAACCAAAATTGCATTTAGAGGAACACATGAAATTGCATTATGAGAGATACAGTTTTGAGTGTTCACAAATTGTGTTTGTGTCACATTTGCTAGAATCAACAAATCTTCACCTTTAAACCACAGTTCTCCATATATCCCCTAGTTAAACTTGAGGGCAGAAAATTAAGAAAAACTGTATATATTAATGTCTCCTCCTCATGGATGAAACATGATTCATCTTGATTTACTTGGAGATTTTGCAATATAATTAATGTGGGGTTTCTTGATTTAAGTACTAACTGGCATCAAGATTCATACTTCTAACTTTCGAGTAACTATTTTTGTATTGATGTTTCAGATTCATTCAGCTGCTACAGTTCTGGACAAGAATAACCTTGTGAAGTATGATAGGAAAAGTGGATATTTCCAGGTCACTGACTTGGGTCGCATTGCTAGCTACTACTATATTACTCATGGGACTATCTCCACTTTCAATGAGCATTTGAGGCCAACTATGGGTGATATCGAGCTTTGTCGTCTATTCTCCCTCAGTGAAGAGTTTAAATATGTAACTGTGAGACAAGATGAGAAGATGGAACTAGCTAAGCTTTTAGACCGGGTCCCGATACCAATCAAAGAGAGTTTGGAGGAGCCTAGTGCCAAAATAAATGTTTTACTCCAGGCTTATATTTCGCAGTTGAAGCTCGAAGGACTTTCGTTGACATCTGACATGGTTTTTATTACTCAGGTAACATCTCTATCAAATTTGTTTAAATTTAAGCATATCTAAAGCCACAATGTTTCTGATTTCATATTCTTGTTTCTTCTTTTTCAGAGTGCTGGGCGTCTCATGCGAGCACTCTTTGAGATAGTTCTTAAAAGGGGATGGGCCCAATTGGCGGAGAAGGCTTTGAAATTGTGCAAAATGATAGGCAAAAGAATGTGGAGCGTGCAGACACCACTTCGTCAATTCCATGGTATTCCAAATGAAATTCTGATGAAGTTGGAAAAGAAAGATTTGGCTTGGGAAAGGTACTATGATCTCTCTTCACAAGAGATTGGGGAACTCATTCGTTTCCCTAAGATGGGAAGAACTCTACATAAATTCATTCACCAGTTTCCAAAGCTTGTCCTCGATGCACAAGTTCAACCAATTACTCGCTCTATTTTGAGGGTTGAACTTACTATTACACCGGACTTCCAGTGGGACGATAAGGTCCACGGATATGTGGAGCCTTTCTGGATCATTGTTGAGGATAACGACGGGGAATATATTCTTCATCATGAATATTTCATGTTGAAAAAACAATATATTGGTGAAGACCACATTCTGAATTTCACTGTTCCGATATATGAACCATTGCCCCCTCAGTACTTCATTAATGTCATTTCAGATAGATGGCTAGGGGCACAGGCTGTTCATCCTGTTTCTTTCAGGCATCTTATTTTGCCTGAAAAATATCCTCCTCCTACAGAGTTACTAGATCTGCAACCTCTTCCCGTGACAGCATTGAGAAACCCAGCGTATGAAGCCCTTTATCAACAATTCAAGCATTTCAATCCTGTCCAGACTCAGGTCTTCACCATCTTGTATAACTCAGATGACAATGTTTTGGTTGCTGCACCAACCGGCAGTGGGAAGACCATATGTGCCGAATTTGCCCTTTTAAGAAATCATCAAAAAGGACCTGATAGTCCTATGCGTGCTGTCTATATTGCTCCTATTGAAGCTCTTGCAAAGGAACGGTATCATGATTGGATGAAGAAATTTGGAGAGGGTCTTGGAATACGAGTGGTTGAATTAACTGGAGAGACAGCAACAGACTTGAAACTTCTTGAGAAAGGTCAAATTATTGTAAGCACTCCTGAGAAATGGGATGCTTTATCTCGCCGATGGAAACAGCGTAAGCATGTTCAGCAGGTTAGTCTCTTCATTATTGATGAGCTTCATTTGATTGGGGGCCAAGGTGGACCCATCTTGGAGATCATAGTCTCTAGGATGCGTTACATTTCTAGTCAGCTGGAAAACAAAATTCGTATAGTGGCCCTGTCAACTTCTCTTGCAAATGCCAAGGATTTGGGAGAATGGATTGGGGCTACATCGCATGGTCTTTTCAATTTTCCTCCTGGTGTAAGACCTGTGCCTCTGGAGATTCACATCCAGGGTATCGACATTGCTAATTTTGAAGCAAGGATGCAAGCCATGACAAAGCCTACATACACTGCAATTGTGCAGCATGCTAAGAATGGGAAACCTGCAATTATATTTGCTCCTACCAGGAAGCATACTCGTCTCACTGCTGGAGATCTCATGACATACTCAAGCATGGACGGTGAAGAAAAACCAATGTTCTTACTGCAGTCTGTTGAAGAGCTGGAGCCTTTTGTTTCAAGGATCAAGGAACCTATGTTGAAGGAAACAATTCAATTTGGTGTTGGTTATTTGCATGAGGGTCTAAACAGCACAGACCAAGATATAGTGAAAACATTGTTTGAAACAGGATGGATTCAAGTTTGTGTAATGAGCAGTTCAATGTGTTGGGGAGTCCCACTGTCTGCACATCTGGTTGTGGTAATGGGAACGCAGTATTATGATGGCAGAGAAAATGCCCACACTGATTACCCAGTAACTGATTTATTGCAGATGATGGGTCATGCCAGTCGACCTCTTGTAGATACCTCGGGGAAATGTGTCATCCTTTGCCACGCACCACGAAAGGAATATTATAAGAAGTTCTTGTATGAAGCGTTTCCTGTGGAAAGCCACTTGCATCATTATCTGCACGATAATATTAATGCAGAGGTTGTTGTGGGAGTTATTCAAAACAAACAGGAGGCCGTGGACTACCTCACTTGGACATTTATGTACAGAAGACTCACTCAAAATCCAAACTACTATAATCTTCAGGGTGTTAGTCACAGGCATTTGTCAGATCATCTATCAGAGCTTGTGGAGACCACAATCAGTGGTCTAGAAGAAAGTAAATGTGTTGCCGTTGAGGATGATTATTTACTGTCACCTTTGAATCTTGGCATGATTGCTTCTTACTATTACATCAGTTACACTACAATTGAGCGTTTTAGTTCTTCTCTTGCTTCTAAAACGAAGTTGAAGGGTCTTCTGGATATTCTGGCTTCAGCTTCAGAGTATGAACTGCTTCCAATAAGGCCTGGCGAAGAAGAGTTGATACGAAAGTTAATCATTCATCAGCGCTTCTCCTATGAAAACCCTAAGTTCACAGATCCGCACTTGAAGGCAAATGCTCTACTGCAAGCTCACTTCTCCAGGCAAGTCATTGGCGGAAATCTGGCTTCTGACCAGCAAGAGGTGCTGATTAATGCGAGTAGGCTACTTCAGGCCATGGTTGATGTTATTTCTAGTAGTGGATGGCTAAGTCTGGCTCTTCTTGCCATGGAAGTAAGTCAGATGGTGACACAGGGAATGTGGGAGCGTGATTCCGTGCTCCTCCAACTTCCACATTTCACAAAGGAACTGGCCAGAAAGTGCCAGGAAAATCCTGGGAACAGTATTGAAACAGTCTTTGACTTGGTGGAAATGGAGGATGATGACAGGCGGGAGCTTCTGCAAATGACAGACTCACAATTGATAGATATTGCTAGATTTTGTAACCGTTTTCCAAACATTGATTTGAGCTATGATGTGTTGGATAGTGATAATGTGACAGCTGGAGATGACGTTAGTGTCCATGTAACTCTAAAACGGGATCTTGAAGGGAGAGCAGAAGTTGGACCTGTAGATGCCCCTAGATATCCTAAAACGAAAGAGGAAGGATGGTGGCTGGTGGTTGGTGATACTAAAACTAATCAATTGCTTGCTATCAAAAGGGTCACTCTTCAGAGGAACTCCAGGGTCAAACTTGATTTTACTGCCCCTGCAGAAGCTGGAAAGAAGACATATACTCTTTATTTTATGTGTGATTCTTACCTAGGCTGTGATCAGGAGTACACCTTTACAGTTGATGTGAAGGAGGCAGAATCTGCCGAAGATGGTAATTAGAGAGAATGGTCACGGTTAAATTCTAATGTACGTTCCCTTCTCCATTTTCTACATTCTTATTATGGTATTTGTACTTGATCGTGAATATTTAGCAAAATTTGATTGTTAAGTTGTTCAAGCCTTTAATCTATAGGTCAATCAACTGATTAAGGTTAGGGGAATTAATGGTCAGCTTGTCCAAGGTCATAGAAGTCTTGTGCAAGAACTTGATTAATTTTTCTTTTCTTTTTGTGTTTTTTGTGCGCATATACTTGAAATTATTTTCCTCAGCTAAGCATCATCCCTATCTTAATGTGCTTCCCTTGCACTTGGCATCAATACACCTAACAACATCGATGAATATAAATATTTCTTTTTTGAAGAATGTCGTATGATGTGGCTCAAAGGCGATATCTGTTAAGGAATTATCTGATCTATCTGCTGTTTTGATGACATTTATAACTTGTGATATTGTTGTTGAAATCTCCTGAGATTAATCTAAAATGATATTTTCACACTAGGAACTCTGGACTTATCATATTTATCATTAAAAATCATCTTAATTTTACTAATTTCTTGACGGGTTTGCAGATTGCTTGCTCAAGTGGAGGGGCAGTGGAAGCCACTATATAGTTGTTTGTGTTGCCTGTTGTGCTCAAGTCCCAGTTGGCGTGTACCTGCTCTGCATCTTAGCTTTTGAATTTATGTCTCTATCGTTTGATCCCTATTAATTTTGTAACGACTCAAACATCTTTCCTTCTTTCATAGTTTTGACTTTTGAGTCCAGAACACGTTACCTTCAAATTTAGTTTCTGTTAATGCAATCTTACCTGTTGGCGTGGTTGGGGTATTTCTGCCCACAAATGTTACTGGTAGGTAGCCATAGGTTTACACTTTTTGAAGTTTTGTTGTTGAATTAAGGACCCTTTTTAGGTACTTCGTATCTATAATGATATATGTATGCAGATGTGCCTGTTCAGTTGTAAACTTTGGTTTGTTCAGCAATACGAATCTTGTTTTTTTGAACATTATATCTCGTATGATTCGACAAGGTAAATGCTCACTTTGAACTTATTGATCTACGTTTGAGCAACAATTGTCATTTGATTAGAATGCTTTTAATTCAGCTCGTTGTGTTATCATGTCGGAAATATGATGAAGCTCGATATATTACACTTAAAATTCATTTGCGTTTCTTCATTTGAAATTAATACAAAATTTTGTAAGAAAATTGGATTACAATTGAGAGTTTACATTCTAAGACTTGACTTTTAACTCTAATATCTGGGTTTAAACGCTATGTTTACTACAACAGTAGCAGTTATCATACAATGGCAGTAGATGCAATAAAGCGTTATTAATAATTCATCAGAATTCTATCAATCCTCGTAAATACGACACTCGTCGGTTTCTGGATTGTCCTGACAGAAGGATTCAAGAGGGTCCTGATGTAGTTGATGAAGCTTGAGACGAAGATCGGCCTTAGCCTGGCTGACCTCTTCTACCTCGTCCCATGCTACCTTGCATTCATCGGAAACCTCGTCTTCTCCGCACACTTGTTCTGCTTCCGACACCTTCTGCTCGATCATCTCCGTTAGCTGCTGCTCTCTCATGTGTGTCCCTTTGTAGATCTTCTTCATCTCCGCTCGCACTACAAAAACCACCCTTTTTCTACTAGACGGAGAAAATGATGATGGAAATTTGATCGTTTTCTTCAGTGTTGTTTTATTGAATAAAGATGGGTATGGATTCAAATTCAGAATTGACGATGATGATGCCATGGACATGGAGCAAATGAGTCTGGTTTCTTTGGGGACCGATTCAATATAAATTATACAATTAATTTGGATACCTTTAAATGTGGATAAACAAATGTATTTTTCCTCGGTGACATCGATGAAGCCTTTTGTTTTTTGAACACTGTTTAACAATATTATCTATTGGAACATAATTACAACAGACAAAAATAGCTGTTGATGATTTCAAGACATAAATGTTTGTTGGTTTTCTCTTTTCAAGTCTTTGGTGTCAAAGATGACAGAAGATAACTTAGATGTAGCTTAGGCCATCTCCAACAACTCTCTTAAATTTCGACCTTTTATCCTAAAATATAAGCAGTGAACAGTATTATACACTTTCACTTTTTACTCTGCACTCCAACAACTAGTTTATATTTTAAGAGACTACTTTTTAACAAACACACAACTTCATTCCAACAGCTAGTTTATATTTTAACAAATTACTTTTAACTATTATTTTATTAAATAATAACCATATATGTGCATAATTCTTAAATGTTGTGCAAGAAAGCACAAAATTGTACTTTCATGTAGAACATTTAAGATATACACTTTGAATTTGACCATGGGTATTTGGCCTTCCAAACCCAATTTTTTGAGGACCCATAAATTATAAGAGTGCTTTTGGAGGATAATTTTTATGTGAAATTTAATAAAACTCTTAAAATTTGAGTTTTAGAAGTGCTCTTGGAGCTGGCCTTAGTTAGGTTCTTTATTGGTTCAGTAGATAAACTTCGCGATATTTTTTTTTTTATTTCTAAAACTCATATACTTAATTTATATAGATTTGCAAAAAACAAAAGACAAAATATTAGATTAAGATATATAGTTCAAACGAACAAAACAAAACATATCAAAAAATTAGAAATAGAAATCAATTAAAGGATCGGTTATATACTTATGTGTATTTTAAGTCTATATCATACTAGCGAACTTATATTTCTTCACAAAATTGGAAAAAAATATGTTTTATCTTAATATTATATTTTCAAGATATTTTTTATGTATTAGAAAATTATATAAATTGCTAAAATAAATAATTGTATGATTCCGTGCATAGCACGGGCCATAAGCTAGTTTAAGTATATTTAGGTTTAATATATTTAAATTTGTGTGTACATATTTAAATATCTTTACTTTTAATTTAATAATAATTTGAAGTTAACTTAATTTAAAATGATGTTTCATTTTTTATGTCTATAGCTGAAGTAAAAAACTTTTATGCAGTTATCAAAACACTGTAGTAGGCATTAAAGAGTGATTTGATGCAGTTTTTTTATGCTGACGGCTGGAGATGCTCTTATTGGTTCAATAGATAAACTTCGCAAGTTAGGTTTTTTGGGGTCAAAGATCGTCACTTTAAGTGGGCATCTCTCCCAACATGGATTCAAGCATAAGTTTGCTGCTTTGAAGCAACTAGTCCCTTTCATTAGACCAATCATATATTGGTAAATTTGCGAGAGTTATCTAGTAGGATCTAATTATTTTTCATATGTTTGATGTTATAATTCATTTGTTAGACAATGCAAGAAATTAGCAAACTAGTACAAAAACTTGAGGAGCCTAAGGTGTACTTAAATTTTTTAATTGCCTTGAAATTTTCAACCAAAAGGTAGATACGTTAACCAGATATGATAGTTATGGTGTGCATAAAAAATAAGATAATATATGAAATATTAGTCCACACCTTCTTAAAAGGATGATATGATATTATTGATGTTACTTTTACAAGTACTATTATGCATATATAAATTTATCATCAGATTTAGATCATTAAAGGATCAAATCTATCTAAATTCATATTTAATTTACATAGTTTTTAAAATTAGTGATATTATTGAAAGTTTAATGAGATAAAAGTTATAATAAATCATGTCGGATTCAAAATTCGAATTATAATTGGGCTCTTTTTATTACCCTAATTATGACCCTTAAACGTAAAAAGGCCATTTAAACTAAAAAAAGTCCATTATGGCGGGCCCAATCAATTGTTTTCTTTTCCATAAGGCTCCAACGGCTCCGAAAGTTTGACGCTCCATTCAAATTTCAAAACACCACATAAACTCTCCTGAAGAAGAAGAAGAAGAAGAAAAAAACAAAATTGGAGAAATGGCGACCGCAAAGTTAGATGATGGAAGACAAACCGTAATTCAAGATCCGGAGACGGAGTTTTTAGCGTCGAAAGAAGAGACCGGTAACGAGTGGGAACTCTTTAAAGAGAACGTCCGCCCTCTCAAGCGCGGCCGCAACGTCCGTCTCCTCAATCACGCCCTCAAATCTCAAACTGATTCACAACTCAAGAAATCTCTTCTCTTGAATCGAGCGTATGTATACCTATTAATTCAAAATTGATCAAATTTAGGCGGTTTTTATTATTTTTAATTATTGAACTGATTGTTAAAAATAGGAGGTTGATTGAGGCGATTGACGAGTATAAAGGAGAAGATCCTCTCCAACCGTGGCTCGAGTTAGTACCGAATAGTACCTTTTTGCCTTGTGCTGTTGGTTAAGTCCTTATTTTGTAATTTTTGTAATACTTGATTGGGGGTTCTGTATGTCTAATTAGGTTTTTCTACCCTATTAATAATTAAATATGTACTGAGCTCAGCTGAATTGACTGAATCTAGTTTATTTTCGTTTAAAATCAAAAGGTGCATCAAATGGGTTCAGGAATCTTTCCCTCCAGGTGGTGACTGCTCGGGACTAGTCGTGATTTATGAACAATGTGTCCGAACCTTTTGGCATGAGGACCGTTACAAGGATGATCTTCGCTACCTCAAAGTTTGGTTGGAATATGTAAAGTTTCTACATTTTTCTTACCGTTTTGTTTTATACATGATGTTTGGATGTTTATGATGACTAATTCTCTTGTTTGGAACCGGAACAGGCTGAAAATTGTCCTGATGCTGAAGTTGTATTTAGCTTTTTGGAATCGAATAAAATTGGACTTACACATGCGTCATTCTACATCTCATATGCATTGCACATGGAAGGCAAGCATAAGGTTAAAACTGCAAATGAAATCTTCAATCGTGGCCTATCTATGTAAGTTTTCTGCTCTTTTTGTGAAGCTAGACATTTATGTAAAAAATACTAGAATGTTCAAATAGAAGAAGAGTTTTTTGGTGTTCTCAAACTCCTAATTTTTTTAATCTGATATGCATGTAACCTTCAGAAGATGTTTCACTTGGTTTTTGGTGCTAAGGTCACTTATGAAAGAAAGAAGAATGTTTTATTTCATTTAATAAGCATAATATCTTGCAATAACACTCCCTGGTTAAGCAATTTTCCTTTTTATATAGTGATTATGAGTTACGACATGAATTTATATGATTCATCACTTGGTTTCTTTGAAGTGAGTATTGGTTCTTTCAATATCTTATTGATGTGTGCTTCAGTTATTTAATACCCGTAATACACGTATATGAAGAAAAAAAACTGTAGTCTATGATGCATCTTTTCAAATATTAGAGCTTGTTAGCTATTGACTTACTGGTATGTATCTGGCTTCTTGTGAAGATAGCGATAGTTTAAAACTTATCTTGTAAATAATTGTAAGATTTGTTTGCCGTGACTTCTAATTTCATGCCTCCATAGTGAAAGCAAGTATTCTGTACATTGGGATTCTAAGCCAAATATCTAAAATTAGTAAGGATTCAACTTTAATCTTTTTGTCCCTTGACATATATTCTTAGATAATTAGGAAGAATTTGGGTAACTTATCTATTAGGTTCATATATTATCTTCATTGCAAGTAGCTTAAGTTTTGTCCCTCACTGTATTAGTGTCACGAAAGAAGAAGACTACTTTTTGTTTTTGTTTTGTCCTTTTATCATCATGGTTCTCTTAACGCAATGGATAAACTGATTGTGCTTCTATTCCTGGCCAACAGGAATGCTCAGCCAACCGAAAAACTGAAGGCCGCCTACAAGAAATTTCTTACTCGTTCAATGAGACAAGTAAACGCTACAAATGTATGTTTTTTTTCCTTTTGATTCTTTTTCTTTACTTCCCATCTCAATTTTTTGTTGCTTGATTGTGTGCATTTGCTGACACTAACTGCTAACTAATTAACAGGAGGATGACACGGAGAACCAGTTTCCAGCTCGAAACTTTGGAACTGTGTTGACTAAAGAAACAAGTAAGTTACACCTTTGTCTTTCTAACTTGTGAAAGTATCATAAGCCATTTACATCTTTGTTGGCTAATTTTATGAATACTATTATTGCAGGAAACCAGACTTCAGAGAGTTCTGATATTTTTAGGAAAAAATTGAAGCCTGCCAGGTTATTACGGATTTCTGTTCCCAGGGTTACTTGAACCAATCTGCATTGTATTAAAATTCCGACTGTGAATGTACAAGATTGCAACTTTGGTAGCGCAGTGCTTATATTTAAGCTTGGTGTTTAGAAAGCTCCCTTTTACTAACTCTGAAACAGTTGATCTTAGTTTTAATTGGAACAGTTATGAATAACAATGGCAAAAAGAAATTCTTGAACCATCTTTTCCTCAACAAACTACAATTTTGATTAATATACTTTCTGTAAGAAATCCATGAAATGACATTCCTTTTTGTTTAAACCACTAGTAACATATCACGAGGAAGAGCTTTTAGACTTCAACGTCTGGAAGAATTGGATATGTGTTCTGACAAGACTAAACTGATGTTAATTTGATCTTTTAATGATCAAAATTTTCTTATTACAGAAGAGTGATAGGATTGCAGTTCTCTGCAACATTGTATTTTTAAGTATCAACAGAATTTCAAGCTATTTATGGTACCGAAGATTTTACATCTGCAGCTTATTGTTTCAGCTTTTCTCTTTATAGGACTCATGGATCTACTTTGTCCATTTTCAAAGACACCAGCAGTGGATCAGTATTGGGCCATCATACGGAAATGTCTAAGGTAGATGTAAAACCATGGCACTCACTTGGTGCTCGAGCAGAAAGAAATAAAGAGAATAATGTTATTCCTTCCAAGTGGACATCAAATAAGGTAACCATTGTCCTCTAATCTACTATATATGTGTATCCTCTTGACATAGAACACATACAACTAAATGACTTGTTACAGATTCCCCAAAGACCTGGCCCAAGAATTGTCAGACCACCCCCAGGTCCACGGATCGAAATCTTTGTGGACGAGGAATGCTCTGAGTAAGTACAAAAATACTAAATTCTCCTTCATCGACCTGTTTGATTTTTGGTTCATTTCGTGACGGGATCATTGCTCTTTGTTTGAAAACCTATCTTTACAGACAAAATAAGGCAGAAAATGACGGGGACAAAACGTCAGCTCTACAGCTCAGGCGTGGCGATGGCAGAGATATTAAAAAGTAAGTAGAAACACTATTGCTCGGAAGATGTTCTCCTCGCTAGATCTTTGTTATTAAATTATTACTTAACGACTTCTTGTTCTTTCATTTTAGGGAAACGGAGCTATTGAGGGAAAATCCATTGCGTAATTTTCCTACAAGTTCTCTGCCAAGATAATTAAAAGTATTCTCTTCTATGCATACATTCAAATATATCAAGCTTTCAACTCCAAAGCTTGATCTTTTATTTTACTGATGTTTGTAAGTGAGAAAAGTACTTTTTCCCCCCAGTTTCATGTTTGTGTTGTATTTCAAGAGAACTCTTGTACGAGGTTTATTTTTTTTAAAGTGAAATTATATTAACCTATTCTCCTATCTCGTCATTAATTCTCATTTGCTATGATCAACTACATAACATTTTTATCTTGCACTTTGAGGAATTATCTCTCGTTTTCACACAATTTGGCAGAAGCCAAATATAAACTCTCACGCACCCATTTACCTTCAGGATGAAAAATTTGACAAGCAAAAGTTTCAGTAAATATTACTTGCTAAGTGATCTTGACTTCTTGCACACATATCCCTTTCGATTTTCTTGACTTTCGGTGTTAAATATTTACGTCTCTTCTTTTAATATTATCACAATTTCAATATATCTTATTAGAAGTATAAGATCTTTATATTTCAGCAACAAAAAATTAAGTAAAAATTATAAATTAAAAGATATTTTACTTTTTGGAAGTAGACGGCAATCGACGAGGGACTAGAGTTTGGAGCTTGGTGTTGGAACAATAAGTGGAATGGGAGCTTCAAGTTGAGGTGAAGAATTTGTTGGGTGATGACTGATGAGTGATGAAAATTGAGAATTGTTAATGTTGGATAATGGATATGTGGGTAATGGGTAACCCATTTAGCTGAATGTCCAAATCAAAGAGATAAAAATAATATTTGGATGCGGTTTTGGGTTAGAGGCGGTTTTAAGCTCCCGACCCACAACTTTCGGGTGGGCAAAATTTTCAACTGCTACAAGTTTTATAAGATTTAAAACCGTCGGGTTCGGTTCAGGTGTAGCAATTCGGTCGGGTTAATGAAAACCCCTAGTGCAAATTGTGTACTCTCATTTTTTTGACTACATACTTGGATAGGGTTACTAAGTGAGTAAGGAGGCTCATTGTCTAGTTTGCAACTTCTATTATATTTTCTTGGCATTAAGATTAATTGAAGGGTTCAAACCTATTTCATAATAGTGTAGCAACTCCCGAACATACCATATGTTTATGATTTAGAAGAAGAATCAATTTTAGCCAACCACATCAATATTATAGTAAATTATTAATTTTGAAATATTTAATTTTAGAATTTCTAAATGGTATCATCTTTTTTCTTTTTTCAAAATTTTCAAGGGTTCATTCCGAAAGACCTTTTCCAACATGAATTAAAACTTAAATTCATCTTTTTAGGAAATAGTGTCTTTCCACTATATGATCCACAACTTGGAGGATTTTTATACGTATAAGTATTGAAATAATAATGAGCCTAATTCGCATAACATGACATACTAAATGGCCCAAACATTTACTCAAAAAATGAGTAAAAAAGAAGGCCCAAACATTTTCAGGATATCTAATTATTATATCCAAAAAAAGAAAGAGTAAGATCCAGAAGACAACAAATAAATAAGGCCACTTCTGTCGACAACATCTCATTCCCATTTCCCCACAATTCAAATTTCTGCAAAAATATTAGGGTTTTCTCAATTTTATCTCCATCTCAAACCCTAAACAAACATATCCAATCCTCTCTTTCTAATTCTTCCGATTGAATCAAATTTCAAATGGCGGAGCACTTAGCTTCGATCTTCGGAACGGAGAAAGACCGCGTGAACTGCCCGTTCTACTTCAAAATCGGCGCGTGCCGTCACGGAGACCGTTGCTCCCGTCTTCACAACCGTCCGACTATTTCGCCGACTCTCGT
Source organism: Penstemon newberryi var. newberryi (assembly GCA_030819805.1). Classification (NCBI taxonomy): domain Eukaryota; kingdom Viridiplantae; phylum Streptophyta; class Magnoliopsida; order Lamiales; family Plantaginaceae; genus Penstemon; species Penstemon newberryi. The sequence continues at coordinate 17,278,060 of JAUALY010000001.1, forward strand.
CCTCTCCAACATGTACCTCCGCCCCGACATGATAACCCCCGGCGTCGACGCCCAGGGTCAACCTATGGACCCTAGCAAGATCCAGGAGCATTTCGAGGATTTCTACGAGGATATCTTCGAGGAGCTCAGCAAATTTGGCGAAATCGAAACTCTCAACGTCTGTGATAACCTCGCCGACCACATGATCGGCAATGTCTATGTCCTGTTCAAGGAGGAAGATCAGGCCGCTGCTGCTCTAAACGCTTTGCAGGGTAGATTTTACTCCGGCCGCCCGATTATTGCCGATTTCTCTCCTGTTACGGATTTTCGTGAGGCCACGTGTAGGCAGTATGAGGAGAATAGCTGTAATCGAGGTGGTTATTGTAATTTTATGCATGTTAAGATGATTGGAAGAGAGTTGAGGAAGAAGCTGTTTGGGAGGAGCAACCGGAGGTTTCGGGGGAGGAGCCGCAGCAGGAGTCCCCCACCGCAGCATTACCACAGCCATAGGCGAGATAGGGATAGAGACAGGGATAGGGATTATGATAGGCGTGATAGTCGAGGCAGTGGTGGGAGGAGGGGTAGACACGGTGGAAGCCCGAGGAGGAGCAGGAGTCCGGTGAGGGAAGGGAGTGAGGAGCGGAGAGCTAGGATTGAGCAGTGGAATCGGGAGAGGGAAGAGAAGGGCAATTGATGCTTTTGTTGCGGATTCTCGTTACTTAGTTGCCCAAACGGTATGCCTGTTAGAAAATGCTGCTTAAATTTAATGGGATAATGGTTGAGGATTTAGCTAATATAATCATTTATATTGCTATTTTGGTGTTTGTAGTTGGTTTATAACTTATGTCCATCTATCAATGTGAGCTGCGTCCATATGAACCATCTGTCGTTTTCATTGCTGGCCTTTTATTTATTTTGGTTATTTGTTGGTTAGATCCCTTTATGTATGTAACATTTTGAAATGATTAGAATGTCAATTTGATTGGTGAATTTCTGCCTGTGTGAACTGGAATATGTATTTAAAGCTATTGTGTGAATCGTAGGGGTGATGAATTTGATGGATGGTTTTGTATGCACGGGCTAAAGTTATGGAGGATATGTTGCATAATTATATTTTATCGGAAGAGAATAGCCAACGTTTTTTTTAAGTCATTGAACTACAAGTTATCTTTCACAGTAGCTTCTTGGTGGATCAATCTTTCTTTTAACCTAGTGGTTGTAGATTCAAGTATTTCGCATCTATTTGTCTCCGCGAATAAAAGGGATAAAAATGCAAAGATATTGGAATTTGATCATTTCTGTAGTTATTTGTAGAACACTTTTTAAGCTTTCTTTCATCCTTGTTATAAACTACTGTATGATTCATCATTCTCAAAGATGAATCTGATGTATTACTGGGGAAATTTCTTGCCTAGACCCGTCTAGGAAAATTCCTAGAATTTGTAGCCAAGAATGCATTACTCTTTCAAATGCTAAAAAGAGAGATTCAATTCCTCTGAAAAGTGGATTCAAATAGGAATAAATTTAGCTAATGTTTTAGGAAATATAATCGGGGTAATTTTTATTTATTTTTTACTAGAAACGGCTGAATTAATGAACTGAGAATAATATTTTGAATAGTATTGAGTTTTCTTTCTGTTTTAGTACTAGTACTAGTGTTTGGTAATTGATTTTTTATGTAATTTTATTGTACAAATAGTTTTCTTGATTCAATGGTAATTGATGTAATGATATAAAAAAAATTGGGGATAATTACAGGGACCTCCCCTGAGGTTTGGGGTAATTATTGCTCAATCCCCTCGCAATTTTATAATTACATCCACCTCCCCCGACGTTTCGAAAACCTTACGTTTTGATGATGTCATTGCAAAATTTTAATTGAACTTCCTATTTTACCCTTGAGTTTCCTGTGGCTATTTTGCTGGACAATTATACTTTTGTTATGTTTGGTACATAAGAGGGGTTTCTTTGCAATGTATATTTATAAGTGTGGGTTTAAATGTTAATAATTTAACATTTAACTCGTAATTTTAATAATTTCAATTTTTTTTATAACTAAAGTACATGGATAAATTATTGAATTACGTTTAATCATGAGAAGAAAAAAACTTGAACAATAATTATTGGACATTATAAAAATGCTCAAATGTTATTATAAAATCAATAATTTTTTTACAAAAAATAAAAGTACTCTATTTAATAAAATAGTTATTATAAAATAATAAATATTTTTTTAATATTTCTTACTTAAATACAATAATATTAAAATCATATCTTATATAAATTATAAAATCATAAATTACTATTTTAATATAAATTATTAATTTTTTTTTAAAACCCCTCACCCTCACCATCCCTAACCCCCCACCTCAACCCCAACCCCAACCCCGCACCCGTCGATCCCCAACCCCGTAAATCTCCTCCCAGGCTGAGCTGTCAGCCTGGAAGGTCCAGGGTTCGAACCAGGCCGATGACACGGCCTGGGAGGATATTTGCGGGGTTGGGACGGTGGAGGTTGGGTGGGGGGTTAGGGTTAGGGTTAGAGTATTTTTTTTATGTATACAATTAATTTTTACAATGCTAGTATTGTAATTTTGTGTATCATTGCAAGGGTAATATTGTAATTTTGTGTATCATTTTGTAAGATTTTTCAATGTGGGGCAGGTGGATCTAATTATGAAATTGCGCGGGGATTGGACAATAATTAGCCCAAACCTTAGGGGAGGTCGATGTAATTATCTCTTGCAAGGGTAAATAGGGCATTTTGTTAATCTGTTTATTTTTATTTTTTTAATTAAAATTGACGAGGACAATATGGTCATTTCACATCATTTTGTAAGGTTTTTCAAACGTGTGGGAGGTGGATGTAATTATAAAATTGTGAGGGGATTGGGTAATAATTAACCAAAATTTCAGGGGAGGTCGATGTAATTATCTCAAAAAAAATTGTATGAAAATAATAGGACTTAAGATTTTATTGATTTCTTCCTTTCTTTTATCTTTAAGTTTGATCCAACATATCTTGGACTTGAATTCAACATTTTGGATTGGGCCTTTCATTATACAAATCCAAAGCTTAAAAATACTAGGGGAAAAAGGTAAAACTAGTACCATAATATATGGTCGATGGTAAATTAGCTCTTCAGGCTAATAATTTTACTTCATGAATTACTAAATTAAAGCAAGTTTGAGACTTTTTGATGCAATTGGGAGAGTGAGCTGCAGGTTGATGACTATAAATGAATAATTTATACCCAAAAGACAAACATATGTTTTATTACTAATCAACTTTCATTTTCCAATTAGAGTCCTAATATTTTTCAGTTATTTATTATATTTAAAGCTTCTAATTTCTTCCCTAGAAATCATGTTTATTATAACTCTTAATTTGACCATGATCTAAAGGAAAAAGAAAAAAGAAAATGTGGGTCATAATCTTATTTTGAATTTTAGGAGGGTTCCTTATCGCTATGTTGGGATAAAAAAAAAATTGTGTTGTTAGTAATCGCGATTTTGGAACAAATTATTTTTTCCTACTTTTTTCATATTTTTGTCGGGAAATCGTGATTTGAAGCCCTCATAAAAACTAAAATAAGAACATATTTTGTTTTTTTTCTTTCCATTTTTCTTTAATTATAGTCAAAACTCTTCAATTAAAACTCTTTAGCCTGCAAGTAAAGTTCAATATCCTACTTGGGCCGATTTTTTTTCTTTCAAATTTGCTTCAATTTAGTGATTTATGTGATAAAATTGCCGATCTAAATACTTATGATCCAAATTAGCCATGAACCACAAGTTATGAGATCAATTTTCACTTTTTTCCAAAGTAATAGAAACCGAAATCAAATTAAAAACATTGAGAAAGAATTATTAGTTCATCGTCCATGCAAAATTAGAATTAATGATTATACGTTCTCTTGGTCGTAATCTTGAGTGTTCCACTATTAAAAGGAGCAAAAAGCTATAACTTAAATAAACCAAGATCATCAATTTAAGATTATTTGATGTTACAAATTATGTTATTGTTTCCATAGTTGAAATTTATTATGAAAGCTCGATTTCTCGAAAGCTATCGCCATTAAAGACTCACTGATGTAAGCTATAGGCTGGTTCCTCAAACAACCTCATCTCTATTTATCTAGGTTGCATCCACTTACAATACAATAAATATGAAAATGGTTGGACAAAAGGATGTAATTGAAGATTTAGAAGGAAAAGTTACTTTCCCTAAAATTTTGGAAGCTACATTAGTGAATTTAGCTAATTTTGATTGTTTCTAGCTTTTTTTTTTTTTTTACTAAATCACATATTCTAATTATCCTATGTTATTGTTAATTATGTTGTATTATTTGAATCAAGTAATTGATTAAAATAGTTTTATTTCTACTTAACAAATAAAATAAAGGAAAGTCTCATGGATTCAATTTTAATTAATGTGAATCTTCTTCTAATTTTTTATTAACATTGTTGTTAGATATTCATATGTTTATATACTTTCATTGATGAGGATGTATTATTGGATGAATTCTGGTTTAATAATGATATATCTAAAGAAAAGCTAAAAATTAATAGTCCAACGCTTTTAAAAACTACGCCATTAATTGTGGTGCAGTGCACCACGCTGAGTCGCGGACCAAAAAACTTACATAATATAAAGAATCATATTGTTGAAATCTCGAATTCTGATTGGTCCGGTGACGCTCTTCCCTTGAAAAGGCTACAATTACATATAGTGTCATATCATGCAACTGATCTGACACGTGTACGGCCGAGGTCATCCTTCAATGAATAATTAATCATCTACTTAACCGCTAAGCAATTGTAAATTACCTAGAAGCTGCCTCATGACTCATGAGTCATACTCATGACCCTTTCCCCAATTCACAACTATTAAACCCTTAATTTTCATCCGCAATATAGACAATTTTTGTATATTAACCTTTTGATTTCTGATTTTTGTTTTCACTTTTTTTTTTATTAATTTATAAAACTAATTAATCACGTTTTCGTCTTCAATTGAGCGGTTATGTCCGATTATGGAGTTCCCGAAGATGAACAAACCATCGACTGGGATAATCTGTTGAACAACCTACCCGATGATCTAAACTTCGATTTCTTGAATGATCCGTCCACCGATGATGCCGCCGCAGCCAATGGATTTTCAACTTCACCGGATTCTGGTGTTTCGTTGTCGATTGACGACATAGAGCAGTACCTTTTGAAAGAGGAGGACTCCAATCATCAGCAAATTTTGGTGGATGAGTTTTTTGCTGACGTGCTTCTAGATTCTCCTCCCGCGTCCGAGTCGGAACAGGCAAAGGATTCTTCCTCAAGCCCCGAGACGGTGGAGGAAAATGAGAAAGACGAGGACAAGCCTAAGGAGAATGGTACTGTAATGCAGACAAATGAGAATGACGACGTAGTTGTTGCCGGAGATGACAACGATGATGATGATCCGGCTTCCAAAAAACGCAAACGGTAATGCCGTATACTAGAACTGAGTCCTACTTTAATTACTTCTAAATAAAGACCATATGGTTTGACGTTTTTGTTTTTGTGTTTGATTTTGGAATATTTGCTAGGAAAAACTCCCTTTTAAAAATAGTGTCAGGTAGTGAGCAAATATGACTTCTTTGCCAGTAAAGGAATGAGTCATGTAGGTTGTATTAATATAATGAGTGCATACAAATGGGAATCACCCAACTTGTGATTTGAGTACTTTATTGTGATTTTGACATATGTTGATTAAAAGTGCCAATACATTTATATTGTTACTCAATATATGATTTTGAGTACATGGAAATATCTGTCTTTGTTGACCTTGTATATGAACCTTGCGGCTTCATGTATATGTACAAGTCAAATTTTTTGTGTATGTAAGCAAGATTTTGTAATTTTATGTTCTTCATCATCTACAAATAATATAGATATAATCCTTACTCTTAAAGGAAATGATTGGTTCCTATGTTGTGTCACTGATTTATAGCATTGGGTGATTTGTATTATTGATTGAGCCTCTTCTGGACAGAAATATCAGTTTTTTTTTTTTTTTTAAATTATATGGATTTGCATAGTTACGTTTATATGATCTTCTAGGAAAATGAGGAACAGGGATGCAGCGGTAAGATCAAGGGAAAGGAAGAAATCTTATGTGAAGGATCTTGAGATAAAGTGTAGGTATTTTGAAGCAGAATGCAGGAGGCTTGGAATAGTACTCCAGGGCTGTCTTGCTGAAAATCAAGCATTACGGTTTTCCTTGCAGAATAGTAAGGCATTTGATGCTTCCATGACCAAGCAGGAGTCTGCTGTGCTCTTGTTGGGTAAGGGCTTTGATCTTCTCTCTGTGTGTGTGTTTGCTTTTTCCACCATTCATTATATTTTTATTTTTATACTGTAGTTCTAATTAAAATTACATTCTTGTTTATTTTCGATCTCCTTATTGTGTATTTGGTATTGACTAAGAAATACCAATTTTATGTTCTTCCATTATATGGTTTTATTTTCTCCACAAAGTAAATCCATCAGTGGATCTGTTTCGAATTGATCTTTATGTAAAATGTTGCACAAATTACTGGATGGTTTCAACATAGTTGCTCTTAAAAAATATACGAGTTCAAATTGAGATAGCTTTTATTACTTCTTGGCTTCTTTGTTTTTGTTAGAATTAGTGATTACAAGTTGCTACATTGATTGCATGTATCTTTATGTACTTGGTGATTTAGCCTTTTCACCACTACACTACACTAGTTGTGATTAATTTGAAGTGCTTAATTGTGCAGAATCCCTGCTGTTGGGTTCCCTGCTTTGGTTCATGGGCATCATGTGCCTGCTAATCCTGCCAACCCCGCTCCTGTCGCTTCTGGAAAACGTGGACAGCGAAGAATGGGAAAGAGTGGCTCAAAGAAAGACCAGAAGTGACGTATTTCGAGTTTCAGTACTTGGGTCATCTTTGATGGGCAAAAGGTGCAAGGCTTCAAGATCAAGGATGAAACAATGTTTTTTGTTGGACATGCTGGGAAGCGTCGCTTTGCCTATGAGTTCTTACTAGTTTTTTCAACCCCCCCACCCCCCCCCCCCCACCCCCACTCCAGAGGATTTGAACGAATAATTACATATGTAAAGTAAAGGAGTTGGAAAAACATGTTCTTTTAACCTTTTATCATACTATTTTGTGATGAAGCTAATATCTGTTTGTTTTTATTTCATGAAGCTAGCTTCTATTTGTTCTTTGATTCTAGAGTGGTTGCTGCCTTTGGTTACTACCATGGCAATGAAATTATTATTTGTAGTTTCAATTGATTGCAAAGTAGATGTGTTTTCTCCGGAAGCTGCTCTTCCAATTTTACTTTATATTAATAATTGTACTACTAGACAAGTCTTAGTGCCTCTTATGTTTATTTGTGATTTCATTGCAACCTATTTTGACAGGTAGGATCCTATTTCTTTTTCATATATCAGTAAATGGATAAAATTTACTTGAATCAAATCAATTATGTAACCAATGGATTCATTATGAATCTACCCTATAAGTGTATATGTGTCAACTCTAATCTTAAAACACTCGTCAATAAATTTATACGTGGCACAAGGTGTGAATTGATGCTCTCCCCCGGGGTCGAAGGGAGCGATACACAAAGATTGAATTCTCGAGATTCAGCAGAAGTGAGAGCTATAGTTGAGACTAGATGCTTTTTGGAAATAAACTGCCAAAATTAGCCATTGGAAATTTTAATTATTTTACTGATAAAGAGGACAATAAACTAGAGTTATTTTGCCTTGTGCCGGCCTTGTCTGTATGTGCTGCTGTCTTATGAAATGGTTAAAAGTCCTCTTTTCTGTTCTCTGTTTCTGTTTCCATTACAGTGGAAATAATATGTTTTGTCATTTCCACAGATGAAACCAATGAACAAACAGTCACAGTTTAGTATCTGAGCTTTGAAAACATCATTTCTCTTACATTCATTAACATTCATTAACTATCTTGGTTCTTTGTACTGTGGAGATGGATAAACCAGAAGATTACAAAGCTCATATAATGGTGCTAGCTTATCATGGACAAGGCCATATAAATCCCATGGTTCAGTTCTCAAAACGACTAGCGGCAAAAGGAATCAAAGTCACGATAACAACCACGTTCTCTAACACGAAGATTATGAAATCTTCATCCTCATCCAGTCCCATCACCTTCGAATCAATATACGATGATTGCACTGAAGGAGGGGTGGCAGGTCCCGGAGGATTTAAAGGTTTTCTAGAAAGATTTGAAGCCAGTGGCTCAAGAAACTTGATACAACTCATCAGAAAAATTCAAGATTCTGAATCATGTCCTCCTGTGAAATGCTTGGTTTACGATGCAAATATACCGTGGGCCTCAAATGTCGCGGATGAGTTGGGCATTAAAAGGGCTGCCTTCTTTACGCAATCTTGTGCTTTTGTTACTAGTTTTTATCCAAAGTACTGTGAGTTATCAGGTGTGGTTCCATCAGTTCCTTTTTTGTCGATGCCTGGATTACCGGAGGTTAGGCTTCCGAATCTGCCCTCGTTGGGTCCTGAAATGGGACGTTTTCCTCCGATAATTCGATATATTTTGAGTCAGTTCGACAACAGTGAGAAAGCTGATTGGATTCTTTTCAACTCTTTTGATAAGCTGGAAGATGAGGTAATCAGATATAGAGATTATCAAGCTATTTATCAGCATCCATTTATTTTTTAGCTAAATGCAAAAAGACCCTGTGTTTTGTCTAATTTTAAAACAAAAACCTGTGTTATTTTCATTAACAAAAATCCCCTCGTGTTCTTTTTTTATTAGCAAAAAAACCCATTTGAAATTCGTTCGTAAATCATAGAGAGGGTAATCAGTAATGTCAATTTTTTAAGTGAACATATTGCCATTTTTCTAAGTGAACATGGGACTTATTACCAAATTCTTAGGTGAATAGGGATATTTTTTCATTCTTTGGTGGGGGTATAATTGTCATTTTGTCTCGAGAGAGTTTTTTTTGCTAATAAAAAATTAGCACTTTTGGTAATAAAATAATACAGGGGGTTTTGATAATTAGACAAATTAAAGTATAGCGGGTATTTTTGAATTTCACTCATTTATTTTTATCAATCTTAGGGGGTATTTTTGCATTTCTCTAAGTATAACATTGCTTGCTCAATGTACATATATAGGTGGTGCATTGGATGTTAAAACTATGGCCTGTGAGGACCATTGGACCAACTTTACCTTCCGTTTATATAGACAACCGTGTAGAAAACGACAACGATTATGGTTTCAACATTTACAAGCCAAACACGGAAACATGCCTTAAATGGCTCGACTCCAAGGAGCCAAGATCAGTTGTTTACGTCTCATTTGGAAGTGCCGCGAGTCTTAATGCAGAACAAACCACAGAGCTAGCTAAGGCCCTTCGGCTAAGTGGCAAGAGCTTCTTGTGGGTAGTGAAGCCATCGGAAGAAAGTAAGCTTCCGATAAATTTTACACATGAAGCTTCTGAAAAAGGATTGATAGTGAATTGGTGTTCCCAATTAGCCGTTTTGTCGCATGATTCTGTTGGATGTTTTGTATCTCATTGTGGTTGGAATTCGACTGTAGAAGCTATAAGCCTCGGGGTTCCTATTGTGGCGATGCCGCAGTTTCTTGATCAGATGACTAGTGCACATTATGTGGAGAATGTTTGGGAGGTTGGGATCAAACCTAAGGAAGATGAAAAGGGGCTTATTTCATTTGATGAGATAAATAAATGCATTAAAGAAATTATGGAAAAGGAAAGAGGAGAAGTGATTAAGAGAAATGTTACTAATTGGAGGGAATTGGCAAAGGAGGCAATAGATGAAGGAGGAAGTTCAGATAAGTACATTGATGAAATTATTGCTGAGTTGCTTGTAGTAGAACAATAGTGTCAAATTATATATCGTGGAGTATGTATTTTTGTTTAAGTGGGATATTATTTGTGAAATATGTTGGAGTGTGTATTTTTTATTTATTTGTTGTATGTTGGAGTATGTATGTCTGAAATAATGAATATCATTTGGATATTATTTATGATGTATGATTACTTTTTTAATAAAATATGTATATATGTGTTAGGTAAAAGAATATTCTTAGGCTGTGTTCGTTTGGGCCGATCGTAATCGGCCCAATTACTAGTTTGGCCTCACTAATTAATCTGGTCGACTTAATTTTTGTCTTAATTTTTTCAAGTTTGGCCCAACTAATTAATTTATGGGGGGAGCCCATATTGTAATCGGGCCAATTAAGGGTGATGGCCCACCATTTCGGCCGATAACTCCGGGCTGCCCGGAAAATAGTCGGCCCAACCGAATGCGAAATTGGCCTGTTTTATCTGGGCCAATTAATGCAATTGGGGGCTAATTTGATGAACCGAACACAGCCTTAGAGAATATAAAAGTGACTAATACACTAAAAATGAAAATAGTGGCTTCATTTTATTATTATATTGTTCCCAATTAGGACTGTGAATAGGTTGAAATCGGGTCGGGAGGATTATACTTCGTTTATATGAGATAGAAATAAGATTAGGTTAGATTCTCTTCGGATTTTGAAACCTCTTTGATCCATCGAATCCTGCTCAAATTTTTTGGATCCAATGAAGTCTTCGTTTCCAAAATTTTCACCAATATTTATTTTCATGACAGGTTTGTTAACAGTCTCCAAAGTTTCTTCGTGTTTCACCTGAATTAATACATATATCAAATTCATAGCACATTTAATCTTTTTTTTTTTTCAAATAATTTAACAAATATACATGTTTTAAAATTAATACATGTTATAAGTAATGCATAAAAACGGAAATGATATATTGAATATAAGAAATATAACTCATGTTTTTTAAACTAATTGTATAACATATCCATGTTACTTACAGAAATAATAATAAAAATATGTAATTTTTTTATTTAATGGATTGGAACAATATAAATCTACATTTGCTTTGTATATTTCGAAATGGATTTAATTCATCAAACCTCCAATCGAATTAAATTTTAACAAATCCCCAAATCTGGATATTAATCTACTCCGGTTGACAACACTACTCCCAATACCAAACGCGGCACATTTCCACCAAGTGGGTCTGGGGGCAAATTTGGAAGTTCATTTAGGAGAGCGCTAGCCTTTTTCGTATAGCGTTTGAAATTCAAAAAATATTGCCGTTACCAAACGGGTATTAATAAAACAAACTTAGATCCGCCCCCTTCATCAAAATCACAAACCCTCATTTCATAAATCATCGCTCGAGAGAAAGAACTAGTAATAGGAATTGATAATCAAATCAAAGAAAATGGCAGAGGAGAAAGTAAAATCTGCAATGGAGGCATTCGAGAAGTTAGAGAAAGTCGGGGAAGGCACGTACGGTAAAGTGTACAGAGCAAGAGAGAAAGCCACCGGAAAAATTGTTGCTTTGAAAAAAACGCGTCTCCACGAGGATGAAGAAGGAGTTCCTCCAACAACTCTTCGCGAAATTTCAATTCTCCGAATGCTCTCCAGAGATCCCAATGTCGTCAGGTTCGTACTTTTTCTCTTTTTAATTTAAATTTCGAATCTCGAATTCTTTTAGTCAATTTTCTATCTCTAGGTTTTTCTGTGGATGTAATTATATTCATTTCTTGGTAGTTCTTTGTTGTTTACTTTAATGCCCTAATTTTGTTGTTAAATTAGTTTTAGGATCTTATGAAAATCAAGAATAGACTCAAATAGGGCTATTTGGAATTCATTACAGCATGAATTTGTTAGTGATATGTGATGTATTTACTTACTCTTGAGATTTGTGTTGTATTTTTGTTTCTGATTTTGAAATTATAATTCCAACTACGATTATACAGATTGATTGATGTGAAACAAGGAAAGAATAAGGAAGGCAAGACTGTTCTTTACTTGGTTTTTGAGTACATGGACACTGACCTCAAGAAGTACATCCGCAGTTTCCGCCAAACCGGTGAAATTATCCCAACTCAAAATGTTAAGGTAAGAGATAAAATTGCTTCTTGCTAGTTTTGCCTTTACTGTATTTTTATTTCAATCTTTCCTCACATATTCATAAAATTGCACTTTAAATCTTTCGTTTTTCGCAATCGCAGAGTCTTATGTACCAGCTTTGCAAAGGAGTTGCTTTTTGCCATGGTCATGGTGTTTTACACAGGTAATCATTGCTTTTCACTTTTCTTCCTTTCAGACTCCCCCCCCCGCCCCCCCCCCCCCCCTTCTTTTTATAAGCCTAATGTCAATTGTGAACTATTTATTAGGGATCTTAAGCCTCACAATCTTTTGATGGATCGTAAGACGATGATGCTTAAAATAGCAGATCTTGGTTTGGCAAGAGCTTATACACTACCCATCAAAAAGTATACTCATGAGGTACTTTTCTTGAATACCATTCTCCACACTTAAGAAACTTTTTAATAATTTCTCAAGAGTTTCCATATTGAATTGAGTTATTTGCAGATATTGACTCTTTGGTATAGAGCTCCTGAGGTTCTTTTAGGGTCTACACATTACTCACCTGCTGTTGACATGTGGTCTGTTGCCTGTATATTTGGTATAGTTCTAGCCATTCTATTATGATCATGCTTTTATTATTATGTTTTAAATAATGAAATATTTGTGTAAGTTGATTCAATTTTTTTGTATCTGGGATTCAAAATTTCAGCTGAATTAGTGAATAAGGAAGCTCTCTTTCCTGGAGACTCTGAGCTGCAACAGCTTCTGCACATTTTCAGGTTTGGTGAACTTATATATAAATGTGCTCTAAATTATAACTATTCAATTTGGTATATTTGTTGTTAATGTGTATATGTATTTGGAATCAGATTGTTGGGGACTCCAAATGAAGAAGTTTGGCCTGGAGTAGGCAAGTTAGTGAATTGGCATGAATACCCTCAATGGAGCCCGAAGCCACTGTCCTCGGCTGTCCGCAATCTTGATGAGAATGGCCTAAACCTTCTTTCTGTAAGCCATGATTACTCACCTATATGACTACTACTAAATTTTAAATGAAGCATATTTTTTTTCTGATTTTTCGGAATTATTTGATTTTTCAGGAGATGCTTCACTATGAACCATCAAGAAGGATTTCGGCAAAGAAAGCTATGGAGCATCCTTATTTCGATGATCTTGACAAGTCCGGTCTCTGAAGGGAGCTGAAATTAGAAGCCAAATCGCTTGATTTGGGATTGCTTATTACTACTTGATGTACTGATTATTGTTGCTTCCCTCAAGCATATTTCTTAGTTAATGTTGTTCACTGACAATTGCTGATTTTGCCAAGTTTATGGCCTAGTTTCACTATCATGTAGTTAATATGAATGTTGTTGAATTATTAAAAGCATAATTTGTTAGCATAATTTTGTGGTAGTTATTTCATTTTTATGAAGGATTTTTATGAAAATTTTGAAATAGTGTGAATTCTATTCGAATAAGGTTTAAAAAACTTAGATAAATTTCAAATCCGACTCAAATTCAATCAAATTTAAATGGATCCTAATGCGACTTGCTGGATTGCCCTAGTTCTAAGACTTAAGTTCAATCTTTCTGATTTGGACTATCCTTAATTGTATTGGTATATTTGTGATTTGGGCTGTATTGTTTCAAGTTTGGGCTTGGGGGAATAATACCAAAATTGCGAAACCATTGCAGCCCATTGGGCTAGGAGCTACACCAGTCTAACAAAATCATCAATTAATTAAAGGTAAATTACCAATACCTGAGTCCTAATTACAAAAATCCCTTAACGTATTGAATATTATAAAAATTCTTCTCAGGTTTTTCACCTCCTTACAATTAATCATTGTCTCTAAAAAATTTCAATTTTGTCCTTGGTTGTTATTTTTAATATTTGTAATATCTTATAAATGTTAAAACTTGGGTGCTAATTATTATATCTTATAAATTAGAAAAAAATTTAATAATTGATATAATTTATAATTGCCCATAAATTTCAATAAATATTGCAATTTATAATACAATATAAACTTTATTAAATTAAAATATCTTATTTATAATTTTATTAAATTTACTAATTTAAATGTGTAAAAAAATTGTTCATATTTATAAAATATTATTATTAAAATTCTATTTAATTCATTATTATTATACAATTTAAATTGCTAAGAAATTAGTAAATACCTTTTTTTTTGCAATATTTATTAAAAATTATGGGCAATTATAATTTTTATCAATTATTTTGGTAGTAAATATATAATTATCTCTTTTCTAGTTTAAAAGATATAACAATTAGGATCCAAGTTTGAACATTTATAAGATATTACATACATTAAAAATAACAACTAAGGACAAAATTGGAACTTTATAGGGACAACGTGTTAATTGTAAGAAGGTGACAAACCTGGGGGGGGATTTTTGTGATACCCAATACGTGAGGGAATTTTTTTGTAATTAGACCTTATCTCAGGGGGTATTTGTAATTTACCCATTAATTAATCATACTTTGACTGAATGAAGAATTGAAATTATATCACTTACCACATATTTAGAGGAGGGCTAAGATTTTTTTTAGATTTCTAACAATTTATTTTAATTGCAAGGAAAAGATAGAAAGCAATTACTTTTTAGTTGTACCAAAAAAAAAAAAAATTACTTTTTAGTTACTATACTTATTAATAATCAAAATACCCTAGTTGACAATAAAATCCTAAAACCAAAATACCTTCCAAAAAATGAAATTTTCGTTTCTGTTTCTTATCTATAGATGAATATAATAACCATTCATAAATAAAGCCAAATAACAAATATACAACCCACATTTCTTAATTTCCAATTTTCATAATCAATTTCAAGCAATCTACATTTCAATACTATTAATTCTTCTTAGATAGACAAAATAATAAATTCACAAGAATTTGTCCATTCATAATGCCATCCATTGCAGATTAGTATATAATAACTCCATAGACCCAATAATTAATTTATAAAATGCGTTCTTATAAGATGCTATTGTTTCTATTGAATTCATGATTTGATTTCCATTATATTTCACCCGTCCCATTCATCTTTGCTCCGGTCAGGTAAAGAGTAACAAAATTGATTCTTTTGGATAAAATTTCTTAAAATGTATTAAAAAATTGAGAATTAATGGGGCAAAATTTCATTTTTGGCCATGTAAAGTTGCTGCATTTTAAAATTGATCATTTATTCTGATACCTAGACAATATAAGTTATTTATTGTGTCACCGTCATCAATTTTAATTCTTATTGTCGAAAATTTTAATTATCGCCAAAATCATCAATATGTCTTATTTAACCGAAAAATTTATTTTTTTGCCAAAAATCTTATTATATATGTCCTATCCGACCGGAAAATATAATTTTGGTGTCCACTGGCACTTAAAAATTGGAAATTCATATCATGACTCCAAAATTTGCAAGTCTAAGTCATGTGATGGGTCTATATTTTCAGTTTTGATGAAAACGATTAAGGTTCCCCAAGATATCGAAAGATACCTATTTTGGATACTTTAACTGTTTATCATAAATAATGAAATTATAAACACATCACGTGACTTGGACTTGCAAATTTACGAGTCAGAATCTGAAACCCCCAACTTTTAAATGTCACTCGACACATGATATTTTTGGCGAAAATTAAATTTCCTAGTCAGATAGGATATGAATCGATGATTTTCTGCAAAAAAATAAAATTTTCGGCAATAAGGACTGAATTTGATGACGATGACACAATAAATGATCAATTTTAAAACACAATTACTTTAGCGGGTCAAAAATAAAATTTTACCGAATTAGTGATGTCAAACCAGTGATTTACGAAAAAAATAAAGTAATTGCTTTACATAATAGTATGTCATAAATATAATTCTATTTTAAGAAATAAAGTATTATTTAAGATATCGAATTCGAAGATTTACGTAATAATTATATACGGTTGATGCACGAAATAATTTGAGGGGCAATATTGTCATTTAGGAAAGGCGAGTATATATCCAGGTGTAGTTACATCCTCGAGCCAAGCTCTCAGAAGAGCTTTTCTTTGCCCTCTCTCTCTCTCTCTCTCTCTCTCTCTCTCTCTCTCTCCGCCGGCGTTTCAAACAGTTTCTCTCTCTTCTTCTTCCCCCAAGCGTTCGGCGAATAGCAGTGAAACACATGTTCCTGATTAGAAATTAAACTTTCTTCATTTTTCAGGACTTTCCCCTATTTTTATTACCCCTACCAAAATTTTGAGACTTTTGAAGAAGTAATTACAAATAAAGAATCTCACATTTTGCCTCCTAATTTTGAGAAATAAAAAAACAAATAAACCAAACCCTAGATTTGATTGCACCACCATTGAAAACCTCGCCGAGCTTTGTTTTAGGTAAGTGAACGTATCACTTTGTATCTTTCGAAAATAGTATTTCAGTTTAGTCAGAGTCATGTTTTTATTTATGTACTTCCCCCGCCCTTAATTTGCAATGTTTTTATACTGATTTGTTTCATGCACGAATAATCAAGTTTTATTTTCTTTGTTTTACGGAGAAAGGGTTTCGGAAAGTTAGTGATTGGGTGTGAAGGATAAAGTTTGGAAATTTTTGATTATTTTTTCATGTATTTTTTTTTTCCCTGATGGTGATGTTGAAATGTTTTAATAGTAAAATGTTTGATGGGCGATGTATTATTTTTCAGTAGATATCGAAATGGGTAAAAGTGATGTAGAGATGGAAGATGCTGAAAAGCTTCCTCATGATTCTGGGGATAGAGTACTCGGTGCTGGGGTTGAAAGGGACGAAAAAATTTCCTTTGATTCTGCTGTTGCAGGGGATGCAAGTAAAAGTGAAAAGGGGGGTGATGAACTTAGACATGAAGCAAAAGACGAGACTGCTGTAGAAGGTGAACTGGAATTTGAACCGATGAATGATGCGGGTTCAGTTGGGGAACAAATTAATGCTAATAATGAGAATGAAGACAAGATCACCTCCAAAATTGAGGTCGAAGAGCAAGCTGGTGCTAGAACTTCCGAAACTAATGCAAAAACTGAACTGGTTGAGCAGAATGCAACTACTAATGGTGGGGTAACAGAAGAGAATTCCAATAGGAATGTTGTGGAGGGCGCAGATCGTGTTATAACTGTGGAGGAGGAAAAACCCTGTGAAGATCTTGCAGAGAAAATGCCCACTAGGAATGTTGTGGAGGGCGCAGATCGTGTTAAAACTGTGGAGGAGGAAAAACCCAGTGAAGATCTTGCAGAAAAAATGCCCAATGATTTTGTCAGGGAGGATGGAGATTGTGTTGAACATGTTGCTGGGGAAGAAAACAATATGGAAAATGCCGTCGCTGGGAATGACCCTTGGGAAAATGTGCAAGTTCCAGATGATAAAGTTCCTCAAAGTCAGAATGCTGGGCTAGATGAGGTTGCGCTGGGTGAGGATGAAAAGATAGAAAATGCAACAACCATTAATGACAATAAAGCAGTTAAAGATGAGCTGAAAGAACAGGTTAAGGAAATAGTCCTTGCTAGCCCTGTAACTAATGGGAATCACAACACTGTTGAAGCTGCATCCAGACATGAAGGTGACAATTCTTCACTTCTAGACAGGGTGGAACCAGCTACACCCAACTCCCCCGTCAGATATGAACCTTCCAGAGCTGGAGACCTAAGTGGGCAAATAGTCAAGACTTTTTTCACTCAAGCTACATTGCCTCTGGTAATAAAAGTAATAATTAAAAAATAACAGGAGTGATATTGTAATATTGAATGCTCAGTATAAAGTGACTACCGTACTAATTTATTTTATTTATTTATTGATTTGTTAGACGGGAGAAAGCGACGATGGAACACCAGAGGATCAGGCAGCATTCATGAAAGAACTTGAAAAATTTCACCGGGAGAGGGCTTTGGACTTCAAACCACCTAAATTTTATGGGCAGCCACTAAATTGCCTGAAGTAAGCATGCTGTGTATTTAATTTTGCGATCACTCTTTTCGGGAAAAGATTAAATTATATGCTTTGTTTGCTTCTAGGTTATGGACAGCTGTGATTATATTGGGAGGCTATGACAAGGTAAGCATGTCTAATTGCTCTTCTACTTTTGCGTACTTTATACTCCATTTAATACAATACAATTTGTTATCCATTCAGTTAATTGTTTGATACTATACACATGTGTACATATAAATTGCTAGAATCGGATCTTTTCCTGCATTGTTCATACTATATTTGTTTAACATATTGGTGGCATTAAATTGAATCTCTCTCTTGGACAAATTCTACTTTATTCAATTTAATAGAACATCATCTTGCCTGATTTCTTGGACTGTACAATTTATATCATTACCTTTTCAACATTATTGCGTCTAAACTATGATTTGCATTAACTTCTGCAAACTTGATTTAAAGCATGAAAGGTTGTAGAATATGACGGGGCATATTTTAAAGACATACAACCCAAACGACACCCTAATTTTTTTATTAGCCCATCTTTTCACTTTGTGTCATTTCTTCCTGTCAATTGAAGAATATTAATTGTGATGTATCCTTGGTGATACAATGATAATTAGATAATCAGATTTTGATACCTGCAGTACATCCCTTTGCAAATTCCAAAACTAAGTAATTTCTATGCAATTGTGGATTCCTCTAGCTTAAGATTAGGGTTGGCGCAACTCCATCGCATGTAGTAATCCGTGTTATTTCATAGTTGTGTAGATTAGAGAAGTATAATTATAAGGGAAAAGAACTTATTTAAAAAGGAAGGAAAAAAGCTGGAGTCAATTATGGGCTTCATACCCAAGGCTTTATATTTAATATAGTAATGAACTCCCTCTGTTTTTTTTTATTTGTCGTTCTGGTGGATTGCACACAGATTAAGAATGTAATAAATAGCCACCTTTTTTGAAGCAAAAACTCCAAAACACCCTTTTAACTAAATAATCACAATATTAATTAGCATTAATTACAAGCATTAACAAGAAGGGTAAAATTGGTAGAAAATAATTAATTTTACATTGAACTCCTAAAACGATAAATAAAAGTGAGCAAATTTTTTCTGCCAAAGCGACAAATAAAAAAACAGTGGGAGTAAACTTTAAGAAAACTGCACATATCAACAACACGTCAAAGAACCATATATATGAAATTTGCATGTATGAATATCCCTTTGAAATTTCAGAAATTAAGTAATTTCTATGGACGTTGGATTCCTCTAGCTTAGGGTTAGTTCAACTCTAATGCAAATAGTAATTTCTCTTATTTTAGAGTTGTTTAGAGATCGAAAACTCTGGTAACAGAAGATAAGAATAAAGAAATAGTGAACAGAACTTAAGAAAGAAAATGGCTTCAATTTAGGGCTTCACACCCAAGGCTTCATGCCAAATTTCCTTTGCAGGAAGAAGAATCAGAGTTCCAAAATCTGAAATTTATTCAAAAACTTGATTAGTTTGCCTTATGGAACTTACAAGCATACCAGCTGTTATTTGTAATCACATTGACATACTAGAGTTAAAGTAATATCTTAGATGATAATGTACCGTGGTGCAGTTTCAATATTTATGTATTTGGGGATCTTATAGGTAACTGGAGCCAAGTTGTGGCGGCAGGTGGGAGAGTCATTTCATCCACCAAAGTAAGGCTCTTTCTTGAAACTTTTGATCATTCTTGTTGTTTGGTTGTTAGTATGCACAAGTTTTGCCCCCCTCTCTCTCTAAAATATTGCTCCTTTGAACTTCATTTGGTTTTTAAACAGCAGGTAATTCTCATCAAATGTTTATCCTGTTGGATTAGCTTTAACAATGGATAGATAGTTGACTTATGTATTGAAGAAATTCACATACAACCTTTTGAAGTATTTAAAATCTGTAGATCTAGTTTTTACTTGGGTTGTGATGAAGATTTCCTATTCCACTTTTCTGTTGCCTGTGATTGTTTACAAAATTGATTGTATTGAAAAACTAATATGAAAGGGCGTCTGAGAGTTGATTTAATGGTCGATCTTTTACTTGGCAGGACTTGTACAACAGTTTCTTGGACATTCCGCATTTTCTATGAGAAGGTGACAATCTGGTTCAACTTCCATTTTTTTGTTGTTCAAACAGTTATTTAGATGTACGAGATTTAATTAATATTGAGTTGCAAGTGAAACAATGAAATGAACATCGAGTATAATTCAATTCTGTTTTGCACTTTCTTATGTGTATTCAAAGTGTAAATATTGCTTGACTAAATGTCCTGTTCATTCCTTGACAATTGTGAAAGGGATGAAATTAGAACAGGAAGATATTGACTTCTTAAATTTATTGCTATTTTAATTTTTTTCTTTTTTTGGTTCATTTAATCAATTACAATTAGTCCTTTGCTTTTAATTATATTTCACAATTGTTTCCATTTATATGCATTAGGCCCTTCTGGAATATGAAAGGCACAAGACACAAAGCGGCGAGCTTCAACTCCCAGTAGCAAGTCTTTCCGAAGCTTCTAGTGTTGACCATGAGGTGAGTTTGCATTTAGTAGTATTTCTAATTACACATTTTGCTAAGTTAATTATTTTTAAAACAGCTTTTTGTTTTTTATTGATGACTTTTTTGTATGAGGTATATGTGCTGGGTTTTACATGGTACAGATTTCCCACTGCTGTATACCTATTTGAAAAGAATGAAATTGTAATTCAGTGAATTCTTTAATTTTCTAATTTAAATCGAGCTTCTGGTTATTGAGAGAGTGCAACTCTCGAATTTTGGTACACTAGAGAACAGAGAATCCAAATGTTACTTTATCTTTGGAACCTCCCAGTTTTGCTTCACGCTACTAGAGGTGACGTAGCATGAGATATGTGTCCAACTAGATCGAAGAGAGGGCATTGGATTACATTTGATTAGGTTTATGCAAGAAATTGGGTACCTTATTGCTCTGTCCCCCTCCTATTTTCCCTCTCCTCTTAACCTCTTTTTCTCTCCCTCTTCTTAAGCACGTCTACCGTCATAAATTGAGTGTGGTTGCACTTTCTTAGATTCGTAGGTACATGTGTGTGTGTGTGTGTGGTGGTGGTGGTTTATATATTTATGGAGAAGTACAGTATGCTTGAAGGAATATTCAGAATATATGAAGACCATGCATTATGATTATCTTAAATATTACACAGGGAAATGGCTATCAAGGATCAGGAGCAGGACGAGCTAGAAGAGATGCTGCTTCTCGTGCTATGCAAGGTTGGCATGGCCAACGACTTTTTGGTTATGGTGAGGTCACTGAGCCAGTTATAAAGGTTTGTGGAAAGCTCATCTTTTAGCTTTTTTCCGTTGACATTATTCAAAACATAATACTTGTTTACATTATTTTTTCATTGTTATATGTTGATTCCGTTTTTTGCAATTGCAATTTGATAGGACAAGAATCTGAACAATATGCCAAAGCGCGAGAAAAATCTCAAAAGCATCAGTAAGCTAGTTATTGTTAGAGCTTTTAGTGCAAATCCTCTTTAGATCAACATATGTGATACTTTAGAAGTGGATGAATTCAGTTTCATTTTGATCTGTTAGTATAGCTTTGTTTTATTTTAATGGTTTATTCTGAATTGTGTGTGGATTTAGGTTCACTCAAACAGAAGAGACCAAATGAGGTGGAGAATTCGATCAAAGCCGCTCGAACTGAAACATCGAAGCAGTAAGTCTTGTTATGCTAAGGTCATTCTTTTCTTATTGTCTTTAAGATTAGGTCAGGTGTTTTGCTTTGATTTATCCTTCAATTTTTCTTTGGAGTGAAATGGATTTGCTTCAAATTTATGGATTGACAATGGATTTGGTTGAGCCACCTAGACCATTTACTTCTCCTCGTGCTTAAAATAGTAACTTCAAGTTTAACCAAGGTGTGGCGGCCCTTGAGGTTGGGCCTTAGTATTACTATTATTTATTATTATTATTTTTTTCTTTTTGCAGTTACCCAGATCATTAGTCATTTATGGTTTTTGTGTGTTATTGTGAATTAGGTTTGCCTCTCAAAATGATTAGTTATGTACAACCAAAAGATAGTGTGATCCAATTCACTGTTTTTTGTATCTTCCCGGAATTGAAACCTGAAGCTGTGTTTGCTTGCTCCGACTCTTTGTTGCATTCTAATGCTATTGTCCTAATTGCTATTTGGTTGTAGACTGGTGACAACAGTTGTTGATGTAGGGCCGCCAGCTGATTGGGTGAAGATCAACGTACGCCAAACTGTAAGTTTGCATTAAAATGTTCTAGTCTCTCTTCATGCTGCACATATTCATTAAAATAACTGACTGGCTGGTTTTTGTGTGCAGCAAGAAGCTTTCGAGGTTTATGCCCTAGTCCCAGGGCTTTTACGTGAAGAGGTATGCCTTATTTGGCTCTTTGTTTCACAGTGTTCTTTGTCTTCCAAGTTTGTCGACTCATCCACACACACACACACTCACCCCCCCCCCCCCCCCCCCCCCCCCCCAAAAAAAAAAAAAGTAACAATTATCACTTTTTTCATGTTCACACTGTCTTCTGATATATAAACTAGATTATTGGGCACCTGTGCTTCTCTCTGTTTTTCTCTTTTTGAGGATAGCTTGTTAAATAAAAATATATAAAAAAGAAAAATAACTATGTTGCAGAAATTGGTGGATTATGGCATGATTAGTTGCCAAAGCAAAAATAGAAGTTAAAAGTTGTTTATTCATAGTTGTTACCGGTGAGGGTGTTTGGTCTTAATATGGTATATGAATCAAACTTATAATATATATTCTTTCAGAAATCACTGATCAACAATTCTAATTATGAAGTTAAAAAAGATTCCTGGACAACGCTGTCCAATAGTATGATTTCTTGAAATTTTTTTCACATTTGCAATGCCTGCATTGATATCACATCTTTGTTTGCAGATGCACATCGCGTGTGTTTTGAAGTTTAGTTCACAAAAAAAATGTTAGAATATTTATCCTTCTTCTGTATATTAAAATTATATTGGTGTTTATATGGTCTGGTCACATTTTCTGATTTGCATGCATTTGAAGTCTGAAACACCAACAAGAAATTGACTTACAATGCGATTCATATGCTACTGTCAAAAGCTTTGCATATATTACAGAATATACACACATATATATTAATATACAAAGGGAGATTGTAAATCTAGATAGGATATTATATTCATGCTCTCACTGGTGGTTCAGGTGCGAGTTCAATCAGATCCAGCTGGGCGTTTAGTCATAACAGGTCAGCCTGAGCAAGTCGATAATCCTTGGGGCATTTCACCGTTCAAAAAGGTATTACCTTCCTTGTAACTTTCTTTATATAAATTCGTGAATACAAAGGGCTTAATTGTTTATCATACGTTCCCATTCAAATAAAAAATTCACATTGTTTTCACGTACTAAAGTATAACCATTTTACTTTATTGTTGTGTCTCACTTATCCAAATGAAATGCAATAGAAAAAGGAAAAAGTTATTCATGGTGCCTCATTTTTTTATCCTAGACGAGTCAATTTGGATCATTTTGCGTGGCATCTGATTTATTAATTATTGTCCGATTTTATTAAATAGAAGTATCATTTCTTAGATTGACTCCCTCGACATTGTTTTCTCTTCGCTATTCCTTCTGTTTTGCTCAGTTCAGGAATAACATATTACATGATGGTTTTTTCAGATTGTGAGCTTACCTGAAAGAATTGATCCACTTCAGACTTCTGCAGTTGTTAGCCTGCACGGACGTCTCTTTGTTCGTGTTCCTTTTGAGCAATCAAATGCCTAAGACTCGAGTTTCAACCATTTGCAAAGAAGTGTTCAAACAACCAATTCCTGCAGAATTTTCCGACTTTTGTGAATGTGTAGGTTTTTTACCAGTACATTACATGTGTATGATTGATTGCTTTTGCAGATTAGGTTTAAGAGGTTTTCCGGAGTTTAGATCATTGAAGCTATTAGTGAGAACACCTTGGAGGCTTTTTCGGCTAAGGCCGCCCCTTTTAGTTTAGCTTAGCTTTAGATCCTGTCAATGTAAGATGAATGGATTGTTTTTTTTATTTTGATTAACTGACGCGTTCTTTAGACTCATTCATTTCATTTTTTTGGATGAGATTGCAATACTATTTAGTGATGCCAATCTCATTCTCTTTATTTGTCTGAACTTTGCATTGTACTGTACATTACATAGGATATAGCCTCCTCGAATTGCTGATTTTGATTTTCATCCCAAGCTTTATAACCTCATCGAATTGTTGATTTTGATTTTCATCCCAAGCTTTATAACTTCATCACAAGCTTTATAACCTCGTCGAATTGCTGATTTTGATTTTCATCCCAAGCTTTATAACCTCGTCGAATTTATGATTTTGATATTCATCCCTTGTTGAATCTTATCTCGTAATTTAAAGTTTTGCCCAAATTTTGTTCTCCCGTCAATTTTTTGATAGAAAGTACCGTTAAATGTCATGTTGGCGTTGGACAAATCGATAAAATTATAGGGCCTGTTTGTTTGGCGTTTCCCAGAATTTTTTCGTGTTTGGGAAATGCCAAACAAGCATGTTTTTTATTTTCCGAAATAAATTTTTCATCCATTAATTTTCTAAAACTACTCTCTCATAAGCCAAACAAACAACAATTTTCTTATCTCTAAATAAAACCTATACAAACTCTACTTTGATTTGACATAAAGTAACTTATCTCTTATACAATTTATCTCGCATAACAAACATGATTTGATATAAAGTTTTACACATCTTACACCTACAACCCAACTCTTCCAAAAAAACGGAAGATTCTTCTATAGACCCGGTCCAGGAGTTAACTCCTGGACCATGTGGTCTACATTTTTAATCTTTTTTTTCCTTTCCTTTTTCTTTCTTCTTTTATTTTCTTTTTCATTCTTTCTTTTTTCTTCCTTATAACTAATATTCTTTTACACAATTCAAACACATTTATATACTTTGTGTTGCAAACTTATAATATATCGTTCCTATCAAAATTTTATTGTACAATACAAAAAACATAAATTTTAGTAACAAAATACTAAATGACAAAGTGATAAAAATTTAAATATTATCACTAAAATAATGTACATAGACACATTAGTGACAAGAAATGTAAAAAAGTTGACACTATTGACATTTAGAGACACTCCAAAAGTGACAACTAAAAAGTTGTCACTAAATTGTAGTGACAATATTTATTGTCACTAGGTTGTCTCTAAAATATTGTCACTAATTGTCAATAATGACAACTTAAGTCCCATACACTTGTCATTAATAGCTATTAGTGACAATTTAAAAATATATTTTGTCACTGGCAAAATTTCATTTTTGGCCCTCTAAAGTGGCTGCATTTCAAAATTGGCCCTTTATTGTGGTACCTCGACAATATACGTCCTTTATTGTGTCAACATCATCAATTTTAGTCCCTATCACCGATTTTTTTTAATTATCGCCAAAAAACATCAATTTATGTCATATTTGACCTATCACATGGCTTAGTCTTGCAAATTGTGGAGTCAGAATATGAAATTCTTAATTTTAAGTGTCACTCGACAAATTATATTTTTGGCTAAAATTAATTTTTTTGGTCAGATTAGACATAAATTGGAGATTTTTGACAAAAAAAATTTAACTTTCCGGTCAATTAAGACATAAATTGATGATTTCCGGCGATAAATAAAATTTTCCGACAATAAGGACTGAAATTGATGATGATGACACAATAAAGGATGATTAATGTCGAGGTACCACAATAAAGGGCCAATTTTGAAATGTAGCCACTTTAAAGGGCCAAAAATAAAATTTTGCCTTTTGTCACTATTGCACTTGTCACTAAATATATGAAAAAAAATTACAATTTCAACAATGTCATTTAATATTTTGTCAACAAATTTCATTTTTCTTGTAGTGGTGGTTTTTTTTATGTATTATATATTTTTTTTTTGTAATCGTTCAGTGTTGTTGTGGTTATATGTTTATTTATTTTTAAAGATGTGAATTCGCAAATTCATTGTGTCATTTTGTACTATAATTTATTAAATAATTAAGATAGATATTTTTTAATAGAATTAATTTAAAAACATTTTAAAAAAAAAATAATGCGTGAAAAATGCAAATAATAATTTTGATAGAAACAAACATCATATTGTAAATTTACAACACAAAATATGTCAATGTTTTTTTAATTGAATAAGAGAATTTTAGTTATTATTAAAGAAAAGGAAAAAGAAAAGAAGAAGAGAAAAGAAAAAAGAAAATAAAAAGAAAAATCCTGGACCACATGGTCCAGGAGTTAACTCCTGGACCAGGTCCGGGGAAGAATGTCCCCAAAAAAACCTACACATACTTTATTTCTCAAACCACTCTCTCAAAACCCAAACAAACAACATTACGCAAATCGAGATTATTTCACAAACCTCCACTACTCTCCCAAACTACTTTCCCAAACGCCAAACAAACAGGCCCATAGAATTCGTCATAAATTAATTGCTAATTTGGATTTTCATTTCAAATAAATTGTTGATTTTGGTTTTGTCACAATCTATATCACCTTGCTCTTTCGTCCAATAATTTAAAATTTGTCTGATTCTCATCCTGCAATTTCACTATTTCAGAAAAAGATTGATTTATCACCTCAAATTAAGTGTATGACCCTTCTTAGACTAAATTACAACATAATTTTAGAAAAAGATTGATTTATCTATCACCTGAGAACAATTAAAGGTTTATAACTTTATCTAGTGTAATCTTTCGGATGATAGACGAGATTTTTTTCGTGTGTTCATAATTTCACCTATTTGTCCAACGCCAACATGTCACTTAATATTACTTCCCGTAAAAAAATTAACGCCGGGACGAAATTTGGGCAAAATATTAAATTATGAGACGAAATTCGGCGAAGTGATATAGCTTGGGACGAAAAATCAAAATCAGCAATTAATTTGTGATGTTTTCAGCTGGAAGAACATTTAAAATTGTGTTTTAAGGAAGCCTAGGGAAAAAAAGTAAAACCACTCTTTATGTCCTTTTTTTGGTAAGAATTCAATGTTGCGAACTAGTAAAGAATAAGTTTAGACCGTATCATAATCGGACCATAGCGTATAAAATTTGACTTTTTTCTTAAGAACACCATTTAATTTGCAGATTGAAAAATGAGGAAGGAATATTAGCTAGCTGCTGTTGACCTTTTTTTTATATATGGTACTGTATCTACATATATATACATTTAATTTGCCCAAACTAAAAGAAAAGAAACAGAAAGGTTAATAATGAGGGCAGCTAGCCAAAGTTGAAGGGCTGACCTTTTTTTTCCGTGTTTGATGATATTTACTATAGTAATTCTTTGTTACTATTGTAATTCTTTGTCCTGGATGTAAAATGTCACGAATAAGGAATTTAATTGTACAAATTGGGGTGATTGACTGAAGATTTTTCTACTTTTTACTATTACCAGTTTCTTTCCCTCTATTCATCAACATATTTTTCAACATATTAAGTCAACATAAATACACTAATATTCAAACTGCATTCAATTTAGGGATTATTGCATTTTTGGTACCACAACTATAACCCACTGGCGTTTCCGCCCCGTAACTTTTCGGACTGGCACATTTGGTGCCACAACTTCAACACCAGTGGCAATTTTGGTGTCAATTGAGGCCTAATTTTAAAATTGACCCGAAATTCTCCATGTGCGGGCTATGTGACATGAAAATTGGGGATTTTGACCATTCAACGCATTCTTCATTAAAAAAAATATTTCCATCTACAAAGAACTAGACTACTTGGATATTTTTACTTGGGGAAGAAGAAGAAGAAGGCGCGTAACAATTTAATTAAAGGAATGTTTTGTGAATTTGGTAGGAAAAGTTATAATTTTGAATTTTGGTATTTTTTTAATTAAAATGACGTTGAATGGTCAAAATTCTCATTTTTCATGTCACATGGCCCGCACATGGGGGAATTTCGGGCCAATTTTGAAATTGAGCCTCAATTGGCAACAAAATTGCCACTGATATTGAAGTTGTGGCACCAAATGTGCCAACCCGAAAAATTACGGGGTAGAAATGCCAATGAACTATATTTGTGACACCAAAAATGCAATAATCCCTTCAATTTAACCTATAGTGTAACTAAGCAAGAGAAATACTCCCTTCATTATTTTTTATTCGTCTCTTTGACAAGAAAAAATTGTTTACATTTTTTTGTTGTTTTAGGAGTTCAATGTAAAATTAATTATTGTATACCAATTTTATCCTTCATGCTAATTTATGTTGTGATTATTTGATAAAAGGGTGTTTTGGGTTTTTGCTTAAAAAAATTGGCTATTTATTACATTTCTTAATATGTGTGCAATATTCCTAAACGACAAACCGTTTTCTTTTTATTCGTTGCATTGGCAAAAAAAAAAAATTGTTTATTTTATTTATCGTTTTAGGTGTTCAATGTAAAATTAATTCTTTTCTATCAATTTTACCTTTGATGTTAATGGTTGTAATTAATACTAGTTAATATTGTAATTATTTTATTAAAATGATTTTTTGGAGTTTTTTCTTCAAAGTGACTATTTATTATATTTCTTAATATATATACAATCTTTCAAACTGATAAATAAAAAAAAAGGGAGGGAGTATATTGTTAAGTTATTAATTTGGCATGTATAAATAATGGAAGAGATTATATATAGGTGGACCCCCTTTAATTTCCCTTTCCTCTCATTATCAAAATAATTCACCATGGCCTTTGAGGAGACATTCTAAACAAATTGGTACTCAAAATATGGGGATTTGATTGCTTTAATTTGCATATTGTTTGTCACCATTAATTTCAGGCCTTGGGCCCCTTTAATTCCTAATTTGTGAGTTGGACTTAATTGGTACCTTGAACCTTCCCATTTATGACATGATTTGGCCCCATCTCCCCTCTTTTCATGTTCCCTCATTTAAATGCACTAACAACAAACCCAACACCACCCCCCCCCCCCCCCCCCCCCCCCCTTCAAATTCTATCCGACCCTTTTTTCTTTGGAAAAACATTGACATTCATAATACAAAACCGCTTGTGGTCCATGATAAGGTTAATACACCTAGGGGTAGGTTGAAATGTTGAATTGGTAGTAATTGAAAAGTTGACTTATGGGATTGAATTATGTTTGAATCTTGCTATGAAAAATCCCTCTTAATCAGTGATGATATGTATGTGAGATAATTCAAGACTAAGAAGAAATTTGCAACATGTCTAGATTATGATGGATTTAGTCAATAATAAAAGAGACACACATATACATATACATATACATATACATATACGTATGATGATAATTATGATGGATTTAGTCAATAATAAAAGACACACATATACATATACGTATGATGATAATAATGTCTTGTGGGTAAGTACAAGATAGCTCAACATTAATTGATAATGCATACCTAGTTCATGTCCTTCACGGACCAAAAAAACTCGAGCACCACGAGGCAAAGTGTCCACCCCCAACTCAATTACTATAAGGAAAAGACTAGGTAGTAATATATTTAGTCTCAACATTTACAAAACTTTAAAATGATTTAATAGATTTACAATGGTTGGGTTGTGAAATTGAGGGTTTCATCACTCGTAAGATTAAAATATACTAATATTTAATTACATAATAAGTTTTCACAATGTGGCAAACTCATCTTCATTTCATAGGGTTAATGATAATTTATTCCCTGTAATTATTATAATATTTAGTTTATTCCTCTGTAATTTGAAAAAGAACAATTTACCCCCTATGATTTTAAAAATAATTCACACTGAGTGCCTAGAAATTTTAAGCCTTCACAAAAATTGAATTGGCAAAAAATGAATTAAAAAAATGTGACCTACTTGTGTTATTATAAATGTAGCATTTTACCCCCTGTGTAATTTTATGTGGACCATTTTACCCCCCCCCCCCCCCCCCACAAGGGTAATTTCGTCTTTTTACACAATATATTTCACGCTCACTTTAATATTTGAACGAGTAAGATACACTCTCCAGTTCAGGAATATAAATTGCTCCTGTTAAAAAAATCACAAAAGAAGTAAATTACTCCTTTTCAAATTATAGAAGAATAAATTGAATATTATAATAATCCCAGAGATAAATTGACATTAGCCCTTAATATATAGTATCTGACATGCTTTAAAAATGAGGAAGTCAAGCAAGGTTTTGTTTAGATATAGTATCTACATTAATATATAAGGTTAATGGTAATTTATTCCCTGTAATTATTATAATATTCAATTTATTCCTCTGTAATTTGAAAAAGAGCAATTTACTCCCCTGTGATTTTAAAAATGATTCACATTACCTGCCTATAAATTTTAAGCCTTAAAAAAATTGAATTGATAATAATACCTCCCTTTTAAGCCTTTAGAAATAATAGAATTGAAAAAATGTAGCAATTTACCTTCTTGTGTTATTATAAATGTGGTATAACCCCCTATTTAATTTTATGTGGACTATTTTACCCCCACAAGGGTAATTTCATCTTTTAATATAATATATTTCACATCCACTTAAATATTTGAGCGAGTAAGATACACTTTCCATCTCAAAGATGTAAATTGCTCCTGTTAAAAAAATCACAGAATGAATAAATTACCCTTTTTAAATTACATAAGGATAAATTGAATATTATAATAATCAAATAAATAAATTGACATTAGTCCTTATATAGTATCTGACATGCTTTAAAAATGAGTAAGTCAAGGAAGTTTTGGTTTCGTATATGTTTGGTGGAAGAAATTAAATAAATTAAATATCTGAAATCAAGGTTTGGTTTGGTGGTGTGGACACGTGAGGATCTAGGAATTAGTGGCTAGAAATTTATAGTGGGGGGATGTGAAAAAATTTGTGGGTAGGGACTATTTGGGGACAGTTGTGGGGTATTTGTGCAATGTGTTTCCAGATTCACACAAGAAGACACATCTTTTTGCCCTAAAGTAGGCGGAATTTCGGGCCCCCATTCCCGTCTGGCCCGGCCAACTCTCATCCCTATTAAGTAGTCTTTTGTAAAGTTTGACGGCTCAAATTAATTCCAACGGGCATCCGATGTATACATATAAGAGTAAATCGCTTTTTTTGTCCTTCTTATGGATTAACTTTTGCACTTTCGTCCCTTTTAAATTTTTGTAGCAGATTAGTCCCTTTTATCAATGTAGTATATAACATTCTTCCCTCTTAAATTTTTTGTAGCAAATTCGTCCCTCTTATCATTGTAGTGTAACACATTAGTCCCTCTTAAATACAAAATACATCACTTATATTCTAAAGTGGACTAAAGTTGATATATTTTGTATTTAAGAGGGACTATGTGTTACATCACATTAATAAGAGGGAAGAATTTGCTACAAAAAATTTAAGAGGGACGAATGTGTTATAAGAGGGACGAATGTGATATACTACATTGATAAGAAGAACCAATCTGCTACAAAAAATTTAAAAGGGACGAAAATGCAAAATTTGACCCATAAGGAGGACCAAAAATACTATTCACTCTACATATAAATTTCTTTCATCATTAAGTTACATGTCAATTTAACTCTACGTGATATGTTTGATGAACAATTTAACTTTATAAGAAATAAAAATAGGCAATTTATCTCCATATGATATGAAATAATGAGCAATTTAATTCATTTCTCGTGGAGGAATTGCACGCACGCTCTATAATGTAACTGATACTTCATTTTCAAGTGAAAATTGATCCATTTAACCCTACATTGACAACATATTCACTTCACCTTACCTCCCCGTGATATGTGTTAATATACATTTTACCTCCCTATGATATTACATAATGAGTATTTTACCCCCTTGTAAAAATATAAAAATCAAGAGGAAAATAGTGTGCTTCTTTTAAAAAAAATACAAGGAATTATTTTGCTATTAATAATAACACAGATCACTTGATTTTATTGAGATGGAATGAGTTAATGTCAAAATAAAAAAATAGTGATTTGATGTAAGAAGATTTTAGTTAGAAATCCCGATTTCTATTTCCAACTTTGAATGTCAATATATATCGCTCCAATAAAAGAAACAAAAGTTCTTTTACCAATTGAAATCAAACAAAATGATTATTATTCTGCAAGCGGATTTTGATTGTTAATCTATAAATTTGAAATGCAAGAAACGAAACTCAAGATGGATAAAACCCTAGAAAGATAAAATTCTTCTATTTTTTAAATAAAACTACTAAAAAACAAAATAACTTAAAAAATTACGAAAATATTTTACAAGATCTCTCCTCAATATTTTGTCCAAAATGCTCCTGCGTCAATTTTGGATTCGAGTTGAACAAATTTCATAGTTTTTTCTACGTACATTGTATGATAAGAAATTTCACTATAATGTTATGATATATAGTTATATACCGCTTTCTGGTTCTAAAAAAAAAAAGATACCTCTTTCTGAAATCAAGTCACTAAGTCAAATGAATATAAAAAAGGGATTTAAAAACTGACAATAGTGGACATGTTTTTTAATTAATATAAATATAATATAAAAGTTGAGTAATAGGCATGTTTTCATAATATAATAAAAAATCACCCGAAACATGAAAGAGTACATGTTCCGAAATACTCTTGTTAAAACAGTTGTTAAAATTTGGTGATACAAAAATTTAGTTTTGTGAAAAATAATAGATAATTACTATTATTTTACTCGTTAAGACGTGGATTCTTTAATATAGTGAAAAAGTAAATTAAGATTTTTCTTCTTTGTAATGAAGTCTTGAATGACCGTTGGTGGAGGCATAAATAAATACAAATAAGATAAGGTGTAATAGTTGATCAAGTTCCGATGTCCCGACACACTCCACGTGGGCACTATGCCACGCTACCACTTTGACCTTTGACCACCATGTCATACTTTAAATTAAATGAACACTTTTATTTATTTATTTTTTATTTTATAAATGAACATTTCTAAAGGTTAGTGGGGGTCGAACTATTTAATGAAAAGCTTAAATTATTCGCTTTGAAATTTAAGGAAGCTTAATGTTCACGTGTTATAAATATGCGTTGTTTACATATTTTACGACATTAAAATAAAATTAGTTCACAAAAATGTATCTAACTATCAAAGATTATTCTTTTTCCTTTTTCAGGATTTAATATCTTTCGAAGCCTGTTGAATACATTCATATTCAAAAAGAATCAATCACACTTAATATATCTGACACGTCTCGAAACTCGAAAGGAATTATTCCCAAGATTTTTTTTTTTAAACACAATTTAATAAACAACATGAACATTCTCATCTTTGTTTCTATTCTTCTGACAACGTAGCTAGAGTTTCTAGTTTAGAATTTGAAGAGTGGAAAAAAGGTCAGAAATATAATAAATTTAGGTAATTTTTTTTATTAATGTATGGTATTTTTGGCTAGTTTTGTTTCGATATATTAGTAATGTTGGAATTTTTGGTAAGCTATTGGATTTGGTATTATTTTGTACAGCGTTTATAAGTGGCAAACATATCTCACGTTAATTGAGTTCCAATAAATTCATATAGATTTTCTATTTGCATTAATTGTGGATGTTTCTTCTTCGGGGTTATGTCTACATCTTTCGTCTTTCCACTTCTTTATTAATTAGTCACAATAATTATAATTGAGTTGTTAGTATGAACATTTAATAATATATAAAGCACACACTCAAAAAAAATAGTCACTAAATCAGTGTAATAATATGAGTACTGGGGTCCGCTACAGATGAATTATTAATCAATAAGATTAAAAGGGCCTGTTTGTTTGGCGTTTGAGAAAGTAGTTTGGGAGAGTAGTGGAAGTTTGTGAAATAATCTCGATTTGCGTAATATTGTTTGTTTGGGTTTTGAGATAGTGGTTTGAGAAATAAAGTAGATGTAGGTTTTTTTGGAAGAGTTGGGTTGTAGGTGTAAGATGTGTAAGACTTTATGTCAAATCATGTTTGTTATGTAAGATAAATTGTGTAAGAGAAATGTTACTTTATGTCAAATCAAAGTAAAGTTTGTATATGTTTTGTTTAGTGAAAAAAAAATTGTTGTTTGTTTGGCTTTTGGGAGAGTAGTTTTAGAAAATTAATGAATGCAAAATTTATTTCGAAAAATAGAAAATATGTTTGTTTGGCATTTATCAAAGACGAAAAAAATCTGAAAAACGCCAAACAAACTGACCATTTAGTGTCCCTAGCCACCAATATTTCAAGATTATGTCATGTGGTAGAAGTCCTACTATTTTTGTTTTTCTTTGTAGGTAGACTGGTAGAGGTTAGTAAAATACATCTATCAAATCAACTTAAATTGTGCCGCTTGTTAATAATTTTTTTTTTTTTTTTTTTTTTTTTGTATCTAAACGGGAGGAAAAATTGACTTTTGATGGGTTTAATTTGTGATGGGGATGTCATACTGTGGACTTTTATGTATTTTGATAAATGAAAGTTTACTTATCTTAAAAGAAAAAATTAAAATTATCCTCAAAGCTTTCGGATTCAACTTATTTAATTGAGTTTGCAAACACCCGTTGCGAAAGTATTTTAGTTTGTTGTATCGTATTTCACAAGTTTTATGGGGTTTTTCTTTGACAAAAAATATAAACTAATCCAAAGAATATACAATATGATTTAAAAGTATCGAGTTAACATGACTTTTCATTCTATCATTACAAAATACGTAGTTAATAGCCACATGCATCATACGTGACTAATTATGTCCAAATAATTAACAGTTGTATGAAATGTACATCCAGTTCATATATGATATGAAATATTCAATTCGTCAGGAACATGATTTCAAACCACTACTAAGAATAGGGTTAAAAACTACTCGATACTCAACTCGAACTCATTCGATAAAAGTTCGTTTGAGTTCGGTTCGTCACACTAATCAAACAAACTTGAACATTATTTTTTGTTCGATAACTTTTGAAGTTCGACTCGATAAGCTAAAAGTTAATAATATATATGCAAATAACAATCAAAACAAACTCAAACACAAATTTAAAGCTCGATAAAATTCAAACCAAGTTTAAATAGTATGTCGTTCGACACTACTCAACTCGATTAGACCCTCGGCTAATACGGAACAAGTTTGCATTGTCTTATTTATTAACTATCATCACTAGAATGATGTGTTTAAAAAAAATAAAAAATAAACCAAATATTAAATACAAAAAAACAAAACTCTCCGGCTAACTATAATATAAAAAATCTATTTAATAGTGTGATCATTTTCTTTCATATCACTCTCCTTTTCCTTTGTTCATTCATTTCAATTTCAATTTCAATTTCAATAGTCTAGGCGCTGCTGCCTGGTATTTCTCCTTTTCTTCATTCCATATTAAAAAATAGGTACTACTAACAAAAGTGAAAAAGAAAAGATAGAGCTTCATCATCTTCTGAATCTGATTTTGACATTATTATGTTCCATCACTTCCAAGCTTAATTTCTGTAAGTTCATCATCCCGTTCTTTTCACTGAAAGATTGACGCTCTTTCCTGGAAAGAATCTTGGATAGATTTTTTCTTCTAGCTATCAAATCCTTTGAATCTTTATTAGGTTGTCATGCAATGCAAGT
The DNA here is from genome assembly GCA_030819805.1 of Penstemon newberryi var. newberryi. Taxonomy (NCBI): domain Eukaryota; kingdom Viridiplantae; phylum Streptophyta; class Magnoliopsida; order Lamiales; family Plantaginaceae; genus Penstemon; species Penstemon newberryi. The sequence goes on from JAUALY010000001.1 coordinate 17,313,553, forward strand.
TGGGTGGGTGAAATTGCAAATTGGATGAACGAAATGATGACTTGTGAAAACAGAGCATTAGTAGAATAAGTAAATTTTGGCTTTTGCAATTCTTGGAATCTAGTCAAAATACTACTTCTACTACTACTACTGTTACTGTTTATAGATTTGAAATTCATTTTTCTCCTTGATTCAATCAATCCCATTCTTGTCAGATAACAGTGCAAAAACCTCCCCTGTACACCTATACTCTGTTCTGCTCTGTTCTGTTCTGAAAGAACAAGAATCAAGAATCAATTTTTATCTTTTTTTATATGCTCCTAGTAGTAATTAGAGAGAGAGATTGAAATTATAGATGTGGAAATGGCGGGTTACGAACAACATCAACAACAACAACAACCACCCTCTGGTTCTTCTTCACGGTACGTTCATCAGCTTCTCATAACACCTACTACTGCACAAGATCTCCAATTACAGCAACAAAACCCTGTTGAACGTTCCCCTGATTCTAAGAACGATTCACCACCCGACACAATAAGTTCCGGCGGCACCCCCGGCACCAACCGCCGTCCCCGCGGCCGTCCTCCTGGGTCTAAAAACAAAGCTAAGCCACCCATAATCGTTACACGGGATAGTCCGAACGCGCTCCGTTCACATGTTCTTGAAATCTCTACAGGGAACGATATTGTGGAGAGCGTGTCTGTGTACGCGCGGCGGAGGGGGAGAGGGGTTTGTGTGCTTAATGGAAGTGGAACGGTGGCGAATGTTACTATTCGACAGCCGGCGGCGCCGGCTGGGAGTGTGGTGACGTTGCACGGGAGATTTGAGATTTTGTCTTTGTCGGGGACGGTTCTTCCGCCGCCGGCGCCGCCAGGGGCTGGTGGGTTGTCGATATTTTTGTCAGGTGGGCAGGGGCAGGTGGTGGGCGGGAGTGTTGTTGGGCCGTTGATGGCTTCGGGTCCGGTGGTTTTAATGGCGGCTTCATTTGCGAATGCGGTGTTTGAACGGTTGCCTCTGGAGGAGGAGGAGGGTACTAGTACTCCGGCGGCCGCGGCAGCGGCGGTGGCTCAGCCGGCGGCGTCTCAGTCTTCGAGTGTCACTGCTGGGGGTGGCGTCGGTGCTAACAACGGTGGTGGTGACGGGGCTTCGTTGACGGCGCCGGGGAATTATCCATTTTCAGCTGATTTGTTTGGGTGGGGACCCGGAAGTTCTACAAGGCCACCGTTTTGATATTTGTCGGATTATTATTTTTTTTTTAATTTTAATTTTAATTTTAATGGAGTTAGGTTTATTTTATTTTATGTGAAAATTGGGTAATGGGCATGATGAAAATTAAGAGAAGTTGAATTTTTTTTGTGAGTTGAAGAAATTGATGATCAACTTCAGTAACCGGTGGAGATGAAATTGAAGCAATGATTTTCAAAGGTCAGTAGGTTCATCTTAGATCATGTTTAGAATGTTAATTAATTTTAATTTTAATTAATTAAGTACTGTTTGGACAACTTTAATTTGCTTAATCACATGATTTCTTTCCGGTTTGGTCTAATTGGTAGTTTGTGCCAAGTGCTTCAATGTACATTTTTGGTAGGACTACAATTTCTCCAAAATTCCATCTTGTTTTTATTTTTATTATTATTATTATTTCTTCCTTTTTGATTGAGTTTTTATAGGCACATGATAATGTCTTAACTGAGTCTGCAAAATCTATTGAATTTTAAGTTGATGCATGGAAATTTAATTTTACTATATGCTAAATTTCGCTTTTATGCTTGGTGCGGTATATCGTAATTAGAGAAAAATTCTCCACACCTTTTACATAGTGTTATTTGTAAATATTTTCACAAGATGTAGAGTGTGTTATTGTAAGGTTTGTTGAATCATAGGGATTTTTTAATAATTTCTGAAACATTAGGGGGTTAATTGTAAAATAACTAAACCTTAGGTACTTTGTAAATATTTGGAAGAGTCCGGTTCACGAGCGAGGCCCAATTCCCTATAGCGAGAAATGAGAAAAGCTCATCACTCGGATAGAGGAAACTGGTGGAAACTAACTTTGAATCTTTGAAACTTGAAAAAGGAAATATATTTTATTATTTTATACTACTATTTGCATCTTGGAACTTGGTCTTCTTCCTTCCCAATTAAGTTTCAACCAACACAATTTATTTATTTGAATCTTTATATCTATACCTATGGAATATTGTTAAGGTTTTTTAATTTGATTTAATCTTTAGACAAACTTAACTTGAAATTACCGCAAAGACAAGTCCAACTCAATTAGTAACTTGATATAAATTTTTTTATTTCTTTAACTTAGAGTATTCCCTTCTTTTTTAATTAATTGATATATTTGATATTTCGCATAAATTAAGAAATTTAATAATTAGTTATTCTTTTAAGATAAAATGTCAAAAATATTTTTTAATAATTGCTTTAATTAAGAGCTAAAGATAAAAATACCTCATATGTTTTATCTAACTCTCAAGAAACCTCATGTGTTATTTTAACTCCCAAAAAATTTCTGTGTGTTTGGTTTTAATTAGCACACTAAACTCAAGTAGAATTTTTTTTTGACTTTTGCTGAATGACAAGATTATTCCTGTGTATTTGTTTTTTTCTAAATTTATTTATTCTTTTTGAAAACTTAGTATATACTACTTGGATCGATGTGTTATTAAAACTAAACACATGGAGTTTTTGGAAATTTAAAATGACATAGGAAAGATTTTTTGGGAGTTAGACAAAGTATAGGAGGTGTTTTTGTCTTTCGATGTCAGGGGTAAAATTGTCATATCAAAAGCAAAATGTGAATAAATATTTGCAATTTTGACGTTTGAATCACTCTATTTTCTGGGGGTGTATTTGGTACTTAATTGAGATCACATGGGGTTTTTTGGAGTTAAAATACACATGGAGGTTTTTGAGAGTTAGATAAATTATAAGAGATGTTTTTGTCTTTCACTGCTTTAATTAATGTCATTAATATTTGTGCGCTCTACTATATTGTGTAAATCTAGAAATAAGAAAAAGGTAAAATTGAAAAAAATTCCATTGATAAATAAATTGTGACAAGTAATTTGAAAAATGAAAATTTTGCAAATATGTCTGTTAATTTGAAAAGGAGGGAGTAATATTTATCAAACATTAAGTATTGATTGTCCTAATTAATTAAGGTAGTTAGTTTGAAGGAAATGAATTTAGACGACCTTTGTCTTTGAAACTTGAAAAAGGAAAAATATATGGTTTTTAATCTCTTGACTCTTTCTGTAATTTACAATAATGCCATGCCAGTAGGTGGGGGCTTAAACCAAGATAGAATGTATGGCTTGAACCATTTGTGCCACTTATTTCAAAAATCGTCTTTAATTTTTAGAGGAAAAAAATTGGGATAAATGTTGGCACCCATTTCAATGCATAATATTATCTCCAATTAATCCATCTTTTATGTTGCTGGGCTTAAATGCAGCTGGGTGCAGAGCATCATTCACAAATATGTTGTGGTCCTCTTTTATTATTATCCACAAACCAAACATGACTCTACCATCAACCCTCTGTTACGTCCTGATCTCTACAGTTTCTGGATCCATTTTTTTCTTTTTTCTTTTTTTGTTGTAATACGGTCTCATGTCAATAATAATCTACTAGCATAAACCCGTGCTATGCACAAATTACTTAAAAAAAAAAAAAACTAATCAGTATTACTCCATCATGTCATTGAATTTTCATATTATTTAATAAATTAAGTGTTTTTGATAATTACTCTTAAAGCAAATGAGTAAATCCATATTCATAAAAAAAAAAACATTTAAAAAGTTGATCATAATTTGTGCTATAAAATAGTATTAAGTTAACGTATTCTCCATGCTATGCACGGATGAAAAACAAATATTTTAAAATAAACAATATGTAAATTAAAGCGAACTTTGACTATTACATACTTTTTAAACTTGAATTGTTATATAATGCCAGAAAAGTTAAAAAAAAATATTAATAAATTTAAATCTACCATTCATGTAATTTTCGTAATGAATATAAAAAATCGTTTTTTTGTAAAACAGAGCAGCTAAAATGAGCTATTGATACGTCATATGTGGGTGGAAACTAATTTGTAATTTTGGAGGTCCAAATGCTTAATTAATATGCAAAAAGAACCATCTAATACAACATTGGTGTTCGTTCCGAGCCACTACACCAATGTTCACGTAACCATTCTTGGTGAATACCCATGCTATGCACCAACTTTTTAAGACAATATTAGACCAATATTGTAACATTACAAATATATTAAAAAAATAAAAAACAAAATGTACAAACCAATATTTATGTATCTTTTGATTACGATTCTTGGTCAATATAATTGATTTACTTAGTTATTGTGATTATATAAAAAAATTACATGACATAAAATGGGGTAAATTGTGAATATCTACTGCTAGAGTAATTATTTAAAATCTTTCCACATATTAAAAATTACAAAAATACCCATCCATTTAACAAAATGTCAAAATCGTAAAGTAATATGTGAGCTTCCGGTTTATATTTTTTTGTAAACAAAAATGAAAAATAAAAATATGCAATAACCCCTTAAAATTACACATCTAACCCCCTAAAATTAAAAAATTCTAATTTAATTCACAAAATGACTTTAATATTAAATAAATTATTAAAGTAAAATAATATATTAAATAAAATCTAACTGTCAATAATTTCCTACAAAACTTAAAAAAAACTTGAAATTAACAAATAATTAAAAAATAAGTTCATAGCAGTCGAAGACAGCTCTTGTATATACTTAGTTTCATAACAGTAAAGCTTTAAACACATATAAATAATTTTGTATATTATGCTATCATCTGTGCAAAATTAACTATGAGCCAATAGTAGTTTTGTTAATTACGACCTTACCAATATGAGAAACATTGCACTACACAAAATAGATAGTTGTTCTTCTGATACTGTAGGGGAAAATTGTTCCATTATGACTGTCATAAGAACCTATGCAAAAGGAAAAAAGAACAAATATTACAAATATAAAAGACAACAAATCACGATGCCCAACAATTGAACGGAATTTAAGAATAAACTTAAATTTTCACCTCCAATATATGAAAATGATATATGAATCTATACAGAAGGAAAACAGAAAAAATATTACAAATATGAAAGAAAAATAAATCAATGTCCAACATTCAAACGAAATTTAATTGTAAACATAAAATTTCACCTTCAATATATCAAAATGATATGAAAAGTTGAGAACTGAGAAGTGTGTACATAAGAGTCTGTATTTGGTGGATTCTCTCCCACAAAAAAAACCTTTTGCATGATGTAAGAATCTCAATTAGATAAATACTTAGAAACTTCCTTAAATTATGGTAGATTTGTAACGTAATTCAAGCCTCATAAATAATTTAAATGTATCTTACATTTTCTTTTTGGCACAAACGTTCCTTACCTAATTTGTGTGGTTGAAATTTGAAAATTAAGAAATAATTAATTAAATGTAATTGTCAGAAAAAATGGAAACTTTCCATTTATCCCTAAACTTTCAGCTATAATCCATAATGTAATTATCAAAGCAATTATTATTTATGCCAATATTACTCCTTTAGATTTAAGTTTAAAAATAATTATACGCCAATCAAGGGATTAACATTAATTATTGTAGTAAAGATTAGAAGAAAAGGATGTAAATATTATTATTTTCTTCCAAAACCGTTTGTAACATATACTTCCAATAATTAAGGCAATTAATGAATAAAAACTCAATAGATTCAAATTTAAAAATAGTTACGTGACCAATTAATGGATAACCATTATGTTAATCATAATTAATGATTTTTAATTGTGGCCTACCAATAAAAAAATTAAGAATAAAAAAAAACTCAAAATTCTAAGAATTTAAAATTTGAGTCAAAAGACCATTCTCCTATATATAAATATATAAGATAAGATAAGATATAAGATATATGATTAGAACTGTTATTTAACATTAAACTATGATATCTTATAAAATATTGTATTAATTGTTTAAAGTAATTTATCCTTAACTTTTAGCTATTTACTTGGCACACTTTAAGGTCTTTAATTTAATATTTCTTTAATTAAAAAGTTTTGTTATATTCTGGGTATTTGTTTGGCACAATATTCTCTTAGCTATTTATTTGGCACAATTTTAGGAAATGACTAATCTTTTAAATTGGAAATTTTTCGGTTTTTTTTTTTTTTTTCATGAAATAATAGCCATTTATTTTGGAAGTAAAATTTTACCATTTGAAAGTAGTAGAAGATGAAAACTCTTACCAATCAAATATAGATATATATATATATATATATTACATTTATATTTTATAAAAATTATTTGGACTATGTCTTCACATTAAACTATGATATCTTATAAAATATTGTATTAATTGTTTAAAGTAATTTACCCTTAACTTTTAGCTATTTACTTGGCACACTTTAAGGTATCTAATTTAATTTATTTAAATGAAAAGTTTTGTCGACATTAACAAAATGTGTTTGTTGGGAAAAGAAAAGTATAACAAAAGATATGATAAAAAAAAATAAAAAATTTCTTTTCCTACCAATAAGAGTTCTACGCAATTAAAAAAACTACCAAAAAATTTCATTCAATCAAAATTGTAGCTTTACGGCTTAATAACATAAAAAAAATTATCAATATTTGAAGATCATAATCAATACAAAGGTTGAGAATAAAAAGAGCCCAAAAATATCATTCAATCAAAATTGTAGCTTTGCGGTTTAATAACATTAAAAAAAATTATCAATATTTGAAGATCATAATCAATACAAAGGTTGAGAATAAAAGAGCCCAAAACCTTACATATTAAGTCTCATATACTTTTTCGTATAACATATCCCCGAAAATTATCAAAATTTTTAAAAAAATATCCCGAATCAATAATCAAATACTTAAAATATATAAATTACCTTAGATTTTAAGTCTCATCCACTATTTCTTATAAAATTTTCCTGAAAATTACCAAAAAAAACTTAATCAATAATCAAAAACGTAAAATATATAACATGAGAGTTCAAATTTACCTTAATATGAGAAAAGTCAATATACTAATAATCAAAATTGATGAGATGAGAGCAAAAACGTAGTTCTCCACGACAGAGATATTTGTCCAACCAATAAATTAAAACAAAAAATATGAGAATCGTCCAAATTCCAAAGGTGCAATAACAAAAAATAAATTACAAAAATTAACCGTAACAAAAGAACCATGAAGTTAAATAGATGCTTACAAAATAGAGAATTGCTTTTGAGAGATAAATGTCCAAATTCCAAAGGTGAAGTTAAATTGAATTTTTAAGCAAGATTAAGACAATGAAATAAACATATTATATATATGGTTTGGAAAGTTATTTCAACTCTTTCCTATTAAATGTAAATTCAGAATACTAAATAATTGCACTAAATAAAAAAAATCGGTTAAATGTTTTAATGGATGAATAAATGCCTAATTTTGTGCAAGATATAATACATTTTTCCATGTTTACATTGTAACATAAATTTTCGAAAGTTCTTTTAACTCTTTCCTATTAAATCTAAATTCAGAATACTAAATAATTGCACTAAATATAAAGGAAAAAATCGGTTAAATATTTTAATGGATGAATAAATGCCTAATTTTGTGCAAGATATAATGCAATTAGTTAGATTCTCATGTCCAAATCCGTATGTTTTGGTGGGATGATAATTGCCTAATTTTGTGCAATTAGTTAGACTCCCATGATCTATGTTTAGTTTGTAACAATTTTTTTTTTTAAATAAATGGATAAATTGTGCAATTAGTTAGATTATGTCCAAATACATTTTCCACAAATTTAGCCATTTTAGGTTGTAACAATTTTTTTTGTTAACTCCTTTAAATGTATATTAATTATAAACTATTATAAATGATATAATGAAATAAAAATAATTCAAAATTACGAAAAATTAGTATTGAGTCAAAATTGTATGATTTGGGTCAAAAGACCATTCTCCTATATATATATATATGATATGATATGGTCATGGATAAATTATAATTAGACAATCTAGGTAATCGTAGATTGTCCAGGGTCGGCTCTTGATTTGTTGGGGTCCTAGGCTAAATATATAATCGAGGTCCTATATATAAAAAAAGAAAAATTAAAAATTATTTTTCTTGTTTTAGTGCATGCAAAAGTTTCGATTAAATCTTTATACAACAGAATTCATATAATGTAGATAGAAAATGAATGACATAAATAAATAATCAAAATTCCAAAATGGATTAGAAACAAAGTTTATATATATATATTTTTTTTTCATAAACTATGACAAAGTCAATTTAAAAATCCAGTAAAACAAAATTAAAAATTGCAAATTTTAAATATAGACATTTTATTTTACAGAGAGAAAGAGAGTAATATCAAAATTAAAATTTGAATTTGGTTTGAACATTCAATGATAGGCAGGGATAGATCCATGATTGGTAAATTGTGGGGACCGAGTATTTTTTTTTTTTTGATAATTCAATATTTTAAAAAACAAACATTATACAAAAGGTTCGATCAAATCAAAGATGAGATAACTACCATCACAAAAAACATTACAAGGAATTAAATTAAATTCGTCGGAAAAATATTGAAACTATTTTATTTGCGTAAGTCTACAAAAACAACTATACTTTATTAATGCAAAAATAATTTAATAAAAGATATTAAAATTACGCATAAAGTTCGTTCAAATAATAAAATTCATATTAGTGTCAAGTTTGTAAAAAATTTCTTCTTAAATAATCAAATATTAAGGTATTAATTCATCATTCAATATATATATGCCTATCTTCCTAATTAAAAATATAAATGATTCACAATGAGAAAAAATATTAGAAATATGAAGATGGAATTTTACATAATAATTAATTATTAATTATAATACTACATAAAAAGTCCCAAAATCTTTTGTGGGGGGTGTGGTTGGGGGGTGGGGTGGTGGAGGGACCCCAAACCCCCCTAAATCCGTCCTTGATGGTAGGACGAGGGAAAGAAAATAACTGTGATAAAAGAATGAACATTCAAATTTGATAAAAAGAAGCTGAGATATATAATAGATATAAATATAATATGTTGGAGAAGCAGAGAAAAATGTCTTTTTTCTTTTTTTTGTTCTTCTTAGTATTCTGTCCGGCTAAATCCAAATATTTATACTCTTTCAGTCCCATTATTTTTACTCCATTAGCTACAATATCCGGTTAAACTTTTCAATTTTTTAAATGTTTTTTAATGGAGTAATTAATTCAGACATAGTTGAGATTTTATTCAATTAAAAAGGATACTTTTGGTATTAAAGTGTTTCATAATACTACTAGTAGGTGCTTTCATAAATTCAACCAAACAGTATATATAAGGTTAAGGTAATTTAGTGAAGACCAAATCCAATCTATTAAACGGTGGATTCGGATCAGATCTATCAAATTTTTAATTGGATTAAATATTTTAATCAATCAGATTGGATTCAGACAAAATTCGAGTTAAAGTCTGACTCATGGACAACCTCTAACTCTTAACTTTTTAGTAGAAATTTGTTGTCAGAACCGTTTAGAATTTCATAGAATGAGTAACAAACTACCTTATGTTTTATTCTTGAAATGCAATTTATCCCCTATGATTATACCCATTCCACTCTATTTTTGTAAAAGAAGTTTACAGACTCCCTGACATTTTTATCGATTCATGGAAGAAATTACCCTTATATTGTGCACATTATGAAACAAAGGGATAAATTCAAATTAAGCATTACACAAGGGGGTAAACTGAAGAGAGCTATTAAGTTATCAGGGATGATTAATTTGGTTATATTCCGGATCTAAATGAAGTCCTACTAGCTATTTTGAGTGTGTGTGCAGCACTCCGTCGAGGAATGAGGTAAAACGCTGGTTATTATTTTTCACTTGAATAATATGTATATTTTCATCTCACATTGAGTTTAATTGCCTGCTATGCATTTCCAAAGGAAGTAACCTGCACAAAAAAAAAAAACCCAAATTTCAAATGTTAAGGATTCGATCAATGATTGCCATTGAATGTTTGGCCTCATGCTGAGGATTTTTTTGGTCACCATCTCTATTAGTTCACTCGAATTCCGGATCAGCCACCGCCACCAATAGGCCGCAATGGTAGCCCCCTCCAAGTAACTTGGTTAAAATTAATGTCGATGCGGTCATTGACCGAGATGGATCTTGTTGTGATAACAGAATCACAGCTAGGGACTATTAGGGTACTTGTTTAGCTTGGACGTCTCAGATTTTGGATCTCCCTTTACAACCTGAAGTTGCAGAAGTTATGGCGGCTACTAGGGTGTTGAGTTTGGTTTAATGCACGGTTTGAGCGATATTATCTTTGAAGGCGATTGTAAGTCGGTAATACAATTTTTTAATATTCATATGTAACAATCAACGAATAATTATCGATAAGGAAAAAAAATCTACGGAAAGTGTTGAAATTTGTTGTTAGCACTAAATTTGAAAAGTATTTTCAACTCAACACATTTAACGTACTAAAATTTCATGCATTCGCAGTTGGCAAACATCAAGTAAATATATATCTAGATTTGATACATGTTACAAATCACTATTCATTTATCAAGAATACAAACCATCTACAACCCTTGAAAAGAAATATCAAAGAATTATATTTTAGAAAAAAAAACCCAATGACAAATCTGTACATGTCTGATCAAATCCACTAGTACAGGTCAATGTTCATAGAGAAAAAAAAACTCAAATCATTTTTTGAAAAATAGTAGTAAACTTTGAATTTGTTGTTCATACGTAGGCAATCTAACATAGAGATGTTGTGAATCCTTAAATAATTGTTGAGAATTGAGTATCCACTTGAAAATAAAATTTTCATCTTTTTTTGAATTATAATTATAACCCTTTCAAAGCAAAATGAGATTTAGTAAAACTTTACGCTCTTATTAACTCATTGGTAATATGAATTTGTAGAAGAAAGTAAAAATTATGCACAAATCAACTGAAAAATGAAAATCATAGAAAATGTATGGGAGCTAAATAGGGAAATAACATTTAATAATGTTACTAATGCAATTTTGATTTTGTAATCATCCCTAAATCACCAGTTTCAAAATTTCCATATTGGCTATCTTTATTGAGATATTCACCCATCAAATAAACCAAATAATAATATTTAACCAATAAGTGTCAATTCTTATGAATTTAAATGAAAAAGAAAGAAGTTATTGGTTACTCCTCACTTTATTATGTTACTTAATTTTGCAAGGAAATCATCCAATATTTAGTTACTAGTCTAGTAGTATATTTGGGATATGATTTCATGCTCATTCTACTTTCTTTTGGCTTGTATTTGTACTCGACTTTAGCATAAATATGTATATGTGTGTCATAGTAGTCAATAGTGCAAATAGCGTGCGCTAAAGCGCACTATTCGCTATAGCCCATGTGTATCGCGTCGATGCATTCTGCGCAACTGTAAATCCAATTAGCGCGCGCCATATTGTGCTTTCGCGCTATACTGCACTAAGCGAGGAGGCAAATTAAGCGCGCTTTGGTTTTCCTGCATTGAGTAGGCAGAAATAAAAAAACGTTTTGTTTTTTTAAACTAAGATGTCTTGGTTTTATAGTTTTTATTTACCTTAGTCGAAATTTATGATTATTATTTCAAAAAATATTTAAAATGTGCTTCATTTAAAAAAAAAAACGAGCTATGGCGCGCCGCTATGTGCTAAAGCCCCATAAGCCTTTTGTGAATCGCTGCGCTTTACGCCTCTGACTACTATGATTTGTGTGCATATACTTAAGATTTTGGGATTATAAGATGTGAAGAGGAAAAACAAATACATTACTTACAAAAAAATTAATTCATGGTTGTGCATCAAATATGAGGAAATCTCAAAGAGCATATGAAGATAAGTAAAGGGATTCCATTTAGTAGGATGGCCGCCATCATCATAATGGAGTAACTCAATTGATTTTGTCTCTACGTTGTAAATAAATACTCTTCCCCCCGCCCTGATAACAACAGCAATTGGACTGCATACACATTGAATCAATCCCTCAAGCCAAACAGAATCTAAATCTTGTCAATTCGTCCGGTCATTGTTTTCTAGCATTAATGGTAGGGCAAGTTCTTCGAGCAGGGAAACAACCGTGATCGTGTGCATCAATATCCACTCGTCGGCAGGTATAGTGGTCGAGCGCATCCAACTTCCATCTTTATTCTTGGGAAGCATCCAAAATTGCATCCCATGATCAAAGTCTGTGACAATATACACTAAGACAGCGTCACGTTATGACCCGGTGAAAATCGAGTCAATATATCATCCATCGTCTCGTACTGGCAACATAATCAATTGTATATGATTTTCACCTCCATTTAAGTCGTAAAGGGCGATCGATTTACATACCATCAAATTCATGACACATTAAACACTAAAGGAGGCGGCTGCTCCACGGGTAGATAGAAAAATCTTGTGCTGAATAGCGTCGAGTTAGCCCACATGCCAGTCCTTGAAGAATAAGTTTCTATATCCATAGTAGTATCCCTCGGTCCACCACATACCGGTTGTTGACCACCCTGTAAAACTGTGTAATTCGGTACAAGTTCATTTGTTTTCTCCTCGCAGACGAATCCAAGGAATGTTCCTTCATATGTACATTCAGTAGTAATATCGGGTGGCGGCAAAGAAATCAACTTTTTTGTTAGAGGATTCCAAACATGGTAAGTGTTGTAAAAGTGTTCACCACAGAGGATAAGCCCGTTCGAGGAGATGATGAACTTGCCCAATTTACTTGGCACCAACTCGATATTGTTGTCAACCCGACACGCCATAAATCTTCTTACAGATATGTCCGGTAGCGTTAATTGGACGGACGCCTGTAACGTCTAAGAAAGTAAGGGTCAACTATGATATTGTTCCATCTATTTGACACGCACCTAAATCTGAACATGGATTTTGGTGGAAATCGTGCTAGTATTGACATTAATATGTCGTCGTTGCCCTCTACTTTCTCTGCGGCTGCTGATTCCATGGTTGAAAGCTTGAAAGAAAACATTCAGATTATATTGTGTACCTGATCAATTAGGTTAAAACTCCAATCCTTACCAACAAAAACCAAAAGCCCAACATTGTGGGATATATGTGAGACCTATGCATGTAGATATCATAACAACTTATGTATATGCATGGATCAAAAATTTTATTTTCTTCGTCGAAACATTGAGAAGTTTATGTTTTTGAATCAATGGAAACAAAGATAAGATGTATTTCCTAAACTCTATATTTCTCTTGAAACTTTCTCTTTTTCTTAATTAAATAACTTTTTTTATAATTTTTCTGAAAACGTTTCAAAAAGTTTCTAATATTCAACTGACTGAAATATACATCAAAAACCAAACTTTGATTGATGTATATGATGACAATTGGCACTAGTACTATATTATAGAGTAAAATTTTAGGTTTTCTAATAACATTATTTTCATATTGACCACCTCTAACTTTGTCGGTGTCAAGTATCATCAAATTACCTTCTAAAAGATAAATGAAAACCAATTTATATTTATTAAGAACCTAAAAATATGCAATGTGGGGGTTCTATACTTATTTAGATAATACACACGTTTGGTACCAAGTTATTCCGGACTAACTTATTCCGGGTTTGGCCATGATAATTAAGCCGAACCGGTATTAGACCTCAATTACAATTTGCCTCATCTTAAGCAGATTCACTAATTAAGAGAAAAGGTCTACTAATCTCACTCCACATATAATAATTACATTGGTAGGCTGCATTACCATATGTACTTGATGACGTGGTGCAACGGTTATACTCACTCCGTTCATTTTTAATTGTTGCTTTAGGCTTTTGCACAGATATTAAGGAAACTAATAATTAGCATAAATTTTAGGAAAAAGGCAAGAGGTATACCTAAAATACCCTTCTCTCTCCAGGCTTTTATTTATTCTATCTCCTTCAATTAATGCTTTCTTATTCTCTCTCCAACTGGTCAGTAATGATAAAAGAGAGAGAGAAACACACCGAGTTGATAAAATTAAGATTAATAGATAAGGATAAAATTGAAAAATAGGTAATTAATGTTGCATTGAAATCCTAAAGCGACTTATAATTTAGAACAAAAAAATTCTTTAAAGCGACAACTAAAAAGGAACGAATGGAGTACTATATAATTTTTCCGAACGAAGTCACCAAATAAGGTAATCAATAGCCAAAACACAGGTTTTATTGGGCAACGACACGATTGCTTAAGGTATTAATCAATCATAAAAGGTATACAAATACAATTAATTTGTACTAGTAAGATAATTTTATTAGTAATTTTCTTTTGTTTATTATACTATCAATTAAACTTTCCTCTGTTTATTATACTATCTATTATTTTTGTACATTGATTTTCCTATGTTTTTATATTTTTCTCATGTTTTTATATTACTCATACGAAAACTCTTGAAATTGAAAATGCTAATGAAAAATATATAGAAGAAAATGTTACCGTGCTTATTTGTTGCGGAATAGTAACCCTTAACAGTGCCTGCATAGAAAACTTTGTCCATTGGCCGCCAAATCTGTATCCTTGAATTAACTAATTCCTCCCCATATTCAACAACGGGCTTTCCGGGCTTCTTTCTTTTTTCTTGAGACAAATTGTTTCGTTTCTTGGTTTTGTAGGTTTAGACGCACAACGAGACTCCACCACCTTATCCACATCACTTTCTAATTTTTGTTCCTGGGAATGTTATTAATGTTCTTCATTTATACAAGATTCTCATAATCTTCCAAAAATTAATGTGGTATAAGAATTTAACAACTACTAAGCTCATAGTAGTCAATAGCTCAAATAGCGCGCGTTATTCGCTATAGCCCGGGTGTATTGTGTTGTTGAGGTATGCGCAACCGCTATCCAATTAGCGCGCGCCATGTGGTGCTATCACACTATAGGCGACAAATTAAGCGCACTTTAGTTTTCCTGCCTTCAAAAGGTGTAAATAATTTTTTTTTTAAAATAAAACGTGATCTAGCTCCAACTCTGTTTTAACTTTGAATTTTTTTTTTTTTTTTTACTTTTTCGCCCGGCCAACTTAGGTTAAAAATTAAAATCATCATTCGCCTTCTTTATGCCTCCACTTTCGGCGATTGCTATAAATCTAAACTATCTAGTTGTTGCGTTCCAAATACTAATACGCAAACTACGCAAGTATACGGTCGTTACAAGTAATATAAAACAATAAGTACATACCGAGTATCGAATCCCAACGAATGGGTAAAAGGTGGGAATAAACGAATCAACCGATGGCTTATTTCATCTAAGAACGCTTGACACAAAATTATCAAACCCAATATATGATAAGGGTGATTTTATTTAACTACGAGCGGTAAAGTAAATCTAACTACGAAAGCAAGTAAATTGGGGAGTTAATTATGCGGTAAGGAGGATTTATAAGCAATCAATTAAAGCAGATAAATCATGCGGTTGTTAGGTTAGCTATGCAAACAATCATAGACTTAGTTGTTGTTTGTGAGTTCTAAATTAGTTAAGTCTCCCTGTCAGTCTCACTTAACTCTACCAATCTACCCAAACTCTCCATCTCCGGATCAATCACAAACATCGTTGTCACTCGATGCTCTCAGAGGGCTCAAAGGCGTACCGTTGTCACCCGGGACCTAAGACACCCAAATCCCCGAATAAAGAGAATCTAAGTTATTTGATGCATTCACGAACGAACTCATTATACAAACACGGACCACACTAGGTATATGCCTATCCTAGGTAGAAATCCACAAATCGTCACTCGCCTAACCTTCAAAGTCCTATGTCTAGGATGCATTCAAGGTAGAATTAAGTCCGATTGGCAAATCAAAGTACTTAAACAATAATCTACTACAATCATTGGCCAAAAGTGCGATAAAACAATAAACCCAACAATTCAACCATAGCCCAACATCAAAACATAACTAATCAAACGATAACAATGACTCGACAATGAATATATTAAGCTCGTGTTGCTACTCAAGGATTCAAGGACGTTCGTATGTATCTTCCGAGTTGCATACAAACCTATCGAGTTAAACTAATCCAATTTATGTCTAAATGGATTAAAATCTAATCGATGCATTAAACTCAAACCTTAAACGAATATGAAACGACATAGGTATATGTCTATCCTAAAATCGAATCACAATCCAAATTCATAATCAAATCCTCAAAATCACTATGTCTAGCAATCAAGAATCAATAATTTTCATCTTAAAGGTTGTCAAACCATAAGATGAACGATAAGCACGGAATCGGATTAACGAACACATATAAGCACCATACTAATCATCAAGACATCATTTAATCAAACAATAACATAAATATATATAAATCCAAAGAATTCAAATCCACAACCTTTGTTCCAAATAGAAAATAACAACATTCATATCCTAATCATAGACAACTAGGAAATGGAAAGATATCACCTAATCGGAATAAAGTCGAGAGATGGATTCTCCTCCCTTTAATCACCACCTAATCACTCCCCAAGGGTGGTGATTAACTCACCCCCTTGGTGGAGTCTTCAAATACAAGAAAAAGAAAGAAAAGTAAAGAGAGAAAGGGAGGCAAAGAAAGAGGGAGAGATTGAGGAAGTTGTGTGAAAGTTGTTCTCTTATCTTGCCCTAATAGCCCCCTCATGAGAAATCACGAAAATGCCCTTTGAAAACGCGGAGAATATGCTGATATTTCGCACCAGCAGGATCACACCGCGGTGTATCTAATTTGCACCGCGGTGTAGTATAGGCAGAAAGTTTTCTGCTCTGTCACACTTCCTTCCGAGCAGCATATCTTTTGATTCCGAACTCCGATTGCGGATCCGTAAAGTTTGTAGCGTAGCTAACTCACTCATCTATGACATATCCAAATTTCAGCTCATTTGGATCATCCATGAAAAGGTTGTGCATGTTCTAGTGAGCAGCTATCTATATTCTTGTACGATTTGCTTCGGGTTCTCTTTTCTTTGAAGCTCTTTCTGCGCAAAGGCTTGCATCTACGGCCACCGAGTCTTGATTTGATGGAATTGCACTGAATCATAACCTCTCAGACTTCTCTTTAGCCTTGCAAAATTCTCAAACCTACAAACAGAACAAAAACACGACAAAAAACGACGAAAACAAAAGAAAACACACAAAATCCCAACAAGGGACTAAAAACGCAAAAGAACGCAAAAACAAGCAAAAGCACACAAAACTCGAATCAAAGCAAGATATTTTGGGCTTAAAGATATATGTAATAACGACGTTTTCACGGCGTTATCAACACCCCCAAACTTAAACACTTGCTCGTCCTCGAGCAAAGAAAACAAAACAAGTACTAAACGTGCATGCTTAAGATCAAAATGCCAAAGCTTAACACTTTCAAATTATTCTTTAAACAAGCTCCACGTGTGTGTGTGATGACTTCGGCTAGGTTCTATTTTAGGTGAATACGCCCCAATAGATTAAAATCATCGGTTCTACTTGCATGGGCTACTCACGTTAACTTAGTCTATCTCCTAACCTTAGGTTTCAAACCTTAAGCTCCAATCACATCGTGAAACTAAGTTGTAGGTAATTTAAGAGTGTTTTCCCTATTCTTGAACTAATTGGCAATTTTAGTCCCTAGCTCTTTTCTCACCGTACTTTGCTTTTCTTTTGATTTACAATAATAACATAGCACTTTGTGCTTTACAATGATATTACAATACAAAACTAGCACTAATTATGATGATTGTTTGTGCTTCTAAACATTTAACTTTTTGGGCTACTAGCACCATTCCAACGAAATAGAGTAATTACAAAAATGATTCATGAATTTCATCAATGAAGGCTTAGCCTTTCTTTTCTCTCATAGAAGTGCATACATTTTAGCAACTTCTCTACTCGTTTCTTTTGAGAGCTAGGTGTTCAAAGGTTTTTCATTCTCGAAAAGGGTTCACTCCCCCAAACTTAAGCCATTTTGTTCCTTTTACACTTTGTTTTCAAACTAAAGTTTGGAGAGAAACTAAGTTACGCAAGAGGAGTCCTAGATCCTATTATCACTAAAGTTCTTTATCCACCCCAAATACAACCTAGCCTTAGCCAATGTGCTCAAATTTTGTAGAAGCATACTCAAATAATAATAAAAATTTGAAAAAATTTGACGGGTCGACCTAGCATGTATGCAAGTACTTGCGACCTCTCTCTCCCCAAACTTAAAACGCACAATGTCCCCATTGTGTGAATTGAGAAAAACGGAGGGAGGTCGACACGACAATCACACAAGCACACAGAGGAAAGACAAACAAAAACAAAAACAAAACAAAGAAAATAACAAGATAAATGATCGAGCACGGCTCTATCTAATCCAAGCAAGCATGGCTAATCAAAACCAATCAAGTACGGACATATAGATATAGCATTGTAAGCGCAAAATAAACCAAACGGAATGCAAACAATGTAAAGGTTACGCCCTTTTGTCGATCATGGAGTCCGTGCATCCCGTGGTTAACTTCCGTCTCGAATCCTCAATCATGCTTGCCATTACTTCTTTATCATGCACAATCATCACCTACAACACAACACAAACAAAAACAAAACAAAACAAAATAAGATGAAAAAGGGAAAGAATGCTTGTTTTAAGTCACGAGCTTGACTTGATACGAGGGATGGTTTGATCGTCACCAAAACTACTCCCATCGTCCATGGTTCCCCAAAACATAGGCTCATTAAAATCCTTAAGCTCTTCGCAATAGGCCGATCGAACCACGCAAAGAAACAAAAAGATCAAAATTAGCACGAAGTATCAAACTATCAAACACAAAGTTAGCCATCAATGTCATCATTTACTCCGCACGTTACCACATTCCCCGGCAACGGCGCCAAAAACTTGTTGCGTTCCAAATACTAATACGCAAACTACGCAAGTATACGGTCGTTACAAGTAATATAAAACAATAAGTACATACCGAGTATCGAATCCCAACGAATGGGTAAAAGGTGGGAATAAACGAATCAACCGATGGCTTATTTCATCTAAGAACGCTTGACACAAAATTATCAAACCCAATATATGATAAGGGTGATTTTATTTAACTACGAGCGGTAAAGTAAATCTAACTACGAAAGCAAGTAAATTGGGGAGTTAATTATGCGGTAAGGAGGATTTATAAGCAATCAATTAAAGCAGATAAATCATGCGGTTGTTAGGTTAGCTATGCAAACAATCATAGACTTAGTTGTTGTTTGTGAGTTCTAAGTTAGTTAAGTCTCCCTGTCGGTCTCACTTAACTCTACCAATCTACCCAAACTCTCCATCTCCGGATCAATCACAAACATCGTTGTCACTCGATGCTCTCAGAGGGCTCAAAGGCGTACCGTTGTCACCCGGGACCTAAGACACCCAAATCCCCGAATAAAGAGAATCTAAGTTATTTGATGCATTCACGAACGAACTCATTATACAAACACGGACCACACTAGGTATATGCCTATCCTAGGTAGAAATCCACAAATCGTCACTCGCCTAACCTTCAAAGTCCTATGTCTAGGATGCATTCAAGGTAGAATTAAGTCCGATTGGCAAATCAAAGTACTTAAACAATAATCTACTACAATCATTGGCCAAAAGTGCGATAAAACAATAAACCCAACAATTCAACCATAGCCCAACATCAAAACATAACTAATCAAACGATAACAATGACTCGACAATGAATATATTAAGCTCGTGTTGCTACTCAAGGATTCAAGGACGTTCGTATGTATCTTCCGAGTTGCATACAAACCTATCGAGTTAAACTAATCCAATTTATGTCTAAATGGATTAAAATCTAATCGATGCATTAAACTCAAACCTTAAACGAATATGAAACGACATAGGTATATGTCTATCCTAAAATCGAATCACAATCCAAATTCATAATCAAATCCTCAAAATCACTATGTCTAGCAATCAAGAATCAATAATTTTCATCTTAAAGGTTGTCAAACCATAAGATGAACGATAAGCACGGAATCGGATTAACGAACACATATAAGCACCATACTAATCATCAAGACATCATTTAATCAAACAATAACATAAATATATATAAATCCAAAGAATTCAAATCCACAACCTTTGTTCCAAATAGAAAATAACAACATTCATATCCTAATCATAGACAACTAGGAAATGGAAAGATATCACCTAATCGGAATAAAGTCGAGAGATGGATTCTCCTCCCTTTAATCACCACCTAATCACTCCCCAAGGGTGGTGATTAACTCACCCCCTTGGTGGAGTCTTCAAATACAAGAAAAAGAAAGAAAAGTAAAGAGAGAAAGGGAGGCAAATAAAGAGGGAGAGATTGAGGAAGTTGTGTGAAAGTTGTTCTCTTATCTTGCCCTAATAGCCCCCTCATGAGAAATCACGAAAATGCCCTTTGAAAACGCGGAGAATATGCTGATATTTCGCACCAGCAGGATCACACCGCGGTGTATCTAATTTGCACCGCGGTGTAGTATAGGCAGAAAGTTTTCTGCTCTGTCACACTTCCTTCCGAGCAGCATATCTTTTGATTCCGAACTCCGATTGCGGATCCGTAAAGTTTGTAGCGTAGCTAACTCACTCATCTATGACATATCCAAATTTCAGCTCATTTGGATCATCCATGAAAAGGTTGTGCATGTTCTAGTGAGCAGCTATCTATATTCTTGTACGATTTGCTTCGGGTTCTCTTTTCTTTGAAGCTCTTTCTGCGCAAAGGCTTGCATCTACGGCCACCGAGTCTTGATTTGATGGAATTGCACTGAATCATAACCTCTCAGACTTCTCTTTAGCCTTGCAAAATTCTCAAACCTACAAACAGAACAAAAACACGACAAAAAACGACGAAAACAAAAGAAAACACACAAAATCCCAACAAGGGACTAAAAACGCAAAAGAACGCAAAAACAAGCAAAAGCACACAAAACTCGAATCAAAGCAAGATATTTTGGGCTTAAAGATATATGTAATAACGACGTTTTCACGGCGTTATCACTAGTTCTAGTGAAGAATATAAAGATGGAGAGTCCAGTGACGATGATACTGATGATTAATGTTTAGGCTTTATTGTTTAGATTCCATATTGTTGGGTTAACTAATTGTTGATTGTTCTAAATTTCTAGCACTTCAACTATTAGTTGATTTGCTTGTTTTTGGATATTTAGGACTTATTTTGAATTAAAGAACTAAGATGTTTTGGTTTTATAGTTTTTACATAACTTAGTTGAAATTTATGATTACTATTCCAAAAAATATATAAAATGTGTTTCATTTTCAAAAAGACCGAGCTATGGCGCTCAACTATGCATTATAGCCCCATAAGCCTTTTGCGCATCGCTGCACTATACGCCTCTGACTGCTATTATGTGTGTGCTTATACTTAAGATTTTGGGATTATCAGATATGAAGAAGAAAAACAAATAAATTACTTACATAACAATTAATTCATGGTTGTGCATCAAATTTGAAGAAATCTCAAAGAGCATATGAAGATAAGTAAAGGGATTCCATTTAGTAGGATGGCCGCCATCATCATAATGGAGTAACTCAATTGATTTTGTCTCTATGTTGTAAAGAAATACTCTTTCCTCCACCCTGATAACAACAACAATTGGACTGCATGCATATGGAATCAATCCCTCAAGCCAAACTGAATCTAAATGTCCATTCATTCCATCATTGTTTTCCAGCAATGGTATGGCAAGTTCTTCGAGCTGGGAAACAACCGTGATCGTGTGCATCAATCTCCACTCATCGACATGTATAGTAGTCGAGCGCATGTAACTTCCTTCTTTACTCTTGGGAAGCATCCAAAATTGCATCCCATGATCAAAGTCAGTGACGACAAACCATAAGACATCTTTACATTCTGACCTAGTGAAACTCGAGTAAATATATATTCCATTGCCTCGTACTGGCAACTTAATCAACTGCAGATGATTTTCACCTCCATTTAAGTCGTAAAGGGCGATCGATTTACATACCATCAAATGCATGACACCATTAAACACTAAAGGAGGCGGCTGCTCCGCGGATAGATAGAAAAACCCAGTGCTGAACAATGTCGACTTAGCCCTCTTGCCAGTCCTTGAAGAATAAGTTTCTATATCCATAGTAGTATCCCTCGGTCCACCACGTATAGATTGTTGACCACCCCGTAAAACTGTGTAATTCGGTACAAGTTCATTTGTATTCTCCTCGCAGACGAATCCAATGAATGTTCCTTCATATGTATGTTCAATAGTAATCTCGGGTGACGGCAAAGATACCGATTTTTTCGTTAGGGGATTCCAAACATGGTAAGTGTTGGAAGAGTGTTCATCGCAAAGGATAAGTTCGTTCGAGGAAATGATTAACTTTCCAAATTTACTCGGCACCAACTTGGTATTGTTGTTAACTTGGCACGCCATATATCTTCTTATAGATATGTTCGGTAGCGTTAATTGGACGGACTCTAGTAGGCGTGCTCCTCCTCGTAGATGATCTTTTCTTGTTGTGGTGCTGTAACTTCTAAAAAAATTGTAATTCTAGGAAATTAAAGATGATGCTCCCCACTCATCTTCTATTTGGAAAATTCATGTCCAAGCCTGACTTGGTCAGACCCATCCAACCACCAAGCAAGTGTATTGCACTTGCTTTGTGATTGGTCACTTTCCTGGAAGTTACATCCAATCCCAAAGCAAATGTATTGCACTTGCCATGTAATTACTTTGAGTTTGGCCAAACCCAGTCTGGGTAAGAACTTCCCCTTCTATTTCTCTATTTAAATATATATGTGATGGTTAGAGTCTCTAACTGTATTTATTAGGGGCAGATAATCCACCTATTAAAATATACATAATCAGAATCAGATGTCCTTACAAAACTTAAGTAATTGCCTATAAATTATAGTAATTATTAAAAGGATATTGATTGTGATGTTGTTTTTGTTAGAATTACGAAGAGACCAAGTTATTAATTTCGAATCTTACCGGAGTTATCAAGTTCTTCCGGATTTTGAGTTTTACTCCTCACACTACACAATTATTTACTATTATTTGCTCCGGTTAATCCATCAACCTAACTAAATTTAAAATAACTAATTAATAAAATATTACTACCTAATAATAATCTAATTTATTTATTTCGACAATAATTTAATAATATTATATAACACCATATATATTACTCCATTTATCCCAGAATGTTTACTCCATTAGCTACATTGCAAAGTCAAACTTTTAAATCTTAAGTAACTTATCAAATAGAATGTCTACATTTATAGCGTTTAAAACTTTTTAAAATATTAATATATATGGTGTTATATAATATTATCACATTATTGTTGAAATAAATAAATTAGATTATTTATTATTTTTTTTTTTTAAATTTGGTCAAGTTAATTAGTCAATTGTATCAAGAGAACTAAAAAATTGGGACAAAGGAGTATTATTTGAAAGCTTTAAAATGCAATATATGTATAAAATTCAACTTAGAGAATAAAAAAATTGGGACAGAGGTAGTATTATTTGAAAGCTTTAAAACGAATAAATATATAAAATTCAACTTGATAAGTCACCTAAAAAATTAAAAAAATTGACTTCACATTGTAAATAAACAGGCTTAGTAGTTCATAAGTTTATGCTTTTTATTATTTTCAAATTTCAAATTTTTACTTTTAATTTATTGTAAATCCTTCTCCCCAGCAAGCATTCATAAACTAATATAAGAAACTCAAGAAAATCAACTTGTTGATAATAAAATAATAATAAAAAAAAACTTGTTGATAATAAGAAACGATATCTGAAATTTGTCTTAAAAAATGATCAACTATAGAGTCTCTCAACAGGGGAGGATCCTCTATCACAATTTGGTGTCACACATACATATTTATTCACAAGGGTACTTATTTAAATGACTAGCGATATTGCCAAAGCTCATATTTGTCCAAAGCAATTTTTTAATATTCCCAATTAGCCCTTAATAATTATAGTAATAAAGACAAGAAAGGTAAAGGCACATCTTCTCCTTCCTTATTCCTTCTCTCTTTCTCGTTATTCATTCTATTTCCCAAATATGTATCCACCTATTCTCATCCATTAAATTGTCATTTTCTTATAACAATTTCTGCCATTAAATTGATATTCAATAGCAAAAAGAAAATTCAAAATGCATTTAATGGTTTCAAGTTTGTCGCTGCTTTGTTTGTTTGTAAAGGTTGAGAGAATGAAAATTTTTGTGAGTTGATTTAACTATTATATATATTGAATCAATACGTTGATTGAACCGATTTAAAAATAGTGGGTTGATTCTAACTATATCTGCAAAACTAACTATATTTTGTGTTGTAGTATACAGAGATGGAATTGTTTTTGTTTGTGTTTGTGTGTGTGTGTGTGAGAGAGAGAATGCATTTATTAAGAGAAAAGGAAAACAGAACTCCAGAGTTATAACCTAAATTGCGGATACGGATACGGCGATACAAATACGGCGATACGAATTTTTAAAATTTATAGGATTCAATACGGCAAAGATACGCATATAAAATAAAATAATTTTAGATTATGCATAACAACATAATTATTTTGATATTCTATTATACCACAAAAGCAAAAGATCATATTCAAAATACATATTGTCTACTAGTTTAATTTTGGGTTGAACAACATCACATAAAAGTTATACACTTAAATTGTCCAAGACCATTCAAAATAAACAAAAATTATATATCAAAAGTAGGGAAAGTTAGACAAAACCCGTATTGATTTGAAATTTTCAACTAAACATCGCGAGTAATTATACCCGTATCCAAGACCATTCAAAATATACATTTTTTATTTACTTTTAATTTATTATTTTTTAACCCATAACTTTGAAAAACTAACAAAAAACACCCCTTGCGTATCCAAAACGCGCCGATACTCCAAAAAACGTACTGATACCCGTATCCGACTTATTTTTAATTTAATTTAATTAGGATACTCCAGATGGCATACCGTACGCGTATTTCACGCGTATCTGACGCGTATCCGTATCCCCGAAGTACTGGATACTGCACGGGGTCATTTTTCGGAGTATCCGTGCAACCTAGGTCATAACTTATTATTTGTGAGGGCATATTAGTAATTTAATTAAAATTGCTTTGACAACAACAATTGTTGCTACGTCAATATTGCTAGCTTATTTAAATTTTGTGTAAGTCCACACATATACATGAAAATGAATCTATATGTGACACCAAAGTGTAATAGAGGATCCTCCCTTATTTTTCAATTAAAAGATGCTTATTAATTATCTTTTCTAGTTCTATTGGTCCTCTAATCAAAAGATGGTTATTAATTAAATTTATTAATTTTAACTGCAGTGAAACAGGAAAGAAAGTAAATGAATTCATTAACTTTCCTAGTTCTGCTACTATAGTAAGGTGGTCATAATTGTTAAGTTAATCACATGACCAGGTCCGTTTTCTTCGAAAAATCATAATTGTATGGATCTCCTCTTGACGTTTGCAAAACCTTACAAAATGTTAATGGTGACTAACAGAGGTGGATGGAATGCGTGAAATTAACTTCTTGTCCTCGTCAATTTTAATTACTCCGACATCCCCTGAGATTTGCAAAACTTACACAAATATATATATTTGCATATTAGTACTTCAACTTTAATAAAACCAATTTATACATAAAAAAACCTAACCCCCACCACAATTTATAATACATAAAAAAGAAAAAAAATGTTTATTAACTATTCAAAATAAGATCAAATTTTATAAAGTGTTATATATAATTTTCATATAATTTATTAATAGCATATAAAAAAATACTTTAAACGGCTATCGATTTACATACCATCAAATGCATGAAACCATTAAACACTAAAGGAGGCGGCTGCTCCACATGTAGATAGAAATACCCGGTGCTGAACAATGTCGACTTAGCCCACATGCCAGTCACTACAAGAAAATTGGGCTTCACCTACGGCAGATTCCGTTGGTGAAGCCTTGATTTCCGTTGATGTTCATGCGTAGCGACGCTTTTTTTCAGTTAGTTGATTTGTAGGTGAAGGCCCTGTAGGTAAATGCAACAACGGATTTTTTTTCTTTCCGTTGGTAAATGTTGCGACGGTTCATTTTTGTTGGAAAAAGCGTCGGATGAACGATCGGCCCGAATATTTTTTGCGACAATTTTTGTTGTTGGAAATGTGTAGGAAAATTACTAACTGATTTCCAACGGCATAAATTTTTTGGAATTCTGTCGTCAGTCTGTTGGAAACACTGTGATGGAATATAGCATCAAAATTATTCCGTTAGATAAAATATGTCGGTATTTTGTCGCCAATCGGTTGGAATCATTCCGACGGATTTAGCATCGAAATGTTTCCGTTAGTTTATTTTTGTCACTAATTTGAAGGAAATCAGTTGGAACCTAGTGACAACTTTTTTGTTGCTGATTCCGTTACTAGCAATCGGGTCGGAGCAAAAAATTGAACATCGACTTAGCCCACATGCCATTCCTTGAAGAATAAGTTTCTATATCCATAGTAGTATCCCTCGGTCCACCACATACCGGTTGTTAACCACCCCATAAAACTGTGTAATTTGGTACAAGTTCATTTGTATTCTCCTTGCAGACGAATCCAATGAATGTTCCTTCATATCTACATTCGGTAATTTCGGGTGGCGGCGAAGAAACCGATTTTTTTGTTAGGGGATTCCAAACATAGTAAGTGTTGGAAAAGTGTTCACCACAGAGGATTAGCCCGTTCGAGGAAATGATGAACTTGCCCAATTTACTAGGCACCAACTCGATATTGTTGTCAACCCGGAATTCCATAAATCTTCTTACAGATATGTCCGATAGTGTTAATTGGACGGACACTAACTTACTTTCTTAGAAGTTATAGCGCCACAAGAAGAATAGATAATCTACGAAGAGCACGGCTGCTAGTGTTTTGGCGCTGTAACTTTTAAGAAAGTAAGGTTCAACTATGATATTGTTCAATCTATTTGACACACACATGAATCTGAATACGGATTTTGGTGGCAATCGAACTAGTATTGACTTTAATATGTCGTCCTTGCCTTCTACTTTATCTGCAACTACTGATTCCATGGTTGAAAGCTTTACCAACAAAAACCAAAAGCCCAGTACATTGTGGGATATATGTGAGATCTACATGTAGATATCATAACAACTCATAATCCATGAAAGGAACTCTATAACGACTAATAATCCATGTATATATGCATGGATCAAAATTTCCATCTTTTTCGTCGAAAACAATGAAAAGTGTTTATTTTTCAAATCAATGGAAACGAAAATAAGGTGTATTTTCAAACTCTATATTTGTCTGGGAACTTTTGCTTTTTCTTAATTTAGTAACTTATTTTTTTTTATAATTTTTACGAAAATGTTTCAAAAAATTTTCAATATTCAACTGACCAAAACATACATAAAAAATGAAACTTTAATCCATATATATATAATGAAAATTGGCAAAAGTATATAATAGTATAAAATTTTAAGTTTTCTAATAACATTATTTTCACATTGTCACCTCTAACTTTGGTAGTGTCAAGTATCATCAAATTTGAAATTGGAGTATAAAGTTAAAATGATATGAAGGAGTATTTATGAATTTGCCACTCCTCACTTATTATGTTACTTGATTTTGCAATGAAATCATCCAATATTTAGTTACTAGTCTAGTAGTATATTTGGGATATGATTAATCTTGTTCTTTTGCCTATATGGTTTCCCATTTCATGCTCTTTCTACTTTCTTTTGGCTTCTATCTATACTCGACTTTAGCATAAATATGTATATGTGTGCCATAGTAGTCAATAGTGCAAATTGTGTGTGCTAAAGCGCACTATTTGCTATAGCACATGCGTATCGCGTCGCTGCACCCTGCGCAACTGTTATCCATTAAACGCGTGACATGTGGCGCTATTGCGCAATAGCCACTAAGCGAGGTGACAAATTAAGCGCGTTTTGGTTTCCTGCATTCAGTAGGTAGAAATAAAAAACATTTTTTTTTTTAAACTAAGAAGTTTTGGTTTTATAGTTTTTATATACCTTAGTTGAAATTTATTATTATTATTTCAAAAAATATATAAAATGTGCTTCATTTTCAAAAAGACCGAGCTATGGCCCTCCGCTATATGCTAAAGCCCCAAAAGCCTTTTGCGCATCATTGCGCTATAAGCCTCTGACGACTATGATGTGTGTGCTTAAACTTAAGATTTTGGGATTATAAGATGTGAAGAGGAAAAACAAATATATTACATAACAATTAATTCATGGTTGTGCATCAAATATGAAGTAATCTCAAATAGCATAGATAAGTAAAAGGGATTCCATGTAGGGATACCACTATTTAGTAGGATGGCCGTCATCATCATAATGAAGTAACTCAATTGATTTTGTCTCTAAGTTGTAAATAAATACTCTTTCCCCCGTACAAATAACAACAACAATTGGACTGCATGCATATGGAATCAATCCCTCAAGCCAAATTGAATCTAAATGTCCATTCGTTCCGTCATTGTTTTCTAGCATTAATGGTATGGCAAGTTCTTTGAGCAGGGAAGCAGTCGTGATCGTGTGTATCAATCTCCACTCCTGGGTAGGTATAGTTGTGGATCGCATGTAACTTCCATCTATATTATTCTTGGGTAGCATCCAAAATTGCATCCCATGATCAAAGTATGTGAAGACGAACCATAAGACATTGTTACGTTCTGACCTGGTGAAACTCGAGTCTATATATCTTCCCTCGCCTGGTACTGACAACTTAATCAAATGAAGATGATTTTCACCTCCATTTAAGTCGTAAAGGGCGATCGATTTGCATACCATCAAATGCTTGACCCCATTAAACACTAAAGGAGGTGGCTGCTCCACAGATAGATAGAAAAACCCAGTGCTGAACAGTGTCGTCTTAACCCACATGCCAGCCCTTGAATAATATGTTTCTATATCCATAGTAGTATCCATCGGTCCACCACATACCAGATGTTGACCACCCCGTAAAACTGTGTAACTCGGTACAAGTTCATTTGTATTCTCCTCATAGATGAATCCAATTAATGTTCCTTCGTATGTACGTACAGTAGTAATCTCGGGTGGTGGCAAAGAAACGAATTTTTCATTAGGGGATTCCAAACATGGTAAGTGTTGGAAGAGTGTTCACCGCAGAGGATGAGCCTGTTTGAGGAAATGATGAACTTGCCCAATTTACTCGGCACCAACTCGATATTGTTGTCAACCCGACACACCAAAAATCTTCTTACAGATAGTTATATCGATATAAGCTTCTGGACCAAGTAATTTTTCCTCCCCAGGCCAGTACTAAGAGCACTTTTTCTTTGATTGTTATTTGATTGGAAATTGGAAAATGACTTTTTTTTATATCTTTTTGATAAATTTGGAAATGACTCTTGACCAAAAAGGAAAAAGAAAATGAAAAATGGAAGTTGCTCATGTCAATACAAACTGAAGACACGTTTTTGTACGAGTTTGAAAGAAGTAGTGGTTGAATTTAACACCAAAATATCGTTCAAACACAAAAATATATTATACCAATTTGTAATATATGTTCTCTACATGTAGCGGTGAAAATAGCCCTCGTCCAGTTATTAGATATTTTCTGCCCAATTGCAAATACCCTCTGCAGAGGTAAAAATGGGACATAACGGCCAACGAAGAAAAAAATTGTGTAGAGTGTCCGTGATATTAATGTGTCTTTTCAAAGTCCACGAGTACAAAGTTAATACCTAAGAATTTGAAACTGCAGTATATAATCAAAATGATATGGAGTATTTTTGAATTACTACTCCTCATTTATTATTATGTTCCTTAATTTTGCAATAAAATCCTCCAATATTTACTTACTAGTATAGTAGTATATTTGGGATATGATTATGTTACTTAATTTTGAAATGAAATCATCCAATATTTAGTTACTAGTATAGTAGTATAATTGGGATATGATTAATCTTGTTCTTTTGCTATATGATTTCTCATTTCATGCTCGTTCTACTTTCTTTTGGCTTCTATCTGTACTTGACTTTAGCATAAATTTGTATATGTGTGCCATAGTAGTCAATAGTGCAAATAGCATGTGCTAAAGCACAATATTTGTTATAGCCCATGTGTATCGCGTCGCTGAGCCCTGCGCAACCGCTATTCAATTAGCGAGCGCCATGTGACAATATCGCGCTAGAGCGTACTAAGCGAGGCGACAAATTAAGTAAGCTTTGGTGTTCCTATATTTTGTAGGCAGAAATAAATAAAAAAAACATTTTTTTATTTTAAACTAAGATATATTGGTTTTATAGTTTTTATATACCTTAGTTGAAATTTATGATTATTATTCCAAAATATATAGAAAATATGCTTTGTTTTCAAAAAGATCGAGTTGTGGCGCTTCGCTATGCGCTAAAGCCCCATAAGCCTTTTGCGCATCGCTGCGCTGTACGCCTCTGATTACTATGATGTTTATTTTTATATTTAGGATTTTAGGATTATAAGATGAGAACAGGAAAAACGAATAAACTACCTAAATAACAATTAATACATGTTTGTGCATCAAATATGAAGAAATCTCAAAGAGCAGATGAAGATAAGTAAAAGGTTTCCATGTAGGGATACCACCATTTAGTAGGATGACAGGCATAACAACAACAATTGGACTGCATGCATATGAAATCAATCCCTCAAGCTAAACTGAATCTAAATGTCCATTCATTCAGTCATTGTTTTCTAGCATGAATGGTATGACAAGTTCTTTGAGCAGGGAATCATCCATGATCGTGTGCATCAATCTCCACTTGTCGGCATGTATAGTGGTCGAGCGCATGTAACTTCCATCTTTATTCTTGGGAAGCATCCAAAATTGCATCCCGTGATCAAAGTTTGTGATGACAAACCATAAGACATCGTCACGTTCTGACTTGGTGAAACTCGAGTCAATATATCTTCAATCGCCTTGTACTGTCAACTTAATCAACTGTAGATAATTTTCACCTCCATTTAAGTCAAAACGGGCTATCAATTTACATACTATTAAATGCATGACACTATTTAACATTAAAGGAGGTGGTTGCTCCACGAGTAGATAGAAAAACCCAGTGCTGAACAATGTCGACCTAGCCCACATGCCAGTCCTTGAAGAATAAGTTTCTATATCCATAGTAGTATCCCTCGGTCCATCACATACTGGTTGTTGACCACCCTGTAAAACTGTGTAATTCGGTACAAGTTCATTTGTATTCTTCTACCGAATTTCAAAGCCCATGAGTAAAAAGTTAATATCTAAGAATTTGAAATTGGAGTATAAAATCAAAATGATACGAAGGAGAATTTATGAAATTGCCAATCCCCACTTATTATGTTACTTAATTTTGCAATGATATCATCCAATTTTTAGTTACTAGTCTAGTATATATATGGGATATGATTAATCTTGATATTTTGCTATATGGTTTCTCTTTCATGCTCATTCTACTTTGTTTTGGCTTCTATTTGTACTCGACTTTAGCATAAATATGTATATGTGTGCCATAGTAGTCAATAACGAATATAGTATGCACTAAAGTGTGCTATTCGCTATAGCCCAAGAATATCACGTCATTGCGCTCTGCGCAACCACTATCTAATTAGCCCGCGCTATGTGGCACTATCGCGCACTAAGCGAGGCAACAAATTAAGGACACCTTGGTTTTCCTGCCTTCAGTAGGCAGAAATAAAAAAAAACATTTTGTTTTTTTTAAACTTAGATGTTTTGGTTTTATAGTTTTTATATACCTTAGTTGAAATTAATGATTATTATTCCAAAAAATATATAAAATGTGCTTTATGTTCAAAAAGACCGAGCTATGGCGATCCACTATGCGCTATAGCCCCATAAGCCTTTTGCGCATCACTGCGCTATACGCCTCTGACTACTATGATGTGTGCGCTTATACTTAAGATTTTGGGATTATCAGATGTGAAAAGGAAAACAAATAATTACTTGCATAACAATTAATTCATAGTTGTGCATCAAATTTGAAGAAATCTCAAGTAGCATATGAAGATAAGTAAAGGGATTCCATGTAGGGATACTACCATTTAGTAGGATGGCCGCCATCATCATAATGAAGTAACTTTTGTCTCTAAGTTGTAAAGAAATACTCTTTCCCCCGCCCTGATAACAACAACAATTGCACTGCTAGCATATGGAATCAATCTCTCAAGCCAAACTTAATCTAAATGTCCATTCATTCCGTCATTGTTTTCTAGGATTAATGGCATGGCAAGTTCCGTGATCGTGTGCATCAATCTCCACTCGTCGGCATGTATAGTGGTCGAGCGCAAGCAACTTCCATCTTTATTCTTGGGAAGCATCCAAAATTACATCACATGATTAATGTCTGTGACGACAAACCATAAGACATCGTCACGTTCTGACCTGGTGAAACGAGTCAATATATCTTCCATCACCAGGTACTAGCAACTTAATCAATTGTAGATGATTTTTACCTCCATTTAAGTCGTAAAGGGTGATCGATTTACATACCATCCAATGCATGACACCGTTAAGCACTAGAGGAGGCGGCTGCTCCACGGGTAGATAGAAATACCCAGGGCTGAACAGTGTCGACTTAGCCCACATGGACAATCCTTTAAGAATAAGTTTATATATCCATATTAGTATCCCTCGGTCCACCACATATCGGTTGTTGACCACCCCGTAAAACTGTGTAATTCGGTACAAGTTCATTTGTATTCTCCTCGCAGACAAATCCAATGAATGTTCCTTCATATGTACGTTTAGTAGTAATCACAGGTGGCGGCAAAGGAACCAACTTTTTAGTTAGGGGATTCCAAATATGGTAAGTGTTGGAAGAGTGTTCACTGCATAAGATGTCCGTTTGAGGAAATGACGGACTTGCTCAATTTACTAGGCACCAACTAGATATTGTTGTAAACCCGGCACGCCATAAATCTTCTTACAAATATGTCGAGTAGCGTTAATTGGACGGAAGCTAGCAGAGGTGCTCCTCATAGATGATCTTTCCTTGTTCTGGCGTTGTAACTTCTAAGAAAGTAAGGGTCAATTATGATATTGTTCCATCTATTTGACACGCATCTGAATCTGAACACGGATTTCGGTTGCAATCGAACTAGTATTGACATTAATACGTCGTCGTTGCCCTAGAATTTCTCTGCTGCTACTGATTCCATGGTTGAAAGCTTGAAAGAAATCATCCGAATTATGTTGTGTACCTGATCAATTATGTTAAAACTCCAATTCTTACCAACAAAAACCAAAAGCCCAACATTGTTGGATATATGTAAGATCTATGCATGTAGATATCATAATAACTCATAATCCATGAAAAGGAACTGATATACATGCATGGAACAAAATTCTCCATCGAAAACATTGAATTTTTTTTATTTTTGGATCAATGGAAACGAAAGTAAGGTGTATTTCAGAAACTCTATATTTTTCTTTAAACTTTCTCTTTTCTTAATTTAGTAATTTTTTTAATTTTATTTTTATATTTTTTTCAAAAACGTTTCGAAAAATTTCAAATACTCAATTGACCGAAACATATATAAAAAATGAAACTTTAATCCATGTACATATGATGACAATTATAAAATTTTGGATTTTCTAATAACATTATTTTCACATTGACCACCTCTAACTTTGTCAGTGTCAAATATCATCCAATTACTTTCTAAAACATAAATGAATAGCAATTCATATTTATTAAGAACCTAAAAAATGCAATACGTGAATTCTATATTTATTTAGATAATACACACGTTTGATACCAAATTACTCCGGACTAACTTATTCCGGGTTTGGCCATGATAATTAAGCCGAATCGGTATTAGACCTCAATTACAATTTGCTTCATCTTAAGCAGATTCACTAATTTACCTGCGTAGAAAATTTAGAAATAGAATTGGGTCAGCTTCGGAGGGTGTGAACATACGCAATTTCACATCTTCAATAATTCATTTGATTTTCCTCTAAATACAAACAAATAATAAATCACTCTCAATAGATTTGAAAAAGAAATAAACGGAAAACCGTCTTTGATTTCCTTAACATATTTTACTACATTCAATTCAATGACAAAGTATATATTTAGTCACATAAAATTTTTAAATAAAGATATTTGTTACCAGATGTTATAACACCAAAATATAACACACAAAAAAAAAAAAAATAGAATAAAGAATCCATGGTGTTTTTGACAGACAATAATTTTTAGTCTTCGGAAATGCAAGAATGGTAAATAGATAACTTAATCAAATCAATTTTCCTTTTTTACTACTTCAAGAACAAACAAATAGTTTACATAGATTAAAGAAAAATAATAATCAACATATGTGTTCCATAATATAGGCACAACATAATATATATATATATATATATATATATATATATATATATATATATATATATATATATATATACTAGTTATCCGCATAACGCATTTCCACATGCATTAAATTTTTTAAGCACAAAAAATAAGGATTATTTTTGGGGGGAAATAAAAGTTAAATTTTATTTAAAAGATGTAAGGGGATAAATGAAGAATTTAAAAAATTACTGGTATATATGGATGGGTTTTGGCCCAGTCTCGTGGGTTTCGCGAGATCGGCCAAAACTCTTCCAAATGAGTTTTCGTCAAATCTATGAAACTCATCACATCAATTTAGAAACTCACACCCAAACTCTTAAAACCTATAAAACTTTGATTTGACACCTACCACCTATTTTTCCTTCCAAAACTCTATAAAAATATTGATTTGAAATCTACTACCTATTTTTTCCCCAAATCCTAAAATTCAAACCCAATTTAAGTGGGGTTTCAGCTTTTCAAAATCATAAAACCCAACATGCAAACCTAACTAAATGGAGTTTCAAAATTCAAAGGTTTTATTGAATCTACCCAAACCATTTTCTTAAAATCGGGACCCGCGAAATATAGCCAAAACCCTTCATAATAGGCCATACATAGTTAAGTTAATTTAAATATAAAGGGAAAAATAAGAATATCAAAAAATTGATGTAGCATGCTACATCATGACATGACTTCTCTTTTGTTATAGTACTAGTATATCATTTGCACGCGTCTCAGCAAGCTTTAATTTTCATCATGCGTTCCCGTATACATTAAACTTTTTAAGCATAAAAAAAGAATTCTTATATAGGAAAAAATGAAAATAAATTTTATTTAAATGAGATAAGTAAATAAATTAAAAAAATTAAAGATAATCAGATAAATTAATTAAAACACTAAAAACAAAATAAGAATACCAAAAAAATTGCTACAGTATATATATAAAGTAACGTTACTATTAAAAGAGAAAGTCGACCTGGCCCTAACCAAAAAACAATTACTAGTTATATCGATATAAGCTCCTGGCCCAATTATTTTTTCCTCCCCACAAGTACTAAGAGCACTTTTTCTATAATTGTTATTTCATTGGAAATCGGAAAAGCATTTTTTTTTTCTTTTTTGATAAATTTGGAAAGGACCTTTGACCAAAAAGGAAATGAAAAATGGAAGTTGCTCATATTAATACAAACTGAAGACATTTTTATACGAGTTTGAACGAATAATGGCTGAATTTGACACCAAAATATCATTCAAACACAAAATTATATTATACCAGTACAATTTGTTCTCTGTAAGGTGAAAATAGCCCCGTCCAATTATTAGATACTTTTTGATTTTATAGTTTTTATATACCTTAGTTGAAATTTAAGATTATTATTCCAAAAACTATATAAATGTGTTTCATTTTCAAAAATCCCGAGCTATGACGCTCCGCTATGCGCTATAGCCCCATAAGCCTTTTACGCATCACTGCGCTATACGCCTCTGACGACTATGATGTGTGCGCTTATACTTAAGATTTTGGGATTATAAGATGTGAAGAGGAAAAACTAATAAATTACTTACATAACAATTAATTCATATTTGTACATCAAATTTGGAGAAATCTCAAAGAGCATATGAAGATAAGTAGGGGGATTTCATGTAGGGATACAACCATTTAGTAGGATGGCCTCCATCGTCATAATGAAGTAACTCAATTGATTTTGTCACTAAGTTGTAAAGAAATACTCTTTCCCCCACCCTAATAACAACAACAATTGGACTGGATGCATATGGAATCAATCCTTCAAGCAAAATTGAATCTAAATGTCCATTCATTCCATCATTGTTTCCTAGCAATGGTATGGGAAGTTCTTTGAGCAGGGAATTGGCCGTGATTGTGTGCATCAATCTCCACTCGTCGGCAGGTATAGTGGTCGAGCGAATGTAACTTCCATCTTTATTCTTAGGAAGCATCCAAAATTGCATCCCATGATCAAAGTCTGTGACGACAAACCATAAAATATCGTCATGTTCTGACCTGGTGAAACTCGAGTCAATATATCTTCCACCGCCTGGTACTGGCAACTTAATCAACTGTAGATGATTTCCACCTCCATTTAAGTCGTAAAGGGCGATCGATTTGCACACCATCAAATGCATGACCCCATTCAACACAAAAGGAGGCGGTTGCTCCACAGGTAGATAGAAAATCCCAGTGCTGAACAGTGTCGACTTAGCCCACATGCCAGTCCTTGAAGAATAAGTTTCTAGATCCATAGTAGTATCCCTTGGTCCACCACATACCGGTTGTTGACCACCCCGTAAAACTGTGTAATTCGGTATAAGTTCTTTGGTATTCTCCTCGCAGACAAATCCAATGAATGTTCCTTCGTATGTGCGTTCAGTAAACTCGGGTGGCGGTAAAGAAACCGACTTTTGCTTTAGAGGGTTCCAAACATGGTAAGTGTTGGAAGAGTGTTCACCGCAGAGGATAAGCCCATTTGAGGAAATGATGAACTTGCCCAATTTACTCGGCACCAACTCTGTATTGTTATCAACCCGAAACGCCATAAATCTTCTTACAGATATGTCGGGTAGCGTTAATTGGAGGGACGCTAGCAGACTTGCTCCTCGTAGATGATCTTTTCTTTTTGTGGCGCTGTAACTTCTAAGAAAGTAAGGGCCAACTATGATATTGTTCCATCTATTTGATACGCACCTGAATCTGAACACGGATTTTGGTGGCAATCGAACTAGTATTGACATTAATACGTCGTCGTTGCCCTCTATTTTCTCTGCAGCTACTGTTTCCATGGTCGAAAGCTTTAAAGAAGACATCCAAATTTTGTTGTGTACCTGATCAATTATGTTAAAACTCCAATTCTTACCAACAAAAGCCAAAAGCCCACGACATTGTGGGAAATATGTGAGATCTACATGTAGATATCATAACAACTCATAATCGATGAAAGGAACTGATATATATGCATGGATCAAAATTTTAAATTTTTCCGTCGAAAACATTAAAAACTTTATGTTTTTGAATCAATGCAAACGAAAATAAGGTGTATTTTTTAACCTTTATATTTGTTTTGAAACTTTCTCTTTTTTTATTTTGAAAACATTTTTTATTTTTTTCCGAAACTTTTTGAAATTTTATCAATTTTCAACTGACCAAAACATACGTCAAAAACGAAAGTTTGATCCATGTATATATGATGACAATTATAAAATTTAGGTTTTCCAATAACATTAATTTCACATTGACCACCTCTAACTTATTTAATGTCAAGTATCATCAAATTACTTTCTAA
The DNA here is from genome assembly GCA_030819805.1 of Penstemon newberryi var. newberryi. Lineage (NCBI taxonomy): Eukaryota > Viridiplantae > Streptophyta > Magnoliopsida > Lamiales > Plantaginaceae > Penstemon > Penstemon newberryi. The sequence continues at coordinate 17,351,302 of JAUALY010000001.1, forward strand.
AATATAAATGACTACCAATTTATATTTATCAAGAACCAAAAAAAGTGTAATACCTGAGTTCTATATTTATTTAGATAATACACAAGTACCGTGCTAATGAAAAATATATAGAGGAAAATGATACCGTGCCGTGCCGTGCTGTGGTCCAAGAAAATATATAATGCGTATAAAAAATTTGTAATTCCAGCAAATTAAAGATGATGCTCCCCACTCATCTTATATTTCTCTATTTAAATATAAGTGATGATTAGAGTCTCTAACTGTATTTATTAGGGGCAGATAATCCACCTATTAAAATATTCATAATCAGAATCAGATGCCCTTACAAACCTTATATAATTGCCTATAAATTATAGTAATTATTAAAAGGATATTGATTGCGATGTTGTTTTTGTTATATAATCTTACCGGAGTTTATCAAGTGCTTCCGGATTTTGAATTTTATTCCTCAAACTCCATAATTATTTACTATTATTTGCTCCGGTCAATCCATACCAAATTTAAAATAACTAATTAATAAAATTGTACTACCTAATAAAGAATCTAATTATCCCTTTATCCCAAAATGTTTACTCCATTAACTACATTGCAAATTTAAACATTTAAATCTTTTCAGTAACTTATCAAATAGATTTTTTACATTTATAGCATTTAAAACTTTTTAAATATTAATATATATGATGTTATATAATGTTATCACATTATTGTTGAAATAAATTAATTAGACTATTTATTATAATTTTTTAAAATTTGGTCAAGTTGGTTAGTCACACTTACCATGAGAATAAAAATATTGGAACAAATGGAGTATTATTTCAAAGCTTAAAATGCAATAATTTTATAAAATTCAACTTAGAGAATAAAAAAATTGAGACAGAGGGAGTTTTATTTTTGAAAGCTTTAAACGTAATAAATATATAAAATTCAACTTGATAATTCACCAAAAAAATTAAAAGAATTGACTTCACATTGTACCAAAACAGGCTTAGTAGTTCATAAGTTTATGTAACACCAAAGTGTAGTAGAGAATCCTCCCTCATTTTTCAATTAAAAGATACTTACCAATTATCATTTCTAGTTCTAATGGTCTCTTAATTAAAAGATGGTTATTAATTAAATTTATTAATTCTAATTACAGTGAAAAAGTAAATGAATTCAATAACTTTCCTAGTTCTGCTACTACGGTAAGGTGGTCATAATTGTTCGGGTTAATCACATGACCAGGTCATCTTCGAAAAATCATAATTGTACGGATCTCCCCTTGTCGTTTGCAAAACTTTACAAAATCTTAATGTGGACTAACGGAGATGGCGAAATGAGTGAAATTACCTTCATGTCCTCGCCAATTTTAATTACTCCGACATCCCGTGAGATTTGCAAAACCTTACACGAATTCATATTTGCATATTAGTCCCTAAACTTTAATAAAATCCTATATATAAATAAAAAACCTAACCCCACCCAAATTTATAATACATAAAAAAGAAAAAAAAATGTTTATTAATTATTCAAAATAAAATCAAATTTTTTATATTACATAAAAAAGAAAAATAATATATTATATCTGTATTTTATGGTAAAATTTTATTGGGTATCTTAATTTTTTTGAAAAATTCATCAGTTTAATTAATGGAAAACACTACGTAGATAGTTATTTTATTAAATGGGTATTTGAATGAGTATTTTTAAATTTTGTAAAAAATATTTATTAATTATCAATTATTATTATTTTTGCATTTTTATGATGTCTATTAATTTATTATGGTAAAATTTAATTGGGTATCTTAATGTTTTTAAAAATTCATCAGTTTATTTAATTGAAAACACTAAGTAGATAATTATTTTATTAAATGGGTATTTGAATGAGTATTTTTAAATTTTTGTAAAAAATATTTATTAATTATTAATTTTGAAATTTAGTTTATTTAATTGAAAAAATATTTACAAATTGGGGGTTTTTTGCAGGGTTTTTGAAAACACAAGGAAGTTTGGCGCAATAAATTTTTTACAGGAAAGTTTCTTGCAGGTTTAGCATAACACAGGGGAGTATCTTGCATTTTCCCCCTTCGTGAGGCTGAAAATCCTTCTTTTCCCAAAATAGTTGGTTACGGCTGAACCAAATCCACCAATAGAGGATTGCTATGAACCCAAACTCCTTAGAATCACACTTTGAACTTATTTCTTCGAACCAAGATTCGGCATCTGATGCGCTACTGTTATAAACAGCGTACGGCAACCCAGAGACAGCCCAAATCAATCTTGCATACGGGCAATCGCATAGAGCGTGTAAGATGGATTTTGTCCTGAAATACAGTGGGAACAAGTTTCATCGTCTATAAGATGTCTTCTATTGGGTTTTAGAGTTGAAGAATGTGGATTTGAGTTGGAGAGTATTTAAGAAAACTCACCGGTGAAGAATTTCAAAGTCCACGAGTACGAAGTTAATACCAAAGAATTTGAAATTGGAGTATAAAATAAAAATGATATGAAGGAGTTTTATGAATTTGCCACTCCTCACTTATTACATTACTTAATTTTGCAATGAAATCATCCAATATTTATTTGCTAGTCTAGTAGTATATGGGATATGATTAATCTTGTTCTTCTGCTATATGGTTTCTCATTTCATGCTCATTTTACTTTCTTTTGGCTTCTATTTGTACTCGACTTCAGCATAAATATGTATATGTGTGCACTAGTAGTCAATAGCGCAAATAGTGTGCATTAAAGAGCGCTATTCGCTATAGTCAACCACTATTTAATTAGTGCGTGTCATGTGCTCTATCGCGCTGCAGCGCACTAAGCGAGACAACAAATTAAGCGCGCTTTGGTTTTCCGGCCTTCAATAGGCAGAAATAAAAACGTTTTGTTTTTTTCAAACTAAGATGTTTTGGTTTATAGTTTATATATCTTAGTTGAAATTTATGATTATTATTTCAAAAAATATATAAAATGTTCTTCATTTCAAAAAAGGCCGAGCTATGGCGCTCCGCTATGCGCTATAACCCCATAAGCCTTTTGCACATCGTTGCGCTACACGCCTCTGACTACTATGATATGTGCGCTTATACTTAAGATTTTGAAATTATCAGAGGTGAAGAGAAAAATGAATAATTATTTACATAACAATTAATTCATAGTTGTGTATCAAATATGAAGAAATCTCAAAGAGCATATGAAGATAAGTAAAGGGATTCTATGTAGGGATACCACCATTTAGTAGGATGGCCGTCATCATCATAATGAAGTAACTCAATTGATTTTGTGTCTAAGGTGTAAAGAAATACTCTTTTCCCGCCCTGATAACAACAACAATTGAACTACATGCATATGGAATCAATCCCTCAAGCCAAACTGAATCTAAATCATGTTTATTCGTTCCATCATTGATTTCTAGAATTAATGGAATGCCAAGTTCTTTGAGCAAGAAGCACCCGTGACAGTCTGCATCAATCTCCACTCGTCAACAGGTATAGTGGTCGAGCGCATGTAACTTCCATCTTTATTCTTATGATGCATCCAAATATGCATCACATGATCAAAGTTTGTGACGACAAACCATAAGACATCGTCACGTACTGACCTTGTGAAACTCGAGTCAATATATCTTCCATCGCCTGGTACTGGAAAATTAATCAACTGTAGATGATTTCCATCTCCATTTAAGTCGTAAAGGGCGATCGATTTACATATCATCAAATGCATGACACCATTAAACAGTAAAGGCGGCGGCTGCTGCACGGGTAGATAGAAAAACCCAGTGCAAAACAATGTCGACTTAGCCCACATGTTAGTCCTTGAAGAATAAGTTTCTATATCCATAGTAGTATCCCTCGGTCCACCACATACTGGTTGTTGACCATCCCGTAAAACTGTGTAATTCGGTACAAGTTCATTTGTATTCTCCTCGTAGACAGATCCAATGAATGTTCCTTCGTATGTACATCTATAGTAATCTCAGGTGGCGGCACAGAAGTCGACTTTTTCGTTAAGGGATTTCAAACATGGTAAGTGTTGGAAGAGTTTTCACCGTAGAGGATAAGCCCGTTTGAGGATTTATGAACTTGCCCAATTTACTCAGCACAAACTCGATATTTTTGTCAACCCGGCACACCATAAATATTCTTACAGATATGTCTGGGGTAGAGTTTATTGGAGGGACGCTAGCAGACGTGCTCCTCGTAGATGATATTTTCTTGTTGTGGCGCTATAACTTCTAAGAAAGTAAGGGCCAAATATGATATTGTTCCATCTATTTGACACGCACCTGAATCTGAACAGGGATTTTGGTTGCAATCGAACTAGTATTGACATTAATACGTCGTCGTTGCCCTCTACTTTCTCTGCAGCTACTGATTCCATGGTTGAAAGCTTGAAAGAAAACATCCGAATTATTTTGTGTACCTGATCAATTATGTTAAAAACTCCAATCCTTACCAACAAAAGCCCACTACATTGTGGGATATATGTGAGACCTATGCATGTAGATATCATAACAACTCATAATCCATTAAATGAACTGATATACATGCATCGATCAAAATTTTCATCTTCTCCATCGAAAACATAGAAAAGTTTCTATTTTTGAATCAATGGAAATGAAAATAAGGTGTATTTCCGAAACTCTGTATTTTTCTTTACACTTTCTCTTTTTCTTAATTTAGTAACTTTTTTATTTCTTTTTCAAAAACGTTTCGAAAAATTTCCAATACTCAACTGACCGAAACATACATCAAAATCGAAAGTTTGATCCATGTATATATGATGACAATTATAAAATTTTAGGTTTTCGAATAACATTATTTCCACATTTACCAACTTTGTCAGTGTCAAGTATCATCAAATTACTTTCAAAAACATAAATAAATACCAATATATATTTATTAAGAACCAAAAAAATGCAATACGCGGGTTCTATATTTATTTAGATAATACACACGTTTGGTACCAAGTTATTCCGAACTAACTTATTCCGGGTTTGGCCATGATAATAAAGCCGAACCGGTATCAGACCTCAATTAAAATTTTCCTCATCTTAAGCAGATTCACTAATTTACCCGTGTAGAAAATTTTGAAATAGAATTGGTCAGTGTCGGAGGGTGTGAACATTCGGAATTTCACATCTTAAATAATTCATTTGATTTTCTTCTAAATACATATAAATAATAAATCACTCTCAATAGATTTGAAAAAGAATAAAAATGGAAAAGTTCTTTAATTTCCTTGACATATTACCGACTTTAGCTCTACTGTTTGATTTGGTACTTTTTGCTTCAACTTTTGAATATCATTGTAAATTGTAAAATTAGAACTTTTTCTCAAAATTGTTCACAATAAAATAAGATAATCATGTGAGAACGATGATAAAAAAAATGTATTTATTTATTTTGTGTAACAATTGAAGTAGGGAACAAAAAAATTCGGCCAATGTTCCCGAATCGTAACTTGCCTTTATCTAATCGAACAAAATAAAACCGGCTTGTCCGTTCACCTACCAAATTTATAAAATTAAATTAAATTATGTAAATATTATAAGTAAAATATCAAAATTGGTCCGGACGTAGTCTTATTCGGGTCAATTTTGAAATTTGACAACTATGTGGACTAAAACCGTCACAAAATTTGGAGATGTGGGGCTATTTTGGTAACCTGAAATGTTATGGGGTAAAATGGTAAGTCAATAGAAGTAGGGGCATCAACATTGCAATAAGACTTAAATGCCACGTCACCACTTAACGGTGATTTTTAACGGCAGTACCAAATGTGTCACAATTTGTTAAAACAGTGTACCAAATGTATTGGACACAAAAAGCGGTGTACCAAAATTGGGAATTGACCTAAAGTACGGTATCAAAAGTGCAGTTCTCTCTACCACCTATTTTTTCCCAAATCCCAACATCCAAACCCAATACAACTAGGGTTTCAGGTTATCAAAACCACAAAGCCCAACATCCAAAATCTAAATAAATGGGATTTCAAAGGTTTCACTAAAAACACCCAAACCATTTTTTTGAAACCGAGTCAAAACCCTTCCAAATAAGCCCTATACATAGTTAAGTTAATTTAAGTATTATGGGCAAAGTAGGAATATCAAAAACTTGATGTATCATGCTACACCATGACATGACTTCTCTTTTTTATTGTACTAATATATTCTCTGCACGCGTCTCCGCGAACTTTAATTCCTCATCACGCGTTTCCGCATGCATTTAACCTTTTTAGCTCAAAAAATAAGAATTTCTTTATAGAAAAAAAATAAAAGTAAATTTTATTTAAATGAGATAAGTAAATAAGATAAAAAATTAAAAAAATTTAATAAATAAATTAACTAAAGCACTAAGAGCTAAATAAGAATACCAAAAAACTTGCTACATTAACGTGACTTACTCTTTTAATAGTATAGATATGTATATATGTACACATATTCGATATAAGCTCCTGGCCCAATTTCATTTTCCTCCCCCGGCCCAGTATTAAGAGCACTTTTTCTTTAATTGTTATTTGATTGGAAATTGGAAAATGATTTTTTTTTTCTTTTTTGATAAATTTGGAAATGACCCTTGGTCAAAACGGAAAAATGAAATGAAAAATGGAAGTTGCTCCTATTAATACATACTGAAGACACGTTTTTGTATGAGTTTGAAAAAACTAGTGGCTAAATTTAACACCAAAATATCGTTCAAACACAAAAATATATCGGTTTGTAATATATGTTCTTTACATGTAGAGGTGAAAATAGCCCCATCCAATTATTAGGTATTTTCTGCCCAATTGCAAATACCCTTTGCAGAGTTGAAAATGATGACATAACGACCGTTAAAAAAAGGAAATGTTTTGAGTGTCCGTGATATTAATTATATCTTTTCAGAAAGTATGATACTAAATGTACAAAGTAAGTAAATCTTTGATATAAAAAGTGCAATTCTCTCAAAGATTGAGACATAATTACTTGCGAATTTCATATAATTTAGGTATCCTCAAATATTGAAAACCTGAGTTTTAGATACTCTTGTATGTGAATAGGTATACATGTTAGCTTAACATTACTAGAAAAAATCCAAATTTTGATCGAAATATTTTGACCAAAATAAAATCGATCAAAATAATCATTAAAATTTCAAATGTTTTCAATTTAGTCGAAATAATTTGTCCATCGGTTTGAAATTTAAAAAAATTCGACTGATCTTTGATCATTCGAAATAATTAAAAAAAATTAGACTGAGTCAAAACTCAGTCAATTGAAGAGGTACCCCATCTACTGTGATCTTCAAAATGAAACTAGGTTCTAAAACTTCTCACACTCTGTCCAAATACTTGTGTAGTCTGAAAGTACAACTTTTTTAGGTTATGTTTCATCATCATAAAAAATAATCATGTGCTTCTTTGTTGTGGAATAGAAACCCTTAACAGTGCCTGCGTAGAACACTTTGTCCATTGGCCATCAAGCTTATATTCTTGAATTAACTAATTTCTCCCCATATTAAACAATGGGCTTTCCGGGCTTCTTTCCTTTTTCTTGAGACAAATTGTTCCGTTTCTTGGTTTTGGTAGGTTTAGACGCAGAGCGATCCACATCACTTTCTAACTTTTGTTCCTGAAAATGTTAATAATGTTCTTCATTTATACAAAATTCTCATAATCTTTCAAAAATTAATGTGGTATAAGAATTTAACAACTACTAATGTCATAGTAGTCAATAACGCAAATAGCGTGCGCTATTCGCTATATAGCAGGTGTATTGCGTCATTGCGGCCTGCACAACTGCTATTCAATTAGAGCGCACCATGTGGAGCTATCACGCTATTGTGCACTAAGCGAGGCAAAAATTTAAGAGCAATTTAGTTTTCCGGCATTCAAAAGGAAGAAATCAAAAACATTTTATTTTTTTTTTGAAAAAAAAAACCGTGATCTAGCTCTAGCCCAGTTTTAAATTTAAACTTTTTTTTATTTTTTATTTTTAGCAAATGTAAAAAAAAATGCTCCCTTTCCTCTGCACCTCTTACATCACCTCCACTTTCGGCGATAGCAATGAATCTAAACTATCTAGTTCTAGTGAAAAATCTAAAGATGGGGAGTCCAGTGACGATGAGATTGATGATTAATGTAGGATTTATTGTTTATATTCCATATTGTTGGGTTAACTATTTATTGATTGTTCTAAATTTCTAGTACTTTAACTATTAGGTTATTTGCTTGTTTTTGGATATTTAGGACTTATTTTAAAATTAATGAATTAAGATGTTTTTATGATTATTATTCCCAAGATTAAATGGTGGTATCCCTACATGGAATCCCTTTACTTATCTTCATATGCTCTTTGAGATTTCTTCATATTTGATACACAACTATGAATTAATTGTTATGTAAATAATTATATATTTTTTCTCTTCACCTCTAATAATTTCAAAATCTTAAGTTTAAGCGCACACGTCATAGTAGTCAGAGGCGTATAGCGCAGCGATACGCAAAAGGCTTATGGGGTTATAGCGCATACCGGCGCACCATAGCTCGGTCTTTTTTGAACTGAAGAACATTTTATATATTTTTTGAAATAATAATCATAAATCTCAACTAAGATATATAAAAACTATAAAACTAAAACATCTTAGCTTGAAAAGAACAAAACGTTTTTTATTTCTGCCTAATGAAGGCAGGAAAATCAAAGCGCGCTTAATTTGTCGCCTCGTTTAGTACATCGTAGCGCGATAGCGCCACATGTGCCTATTGAAGGCAGGAAAACCAAAGCGCGCTTAATTTGTCGCCTCAATTAGTGCACTGTAGAGCGATAGTGCGACATGGCACGCGCTAATTAAATAATGGTTGCGTAGGGCGCAACGACGCGATACAATTGGGCTATAGCGAATAGCGCAATTTAGCGCACGCTATTTACGCTATTGACTACTATGGCACACATATAGATATTTATGCTGAAGTCTGAGTGCACATAGAAGCCAAAAGAAAGTAGTAGAATGAGCATGAAATGAGAAACCATATAGCAAAAGAACAAGATTAATCATATACCAAATATACTATCAGACTAGCAAGTAAATATTGGATGATTTCGAATATACTATCAGGCTAGCAAGTAAATATTGGATGATTTCATTGCAAAATTAAGTAACGTAATAAGTGAGGAGTGGCAAATTCATAAATACTCCTTCATATAATTTTGATTTTATACTCCGATTTCAAATTCTTTGGTATTAACTTTGTACTCGTGGACTTTGAAATTATTTTTTCTTAAATACTCTCCAACTCAAATCCACATCCTTCAACTCTAAAACCCAATTGTCATAGGGCTGCAGGCTAATTAATCATCGCAATTAGTATTTTTTTTTGGTGAGATGGCAATTAGTAATTTACAGTCGTGTTTAAAGCCAAAAGAGAAGTTCAGGAAAAAATCAACTACTTTATAGTATTATTTTACTATAATTATATTCAACCACTTATTGATGTAGTCAATGAAAATAAGAACAAAACCATAATAACAATTTTGCTGAGTTTGGATTAAGTATACTATACAATCCATAAATTGTTTATATTAATTCAACCAAGAGAAACTCGCGGTAGATGGGGTACCTCTTCAATTGACTGAGTTTTGACTCGGTCGAATTTTTTTTAATTATTTCGATCGATCGATCGAAATTTTGGAACCGTTGATATTTTGACCGATTAAATATCGATAGAAATTATTTAATTTGTTTTAAATTTTCAACAGATGGACAAATTATTTCGACTGAATTGAAATCGGTCGAAATTTTGATGATTATTTTGATCGATTTTATTCCGGTCAAAATATTTCGATTGAAAATTTGGACTTTTTCTAGTAGTGTTAAGCTAACTTGTATACCTGTTCACAAAAAAGAATATTTAAAACTCAGGTTTTAAATCTTTGAGGATACCTAGATTTTACAAAATTCGGAACTAATTATGTCTCAATCTTTGAGAGAATTTCACTTTTATATCAAAAATTTACCTACTTTATACATTTAGTACCATACTTTCTAAAAAGACACGTTTAATATCACGAACACTCGACACATTTTCTTTCTTCATTGGGGTTATGTCAACATTTTTACCTCTGTAGAGGTTATTTATAATTGGGCAGAAAATACCTAAGAATTTGGGGTATTTTTGGTCTTAAATTCAACCACTAGTTCCTTCAAACAATCAAACTCGTACAAAAACATGTCTTCAGTTTGTATTTTGAGCAACTTTCATTTTTCATTTCCTTTTTCCTTTTTTGTCAAGGGTCCTTTCCAAATTTATCAAAAAAGAAAAAAAAAATCCTTTTCCAATTTTCAATCAAAGAAAAAGTGCTCTTAGTACTGGCTAGAGAGAAAAATTATTTGGGCCAGGAACTTATATCGATATAACCAGTAAAAAAAAAATTGGTATGGGATATAACCAGTAATATGTGTACACATATATCTATAGTTCTATAAGATTAAAAAAGAAGTCACGCTATTATGTAGTAATTATTTTGGTATTCCTAATTTGGCCTTAGTGCTTAATTAATTTAATTATTTAACTTTTTAACTTATTTACATATCTCATTTTAAAAAAACAGGCTTAAACATAAACAAAAATGCTATTCAAAATCCATATTTAACCCATAATTTTAATAATTTCAATTTTTTTCATAATTTTTGTAAAATTTAATTACAAGGATAAATAAATAAATTACGGTTAATCTGTGAAAAAAACTTCAACATAAATTTATAGACATTATAAAAATTCTAAAATATTAATAATTAATAATAAATAAATAATTTTTACAAAATATAAAAATACTCATTCAAATACCCATTTAATCAAATAATTATTTACATAGTACTTTCAATTAATTAAACTGATTGGTTTTTCAAATAAAATAAGATAACCAATTTTTTTAGTTTTAGACTTAATTATTAATATTTTCAAACAAACATGATTTCTACTTTCAGAAATAAATTTTTCATCCATTAATTTTCTCAAACTATTCTCTTTAAAGCCAAACAAACAACAATTTTCTTATCTCTAAACAGAACCTATACAAACTCTACTTTGATTTGACATAAAGTAACCTATCTCTTACACAATTTATCTCACATAACAAACATGATTTGACATAAAGTCTTACACATCTTACACCTACAACCCAATTCTTCCAAAAAAATCTACACCTACTTTATTTCTCAAACCACTCTCTCAAAACCCAAACAAACAACATTACGCAAATCGAAATTATTTCACAAACCTCCACTACTCTCCCAAACTACTTTCCCAAACGCCAAACAAACAGGCCCTATGCAATTATGATTTTTCGAAGATGACCTGGTCATGTGATTAACCCTAACAATTATGACCACCTTACCATAGTAGCAGAACTAGGAAAGTTAATGAATTTATTTACTTTCTCACTCCAATTAAAATTACTAAATTTAGTTAATAACCATTTTAGATTAAGAGACCATTAGAACTAGAAAAGATAATTAGTAAGCATCTTTTAATTGAAAAATAGGGAGGATCCTCTATTATACTTCGGTGTTACATATAGATCCATTTTCAAGTGTATGTTTGGACTCACACAAAATTTATATAAGCTAGAGATTTTTTTTTTTTTTTTGAGAAACCCAGCAGGGTAGAATCACTAATGATTAAAATCGTTGATAACAAGATCATGAATAAAACTCGGGAAAACAACAGTGGAAGGGGAAATGCTAAAAGCTACTTTGGATAAAGCATGAGCTACTGAATTATTTTCCCTAAACACGTAGGAACACACAAAAAAATCTAAGTTACTAGCTAAAGCCTTAATGCTCTCAAAAAAGTGCCCCAAGGGATGAAATCTATTGTACGATTCAACTCCTAGTATTCCACTAACAACGGATTTACAATCCCCTTCGAGTATGATATGCCTCCAACCTCTAGCTATTCCAAGTTCCAAACTACGTACCATTGCCGCTGTTTCTGCTGCCTCTGGTTCGAGCAAAAAATCGCATTTTTCTGAACGCCAATCCAAACACATACCTAGATGATTGCGGGAGATGAGACCAATTGTTGTTGTCAAAACAATTTTAATTAAATTCCTAATTGGCTCTCCCAAATAATAAGTTATGACTCTTGAGTTATGTTTTCCTTTTCTCTTAATTAATGCATTCTCTCTCCCTCACTCTCTCTCACACAATAACACAAACAAAAACAATTCATCTTTTTATACTACAACACACGATATAGTCAGTTTTGCAAATATGGTTAGAATCAACTCACTATTTTTTTTTAAAATTGATCCAATCAACGTATTGATTCAATATAACAGTTAAATCAACTCATAAAATTTTTCATTCCCTCAACCTTTACAAACAAACAAAGCAGCGACAAACTTGAAACCATTAAATGCATTATGAAATTTCTTTTTACTATTGAATATCAATTTAATGGCATAAATTGTTATAAGAAAATGATAATTTAATGGATGAGGGGATACATATTTGGGTAATAAAATGAATAACGAGAAAGAGATAAGGAATAAGGCAGGAGAAGATGTGTGTGTCTTTACCTCTCTTGTCTTTGTTACTATAATTATTAAGGATTAATTGGAAATATTAAGAAAATTATTTTGACAGCAACAATATGAGCTCTGACAATATTGCTAGCCATTTAAACAAGTACACTTTCAATATCTATGTATGTGTGACACAAACATGTAACACCAAAATGTGGTAGAGGATCCTCCGCCGTTGAGAGGCTCTAGCTAATCATTTTTTAGACAAAGTTGATATGAGAAAAAAAAATTAAAAACACGATTCATTTTTCAATCTTTTCAGACATCATTTCTTATTATCAACATTTTCTTTTTTTTATATATAATTTTATTATCAACAAGTTGATTTTCTTGAATTTCTTATATTACTTTATGAGTGCTTGCTGGGAAGAAGGATTTATAATAAATTAAAAGTATTAAAATTTGAAAATAACAAATAGCATAAACTTATGAACTACTAAGCCTGTTTTTGTATAATGTGAAGTTAATTCTTTTAATTTTTTAGGTGATTTATCAAGTTGAATTATACATTTATTGCGTTTAAAGCTTTTAAATAATACCCCCTATGTCCCAATGTTTTTATTCCCGAAGTTGAATTTTATAAATTTATTGCGTTTTAAGCTTTCAAATAATACTCCCTTTGTCCCAATGTTTTTATTCTCAAGCGTACTAAGCGAGGCGACAAATTAAGTAAGCTTTGGTTTTCCTATATTCAGTAGGCAGAAATAAAAAGCTTTTTTTTTTTTAAAATTAAGATGTTTTGGTTTTATAGTTTTTATATACCTTAGTTGAAATTTATGATTATTATTCCAAAAAATATAGAAAATGTGCCTTATTTTCAAAAGAACAAGCTATGGCGCTCCACTATGCGCTAAAGCCCCATAAGCCTTTTGTGCATCGCTGCGCTATATGCATCTAACTACTATAATGTTTGTGTTTATACTTACAATTCTAGGATTAAATAAGAATTAATACATGTTTGTGCATCAAATATGAAGAAATCTCAAAGATCATATGAAGATAAGTAAAGGGATTCCATGTAGGGATACCACCATTTAGTAGGATGGCCGCCATCATCTTAATGAAGTAACTAAATTGATGTTGTCTCTAAGTTGTAAAGAAATACTTTTTCTCCACCCTGATAACGACAATAATTGAACTACATGCACTTGAAATCAATCCCTCAAGCCAAATTGAATCTAAATGTCCATTCATTCCGTCATTGTTTTCTAGCATGAATGGTATGACAAGTTCTTTGAGCAGGGAATCAGCCGTGATTGTGTGCATCAATCTCCACTCGTCGGCATGTATAGTGGTCGAGCGCATGTAACTTCCATATTTATTCTTGGGAAGCATCCAAAATTGCATCCCATGATCAAAGTTTGTGACGACAAACCATAAGACATCGTCACGTTCTGACTTGGTGAAACTCGAGTCAATATATCTTAAATCGCCTTGGACTGTCAACTTAATCAATTGTAGATGATTTTCACCTCCATTTAAGTCAAAACGGGCGATCGATTTACATACTATTAAATGCATGACACTATTAAACATTAAAGGAGGTGGCTGCTACATGGGTAGATAGAAAAACCCAGTGCTGAACAGTGTCGACCTAGCCCACATGCCAGTCCTTGAAGAATAAGTTTCTATATCCATAGTAGTATCCCTCGGTCCACCACTTACTGATTGTTGACCACCCTGTAAAATTGTGTAATTCGGTACAAGTTCATTTGTATTCTCCTACCGAATTCCAAAGCCCATGAGTACAAATATCTAAGAATTTGAAATTTGAGTATAAAATCATCCAATTTTTAGTTAATAGTATGGTAGTATATTTGAGATATGATTAATCTTGATATTTTTCTATATGGTTTCTCATTTCATGCTCATTCTACTTTGTTTGGCTTCTATTTGTACTCGACTGTAGCATAAATATGTATATGCGTGCCATAGTAGTCAATAACGAATATAGCATGCGCTAAACTGCGTTATTCGCTATAGCCCAAGTATATCACGTCGCTGCGCTCTGCGCAGCCACTATCCAATTAGCCAGCGCCATGTGGCGCTATCGCACACTAAGCGAGGCAACAAATTAAGCGCGCCTTGGATTTCCCGCCTTCAATAGGTAGAAATAAAAAAGAAAACGTTTTTTTTTTTTTTTTAAACTAAGATGTTTTGGGTTTATAGTTTTTATATACCTTAGTTGAAATTAATTATTATTATTCCAAAAAATATATAAAGTGTGCTTCATTTTCAAAAAGACCGAGCTATAGCGATCCGCTATGCGCTATAGCCCCATAAGCCTTTTGCGCATCACTGCGCTATACGCCTCTGACTACTATGATGTGTGCGCTTATACTTAAGATTTTGGGATTATCAGATGTGAAGAGGAAAAACGAACAATTACTTACATAACAATTATTCATAGTTGTGCATCAAATTTGAAGGAATCTCAAAGAGCATATTTTAAAGACAAGTAAAGGGATTCCATGTAGGGATATCACCATTTAGTAGGATGTCCACCATCATCATAATGAAGTAACTTTTGTCTCTAAGTTGTAAAGAAATACTCTTTCCCCCGCCCTGATAACAACAACAATTGGACTGCATGCATATAGAATCAATCCCTCAAGCCAAACTGAATCTAAATGTCCATGCGTTCCGTCATTGTTTTCTAGGATTAATGGCATGGCAAGTTTCGTGATCGTGTGCATCAATCTCCACTCGTCGGCATGTATAGTGGTAGAGCGCATGTAACTTCCATCTTTATTCTTGGGAAGCATCCAAAATTGCATCACATGATCAAAGTCTGTGACGACAAACCATAAGACATCGTCCTGTTCTGACCTCGTGCAACTCGAGTCAATATATCTTCCATCACCAGGTACTGGCAACTTAATCAATTGTAGATGATTTTCACCTCCATTTAAGTCGTAAAGGTAGATCGATTTACATACCATCCAATGCATGACACCATTAAGTACTAAAGGAGGCGGCTGTTCCACGGGTAGATAGAAATACCCAGGGCTGAAAAGTGTCGACTAAGCCCACATGGACAATCCTTTTAAGAATAAGTTTATATATCCATATTAGTATCCCTCGGTCCACCACATATCGGTTTTTGACCACCATGTAAAACTGTGTAATTCGGTACAAGTTCATTTGTATTCTCCCGTAGACGAATCCAATGAATGTTCCTTCGTATGTTCATTAGTAATCACGGGTGGCAGCAAAGAAATCGACTTTTTCTCTAGGGGATTACAAATATGGTAAGTGTTGGAAGAGTGTTCACCGCAGAGGATAAGTCCGCTTGAGGAAATGATGAACTTGCCCAATACTAGGCACCAACTAGATATTGTTGTAAACCCGGCACACCATAAATCTTCTTACAGATATGTCGGGTAGCGTTAATCGGACGGACGCTAGCAGACGTGCTCCTCGTAGATGATTTTTTCTTGTTGTGGCCCTGTAACTTCTAAGAAAGTAGGGGTCAATTATGATATTGTTCCATCAATTTGACACGCACCTGAATCTGAACACGGATTTCGGTGGTGGTAATTGAACTAGTATTGACATTAATACATCGTCGTTGCCATATACTTTCTCTGCAGCTACTGATTCCATGGTTGAAAGCTTAAAAGAAAACATCTGAATTATGTTAAAACTCCAATCCTCACCAACAAAAACCAAAAGCCCAACATTGTGGGATATATGTGAGATCTATGCATGTAGATATCATAACATCTCATAATCCATGAAAAGGAACTGATCAACATGCATGGATCAAAATTCTCCGTCGAAATTATTGAAAAGTTTATGTTTTTTGGTTCAATGGAAACGAAAATAAGGTGTATTTCCGAAAATCTATATTTGTCTTTAAACTTTCTCTTTTCTTAATTTAGTAACTTTTTTTTTATTTTATTTATTTTATTTTTCAAAAACGTTTCGAAAAATCTCCAATACTCAATTGATCGAAACATACATAAAAAATTAACTTTCATCCATGTATATATGATGACAATTATAAAATATTGGGTTTTCTAATAACATTATTTTCACATTGACCACCTCTAACTTTGTCAATGTAAGATATCATCAAATTACTTTCTAAAACATAAATGAATCTTTATATTGCAATTTTAAAATTTTGGAGTTGTGAGTCATGTGACCAAGAGATCCATATGAATATAATCAAAAAAAAATTATTCGACTTGATGATGTTAAAATCTATTGATGATGAGTTTTTAGTATTTATTGTATCAAACCTGAATATTATTTGAATGACACTTATGATATAGATGAGATGGACTTATTATCTGAGTTGAGAGTCTTGAGTGTATTTTACCAAAAGAACTAAAAAACTTAAATTATTTGCAAACTATATAATGCTGGTTTCTCAAATAGATGGATTGCTTATAGAATATTGATAAGTATTCTCGTTACAGTTGCAGCTGTAGAGATAACATTTTTGAAGCTGTAGTTGATTAAGTCTTACCTCTGATCAACCATTGTCACAAAATAAATCGAATCGGTTAGCCATATTGTTGATTGAAAAATATTTGTTATGCAAGTGTAATTAGTGATTTTGCTTTAAAATATGCTAGGAGAGTAATATTTAAGTAATATTTTACTAAGATTTTATGTGTTTATGCCCCATTCACATATGTAATCATTTTCTTATTAAATAGAAGTGTGTCTCGTATTACCGATATTTTTTAAAAAGCGAGATTATATTTTATTCATATTATTATTGTTTCTTATTTTTCTAATTAATAGTTTTATTTTAAGTTTAATGCGTTGTTTTACAAAAATTTTAATAATTATTAACATAATTTAGTTGCACATGAAAACTTAAGGGCCACAAATTTAAAGTTGGCTCAGGGCCACCAAAAACTCAGGGTCGGCCATGCTTCTCTTTTTTATAGTACTAGTATATCATTTGCACGCGTCTCCGCGAGATTTAATTTTTATCACGCGTTCCCGCATGCATTAATTTTTTTAAGCATAAAAAAAAAAAATTTATAGGAAAAAATAAAAGTAAATTTTATTTAAATGAGATAAGTAAATAAGTTAAAAAAAATAAAAATAATTAGATAAATTAATTAAAACACTAAGAACAAAATAAGAATACCAAAAAAAATTGCTACATTAACGTGACTTTCTCTTTTAATAGTATATATATATATATATATATATATATATATATATATATATATATATATATATATATTTATATTTACACTTATTACTGGTTATATCCCTAACCAAAAAACAATTATTGGTTATATCGATATAAGTTCCTGGCCCAATTATTTTTTTCACCCCACAAGTACTAAAAGCACTTTCTCTCTAATTGTTATTTGATTGGAAATTATAAAAGGATTTTTTTTTCTTTTTTGATAAATTTGGAAAGGACCCTTGACCAAAAAGGAAATGAAAAATGGAAGTTGCTCGTGTTAATACAAACTGAAGACACGTTTTTGTACGAGTTTGAGAGAAATAGTGGCTGAATTTAACACAAAAATATCGTTCAAACACAAAAATATATTATACCAGTAATATTTGTTCTCTGTAAGGTGAAAATAGCCCTGTCCAATTATTAGATATTTTATGTCCAATTGCAAATACCCTCTGTAGAGGTGAAAATGATGACATAACGGCCGACGAAGAAAGGAAATGTGTCGAGTGTCCATGATATTAAATGTATCTTTTCAGAAAGTAAGGTACAAAATGTATGAAGTAGGTAAATATTTGATATAAAAAGTGCAATTCTCTCAAAGATAGAGACATAATTAGTTTCGAATTTTATACAATTTAGGTAACCTATAATATTGAAAACCTGAGTTTTAAATACTCTTGTTTGTGAATAGGTATACAAGTAGCTTAACAATACTAGAAAAAATCCAAATTTCGATCGAAATATTTTGACCGAAATAAAATCGATCAAAATAATTATTAAAATTTCGATTGTTTTCAATTCAGTCGAAATCATTTGTCCATCCGTGGAAAATTCTTAAAAAAAAAAAATTTCGACCTATCATAATAATTAAGAAAAATTCGAATGAGTCAAAACTCAGTCAATTGAAGAGGTACCCTCATCTACCGCGAGTTTCTCTTGGTTGCATTAATATAAACAATTTATGGATTGTACTTGATCTTCTAAAACATCTCACACTTTGTCCATACTTGTTTAGTCTGAAAGTACAAATTTTTAGGTTCAAGATCTATGTTTCATCATCATAAAGAATCATATGCTTCTTTGTTGCGACATAGCAACCCTTAACGGTGCCTGTCCATTAGCCAAAAAACTAGTAATCTTAAATTAACTAATTCCTCCCCATATTCAACAAAGGGTTTTCAGGCTTCTTTCCTTTTTCTTGAGATAAATTGTTTCATTTCTTGGTTTTGGTAGGTTTAGACGTAGAACGAGATTCCACCACCATATCCACATCACTTTCTAACTTTTGTTCCTGGGAATGTTAATAATGTTCTTCATTTATACCAAATTCTCATAATCTTCCAAAAATTTATGTGGTATAAGAATTTAACAACTACTAAGCTCATAGTAGTCAATAGCGTGCGCTAAAGTGCACTATTCGCTATAGCGCAGGTTATTGCATCGTTGTGGCCTACGCAGCTGATATCCAATTAGGGCGCACCATGTGGCGCTCGAGCTATAGCACACTAAGCGACGCGACAAATTAAGCGCACTTTAGTTTCCTGCCTTCAAAAGGCAGAAATCAAAAACCTTTTTAAAAAAAAAAAAAACCTGTGATCTAGCCAGCGTTTTAAAAATCGGACCGGACCGACTGACCTATTCAACCGATAATCGGTTGCTAATCCAGTCTGATTAACCCTCCAAAACCAGTCATCTTCCTGCCTAGTTCGAACCAGAAAAAATAGGTCAAAAACTGGTAAAACCAGTGAACCAGTTAATCGATTGAACCACTGGTTCACTTATAACAAAAAAAAAAAATATATATATAAAAAAGGGATTTTTTATACATTTCTTCTTCCCCAATTTCAAGTATTTGCATGTTTTTTCATAAAAGAATTTAGGTGACAAAATTCATCCAATATTTTCTCTTTTCTATAGGTGATTAGTAATAAAATTATTATTTTGATATGTTGTATATTATAGTTTGTATTATTACTTTGATATTATGTTATCATAGTTGTAATTTTGGATATTTGGTGCTTATTTTGATTTATGTCTATGTTTTGGATATATAGGGATTTATTTTGGAGTTTTTCTACTTCTTGTTGAATATTAATGTGATAATTCTTGTTTGAACATATTATGTTGGATTCTGAATTGCATAATTACTTGTGTTTGTTTGTTTTTAGTTACTTTGATGATTTGTTGTCTACTAGTTGTGATTTGTGA
Source organism: Penstemon newberryi var. newberryi (assembly GCA_030819805.1). Taxonomy (NCBI): domain Eukaryota; kingdom Viridiplantae; phylum Streptophyta; class Magnoliopsida; order Lamiales; family Plantaginaceae; genus Penstemon; species Penstemon newberryi. Next base: position 17,371,218 of record JAUALY010000001.1, read on the forward strand.
GATAGTATTTATATTATGAAAATAAGTTGAAAAAAATTGGATAAGAATTGATTTTGGTTGATTACATACATTAAAACTTAAATTAAATTATTATTTCGTAATGACGTCGCACCGGTTGAACCAATGCTTAAAATGGTTAAACTGATTCAATCAGTAACCAGTAACGCTACCGGTTTTTAAAACATTGGATCTATCTTCAGCCCTGTTTTAACTTTAAACCTATTTTTTTAAGGAAATGCGCCCAGCCTACTTAGTTTAAAAATAAAAATCATTTTTCGTCTTCTCTCCGCCTCTTTCCCCTTTTCTGTGCCTCTCACACCACCTCCACTTTCTAGTTCTAGTGAAGAATCTAAAGATGGAGAGTCCAGTGACGATGAGATTGATGAGTAATGTTTAAGCTTTATAATTTAGATTTCATATTGTTGAGTTAACTAATATATTATTGATTGTTTTAAATTCCTAGTACTTTAACAATTAGTTTATTTGCTTGGTTTTGGATATTTAGGACTTATTTTGAAATTAATGAACTAAGATGTTTTGAGTTTTATAGTTTTTATATACCTTAGTTGAAATTTATGATTATTATTCCAAAAAATATATAAAATGTGTTTCATTTCCAAAAACTCCGAGCTATGGCGCTATGCTATGCGCTATAGCCCCATAAGTAAATGGATTCCATGTAGGGATACCACCATTTAGTAGGATGGCCGCCACCGTTATAATGAAGTAACTCAATTGATTTTGTCTCTAGGTTGTAAATAAATACTCTTTCCCCCACCCTGATAACAACAACAATTGGACTGGATGCATATGGAATCAATCCTTCAAGCCAAACTGAATCTAAATGTCCATTCGTTCCATCATTGTTTCCTAGCAATGGTATGGCAAGTTCTTCCAGCAGGGAATCAGCCGTGATCGTGTGCATCAATCTCCACTCGTCGGCAGGTATAGTGGTCGAGCGCATGTAACTTCCATCTTTATTCTTGGGAAGCATCCAAAATTGCATCCCATGATCAAAGTCTGTGACGACAAACCATAAGACGTCGTCACGTTCTGACCTGGTGAAACTCGAGTGAATATATCTTCCATCGCCTGGTACTGGCAACTTAATCAACTGTAGATGATTTCCACCTCCATTTAAGTCGTAAAGGGCGATCGATTTGCATACCATCAAATGTCTGACCCCATTAAACACTAAAGGAGGCGGTTGCTCCACGGGTAGATAGAAAAATCCAGTGCTGAATAGTGTCGACTTAGCCCACATGCCAGTCCTTGAAGAATAAGTTTCTAGAACCATAGTAGTATCCCTCGGTCCACCGAGGTACCTGACGACTTTATGAAAGTAGATCATAAAGATTAAGTAAAAGGGAATAGTTTTGACATCAGAATACATAAGGTCGAGACGAAGAAAGGGAACCGATGAAAAGTCCAAGCCCTTAAGTCTCGACTGGGAGACCAACTAATGGAGTGATCATGTCATATATGGTAATTGTAAATGATTAAAGGTTCACTGAATTAATTCACCCGTGATTGGGCTCTATGGGTTTGTGGCCAGACATCGACTCTGGAGTGTGGAATAATTCCCGAATTGGTAGGGGTGCTAATTTTGGAATGATCAGTCGACAGAGTATTCGATTGAATTAGAATAAGAAATACTCGAATAATTAAATGAATATTTAATTATAATCCATGACCAATTATGTGGTGAACCTACGGGGGCATACACAATACACATGAAGCGAAAACAAGAAAACAAAGAAAAAGTGAATCGATTGGGTATTGGAGCAGGGCGAGATCCAATTGGATTTGATCGAGATTATAAATTAAATTGAAATTAATTTATAAGTTAATTAATTGAACTGGATTTAATTAATTATAGAAAAAAAATTAATTAAATTGGCTTAGAATTTAATTTAACTAAAAGAGAACTTAATTAATTAAATGGATGATTTAATTGAGATATTAAATAGGACCTTAATTAATTAATTAAAATACTTAGTCTTCCATTTAAAGGGCTCTAGCCCATGTTAGAAATGAGAAAGTTAGAGTTTAAAATATATACCTAATTGGATTAAGAGACAAGCAAGATACATCTTGAGATACACATGAGAATCATAGTATCACATCTCATAACACAAGTCTTGACAACAAGGAAAACTCTCTCTCCTCTCTCTCTTTCTCGCGCGATCTCTCTCTTTCCCAAGAAAGAGATTTCGATTTTTGCTCCCTTTTGTTCTTTAGTTTTGATCTTGATAATTTCAATGTTCTAGCCAATTAGTATTATCAAAGTTTTCGTGATAATGTGGTGTATCAACTCGTAGAGGCGCAACACGTGGGGCCCTAAATAAAGCTTGGGATCAAAGGTACAAAGGAAACGAGAAACTACATCTACGTATTTGCCGAGCTTGGATTTGCAAGGAGATATGTAAAACTTATTCATTTATATACATACATCTAGATTGTATCCTGGCAAGATTCTCTAGTGGGGCCTTAAAAAATTTTATATTCCGCTGCCTGAAGAGTCATTTTTCCTACAGAATCCCAACATATTTTGTGGGGGCTAGCCTCTTAATTTGCCCGATTCTAATTTCTGGTCCAACCCAAAAATTGGATAATCTGGCCCAGATTCAATAAAAATCTTTGAGCTTGCCCTTGGAGTTTGAAGTTAATTACACTCAAAATACCATTGGTAAAAAAAAGTCAGATTAAATTATAATTCCCCCATTCCTATTTTAACTTCCCCCTCATCACGTGCATGTAATTTCCCAAACCCTAGTGCACCATTTTCAACTCTTCATGTTTCATAAATAAGCAATAATCTTTGGTTTAATACTTCTTCTTCCTCTTTCAATCTTAGGGTTTGAGAAGAACAATCACGAATTTGCTGCAAAGAAGCTCGTAGGATTCATCTACTTTTTAGAGTGAGTAATCGAATGAAGTCAGGGAGATTCTTCAATTTTGGGTTTATGTGATTTCCAAGTATTATGTGATATGCAGTGCCGGCCCAGCCCATACCTCCCCGTAAAACTCTGTAATTCGTTACAAGTTCTTTGGAATTCTCCTTGCAGACAAATCCAATGAATGTACCTTCGTATGTACGTTCAGTATACTCGGGTGGCAGCAAAGAAACCGACTTTTGCTTTAGGGGGTTCCAAACATGGTAAGTGTTGGAAGAGTGTTCACCGCAGAGGATAAGTCCATTTGAGGAAATGATGAACTTGCCCAATTTACTCGGCACCAACTATGTATTGTTGTCAACTCGAAACGCCATAAATCTTCTTACAGATAAGTCGGGTAGCATTAATTGGAGGGACGCTAGCAGACATGCTCTTCGTAGATGATTTTTTTTTTTTTGTGGTGGTGTAACTTCTAAGAAAGTAAGGGACAACTATGATATTGTTCCATCTATTTGATACGCACCTGAATCTGAACACGGATTTTGGGGCAATCGAACTAGTATTGACATTAATACGTCGTCGTTGCCCTTTATTTTCTCTGCAGCTACTGTTTCCATTGTTGAAAGCTTGAAAGAAGACATCCGAATTTTGTTGTGTACCTGATCAATTATGTTAAAACTCCAATCCTTACCAACAAAAACCAAAAGCCCACGACATTGTGGGAAATATGTGAGATTTCCTTATATATATATGCATGGATCAAAATTATAAATTTTTCCGTCGCTAACATTAAAACTTTCAGTTTTTGAATAAATGGAAATTAAAATAAGATGTATTTTTTAACCTTTATTTTGTCTTGAAACTTTCTCTTTTTCTATTTTGAAAACTTTTTTATTTTTTAATGTTTTGAAAAAATTTCAATATTCAATTGACCAAAACATACATCAAAAATGAAACTTTGATCCATGTATATATGATGACAATTATAAAATTTTAGGTTTTCTAATAACATTATTTTCACATTGACCACCTCTAACTTTGTCAGGATCAAGTATCATCAAATTACTTTCTAAAATATAAATGAATACCAATTTATATTTATCAAGAAAAAAAAAGTGTAATATGTGGGTTCTATATTTATTTAGATAATACATACGTTTGGTACCATGAGTTTCCCAATAGGCGACATTAGTTAATCTGGCCCAATACATGATTTTGTACGACTAACTTATTTCGGGTTTGGCCATGATAATTAAGTCGAACCGGCATAAGACCTCAATTACAATTTGCCTCATCTTAAGCTGATTCACTAATTAAGAGAATGGGTCTACTAATCTCACTCCACATATAGTAATCATTGGTAGGCTGCAGTACTACATGTACTTTGTGACGTGGTGCAACAGTTACACTATATAATTTTTTCAAGAGAAGCCACCAAATAAAGTAATCAATAGCCAAAACACAGTTTATTGGGCTACGACACGGCAGCTTAAGGTATTAATCAATCATAAAAGATATAAAAAAAAATTAATTTGTACTAATTAGATAATTGGATTAGTAATTTTCTTCTGTTTATTATACTATCAGTTAATAGTAATATATTTTCCTCTGTTTATTATACTATCAATTATTTTTGGACAGTGATTTTCCTATGTTTTTATATTTTTCTTATGTTTTTATATTACTGATACTATAACTCTTGAAATTGAAAATGCTAATGAAAAATATATAGAAAAAAATGATACCCGTGATGTGATGTGCTGTGCTGTGGTCCAAGAGGAAAATGTGACTCACAAGTTTGACAGATGATGCGTATTAAAAAATTGTAATTCCAGAAAATATGATGCTCCCCACTCATCTTATATATCTCTATTTAAATATATGTGATGAGTAGAGTCTCTGACTGTATTTATTAGGGACAGATAATCCACCTATTAAAATATACATAATCAGAATCAGATGCCCTTACAATTTTTCTATAATCGCCTATAAATTATAGTAATTATTAATAGGATATCGATTGTGATTTGTGATGTTGTTTTTTTTAGATTTATGAATGAGCCCAAGTTATATAAGAGTTAATTTCGAATCTTACCGGGAGTTAACAAGTGCTTCCGGATTTTGAATTTTACTCCTCACACTCCATAATTATTTACTACTATTTGCTCCGGTCAATCCATCAACCTAACTAAATTTAAAATAACTAATTAATAAAATATTACTACCTAATAAATAATCTAATTAGTTTATTTCGATAATATTATACAACACCATATATATTACTTCTTCTATCCCAAAATATTTACTCAATTAGCTACATTGCAAAGTCAAACTTTAAATCTTTTAAATAACGTATTAATAGTGTTTAAACTTTTTAAAATATTAATATATATGGTGTTATGTAATATTATCACATTATTGTTTAAATAAATTAGCTAGATTATTTATTATAATTTTTTTTAAACTTAGTCAAGTTGATTAGTCAATTGTACCAAGAGAATAAAAAAATTTGGACAAATGGGGTATTATTTGAAAGCTTTAAAATGCAATATATGTATTAAATTCAAGATAGAGGATAAAAAAATTGGGACAGAGGGAGTATTAGTTGACAGCCCTAAAACGCGATAAATATATAAAATTCAGCTTGATAAGTCACTTATAAAACTAAAAAAGTAGAATTGACATTGTAGCTAATAAATTAAAAAATTGCATAATTACATCGACCTCCCCTGAGGTTTGAGCTAATTATTGCCCAATCCCCTCGCAATTTCATAATTACATTCACCTCCCCCCACGTTTGAAAAACCTTACAAAATGATGTGAAATGACCATATTATCCTCGTCAGTTTTAATTAAAAAAATAAAAATAAATCAGATTAACAAAATGTCTTATTTACCCTTGCAAGGGATAATTACATCGACCTCCCCTGAGGTTTGGGCTAATTATTGTCGAATCCCCGCGCAATTTCATAGTTACATCCACCTCCCCCCACATTTGAAAAATCTTACAAAATGATGTGAATGATACACAAAATTACAATACTACCCTTGTAAAAATTAATTTTATACATAAAAAAAAAAACTCTAACCCTAACCTCCCACCCCACCCCACCCCCACCGTCCAAACCCCGCAAATATCCTCCCAGGTTTGGTTCGAACCGTAGGCCTTCCAGGTCGACGGCGCGTCCTGGGAGGAGATTTGCGGGGTTGGGGACGTCGGGTGAGGGGTTGGGGACCGGCGGGTGCGGGGTTGGGATTGGGGGTTAGGGATGGTGAGGGTTTTTTTTTAAAAAAAAATTATATTAAAATAATTTATTGATTTATTAATATTAGTATTTTTATATAAATAAGATATGATTTTAATATTATTGTATTAAGTAAGAAATATTAAAAAAAATTATGATTTTATAATAACTATTTTATTAAATTGAGAATTTTTATTTTTTTATAAAAAAATTATTGATTTTATAATAACTATTTTAGTTAAAAGTTTAAGAAATTATTTAGTAAACATGTAAGCATTTTTATAATGTCTAATAATTATTGTTCAAGTTTTTTTTCTTCTCATGATCAAACGTAATTCATTAATTTAAACTTTTAAATCTTTTAAATAACGTATCAATAGTGTTTAAAGTTTTTAAAATATTAATATATATGGTGTTATGTAATACTATCACATTATTGTTTAAATAAATTAGCTAGATTATTTATTATAATTTTTTTTAAACTTAGTCAAGTTGATTAGTCAATTGTACCAAGAGAATAAAAAAATTGGGACAAATGGGGTATTATTTGAAAGCTTTAAAATGCAATATATGTATTAAATTCAAGATAGAGGATAAAAAAATTGGGACAGAGGAAGTATTAGTTGACAGCCCTAAAACACAATAAATATATAAAATTCAGCTTGATAAGTCACTTATAAAATTAAAAAAATTGACTTGACAAAACACAATAAATATATAAAATTCAGCTTGATAAGTCACTTATAAAATTAAAAAAATTGACTTGACATTATAGCTAATGCAGTAAAAAAATTGTAAAAGTTCAACTTTCAAGGGTGGTGTTTGTACTTTGTACTACAAACAATAAACTTGAGATTTTTGCTTTCTAACATTTACTTCCAATAACATTTGTAGTTAATAAAATCCTTGACTATTAAGCAAAATTCATTTTATTCAAAAGTCGAAATGTATGTAAAGCTTGAACTCCAGAAAGTAACACTGCAACAAAAAACTAATAGTGCCCATAGATCAAAGTTTTCAACTTTTTCGTCGAAAACATCGAAAGTTCATGTTTTTGAAACAACAGAAATAGTAATAAGGTTTAACTTCAAAACCATTTGCTTGCTTGAAATTCTCTTATTTTCTTAATTAACTCTTTCTACAATCTTTAATTTTTTCTAATGTTTTCGAAAATCTTTCAAAATCTTTCTAATATTTAATTGACCGAAAAAAACAAAATTTTCATCCATAATAGTGACACGACATTATACCCTACCACATAAAACAACCAGCACATAATTACAAGGACTACAACGGGAAACACTAAACTTCAAACGTTAATTTATCCACGTTCACTCATCTAAACAACTTCTAATATGTACAAAACTAAAAAAAAACTAAAAAAAAAAAAGAAAATTACAAGACAACAATTACAAGCATTTTAAACAGATCTTTCGAGTCAAGCCTGATCTGGAGATAAACGATCACAATAACAGCTAACAACAAAATTTTCACTTTACTAGATGGAGGAAAAAAAAAAGAACAGATCAAACACGGTAAAATCGAATTCCAGATCTTCCACAACAATGTGGGGCTGCTCGGGTACTAGATTGATAAGTTACGTAACAGTCATGTTAGCCCCATTCCTTTGAACTTTACATGGCTGAATCTTACTCCCAGGCCCCATCCTTCGACACGCGTTTCCACTGCTATCTAAGGGAGGTGGTCTAGTTTACTAGGAGCCAATTTTAGTGATATCTCGACTTGATCGATTGTATTTCATGTGACTTTTAACAAGTTGACCAGCTGAGATGGCCGACATTAAAGAAAGCTCCCCAGCCAAAACCGAACCAGCTACAATGGTGGCCAGTAGTCGAGAATTTGACCCGGGAGACTCTTTATGTGCACCCTTTACACCAAGCAGGTTAAGGCAAGCAGATTGGGATGCCAATTGAGTCCCACCTCCAACAGTACCAACCTGGAATGAATGAATCAATCAATGATGGAAAATTCGGTTTTCATATTAATTAGGAAGAAATAAATACGAACTTCTTTAATGACCATTTAACAAATTATGTACCTCAATGGAGGGCATGGTGACGGAAACATGAATATCTTTCCCATCGTTAACAGCCTCCATCATAGTAATACAGTGAGAGCTTTCAATATTTTGTGCTGGATCTTGTCCAGTCGCTATAAAAATTGCGGAGACAATATTGGCAGCATGTGCATTGAAACCACCAAGAGCTCCAGCAACAGCAGAGCCAGCGAGATTCTTTAGCATGTTAAGCTCAACAAGGGCAGCTACTGTAGTTTTCAATACCTTTGTCACCACGTCTCCAGTAATGATAGCTTCACAGACGACTGATTTTCCACGCCCTTCAATCCAATTAACTGCAGCTGGTTTCTTATCGGAACAAAAGTTTCCTGCACCAAGAAAGACAAACTACATTAAATACAATATCAAAAGATCGATAACGAACATTTAATACAATCGCCATCATAAAACACGATCCATGAAAACGGGAACTATGACGGGCATCAGAAGTTCAAACATACTGCCTTAGCAATCTAAGGCTTCATTTGGATTGAGGAATTTGGATTTAAAGAAGAACCGAAGAATTTTTTTTCAAAATTTTGGTTGAAAGAACAGCACAAAAAGGTTACAAGTCCATACAAATTTAAAATGATCCAAGTGCTCTGGATTTGTTATTGTGGATTTAAAATACTTAGCTACAAATGCCTCGATCCAAAAAAATAGGAATTCAGGAGTCATTGTAGCATTGATAAAATTAGACAAAATGTGGCGGCAACAAGAAAAAATTGTCAAGTCAAGCAAATGGATAACAAGAAAACAAAAACATTAAAAAATCTACAAGAAAAGTTAGTAATCTCAGATAACGGATACGTGGGTGGAAGTAAAAAACGACAGATTATAACATATAGCAACTCCATAATCGAATTTACGTAACACTTCAAGCAAAACTGATAAATAGTCCAAAAATGGTAAAGTCGTAAAGACATATAACAACACTAACCGGAAATGCCAATAACATCCATATCAGGGAAATCGTTCTGTAGGAAGTCTAGAACATTCTGAACACCTTTAGAAACCATGTTCATCCCCATAGCATCACCTGTGCCGCAGCTAAATCTAATGTACAAGTTTTTTCCTGCAATATTACATTTAATACCTTGGAGTCTCGCAAACCTACTCGATCTGTGAATCAAATTAAAACATAAGAACACATAAATGACAGAAAATGCTATCAAACAGAGCACCTAATTATGTCAAAATGTGCAAAATCAAACAACAATCAACATCAACATTATACTTACTTGTTGAAAACGACAGACAACGTATCGAAATTGAGAGGATCCTCTAAGAAAAATTTCAAATCAGTAGCTCTCTTTGCGGACGAAAATCTAACCACCGGAGCTCTAGTCATGGCATCTCGAAGCAGGACACACGTGGCACCACCAGATGCATAGATCGCCTTACAACCCCTATTCGTACTCGCAACCAAACACCCTTCCGTCGTTGCCATAGGCACAGAGTATTCGCAACCATTCAACAACAACGGCCCCGCTATCCCTACCGGAATCTGCACAAACCCTACCGGCATCTCACAACATTGCCCCAAAATCGAATCGTAATCAAATCCTTCCAAAGGCAAACCCTCCACCGACCTTCCGGTTATCCTCTGCAACGCCTCTCGACGAATTTTCGCAGCCTTGAAACAGTCTCCAAGCCTCGATTCGAGAGAATAGGAAGGGATTTCTCCGGAAACAACGCAATTAACGATCTCCTCGTCGTCATGCGGGAGATTCATTTTGTCGACCGGTTTAGGGAGAACCGGGGGAGGGCAGTGGATGAAGCGCGGGGGATGGTCGTCCTCGACTTCGGATTTGGAAATGAAGGATTGTACGAAATCGATGCCGAAAAATCCGAGCAAATAGATGAAGGAAGCGATGAGGCAGATTATGGCGGCGAGTTCGGAGAGGGTGAGGACGTGGAGAGGGGTGGAGTTGCGAATCTTGTCGCGCCAACGGTGGAGGAGGAAGTAGGCGACGGAGAAGAAGAGGGTGAAGAAAATGCCGTTGGTTAGGTAGAGAGGGAGGGGTAAGGCGTCGGAAGCTTTGGGGGAGGAGGAGGAGACAACCGCGCCGGAGGAGGAGGGAGGAGCGAGAAGTGTGTTGTTGTTTGAAGGTTTGGTGGGCCTCCGGCGGATGTCCATATTTTCCGGTGGTCTGGAGAGAATTTGGGAGCTAAATTTGAGAGGCGGAGAAGTGGAGAAAAATTGAAAATATATATAGGACGAAAATTACTGTCTTTGTATTTGCAGGGGGTATTTGGACGGAGGAGCGATGGTTTCGGGAGTTGTTGTTTTGTTTTTAATTTTTTATAGGAAAATGATTATATCACCGTCCAAACTTCACAGTCCTTTGTATAGTCCTCTTTTAATACTAATCGTATATGCTGACAATATAGCTTATTAATGAAATAAATAATACTACTATTCTTAAAAAGAAATGAAATAAATAATACTAGGAGTACTATGGGCCTATTTGTTTGGCGTTTCCCATAATTTTTTCGTGTTTGGAAAATGTCAAACAAACATGTTTTTTATTTTCCGAAATAAATTTTTCATCCATTAATTTTCTCAAACTACTCTCTCAAAAACCAAACAAACAACAATTTTCTTATCTCTAAACAAAACATATACAAACTCTACTTTGATTTGACATAAAGTAACATATCTCTTACACAATTTATCTCACATAAAACATGATTTGGCATAAAGTCTTACACATCTTACACCTACAACCCAACTCTTCCAAAAAAACATACATCTATTTTATTTCTCAAACCATTCTCTCAAAATCCAAGCAAACAACATTACGCAAATTGAGATTATTTCACAAACCTCCACTACTCTCTCAAACTACTTTCCCAAACGCCAAACAAACAGGCCCTATATATTTTCCATTTAATGGAAATTAGGTATATGAATGTGTAGATGGGAGGGTTGACAATAGTGAGAAATTATCATGTTTACTTAACGTAGTATTGTTTACGTGCCAAACATGGAAGAAAATCGAAAATTATTTTCTTTCTAGCTCACCTTTAAAAAAAAAAAAAAAAAAAACACCGAATTTATTGAATCCGTTACGTATATTTTTGCCGCAAATAATATTCTAATGGTTAGTAAACTTTTTCTCTTTAACTATCGATTTTGTCATTTTATCCCTTTAACTATTATATCACATGAACAAATAGCTAAATTTTTTGTGAGTTTCATATTTATGACATAATTAATAATATTATAACAATATCCTTCCAAAATTTCCACTAATGATAAGTTGAAAGTTGAGTTTCACGTTGTACTTAAACTTTATTAGAAATAATTTAACCTTAGTTTTGTGAAATCGCGAGACCGATCCAAACCTAATTTAATAATCCATAAGAACTTGATGTGGTAGAATTGACCCACATTGAACAAGTCTGGCTCAGGCCAAATCATACTTTGGTGGGCTTCATTATCATGTCGGTATTAAGCCACCTAGCAAGTACGTTCATAGTTGATCGCATATCAATGATAATCTTCACTGCCGGGTTTTTCAGAAAAAAGGAAAAAAGGAAAGAAAAAAGAAGAAAGTACAAATAATTTGTAAATTGTAATCATTCTCTTTCTGAAAAATGTCGTCCCAAAAATATGAAAAGATCGTCATTCCACCAATGTCATGTTGTTGCTAAAGGAATTAATTAATTCCTTCGAATAGAAATAAGCAAATAAAACTCTATCTAGAATTTTAATTTTTTACATATTAGATCATGAATTGGTAATTATATCTTTTTTTTTTTTTAAAAGTTAAATGAAATACTTCAAAATCTAGATATTGATCAACATGGAGTTTCAATTTTTCTTCATTTCTTCCTCTAAAGTTCGGAACTAGTTTGCATAGAAAAACGATTCGCTTTCTACTGGATGGTATAACTTGTCTTCTTCTAACACTCACGATCATGAGGGGGCATTTATAGGTTGGAACAAGAATATGAAAATTCTCATGACCCTATAAAATGGGAAAAAAATTCACTTGTTTAATTTTAATTTTGAAGGGGTGAGATTGTAATAAATGTTATTTTTATAGTTATTTTAATATGTTCGTTAATAGATAAAAGGAGCAACATACCCTTAAGTGTAGAAATTGATAAATGGGGTAGAAAAAAAAGCAAGAAATAGAAAAAGGAAAGATATAATCAAATTTTTCTAAATATCTACTACACAAAAGAGAATTCAACTAAATACAAAATTGCATAAATATGTACATCATTCAGTGTAATAAATACTACTACCTTCGTTTCACAATATCTTTCGTTTTAGAGAAAGAAAGAAAAAATTGTTCTAAAATATTTGTCGCTTAATGATTTCAATACAATATTAATTACCACGTTTTCAATTTGACCCTTATTTATTACACCTAACCTCTACCTTATTTATTTTAATGTAATATTAATTAAGATTATTTTAGGAATATCTTAATTGATGCAACATGAAGGTCTATAGACTTGTTGACGACATAACGTGACACACATGAAGTTGCATTAATATTTTAACATGTGGGGGAGATTTGATACATATACACATGTTGATGGCGACCTGACATATATACTTTTTATAATACTTCCAATTATATGAAAACACACAAAAAAAAAAAAAAAAAAAAAAAAAAAAAAACATACGTATGTGTATGTGTATGTGTATGTGTATGTGTATGTGTGTATAATATTTATTGTATTTTGTGAAAAATCTGGATCTACGCCAGGTGCATTCATGTAGCATTGCTCTGATTCTGAATATTATTAATTTATCTCAGTCTCTGTCTCCTTTAGTTTTCTGTAATTAATTACTGAGGATGGCAATAATTCTTAATTATTCTTCTTAATCAAGGTCATTATTCATGCATGCATGAATGTAAATTGGAATAAATTGCAGCCCGCCCTCACCCCCCCCCCCCCCCCCCCCAAGTTGTTAAAATCTATTTAAGCTATATATATATTTAAAAATACAAAGAATATGTTTGTAAATAATAGAGTAAAGGTGGTTGGGTCAAGTGGTAGTGACTTGCGATCCCCAGAGGCATATGTAACTCAAGTTCGAATCCTGGTGGAGACACCACACTAGGGAGGACCTATACCCTTTGCACTCTTCGGTCCGAGCTGTAAATACACAATCTAATAGATCAAAAAAAAAAAAAAAAAATAGGGTAAACACCACTAATGGTCCTCCTTATCATTAATTTTTTATAGAGTGGTTCCTCTTATATTTTTTCCCCACATTAGTCCCCTTCTATGAATTATTTGTTTCACTTTAGTCATTTTCAGGTGGTCCAATTGTGAACTAAAGTGATAAAACAGTTTTATGAGGGACTAAATTGATACAAAACAATTTTATGAGGGACTAAATTGTAACACTATAAGTAAAAGACACCTTTAAATGACCAAAGTGAAACAAATAATTCATAATGTGGACTATCATGGAAAAATAAATACAAGAGGGACTACTCTGTAAAAAGTTAAGAAAAAAGATCATTAGTGGTGTTTACCATCAATAGTATAATCCAATCTTATTGTTACACACAAATATTTGAATGGTCCACTTAGAATTTGGCTTAATCTTGCTTAGTAAAATAAAATAAAAACTCTACACTTTGTTTTTTCTTCTTCATAAAACGATTGATTTGTATTTCAATTATTTATGCACAATTGTGAATTTCATATTTCTATGAATTATTTATATCACACTGTTAATTTTTTATGTTTCATGTCTTCATTCAAGATGTGTTAAGTATTATGTAGTTAACCTTACTGATTAGTGTTTTAGCATAATAAATTAACCATAAATTTTATTAATCTAATATCGTCAATTTTTATGTGCATTACAGTTAATTAAGCTTAAACTTAATCCTATACATGACTTCATCTTATAGTATTTCTTTATTTTATTTTTTTGGAATTTATGTAAATAAGAGAAATTTGAATATCACTATCAAAAAAATTAACTATAGTCCCAATACTTCATTTCTGAAATCGCTCCTAGTTTGATGCAATATACTCTGAATCTCTTTGTCACAAACTAAAAAATCACACACCAGCAATTAGTATATGATGTTAATTTATTAGTTCGTTTTTATGAAGTAGTGTTAATTTATTAATAAAGCATAAACAAGATGGAAGTTATTTAAAAAAATGTATTTTTGTTAAAAAGGCCCGTCGCTGCTTTGAATTGGAAAAATTAAAATTTAGGCCAAAATATGATTAAAATTGTCAAAAGAAATTAATTATATGATGTAATTTAAAGCCCGATTCATTGTTATCTTTTTTTATTTTTTAAGTTAAACAATTATTACTCATCACATCAATATAATTAAATTAGAAATTTCAGTCATTACAATCAAATTAAATAGAAAGTCAACTAGAAAACACCATTATTAAACTTGAAGAAAATCTACACAAGTGGAAATCGAACTCATGACCTCTTGATTCTAGGGTGTCAATTTTTCCATTGAGCAACGGCCCATCGGTTGAAGGACTGAAATATCAATGACCTATAGTTACATAACTAATTTATGGAAAATTCTTGTCCAAGTCTGGCTTGGCCGAACTCATCCAACCACCAAGTAAGTGTATTGCATTTGCTTTGTGATTGGTTGTTCTCCTGGGAGTTACATCCAATCCCAGAGCAAGTGTATTGTACTTATTATGTAGTTACTTTGGGTTCGGCCAAACCCGATATTGGTAAGAATTTCCCCTAATTTATAATTTCCCTTAAAAGTTACATGAGAAATCAAAATACAAACACCAAAACCAAACAAAAGAATGTCAAATTAGGTTTTAGTTTAGTGGTAAGGTCGAGGTCTTATGATCTAGAGGTCCTGAGTTGAATTTTCACTTGCGTGGATCTTCTCTATATAATTTTATTATTAGTGCTGTTTTTATTTTTATTTTGTATTATTATTGAATTGACTCTTGCAGTAATGATTATGTATCGTTGGATACAAATATAATGATGATGGGTCGATATAATTAAGATCTAAAAATGCCAAATAAATTATGAAATCCAAGATATTACTCCAACAAAAACCCCAATTAATTTTGTAATTATTTGCACATGGTGTGCAATATAGGTATGCATATGTGTGCCATGTGCAATTATTTAGCATAGTGTGTCTCCAATTTTTTTATTTTTTTATAATAAAACGAACTTTCATTCTAAGAGCATCTCCAGCAGACAACATAAAAAAACAGCATCAAATCACTCTTTAATGCCTGCTACAGTATTTTGATACCTGCATAAAAGTTTTTTACTCCAGCAATAAGCATAAAAAATGGAGCATTATTTTAAATTAATTTGAATTTAATTTTTTTAGATTAGGTTAAATTCAAATTAAATTAAAGCTTACTTAAAAGTAAAGAAAATTAAATTTAAATTAAAAAATGTCAAATTATTTAGATAAGATTTTTGACAATAATTTTATCTACATGTCCGTGTCTGATTCAATGTTGAGATATTTGATAAGGATTTTTTTGTTTTTATCAACGTGTCAACTTGTGATTCAACGTTAGATATCTGATAAGGATAATATTTTATCAAGGTGTCAATTTGTGATTCAACATTGAGATATATGATAAGGATTTTTATCGACAAGATTTTTTTTATCGAAAATTAACTTTCTCTGATTTTTTATTTTGCTCGTGATTATTGAACTTGTGTATTTTAATTGAAATTTGTGACCAGTTTAATAGTTGAAATTTTTGTACCATTGCAAAATTTGAAAACATAAGCCGTGTGGGAGAATTGGGAAGGACAAATAGTCGTTTTTAAATTTTCAGGCAAAAAGTAATGCCCCTTGCCCGGGCATTACTTTTGATGCCAAAAAGTGTTAGACTTAAATTTAGGTCCAGTAATAGTGCCTCTGCTGGAGTAGATTTTGGCATCATTTTAACCTTTAAGGTACTATATTTGGCTTTGATTCCCATTGTTGGAGTTCCTCTAAACTAGCTAAAAAAATTAAACCAGTCATCAAGAGGATCTTAGTCCACAAAAAAAAATATTTAAAATATTACGTGATCTAAAAGGCAGACACGTACATTTGTGTAGACTGTAGAGCAATGGTAGTTTAGTGGCTGTAAGTCATTGTATAAATAAAGCATATAATATAAATTCAACAAAAAGTGTCTCTGATCCATTAAATTATAAGTTTCTTAGTAATGGGTCCAAGCCAGGTTCCATATTGACCATTTGAATGTGGTGTTGTCTTTATTTGTTTTGATTTTCTTTTATTATGTCACACCCAAATTTGATTTTCATTCATGTTGAATTAATTTAATAAATTTGCAATTTAAACAAGAAAAAGTTTGAAAATTTTAACCTATTTCATCCAACCACGAATTATAACCTATTTTATCTCCTCTAACATATTTTTTATTAGATTGAGGGGGAGGGGAGAGGAGAGTTTATGAAAATTTGAAAACTTTTACCAAAAATATTAGTTCGACCCACTCGACTATTCCATTACGTAAACCGTCTCAACTTTATTGATCCTGCAATAAGTGTATCGAAATCAAATTAAGATATCACTTTCAATCATCTCATATGTACCTTTTAGTGTAATTAATAATATAATTGTTTGCGTGTTATAAATTATTACATACACGCATTTTACATGCATGACAATTTGCACAACACTTTTGAGATAATCACGCAAATATGTACCCGTACGTATGAACGTAATCTTATTTCAAAGTCACCTATTCCACATTTCTAAACACCGCCGATTGCTATAAATTAGTCGTAACTATTTGCGTGATTATTTATTAAACAACTATGTTTATGCACGCCCATAAACATTGAAAAAGTATAATTGACCAAAAAAACACTTCCTCAAAGTCTCATTTATTTTGTTCCATTGGTGCAGTTGACCAATTAACTTGATTAAATTTATAAAAAATTTAATAAATAATTTAATTATTATATTTTTCCCTAATAAGTTGATAATGTCATATGACACCATATATATTAATATTTAAAAAGTTTAATACACAAAAAAATATATAAATAATTTAATATGACAAGTCACTTAAAATATTGAAAAGTTTGATCGAATATTGTAGCAAATGGAGCAAAGTAAATAAATAGAGGAAATAGAATTTAATGTTTTGATTATTTTAATTTTTAATCAAGGACTAGCCATATCATTCATGAATGTTCTTATATAGACTTTAAGATCTGTTTTGTGTCAATTTAGTAGGTTTAGTGGGATTAGGTAAGCTAACAACACCAGTCATGCGACAAACTTTTAAGCCTTTTAATATCTAATAAAGTGAGGTAAAATAGATTTTTTTTTTTCAAAAAAAAAAGAGGTCATGTTTAAACAAAATCCATATATTTACTTTTTCCTTTCACACTTCTCACAAATCTTTGTTAGTGATTGCAGGACTATACGTGCTAAAGATTTTAGCCGATATTAAAGATATAACCTAATTATTAAGCTATACAACAATTTAAGTATAACATTTCAACTAAGTGCATTTCTCTAATTACACCCCATATATTTCTTTTATATTAATCAAAATTATGCATGAAACTCTTTTGTATTTTTTTTTCTTGCATAAAACAATTTTATGTTTTATTTTCTCCTGAAAATTTCATTCAAATCGCACATGTCGTATGTAAAGTTCACTCTTGAAAAAAAATTGATGGAGGTCGATAAAGAAAGATTATCATACAACCAAACAAAAAGTAGAAGGGAGTTTTATCCAGGGGCCTAGACTATTGAATGGGCGATAATTTTTGGAGTAGGATACCCGACATTATCTCGTGTTGACAACTTGTTTGCTATAAATTTGACACCGATTGCCTCGATGTGCAAATGGCTCGATATGATGTGTAATGAGTGCGGGCGTGCCAATGTTTGTGCGTGCAAACATAACGATTTAAAGATTGGACATATTGATATCGGTGTAAGACATAAGTAAATGCCCTGATAAGGACATATTGATATCCATGTAAAATGTCCTGATGAAACTGACTTCTAATCAATTGATTATGGCAGAGTAGGCAAACACTACCCTTAGTTCTTTTCCATGCCTGCCTGGCCGCAGGACTTAAATAATTTATGATAACCTTCCTGAAACGCCAAAATTTCACAGCCAATCGATGGCCTACTCAACCCATCAATGCATTTACAGATCAGAGATTGAGTTGATAATCAATCAGTTTAATTTGTATCGACTTGACTCAAAAGACATAACTAACATACTGACCATGCCTCAATAAAAATCACTTGACGTAAAACATACTTTAATAAAATCAAGAGATACGGGCCAAATACTTCCATATATTAATTAAACATGAAAGAAATACATGTGTTTTAGCCTACAATGAGTTCCCCGATTTACATATATTACAAAGTATGCAAAACGATAAACAGTCTCCTGTGTTGGCAAATGTTGCCAATCGAGTTGATGATTCTTTTAAGTCTTGAAAATTACTCCTTGATTGGCAGGGAAACCCACCAAATGAGTTGATGTGTAAAACAGTGCAAGCTTGTTGACAGAAAGTAACACTGATGACAGAGAACTATCATCAATGGATCGCCCAACCTTGGCAGATGGCTACCAATCGGGCTCCTGACCAGCGGGTGGCCACTGGAAAGGGCATCAATTGAGCAGATGGCTACTCAACCGATTGCTGTCAAGCAGATGGCTACTTGACAGCGGACTCATCAAGCAGATGGCTACTTGACGAGGTTGCCATGTAATTACGTGGGCACTTACATGACGTTGCAGCGTGCTATTTTGCTTGATATCGAATGGTTTCGCTCGAGACAGCTTCGCTGACGGCGGAAGCAGCTTTGCGGCTTACTTTGAGCGGCGGTGCTGAACTTCAGGCGGCCATGTCCTGCTGGTTGCTGAGGATTGACGATTGATGTCAAGGAATTGGCGATGCTGACTGACTGACAGAAGCAGCGTATGCTGGACTTCCGGAGAGGCGTTGAGCCGATTTCAGTGTAGACTGAGTTGATTGATTGATTGAGTTGTGTGTTTTCTTTGTGTATGGCATCTTCCTGATATTTATAAGCTGATGGCTGGAAAACTGACTGGTTGATGGCCTATATCCCCACTATCTCCACTACTCTTGTTCTTCCACAACCTCCACTTTCTCCACTACTTGGCGGTTGCTTCTTTCTGCTTCTCTCTTGTACAATTTTCAGATATGATTTCGGCAGTTGTGAGCAGCTCAAAACCTGTTCTGTCAATTAGTGTAACCACTTTGAGAGATTCTAGGGAATTAGTTGTGTTCAATTTGAATAGCCAGCTAATTGTGTGGCTTTTATAATTATCCCTTACTTTAATTAATTATCTTCATAATTAATTAAGTAGCTGTTTCATTGTTGGGCCGATTTCATCGGCTGGGCCATGGGTCGTTCTGGATCGGTTGGAAGTAATCGGCCCATTAATCCTTATGTGATAATTGTAATTAATTATTTAATTAATTACTTGGTTTATTGGCCTTAGTTATTATATGGGCCAATCACTAATCTTTGGCCCAATTAATTAATCAATTGGCTTAAATAATTTAATTAAACCATTATAGCCAAAATAATTCCTTAGGCTCATTGAGCCTCTTTGTTCTTAACCATTGTTTGGTTTAATTAATCAACCTAGGCCCATAAACTAATTAACTTATCCATTAATTAATTTACACTTAGCCAAACTAATTTATCACAAACTTGGGCCGTATCTCTAATTGGGCTCGTGACCCGTTTAATTTCGGTCGGATTGATTTTCGGATCCGAGTGGGTCCGATCCTGATCCAATTCACTTGGCTCTACTTACTGGGTTTGGCCCATCATCACGCTATTATTCCTCGATCAATCGAGGGTGATTTTTTGGGTACAAACAATGCCCCCCGTAAGTCGTATCTGTTAAATTTTAGCTGATGATAAAATTTTATCAGATAAGACTTAGTTTTTAAATTTCCCTCCTTTTATGGCTCGATTGGCATTAATTGAGCATGCCTTTGTATTTAAAGTTAGCCATAATTGGCTAACTCTTCAAGACATTGGCTTTATTGGGAATCTCAAGAGTTTCTCTATCCATTAATTCCTATGCCAAGTGTTAATCCCTTTTTTCTCTCTCCAAATTTTCGGCTATTACAACCCTCCAAGCCTATCAATTGCCTAGTCCCCAATCTCTCAAGAGTCCCATCATACTCACTCTTCCCAACAAACCCACTTTATCTTTCTTCAAGATAACACTCCAAAACCCCCACAAAACCCTTCACTATTCATCTTCTCCTTTCTCCTCCTACACGATTTCTCTCTCTCAAAAAACCTCCATAGCCGATCTTTTTTCTTCAAAAATACTCCATACCCACCATAAATCAAGCTTTTCCTTCCCAATAATTAATGGCCGGTGCACAAGTTAATCTACGGGATGTACATATCTCGACCCAAGTCCTTCAAGAAACTCCTTTTGGCACCACCATCGGCCCGTTTCACTCAGCCAGCGATGTACCTCCCGCCGCGGAGCATCCTCTCCTTTACCCTCAAGAGGCTCTGCCTTTTTCCGACAGCCCCACCACTTTTCAATCTACCACCCGTGGGTGGCCGTGGGCTAGCTCTACAGTTCACGCGGAATGGCTCGTCTGGTGTCGGAGGGTGGAGAAGACGTTCGCCCCTGTTTGGCGTCTTTGTGGTATTTATGAGGCCATTCAATTTTGCAAGGTGGGCTTATCTTTGAATCTTCCCCTTATTCGAGCCGCCGTGCAATTTTGGTGTAAGGCCGACAATACCTTTCACTTTGCTTATGGCCCGATGACACCGACCCTCCTGGACATTTTGGCCATCAGTGGCCTCGGCCCTACTGGCTAATACGTTGACCCGCAGCCATCGGCCGGAGATGACGCATTTCACTTCCCCGCGGCCGTCGATGAAAATGGCGTTACTTTATTGAATTATGGCCCTATTATTGGCCGATACAAAAATCTGGCTGACACCATCGAGGTATCTCATGTTGAACATGTCCACTTTCTTACGTTATGGTTGTCGAGATATATATTCTGCACGTCTGCATTGTCTGTGACCAAAGAGTACAATGCTATGGCTATCAGTCTTGCTAGGGGTGAGAAAGTGGCTTTAGGCCCTGTTGTTTTTTCTAGTTTTTGTGCGGGTATTGAGGGATTTCTGGCATCGAGATGTATTTTCTTGCAGGGGCCTATCTGGTTGCTCCAGGCAAGGTTATTTGCCTATTTTCCAGATTTTTGTGCGTTCACCACTGCCCCAATTGATAATGAAATATACGCCAGTTTTGTGGCTCGGCAGAAACTGCAACCCCTCAATTTTTATTACTTTTTCTCTCGATTTTACAACAAGGTTAAAGGCCCCGAGCCTAATTTCCTGGTTTTTTGCTCTCCCATGCTATCGGTTTACTCTCCATCGATGTCAGCGGACCTTCAAAGGGATTATCAGAAAATGTGGGTCAGTTTCTTGACGTCAAGGGATATCCCTGCTGATTTAAAGGTTACTGGGGCCAAGGAAGCCACGGAGCGGAAACCTCTTAAATGCTCCGTTCGTTTTTACCCTGCTCACTATGTGGCTCGACAATTTGGCCTTGTGCAGATGATCCCTCGATTTGGCATGTCCCTTGCTGACAGAAACGTCAATTTTGTTGAGCTGCAGGATATGGACAGTTATAATGAGCTACGGAGGTGTTGGCGTACAGCTCGCGATGCTTTCGTTTTCAGGATGTTCAACCCCAGTTCTGACAGCTCTCCCGATTTCATCAAGTGGTGGGATAGTTACCTTGCTTTCACTCGTCCGTCCACTTTCCATGTTGCTGCCGCCAAGTTTACTGTCCCTAATCACCCCGAGATCATTTCATGTAACGGCCCATTTCTTGAGCCATCTGCTGCCGCTCTTGTCAAGGCATCAAAGAAAGGTAAATTGGCTATCATTTCTCGCTTTGAAAAATTTTACAATGTGACCTGGGACCCTGATTATAAAGATAGAGTATTTGAGGAAGCCGCTGTTAATTTTGAGCTGTTGAAAAACGATAGAATAGGTAGGGCCAGATTGGCTCATTCTAAGTTAGCCAAAAAACGGGGGGGTCCTGGTGAAGTTCCTCCCTGGTATACGTTTTATAAACCCCTCGGCCCCTCTCTCCCATTGCTCCCTGATTTTGTCGAGCCATTTGGGTCTGTGGCTCCGGCTTCCGTCTCTATTACGGGTGCTAGTCGTAGTCATCAGTCTAAATCACAAGTTTCCTTGACGGGGTACCATGCTGATGACCCTCAAACCATGTCCACGATTTACCTTTTGTGTGAGTACAAGGATGGGGGCACCATTGTCCTTGATCAACCAGGTAGATTCTTTTGTTTTTGTTTATTGATCATTGTTGTATAATAACATGCTCGTCTCTTTGCAGGAAAGAAACCGTCGGCCTCTCAGGCTGGAAAAAAGAAAGCCGTCAAGGAGCCCGTTATACCTTTTGCTGTCCCTCTGCAGATCGTCAGTCCACAAGCCTCCTCCCCCACTGCTTCTCAGTCGATTCAGGAGTTTGAAGCTCACTCTTCCGCTGACAAGGTAACTGATCCCCTTGTCCTGTATGTCCGACGTTCTCGTCGGCTCTTTCATCAACGAGGCGGCACTAGTGCCATAATCGTGAGCAGTTCTGACGAGGAGGTAGTCCCCATTAACTTACTTTGTTTTCTTTTTGAACTCACCTTAATATTCTTCCTTTTCTGTCAGGAGGTGAGCTCGAAAGGCAAGCGTCGAGCCATCACAGTTGATCCTCCGCCCCGCAAGAAGGTCAGGACATTGGCTGTCAGCTCATCTGATAGTGAAGATGATGGGGAAAGATTCCAACGAGTGGGGGTTCCAACCCCTCGATCTCCCAGGATTATTTCAGAAAGTCCTCCCGTTGACACCACTGTTGGCGGAGTATCAGGGGAGACGGCCTTCCAACAGCCTAAGCCTGTCATCCCGTCACAGGCTGTTCCTGTTATAGTTACTCCTGTTTCTGCTCCCCCACCTTTGAATGTGGTTAGTTTTGCCATTACTTTGTTTTTATCTCTTTGCTCCATTTGCATGGCACTTACCCTGTTTTGTCTTGGTTTTCAGACTCCTCCATCTGGTCAAGCCATGGATAGCTCCCACAGGCTAGCTCAAGCATTGGCTCGATTTGCTGGCACTCGTGCCTTATCCTTGCAGAGCTCGTCCTCCCAATCTCAATCGGCTGCATCAGAGCAATCGAGCCATACTTTGTTCTCCCCTGCTGAAATTGCTCATCTCAAGGAGTTGTTGTCGAACTATCAGAGTCAGCCATTGGATGTCCTGATGATTAATATGGGACCATTTCTTGATGACTTGATGAGCAAGCTGTCTCCTGCCAAACTTCCACGTGACAAGATGGCCTTTTACTCCGATTTTGCGCAACAGTTTAGCCAAATGAGGAGTGAATTCAATGACAATGATCGGGCCATCAAGGCAGGAGCTTCTTATGAGTCTCCTCTTGGGACCCTTCTCTCCAAGTTTGATGAGCTCTACGCCCAAGGATCCAGCCTCAGTGATTCACTTACCAACCTTAAAGGCTCGGAGGCTGATTTGGTTGCTGCCATCGAGGAGCTTCAAAGGCAGTTGGATGTTGTTCGAGGCAAGATCACGACAGCTTCCGACGAGGCCGAATCCATTACTGATCAGTTGGCTAACACAGATGCCTTGATCACTGAGGCCAAAACAGCTGAAGATCAAGTGGTTGCTCAAGCAGCGGCCGCCGCAGCTGATCAGGCCAGAATTGAGACGGCCCTCAAGGGGTTCCTTGGCCGATTCACACAGGATTTCCTTCAGTAGATATTAGTTTTTTGGCCTGCGAGCCATTGATTTTGGCAAGTGTGCCAAGTAATGTTAGGATTTTGGTTTCAAGGACTTAGCTTATTTCTGTTTTTTATTGCTGTAATGGCCTGATGGCCACAGACTAGTTTCCATTTCCTTAGTAGATTTTATTTTGGCTTGGTTTATCGTGTGTTTTTCTTCAAAACTGAAACCAAATCCAACTAAGTACCAAAGATTTGCAGCCCAAAAACTAATTTTGCAAGGATGAACAAAACTTTCTTGTCAACAAAACTTAGTTAAAATCAAATCAACCCAATTGACAGTAAAAAATGCATTTCTGCAACAACTTGATATCAGGGAAAACAAAGACTTACTTAAAAACGAAATACTTAGACGAAATTTTAGAAGTAAATGCAACAACTACTTAACTTTAAAAAACTTAGTCTAACAAAACAGAAAGGGAAATAAAAACAAGACTAAAAATAAAACTTAACTTAATATTTACAAAGGTATCGGCGCACTAAAGTGTTCTTGGCGCCGTTCAATTTCCAACTCCAGAGCTCGCTGATGCTCCAGACACATTGTTTCCCAGAGGGTTGGTCTGAACTTTTTCAAGTATCTTCCATTGATGGGGTCTCTGCAAAGATCCCCGTTTGGCTTTTTCAGTATATAACCTCCTCCTCGAGTTATCGAGAAGACCTCATATGGCCCTTGCCACGTCGCACTCCACTTGCCATACTTTTTCTCACGTTGATGAAGTGGTAGGACTGTTCTCCAAACCAAGTCTCCGACATCAAAGTGTTTCCTGCGTATCTTTTTATCGTAGCAACCGGCAACCAGCCTCTTTTGTGCCTCGATTTTATCTAACGCGGCAACCCTGACTTCGTCCAGTTCATCAAGCTCATGGAGCATACTTTCAGTGTATTCTTCGGGTGTCAGCTCATTCTGTTGCATCACCCGAAGTGATCGGACGTTTATCTCCATTGGTAATACGGCATCCTGTCCATAAGTTAATTTATACGGAGTAGTGCATGTACTCGTTCTTTTGCTGGTCCGATAAGCCCATAATGCCTCTGACAACATCAGGTGCCATGCTCTTGGGTTTTCCTCGATCATCTTTGAAATGATGTCCTTAAGGACTCGATTTGAGGCTTCAGCTTGGCCATTCCCTTGTGCATAATAAGGGGTTGAATGGACCAGTTCAAAACCCATTGATCTGGCAAACTCCTTGATTTCTTGACCAACAAACATTAGCCCTCTGTCAGTGACAATGGTTTGCGGCAGGCCAAACCTATGTATGATTAAGTCCTTGATGAACTTTGTTGGTTAATATTGGAGAAGGTTTTGAAGATGACAAAAAGGGTAATCTGGAAGTCATCAACTAAGAACTGAAAAGCTTAGTGAAACCTATCTCATGGTCTGGAAGCTAAGTGACCGAATCAGCCGAGTGGGATATCAGATGGGTATTATCAGCCGAGTCAAGATAGATGTGTTCATTCTTGAATCAGCCGAGAAGCCATCAGCCGAGTGATCAGCAGAGTGATCATCAGCAGAGTATATCCACCAGCAGAGTGAAGACGATCAGTAAGCTTTTCAACAGTAACGAGCTAAGAGCTGAGTGCATTAAATGCGACTGACATAAAATAGACATCCGTACAGCAGAGTGTACAGTGCGACAGTTGCAGAGAGCCGTTCCGCGTGTCAGGACCAGAAATCGAGGACTGTAGATTTCTGCCAACCTTCAACGGGCAGAAATTCAAAATCTGGGAGTATAAATAGAAGACATAACTGAAGATCTAAGTAGAGCTTGCACAACTCAAGAACATATCATAAGAGCAAGATCCATCAGTTGAGTCATCTGATCACAAGCCGAAGTCATTTGTTGACAAAGCTTTTCGTTGAAGAACAGAGAACTTAGTTGTCTGTCTGAGTGACTTTCAGCTGTAAAATAGAAGGAGTGTATATCCATCTTTGTGAGTGATATAACTTCTTAGTATAGGTTTTCTGAGTGATTACTTGTACTGAAAATAGCGTGAGGAGTGTAGATCCGTCTAAGTGAGTGATCTAGCTTCAGAGTGTAGGATTTCTGTGTGACTTCTTACAGCGCACTTGTGGCTTTTCATTTGTTGATCAGCGCAAGCATTGTATACTTGATTACTTTGTGTTTTCTAGTATAACCCAAGATCTCCGTGACTTGGAAGAGTGGACTAAAGGATTTTTATCCATATAACCACTATAAAAATCTTGTGTGTTTGATTTACTGCTTGCTTTACTTTGCATATTTTTAAAAGAACTCAAACATACGTTTTAACCAAAAGATTTTAAAAGGAGTTGTAAAAACTGGGGATAAAATCTTTTGAGTAAGAAAACTTAAGGAGGAACAGCTTGGTGAAAAACACTTTGAATATCCGCTGCCAACTAGTTTCTAAAACTCTGATTTAACATCTGAAATCAGCTGAGTGAAAATCAGATTAGTGGTCAACTCTGCTGTTCAAAGCTTTGTGCGCGATCAGCTTAGTAGTCTTACAAATCTCGATCAGCTTAGTCTGCTGATTTGAAAAGTTAGAGAAAAAGTTTTAAAATTTTCAGAGGTCTATTCACCCCCCCCCCCCCCCCCTCTAGACCTCATTGACCACTTTTGGGACCAACAAGTGGTATCAGAGCAGATTGGTTCACTTGATCCTCTGCCTGATCATACGAACTTGATCCAAGGTGTGTTTTTCAAATTTTTCAAAAAGAGAGCATATTTTGAAAAATCAAAACTTTTTGAAAAATGGATGCCATAAGCCATGTTCCTCACATTGGCCATATGGACTTTGAAAATTGGAAAATCAGAATGGAAATCTTCCTTGCTGCTTATAATGAAGATATGCACACGTGTATTACAAAAGGACCATTCAGATTCCAGAAGACTATGAAGGTTGCTGGCCAACCAGATCAGATAGTTGACAAAGAGCTGGATGAGCTGACACCCGAAGAAATCAAGTTAGTAAATCTTGATAAAAAGGCGAAGTTCATCATGTTCAGAGCTGTAGACGAAGAAAGATTCCAGAAGATCAAACATTTCAAAACTGCCAAAGAGATGTGGGATAAAGTCTGCGGGCTAAGCGAAGGAAGCGACGCTATCAAAGAACATAAGCTCAGTGTGGCCCTTGAGGAGTTTGAAAATTTCAAGATGAAGACTGGTGAAACGATTGATCAGATGGATACCAGGTTTACCAAAGTTCTGAATGAGGTTCTAAGATTTGGTAAAGAATTTTCGAACAAGGAGATCACAACAAAGGTTCTCAAGGCCTTGCCACCTAAATTCAACATGAAGGTGACAGCCATGGAAGAATCAAGGGATTTAGAGAAGATTTTTCCTTCCGAACTGTTCTCATCTCTCAAAGCGTATGAGTATCATATGCCAAGATTAGGATTAGAAGTGTTAACCAGTTCAGACCCTACTGCTGCTCTAATGGCATCAGACAAGTCAAGAAAATCAGCAGATAAGTCAAAACAGAAGACTGTGCTGAGTTCAGAAAAATACACTGCTGACGACGTTGCCCTGCTGCTGAAAGATTTTGAGAAGTTCTACAAGAAGAAAATGAAATCAAAATATAAAAATGCTTCTTCATCTTCTTCTGATCTTTTTCAGGAAAACAGGGGTTCCTCCAAAGCAAAACTTAAAGACAGCGACGAAGAGGAGTTTGGACTCTTGATCAAAGAACATCCAACCTCATCATCTGAGAAGTTTGCTACAAAGGAGAAGAGTGCTAAAAAGGAGCGTAAGCTTAATAAGAGCAAATCAAAGTTAGCTGATGCAGCAAAGCTAATAAACTCCTGCACATCTTATTCAGACCATCAGTCGTCTGATAAAGAATTTGAAGAAGTACCTGAGACAATATGCTTAACTGCCGTAGAATTTGATGATTCTGAAAATTGGGGTAACTTCTACTGATTAATGTAATGTACTATTTGAATCGATTGAATAAATGCTAAATTTCAAATTCAAATATTGTTTGTACATTTGCCAAGCTCAATGAAGAGATGACTCTGCTGAAAAGAGCAAAACAGATCACTGAAACTTCAGATTGAAAAATCTCAAGAATCAGCTGACTACCAAAAAGCTTGAGCATGAGAATGAAACTCTAAAAGCTGAGTATGCAAGTTGTTTTGAAGATATAAATGAACTTAAAAGAAGTAATTGCATCATTCTCTAAATGAAAAGAAATCAGAGGCTTAAAAGAACAAGTCTACTGATGCTCAATAGGTTAGAAAACCTAGTAAGCTACCTAAGACTAATCAGACTACTAAAACCCATCAGCCGAGTAAGCTGAAATAGAATGCTGATTGGAGTAAATTTAAAGTGGTATCAAGTCTGTTGGATCTAAGGAGAGTTATTAAATAACTCAGGTAAGAAACCGAGGGAAAAATGAATTATCTGGCAAAGAATTTGAATCACATTATGATAATTGCTATTATGACATGCTTTATGCTTATTCATATTATCATGCTGATTGCCATCCTCATTTCTAAATGCATGTTTATCACAAATTTCATGCATCTTACCTTGCTTATGAGCTATGTTTTAATCATGACTATTATGACCAACAAGTGTTGTAAAACAACAAGTGGTACTATCATGATAAAACATAAGTCACTAGATCATCACATGTTTGTACTAACCCTGCTTGACCCAGTAAATAAGGGGTACCAAAAACAGTCATCAGTTTTGTAGGTGAAGCTCATGTGAGATGACAAAGATGAGTTGACTGCCTTGTAAATTTCATCAAGCTCAACAAGTGGTCTTGCCAGCAAGCATGTACCAACAAGTGTTATCAAATCAGTGGTATCAACAATTGGTATAATTCAAGTAGGTAGACTCTACATCTGGAGATTTCAAGGAACGCAAGATTGTTAAAAAGTTGAAGATTAACAAGTGGTTTCAGAGACCAAGTGGTATTAGAGATCAACAACTGATTACAACAAGTGGTATCACCAACTATTCAAGTGGTATCAGTCAACCATGTGACAAAGAAATTGGTTTGTTGATTTTGGATTCATAAGTTGAGGGGGAACTTATCAGAAGACTAACCCAGAACAGCTTACTGGAATTCAACGGCTGATTGTCTTTGAAGAGAAACTCTCATCAGACTACTTGACCACGGATTCTTGAACTTAGGGGGAACGTGTACGACTAGCGGTACTCCTAAATAAAGATGAAGTTTTCAATAAGTCAAAATGAAGTTATCAGAAGACTGCTTCTCATCAGCCGACTGGAACTCAACAACCAAGTGACATTCAAGAATGTACTACACCAAGTGGTATCAGCAAGTGTTATCACATCAATAAGTGATATCAGCTGACTAATCTGATTTGCATCCTTACAAGTAGTATCAGACTACAAGTAGCATCGGATCACAAATGGTATCAAGTGGTATCAATTCTTGAAGTTAGGGGGAAATTTTCTAGCTGGAGTGATAAACAACAACGAAGACTACCTCAAACAGCCAAGTACTTACCTACCTGTCTTCAACATACTAAGTCTGCAATCTTCAGGGATTAAATAAATTATCCCAAATCCTAAAAAGGGGAAAGGATAAAAAGGAAAGGAAAAGATGCAACTAAAGTTTTGGTGTTGATGACAAAAAGGGGGAAGATAGATGCAACTAAGAACCCTTTAAACAGAAGATCAGAAAGGGAAAAAGAACCATCACATGCAAGTGGTATTTTTTTGAAAGTTGTATCAAACCAAAAGAATTTCCATCCCAAGGCATGAAGACTAAATCTGAAGACTTAAGATTGGTTCTTAGTTGAAGGTTTTGTCATCATCAAAAAGGGGGAAATTGTTGGTTAATATTGGAGAAGGTTTTGAAGATGACAAAAAGGGTAATCTGGAAGTCATCAACTAAGAACTGAAAAGCTTAGTGAAACCTATCTCATGGTCTGGAAGCTAAGTGACCGAATCAGCCGAGTGGGATATCAGATGGGTATTATCAGCCGAGTCAAGATAGATGTGTTCATTCTTGAATCAGCCGAGAAGCCATCAGCCGAGTGATCAGCAGAGTGATCATCAGCAGAGTATATCCACCAGCAGAGTGAAGACGATCAGTAAGCTTTTCAACAGTAACGAGCTAAGAGCTGAGTGCATTAAATGCGACTGACATAAAATAGACATCCGTACAGCAGAGTGTACAGTGCGACAGTTGCAGAGAGCCGTTCCGCGTGTCAGGACCAGAAATCGAGGACTGTAGATTTCTGCCAACCTTCAACGGGCAGAAATTCAAAATCTGGGAGTATAAATAGAAGACATAACTGAAGATCTAAGTAGAGCTTGCACAACTCAAGAACATATCATAAGAGCAAGATCCATCAGTTGAGTCATCTGATCACAAGCCGAAGTCATTTGTTGACAAAGCTTTTCGTTGAAGAACAGAGAACTTAGTTGTCTGTCTGAGTGACTTTCAGCTGTAAAATAGAAGGAGTGTATATCCATCTTTGTGAGTGATATAACTTCTTAGTATAGGTTTTCTGAGTGATTACTTGTACTGAAAATAGCGTGAGGAGTGTAGATCCGTCTAAGTGAGTGATCTAGCTTCAGAGTGTAGGATTTCTGTGTGACTTCTTACAGCGCACTTGTGGCTTTTCATTTGTTGATCAGCGCAAGCATTGTATACTTGATTACTTTGTGTTTTCTAGTATAACCCAAGATCTCCGTGACTTGGAAGAGTGGACTAAAGGATTTTTATCCATATAACCACTATAAAAATCTTGTGTGTTTGATTTACTGCTTGCTTTACTTTGCATATTTTTAAAAGAACTCAAACATACGTTTTAACCAAAAGATTTTAAAAGGAGTTGTAAAAAGTGGGGATAAAATATTTTGAGTAAGAAAACTTAAGGAGGAACAGCTTGGTGAAAAACACTTTGAATATCCGCTGCCAACTAGTTTCTAAAACTCTGATTTAACATCTGAAATCAGCTGAGTGAAAATCAGATTAGTGGTCAACTCTGCTGTTCAAAGCTTTGTGCGCGATCAGCTTAGTAGTCTTACAAATCTCGATCAGCTTAGTCTGCTGATTTGAAAAGTTAGAGAAAAAGTTTTAAAATTTTCAGAGGTCTATTCACCCCCCCCCCCCCTCTAGACCTCATTGACCACTTTTGGGACCAACAAACTTCATCACTTCGGCCTGATTGGCCTGTTTGAGTGGTTTGGCCTCTACCCACTTGGTAAAATAATCTGTGGCCACAATGATGTATCGATGGTGTTTGGATGACGAGGGATGTATCTCCCCGATTATATCGATGGCCCAACATCTGAAAGGCCATGGCTTGATTACCATGTTCATCTCCTCGATAGGGATTCTCTGGACTACAACAAATCGTTGGCATTTTTCACATCCCTTTGCCAATTGAACGCAGTCTCCTACCATCTTTGGCCAGTAATAACCATATCGGCGCAACAGCCATGCTAACTTGTGTCTGTTTTGATGGGCGCCACAAATTCCTTCATGTGCTTCCATCATAATTCTCATGGCTTCCTGTTGATCGACGCATAACAGTAACACACCGTCATGGCCTTTTCTGAACAATTGATCTCCCATCAGGACATAATTGACGGCCCTGAGCCTTGTCTGTCGAGATGTTTTATCAGACGGATTAGCCAGATATTTTCTGATCGGCTCTCTCCAGTCATCGGGATCCTGAAACACACTTAGGACAGTTAGAATATTATCCCGATACATAAACGATGGACAGTGTCGTCTCCTAACGACGTAATGAGATTCATCGACGTCATCAGGAAGATCAACCCCTGTTGCCAATTGGGCCAAACTGTTGGCCTCATTATTATGTCCCCTCGTTATGTGATAACAAGTGACATCAGCAAATTCTGAAAGTAAAGACGCAACCGTCAAGTAATATTTGTCAAGAGTAGGATTTCGGCATTTATATGTACCTTGAATTTGCCTGATAACTAACTGTGAGTCTCCAACGATGGTAATGGATTTGACATGTAACTCCCTTAGCATTTCTAGTCCAATAATTAAGGCTTCGTATTCGGCCTGATTATTGGTGCATTCAAAATCAAATTGTATCGATAACTTAGTTTTAACATTAGATGGTGAAATCAAAACAATACCTGCCCCACACAGTCTATCGGTTCTTGACCCATCGAAAGCCAGTGTCCACGGCTTGATCTCTACTGTCATCAAGTCCAGTTCTTTCAGAATGGTCTGATCTATGTCAATGCATGGATGGTCAACCAGGAAATCAGCCAATACTTGGCCTTTGACTGCTTTTTGCGGTACATACTGCAATTGATATTCCATCAGTTGGATAGCCCATCGGCCGATCCTTCCTCTCATTACAGGTTTAGCTATCATATACTTAATAACATCAATACTAGAAATTACTAATACTTTAACAGGCAGCATATAATGACGTAACTTCTTACAAGAGAAAAACAGTGCAAGACATACCTTTTCTATCGGGGTATACCTCTGTTCCGTTTCTGACAGATGCCTGCTCAAGTAGTATATAGCTCGTTCAAATCCGTTCTCATCGTCCTGTGCCAGAAATCCACCGACGGTATCCTCTGTGGCAGATATATACAATTTCAAGGGTTTCCCCTTGACTGGCGGCATCATTACAGGCGGCGTAGTCAGTTTGTCTTTTATCTCTTGAAACGCCTGCTCATGTTCCGTTTGCCAGCAAAATTCCTCTTTGTCCTTCAGCTTTAACAAAGGTGAGAAGACCTTTGTTTTTCCAGCCAAGTTTGATATGAACCTCCTTAGAAAGTTGACCTTGCCAAGGAATTGTTGTAATTCCTTCTTCGTTGATGGAGGTTTGGCTGTCAGGATCGCCTTAGACTTGTTCTTGTCGATCTCAATCCCTTTACGATGCACTAAAAAGCCAAGAAAGTTGGCTGATGCAACTGCAAAAACACATTTCAAGGGATTAAGTTTCAGTTTATGTTTTCTCATTTTGGCAAATGACTTCGCCAAATGTGCCAAGTGTTCTTCGTAACTGGCCGATTTGATCACAATATCATCGATGTAAATTTTGACAAAGTCATCGATGTACTCACTGAAAATGCAGTTCATGGCCCGTTGATAAGTGGCTCCAGCGTTTTTAAGTCCGAATGGCATCACTTTCCATTGGAAGGTGCCTATTCCCCCTGGACATTGGAAAGCCAACTTTGGTACGTCGTCCACGGCCACGAATATCTGATTATAGCCTGCACTTCCGTCGACGGCAGTCAAAAACATATTGCCAGCGGCAGCATCGATCAGCATGTCTGCCATTGGCATCGGATATTCATCCTTAGGAGATGCAAGATTTAGGTCTCTGAAATCAATGCATATCCTGATCTTCCCATTCTTCTTCATCACGGGCACCACATTGGCTACCCACTCTGGATATCGGGCCACTTCGATGAAACTGGCCTTCAACAACTTCTCGATTTCCTCCCTGATCAGCTGACAGACTTCCACTGACATACGTCTCAGAGGCTGTTTTCGAGGTAAATACCCTTCAAGTATGGGAATTCGATGTTCAACTAATTCCCTGCTTAGTCCTGGCATCTCGTCGTAATTCCAGGCAAAGCAGTCCTTATATTCCTTCAATACTTGAATCAATCGTTCCTTCTGGCCATTATCCAGCAATGCGCTGATGTACGTTGGCCTATGATTCTCTCCGGTGCCTAACTCAATTTCGATGACAGGGTCTTGAACCTGGATCTTAATGTCATCAAGCTTGGCTGGCGCCGTTCCTAGTTCCTCCAACTGAATTTCGTCGCCATCTGATATTGGCGTTTCTTCCTCGAAGATAAGATCGCCTGTGTAACATTCGGCCACATAAGCCCGAAACTTTCGAATCAGATCGGCACATGCTTCCTGTTCTGGGCCGATGATAACGATCTCATCTATTTCAAGTTGCTCGGCCTTATAGGCCGATGGTTCCTTATCATCAACGGTATAATTCATAAGGACCGATTGTTTTCTTCTTGCGGCCCCTCTTCCTTGACATTGCAGGGCCGGCTTAGTTCTTTGGTGAGACAAGTCATTTCGAGCTGAGTCAATTTTTTGCTCGATGTGACTTCCATAGGTCGTCCATATTTGTCCTGTCCGATAAATCGGTAAGGTCCCACATCCTCCCGATAGTATGCCGCCTCGACGGCATTAACTTTTGCCGTAAATGGCCTGTTGTCGGCCATTATGATCTCTGGTTCAGGGGCGTCTCCCCAGATTATTAAACATTGGTGGAGAGAAGACGGCACACATAAAGCAGAGTGAATCCAGTCTCTCCCCAACAACGCATTGTAAGATGTGGCAGCATCTACCACGAACAAAGCAATCCTTAGGCTAGTCTTTCCAATCTTTACCTCGACAGGTAAAATTCCTAATGTATCAGCCGTTCCTCCAGTAAAGTTGCTAACGATCACCCTTGTTTCCATCAAGTCTTCACTGACCTTGCCTAGTTTGTACATAGTAGATGCTGGCATTACATTGACGGTTGCCCCGTTATCGACCAGCATTCTGTCGATGGGCTTCCCGTCGATATGTCCTGATATATATAATGGCCTGATGTGTCTGGCCATAAAAGAAGGTGGTTTCTGGAATATGCTTTCTACCTTCTTGTCCCAATCGGTCTCCTTCCCGTCATCGACCGATAATGTTCCCAAATCCTCTGCCATCTGTACAACTGGCATTCCTTCGTCCCAGACTCCATCAGTGAAGTATTCCAGCTCCTCGTCGATGACATCGACGAGTTCGGAACCTACTGCATTGCATTGCATCACTGCCGAACCGGCTGACGGCTGGCTGGTTCCACTACCTTCGTCCTCTTTTTCTTTCTCGTCGACTGCTTTTTCCTCGATTGCTTGGCCAGATTCGGCCTCGTCTTTCTTACCATCGTTCTTGCCATAGATTTTGGCAAATTTCTCCCTAAGATCATTTTCGTCTTCTTCCAACTCTTTCTCCAAATCAATTGTGCCATATTTGGCTTTCCCTGGTGACCGCCACGGGGAAACAACTCCCTGTTCGGCCTCCTCGGCCTCTTTGATCTCTTGTCTAGGCTTTACTTCCACAACTCGTGGCTTTGTCGTTTGCTGTTTCATCGGGGCTTTCCCTTTGGCTATCTCGATTTCTTTCCTCTGGCGCAAGTAACGCCGATATTGCGTTCTGGTCATCTGATCGACCCTTTGATTCCCAGGGAATTTCGGATGCCTTACGGGTATCCACCTCCCTACTCGAGTATTTACAGAGGTATGGACAGTTCGCGGCCTATATTGACCAGGCGATGTTGTTCTGGTTGACGGCCCATAGGTTCTGTCTCTGTGATAAGCGGTCGATCTGACCTGCCTAACTGGTGATCTGTCAGGTGATCTTTCCCTGATCCTGTTGCTACGACTAGTACCCTCCTGCGACTGTCGAGGTATTTTAGATATGGCCTGATCTCTACGTGGTTCCACTGTCGGTGGATTTGCCTGCACTGGCAACGGTGCTGGCACTGGAGGTGGTGCCATCACTTGATGTTGTGGCATAACTTGATGTTGCGGCTGCGGCATCATCTGATAAGGATATGCTCCTTGTGTAGTGTTTGGCCAAGGCATGTACTGGCCATATAGGTTTGGGTTCACAAACAATGGTACTGTTGCCAAGTCAGCATGGCATCTAGCACATAGTCCCATTTGCATACTCATCGAAGAGGATAATTGACGTGGGTCTCCTTCCTCATATTGTTCTCCTGTCGTATTTGTAACCCCTACCATGTTTATCCCTACTTCGTTCTGTTGGAAGGGATTAGTGTCCACCGTCATCGGCTTGGTAATTTTCCAATCTGGGGCAAATCTCAAAATGCCCTTATCAAGGTGATCTTGTACCATCCACCTGAAAACGAGACATTCATTCGTAGAGTGAGTCCATACGTCGTGGTATTTGCAATAAGTCTTACCTGCAATTTTCATTGGAGATGGTATCACATGATCCCCTTTTAGCCTGAGGATCTTGTCGGCCAACAGTTGATCAAAGATGGCCTCGGTCTTGGAGACATCAAATGAATAACGTCTTTCGCGGTCTGTTTTATATTCAGCATCTCTCCTTACCAAGTTATTTGGCACCTTGATGGCTGGTTGAGGCTCTTTCGGTTTTGCGAGAGCCTGACAGACCGTGTTCTTTGGACAGACCACTTCAGCCAACCCGATTTCAATACCTGGCTGCTCCATCGGCCTGTTTAATGGCTCCTCGCTAGAGTCAGCCATTCCTACTTGGTGGTAGTTCCCTCTGGGCTGCCGCCTGTTTTCATCCCTTAGGACTCATTCATATCGGACCGCATGATCGGTCAGTTCAAACAAGTCTTCATGATATTGGGCCATCATGATTTTCCTCAATTCAAAATGCATGCCATGGATGGCAATCTTGATACATTCTTTCTCTGGCAGAGGTATGGCACAGAAGCCTCTGGCCCTGATGAATGCTTTCATGTATTCCTCTACTGTCTGCCCCGTCAGCTGCTTCATGTTGGATAGCTCGATGACAGATACTTCAAGCGGGGCTTGATAGTGGTTCATCACAAATACCTTTTCCATGGATGGCCAGTCAGGGACCGATCCTGGTTTCAGATTGGCGTACCAGTGGAACGCCATACCGGTAAATGAATTTGGAAACAATTTTAACTTTAGTTCATTGCTCAAGTTGCCACATTCCAGAGAAAATCGAGCTAGATGCTCGGTGGCAGATTGAGACCCTTCTCCTGAAAACAGAGTGAAGTTGGGTGCCCTGTAGTTCATTGGGAATGGCACTTGATCAATGTATTCTGGATGAGGCTTATTATACCTTGATGCCCTATTCCCTTGTCTCCTCACGAACATCTCTTGAGCCTGATTCATCGTCAACAGGTCGTCCTGACCTTCCATGGCTCGATTTGTTCTATCATAGGCCGATGAGATGGCCTGATGTCCCTCTGGGCCATATCCCATAGCCTCTGATCGTTCCTCTTCTGACCTGCCCCCCGAGTCTGGGCGTTGGTACCTAGTCTTGGAGGTACTTCCTTTCATGTCAGGGACATTAGTTTGTCCGTTGCCCTGTTTGTAGGGCGTTTCATCCCTCGATCCACTTCCCCCGATATGCGTAGCGGGTCCCTTGCCTTTGTCAACAACGCTTTTGTGCGGTCCTGTCCAGGCCTGCGATTGTATCCCGTTGGCAAGGGTGTTGATGCTCTCAGCGAGCATAGCCATTTTTGACTCCAAATGCATCAGGGAAGTATTCACAGTATTGCTGGCTTCGGTATTTGCCTGACCGGCTGCAGTGGCCGAGCATAGCATGTTCTCGAACTTACTGACAACATTTGACCTTTCTGCCTGTTTGGCCTCAAGGTCCTTAGTGAAGTTGCGGACCTCCGTTGTCAGTCCCTTCCATAGCTGGCGGGACAGTGGATAGGTTTTTCAGAGAGTGCGTTAGATCAGAGCGTGTCCTCGTCAAGCTAGATCGAGTCTTTCGCGACAACAGCAAAAGATTAATTGTTTAGTATCAACTGATTTACCTTTTGGCAAAAAGATTATCAAGTCCCACTGGGCGTGCCAAAATATTGTTTGCTATAAATTTGACACCGATTGCCTCGATGTGCAAATGGCTCGATATGATGTGTAATGAGTGCGGGCGTACCAATGTTTGTGCGTGCAAACATAACGATTTAAAGATTGGACATATTGATATCGGTGTAAGACATAAGTAAATGCCCTGATTAGGACATATTGATATCCATGTAAAATGTCCTGATGAAACTGACTTCTAATCAATTGATTATGGCAGAGTAGGCAAACACTACCCTTAGTTCTTTTCCATGCCTGCCTGGCCGCAGGACTTAAATAATTTATGATAACCTTCCTAAAACGCCAAAATTTCACAGCCAATCGATGGCCTACTCAACCCATCAATGCATTTACAGATCAGAGATTGAGTTGATAATCAATCAGTTTAATTTGTATCGACTTGACTCAAAAGACATAACTAACATACTGACCATGCCTCAATAAAAATCACTTGACGTAAAACATATTTTAATAAAATCAAGAGATACGGGCCAAATACTTCCATATATTAATTAAACATGAAAGAAATACATGTGTTTTAGCCTACAATGAGTTCCCCGATTTACAGATATTACAAAGTATGCAAAACGATAAACAGTCTCCTGTGTTGGCAAATGTTGCCAATCGAGTTGATGATTCTTTTAAGTCTTGAAAATTACTCCTTGATTGGCAGGGAAACCCACCAAATGAGTTGATGTGTAAAACAGTGCAAGCTTGTTGACAGAAAGTAACACTGATGACAGAGAACTATCATCAATGGATCGCCCAACCTTGGCAGATGGCTACCAATCGGGCTCCTGACCAGCGGGTGGCCAATGGAAAGGGCATCAATTGAGCAGATGGCTACTCAACCGATTGCTGTCAAGCAGATGGCTACTTGACAGCGGACTCATCAAGCAGATGGCTACTTGACGAGGTTGCCATGTAATTACGTGGGCACTTACATGACGTTGCAGCGTGCTATTTTGCTTGATATCGAATGGTTTCGCTCGAGACAGCTTCGCTGACGGCGGAAGCAGCTTTGCGGCTTACTTTGAGCGGCGGTGCTGAACTTCAGGCGGCCATGTCCTGCTGGTTGCTGAGGATTGACGATTGATGTCAAGGAATTGGCGATGCTGACTGACTGACAGAAGCAGCGTATGCTGGACTTCCGGAGAGGCGTTGAGCCGATTTCAGTGTAGACTGAGTTGATTGATTGATTGACTTGTGTGTTTTCTTTGTGTATGGCAGCTTCCTGATATTTATAAGCTGATGGCTGGAAAACTGACTGGTTGATGGCCTATATCCCCACTATCTCCACTACTCTTGTTCTTCCACAACCTCCACTTTCTCCACTACTTGGCGGTTGCTTCTTTCTTCTTCTCTCTTGTACAATTTTCAGATATGATTTCGGCAGTTGTGAGCAGCTCAAAACGTGTTCTGTCAATTAGTGTAACCACTTTGAGAGATTCTAGGGAATTAGTTGTGTTCAATTTGAATAGCCAGCTAATTGTGTGGCTTTTATAATTATCCCTTACTTTAATTAATTATCTTCATAATTAATTAAGTAGCTGTTTCATTGTTGGGCCGATTTCATCGGCTGGGCCATGGGTCGTTCTGGATCG
The DNA here is from genome assembly GCA_030819805.1 of Penstemon newberryi var. newberryi. Classification (NCBI taxonomy): domain Eukaryota; kingdom Viridiplantae; phylum Streptophyta; class Magnoliopsida; order Lamiales; family Plantaginaceae; genus Penstemon; species Penstemon newberryi. The sequence goes on from JAUALY010000001.1 coordinate 17,410,414, forward strand.
GTTGGAAGTAATCGGCCCATTAATCCTTATGTGATAATTGTAATTAATTATTTAATTAATTACTTGGTTTATTGGCCTTAGTTATTATATGGGCCAATCACTAATCTTTGGCCCAATTAATTAATCAATTGGCTTAAATAATTTAATTAAACCATTATAGCCTAAATAATTCATTAGGCTCATTGAGCCTCTTTGTTCTTAACCATTGTTTGGTTTAATTAATCAACCTAGGCCCATAAACTAATTAACTTATCCATTAATTAATTTACACTTAGCCAAACTAATTTATCACAAACTTGGGCCGTATCTCTAATTGGGCTCGTGACCCGTTTAATTTCGGTCGGATTGATTTTCGGATCCGAGTGGGTCCGATCCTGATCCAATTCACTTGGCTCTACTTACTGGGTTTGGCCCATCATCACGCTATTATTCCTCGATCAATCGAGGGTAATTTTTTGGGTACAAACACAACTAAAACAGAAAAGAAAATAAAAAAAGAAGAATCAAGACAAAGCGGACAAAATTAAGAAGAAAATAGTATATCTTTAGTTTGTACTTGATAAATATATTTTTCTTAAAAAGAATAAATTAAAGGGGGACAAAATTAGATTATTGTACACACATGAAAGTATTGTGACACATAGAGATTAGGAGTTTGAATTCATGGTTTAGTTTTTCGTGAAGTATACATCTTTCTGATCAAATCGAATTTTTTCGTTAAGAAGCTCTTTGGTATAAAGATTAAAGAATATTATACTCCTAACAAGAAATAAAAAGTAATTAGAGAAATCCACCCAAAGTTAATTATGCTGGATTCTTGCTTTAACTCCAGATCAAGAGTCCTTTTATTTTTAAAAATTATATAAGTTGGGGAAAGATGTCAACGGGTCAAAGCAGCCAAACGGACTTATTGGACCGGGACAGGCTTAGTATAAAACCAATGGGCCAGGTAATGTTGGTGGTCATCCAACGATAACCTTTCGATGCTTAAGTAGGTATCGAGATATGAGAAGGTAATCGGAGCTCAAAGGTCAAGTCGGGTTAGATGCAACGATTCGACCATAACAGAGTAGAGTCTGAGGTTTTTTTACTAATCATTTTGATAAGGGCAATTTAGTCTATTTACATCGTGATATATGCCAGTAGTATATTACAAGGGATAAATGCAAAATACTCCCCTGTGTTATGCTAAACCTACAAGAAATTACCCTGTGAAATTTTTATTGCACCAAACTTCCTTGTGTTTTCAAAAACCCTGCAAAAAACACCCAATTTGTAAAAAATAGGTCGTTTTGGATCGACATATTTCAAGAATCCATTTTTAAAATACTCCAAGTTGATCCCTACAACTTCACGTGGTATATTTTTAAAATTATTTCTGGAAATATGTCGATCCAAAACAACATATTGTTTACAAATTGGGTGTTTTTTGCAGGGTTTTTGAAAACACAAGGAAGTTTGGCGCAATAAAAATTTCAGGGTAGTGTTTTGCAGATTTAGCATAATACGGGGCAGTATTTTGCATTTTCCCCATATTACAAAGATATCAACACACAAAAAGTAATACCGATGACTGTTTATAGGGTCTGTCTAAAATGAGATTTTGAGGGATGGGGAGCACATGATATATCATTTATCTTGTGACACATGTCCTTTTAGAATTTATCTTTAAATAATTTATTTTCTTAAAGACAAATTTATCCTTTTTAATGAGTGAATTCAAAAACACCCTTGTATTTTGTCTAACTATAAAAAAAAACCTATGTTATTTTTATTAGCAACAAAACCTTGTACTTTTTTTTATTAACAAAGAAAACCCCTCTCAAGTTGAAGTGACAATTTTACCCCACCAAACAATGCAAAAACATCCCTATTACCTAAATGGTTACCAATAACCCCTGGTAACTTTAAAAATTGGGAATACACCCCCTCCTCCCCATTTTTTTTTTGAAAAAATTGACAAAATTCTCCATATGATTTATGAATCCCATATAAAAAAAATGACAAAAATCTTATCCCCCACATTTACATGTTTTGGCACTTTACCACGCATATGTACAAAATAAACATTTTCCCCTGAAAAAGAAAATTAGTTGCACTTTACCCCCTCAAATGATTTTATGCAATTTTTGTTTGACGGAAAATGTACATGTGCCCCTCACATGAATTTTCAAAGGGTAAATTAGTCACATCACTTCTTACTTGTCCAAATACTTGACTCATGTCTTGTGAACCAAAAAATGCTCGTCGGTGAAATATTTGGGCGAAAAATCGATGTTGGAACTAATTTACCCTTTCAAATACACAAGTGAGACGCAAATCTATGTTTTTTGTGAACGAAATTGGCTTAAAATCATTTGAGGGAAAAAGTGCAACTGATTTTTATACGTACTTATTTAATTTATACTTTTGGGTGGTAAATTTCAAAATATGTAACTTTGAGAGGGGGTGTAAAGTGCATTTTCCCTAAAAATATTTTAAATGATCTTATACGGATGGTCTTAATTTTCACGTCATCATTGGACATTTTGACCAAAACTTGTGGTTCAGATTTATTGTTGACTTTTTTTAATGATTGATATGGAACATCTCATATATACCTATGTTCCATAAAATCTTATTTTAGAAAGACTCAAACCCCAGTTTATATGTTGATATGTTGATGTGAAGCTCCTCGATAGATATTTAGTTATATTTTATAATCATTTTGACTGGGACGTAGGATGTCAAAGTCTTGGTATATTAATTAAAACCTTGACCAAGATATGAAAATTGACACATGTCAGTTCGCGTATACCAAAACAAAACAAAGAGAAAAACAGTGATAAGAATGCGATCACGCGTGACGCAGATATAGAAAAGTATACTAATAACGATCACATATATGTAAATTTATAAGTCGGCAGCGGCATAAATCACTTCAATTTTGAGGTAAATAAAAAAAAATGGGAGAAAAGGGAAAAGTCTGCGTAACAGGGGCAGGAGGATATATAGCTTCATGGCTGATCAAGCTTCTCCTTTCCGATGGCTACACCGTTCATGGCACCGTCAGAAATCCTGGTTAATTTCCCCTTATTTACCTTTTTTTTTTAATATATTAATTATTCAGTATAATCAATCAGTTATTCCAATTGCCCTTTTTACTTGTTTGTTTTCCTTTGTCCCTTCACCTGTTTGGTTGGTTTTGAACTTTTGATGGCGATGTGTGTGTATTGTTTGTTGGCAACCGTTCTATTCTCTGTTGTGTTGTTGTTGTTCGGCACCTAACCTTTATACAAGTAGAAAGAAAAAAAATCAATAAATAAATTAGTTTCTACATTTCAATTTGCAAATTAGTTCTGTATCTTTTTTATAATTCAATTGTCCAATAATCTATCTATATGTTAAACAGCATGTGATAATTTTATAGGGATTAAAGAGACTTCATTATTTGTATTATATTTTTATACCTTCTATAAATAGAATTCTTCTTCTTGGTAAATAAAGGGTATTTCCCAATTAAACTGGTCAAATTAGGATATAATCAAGAGTAGTACTATTATGTTCTTGATCAACACTTTAATGTAGCACAGGAACGAAAACTTTAATGTGATCTTGACTTATATACTGTTAAATTGGAATAGTTGAGGTCGATGTGGATGAGTGTATTTGGCTATTCTGTCGTAAAACATGGTCGGAGTAGTATATTAACGATCTAAATATGTTTATTGCAGGTGATGACAAGAATGCTCATTTGAAGAACCTTGAAAATGCACCCGAGAAGCTGAAACTCTTTTAAGGCAGACTTGCTAGATTTCGACTCCATTCTTGCAGCAGTTAAAGGATGCGATGGAGTTTTCCATGTCGCCTGCCCAGTTCCTCCGAGCTCTGTACCTAACCCAGAGGCATGACTAATTAATACTTAAATAACGACTCCAATAAACAGCATTGCTTTTGATCCATCTTAAGTTTTAATTACCAAAAATATTCAAAATACTAGATTTGTTAATCTTTGCTAACCATCTGCAGGTAGAACTGGTTGCGCCTGCTTTAGAAGGTACTCTTAACGTCCTCAAAGCATGCTCCGAAGCAAAAGTCAGACGTGTAGTTGTTGTCTCATCGGCTGCTGCAATTGGGATGAACCCCAGTTTGTCGAAAGATCAAGTTATAGACGAGACTTGTTGGTCTGACAGGGAATACTGCAAGAAAACAAATGTAATTTTTTTGAGGAATTTAACTAACTTGCTATTTCAGCGCCACTATTCTGTGCAATTGTTCTCGTCTGATCTATTGTCATCATATTATGCACACAGAATTGGTATTGTTATTCGAAAACAGTGGCAGAGAGTGAGGCTTGGGAATATGCAAAGAAAACGGGCCTTGACGTTGTAACTCTATGTCCGACTCTTGTAATTGGACCTATGCTGCAACCGGCAGCAAATGCTAGTAGTTTTGCTCTCATTAAGCTCTTAAAAGGTACATATTTAATTATACGATTGTTCTTAATGCCATTTAGAATCAAAATCTCTGTTATATGAACTTTTAGCTGATGTAACTTCACATTTTTTGCTCGTAAAATCCCATTCATCTGATGACGGTCTAGTGTAATGCTTTTAATATTGATAACACAGAAGGATTCGAGGAAATGGAAAACAATTTTAGGAAGATAGTCGACGTACGTGACGTAGCTGAAGGGCTAAAGTTGGTATACGAGAAACCTGAAGCTGAAGGTAGATACATATGCATGGCTCACATGGTCAAGACTCGGGACATGGTGGAAATTCTGAGGGGAATCTATCCAAACTATAAATACCCCAAGAGGTACTTAAAAGTTAATATTTTGTTTTACTCGATAAGTTAAATTATACTACATGAAAATATCGAGTTACAGGATCTCGACTATGTCACGGTTAGATTAAGGCTCGTGGATGCTCGGTTCACTATTGAATCAAATAAAGTTTGAATACAATTTCAAGTTCGATGAGAAAATTAAATCAATTGTGAATATGAATAAATTGACCTCGACTCGTGTATATGTATTTGTTTGCAGCTTCAAGGAGGGGAAGGAGATGTCTAAATTTAGTTCAGAAAAGCTGCAAAAGTTGGGTTGGAAGTATAGAACAGTGGAAGAAACACTTGTGGATTCTGTTGAGAGCTATAAGCAGGCTGGCCTTCTGGATTAATGATCGTTTTAAAATAAAGTCATAGCACATGTTATGTGAACTTTGTATAGTGAAAAAGAAAATAAGAGGCAAATATCAAGTTTGCCCAAGATGTGTACACAATATAATCACTGGACAATATTATTTGTGAGAAGTAATAAATATTACGACTAGAGGCGCAAACTTGTTGAGTAGTGTCGAACACCATTTTATTCAAGTTTGATGTAAATTTTGTATCGAGTTTGAAATTGTGTTAGAGCTTAATTTGACTATTTAACAAGTTGAGCTTCAAAAGTTATGAAACGAGAGCTGAGCTTCAAAAGTTATGAAACGAGAAATGTTGTTTAAGGTTGTTTGATAAGCATGACGAACGGAGCTTTTATCAAATGAGTTGAAGTCGAGTATCGAAATAACTTGGTTTGGTTTTCGACTTTTATTACGACATATAACATTATATAATAAGGTTTTTTTTTTTTTTTTTTGAGAATCTATTATTTACTGTTTGATATTTTCTAGATTTCACAATTCTACATTTAACTTAAAATGAAAGTCTAGATCCACTCCTGACAATATTTTCTGATTTACAAATGAGTTGAAGTCGAGTATCGAAATAACTTGGTTTGGTTTTCGACTTTTATTACGACATATACATTATATAACAAGGTTTTTTTTTTTTTTTTTTTTTTTTGAGAAACTATTATTTACTGTTTGATATTTTTTACATTTCACAATTCTACGTTTCACTTAAAATGAAAGTCTAGATCCCACATTTTCCTGACAATATTTTCTGATTTACTAGAGTTCTACTAATAACTCTACTAATATTAACAAAAAAAAAAAGATGTGAACAAATTAATACTATAAAATAATTAATTAATTTGGTGGTGGAGCAGATTCTGAAGTAATATATATAATTTATAAGTGGATTTCCAGATAGTAAATGTTGCTGGAATGAAATTGAGCCACAAAACAAGATTAAAGACGAATCTTAACACTGTCCCATCAAAATTTGTTTAAAATATTTTATGGCCCAAAAATACGTACGTGTAGTACTTAGGGACCACATGCACGTATAGGCCCGAACCCCAGCCACTGCTTAAAAATACTATATCATCCAATTAGCTAGATTTTATGACCCTTTTTGGTTTATTCGCGATACTTAAAAGAAAAACAAAACAATTGTAGGATAATATATAATGATTATCTAGAAATAGATCTAATATCAATTTATTCCTTGAAATACATAATATTCAATTTATATTCCTGTAATTTGAAAAAAATGTAATTATTTAAAGGAGCAATTCACCCCCATTCAGTCAAAGAGTGTAATACTTTCGCCAAAATTAAGAGTGAGTATGAAAATTATTGGGGGAGGTAAAGTGTAATATTTATTATGATACATAAGGGTAAAATTGTCATAGTTACCATAACACAAGGGAAATAGGGTAAAGTGCTACATTTATCGTAACATAGGGGTAAAGGGTCACATAAAAGAGAGGTATTTTTGACAATTCATAATTTTTTAATATTTAAAAATGTCAGGGAGGCGGTGTGAAACTTTTATAAGATTACAGAGGGGTAAAAAAAATTTCAAATCATTAAGGGGGATAAATTAAATATTATACAAATCACAAGGGGTAAATTGCCATTAACTCTCTACAAATATGTCGGCACTATTGGTACATGGTTAGTCAATTAAAAATAATTTGTCCATTTTTCTTTTTGGGATCAGATTGAGATATTTGTGTAATTTATTAGTATATTTTAACACAAAATACATAAATATAAAAAGTTAGACATAAGATATTCTTGCGTTGACCGCAATGATAGAGAATATGTGATATATCCATGCGATAAAGAAATACTTTGTATTTCCTACAATTTAATCAACAATATAATATCATTAACATTATTCTTGATTCTTTTTAATTCTTATTATTCTATTATATTGGATAAGTAGAAAATATTTTTTATTAATATTTGTAGCCTCTAAACTCTAACTTTGTAAATTTTTATAAAGATTTTTAAAGATTATAAATTATAGAGGTCACCCTCTTAAATTTTCAAAAAAAAAATATGACACCACAAAAAACAACAAAACACCTTTCAAATACATCTCATCAAATGAATATTACACTTCTACCAACAATTAATTCAAGAAAACAAATACTGGGCACCTAGAATTTAAGGGCATGTTTGGACATATTCAACTTGCTACATGTACTTCATTTGACCAGAAAGTTGCAGAACAGAAGCCATATTTTATTATGATTTAATTAGCTTAGTGATCTGGTTGGTTAAAGATAATAGTAATTAACAAGTGCCTATGGAGCCAATAGATTTGTGCATTCACAAATCTGTGGTCTGTCGGGCTATACTTTTGTAAATAATTCATAAGTAAATATTTATGTATTTTCTTGTTAAAATATACTAATAAATTACACAAATATATATATATATATATATATATATATATATATATCAATATGATCTCAAAAAGAAAAATGGACAAATTATTTTTTAATTGACTAAAAATTGATTCTCCATGTACCCAGGGGGCGGATCCAGGATTTTTGGTCGGGGGGCTAAACTTATACAAAAAAAATATGTCAAACAGTTAAACTTAAAGTTTATATTATTCACGAGAAAATATATGACGCAATATAAAAATGGGGAGGTGGAGTTTGACATAAATAAACCTTTGAGCAAGTATGCTCTATGAACTCTCTCTCGAATGTTAGAATCATATAAAGTTATATGAGGTCATAGACCGGGATCACTCGAAAGCTCGGGCAAATTCGTTTCAATATGAAAGTTTGGAAGCTCATGCGGGTCACTTTGAATGTAAACGTTACTTGAAGACTCATCGTGAGGTGTAGGTGTAGGTGTAGGTGTAGCCTTAAGGTATCTCTACATATTTCTAACACTATAAAATGTACAAAACATAACTATCTCAAGAATAATGGCATACTCAAGAAGTAAAAGTTAAATATAATAGAGACATAATAATGACAAGACTTATTTTTTATTCCATTTGATAAAACAAGAGAGGTTGAATCCCAATAGGCCAATAAATGCTAATAAAAGACTATTAAGAATATAAGATTAGTGTTTGACATTTCAATAAAAAAAAAAAAAACTATTAACCATCTAAAATTAGTGTTTGATATGTAAATGAATACTATTAACTCTATTGCATCTTGAGTTAATCATCATATTATTTTAATATATTACTATTAACTATATTGCATCTTGATTTAATCATCATATGAAAATCTTAACAAATATATAACTTTAAGTACAAAAATGAAACTTGAATCTAAAAATTGATTTTGGGAAGTGAATATAAACATTAATAATGAATATATAACACTATTAGTTTATTACATAAGCACAATTGCACAAACATATATCATAAATATATATAGAAAAAATTACTAACATTCACAATTGGGCCTTTTTGTGTTCAAGACTTCAATAGGTTGGGACTTGGGTTGGGTGGATGGTCGGAGGTTGCAATGGTGACTAGAGTTAGAAAAAATTGGGCTTTTCATTGGGGCTTAGAAATTGGGTAGAGTGAGTTATTATTAGAGTGGGTTGTGTGATATTAATTGGACTAAAGTTATATTTGGGCTGGAAATTTCATATTGGACTAATTTATTGAATTTTTTTTTCCAAAAAAAAAAATACACCACTCCTATACTAAAAAAAAAAAAAAAATTCTTGTCCCTATGTACGTCCGCCTATGCATGTACCAATAGTGCCAACATATTTTTACAGAGTTAATGGCAATTACTCCCCCGTTTTTTGCATAATATTCAATTTAAGTACCTCTATGTGATTTGAACAAGAGCACTTTACCCATTGTAATCTTATAAAAGTTTCACGTCTCCCTGACATTTTTAAACTTAAAAAAATTTACAAATTGACAAAACTACCCCTAAGACCATCTCTAATGACTCGGAGGGGGAATACCCTCTCCCTCTAGTTTTTTTAGTCATCTCTAATGACTCATTCTATCAAACTCATTTAATTACAAATTATTGGTCCCAAAAGTGGTCAGATGAGGTCTAGAGGGGAGGGGGGTGAATAGACCTCTGAACTTTTTCAACTTTTTCTCTAACTTTTCTGTCAGCTGAGTAAGCTGATCTTACTCGTGAACTACTATGCTGATTTAGCACTCAGCAGATTCAGCAGAGTCGACCACTGGTCTGATTTCACTTATCTGTTTCAGATACATTCAGAGTTTCAAAACTTGTATGCATCGGATTTTATCATGTTTTTCAAATAAGTTTCTCTTCAAAGTTTTAACCCATTTTTGTAAATTCCTCTTTTAAAAGCTTTGTCTTTTAAACATTTGTCTACTTATGAAAATATGCAAGTTAAAAATAAGTAATCAAACACAAGAATTTTTATAGTGGTTATATAGACTCAAAGTCTTTTAGTCCACACTTCTAAATCACGAAGATTTAGGTTCCACTAGAAACACAAAGTAACTAGTACTTGAGCTTTTACAACAAATGACAAGCCTCGAGTAGAACACTCAGCTCTCAGGTAGATCACTTAGAAAAACCTATTCTAAAGCACTCAACAAACTAAAACACTTATGCTTTACAACAAATGATAAGCCATAAGTAAGAACTCTTTGTTCACTCTCGGAAAATCACACAGATTAACCTTGCTCACTCAATATAGGAAATCACTCAGAAGACCTATACTATGAAGTTATATCACTCACAAAGATGGATATAAGATTCTCTAAATTTACAGTTGAATGCCACTCAGACAGACAAAGGTTTGATCTTTGTTCTTCAACAAAAAGCTTCGTCAACAGATGACTTCGCTTGTGATCAGACGACTCAACTGATGGATCTTGCTATAAGGATGTGATCTTGAATTGTGCAAGTCTCTTTTCAATCTTCAGTCCCTGGTCTATTTATACTCTCGGATTTGAATTTCTGCCCGTTGAAGATAGGCGAAATTACATTTTAATCCTGAGCAACGGTCTTCTTTCTGATTGCAGCTTTTGCAGACTTTTCACTGTACACTCTGCTGTACGGATATATACTTTATGTCAAGTCGCATTTAATGCACTCAGCTTATTACCGTTGAAGAGCTTACTAACCGACTTCACTTCACTGATGGGATTACTCTGCTGATGATCACTCTGCTGAATGATCACTTCGCTGATGGCTACTCTGTTGATTCAAGAATGAACACATCTATCTTGACTCGGCTGATGATAACCAATCTGATCTTACTGATCTGATATTCCCACTTTGCTGATTCGGTCACATAGCTTTCAGACCGTGAGATAGGTTTCACTAAGCTTTTCAGTTCATAGTTGATGACTACTCTTTTGACCTTTTTAATCTTCAAAATCATTTTGGCATTTTTGTCATCTTCAAAACCTTCTCCAATACCAACCAACACAAATTTTATTATTTCCCACTCTCACTACTTATTATTATTATTATTGTTATTAGTACAATAAAAATAAATTTAAAATTGACATTAATTTAAAATCAAAAATACATTAGTGAAACATAGAAAAAAAAAATAACATTAAATTTAAATATGTAATTGTCATGATTACATCGTATCATTTTAAACAACTAGTATAACGAAATTAATTCATATGTTTTTCACAAATAAAAAATAAAAATAAAAAAGAATAGACTGACCAAAATAAATTATATACATGAAAAAGATAATTATTTTGAAATAATACACAAGTTATAGGAATTTTTTTTTAAATTTTTTTTGGGTGATAAATACAACCCCAAAATTATTAAAATAAATCAATATCAAAATAATAATGTTAATTAAATTAAATGAAAGTTATGTTTTTATAATTAAAAATAATTATCTCCAAATAATACACAAACTTTAGGAATTTTTTTTTTAAAAAAAAAGCTCAAAGAAAAGAACCAAATAATATCAAAATAAAAAAGCAGCATGTAAGGAAGATGATTTGAACTCGAGAAGCTCCTCCTCCCCCTCCCTCATGGTCCTCTCCTCCCCCATAGTCATTAGAGTTGGTTTTTTTCCCCTCCTTCCCCCCATACCCTCTAGGCATCCCCCACTTGTCATTAGAGATGCCCTTATATGTGACACTTCACCCCCCCACCCAACCCCAACCCCCAACCCCTCATGTTACAAAAACACTTTTTCATGCCTCTCAATTTTGGCAAGTAAGTTACACTCTTCGACTAAAGGAGATAAATTGCTTCTTTAATATTTTCACATAAGGGTAACATGCTCTTTTTCTAATCACAAGGAGATAAATTGAACATTTGCATTTTTACAGAAAATAAATTGACATTTGCTCAAAATATAACTAACCAGCTCTATTTATAAGATTTGGTATATTTACAAGGATTTTTGGCTTAAATTTTCTAAATCTATATAGAGGTTTGAGAGTTAATGTGAGGAGATAGAAGAATTGAAATATAAAATAAAGAATCGGCCTCTTCTGTTATTAAATGAGTGATATATCTCTAAATTAGTTATGGAGTTAAGTGTTCATTAGTGAAACCTAAAAAATTACTTTAATATTGTGTTAGTTGTTATTTGTTAAACACTTAGCTCAACAATAGACAAAATAATCTTTTAATTTAAGAGAAGATATTACTACCTTTTTCTTTTCCCAATCATGTTAGCCTTTTTAATATTATTATTGAAGAGGTAAATTTTCAGGATCATTCATATAGCCAAAATTACATTTATTTCATAAAAAATAGTGGTGTATGATCATTCTCGATGACATTTTATTACATGACTAATGCGTTAGCAGGGAAACGAGAAGTTGAACTAGCAATGGATAAATAGTGGTGTATGATCATCCCCGATGATATTTAAAGTATACTGGAGAATGATGATATCTAGGGGTGGCAAACGGGTTGGGTCGGGTTAAAAATGAGTCGTCGAAAACAGGCCGGGCCGACCCTTTTTTTAAAAACAAAACAACAAAAAAGTGGTTGTAACATAGGTTCAAGAATGAGACTCCAATAACATGCAAAATGGGGAGGGGAAGACATTAATTACAATTGATATCTCATCAACCAAGTCTCTTATTCAAGACATTAAGAGATTGACATGAGTTTTATTTATTTATTTATTTAATGCTTCTTTTATATATTCGTAAATAACTAAATAAGGTAATGAACTAGTTCGTATGTTAACTAGATTAGCTCCTTCGGTTGATCTATTGTGTTTCCCAGATAACATCAGGCAACGTGTAACTGATGACGTTTAATGATTAATAAAATTCTTATTATTGATTTTTTTCTTATATATAAAAAAATAAGAAAATGATGGTTTGAAACTACTTCTGGGCCAAAGTGGCCTTAAATCAACTCATAAAGACCAAATAAGAACCAATGAAATTTGGTACCAACTTTTCTCAAATAAAAAGAAAAATTGGTACCAACTTATAAAAATCACGAAAAAAAGAAAAAAGAAAAAAGAAAATTGAGATGTAAAAGCGGTTTGATGGTGGAAGAAAGAAGGGGTCCACTAATTGGAAACATCTTCAATAATTCATTATTATATTCCACTCTTCATCTCTCTGTAAATTGAACTCCAAAAAAATAGAAAAAAAAAAAAAAACCTAATGACAACTCTTTTCCAGATCATCTCTATCCATCATCACCACCCTCTCCCAAATTAAAATTTCAAATTATTTCCCCCCTCCCCTCCTTTAATCACTCAATTAACCCTTGTTGATTGCACAATTCATTTGTAGAAACAGAAACCTAATTTCAGTTTTGTTTCGTGATGATGATGATTATATTAAAGGAGAAACAAAATTTGAAATTTCCGTTGAATAATTCATTCACCTTTTTCCCCACCTCCCCATAATTCCATCATAGTCCATACGTACCCTTTCTCTGCTCTGTTGTACAGATGATCAAACCCCACAACCCCTTTTATTTTATTTTCTGTTTAGACCCACTTCTGCTGCTCTTCAATTCAGCCAATTATAGGGTTTTCTTTCCCCCTTTCAATTCTGTATTGATTATCCTTAAATTTCCTGTTTGTTAGATCTTCGTGCTTGTGATCTATTTCCTCTCTGTTAATTTGAATTCAAACTAATTTGATTTGTGTATATAGTACTATTTAATGAACATAGTTTAATGGCTTTTCAATCGCTTTCAGCCGTATCTAGGGTTTCTGTTTCGCTAGGGGTTTCTAGTTAAAATGGCACTTTCTCTCCATTGACTTAATTTGCTGTCTGGTCCTTTTTGTAATTAATTTATTAAACCCTTACCTTTCTTCTAGAATTTTCTTCTTTTTTCTCTTCCTAGTTTCTCTTAGAATTAAGTGAGTATGGCTTATCAGCAGCAGCAGCCTGTGATGCCTGGTCAAGGCTCGGGTTCGGGTGGATTCCAGTATATGAACTCCCCATTTGGGGACACTACTTTCACTAAAGTTTTTGTTGGAGGGTTGGCATGGGAGACTCAGAGTGAGACACTGAGACGATATTTCGAACACTTTGGGGAAATTCTTGAGGCCGTTGTTATCACGGATAAGAACACTGGCCGATCCAAAGGATACGGTTTTGTAAGCACTTATTATCTTGCTTTCTTTATTTACTTGAGTTTATGTTTGATTTGTGCTGCTTCTGCATTTGGCTGGTGTAACTTAAATTCTTATTTAAGAATTTAGAAGACTTAAAGTAAGCCGGTTAGCAAATAGTCCATCTAATTAAATTTCCACATGCTTGCCATCTTAAAAGTTTTGTAATTTGGGAATTTATTGTGATTGTCAAGAGGGATTTTTGTTGTTAATTTGTTGTGCCTGAAGTAGAAATGTGGATGGTTGAATGACTTGGTCCAAAATGGCATTTGTATGGAGGGTTTAGGTGACTTTTCGGGATCCTGAATCAGCTAGAAGAGCATGTGCAGATCCAAGTCCAATTATTGATGGGAGGCGAGCAAATTGTAATTTAGCTTCACTGGGGAGACCTCGGCCTCCCGTCCCTTTTGGTAATTTACCTCATTTTCTTTGCTAATTCTCTTTTGACGATTGAATTTGTTTATTGAAGTTCTTCACTTTTGTTTCTGAATTTCTGCTGGATGTTAAACTGCTTTTAGACTTCACATATATGACCCCAAGACTCAATTTGGTTTTATGCTATTGGTTCATCGATTTGATTGGCAGATTTGTTTAGTGCATTCTCATGAGACAGTTTCACGTAAGACGTATTGCCAGTTCGTAATTTAAAGGCACATTGTTCTAGGCAAAGTCCTGTGTTTGCTCTTGCATGTATATGTTTTAAGTCCTAAAGACTTGGTCCAAATTGGTTGGAGCTGTATTGGAGAAACAAATATCTGCCTCGATGATTTTGAACTTATGGGTACTAAATATTGAGTGCCAATGTTGGTGTCTAGAACTATAAGAAAAATCATCAAAGTTCCAAATTTAATAGTCTAAGAAATCTCTCATCGTTTTATAATTTAGATTTAGTATTAAAAATTGGCTGAAACTTATGACTTAGTCTTTCTCTTGGACTGTTGGGTGTACTGCAGACAATCAATCATACATATATCTTATGTTTTGTTTTTTGTGAATAAGTGGAACATGACGGTGACCTCAAAAAATGCCTTTCAGACTCTATCTCAATATGGAGCCATAATATATTTTGGTCTGCTTTTGTTGCTAACAGGACGCCTCAGATCCCCGGCACCTTACCTTGGAGGTTTACCAGCTGCAAGGGGCGCTTATGTTGGAAGTTATGGCTACCAGCAACCTGTCTCTTATGGCGTTCAACAAGGCTTGATGTATTCTCCATATGGGTGAGCTATGTTCCACATTTTGTTATTTGTAATTAAAAAACGATTGGTATGTGCTGCATTTGTTTTGTCCTGATCTACATACGTACTTGTGATAAATTGCATCATTATCTTATCTTGATGGAATGTTTTTATTGGGAATTCTCATGATGGATGTTGGCTTTCTCTTACTTTGAGAAGTAGAAAGAGTTCTAAAAACCGAACAGAGTATGTATCATAAATTTGGGTTCTGTTGTCATATTGGTACATAGTTGACACTGGATATATCCTGGTGAATGCTTTCAGGATATTAAGACTTTGGGAAGATCATTTTCCGGAGTTTCAGATTTATATGATTCCATTTTTTGGAATTTTATATCTTTATTATCTACTATGGTCGTGGTTATGACTGCAATATAGTGATAATAGGCTCTT
This sequence comes from Penstemon newberryi var. newberryi, assembly GCA_030819805.1. Taxonomy (NCBI): domain Eukaryota; kingdom Viridiplantae; phylum Streptophyta; class Magnoliopsida; order Lamiales; family Plantaginaceae; genus Penstemon; species Penstemon newberryi. The sequence goes on from JAUALY010000001.1 coordinate 17,425,766, forward strand.
TATTTGGTATGAATTTGAGAAGTATGATAACATGAATTCCAGCTTAATGTTTTACGAGGGTTATTAGAGTTTGTGGTACTCCAACATCCAAATTTAAAATTATTCATTTCCTCTTTGATATGCCTCAAATCAGTACAAATTTGTGATATTGTTTTTAGATTGAATAACACATTTATTATTCTACAATAAATAATATTTGGTAGGCTTCATGGATATGATTTCTTCTGTTCATTTGAGTCCTTACACAAAATTAGTTATTTAATCCAAAAGTTCTTCCTCACACAATTGACATCCTTTTTCTGATGCAGGTATGCTGCATATAGTCCAGAGTATGCTTATTCTCAGGTCTGTAGCATCAGATTACTTGCTGCAAGAGCATTTTCACGATATCAATGTTGCTTATGGGACATTTTGCATTTGCTGCTTTGTCTTGTAGGGTCTTTACAATCCTTATGGAAGTCAGCAGTACCTTCACGTGTATGGTGTACCTGGAACAATGAACTCAGCTATGTATCCTTACAATCAGTTGAGCCAGGCTGTTCCAGGAAGTCATAATTATACAGCATTGCCTGGATATGCATTGCCTGGTCATCAGATTGTGCAGTTTAGCGGGCCGAGTGTCAATGCGATGACAACAAATTCTGTTCCAACTATTCCGGCGCCTTATCCTACAGGTATACAGCTTCGATTCATCTGAATATGTGACAAAGCTATTTGAATGTATGCAATTCAAGTAATTGATCGCAGGCATTGCATCTCATGTTCCTTTTTTTGGATGTTCACAAAGATAGTTTACTTGTGAAGTGAGTAAGATTTATTTGATTATTTGTTTGTCGCGCAATTAGAAATGTGTTTACACCTCAATGATACACTTAGTTCAGGTGATAATACAAGTTGATAATGATTTTAATAAATACTTGTTCCGCAATGCCCAAGCTTTGGAAAAAGTAGCCACTTACGACTCATGTGAAACTGCCCAATACGCCCTCCCTGACAAAGGCCTTTGCCATGCATCCTGACCACATCTGCAGAATCACCATTATCAGTTATAAAAGCTTCAACAATCACTAACGCCTCACTATGCCAACCCCCTTTACCCTGTCCGAAAAAATAAAATGTAAAAATCTCCTCCCCTTTGGCATAGATATTATTCTGGCATATTGTGATAATAGGTGGCTATGCAGATAATGGAGTCAAAGGTACTTCTAGAACTTGGTGATGGCTCACCTGTTTTTCAGTTGTTTGGACCAGTGGCAGGTTGAATCTCCTTCAAATTTGGTGATTTATTTTTTTCATCAATTTCTAGTTGAAATGGACAAAATATACTATGAGGATTAAGATGAAGAAGTTCCCAAGTCATACCTTCGACTACAATCTATGTCAGACTCATTCAAATTTGGTTAAGCAGAAGAAAGCTTATACCACTCTGCCTCACTAGCATTTTATGCTCCAACAGGGTTTTGTACTTTGATATCTAAAACAGATCTAATTCCTTCTAAAATTCTAGAACTGTGGAAGGGAGACTTGAGTTTGTATTGGTGTTCAAAGGCATTTACTTTTATATAATATTGTGGAATCATGCATGGCATTGTTGTTGCTAAGTTCTTTTTCATATTGTGAACAAAAATAAATGTGTTGGTTGTATCAGGCGTCGCAACACCTATTCCTCAGCAACCACAGTTCATACTACCTGCGCATTCTCCTCAATTCATGCAGCATGGTAGCGGTTCTGACCAAAATGCTGGGTGAGGGTTTGATTTTGGTAAGTTTTGTCGGCTGCCTTCTCGAATGATGTTCTTTTTGTTGCAGTTACCATTAAGTATCCTAACAATGTAATGCCATTTTGCAGGTATCCTTAGATTGCAGCAGGACTAAGAACAGCAGTACTGCTACTTGAGTGGCGGGCTTCAAATCTAGCCTTGCAAATTATTCGCTTTGCATTCTAGAGGTATCGTACTAATTTAAGATAGAAAATGAAAATTAGAGGCGTAAATAATCATATTTAATCGAATACTTATATATCTATATATATGCAGGTCTTACATTGTCGCGCTCACCAGAGAAGTCAATGTCCGAGTGGAAAGGAAATGGGAATGGTGCAGATTGCACTACCTTCAACATGGACTGGTAGAGAGTCTTCTGTATAAATACTGCCAGCCAGCCTTGTGGATAGGCGACTGGTAGAGAGTCTTCTGTCATTTCATGGACCGATGATGGTAAGCCGGAATGGGTTTCTGGCTTCCCGTCTAGGAAAATCAATAATGAACCGTGTAAAAAAAAAAAAAAAGAAGAATTATTTTTCATGGTAGAAAGATGAAAAAGAATCAACATATGATTCTTTTTATAGTCCAAGTCTTCCCAGCATTTTGGGTTGGGTGTGTAGATAGAAAGTCAGTCTCTGGTGGTGTATGTGTGTTCAGGGCTGTCCCAACCTAATAGGATCCTGGGCGAAATTTAAAATTGGGGACTCTTTTACAAAAAAAAAAAATTATATATATATGTATTAACTTAAAATTTGTTTTTTAACTTTTAAAATTGTAAGATTATTTTTAAGAATCTACTAACATATTTGTTATTATAACTTTTGATTCTAAAATTATTTTCTCAATAAATGCAAATATTACAAATATCATATATAACTAATGCACATTAATAGAGATAATTGTCTTGACAACTCTTCAACTTTTTTTTTGTTTATTACTTCATTTCATCAACTCAAATTATCGGAACAAAATAGTCTACAAGGGATAATAGTCATTGCAAAAAACAGAAATAGGAAGGACACAAAAATGAATACAATCGAAGGGATCATTCTAGCTCATAACATCGGTCCAAGTGGCAAGGTTATGAGCTACAAAATCATAATCTCAATCAAATAAATTGAAATCTCCTTGTAGGCCAGTAAGCCTAAAAACTTAGAATTTCTTCAATCAAGCCTCCAACAATTCACTCCGACTATTTTCAAGAATTGTGGATCTCTGTAATTGCTTGTAAACAATTATTTTCTAATTCTAAACACACTTAATAGCTTGTTTGGTTGTATGAAAAGTGAGGGAGTAAACTACCTAAAATTTATGTTTAATTAAATTTGGCTTGAATTATAATTATTCGAATTACCTTTGAACTTCTTTAAATAAACTAATGTTGGATTTATCTAGAATTTAAATAAGTTAGCGGAGTTAGGGAGTGTTTTCTAAAAGTTCACATTATGCTTTTTTAGCTCCAAAATTATGTCTTTAATAGTTTTGTTTTAAGCATTTGATTATATTTTTTCCTCTTATGTAAAGCACAATTCACTTTTAACATATTTTTCTCTTACATATAAATTATAATTACCCATTTTTGCTTTAATTATTTCTATTTATGAAAATTTTAAGAATGTGTTTAGTTCATGCAAAAGTTCACACACGCTTGACTTAATATAACGAATGATCCATGACTAGAAATAAAATAATGTATAATCAACTGATCTAATTTGTTTTACTTTTCTTGATAATTTTAATATTATGCACTTGATTAATGAATTGTTTGTTTACAATATTATCTTACTCAATAAAAAGATGAGCTCTTTAAATAAATTTCTAAATTTTTCTAGAGTTTAGGTTCAAATATATTTACTATGTAGATTGGTTTGGACCTTTGGTAGAGTTGCAGGAAACACCCAGAAAAACTTTAGTTTCCAAAAATAATAAAATTATTATGGCAACTGACGTTGTTACGCCTCCTCCGTCTAAACCCTCCCCGGAAACCCCCTCCACCACCACCACCGCCACCCCCACGGTCGACCCTCCGCCTTCCACCACCCCCGTCACCATCACTCCCCGCCCCCCAGAACCTGAAGCCGACGTCATTCACATCCCCAGCTACTCCCGTACGCCCTCTCACCCAATTACCAAACTAAAAATTCTTTCTTTATTCGTTAACTGTTTAATTGAATGTCTTGTTTTTTTTGTTAGGATGGTTCTCTTGGAACGGGATTCACGAATGCGAGGCTCGATTCGTGCCTGAATTCTTCGACGGCAGGTCCACCTCAAAGAACCCTAGGGTTTACAAATATTACAGGAATGCCATCATCAAGCGCTTCCGAGAAAACCCTACCCGAAAAATTACCTTCACTGAGGTGCGGAAGACGATCGTTGGTGACGTGGGGTCCATTCGAAGGGTGTTCGATTTCCTGGAGGCTTGGGGTTTGATTAATTACACCGGTGGTTCAACTGCAAAACAGCCGCAGTTGAAGTGGGAGGATAAGGAGACCAAAGCAGCCGCGGCGGCCCAGGGTGGAGATTCTACTGATGTTACCGTGGCGAAGAAGAGGTTTTGCAGTGGCTGCAAAACTCCTTGCTCAATTGCTTGTTTTGCCTCTGATAAGGTTTTAATTTCGATTAATTTGGTTGTGAAAATCGCGGAATTTATACTAGATGTCCATTTTATGCTTCTTCATAGAAGTTTCACTATTTATTCCCCTTTTTTGTGCTTAGGAATGTTTTCCGCAAGTAGTTTTACGCCTTCCTCGAACTTTTCGATCTGTATATGCTGATGACTACTGAATTTGACTGTCGTTATAGATGCACTATTGAATAATACATTAATCTAGTTAAAAATACTATAGCAATATTAAATTATATACCAGTTTTATGGTTAAACTTCAAATTTTCTAATGTGGATGGATCGAGTATTACGTGTGTATTGTTGTATTGTGTTTTAATGCTTCTTTATCACTTAAATATCTTAGCTTTATTTGTTAGATGATTCAGTTCGGTGTATGATAAGATGGTTGTTGATATTTGTGGTGTTGTTTTTAACATGTGTGCAGCATGATATGACACTCTGTGCAAGGTGCTATGTGCGGGGTAATTATAGGGTGGGTTTGAATTCTACGGATTTTAAGCGGGTTGAGATCAGTGAAGAGGCAAAGACAGATTGGACTGATAAAGAGACGCTGCAGCTTCTCGAAGCTATTATACATTATGGTGATGACTGGAAGAAAGTTGCAGAGCATGTTGGTGGAAGGAGTGTGAAGGAATGTGTAGCTCGTTTTATAAAGCTTCCATTTGGCGAACAATTTGATGGCCCTCCAGAATCTACGGAGCTGGATATTGAATTAGGTGTAAAAAATGAGGCAAATCCAACAAAAAGAGCTCGTCTCTCACCACTTGCTGATGCAAGTAACCCAATCTTGGCACAGGTAAAACTAGGTGGGAGTTGGTTAAATGGTTTTCCGTCTGTGATTCTAGTATAGGTAAATGTAGAATCTTTTTCAATTAGCAAACTATTCGTTTATTTTGTTTTCAGTTTTGTCTATTTTATGTTCATATTTCTATGCAGGCTGCTTTTCTGTCCACATTGGTTGGAGTAGATGTTGCAGAAGTAGCAGCACGTGCTGCAGTAACAGCTTTGTCTGATCCTGGGGATGGTAAACATCAAGAGAGTTCGAAAGCTCCCCTGAGTATCACAAAACTGTTAGGTATGAACTTCCATTTGTTCATGGTAAATTAGACTCTCACATATGCTTAATTACGGTAGTTACTGTCCAACTTCTTGGGTATTGTTCTATACACCAAACCCTGAATTTATTATTTGTTAGAATAAACTACTTGAACACAAGATAACCAGGCAAATTTTATACTTACTGCGAAATCACGGATAAAAATGCAGAATTGTCAATCGAATAATTTAATTACAACTTTCACTTTCAATCTCCGCATATTTCACTATGTCAGTGTGTTCAAAGAGAAAGTAGTGCAAATTATTGCCACTATTCTGTTCAAAGGAATATATCGAATAGCATAAGGTGCATAGCTAGTTTTATATTGGGATGCTACTTGATTTAATTTGTTACTATTTGGGAAATATTCAATGGGATTGTAAATTTTGGAGAGAAAAAAAACACGCAAACCAGAGAAATTGATAAATGCAACAAGGTTTGGGAATTGCTCTCGGCAATATAGCTGAGTAATAGTGTAGATATCTTTAGGCGAGTTGAGGAATTATAAACCGGTTGGCCTACTTCTCTCTCCTTTCTCTTGCGCATACTTCGTTTATACTTTGAAAAGCAACGAGGGATCACATTTAAGTTATAGTGAGAATGAGAAAAATGATACTTCATTGTGCTCCCACTGTTCTCATTTATTAATTCAACAGGAAGTAAATGGTGCATCGCTTGACTTTAATCTTTTAGCAGAGTCTGATAATGCATCTAATGTTAATAATCTGGATCCAACGGAAGAAGCTCTTGTCGAAGCAAAATTGCAGCTTGAAAAGGAAGAAGATGAACTGGAGAAAGCAATATCTGGCATTACCGCCGAGGTTATCATCCAGTATTACAACTGTTATATAGTTTTGCTGTTTGTTATTCATAATTCTAAACTGGTAAATTTTCTTCTTTCAGGCAAATGAGATTGAGGACAAGATTGTACATTTCGAAGAATTTGACTTGCAAATGGAGAGGAAGTTGCAACAATTGCAGCAGCTGCAGAACCTGCTCTATTTCGATCAGCTCACTCTTTTATTTCATAAAACTGCTTCACCAAAAGCCGTGGAGAACACGGGAGAAGCGATGAAATGTGAATGATACATCGATGTTCTACTCTTAACCCAGGGCCGGCCCGACATGTTAGGTGGGCCTTAGCGAAATTTTAACTCGGGGCCCTGTTCTACCAAAAAAAAAAAATCATTATTAAAATTTATTTTATTGTTTTTAAAATTGTAAAAGTATGTTATAAGTATTTACATGATTTATCTCTCATATATTTGTTATAGATAGATAAAATGACAAATAATTTAATTATTTTAAAAAATTCAATATGCTTTTAAATTATAGTAGTAACAATTAATTATAAAACTCTTGTTTTAAAAAAAAATACTACAAGATTTGTGGATATAATTATAAATTAATGTAAGTTAATAGAGTTGATTTGTCAAAACAACAAATAAGTATAATATAGTGCCATTTGTTCTCGCAACTATGTTACAAAATGGTCTTCACAATTTTAGGGGTGTGTGTCAATAAAATCGAACCGAGCCTTACCAATTTGTGGTATCTAGACTGATTAGATAATTTCGGAATTTGTACCGTATACCGAATCGAACAATTTGTAACTTGTCCAAAAAATCAACAAGTGTAGTTTTGCATTTATTTTGGTAAATTTCCTGTAAATTAATTTTTAAAATTTATAATTTAACTTAAACTCATTGAGTCAAGTTATATATCAAACTTAAAATCTATCGTTCATTTTCCTTTCACTGCACAAGTGAAAAATGGTTATAAAAGAAAGAGCTTGAACTCTGGAATTCAATCAAGTTAAAGAACTTCCAATACAATTTTATCTTTTGTGGATTTATTGACAACCAAGTGACATTATCATATCAATTTAGAGCAAAAGACAAAAACACCCCCTATGCTTTATCTAACTCCCAAAGATCTCCCTATGTTATTTTAATTCCCAAAACCTCCCCTGTGTTTGGTTTTAAATACCACACTCGACTCAAGTAGTATATACTTATAATTTTATTTTTGAATTTTGGTGGAATGACAATATTACCCCCATGTGTTTGTTTTTTTTTAAAATTATTTATTCTTTTTGAAAAATTAAGTATATACTACTTAGGTCAAGTGTGGTGTTTAAAATCAAACACAGAGGGATTTTGGGAATTTAAAATGACACATGGGGAGTTTTATGGGAGTTAGACAAATCATAGAGGGTGTTTTTGTCTTTCCATGTCAGGGGTAAAATTGTCATATCAAAAGCAAAATGTGAACAAATACTTGCAATTTGGCGTTTGAAACACACACTCTTTTTTTGGAGTGTATTTGGCTCTTATTTGAGATCACAGGGGGTTTTTTGGGAGTTAAAATAACACAGGAGAGTTTTTGGGAGTTAGACAAAGCATAGGGAGTGTTTTTGCCTTTTGCTCTACCAATTTAATCTGGATACAATTTTCAATTGACAAAAAATCACAAAAGGAATAATTATTCTCACTATCATGGAGTTAACTCATGGATACAACTTCTAGTTGCAAAAATTGAAGTTGAAATAATTAAACAAGTTGATAAAATCATAAACTCATGGAAAAACATCGTAAGAGACAATCGTTTATTACTATAATGCACCCGAATAGGAAACTTTAGCATCCGTGTTTCGCAGTTGCAACATCCACCTATGGCAAAATGAAGACGGAGAAAATGATTACCTCGATAAATTTAGAGATTGCACAAATATTTCAAAAGAGGTCTAATAGCACGTTCACAAATACCATCGATATCTAGTATAGGATTAGATATGGATACAATAATATATACAAATACAGTCCACAAAGCAAGGATCAATCATAGATGATGGAATCAACAATGTTTTGATTCCCCTAATGTACTCAAATTATCATCTTTAAAATGTTATTATGTTCTTCAGACGACGTTGTACTCACCTGAGAAAATGTCCTGATAATAGATCCGGTCTGAAATTTAAAACCAGCCATCACCAAATACATAGTAGATATGACGGCCTTGCATTACCGCCAAGAACTATTCATTTGATTAATCTGAAAGAAGAAACAGCCTGCAAGATACAACAGCAGAAAGCAATCAGATTTTCAGAATTACATCATTGTTGCGTCTGTATTCCTATTTCACAGGTGAAAATCCCCGTGGATATGATAATGGAAAACAAGTTTATTTCGGTTCTTCAATGAAATATATATTTCAATTCTTTCGACCCATAAAGATTATTATTCAACTTTCTACAATCGCTTCACCACTACTACACTGAAAAATATACTAATATATATAGTGGCTTACTTTCTGAATCTTGGAACCAAATTTTTCTTCCTCTTCATCAACAAACTGCAGCACATTGTATAGTTTGCAGTCGGAAACTTAGTCAGTGCAGGAGCATTACATCAGAATAAAGGAGATACTGAATCTAAATATAGTTAGTTAAACTCGAAAAAGAATCGAGGATATACCTGTCCAGTGAGAGTATATAATCTGTTGTAAACACCATTATCCGCTACTCCAAGCACTGAAAACAAATGCCTGCGGCTCTCACTTGGACTTTTTAGTGTGTACTCTATGTAGTACAATCCTACAAGATAACAAAACACGAGCCTGTTAAGTCGTAATCATTATTCTAAGATCTGCTTATGAACAACATAATCGTGTCATACGACTATGTGAGAAAGATAAATTTTTCCAGTACCATTGGAGGCCTTGCAATCAATGAGTTTTGCCGCAACGCCAGGAGGCCTCTGCCAACTTCTGTCGAATCCACTAACCTGAGAAAAAGTGTGTTAGAATATATTTTGAAGATATTCTTCTTTGATATTGTCTATATGATGGTCATTATCTTTTTTCCCCTTTATTCATTTACGCAGCGATAATATGCAAATGATTACCTAGAAATGATGTAACCTACCAGATTTTCTGCAAATGCATCGACTTTTCCAAAAGACTCCAATCGGGTGAAATCAGCACCAAGGTTTGTGATTACTATGCTGACTGGAACAAGGAACAAAAGCAAGTTCAATATCGATGAGAGCGACTACTTTTCATTTCAAGCAATGGATCCATTGTTTGCTTTATACCATTTGAAGTGGAAGCCTCTTGCGGATAAAATGCAGTGAGTGACCTTACCCCATCGCCCTCTCCGCTTCCTACTTGCCAATCTGCATAATATTAATTGGACCAACAGAAAACAATTCAAGTTCCGATTCTTTGAGTTGTATTTCATGAAAGTCCAAACAGCAGAGTTGAAAACCGAGACACGTTTAATTCCAATTCGTAGGATCCGAGTACGCTCTAATACTAAAACTATGTGAATGTAAATCCATTTCTAATTTCAAACCCTTCCATAAACAAAAGTACCCACAAAAGATATACTGTATATAAAAGCATTCCAATTTCTAATCTATATCATCAATCACCATGAACGGAAAATAATAATAATAATAATAATAATAATAATAAACATGATATTAGTAAAAAGAATCACCTTGAGGAATGGCGATCTTAAATTTGTTCACTTCATCAGTGTAAACACGAAAATCCTCCCCCAAAGCTACAAATTCAAGATTATGCACTTTACACTAAACAAAAAAAGAAAATTACAAAAATTGAAAATGAAAGAAGCCCCCCTTTTTTTTTCTTTCTAAAATGGCAAAGCAAGAAAATTTAATTACCATTATCAGCAGCCAATGAAACTGAAGGAAAAGCAAACGCCGCAGCATAAACAGCCTGAAACAGTAGCTCTCTCCTTCTCTTTCCACATAATAATTCTTCTTTAACGCTCACACTGTTGTTACTCCAACAATGAATTATTATTATTATGTTAGCAATTAAAAAAAATGGAAAATTCAATAATTATTACCATGTTTTTTTCTGATCATGAACATTGTTCTTGCAGCAGATAATTCTGGAGTTATTGTTCCTCCTGAAGCCTTCCAATAATTTAAGAGAAGGAGAAAATAGACATTGTTGTTGCAGAGGAAAGGAATGGGACTGGAAATGCAAAGAAGAAATAGGGGCCATTGGTTTTGTGAAGTTAGGAAGCTGGGCTGATAATTGGATTTTATTCGTTATTTGGCAATTCATCACATTAGTATTAAGCTCTTTTTAATGTTTTCCTAAGTCAAAAAGTACATCGTTGCCCAGCATCAAAGTTTCGTTTTCGACGTATGTTTTGATTGGAGAAAATGCAAGATACTCTCTTATATTATGTTAAACCTACAAAAAATTACCCTGTGAAATTTTTATTGCGCCAAACTTCCTTGTGTTTTCAAAAATCCTGAAAATAACACCCAATTTGTAAAAAATAGATCGTTTTGGATCGACATATTTCAAGAAATATTTTTTAAAACACATCACGTGAAGTTGCAGGGACCAAATTGAAGTTTTTAGAAACGGTTTCTCGAAATATGTCTATCCAAAACGACCTATTTTTTACAAATTGGGTGATTTTTGCAAGATTTTTGAAAACACAAGGAAGTTTGGCGCAATAAAAATTTCATAGGGTAGTTGCAGGTTTAGCATAACACAAGGGAGTATTTTGCATTTACCCCGTTTCGGTTAGCTGAATATTGGAAATTTTTCGAATTTTTTTTCAAAAACATAGCGGAAACACAAGGAATAGTAATGAACTTTTTCAATTAAGTTAAGAAAAAAAGAAAGTTTCATGGCAAATACAGAGTTTCAGAAATACATTTCATTTTCGTTTTCATTAATCCAAAAACAAATACTTTACAATGTTTTCGACGGAATAAATGAAATTTTTGATCCATGATCGCTACAACAAATAATCAGTTACTATATTAGAGATCATATCCAAATCTATTGGACTACTACTAAATACTATAACAAAGATAAACCAAAGTACCAATATTGATATACCATCGACTTATGTGAAATCACTTGGATAAACTAAAAATAATAAAATATGCATAAATTATCAAAGTGTAGCATAAATAAGGAGTTCTTCAACAACTACAGAATACAAATTTGATAGAGTTTCTCATATAATATAATCAAATAAAGTGTGAAAAATTATATTTAATGAATTTGATCCAATAATTCAAACTACGTTTAAACTTTTGACATAATTTTCAAAGTATATGACAATTTAAATCAAATCACTTAGGATAAGTACAAAATGTAACTTCTGACTACCCACTTTTTTAAGTCTATTCAGTTTCTATTATTATAAACAATATTTATTTTATAAGTACCTTTATCTATCAGGCCAATCCTGCCAGAAATATTCTAGAATAAATATTATATTTTAGTTGAAAAAAGAAAAGTGAAAAGTGATATAACTTGTTTTAGTGAGGTGATTCACATAATATGTGCCTTTGCCCCTGTAATGGCAGCATGAAGTACCAGAATAAAATCTTAATTAGATATTAAGTACTACTACAATTCTACAAATACACCATAGGTCAAACATTAATCGATTACTTATTGAATCACAATACTCATTAAAAAATAATTAATCTGTTAATTATAGATACTGGAAATTTTGGACTTAGCTAACACCATATTTCGATTAACATCATAATATATGTCATTGGAATAACTATTTTTTCAAACCAAAATCGTCAAAAATAAATTAGACGAATTCAAATAATTTCGCTAATTGTATGTAGAGTGAATTTCATCTAGCGGCGTCAATGTTGAAAGTAGCGATTAGACCTTAATCCTAATTTTAGCGGTGTAAAATACCCAAACTAGACAGTTAAACGATCGAAATGCAGCGAGGTGAATTGCCCTTGAACCCGAGGTGGTCAAATTGAACTTCAATGCAGTTGTGGTGTCGATGGCATGCACATTTGGGTTTGGAGTTATTGCGAGATCAGACCCAGGCTAGTGTATCGATTGGTTAACTCGCTATATTAAGCAAACTATGGGCCCTACTTCGGTTTAAGCGAAAGTGGCATTGATGGGCATGAGATTTGCTCGGAATAATGGTTGGAATAAAGTTATCCTACAAAAAGTCTTCAAAACGGTTATTGACGTTATAGTATATTATTCAGATTGTAGAGTTGAATATGAAAACAACTATTGAAAATATTAGGGAGGTGACTGGTGCTTTCGTGGAGTTTACAACTACATACATTTTTAGAAAAAGAAATCAGACGACTCATGAAATAGCGGCGAAATAAAAAAGGGAGCTGGTTACCTATAATGATCCAAAATATTGTATCTACTGAGATGATTCATTAATGAAAACTACTGATTTATTCTTAAAATATATACCTAAACTAGAAACACATCATTTTATTTATCATAAAGTTTTACGGCGCTGGATACTTAATATGCTAACATGTAATTACATTTAATTTGATCGAAGTTTAAAAATCAACACTTACAAAATAGTTAACTCAAGTTTGAATATCTATAGAGAGAGATTCTCATATGATAGACCTATAGAATATTGCAAGATCGAATATTGCGAGATCAGATTGGGGCGAGTGTATCGGTTGGTTAACTCGCTACATTAAGCAACCTAATAGAATAGACCCTACTTCGACTGAAGCGAAAGTTGCATTGATGGCATGAGATTTGCTCGGAATAATGGTTGGAATAAAGTTATCTGCTTACCTATAATGATTCAAAATAGTGTATCCGTTGTGACGATTCATTAATGAAAACTACCGATTTTTTCTTAAAAAAATACTTAAACTAGAAACACATCATTTAATTTATCATAAAGTTTTACTGCACTGGATATTTTAATATGCTAACATGTAATTACTTTAAATTTACTGAACTTTAAAAACCAACACTTACTCAATAGTTAACTCAAGTTTGAATCTATGTTGAGAGATGTTCCCATATAATAGACCCTATAGAATAGATCTACAGAATATTGCGAGATCGGATTTGGAGTTATTGCGATATCAGATTCGGGCGAGTGTAACGGTTGGTTAACTCGCTACATTAAGCAACCTATAGAAAAGACCCTACTTCGACTGAAGCGAAAGTTGCATTGATGGCATGAACTTTGCTCGGAATAATGGCTGACTCCAAAACGGTTATTGACATTATAATATGTTATTTAGATTGTAGAGCTTAATATATAAACAGTTATTAGAAATATTAGAGAGGTGACTGATACTTTCGTGGAGTTTACAACTACATACATTTTTAAAAAAAATAATCAGACCACTCATGAAATAGCAGAGTTATAAAAAAAGAGTCTAATTTATTATCTCATTACCTATAATGATCCAAAATATTGTATCCGCTGAGATGATTCATTACTGAAAACTACAAATTTATTCTTTCAAAAATATCTAAACCAGAAACGCATCATTTAAATTTATCATAAAATTTACGGCGCTAGATATTTTAATATGCTAACATGTAATTACTTTTAATTTGACTGAACTTTAAAAATCAACATTTGCAAAATAGTTAATTCAAGTTTGAATCTCTGTTGATAGATGTTTCCATATAATAGACCCTATATAATAGGCCTGGAGTTATTGCGAGATCAGATTCGAGCGAGTGTATCGGTTGGTTAACTCGCTACATTAAGCAGCCTATAGAACAAACTCTACAAGAAGACTCCTAAAAGGTTATTGACGTTTTAGTATGTAATTCCGATTGTAGGGCTGATTATGGAAACAATTATTGAAAATATTAGTGAGGTGACTGGTGCTTTCGTGGAGTTTACAACTACATACATTTTTTGCGAAAGTAATTAGACGGCTCATGAAATAGTTGCGTTATAAAAAAGGGAGTCTAATTTATTATCTGATTACCTGTAATGATCCAAAATATTATATCCGCCGAGATGATTCATTAATGAAAACTACTTAAAATAAATACCTAAACTAGAAACTGATCATTTAATTTACCATAAAATTCTACGGCGCTGGATATTTTAATATGCTAATATGTAATTACTTTTAATTTGACCGAACTTTAAAAATAAACACTTACAAAATAGTTAACTTAAGTTTAAATCTTTGTTAAGAGAGGTTTCCATATAATACATCCGACGCGCCTCGAAAGAGATTGTCCAACGCGCCTCAAAGGAGATTAAACTCTGGAGAGAAAAAAAACGCAATTATATAGAATGAGTTATCGTTGTGGAAATTAATTCTACAAAAGTCGATAATTGTATAAAAAATAATTTAAAAAAAAGTTGGGTAAATGCCATTTCTGGTCCTCCTTATGTATTTATTTTGTATAGGTTGATCCCCCTTATATTTTTCTTAACATTTTAATCCTTAGTATCAATTATTTGTTTCATTGTAGTCATTCTTAGGCAATTTCAAGGCGGCTCTGAGGTCACGTGATTTGCACATGACTAATATGCGGGGTTTTTTTTTTTGAGAAATTCGGGTAAAATAAGTGGGGTAGTTTTCTTTGTTCCATTGGAATGTGTTGTTATTTTGCGTTAATTTCCCGAAAATACCCTCATGTTAATCACGTGCAAATCACGTGACGTATGTGCTGCCCTGAAACCACCTGAGAAGGAATACAATGAAACAAATAATTGATAGTGAGAATTAAAATGTTAAGAAAAACATAAAAGGGGACCAAACTGTAAAAAAAATACATAAAAAGGACCAAAAATGATATTCGCCAAAACAAATTTTTTTGATAGATTTTTCATTGTGGGGCCAAAGTCATCTACAGTAAAAATTTATCTGTCAAAAAATAAAAATGTTATCCAACTCAAATGCCAATATAGAAAATAGAACTAATTATATTAAAAAAATAGAAAATAGTCTGCTATGGAGCAAGTGAAATAATTTCATTTTCCAATTCATCGTTCAACAGCTGTTTCCTATTTCTGTTTTGACAAATCACACGGCGCGTGATGAAAAACGCGCGTATGGAAAATATAATCGGCCAAATAATGATGATTTGTTGATTTATTTTCCTTCTTTTACCTTCCTTATTTGTTCGGTTAAAAGTGGAAAAAGAAATTAACTAAAATGGGGGAAATGTAAATATAAATATTAACGCGATAACTAATATATTTACAAAAAGCATTTCGCCGCAAAACCCTTTTTCCATCTATTCACAATCCCTAAATAATTCCGTCGCGTCCCCCTTTTCGATCTTCTTAATTCTCCCCTGCTGCAAGAAAATTTCTCAATTTATTTGTAAGGTAATTCTAATTTTTCCCTATTTTTTCAGTATTTTCTTATTTTTTTCTGGATTTTTGGGGTATTATTATTTACCCTATTTTTTGGAAATTCAGAATTTTCCAAAATAATTCCACTTAATTTCGAGCTTTTTTCGTTTTAATATATTCGATCCGTTCAAAAATTTGGAGAATTCTGATGAATTTTGAAGGTTTTACTGCAAAAAAGGAGCGCTGTTTCTTTTACTGATTTCTTCTTCACTCTACTTCTCTCTTTTCTCTTCCGCAATTTTCATCAATTGCAGCTTTTTTTCAGTAAATGCACGGGTTAATTTAAGTCGAGCCGTTAATTCTCTCTGTTGAATCCAAAAGAATTTCAAAAATGGTGTTCATTATTAGGGTTTTACACTTAATTGAAGCTACTTCCTTAGCTAAAGATCTGAAAATTCCTTCCTCTGTTTTGTTTTTGTGGTTATCAGGTAATTTAACTCCAGCAACATGTCGGGCGCATCAGAAGCTGCTACCGCCGTCATGACAAGCACCGAACCATTTTCCGTCTCCTCCTACTCTCCAATTCCGCCTCCGTCGCAGAATCCGGCGCCGCCGGCCGAACAGCAAATGCTTATGCCGTACGGTTCCTCCGCCACTTACCGCCCGGTGGAGTCGTCGCCTCCACCGCTCTATCAATCGATCCCTGAAGGCGCTGTGGTTATCAAGCACGTGAACTCTGGTGAACAGAAGCGGAGGAGGGGTCGGCCCAGAAAGTATGGGCCGGATGGCAACATGGGTTCGGCCCAGAAGCAGAGTTTCTCACCTCCACCTCAGCCGACAGCATCGCAGTTTCCGGTGAGTGGATCTGCTGCGGTATCACCCACGGTCAAAAAATCCAGGGGCAGACCCCTAGGTTCAAGCAATAAGAGGCAAAAAGTGGAACCTTTAGGTAATACCAACATACTATTAAAAAGTTTCTTGGTAGGGAACATGGGAAGTTTTGTTATGTGTGTGTGTGTGTGTGTTACTTGGGATTTTAATTGCTAATATTTCCTTTTTAGTATCCGCATCTTAGATTCAATAAGATTTTATTGTTGTTGAAGTTTTAATTTGTAAAAGAAATGAACTTTATGAAAACATGTACATATAGTACTATATTTTATATATAGTAACGCAAGTGGGATTTAAGACACTATATGCTATGTGACATGCAACATAGGTTTGCTGGATCGTTGGATCCTCTAGATCTCAGTTTTGACCAACTCCACAATGTCATGAAATGGAATCTTGAATCTACCAGCTTGCCCCTCTGTGTTTAGCTTACAGTCACAGCTGTCTTATGTTTCAAAGTACCCCACATTGTTTCATAAGTTTTCATTTTCATTTATCTCTTGAATGGTTCAGAAGCTTTTTTTATATAATACATAATTCTTTTGTTTTATATTTGTGACCCATGCTTGGTCAATTTGTTTTTGTTCTTTTACATATTACGTCTAAATTGTGTTGACATACATTTTCTGTTCCGCCGTCATTTACATCACAAATGTGTTTTTTTTTTTCTCTGTTATTGTTTCTGTTTGCTTGATTTTCCAATTTTATTTATTCTCTAATGGAATTGTCCCTATTCAGAAATAACATTCTTGTTATTGCTATAATCATTCTTGTTATTGCCATAATAAACTCTGACTTAGGTTATTCTCGCAGGTTCAACTGGTATTGGATTTATGCCTCATGTCCTCGACGTGGCTGCAGGAGAGGTTAACAAAATATCTTTCATAATTTAAATTTTGTTCTTTTTTGTCAAGTCAACGAAATATCTTTCATTATTAGGTTGCGAGATGTGATTAATCTTATGTCACTGAAAATTAAACTATCACTGCCGAATGCCAAGTCACGCTATTTTCAACTCTTATCTAATTTCATTTTGCATCTAAATCTTGCACTAAAGCTCAGGTCTTTACCCATCCAACTCGATCAAAGTTCTGTTGCACGGAATTCTCATTTTGCATCTAGATCATGTATTGCTGTGGTAGAATTATAAAAGACTTAACTACATCAAAGCCAAATATTCCTCTGCATTCTCTAGATGAGAAACTCATAACTATGATTTATATTCCTAATTTGAGGTCTATATTTATGTTAAAAAAAAATGGCCTACGCTGGTCACGATTCCATCTTAATTACATTAATGGAGCTCTTTTATGCTATATTCAGTTGAATTAGGGTTTTTACATGAGGGAATTCTGAATGTGCATTGCGCTAGAATTCGCGCAAATGCAAAAGAATTCGCAAATGCAAAAGAATGGGTGGGGGATGATTTTGTTTTATGTTACTAATTTCAGAAACTGGTATTTCAGGATGTAGCCTTAAAAATTATGGCGTTTTCTCAGAATGGCCCAAGGGCAGTGGTTGTCCTATCTGGCAGTGGTGCCATTGCAAACGTGACACTCCGTCAAGCTGCTACATCTGGTGGAACTGCAACTTATGAGGTATTTTCTTAGATCTATATTCCCTTTGCTTTCTTATGTTTTATAATAAAATTTATTTTCCCAACTTGTAAGATTTGTTCAAGTTCTTAAAGGAAGCCCTGATGATAGGGTGTGTAAAAAATCTAATTTCATGGGGTGGCTCTTAAACTATTCATTGCGCCATTAATCAATTAGGGATAACCCTATAGTCTGAATTATGTGATGGTTTATTTCAGTTGTCCAAATTTGGACTGGGTTTATCTGAAGCTCATTATTTTCTTCTTCTTAAGCTTTGTAGTGACGTCCGTTCAATTTCTGGTGGATTTTCAGGAATCCAATCCACATATCATATTTTTTTGTCGGAGTTCCTGGTTATAACTTTCTTCTGTGCCTGTAATCTAACTAGGAATTACTACTATATATGGACTATTTGATGTTCATTTCAGATGTTCAATTCTAGATTAGGCTATAAGAGTCTATCTCATTAACCTTTTTACATAAGTTTTTTCCCTTCCAAAAATGTATCATTTGAACTGTCGTGAATTATCGGGAATCTCGCTCTTTATATGTCTATGTTTTTTAATGGTTATCATTTTATTTCCATTTGTGTAGGGGCGATTTGATATCTTGTCCCTGTCTGGGTCGTTTATGTTAATGGAAGTTGAAGGTCAAAAAAGCAGAACCGGAGGACTAAGTATCATGTTATCTGGACCAGATGGAAGAGTTTTAGGTGGTTGTGTAGCCGGTGTCCTTGTTGCTGCAACTCCGGTGCAGGTTAGTTTGCTTTCTCATAGATAAGAAGTTCACTTATCATGTCGCAAAAGTAGATTTCATACATTGAGCCATTTCTGTTATATTAATAATCTTAAACATGTTTGTTTACTTAAGAAATTTCCTCATGTTTACATAATTAGTAAATTAATGATTCTGAACACATGGACAGTATTAGTGTCAAATGTCACATATTTGGTGATTCTTGCTATATATTTATTTTGTCATTTCTGCTAATTATCCGGTATATTATTTGGTTTAAAGCTCCTCATTTTGCATCTGTTTGGACTTAAATCTCTTTATTTTTATTATCAAAATTAGAATTTTGATCTCTTTTACTATGTGTCCACTCTAATGTGAATATATGTTTCTCTCATACATATTTTTCAGGTTATAGTTGGAAGCTTTATAGCAGATGCTGCTCGGCGGGAACCAAAACAAGGAAACCATGTTGAGTCTTCGTCGGGTGCACTGAGGTTGAACATGGGCGGTGCAGCTGGACCCAGCAGCTCACCATCAAGGGGAACTATGAGTGAGTCGTCGGGTGGGCCCGCGAGTCCTCTCAATCTGAGCTCGGGTGCGTGCAACAATATCCCTCAAGGCATGTCCGGCATGCCATGGAAATGTTAAATATTGTCGACGCAAATCTTGTACCATTTGTGTCGACATATGACATGTATTATAGGATGTTTGATGTAATCTCTTTATTCAGTTGCGAAACTCTTCTAGTAGTTTGAGTGCGCTTTGCGCTTAGGTTGTTTGTACGAGACATTAAATGGTATTTTAGTTTTCATCTTTTCCTTTAAAAAAGTTATTATTCAACCTTTTATCTACTTTTTCATTGGTATTTTAATTTCCTAATTACTTTAATTTACCTTTTCATGGTCTTTTAATTTCCTAATTAATGTCTGCTAAGATTATGTGTCATTATCTGTGCATAAATGGAAGAAGTTGGAATCGATTTTAACTAGGGTTGTGCATGATCCGGTAAACCGACCGGATCGTACTGAAACTAAGTTTTTGGTACACTATTCGCAGTATTCGGTACATACCTCATTACCGGTCGGTTTACCGAACAAAGTTTGCCGTCCCTCCATCTCTTCTGGTTGTCCTTCCGCATAAAAACCAGAATCTTAGAATCCTGATAAAAATCAAGTGATCAATATTGATCTAGTTACTTTAGTAATACTTGGTTTGCTTTAATCTGAAAGTCGAGGTATCTATAAGAACAATTAGGACAATTGACACTTAACCCCTCAGAAATTCTTAATTTTTACACTTAACCACCCTAGACCTGGAATAAAACAAAAGTACCTCTAAAAGTGTTAAAATTCTTACACTTAACCCCCCATTGAAATCTCCGGTGAAAAATTCACTGGAAAATCATCACATAATGCGCATGCCCCATTTTTAAAAGGGCATAAGTCGATTATATTGTTCAATGTAACACGTAGCCCCAAAGAAGAATTCTTTTGCATTTAACCCCCCAAAAAATTAAAATTGTGTATCAAGTTTTGTACATAAAAAACTCCATAATATTAATTGATTTTAGCAAGTTTATCTTTTTCTTTTTTACGCCAAAATCCATTGTTTTTTTTCCTTCCCGTCATTTAATACACTACCGGATTAAAGAATTTCGAATCAAAATGAAAAACAACATCTGCTAACTTTTAATTTAGACTTTATAATATCCAACTTTTAAATGATGCGCAAAGATGCAAAGATGTGAGGCGATTTCGTTTCTCCCCTCTCTCAATTTATCCAACTCTTTTTTTTTTTTTTTTTTGTCTTAGTATATAAATTTGGTGGAGTTCGTTTCACAAGATTGAATTGAAAAGCAGTAATGAGACCCATTTTTTTTGTTTTATGAAGTAGTTTTGAGGAGGATGTAAATTAACCAAATTTGGCATAATCTATGTTGCAAGTTGGAAAACCCAAAATGTCAATTTTACTCTTTTAAAAATAGGTTTGCGCAACAAGGGACAATTTTCCAGTGGATTTTTCACCAGAGATTCCAATTGG
Organism: Penstemon newberryi var. newberryi; assembly: GCA_030819805.1. Classification (NCBI taxonomy): domain Eukaryota; kingdom Viridiplantae; phylum Streptophyta; class Magnoliopsida; order Lamiales; family Plantaginaceae; genus Penstemon; species Penstemon newberryi. The sequence goes on from JAUALY010000001.1 coordinate 17,446,608, forward strand.
GGGTTAAGTGTAACGATTTTAAGACTTTCAGGGGTACTCTTATTTTATTTCAGGTCTAGGTGGTTAAGTGTAAAAATTAGAAAAAAATTGTGGGGTTAAGTTTCAATTGTCTAAACCATTATATTGAAATGAGGGAACCATGACTAAAAACAGCTATTTCCCTTTCTTTCTTTTTTCTTTTTGTTTTCAATTTTTCTTGAGAACTTTGAGCTCCTGAGATTGGTTAAACTCAACCATTTCAAATGATTGGCTTTGACTACTCAACTTTTTTTTGAAGAATCGCTTTACACTTAATTTTTTTAATTTCGTTTATAATACAAAAAAATATGTTGAATTTATACTGTCTGAATTTTCAGCTTTAACAAAAGTGTAAAAATGGAAAAAAATCCAAATATAACTTTCCTAAATTCGGGTGTTATAACACATAAAAACCCGAAAACACCCTTACTTCAAGTCACGTGATTGTATTTCACCGAAAAAGTGATTGGTGTAAAACATTTTATATAAGAGGGACTTGTGTAAATTCTTTGGCAAGAAGAATATAAATGTAACACATTTTATATAGGAGAGACTTAAATGTAAATTCTTTAGCAATAGGGATATAAGTGTAAAACACTAAAGGGCCTGTTTGTTTGGCGTTTCCCAGAATTTTTTCGTGTTTGGGAAATGCCAAACAAACATGTTTTCTATTTTTCGAAATAAATTTTTTATCCATTAATTTTCTCAAACTACTCTCTCAAAAGCCAAACAAACAACAATTTTTTTTTATCTCTAAACAAAACCTATACAAACTCTACTTTGATTTGACATAATAAAGTAACCCATCACTTACACAATTTATCTCACATAACAAACATAATTTGACATAAAGTCTTACACATCTTACACCTACAACCCAACTCTTCCAAAAAAACCTACACCTACTTTATTTCTCAAACCACTCTCTCAAAACCCAAACAAACAACATTATGCAAATCGAAATTATTTCACAAACCTCCACTACTCTCCCAAACTACTTTCCCAAACGCCAAACAAACATGCCCTTTATACTTGGGGGACCATAAATATGATTCAGCTTTTAACGGGGTGTTACATTTTTCGTCCTACATTATCTCATGCTGCTGCGGGCCAACGCTGACATTATATCCTCCTCCGACATTTCTAGAACATCTTAAAAATCATATACTATATGAAAAATACAAGGAGGACTATCAAAGAACAATTATTACATAACCTGAAACTAAAATGATAAACACTATTAATAGACCATTTAGTTACATTGGATTAATAATTCTACAATTAATGAAGTATTTACTAAGATATAAAAATGGATTCTTTTTGTAAATAGTAAAATGCACATATATTGTATATGAACGATTAAAAAAACGCACATATATTGGACATGAATGAGAAAATGAATTGTATAAGCTCATATGTTTTTTCATAATTATTAGAATCATGGATCAAAATAAATAAATTATAAGAAATTTTATGTGTTCAACAAAATCATACTCCATTATAAGTTATAATATATATATATATATATATATATATATATATATATATATATATATATATATATATGTGTATAATACATGATTTCCACCTCTTTTCTCGGTTTGGATTCCCCCGAAGCTTGGTTTGTTTAAAGTGAATTGGGATGCGGTGTTTTGAGATGATAAAGCTTTCATTGCGATTTTGATCCGTAATTCTTTGGGCTCCATTCTTTTCGCCTCCTCTATCTCTTGCTCTTGCTCTTGTTCTAGTGCTGTAGCTGCTGAGACTTTCGAGATAAAAGAAGCTTGCTCAATTGTTAGCCGACTTAAGTGCTCAAATGTGAATTTTGAAAGTGATTGTGTTGAAGTTGTTTGTGATATAAACAACTGTCTCAAGTAGCCGGATTGGGAGTCTCGTGATCTTGTCTCCGAAATCGGTAGCTTTTGGGCATGCTGGCCTAAGTGGAAGTTTCGATTTTTGCCCCCATGGTACCAACTTCGATGTTCACAGCCTAACTTTGTGGTCCTATGCTTCGGATTGGTCAGCTAGGATTCCTTTTAATTTAATTCATTGTAATGTTTTTTGTGATGTCGGTCGGTTACCCCATCTTTGATTTAATTGAACATTTTGTATGATGTTTGTTTTTTAATGAAATATTGAATTATAAATAAAAAAGCGCATAATTTGCAAACCAATAATACTTCAAGTGATTCAAATAAATTAAATAAAACTTAAAATTTGCTCACTCTTTGTATTCTTAACAACATAAAATTGAATTTAAATTATTAAACTAGCACAATTAAATTTTTAAAAATTATTAATTTCAAGTAAAATAAAATTCATAAATAATTTTTTCGGGGTTTTACATAAGTTAATCCTAAGTCTTCGTAAAATCTAGTACATTGATCTCAAGTGCACAAGACGCGACAAAGATACCTAATCATACATAAATAACGATCGTCTTCATGTAAGCCTTCATGAATGGCTTTACTAGACATTCGATCACCACCAAAGACAACTACTATAGTTGGAGCATATGCTTCTTCTGGTCCCTTGATGGGCGTGAAGGAGTTCACATTTAATTTCAGATAGACAAATTTTCTTTTATTATATATTGGCCAACGATATTGTCAGAGCAAAAAATATTGTTACAAGAGCAATTATTTCTATTTCAAAATTTACCCTAATATTAAATGTTCATTCTCGTTATAATTCAATTTCCTTTAATTTTCTTTCAAATTTTCGGAAAAATAATCATAGATATTTTTATTAAGCATTCTTGTTTTCCTTTGCAGATGTTGATATTAACCACATGTAGTGAGAATTTGTCCAGTCACTGCCATGAATGGGCTTGAAAGACCTCATGCTTGATCTAGGTGAACATCTTATTGTAATGCATATGTCAATGAATATTGGATTAATTTAAGCTGATTCACACTGAAATTGACATATGGATGTTGGTATAATAATGCAAGAACTATCAACATGTGATTGGTCTAGTGAAAGGGAATAGTCACTACAAAGTAGCGGACTCAGGTTCGAATCCCTGTTGAGAGAGGTACCCACTTAATGTGTCCAACCCGCCTCGAAAGGGATTAAACCCTTGAGAAACCAAAAAAAAAAAAAATAATCCATGAACTAAGCATTTAAAGTACTATGTAAGACCATTAATTCATAAATAACTTAAAGAAAAAACATCCATAACAAGTAACTATTTTTTTTATTATATGAGAAAATTAACATAGAAAATTAATTAGTTACGTGCGTTTCATGTTCATTTTTGTATTTCTAATTTAAATTAAGTGAACATATATAATAATTCAATGAAAGATTATGGCCCTGTTGATATCTTGCCATGGACGTATGAGGCAATCAGAAATGGACTCCTTCGATCCTACATGTAATGAAAGATTATGGCCCTGTTGGCTCAATTTCACCAACATTGGATGATACTGACAGAGAATCACTCTTGGAATGATTCTAGGAGCTAATTACATTGTAATTGTAGGAGCTAATTACACATTTGTAATTAATATACTATAGTTAGGCAGTAACTTATGCTTTCCTGTTCAAGTGAAGATTATATGTATATATAGTCATTCTTTGTATTCAAATCAATATCTCAATAAATCATTCTTCTTATATATATCTTTCATGGTACCAGAGCCCAAGAGGCTATAACTTAGCAAAATACGATCCTTCATCTTAAATCATGTCTGAAAACTCTTCCCCCTCTGAATCCCCAATAGTCATCTCTTCCGGCAATAATTTGCTTTCTCAAAATTCCAATCTTATTGCTATCAACACCTCCACTCAAATTCCACAAAAGTTGTCAAAAGGTGGAAATTATGCTGCGTGGAGTTCTCAATTCACAAACCTTCTCTTTGGCTATGATCTATTAGGATATTTAGATGGAACACTTCCATGTCCAGATGAAACTATTACTGCTCCAAACTCAAAAACACTTGTTGCAAATCCAGATTACAAATTGTGGCAGCGACAAGATCGTCTAATATTACATGCTATCCAAACCTCTGTTACCATTCCCGTCTCCCCGCTAATCTCTAGATGCAAAACCTCTTTCGAAGCTTGGTCGAAATTAGAAACCGCATATGCGAACAAGTCCAACTCACGTATGGTTGGTCTTCTCAATTCCATCACCAAAATCAGTAAGGATGGAAAACCAGTGGCTGATTTCATGCAAGAAATAAAAAGTATCATTGATGATCTTTCAATGATTGGGCATCCTTTAAGTGATGGACAAATCATGGTTCATGTGCTTAATGGTCTTGGTGATGAATACAAAGAACTAGCTGCAGCTATCCGAACTCGTGACTCCCCGATATCTTTTGAGGAGTTGTACGAAAAATTAATTGATCAAGAGTCCTTTCTAAAACGTGAGGAGACAAAGAAAGGTCTCTCACCCATCACAGCACAGTTTAACCAAAAGAACTCCTTCAAGAAAGGACGAGGTGGAAACAACTACAATAACTCGGGTCCAAACTCCAACTTCAACCCAATGATTGATACCCGAGGCTATCCACAGAATTTTGCTAATCCAAATGGTAATCGCAGCAGTTCATACAATCGTGGGCTTCCCAACCCGAATAACTTCAATTCACAACATCAATTTGGGCGTTCTCAGTATAACAGTGGAAATCAGAGAATTGTTTGTCAACTTTGTGACAAAGTCGGCCATAGTGCAAAGCTTTGCCGATCTCGCGCAGCACCATCACATATGCAAAACTGGCCTCAAGCTAATTATATGGCTAATGAGCAGAACACTAATCATAATAATTGGGTGGTAGACTCCGGTGCATCCCATCACATAACTTCAGATCTGCAGAATCTCTCAATTCATTCTAACTACAGTGGTAATGAGGATATCATGGTGGGCGATGGTAAAAGTATTCCTATTACTCATATTGGCTCTACTTCTCTTGATTCTTCCACTAACACATTTCAGCTTAACAATGTTTTGTGTGCACCACAAATTAAAAAGAATCTTATATCTGTGTCTCAATTTTGCTCTCACAATAATACATCAATTGAATTTTTTCCTGATTTTTTTCTTGTGAAGGACTTGAGCACGGGGGCATCCTTGGTCCGAGGCCGGAGTAATGGAAATATCTATGAATGGCCTACACAGTTATCTAGATCAACCAGTCATCCCAGCGCGCTATATTCTACCGCAATTCCTCTCAACTCATGGCATTGTCGTCTTGGACACCCTTCAGCGAAAATTTTAAATAAAATTGTCTCTTCCAAGTCTCTTCCTTTTTCTAAGTCTGTAGCACCTCAATCTCACTGTAATGCTTGTCTTTGTAATAAAAGTCATAAACTTCCATTTGGTGTCTCTTCACTTACATGTACTAAACCACTTGAAGTGTTGTTCATGGATGTTTGGGGTCCCGCTCCGTTTCCTTCCTTCGATCACTTCCGTTACTACGTCATATTTGTAGATTACTACACCAAATATACATGGTTCTACCCTCTCAAACGCAAATCTGATGTTCCAATTGTTTTTGAACGATTCAAGAAACTTGTCGAAAACTTTTTCCAAACAACAATTAAAACAATGTATACGGACTGTAGCGGTGAAGCCACTAGTCTAGGCTATCGACTATCAAACTATGGCATTCAACATCTCAAATCACCACCTCATACACCCGAATTAGTTGGTACAGCTGAACGTAAACACCAACACCTTGTTGAAACAGCTCTCAGCCTATTACACCATGCATTTATGCCTCTAAAGTTTTGGTCTTTAGCCTTCCAAACAGCAGTTTATCTAATAAATCGCATGCCTTCACCCATTCTGAAATTTCAATCGCCTTATGAAATAATTTTCAGTAAAGAGCCTAATTATCATAAACTTCGTATCTTTGGTTGCTTGTGCTACCCTTGGCTTCGTCCATACTCGTCTCATAAACTTGATCCTCGCTCTCGACCTTGTGTATTCGTTGGCTACTCTAATGAGCATCGTGCATATCTTTGTCTTGATCCCAAAACCAATCGTGTCTTTGTCTCTAGACATGTCAAATTTGTCGAGTTAGTCTTTCCATTCAAAAACTCATCTTCTAATCCTACTACACCATCTAATCTCACCAAATCCTATTGGTTTGATTCTACCGCCTCTAACCTTGATTCTGCCAACCTCTCACAACCTCATACGCCTGTATATGAATCTGAAACTTCACATTTTCATGTCCCTCAAACTGCACCATCAAAAACCCACGTTACTAACCATGCACCAATTCCACCTAGCTCTACCTTCTCCCCTGAACGTAATATTCTCCTTACTAACCAGCCAAACAACAAGGAAAATTCACTTGATGACCAACACTGTGATGTGGCCACTAGCAGCTCTATAAATGATTCATCTACAACTTCACCTCGACCACAGGATGCTCAAGTGCTTGATAATTCCAAGGTAAATCCTCACTCACTTATTTATGCTCCTACTCATGATCATCACATCATTACTCGGTCTAAACATAATATTTTCAAACCAAAAAAGATTTTTGACCTTCATACTACAACTAATTCATCCCTAGACCATACTGAACCTCGAACACTAGCTCAAGCACAAAAAAATTCTGAGTGGCGTAAGGCAATGAGTGTTGAATATGATGCATTACTCAATAACTCTACTTGGTCACTTGTTCCCAAACACCCCACACAAAATATTGTAGGCTGCAAATGGGTTTATAGAATCAAGAGAAATCCCGATGGTTCAATTGCCCGATATAAAGCCCGTTTGGTCGCTAAAGGCTTTCACCAACGACCTGGCATTGATTTCACCGACACGTTTAGCCCTGTTGTCAAACCCACTACCATTCGATTAATTTTAAGTGTTGCTGTTACTAAAGGTTGGCCCTTGCGTCAACTTGATGTCAATAATGCTTTCTTGCAGGGAACTCTTACAGATACGGTATACATGCAACAACCACCTGGTTTCGTTGATCAATTATATCCCAATCATGTTTGCAAGCTGAATAAGGCGATCTATGGCCTAAGGCAGGCACCTAGAGCGTGGTACAATGAACTACGGTCATTTCTTCTTTCTCTTGGCTTCACCAACTCAAAATCGGACAGTTCTCTTTTCATCTTCAAAGAGAGTGACAATGTTATTTATATTCTTGTGTATGTCGATGATCTTATAATCACAGGCTCTATCAATTCTCAAGTGGTCCAGTTCATTGCCATTCTTGGAAAACGATTTTCTCTTAAAGATCTGGGTAACTTACATTATTTCCTTGGTGTTGAAGCTAAAGCTACTTCTCATGGACTACTTTTGTCCCAAAGTAAGTATATTCAGGATCTTCTTGTGAAAACAAACATGACTGAAGCCAAAGAAGTGTCGACACCTATGTCGTCAACTGAATCTGTACGACTTGATGATGGTTCCCCCTCTACTGATGCTACTACTTATCGCCAAGTTCTTGGCTCTTTGCAATATCTATCTCTCACTCGGCCAGATATCTCGTTTGCTGTTAACAAATTATCTCAATTCATGCATCGTCCAACTGCTCTTCACTGGTCAGCTGTCAAACGTATCCTTCGATATCTTAAAGGTACAATTTCTCATGGATTATTTTTGCAGCGAAGATCTCCTTTCACTCTACATGCCTTTGCCGATGCCGACTGGGCTGGAAATTCAGATGATTGCACTTCAACATCAGCTTATGTTGTTTTTCTTGGAGCTAACCCCATCAGTTGGAGTTCTAAAAAGCAAAAAACGGTTGCTCGTTCTTCAACTGAGGCGGAATATCGAGCAATCGCATCCACAACTGCTGAAGTCAATTGGCTCACCAATCTAATCTCTGAACTTGGTATGCCTTTCCCTTCACCGCCCACCATCTATTGCGATAACATTGGTGCTACTTACCTATGTGCAAATCCTGTTTTTCACTCTCGAATGAAGCATGTTGCTATTGACTTTCACTTTGTTCGTGATCAAGTTGCTCGAAATATCCTTCGTGTTTCACATGTTCATACAAATGACCAACTAGCAGATTCTCTCACAAAACCATTGCCTCGCCAACAATTTCTTCTCCATCGTTCCAAGATCGGTGTTCTTGATGGAAAACCGATCTTGCGGGGGCATGACAGAGAATCACTCTTGGAATGATTCTAGGAGCTAATTACATTGTAATTGTAGGAGCTAATTACACATTTGTAATTAATATACTATAGTTAGGCAGTAACTTATGCTTTCCTGTTCAAGTGAAGATTATATGTATATATAGTCATTCTTTGTATTCAAATCAATATCTCAATAAATCATTCTTCTTATATATATCTTTCAGATACATCTTTTGGTGGATAGAGTTTTGAAAATTCTTCTTGAAATTTGTGATAAAAAAAAATTGAAATTAGATTTGTAAATATTTTGATTGGAATATTTTATATGTAAAATAATACTCTTAAGAGCATCTTCCATCCACCTTCATATCTTCAAGTTTTGAGGTTTGAAGGTCAAATCATCCTCCCACTCACCTTCATATTTGATGAATTTGGAGGAGGGATTAAAATGTAAACTTCAAATATGAAGTTTTGAATAGTCATTTGGAAGTTTCTTCAAATCACTATTCCCAAAATATTTTTTATTTTATTTTTTTAGTTACTTTTACATCATTTATGTTATTAATCATTTCTATTTTTTACAAATTAATAAAAAAAGATATAAATATTTTTAATAGGTTATAATTTATATTTAATTTTTAAATTGAAAATGTATGTTTTTAGTTCAGATGTTAAAATCATGAATAAGAAAACTTTAAAATGAATAATATTTAATGTACAAGAAAATTAAATTAAATAATATTTAATCATATTAAGTAAATTATTTGAGTTTGATTTAATCATATCCAATATTATTTAATAAATAACTCAAATATTAACTTTGATTAATGTAGATGAAATTATTTATTTAATAAAAGAAATAGTATTTTAGAGGTTGTGGAATAGTGTTTTGGAGTTTTTGGGTGGGAGATGAAACGTGGAAAAGTGTCTTTAAATTTGAAGAAGATTTCAATTTAGAGTTTTGGGTGGACCATGCTCTAATTAAATGATTAATTGAGTTAAAAATTGTGAGTTAAGCATTGAACGTTGAAATTTGGGGGTGAAAGTTAATCGATACGTGTCATGTTACATCTTTTTGAAATGAATTAATTGATATTATATTGAGACAATGATTGAAAATTTAATATTTTATGTTGAACTAATAGAAAAACATAATGAATAGAGATACAAGTAGAAGTAGAATTTTGCAAATAAGACCCCCTATTGGAATCTGACCGAAAAGTTCAAACTCGGGTGGGCTGACGAAAGTGGATCCAAATCATGTTTGGCCCAGCAAAAATTTGAAAATGCTGGGCCACACATGTTCCGAACAGGGCCTATGCTATTACGGTTGGATCATTTGGGGTCCGTGACTTATAAGGTCAATGATAATATAATCTGTATGATCCAACAACACAATTAGTTAGTGAATTCTTCCTAATTTTATTAATTTGCCACTAATCTATGTTTAGGACTCTAATATCAAACATATTCGAAATCATATTATCGTAATGACATAATGTAATATCACTATTATTATTGAATGCATTTAAAATGTCTGAGAATTAATAAAACCAGATTATGTCATTACGAAAATTATGGAATTTGAAATTACGAAAATATATCTGGTTATATTGTAATATTGAATGTCTGAGAAACACTATATATATACATATATATATATATATATATATATTTGTACCAAAAAAAAAAGAAGTTTGATGATTTTGAGTTAAAAACTTAAAAATAGAACTGTTGAACTAAAATATAATCAAGTTCAGGCCCAATTAAGATAAGTATTCATCATTAAGATTCGGACCAAAGCCGAGGCCCATTTGTTCATGGAAAAACGCAAGAAGTCCCATTTGTTATATAAAATTTGCACAAAATTATATTGTAAAATATTCATTAAATAAAATATCCTGTACTATTAAATATTGGCACGAATACCCAAGGTGGTTGGTCCAAGTGGTAGTGACTTGCGACCCTCAGAGGCGAGACTCAAGTTCGAATCATATTGACCTATACCCTTTGCACTTTTCGGTACGAGCTGTAAATACACAGTCTAGTAAATAAAAAAAAAAAAAAAATTTGTCACGAATCCCACAGCACAAAAAAAATCGACTGCCAAAATTTGTATGAATGAAGGTTTTGTGTCAATTACGGAAAATTCTTGTCCAAGACTGGCTTGGCAAACCCATCCAACCACCAAGCAAGTGTATTGCACTTGCTTTTTGATTGGTCACTTTCCTGGGAGTTACATTCAATACACTTGCCATGAATTTACTTTGGGTTCAGCCGAACCCGGTCTGGATAAAAATTTCCCAAATATTTAATAATACATAATGATTTTATACAATAAATATTTCATTAAGAAATTATGTGCCAAATCTATTCGATAAATATTTCAATAATAGTTTTGTACATATTTCACTTATTACGTAATTTCTTGCATTTATCTCTATAATGTTCACTAGTATTAAAGAGAAAGAGAGAGAAAAATAGCAAATACAAGTGTCGTTCAGCCGTGGCATGGGAAACTATTCCAGACTCATGCACGCCATTTGCAGAAGGGAAGAACCAAATCAAAACGGTAATTCTTATTGTCGTTTCGGTCCCTTAGTCTTGCAAACAAATGCTTTGATTGACCCATCTTTATTTTCACCTATTAACTGGTAATTTCTCTTGCACTACTTCTTCACCTTCTTATAAATGTTGATTCTTTAATTACTGTTTAGTCCCTCTTTCAATTTCTTGAATAATAATGTTTATGCTATCACATTTTGGTGCTGTGTTTTTTTCCTTTTTTTTTTAGGTTAGCAATTGTATTTTTCTTTTTTGTTTATGCCCTCCAATTGTAGATATCAAAGTTCATTAGCAAGTATATTTGATTAAGTTGAAATAGGGAAATAGCTCTTGATTTAATAAATTTCTAGGACAACTTTCAGAAATAGCTCTTGTTCAGCATAAATTAGATTTTAAATATGCATTTATCAAGGATTCAAATTATTTTTGGTGTAGGGAAAATTTGACTTTGAGAAAAAAAAATTGATTTAATATCATCAATGGATAGCTTGGAACCTGGGAAAATAAAGAAAATTGTTTGGAAAAGAGGTAACACTCATCTGAATGAGAATTATAAGACAGAGGATCCTAATAAATGCCCAGACGAGGGGGAGAAAGTATTGTCTACATTTCCAAGTACCTCGACTCCAGCGCAACCATTTGCGATGCCACTTGTACCCATTCCGAAAACGAAAGAATGGTGTTCAAATACATCGATCATCTTTACTGGAACAGCCTGTAGTGGAGTAACCGGACCCCCTATTGGGACTATAGACATTGGTGTAAGCAAATCCGCATATTACTTTTGCATTGCTTTACCTGGAGTCAAGAAAGATCCCGGTAAAAAAATCTCGTTTTGTTTAGTCACTTTTCTTCTTAATTACTTGTTATCAATGGAGCTTCTTTCTAATTTGAGTTAAGTTCGTGTATATGATAATATATAGGTGAATTTAGCTGTGAAGTTCATCGTGATGGGAAGGTATGCATTCAAGGTGTGACAACGACTGGTGGGAAAACCGTGTTGAAATATTCTCGAGTTTTTGAAATGAAATTCCAGCAGCAAAGTGCACCTGGACCCTTCATGCTTTTCTTTTGCCTGCCGGGACCCGTTGATCCGAGGTTGTTTTCTCCTAGTTTTAGATCCGATGCCATATTTGAAGGTGTTGTCGCAAAATACGAGTGAGTAATACTAATGCCCTTTTGTCTTATGAAGCAAAAACCAACTTTTCCGTTCATCTTTTGCTGCTTAAATCGTAGTTTTGAATGAACTTGTGGGGTATGTACGTAATCATCATGTTATCGTCTACTTATTTTGTATGATATATAGCTAGTTTTCCAACCATAGAAAGAAGATAGGTAGAACAATGATGCTTATTTCTTAAACTTAAAATTTTTGTGAAAACAACAACAATACATTTCAGGACATTAAGTGAAAGTGATTAAAGGTATTTTAAGACTTGAATAATTTAATTAAGCTTTAGTAGGAAAAGAGGCCATTTTGTTAATGCCACACATCCCTGCAGGCTTTCCAGTGTTCCTCTTCATCCTAATGAAACCTTTCTCTCCCCATTTTGGTCCCCATGAGTTCTTCACAATGACGTAGTCGATTCCCTTGCTCGTTCCATATCCAACCGCGGCCACTCCATGGTCAAGATCGGTTCCGCAGTGCCCATCAAAAACACCCTACAAACATCATAAATACTTAAAGTCGAGATTATATCTGTTGTTTGTACCAAAATATCGCGTTTCGACTTTGTGGGTCCCGCACTTTAGGTCTCCACTACGAGTCGATTGTAGTCATAGGACAGAATTAGAATTAGTAACAAGATAGAAAAGAAAAAAAAATATACTTACCCCGCTGTAGAATTGGAAATCTCTACCAGAAGCATCAATGGCAACACTTAATGGCTGGTTTGCTAGTGCTTTCAAGAGACTTTGCTCATCATTTGCGGGCACATCATGGTAGCCACTAATCGTGACTACGTCTGATTCCCCCTGAAAAATTCATATTATTCATTGTTATTAGTTTTATAGTTCCAAAATTATGTATGATTGCTATGAGTGTTACTCATTTACTCTGTTTTGTTCACAAGTTCCTTCTTCCATTAGGTAAGGGTAGTCCTCTTCTTTATGAAGCCCACCGTTCGAAACAATGTAGGAAAAGGCGTAGTCCATAAGACCTCCATTGCAGCCATTGTTATAAGTCGTGTCACAATCAATGAGTTCTTGTTCGGACAATTCAGTTAGATTCCCTGTCACAATCTGGTTTATGCCCTCCACTGCAGCCACAGTCGAGAACGCCCAACAACTACCTACACATTTTATGTCAAGCATCCTAGTTAGTTACCATTAAATCGCACGCTAATGCTTATGGTTTTATAAGTTGAAGTACGAGAAACGAGCTATGAATACTTACCACATGAACCTTGGTTCTTGATCCGAGTAACAGCTCCATTCTTTCTCCAGTCTACTGATTTCGGCAAAACCTCGAAATCCCGGTACTTAAATTCTTCGGGTGACTCATTTCTGTTAGGAAGTTGATCAACCTTGAGCCCTAGATACATTTTCTTGAACTCATCGTGACTCAGATCAGCAAACTCGTTCAACCCAAGCCAGTAGTTGCTATTAACCTTAATTATTCTTCTCATCTATGTGCTTTAAATTATCCTTAAAAATCTCAAACCTATGCAACTTTTCTTCAAGATTCTTGTATGCCTTGCCATGTTTGTCAATCCATGTTTCGAAGAGATTGATGAGTTTATCGATGCATGTTAAGTCATCTGGTGTGTAACCCACGATTGAAAAGTCGCGTGCGGATGCTGCGATTGCGGAGAATATTATGAAAGTTGCTAGAAAAGATAGTTTGGAAAGTAAAGAGATAGCCATTTTTAGAGCTCAAAAAGATGATGAGAATATATGGTTCTTGTGGATGGTTTTATATACAGAGGTTTTAGCATATTTGATTGTTGCTTTGAAGTTAAGTTTTTAGACTAAGTATTGAAATGTATATGTTATACTGAGACTTTAAGGTTGGTTCTTTTGGTGAGGCTTTCAATCAAAGCATGTTTTTTGTGATGAGACACATGATGTTATAATTTGCAGAGTTAAGTCTAATGAAGTAATTAAATAATGTTTAAAGGATGATTCATATAATTGCACCGAGCAGATGATTATCTCATCCAAAATTTTGTAGGAGTTTCAAAATTTTAAACTAAATTTTGTGACATCCCACTAAGTTCGTTAATTATATATATTTAATTTCTTGACGCGATAAATTTGAGAACTTAGAGGCTTAAATACACCCAACTTACCACAATTATTTTACAATATTATCACATTTTCTATAGTTTTTGTGATAAACAATATTGGGCATGTTTGTTTGGTGTTTGGGAAAATAGTTTGGGAGAATAGTGGAGATTTGTGAAATAATCTAGATTTGCGTAATATTGTTTGTTTGGGTTTTGAGAGAGTTGTTTGATAAATAAAATAGGTGTAGGTTTTTTTTTGAAGAATTAAGTTTTAGGTGTAAGATGTGTAAAACTTTATGTTAAATCAGAGTAGAGTTTGTATAGGATTTGTTTAGAGATAAGAAAATTGTTGTTGGTTTGGCTTTTGAGAAAATAGTTTGAGAAATTTGAGAGATGAAAAATTTATTTCAGAAAGTAGAAAATATGTTTGTTTGGCATTTTCCCAAACACGAAATAATTTTGGGAAACGCCAAACAAACATGTCCATAGTACAGAAGATTTTGAACTTATATGTATTAATATGATTTTCTTTTGTTTTTTTTTTTTTTTAGTTTCCCAAGATTTTAATCCCTTTCGAGGTGCGTCGGGCACATAAACTGGGAACCTCTCCCAACAGGGATTCGAACCTGAGTCCGCTACTTTGTAGTGACTAGTCCCTTCCACTAGACCAATCACCTGTTGGGAATTTTCTTTTGTTTTTATGTAAACTAAAATTTCTAGAAATTCTGAAAAGAGGATTATCTTATGAATATGACCCCAAACTATAGGCTGTTTGATTATTTTGGTATGAGCCGTAAGAAAAGCAATTTAGACTGCTCATTTATTGGGTAATCAGTTACGTATTTTGGACCTGCACTCTAATAAAATGCATTGAGCCCAGCTACTTTTGGACGTTTCTGAAAACATTGGGTTTAGAATTATAATGGCCCAAATATTAGGCCCAATTATTTCTTGTATGATTTTCTTCCTTTTGTATCGCTTTTAATTTTAGAAAATATTAGCTTGATCGGTTCTCAAGCTTGTTAAATAAGTATGACATCATATTAAAATAGCTTTTATAATACTTAAACCAGTTATGTAGCTACACTATGGTCAGGGGGTGCATGGACGACCGCCCCCCCCCCCCCCCCCCCCCACCCCCCGAACTTTCAATTTTTCTTGAGGAAATGGATGTATCTTAATTTATTTATTAAAAAATAGATGATATAATCTTTTCTATAATTTGAGTTTCTCTTCTAATGCACCTCATCATGAAAATAAAAAATCTTAGAGTGAAGGGTCCATGTTTTAAGTAGAATGTGGTATTAAAATTTTATTTTTCGTTCTCTTATAAAATATTAATAAATTAAAATTTATCATCTTTAACAAGAAATTTAGAATATGACAAATTTATTATTATATCTTAACAAGGTCAAAGGCAACAAAGTGTGCTTCAAATCAAATTACAATATGTGATTCATATTAAAAGATATTACTAATTTTTCAGGACATTTATTATCGCTCCAATTTAACAGTGATCTATGTCTCATCTTTATCTTCATTCCCACAAAAGAGAAACTCAATCAAAGAAATAAGTGCAAAACAAAAACAACAATCATGAACAATAAAAGGTAATAGTTTGGGTTCGGGTTTTTTAAAATTAAAAGGACAAACCAATCATTCTTGAAAAGATATAAAAATAGTTGTATTAGTGTATTATTATTTTTATTGGGGGGAGGGGGGTTATATTTTATTTTAATATTTGAAATTTAATGTATGTAACTTTTAATTTTATAGTGAACCCGATGAAAAATAATTATACTGACTTAAATGATCTCGAAATAGGTGGAAAATACAATTAAAAGACTACTTATCATTTACTTTTCTTTTTTTGATATTACTTAAAATTTATTAAGTTAGTTCCCACATAGTTTACACATTTTGATTCATTATCACACTAACAATTTAGATTTATTAGAACTTATTAATATAAATTATCATACAAATACAAACATATATAATATAATACAGTATTTATTTGTTTAGATAAAAAGTATTTCTTTTAATAGTATTTAAAAAAATGGAAAAGTACAAGATGACAGACATTTCACAATTTCAAACATGTAGGTGAAAAAGTAACAAAAAAGAAATGGAAAATCTGAAGTGTCGAACTGTATATCTTAAATTAGGGTTGGGAAGCTGGTGAACATATATCTAGCATTTAATGCCTTTCGTACGGTCGAATCGGCGGTCCCAATAGATAAATCAAACGTTCATGATTGAAATGCCAATCTTATAGTAGTACTTATAACTTTTTTTTTTTTTGAAAAAGAAAAAAATATGAAATCAGATTTTATCACTTAGTACAAGATTTATAGTTTACTATATTATTAATCTATTCACTAATTGTAAAAGATTGTATGACATGACAAATATTTATAAATCATGCATAATAATTAATAAATAGGAATAGAAAATACTTCCTCGGTTTTTTTTTTAATTTGTCTCGATCCTTTTGAAAGATTGCATACAGATTAAAAATTATAATAAATAGTCACTATTTTTAAGAAAAAATTTCAAAACACCATTTTAATCAAATAATCATAATATTAATTAATATTGATTACAACCATTAACTGTTAAGAAGGATAAAATTGATTAAAAAAAAATTAAATTGAACTCCTAAAACGACATTGTCAAAGCGACAAATAAAAGAAAACGGAGGGAGTAGTTTGGATTTTATAGAATATGCATGCTATATTTAATATGTGGGACAAAAATTGTTGCATGGGCAAATTTTCACCCATTCTAAATTTGGAACATAACATAACATACAGTCGTTAATTTAAGAAAACTATCAATACTAAAAGGTTACAATTTCCGAAATTATTGTTTAAACATATATATTTTGATCATATTGTTGTTACATTAAATAGTAGAAAAAAGAAAATAAGGGAAATTGAAATGAATGAATGGAGAACAGGTCAGCTAAAGAACATTACAAGTTACAACAGTGGTGTAATGGCTGAAGAGGGGTACGTACGTATCGAGGAGAAAGCAATCTCATGCAATTGGACAATAAAAACAATAATGGAATTTAATTATATTTAAGGTGGCTCGAAAATCGACACGCCCTAAAACTTCCCAATAACTATATAGCCTTTAGCTAGGGATGTTATCATACATCATAATAATCACAGTTTTTTAGCCGGTGAGGATCCTCTATACCACTTTTAGTGTACCATACTTGTGTACCACTAATAAGTAATTGCCACATAAACATGTGACAATTATTATAATTGTTACATGTACATGTGGCAATTACTTATTAGTGGTACACAAGTATGGTACACTAAAAGTGGTATAGAGAATCTTGAGCCTTTTTTAGCAGGTTAATATGCAATACTCCTTTAAGTATTACTAATATTAAGGCTATAAATGCATTATTTATTTATTTGTTTGTAACATCCAAAAGGTATTTATTTAGTTCCCTTGGAAATGAATTTTAGTCTTGACTTGTTAGATTAAACTCAAATTATTCAAATGACAAATTTAATATATAATTTATTTATACGAGAGTTTTTTTTTTTGGTTCGTATTTATATACGAGAGTATAACTGGTAACTAGTAAGTAGTAATAAGGAAAATGGACAAGAGTAATTCTTTTTTTTTTTTGGTGAGACAGATCAATTACTCTCGATTGAGCGAATTTGACAAAGTCGGTTAGGAAGTATAATTATTTCTAGTGTTAATTGAATCGACAATCATCAATCAAGCTTCTTAATTTGTTTCTCCGATGATGTCGTAACTCTATGGTAAAAGTTGATGTTGTTTGTTTGGCGTTTCCCAAAATTTTTTCGTGTTTGGGAAATGCCAAACAAACATGTTTTCTATTTTTCGAAATAAATTTTTCATCCATTAATTTTCTCAAACTACTCTCTCAAAAGCCAAACAAACAACAATTTTCTTATCTCTAAACAAAACCTATACAAACTCTACTTTGATTTGACATAAAGTAACCTATCTCTTACACAATTTATCTCACATAACAAACATGATTTGACATAAAGTCTTACACATCTTACACCTACAACCCAACTCTTCCAAAAAAACCTACACCTACTTTATTTCTCAAACCATTCTCTCAAAACCCAAACAAACAACATTACGCAAATCGAGATTATTTCACAAACCTTCACTACTCTCCCAAACTACTTTCCGAAACGCCAAACAAACAGGCCCAAAAGGTCTTGAGTTTGAATTTTACTAATGTGAGTATTATTTTAGTTTAATATTAGACTTGATATATTAATTTATATTTACAAAACAGAAATGAAATTATTGATATAATGATGTATGATATATTTGTAAAAGAAAATAAAATTATAGTTCCTCGTCAAAATAAAATTAGTATGATTTGAGATAAATAAAACCAACAAAAAATAAAATAAAATAAAATTAGTAGTAAAAGAAGTGGTGGAATCCTTAATTAGGACAGGAGATTGCAGAAGGTACTTACATATATACATAGTAGGTTTAGGTGTAGGTGTGAATTACTAATACGTACGTGTGCATATATATATAGCATAGGGTTGCAGCTGCTATTAGATTCTCACTGTTGCTATCTTTTACTTGCTTAACTCACTAACATATTCTCCAATACACAAAATACAATAATTCTATGTACTTATTTAAATTGCATTATTATTATTATTATTATTGCAATGCACGTACAACTAGAAACTCAACTCACGTTTAGTTATTAATTACTACTGCAAAAATCCAGCCTAGATTTTATTCATTTATTTATTTAATATTTGTCTTGTACCTCTAACTCCACACGTGTGACCTCAAATCAATTTGCCTTTTCTGGGATCATGGAATGATGAATTAGATTTATCTAGAGTTGATTTGTCATCAAATTGGGCACAAATTAACATAGCTGGACACTCAATATTTTACGAGGAATATTTCACCATATAGCGTTACCCAATTTGTAAATGAGGGGAAAAGTACTTTGTGCACAACATAATACAATAAGATTTTACCATCTACTATAACTTTATGCCGAAATGAAATATTGTAATTATATTTTTCATTTTAATTTAATGTATTTCTATATATCTTGCTTTCTCATCTTATGATATTTCCTCAAGATAAGTTATTATTAATCAGTCGATATGAACTCGCTTCAGATATTTTTCATAAGTTGAATTTAACTCATCATAAAAAGGGTCGACCCTATCAGAATCACCCTCTCACTACAATATTTGGACGATAATATTCTTTCTCAACAGATTCCATTTGAACTAGTCCAAACCGAATCTAACCCGTTTCAAAATCATGACAACAAACCATGGATCATGCGTCAATAAAGAAAATCAAGCACTCAAATTAAATAACTATCAAATAATTTCGGCCTTATTTAAGTAGCATGTAAAAAAGGGGAAGAGGGGGAGGGACTTAAATATAAATAAGGTAGGTAGATGGGTTGAATTGGGAATGATAAGAAATATAATGTCCTTGTGTGTATATATATATATTTTGTGTTTTTGGAAAACCGTTACATTGTTAGTAAGTGAGTCTAATGTCAAGCAGATATGTCTGTGGTCACTGGGGAAACCCATCAGCTCAGCACACAAACCATACGAAACCATACAAATTGGTGCAAAGTCACATTTGCCTCACAATTTAAGGTGGCTGCATCAAAAGCTGAGTTTTGTATTAGCCCTCGATCTTCTCATTATATCCTTTTTTGGCCCCCTATACATTAATTACTACTTCACCCTAAATACTATATCTACACATGACTTCTTTGGGGTAGGGCCTTAGGGGGTACCATATATATATATGACACTATTCTTTTACGGGGGGGAGGGGGGGACCCCTTGCATGCGGCCTCTTGCAACATTTTGTGTGCACCTTTTTCCTTGTGGGATCGATGTTATTGTTATGTTAGTAATCATCTCGATATTTGTGCTTCTTTTTTAAGTTTAACAAATCTTATTTAGGGTTTGGATTGCATTCGATTACATCAAGTTTTTGTTATGCTTTTTCTTTATAATTTTTGCTAGACTAACTTAATTGGGACAACTAAAAAACTTGTAGGTAATATGATGTAGGGTATGGATTCATAATCGTGCCGGGTAGAATTAATGTCGAAGTTTCTTGCAAGAGTAGGGATTTCCTCGATCAACAGTGATCGGTATTCGATGGATTTTTAAACTTGATAGTTGAAACATGACCAAGTATTCAATTATTATCGTTATATTGTGTTGGAGGTGATCCCGACGGTAACTCGGGTCTTTAATGACTAGGTCAGTATAAGTCGACCTTATATAGGTTCGATTATACTAATATATAGTACTTGTACATTATAATTAATGTATATACGTACATTTAATAATAAATGATGAGATATTTAGCAAGGGATTTTAATTAGATTGACCTGTTCAGACGGATTTTACTAGACCAGGTCGAGTAAAAAAGACGCTGATTTTTAGTGTGTATTTTACGTTGCTATTGTTTCAGAACCTTTGATGATAATCTCAAGAATCCTTGAAGGTGCTCGAGCAATGAGGACGAGCCATATCATTGTTCTGGCTTATTATCGTTGAAGGACTTTGATCGATATTCAAGAACTCAACAATTCAAGAAAGAGTCACATATGCTTTTTTTTTTTTTTTTTTTTTTTTGTAGTAAAAAGTTTGGGGGGTTCGGCTCCGGTCACCACCACGGGCCAGGGCATGCCTCCAGGACCAAATGTCGCTTACAGAGGTACTTACAGATCGCCCACCAACATAGCCCTCACGTCGGCAGCAGTAATCAAATTCACAATCTTCTGAGGGAAAGTAACCCCGTCCTTACCAACTGAGCCAACATGTGTTGGCAAAGAGTCACATATGTGGTACAAGATATGATATATCAATTTTTAAAATAAATACATTTGTAGTATTCTAGCATAGACCGATTTCATACAACTAATCAAAAGTAAGTTTACTATATTAATTACTTTCTGAAAAATATCTATAAAATGCAACATAAATAGATACATGCATGCATATGTCTATTTTGTAATGGGTATAACCAAATATCCAAGTCTATTTTAGGACGTCGATGGTTTTGTAGATGTAATTAATAAACCTAATCTCGAAAATTAAGATTATTTTATGCAATAAACTGCATATATTAATCCAGTGTAAAAATGTAGTATTTAATTTGTTGGTGAGTGAGAGAGAAAGAGACTGTGCAATGATCTGAAGAATGGTGACAAACGCACGCATAAATAAATAAATAAATAGATAAAATAAATAAATATCCATCCAACCAAACAACGACTCACATTCGCATTAACTGCTAACACCTTCACTTTCACACAATCTCCTTTTTTTTTTTCTTTTTATTTCTCTTGAATATATTTTTACCTATTTTAGAACCCCTTTCAGGTGGCTTCACAGACCCCCCTGCCCCCTATAGCCTTTATTACACCCCCCCCCCCCCCCCCCCAATTTCCTTCGTATTCAGTGCTTCTACAAATTTCCTTCTATAAATAATTGCACTCTCAATCAAACTATTCTTCACAGGTTTTCACAACCAAAATTTTAAAAAAAAAAAATCATTAAAGATATGTTGGCAGTAGAGGAAATTCTGTGTGAACTGGAGAGAAATGATACTGATGAACAAACGGGTGGGTTGCCTCCGGGTTTCCGGTTCCACCCGACCGACGAAGAACTCATAACCTTTTACTTGGCGTCAAAAGTCTTCGATACAACAAAGCCCTTCTCCTTCGTTCAAATTACCGAAGTTGACCTCAACCGATGTGAGCCTTGGGAACTTCCAGGTATGTAATACTAATAAACGTAACTCCGTTTTTTTCTATTTGTCGTACTTATTTGAAACAAAAACCCTAAAATATCCTTTTAGCCAAATAATTACATCATTAATTAATTTTGCATTCAACTCTTAAAACGGCAAAAAAAAGTAAATAATTTTTATTTTTTTATAATTAGATGTGGCGAAAATGGGAGAAAGGGAATGGTATTTTTTTAGCTTGAGAGATAGGAAGTACCCGACAGGGTTGAGAACGAACAGAGCAACTGGATCAGGTTATTGGAAAGCAACAGGAAAAGATAGAGAAGTGTACAGTAGTACTAGTAGCAATGCAGGTGGTACAACACTTATTGGAATGAAGAAAACCCTTGTTTTCTACAGAGGAAGAGCCCCACGAGGAGAAAAAACCAAGTGGGTCATGCATGAGTATCGACTGGAAGGTGACTTTTCTTGCCGTCGTGCTTGCAAGGTTAGTATAGTAATTATGTAATAGTAATATAATTTATTTAATTACAAGTATGTTTTGTATTTTTGGGGTTGACTTAATTTGACAAGTCATTGATGGAAATGGAAGTATGAGCATGCCGACTAGACGATCGATTTTCATGACTTGACCCTTTAATAAGTTTTACAAAACAAAAATGATTTTAGGGTAAAAGAATAATGAATACAATACTAATTAAGAATGCATGTTTTTATTTTATTTTATTTTATTTTGTGTAGTAATTAATTAGTTTTGCTTAGATTATCCCACTTCGAGTTGTATGTTCTCAAATTGCAATATATTAATATCCTAGTGAATAGTTGTTCCTAATTTCTTTTTGAGATGTATCATTTTTTTCTTTCTAAAGTAGGAACTTTTTTTGGCTAATACTATGTTTTCTCGTACAAATAATAACTTAAAACATTCAAATTTTTCACCTTTTTGGTCGAAAATATCGATATGTTTCTACTTTGAAATCAATAGAAACAAAAATAAGGTGTATTTGTGAAACTCAACATTTGCCTTGGAACATTTTTCATAATTATTATTCAACTATCTGAAACATATTAAAAAACAAACTTTGATGTTTAAAACTACTAGTTCTTGACAATTATTTTTAAAAATGTCAAAATTATTTTGTACTTTTAATTGAAAAGGGGTGGATGAACACTAGGGGAAAAAATGTGCTTTAATATCATAATCTTAATCACACAAATTAAATAGAGACAAATTAGTGAGCTATTGTCTAGTTACAGAAAAGAATCCAGACTTGGGATTTTGCAAAATGATTGAGACATACACCTGCTCACTTAACGGTTAACCAAGTCTAATTCAATTTAATTTTTTTTGCCAAAATTCATTAAGTACACATTCTAAAATTTCACAGTACCCAAAAAATCTGCTGAGTACTACAAGTAATTATTAATTTACCTGCAAGAAAAATAGATGTTCTTAATTACTAAAAAGCTAACTTTAATTTCCCCAGTGCATTAATTAATTAATTAATTAATTAATTATTTTTTACAGGAGGAATGGGTTATCTGCAGAATAATTCACAAAATGGGAGACAAGAAAAGTCAACCACCACAAATATTAATTCAAAACCAAAACTACATAACCAAATCCTCATTGCCCCCATTGCTTGAACCACCCCACCCACAAACAAATAACCACCCACATGACATTATCCAAACCCTAAACCAAAATTACAATCAAAACCCTTTTCTATTTCACAACCAAGAATCTGATCATCTCAAATCCTTACATGACATTTTTTCAGTTAATTTCTCCCAACCAAATTCCACTTTGAAAGAATTGAGTAATGTTATTTCAAAACAATGCAAAAAAGAGGAAACTAGTTCTTTAAGTAATCCCCATTCCCAATTACTATGTGATGGTACTTTTGTTAACATGAATTGGGCTGAGAAGCTTCTAGAAAACAATGCTACGAATAAGTATCCGAATCCATGGGTTTGCGGGTTGGATAGCGAAATGGGCATTAATAATATTAATAATGGTAATATTGGTGTCATGGATGTTGCAGCTATTGATCATGTGATGTCGACGGAGACGACTTTCAGATGGTGGTAGATTAGGATCTAAGAATTTAAATTTAAATTTATTTATATAGTTTTATGATTTTATTATGATGTTTTATTGTCCAATGAATTTTTATTGTCATTACTAATGAAAATATATTATTGTAAGATTAATTTTTAGTAGTACTATATTTATATTGCATAGACATATTTATCAAAAATAAATAAATTGTATAGTACATATACTGTGGAAAGAGATTTTGTGGCAGGGGATGGTTTTCATGGATTGGAAATCAAGGGTTGGGGTTGGGTTTGGGTTGGGTTGGATTTGATTTGATTGGGGGTGGGTGGGGTTGAGCTGCTATTGTGATGTGATTTGGGGTTGATGTCAGTTTTTTTTTTTTTTTTTTATTTTTATTTTCATTTTTATGGTGATTGATGATTGGGATTTGGGTCCATATTGCCCCTACTTGCAATGCTATAATAGGTTCATCTTTAGGGTCTAGGCGTCTAGCCCATTTTGGTTGTTTTTGTCTGCAAAAAAGAAAATGACAATATTAAGATGTGAAAATTGCAGTTTCTAATTAAAAGTAAATTAATTTCAATGGTGAGTTAATTAATTTTTTAAGATGTTCTCCAAAGTCATCTCAGATTCCTAATTATGTTTTAGGGAAGAAAGATTGTCCCTTAAATCAAATTTATTGTTTATCAACTGCGAATTTGTAATGTTTGACCCCAAAGGTTATAAACACTTTTTTTTTTTTAGAACATACAAACTGTCATAAATTGGTTTTTTTTTTTTTTTTCAATTAAGAAGCTACAAAATGTAGCTTTTGGTAAAATCAATTTTACAAAAATGATTTTGGAAAAACTAATTGTTCCAGAATTAACTTTTATTTTAAAGAATTATAAATATTGATTTTATTGAAATCCATTATAAAATATTGATCATTCGTTAAATCATATTCTTCCAAAATGTGTCGATAATATACGAGTATCAAATTCACAGTATAAGATCAAGGTGATTGTATATTTAATTTTTATTCCATGTAGTTGTTTAACTAAATACTTCCACACCCCCCCCCCCCCCCCCCCCAAGATATAATCTTATGATCTTATTATAAGTTCGTATAAAATTCTCATTTTGCTCGTAACATTGCTATGTCTTGGTAAAAAAAAAAAATCCCTCGTCTTTGCAATAAAGCGGCCAAATGGGAAATATATGTCAATTGAAATAATCATGTTGTACTTAATTCCCTTCCTCGTGAAGTATTTTGTGATAGAGATTCTTTTTTAATTTTGTGTAACGAACATTTTTTATTCTATTAATGCATAATTTGATTTTTTTTTTAAACTATATTTACTTTGTCTCTATGTAAACAGTACACGTACACAAACTCTCCTGACAACAGGAATGGGAAAATACTTGCAACATTTTGTATCACTACATAATTCCTTTGATATGACCTATTTGAATACTATTGGAATTATATCTATACATGATTGATTGAAGGGATTTTCTGTTCATCCTGAATATTTGGACTTTCAAAAATGGACCAAAACCCGTGGAATATCTATCCACTTTTCATTTTCTTAATAATTTAGACTAAATTAGTAAGTGCCAAATTAAGTCAACATGTGAAATAAATAAAACAAAATTGTTCACAGCAATAAATTACTATAATCTTGGACAAAAATGCTAATAAATAATAAAATTACTTAGTTTTGGGCTTCTTGACGAAGCCCAGAATTTGATGGGCTTAATACTTGTTATGTTTTTTTTTTTGTCCCGGGCCTGGTTTAGGTTTTTTAAAGAGTTATAGGTAACATTTCAGATTCCAATTATAGTACTCAATATTTTGCTTCAACTTTAATAGTAAATTCAGGTGCCAATTTTCAAAGTTCAGCTCCAAGGCTATACATCGTAACGGGGCTGCGACAAAGGAGGCGTCTCCAGTGGGGGCTGGACTCGGGGCGGGGCGGCAGCAGGGGCGGAACGGGCTGGGTGGAGAAGAAAGGGGGCGCGTGATTTCACGCGCCCCATTTTAAGTCAGGGGGCGTCCCCTAATTGGAGATGGTTCTTTTTTTTTTTTTTTTAAAAAAAATTGTTTATTTATTAAGTTAAAATAGGAAAAATTAATATATATACTTAAATAATTAATAAAATTAAAATTCTCTATTAAATTAGATTAAACATGTAGAATTTAATTATTTAATAAAATTTATTTAGTATATTTATTGTATATTTACTAGTATTTAATAAATATATGTAGTTACCAATTTTTAATTTGATTATTTAGTATAATAAAATTAATTTTTTTAAAATTAAAATCATTAATAATTTATGCAAGTTTTGTAATTAAATTTATTTATGGACAAATCATTAATAAATAAATAGCCCATTTTATTTTAATATCTTTTATTGTAATTAAAAATTTAATCATTTAACTACAATATTGGTGGTGGCTATATTTTAAAAAAAATACGGAATTAGTTAAAAATAAAATTAAACACTTATACAAATAATTTAGATTAATACTTAATCTAAATTAAATATTTAAATACATACTAAAATAGACAAGAAAAGTATATTCAAACAATTACATTCATTGTTAACCGTATTTTGCGTAAACATGGGCTATTAAGTCTTTTTGAAGTCTACGGTTGTATTTCGTATTATGTATTAATTTTAATTTACTTAATTATTTACTCTCTTTAATTTTAATATTTTAATATAATTAATAATTTAATTACAAGTATTAATAATTATTACTATTATTAATATTAATATTAAAAATAAAATTACAACTATAATATTAATGTTGAGAGTGGGCAAACTCAAAAAATGGAATTAATTCCATTCCGGAGCCCTGCCATTGGAGACGACCAGGCAGGGCTTGGGTGGGGGGCAGGGCTGGCTCGGGGCTCCGGAGCCCCGGGGCTAGCCCTCTCCATTGGAGATGGCCTAATATACTGCATTAACATAATGTAACTAACTGCGCCTAGCTGAATAATATATTTTCTTTTTTTATCTAAGTTGAAGTTATGAGTAAATTTAATTTAACTCCTAAGTCATAATTAAATTGAGCTCGAATAGAATTTAGTCAAGTCAAATACCAGTCAAATTACTTATAATAATAATATAAAACTAAGACGTTTATAACGATCAAATTAAAGTTCGATTTAAAACAAAAAAAGGGAAGCTGCTCATATTCTGCTTGGGTTAATGGAAATTTATCTCTTCTAATATTCATAATATTCAATTTATCCCTGTAAATTGAAAAAGAACAATTTACCCCTATAAAATTTTTAAAGAAGCAATTTACCTCCTTTAGCCGGAGAGTGTAACTCACTTGCTGAAATTGAGAGTGGAAATGCAAAGTGTTTTGTAACATATGGAGGTAAATTGTCACATTTATCATAACACATGATGTAAATTGCCACATTTTTCACAACATAGTGGGGTAAGCTGCCACATATAAAAATGACAGGGAGGCGGTGTAAAACTTTAATTAAATTACAGGGAGGGTAAAGTGCTCTTTTTCAAATCACCAGGAGGTAAATCATCAAACCGGAAAATCAAACAATAAAAACTATGTTTATTTATATAATCTTCTATTCTCTACTCTTGTTTGAGTGATTTGAAACTAGCAAAAAATAGATCTGTCAAAATTACACCATGGAGTATTCCCCAAAGCTAAGATTTTCAATTCCTCCATGAAAAAGGGTAAAAGAGATGAAGATACATAAATAGATGTTAATTTGAGATTATATTGATTTTGAATTCAATGTTCATGAATTTAGATCTACTCCAAACGAAAAAAGATAAAATATAAAATGGGACTTCAAAAACATGAAAAATTAAATTTGATAAGAGATTCAATATTTTCTTGTGCTAGAAACATTGCAATTTCTTTCTTGAAAACATCTCTAGCTCTATACAATTCATTAATTTTCAAGGGTTTAATTTATTTATTTTTGGCTCCAAACTGTGACACTTCTTCCCATGGAGAGATGATGGAGAATTTGAACAGAGAAAAGAAGAACAAGACGTGGAGAGATGACGAAGATTTGAACAAAGAAGAACAAAAAACAGAAGAAAGAGGAAGAACATTAATTGAAATAATGGGTATATTAACTAATGATTAGCTAAGAAGACAGAGAAATGAACTATTATTAAAATGAGAGAGATATGATAAGGGCAATCTTGAAAATGTATAATTTTTTGCTCCGGCAGCGCCAATATGCTAACCTTCACTAATTGGGTGTTTGCAAATGCTTTTAAAAGGTACTTTTTTGTTTTTTTGTGCTTAAAACATTTTGATAGTATTTATTGTTAGTTTCAAATCACTCAAACAAGAGTAGAGAATAAACATGATTGTAGATAACAACTCATTAGGAAGTTCTTTGGGGCCAACCTTGTTTATTTTTTTATTTTTTCACTACAAACAAATTTGTCTTACTAATTCATGCACAAATTAACATTGAATGAATAATAATAATAATAATAATACCGTTGATAAAACCTGTCACAACATTTCATTTCCTCCTCTCATTTCTCTTATCATCATCAACATCATATTCATGTCCCTTTCCAGAAATGAAATATGGAAAAAAAAGATATCAACGTTACTGCCTTATCCTTCACACGTACAACCAACATTTTATCATCATCCATGTAAGTTTCTTGACCTCAAAAAAGCCTCTTTCATTTCTTCTTCCCCAAGCTCTCTAAAAAAAGAAAAAATCATTACAACCGAAATCAGAGTTATTCAATTTTTGAGAAATCAATAATGTCGGGAAGAAGAAATTCCAATACACAGCTTCTTCAAGAACTCGAAGAACTAAGTGAAACAATGTACCAATCCCACACGACCCGAAGAACCGCCTCGCTTGCTCTTCCAAGAAACGCAATTCCCCCTGTCCTCTCGACTGACATAATCGGGCCTGGGCCCGACAAGCCCGAACTCAATCTCAACCCGAAACCCAGATCCAGGCGCATGTCCTTTTCCCCCTGGCGTTCCCGGCCCAACCTCGAATCCGAAAAAACAGAACGGCCTTCATCTCAAAAACAGAGCAAGTTTAAATGGGCCGATGATGATCCATCTTCCACTTCAGAAAAAAAGGGGATTTGGAACTGGAAACCAATCCGTGCACTTTCCCACATCGGAATGCAGAAACTAAGCTGCTTATTCTCCGTCGAAGTAGTAACCGTTCAAAACCTTCCAGCTTCAATGAACGGGTTACGTTTATCCGTCTGCGTTCGAAAAAAGGAAAACAGAGATGGAGCTGTTCAAACTATGCCGTCAAGAGTTTCGCAGGGCGGTGCTGATTTCGAAGAAACTTTATTCATAAGAAGTCATGTGTACTTCACTCCTGGAGCAACCATGAAATTCGAACCCCGCCCGTTTTTAATATACGTTCTCGCGATCGATGCCGAGGAGCTCGATTTCGGGAAGAGTAGTGTGGATTTAAGTGGGTTGATTCTTGAATCGACGGAGAAGAGTTACGAGGGTACGAGAATTCGACAATGGGATACGAGTTTTAAGCTGTCGGGTAAAGCTAAAGGAGGTGAACTTGTTTTAAAATTGGGATTTCAGATTATGGAGAAAGATGGAGGAGTTGGGATTTATAGTCAGGCTGAAGGGCAAAAATCGGGGAAAAATCGAACTTTTTCGCCCTCCGTTGGGCGAAAACAGTCGAAAACGTCGTTTAGCGTTCCTAGTCCTAGGATGACTAGTCGAGGTGAAGCTTGGACTCCTTCGCAGAAAGGGGCGGATTCGGAATTTCATGGTATCGAGGATTTGAATCTCGATGAACCAGCTCCTTTAACTCCTCCCACAGTGGTTAAGTCCGAGGAAACGGAGGTAAAGATTGAAGACAACGATTTACCCGATTTTGATATTGTGGAGAAAGGTGTCGAAATCTTGGATAAAGACGGAGACAAAGAAAAAGAAGAAGATGAATCGGAAGACGATAATTCTGAAAAAAGATCGGTGTCAAGTGAGGTTGTGAAGGAAATTGTGCAGGATCAATCCCACATCGCTAGAATGAGTGAACTTGACTCAATTGCTCAGCAAATAAAAGCTCTTGAATCTCTAATTGTGGAGGAAAAGCCAGATATGGAAGAAGAAGAAACTGGTTCGCAAAAACTAGACGCGGACGAAGATAAAGTAACACGAGAGTTTCTTCAAATGCTCGAGGATGATACACAAGAAATCGATAAACTAAAGGCGACTAGCAACGATGGAATCTCACAATCAAAGGTGGAAAATATAGACGAAGACGATCAAGAATCCGAGGTTTATTTACCTGATCTCGGAAAGGGATTAGGCTGCATAGTTCAAACGAGAAACGGAGGCTACTTAGCCGCGGTGAATCCTCTAGATTCTTATATGTCAAGAAAAGATACACCAAAACTCGCAATGCAAATGTCGAAGCCATTGATTCTTCAATCAAACAAGACTGGTTTCGAGGTTTTCCAAAAGATGGCAGCAAGAGGTATCGAAGAATTGACATCCGAGATCATATCTCTAATGCCTATAGATGAACTCATGGGAAAAACAGCAGAGCAAATAGCCTTTGAAGGCATAGCCTCGGCTATTATCCAGGGTCGGAACAAAGAAGGCGCGAGCTCGACTGCTGCACGAGCCATAGCTTCGGTTAAATCAATGGCGAACGCGATGAATAACGGGAGAAAAGAAAGAATCTCAACTGGGATTTGGAATGTCAGTGAAGAGCCATTAACAATTGATGAGATTTTTTCATTCTCGATGCAGAAAATCGAGAATATGGCAGTAGATGCTCTAAAGATCCAAGCTGATATGGCTGAAGAAGATGCCCCGTTCGATGTTTCACCACTCGATGCAAAAACAACCACACCTAGTGGGACAGTTTACGATCATCTAATGGCCTCGGCAGTTCCTATCGAGGATTGGATGGAAACAGATATAATAACGATGATTTTGGTTGTACAATTACGGGATCCAATTAGGCAGTACGAGCCAGTTGGAGCTCCGATGATAGCATTGATTCATGCAACGGGAGTCTATGAAGCACACGTTCGTTAT
Organism: Penstemon newberryi var. newberryi; assembly: GCA_030819805.1. Taxonomy (NCBI): domain Eukaryota; kingdom Viridiplantae; phylum Streptophyta; class Magnoliopsida; order Lamiales; family Plantaginaceae; genus Penstemon; species Penstemon newberryi. Next base: position 17,477,386 of record JAUALY010000001.1, read on the forward strand.
AACGAGAAGAGGTATAAAGTTAGAAGCTTGCAAGTTGGAGGTATAAGAGTAAGGACTTCTGAAAGTAAAAGTGTGTTTGATAGTGAGAAGCAAAGGCTTACTGCATTGCAATGGCTTGTGGCTTATGGATTGGGAAAGGCAGGGAAGAAGGGTAAACGGGTCGGATCAAAGGGACCGGATATTCTTTGGAGCATTTCTTCAAGGGTAATGGCTGATATGTGGCTCAAACCTATTAGAAATCCTGATGTTAAATTTACTATGTGAATTTTTCTTTGAATCATGAAAAAGATAGGTTCTTTCAATTTTTATTTCATATTTTGGAAGTTGTTTTTACATGGAATTTTAATAAGTGATTCTCTGTATACAAAAAATGTTGATGGCATTATTATTTAATTTGGTGAGATAGAAATCATAGTTTCACTTTTTTGTTTATGAATGTTTTATGTCATGTACAACTCAATAGAAGCTATTTTTCCCCTTTTAACTTTTCTTAAAAGGTTAGGCACTTTATCTCAAAATCAGTTATAGTGTAGGAGAAATTCTTCACTAATTAAGGTGGAAGCAATTTCTATTTATGGTATGCATGTACAACACTAAATGTCAACTGGTTTCTAAATTTGAATACAGTTAAGATGTACTGGACTTTATACAAATTTGTAGAAAAGAAAAAAAAAAAAAAAAGCTATTATCCAGCAAAATATATGGTTTTTTTGCTACCTAAAAAGTTTGTAAAGAAAATGAATGACCAGATTTCTTTGTTGCTCAATCTCAATCGACAGCATCATGTCATGTGAAGATCGGAAGCATGTTGTATTAGATGTTCCACATGGATTTGACTAAGTCCAATGAAATGAACCGAACCCAACTCACATCAAAATATAACTATTTCGAAAGCATACTCACATGGATTGGACTAAGTCCAATGAAATGGACCGAACCCAACTCACATCAAAATATAACTATTTCGGAAGCATGACATTATCACAATTAATAATATTAATAATGTGATGAATTCCTTACCACGAGATTTATTGCGACTTTCATAAACCAAGTCTGTGTATAGGGCCGGCTTTGGTCATAGACAATTAAGACAACTGCCAAGGGCCCAAGCTTCAGGGCCCCCAACTTCCTATGCACTACTGTATTACTTAATGGCCCAATAAAAAAAGTTTAATGGCCCAATAATTCTCTATACATATAAAATTTATGTAAAATAAAACACAAAATTAACTGCATCATAGACGCCCCAAGCTGCTCCATATTAAAAGAAAATGGATTAATTCAAGAATTCCAAAACTCTAAAAGTTTAATGTCAATATTTTTTTCCCCACAAGTATATTTTCCCCAAGGAAATTTGATTCTTCTTCTCTCTCTCTCTCAAAATAAAATCTGGTTATTCAATTTTTTCTTTAACTCATCCTACAAAATTACAAGAATTTTTCACCAACAAAAATAATGTTTCAATTTTGGATACTACTAATTGTTTATATTTTAAGGATTTAGACATTTCTAGTGGAAAATACTTACCTGAATGTGAAAAACTTAAGAAAAATGAGATAGAAAAAAAAATTAAATCTTAAAAAAAAAAGGTGTTTTAGATAAATTTATTACTAATAAGAACGAATATTTTAGAATAACAAAAAGATGTAGATTTAATAAATATTTTTGCATTTATTAAAACATGAAAAATAATTTTTCATGAAACAACTTTATACAAGCGTTCCTAATTTAAATTTCGTCGAGGGCCCCAAAAAATGTACCCCTATCTAAATAAGAATTTTCCAACACTTTATCGAGAAAAATAAGTAACATATATAGCTTTTACCTAATTGTAACTAGAAAATATGCCGACATAGTTGCTATAAAAAGTTTAACATCAATGTGACAAGGGCAGCAAGAGTGCGCATTCTAGCGTCTTCATCTTGACACCTAAACAAACCGTTGGCATGATACATATAATCTTGTCTTGTTCATGACCATGTCCTAATCAAGCTCCAATTCATCCAAAAATATCCCAACTTGTTAGGCTTTTTCTTTTTCTTTCTTGAAAAGGCCAAATATATTAAGAATGATACAAAAAATAAAATAAGACAATTGAGTGACTCATGAACAGTGGCGGAGCTCAACGTAGAATTTGTTTTGGGGGGGGGGCAAGAAATTCATAAATTAATATTAGTACTGACAGAATGCTACACAATGGGTTTCTTTTGCTTTGCTGGTAAGGCCATCTCCAATGGAAGGGAGGGCTCGGGGCTCCGGAGCCCCGGGGCTGCCCCTGCCCCCACTCCGAGCCCTGCCTAGTCGTCTCCAATGGTAGGGCTCCGATGTTGATTTAATTCAATTTTCAACTCTTGCCCACTCTCACTTATAATTATAATTTTAATTTTATTTTTAATATTAAAATTAATATTACTAATAACTATAATAATAATATTTGAATATTAAAATCAAAGAGAGTTGATAATAATAAAATTAAATTGATTCAAAACACGAGTTACAACATTAAATAAACGGCACACACAAAAATAAGAAGAAAATTAAATTGTTTGTGTAAGTGTTTAATTATTATTTCAACTAATTCGATATTTTTATAAATATATAGCCACCAATATTGTAATTAAATTATCTAATTTTTAATTATAATAAAAAATTAAAATAATTTGATAAGTATAAAAATTCATTTGGGTCATTGCGGAATTATATTCTACTCCGTTAATAGATTAAAACGGTATATGGTAAGTCCAAATCGGAGTTCGAGTGAATGATAAATTGATTCTCAAAGATCACCCTTTGAAATGGAAGAAAAAAAATAGAAGTGGTGTTATCCCACATTGGAATTGGAAGGAAAAATATTGAGGTTTATATATGATTTTTTTTTTGGGGGGGGGGGGGGGGGGAAGAAATTCATAAATTAATATTAGTATTGACAGAATGCTACACAATGGGTTTCTTTTGCTTTGCTGGTAAGGCCATCTCCAATGGAAGGGAGGGCTCGGGGCTCCGGAGCCCCGGGGCTGCCCCTGCCCCCACTCCGAGCCCTGCCTAGTCGTCTCCAATGGTAGGGCTCCGATGTTGATTTAATTCAATTTTCAACTCTTGCCCACTCTCACTTATAATTATAATTTTAATTTTATTTTTAATATTAAAATTAATATTACTAATAACTATAATAATAATATTTGAATATTAAAATCAAAGAGAGTTGATAATAATAAAATTAAATTGATTCAAAACACGAGTTACAACATTAAATAAACGGCACACACAAAAATAAGAAGAAAATTAAATTGTTTGTGTAAGTGTTTAATTATTATTTCAACTAATTCGATATTTTTATAAATATATAGCCACCAATATTGTAATTAAATTATCTAATTTTTAATTATAATAAAAAATTAAAATAATTTGATAAGTATAAAAAATTCATTCGGGTCATTGCGGAATTATATTCTACTCCGTTAATAGATTAAAACGGTATATGGTAAGTCCAAATCGGAGTTCGAGTGAATGATAAATTGATTCTCAAAGATCACCCTTTGAAATGGAAGAAAAAAAATAGAAGTGGTGTTATCCCACATTGGAATTGGAAGGAAAAATATTGAGGTTTATATATGATTTTTTTTTTTGGGGGGGGGGGGGGGGGCAAGAAATTCATAAATTAATATTAGTATTGACAGAATGCTACACAATGGGTTTCTTTTGCTTTGCTGGTAAGGCCATCTCCAATGGAAGGGAGGGCTCGGGGCTCCGGAGCCCCGGGGCTGCCCCTGCCCCCACTCCGAGCCCTGCCTAGTCGTCTCCAATGGTAGGGCTCCGATGTTGATTTAATTCAATTTTCAACTCTTGCCCACTCTCACTTATAATTATAATTTTAATTTTATTTTTAATATTAAAATTAATATTACTAATAACTATAATAATAATATTTGAATATTAAAATCAAAGAGAGTTGATAATAATAAAATTAAATTGATTCAAAACACGAGTTACAACATTAAATAAACGGCACACACAAAAATAAGAAGAAAATTAAATTGTTTGTGTAAGTGTTTAATTATTATTTCAACTAATTCGATATTTTTATAAATATATAGCCACCAATATTGTAATTAAATTATCAAATTTTTAATTATAATAAAAAATTAAAATAATTTGATAAGTATAAAAATTCATTCGGGTCATTGCGGAATTATATTCTACTCCGTTAATAGATTAAAACGGTATATGGTAAGTCCAAATCGGAGTTCGAGTGAATGATAAATTGATTCTCAAAGATCACCCTTTGAAATGGAAGAAAAAAAATAGAAGTGGTGTTATCCCACATTGGAATTGGAAGGAAAAATATTGAGGTTTATATATGATTTTTTTTTGGGGGGGGGGGGGGGGGGCAAGAAATTCATAAATTAATATTAGTATTGACAGAATGCTACACAATGGGTTTCTTTTGCTTTGCTGGTAAGGCCATCTCCAATGGAAGGGAGGGCTCGGGGCTCCGGAGCCCCGGGGCTGCCCCTGCCCCCACTCCGAGCCCTGCCTAGTCGTCTCCAATGGTAGGGCTCCGATGTTGATTTAATTCAATTTTCAACTCTTGCCCACTCTCACTTATAATTATAATTTTAATTTTATTTTTAATATTAAAATTAATATTACTAATAACTATAATAATAATATTTGAATATTAAAATCAAAGAGAGTTGATAATAATAAAATTAAATTGATTCAAAACACGAGTTACAACATTAAATAAACGGCACACACAAAAATAAGAAGAAAATTAAATTGTTTGTGTAAGTGTTTAATAATTATTTCAACTAATTTGATATTTTTATAAATATATAGCCACCAATATTGTAATTAAATTATCCAATTTTTAATTATAATAAAAAATTAAAATAATTTGATAAGTATAAAAATTCATTCGGGTCATTGCGGAATTATATTCTACTCCGTTAATAGATTAAAACGGTATATGGTAAGTCCAAATCGGAGTTCGGGTGAATGATAAATTGATTCTCAAAGATCACCCTTTGAAATGGAAGAAAAAAAATAGAAGTGGTGTTATCCCACATTGGAATTGGAAGGAAAAATATTGAGGTTTATATATGATTTGACAATATCGTGGTATAACAATCTAGTTACCAAAAGTCTCTTCAGGGGGGTGGGGGGTGCAAATCATGAATCAAAATTCACTACGTCTTTTCAAGACTTGTGCGGGTCCGCAACCTGCGGACACGAATGCAGTCAAATTCTCTAGCTTCCGGACAAATCCAATTTTTGCATATTCAATTAACAATTGATACTAACAATTTTTTTTTAATTAAATGCAAAAAAATTATCTCCATATTATTTTTTTATTATTAAACAATTAATTTAGAATTTATTGAATGGAAAAAAATTATCTCCATATTTATATTTTTATTAAACAATTATACTTATTAAATGAAATCAACAAAGAAATAAAGAAAAAAAAAACTAAGAGGGGTGCGTGCAAACACGCGCCCCTCATCTTCTTCAATTAACCCACGCGGCCCCCGGGCCGCAGCAAGGGCTTGCCGCGCCCCGTTCCCGCCCCGCCACTGAGCCCGTCCCGCAGCCCCAACCACTGGACTTCATTTTCCCTCCCACCCCGACCACTGCCCCGAGCCCGGCCATCTCCAATGGAGATGGCCTAAGGACCTAGTTAAAAACCTTTGCGACCTGGGTTCAAAATCCACTTCAACATTTTAATATGAAATGTCTTCCTTTATTCTTTTTTCTTTTTACTAATCATAAAAAGAATATAATCCTATATAATAGGATTTTCTTCTTATTATTCTATTTAATTTAGTGCACTACTCCAAAAAAATACTCTCTCCGTTTCAAATTAATTGATTCATTTGCAAAATTTTCATGCTTCAAATTACTTGTCATTCTTACTTTTAGGTTTACACAATAAAATAGAGTGCATAGATATCAATGACTTAAGCAATCACAAAAGGGTAATTTTTACACTTTATCTTAAAAAAATGACTAATTACTAAATTTCTTAATCTGTGTAAAAAAAATCAAATGTGGCAATTAATTTGAAACGGATGGAGTAATTCTTAATAACTTAAAAAAAAAAATTGCTCAAAAAAATTGTAAAGATAATATATTCTTTTATTTTCTTAATTTAGTGCATTGCCCCGATCATTCCCGCCCCCCAAGGAAATTCGTCTAGCTCCGCCACTGCTCATGAATTAGCTAGAGTACCTGTTTTATTATATATATGAATGTTTTGCGGATCTTGTCCCGTCTTCGATTTTAAATCTTGTACTTTGAGACTTAAAAGGTTAATGATGTATCAATTTTCTTCTAAAAAAATTTAAAACTTCATAGTCGGAGGGGTTTTTTGCACTTTGCACACCCGAAATATGGAAAATAGGCACTTTGCACCCTCGAAACATAACTTTAGCACTTTGCATCCCCAAAATATGAACAATTCATCACTTTGCACCCTCTTTTATTTTTCTCAAAAAATTTAGGGACAAAATAGGTAATTTATTTTTGAATCTTTGGCACTTTGTACCCCCAAAACACAAGAAATGGGCATTTTGCACCCCCAAAATAGAATTAACACTTGACACTCTCAAATTAAGAACAACTCAGTAACTTGTATACCCGAAACACGAGAAATGGACACTTTGAACCCCCTAAACACAAAATTTGCACTTAGCACCTCAAATTAAGAAAAACTCAACAACTAGCACCCCCTCATTTTTTTCCGCAAAGTTGACCACAAGGGTCAAAAAAACCTTAAGGCAAAATAGGTAATTAATTTTCTTTTTTCTTAAAATTTGCCAAATACGATTATTAATACTAGAATATTCATCTGCAAAATATATTTTAACATATTTATTTGATTACCAATTTTTCAAATGTCCTCAAAATATCCAAAAGAATTCGAAAAGTTTTTAGAAAGTTAATACATAGACTTGATCATATCACAAAAATAAATTTTAAGATGGAGAGAGAAATGAGTATTCTAGTATTCCTAATCGTATTTTCAAACTTAAAAAAAAAAATGAATTAACTATTTTCCCCCTAGGTTTTTTGCCCCCGGTGGTCAACTTTGATGAAACAAACGAGAGGGTGCTAGTTGTTAAGTTTTTCTTAATTTGAGGTGCTAAGTGCTAATTTTGTGTTTAGGGGTTTCAAAGTGTCCATTTCTCGTGTTTTGGGGGTGCAAGTTGATGAGTTGTTCATAATTCGAGAGTGCTAAGTGCTAATTCTATTTTGGGGGTGCAAAATGCCTATTTTCGGTGTTTCGGGGGTGCAAAGTGCCAAAGATTCAAAAATGAATTACCTATTTTGTCCCTATGTTTTTTGAGGAAAATAAAAGAGGGTGCCAAGTGATGAATTGTTCATATTTCGGGGGTACAAAGTGCTAAATCTATGTTTCGTGGGTACAAAGTGCCTATTTCTTATGTTTTGGGGATGCAAAGTGCAAAAAACCCTAGTCGGAGACTCAACTTTGCCACTTAAACTAATTAGTAGTAAAATCCAAAATCACGATCCATTTTTTTGGATCAAATTATTACTAGAACCATTGATCATGCAAGTTTTTTTTTATTAAAAACTACTACAGTTTAAGTGTTTGTAATCATTTGGAGAACCACTATAATTCAATCATATGAATATTTGAAAAATTCGAAGAAGAGTTAGCTCATGTGGTGATTGAGATGACAGTTTGTATTTTCATAATTAGTTTCTTACAAACAGTCAATTTTAATAAATTAATTTGATTAAACCACTTTGTATTTATCAATAGTGTGATATATGCCAGAACAAGGTTATGAATAGATTTTATTATTTTAAATATTAATATCAAAATCTAGGAGTTTTTTTTTTAAAAATAATCAAGGAGTTAAATGGGCTGTAAATGGATTCAAACAGGTTAATAAATATAATTATTTAATTCGACATATTGTAGGGCTGTATATGGAGAAAATGCTACTCATCACTAATATTTTTAGCTATTAGTAGCTTAAGGGTGAGTTCGATTTGTACAGTAAACCAAGATTCCAAAATTAATTAAGCTTGTATCACAGGTTTGGTTTGACTTATTATTTTCCGGGTTAGACCGAATAAGTGGGCCACCTCCCCTTATTTTGCAAAGTTACTTCCTTATTTGGTCAGATAATAATTGCACCACTCCCCCCGCAATCCAACAATCTGCTCAAGACTGAATTGCAATTGAATATTTAGTTCAATCCCATTAGACCCCTAAGAAAATTATATCGCAAACTATGTCATAGAAAACTGCTTTTGACCAAGAAAACTAAAAAGAACATAGAAAATTTGCAATTATTTGGATTGCAAAACTCATGCAAAATGTCATGTAACTAATTAATTAGGCTTTGAAATATAACAAAACTATATTATTATGCTGCTTTGACATAAACAACACTATATGACCCCATTTTTTATTTTGAAATAGTTCGAAAACTAATGATTATCCATCAATATAAAACTTGACTTTTATAATTAATTAATCTGAATCTGAGTTAATTATAAGTTATTTTTAAGACAATAAAGTTTTATCAAATGTTTTAAATAATCAAATACAAGTAAAGAGTTACCTCATGGTTAACTATGAACCTGAAACATCTATGATTTAAATAGGATTTTATTTTTTTCCAATTTCGTATATTTTTTAAACTGTACAATATATTACTTTCTTAGGTCAAACGAGCTAAAAAACAAAACTTGGTTTACATGAAGAGAGAATTTATTTGTTAACGGTGAATAAATTATTATATGTCTAAATCTGTTGGAAATAGAAATATTTTTTTTTTAATTAAAACTAACATTAAATTATAAATAGACTCACACTACACGTGAAAGACATTAAATTATAAGAGAATAAAAAATTAACTTCTCGTATTAGGACTCATAAAACTTGGAACAAAAATTCCGGCCATTCCATTAATACACTTTCAACTTTTCCACGTGATAATGATTGGCTTATATAGGGCATGTTTGTTTGCCATTTGGTTGAGTAGTTTGTGAGAGCGGTGGAGGTTTGTGAAATAATTTTGATCTGCGTAGTGTTGTTTGTTTGAATTCTGGGAGAATGATATGGGAAAATAAGGTGGATGTAATTTATTTTATAGGAGTTTAGACTTTAGATTGTAGGTGTAACATATGTAAGATTTTGGTCAAATCATGTTTGTTATGTAATAGATAAATTATTTTATGTCAAATCAAAATAGAGTTTGCGTAGATTTTTTTTAGAGATAATAAATTTTTTGTTTGTTTGACTTTGTGAGAGTAATTTGGGAAAATTAAAAGATGATAAATTTATTTCAAAAAATGAATTTGATGTTTGTCTCATTTTCATCACTTTTTCCCGAAAATAATTTTTCTTTGGAAAATACCAAACAAACATGTTTATAATATATTCCCCGTGTTTCAACCTTATAGGCATAAAGAAGATTAACATTATATCAAGTTGTCCCCCAGCCCTGCCTGCTTACGAGGCCATCCACACAATTAAAGGAGGAATTGATGTTTAGCAAAATATTATAATTCTTTCACTTTTCTTGCTGTCATGCTTTTTTTCTGAATTATGATCTCACAACATGAACCAGAAATTAGTAATTAAAAAAAGAAAATTAAACTAATTTCTAAACAACCACCAAAAATTACTAGAGATTTATCGATCATGCATAAATATTTCAAAAAATAATACACTAATATGCAAAAAGTGTCAATCTCAAGTCAAGCTTTTTTTTTTTTTTTCCCAAGAAGGCATAGCCTGATGGTGCAGGGGCGGATTCAGGAATTTTATGCACAGGGCTAATGTAAATACAAAATAAAATAAAATTCAATCAAACAGTCAAACTTAAAAATTATATTTTATTCACGAGAAAATATATAACGAGATACAAAAATGAGGATGTGGAATTTGACAAAATAACCTCACAAGTTACTTTAATTACATATCCCCGTTACGAATTTATTATATGTGACCAAAAAAGGGGGTAACGTGAAAACATATTCGTCACATTTGACTGCCTTTTTTGAGAAAATTCATCTTGTCATATAAGTTAATGTGAGTGCGTCCAGCGAATTTTTTTCGTAACGAAATAAATTATTTTTTGCCACAAAATTTCCTTTGGCAAAAAGTTGATTTTTTTTGTTGTGAATCCACGTATCTCAAAACAACCTTCATTTGCTCCTACAAGATATATAACGAGATTCATTGATAAAAATAACAAATAACCCATCACCCATCACCCATCTCTTAGCACTGGTAGTTTTCAATTGAGGAAGTATTGACAATGTGTTTTTCAAATGGAGCCGTTAACTTAAGATTTTTCGGGGCATTCCGTAAAATAACACCTCTAGCAACCTCATTTTGATCTTCCCGTTAGAAAACTTAAAAGCTCAAGTAAGTTCTCTTAAGATTCCAATTCATCATGTCCACGAAATGCAAGTCCATGTTTAAGAAGAGACCTAATGAAATCGATTGATGCAGTCAATCGAATTTGATAGTCATTGAGCAATAATTTTTGGGATAGTTATGGACCTATAATGAATCAAGTTTTTGTATTGGACTGAAAATTGAGCCAATTATCTTGTTTGAGCTGGGATGGACAATAGTTTAAGATTGAAATATTATATTTGAACTTGCTTTAAAAAAAAAAAAAAAACATAACTACTATATTTAAAATAAAAAAAAGTTGAGTGGGGTCTACCGACCCCACTAGCTCCAATGTATAATGTATTCATCCTTTAAAAAAAATCAAGCTTTTTTAATATATTTTTTGACCGAACAAGACTCGATTCTCAATAATTTGATTTGTTTTCAATCGATAAATTTGACAAAGGAGATGCTTACAAAGAGTTCTTAATCAAGATTCAAGATGAAAATCCTACTACACCAACTCATATTTATAAAGAAAATGCTAAAAAAAAATTCATATATTACTCTGAATAAAATGATAACTATCACATACAAACACAAAATATACTATAATCTAATAGACTACATAACCCACCAAAAGACGTCTAATACAATATTTATGATGACTAATCAAAAACATATACTTATATTTATTTCTTAAAATCCTGCTTATTTTTAATATATTCCTCACATAAGATGTTGGCTTCTCAAATTGAATCCACGAACCACCCTCCAATTTTATTTGAATTAAAAATAAATTAAGAATAATTAACAAATAAAATTGAGCAACATGAATCCTTATCATTAAAGTCAATATATAGCCCAATAAAAATATATTACTATTACTAGTAAATAGTTTTTTTAAATAGTAAATAAATATTATTACATAAGTGTATTTATTTGCTAGTACTATTTATTTACTATTACTAGTAAATAAATACACTTATGTAAATCTTCAAGAAATATAGAAAATGGAACAAAAATATCCAATTTTACCTCGAATATAAAACTCTCAAGTACTGGAGTTTTACCGAGGTAAAAACAGAGGATGATTTAAATTCTAAGGACATGAGAGTTCTTTCTGGATCATCAAATTATTGGACTTCTTGAAAATTCAGATTCCATTATTACTAATTTTAAAGATTTATTACCGTCTTGTACTGTATTGTATCCCTTTCTCTCTCTCTATCTCTCTCACACACAAGGTTCGGTTCGTTCTTTAATTTACTCCTCAGCACAAAAGATTCAATTTTGATAAGATAATTTGATTCTTTATCAATTTTGAACTTCTGGGCAGCCCTTAAATCTATTTATTTAAGTCTTCTTGCTTAATTGTTCTGAAAAATCAAAATCCCTGCATAAAGAAGTTGTCTTTGAGTGATGAACTGAAGTGGGTTTTTTTTTTTTACTTTTTTTCTCTTTGATGACAAAAAGGTTTTGTTGAGGTTATGTTCTTTCAGTTTTGTCATATAATAACAACTTCTTTGGAGGCATTAATTTGTCATTATCAAGCCGGTCATTGAATTCACCCCAGTTATGCTGCCCTGGATTCAGTAATGACAATTATGTCAAATGTTCTATACATAGAAATTGTTGTGTGCAACTTTAGCTGTAATTTTAACATTCAAAAATTAACTATTCAGCATAAAGCCCCTTTACTTTCATTTTACTCAGATTGCTGCTCTCGTTTTTGTGTTGTGACGTCTGCCCTTCTCTTCTACTCAAAAGGTAAGCCATCTTTCTCACTTTCAGATCTCTAAATTTTCTTCCTTTTAGACTTTTTCTTATGTTTTTGTTATCAACTACAAAGCTGAATTTAAAGTTTTTGTTTATTAGATAGTTGATTGTTTTCATGTTCTTCTTGTAGCAGAGAGATTTAAAGTTTGAATCTTTATTGAAAAGATGAAAGGAGCTGCATATGTAGCCATTGCTGCAACTATTGGCAACTTTTTGCAGGGTTGGGATAATGCAACCATTGCAGGTTCATTCTTCTTTTATACTCCTGATTGTTTTTTCTTTTTAAATTGGTTCTCAATATTCTTAATTAAAATCATTTGAATTTCTAAGTTTTGTGTATTCCATTTTCTTGTGGCTTTAAGGGTAATTCTAGGTTGACCTGGCTCGACCGAACCCACATCATTGACATGTCAGGTGCAAAAGTTATATGTATATACACTTGCCATGTAATCACGTGGGTTTGGCGAACTAAGTCTGTATATGAATTTTCTACATAAAATCAAGTGTATGACATTATTAATTATTTGCTTTATATGTTAAATTTCCGATTTCGAATATATCCAGGAGCTGTTGTTTACATCAAGAGAGAGCTCGAGTTGTCAGCAGCCATAGAAGGACTTATTGTGGCAATGTCACTTATCGGAGCCACACTTATAACCACTTGCTCGGGAACAATATCTGACTGGATTGGGCGACGCCCAATGCTCATTATGTCATCCGTTTTCTATTTCCTCAGTGGCTTGATAATGTTATGGTCCCCTAATGTCTATGTCTTACTTCTTGCGAGGCTCCTAGATGGCTTTGGTATAGGACTTGCAGTTACTCTAGTTCCTCTATACATATCCGAGACTGCCCCCTCAGAGATACGAGGCTTGTTGAATACTCTTCCTCAGTTTACTGGCTCTGCTGGAATGTTTTTGGCATATTGTATGATCTTTTCAATGTCTTTATCGTCCCAACCAAGCTGGCGGTTGATGCTAGGAGTTCTCTCGTTTCCTTCTCTTTTGTATTTTGCATTGATGGTATTTTATTTACCCGAATCTCCTCGATGGCTAGTGAGTAAAGGAAAGATGCTCGAGGCCAAACTGGTTTTGCAGAAAATTCGTGGAAGGGAGGATGTTTCTGGTACATTTCTTTCTCTAGTTCTACTTTATTTGTTGAGCAATGGAACATGGTTCATCGGTTTTGGCATGAAATTTTGAGTATTTATTGTGATGAAATGATTTTTGAAGAAAGTATTAGCATTTATTATTATGTCCTTCTAATATATTTTGTGAATAACTCTGAGAGCGATCTTGTTAAGATCATTATTTCCATAATAACTTCTTGTGTTGTTAATTATTAGGGCCATTTACGCTTAGACCCCCTCAGGTAAACCCTAATTACCAAAACCCCCTGTTGTTTTGGAAATTACAAGAACACTCCTTGGAAGGTGTATTGTGGTAAAACAGGCTAAACCAGAAGGGGGTTCTTGTAATTTCCAAAACAACAGAGGTAGCTAGTGTAATTAAGGTTTACGTGAGGGGTAGCGAACGAAAATTACCCTAATTAATATCATGCCAAATTACATTAAATAGCTTGTGCTGATTTTATTATTGCTTTCCGGCGAATGTAATTAATGTTTACGTGAGGGGTAGCGAACTAAAATTACCCTAATTAATATCATGCCAAATTACATTTAATAGCTTGTGCTGATTGTACTATTGCTTTCAGGCGAGTTGGCTTTATTGGTCGAAGGTCTATCAGTCGGTAATGAAACTTCCTTAGAAGAATACATAATTGGTCCAGCAGATGAACTCGATGAGGATCAAGATCCATCTGCCGAAAAAGACCATATCAAGTTGTATGGGCCAGAGGAAGGCCTCTCGTGGATCGCTAAGCCGGTCACGGGCCAGAGTCGTCTTAGCCTCGTTTCCCGCCAAGGAAGCCTCGTAAATCAAGGACATTCTCTAATGGATCCTCTTGTAACACTCTTCGGCAGCGTACACGAGAAGCTTCCGGAAACAGGTAGTATGCGAAGCATGCTATTCCCGAACTTCGGCAGCATGTTCAGCACAGCTGCCGAGCCTCACATTAAAAACGAAGAATGGGATGAAGAGAGTTTGCAGAGAGAAGGTGAGGGTAATTACGAAGAGTCAGAAGCCGATTCTGATGACAATTTACATAGCCCATTGATTTCACGACAAACTACGAGTTTGGAGAAGGACATTATCCCCAACCAATCACACGGCAGCATTTTGAATATGAGACGAAATAGTAGTCTTGTGCAAGGAGAAGGGGTTAGTGGCATGGGAATTGGTGGTGGTTGGCAGTTGGCGTGGAAATGGTCGGAAAGAGAAGGCGAAGACGGTAAAAAAGAAGGGGGTTTTAAGAGGATTTATTTGCACGAGGAGGGTGCACATGGATCCAGACGTGGCTCTCTCGTTTCAATTGCCGGTGCTGATCATGTTCCTGTAGATGGTGACTATATACAAGCTGCTGCTCTAGTTAGCCAGCCAGCTCTTTATTCGAAAGAACTCGTGGGTCAACATCCGGTTGGGCCAGCAATGGCGCACCCTTCTGAAACCGCTTCCAAAATGCCGATTTTGGATGCTCTTATTGAACCGGGGGTTAAACGAGCGTTAATTGTCGGAATTTGGATCCAAATACTGCAACAGGTATGTATTATCAAAACTTTGTTAGATGATAATAAAAGTTTATTTGCCTTGTTGATGGCCCTTTTTTTTCCCTCGTGTGTGTGCAGTTTGCTGGTATCAATGGAGTTTTGTACTATACTCCTCAAATTCTTCAGCAGGCGGGTGTTGAAGTTCTTCTTTCGAACCTTGGAATTGGGTCGGACTCTGCATCTTTCCTCATTAGCGGATTCACAAATTTTTTGATGCTTCCGAGTATTGCAGTTGCTATGAGGTTCATGGACATATCTGGAAGAAGGTAACTTATATACTCCTCCTTGTTCCTAACTCTTCTTTACTTGTATCAATCTGATGCTATCTTTTAGCTTATTTGAATCTTTCTTAAATTTCAATTTTGACATTATTTGTTAGTGAGGTGTTCACAAGGTTGATATTAGAGCTAAATACAAAAATACCCCTTGTGCTTTGCCTAATTGGCCAAAAAACTCATGTTTTTTTAGTTAGCAAAAAATCCCATCTGAAATACCTTCAAGTCAATAGGAAGGATATTGTCAATTTTTAAGTGAACAGGGGTGTTATTGCCAATTTTCAAAGTTAACAATGGGGTTATTGATAACTTTTTAGGTTAAGAGGAGTATTTTTGCATTTTCTTGTGGGGTGTAATTGTCATTTTTCCTGCAAAATATGTATTCTGGCATGGGAGGGGTTTTCTGCCAATAAAAAATAACACGGGAATCTTTACTAATTAGGCAAAGCATAGGGGGTATTTTTGCATTTCACTCTTCATATTATTAGCTAAGTTTTGAATATATAAGCAAACTGAGCAAACAATAGCGTACTTTTAATGGGTTCCTTTCCAAATCCTTTAATTTTTTTATTTTTTTTTGCATAATTGAAGCGTCTACGTATAGTTATGAGGCGACCGAATATGAGTAGTGTCACTCTTGACAAGTGTAATCCGACACATGGTTCGTTAATCAAATCCAACCTTATCTTTCTCCCTTACGTTTAACAAAACTCGATTTTGCAATGTTTATTCAGGTCCCTTCTTCTGACAACAATACCGGTACTGATAGTATCACTCATTGCTCTGGTAATTGGAAACGTTTTTGACTTTGGAACTGTAGCTCATGCCGTAATTTCAACCATGTGCGTCGTTATCTACTTCTGCACCTTTGTAATGGGTTACGGGCCAGTCCCTAATATCCTCTGCTCGGAAATATTCCCCACACGAGTTCGTGGCATCTGCATTGCTATCTGTGCTCTCGTTTTCTGGATATGTGACGTTATTGTTACTTACACACTTCCCGTAATGCTTAGTTCGATTGGTTTAGCTGGTGTTTTTGGGATTTACGCTGTAGTTTGCGTGATCTCGTGGGTATTCATATACTTAAAGGTACCGGAAACTAAAGGAATGCCGTTAGAAGTTATTACGGAGTTTTTTGCAGTTGGAGCCAAACAGGGTGCTGCTAAAAGTGAGTAAAGAGGAAAGATTTAGATTAATAATGCAAGTTCACAATGTGAAAAGTCTATAGAGTGATTTGTTGTGGTTTTTGTGCAATGTAATTTCTTTGCATTATTTATGTAATAATGGAAAGAAAAGACCTTTCTGGATTTTGATGTGGTATATATGGACAAATTTGAATTTAGTTTAAAATCGATTGGAATAAATCATGCCCATTACAATATGCTGCATCTATATTGTACAATATTATTAGGATGTGTCGTGATGCTAATGTTAAAATTATCACCATATATAGCTAGTGCATTAATACATGGTAGTTGGTACTATTAATAGTTATCCTTATTGACAATTTCTTTGCTATATGGAATAATAATGTCATATCACAAAATTAAAATGTATAGTTGTTCTAAATTGTCCTATTCAACCTGTAAAACATGGTTTTCTGAAAGTAGATGTCATCCATGAGTGTCGTAACTTAGTAGTAATCATTGATAAAGTTGAGGTCCTAAGACTAAGAGGTCCTGGATTAAACTCTCACTAATGTAGATATTTATTTTAGTTTATTATTAATATTTAATAGTTGTCTATTATTTGTAACTTTTTGTAGTTGAGCAGTTATTGAAATGATTTTTGATGAATGTATTTTAAAAAAAAAAAAATGCATGTCCAAAGTTTGGTGGCGAATGTGGAGGGAAAATGGTGTATGAGCAGGGGAATAATTGATGCCATGTTTTTTTACAGGGTAACGTCACACATTCTTTTATGTTATGAGAAACATGTATGCTTATCAGAAAAGAAAAGAAAAATGTGAAAGCATAAGGGCCTGTTTGTTTGGCGTTTCTCAATTTCTTTTTGTGTTTGGAAAATGCCAAACAAACATGTTTACTTTCTGAAATAAAATTTTCATCTCTCTATTTTCTTAAACTACTCTCTAAAAAGCCAAACAAACAACAATTTTCTTATCTCTAAACAAAACCTATACAATTTTCATGAACTTTTAGATTCTCCGTGCACGCCTCTCAATTGAAATTGATGTGATAAACCCTCCACATCTGAAATGTTAATTAGAATTTTCAGTAAGCATCAAATGTAAAATATTAACATAATTTTTTATATTAATAATTAATTAATGAATAGCCAAGCCCTCCCCCCTCCCCGCCCCTCAAACGCGCCTGTCTCGTCCCCATTTCTCCCCGCCCTACCCCTTGCGTCCCCACCCCAAACACCATCTTCTCCCTTTAACGCTAGTCGTCAGGGCCTAGATTCCGCACGAACCAGGCCACAGCGGCACTCTGGTGCAACATAGCCCAAGCACCATCACAACCTTGGTGCGGTAATCAACAACCCAGGGCATGACGGTTCTGCGACGAGAGAGTATAAGAGGGAAAGAATATGTAACCTTTTTTTAATTTTAAAATATATATTACATGGTTATTTTAAGATTTGAAAAGAATGAAAATTAAGTTTCAGATTCACAGAAGACGCTTGTAGTACACCTATGCTCTATATTGCAAACTTATGCATCATAATACAGGGCTACGTAGTTGAAAGAAATTCTCAGAAATGAAATCATTACATTAACATGCATGAATTTGAGGATTGAATAAGGCTAGAAAGCAAAAACAGGAATTCAATTACTCCAATCAGATAGCTAACACAATCGTCTTACGCTATATATTATCAACAATGTGGTATTGTCATTGACTCATTATCGTAGAAACAATAAGTGCAGAGCACATTACAATAGTCGCATAGATTATTAATTCCAGCGAAACAAAAAGACAATGGCACAAGGCCTAAGACCAAAAATTACCCATCAATATACGATAGACATGTCAAACATAAAACTATTTAAACAACAGGTTTCTATTTACATTACCTCAAGTTTTATGATATAATGATTGGAGCTCCGTAGCAGTTTTCAGAATTGACCTAATGGAACTTAAGGGTTCTGTGTCTCCTCCGATTGTGGTTTGTTCCCAAAGGAATTATTAACGTGATCAGATGTAGGTCTATGCTCTACTTGACTTTCGGACTTCGTATTTGACTTTAGTGGCCTCTCAAAGTCTCTGGCTGCAGCAGGATCGATTACTAATTTGTTGAGTTTTTGATCCTGCAACATGGTTAAATCTCATTATCAACTCTTCATCAAAGGAGACGAACATAGATAGATTGGTTTCTGATTCTATCCATCCCTCATACAAAAACCAACGAAATTGTTATTGCATTTACTTGTCAAGAAAAAATCATCAAAAATACAAATTCTTGCTCTTCTTGGATATGAATTACTCCTTATTTATACTTCATTCACTTTAAAGGCGCAATCACAAGATCAACACTACACCTCTGGCGCCAATCTAACTTTTACCCATATATCCATGGACCCATATCCATACCAAGCTATTCCTCGAATATTACGACGAATAATATCCGAAATATTATTTATCAATTGGACAATTATGCACGAATTTGCATATAGATTGGTACCAGTCCTATTATAAAATTCCACGAGTATATGAAATATTTATAAAGAAAAAAAAAAGTGTTCAATATGGAAATATTTAGATGATGTCCATGATATGATATAGTGTCAGAGTTAACTAGTTGTGTCTTCTTTCACCCATAGTCATCAATAAAGACCCATAACCTTCTGCAATTGGTTGACATTTAATAGAACTACTCTTAACCACCCCCATTTCAAATTCCATAATTGGAGATACAACAATTTCATAAAAGAATCAAGAGTTCCAATTCAAAACTTAAATTTTAGCTCTACAATTCATTTTTTTCCCAGTATTATCAAAATTTAGATCAAACTATAAACCCCAATTAAATGAGTCAATCTGCTTTCATGATGAGCCTCCAAGTAATTGTAATAAATTTCAAGCTCACTTGCACAATGGGGTTATGGATGAAAGGGGTTGAATCTCCAACATTCAAGTTGATGATTTGTAAAACAAGTTAGATATGCTTATCAGAAGAGGCTCCCCGTTTTCTAGTAAATTTAGAAACTAGAAGGAAGACTTACAATTTGCAGTGCCTCGAGCTTCTTCTGCAGTGCCTCATGCTCTGCCTGGATGCGGAATGGAACACCATGCTTCTGGTACACATTGTTCTGAGCCAAATCTTCATCAATATCACTTGAAGTTGTTGCAAAGGGATGATTCGCAGGTATCCACCTGACAGTATCCGGATCTACATCAGGAGGTATTGATTCTCCTTCCTTCAGAAATATGGTTGGTCTCTTCCACTGATATGCACGAGATCTTCGTCTTTGATGTACGGATTGTTGCTCATCTGTAAGAGTCACTGGAGCTAAACGATACACTTTTCCACACATCTCAACAGTTGAATTGCTTTGGCTGACTTTGACCATAGGATTATTGAATGGGTCTTCGTACTTGAGAGGTGTTGAGCTGTGAAAAAATAAACTAGAACATAAATAAATTTGCAAGAGCAAGCATAGGAAAACAAATAAACCCAAACATCAGCAAGAAACAAGATAATTGTGCACAAATTCAAAACACATTGTTACCATCATCAGACACATGATCCTGAAAGAAAATTGCAATTCATTTTAACTTCCTAGATACTCTTATAGTTAAGTTGTTCAGCAACCATTGCAAAGAAATGATTTAGGAAAGCCTCTCTAAATGATATGGGCTCACAACTAGTACAGCCTTACAGCTCAATGTAATGAAAGATAAGAGTCATACATGCCTCTTCTATCCGATCTAAGCTGTCCACGACGGACAAGATCAGCTACTGAACCAGGACGACTGTATCTTGATTTCCTTGCAGCATAACCTCTCACCACAACAACTAACATGGTTGCAACTATACATAATCCAATCGTGAGATTACCGCCAAATTTGAATTTTCCAGTCTGGAAAAGAGACAAATACGAGAAAGTAAATATCCACGAGGATACCATTAAACCTTTCTATTCAGGTAAGGTTTGTATTGCAATTGAATTGAAGATGAAGAGTTGACTTTTTTCTACATTGAGCAAGCAAAACTAGCTTTTAAAGCAGCAAATTGCTACAAAGATCAAATACCAATTACAAATCAACCATCTAGTTCACTTCAGAATCAGTCAATTCAGAGAAAACATAAACAACGTCAAAAGAAAATAATGCACTTTCAGAATTCTATGATTGAAAATTGAGTGCACCAATGCAAAACATAGAGACACTCACTAGGAATAGGTTAAAAACCAAATAATGCATTCAACTCAAAATTTATTACTTTATCAGATTACGGTCATTAGGATACGGATTAACTTGAACAGTATACACAAGTTCAATCTGCAAATAAAAAAATCTCACAAGTCAACCCAGAGTCTCAAATGGTGAGCAACCTAATTTCAGGAATAAAAAAGAGTACAAATTCATGAATCTGCATAGAGTAAAATACCTCCGTCCTTCCATATATTGCCTTATAAAAAATTGCACTGACAACATTAAAGAACCAGTGTTCAACTCTAGCAATGATTAACTGTATGATTCAGCATTGAAATTTAGAATTATAACCCAGATGCAAAAACCATATATACAAATTGGTAACCGGGCCTCCAATGGGAATTCTAGAACAAATAAAATCATATTGCTAATTCCCAAAATATAGTGAAAATATTGATAATTGACATAATGAGAAAGCTAAAGCAAGCAGGGAATTACCGAGAAAACAAATAAAGGGAGGGTGCTAATTGATTCTTGTAACTTAGCCACCGGGTTTAGTTGTCGAGATTTCTCAGCATTAATTTTCTCCGAGTTTTGAGTAACAATGGCGTCGTTCTGCAGGCGTATCCCGTCATCTGAACTCACTGCTCTCACCACAAATTTTCCGGACTTGACTTTTCTACTCCACAATGTACAATTACTACAGTCCAAACCAAATTCGGGTCGTAATTGTAGTTCATTGGACCAATTGCGAAGCTTTATTCCAAATAAGAAAGAAATTATATCAAAAATAGGAAAATGAGCAACAAATTGAATGCCTAAGAGATTTGCTTACCGGAAAGGACGACGATGCATGAAGTTGTACTGTCCAAATGGAAGCCATTTTTAATTATAAATTATTCTTGCTGGAAGAAAAGAGAAATCATACTGGCAAAATGGGAAAAATTTAGGGCAAATTTGATTGCAATTGGGGAAGATAGGGTAATTACTCGGGATATTTTTTGGTGTATGGGCCTTTTCGGACCAGCCCAATTTCAATATGTTACTAGAATCCAGTCCATAAATGAATGGATCAGAAATCGGGATCCAAAATTCTGTAATTTTTATTGATCCAAGTCCAATACATTCAAATAAAATATTATATATATGTGATGTTACTTTCTATAATAATATGTAAATGAATTTGTAGCTAAGAACTATTTGTTACAAATGATCACATACATTAACGAATTATTTCTATTGTTGTTTTATAGTAATGCACAAAATACAAATATGAACTTTTTCATTATTTATTAATTATTAAGAATTTTGCCAATAGAATCGTTGTCTAGTGGAATTTTGTATACTTTGACAGTTATTGAAATGATTTTGACGTAATGATTGATGATGAAATCTGAAAGTAATTTCAAAATTAAAAAATACGAAAGTAAATACACATTTCTTAAATTTTTAACGAGTTGAATGCAAATTAAAGTATATATTTTGGGAAATAGGATTTGGGCCAAATGCAGGCAAAGCTGTCTAATAGGTTGATACCATCAAGTTTAAGCATGAATTATGTTTGGATTTAATTGGGTTGTTTATATTTACTGAGATAATTCATTTGGAATATAGATTCAGTAATTTTTAATATATTGGTTCCAATTAACGTATAATTTTGTTTCACATTGTAATTAATTTGTTCCAAAATGTAAATGAAATATTGAACGTTGAAGAAGAGGATGAAACTGAAGATATGGAACTATACTTTTGAATATATTATATACATCTAAGTGTAGAATATGTCTTCGAGCTGTAAATTAACAACAATTCACACTAGAATAGTAATTAAGCGTCAAATTAGAAAAAAGTGTTTATTAATTTAAACAACACGAGGTATTTTTAGCAATTAGAAAAAACACGTCTAGTATATTTAAGTACTCTATATTTCACAAAAGTAATGACAAAATAAATTCGAATGCCGCCTAACAAAGTTTAAATTGTAAAATATCGAAAATAGATGATGCATGATCCAACTGTTGGGGGGCGAACAAATAAGTTTGAATACTATTTTTCATTTGAGAATATTTGAAGTTTGGCCGACTCAATAAATTAAAATAGTGACATATATACTCCGTAATAAATTAAAAATACTTCATTAAGCTACTTGGGATTGGCTCGTGTTTGACTTGATTAAGCTTGTTCGAAGCCGACTAGATTAGAAATCAAACCACGTTTAACGACAATTTCAAGCTCCACAAATATTTTAAGCCAAATATCAACAAAGTGTTCAATATTATTCAACTCGTTTACAACGCTACTTAAAATAATTATTAAGCAATGTGTTATGGTGCTTGAAATCGAAAAAACTAAAATCCATTGGCTTTTTGCTTTTGACCGCTTCCTAGCTAGTGTTCATGCCTTTCTCATTCCTTCATACATATATGGTTAAGGCCTTAAGGGTGAGCACATGTCTGGATTGAGACTAGAGACACAAATATAATAAACTTGTCCCGTAATAATTCGGATATCCAATTTCGAATACCCGAATAATTGCGGGACGAAACGAGTTGAAATTATGGGTTTCATATTTTTTTAAACATAAATTCTCTAAGGGTCGAACCTAACAAAGAAGCGACTATGAATTTTTGAAGTCCATAGAAGACTTGATTATAAAAATTAGGAGCATATACTAGAGTAGTAGGATTAAAAAATTAGTAATATTAGATTTAAGTAAAAAAATCCTTTTCTAAATGGTGTTATTAGTTAACTGATTATATATCTTGTAAAGTGTATAAGTTACATAATAGTAAATTTAATATCACAATGTCTATGTAATTCTAAAGATCCTTATAAAAGTTTTCTATCCAATTTCCAAAAGGCTTCCATCTTTTATATCTTTTATTATATTATTTAAAGCAAAAGGTTGTAAAACAAACCAGTATTCCAATAATAAACAAAGAAACGTGTAAACTGCATGCTCTAAAACAAGAAGGGTGTGATATTACCTTAATTTATGTACCTCATAATATGCATGTTGCCTCAACAACAACCGACAATCCCATCTATCGCCTTACTAGCTAAACTTTTTCCCGACAAATTAATGCGTCTAATTTTAACTCAATTTTAATTATATACACCACATTTGACTATATTTCCGGGTAATTGCATGTAGTCAAAATTAAATTTAATCGTATCAAAATATTCACAACTTATATATGCTTTGTAGTTAAATAATACGCTAAGCACAATTGTTATCAAGTTTGAACCCTAGCCAAACTTCTCCCTTGTTTTTTAATATTTTATGCGTTTTTAGTAATTGTAAAAAGAAAATATGGTCTTTTTTTCACATAATACGTTCTTGTTCTGATAATTTTCGCCCTCCAATAAAATTGTTCTAGCTACACCCCTGATTACTATGTAATTGGCTATTTTAGCCAAACTAAATATGAGCTAGCATTTCATTCCTCAATGCATTTGAAAGTACTAACTAGTAAATTAAGTATGAGGACGTACACGCTTATTGCATTCGTCACTTGTAATTAATGATGCTTTTTTTCGTGTTCCTGTTTAGAAAGCGTGTTTTAGTCACACGATGAGCGTTGTAGAGCTAGGTAACTTTACGTCATTCATGCGATAGTGGATAAGTGGTGTTGACAAATTTGACTTATTTAATACATTAGGTTTAACACAATAGATATTGTATATATTATATATGATTTGTAATTTGATTCATTTTCAAATGGAAAAAAATCGAAAATAGAACTATCGTGAATATGATCCTTATATTGTACACGTCAAAACCCGTTGAGCAGTTGAGCGATAAGGAGTTAGATCGAAGCTTCTCTTAGATCGTTAGAGACACTGCCCAACTTAGGCATGCAATTCTATGCAATCCGCATACACAAACAATCCAAAAAAAAAAAAGGCTTTCAATATAATATAATTACATGTCATTGCCATGCATATAAATAACTTACAATTAAAATTAGGGAAAACGCCTTGGACCCTTTGTACGTAGGAATATTATAGGTCTTCATTTTTCTCAAGAAAGGATTATGAGGTTTATCAAGAGCAAAACCCTAAGTTCTTCATATAAAATGTATCTTTATCATTGATGTACATATGTTACACACACTAGCATACCTTCTAGAACTCCCGGTTAATTGCATGATCATTATTTGATTCCAGTTGAGTTTAATATTTCTAAGCATTTAGCTCCAACAAGTTCTATTTAATTTAAATTTGAGTTGATTTTAAATAACAATTGGGTTTTTAATTTTTTTAATTCATCACCCTGAGCTTGTACCAAACGCTAAAAATAAATATTGTTTAAGTTTGATTTATAATATATAATTAATTCAAAATAACCAATACGTACATCAGGCTTAAGTTAATACAAATAGTTTTATGGTTCTTCAACCATAGTAACAACATTAAGTGCTCATGTAGTGTGTAACCTATGTTTCACATACACGAACACAACGACACGGATTTGTAAAATTTACAAGATACGACACAACATAGACATTGATATTAAAATAGATTAATATTTGAGTACATATTAAAATAAATTCTACAAAAGATATTTTGTTTTAGAAGATACTAGTTTTGCTATATAAAAATCCAAACAATAAATAACTCTAAATCTAATAAGGTTATAACTTATAGCCAAAAAAAAAAAAATAGATTAGAGAATAGAGCTTTAAAATAACTTTCTTTGAATGCTCAATAGAAGGTGGAGATTGCAAATATTAGGGTTAGCTTCTTAGGGCGAAATATGGAGAGAAAAAATGGGGAGAAAAACCATCATATATATTGGAATATGATCAGATAAGCAGTAAGTATGTAATGTAACGTAAATTTTATTTAACCACAACTTTTGAAAATTGTAAAAGTGATTACACTATGTCTTGACCGTGACGGACACGCCTCATGACCATTTCCAACACCCTTGCTGGATTTTTTTCAAGGCTATTTTCTTGTACACACATCATGTAGCGTGTTCGACACATGTCGAAGCCGTGTCCGTGTCGGGAAAGTGTCGACTCTGTATTTTTCATTTTATCGAGTCTCCGTGCAACATAGTGTGTTACTATAAGTTAATTATATGTATATTCAAATACAATACCCTACTTATTAATAAATCTGATAATTGGATGCACACAATCAAATTTGAGCGTATCTAGGACGGTTGGATCAGAAAATTGGAGTATAATTAAGAATTTGCGAAAGGGACGTGAAATATGATAACCCAGGACCATGTTTAGGTCGAGTCAACTTATTACAAAAGTGTTCTTTAATTATTTGACATATTAACACCTAAATTTGACCGATCATTTTTTAAAGGAAAGCAATTCAATAAAAAAAATAAAAACAATCACTGTTATGACATGGAAGATTGGATGTGTGCATGAGCGGCACGTGCTAAATTTCGTACGAAAATTGACGGAAAAATTAAATGTGTCAATCATGGTATGAAATGTGTTTTTTTCAAAAATTTGGTACCAAATGTGTTTTTTGGACCAAAATTTGGTATCAAAAGTATTTTTCCCTTTTTTTTTATTTTAAGAGTATTGATAAGGATTTAAACATAACTTAATTCTTTTTCACGCAAATCAAACATATTATATGAGAACTTTTCTCGGTGAGAATCCGACTCTGAACTATTCCCTCCATTACAAAATAATTGTCGCTTTAAAGATTTGCACATGTATTAAGAAAACTAATAATTAGCCTTGAATTTATGAAAAAGTTAGAGTAATACCAAAAATACTCCTATTTACTCCTATTAAGAAAGCTAATAATTAGCCTTGAATTTATGAAAAAGTTAGAGTATTTGGTTAGAAGAGAGAGAATAATTGGTTAAAGTAGAAGAGAAAGAGAAAAAAATAAGGATTAAATAAGGGTAATGTGTTATTAATGATGTATTGAAATTCTAAAGCAAAAATTAATTTGAAACAAGAAAAAATCTCTAAAGCGATCATAATTTTGTAATGGAAGGAGTATTAATTATTAAATTATTGTGAATTTGTCATGATTTTCCTCAACAGCAAGCTAGCCGGACTAATTAATTAATTTTTTTTCAAAAGGTTATCATGTTTATTTCAGTAATTATAAATAATTAAAAAATATTAGCAGCTAAGTGTCATTAAATATGAATTAATTGTTTACAGATGTAGCCAAAAGATTAGGCATATGCATTAATTATGTGAACTTTTACTTTTGTTTGTTCATAATACCATTAATTACTTAAATATTGAGCGTTGAAATTTAAACCAACCCACATGGTAGACGGCTATTGGGCAACTCCAAAGGTTATCCATTTCTTGGACGGTTCCCATTAGAAGGGAATAAATATTCTACATCTACATAATTAACAATTATGATTGTATAAATTAATTGGACTAACATTATTCTAATTGGCTAGGAGTTAACTTTAATGCAAGAAAAAGTTAGCTGTTGTTTGAACGGGAATGTTCAATGTTGCTTCAACTGGTGCCATATTTAAGTTGATCGATTATTAAATTATGAGCACAAATTTTCTAAAAGATAATAAAAAATATTGAAGATAATTTAATAATAATATATAAAATAATAAAGAATTCATATAAAAAAATTAATAATAAGAAAAATAAAAAGAAGATCAACTATTTTTCCATTTCGCTTGTACTACATATGTAACCAAATATGAGAGGAAGGTACATAATATTCTCATGTCATGGATCAATAAAATTTTCATTGTTCTTTTCGAAAACATCGAATTTTTTTCGTTTTTGAATCAATGCAAACAAAAAATAAATTAGTATAATTCTGAAACTATTTGTTTGTCTTGGGGCTTTTTTTTTTATGAGATAAGAAATCAAACGGCTTCCGCCAAAACAATACTTTGAGTACTATCAGGAAGTTCAACTAAGCTATCAGTAGATGCTAATTTTGCTAAAGAATAAGCCGCCTCATTACAGGTTCTACGAACAAAAACAACAAAAAAAGAACGAAAGTGAACTAACAACTTCTTAATATTTGAAATAATTGGACCAATGGACGACCATTTCTCTTCAGGACTTTGTATATTCTTGATTTTGTAATATTTTCATAATATTCCCGAAACGTTTCCAAATTTTTCTCGAAAAGTTTTCAATGTTTAGTTGATCGAAACATACATTAAAAATGAAATTATGATCCATACACAAAACTACCCTGTGAAATTTTTACTGTATAGGATTCCCTGTATTATTCAATATTCGGGATAAAATCTCTCATCTATACAAATTGCTAGTTTTAGATCAACATACTTTAAGAAACTATTTTGAAAATAATTCAAATATAATTGTAAGTAGCAACATAAAGTATTTTAAAAATAAATTCTTCAAATATGTTTTGACATGACTAATTTTGTACAAGAAGGGATTTCATGTCGGATATTTAATCACACGGGGGATTCTAAGCAATAAAATTACACATGATAATTTTATGCAGATTTCGCATAACACAAGAGAGTAGTATCTCGCGTAACATCTCACGTTATCCCCCAAATATGTTGAATATGCATATTTGTTCTCATTGATCAAAATTTTGATACATTTCCATCAAAAAAATCGAAAAGTTTCTGTTTTTTAATCAATCGAAATGAAAATGTAGAGTATCTTTTAGTTTTAAATAATTCTTTGATTCACACTTTTTTCAAATGTTTCTAAAAAATTTCCAAAAAATTTCAAAAGGTTTTCAATATATAACCGACCGAAACATACTACGATGAAATCATAGATGTCCTTTATATAAGTTTTTTAATTTTACATTTTAGCAATTTTTCCTAGTCCACTCTCATTGGTGGTGATATGGATGAGAGTTTTACTATTTTGATCTTTTACACCATATATACTATTTTTATCATCACAATAATTGAACCAAAAGTCACTCAACTCTTCTATTCATTATTGTGTAAGAGTCTAAGATAACTCCCCAGTTTAATAAATTTATAGAATATATCGTTATCAAACTTTTGATAATTAAAAACTTGGGATATATTTACATCTAATTAACATTAATTACCAAATTATTAAAGATAACTTTTTGCACATAAAATTCTATATTTAAGATTTCCAGTTTGAGAGGTCCTACTACTCTTACTATATTTGTCACCTTCTTCTGTCACAAACAAAGAGTTCACACATGCCTTTCATGAATCGAGTTCACATGTCATGTTTGGTAATAAATCTCATCCAAACCGATATTTCAATAATTGGTCCTACTCCAACCAACTCACCTCCTTTTCGTGGCCCTAGTTTAATTAAGAATTTAGAATAGACTTCTATCTCAACTGTCTTACTCAACATAATTAATTTGTTCATAATCTTGCTTTCTTAAAAGTTTATTCAATTATGAAATATATTTTTAAGACTCGTTTATGATTAAAAAAAAAAAAAAAAAGGGGAAAACTAAAATGGGGCCCACATCCAAGGTCGTACTACCTATTTACGGGCCAAAAGAAAAGAAAAAGAAAAAGTAAAAGGCAAGCAAGCACAAATTCTAACCACAAATACACAAAATCCTACCGTTTTGGGATTAAAAGTTAAAACTATAAAAGAAAAGGGAAAAATAAAACATCGCCCCCTTATAAGTTTAAAAAATATATATGCCCTTTATTTTTTTGAATTAAAAGGAAAACGATAATAAGAGGATAATCACAACTAAGTCATAATTAGGCGGACCACCCAACTTATTAGTCATAATAATATTCTTTCTTAAGATTACTATCCAACATTAAACTTTAGGCATCCATAAGGCCAACATTACTTATAATATAATTAACACTAATTTAATTGATTAATTGAGTTCACCTAGATTTACATGGTTAAAAGAGAAACCATGGACTATGAAATCTTAAAAATAAGTCACCCCAAACCAAATAAAGAAGTCTTTTAGTAGTCATCTTTGGTCCAATACTCTCCTTTAGTTGGAAAAATGTCCCCAATTTACACTCAACAACAACCAAAGGCTAAATATAAACTTATTATTTCTTCTTTTCAGACTGAATTTGATCAATAATCGTTGAATTGGGCGCTCGAAAAAATTTCCCAAAAAAAAACAAATTCCAACAAATATTTTTTTGAGAAACCAACAGGAATTTCATTCACTTGAAGAATGCTCAAGGTTTATATAATAGAGTTAGGTAATAATTACTCAGAAGAAAACACAAAATCATTTTGCCAGATATATCATATCTGTGTCTTCAAAAACAGGTCCAAATATACCTCAGCTCGGAATACAGCTTCGACTGCCCTGAATAACTAATTGAAATTACTTTTTTAAATAACCAAATGTAATTTCAATTTTGTGATACTACACTACCAAACAGGACCCAATTTCATACACACACACACACAAATTAAAATTCGATCAAATTCATCTAAAACCCTAATTTCTATTCCCCCCTATTCTGAATTAATTATACAGTAACTAATCAAGGCAAAAACATATTCACATAATTTTCTCTTGGTTCAGGTTGAACTCCGCCGCCGGAGGCGGCGGAAGGAGCGGCCTCCGGTACGCTTCCGCACTTTTGACACCGCGCCGCTACCAAAATCTGGCGGCAAGAAGGACAGGACGAATGAGACCCCAGCCAAGTGTCAATGCATCCGATGTGGAATCCGTGTCCGCACTGCGGTAGCACGCGGATTTCCTCGCCGGCGGCGAACTCCGCCAAGCAAATAGGACACTCGAAGAGCTTCGCCGTCTGCTCGTTGTTGTCGCCGGCGCCGTAGGTGAAGCTCGGCAGAGATTTGAGAACCTTCTTCTTCACGCCTTTGTTGGCGGACGGCGCCCGTGGATTTCTCAATCCTGATGCGGCGGAGGAGAGGCGGCGGATCCAGGAGCACCGTGCAACGGCGACGAGGCCGAGCACGCAGATGAGGGCGCAGAGGAGGGCGGCGAGGATTACTACGAAGTCGGAATCGAGGTTTTGGACTGGCGGAGGGGCTGGGGAGGAGCTGGACGACGCCGTTTGTGGTGGCGGGGAATTAGTTCCGGCGAGGAAGCGTGTCATTTTTTGGCAGAAAGAGAAATATTGTGTTATATGAGCTTGAAGTATGGAGGAGGAAACTTGCTTTCAGTGCCAGATGTGTTTCTATATATAGATACAAACTAATAAAGATATATCTGTTAGAAAGGTAAGCAACAATTTAACTAACATTTGAGATGCAGTGAATGGTAAATATGGTAAATTCTTGGGGTTATCCTGCAATTTAAAAAAAAATTAAAATTTTGTGATTGAGAATTCACCCAAATATTAAATGTGAGTATATATGCCAGATATAACATCTATCACACTTTAATTCATAACAAAAATATTTATCATTTTTGTGTCGTATATATAAATCTATTGATAAATGTATAAATTTAAAATTTGTGTGAGCCCAAACATTTACATAAATGATGGATTTGTTAAGTGACACGAAAATACGACATAAGATTGTGCTAGATGATCTTTGAGTTAAGGGCATTTTACCCCCCTGTGATATTCATAATGTGCATTTAACTCAATGTGATCTTTTTCAAATTACATGGGGATAAATTGAACATTATGCATATTATGTGGGGAAGGGGTAAATTTACATTAGTTCGTATATCTTTTTTTCCGAGTATACGACATCATCTCAATTAATGTTGTGGAACATTCTAAACAACAAAATTGATGATTTATTCATAGACCTGGTCTATTCAAATATTTTCCATCATTAAGAGGTCATGGAAATTTAGAGTAGGACCTTGAGAGCAATGACTTATATATCTAAAATCGATTAGTGCTATTATCTTAAAGCACATCACTAAACTCAAATGGCTATAAGGCCATCTCAAATGGTGGTGGAGGGGGGGGGGGGGGGCTCGGTGCTCCGGAGCTCCGGGGCTGCCCCTGCCCCCACTCCGAGCCCTGCCTGGTCTTCTCCAATGGCAGGGCTCCGGAATGGAATTAATTCCATTTTCTTCCCTTGCAAACTCTCACCTATAATTATGGTTTTAGTTTTATTTTTAATATTAATATAATAATACTAATAATTATTTTATTAATATAATAAAATTATTAATAATTTTTAAATATTAAAATTAAAGAGAGTGAATAATCATAAAATTAAAATTGATACATAATAGGAAATACAACAAACAAGAAAGGAAATACAAGAAATAGGATTAAATAAATGACAAACACACGGAAATATAACATTTTACTGATATATAGTCACCACCAATATTGTAATTAAATGATTAAAATTTTAATTACAATAAAAAAAATTAAAATAAAATGTTGAATTTATTTATTAGTTATTTGTCCATAAATAAATTTAATTACAATTCTAATAAATTATTATTGATTTTAATTTAAAAAAATTAAATTTTCTTATATTAAAAAATTCAATTATAAATTGGTGACTACATATATATATATATTAAATATTAGTAAATATACAATAAATATACAAACAAATTTTATTAAAAACATCAATTCTACAAATTTAATTTAATTTAGGAGGAAAATTTAATTTTATTAATTATTTATTTAAATAACTAATTTTTTACTATTTAAAAACATTAAAAAAACTAATTTATAAAGAAATTAAAAAAAAAAAGGGACCAGTCACTTAAAGAGGGGCGCGTGAAAACACGCTCCCCCGGGCTGCGGCCAAGGCTCGCGCAAGCCCCGGCCAAGGCCCGTTCCCACCCCGGTGCCCACCCCGCCCCGAGCCCTGTCCTTGTATTGGACTTTATCTTTGAAATTTGTCAGTTATAGGAAATATTCTGACCCATGTAACTATTGATGCATGAATGTATTATTCACAATAAAAAATTGCCAACACTTAATATGTCTTCTTGCAATTGTTATTCAATTAATAATTCATTTTTCTATGATTTCGGAACTGTCCATTTGAATGTATATGGGCATGTTAGTTTGACTTTTCCCAAAGTTATTTCATATTTGAGAAAAATCAAATAAATATATTTTCTATTTTTTAAAATAAATTTATCAGCTCTTTCTAAAACTATCATCTCAAAAGCCAAATAAACAACAATTTTTCAGTATCTAAAAAACATATATAAACTCTTCTTTGATTTGACATAATATAACAAATTTCTTACACAACTTTAATATACATGATTTGAAATAAAGTTTTACACATCTTACACCTACAACCTAACTATTCCAAACAAAATTGCACATATTTTATTTCCCAAACAACTCTCTCAAAACTCAAGCATACAACATTACGCAAATCGATATTTTTACAAACATTCACTACTCTCCCAAACACCATACAAATAGGCTCATTTATATGTTTCGTGCATAGGTTTGTTTAAATTAAATGTCATGTTTGTCTCGCATTTTTCAAAATAATATTGTGTTTGGGAAAAACAAAACAAACATGTTTTCTATTTTCAGTTATAAATTTATCATCTCTCAACTTTTTCCAACTATTTTTTCGAAAAATCAAACAAACAAATCTTTTCACAAAAAACAAAACATTTACAAATTCTACTTTGATTTAACATAAAGTAACACATATTTTACACAACTTATCTCACACAATAAACATGATTTGACATACTCCCTCCGTTTCATAATATCTG
Source organism: Penstemon newberryi var. newberryi (assembly GCA_030819805.1). Classification (NCBI taxonomy): domain Eukaryota; kingdom Viridiplantae; phylum Streptophyta; class Magnoliopsida; order Lamiales; family Plantaginaceae; genus Penstemon; species Penstemon newberryi. The sequence continues at coordinate 17,510,431 of JAUALY010000001.1, forward strand.
TCACTTTGAAAAGTTTTTCTTATGCCATATTATCTGTCACTTTAGATTTTCAATAAAGCGCTAATTACTCTTTTTTCATTTTTGCCCTTTATGCTCATAAATTTTCTCAAACATTAGTGGAGGATAATTAATTAAAAGGGTATCTTAGTCTTTTTTATTTTTTTTCCTCTTAGAATTCAGCTATATTCAATGATTTTCTTAATTTGTGTGCATACGTGTGAAAAGACAGATATTTTGAAACGGATGGAGTAATATTTTACACATGTTACACCTACAACTTAAACTCTTTCAAAAAACATACACATACTTTATTTTCCAAACCACTCTCCTAAAACCCAAATAAATAATATTAGCAAATCGAAATTATTTCACAAACTTCCACTACTCTCCCAAATACCTAACAAACACGCCCGATATATTTTCTTTGATTTGGTTCTATACGATTAGTTAGCATGTTGTAATACATCATCAATTATTGAATATTTTTTCTAAGAAATATATTGAAAATATGTTATTTTATTGTTCGAAATAATTTAAGACCCCTAATATGGTGCAGAAAAAAGCCCATTGGGTTTTATCTACTCATAACTATATATTATTATGTCATATTACAGATCTAGTTAGTAAAATTTGTTAAATTAATAGGAAACAGTTTGGTTGCATCTACCGAAACCGAATAGAGCTAATTCTATTTACTAGAATATTTTGATTGTACGTATTCGGCTAATTAGTTGAGGAAATATATATCCAGCTCTTCTCCACATGCTATTTTTTAAATACAACTAGTTTAAGTATATCAATAATTGTGCAATAATTGGTGTATATAAAAGATACTTAATGACGGATGAAGTCTTGTAATGATGGAAAAGACGAGTCTTCAATACTTCAAAGATTTTCAATTAAGTTTAATACCAGCTAGTCTTGTAAGTTGTATATTCTTACTTTTCTAGTAATTAAATAAATAATGTATTCAAAGTTACACTAAGAAGAACATAATTAAAAATAATAACTTTTTAGATTTTGAACTTCACCATATTTTATGCTAAAAAGTTTGTCATATACGTACTTAACAACTTCATTTACACTATTATTTTTTCAATATAACTTATCACCAATTGATCATATTTAGCAAGAAAAAAGACATTAAAATATTATAGTACATAGAAACTAGCAAAAGAGGAGGACGTCTTAATAAACCTGTAAATAAAAAGATTTTATAGTCAAATTATTGAGTTAATGGCAATTTATCCCCTGTGAAATTTATAATATTCAATTTACTTATATGTAATTTGAAAAAGAATATTTTACCCCTTTGTAATTTATAAAAGTTTTACACCGTCTCCCTAATATGTTTATATGTGGCACTTTACTACCCTGTGTTATGATAATGTGGTAGTTTATCCTCTCCACCGTGCAATTTACATTCCTGTGTTATGATATAAGTGGCAATTTACACCCCATGTTACAAAACACTTTCAATGCTCACTCTCAATTTCGGCAAGTGAGCTACACTCTCCGATTGAAAGAGGTAAAAACTTTCTTTAAATTTTCATAGGGAGTAAAATATTATTTTTCAAATCATAGAAAAATAAAATGAACATTATTTATTTCACAGAGGATAAATTGACATTAAAATATTCAATTTGAAAATATTTCCTCACATAAATTATGACAGGAATGTATTTATCAGGAGTTTTAGATATATTAACTATCTGCCTAAATTGTCTTATTAGCGCCTACTTGTTGGATGTGAATGCGACTGATATGGATATGAAAACATATTTGTCCAAATTGAATTGATCATTTTTATTTTGGTGTTTGACTATTCACATAACTAGCTTATCAATTAATTAATATTAAAATACTAGTGGCCAATAATGGTAATGCCCACGGTTTAAGTACGACACTTTCAAACTTCTGGATGTGTGTATGGCGCTCGTGCATATAAATAATTCTGTAAAAATTATAATAAATTAATATTCAAATTCTTTATTAATTTAACAAACAATTCGGTGTATTATTTCTACATGTTACAAGGATCGGACAAGAGGTATACGAACTATATATCTTGTTTCAACATTTTCTTCTGTCAATAAACCAATAAATATTTATATAGAATGTAAGTTAATTAATCTACGTTGTGTACACTTATTTCATGAAATAATTTGAATTGATTGAACTAATTTTTCCCATTTCTTACCTTTCCATTTCGGACTTAACATGTGTTTAATTTGTAATTGTACGGATCACATGTTAAGTTGTTAACATGCAATGCTCTAAAACATGACCAACCGACCATTTGCCGACCCTATATCCATAATTAATAGATAAGATACAATACATACACATTAAAAAAAATTCATTAAAAAAAAAGAAAAGGAAGTTTACCAAAATACAGACAAAACAGGTTGCTCAAAAGATGGACTGCAAATAGAATTGTAATAAAAATATAAATAAATAAATATACCTTAAACCTCTTCTGAACACTTATCCTTATCTCTTCATGATTTCCTGATCTCTTTTCCTTTTTATTAAATATATTATCCATCCATTACATACACTCTGTCAACTCTTCCAAATAGCTTTTTGTTCCCTATTAATTCTAGTATTTTGTTTGCATGACACACTGTCAGTACTCCAGTCGAGTTAAAATCAAAAACAGTAATTTGATATTTTACGATCAAGTTTGAATGAGATTGAATATTTCAATTGAATTGGGAATATTCCTTTTTTTATACCATAATTTACCCTATTTAAGGATATAATATCATAAATTTTTCATCCAACATATTTCATACCATTACTTATTAAATCAATAACACATTTGGCACTTCCGTCTAATAATTGACGGAAGTCCCAATTTTGGAATAGATGGAAATTTATAAAATTGGTCTCATAATTAAAGCTCATTGGTAAAGTTTACCCCAAATATTTTCGGACTAGCAAATTTACCCCACAATTTACATGTTTGACACAATTTACATGTTTGAAACATTTCAGTCCCAATTGTAAAATAGTTAAATTATTAATCATTATTTAATAAATTTATATACTATTATTAAGTCAATTAGATTTTATGTATAATGTATATAAATTAACTAATAATTTATAAAATCTGTAATTTTTTTGCTAAAAATTATATGAATTTAAAAAAATTCGATTTTATAAAATTAAAAAAAAAAAAACATCTTCCTCATGTATGGCCGCCGATCTAAGTGACTTTTTATTGAAATTGATTGAGGGCTTTTGTTCCTCGTATCGTGGATAGTGACATTTTCAAACCGTTGAGTAATCAATTTGAATTTCGAGTTACAATTCATGAATCACGTAGGGTTTGCTTTTTGAAATTTCAAACCTTGATTTCTCCCTCGATTCTCAACTAAATTTCGTGATTCTTGTTGCTATGGATTCCCCTCACCGTGGGCAACATTTCTCACGGTGGAGATCCGTCCAAGGGGCGGCGCGATTCAGGGATAAACCCTAAATTTTTTATTTTTCGGTTGCTGCTGATTTACGCGGATTTGTTGCTTGATGTCATTTTTTGTTTGGTTCTTGGTTTCGTTTGTTGTTGATTTATGGGTATTTATGTAATTTTAAAAAGATTTATTTTCCAGATTTTATATAAATATTATTTAATTTATATATATTATATGTAAAATTTAATAAGTTTAATTTTTTTTTAATTTAAAAACTTTATTAAGTTTAATAGATATTTATTTTTTTAGGTATTATAAAAAAAAACATTTAATTTACATATATTATATATAAAATCTAAATATAAAGTCTAATTAGCTTGAAATATTTAATAATAATAAATTTATGAAATATGATTAATATAATTATTTTCGAAAATGGGACTGAAATGCTTCAAACTTGTTACTTGTGGGGTAAATTTGTCGTCCTAAAAATATGTTGGGCAGACTTTGCCATCAAACTTTAATTATGGGACCATTTTTTGCAAATTTTTCATCCATTTTCAGTCCAAGATAGAAAATTCCGTCAATTATTGGACGGAAGTATCAAATGTGTAACTGACCATTAAGTAATGGTATGAAATGTGTCGGATGAAAAACTTATGGTACCATTCCCTTAAAGTATGATAATTTATGGTACCAAAAATGAAATTCTCTCATAATTTAACACGCAAATATACAATTAGTTTATACCATATATCGTAAATTATTTGGATGGAGTTGCCACGTGCGTCACATCTTAACTCAGTATTTTGGAGGGAAAAACATATTTTTCTGATTGGAAATCGATTTTCACAATTTTTATGATTTTTTGCTTGAATAAGATCGAAAATATAAACTAATCAATAGAGCAAACAACATCCGGGACTAGAATATGTCGGTTAACATGACTTTTCCCTCCAAAATGCCGAGTAGGACCATATCCTACGCACCGTGGCAAATTTTGTCGAAATAATTAATGACGGTATAAATTGTGCAATTATGTGTTAAATTACGGTATAAATTAAACTATTTCATATAACTCGGTAACATAGTTGCAAATTTTCTTATTGTATAATACTAATAAAGCTATTTTGCCATGCAATTTGAATGGATTTTAACACGAACTATGTTCACATAACTTGATATAACACATGTATTTTTGTTTTTGTAAGGACTGCCGACCAAGAACACACTTCACGTTCACAACACGTGAAATCTCTGTGTAAGACCGTACTTAAGATAATCTTATACGTACGTACAGTTGCTATTAATTAATTAGGACAAAAATAATTAAAATGAAGATAAAGTAATGAAGGTTCAAATGGGTCTACAAGAGCACATGGTATTGGTAAGTACACTCATCATCATGGGCAAACCAAATCATTTCACCTTTTAACAAACAGATACTAATAAATCAACAAAAATACCTCATGCAATTCGAATCTAGCTAAAGGTGCATGGGATGGGACCATAGACCACATGGGAGAATCATTTGAAGATATATGATTCAAGAACAAATTTGGGACACTTAAAATTTATTTAAACTTAATAGTAAACATATTAAATAAAATTTGAACATTATTTCATTGTTTTGATAGTAAATAAAAAAAAATGTTAAAATTTATGTAAAAGGTATCAAGTTATTCAAACATAATAAATTTTGAGTTCAATTTCAGCTCGATCTTTCCAAGTTTGGTAGAAAAGAAAGAGGAAATCGCAACTCCCCTAAATTTACAATCAAGTTGAACTTTCTTCCATGAATTAAATTTTTTTGTACTGATCACCCTGAATTGACAGTGATGTTGCACTTTCCCCCTTGAACTCTTTTTCTATTAGTTTTTCGGTCAATTCAATTCACGTAAGAGGCACATGCCAATTTTGTAGGGTACTTTCTTCATTTAAAATTAGGGGGGAAAGTGCAAATAGTAGTCTTTGAGGAAAAGTGCAATAATATGTGTAAGTAATTTTTTTTTGGGGGGGGGGGGGGGTGCGCTTTGCAATAAGGGTGTAAGTTTGGAACTCAACTATGAGTTTAGGGGTTAAATCGTCATGTTATGATATATTGGGAGTAATTAATTAATAAGTTTGATTATTTATTCCTTCCTTCAAATTTCAATTATCAACTAGAAAATATAGTGTATGCACGATTTTATACCTATTTTCACTCTATAATGTCAACCTTTTTTATTTGTATTATATATATATCTCGTTACAATTATACGCAATGTTTAAAATGTCATGTTTTTTTGCACTTTGAAGGATTTGATTGCAAAATCTACAATGAAGTTGCACTTTTTCCCGTGAACTTACACCCCTGTTGCACTTTCCCTCCTAAACTTCAAATTTTGCCCTTTTCCCCCTAATTTTAAATGACGAAAAACCCCACATATTGGCATGTGCCTCTCACGGAACCTACTTTGACCGGAAAACCGATCGAAAAAGAGTTTCAGAGAGGAAAGTGCAACATTAATGTAAGTTTAAGATGAACAGTGCAAAAATTTAAGTTCAGCGGAGAAAGTGCAACTTTACACTAAGTTCAGGGGGGAAAGTGCAATTTTCTCAAAGAGAAGATCAGTTGAGCAATATATTGTTTGACTCAGTCACACTGTTTTTCCTAGTTTTCGTCCCTTTATTTTGGTTGGATAAACTTAGGAGTTAGGATGTGATAAGAGTTGATGCTTCTATAAAGGCCTTGATACTGTCAAATGAACAAACTCACTTTTTGATGCCACTTTTTTCTGTACAGAATCAGCTTCAAGGATACTTCTACCACTCCCAGTATATCAAACTTTACAGCCCCAATTAAAATGCAAAGAGAGAAAAAAAAAAAAAAAAAAAAAAAAAAAAAAAAAAAAAAAAAGGTAGTATTGGAGGTAGGAAACAATACAAAAATATAACCAACTTGTTTGAGTAAAGTAAAGACATTTTCTAAGAGAGTGAAGATTCATTCACACTTTCAAAAAGAAAAAGTTTTATGCTCGCAATCTTTTTGTACATTAGAAGTATGGCTTGCAAAAGGTAGCAAGGCGCACACACATTTCTATCCAAATCCATTGAGGCTTATAAGATATGGTAAAGTCGAGGTCCAAAATCATGAGTTTATGAGTTTGATTCTTACTATTGTAAGTATTTTTTTTATCTTTTAGTTTAATATTAATGTTAGGTTGTTGATTTTATGTAATTTGATTGTAATCGAATGAAAATTCTGATTTTGTGATATTTATGTGATAATGTAGTATGTAATAACTGTTTCAATAAAAAAAAATGTGTATCAAGTTCTATCTATCTATACTTATTATTATATTTATATTTATTTAGATATTATAAAAGTGTGAATTATTTGAGTTTTTTTTAAAGAAAAAAATGCCCTTATTCAAGTTATAAATTCATATTAATGAAATATAATTAGATATGGATTGTCCTTGAATTTTTTTATCAAATTGGTAAGAAAATATTTTCTATGCTAAAGGGAAGGAAAATTTGTAACTTCCTTTTCTGTTAACTAAACATCATATGTGAAAATATAAATTACATTTTCATCAACCAAACAAGTTATTACTTATTAGAAAACTCTTTGTCATTATTTGGTTACATTTTCTTCATTTTCTTTCACATTCCTGATAACCATACAAGCTATATTAGAAAATATTGAATCTTATCTGAAAAATTTAATCTAAAATGGTTATGCATCAAGCAGGGGCGGATCCAGAATCAAGAAGTGGGGGGGGGGGGGGGGGGAGGGGGTTCAATATAGGTGAAGTTAATTAAAAATGATATTCAAACTATTTTATTTGCTTAAGCCTAAAAAATTAACATAAATTTTAAAAAAATGTATTGTTAATAAGAACTATGCTGGATTTCGGATTCAAATAAAATTTTACAGAAGAATATCAAAGTTCACACGACGTTTCAAGTCATAAAATTAGTCTAAAATAAAATCAATATTCAATTTTATTCTCAACGTACGTTGTGATTTTTTTAAGGTACTAGTCTTCTATCTTATCACTAAGCCTAATATCTCGATTTTGTGGAACTAAACAAATTTAAATGTCTTATTATTGTGATTTTATTTTTTTACTTGTCTTCAATCAACCTCTAATACACAATAAATTAAATTGTCAAAAACTAAAAAATAAAAGTGAAAAGACAGAAAAACACATTATATCGTAATTTATAAAAGAACTGTGAATTAATAGTTTTGGATACTGTTTAAATACACCTAGACAAAAGAGAATTGATCATATTATTAAGTAAATATATATACATAATCATATTACACAATAAATTACATAATGTATATATATACTAATTAAAAAAAAATCTTGGGGGGCGGGCGCCCAACTCAAAGCATAGATTCGCCCCTGGCATCAAGTATTGAATACACGATCAAGTAAGTTATTATTATGTTTGCTTTTTCTTAAGTTAAACATATATTAACTTACTAGAAAACATTGATTTGGTGAACTTAAGAGGTACATTGTAATAATTTGTAAGGTGATGTGCTTAACTGCAAATTTTAGAATATTTATTGATAAAGTATGAGTATACGTTGAGGGTGAAGTATGATTTCAGGCCTTACAAAAATCATAAAACCATCAAACTGTATGAAACCTAAGGAACAAATATCTCTATCAGCTTTAATTTATTCGAATAAGTGAAAACAAGTCATTTTTTTTTATTTTGGATCAGAATATTTTCTGGTCATTTGTCAATTTTATTCTCATGAAGCTGGAAAGTTGACTATAATTCACCACTAGGATTATATTATTGGGCTCCCAAAATATATATATAAAATTATTATAATTTAGCATCAATATTTTTTTAAGTAAAAAAATTATTTGTATCATTTCAAGATTTAGTATATAAGTTATAAACACTCCTCTAAATCTCTTAAATATCCTTATGCTACAAAGAAGAAGAAAAAAAAAAAGAATCACATTTTACTTATGAAATAACAAAAAATGCTTATAACTTAGCTATATAAGTACATAATTTTTCTTTGGCTAGAGAAGAAAAATATAAATATTATCGGAACATGCATAACCTCGAATTTTCATGAAATTTCTTTTGTGAAAAATTGGTGAAGTCGATGAAAAGCAGGTGAAATCAATGAAAATTAGTTATATATATCGATAAAAAAAATCTATGAAATTGGTGAAAACATGTAAATTTGATGAAAATCCGTGTGAAATTGGTGAAATATTGGGAAAGTTGATGAAAAAATGGGTAAAACCGATAAAAAATAGTATTCGTGAAAATGGTAAATACATGTGAAATCGATGAAAATTCGGGTGAAATTCATAAAAAAACGGTGAATCGGTGAAATCGATGAAACAATGTGCAAAACCAGTGAAAAAGGTGAAGTAGTTGAAAACATGTGAAATCAATGAAACATTAGGTGAAATTGATGAAAAAACGTGTGAAATTGGGGAAAATGAGTTAAAGGGAAAAAAGAGTGAAATCAGTAAAATACAGGAGTTTAACCAACAAAAATATGGTGAACCCGGTAGAAAAATAGTTTAAACCAGAAAAAATAAAAGAAATCGGTGAAAATAGAAAAACAATGAAAATAGGTTAAACCGGTAAAAAAATGGATATATTGGTATAAATATATATATATATATATATATATATATATATATATGTGTGTGTGTGTGTGTGTGTGTGTGTGTGTGTGTGTGTGTGTGTGTGTGTGTGACCGGTACAAAATGAAGGAAATCGACAAAAGATGGGTTAAATCGATGAAAAATGGAGTAAACTAATGAATTAAGTAGGTAAAAAATGGCTTAGGTAAGTAAAACAATGTCAAAGGACCGAGCAAGAGAAAAATAATTGAAATCTACTTAAATATTGAACCAAATTTATTTGATCAAAAACTAGAATCATTATTTTTGTAGTCAAACAATGCAAAAGATTTGAGCTAGATTTTTCAAATCCGTCCGATCCAAATCCATCCATCTATATGGACTTTTGGTATATAAATCAACATAATTGTTTTTATTGTATCATATTTGGTAGGGCTGTGAATGGGCCGGACTCGGACCGGATCAGGGCAGATCCGGATCCGAATCCGATGGATATCTCGGATCTGGATAAATTATTCGGATCCGTTTAGCATATTTAGCAATAGTTTTTTTTCTTTTATTTTCCTTCAAATCACTTGTAGATTCCACCACCATAAATTTAAAAAATTAATATTTTACTTATTTTATCAAAACTATTGTCTGAAAATTGTAAAAGATGGAATATCGTGAACAAATATAAACGAAAAAAATTAGAATAAAAGAACAAACAAAAATATGAATAAAAAAAGATAGAAACTCGGAAAAAAAAAAAAGAAAACCCAATATTGAGTAATGTAATAGGAGAAAAAAATTGGAGGAAAAAGTAGAGGGAAGATAGCGGCTACTAGGGCTGAGCACGGTTCGGGAAACCGACCGAACCGAACCGGACCGAATGGTTCGGTCCGGACTGATTACCGAACCGAAAATTCGGCCCGATAATCGGTCCACGATTTTTCAGGACCGAATCGACTAGGAACCGAAAATTCGGTTCGGTTCGGTTCTGTTCGTACCGTTTAGGACCGAATCTCACCCGAAAATAGGATCGAACCATGAAAAATTTGATTGTTTGTTTGTTTTTTTGGACCAAACTAGAAAATTTGATGTTTGTTCGGACCGAAACAGACCGAATTGGACCAAAGCGAACCAAACCGTTAAATTTTGTGGTAAAAAATGGGAAAATTTTATAAATCGGGAAACCATGGACCGAACCTGACCGTTCAATTTTTGTACCGAACCGGACCGAAAATTTTGTTCCCGTAAACGGTCCATGGATTTCGAGGACCGAACCGGCCAGGAACTGAACTTAGGTCCAAATGCTCACCCCTAGCGGCTACTACATAGATGAATGGTTAGGGTTTTGATTTTTCTTATTAAATAACATAAATTAATATGTTGTAGGCACAATTAATTACCAGATCAGTCCAACAACACATCTCATGCATTTCTTTTTAAGATTTTTTTTTAATATAGTAAAAGATTTTAGGGTAATATAGATAGTTTTATTTTTATTTTGGTTTAAATACATAATATATAAACAACATATAGTAATATATATCGGATACGAATTTGTAACGGATCGGATCAGCCTAGATCCATATTCGCTCCATATAAATTGGATTACGGATCTTCTTAATCGGATCAGGTCCATCGGATCACTAATCGGATAATTATCTTAATAAATAGGACCGGATTCGGATCGGATCCGGATTGAAATCCGCCCCATTGACAGCCCTAATATTTGGTGTCACATTCACATTACAAATTTGTGATGATGAAAACTTTTCATGTTTGACAAATACGAAGATAAATAATATTCATGGTTGTATTTGTTGTAATGAAAATTATTTTATTACGTTATTTAATAACTTTTATATTGGTTGAAAAATAAATTCAAAGACGTTCAACGATGAACTAAATAAAAAAATTATGATCTTATTCTAGAACAATTTTTTTAAGATCTTATGATTAAATCAACCATCATTTTATATTTGATTAAACTAATTTAGAGTCATCATTTTTTCAGACATAATAATTTTAACAATAAAATTGTAGATCAATCTTTAATTTGTGCAATTTTTTAACATAATAAAGTTAATTTGACTCTAAATTACAAAACTCAACAATATAATTAACGAGACACGTACAACGTACGTACATTTATCTCGTTACTAAAAACAACTCAAATTTAGTTCGGGCAACCTAGTTAATACTCCAGTTTATAAAGTGATTGATTAGACACTTACCACCAAAATTATCTCTCTCAAACCCTATATTAATTGATTAATTTGATATCTATCATCTATTTTCTTGATCAAACTTAAAACTCCAAATCCAAATTCAAATCAGTCAAATTTTCAGAACCAACTAATTGTACTATGTTTTACCATGTAAATATCAATATATCATCCAAAGACAATCCGAATTATACTTCGAAAGTGCATCAGAATCACCTGGAGTCAATTTCGGAAATCCAATCGAAGCAAGATCAAACCAAATTTGATCCATAAATGCCTTAATTCCTCTAATTTATTACCATCTCAACCCAACTTGTTCGAAATTAAATATAAAGCTATAATAAATCAATAAACTACCCTGGATCTAAGTTGAGCTAGGGTTGTTGATGGGTCGGATTCTGGTCGGATTCTGCTTGTTTAGATCCGACTTCATTTATATTGCATCGGATCCTGTCGAATTCAGATCTTGTTCGGATTGTGCTCGGATGTAGATTTTTTTAATCCAATGGATCTTGATCGAATTTGGCAGGATATCGAATATTTTTCGAATCCAATAAAATTTTCATTTAAAAAATTACATTAATATTTTTTCCTAAAAGAAGTTTATTAACTTTACAATATTATTTAATTTTAGCTCACATGTTCAAACATCCTTTACTAATATTCATATTTTTAGATTAAAATATTGGTTTAAATAAATTTATAAACGAGTTATAAATTTCTATCTTCTTAAATTGACAGTGAAATATTATTAATGATACTTACTTTATAAAATATTATATATATCATTCTTTTGATTTTTTATCGGATACAGATCTTTAACGGATCAGATCGACTTAAATCCATATTCGTTCCATGTGTTTCGAATTTCGAATCAGATTCATCAATCTCTAATTGAACAATTATCCTAATAAATCGAACCGAATCCGACTAAGTTGAGCACGTCTCTAAACATTTGACTTTGGTCCAAAAGGGTCCACGTAATTTTGTTGGATCGATCAAATCAAGCACCAACGCTCAGCACTTTGTGTACGTTTGTACATAATAGGAGTGATTTTGGCCACATTAGCCATCATCATGTTTTGGACTGATTTGAGATCAGCCGACTCCAATAGAATAGTTCAAACTAAAACCAACTCGTCAACTGTTATGGACCCCCCTAGCCCATATTCAAAACCGGGCGGTTGCATGAACCTACCCCAATTACACATAAATGGATGCTTTACCCCAACCCGATCCCACATCACATCAGATCTGATCTCAACAACAATCTACCACGTACTCACTTCGTTCCTTATTTTCTTATTCTTTCACATTTTACGAGGAGTTTTAGGTAAACGTTATAAATATGAAACTTTTAAGTATCTTTACATAAATGTCCTTAAGGGTCTATTTGGATGGATTTTGGCTCGGTTTTACGGGTCTCGGTTTAAATAAAATGATTTTGGTGATTTCGATGAAACCTTTGAGACCTCATTTGAATGAGTTTTGGTTGTTGGGTTTTGTGGTTTGAATAAGTTAAAATCCCATTTGGATTGAGTTTGGATGTTGGGGTTTAATGAAAAAAAATATGTGGTAGATGTCGAATTAATGTCTTCTTTTAGTGAGATTTGGGGAAAAAAGTAGGTGGTAGGTGTCAAATCAATATTTTATAGGTTTGAAAAGTTTGAGAATGAATTTCTGAATAGGTTTTTGATAATTTTATAGGTTTGACGAAAATTCATTTGAAAAGATTTTGACTCGGTCTCGCGAAACCTGCGAGACTGGGTCAAAATACATCCACATACACCCTAAGAGTAGAGGTTGGAAGTTAGTTGTATAAAATTATTATTTTATGTAAGATGGTATTTTTGAGAGAAAAATTCCATTTATAAAAATGAACTGTTATTTTGAAACATTTGAAAAAGAGAAATAATAGTAAAAACTTAGGGACATAGACAATATATACCTTGGCTGCTTAATTGATGGTCTAGTTACATTCCTTCTCATTTACTTCCTTTCAATGAATGTTTTTCGTTATTGTGGTTTTTCAATTGTCGATTTTCTAAAAAAAATTATACTCTGGTATAGTTTACTGATTGTTTTAATTAAATTTTAAAAATTGATAATAAATAATAATAGAAAAAAATACTTTTGATACAAAAATTTTGTCCAGATTACACATTTGATACCAAGCTTTCTGAAAAAATATATTTGATACCACGCTTTAGGCCTTATTGACACATTTCATTTGGTCGTCAAATTTTTAACAGAATTCATCATATACGCGGTACATGTCCATTAAGTGGCACGAATTTTGCACGTGCAGGGGGCAAAATTTTATTTTTGATACCAGACTTTTACCTACTTACACTTTTGGTACCAAAATCGAAAAATACACATTTAATACTAAAATTGAAGGCCATTTGATACATTTGCTTTGACAACTTTTTGGATGGGAATGACCACGTGGTTGTTAAGTCATCAAAATTGCATGCTTTTTGCATGTGATGTGCTCGAACATGGAGTATTTGAACATAATCTTAATTTTGCCATAACTCATTCATTACAAATTTTATGTTCTTTATATGACTGGAAAGCTCTTGACGAGGGCTTTCTAACGGTACAAGCTCAGAAAATTAATAAAGTTTCGGATCTATCTTAATGAATGAAATTCCGGATCTATCTTAATGAATGAAATTGAAAAAAGGCTGAAACTTTGTTAATTTTCTGGAAATTATAAAATTAATTCACTTAAATATTAATCTGGTAATGCCATATAACACAAATATATTAAGAAAATTATTATTCAGATTTGACTTTGTCAAATTCATCTAATCACTCTCCTTAGTTTCTCCAAGGAGCTTCATCGAATTCTAAAATAAGTACAATGCACTTGTCATATAATTACTACGGAATCATCCGAACTCAATTTGAATAAAAAAAAATTATATATATTAATATTTAAAAGAATTAAAACATCTTAAATATAGCAAAAATCTGACATCATAAGTTATTTGAAAATTTAAAAAGTTTTGACCTTTCACTAGAAGTCTAGAAGATCCGTGAAAGAACTCTAGAAGATCCACGTGTAAAGTATTAATCTAAGTACCATGACCTATACAACTGTCTCCATTCCAAATTGCTTAGGTTGACAAATTGACTGTGACTTGAATCTAATCTCCCAATACCACTCAATAACAATTAGGCATGCACCTTAAAATCTCTTTTCAAATTGAATGTCGAGCTGATTCAAGGAATTAATATCTCGACTCATCACCACGCATTAATATTATAATAATGGAGCAAAAAATTGGGACAGAAAGAATATCAAAAAAAAAATTAGGTTTAACGAGTAATGAGCCAAAATTTCGGCTCGATTTGGTTCGAGGTGATCAAGTACACCCATACCAACTATTGTCATGCAATTTCCAACACATTAAAAGAACTAGCACGGTATGAAACTGATTAGACCAATCTAGGGCTAGACCAGTCCAGGATCAGGCCCGCCTAACCCAAAAACCATCCTGGAACCAGATCATTACAAGTGGGTCAAATAATCCTACCCTAAACTTTAAAGTATGATATATTAACTTTATTTAATGAAACATATATCAATTATTACTTTGTAAATCTACTTTTATATATATTAACTATAATTAACGTATATGTAGGTCGAGGGAAATAAATAACAAAAACAAAAGAGGAAAAGTATAAACAAATGGTCAAGTAGATTGGAGTATTGGGACTTTACAAACTTTATTTAATATTTAAAATATGGATTACATTACAAGTATGAAAATTATATATTAATGTGCAGTAAGTTAGGTTAGTCTAATTATATACATTTTAACAATGCGTAGGTTTTTATTTGCCAATGAAAATTTATTAGTGTGAATAAATTCAATATGAGCCCGATATAAATGATAAAGTCAGTTATAGTACAAAAATTAGAAGCTGCATGGATGCTGCTTCTAGCTTGTCATGACAATTTTGTAAATTATTCAAAGTTTGTTTGGACAATTTTATCCTTATCAATTAAAGGTTAATCCATTTTTGCCCCTCAGTAATATTTATCCAGATTAATTCCTTCATTTTTCTTCTTCATGTACGTGCAAACATCATTAATTTTGTGAACAACTATGTTTTTCTTCTTTAATTTTTTTATGCGAAGTGTAATTTCATTTGGTTCTCTCCCTTCTCATTATAACAGGGTACTCTTTTAATTTCTTAGTTGGTTTGAAATTACTCCCCTTAAATTTAAACCAAATAGAGATGAAAGGGATTGACGGGAGAGTGGAAGAAAATTGGCTGAAGAGAGTTGAAGAGAATTGATGGGTTGAGGAAATTGGGAGTTTGTAGAGGTGTTAACTGGGCCGGTCCGGGCCGACCCGGGACCGGGACCGGCTTACCCGGCTCATTTGCGGTCCCGGGCTGGCAGCTGAACCACCGACCCAGCTCGGACCACGGCACACTATGAAGTGGGCTGGTCCCGGTCCTGGGCCGATTCTGTACCGGGCCGGTTCGGGCTGTACCAGTTTTTTTTTATAATACTTTATTTTTAAAAAAAATTAATTAAAAATGTGACTTGCTATAAACATCTTATTCAATAATAATATACTAAGATACTTCAAATTTCATTAAGTTAATATAAAAATTACAAAGAAAAAACTTAAAAGTTGTACATTAATGTTAAAAAAATGCATCAAACTTCATTAAGTTAAATAAAAGTTTTGAATAAGATGCGCATCAAACTTCATTAAGTTAAATTATTGGGCCAACCCAGCAATTTGTTTAAGGACCCACGAGAAAATAAAAGTTGGGCCTATGAACCGGTCTTGGGCCTATGAACCGGTCCTGGGCCGGTCCGGGCCAGGACCAGCTCGGTATAACTCACGGGTTAACTGGTCCTGGGCCTGGGCCGAGCTGGGTCTGAAAATGAAGGCCCGATCAGGCCCGATCAGGCCCATGTCACGGAACGGTCCTGGACCGGCCCAGGACCGGCTTTTGTCGGGCTGGGTCGGTCCGGGTTTTTAACCGAGCTGAACCGAGCTGGTCCGGGCCGGACCGGCCCAGTTAACACCTCTAGGAGTTTGCAATAAATTCTAACATTGTTATAGAGTTATTTACATACAATTTTGGTTAAGGGCATTTCAGTCTTTAAACCAAATATAAAAGAAGTTGAAGCATTAGGTGCAAACACCCCAATTTTAATTTTAAGCACTTAATTCTCTAAAGTTGAAAACACTAACAACTTTTAATTATAAGGCCATCTCCAATGGAGATGGCCGGGCTGGGGGCGGGGGCCGGGCTGCGGACGAGGAGCCATCTCTAGCGGTGGGGGCTCGGGGGCGGGGTGGGGAACGGGGAGGGAACGGGCCCCAGCCCGGGGTCGCGTGGCCTTTGTGGGGAAGAAGAGTGGCGCGTGTAATCATGCGCCCCTCTTTAAGTCAGGTGCCGCCAAGTGGCGGCACCTGACTGGTGCTTTTTTTTTTTCTTTCTTATTTCTTTTGTTATTTAAGATTTTTATATATACAAAATTAATTATTTAAAGTAATTTTTAATAAAATTAAAATTTTCTCCTAAATAAATTAAATTGTAGAATTGAATTATTTAATAAAATATTTTAATATATTTATTGTATATTTACTAGTATTTAATAAATATATGTAGTTATCAATTTTTAATTGAATTATTCAATATAATAAAATTTGATTTTTAAATTAAAATTATTAATAATTATTTTAATTGTAATTAAATTTATTTATCAATAAATCATTAATAATTAAATTCAACATTTTATTTTAATTTCTTTTATTGCAATTAAAAAATTAATCATTTAATTACAATATTGGTGGTGGCTATATTTTTAAAAAAATACGGAATTAGTTAAAAATAAATTAAACACTTATACAAATAATTTAGATTAATACTTAATCTAAATTAAATATTTAAATACATACTAAAATAGACAAGGAAAGTAAATTCAAACAATTACATTCATTGTTAACCGTATTTTGCGTAAACATGGGATATTAATTTTAATTTACTTAATTATTTACTCTCTTTAATTTTAATATTTTAATATAATTAATAATTTAATTACAAGTACTAATAATTATTACTATTATTAATATTAATATTAAAAACAAAATTAAAACTAAAAGTATAGGTGAGAGTGGGCAAGTCTTCAAAATGGAATTAATTCCATTTCGGAGCCCTGCCATTGGAGACGACCAGGCAGGGCTCGGGTGGGGGGGGGGGGGGGGGGGGGGGGGCGCTGGCCCTCTCCATTGGAGATGGCCTAAGCTGATTATGGACTTTTTAAAAAAATCTCTAAAAAAAAGCCAACCATTAATCTATTGAAAACACCACCTTAAAGCACTTTGATAGTGTTTGTAAGTAGGTGCTTTTACTATTGCTTCTTCAACTGAAAAGCAGATAAAAACAGGTTGACAAGAAGCAGTTAAGGAGGTGCTTCTTCTAGGTGGCATTTTTGTAATAATTAAAGTTGTTTTTTTTTACATATTTACAAACACATCATGCTTTAGAATAAAAGTACTTATTTTTTGCTAAGCAACTATTTTTGAATTTCCAAAAACATTTGCAAACACCCCTTATTGTGGTAAATTGACAATATAGAGATTTTGAGGAGTTGAGATTTTAGAAAACACTCATTTTTAGCTTTTTCAAATGAAAAAGCACAAAATCACTTCTTAAAAGTGGTTGAAAACACCATCTAAGCACAAAAAAGTATCTTTTAAAAGCATTTACAAACACCCCTTAAATGACCAATTTTGAAACGTCACCCCTTTAGCTCCTTTTACAACACAAATTTTAGTTCAAAATTCATCCTCCATTGTGTACATTTTAGGAAATTCTCCTCATAAGAACATCATACTCGATTTAATAAAAGATAACACAAGTTGAAAAGAGGAAACGTGAATGAAAGAAACCATGTTTCATAGTGAACACCAGCAAAAAAAACACTATACATGATTCTTGAAATATCCCATCATCATCTGCACCAGTATATATAATACAAAATGCAGATCTTTCTCCCAATGAAAATTTTCTACTTAATTATCTAGTCTTTTTTCAACCAATATTTTCTTTTTTTGTGTTGAACTATTGATAATTAACATGATTACTACAGGCCTGTCAAAAGGTCTTTATTATTTCCAGATTGATTGTCAAGAGGAGTCGGAATATCTTCAGGAATATCGACTTTGGTGTTGTCCATTTCAATGCTTGATGATTCAGCCGCAGCATTTCCACCAAACGGAGATGATTTATGATCTGCTGCTAAAGGCGAATGATCTTCCGGCCCTTTTATTGCTAGTAGCGCTTTACGTGGTGTGTGCGGTTTCTTCCTCACTTTTTCATGCCAGTGCTTAAGTGCCTTTGAAGTTTGTTCATCAAAAATTGATCTTTTCATGTGTGATCCCATCTGTTCAAATAAAATAAATAAATTAATACTTCTTAGATACGTCTAAATATTCTATAGTTTGTACTTATAATGAAGAATTTTTCACCTGTGTAACTAGTGCATAAAGTGGAAGTGTAATGTAGCTGATCAAGAATTGTACACCCAATCTGCAAATGCAAAACAAAAACAAAAACAAAAAAAAAAAGGTTCCAATCAACTTAAATAAATGGCCTATTCAAACTTCACTTAAAAAAAAATCGGAAAATGGACTTACCCAAGAAACACTCTGAGAAGGGCAATCTTTTCATTGTCATTAAAGCAAGATGCGTACCCGAATTCATACTGTTACAGTACGAGTTATATCAATAGTCGTTGCATAGAAATAAACACATGGAAAAAGAAGACGAAGCTTAGCTCTCTTACGGTTATCCAAATGAAATGCGTTATTTCAAATGCATTCTGAAAACAGAATCAACACTCATAATGTAAGAAACTGAAAAGATAATACGAAATGAATAAACAATTGTGGAGAGGTGGAGAAGTTAATCGAACCTGAAATAGTGTAAGATGGATAAGATAAAGAATGAATGTAGGTGAGCGAAACCAAAAATGTTTATCAGAGACTTGAACAAGTGGAATGCCTTGAACTACAGCATGTCTTTGTTGGATTTCAATAGCCATACGTGTTATGATCGATTGAAGCTTCGTTCCAACTGCTAATATTACCTTTAACCCAATCAAAAGTCACCGCTCTTTAATTCCCCCAACTTAATTCAAGAAACGAGGAATAATAATGTTACGTAGACAGAATCTTACCAAAACTGGCATCACAGACAGCCAGAACATAACATGCCATCCTGAAAATCAAGAATCTCGATTCACTTTAAACGAACTATGTCATAAAATAATAAAAAAGGAGCACTGAAGTAACATTGGAAAAACAAAAACGAACCCTTAACGTTAAGAAGAAGGTAGACGACTGTAGTCATCCATAACGATGGACTGAGAGTAAAACGAATAAATAGTATTAATTTAAATAAGTTTATTTGGTTAAGGCAAGCAATATATAGAGGGAAAAGAACATACGGGATTCCTACAATGACTTTGAAGTCGTCTTCTAACGACCTTTTGATGTACTTTTGAAAGTTAAACTTTGTTCCAGGAGCCAAATGTACCTATAAACATAACTTTTTTTCATAAGAATATTATAATAACTCTCGAAAGCTTGGATTAATTAGTATGCGTTTGAAAAACTTACGGTGATGAATCCATGACGTAGAGTCAAGTAGTCAGGTCTGCGTACAGAATATGTTATGTGCCGGAAAAAGCAAACCTAAATCAAAAGGAGTAATACTATTTACATAATGGGATGTGAAAATACAAATATATAATCAAAGTAGTTGATAAATTTTAGTTATCAATATCCTTACAAAATAAAAAAAGACAGGTGTTGTCATCCATGAACTGGTGTGGCCTCTCACGAAAGAGTTCTCGTGTGTAAGCTTGAATTTACAAGCATCTGTGTCATATTTTAACATATAAGTGAGGAAGCATTTCAACAACTAATCTTGAAAAATAATACAATAATTTAAGGAAACAAGATACCATTGTTTGTTTCTTGCTCATTTTCAATCTCTCTTTCCCAATATTTCCATTTACGAATCTGCAGACACGATATGGTTAAATAAATAAAACCTACATTCTTACTAGGAAAATACTACTGGAAAAAAAAAAAGTACCTTCATTCTTCCCAGTATCATAGTTAAGGCACTGTAAAAGACGTGAAAAATGGCTAAAAAGAAAATGAAAATGTGGAGTTGATGTAGTCCATGGACCGATATAAGTGGCATGTATCCCTGATGTATAATATATACAACGAAATAATGTTTCAATAATATCGACTTATACAAATATAATATCAAGTAAATCACAATTAACTAAATATATGTAAGTGCGTGCGTACGTACGTCTTTGCAACCCTCGGCTGGACTATCAGCTGCCAAAATTCTATGTTCGTACCAAAGGAGCCTCCGGTGATTGTCTGTGTTCTTAGCCTTGTTATATTCATACAGATCACAGGGCAAAAAAGTATTTGCGAGTTCGTAAGGAATACATATTCGAGTAATGTAATTTTGCCCAAACGTAAGAATTAAGGAAATGAAGCCTAGAACCATAAGCTCTGCAACAGAAAAGATCAAGATATAAATGTGAAATACACACCCATAGAGAAAGGCTTGAGCTGTGTTTGAGCTCTTACCTGCTTTAATTTTCTCAAGAGCTTCAACCAACGCGACCTTTTTTCTTCTCTGAAACATCTATAAATACACACACACAAAAAAAAAAAAAAAAGTAGGCATAATATAAACACATGAACAGAATGCTCAAGTATGTTATTCTTCGTATACTAAGGAAGCGTATGAAAAATCAAGATAATATAATTAGCAAAATATTAAACCTACATTTTCTATCTCAAAATGGAATAGAGGCTTAACAAAATAGCATATCATGGTCAATGTTCAAACCCAAGAAACTTTTTTTACAGCATAAAATTCACCGATTCCAAGATATCGTTGGACCTGTTTGGTTCTTGGATTTCAGTGAGTAAACGATAAGGAAAAATGAAAATGAACATGTGTAAATGGAGCTTATTATTTTCCTTAACGTTGTACTAAACGATCGTTTCAAGAATGAAACATATATATATCCAAAACATCGTTATACCTAAGAATGTAGCCGAAAGAAACAAAGAAAAGATTGTACCTGGCCAACTTTATGAAGAGTTTTCTCCAACAAGATGGAGATAATAATGATTACTGCAACAACTAATGCAACAGCCCATGTCGGCGTTTGGTTGAGCTCCCTCACTTTTTCTCCTCCACCTCCTCCTCCTCCAGCCATTTTCTTTTCTTTTTCTTGTGGATTAACAATCGAAAAAGAAAAGAAAATATGAAAATGATTTAAATCAAACGTGATTTTTCACTTCATTTTCAAATGATATGAAAAATGATTTGAAGTTATTCTTGATCATATGATGGCAGGATCCATTTTGTTAATTCTGAGGGATTTTGGTTTCAAGAGAGCACAGGGACCGGTTCAAGAGAGTTATTAACGGTAATGAACCGGAATTGTACGGACGAGAGTCAACAGTTGAAATATAGGTAGAGGTTTGGTCCTAAAATTGGATATTATTTCGAGGATGCCATTGAGAAGTTCTGTTGACCCCGAGTGTTTGTAGGGATTTTGTGTTAAAATCTGACCTCAATAGAGAAGAATGGAAAATAATGGAGGAGGAATTATATTTTCTATTATTTTCATTTATTTTTATTTTTATGGTATGATATAGTTTTGCTATATATAAGAAATCAATTGTAATTTAAATACCCGAAAAAGAGTTACAAAAACCACCAAAAATTATACTTGTAGGGTATACTTGTAGGGTACAAGTGCAAAAAATTTATATTTTCAGGGTGCAAAGTGCCTAAAAATACTTTAAAATGTCTATTATATCCTTCCATTACTAAATTTTCTCACTAAAACATACACTAGAATACAAAGTGTCAATTGAATTAAATTTTCATGATGCGAAGTGTCAAAACTTTTAATTAAGGGTGCAAAATGCCAAAACCCTATATTTTCAAGGTGCAAAATCTCAAAAGCCCATTATATGTGCATGATTCAAATGTAGTAGAACTTCATCAAATGCAATGAAAACAGTAATAACGAATATTAAAGAGAAGGCCAGCTTCCAATATACGGGAAAAACACACAACATAAATTACGAAATTAAATGTGACTTACAGGGAAATCATTTCCACAAAACTGAACTTAAAACCACAAGAAGTTTAATCCCCACATACAAATTATGGTAAAACTTGAAAAAACTCAAACATAGGTGTCGATCAATGATTTTCTCATTTCATCAACAATAGCACTAGGTTGGGCTTCTCTTAACTTGAATACGCTCTCGATAACAGACAGCTCGGTAGCAGTCGTGTCTGATCCACAGAACGCGGTCCAGTCATTGACTGCCAAGCCAGCAGCTATCACTTCACTACCACGGTTCACAGTCCCAGCCACCAAAGGGACCTGAAGGAGAGTCGAGAGTTCATCCAAATCCTCGATGGATGTATGAGGATGGACCTGCTCAAGGAACGAGTTTTGTTTTAATGTAATGGGGATGTCAAACTAGCTAAATTTTATTGAATTAGACATGTTGTTTACTTCACTTAAGGATTGAAGTATTACCAAGCCACCTCTGTTGGAAAAGGCACAGAAACTTCCAACAAGAATATTGCCAGCAACTGTCTGTCTGAAGACTTCTACACCTAGAACATCAGCAATCAACTCCTCAGTTTCCTGATGAAAAAAAGGTGATATAAATGACCACCAATCCATGGAACATTATTCTAAAACAAATTATTGCAATTATTTGAAATATCAGAATCAAATGAAGCAATAATCATGAAAGGAATAGATTTGCACTTTTTTGAATCCCTAGTTACAGAAGCGAAGACCAATTCTCAAATTAAGAAAAACTGTAGACAAAGAAACAGGACTAATTATATAGTAAGTACTGAATTACAAGCATATGAGATAAGGCTTAAAAAAACTAATCAGATAGAAGCAAATTGAACAAGGGCAGAAATATGAGAGTTCAAAGTCACAGATATGTCAAGATAATATACCCAAATAACCAAACAAGGCACGGAAGAATTTACATGTAAAGGCTCCAAGACAAAAATAACTAAAGTACAAACAATAGAAGCAGTTTCTTACACACAACAAATTATTAAAGGGATGTAATCTGATCCGTTTGCATGCAAATAAAACCCAAGAACATTACAGATGCAGCAAATTAAGTCATTGTGAACTCTTCACAAACAGAACATAAAATATCAAACTTTTCAAAGGTCAATGAGAAAAACAGAACCATAGTTCCCAAAATATATTTAGAAGTAATACCAAAATTGGTGCCATCCAACAAAATACACCAAACTAATTCGGATGTATTACTATTTAAATTTAAAGATACAATGGGCAGCACAATCAATGAGTGTTTTACCCTGTCGAGATCAGGATGCGTAAGAGCAACATGATCATTGCATGATATGCAGTTCCCTAGAGCGGACAATCTCTCCTCTATACGCTGAACAACAACTGAATCTGGCAGACTATTCCTTAAATGTTGAAGTTCTACAATAGAAAAGGACAAACAAGTCAGTACATAGTCCAGAAGACCGCCAAGATGAACAAAGACAATATTATGGGAACATAATCACAATGCTCAGATGAACAAGTCACACGTTAGGGCGTTAAAGAATATCTGAAGGCATCGCCGCCCAGTTACAACTACTCTTCTAAAGATATTGCAATACAAACTGATGAACCTCAAGACATTGCAAGATTGTACGAACTCATGAACCTCAAATATGATTCAGTTATCTAGATAGGCCAAGTACTAATCTTGTTTGATAAGTGACTTGTACTAATGCCATCACTAACTTATAATACAAGGCATGGAACATAGATCTCATTATTTCATGGCTTAGATCCATAAACTGACAATTCAATCATCATTAGAGCAGAATATATAATCTCTTGTAGTTATATTTGAGATAACACAGAGAAAATTTATAACAACTTTGAGTGGTTGAAGAACATGTTATATTCTCAGCTATTACATCCAATTCAAGTAAGAAAAATATGACGAAACCATTTTGAAGCAATTCAAGCATCACTTGAAAGTTCAGTCTTAATGAGCCTCCAATTTGAAGGTTTGGGTTCAAAAAGTAAATATGCATTGTGAAATTCATCTTGCATTCAATAGCATCATCTAGTCAAGAATAATATAACAAGCTACATACATCTGATACACTACTACTTATATGAGTCGCGGAATTACCTTGGTCGGTAGTGTTGTGAGGTAAAAGCAACCCGTTTTTATTTCCTGCCAAGCGTAGTTTATTGAGGATTAATACAAGATGAGACCCTGAACGCAGTTACATGTATAATACAAATTCAACCATTTATAAGAAAACATAACTTTCGCATACCAGCACACAGTCGTCCAATGATTCTAGTTCCGGCAATTGAGGTCTTAACCACTGGGATTACATCAGCCAACTCACTCTCAAATGTGCTGCATATCCAGCAAATGAAAATTAAAATATATAACAATATAATACCACCTCCAACCAAAAATAAATGTTTCCACTGTTGACCAATCTTAATTAATTTCATAAATGCAAAATAGATTAATTTAATTAATCAATTTTAAAAAAATATAAATGAATTAGATAAACACTTAAACAGCTTTTTAATTTAGAAACAACAAACCGTACATCTTACACGAATTTTTTAGCATACGAAACAACAAATACAACATAGATTATAGCAAACCTGTAAAAGTTTTCAGAACCCCCAATTGCGACCAAACAATATGCATTAGTAAGCTTGGAGAAAACCCCAATCTCGCTGTTGTTCTCGTATTGCAATCCTAAATTCAAAAAATAAATCAATTTTTTCCATATCGAAAATAGAATCTGATAAAGAAAAACCTACTAGTTCAATTACTACTTACTTGTTGCCATGGCGCGATTTGATAGCGTCTGATCGAGGTGTTGTAAGAAAAACAAGAAACTGTGAGTGAAATGAAAGGGGGAAGAAGGACAGAGAAAGAAGCAGCTGTGCCTTTTGTTTACAGAGGAGTTAGGGTTTTATGGAGTATATATCTGTTTTCTCCTCTTTGTGAATAATAATTGAACAAAACAGTCTGAAGATATTACTTAGTTTATAGGCAGAGAAAAAGGCCCACAAGCTGGAAATATGATCCATCCGGGTATAGTCCATTTTCTTGCGGATCAAGTTTAAATTAATGACGAGTAACTTTTCAATGTATTTTTTTATAATTAATTTTTTATTTAATTTAAACACAAAACATATACCGATATTACGTGGTTCTCAGAGGAAGAAAAAGATTACATAGGGATATATGTTAATCGACATATGATCTGAAACGACTAAAGTCAATTTAGTGTTGTTTTGCTTAATTGTTTTGAACCATGAAATAAAGATCCTAATAAATTGGTTTGAGAAATAAACGACTTGTCGGGTAAACTTTAATGTTGTTTGTTTGAGTTTTGAGAAAATGGTTTGAAAAATAAAGGAAATGTAGGTTTTTTTGGAAGAGTTAGGTTGTAGGTGTAAGATGTGTAAGACTTTATGTCAAATTATGTTTGTTACGTGAGATAAATTATATAAGATATAGTTACTTTATGTCAAATGATAACAGAGTTTGTATAGCTTTTGTTTAGAAATAAGAAAATTGTTGTTTGTTTGACTTTTGAAAGAGTAGTTTGAGAAAATTGAGAAATGAAAAATTTATTTCAGAAAGTAGAAAATATGTTTGTTTGGCATTTCCCAAACACGAAATAATTTTGGGAAACGCCAAACAAATACGCCCTACATCTTATATTTTCAGGAAAATTGGTTTCTTCTTAAGATATTAAAAAGATACAAAACATTAAATTACATGTGGTACTTTATATATGAAATTAATATTTTAACTATTACACTACATGGATTAAAATTTTCATACGGTCTTACCGAAACACAGAAATATTTTTATTTTTACGTCAATAAAAATAAAAATATATAGTAATTTCTACTTCAACTACTAAATTTAGATGCAGCAAACTTCCCGGGCATTCTTAAGCATGTCAAATACAATTGTTCACTGAAAAGTAGAATTAATATAACCACGATAAAACAAAATGAAATCTTAGCAATTAATTTTGTACTCTAAGATTCTGTTCTAATTTCCTAACCAAAATTTATTCCATTCAAGAAGAACACTGTCTTTGCTGGGAATCACTAGGGCCGAATACCGGTAGCTGTGATCTACTACCCTGCTGCTGCTGATAATAACTCGACGTGGAACTTCTTTGTGTCCCAGTCGACAGCGACTTTCCAGATCTCGTATCCTTCACGACTGGACCTCCGAAGAAATTCGACGGACCCGTGTGCATAACCTCGGGGTCGCTCCTGCTCGAGCCAGAACTAAATCGACCAGCTTCCGGATCCCAATATACCCCAGAGGAGGATTTCATCTTAGTGGCACCACATGTATCTGATCCTTCTCGACTGCTAGCATTAGTCTCGTAATATCCTTGCCTTGTACTAGTCGGACTGTTTTTACGGTTTATAGTAGTACTAGATAAATAGTTGTGATCATGGTTATGAGGTCTAGAAGTACTAATGGGACGTAAAACTGAAGATGAAGCTCTGGCCTTGGCACCTGCTTTAATTGCCTCGTTTGAGTCGAGTTTGGCAAGCTTCCATGCACTGATTCTCACAGGTGGAACTCGTTTCCCTTTATCGGGTTGTACTGAATCTGGATCGATTGTTGACGGTAATCGTCCTTGCTCAAGATGACGAACTATTTCATCCTAGAAGTAAAGAGCGTATATAGTTCAACCTCAAATACATTCGTAGGAATGTTTTTGCTCATTCTAAATTGAACTCCATAATTATATGAAAATTGATAAATTAACGAATAGCTAAGAAGAATCGGAAAACAATCAATCAATACCTGATGATTTGTAAATATCCTGGGTGGAGTACACCAAGCACCTTTATATTGTGGGGCCCCCTTGCCAACTGAACTTTTTGCGCTTACGGCAGTCGCAGCAGAACTAGTTGGTGAAGAAGGCAAACTTTGTTGATCTCCTCCATCTACAGAAGGTCCAGGAGGTTCGCTTTGTGTCCTAATAGCAACTATATATTCATATGTCGTAATACCCTGCCCAGAAAAAAAGTATATTAATAAAAATAAAAATCGGAACTGTTCAACCGACTTCTCTTCCGGGCATCTGCACATAAAGACAGGAAATTTAAGCAAGAATATAGGCACACCTTTCGGATAAGAATGACATGGAAAAAGAACAGCTCTCCCAAAGACACAGCGGCGACAAAAGAAACGGCTGTACATAGGGCCTGAAATGGAGAAAAAAATACTAAATATCAAGTGAATTGAATACAGTTCCCTATTGGCACAAAAAGCAGTTCCATATGAATCGAGAAAGCAAAAAATTGGTGCTACCATGCTTGTATAGCACCCAGAGGGTCTCAAAGACATAAGGTGTCCTGTAGAATTTGGTATTATGTAGAAAATATCGATGTAGAAAGATGCATGTGGGCTAGTGTGACGAAAAAGGTAAAATAATGTACCACTACAGTAGCAAAAGGTGGGCGAGAAAATCCATCTCCAAGCCTGCGAATAATTTGATTCTCGGTAGCTTTCCTATCAATGAAACATCGAACAAGGACAGCTATGCCTAGTGCACCTTGAAGCACAAGCTGACACAGAAAGGGGGCACGTGTTTTATAGGAGCAAGGTAAATACATAGATAAATGGGGAAGAGATGGAGAATATAAAAAGTAAATGATTGAACAAGAAGCGGTACTAAACTTACCCAAACAAGGCTTGCGGCCATTAAGCACATAAATGTTACATAGTTTTTTCGGCCAACACAATTATTCACCCACTGCAAGAGTTAAAATCCCCAAATTAGGATTAGGCGTAAGTCAATCAGCTATGTTGGGTGAAC
This sequence comes from Penstemon newberryi var. newberryi, assembly GCA_030819805.1. NCBI lineage: Eukaryota > Viridiplantae > Streptophyta > Magnoliopsida > Lamiales > Plantaginaceae > Penstemon > Penstemon newberryi. Next base: position 17,538,700 of record JAUALY010000001.1, read on the forward strand.
AGATGATTCTCTCATTACCAAAAAAATGAAAAACGCCCATAACACTAAATTTAACTTTTGCACGAGGACGATTTTCTGATATCTAAGTAGAATAATTTTCAGACAGAGCCTTGTCATCTATCATAACGATATAAAACTCTATTTTCAAATTGAAGCTCAAACTCACCCGACAATGATGATCAAATCCGTCGACACATTTGTCACAACTTTTGCAGTGTTTGCTGAACTTGCCCACCTGGGAAACCAAAACAAAAAAACTAATTTAAATGCAATATCCGTCTCTGTCTCCCTCTTTTTTCACTTTTAATTCCTTGATTTCCAATTCAAATTCTAGGAATTGACGCCTCCTTACTCATTACATAATCAAATAAAATAACAGCAACAAAAACAATGATACTGATAATGATAATCAAAATAATAGTAATAAGAAGTTAATGTAAAAGCAAAACGTAATGTAAAACTTGATGATTTTTAAAACGGTCTAATATTGGCATTGGTACCTAAAATATCTTGAAATAGGTAGATCTTCTGTAGTGATATACCTCAGCCTTGCACAAAGTGCAAAAGAAAGCGTCCTCCTCATTTTCTTCCTGTTTATGATCTTCAACCTTGCAGCAATCCTCCTTCACAAGAAAACCACAAAGGCAACCTCCAACTCTCGAACAGCAACCCATATCCTGTCTGCCATATTTTCCTCCATTTTTCGATTCTACTTTACTTGATTCGTCAGTCATAGATAAGTTACCTAATAAATTCAAAAATAAAGTTGAGAATAGAATTTTAAATTTTGGTTGTTAAGAAGAGACCAAATGTAAAGAGACTGACCAAGAAATAGTACATAAGAAAAAGTTCATGCATTAAAGTGTCATCCTTTATGTTATTAACAAACGGTGAATTGACATTTTGAAGGATATGTTTTGCGAAGTTAAACAAAAATGAACAAAAGATAAAGAATGTTAAATGATAACGCAATATATTAATTTTTATCAGTTTCTTTTCTCGGAATCCAAGAACCAAATAGAGTCTTAGTAACTTCATTGTAGCTAGATCACTTACTAGGTATCTCGGTGCCATTAGGTGATTTGCAAGCTGATATCTTGTCAGCTTCAATGAAAATTCCAGAATCAGCAGGATCAATAGCCGTGCATCTAACGTAAAGTATAGATACACAAAGTGCCTGGAATTAAAAATAATCATGATAAGAACTAGCAAATTTGAAAAGAAAAAAAAGGAGAAAGGTAAATGAACAAACTTGATGAACAAACTCCGGACGTTGTACGTACCAATACGGAATAAATGCCAGTGGCTATGTACTGATAGATGTCCTTTCCAAGAAAAGGAGCGAGAAATGCATAGAAAGCAACAGATAATATGAAAAAAACTATTATTGCCAAAACCTGCATAGGGCAGAAGAACGTAAGTGCGGACTCGAGATAAGTGAACATATGGATGACATTCATTAGATGGAACATTCTCACAATTCAGTGTCATATAATCTGGAAACATAACCTAGTTAAGATAATTAACCACCACTAGTAAAACTATGAGGTGCATCCTCAATCGATATAAGCTCAATTTCCGTATTTCAATAACCCAAAAAATTAAGCTAAGTGACATATAGTCATTTGTATTTTTGATTGATGACACAGCCTCGTGTAAGATAAACATGTCTAAAAATGAAATTTATATGATGCAAATAAGTAGAACTTAGCTAAAATATACATATACACGAAAGGACTTCCCGAAATCACCCCAATACGCCTTTACCAAAAACATCTTCGATTTCATTATGCATTTTCTTGTATGAAGGTTTTACACTTCACAGTTCAAACTTCAAACCCAACAAATGACACACAATCCAACTAGTAAAACAAACATTATTAACATTCAAATAGTACAAACATCAAACACTAACAACAATGTAAAACAATGAGAGATTAATTCTAAACTTCATAATAAAACCCGAAAACAAGAACACACATTTTAAGAGCCAAGCCACTAATAAGATTCCCACAGTTTGAATTTCAACCGATCACAGTTAAAAAAAGGTAAAAAAGTAAAATCAAACCTGAAAGGAGTGAGCAGGGAGTTGCCACCCATGACGTCTAGCCATTAATAAAAAAATCCACACTTCAAACAACAAAAATTAACACCCCGAGTAGAAAAACAAAAGAAAAACATGAACGACAGCCTCTCAACATATTAATGTTAAGTCTTTCTTGCATAATCACAGGACCCACGAATTATAGCGAGCTTTTGAATATATTAATGCTGAATTACATAACAATAACACGTTTTTTAAACAACCCAGTTACTTTTTTTCAGAAATCTAGGGCTCTGCATTTCCAATTATCGATCAATGAGCTATGTTTTAGAGGAAAATCAGAAAAAAGAATGGAAAGAGAAAAGGGTCTTTATTTTTTATTTTTTTTGCTGAGTGGAGTCTCAACTCTCAAGTGGTACTCTGTTTTGCTCGTGAGAATTTTTCACCCTCTTTTTGTGTTTTTCTGTTATCTTGGTTTCAGAATTTGAGATTGACTGTGTCTAAGATTAAGCATTCCACAGAATTTGAGATTTCTGTTACCTTGATTTTGTAATTTGTATTCTGAAATTAAAATTTTGACATAATATACCCTCGAATTACATTTTTTAACAAAATAATAGGAATTACAAAATGACAAATGCTCAATAAGGTGCCATGCATATTTTCCCTTTCCTTATTATTTGAATTTAACTTAATTAAAAGAAGAAAAAGAATAAGAATAGTAAATGGAGTAATGTAGATAATAATAATAATAATAATAGTGACTTTTGTAAAGTCGGAAAAGTAGCATTATATAAATTTGATTATCATATAAATATATTAGATACTTAATTACTTATATATACATTATTGACCATTGAGACGTATTTGTCGCTTAAGCTTATCATTTAGTTTAGAGTGAATAACAAATTAACTCCCTGTGTTATTCTAAATAGGCAATTTAACTCCATGTAATAAATAAAAGGGCAAAATATCTCCCTGTGATATCCTAAATAGACAATTTAACTCTCTGTGATAAGAAAAATGGCAAAATACCTCCCTGTATTTTTATAAAAGAAGCACGTTGCCTCCCTCTAAATTGCTTATTAATTCATATCACTGGGAGTTAAATTGCTCATTATTTCATTTCACAGGGAGGTAACTTACCTATTTTTATATCACAATGAAGTAAATTGCTCATTATTTCATTTCACAGGGAGTTAAATTGCCTATTTTTATTTTACATGGAGGTAAATTGTCCATTAGACATACCACATGGATTTAACTTGCAAAAACCCTTTAGTTTACTCATTTATTTTTTATTTGTCAAGGGTTTAATCCTTTTCGAGATATGTCGAATACGATAAGTGAGAACATTTTCAAACAGGGATTGGTTATATTTCCAGAGTGTACGTACATACATAGAGATTAGAGCTATGTTAATTATTTGCATCTGCTTGGTTAGCATATTTAGGGGTATAATATATTATTTGTATGCACGTCTATTCTTTCGGCAAGTTCGCAATTTATGCCACAATTTATGAAATTGCATACTTGATCCAATTTCTAAAAATATTTTACTTTTCCGGTTTCTTGAGGTATTCTAACTTTCTTAGTTTTTTTTTTTTTTTTTTTTTTGAGTGAACTTTCTTTGTTAATCTAGGTTTCAACATATACTTACATCTAAGGTTCCAATTCTTTAAAATATTTTATGCTTAGGTTCTATATAATAGTCTCTATTTAACATTTTTGTCATATAGAATTTTCTCAGTTTCGAACTTTCGATCCAAAAGAAGACAACAATATTGTTGATTACTTTTTAGAAGAGTTGGAATCAGGAATGTTGAAACTCCAGTCCAGTGAGACCGAAAATCAAAAGCATGATATTTTCTCTTTTCATTTTTAATGCTAAATTGAGATCCATTAGAGCATTCACAATTGAGATCCATTCAAATTGCTTTCATTTACTTTTTATAAAACCAAATTTTCATTTCAATGAAAATATAAAAAATGTAGTAAGAGTCAACAATCAGGAAATTTCACCATAAAATAACACGTAGGTTCGTCCATAAGCTCAACACAGGTGAAAACAAGTCTAAATAACACTTACATTTCAGTTGGTTTTCATAATCCCCTTGCCCCATGGGATTATCAGCTTGAAGAAATGGTGCAGATTTTCACTCTGTCTGGGAATCACTTGTTTGTACATTTATGTGCAATGGCTCATTTTCTTCTTCAGTTTTTATTTTCGGCCTTTTTGTTCTCCCACACCCCCCCCCCCCCCCAAAAAAAAAGAAAGATTTGGTCTGATCTTGATCCTGCTTACCTCTTGTGATGTATTTGTAATAGTCTTTATTTTCCAGTATTGAAATGAATGTTTAAATTATCAAAAAAAAAAAAAACTTACATTTATACTAATAAAATTTCAATTTCACACTTTTTTCTTCAAAATTTTAATATGATTCAACATTTCTTCGACCTTCTAAAATTGTATAACTTAAAATTCTTGAGTCAAAATACATAAAGAGAATAGACAAGTACGTATAAGCTTATAATGATGTGCGCCAATCTCTAAAAAAAACTATACATACATTACACACTATCTAACGAATTGGACAATAACAATTGAAATCTAAATTTTCCTGAATTATTTGACACTTTAAAATCTATAATCTCGTCGCAATGTAAAAAAAATAAAAATCACATCTGATGCGATGCCTAATTAAGCACAAGTTGATCTTCACAATTTACAATCTCAAAAGCTTGGGAAGCATTATAAATTAAATCAACAAATATATCACCTCATTTTCATGAAATTATTTGTTATATATTATATATACCTGTACAATTTGTTCATATTTTTCATAATCAATTATACATAATAAGAAATTCGAAATGATATATGAAAAATAATTTGTCCTAATTAATTAATCAAATCAATTGCCTAGGACTTAATAAAAGAAAAATCAATATTATGAGATTCTCTGTTTGTTTCTGGACGATTTGAAGGCTCAATTTCTGAAAGCTCAGTTTCAGATAAATAAGACATTGGAGAATTGGGCATACTTTCACTCTCCGGTGCATTGGACCGATACTTGTTGTTGTGCAGCAAATGGAGTGGTGAAGAAGAATTTTGACTTGGACTAGCTTCTCCAGCATTTGATGTATCTGTTGTACCTGCACCGGCTTTACGCAATTTTTTCCTTTGCTTTGCAGCTTGGTGCCATTTCTTTAGAGCTTTTGTGGTTTGCTCCTCAAATATTGCTTTCTTCTGATGTGATCCCATCTTAAACACAGATTATAAAAGAAAACTAAATTATAATTATTTATTTAACAAAGTAGTTAATAAAATAATTGAGTTGATTCAAGCTTATTTTAAATTTCTTAAAAGATTGTGTTACTTCAACTTCATAAGAAATTGAACCTTTCTTAGTTCATTTGTTGAACCGTACCCTTTTAACAACTTAATGATTTTAGCTACATACTTGAAGTTCTTTAAAAAAAAAAAAAAAAAAAAAACTACATACTTGAAATTTAAAATTCATGTCATGAAACTTTGGCACTTCCAATGTATTCATAATAGCCAATTTAACCCTTGTAATTTAAAAAAGAGCATTTACCCCCCCTGTGATTTTATTAAAATTTTACACCGCCTCCCTAAAATTTTTAAGCTTATAAAAGATATGAATTGACAAAATTATCCCTCTTATTTTCAATGTACCGACACATTTTTTAACATGCCCAGACCTAGCTAGTTCAACCCCGTGCAATTGTCATATATATTTCCGTTTTGTTAGCTAGTTTATTTTTCTTAGTTCATGAAAGGAAGTAACGAGGCATAAAATTGAAACTCGAAGATCGACTTACCTGTGTTACCAGGGCATAGAGTGGAAATGTAATGTAACTGCACAATATTAGAAGGGCTACCCCTAAAAACACTCTAATCAGAACTGCAAACAGTTTCTCATGCAAACAACTTGTGATTCCAAACTCATACTGCAACAAATTAAATGACATTGACATGAGATTAAATCATTGATCTTGTAGCTAGCCAAAAGAACAATTCTATCATGAATTGATTAAGGATCACTTACCCATTTCCATAAGAAATATGCCATTTGGTATGCGTTCTGTAATTGAAAGCGTAACCAACTTTAAAATTGGTAAATGAAGAGATTGATAAGTGAATCAAATGAATAATAAACAATTAAAGAACACCAATGTAATACTAGGGGTTTTTAAATCCCAGCCCAGTTTCTGTGTAGATTTTACATTACGGAGAGGAATGTTGTGCATTTTCCCCAAATAAAATGATAAGAACTAGGTACTAGTTACTAGTCAATCATAACCAAAGACTTAATCCTAAGTTAATGGCTAGGAAAGACAGATTTTCTTATACAAAACTCCAGGCTCAAGATCCTCTATACCACTATTAGTGTACCATACTTGTGTACCACTAATAAGTAATTGCCATATGTACATGTGACAATTATAATAATTGTCACATGTGCATGTGGCAATTACTTATTAGTGGTACACAAGTATGGTACACTAATAGTGGTATAGAGGATCCTCACCGAAAACTCCAATATAAATTTTTAGCAAATTCTAACTAGCTAAATCATATTGCAATTTTTAAGGTTTCATGGAATTGGAAATGTTTACCTCGAAAAGTGTGAAATGTATGAGAAAAAGGATCCATTGTGGTCTATTAAACCAAAAGAAGTTGTTGGTAGGCTGCACCAATGGAGCTCCTCTAACAACAGTTGTTCTGTCTTGGATTTGTTGAGCCATTTCCACTATTACAAGTTCAAGCTTGGTGCCCACTAGAAGAATAATCTACAAACAATTTTGAGTATAACTTAAATTGTTATGTATTACATATCAAACTTCGAAAAGTATTTGTCGTTTTACACATTTTGAAATTATGTTCGAGCTCGATTCGAATAAATAAAAATATTATTAAAATGTATGTAACATTGACAAGCTAGGTTATACTGGTTATTTTTATTTTTGTCTAAAGCTTATATCTTGAATTCAGCTTGATTAAAACTCGTTTGAGGTTGATTTGTGGAAAACTTAAATTAAATTAAGACAATATGCCATTATTGATAAGAAAAATAAATCAAAACTGAATAAATTGTTATTCGATTGATTCAAATACTAAAAATTAGCTATACATATGACATTTTCCTATATAAGTGTGTGCGTTTGAAAAGAGTGATAACATTTGTACCATCCATACATATGAAAAATGCACTTCCAGTCCTTTAACTTTTAACGATAGTGATTTTAAGACATTTTCCTTTTTAGGTAAGCAATTCGATTCTTTTAACTTTTCACTGTTTGCAATTTTAGGACAGTTGACTGCACTTTTTGTCCTTGAACTTTTTAGTGTTTGTAATTTAAGACACTTAATTTCAATTTTAATCCTTTAACTTTTTGAATTTCGGACAACGGATCAAAATTGCTGTCAAATGTCCTGAACTTGCAACTACTAAAAGTTAGTGGACCGAAATAACAAACACTAAAAAATTGAAGGATCGGAAATGCTTACCAAATAAAAAAAAATTCCCAAAATTATCAAGTGGTAAAAGTTACGGACTAAAGATGCATTTTGGCCAAACCGGCCTTGGGATATTCTTAATTTGCATATATCAAAAGGGACTTACAATTAGTGGAATCAATGAAATCCAAGCAAGTGTATGCCATTCTGCACCATTAATTGATGAAGAAAATGTTTGAATCTTAAAAATCAAATATTCAAGATTTTGAGTGTGTGTGTGAGAGAGAGAGAATAAGACTTACGGTAGAAATTTAAGAGAAGAAACAATAGAGCAAAGATCCATAGTGGCACACTGCACAATCCAATAATAAATTAGTAAAAGGTGTACATATTACTCTTTCCGTTTCACAATATCTGTCGTTTTATAGATTTTTTTTTTTTTTTCAAAATATATGTCGTTTTAGGATTTCAATATCCATGTTATTTAATCCTAAATACCAGCGCAACACTCTAAAACGACATATATTGTGGAACGGAAGGAGTAGTATCTAGGATAAAGATGATGTTTTTTTTTTTTTTCCGAAAAAACATTTTTCAACAAAAAAATTGATGCATATTAGTTTTATCTTGGAGAAATCTGAAAAGTCTCAAATAATGTCCAAACAAACAACACCACACTACATTTTGGAAATTCTCAAAAGTTATATAACTCTCCAGAAAAAAAGAATTATTTATTTTCATGTAAGTAGATAGTACACTACATACCTTATTCCCAAAACTGACTTGTAATCATCTTCCATGGATCTCTTTATGTACTTGTGGAAGTCAAATTTGGTATTTGGTGCGAAGTGGGCCTGTAAATTAAATGTCATGGCCAAATAAATAATACATGGTGCGACATTAATTTTAAATTTCCATAAGTATAGAAGCAAAAAATTGGTCACTCTTACCTAGGACAATTTGTAAAACAATAAATAAATGGTTTTCTGTATTCTACAATCATTTTTTTTTATTAATAATGTCTTTGTTGGTACAAATAATATTTTTTATATATGAAAGGGAAACTTACATTAATAAATCCATGCCGGATGGCCATATAATCTACCTTAGATATTGATCCAAAAAATTGCCTGAAAAACGCGACCTGTTACACATAAAATCATATCATATTCACTCTATGAACATCTAATTTAATTATCTAGTTTTTTCTCTACTCCTGTTGGGAAATTTAAAAAAAAAAAAAAAAAAGAAGAAGAAGAGAAAATTGTTTTTTTTTTCTTTTTTTTTTTTCTAATGATCTTACAATCCATTTTAGCACAGGTGTGCTGTAGATTCCAGCGTGACGCTTCACAAAGGAGGTTTGATGAGCAAACCTAAATCTAGCTGGATCTGTTTAACAAATTACAAAATTAAATTTTTAGGAAAAAAAATAATAATTTAGTTATCTCTGACAACTAAAATAGATTCTTATATAATATGTTTGACGCATCTCCAAATGAATTAAGTTAAATTTAAGACTTGAATATAAAAAAAAAAATTAAAATTATCAAACAAGTTAATTAGGCTTCTTGGTTCGACCAATTTTATTATTTTTTTTAAAGACCTGGTCTATCATAAATTATAAACAAATTTGATGCATCAACTAAAAATATTTTTTTGTGTATGGTCTATGATAGACGGATTGGATCTACTCGACAATTTTTCCAATTTTCAATAAACTTTAGCCCAAGTAATATTTGGACCTCCTACGTAATTTGTTACATTAATTAGAGGCCCACAATAAGTCGGATAGTTTTAACCCGATTCAGTGGGAGATTTGAGTATTGAGAAATCATAATGAAAATATTATTGGACTTAATCCGAATAAAATATTTCCTTGTCGAAATTAATGGAGGATTATAAAATTTTAGTAATCCAATTGATTCGAATTTGAGTCCAATATAGTAAAATAATTCAAAAAAAAAATTATTTATTTGCTATTGATTCTTTCTAGGGAGAAATTTATTTCGAATACAACCCTTATTGATATCAACGAACATTCGTAAATTATTTTTGTATTGACATAAATATTAGAGAAATTACCATTACTGAATTGATATTCCAGTGAAGAAGTCTCTAATTCCCAAGCCTTCCATTTCTTCATCTGCTTCCATTTCATATTAACATAAATATTACACCTATATTTTGATATTAAATTTTGCTATGTATTATATTATATAATATATAAAACAGTTTGAACTAAAATTCCCTTGGTCAACTACACATTATTATGACTTAATTGTTTGAAGAAAGCTACTTAATAGTTTTTGTGCAGTAAAATTCTATAAAAACACTTTTAACTCAGATAAATTGTTATAAGAAAGTTATTCTTAAAATTAATTTTAAAATATTAATTGTTCGAACGAAAATTCAAATTAAAAATTTAATATACTTACTTTGGCATGTCCTAAAGCCATTAGAACAACGCTGTAAAGAACATGCATGACGGCTAGCACAAATATGAAAATGTGCAATTGATGAACTCCAGAATATGATATCAATGACACTTTTCCCTGTTTACAAGAAAAAATCATTAATTATAAAAAAAAAAATCATTTAATATATATAATATTAATGTTACTAGCTGCCAAGCTAAATAAGTAAATTTGGATTTTGTAAAATCAAGGAGTATGCAATGTTATTTTGTCCGAATCAATTTCTTGCCAAAAATAAATTTAATAGTTGCTATTTTTAAACACAATTGTTTACAAGTGCATTTTTTTAGAGTCAGTATCTAATTAGATCACACCTATTTTTTCTTTAATTTCTAATTCATCTTTGATTTATCAAAAAAAAAAAAACGAAGAAGAAGGAAGTCGCCTTTGACCCACCAAAATCTGGGCAATCCGTATTCCATCTATACAAGTAGTTATATCCAGAGCACAAAGGTCATGTATTCGAATAACACCTGATGTACGGGTTTTTCTGTAGTTTAATACTAGTATTGCTAATGAATATTTTTTAGATTTGTTAGTTGAATATTATTTATACTTACACTAATGATAAAATAAATTCATCAATGTAATGATGTAACTGCCGTTTCACTAAAAAAGAAGAAGTCAAATTTGAGTTGAAATTCTTACCAATTAAAAATTTACTCGAAGTTAGTCTAAAAACTAAAAGGCCAAGAATAAAAAAAACCAAACTTGTGTACTAATAGTAGGATATTGCCATATTCCTAGTTTTTAATCGAGATATATCAAATAATACCGAAATTAAAAATAAATAACGAAATCACTAAGTAGTAGTAATATAAAATGAATTTCGTAATTTACATTATTGTAACAGTGATCGTAATTATCAGTGCCTGCAGCCAAAGATCTTCTCCACACCATTTCTTGAGCATATGAAATCAATTTTCTTTGTCCATTTTTCCCCTTATCATCATCATCATCATCACTTTTATTATCTGCCGTCCGATTTAAATCTTTATCACATGGAAGCCATTTATTTCCAATTTCTTTGGAGACACATATTTTCACAATATATGTCGTGCCCATTGTTAGAAGTAAGGATATGAATCCTAACAGCATTAGCTCTGCACAAATCCAAATTAAAATCACAAAAAAAAAAATTAATGTATTCATTAGGATACGAAAAATTCTAGCTCAAATCAGACTTGGTCCGATTTAATTACAAAATAAATATTATATTGCACTTTGGACCCATTAAATTCGTTATGAACAAAAGGTAATGTTAAAATAGAGAAGTGATCACAACATGTAATTAACCTGATTTAATTTTTTCCAGGGCTTCGATCATGGCTTTTTTCTCGCGTTTTTGAAACCACTGCCATCATAATTGCGAAGAAAAGATAATACGAAAACAGATTTTTCGTTAGACGACATATATAGTATATGGTCTCATAGAGGAACTTAAGTCTAAATTCGACACGATTAACGATTAGATGTAAATGTACCTTGCCAAGGGACTGTATACCATGTTCCATGAGGATTGATATGACAATAAAAACTGCACAAACAATTGCAACAGACCATGTCGAGGTTTCCTCAAGTGATCTATCTTGTGACCCTCCAGCCATAGATGCAATAATTAATATTTATCTTATCAATTTAATTCACTCATAAAAATGGAACACAATATTGCAAATGCATAAGTAATACAAAGTAAAAAGCTTTGTGGGGATTTAGGAATGGGGGGTTGTCATTTATCATTGTTGTTACTATGTAATTAGGAAGAAACATTGTTCCAATTTCTTTAATTTAATCTTAGATTTTTGTCTTAAGCAAGATTCTAGAGAATTTCCTTGTAATGAATCAAGTGTCGGCCGGTCGGCCGGCCGGCCATATGTGACAAAGAGAAGAATTGAATTGAAATGATATATATGATATATATGTACTAAATTGGTTAGTGAATTCATAAAGTGGTGATAGACTGACTATTTCGCAACTTCATTATAAGACTGAGAAAATAGGTGGTGGGGTGTTGTTAATTAATTTCTTTATTAGTTATTTAGGGTCTATTTGGATGGGTTTTGACTCGATTTCGCGGGTCTCGGTTTAGGTTTTAAAAAAATGGTTTGGGTGGTTTCAATGAAACCTTTGAGACCTCATTTGGATGAATTTTGGTTGTTGGGTTTTGTGGTTTGAATAAGTTGAAACTCCACTTGGATTAGGTTTGGATGTTGGGGTTTAGGGGAAATGGTAGGTGGTAGTTGTCAAATCAATGTCTTTTTTAGTAAGATTTGGGGGGAATAGTAGGCGGTAGGTGTCAAATCAATATTTTATAGGTTTGAAAAGTTTGAGCGTGAGTTTCTGAATAAATTTTTGATGATTTTATGGGTTTGGCGAAAACTCATTTGAAAGGGTTTTGGCTCGGTCTCGCGAAACCCGCTAGACCGGGCCAAAACCCATCCGCATACACCCTTAGTACATCTCCGATCGAGGGGCTTCAAGCTTTCCCCTCCCCCCGCAATCGTCTCCAACCGAATGTCTTCCCCCACTAATTAATTCCAATTCACACTCTCTCCCTCTCTCATTTAATAATAATTATAATAATAAAAATTAAAAATTAAACTAACAATGTTATGAAATTAAATTAAAGTCCAAAAATTAAATTTCCCATATTTGTATGTTTTGTACATATTTTAAGATCGTAAAAAAATTTAAATTTCAAAATTAAAACTAATCATGTTATTAAATATTACACAAAATAAAAAATACAATGTTATTAAATATTACACAAAATTTAAAAATAAACTTTCTCATTGACAACCACCCACTGGCTGGACGAGCGTGTGCATAGCATGCGCCCGTCCAAGCTCGTGGGGGGAAGGGCAAGGGGGCATCCCCTTCCCCCTCCCCCACCCACTGGCTGGACGAGCGTGTGCATAGCATGCGCCCGTCCAAGCTCGTGGGGGGAAGGGCAAGGGGGCATCCCCTTCCCCCTCCCCCACCCACTGGCTGGACGAGCGTGTGCATAGCATGCGCCCGTCCAAGCTCGTGGGGGGAAGGGCAAGGGGGGCATCCCCTTCCCCCTCCCCCACCGATTGGACCCGGAAAACCACCTCCCACCCCCTCCCCCTCCCCCTCCCCCTCCTCGTTTGGAGATGCGCTTAGTAAGCAATGATCTTTGGTCTAGTTAATTAATGAAATATGAATCTTAATTTTCTTTAAAAGAAAAAGTATTATTTGATGATTTTTTTAGATAATTTCACTTCTACAGTTTTTTTTTTTTTTTTTTTTATAATTACTTCTATAGTTATACAACCATTCTTAATTTGTTATGACAATACCTATAAAAACACGTACATAAAAAAGAATTTCAATAAAAACTGAATTAGATTCAAAATACTACAAAAATGAAATCCAACAAAAAAGGTTATCAAATTATAATTCGAAAGAAAGCAATAAAGAGACGGAGCAAGTAGGTCTTTGTAAGATTATGTCAAATTTACTTTGATTATAACAATATTAATTTAATTTCATTATGTGGGAGTCCAAATTGTAGACTCTCTTTGTTGCCAAACGATTCAGCCTATCTTTTTTTTTCTTTTTCCGAGAGATAATCAGCTACATAATTGCCATTTTTGGTGGTTCATCGTTTATTTGCCGGCGGGACAGGATATTATATATTACTCTTCTAATCTTTTTTATCTCTTTAATTTAATTAATCAAACTCTTAATCTCATAGGGTCTGTTTGTTTGGCGTTTCCCAAAAAAATTTCGCTTTTGGAAAATGCTAAATAAATATGTTTTATACTTTCTGAAATAAATTTTTCATCTCTCAATTTTCTCAAACTACTCTCTCAAAAACCAAATAAACAACAATTTTCTTATCTCTAAACAAAACATATTCAAACTCTACTTTGATTTGACATAAATAACATATCTCTTGCACAATTTATCTCAAATAATAAACATAATTTGACATAAAATTCTTATATATCTTATACCTACAAACAAACAATATTACGCAAATCAAAATTATTTCACAAATCTGCTATACTACTTCCCAAACACCAAACATGCCCATTATATTTGTAGTGCCACGTTGCGTTGGGCATATTCTTCGGTTTCATCGACAGTACTATTATTTTTCTTCACTCCATTTTCTTCTCAGCTTCGAATTCCTCACTCACTTCTTCACACACTCATTCAATCTGGTTTGAAAAATGACCGCAGCATTATCTGGTTCATTTGTGATTTCTAAAACCCCTGCTCTCAATTTCTCATCTGGTAAATCCCTTTCAAATTTCGATTCAATTTTTGTTTTTCCTGTAGATATTTATGATTTTTGTATTATTTTTTCAATATCCGAACAGGGTTGTAAATTTTTATTTCTTTTTTATAATTAAATCGGGATTTGGTAATGTTTGATGTGCCTTTGAAAATCTTGAAATTTTTTTATATGGGAGGGAGCCCTTTTTGTTAGGTTTTATCTGTTGTTCTGACATTTTAGTCTTGTACACCTAATTTCTGTGGTTTGCTTTGAATTATTTCTGATGGGATTGTATTATACTTTGCCCTATTATGCTTATTTGCTATAAATTTTATTACATGTCTAATGTATTGGAAGCTCAAATCTTAGTTGGGATGGGGAAGGAGCAGGGGGCTGTGAGTAGTATCTAACCCTAAGATTACCTCTTTGAATGGGTTCGATAAGACGTAACTCAAAACATCGTTGCATTTTATGTGATTCCTCAACTCACTCCCAAATGAGTTAGTGCTAGATGATTCATTTGTCTTAGTGTATGAGGTTTTGTGTTGTTTTTTCACCTAGAATTATTATGTATATGAGCTCATTTATGCATCTAAGTATGAGGTTAATATTGTTCATTCTATTTTGTTTCTTTGGTTGTTGAAAGAATACAGGAGAAAAAGTTTTAATTTCTGTATCTCTAAGCAGTGTATGTGTGTGTATGTTTGTGCCGATGGAATTGCATATAAGGGTGCTTCCAACAGTCAAAGCTTCTGTGTATTTTTTATGCCTGAATACGATTTCCAAATTCTGAAGGTTTTGAAAGAGTGCTATTGAAACTATTATGACTTCTAGGTAACCTATAAATCAATATTATATCTCATTTGGAGCTTGTTGGAATTAGAACTTAAAAACACACCATGTCTAGGTTTTGAAAATTGTGACTTGTCTTTCCTGGGTCCTATATTAATATTGAAGTGCATAAGATAGTTTCATTTTTGCATCCTTTTGGGACATACATCAGTCAAAGTTAAGATGTCTTCTTGGCATATTTGGTAGTAGAGATATGTAGTATTTTCCCTCACCAAAAGATACTTGAGAATGGGCATTACAAACATCTTCTACTTTCAAGCTGATCGACCCAAATTCAGGAAAACTATTTGAAAATGTTTCATATCCCACTTGTAAATCTTTCATGGTTCTTTTCGCTCTTGTATTAGTTAGTTACAATCGAACAAAGCTGAAAATTATTAAATAATCTTCTCAGTAGGGTATAGGATTTTCTATCTTTTAGGACTCTTCAATAAGTATTCTCTTCCACTTAAAGTGTTTTTCATAACCACACTCAAAATTGGAAGGTTATCTTGGGTATTGCCATTCTTTGCATACCAATGGGGACCTTAGCATCACACTTTTGTAATCACTAATTCATGCTTAAGAAGATTATACATTATGTTCAGCCAAATAATTGTTGAAAGAAATTTATGGGAATAAGATATTTCTTGTAAATTCCATCACATTTTTTGTGCTTCTGATGTAAATTGAATGTAAATTAATCCTGATTTGATATGAGGAGTTGAATCTTGGCAAGCCTCCTTGTTTCTCAAATAAGGTGCTTGGAAAGGGGAAAGAAATACTTGTATATGTTGATTGTTGATAATTGAAAAATCTTTCCATCTGTATGAATATCTGGCTTAGCAATTAGCATGGCCCTCCAGCACTTTTTATATGCCATTTTATACTTTGCAAGTATTTACAACTTTGTATTTTGTGTTTAGGTTCTTTAAAATCAGCAGACCAATGTGTAGGCCCCATCAAATTGGCTTTCAGTTCTAAGAGCACGAGGAAAACCCAGAAAAGGGCACTCACCATTCAAGCAAGTTATAGGTAGTCTTCACATTTGTCCCCGATGTGCATGAAAGTTGTTTTTTTCCTTAATTTAACCCCATGGTTATTGGTTGCCCGAAAGTCACAATTTCTTTTTGATTCAATTGGACGCAAATTGAAGTGCTCTCTGCTCTGACAGCTCTGTTATATGTCTTTGAACGTATATCATCAACGATGCAATGGAACCAATAGGATTGATGCTCTAAGGCTTCATACCCGTTTGTCGTAGTGAGTTTTTGATCAGTGAACATTAAAGGTCGATTAGATTAGGACATGAATGGATATGTAATGATGCAGGGGTCCTAGTGAAAACAGAGTTTATAATGAGAAAAAAACCACTCTTTGTTTTGTTTTCTCATCTTAAAATATATTGAGAGACGTTTTTAGTAATATTGAGTCATTATGTATTTGATGGCAGTGATGGTGGAAGGTCAAACAGTGCAAGCATCTTTGTTGGTGGCTTTGTTCTAGGGGGGTTAATTGTCGGCACACTTAGTTGTGTGTATGCACCTCAGGTGATAACAATAAACCAATTATCAGTATTTGCATTGACCTACTACTCCCTTAAACTGACATTTGAATCGGTGTTCTTTTTCTTTCACAGATCAGCAAGGTTTTAACCGGTGCTGATAAAAAGGATCTGATGAAAAAGTTACCCAAATTTATCTACGACGAAGAAAAAGTTTTGGAGGTAAGCAAGCACCTTTTATTTTCACAATAGGTCATATTATATATCTTCCATATTTCCAGTAACACATGTTTGCTTTCGTTTCCACAGAAGCAACGCAAGAAACTGGCTGAGAAGATTGAACAACTCAACAGTGCTATAGATAATGTGTCCAGTCAGTTGCGATCGGAAGACGAACCTCCAAATGGAGCTGCAGTGAGCTCAGACGACATTGAAGCTATCATCTAAGACTTTTGTTCATGTACCTCGTTTGTGTTGCCGTTTAATTCGATGACAATTTCTACCGGGGCGCCATTGTTTGCGACCTTAGTTTCTTGTTAGTCATTGATTAATGTTGGATCTAATATATAATAGTTCAAAAGTTTTATCTAGTTTTCTTGCACATGGAGAAAAACATAATTGTTGTTCAATGTTGAAACTCCTTAAATAAAGTACACACATAAATAAATATCTTATGTTGGTCAATTTAGTGTTTGTGTGACAAGCTAGTTCTTTTACATTACTTTTGCATCTCTTTTTGTTACTCACATTTTCTGTACATTGTACCTCAGGATAGGTCAAATTATAACTTATTTTTAAATATTAAAAATTAAATTTGTTATCCCATCAGATATATTTCCAAACAGCAAATAAATATGGTATAAACAAATATCTGATGGCTACAGGTTCATTTAAATTTCTTGATTACTTTCACCTCAAAACAAGATGTAGACATCTTTCAAAAGTAGTAGTAGCAGCAAAATGTGTACAAAAGGGTACACAATGAATTAAAATTAAAATGAAAAAAAAATAATAGGTGGACAATCTTGTGGTTTTGATGGTGCTGAAGAAACATAATCTTATCAGAAATCAATCTTCAGATACAATCCTCACCACTCAAATATTTCAAATCATTTACAACCAGAACATATACTAAATTAATCCCAAAAAAAAAGAAAAATTTAATATAAAGCTTTTTTTAAGTAGTTTTGTATTAGTTTTAGTTGCAGACTTGCAGCCATGGCATCACATGCAGCTTTGGCTTCTTCAATAATCCCAACAAACACAAAGCTTCTTTCCAAGACCTCTCATTCTTTCTCTGCTCAATGTTTTTCTAAGGTTAGTTAACTTCCCATTTCTCCAATGTGTCTGATTATTTGTTGGATTTTAGTGAGTAAAATACTAAAGAAAATATTTTTATTGTAGAACATTTATTTAATTTTTTTGTTTTATTTTAAAATCCAAGTTCTAAACATAAATGAAATCTGCTAGAAGTTTTGACTGGATTATAGTAGGGATCCTTGATCTGAACCTCAATTTGGTGTCATGAACAAGCCTTAGAAGTTGTTGTTTAGATAATATTTTGTATATAATTAAGTAGTTTTCATTTCATAAAAAGGTGTAACTTTGATTAATTCATTTTGTTTTTAAATGTTTAGAAGCCAGAAGTAGCTGAATTTTCTGGACTTAGGTCCAGTGGATGTGTGACTTTTTCCAAGAATGCTGGAGAGGCTTCTTTCTTTGATGCAGTGGCTGCACAGCTTACTCCAAAGGTACTTCCCTTAATCTTAATTACAAGATTAGTACATATTGATACATATTTGTTGCTAATTATATATCTACTTAGAGATTTTCAATAGTTAAGAAAGCAGTATAATTGATTTGTGAATGGTTAAAAAAACCTGAAGGCAAAATGCTTAAGTTAATCTATAGCTCTTGATTAATTAATTTACAGTAGCATTTTTCCTGTTTAACATTAGACTGCAGGATTAACTCCAGTTAAGGGAGAGACTGTAGCTAAACTAAAGGTAGCCATCAATGGTTTTGGTCGCATTGGTCGAAACTTCCTCCGCTGCTGGCATGGCCGAAAGGACTCACCACTCGAAGTTATTGTTGTTAACGACAGTGGCGGTGTAAAAAACGTAAGTGAGAAAAAAAAAGTCAACTTTCCTAAGAATAGTCTTGATTTGAAATGTTGGTTATTAAGCATTCGATTTTTGTGTATTTAAACCGCAGGCTTCTCACTTGTTGAAATATGACTCAATGCTCGGTACTTTCAAGGCCGATGTTAAAATAGTCGACAATGAAACCATTAGCGTTGATGGGAAGCCCGTTAAGGTTGTTTCTAACCGTGATCCTCTGAAACTTCCATGGGCAGAACTCGGCATCGACATTGTAATCGAGGTACTGCACTCAAAACAGTATCAAGCTTTATATTTCTTTAACATTGTTATTTCTTATATAATATGAATTTGAGTTGTTTTTTTCACTTTGAATATAGGGGACGGGTGTTTTCGTAGACGGCCCCGGAGCCGGAAAGCACATTCAAGCTGGAGCCAAGAAGGTTATTATTACGGCTCCGGCAAAAGGTGCTGATATTCCAACATATGTTGTTGGAGTTAACGAAAAGGATTACTCACACGAGGTCGCTAACATTATAAGGTAAGGACATAGCGTAATTTATATAGCTATACCCTTACAGAATTATATATGGAGTAACATTGTATGACAATTACAGCAATGCTTCTTGCACCACAAATTGTTTGGCTCCTTTCGTTAAGGTCATCGATGAAGAGTTCGGTAAGAGTTCATTTTTTCGCGAATTTTCCTTTTAGATGGTCAAAAAATTAACTGTGATTTTTTTTTTTTTTTTTTGCATTCGATGTGCAGGCATTGTAAAGGGTACGATGACAACCACTCACTCCTACACCGGTGATCAGGTAAACGCATAAAAAGTTGCTACGAATTCGATAGCGTTCTTTGCTTCATTTAAGGAGGTAAATGCAAAAATACCCATGTGCTTTGCCTAATTAGCAAAAATTCCCATGTGTTCTTTTTTTATTAGCAAAAGAACCCCATTTGAAATTCCTTCATAAATCTACAGGGATGTTATTGCCAATTTTTCAAGTGAGCATGGGGGTTATTGTCAATTTTCAACGTTAACAGGGGAATTGTTGTTAAATTTTTAGGTGAATAGGGGTGTTTTACATTTTTTGGTAGGTGTAGAATCATCATTTTTTTTGGAAAATATGTACTCGGGCTTGGGAGAGCTTTTTTGTTAATAAAAATAGCACAAGGGGAGGGGGGGGGGGGGGGTAAGTAAATTAACATATGGAGTATTTTTGCATTTCACTTTCATTTAAGACACATTAATTCAATCGTATGCAGAGGCTATTGGATGCTTCACACCGTGACTTGAGGAGAGCTAGAGCTGCAGCATTGAATATAGTGCCAACAAGTACTGGTGCAGCCAAAGCCGTGTCTCTAGTGCTACCTCAGCTCAAGGGCAAGCTCAACGGCATTGCTCTCCGTGTGCCAACGCCTAACGTATCAGTTGTTGATCTCGTTGTAAATGTCGAAAAGAAAGGAATTTCAGCCGAAGACGTCAATGCTGCTTTCAGAAAGGCTGCCGAAGGACCATTGGCCGGTGTATTGGCCGTGTGTGATGTCCCTCTCGTGTCCGTTGATTTTCGGTGCACCGATGTTTCCTCGACTATCGATTCGTCTTTGACGATGGTAATGGGAGATGATATGGTCAAGGTGGTCGCATGGTACGATAACGAATGGGGATACAGGTATGTTATCAAATATGTCTAGAAACGTTAAATATAAATATTAAATGCCTCTTCTCTAACAGTTTAAACCTTGTCGTGTTTGAATCTCTCCGCCACCCAATTCTAAACCTTTTAGATGCGCTAGACATTAAGGAACACCAATTATTCTTTTTCGGTTGAAAAACATGATTTTGATCGACTAATGTATTGTATGTCGATTGTGCCTGAACATTTTTGCAGCCAACGAGTCGTTGATTTGGCTCATCTAGTGGCAAATAAGTGGCCTGGTGTGTCTATAGGTGGAAGCGGAGATCCATTGGAGGACTTCTGTCAGACTAATCCAGCTGATGATGAGTGCAAAGTTTATGAGTAAATTGTTGGGGAAAATTTTCATTTTTTATTTGGTTTGAAGAAATTTCAGGGGCTAATAAGGATTTTAAGTATCTTAGTTACTCTCAACTCTCAAAATATTGTTTTTGTGTAACCATGGAATGAGGGATATGTAATACCAGCCCTATAAATATTATGTAGCTACAAGACTTGAAGTTATAATTGTTTCCATAAAAGAGATTGGAATTGCTGCAATGTATTTTCTACACATTATATGATCATATTGCATTAATTAACTAGATGGAGATGTTGCCCTAGAGTTGGAACATGGGATTGGTTCCGGGTGTTGATACCTCTCGAACAACAGAAAGATTAAAGAGTTGGGGTTGTTTTGGTAAGATAACCGAACTTCGGAAATTGTATATAATGTCTGAGTTTAAGGTCGAAAATTTTGATTGGTTCGCTTTACCTGAACCCGTAAGGTACCCAAATTTGGAGACTAATTAAATTCAATCACGACAAAGTTGATAGTGACTCCTAGTTAAACTGAGTGTTTAAATTGGAGAAACTATGTTTGAAAGGGAAGTACATAAACTCTAACCCCTCACCAACCCAACCCGTAACCTAACCGCGGCCTGGAACGACGATCCCTAGTTGTAGTGGTATGGGACGACGATCCCTGCATGTGGTGGCCTAGTTTCCATCTTGGGAGCGGGTGGGCTAGGGGGTGGTTTACAAGTTAGGTGGGTGATGGGTTAGGGTTTTTGTATTTTCCTTTTATTTTTTAATTTTTTAATTATAATAATTATATGTAAAATTTATTAAATAGAATTAATAATTTATACTCCATTAGCTACAATACCAGGTCAAACTTTTTAATCTTTTATGTGATTTATCATGGTAAATTATTCATATTTGTGATGTATTAAACCTTTTAAATATTATTATATTTGATGCCATATGATATTATCAACTTATTAGTGAAAAATATTAATTAAATTTATAAGTTTTTATAAATTTAGTCAAGTTGGTTGGTCAACTAGGGATAAGAAAAAATGAGACGGAGAAAATAATTTATATGATATTTTTTCCAGATTTTATATAAACTATTATTTAATTTATATATATTATATATAAAATCTTAGTAGTTTAATTTTTTAATAATAGTGTATAAATTTATTAAATAAGATTAACAATTTAACTATTTTTACAATTGAGACTGAAATGCTTCAAACTTGTAAATTATGGGGTAAATTAGAGCTTCAAAATATATTACATACCTTTTTTATTCTATTAATACATAAATAATTTGATTTTACCAAAAAGAAAAAGCAAAAAAAATTCTAGCCCGCCACATTTACACTACAATATTATGATAGGAATATAAATATATTTTTTTTACCCCAATCCCTAGTTACCCTCGCGCAGCTTCTTGACTGCAAGTAAACTAAGTTACTCCAGAAAACCTAGCTACGCCCCCGCCGTTCCGCCGTCTGCTCCCGCTTCCGCCATCTGCTCCCGCTTCCGCCATCAGCTCCCGCCTCCGTTTCCTTGCTGCATCATGACGAAACTTTACTCAATTAAGCTTGCTTTAGGTTCAATTTCTTTTTTCCTTTTCTTATATGCTATATTTCTCCTCGTCCAATCCCCAAATTTGGAGACTAAATTCAACCACTTCAAGGTTGATAGTGACTCCTGGTTAAATTACGTGTTTAAATTGGAGAAACTATCTTTCGATGGGTATAAAACATTGATAGTCGGAATTTCTCTGCATTCCTATATCGCTGTGGTTTGTTATCTGAGATTTTTTAATTGGTTGACAAAATTATTCAGAGAGATGTCTATCCAGAAAAAGCACAAGGCAGAAATTAGTGAAGGTTTCGTTAAGTTTATCACGACTTGTGTTTTCCCCCTTTTGTCAATCACAGTCTGCTATAATGTAAAAGACATCAATGGGGCTTGGGTGGCGGGGCTAGTGATTCTGTCCCTTACAATTTTGCGACTCGTTCTAGACAATCAGGAAGATGGGGGTTTGGTGTGGCTGTTCAGAATTAGTGCATCAATATCCATTCCCATGTGGAACAAGAGTATGTCGGATGGTTTGGTTTTGTCGGGGTTTTGTGGAGCTAGTGTTGTTATAGAGGAAGTCATTAAATTGGCTGTTAATTCACTCAAACCCCCAAAATCTGTAGATACCTCCCAAAAGGAGGGTACAACACCCCTTTAGACTTGGTAGAAGAAGTAATGTAAATAAAGTTACTAGTTGTAGCGATGGTTACCTAGTAACAATTAGTGGTAGTATATTGTATAAATAAAATTAGGGGTTTTGTGTTTGATTTTTATCGTGGAAGCCTTGCTGCAATTCGCCAATTTCAAAAGCAATGAAACAACATCCAAAACATGTCTATATGGAGTTTAACACAATGGATAACTCAGGTAATCTTTGTATTGTATCTTTTAACAAAGATAATGTTTATCATGTTGGTCATCTTATGGAAATATTTTTTTTTTAAAAGGTTATACACTTGAAAGTCAAACTGGTTGAAGGGCAAAAATAGATGTGGTGTTAGCAATGTGATGCTTCATGAAAGAGATCATATAATGACTGCTTGCAGGTAAAAATGAGGTTTATTTTAGGTTTATATATGTAGCCATAGTGGACTTTATATATTTACTTGATTGGCCTATTTTTTGATGTTGAGATTAGAACTTCCGGAAGTGATGCTTCGTCATTGTAAAACTTTGAGAAAGCATTAGGTTCAATTAATATGCAGCAAGTATCATGGTTTTGATCTATTTGTTACAGAAAACTCATTTACATCTTAAAGAGATGACCTCACAGCCATGCATGTCCTATTGTCCCACGATAATAGATGAAAGTATAAATCGTTCGTTGAAGCATGCTTGATTAAAACTGGTTTTGCCGTAGGCATATGATATATTGCATTACTCAAAATTGTTATTTAGTTTTCAGTTTTCTTTAAGATTTCAAAGAACCATTGACTTTTCTCAGTTTGCAGATTTTACTTGACATATTTTTAACCATTCTCCATGTGCATTGCAGTTGCCTTTTCTATAGAATATGAAGTCAGGGATGTGTCAACTGGAATTGGAGTTTTTTTTGAAGCATCTAATCTTGGATCTCTATAAGCATCTACTTAAGGTCTGTAAATTTGGGCTTCTTATTTTCGTTCTTGTACCGTATTTTGTTGCTTTAACTAGTGTTATTTCCATTTTAAAAAAAACTAATCTTTTGCACTAATGTTTGTATGTATAGGAAGCCACAAAAGAGACTGCACTTCAATTGAAAGAAACTTCTTCAAGATATCCTGAGTTATTTGATCATCTACTGCACGGGGAAGGGGCCGAATCATATATTAGCACATATCATTGCTTGGTGTTTTGCGGTAAGGGACATATCTAGAGGCACAGCAAATTAAAACTTTTACTAGTATTTTACTATTTTGTCTTTTGGATGCTGTCTGTGTGTATTAAATCACAGTAGTTGAGGAATCCATCTGTGAATTCTGAAAGCAACACAAGTTCTTCTATTCTATTGAATTTCGAGTTATATATGTCTCATTAATCATGTGTTAGTTACTGAATGTGGAACTTGTGCTCAAAGTACAGTCTCATGATGGGGTGAGTAAATTTCTATGCATCCGGAATTTCATGTCGTGGTGTGCGAAGTTGTTGTGCACTAGTATAAAATGTTTTGAAGTCGACCTATTAATGTTTATTTGAGTTTGTTTATCTATATACATAATATCAAATGTGAGAATCATTTATCGTTCATGGTTTTCGGACTTTCATTCGAGCTTGACTCCATGCGAAAAGGGTGATAAAAACATGCACACATGTTAGATTATTCCAGATTGATTTATGTTTGTCATGAATAAATTTGGAGTACGATATAATAGAAAAAAAATCTAAATCTACATATAATCTCAAATTATTAAGGTTGAACATTTTATTATTTGATTAAAATTTGTTTTAAGTTCAATTTGATTGAAAATAAAACTAAATATGTACAGTTCCAAAGAGTTCATAAATCTCCAGTAAAGGTATAATATTTGAGCTGATTCTGTCAGGTCCAAAGAGTTGGATCTTATTTCATCATATTTTTGGATTCTAGTTTGATTCCTAAGTTCAGTTTGAGATTTTTATAAGTTAATTACCATTAAATTCAAGATACGTATTTGTTCATAATCATCCTTTTTAATTTTAAACTCAAATCAACAACTGCATTTTATTTATTTCCTTCTTCCCTTCGTTCAAGGGGGACTCAGAAATTAGAATTCTGGCATAAAATTACCTCTTTGTCGTTCTCACTATAGTTTAAAATTCCACTTTGGTAGGTGTTAGTAGATAAATATTAGAAACTTTTCAGAAATTTGGAAAAAATTTGAAAAAATTATAATACACAAAAAACATGTTGAATAAGAAATTTCTCTATATTTTCATTTTGATTGACTAACAAACATAAAACAATTAGACGTTTTCATGCAACATATCATAATTTTGATACATCATTCTCACATGATCACTAAAAAAGAAGAAAGAAATATAAAAAAAAAATTAAAAAGAAAACTAATGAGAGTTTTATGGTCTTTTGGTAGCTTGCACCCCTTGAAAATAGGTTGTTTGGCAGATTGCACCTTTGAAATTAAATTTTGTCAGAGTGCACCTTTTAATCTTTTTTCGGCCAAAGAGATCGTCGAAAAATTGAAAATCTTGATATTTACAAGGGCATAATTGTCCTTTTAACTCATTTCCCTCAAAAAAAATTCATTTCCCTCCAAACTTAAGCCACCTAGATTAAACGTGCAGTTTGTCCTTTACACATTAAATTAAACGTGCTCCACTTAATCCACATTCGTCCCACGCATAAGGTTTTATCGACCCATTCTCACTTCAATTTTGCCTTATTTTTGCATCACATTTACCGACTATCGTATAAAATCGAAGTTATATGTAATAATAGGATATCGGAGAATAGAATTGGTACACAATATGGTGAAGGCAACTCTACCATAACTAGCGTTTATAGTTGAACTGGAATATATTTAACTCATTTTATGTGAAAGCATTAAACATTGAATTGAAGAATAGTGAAGGCAATTGAAAGATTTTGTAGACATTGAAGTGTATTTAATATTCGAGTTTAAGATAGAAAATTGTGACTTTGTTCACTACCCGAACCCACAAGGTACCCAATTTATTCGTGTTTTTAACGTTTTTTAATTATGAAAAAAGTGTATTTACACGATTTTTAGTTAAGTAGATGACAACTTCAACACAATTACAAAATTTGGTCAGTTGCTCACAATTGAGTTAATTTTATTTTGCATCCATAAAATATAATGGTGGTATCACTTATTTCCTTGCGAGTTATATATGAGACATTTTGCCCCTTCTTGTATGATATAGATGTCTGTGTGCTAAAAATATTTTATGAAGCCCAATTTACGGAAACATTTAGCGTACTTAGTACGGTTCATGTAAGACATTTTTTTTTAAAAATAATAAATGTAAGACTTTACCCATTACCTTATAGTTAAATAGTATATTTAATTAAATAGTTTTTAATAAATTTAATTGTTTTTGACTGATTAAGTCATATTTGACTATAATAGAATTGAGTAAGAGCAAAATTGGAAAAACAGTTTTAAATGAATTTTGACAATAACTGTTTGTAATAGAATAATTATTTTTGCATAATTGTTTTAGGCAAAAGTAATACTTTCATTTTTTTTTTTTACTTTAGAAAATTTCAAAAGTGATTATGACATTGGAGACCAAACACTTTATAATCATGATTGACCAAAGATAATTTTTATCTTAGGTCCAAATACCTACAAAATCACGGTATTGGTCGAAAAGTAATTTTGAGAACTCCCGTCATTGGACTAAACTCACCCTAGGAAAAAAATGGACCTACTTTTTCTTTTGTTCAAATTTGAGTAATTTGCAAACGTAATGTCGTAGTGTATCTAGTTATTATCAGTAAAGTATAATTACCTACAGATAATTTCTCACTATATGTAAAACTTATTATAGTTAGTTCGAACCCTAGTGAAGTCAACACATATAAATGGCATGATCCAATGCATCCTCCAATCCGGACTGTGATTCACAAATCAATAGATAAAAAATTAAATTGTGATTAAACTATAATTTCTTAATAAATTAGTTTATTTTCATTTATTTTATAATTTCTTAGTTATAAGTGATATAGAAATAAGTTTAATCATATAGTAACGCACATGCTCAAAGTAGTTAATACTAGTAGTATTTAACTACGATTCTTATTTTAAAATTATACCAAGTTCAATAATATCATCAATAAACAAGTGAGGGAAATAAATATCTCAAACAATAATTTATAGTAATTTGTCAATTTGACTTTGATTTTTGGTAATTTGATCGATTGCAATTTAATTAATAACATGATATCTAACTCCACTCCATCTTTTGAATGGTTAGGTCATGCCAATTCTTATTTTGCTCATAACATTGCTATGTCTTGGTCGAAATGGAAGACAAAAAAGATTCATCGTCTCTGCAACAAAGCGACACACAATCTTGTTAAATGGAGAAGATCTGTCAATTGAAATGATCATGTATACTTAATTCTTTTTCTCATGATGTTTTCTGTGATAAAAGCTCTCCTCTAATTTGTTTAATAAACTTTTTGAAGTTATTAATTCAATTTGATTTTACCAAAAATAAAAAATAAATAACCCTAGCCCGCCTCATTTACACTACAAGTATTATAATAGGAATATAAATATAATTTATTTACCCCAATCCATAGTTACCCTCGCGCAGCTTCTTTACTGCCGCTAAAATTACTCCCGAAACCTTGGCTCCGCCTCCGCCGTTCCGCCGTTCCGCCGTCTGCTCCCGCTTCCGCCATCGGCTCCCGCCTCCGTTTCCTTGCTGCATCATGACGAAACTTTACTCAATTAAGCTTGCTTTAGGTTCAATTTCTTTTTTCCTTTACTTATATGCTATATTTCTCCTTGTGCAATCCCCAAATTTGGAGACTAAATTCAATAGCTACAAGGTTGATAGTAACTCCTGGTTAAACTACGCATTTAAATTGGAGAAACTATCTTTCGATGGGTATAAAACTTTGATGGTCGGAATTTCTCTCCATTCCTATATAGCTGTGGTTTTTTATCTGAGGTTTTTTAACTGGTTGACAAAATTATTCAATGAGATGTCTATCCAGAAAAAGCATAAGGCTGAGATTACAAGAGGTTTTTTTAAGTTTATCACGAATTGTGTTTTCCCCGTTTTGTTCTTCACAATCTGCTATAATGTTAAAGACCTCAATGGGGCTTGGGTGACGGGCCTAGTCATTCTGTCCCTTCCCATTTTACGAATCATCTTAGACAATGAGGAAGATGGGGGTTTGGTACAGCTTTTCAGAATTAGTGCATCAGTATCCATTCCCATGCAGACCAAGAATATGTCGGATGCTTTGGTTTTGTCGGGCTTTTGTGGAGCTAGTCTTGTTACAGAAGATGTCATCAAATTGGCTTTTAAGTCGCTCAAACCCCCAAAATTTGTAGATACCTCCCGAAAGGAGGGCACGACACCCCTTTAGACTTGGTAGAAGAAGTAATGTAAATAAAGTTACTAGTTGTACCGATGGTTACCTAGTAACAATTAGTGGTAGTATATTGTATAAATAAAATTAGGGGTTTTGTGTTTTGATCTTTACCGTGGAAGCCTTGCCGCAATTCGCCAATTTCAAAAGCAATGAAATCCAAAACATGTCCATATGCAGTTTAACACAAGGGATAACTCAGGTAATCTTTGTATCTTTTAACAAAGATAATGTTCATCATGTTGGTCATCTTATGGAAATATAATTTTGTTAGAAGGATATCACACTTGATGGAGATCAAATAATGACTGCTTGCAGGTAAAAATGAGGTTTATTTTAGTCTGTTTATGGTTTATATATGTAGCCATTGTGGACTTTATTTATTTACTTGATTGGCCTTTTTTTTGATGTTGAGATTAGAACATCTGGAAGTGATGCTTTGTCATTGAAAAACTTTGAGAAAGCATTGATTCAATTAATATGCAGCAAGTCTCATGGTTTTGATCTTATTTGTTACAGAGAACTAATTTACATCTTAGATTAAGTCTGCCAATGGGCATAAGGATTAATTGCACATGTAACTACGTCCTCACAGCCATGCATGTCCTATTTCCCCACGATAATAGATAAAGGATAAATCGTTAGTTGAATAGAAATTGTTTTGCCATAGGCATATGATCTATTGCATTACTCAAAGATGTTATGTTTTAGTTTTCAGTTTTCTTTAAGATTTCAAAGGACCATTGACTTTTCTCAGTTTGCAGAATTTACTTAGACATTTTTTTAACCATTCTCCATGTGCATTGCAGTTGCCTTTTCTATAGAATATGAAGTCTGGGATGAGTCAACTGGAATTGGAGTTTTTGTTGAAGCATATAATCTTGGATCACTATAAGCATTTACTTAAGGTCTGTAAATTTGGGATTCTTATTTTCGTTCTTGTACTGTAAATTCCATCTTTAAAAAAATTAATCTTTTGCATTAAAATTTGTATGTAGAGGAAGCCAGAAAAGAGATTCACTTCAATTGAAAGAAACTTCTTCAAGATATCCTGAGTTATTTGATCCTCTACTACACGGGAAGGGGCCGAATCGTATGGTGTTTTGCGGTAAGGGACATATCGAGTTGCACAACAAATTAAAACTTTTAGTATTTTGTCTTTTGGATGTTGTCTAGTTGAGGAATCCATCTGTGAATTCTGAGAGCAACACAAGTTCTTCCATTCTATTGAATGTCGAGTTATATGTGTCTCATTAATCATGTTTTAGTTACTGAATGGAACTTTTGTGCCCAAAGTACAGTCTCATTCTTTCAAATTGGCTTGATTTCTTGTCTACCTTGACTATCTTTTCTGTCACTCTCTTTTCTCAAGGTCTCTACAATTATCTCAAAGTATTCTTTTGACCTTTTTCCGCATTCTCCTTTTAATTGCTCCCATAAAAGTCAAAGTGAGAACATTCAACTTAGACCTTCAATTAGAATCAACGTCCAGAGTTCATATTTTTGGATCCTAGTTTGACTTAGGTTCAGTTTGAGATTTTTATAAATTAATTACCACTAATTTCTCTTTTTGATAATTAATTACCACTAAATTCAAGGTGCGTTTTTGTTCATAATCTTCCATTTTAATTTTAAAAACAAATCAGAAACCGCATTTTTTATTTCTTTCCTTCGCCCCTTTGTTCAAGGGGGACTCAAAAATTTGAATTCTGATTGAATTCCCATCCACACCCCCCCCCCCCCCCAACAATCGGTGTACAGGGCATTAATTGACCTCTTTGTCGTTCTCACTATAGTTTAAAATTTCATTTTGCTAGTAGATCTAGGGATAATTACATCGACCTCCCCAGAGGTTTGGGCTAATTATTGCCCAATCCCCTCGCAATTTCATAATTACATTCACCTTTTTCCACGTTTGAAAAACCTTACAAAATGATGTGAAATGATCATATTGTCCTCGTCAGTTTTAATTAAAAAAAATAAAAATAAAATAGATTAACAAAATGTCTTATTTACCCTTGCAAGGGATAATTACATCGACCTCCCCTGAGGTTTGGGCTAATTATTGCCGAATTCCCGCGCAATTTCATAATTACATCCACCTCCCCCCACATTTGAAAAATCTTACAAAATGATTTGAAATGATACACAAAATTACAATAGTACCCTTGCAATGATACACAAAATTACAGTACTACCTTTGTAAAAATTTATTTTATACATAAAAAAAGACTCTAACCCTAACCCCCCACCCCACCCCACCTCCACCGCCACCGCCCCAACCCCGCAAATATCCTCCCAAGTCTGGTTCGAACCATAGGCCTTCCAGGCCGGCGGCGCGTCCTGGGAGGAGATTTGCGGGGTTGGGGACGTCGGGTGAGGGGTTGGGGACCGGCGGGTGCGGGGTTGGGGTTGGGGTTGGGGGTTAGGGATGGTGAGGGTTTTTTTAAAAAAAAATTATATTAAAATAATTTATTGATTTATCAATATTAGTATTTTTATATAAATAAGATATAATTTTAGTATTATTGTATTAAGTAAGAAATATTAAAAAAATATATGATTTTATAATAACTATTTTATTAAATTGAGTATTTTTATTTTCTATAAAAAAATTATTGATTTTATAATAACTATTTTAGTTAAAAGTTTAAGAAATTATTCAGTAAACATGTGAGCATTTTTATAATGTCTAATAATTATTGTTCAAGTTTTTTTTCTTCTCATGATCAAACGTAATTCATTAATTTATCCTTGTACTTTAATTATGAAAAAAAAAATTAAATTATTAAAATTACAGGTTAAATGTTAAAGTTGAATGTATATACATTTTTTATTTATGTTCAACAATGTTTTTTTCTTATAATTAACCATAATTTATTTACTTTTAATTGTAAAAGCATTATGAAAAGATTTTGGAAAAAATCATTGATGTGTTATTATATTTTTATTTTAAGAAAGCATATACACTAAAAAATCATTTATTCTTTTACTTTAATTAGGAAAAAAAATTAAAATTATTAAAATTACGGGTTAAATGTATTTACATTTTTTATTTATGTTCTACAATGTTTTTTTCTTATAATTAACTATAATTTATTTATTTTTCCTTGTACTTTAATTGTAAAATCATTATGAAAAGAATTGGAAAAATACATTGATATGTTATTATATTTTTATTTTAAGAATACATATACACTAATAAACTAATTAAAAGTTTCATGTAAATTTATAACATTTGAACCCATACTTATACATATACATTGCAAAGAAACCCCTCCTATGTACCAAACATAACAAGGGTATAATTGTCCAACAAAATAGCTACGGTAACCTCAAGGGTAAAATAGGAAGTTCAATAAAAATTCGTTGATGACATCATCAAAATGTAAGGTTTTCGAAACGTCGGGGGAGGTGAATGTAATTATGAAATTACGAGGGGATTGGGCAATAATTACCCCAAACCTCAGGGGAGGTCCCTGTAATTATCCCAGTAGATCTAAGTAGTTAAATATTAGAAACTTTTAAGAAATTTGTGGAAGTTTTTGAAAAATATTTGAAAAAATTATAGCTACACAAAAAAGCATGTAGAACATGTAGAATAAGAAATTATTCTATGTTTTCGTTTCGATTGACTCAAAAACAAAAATAAATTAGATGTTTTCATGATAACATATCAAAATTTTGATACATAATTCTCACATGATCGCATACAAAAAGAAGAAAGAAATATATAAAAAAAAAAACAAATGAGGCTTCTTTTTTCATTTTTTTTTAAGGATAAATTATTTAGTATAATCATTTACACTACGTCATTAAGGACATGTGGTGCAATCGACCACTAATATTATTACATGTGTAGTGAGAATTCACATCACCAATGTTCTTGGTATGTGAACACGATTTTAAAATCAGATATTCTAGGAGGACATGGGGTGATGTTGCATCTCACTTCACATGTAATAATTATATTGGTCGGTTGCACCACATGTACTTGATGACGTGGTGCAACAATTATACTATATAATTTCTTGTAGTTGAGTAAATCACAATATGCATATAAGAGGTTTAGTTTTGTCAATTCGTGTTTTTAATTAAAAATTTAAAAATGCCAGGGAGGCAATGTGAAATTTTAATAAGATTGTAGCAGTGTAAACTGTTAAATGTTATTTTCTAAATCACATGTGGTAAATTGAATATTATGCATATCTCATTGGATAAATTGCCATTAACTCTAATAAAATGAACCCTTATATTCTTCTGAAATTGTCAATGTACAAAGCTTTTACCACGAGTTTTCACAAAATTGAACAATAAAAAAGGGCCTAACTTCTCTAATAATTTGATGAACAAGGGCACAAATTACAATTTCGAGGGGGGTCGTCCTTTGCTTCCCCTCTGGACTGAAGCACTCTTTGGTGCTACCTTTGGATCAAACATCATTGTTGTTTGATGTCGTCTTTAAGACTTCTCCATTGTTAGAATTCGTAACTAAAACTTGTTTGTGATGACTTGGCAATTCGAGTTTAGTGTCAATTGATTCGATTTGATCTTTACTTTTACCCCATATGACCAAGTAAAGTCCAATAACAATCACCACGGCTCCTATAACCCTGCACTTATTAAATTACAATATTATTAATTAATTTCATTTATTATTATAGAAACAAAACAAATAGTAAATTACTATAAAGTACTTACTTTCCCACATCCAATTGCTCCGCAAATATGAAAGAGCTCGCTATTGCAATGATGACCATATTTAGAGGATTAAATGCGGTGACAAACACTGGTCCTTTTTTTCCCATTATTATACCTGAAATATAATAAGTAACTCCTGAACTGATTATTCCCTGCATCAAAATGTTACCATATGTGAGGATTTTAATTTTCTTTTGAATTTGGACACCTAAATTTAGAGCGTATGGCAATTTATCCCCCTGTAATATTCATAATGTCTAATCTACCTTCTTGTGATTTAAAAAAGAGCAATTTATCCCCTGTAAAAATTTTAAAGAAGCAATTTACCCCCTTTAGCTGAAGAGTGTAACTCACTTGTCGAAATTGAGAGTGGGCATGGAAAGTGTTTTGTAATATAGAGGGTAAATTGCCACATTTATCATAATACAGGGGGTAAACCGTCACATTATCATAATACAGGGGGGTAAATTGCCACATATAAAAATGTTAGGGATACGGTGTGAAACTTTTATAAAATTAAAGTGCTTTTTTTTCAAATTATAGGAAGGTAAATTGAACATTATAAATATCATAAGGGGTTAAATTGCCATTAACTCTCTAAATTTATAGTTTCATACCCCATAAGCATAAGCTAAAAGTTTAGAGTCCCATCCTATGGACCATATTGCAAAGTTGCCTCTTTCAACTGCAAAAGTGAGAATAGTTCCTTGCAAAGCTCCGGTTGTACATATCAACGTTGTTAGTGTAAGTCCAACTGGATATGACTTCAACGTGATTGTCTATTAGCCAGAAAATACATATTAAATTATTGTAAATCTAGTGCTGAAAAGAAAATATGTGTAGCAACGAAAACTTGATTTTATTTTGTCATTTTTATTACCAACGGAGTTATTTTAAAGTATTCTTACAATCATTTACAAACCTGGAGAATGTAAAAGAGAGAATAACCAAAATTTCCTGCAGCAATCATAAGTGCTCCTTTGACGGGATGTTGAACTCTTGTAGAGTTACCAGAAGGCTTATTATTAGAACGATCTTTCGTCCATGGCAATCCTAATTCAGGCCCGGCAATAATCGTCATGATCATTGCTCCACCAACGGTGACCAGAGTCCCCACAATCTTTGCTTGACTGTGTATTTTTTTTTAAGTTCACATTTTCAACCCTGGAAGTAATTATTCAAGTATTTTATGAAACTTTTTTTAAATAATGATAATTCGTATTTTTGTTGTCACAATTTCATGTAAGAGTTTAGAAAAGCAATACGTACCTTAGTATCCAAGCCATTATAAAAGTGAGGGCAGGAAGAACGTTGGATAAGGCTGAAGTAAAAGTAGCCGTTGTCTGATTCATTCCAGCATAGAAAAGATTCTGACCCATAACTGGACTGTGACAAAAAAATTTAATTACATGTTAAATAAAACTTCTCAATGAATCAGAGTATTACCTGATAGTGAATAACAAATTAACTCTCCGTGTTAATTATTTTTAATAAGTAATTTACCTTCATTGATAAATAAATTAGCAAAATAACTCCTTGTATTTTTGTGAAAGAAGCATATTGTCTCCCTCTTGATTTTTACATTTTTACAAGGGGGTAAAATGTCCATTATGCAATATCACATGGAGGTGAATTGCTCATTTATACATATCATAGGAAGGTAAATTGTCTATTTACGCATATCACAAGGAGGTAAAGTGAAGTGAATATGTTGTCAATATACTGTTAAATTGATCATTTTTCACATGAAAATGAAGTTTCAGTCGCATTATGGAGCGCGTGTGCAATATCTCCACGATAAATGAGTTAAATTGCTCATTATTTCATATCACAGGGAGTTAAGTTACGTTGCCAAAAACCCTATTACATGTTCATAGTGATGAATGTGAAGATACTTAATTTCAATTTACTTACTCTAATAAGCCAAGTAATATGATCTTTAGGAGAATGTTGTAAGTCATCTTCGGTCTAGTTTTTCTGTGGATAAAAGAAGGTCAATTATTAGTATACAAATTAATTTAATAGATCCTCTCAAAAAAAAAAAAAAAATTTAATAGAAAACACATATATGTACACTAATCAAAAAATACATAGACCTTTCTAAAACTAAAGCAAAAGGAGCAAATACAACAGCGGCAATTGCATTCCTATATACAGCAAATGTATAATGGCTCGTTCCCTTGTTTAGAGCAAATTTTGCAACTATTGCAAAACCTGCAAAACCAAATTGCAAGAGAATGACAGCTAAATATATCTTTATTTTATTTGCAAACTTCAACTCCATTATGGAAAATTAATAACTTTTATTAGTGTATATGTTGAGTGAGGATATGAATGCATTTCTTGAGATTATATAGTGTAGCTGCGTGTCAGAATAATACATAAAAAAAATTGGAATCATGAAACTTTGGTCAATTCGATAGCAGTAGCTTACTTTGTTGACTAAACTTTAATTCATGGCCACCCAAATTACAGATATGTCCCCCGTGATATATCTTCAACTTTTTGCACTAAAAAAAATTAAGTCAATCTGTCCAAAATTAATTGGACTAGATTATCCATTTCACGTTATATTTTATGTTTTTCATATTCTCTGTTATATGATATTTAATATCAAATATTTACGAAAATAGATCAAATTAATTAGGAGAAATTGTTTGATACCCTTTTGCGTTATACAAAACCAGCACGAAATTACCATGTGAAATGTTATTGTATAAAATCTCCATGATGTACTATTAAATATCCAGACAAAATTCCCAACACGTACAAAATAGGGTGGGGGTATCATATGAAATACTTAACAAAAAAAGGAGATTCTATGCGATAAATATTTCATATAGGGGCTTAATTTGTGATGAATATTAATGCACAAAATAATTATATAAAATAAATATTTAACATGATAATTTTATGAAAATTTTGTATAAGACATGTGAACATCTTGCATCCATCCTATTAATTAGATGTAAAAGTTTAGTCAAGTTTAAGTCTGATTAAGTATACCAAGAGAGTGAAAATTGGAAAGAGGTCATGGACGATTTCTGTTTTATTCAAATATCGGATATTGTGTGTTTCAATAGGTCATACGGTCCAATATTATTTCACCAAAATGTCAACTCATTCATATTATAATCCCATTAAAATTTAGGAAATTACTTGAGCAGACATGCAATTGAGGTGTTTAGAACAAATATATACGTCAAGGTACATATTATTTTCGTTTATCATATAAACATGATTAACACTATTTCTAAATATATTTTTTTATTAGATTTCTCCATATAGATTGGGTAAAGTCACGTCAAATGGCTTGAGTCTAATTCACCTCAAAAGCTAGCTTATGAGTTGAGGATTGTCCAAGACCTTATAAAATCGACTTATTTTTGTTATCCAATCCATGTGGTACAATTTATTCTCGATATTTTTATGTTATACTTTTATACAATTACTTTTCACATTTCAAATTTTCAACATCTTTATGATGAGATGATAAATACTTCGAAATATCATGTAGCTGTTGCATATGGATAACGTTATAGCAGTACATAATAATTAAGCTAACAAAAAATATTTGAAATTGTTAAAAGAAATTTTAATTATAAATATGTGTGAAAATTTTAGTAGAGATATTGTGCTCTGCCTCATATATTTGAAGGTCTTGTGCTCCAAAGTCTGTAAATCAAAGTTTATACATTGGAGTTGCGGCCGGTGGAACCTCCTCCAATGCTTAAGTAAGTAAAAGTGGTAGAATAACTTAAACAAAGAATTTACAGAGGAGAAAAGTGGGTTACGAATTGTATAATATAATTCGAGAGATTAGATCTAATTTGTTCATACCAGAGGGTTATTTATATATGTAGAAAGAGATTTTTTCTTGTTAAGAATGTCCATGATTGAGGAATCTGTTTTATATGCATGACAACTCTTTCCAAGTGAGAGTTCACGTTCCTTAAAATTGGGGATTAGAGGATCTCGAAAGATTTAGCGTGTTTAGGGAGCTCCTAGTTTTAGCGGGTTGGGGATCAGTGATGATCTCCCATGCATTAATCTTGCATATCCGAACTCGCACTCTATTATGCGTGTGTTAGATACGTAGCGAGGCAACCCAATATCAATAAACTGTCTCTTAATTTATCATTTTTCGGTTCTTGGTCCTTAGAATTGGGTCCGGATCGGATTCAGGTTTGGTTATAGGTCCATGCTATATCATCACTCAATGTGAGAATATCATAATCTCACTTAAATGAATGATGTTTTGTATTTATACTTATAATATCTTGAAATTTATCGTGATTGTAGATCAAATGAGTAAAAGAAAATCTTCGAACAGCACGTACGTTGACTTTTACGAGGAGCCGAAATTATTGATCAATTATGGGACAAAATTTCATGCAAGCATTTACTATTGCAGGACTTGCGTGGCATTCTAAAATTCACCTCTCAGACACACACGGCGTTCTTTAGAATTCAATTCACAAACTAGCTAAATAATGGTCAATTTTAGTTTCCTAAAATAGAATTAAAGAAAACTTAAAATAATCCTTACAACATAAAACGAGCATAATGCAAATTCCGAAGTATCGTAACAAGTTAACATGTCTTGTTGTATTTAAATCTTATTTGTAAGTTAGGTGTCTCTATTTGTTAAATTAAGTATTACTATTTCTTCTAACTTTTAAAGAGAAGTATAGTAAAACTGTAAATTTTTTAGTTTAATACTAATCTTTGTTATTTGTTTAACTTTGTATTTTGTTACAATTGTAATAGATTCGATAGTGATTGATGTTAATGATATATTCACCGTATAAAAAAAAAAAAAAAAAGGAATAGGTAGAAAATTTTCCAAAAAAATAAAATAAGGAAAAGGTAGAAACATCGAGAAAATTCTTCTTCGACTTAACTTAGTCAAACTTATCCAATCACAAAACAAGTATATTGCACTTACTTTATAATTTGTTATTTTTTTGTGAGTTACATAGCCTGATAAATAATTATGATGATGCAGCGTGCCTATTGATTACTGGTTTATGAGAATTGCGATTCGAAAATTAAAATGAAATATCATTGAAAAGATCGAGCGAACTCAAAATTACCATGATTTTATTGTTCACTTTTCCGCTGTATAATTAATAGTATATGTTATTTATGTAAATTTTATATAAAGTTATGAATTTTAATACTTAATGTTTACTAAATTAAACAAAAGATCTGGTACTATTAATCCAGTCAATAATTGCTTCGGTTCACACCCATTCGTACAAAGGCGCACTCTTTTCTTGTAGGGAGAAAAAAAAAGGCGCGACTATATTATAACCATTGACATCAAAAGTCGTCAAATTCAAAATTTTGTTTAAAAGACGTGACCGCTCAAATATTAAGACATCAACGGCTAAACTATATATATGTATATGTATCTGCTAATTAATTCTAAAGTCATTATCAATTTTTTCTTCATCGTACACAAAATGGGAAGAAGTTGGATGGTCGTGATCGTGTTTTGTGCGCTCGTAACGGTGACGGCAACGACAACAACAACAACGATGGAGAGAAACCGGAACGTGATTTGCATGACGGAGTGCTACTTCGATTGTATGCAAATAAAGATTTTTACGGAGAGTGATTGTAAAAGAGAATGTGTATTGACTTGTGCCGGATCACATTTGATCACAAAAGCATCACAAGAAGATGACACCAAGTATTTTCCCGTGTGGGTGTAAAATTATTTTATTTTTATTTGTTTTGAAATTATAATTAATTTTGAAGACTTGAAATGGTGTTTTTGTTTTAGAGTTTTTTGTTGTCACATAAATTATTAATAGATAAGTTGAAAAATCGAGGTTTTATGTGTTTATATTGTTATCCTTTTTTTTTTTTTTTTTTTTTTGTTAAATTATATTAGATAGAAAAAACACAAATTATATATGTGCATTGACTATCAAGCCCTATTTGAATTATTTAAGGCAAGAAATTATAGAACTTGGAGAAATTTTAATCTCAAATATAATCATACATATCAAACATGATATGATAACTTATTAGAAATTTTATTAGAAATACACATATTTTAACTTATTTAGAAAATCAAAGGTGACAGAAGCCCAGATTAACTATTTGGCATAGTATAATTGGACTAAGAAATGGGTAAGGTGTTTGAATTTCATTGGGCCTTATAACATCAATTTTTGGTAATGCAATTGATGCAATTGCTCTTTTATGTTTAGTCCCCAAATTAATAACCGATTTGTGGTTAAAGTTAATGTTCCCCAGAATAAAATTCAGTACCGGTGATGGGCTTTATCAATTTTTCACAACTAACGGATGTCAATGGGTCGGATTCTGGTCCGATCAGGCCCATCCAGATCTGGTCCATTTATATCGAATCGGATCTTGTTGGATTTAGATCTTCCTCGGATTGTGCTCGGGCATAGATTTTTTGAATCCAATGGATCTTGGTCGGATTTGGCCGGATATCAGATCTTTTTCGGATCCAATAAAATTTTCATTTAAAAAATTACGTTAATATTTTTTCCTAAAACAAGTTTATAAACTTTAAAATTTTATTTAATTTTAGCTCACATATTCAAATTTTCTTTAATAAAATTCATATGTTTAGATGAAAATATTCATTTAAATAAATTTATAAACGATTTATAAATTACTATCTTTTTAAATTGCCAGTAAAATATTATTAATGCTACTTACTTTTATAAAATATTATGGATACATATCATTCTTAATATTTATTGTCGGATATGGATCTTTAACGAATCGGATCGACCTAAATCCATATCCGCTCCATGTGTTTCGGATTACGGATCTTTATAATCGGATCAGGTCCATCAAATCTCTAATAGGACAATTATCCTAATAAATCGGACTGAATTCAGATCGGATCAGGACTGAAATCCGCCCCATTGACAGCCCTAAACTAACCAATATCGAAAAATGAGATTATAAAAGAATGGAAAAATTATAAAAATGGTCTTGTAATTTATGAGGAGCCCTTGACCCTGCTT
Source organism: Penstemon newberryi var. newberryi (assembly GCA_030819805.1). Classification (NCBI taxonomy): domain Eukaryota; kingdom Viridiplantae; phylum Streptophyta; class Magnoliopsida; order Lamiales; family Plantaginaceae; genus Penstemon; species Penstemon newberryi. Next base: position 17,578,704 of record JAUALY010000001.1, read on the forward strand.
TAGCTTCAGTCTAATTTTCAATATTCATTTTTATTTCTCGTCAAATAGATATATACTAATACCCCCACTATGTTCATGAGGAACCAACTGGCTCTGAATTTGTGTGGCATTTCACCCAGGTGGCTCGCACCCTGGGTGGTGCGGCTGAGCCAGAGTGGGCTCAGCAGTTGGTAGAGATCCATTCAAGTTGTGCTTTAAGTCCGCAGTTGCAATCCTTCTCCTCCCCTTTTTTTGGGAATAAAGGGTGGATCCTTGAACTAGAGACCTGGCTTGTGAAGTAAACCATCGCACCTACGGTCCAACCAATTGGGAGAGAATAATATATTCATTTTCGTGAGCAATTCATCATTCCCGAACACAATATACAACTCTCTGTTTTGAATTAGCAGAAGCTAATCTGCGAAAAGCTGGATATACCTCAACAAGAAAGTGAATTGTAAAGTTTTTCTCAGTATTCCGAATAGTGGAGCTTTCGATCAAGATCTTCTAATCTCCCTTCATACATATTTGAAAAGTTAAATTAGTTGGTTGAAGTGAAAAGACAACAACATCAAATCGGTGGTGTTCCTCCTTCTGAGCTATCAAAATTTATCCACGAACTGTCGAGCTTCTTTCTTAATGATCAAAAGAGGAATCTTGTATTTTGCTCTCTTTCTTTAGGGGAAAATGCAGGATACTCCCATATGTTATGTGAAACATGCATAAAACCCCCCATAAAGTTTTTATTTCATTAATTTCATTGTACTTCCAGAAACTATGCACACTCCCCACTTATTCCGTTAGTAGTCTAACGCCGTTAAACCAAAAAGTACAAGGGAATTATGTGCAAAATTTAAATCATATATTTATTCTTTGTGGTGACATCATGCTCTCTGCCTCTCCCGATACATAATGAATGCATACTTACCCACAAGGTCTAACTGAAAATATCTTAACCCATTAAACGAAATTCCTTTCATCAATTAGTTTCCTACATTACTGAAGAAACACCACCTCGAGGAAATGCAAAATATTATGGGAATTGGATTGACATAACATTTACTCACTAATAAAATCAATAAAGATTTGGTATTGAAAATTAAATAAATGGATTTAAGAAAGAAGTGTCACAAAGTTTGGCAGACAAGGAAATTGAAAGTTCTCAATTATATATATTCAATATTATTTTGAAAAGGAATTAAATCAATGATAGTGTATAATTTTGACTTATTATGATAATGAAACTGGCTAACAAATGAACAATAAGCAATTAAACTCGAACCAAATCTCAATTAACTTTGTTTCCACTCCAATATACATACAAGCTATTTCGTATGCTGAAAATCTCAACTTGGTAGAATGTGATTGCTTTTTGGCAAAAAATGTTCCATTTTTATCATCAAAAAACGTTTACACAATATGAATTTTCCTCAAATACTGTGATAAAATTCACATGGACAAAATCTAAATGTTCATAATCATAAGTTCTGCCATTCTGAGGTTGCATTATACACTTAATTGCAACTATTCTTTCTTCCTCCAGACAACATCAAAAGATTTCAGATAAGCAATGTAGAACATTTCAAGAGATTTCTTCAGCAAATATAATTTCGTATATACATTGCACTGCAGAGGAAATGGAAAAAAGTCAACAAAACATTTCACACCAGACTTTTGAATATTGCACTACCTAGAATTAATTCCCATATATAAACTGTAATGTAAGAGTACAATAGATCTCCATCAGGAGTGTTGAAACTTACCTTCCTCTCGCGGAATATTGGGTTGATCAATCAGAAGTTGCTGAAAAGCACTTAAATCACCAATTGCCCTGAAAAAAGAAGTTAGTCGACAATGCAATGAATAAGTTAAGTGTACTGAAGAAATACGAGAAATAATGACTTGACTTTAGTGATAAATAAATGTGTTACACGAGACCTCCAACATTGAATCTTACACATAATAATCGAAAATATGTTTCATAAAGCTGAAAACAAAAGGCTAGCTAAAATTGACATAATAGTATCCAATTAATCAAAAAAAAAAAAAATAAGACGAACAATTTTTCTCAAGATTATGAGAAAAAAATTACGTAAGATTTAATTCCCAACTAAAATAACATAGATTGAGTTCGCTAGTACTTAAAAGCATACTTAGGTTTCAAGGCAAGATCTTCAAGTGCCGACACCACAGATAATTTTAGACAGTACCTGCATGAGGTTCAGAAATGAGTTATCCTAAACAATAGATAGGTTGATTTATTTCATTTAGAAGGACCGTGAAAAGAAAAAAAAAAAGAAGCTAAAATTCATCTTAAACAATAAACATTTGTTTTTTTTTTTTTTTTGACAGAGTAATATTGTATAAGAAGAAAACAGGCATACTCTGATTTGTGCATCTCTTCAAGAATCCTAAGTCCACTTAAACAATCTTCAAGAGTTGGTTTTAATCCAATCTGTTGTTTGAGCTGTTTGGCTGATAGCTGTTTGGCAGAACCACCTCCGACTAGCTGTCTGCTATCACGAACCATCTTCTCAATCATTGAGACAACTCCACGGAATTCTTCCCTGGATTTCAATTACCAGGAAAACAAAAAAAGAAGTAAAATACAATCCTCGAACTTTTTTGTTTTGCAAAATCCATTAAATAAAACTAGCACAAATGAGCAGCAAAAAAATCAAAGAGGGTGAAATGAAGAAATTTAAGACATGTGAAAACCTTGCTATAGAGCAGCATGGAAATCAGAAAACGAATAATCTCATGTTAACACTTTATGAAACAAGAGCAAACCACTTCAATTGTTATTTATGCAAGTGTAAAAGGCAATGAACTTCAACATATAGTTTTATAATTCCAAAGTCCACAACTTATGACTTATTAGCCATTGATTCTTCCAGATGTATTCAAAATAGAAAAATCAAGAAATAAAAATTACAAAAGCATGCCTTGTCTACCAACCTAGCTAACTGACTGCACAATAATTTCCAATTCAATTTCATATTTAACTATGTTGTTTCATGTATTTCATCAAAGCAAGCAAAACAACAATTTAAGTTTTCAAGAGAAATACTATTAAAAAAATAAAAAGTGAAAAGTAAACACTACATACATAGTCTTGTTGATGGAGAACAAGATGGTTTGGAGGGAATCCATTTGCTTTCTCAAAACTGCATCGTCTATGCCCTCAATACTTTTCAAAACACCATAGTTTCTGGTATCTAGAATAAGCTAAACATAATAAAACCATCAAAAACAGCTCAATAGTAGTATAAAGGTCACATTTTGACCGAAAAAAAAAAAATTGTATATATATAGGGAGAAAAAGGGAAACCTGCAACCTCTGAATGATTGAAGAGGCATTAGAGAATTGGGAAATAAGACGAGACTGAAGCTCTTCCCATCGGCCCATTTCATCCTTTATTCTTCTGAATCTCTGCTGATATTTTTTCACTATTGACTCCATCACAAAGCAGAGAAGAAACAACACCTCCAAAAGTAGGCAATAATTTGTCGAGAAGTCCTATAAACAAAGAATTGGAGCTGTTAAAAAATGGGCTGGATGAATCTATAATTAAAACTATGAAACCCAAACTCTTTAGTTCCTACTCGAATGATAACAATATATTACCCCAGCCGTTCTAAATTTTTAACTCTATTTCATTTTTAATGTCCCAACTCCCAACACAAAGCACAATTACCTCAATTGATTTTCTTTTCTTTTTCCCCCCAAAAATAAATCTATTACTAAAAGAAATGATGCATCTCTAGCATGATTTGGATGGAAGTGGAGTGAATACCATAATATTCCACCACTTTTTTCAAGAGTGAATTTGTAGAAACGTCTAAAATTTGCAAGGCACAATCCAAACTAAAACTATAGGAAGTTGGAAATTTAAATATCTAAAGTCTGATAATTCAGAGCGCTCCAGAATGCAGTCTGTGTGTGCACTTAACTTCAAAAGTCCAAACTATAATCCAAAATCCAAATTTCTCTACTTACATTTATATATTTGAGGCCGAGGCCGAGGAAACGACCTTGGATTTACACTACTATTACGAAAAGCAGAGCAGCAACGCTGCATATATAAAAGTGACAGTTAAATATAACCAGCGCCTCTTTAATTGTACTTTGTGAAGAAAGTTAAACTCTTTTAATTGAAAATCCAATATCAATTGAAGGACTAATCTAAACAAGCGCTAAATCAAAAACAAAGTAGAAAATTTTACCTGGTGCTAGACGAGAACTAAGGAGTTACAACCAAAAAATTGGGTATGTGTGCAAATGGTAAAACCGAACCGTACCGAATTTCGGTATCCTGGTAGTTCAGTAAATTACCGATCGGTACGATTCGGTACAAAAATCCGACAAAATTTTGGCCTTTAAATTTTCAGAAAATTTGGGGTTTTTTACCATTTCGAAAAAATCCCTTCTTCATTAATAAATTGTACGACCTTAAGTCTAGACTCTTATAATTTGGATGGAGGCAGTAATCTTTAGCTACTAATAGCGAAGAATTAAGGTAACTCTCAAATCTACATAAGAAAATAATGAAAACAACAATTAGAAAAGAAAATTGGGGTTTGGAACTATACCTTTGTTGTTGACTTGTTGCACCAATCTGGGCCGAGAGAGATGGCGGAGGTTGCGGAGGTGCGGTGGGGGTGGTGCAGCGGCGCAGTTCTTGTGGCTAGGATTTGATTTTGAATTGAGGGAGAATGGTTTTGTTTCTAATCAAGGTAAGTGAAGAAGTGAAGAGACTGAAAGACGCTCTTCTCTTGGTCTAAAGTTTAGGATTAAAATAATTAAAAAAAAAAAACTCCGGTTCGGTTCAGTAAACCGACCGGTAATACCGAAAATTGAAGGTTACCAATTTTCGGTAATAGGGCACTTACTATATACCGAATCGAAATTTTAATTTTGATTCGGTATACGGCACGTACTGAAACTTTGATTTCGGTACAATCCGATCAGCTTACCGAATTGTGCATAATCCTAGGTATGAGCACAATGAAAAGCATGATGGATGGAAATCACATATAACATAACCCTAGATCGATTAGTCGATTAAAAGAGAATTGCTCATCGCAGGGGTTTGAGAAAATCTACCAAAGTCCATTGATACGAAACTTGAATGAATTGATGAATTGAACTTGAATAAATTGTTGAATTGAATTACCCAAGACTTGAATTTATAGGCCTGGTTACCAAAACTTTTCTTCTATTATTTTCTCCGCAGTTACTAACTGTGTAATTGTTAAACTACCTATAAAAGTTTAGTAATTACACTTTAAGTACTCTACACATAAAATACTTTGTTTACCCCACATTTGTATAAAATGATATTTGTTATGCCCATGTAATAATTAGCTTAATTTGATCACTTTAATAGGACATACAAAATCGAAATAGCCCTTCACAATCGACTAAACTTATTAAAAGTCCACCTAATAGAATTATTATTGAAAAACAATAAAAAATCCAACAAAGCTTGAAAAGACGAAATGATTTATAAAGCGAACTGAAGTTGTAAAACTAGGTTTACACCAAAACTCTATAGGTGGCTCATCAGGCCGGTTGTGGATTACTTTATGGCCATCAAATTCGTGACCCAACCCAAAACACTCGGATTGCAGTCAGTTCGGTCTCTTCATACGGGTTATACTACTATCAGTTTATGCCACGAGTCCTTGATTGCCCGATCGGGTGGTATATTTTTCGGAACCCGACCCGTTTGAGATAGTTATAGAGTAACCGGTCACTTAAAAACCGAGATTTTGAGAAGCCCTTAGTACGTTTATTGATATAAAAACTAGCACTTTATTGATCTCTTCATTCTTCAATTCCATAAATTCAAGAATACTTTTTCGTTTCTTTAGCAAATAAAGACCCTAAATTAAATTAATAAACAAACAAAGATGCGGAGCTCTGAAAATGGAATTGAATCAACTAAAGAGATTTCGCAGAGTGAAGAGAACGTAATAAATTTCTTAGACTCCATGGACACTTATCTAATCCTTGTGGATTCCTTATCTTCAGCTCTTCGCCAGGTAAAAAAGAAAAAGACATTATTTTGTTGATCCTAATTTGAATTTATGCAATTAGTTCAAAAAAAATTGAATTTATGCTATGCAACACTAATTTTCAGTATCTACTTGCTAAAATATTGAATTTATTTTATTGTTTGATTGCTTGGATTATGACGTGAAAACACCCTTTTCAATGGGATGCATAAAAGATCGAATCTTGGTGGTTGTGGTTTCTAATAAGTCAAAATTATTTGGGCTTGATTGAAGGAAAAGTTAGATACATTTTCCACCATATTTCTGGAATTGCATCTTGCTTTTAAGTTCTATTTTTTGCCTAAAAGAATGGATGTTGAGCTATTGTTCTTATTGCTTTTATATTTATTGTTTATATTGTTTACTTTCAGCTCATGGATTTATGCGTTATATATTTTCTATCTAGATGTTTTTTGTGTCTTGTGCTGTGTACTTGCATTCAAGTTATGGTGAAGTGGAATTTTTAATTTTACAGGGATGGTTTGAGTTGGCCAGTGCTCGGCAGTCAATGGGTGCTTCTCGTGTCAACAGCGCCTTATTTGACCTCAAATCTCACCATGCTTCAACAACATTGCAAGTAGACGAGCACGAAGGTATCTTAATAGCTTACCATTAAAAAAGTTAATCTCCATGGATTAGTATTTAATCTACCCTGGTTTAGTTAGAGATTTTGAATTTATCTTTCCTGGTGATCAAGATATAGAGTTGCCTCACTTTACGTTGTGCAAATGGGCGTCTTCCGATAACCCTGAAAAGTACTCCGAGGAAGCCAAATTTGAGGAGGATGAATTGTTGAGGAACAAGTCTGATAGTCCACGATCTCAGCATCGTGAGGCTACATCTCATTGCTCTGGTATGCTTTTTTGTTGTCTGAATTTATATCTATTGTTGCTTATGAAGATTGAGGTTAGAAGTTTGATTCTCGAAAAGTTACTATATGTGCCTTAGTCGGTCGACCTACTCTGCTACATATATCTTTAAGTATGGAAAAAATAAGAAACTATGATATTTATTACTAAGATAAAAAGACCAAAAATACACTCGAGCTACTTAACTTGCCTAGACGATGTCATGGTTCCGTGTAATGACTTAGAATCTGTGAACAGCTTTAGATTCTACCCCATCAGATAACACTTGCTTGGCCAACAAAAAAAAAGAGAAAAAATCGTTCCAAGTCAGAATTGGATGAGACCTTACTGTCAGTGTCGGTTTGCCTCTTTTGATTTTCACCATTATTAACACCTTCATTGTTAATCTTTTTGTGTTTTGCTTGAGAAGAATATCAGGAAAGAAGTGCAGAAATCGGTGGATCTCCAGTTAAAGTTGATAATCATGTAAGCTAGCAACTATCTATTCTTAATAAACTAAGTACGTCTTCTCATATAAAATAAAATTCAGTAAATTTGACCTATATATAACATTACTGATTGTGCAATAACAAACACCTTCTCGTAAATCTGTGCTTGTTACCTATTAGCCACTATTTGGACCAAAGATCAACTCTTGAAACAATTTTGGCATGCAGGCTGAAAAAGAAAGATTTAAATCGCTGTCTATGTTTGGAGCATTGGTCTCTCCTAAGCTTCGTGCAACCCAATCATCATTCGAGAAAGGTACTCACGAGATTCCTTCCTTTCTATCTAGTTGTTTTAAGATTAATATACTGTGTGACTATATGTACGATTACATGCAATTTGACAGCTTTGGAAATGGTGGTAGAGATATCAAATGTACGATCATCTTTGTTGCGTTCTTATGATCAAGTATACAAGGAGCTGAATAACACCAAATAATTATTGCGATATACGCATTCTTGATTCGGGCATTTGTAATCCACCCCAATAATTTTAGTGTCCCGTAAAAAGATGTCATTTGATTCATAACAACTTATTAGTCTTGGTTGAGTAGAAACTAAAGAAACACTTTGCGCTTTCCTTTTCATATTCGTCAGAGTTGTATTAGAGATTGGTTTCTACCGGTGGAATGTTTGATTTGATCACAAAGATATGTACATCCTGAAATTTGTTGAGAGGGGCTGTGATTGCTGCTGTCAAATAAGGGAACTAATTTTTAGAGTTTATCTCCTTCGTGAAGTTGAGCTCGGATAATTTGTTATGTCCATACTTATTTGTTTATCAGTTTGAGTCCTTGTCGAGCTCCAAGAACGAGTTAAAACCGATAAATGAAATAGATCATTGGTAGGATCAAATTCACATTTATATGTTTCATCTTCACCTTTAGTAAATTAGCCACCAAAAATTTAAATAATATTGTTGGAAGTTATTTTTTTCACTTGGTTATGTATATATCTCAGTATGTCGCTCTCCAACAAGCAAAAATTGAATTGTTGGAGTAGGTCTAAGTTGTCTGGTTGGTTCAAAGACTATCGAAGTTATATAACATGCATTATAATAGATATACAATAAGTCCCAAATTTTGATATTCATAAACTTTTTGTTATATTTAATTTTGCCAATCAATTTTATATTTTTATAATTGATATAACAAATATTGATGATTCCATGTTATATTTTTACTACCACTCATGTGTGGATTGAGCATACTCAGCCAAAAATCTTGATTTTTTTCTTTCTAAAATTGAGAATTTGGCAACCTGTATTTTAGAGATTTAAAATACCACATGAGTTATTTTAGATATATTACATAGAATTATCAATATTGGTATGTCAAGTAGCTAGGGTTATAAAATTTCCAAGAAAAGATTGAGTTACACTTTAACTTCCTAAATAAATCAAGTTTACTAGAAGATTTGGTCAAAATTGCATATTTCGGTCAACGGACCATTATGCTATAATATAAGTACATATGAATTGGATAGGCCTCTGCAAAAGTAATTTGTTACGTACGAAATAAATCAATTTTTGCTTTTGAAGTTCCCAAATTTTTTTTTTTTTGAGATGGTGAATACATTATTACATCAAACACTATGTCGAATCGAAATTATTATAATAATATCAAAGTAAACTAATTACCAGTATTAAATTAGAGAAATGCTAGTATAAAACTAGAGAAAATACTCACATTCGTGGAAGTTGAACGGGCCAAACACCACAAAATCACAATTGATTAAAGTGATTTTGATTTTGGGGTTCATAACACCTTCCAAATCACAATAGAGATCCAAAAGTTTACATTTGGTCTACTGTGATTGTTCGTGGCATTAAATGCCTCTAAAATTACAATCACTTTTTAAAATGTCAAAACACGAAAGGTTGGTATTTTACAAATGATACTAAATGAATTAATGACAATTTACTCCCCGTGATATTCATTATATTTAATTTATCTCTGTGATTTGAAAAATAGCATTTTATCCCCATGTAATCTTATAAAAGTTTCACACCGTCTCCGTGGCATTTTTATATGTGGCACTTTATCCCATGTGTTATGATAATGTTGCATTTTACCCCCTCCCCCCGTGTTATGATAAATGTGACAATTCACTTACCCATATGTTACAAAACATTTTTCATGTCCCAATCTCAATTTCGACAAGTGAGTTACACTATCCAGTTGAATGAGGTAAATTGTTCTTTAAATTTTTTACAGGGGGTAAAATGCTCTTTTTTAAATCACAGGGAGTAAATTAAATATTATGTACTTCACAATGAGATAAATTGGCATTAATCTGATACTAAATCAAGTTTTGGGATTTTATAAATTAATTAATATTGACTCAAAATTTATCCAACTTTTATATGATTAATTACTTTTCAACTGACGGGTTACTCGTCTCAGCAAATGAAAACGGGTTCTAGCGCCTCGGAGTTTCTGACAACGACACTGACATTTGAATCTTTGTTGTGACTTCCAAAGATAGTCGAGCTCGAATTGAGTTTCAGAAAAGTATTGTTGAATCTTGATTTGATATGTATAGTAAACAAAAGTTTTTCTTTTTGATGTATTAAAGTGTGTATTTACAACTCGAACCGAATAGTGTCTGCATAGGTCCTCCCAATGTGATGTCTCCAGTATGATTCAAACTTGAATTTCGCATCTGAAGGTCACAAATCACTATCACTTGACTCAACCACTTCTGATGTAAATAGAACTTATATAATTTCTATTTAATTAAACTCGAGTTGATTTTTTAATAGATTAATTTTGATTTTTTAGCCATTAGCGCCTTTACACCAATTAATTAACGAGGAAAAAATATTTTTGATACCAAACTTTAGTCCAAAAAACACATTTGGTACCAAGCTTTTTGAAAAAACACATTTAATACCATGATTCACACAATCTTGACACATTTAGTTTTGCCATAAATTTTCAGACGAAATTCAGTACGTGCTGCTCATGTGCCCGTTAAATTGACAATGTGATGGAGAACATGCACGGGTTTTAAAGACCCACAATTGACGTCACGTGCTGAATTCCGTCCGAAAATTGACGGCAAAAGTAAATGTGTCAAGATGGTGTGAATCATGGTATGAAATGTATTTTTTCGAAAAATTTGATATCAAATATGTTTTGTGAACTAAAGTTTGGTATGCAAAGTGATTTTTTCTTATTAATTAACTAGTCAGAAATCACATTTGAAAGATAAATAGAACATATTCCAACAAGGCAAATAAGCAACACGGCTATTTTATGTCACACTCTCGTCAAATTTCAAATTGACCTCAATAACAAAATTCTTTCTCTATTTTTTTTTTTTCATAAGTTGTTTCGATTTGTTATATTTTCTTGCTTTGACCTCGTCATCTGAACAATGAACATACATTTTTTGCTCATTATAATAGAAAATGGATACATTTTTTTTTTTATCAAACAGACAATGGATAATCTATATATATAGAATTTGTTCAGGATTTTGATTGGCATGTCATCATATAGTATTAATTAACTATTTAACTAATTCAAGTTTAATCATTGTAGTATTTAAAATAAAATATTGAAACACAATTTGTGAAATACTATTGAAATATCTTATTATGAGAGTTGTTTATATTTTTGTAGTCCAATAAAAATGTTATGATGATCAATATATCTATAAAATAAGAAAAGTAGAATCCCCAAAGTGGCGACCCAAGTTCGATTCCTTGTTGGGAGAGGTTCATATATTATACGTTCAACGCGCCTTGAAAGGGATTAAAACCTTGATAAACAAAAAAAAAATCATACTTTTATTCAGACAAATAAAAAAAAAATGAGTTTAAAGTGTACAACCAACACTCTTTTTTCCACTAAACTCTCTCGATTCATTGACTTATTGTGTATACATAACCCTTTCGACCGTTAGAAAATTTGGTAGGAAATAAGTAACGGACCGCAGTAATGGATTCAAGGCGTGTTGCAATGCCACTTTCCTTAAAACTTATTTCGCCCACCACACGGTATACAATAGGGATTTGTGATACAATGAAACCCAATGTTTAATTCTGTTTTGTACTCACAGAATTAAACCAGAGGGCACACATGGATTGACAAAATTATCTAACTTATAAAATATTTTTCTGCAGTAAAATATAGTATATGTAATATGGAGAAGGGGAGAAAAAGTTATATAATCTCATAATTGTTCTTGTTTATTATAGATATATTTGTGTCTATTCCAGACAGACACAATTATTTGAATTTGAACACAACTTTTAAAATTAATTGTCATAGTTTTAATAGTCAAAACTCTCCAATTTTTAAATTCAAATTCGAAATTAAACAACGGTAGTTATTTGGTAGTTATTTTGGAAATAACTCCAACATCGACAATTTTGCATGCATCAATGACCTAAACCTTCAATCTAAACATGTTAAGAAGGTTTCCTTCTAAAAAAATATGTTATGACGGTTTAATTCTTAAATTATTTTCAATGAAGTGACTAATTAGTTCGATTCAAGAGGATTTTAAAAAACTTCTAAACATTTACTTATACATTCTTGTGGAGAATACTTATTCATTCTATTGGAGAATAATGTAACTCGTAAATATATCTTACATATATATAGAAGTATTCTCATAAATATCTAGGAAAACTGTCTAGAACAATTTTTACAATTATAGATGGATGATCAATATCTATCATAGGCTCGAGTAGATCCCCATCGTCTATTTGAGGAGGTTGTTATTATAAATAGCTTATAGGAATCATTTCTAAACTAACTAAGTTGGAGATTAACTAACACTAACATTTTAATTCTATCAAACTCTTTTATGAAGACAATAATGAATTTGGTCATGTGTTGAGACACTTGTTCTCACGTTTTCGTTCATGAAAGAAACCCTTAAGGTTTAAAAAGTCTGGTGGATTTTTACTTTAGAGCATATTATTGTTATAAGAAATGATTGCTGCTTCCGTTCTTTAGAAAACAGTTGATCTTCATATTTGGTGTGAGAAAGCATAATCCTTTTTTGGTACGAGCTTTTCATTTTGAGTATATCACTTATTCGAAACCCATACATAAAATGATTCCAATTATCTTTATCTGAAGAATATGTGCAGTTTACCAAGATGCTTCAACAGTCGGACTAAACTATGAATAATTTTTATTGTATACTAACTTCCATTTCTATTAGCATTCTCATTCTGACAATACATTACAAATTTTTTCCTTTTGGTGTATCAAACTGTTAGAAAGTTTTGGATTTTGTAACTTTTAGGAACTTTTTGAGATGTTGGAAAGTCCTGTTTTGATTGATATCCATGTAATTAGCTTGTCTCTTAACAAAATATGGCCCCAATAAATGGTGGAGTTGTCTAGTGCCTTAGACTAGGTGTAGCTCATGCTAACAATTTAAATTTGGTGGTTGCTGTGAATTTCTTTGCCTTCCTAATAATATTATGTTGCTATGCCACCCTTTGATCCAAGAATTAAAAGTTATATGGTTCCTTGACGTTTTGGGTCTTGTCGAGTTAACAACTGAGGTGGCCAGAAATGGTTATGTATGGGTTGTAACTAGCTAGATTGATTTAGAATCCCAAGGTGAATGGACTTATATCTTTTTTCAATGGATTTTTAACCTTCTTGCATTTGAATTCTGTTTGTATAAATATTTTTTTTGAAAATAAAATTTTGTTTGTAAATTGAGATATGGGATCCTGTTCCTTTCCCTTAAGTACTAATCAATCTTTGCAGGTGTTGATTTTGTACTCGATTATGGAGCCAACAGGCTTTCAGAAAACTTTTGGTGCTGCTCTATATGGGCTAAAGTGTTTATTACGGACTTGCATGGGATGAAGAAAAATTCTATAAATCTTGCACAACTTGTTGTAAAGCATCTTCAAGTCAAAGGTACAAATTTTTTAAGTTAATTATGTTTCATATATTAACTTGCACCTTCAATAAAACTTTAACAAACTTGGCGAAATGGTTTTTACTCTTTATCATTTTTTTTCCAAGGACATCGTCTGCTTTTGCATAAATTGCAAGTGTAACTGTCATTTTTAATTTATTTTTATGTTTATATTTCATCATTGAGTTTTGCTGCGTAAATTTCCAGTATAACTGTCATTTTTAATTTATTTGCATGTTTATCTTTCATCATTGAGTTTTGTTGTTTAAAGATATCGCATTAATTATTCTATATTTGTTGGATTAACTCATTTAAAGTAAAAAAAGAAAAAAGTGCCTTATAAGTGTGTCCTTTTTTTGGATGATTTATATCTTGAGTAGAATACTTAAAGTCGAAGTTATTCTTGCTACCAAGAAAATCTTACATTAATTTTTTTTGTTGCAATGACAGTTGTCGACATACGGTGCAAAAGTTTGGAGGTCAGGGCTTCTATCATCGATGAATTACGACGCAATATATGGCATGCAGTTAAGAATATTAAATTTGTGGTTTATGCTTACTACTCTTTGATGGAAGCACAAAGAGCGCATGAGTTTATGACGAAAAACAACATCATGGACAACATTATTTTATTTAACACGGAGAAGAACAAGGATGAAGAGTCTACTAGTAATAGGAAAAAGGGTGGGAAAGCCAGATAGAAAAAGTGTTGTATGACCTTTGAATTATGGTACACAAGTCTAGTAAAACAAGTATGTTTATGGCTTTCTTTTATTGCTTTCAGTCTTTCTTTTTTAAAACTAATGAAAAGAAATGGTCAACTCATCCATTTTAAGTATTCAAAGCAATGGGGAATGGAGATTGGATCAGGTGCATACGCTCATTCCGGGTGACATCAGGGCTAGTATCTTGTCGGTGTCCATCTCATTTGAAAGATACCGACAAGGCTCTCGAGGTTGACACAAGGCGTAGAATGGCCAGTTCTCTTGTTACAAGGCCTTGGAGATGTTCTATTATCAAGGCAGAGAGCTTCTTGGCTCTTAAAAAGGTCTTGATTTGGGAGCATTTGGTAGTAGTGGAGATCGACTCTAAAGTTGTGTATAATAACCTTTGTGTCCACTTTCCTCAAAAGGTTATACACAACTTTAATAAATATGGGATAAATTATGTCTTCAACTTTTTGCACTAAACAAAATTAAGTCAATCTGTCCAAAATTAATTGAACTAGATTATCCATTTCACGTTATATTTTATGTTTTTTCATATTCTCCGTCATATGATATTTAATAATCCTATCAAAATATTTACGTAAATAGATCATATTAATTAGGAGAAATTGCAAGATACCCTTTTGCGTTATACAAAACAAGAACGAAATTACTAATACGTACAAAATAGGGTGGGGGTATCATGCCAAATACTTAACAGTAAAGGGAAATTCTATGCAATAAATATTTAATATAGGGGGCTTAATTTGTGCCGAATATTTTAATGTACAAAAGAATTATATACAATAAATATTTAACATGATAATTTTATAAAAAATTTGTATAACACATGTGAACATCTTGCATCTATCCTATTAATTAGATGTAAAAGTTTAGTCAAGTTTAAGTCTGATTAAGTATACCAAGAGAGTGGAAATTGGAAAGAGGGAAGACGTCATTTCAAAGTTCATGGTCGATTTCGATTTATTCAATAATATTAGACGTGTGTTTCAATAGGTCATACGGTCCAATATTATTTCACCAAAATGTCAACTCTTCACATTAGAATCCCATTAAAATTTAGGAATTTAATTGAGCAGACATGCAATTGAGGTGATTAGAAAAAATATATACGTCAAGGTACATATTATTTTCGTTTATCATATAAACATGATTAACACTATTCATTTTAAATCTAACCCATAGGCGAATTTATAGTTCTTAATTTCTAAATATATTCTTTTATTAGATTTCATCACATGGATTGAGTCAAGTCCACGTTAAATTGCAAGAATCTAACTCACCTCAAAAGCTAGCTTGTGATCAGTTGAGGATTGTTCAAAACCTTATAAAATTAATCAACTTACTTTTGTTAGACAATTTATTCTCAATATTTTTATGTTTATACTTTTATATATTACTTTTCGCATTTCAAATTTTCAACATCTTTAAGATGAGATGTAAATACTTCGAAATATCATGTAGTTGTTGCATATGGATAACGTTATAGCAGTACACATAAGCTAACAAAAAAACTTTGAAACTGTTAAAAGAAATTTTAATTAGAAACATAAGTGAAAATTTCATTAGATGTTGTGCTCTTCCTCAGATATTCGAAGGTCATGTGCTTCAAAGTCTGCAAAACAAAGATTATAAACTGGAGTTGTGGCCGATGAAACCTCCTCCAATGCTTAAGTCAGCCAAAGTTGCAGAATAACTTAAACAAAGAATTTGCAGAGGAGAAAAGTAGGTTACGAATAGTGTATCATAATTCGAGAGATTAGATCTAAAATGTTCATACTAGAGGGTTATTTATGCCTGTAGAAAGAGATATTTTCTTGTCAGGAATGTTCATGATTGAGGGATTTGTTTTGCATACATGACAACTCTTTACAAGTAAGAGTTCACGTTCCTAAAAACTGGGGATTAGAGGATCTCGGAAGATTGCTTGTTTAGGGAGCTCCTAGTTTTAGCGGGCTGGGGATCGCTGATGATCTCCCAGATCTTGCATATCCGATGCCGTACCCTATTATGCGTGTGTTATATATGTAACGAGGCAACCCAATACCGTCTCATGATTTATCATTTTTGGGGTCTTGATCCTTAAAATTGGGTCCGGATGGGATTCGGGTTTAGTAATTGGTCCATGCTATATCATTATAATATGACTTCACTGAAATTAATGATGTAGAGTATTTATAACTAGAATATCTAGAAATTTATCGTAAACTTTGGCTTTTACGAGGAGCCGAAATTATTGATCAATAATGGGACAAAATTTCAAGCATGCCTTTACTATTGCAGGACTTACGTGGCATTCCAAAATTCACCTCACAGACACATGGCGTTCTTTACAATTCAACTAGCTATGTAATGGTCAATTTTAGTTTCCTAAAATAGACTTTGAATAGAGAATTAATTTAAAAAAAAAAACTTAGAATAATCCTTACAACATAAAACGAGCATAATGCAAATTCCGAAGTATCGTAAGAAGTTAACATGTCTTGTTGTATTTAAATCTTATTTGTAAATTAGGTGTCTCTATTTGTTAAATTAAGTAGTATTATTTCTTTTTACTTTTGAGACAAGTATAGTATAGTAAATCTGTAAACTTAAGGAATAGGTAGAAACATTTTGTGAAAGAAAAAAAAGGAAAAGGTAGAAAAATCGGGAAAATTCTTCTCCCGATTTAGTTTGGACAAAACTCATTCAATTATTAAGTATTACATTTGCTTTGTAACTGATAATTTTCCTTTGAGTTACATCCAACCCAAAAGTGAATGTATTGTGTTTCATGAAGTTAATTACTTTGAGTTCAGCTAAATCCGATATAAATAAGAAATTCCCAAAAATCATATATACAAATATTTTGTGATAGGATTGGACCTATGTGGACTTGAGTTTGACTACACATGCATCTTCGGACAAACTTTGGCTTCAAATATTATTTATTTTTTGGAGAAAATTTTATTAATTATTTACCCCAATTGTGATGCCCAAACTTGCTATCAATTCCATAGTCCGATTAATAAATATGATGATGCAGCGTGCCTATTGATTACTGATTATGAGAATTGCGATTCGAAAACTAAAATGAAATATCATGAGACTGAAAAGATTGAGCTAACTCAAAATTACCCTTATGGTTTTATTGTTCGCTTTTCCTCTATATAATGAATAGTATATGTTATTTATGTAAATTTTATATAATGTTATGAATTTTAATACTTAATGTTTACAAAATTAAACAAAAGATCTGGTACTACTAATCAGTCAATAACTGCTTCGGTTCACACCCATTCGTACAAAGGCGCACTCTTTTCTTGTAGGGAAAAAAAGGGGAAAATGCAAGGTACTCCCCTGTGTTATGCTAAACCTGCAAGAAACTACCCTGTGAAATTTTTATTGCGCCAAACTTCCTTGTGTTTTCAAAAACCCTGCAAAAAACACCCAATTTGTAAAAAATAGGTCGTTTTGGATCGACATATTTCAAGAAATAATTTAAAAAATATATCACGTGAAGTTGTAGGGACCAACTTGAAGTATTTTAAAAATGGTTTCTTAAAATATGTCGATCCAAAACGACCTATTTTTTACAAATTGGGTGTTTTTTGCAGGGTTTTTGAAAACACAAGGAAGTTTGGCGCAATAAAAATTTCACAGGGTAGTTTCTTGCAGGTTTAACATAACACAGGGGAGTAATTTGCATTTATTCCGGAAAAAAAAGAGGAAAAAGGCGCGACTATATTATAACCATTGACGTCAAAAGTCGTCAAATTCAAAATCTTGTCTAAAAGACGTGACCGCGCAAATATTAAGACATCACGGCTAAACTATTTATATAGTCATTATCATTTTTTTCTTCATCGTACACAAATTTCTCTTCTTTTTTTTTTTTTTGATAATTGATTATTCAAACAAGTCAACACAAAATGGGAAGAAGTTGGATGATCGTGATCGCGTTTTTTGCGCTCGTGACAGCAACAGCAACGGCAACGACAACGGTGGAGAGAAATCGGAACGTGATTTGCATGACGGAGTGCTACTTCGACTGCATGCAAATAAAGATCTTTACGGAGAGAGATTGTAAAAGAGAATGTGTATTGACTTGTGCCGAATCACATTTGATCACAAAAGCATCACAAGAAGATGACACCAAGTATTTTCCCGTGTGGGTGTAAAATTAATTTATTTTTATTTGTTTTGATTTGAAGACTTGAAATCGTGTTTTCGTTTTAGAGTTTTTGTTGTCACATAATTATTAATACATAAGTTGAATTATCGAGGCCTTATGTGTTTATATTGTTATCCTTTTTTTTTTTGTTAAAATATTAGATGGAAAAAACACAATTATACATGTGCATTGACTATCAAGTATCAAACACAATTACATAACTTGTCATATTTTAGAATACACGTTCAAATTAAACAAGATCCCTATTTGAATGATTCAAGGCAAGAAATTATAGAACTTGGGGAAAATTTAATCTCAAATATGATCATACACATCAAACATGATATGATTACTTATTAGAAATATACATATTTTAACTTATTTAGAAAATCAAAGGTGACATATGCCCAGATTAACTATTTGTCATAGTATAATTGGACTAAGAAATGGGTAAGGTGTTTGAATTTCATTGGGCCTTATAACATCTCACAAAATGGTCTTCTTTTATGTTTAGTCCCCAAATTAATAACCGATTTGTGGTTAAAGTTAATGTTCCCCCAGAATAAAATTCAGTACCGGTGATGGGCTTTATCAATTTTTCACAACTAACCAATTAATATCGTAAAATGAGATTATAAAAGAATGGAAAAACTATAAAAATGGTCTTGTAATTTATGATGAGCCCTTGACCCTGCTTTAGCTTCAGTCGAATTTTCAATATTCATATTTACTTCTCGTCAAATAGATATATATTAATACCCCACTATGTAGTCTATGTTCATGCGGAACCAACTAGCTCTGAATTTATGTGGCATTTCACCCCGGTGGCTCGCACCCTAGGTGGTGCGGCTGAGCCAGAGTGGGTTCAGCAGTTGGTAGAGCTCTGCTCTTGCAATTGGAATGGGTTCTATAGGAACTTGACGCTTCTATTTGGTCAAATACCTAGCGACGATTTTGATCATATTACTGACAAGTAGCAACCTCCCGCCCGTGAACCTAGTGCCTCAACTATGCGCCCTTTATAGTCGTTTAACTCAGCTATTCTCCTCTTTCTTGTGCTTCTAGTATTGGACCCACATATGTGGCAAAATACGGGAATGATTTATGACATAGTAGTTGGTAGGTGTGTTATCTATTAAATTTCATTTATTCGTGATCGGCAAAGCTCCATTCGTATTTTGTTTTCAGTCCGGAGTTGCAATCCTTCTATTTCTTTTTTTTGGGGAATAAAGGGCGGATCCTTGAAACAAAAACCTCGTTCGTGAAGTAAATCATCACACCTACTATCCAACCAATTGATAGAGAAAAATAGATTCCTTTTCGTGAGCTATTGATCCTTCCCAAACAACTCTCTATTTTGAATTACCAAAAGCTAATTTGAGAAAAACTGGATAAACCTCAATTGAAAACTGAAGAGTAAAGTATTTCTCACTATTCCGAACAGTGGAGCGTTCTATCAAGATCTTCTCGTCTCCCTTCATATATATTTGAAAGGTTAAATTAGTTGGCTGAAGTGGAAAGACCACGACATCAAACCGGTGGTGCTCCTCCTTTAGATCAACCAAAATACCTTCTCAAACCATCAAACTTCTTTCTTAATGATCATAAAAGGAATATCGTATTTTTTTCTCTTTCTTGAGGGGAAAATGCAGGATCCTCTCCTATGTTATGAAAAACCTGCATAAAATTCCCCTGTAAATTTTTATAGCGTCAAACTCCATTGTACTTTCAGAAACTCTGCACACTCTCCCCTTACTCTGTTAGTTGCCTTATGCCATTAAATTTTAGTTGATATGTTAAAATTACCCCTAGATTTAAAAAAAAAAAAATCCTATATGTTACAAGGGGATCTGTGCTAAAACCAAAAAGGGGGAGTTATGTGAGAAACTTAAAAAGTACAAAGGGATTTTATATAATAAAAAAAAAATCTATCGAAAGTTGACGGAAGGGGAATTATATGCATGTACAAAAGAATTTGGTGAAATAAAAATTGCATAAGGTAGAGTATCCTGCATTTCCCATTTTTTAATGATCATAAAAGGAATATGGTCTTAATTTCTCTCTCTTTCTTAGTTAGCTCTCATAAATATAAATATAAATATAAATATATATATATAAAAGTCTTAGCTTACGTAGAGGTAGAGCTTAATAACAGTCTTTGAGAAAACGCAAAAAAATATTGGGAATGGGATTGACATAACATTTTACTCACAAACAAAATCAATAAAGATTTAGTAATGAAATTAAATAAATAGAATAAATAATTCTTAATTATATATATTCAATAACATTTTAAAAGGATTTAAATCAAGCATTGTCCGGATATCCACGAGAAACATGGGGGGTGGGAGGGCCCAGTTATTATTACCCACTCAATAACTAATTCTAAATATATTTTTCTACTTGAGCCATGGCATCACATGCAGCTTTCGCTTCTTCAAGAATCCCAACATACACAAAGCTTCTTTCCATGACGTCTCATTCTTTCTCTGCTCAGTGCTTTTCTAAGGTTAGTTACCTTCCCATTTCTCCAATGTGTCTGATTATTTAGGCTATTTTTGGTTGCTGGGTTTTAGTGAGTAACATACTTAAGAAAATATTCTCATTGTAGCACATTTTTTTTTTTGTACATTTTCATTATGCTAAAATCCAAGTTCTAAATACAAATGAAATATGGGTTTCTTCGATGCTGGGGTGCAGACCACTGGTCTGCACCTGGTCAGCACTCCACTTTTACTCTATAATGTCATTTATGTAATTTTTTGTTTTTGTTTTGCTCTCATTCCATAAGATCTTGACACGTGTCCATTTAACTTTTCAGATTTTATTTTTTCATATTCCTTACTAACCTTGGTTAACAAAAGTAAAAGTGTACCATGGTTTAATTCTAAGCCCTTTTCAGCTATAAAAAGTTTCAAGATGAAAAAGTGGAGATAGTTATTCCATTTTAGTCCCAACCATTCATCCATCTCTTCAATAATTTTTCCAGTCCCAGTTCTTCCCCGTCGTTGCCCTTATCTTGAAGAAAACCACCATTTGCCCCATTTCATTCTCATCTTGAAGTTTTAGATCTGGTAGTGAAGTCTTATTTCTTTAAAATACACTATAGAATCATTAAATGTTGATACATTGTGTAACACCAAATCATATTTTTTTCTTATATGCAGGTATTTTCACTATTTCACGGAATGGAAGAAAACCCATTAATACCTCTTGAAACTGATCATTTACATGATTTTCCAGGTGTGTAATTGTTGTAGCTTTTTCTTCATGTCATACTTATGATTTCCAAAAGATTTACGGAAGGAGCGTGACTTTAAATTAGTATTGTAGATAGTTCATTGTATTAGGAAGGGGTCAAATATGAGTATATTTGGTAGCTATGTTAGCATTTTGTGTTCAAATCTTTTTATTATTTCAATTAATGGTATTCTGTTAATTTATTCTGTATCATTTAGTGTTCTACACATTATGTAATATCATAATCATTATGGTAACTAATTTACTACTTTGTTCATATAATGTTATATATTTGTACTTTTTGTTCCAGATTTGAACGTTGGTTATGAAATCGATGAAACAAACTGGTTCTGGGATCAAGCAATGTTTGAAGATGAACTTGTTGTGCCTAATGATAATAACGTAGTGACTTCAAATGGAGCAGGAGGGGAACAAACAATGTTTGTAGAGGAGTTTGTGCCCAATGATGATGACGTAGATAATGCAAATGAAGTAGCAAATTTTGGCTGCCACTGAGGTAGAATCTTCAAACTTAACTGTAGAAGAAATGGAAAAGAGGTTAGAAATTGGTAAAACTGTGACAAATGAACACATTGCATATGCATTATATTGTCAATATGCACGAGCTAAGTGATTTAGTGTGAGAAAAGGGAAAAATGAGAAGATTGGTGATGGATCAGGAATAAAGGCCAAAACCTTTTTATGTTCTCGTCAAGGTACCAAAGATGAAAAACGTTCTACCAATAAGATCCCTAAAAACCAACCTCTAGGTGCAATTGTGATGCAAAAATTAGAATAGCAAAAAGAAAGGATGATGTGTGGAAGGTGACTACGTTTCATAAAACACACAATCATGAAATGGTTGCCCTTGATCAAACACATTTGTTAAGATCAGCTCGTAAATTGACAGAAAATCAAGAATATTTGTTAGGTACAATGGTCAATTGTAAAATACCTCTCACTAAAGCTATTAAAGTCTTGGAGACTGTAGCACAAGGAAAAGAACATGTGGGTTTTATTCCAAGTGATGCATATGACTGCATCTATCGTGCACGAAGAAAAACAAAAATTGAAAATAAAGATACTCATGAATTAATTCAACATTTCATAAACAAGTCAAATAGTGAACCTTATTTTTATTGGAATGTTGAAGTGGATGAAGATAACAGTTTGATGAATTTTTTCTTTAGGGATTATCGATGTCTGGTTGATTACGAGTGTTTTGGTGATGTGCTTACATTTGATACCACTTACAAGACAAATAAATATGAACTAATATGTGTTCCTTTCATTGGGATAAATAATCATAACCAAAATGTCATGTTTGGTTTGGCTTTTTTGTCTAATGAAACTGAGAGTTCTTTTGAGTGGTTATTTAGGACATTTCTTGAGTCAATGAATGGAAAACAACATGAATCCATTATCACAGACCAATGCAAAGCGATGATGAACGCAATTGCAACGGTATTTCCAAAAGCGCACCATCCCTTGTGTCAATGGCATATAGATGCAAATAGTTCGAAACATTTCGGTAGTTTGAAGAGTGATAAAACATTCAAATATTTGTGGAAAAAATGCATGAAGTTTTGTGAGACTGAGGAAGAGTTTGAAGCAACATGGAAACACATGATGGATAATTACAATATTGGGAACCAAAAGTGGTTCCAAAAGATATATAAACTGCGACATAAATGGGCTTTTGCTTTTAGTAAAGACACATTTACTGCTGGTCTTTCAGCGACATCTAGAAGTGAGGGTACAAACTCTACACTGAAAAAACAAATTGGAAATATAACATCTTCATTGCATGATTGTGTAATTGGATATGAAGAAGTTCAAAATAATTGGCGTGAAAAAGAAAAAAGAAAAGACACCCACTCTAGTCAGAACACGCCTGCATCTCTTGTACCACGTAACCCATTGTTGAAGCATGCTGCTAGTGTATATACCATCAAGATCTTCAATTTATTTCAAAAAGAACAGGTTTACACCATGGGTTGTGAGTTGGAAGATCAGTTTCTATATGGTGGTCCTTCCCTAAGATTGTTCAAAGTTAAATCCCATGGTGATTCCTCAAGGATAAGAACTGTTGAGTTTGATACTGAAAAATTGGAAATCAAGTGTAGTTGTCACAAGTTTGAGAACTTTGGTATACTATGTAGTCATGTGTTAAAGGTTTTTGATGTATTAAAGATACATTCTATACCCGATATGTACATAAAGAGAAGATGGACTAAATTTATTAAAAATAGAGTATGTGGTGAACGGAATGGAGTTCCAAGTGAAAGTGGAAGTGGAAATAGTTTTGTATCGGACCTAGCATTTGTAAATTATGTAATGAGAGAATTTCACAGTCTTGTAGAACGAGGAAAAGCCTATGTGGATACAAGACAAATCGTGACAGAATGCATTCATAGTGGCAAAGAAAAAATGGATTCTTGGTTTTGAAAATTTAAGTTTAAATGATGTGTCTACATGTGCTGAATTAAAGGCAACTAAAGATAATGATCAATCAAATCCATTTTTCGCTCGGAAACCTCGTATTGCTAAGACCGTGGGAGCAACAACTACTTACATACGACATTGGGATGTTAAGAGCAAAAAAGGAAAGGAAAAGGGTGAAAGTTCACGTAAGTGTTTTAGCAAATTTTTAATGTAGTTACTGTACATTTACTAGTATTTTTTTTCTGCGTGAAAGTAACTAATATTGATTTTTATGCTTATAAATAAAATCTAGAGAGGACCGCGAAAGGCATAAAACGCAAATGGCAAAGTTCACAAACAATTGAAACTGAGTTTCCCTCCCAAGAGAAAAGTGTACATGAAGTAGCGAATACTCAACCACCCATTCAACTTGGTGCGGATCTTCATGGTCAAATTCAATGGCATTCACAACTATGAGCTTGGCTAGTGACATGCATGTAGATAGGTATATCTTTTTTGAGAAAACTTAGTATGTATACTGTTTAATTCGATTTAAGCATTTGTTTAGTAAATAAGTTTATCCCATGTGGGGATTCCTGATTTCAAAAGTTAATTCATCTTGTTATCATTTTTTAGCTCAAATTATATTAACACTTATTCAACAATTTTTGTTTTATTTTGTGGATAAGGTAACATGACTTGGAGGCCGCCTAATTTATAGAATTTGCTTCTATTGGAATTTACTAACATGTTATTTTTTTTGATTAAATATTTAATCATGGAGAGAGATGAAGAAGTCTAAGACTAGGATTTGGGAGTTCTTGCATCTCATATTTTGTCAATATCAAGTATTGACTTGCTTTTGTATGCAATATAATTGTAGTACTTGAGATGACTTTTGGCTTTCTATTAAGTATTGGCCTACTTTTGTTGTATGCAAATGTTGTACTGTTCTTTTTTGCTTACTAGTTTGCATTTGTATGGCCTTCTAAATGTACACTGCTGATTTTTCTTATATATATCAAAACAAATTTCTTGATTGCTTGTAGCTCACTGCTACATAGCAAACACTTTTGCTTGCCTTGTACATGCCCATGGACAACATTTGAACCCTGATTCATATTCAATTTTCGGGAATTAATTAAAATCATAGCATAAGTGAAAATCTTACAACTGTGACCTTTTATTCATAAATGGAAGTGTTTCATTTTGATTAAGAAATAACCTTGCGCTCAAGTCCGATGATTTATTGTTCCCACTTTTAATCTCAAAATACTAAATCATTTTCCAACCAAGTCTTAAGAATTTCTATTAAGTTACTGTTCTCATAATACAATATAGTTGCTACTTTGTCCATGTTCCATAAGTAAGATACATAATGAATCAAATAAAAACCTATGCACAAAAATATCTTAATATGTAAAAACATATAAACCAACAATATTTATCATCACAATGTATGACAAATAGAACATCACAAAATTTAGACAAGATAAACCTAAAACGTTAACTCCACAGTAGAGTATAGATTGAAATTTAGGCTTTGGATGACTTGTTCACTTGGGTATAACTAGATGATGATCACGAGGGATGATAAGCGTAATTTTCAAATCCTTACTTGCGGTTCCAACAGACTCCAAAACTTCAGCAATTTGATACTCTAAAAATGGCTGCAACGTAGAGAACAACATTAACACCCAATTTTTAAGCTTTAACTTATATAAGAAATTATAGTCTTAACTCGCTAGCATCTCAACAATCCATTTTCTTATGAAGATCTCATAGCAAAAGAGTCTAATTTTTAAATTACAAACAAAATTGTTCAATATTTTTGATATTGAACTTATATAAGAAATTCCCCAGAAATCCGTCAGTGTACTAATATTAGCAAAAGATTCAAACTTTCGAAATCAATTGCTTATACCAAATAAAAAATTTCACATTTCCAATTCGAACACACAAACCCAAATTAACAAAATTCAAACTTTTCCCACACTTTACTGCATCTTATTATATACATAGTGATAAAGTAAAGCAGCATTAATAATATCATTTATTAATAATAAAATAAAAGTGGAAATTATACACTAACCAGTGGATGCTGCTGAATCATTGGCATATGGGGTTTGTTTGTGTTGTACCTCCTGCTGTTGGAGTGGTACGTAGAGGGAATAAGAATTGCTGCCAAAGAGAGTATCATACCTAAAAGGGCTATGATTATAATGGGCCAAGAGAAAGCATCGCTTACTGTAACAAGAATTTTTTCAGCGGCGACGAATTTGTTTTTCGCTGGAGAAAATTCTGAAGACCTCAATTTTATTTTGGTTCAGAAATCGTCTACAGAGGAGAGAGAAAATGAAAGTAAAACAAATAACCAATTTAAGTTTGAAAAGTTTTAATATTCAAATTTCCAAATCATCCCGCTGAACAAGATAATTTTCTCTGTTTAAACGAACCATGGTTGGATTAGGGTAAAATTTGCATATAAAGGCTTGGACACGTGTCTGTTTCTGCTGCAGTCAGAGAAGAAAAATAAAATAACTATCAGAATAACAAACAATACACGTGTCGAGTAAAGAGGGGTGCAGACCAGTGGTCTGCACCCCAGGATCGAGGAAACCTGAAATATGCTATAATTTTTTATTGGATTATAGTAGGAATCCTCATATTTGAAGTTTGAACCTCGATTTGGTGTCATGAACAAGCCTTAGAAGTTGTTGTTTGGCTAATTTATTGTATACGATTCAATAATTTTCATCTCATAAAATGTGTAACTTTGATTAATTTGTTTTCGTCTTTGAATGTTTAAAAGCTAGATGTAGCTGAATTTTCAGGACTTAGGTCCAGTGAATGTAAAAATAACAAATCCAATAGTTTTCTTTGCTTAGTTTAAAGAGCTAAATGTAAAAATATCCAAACCTCCATTTGTTATTTTTTTATTAGTAAAAATTTCCCTGCAGTATATTTTAAATAACAAAAATCTCCATTTGAAATTTATTCATAAATTAATAGAGAGGCTATTGTCAAATTTTTAAGTTAATCTGAGGGTTGTTGTCAATTTTCAGAGTTAGCAAGATGATTATTGTCAATATTTTAGGTGAAAAATGTGTCTTCTTGCTTTTTTTGGCGGGGATAGAATTGTCATTTTCCTTGAAAAATATGTACTCAGGCTTGGGCATTTTTTGTTGTTAATAAGAATAGGACAATGGAGAGTTTTGGTTATAAAAATAACATATGAATGTTTATGCTAATTAGGTAAAACATATGGGTAATTTCGCACTTTCATTTAAGAGACGTTAATTCTATCGTATGCAGAGACTATTGGATGCTTCACACTGTGACTTGAGGAGAGCTAGAGATGCAACATTGAACATATATAGTGCCAACAAGCACCGATGCAGCCAAGGCCTTATCACTTGTGCCAACCTCAGCTCGAGGGCAAGCTCAATGGCATTGCTCGCATGTCAACGCCTTACGTATCAGTGGTTGATCTTGTTGTAAACGTTGAAAAGGTTGTCGAAGGATCATTTGTTGGTGTATTGGCCGTCCGTGATGTCCCTCTTGTGTCCGTTGATTCATGTATTTTTAAACCGTTATTGATCGATTTAAATAGTTTCTTTTACTGATTAAATCGTTATTAACCAACTTTCTTCTATTTAAATTAATTGTTCTTGATTGATTTAACCTATTTGTTTACCTATTAACCCTTTTTTCCCTTAAATTTCATTGATTTAAACAATTTTTGATCAATTTAAACTATTTGTTTACCGATTAACCGTTTTTGCACCAAATTGATCAATTTATATATATCATTAGACAAGCTAAACCTGTTTTTGAACGATTTAACTTATAAATTATTTTCATTGATTTACACCGGATTTTTTACCGATTTCAATGTATGTTTTTCATTAATTTTATCGATGTAATCCATTATTGATCGATTTAACCACTTTATCACTAATTTCAGCCATCGATTTCACCTATTTTTTTTCTAAATGTTTACATAATTTCCGACGAATTTTATTAGTGGGATAAATTGGGTTTTTCTATCATTTGTTTTTATAAGTATAATTAAGTATTAATTAATTAAAACTAGCAAATTATTCAAACTTGAAATATTTGGTTAGCATAAACTTCAATATCCTGCAATAAACTTTTTAAACTTTCCTTCCAATTATTAAAATAGTGTAAATAATTAGGGGTGACCGGGTGAGATTGCACCTGACCTAATAAATAGACCTAATAAATAATCAGAATTCAATTTTATCTTCTCACCTGAAAAACCCTAGCCCCCATTGCCCTACCGCGCCGCCTTCCCCTCCCAACTTCCCTATCGCCCCAACGTGGCGTCCACACGGCCCGCTTTCGAGCCCTATCTCACCTGAAATACCTAGCCCGCATTGTCCTACCGCGCCGCATTCCACTCCCAACTTCCCCATCGCCCCCCCCGCGACGTTTACACGGCTCGCTTCCGAGCCCTCTCTCACCTGAAAAACCTTAGCCCCCATTGTCCTACCGCGCCGCCTTCCCCTCCCAACTTCCCCATCGCCCCACCGCGACGTCCACACGGCCCTCTTCCGAGCCCTCTCTCACCTGAAATACCCTAGCCCGCATTGCCCTACCGCTCCGCCTTCCACTTCCTACTTCTCCATCGCCCCACCGTGACGTCTACACGGCCCGCTTCCGAGCCTTCTCTCACCTGAAAAACTCTAGCCCCAATTGCCCTACCGCGCCGCCTTCCCCTCCCAACTTCCCCATCGCCCCACCGCGACGTCCACACGGCCCGCTTCCGAGCCCTCTCTCACCTGAAATACCTAGCCCGCATTGCCCTACCGTGCCGTCTTCCACTTCCAACTTCCCCATCACCCCATCGCGACGTCTACACGGCCCGCTTCCGAGCCATCTCTCACCTGAAAAACCCTGGCCCCCATTGCCCTACCGCGCCGTCTTCCCCTCCCAACTTCCCCATCGCCCCACCGCGACGTCCACACGGCCCGCTTTGGAGCCCTCTCTCACCTGAAATACCTTAAGCCCGCATTGCTCTACCGCGCCGCCTTCCACTCCCAACTTCCCCATCGCCCCACCGCGACGTCTACACGGCCCGCTTCCGAGCCCTCTCTCACCTGAAAAACCTTAGACCCCATTACCCTACCGTGCCACCTTCCCCTCCCAACTTCCCCATCGCTCCACCGGGACATCTACACGGCCCATTTCCGAGCCCTCTCCACCATTTTCAGACGTAGGCCTCTTGCTCCGTCCGAATGCCAAGCTCCGTCGCCCCTATCGCACCGATAATTGATACTACAAGCTTTTCGAAGCCAGAGGGTTGAACTTTTACTAGGTATGTGGCAGAATCTTATGAAGTACTTTGATTTCTGTGATCTAAGAATTTATTTTGTATATGGAAGTGAAAAAATGGTTTCTTATAATTGCATCTACACATTCAGGTATATTTTTTAAGAATGACAAGCAAAAGTAGGTGTGAAGTAACTTTGTTTTTATTCATTTCAAGATATTTCACTTTTCCTTGTGATCATTAATTAGTTGATATTAAAAAGTCAAATTTTGGTGTAATTGTTTTATTATGCTTGGAATCCAAATAGATCATTTTTTCTTGGTTCAAGAATAAGAAGTTGCGGACAAAGGTTATGATTAGAAGTTGTCTTGTGCTGTATCAGATTCAAACATTGTTTAACACTTTAAATTGATACGAGTAGTGTTGGGATTTGAGTGGAAAGATGTTGAATTAACAGGGGAAATAATACCGCCAGCATATGAAACTAAAATGTTAAATTGTTTAAAAGCAGGCGCATTAATTAAGCCTCTCAAATATTTGAGGTGAATTGTTTTAGAGAAAGCTGAGATTTATTAGGAGAATTACCCCAACGAAAAATTGACAAGAACGTTAGTCTGCACTCTGCATCTTATGAATCTCATAATTTTTTGTTAAGATCTTCATGGTAAAAGTTTTTAATTCACATTCATTAAACATTCATAAAATTATGCCCTTTTTTCTCACTGTTTACCATTTGATTGCAGTTAGAGGCAAGAAGGAACTAGAAGAGGAGAGCTCAAAGTCTTCTACTGACTCTTATGTAAGTGTTTATAGCTCGTTACTTAACACGTTAGGCATGGAGGAAAAACTTTGGTTACTTAAAATGTATATGAACAAGTTACTGTAAATATTGGAGGCATTTGGCTCCATGTAATCTTTTTTAATTTTTCAATATTTTATGATAATATTTAGGTCTTGCTATTATGAGTTTTTACTGCACATGACATGCCTTGTGAAGTTGAAAAGATAATAATTCAAAACTAAATTATTATTTTTCGACAGATGTTTTCTGTCAGAAAATCATTTAAAAAAATATTTAATTTCCGAAGGGTGAAGCCATCGGGATCCGGCAAATATCCGTCGACGCCACTTTTTTCGGAGTGCCAAATCCGTCGGAAAATGCCAGTTTTTTGTAGTGATAAATAAGTTGATTTTTTTTTTAACTTTTGAAAATCCTAAAAGTTAATCTTACATTAAAGCCAAACACCTTCTTATCAGGTCAAGAATAATTTTTATCTTAGGAAATAAACACCTACAAAATCTCGATATAGGTCCAAATGTGATTTTGAGATCTCTTGCTGCTGGTCCAATCTCACCCTAAGAAAAAACATCGTGTTGCTACGCCCTTCGCAACCCCTTTCCTATTAGCGTGCGCCATCTGACGCTATTGCGCTATCGTGTAGTAAGACATGCAACTCATATAGGCACTTTTTTTACCTGCCTACAAAAGGCAGAAACAAAGAACGTTTTATTTTTAAAAATACATGTTTCAGCCTTCCATTTATGTTTTACTCACAAAAGTTAAAAAAAAGTGGCAAGTTATGTTAAAAAAAACCTTCACCTTCTCTACGTCTCGTCCCCCTCTGTGACTTCCACACCACTCCACATTCCGGCGATCCCCTTCAACCGTCTGGAATGATTGATGGAGAGTCCATTGACGATAAGCTTGATGATTGATGTTGTTTAGGCTTTAGAATTTATATATCATACTTTTGGGGGTTAAATAATTGTATAATTGGAATTAATGAACGAAGATGTTTTGTTTTATTGTTTTTATTTATCTTTATCTTAGACTCTTAGTTGAAATTTATAATTTTCATTTAGAAAAACATATAAAATGTGCTTCATTTTCAAACAAAGCTTGCCCTATGGCGCTGCACTATAGCCCCGGAAGCCCTTGCGCGTCGTTACACTACACACCTTTGACTACTATGCTTTTGTCTCACTGTTTACCTTTGATTGCAATTACCGTCAAGAAGGAATTAGAAGAGGAGAGCTCTATCTAGTGTAATTGTGTTCTACTAGCTCTATGTAAGTGTTTATAGCTCGTCACTAAACATGTTAGGCCTAGTGGAGAAATTTTGGTTACTTAAAATGTATACGAACAAATTAATGTAAATATTGTAGGCATTTGGCTCCATGTAATATTTTCTAATTTTTCAACATTTTATGATAATATTTAGGTCTCACTCTTATCACTTATGAGTTATTGCTGCACATGACTCATGCCTTGTGAATTTGAAAAGAAAATAATTCAAAACTAAATTATTATTTTTCGACGGATATTTTCCGTTGGAAAATCATTTTAAAAAATAATTAATTTCCAATGGGTGAAGCCGTCAAAATCTGACAGATACCTGTCGACGCCACTTTTTCCGACGTGTAAAATTCGTCAGAAAATGCCAATTTTTTGTAGTGATAAATAAGTTGATTTTTTTTTAGTTTGAAAATCCTAAAAGTTAATATGATATTAAAGGCTAAACGCTTTCTAATCACGATTGATCGATATTTTTTCTCTTGGGAGTTAAACACCTACAAAATCATGAAATAGGTCCAATTATGATTTCGAGAGCTCTTGCAATCCAATACCACCCTAAGAAGAAATGGATGTGTTTTATTTTATGAGCAAAAGACAAAAATACCCCCTATGCTTTGTCTAACTCTAAAAAAACTCCCGTGTTATTTTAACTCCTAAAAATCCCATGTGCTTGGTTTTTAAATATCACATTCAACCCAAGTAGTATTTTACTTTTGACTTTTAGCGGAATGACAAGATTACCCCTATGTGTTTGTTTTTTTTAAATTTATTTATTCTTTTAGAAAATCTAAGTATATATTACTTGGGTTGAGTGTGGTATTTAAAACCAAACACATGATGGTTTTGGGGATTTAAAATGACACGAGGGGATTTTTTCGGAGTTAGACAAAACATATAAGGTGTTTTTGTCTTTTAATATCAGAGGTAAAATTGTCATATCAAAGCAAAATGTGAACAAATATTTGCAATTTTTGCTTTGAATCACACTCTCTTTTTTGGGGGTGTATTTGACATTTACTTGAGATCACATGGGTTTTTTTTGGAGTTAAAATAACACAAGGGGTTTTTTGGGAGTTAGACAAAGCATATGGGGTATTTTTATTTTTCGCTCATATTTTATTCAATTTGAGTAATTTTCTAACGCAATGTGTCTATTATCAATAAAATTTACAAATAATTTCTCACTACATGTAAAACTTATTATAGTTATTTCGAGATTTAGTGAAGTCACCATACTTAGAGTTATAATCGAGCCAAGTAGTGTCGAATGACACACTTTTTAAGCTTGTTTTGATTTTTATCGAGCTTGAAATTTTGTGTTTGAGATTGGTTTGATTTTAAATTGAGTCAAACTCACGAGTTATTATCTAACGAGCTCGAGCCGATTATTGAGTAGCTTGATATTTTACATGTATTTTTTCAATTTTTAGCTTATCGAGTCGAGCTCGAGCCGAGCTTCAAAAGTTATTTAACGAAAAATGATGTTCAAGCTTTTTTTATTAGTGTGACCAACCAAGTTCAAACGAGCTTTTATCGAACGAGTTCGAGTCGAATATCGAGTAGTTTGATTTGATTTTCAGCCCTAACCATATTGAAAATGACATGTATTTAATGAGCTATCCGGTCATGACTATGATTCATAGTTCAATAGAATTAAAAAAAAAAAAGATTTATGATTAAACTATAATTCCTTAATATCTTAGTTTGTTTTCATATAATTCTACAAATATATTTTACTTATAATTTCTTAGTTATCAATAATATATAAATAAGTTTAATTTTATCATAATGCACTTTTATTATGATTAAACTATAATTCCTTAATAACTTAGTTTGTTTTCATATAACTACAATATATTTTACTAATAATTTCTTAGTTATCAATAATATATAAATAAGTTAAATTATCATAATGCACTTTTATCTCAAACAATATTTATAAGAGCTCATTTACACTACAAGCATTACAATATAAATTTTAAATTTGTACCCAAGCCCTAGTTTTTCACTTTTATGCAATTTTCTACTTTATTCTTCCTCTGTTTACATTCAAGTTCAAGATTTATCAAGAAAACAATATGCACGTTCTAATAAATTCTTTACTAATTGTTTTTGTTAGGGATAGAAATGCAATAAATTTACGTCGAGTTCCTGGGAGGTCCTATCGAAACATGGACACTAGGAATAGGTTTACATCAAATTTACGCCGATTTCGTGGGTGGTCCTACCAAAACATGTACATAGTTTCATTTTTTATGTCGTTTGTGTTTGTTATGTGTGGAACGAGCATCTTCATAACGTCCAGTGGATCCAAAATGTCTGCTAATATTCGTGTAACGTTTAGTATCTTTTCTCCTTAGCTTACGTATTGAGATTGCTTATTAGTATTGGAATTTATATTCATTAAATCAGGGCCGGCTCTAAAGCTAGGCAATTTAGGCCCTCGCCTAGGGCCCCGACTATAGAGGGGCCTCAATTATCTTTTTTGTTAATGTAAATGTATCTCAGTTTTTTTCTACTTAATTTTTTTTTTTTTTTTTTGTCAAATAAAATATAAGAATGGAAATTTTCAAATAAGGTCTTGCCCTATTTATATAACCACATTCTTAAACAGACGGTGAAAATCAACTTGATCTAGTGGCTAAAACTGATGCTCTAGAGACTTTTCATATATACTTGTCTAGAATGTTTTACTTCATAATCTAGAACCATGTATATGCAAAAAGAATGTCTTAGATATATTTATGGGCTATATATTTCTGCTATGTCTGCCCCCCTTTACCTGCATCATATTATATTAACATTAATGCGTCATGTATTGGTTAAGATGCGTTGGACAATGATCGTAGCGCGACATTAAAATAGATTTAACCTATCAAATTAACTTTTCGATTAACATTACACATTCTATTGAAATTCTCCTTGTGTTTGTTATGTAAGCTTTGTTGATCTAATTTATGTAAAAATGATTATTTCATATTATTGGTGTCAAATAATAAAGATTACTTCATTCGTTTTTTTTACTTATCGTTTTAGAATTTCAATGTAGAATTAACTTTTTATACAAATTTTACCCTTCTTATTAATGCTATGATTATTTGATTCAAAGGGTGTTTTGGGACTTTTACTTAAAAAAGTGGCTATTTATTATAATTATTAATCCATGTTCAATCCTCCAAAGCGAATAAAAAAACGGAGGGAGAATATACCAATTGATAATACAAGTGTTTTTGTTTTATTGTGTCTTAGTATTTTGAAAAAAAATATATTATAATATTGTTGTTTTGCATTAATAAATAAAATTTAGAATTTGATGTAACTTTGATTCAACGAGTTTGAGTCAAGCTACAAATTTTAATATTAATTTATTACAAAGAATACTCAAACTACATACACGTCTCGGTTTTTTTGTAGCGGACTGAACCGTTTGATAATCGAACCAAATAGTTCGGTTTGATGTACTGTACAAATTTTGAAACTACCCGTCAGACTAGATACCAAAAATTGGTACGGTTCAATTATATTGAATGCAACGATAACAATCCCCTAATATTAGTGTTGTGCACGATCCGGTAAACCGTATACCGAACTGAAATCTCGGTTCAGTATACGGAATGAGCTTCATTACCGAACCATTATAAATTTCGATTTTCGGTATTGTCGGTAGATTTACTTTACCTTACCGAACCGGACCGGACCGGTATACCCATTTTTTTTTTAATCCCAATTCGTGGTTTCTTTGATGCTAGTCTTGAGAGCACCGAGAGAGGTGCTCTCAAGCCTTATTATTGTGACACGTGTTTATTACTTTCTCTCTCCTAAATTTATTTTTTCTTTTTTGTCCTCTTGCTGCAGAATGTAACACGTGTATTTATTTTTAATTTTCAGTTCTTCCCTCTTTCTTTTTATTTAACCTTGGTTAACCATGGTACTATTTTTCATTTCTTCAAAGAACTGATAAATTCAGGTGGGATAATTTCAATTTTTTCAACTTTCAAATTTCAAATTTTAAATTTCGAATTTTGGAAATCAGAAAAAATTTATTGGGGGTTTCATATGTCCTGTTATTTCTCATACTCAACTGAAACCCTAATTTTTAACTCAACAAGCCTTCCCCAAAAGAGAAACCACTTCTACCGGCAAAAATTGTCCATCGGATTCCAAAGCTAAGAAACAATCACCAATAGATCTCAATCACTTGAAACAAATTTCATTTGATTATTTCAAGACCGAAAGGAAACGATCCCCCGGAGTTACTCAAACAAATTTCTCATCTTCTTTCTCTTCTTAGACTCGGTGCAGTACTTTTGTGTTCGTATTGGTGAGCTATCTATTGGTTATATTTGGTAAAGTCTATTTTTCGTTCATTATCTTTGATGGGTTCATATATGTTAAATTTTCTTTTACATAAGGCTTTTTGTATGTTTTTTTTATTTAATCTTTTCTCAAAACAGAGGTATCAACATGTTTTAGCTTTGAAGGATTTCATTTTCGGTTAAGTAGTTTCATAGTCTTATGAGTTTACATTAATTTGCTGATATTTTGAATTTTAGGTAAGAATTACTTAATTCACTTCAAAAAAATGATTAGAATCACTTTTATGTGTTACATTCTTTTTGCTGTTTTAGTTTCATGTAAATGGCTTGAGCATCCAAAGAAAAGATGGCATTTTCTTTTAGTTGAGTAATAATCATTTGGTTATATGATGCCTATATTTTTTTGTTTTAAGTTGTTTAGTGTATTATATTCCAGGGAAGTGTGTAATTTTGCTTATGGTGATATTCTTAGTAATGAAAAGCAAATCGTGTTATTACACATGTTAACTATGAGTGAAAATTTAGTTGATTGATTAGTGTTGAAAATTGTAATTTGGAAAGTTTCTTTTATTTTGAACTTGGAAAGAAAACTACTGGACTAAAGTTGTCCTAATACCATAGAAGGAGAGATGCTACTTAGATTATACATTGTCAAGAGTGTTTAGTGAATGTTCCAGCATAAGTTGTTTTAGTAAACTTTCTTATATTTCCCAGATTTTGAGCCATTTAAAATCTTTTTGAATTTCTTTCTATTGCTACCAGATAAATTTGATTATGTAATTGATTTTTTCTTCTTATGTGCAGGTCATTTACACCTTGGTGTTCATGTTTGGACGTGTTCTTTTGGTTAAATATGAGCATTGATGACATAGATGATATGATTGTATTATATGTTAGTAAGCAAATGTGTTTTGCCTTAGCTTAGATGGATAATTCTCTTTTAAAAAGAATTCTTGTTAAAGTTATGTTAACTACATGTTTGTATACCCTGAATGGTTTTCATTGATCTAATATTGAATTACAGTTGATAACTGAATCTTTGGTATTATTTATGATTGATGGTGAAATCTTATTCATTATTTTTTTATTTTTGTGGGTTAAATGGTACTCTAAAGAAAGTAATTAATATAGTTTTTTTTTTTAATAATACAGACATAAATATTGAGGCATAAGTGTGGCATGTAGCAACTCTCCCGAACGGGCAGAGGTTCATTTCTTTATTAGTTGCTTCATTGCTCAATTGTTTTCATCAGCCACAATATTCTTTTTTTTCTTCATGACGAAGTTTAATCACTAAAGTCTTTGGTTTCAATTCAAATTGCTTTGTGAGTGAAATGCAAAAACACTCTCTATGCTTTGTTTAATTATCAAATAAATTCATGTGTTATTTTTATTATAAAAAATCTCTTGTACTTTTTTTATAAGCAAAAAAGCCCCCTTCCAAGCCAAAATGAGAATTATACTTCCATTAAACTATGCAAAAACACTTCTCTTAACCTAAAAAATTATAAATAATACCCATATTAACTTTTGAAAATTGACAATAACTCTCCTATTACTTAAAAATTGACAATAACTCAACATCAACTAGGCACCTTAAATAACCAATATCACATCAAGAATCTGAAAATTCACTTGCAAAACCATAATTTGATTATATCATAAAAAGTACAAAAATCCAATAATACGAATTATTTTCACCACTAATGCATCTATTACGAAACAAGCATCAATAACAAATCAAGAATCTGGAAATCAACTTGTATAATGTTCATACATTTAAAGCCATCACTTTGATCAAGATGACTGGAATACTCATAACACAAAAACATTCATGAAATGATGCAAAAAGAATAAGGCTTAGTATACTAGTGGACATCAACTCAATGAATTAATCTATTGAGTTGAATACAAAAATCACAAAAAAGTTGAGAAATATACTAAGTCATCTCAAATGCCTCATCAGAAGTAAATTTTCTCAATTAGGTGGCCTCCAATTTGAGAGATAATGCCCCTACAAAAAAATTGAACTAAAATTATTAACAAGAATCATGAATCGTTGATCGAAAATTATTAACAAGAACTAGGAATTTAAATCATCAATGGCACACCTGAGATAAACTAAAATCACCTAAAAGATTTGTTTCAGTATACTCAGCCACATTAGATTGTCCACCAAATCCCTATAAATAAGTTTGACAAATATTTATTAGTTTTGAACCGTATAATATTAACAACAAGAATTAGGAACTTAATGCACACCTGAAGTAAATTAAAGACCCCCGAATGAATTGTTTCAGTATGCCCTCCCAAATTAGATTGTCCACCAAATTCCTACAAAACAATAGAACAAATATTTATATAATTGAACTGAAAATTATTAACAAGAATTAGGATCTAAATCATGAATGACAAACTTGAGATAAATTAAAATCCCCCAAAGTATTTGTTTCAGTATATCTTGTCATATCAGATTGTCCACCAAATCCCTGTGTAACAAGAATAAGTAGTATAAGAATGCGGTGAATTTTCTAAAATTCTTCATAATGATGTGATCAAGTAAAATTGATATATATTTACCTGCATATCGTGAGCCAAAGGTCGAATTGTGGTGAATGGCATATATGAAAATGAAGGACAATTTGCTCCATATTGAGAGCCAAATGATGCTTCTTGTGAAGGACGATTGCAATGTGAATCTTCTCCTTTTCGTTTTGTGCCTTTTGCAATCAACTCTACAATTGTTAAAAGAATATTAAAACTAATGGTAGCTACATTCATATATTAAAAATAAAATATAAAAAAATTTCTGAAACACTTACATGAACTTTCAGCTTTTCCTTTTCCCTTCCTTTTAACATCCCAGTGGTGTATGTGAACATTCTCACTTCTTGACTTGGCAAGTGGAGGATTACGAACAAAATATGGATTTGTCTCATCATTATCTTTAGTAGCATCCAACTCATTCACTAATGTCGTATCGTTCAAATTGAAATTTTCGAGCCACTCACTTAGTTTTTCTATAGCATTTTCAATGCATTCTTTCAACATCTGTCTCGCATCCGCATGTGCTTTGCCTTTTGTTGCAAGTTCATGAACTTCTCTCGTCATATGATTGACAAATGCCATTTCAGACACAAAATCGCTGCCTCTTTCACTTTCCCTATTGCTACTTTGTCCATTACAAACTCCATTATGTACATATTTTGTCCACCACTTTTTTATGTACAACTCAGGTATAAAATGAAATTTTACAATGTAAAAAAACCTTTAAAATATGGCTGCATAATATACCACATGTTTCAAACTTGTGGCAACTACATTTTACTTCCAACTTTTGACTATCAAACTCAATATTGTTTATCGTTGAGCCTCCACCATGAGATATTACCTTGAATAATCTCAGCGAAGGGCCGCCACCATATGTGATTTCTTCAGTCAACTCAAAGTCCATGGTCTCAACTTGTTCTTTTTGAAACAAATTGAAGATAGCAAGTGTGTAGAGATTAGCAGCATGCTTCAATAATGGATTGTTCGTAACAAGACATGCAGCCTGTTTATGATGGCTATAAGAGTCGTTTATTGATTTTTCTGCGCGCCAATTATCTTGAACAGTTTCATACGATATGACACATACAAGCAAAGTAGTTGTTCTATTTCCAATTTCTTTTTTGAATGCAGAGTTTGTACCCTCACTTCTAGACGTAGCAAAAAAATCAGCACTAAATACGTGGTTACTAAAAGCAGCAACCCATTTATGACGCAATTTATACATCATTTGGAACCATTTTTGCTCTCTGATATTGTAATTATCCATCATATATTTCCATATTGCTTCAAACTCTTCTTCGGATTTACAATAATTCATACATTTTTTCCACAAGTATTTAAATCTTGAATTCAGGTTCAAACTACCAAAATGTGATGAAGCATTTCGGTTGATATGCCATTGACACAATCGATGATGCGCTTTTGGAAATACAGTTGCAACGGCATTCATCATTGCTTGGCATTGATCAGTGAAAATAGTTTCGGGTTGTCTTCCACCCATTGACTCAAGAAATGTTCGAAATAACCACTCAAAAGAGCTCTCAGTTTCATTGGAGATAAAACCCAACCCAAACATGGTATTTTTGTTATGATTATCTATACCCACAAAAGGTGCACA
Organism: Penstemon newberryi var. newberryi; assembly: GCA_030819805.1. NCBI lineage: Eukaryota > Viridiplantae > Streptophyta > Magnoliopsida > Lamiales > Plantaginaceae > Penstemon > Penstemon newberryi. The sequence goes on from JAUALY010000001.1 coordinate 17,618,400, forward strand.
AATTAAATCATACTTATTTGTTTTATATGTTGTGTCAAACTAAATCACATCACCAAAATGCTCATAGTCAACCAAACACCGATGATCTCTGAAGAAAAAATTCACCAACCTCTTATCATTGTCCACTCCAACATTCCAATAAAAAAAAGGCTCGTCATTAGATTTATTTATGAAATGTTGAATTAATTCATTAGTATCTCCATTTTCAAGTTCCTTCTTTTCTTGGGCACGATAAAGGCAATCGTATGCATCTCTTATAGTAAATCCAACATTTTCTTTCCCTTGGGCCATTTTTTCCAATACAGAAACAGCTTTTCTAACGGAAATTTTTGTACTAACCATTGTAGCCAACAATTTTTCTTGTTCATCAGTCATTTTACGAGCCGATCTTAACAAATATGTTTGATCAGGTGAAAACATATCATGATTATGCGTCTTATGAAATGTAGTCACCTTCCACACTTCATCCTTTCTCCGTGCTATTCTAAGCTTTGCCTCACATCTACACCTAAATGTTGGTTTTTGGTACACGGGTATTTTATTCTTAGACCGTTTCTCGTCTTTGGCTCCTTCACATGAACATACAAATATTTGGGCTTTCAGTTGTCCATCACCAAACTTATTTCCCCTTTCTAACGCTAAACCCTTTACACCGTGCATATCTACAATATAAGGCATATGCACTATGTTCATCTTCCACTACTTCTCCAATTTCTAATCTTTTTTCCATTTCTTCTAGAGTGAAGTTTGAAGGTTCTACCCCATTTATCGTCTCTTCCTCATTTACAACTTCTACTTCATCTTCGTGGGACATCGACGACTCTCCAAATATGTCATTAACCGCATTATCAACGTTCAAGTCTAATAAAACAAACAAGCATAGTTATTAAAATTTAAATAATGCTATTATAATAACATTTAGAATAGGTTATAATAGTCCCATACCTGGAACATCATGTAAACAATCAGTATTAAGTGATGTACTTGAATTTGGTTCCATTACAATACCTGTTTATAACAACAATCAGTGAGTTTGAAGCTAAAAAAGAAACAACATTTACAACAAACCCAAATACAAAACACCTCTTATAAGATCCATGAATTGCTAGAATGAAAAAAAATCAAGAATTGTTATGCTCCTATTACATGAACTATTGTTCAAAAAAGACTAATTTTATGAACCAGAGGAAAGAAAAAAGAATACCCAAAAAATATTTGATCAAAACAAGAGAAAAAAAATAAAATGACAAAACATATAAATTCTGGGAAATAATAAACACATAGGAAGACATTGGAAAGGCAGAGGAGATTTATGGAACAAAGTAGTAGATAAATAAAAAAATTTCATACTTAAACAAATTTTAGATAAAAAATTGATAATCTAGCCTTACATTGTTGCAGCATTATCTACGTGCCATGAAAGAAAAAAAAGACCACTTTGCTTCACACTCAAAATTATATATACCCATTACCCAAGAACATAACTCTACATTCACATTAACTTTGGACAAATTAATTTACCCAAGAACATAACTCTACATTGACATTAACTTTGGATAGACTAATTGATAAATACTTACGAATCTGGTAGAATCCACCAACTAAAATTAAGTTCACACCATAGGGTCATGAACGCCTATAGACCAGAAATATTGAGGCGTCGGAGTTCCGATGCTGACCGGAGATGACGGGGCTGAGGAGAAGGCGTGAAGCGTGAGAGAGATGAAAAGTAAAAGTAGATTTTTTTTCTAAAAGGTAAAAATAAAATTTAGGGTAAAAGGGGGACTTTTGGTTTGCTGAGCGGGAAACAAAAGTTTTTTGGTGTTAACTAAAGATATTTTAGTACGATGGTTAGGTTAACTAGGGTAAAAAAAATAGATCTGAAAAATAAAAATTAAGTAGACAAGTGTCAAATTCTGCTGCTAGAGAAAGTAAAAAAAAATTAAAATCAAGAGGGAGAATAAATAATACACGTGTCTTGCAAAAAGGAGTTGAGAGCAGCACTCTCGGTGCTCTCAGTAGCAGCATCAATGAAACCTTCAAAGCGTTCCAGATTTCCAATCCAAGCTATACTTCACTCTTCTCACTTCTTCTACGGACTGCCCTAGAGCAAAACCCAAATCTTCTCCTTCTTCAATTCAAAATCCCACCTCGCCGCTGCACCACCTACCCCCATCGCGCCTCCACCATCTCTCTCTCGGCCCAGGTTTGTAATTTACAGAGGTTACGTCCAAATTCTAAATGCCCAATTTTATTCTTTTTCTGGTTTTCTCTTAATAAATTGGGTTCTAATTGCATTTAAAACCCAAAACTTGAATGATGCTAAAGTAATTTTTGGAGAGGGGACTGAGGCTAGGCGGTCTCTGATGTATTCTTTATAATTTCTATTCAACTTCATTGGATGGTTAGTGGTTAGAGTGGTAGGAAGCGACAAATTATTTTTTATTCAATAATTTTTCGGTTATTTTGTACAGAATCAAATCGAACCGTACTGAATCTGTAATTTACTGAACCAAACTGAAATTTTCTGTTTGGCAAACGGTACGAGATTTCAAAATACCGAACCAGCCGGTATAATGAAATTTGGTACGGTTCGGTTCGGATTTACCATTTGCACAGCCCTGCCTAAGATAGTAGTGTGAGCAGAAATATTATACTTTCATAAAAATTATATTTGTTATACAACTATATTCACGATACTTGAATTTTCAACATATATATTTGTTAAGAGAAAGTTTAAGAATGAAATGTCATAAAAATTTATTACAATTGAAACTAAAAAGTATCAGCTAATTTGTAAAAGAGGGCCCTGATTTTAAATATCGCCTAGGGCCCTGTGATATGTCAGGCCGGCCCTGCATTAAATTAGGTTTAGTATCTTATTTAGCATGATGCTGCCAAAATTTTGCTATCTAAACTATTATTCAAAATGTCGTTATTGTTATATCATGACAAAAAGATGTGTGGCTTGTGGAAGTAAGTGAAGTCCCTTTTCCAGTTTTCAGATTCTGTTATTTCTCTCTCTTGAATTTCAATTGCAAAGGATTGAGGCTAATACAACCTTTTGGGTAGCATAGGCTATCACACTGGCTTGTGATGCCAAAAAGAGGCCTACCAAGTATTTTATAGAATTGGTTGAACATAAACATATTATCTATCTTTACATGTCATAGATCAAAGAAACTGTACTTTAAAACCAAGTCTAGGATCAACATAGCCACTTTATGTCCCCCGTCAGCCAATATTGATATGGAATTTTCAACTACTTTAGCCCTGCACACATTTCAGAGTCATGATTTAAGGATCAAAATTTAACCCTAATGTCTTATAAAGTAATATTTTTGCATTACTCTAAGGAGCAACTAGGGCCTGCTGATATCAATCAAAGCTTATGTGGCTTGCAAGCATGATCAAGGGTTATAGTACATTGAATAATAAGCTCTGCTTATAAATTTGTGCGTCCAACTCATAACTAGCACTTTGTGAAGCATTCTGCTCATATTACCTGAATTTTATGCTGGCCCATGTAAGACCTGCCAAGGAGGCATGGATGTTGGGATTTCTGTAAGCTTTCTTCCTATTGTTGAAAGAATGAAGTTCATGCTTCTTTTACTTTGATTATTTGTTTTTTCATTGTTCTTGATTTCATCTTTTGGTTTTGGCCCATGTGAGGCCCCAGTTCACCTTCAAAGTGATAGTTCATGCTTTTCGGATCACAAGATCTATAGATGATATATTTATTCACATTCATAACACTAAAGTTCAAATCTCAAAAATTCTTCTGAAAATAAATTTTCATTGCTTACTTGTTATCCATTCTTTCTTAATATTGATGAAAGTTAATGTTGATCCTTTTTTCCAGAGATCAATGAGGATTGTTAATTATGAAGATCTCGGTGGTCCAGAAGTTCTGCAGGTACATGAAATTCCAGTTCCAACAATCAAAGACGATGAGGTGTTGATCAAAGTAACAGCTACGGGAGTCAATATAATGGATATCGATCGCCGACTTGGCGACTTATGTAAGGGAATATACCTTGGATATGAGTGCTCAGGTGTGATTTATTCCAAAGGAAAAAATGTTGTTGATTTCACCAAAGGCAATCAGGTAAAAGTTTAATGATCTCGTTAATGTTTATGGAATCCTATTTGTGTTTCTTCACGCTTAAGTCATGTTATTATATTTTTGTTCATGTTAGGTGTGTGCCATTCTGAAGAATGGTGGAGGATATGCAGAATTTGTGGCGGTTCCTGCAATACATGTATTGAAAATTCCTCATGGAATTTCCCTCTTGGAAGCAGCTGTTTTACCTCAAGCAGCATGCTTAACTATGTATTGTCTTTCTACTTTGCGATTTGCTACTCTTGGCAAAAAAATCTTGGTATTGTATTTATTATTATTATTATTATTATTATTATGAGTTAATGGCAATTTACCCCATGTGATTTGAAAAAGGGGTTATGAAATTGAACATTATGTTTTCTCACGGGGGGGGATTGGCATTAGCTCTTATTCTTAGAATACCTAAAACTATTATAAATTATAATTAGAAAATGATATTATTAATTTTCGAAACAATTTCCAGATACATGGTGCTGCAGGGGGAGTTGGTGTGATTGCTCTCCAATATGCTAAATGCACCGGTTCTGATGTGTTTGCGGTAGTTGGTAATAACACTTTTATTAATTAATTTATTTTGGTCAAGTTTTAGTACGCATGAGATAATTGTAGTTAAATTAGCATTAATGTGCATGTAATTTTTCTTCAACAAAACCCAATGAAGGAATTTTGATTCTATACTTTTATGATTTTAAGGATGATATATAAACAAGATAATGAATGTACTAAAACTGGTAATGATGGTTGGGGTAATTTATGGTTAAGTAATGAAATAAACTTTCAGGTGGAAGGAAGGTGGGTTGCTATTGCTAACATTTATTATGGTGAACAAATTCATTAAAGTGATGAAATGCTTAAATTAACAGAACAAAGTTTGACATGTGCACATATCTAGGCTATAGGCCTCCATGAAAATATTCTTAATTGATTAGTTTTGGTGATGGTCGCAAGGATAAACCTGAAATGCAAGAAAACAAATATTCATGTTGTACCTTAGAGTCAGAATGACCTAAAACCTACTATTATTCATGGTAACTTTTAAACATAAACTATCCAAAAACAACCAAATGACTTGAACAGAATACTCAAATAAGTTGTGATCATACATACCTAGTACCTAATTTACTTGTCTGCTCTTTATGTGAAATGCATGTAGTTTTCTGGATTATAGAAGTACATTAATAATATGTTAGATGTTTTGGCCTTTTAGTTCAACTTCTTTCACACCCAAGATATCTTTAACGACCTCCAACACTTCCTCAAAAAGTTGCAGATCAGTTCCTTCATCCATGTTCTTAACCTGATATAGTTTTGTATATTAGTGATGTATAATATGGTAGATAGTGGTAATGATGCTTTTTGTTTAAGGTATGATTACATTTTTGTAGTAAACATGTAGTAAATGGATCTGGAATCACATGACTGGTTGATGTGGAAATGCATTAGGTTGGGCAGGGGATCAAAGACATCTATTGAAATTTATTCATTGATTCAACCGTATATGGCATATTGGTGTTGTCTTCTGTCAGTTTTGTGCTTATTGAATCATTGGAAAAATTCCAGGAACATTATGGAAGTAGGATGGTAATCCACAATCATTTCTTGCTATCGAAGATACTATACATTGCTATTGAAGATAATATATGTAATTGTTTTCTAATCAATGTACTTTCTCACGTCTTACTCCGCCCTTCCTTCTGTCCAAATAAAATGTGGCTTGAAGAATACATTGTTTTTCAATGTCTTGTTTGTCTAGGAACTCAAGAAAAGTTGCAAACTTGTAAAAGTTTGGGGGCAAAGGTCTGCATCAACTCTGAAACTGAAGACTTTTGCGAGCGTGTGAAGGCTGAAACAGGAGGGAGAGGTACATACTAAAATAGATTGCATTTGTTTTTCAGGTCCATATACCAAAAGATCTTTGTTTTTATTTTTTTTAAATGCATGTGAGTTAGTAGTATCTATACACCTTCCCCAATAACTATAGTGGATAAGAACTTGTTTTTGGTAAGTTTTCTATTTTATCTCTTTTGATGTGAGGTTTTTGCTTATAGGTTTGCCGCCCATATATGTTTAAGCTATATGTAATCCTATTAGGTATAGAAAAAAAAAATGGTGATTGTCTGAAGAATATAATTGGCTAGTTCACAAGATTAAGGAGTTTAAGCACAATTTTGTAATTTCAATGAATTATGCATTATTTTGAAGATTTAATCGACCTACGGTACCTTATTTCTATGTTACTAGATTGACAGTTTATTTATTATACTAAAATAGTTGTAGCTGTAAATCAGACACGTGCACACATATGGAGATTGTGAACATCTTGGAGTCTATTACGATATCATGTTTTTCTCTTATACCATATTTGGATCTATGTTATGTCTTTCTTAAGCATTTACAAAGTATATATAGCCCATTCCAAATCCCTGGATCCCAGAAAACACATTGACTTTGATATTTTCACATGATGACATGTCTATTATAATGAGTTTAATTTGTTGGTCCCTTGATAGGAGTGGACATTATAATCGATGTCAATGGACGAGATTATTTCCACAAGAATTTAGATTGTCTTGCTACTGGCGGCTCTCTTATAATAATAGGATACAAAAGTGGGGAAATAGTTAATCTTGACCTTCAAGTCCTCTACAAGAAGGATATTGATGTTTTAGGTATAGTAAATTCAATTTTTAATACGAGTTACTATTACAATATTCCTTATTTTAGTTCCTAATATCCAAATTGACGAAAGATTTATAATGTGTAGGGGCTAATTTAAGAACTTTACCTTCTAACATATTGGAGGAACTCTTGATGAAATCTAGGATTTCGTTATGGCCACTGATCAGTGATGGGCATATCAAACCATTAATTGGTAAAACATTTAGTTTCTCTGAAGCGGCGGATGCTCATAGAGCAATGGAAAAGTGCGTGGCAGGCAAAGTGTTGTTAGTTCCTGGAAGAAAAGGAAAAATTGAGAATCGTAGTGTCAAATCATTCAAAATACGTAATTTGTTACTTCTGGGTCTTTTGATATATGTTGTTTATTATATTTTGTTTATATAGTAACTAACTTGAGATGATTTTAACTTTTTTTGTTAATATCAAATTGGTGTAGTGAACTAGTAACTCTATTGATGGAATTTTTATGGAACATGAATGTTTTTTTTGTTTTTTTACCCTATAATTCGAGCAACTCACTTGGAAAAAATGGAAGACTTCAAAGTAATCTCAAACCCTTTTGTTTCTTTGAATAACATGTGTACATATTTGCTTTTTCTTTTCGGAAAGACAAATAAGAAGACGGATGTGTAAGCTATATTTGCAATACAAACCCTATAATTAAATTTACATTATCATTGGGTCAAACTTTTACCCAATTTCGGAATTTTTTGAATGTAAGCTTATTGCCCCAATTGGCCATTGGGGTTTTGACCCTCCGACGCTCTAATTATTACACATTTGTCCTCGTAACATATACTAGTACTTATTTTTGTTAATACATACATGGATCAAATTTTCGTTTCGAGTGTATGTTTCGGTCAGCCAAATATTGAAAACTTTTCGAGACTTTCTGGAAATGTTTCGGAAACACTAAGGAAAAATTGTAAAAAAAATTACTACATTTAGAAAAATAACAGAGTTTAAGGCAAACAAATAGTTTCGGAATTACATCTTGTTTTCTTTTCGCTTGATTCAAAAATGAAAACTTTTCGATGTTTTCGACGGAAAAGATTGAAATTTTGATCCATGAATACATACACGATCACAACTTGTGAAGTATAGACATACCAATCACAGCCCTCTTAAACAAGGAAAAAGAAAAAGTGTTTCTTTAGTTTCTACTCAACCACCAAGATTAATAAGTCGTTAGTTATAAATCAAATCAATCAGATGACATCTTTCTACGGGATACAATAAAACTATTGGATGACCGCAAAATTGCCCGAATCATTTGGCAACAACGATTATTTGGTGTTCTTCAGCTCCTTGTGCACTTGATAATAAGAACGCAACAAAAATGATCGTACATTTGATATCTCTACCACCATTTCCAAAGCTGTCAAATTGCATGTAATCGTATATATAGTCACCCAGTATATTAATCTTAGAACAACTAGATAGAAAAGGAAGGAATCTCATGTAGTACCTTTCTCGAATGATGATTGGGTTGAACGAAGCTTAGGAGAGACCAATGCTCCAAACATAGACAGCGATTTAAATCTTTCTTTTTCAGCCTGCATGCCAAAATTGTTTCAAGAGTTGATCTTTCGTCCAAATAGTGGCTAATAGGTAACAAGCACAGATTTACGAGAATGTGTTTGTTATTGCACAATCAGTAATGTTATATATAGGTCAAAATTACTGACTTTTATTTTATATGAGAAGACGTACTTAGTTTATTAAGAATAGATAGTTGCTAGCTTACATGATTATCAACTTTAACTGGAGATCCACCAATTTCTGCACTTCTTTCCTGATATTCTTCTCAAGCAAACACAAAAAGATAAACAACAATGAAGGTGTTAATAATGGTGAAAATCACAGGAGGGAAGCCAACACTGACAGTAAGGTTTCATCCAATTCTGACTTGGAACGATTTTTTCTCTTTTTTTTGTAGGCCAAGCAAGTGTTATCTGATGGGGTAGAATCTAAAGGTGTTCACAGATTCTAAGTCATTACATGGAAACATGACGTCGTATAGGCAAGTTAAGTAGCGCGAGGGTATTTTTGTTCTTTTTATCTTAGTAATAAATATCATGTTTTCTTATTTTTTCCATACTTAAGGACATATGTAGCAGAGTAGGTCGACCGACTAAGGCACAAATAGTAACTTTTCGAGAATCTAACTTCTAACCTCAATCTTCATAAGCAACAATAGATATAAATTCAGACAATAAAAAAGCATACCAGAGCAATGAGATGTAGCCCCACGCTGCTGAGATCGTGGACTATCAGACTTGTTCCTAAACAATTCGTCTTCCTCAAATTTGGCTTCCACGGAGTACTTTTCAGGGTCATCGGAAGACGCCCATTTGCACAACGTAAAGTGAGGCAACTCTATATCTGGACCACCAGGAAACATAAATTCAAAATCTCTAACAAAACCAGGGTAGATTAAATACTAATCCATGGAGATGAAGTTTTTTAATGGTAAGCAATTAAGGTACCTTCGTGCTCGTCTACTTGCAATGTTGTTGAAGCATGGTGAGATTTGAGGTCAAATAAGGCGCTGTTGACACGAGAAGCACCCATTGACTGCCGAGCACTGGCCAACTCAAACCATCCCTGTAAAATTAAAAATTCCACTTCACCATAACTTGAATGCAAGTACACAGCACAAGACACAAAAAACATCTAGATAGAAAATATATAACGCATAAATCCATGAGCTGAAAGTAAACAATAAAACAATAAATATAAAAGCAATAAGAACAATAGTTCAACATCCATTCTTTTAGGCAAAATTAGAACTTAAAAGCAAGATGCAATTCCAGAAATATGGCGGAAAATGTATCTAACTTTTCCTTCAATCAAGCCCAAATAATTTTGACTTATTAGAAACCACAACCACCAAGATTCGATCTTTTATGCATCCCCATTGAAAAGGGTGTTTTCACGTCATAATCCAAGCAATCAAACAATAAAATAAATTCAATATTTAGCAAGTAGATACTGAAAGTTAGTGTTGCATAGCATAAATTCAATTTTTTTTTAATTGATTGCATAAATTCAAATTAGGATCAAGTCAACAAAATAATTTTGTCTTTTTCTTTTTACCTGGCGAAGAGCTGAAGATAAGGAATCCACAAGGATTAGATAAGTGTCCATGGAATCTAAGAAATTTATTACATTCTCTTCACTCTGCGAAATCTCCTGAGTAGTTGATTCAATTCCATTTTCAGAGCTCCGCATCTTTATTTGTTTATTAATTTAATTTAGGGTCTTTATTTGCTAAAGAAACGGAAAAGTATTCTTGATGGAATTGAAGAATGAAGAGGCCAATAAAGTGCTAGTTTTTATATCAATAAACGTACTAAGGGCTTCTGAAAATCTCGGTTTTTAAGTGATCGGTTACTCTATAACTATCTCGAACCGGTCGGGTTCCAAAAAATATACGAGCCGATCGGGCAATCAAGGACTCGTGGCATAAACTTAATAGTAGTATGATTCATGATAAGTGACTGAACCGACTGCAACCCAATTGTTTTGGGTCGGATCACGAATTTGATGGCCATAAAGTAATCCACAACCAACCCGATGAGCCACATATAGAGTTTTGGTTGTAAACCAAGTTCGTTTCATAAATCCTTTCTTCTTTTCAAGCTTTTCATTGTGCTCATACCTTGGATTGTGTACGATTTGATAAACCGGTCGGATCATATCGAAATCGAAATTTCGTTACATACTGTATATCGAATCGAAATTTCATTTTGGTATATGATAAGTGCCCTATTACCGAGTATTGGTAATCGGTCGGATCATATCGAAACCGAAGTTTGATTACATACTGTATATCGAATCGAATTTTCGGTTTGACATATGATAAGTGCCCTATTACCGAAGATTGGTAACCTTCGGAGTCATTTATCGAACCGAACCGAAATACCTAGTTTTTTTTATTTTTTATTTTAATCCTAAACTTTCGACAAAGTAAGAGAAAATCCTCTTTCTGTCTACAATCCTTCACTTCTTTTAGAAACAAAACCATTCTCCCTCAATTCAAATCAAATCCTAGCCACAAGAACTGCGCCGCTGCACCACCCCCACCGCACCGCCGCAACCTCCGCCATCTCTCGGCCGAGATTGGTACAACAAGTCAGCAACAGAGGTATAATTCAAAACCCCAATTTTCTTTTCTAATTGTTGTTTTCACTATTTTCTTATGTAGTTTTGAGAGTTACCTTAATTCTTGATTATTAATTGCTAAAGATTACTGCCTCCATCCAAATTGTAAGAGTCTAGACTTAAGGTCGTACAATTTGTTAATGAAGAAGGGTTTTTTCGAAATGGTAAGAAACCCCAAATTTTCAGAAAATTCAAAGGCTAAAAAATTTTCAGTTTTTTGATTTAGCTCTTGTTTAGATTAGTCCTTCAATTGATATTGGATTTTCATTTAAAAGAGTTTAACTTTCTTCACAAAATACAATTAAAGAGATGCTGGTTATATTTAACTGTCACTTTTATATATGCTGCTCTGCTTTTCTTAATAGTAGTGTAAATCCAAGGTTGTTTCCTCGGCCTCAAATATATAAATGTAGGTAGATAAATTTGGATTTTGGATAATAGTTTGGACTTCTTAAGTTAAGTGCACACACAGACTGCATTCTGGAGCGCTCTGAAGTATAAGACTTTAGATATTTAAATTTCCAACTTCCTATAATTTTAGTTTGGATTGTGCCTTACAAATTTAGACATGTCTACAAATTCACTCTTGAAAATAGTGGTGGAATATTATGGTATTCACTCCACTTCCATCCAAATCATGCTAGAGACGCATCATTTCTTTTAGTAATAGATCGATTTTGGGGGGGGGGGGGAAAGAAAAAAAAATCAAGTGAGTGTGCTTTGTGTTGGGACATTAAAAATAAAATAGAGTTAAAGATTTAGAACGACTGGGGTATTATATTGTTATCATTTGAGTATGAACTATAAGAGTTTGGGCTTCATAGTTTTAATTATAGATTCATCTAGCCCATTTTTTAACAGCTCCAATTCTTTGTTTATAGGACTTCTCAACAAATACTACTGCCTACTTTTGGAGGAGTTGTTTCTTCTCTGCTCTGTGATGGAGTCCATAGTGAAAAAATATCAGCAGAGATTCAGAAGAATAAAGGATGAAATGGGCCGATGGGAAGAGCTTCAGTCTCGCCTTATTTCCCAATTCTTTAACGCCTCTTCAATCATTCAGAGGTTGCAGGTTTCCCTTTTTCTCCCTATATATATATACAGAGATTTTCTTTTCTTTTTTTGGTCAAAATGTTTCCTTTATACTATTAGTGAACTGTTTTTGATGATTTTATTATGTTTAGGTTATTCTAGATTCCAGAAACTATGGTGTTTTGAAAAGTATTGAGGGCATAGACGATGCAGTTTTGAGAAAGCAAATGGATTCCCTCCAAACCATCTTGCTCTCCATCAACAAGACTATGTATGTAGTGTTTACTTTTCACTTTTTATTTTTTTAATAGTATTTTTCTTGAAAACTTAAATTGTTGTTTTTCTTGCTTTGATGAAATACATGAAACAACATAGTAAAATATGAAATTGAATTGGAAATTATTGTGCAGTCAGTTAGCTAGGTTGGTAGACAAGGCATGCTTTTGTAATTTTTATTTCTTGATTTTTCTATTTTGAATACATCTGGAAGAATCAATGGCTAATAAGTCATGAGTTTTGGCCTTTGGAATTATAAAACAATATGTTGAAGTTGATTGCCTTTTACACTTGCATAAATAACAATTGAAGTGGTTTGCTCTTGTTTCATAAAGTGTTAACATGAGATTTTTCGTTTTCCGATTTCCATGCTGCTCTATAGCAAGGTTTTCACATGTCCTAATATTCTTGATTTCCCCCTCTTTGATTTTTTTGCCCCTCATTTGTGCTAGTTTTATTTAATGGATTTTGCAAAACAAACAACTTCGAGGTTTGTATTTTACCTTTTTTTTTTTCCTGGTAATTGAAATCCAGGGAAGAATTCCGTGGAGTTGTCTCAATGATTAAGAAGATGGTTCGTGATAGCAGACAGCTAGTCGGAGGTGGTTCTGCCAAACAGTTTTCAGCCAAACAGCTCAAACAACAGATTGGATTAAAACCAACTCTTGAAGATTGTTTAAGTGGACTTAGGATTCTTGAAGAGATGCACAAATCAGAGTATGCCTGTTTTCTTCTTATACAATATTACTCTGTCAAAAAAAAAATGTTTATTGTTTAAGATGAATTTTAGCTTCTTTTTTTTTTTTTTTTTTTTTTCACTGTCCTTCTAAATGAAATAAATCAACCTATCTATTGTTTAGGATAACTCATTTCTGAACCTCATGCAGGTACCGTCTAAAATTATCTGTGGTGTCGGCACTTGAAGATCTTGCCTTGAAACCAAAGTATGCTTTTAAGTACTAGCGAACTCAATCTATGTTATTTTAGTTGGGAGTTAAATCTTACATAATTTCTTTCTCATATTCTTGAGAAAAATTCTTCGTCTTATTTTTATTTTTTTGATTAATTGGATACTGTTATGTCAATTTTAGCTAGCCTTTTGTTTTCAGCTTTATGAAACATATTTTCGATTATTATGTGTAAGATTCAATGTTGGAGGTCTCGTGTAACACATTTCTTTATCACTGCCGTCACGTCATTATTTCTCGTAGTTCTTCAGTACACTTAACTTATCCATTGCATTGTCGACTAACTTCTTTTTTCAGGGCAATTGGTGATTTAAGTGCTCTTCAGCAACTCCTGGTTGATCAACCTAATATTCCGCGAGAGGAAGGTAATTTCCAACACTCGTGATGGGGATCTATTGTACTCTTACATTACAGTTTATATATTGGTGAATGTTTTGTTGACTTTTTTCCATTTCCTCTGCAGTGCAATGCATATACGAAATCATATTTGCTGAAGAAATCTTTTGAAATGTTCTACATTGCATATCTGGAATGGAATATATCATTTTTTGCGATGTAGCTTTGACTAAAGACTCTCTTTTTTTTTTTTTTTTTTTTTGTTTCCCAAGGGTTTAATCCCTTTCGAGGCGGGTTGGGCACAATAAGTGGGTACCTCACCCAACAGGGATTCGAACCCGAGTCCGCTACTTTGTAGTGACTAGTCTCTTCCACTAGACCAATCACCTGTTGGTACTAAAGACTCTCTTGGTGTAATAGTAATATTGGAAGATTAGTAATATTTATGAAATTATTAGTGAATTCTACATCTTCTCTTTATAACAAGTCATAAAACCATTCTCTAGAAGTCCATCGCAGTAAACACCATTGTTTATGGATCTGAATCCGAGTCTAGGTTTGTGAAAGGGTAAAAGTATTTTCGGTCATTTTTATTTGATTCTTAATCCGTAATTCCAAAATAAATCTAATCGGATACAAATTCATCCACAGGTCTATATACCAAGTCTATTTAACAATCATTCAATTCAATTCACAAAGTTATCTACATAGAATGGGTTTTTGGCACTTTGCACCCTGATTTAAAATTTTTGACACTTTGCACTCTATAAATATAATTTATTTGGCACTTTGCACCCTAATATGTGTTTTGAGGAGGAGATTTAGTTGTGAGAAGGGTAGAATAGTCATTCTAAAATTTCTTTGGCACTTTATACCCTAAAAATATAGATCGTTGGCACTTTTCACCTTGAAATTATAATTTTTTTACACTTTTCACCCCGACTTAAAATTTTTGCACATTTTTTATTTTAACCAAATTACTAAGCTGTTCTTAATTAGGTAAGAACTCTTTTTTCTTTTTTATAATTCCTAAGTTTGACATGTTACTAAATAATAATTATAGATTTGTAGAGTATGTCGTGTAGAATTTTGTTGGGAAAAAAAGAAAAAACTTTTATCTATTGTATAATTTTATATTGAATATCACAACTTATGCAAATCAGTGCGATTTATGCGGTTTTTAGAAGTACTTGCGGTTTTTTCTCAAGAAACCCAAGACCAACCCCTTCAACCCGCGAGTTACGATTGGTTTGGGTTGGCGCGCTTAGCGGTTTCATTAAGGCAAAATATCATTTCTGGTACTCTAAAGTGATTGCGTTTCAAAATTGCTCTTTTGTTGTGGTACCTTGTCAATTTTTTAGGTCCTTTATTATGTCACCTATGTTAATTTATGTCCTATTTGACTGAAAATTTATTTTTGCCGAAAATATCATGTGCTGAGCACGTGACACTTAAAAATTGATATTTTCGAATTCTGACTCCAAAATTTGCACGTTCAAGTCATGTTATAGATCTATAACTCCAATTTCAGAGAAAAAAACGGTTAAAAATTCTCCCAAAAAATGAAGATACATATTTTTATTTTTATAATATAGGGGAATTTTATAAAATTCACAGTCACATTTACTTCAAATTTATCAATTCAACTGTGTAATGATATTGTAAATTAATATAATATACTAATTTAGCAATTCAAGTTCTACCGTACAATTCAAATTTACAAGCCACCAATATGCACAAAATAATACACGATAACAAATCAAAGACAAACAAAAAATAGAGCAAATGCACAAACAAAAACACAGTCAATATTCATCATTTGTTTTTCAATTTTGAAGTGTGTTATGTGCTAGGCGCGTGATCCTTTTGGTGAAATTTGGACTTTTGGTCAAATTGTGCATAAATTGGCGTTTGTGACACAATAAAAAATCAGGGAATTGTATTAAACTTTCACCTACTTTATACATTTGGTACCATGTTTCTTAAAAAAAAAATATTTAATACAATGATTTCACTCTCCTCGACACATTTTCTTTCTCCGTCTTCGTCACAAGACCAAATTTCGTATTCTTTATATGGCTGGAAAGCTCTTGACGAGAGATTAATTTCTAACGTTACAAGTTTCAGTTCACGAAATTACGCAATAAACAATTTGCATAAAATTAACAAAATTTCGGGATACTAATTAAAATTAAATTATATCTCATAAAGTACAAAAAATCATGCCACAATAATTTTCTGGTATGATATAGGGCACATAAGCGTGTC
The DNA here is from genome assembly GCA_030819805.1 of Penstemon newberryi var. newberryi. Classification (NCBI taxonomy): domain Eukaryota; kingdom Viridiplantae; phylum Streptophyta; class Magnoliopsida; order Lamiales; family Plantaginaceae; genus Penstemon; species Penstemon newberryi. The sequence continues at coordinate 17,634,249 of JAUALY010000001.1, forward strand.
ATTTTGGTGACTTAACGGTTGTTTCTGTCCAAAAAATTGACAGAGAAAGAAAATGTGTCCAGGGGGTAAAATCATGGTATTAAATGTATTTTTTCAAAAAGCATGGTACCAAATGTATAAAGTAGGTGAAAGTTTTGTATGAAAAGTTCAATACTCTCAATAAAAAATATAAATGGTCATGGTACTACAATAAATGATCAATTTTGAAACTCGGTTACTTTGGAGGACAAAATTTTGATCAATTTTCTTTTTTAAAAAATAAATAAAAATAGACACCTTTATTTTTTAGGGAACTTTAACTGTTTTCTCTTTCAAATTTGAAGTTATAGACCCATCACTTGACTTTGACATACAAATTTGGAGTCAAAATCTGAAATCTATCACGTACTCGGCACATGATATTTTCGACTAAAATTGAATTTTCCGATCAAATAAGAGATAAATTGACGTTAGTAATACAATAAATAATAGTTTGTTTTGTTGTCAGAAAAGTGAGGGAAAATTAGTTTTTATTTTCCCACTTGTTGTTGAAATAGTAGGAAAGGAAGTTATCATTTTCCTTCAACTTTCTGCAGGAAAATTTTATGTAGAAAAAATTTCTCCACCAATTTGATAAGAAAATCCTAGAAAAATCCTAAAGTGAAATGCAAAAAAAAAACCTTTGTGGTTTGCCTAACTATCAAAACCCCCCCCATATGTTAATTTTTATTACCAAACCACCCCCGTGCTTATTTATTATTAGCAAAAAAAATCCTTTCAAGCCATAATGACAATTATACCCACCAACAAAGGATGCTAAAACACCCATCTTTACCTAAAAAATATCAATAACCCCATGTTAACTTTGAAAATTGCCAATATATAAACCCCTTGTTCACATAAATTTTTTTATAAAAACCTCCATATAATTTATTGAGGAATTTGAAATGGGTGTTTGCTAATAATTGTTTTTTCATTTAATCATAATTATTTTATCTATATTGTGTTTTTTTTTTTTCGTGAGTATGTCTGATTTAGTAATACATATAAACTAAAACAGTATCTTCAATTTTCAAAATTGATACAAATACGATGACTAGAATATATACAATATCATCAAATTAATTTATAATAAAGTTAATATAATGAAAACGTGATTATCCATACAAAATTTTATCAAAGTGGAAAATGTGATTTTTTATAATTTATTTTAAGCTTTTTTAATTTATTTATTTCATTATTGTCAGTTTTTATTTGATTCCATAACTCAATTAGTACTTTATATTTTCTAGGGATCAATTTAATTATTTATATTTCGTTATCACTTTTAATATGTTTTATAATTTTAAAAATATTTATAATCAAATAAAGATATTTATTGAAAATATTATTTTTCTAAACTTGCTTAACAATCACTACAAAAAAAAAATTTCAAGACAACTAAACATGTACATGAAAATGATTTTCTTTTCTTTTCTTTCCATTTTTTTAATTTTCCTTTCCTATAATTTTCCCTAATTTTTCTTGACAAATGATATAAATTCCATTATAAATTACCAATTTCGAAATAGAGAGAAAAAAAATGAATTTTGCCGTTTCGATCTCGAGTTTCTCTCTCCCCGACGGCCCGACCCCTAATTGAAAACCCTAAATCAATTCCCACAAATCCTAGCTCAGAATCTATGAAGCACGGATACTTCAAAAAAATTCACTATGCAGAGTCGGACTCTTTACGGACTCGGACACGCGTGCGACTCGGCTCGGACACGTGGCGAGTCCGAGAAAATACGGTATTGGACTCGGCAGGACTCGGTCAAGGACACGGCAGGGGTCTTTCTGCAATTTTTTCCAAAATTGTGGGTTAAAATTGAAAATTTGAAACTTAATTAAAAAAATTAGAAAATAGTAATACTTTTGTGAACTAATCGATTAAACTTCTACAGAGTACTCTTCATCTTCATTCCAAACACAAATTAAAACAACTCCTGAACTCCCCAATTTCATTCATTTCATAAACCTTAGTTCAAGAATTCTCTTCCAATTTATTCAAATTTACAAGTACTTCTCTTCCTCTCTACCTCATTTTTGTGCATTTATATTTTATTTCCTTGAAATTTGAGTTCGGGTTTTTATTTTTTCTTCTTTTTCTATAAACAATGTGTACTTCTTTTACAAAAATTATTGAAATTATGGCCTAAAATTAGAGTTATTTGGAGTTCTTTTATCTGGTGTTTCTATTCAGCGACGGTACCGCATTGTTAAACTCCATTGCACATAAACCATACTCTTTTTCTTTGTGTGGCAAAAAATGTATTATCTTTTAACCTCTAGGTAATTGCTATAAAAAAAATCTGAAGCAAAATAAAAAAAAAAAAAAAAGTGGTATTTTTATCTTGTAATAAAAAAACTAATTTTATTTAAAGATTTCGAACAATTTTCGTGTAATTGACTGATTGTTATGTACTTGGAGTGATTATCTTTCTTATGAGACTTGTTTTGATATTTTTTTTTCATGTGAGACTTGTTTGAATCATTTACGATGTGCTTAGAGTGAATTTATACACCTTTTGTGATTTTTTTATTTATTTTGTGTTTAGAATATTAGAATGAATGTTAATTCATTGGCTATGATGTTAATTTATTTTATTTTTATATAAACTATATATTTTTTTTATTTTTTAATATACGTATCCATGCCGTATCGTATCTTGAAATTTTTTTAGAAAACGAGTCGCCGAATCCGAATCGTGTCGAGTCCGAGTCTCCGAGTCAGTGTATGTGCAACATCTCCAATTCCGCCAATTTTCCATCAGTTATATATTCCTTCTTCATAAATTTCACAACTCGTGAAACTTTCTCCTCCAGAATCAGAACATTGACTCGACTCCCTCTTCCCTAAAGCCGGTTATATAGGCTTTGTTTCCGATTCGGAGTTGATCCGATCGATCGGGAACCCATTGACCTAAATATAATAATCCAACTTACAATCAGGCAACCTACACGATGTCTTCCTCACATCAACTGGAAAGGTAAATTTTTATATCTCATTCTGTAATCTCCAATTTCTGATGGAGCAACTGTTTTTAGCTTCTTTACTGATTTGAGAAGAATGATTTAGATTTTGGACTAAGTAATTCATAATTTTTTGAAAAAAAAAGGAAATTATGCACCCACTGGTTGTATAAGAATACTCTTTGTTAAAGGTAGATAAATGAAACAAAAAAAATTTGATAACTTGAAGAATGTTAGTTATTAACGTAGATTAATCCTTAATATTAAGTTTGCTGAACAAATAATAGAAAGGAACATGCTAATGATAAAAAAAATGGAGTTCTTTACAGAGTGTCATTACTTATATAAATTGAAGGTTTCTAAACAAGAATTAGAAATGGACTCTTTTTAGTCATAGCCAAATTTTGTCTAATCTTAACTTTTGAATCTTATGTGTTTATTCACATAACAGAAGAACAATGCATGCGATGGTGATGAAAAAAGGTTGGCTCTCTAGCGCGTTAGAGCTTCAAGAAGTCGAAATACCACAGATTAAGAAGGATGAGGTATTGATAACGGTTTTGGGCGTTGGAGTCAATAGGGATGATTTGTGCGCAGCAAATGGTGTGTGCCCTGGAATCCAGTGTTCTGGACTAATTGAGTCCTTCGGAAGAAATGTCCGTAATTGGAAAGTTGGACAGAGGGTAAGCATCACTAATCTATTTGTATCAATTATAAACCAATACTATAAAAGAATATGATAATTACTCTCCTCATTTTAGGTGTATATGTAGGTTTTGTTAGTAAGTCGACATGGAGATCCTCTTTGCCAGTATTTTGTATATATGAATCTTGTCTAAGAATACAAGATTGGAGTAAGCTTGAATCTTATCATTACAACTTTTCTAATAATGATCTTCCCCATGTGTAGTTTTTTGGGCAAAATAGAGAACAATTAGAGGGTGAGTGATGCTAAAGAATTAGAAAATACTTTTTATTCTTGTAAGACTTATTCTAGTTTGACAAAAAAAATTAATTGTATGATACAGGTTTGTACTATTGTAGATGGTGGAGCCTATGCCGAAAAAGTAGTTGTACCTGCAAGCCATCTTCTTCAAGTCCCTGATACAGTTTCTATAGAAGGTGCTGCATGCTTACCTTACGCAGCTTGCAATATTTGGTTAGCTCTAACCAAAAGAGAAGAGGATTTTATTATGCCAGATGAAATAATAATGGTGAGAAAACTTTTTATTTCTAATTCCCTTACCCAAAGAAGGGTTATCTAAGAAGAGCTTATGATGAAAAGTGAAAATAATCATTTTCATTTCACTAATTTGTTATCATGTTTATTTTGTATCTAAATTGGTTTGTTGGCCTCTAAGATGACTAACTCCTGAAAGCTATTTATATGTTATTATTTGCATTATCGAATTAATTTATCTAAAACTATTATGTGATAGCATACCCTTGCAGTTTACATTCATTTGTAATTTATTGGCCTTCTCTCTATTGTTTTTTCTTAATTCTCAGATTCGTGACGGCACATGTGCTATTGGTGCACTAGCCATACAGTTCGCCAAATACAAGGGTCTGAAAGTCATTGCCACTGTAGGTGAGCTTATTTACTCCATACTTGTTATGTGCTTGTTTCTGTAACGAGTTATAACATCATTGTTCTCATTTACTCATTCTAATGCATTCTTTGTCAAATTTTAGATAGAGATTCTGATTTAGGACGTTGCCGCGATTATGGTGCAGATGTTAGCATTAACCATACCAAGAGCGACTTTGTTAGTTCGGTTATGAGAGCGACAAATGGGGCAGGTATTATGAAATCTGTCATTTTATCATTGAAAGATTTGTTGCCTCTTGCATCAGTTTTGTTTTTCTTGTTTGCAAGCAAATTGTTGCTTTGTCTCTTTTCATCATCTCTATAAGACCTAGATGCGTAGGTATTCATCTGTCGTCATGTCATTGAATATCTGCTTCCGATAAGTAGTTGGCATTGTTTTCTATATTTGCATTGAATTTGTTCTTTGTCGAGATAAGGGGGAAAGAAGTCTTGCTTGAATTCAACTAAAATTGAGGGTAGTAAGTTTTAAAAAATCATGGTTAAGGACTGTTGTCCTCCTGGATGACTAATCATTCATCCAAATTTATGTATTATGATGATTATTAACTTACATCCTGCAAAAAGAAAAAAAAAACACGTTGCGTAGTTGCATTTTAATCTAGATTGTAATGCTTGTTGCTATTGTTATTGTTGCTTGGTTAAGATCTTAAAATTTTCAACACCTTCTATTTACTTTACATGAAAGAAACCCTTAAGGTTTAAAAGGTCTGGTGGATTTTTACTTTAGAGCATATTATTGTTATAAGAAATGATTGCTGCTTCCGTTCTTTAGAAAACAGTTGATCTTCATATTTGGTGTGAGAAAGCATAATCTTTTTTTGGTACGAGCTTTTCATTTTGAGTATATCACTTATTCGAAACCCATAAATAAAATGATTCCAATTATCTTTATCTGAAGAATATGTGCAGTTTACCAAGATGCTTCAACAGTCGGACTAAACTATGAATAATATTTATTGTATACTAACTTCCATTTCTATTAGCATTCTTATTCTGACAATACATTACAAAATTTTTCCTTTTGGTGTATCAAACTGTTAGAAAGTTTTGGATTTTGTAACTTCTAGGAACTTTTTGAGATGTTGGAAAGTCCTGTTTTGATTGATATCCATGTAATTAGCTTGTCTCTTAACAAAATATGGCCCCAATAAATGGTGGAGTTGTCTAGTGCCTTAGACTAGGTGTAGCTCATGCTAGCAATTTAAATTTGGTGGTTGCTGTGATTTTCTTTGCCTTCCTAATAATATTATGTTGCTATGCCACCCTTTGATCCAAGAATTAAAAGTTATATTGTTCCTTGACGTTTTGGGTCTTGTCGAGTTAACAACTGAGTTGGCCAGAAATGGTTATGTATGGGTTGTAAATAGCTAGATTGATTTAGAATCCCAAGGTGAATGGACTTATATCTTTTTTCAATGGATTTTTAACCTTCTTGCATTTGAATTCTGTTTGTATAAATATTTTTTTTGATAATAAAATTTTGTTTGTAAATTGAGATATGGGATCCTATTCCTTTCCCTTAAGTACTAATCAATCTTTACAGGTGTTGATTTTGTACTCGATTATGGAGCCAACAGGCTTTCAGAAAACTTTTGGTGCTGCTCTATATGGGCTAAAGTGTTTATTACGGACTTGCATGGGATGAAGAAAAATTCTATAAATCTTGCACAACTTGTTGTAAAGCATCTTCAAGTCAAAGGTACAAATTTTTTAAGTTAATTATGTTTCATATATTAACTTGCACCTTCAATAAAACTTTAACAAACTTGGCGAAATGGTTTTTACTCTTTATCATTTTTTTTCCAAGGACATCGTCTGCTTTTGCATAAATTGCCAGTGTAACTGTCATTTTTAATTTATTTCCATGTTTATCGTTCATCATTGAGTTTTGCTGCGTAAATTTCCAGTATAACTGTCATTTTTAATTTATGTGCATGTTTATCTTTCATCATTGAGTTTTGTTGTTTAAAGATATCGCATTAATTATTCTATATTTGTTGGATTAACTCATTTAAAGTAAAAAAAGAAAAAAGTGCCTTATAAGTGTGTACTTTTTTTGGATGATTTATATCTTGAGTGGAATACTTAAAGTCGAAGTTATTCTTGCTACCAAGAAAATCTTACATTAATTTTTTTTGTTGCAATGACAGTTGTCGACATACGGTGCAAAAGTTTGGAGCTCAGGGCTTCTATCATCGATGAATTACGACGCAATATATGGCATGCAGTTAAGAATATTAAATTTGTGGTTCATGCTTACTACTCTTTGATGGAAGCACAAAGAGCGCATGAGTTTATGACGAGAAACAACATCATGGACAACATTATTCTATTTAACACGGAGAAGAACAAGGATGAAGAGTCTACTAGTAATAGGAAAAAGAGTGGGAAAGCCAGATAGAAAAAGTGTTGTATGACCTTTGAATTATGGTACACAAGTCTAGTAAAACAAGTATGTTTATGACTTTCTTTTATTGGTTTCAGTCTTTCTTTTTTAAAACTAATGAAAAGAAATGGTCAACTCATCCATTTTAAGTATTCAAAGCAATGGGGAATGGAGATTGGATCAGGTGCATATGCTCATTCCAGGTGACATCAGGGCTAGTATCTTGTCGGTGTCCATCTCATTTGAAAGATACCGACAAGGCTCTCGAGGTTGGCAGAAGGCGTAGAATGGCCAGTTCTCTTGTTACAAGGCCTTGGAGATGATGTTCTATTATCAAGGCAGAGAGCTTCTTGGCTCTTAATAAAGGTCTTGATTTGGGAGTGTGGTAGTAGTGGAGATCGACTCTTAAGTTGTGTATACCTTTGTGTCCACTTTCCTCAAAAGGTTTGAATGTGAAACTTATATAAAAAAAAAAAATGAATATTGACATGGAATACCATCATCTCTCAATTCGATAAAGTCTTAACATAGTTGAAATTCTAACTTGAATCAACTTTTTTTTTTTTTTTAATCTAGGATATTAGCATAAATTTGAGTACCCATATTTCTACGCTTCAACATTCTAAAAAATGAAAAAAGAAAAAGCCCCCTTTTTTTTATGGATACCCAAAAATCTTGTAAACTAAGTTGATCAATATGAAAGTCATGCACTAACTATCTAGTCTATCTTATAGAAACTAGAAATTGAGAACTCGTTTGGTAATAAAGATTAATTAAGGTTGTGCATTTTATTAACCTTTATATCTTGTTTAATAGCGTTAATAAATAAACATTACAATGAAGAGCAAACTGGATTCTTATTGTATTCTTTTGATGTTCTCTGTAAAATTTAATTAGTGTGTTGATCCGTTTAAACAATGAGGGTGTGTTTGCAAACTCTTTTGCAAATAACTTACGAGTTTTTTCTTACTTTGAACGCATTAATTTGGTGTTTGGGAAATTAGCTTGAACTTCTCTCAAAATAAATTATGTTAAGCTCATAAGCTATAAACTTCTCTTATGGTGCTTCCGATTATATTGAACTTAAGTAGCACGTCTTTCTTTTACGGAAACTTATACTTCTAATACTTTACCTATTTTCATTTTAAATATTGTAAACTCTGAAGTTCCTAGTTGAATGAAATGTCTAGTAAATTTAAATTACTAAACTCAGATAAATGTCTAATAGTAAATTTAAGGGTACCATAGAGAATATATGTTAAAAGTAATGATGTTGGTTTCTTACTCAAATTGAGCATGTGTGCAATTAAATTAAACGGGAAGAAATTTTACAATTAAATTAATGAATAGAGGTTTTGTATAACACAAATGGTGTTTATGTAGTTTAACCATATAAATCAGACAACATTCGTCATTCTTTTTTAAAACATCTATATTGATATCCTTAAACATCTTATCCAAAATGGTAATCAAACAACTCCTTAGGAGGCATTCATGATTGTAGTAGACAAAGCTAATAACTCAACATTAATGGGAGACATTTCTCACTAGATCAAGTCTAAAAGATATGTCTAAGACACTGAGTTTTTTTTTTTTTTTAAATTAATTAATCAGAGAACACATTGCAATAGAAAATATATCACATCATTTATGTGAAAGCATCGCATGCATTCTTAGCCAAAAATTATAAGAAATATTTTCTAATCTGGTCTAATCAAGAATTTTTCCATGAATCACATTATCACATTTTTAAGTGTACAATTTTCGTTTTGTTCGCTCCTTTTGCCTTCGATCGAGTAGTGGCGGTCGCGCCCTTTTGTTTTGCTAGAGAAGGTTTGTTATGGATTACATGTTGTTTGCAATTTCTCTTCTTGTTCTTCAATTTCATCTAATGTAATTATGTAATGGTAATAGTCTTTCTTTTTTAGTAATCTTGTGAAAGATTAATTATTAAAAAAATTTTTTTTTTAACAAATACTCTCTTCTAAAAAAAAGGTTTAACAAATACTAATTAATACATATAATAATTAAATAAAAAAAATTCTACCGCCGAAAATAATCAAAATACAATAAATATAAGCATCCCTCCCGCCAAAATTAGTAGAAAACCCCCCGCCGGCCGCCTCCAGTATTACACACTGTATACCCAAAGTAACCACAAAGCGCGTGAACTATGGAGGACTCCGCTTCACCCACAACCCCTTCACCAACACCGTCGGAAAACCTTAACCCCCCTAAAAACACCTTCAATTCGAAAAATACATTCCACATCGGCGGAATAGCGGTGGAGTTCCCGTACCAGCCGTACGGAACTCAACTAGCGTTCATGAACCGCGTGATATCCACGCTTGATCGATCTCAGAGAGAAGGTCACTGCCACGCGCTGCTCGAGTCGCCTACCGGTACTGGAAAATCGCTGTCGCTTCTCTGCTCCGCCCTGGCGTGGCAGCAGAATCAGAAACAGAAGAATATTCTCGCGAATTTAACGCATTCAAGCTCGAGGGCTAACCCCGAGGCGATTACAGATCCAATCAATCATGGAGGGGGTTTCATTCCTGAGACTCAGCCGTCAGGTATTCGATTTAAGTCAAAATAACATACTGCGATTGACTAATTCTGAATGGTCTGAAGTAAAGTTTGTGTCATTTTACTTTACTGAAGTTGTGCTTTAGCTCTCTTGTTGTAAAATTTGTAAATTATAAATTCCTGACTGAAAATTTTAATTTCTTGGTAATTATTCTCTTAATGTCTTCTGTTGGTTTATTACTTTAGGAAACCCGGCAACAGCTCCACCTGTCACAACCAACCCCAGAAAGGAGAAGTCAAGATTGGCTCCCACCATCTTTTATGTGTCGTAAGCTTCAAAACCTCGGGACGAACTCCAATTGTTATAGCGTGACAAATTCGGGAACTGGAGTTCTATATAAATAAATTAGGAAAACTACGGTCACAATTTCATTCTGTGATATGCCATTAGGCTCTCAGAGTAGTAAATTGAACTTTTTTAGCTCAATAATAGCTGATTAGTTAGTTGTTCTTATCAGGAGAACACATGGACAAATCACTCAAGTCATTCGGGAGTACAAAAAAACAACTTATCGTGTTCCAATGGCAGTTTTGGTAGGCTCCTACTATTCTCAACTTCTTATGATCTTTATTAGGTACATTTACTATTTCATAGTAATTTAGAGTATTCCATTGTCATGAGAAAATGCTTTATTACCTACTAATTACAATTTTGACATTCCCGCATTATTTGAAAAGGGAAACAGGAAAGGATAAAAAGAGTAAGTAATACCCATACTCGAGCATGAGTTCAAATAAACAACGTTGGATTTTGTCGAGATGGGTTTCTACTCCTTCATTGTATGTTCTGTGGTCTGTGGACCTTGTGGATGTGTGCAATTTTTGTTACTCAAATTGACAATGTACCTCCCAGATGAACTTGTCCCTCATCAAATTAAGTGAAAATGGAACATATGAGTTCAACTTGCGAAGTTGCAAACATTAGGTTCCAAGCTAGTTGTGGCCTGTAGGTAGTGAGCCGAGAAATTAAGGGAACCCAATGATGATGGTTAAACTCTTTTATTCTTGCTTGTCATTCTATATGAATAATTACAATTCACTCTCAGGATACTTGTGACAAACAGTTCACTTATTTTTCTGCTCTTTTAGGGATCAAGGAAACATTACTGTACAAATTCATACTTGCGGGGAGCAGATAATGTCGATGAACAATGGTTGTCTCTTTGCTTGGAAAGTAACATTTGTCTTGTGTTTGTTTCTTCTTCTGACAACTATGATTTTGAATTCCAGTAAATTGCTTCTAAAGAACAAAGAAGATGCCTGTCCAGAATTCAAGTGAGTGAATTTTTTTCTCAGATACTCTGTCCATGCATGTGCTATTTTAATGCCTTTACATAGAATTGTTCCCTGTCAGAAATGTTCATAAAGTCAAAGTTCACCCTTCTCTTCAAAAAGGAGGCTGTCACGAAGTCCATGATATCGAAGACCTCGTGAAAATTGGACAAGTAGTAAAAGGTCCCCTTTTCCACCATCTAAGGTTGCTTCATTCTAAGTCTTGGTGCGGCACTCAATCAATTCTCTAAAGGAACTCTTTGATTTTCAGGTTGTTCATATTTCGCAGCACGTTCTATGGCACAAGATGCAGAATTAGTTTTTTGCCCATACAACTACATTATCAATCCCATCATCCGCAAAGCAATGGAAGTTGATATTAGTGGGAGTATTATCATTTTTGATGAAGCACAGTATGTTACTAACCTAGTTACTTGCTCTTAGTGATAATAATGAAGCAACTTGCTTGCTGAGTAATAATGCAACCACTTACAGTTGTGTTTTCCCGTCAACTGCACGCTAATAATTTGTTGAAAAGTCCCCCAAAATAGCAGCTGGAAAAACTAATTTTCACATATACAAGTTTAAAATTTACCGAAGAAAATGTCATTCTTTTGCAGTTATAGTGCTTTATTAAATGTCATTCTTTTGCAGTTATAGTGCTTCATTATGTCATGACACAAACGACTGATATTAAATGTCATGTTAATTTTTTTAATTCTTCACAATTTAACAGAAATCAGTAACTATTTGCTAGATGTGGTAACCCTTCACTTATTTAATTTCTTCTCCTTGTCAACTCCAATTTTTCATAATTGATCCAGTAACATAGAGGACATAACTCGTGATGCTGGTAGTGTCGATCTTGAAGAAGATGTTTTGCTCCGTAAGTGCAAGCCTGTACTATTTTGCTTATTACCTGTTGAATCATCTCACATTGCTTTGTGTTTTCAAAGATTTGCAGACAGAACTGGGGCAGTTGAGTCTCAATGATGGCATGACTTACCAACCTTTGTTTGAGATGATACAGGTGCTGGCTTTGATTGTTAAGCTCTCCACTGTTTCCCGAATTTCCCTCGGAACTATTTAAAAATTATTTTTATTCTCTGCAGGATGTTTTGAGTTGGATTGACAGGAGAAAAAATACCTTAGAAAAGCGCGAATTTCAACGTTATTCCCATTGGTTGGTCATTTATAAATACACTGATTATTTCATGTTGTAATGTCGTATGTCACTGATCACCCTGTAGTTAAACTCAAGCTGCACATATTTTTCTATGAGAGGATATATGACACAATATTCTTGCTTTAGAAGTGATTATCTCTTTCCTTTTATCCTATAACTAAAAAAATCAGAAATCATATTTTTATATAGCTTCTCGATGCTATTGCGTTGTGCTCACACATAGCTTACTATAACTATATAATATATGAAATTCAACATGAGTGAATTTGAAGTTGGTGTTATAAAAGATGTTTCAGGGCCATCCTTTTACTTTTTGCTCACATAGGTGATGAGGAATCAGCTATATCAGGATTATCGTTGTTTTCTGTTTCGCAATATTTTTTTCTTCTCAAAACAAGTAACTTGTTATTATTTTCATTGTGTTTTGCTTGTTGCAACCTATTTTTATGTAGTTGGACTGGAGATAAGGCTTTAAAAGAGCTACAAGAAGCTAATATTTCACATCAGAGCTTCTCAATTTTGCAGGAATGTGCGAAAAAGGTAATTTAAAAATTTGTCACAGTGAATCTAATATTGCTAGTTTCTTACAATACGCTTGGTATTTCTTACCAATTTGTACTATCTCTGATGATGATACATCAATGTGAAGGCAATCAAAGCTGCTACAGAAGCTGAGCTTGATGTTGAACATTTAACTGGAATGGCAGCAAATACACTGGAAGGTAATTCATCTCCTTCTCATATTCTGCACCTTCTTTATTGAAGTAAATCCTAATGTCGGAATTGGCCCTGTGATTTAACATAGGGTTGTTTTCCTCACTCAATTACTTCTTCTCTGGGAACGGAGGGCACACCAATGACTATCAACTGGCACTGCAACGGTTTGTTAAAAAAGATGAAGGTACACATGGTCAATGTAATGATTTAATTATAACTTGTGTATCTTAATTATCTATTCCTCTTAGCTATATGGGATTTAAAAGTGTAATGATATTGACCGATATGACCCTCGTAAATCAATTTTGTTTCCTATTCTTGCATAGTTGGTCAGATATCTTTACATGGTCATAGATAGTTAAGGAACAGGATGAGACACTGAGTATGTGTAGTAAGACAAGTCTGCTATGGCCATTTAATGTTTTAAAAGACTGATTGAGGTCTGAAATGTCACCTTTATTTCAAACTTGCACTCAACTAGTGGGAAAGTAACATGTTAAAATTTACCAATAATTAAGAGATAAGATTTGCTATTGTGATATATATATATATTTCCAAAATTAGATACTCTCACGAAGTCTTCCTCATGAGTAGATATGTTGATAAATCTTAGGAAGATGAGGAGATAAAAGTCTATCTTCTAATGACTTTTGGAATTCAAAATGATAGAATATATTAACGAAAAAACTTTGAAAACTATGGGAGACCCATTCCCGCCTGCACCTATTCAATCCACTGCTGATTGTATTGAGATTTACATATTCTATTACACATCCCTACACCTGTACACGATGTTTATTGTTTTTATGGTTGTGATATGGGTGTGAGTTTGTTCTTGAGCAATCTTAAATGATTACTCTAGTTAAACAACTTATAAAACTACCTATTATAGCCGATCTTTACACTATGAACAGTTGGTATTCAGATAAGTATGCATGTAATGACTGCTTAAATTTATGATTTTCTGCTGTAGAAACGCTTATTCTGAATAATTGCACGGAAATGGTGCAGGTGGCTGTATTAACACATTTAGCTTGTGGTGCCTGAATCCAGCTGTTGTTTTCAAAAGCATTGCCGAATTATCTCAATCAGTGATTCTGACATCGGGGTATATATGTTGCTTCAGGGTATTTGTATCAGAAGTTATATTTATTATTGCCATTAATTTGACAGAAAGGTCATTCATAGATTTAGCGTTGTACTATTTCCTTTGAACAAGTGGAAGCTGATTGTCTTTCTTTGAAAAATCTGTTATTTTTTTACAGCTTAAGTACCCTTCCAGAGTCCTTTTTAATCTTATGTGATACGTCATTACGCACACACACATACAAACACATACATACTTAAGTTCCTGTAATGCACTCATTTTTATCACCATTCTTCTTTCCCATCCTCACAGGACTCTATCACCATTGAATACTTTCTCGTCTGAACTTGGCATTCAGTTTGGCACCTCTTTGGAGGCTCCGCATGTCATAGATGTTGATTCACAGGTACAATAAGCTATTTCTTATGTGTTTGTGCTCTTGGTTGAATTTTCTTCTGTCCAATATAAGAGCTGGCCAGTCCTCTTCCATAGGTATGGGCTGCTGCAATTGCATGCGGTCACGGTAATTATCCTCTAAATGCAAGTTATAAGACAGCAGATGACTATGCTTTTCAGGTATTATGCATCTTTTAACTATATATGTTAATATCAAGGGAATTTTCCGTGCTCTGATGTAGATGAAAATTACTCTTTTTTTTTTTTTTTTTTTGTAAAGGACTCAATAGGCAAGTCTTTGGAGGAAATATGCATGGTTGTCCCTGGTGGGTGCCTAGTATTCTTTCCTAGCTACAAGCTGCTGGATAAAGTTAGCACTCGTTGGCAAGAAACAGGTCAATGGTCTCGACTAAATGCTCGGAAATCCCTTTTTGTTGGTAAGATTAGTCGCTGACTAGTGAACTCTCGAGAGTTATAATATATTCTATGTAGTTTGGTTTTAGACTGTGAGTGAATACTTGATTTTTTTTTTTGGTATTGAGTGCATACTTAATTTATGTGTGCAGTGGTCTCTGCTTTCCAACTCATTTGATGGATTATTGCTCTTGTTGATCATCAATATTCTACTTAATCTAGTCTTTTTTTATTCTGTTTAGAACCAAGAGGAAGCAACCAGGACGCTTTTGAGCCTGTTTTAAAGGGTTACTATGATTCAATTCGTCATGGCACAAAACAGGTAAACGGAAGAAAGGTAAGGGGTAAAAGGTTAGGGATAAAAAATGGCGTGATGCTGGAATCTCCAAAAGATACTAAGAAAGAAGGTGCTGCTTTTCTTGCGGTCTGTCGAGGCAAGGTAATTCCTTCTTTTACTGCTTGTTAAGTATTAAAGAAATTTACCATTTGCATTGGATAAAAAGTGACCTGGGAATGTTGTCTTTGTCCTGGAGTGTCGAGTTCATTCTACCCTAGAATTGGTTAAGAAGTGCCACTGGGGACAACCTATAAGATGGGTTATAATTAAAGTAAAATTATATATCTCTGTTGGGTTAGAGCTTTACTATCTAGGTGTCTCTTTAGGTTCATTTTTCAAGTATCTGTGAGGATATACCCGCAGAAAGATAGAAAAGCCAAAGCAAAATAGTTCTTGAACTTAGAGAGATTATGAGTTTAAGACCTATCAAATTGATTAGCTCCTTGTTTAAGAGATAGTTGTTGATTGAGTTCTTTACAGAGTGAGAATGATCTCTAATTAGTATTAAGAGTAAAATGTCATGTTCATATGAAACTGTACAAAGTTAATTGATGTTTGCCAACTGGAAGCGTTATTCTGATTTCTGGACTACTGTCAACGATGAATTCATCTTGGCCTATTAGTTTGATAGTAAATTAATTTTGCATAGGGGAGCCTATTGCCAACTATTCAATTTTGTTGTTTTAACTAGAAAACAAATTTGGTTGTTGAAACAATGCATTTTCATTTGTGGTGTTACATCGCGTATAAAAATGTAGCAACGGATCATTATACAGGCAAGTTCACATAAATATTCTATTAAGCTACAATGTTATCCTTATGTAAATTGTTTATATGTAGGTATAATATCACTAATATAGGCTTTAAACTAAAATCATTGAAGTCATCTAATGGTATCAAACTACAAGTACTGGAGTATATTTATGAATCATTGCTATTTAACCTATGTGAAAAACTAGTCTAAAACACATGATAATTCATTAAGGAATATTTGAGCTGCTAAAATTTGTTAATGCAATATACTCCACCCAAGTGGACTATTTAGTGAGCTACATTACACAGTGCAATATGTACTGTTAACTGTGTTACTTAAAGATGTTTGTCTATTTCGTGAGAAAGGGTATATGAGCGCTGATAGCTTATAAGGTGTAACTGAAAGTTGGAACTTATTTTTCCTAGACTTGCTTTAAAAATAAGCTGTATTATGTTGAGAAAATATGAGATCTAAGAGCTTGTAATAGATTGAGACATTGGTTGTAAGATAAGTGAGCAGAAATTGGTCATTTACCTGAATAAATTCAAGGAGAATCTAAAATCTATAAAAAAATGAGTTCTGGGTCACCTATTATTTGGCAGAGCTTATAAGCTTTTAGCAAGTTAATTCTGGATACCATAAGCTCTTCCTGGAAAGTTTTTATCAAAACCCATAATAGCTCTTAAGCAATAAACTTCTAGTTTAAGTTTTTTGACTAAGAAAAAAGCTTAGTCAAATGTCATCTCAAAATGTTCAAGGTTGAGTTTGTTGTAAGAATTTCCTAGGCGTCAATTATTTTGTACTGACAAAATGAACGAAAATTATGGTCAATTGATGCAAGGTTTTCTGCTGAAAACGTGTAATTATATCGACTTTCAGAGTTGTGATGAATTTGAAGATCTAAAAATAAGGAAAAATTGAGGGCCTTGTAAAAGGTCCATATACAAAAAATGAGAGTAATCCAAAAGCCAATTTCCACGATTAACTACAAAGGGGCAGCCCCATTGCACCTCCTGATATCCATAAAGTGGTTTAAGAGCCCCTTTCTCATTTGCCACTATGAAGTGCCTTAGAAACTTTTACAAGAACCTGTCTGAAACCTCACAAATGATTTCTGATAGGATACTGTTGCCCCCAAAAACCTTCTGTTTAACCCTTGTCTTTCCCCAGTTGAACTTTTACCAACCTAAGTTATTTCTGCCACCCACAGTTAAGGAGTTTATATGCGACTTGAAAAGGTGTGATTTTTGCCTCTTTAAATTTATACATAAGATTAATGGTAAAAAATGCATGTCTATCATATCATTGATTGAGGTGACAAATACGGTAATACTTTCATGGATGGAACATAGAAAAGCATAAACATAAGTTTTGTCGGTCAATTTGAAGGCTTTTTTGTTGGTGCCAGATAAACATTTGCATCCTTCATTTCCTCCTCTTTATGGTGCCATGCGCAGTTCTGAAAATACATTAATAACTCTATGCATAACCGAAAGTTTTTCTACTAATGATAAAGAAATAAACAAAATGCTTTTAAGCACTTAAAAGTTGTACAAATGACTCACAAGTTGGAATGGATTTGATTCACTTAATTACATTTATAGGTGTTTGAGTGTATATGCATCAGCTCGATAAACAGACTGATGGGTAGTGAATTAGACAACTAATTACATTAAATAATTTATTTCAGACTCACTTCATAATACTTATTCAAACTCAGCTGTTATGAAACATCTATTTCAGGGACATTATTCTCCTCCTCACTAATTTATGCACTTATTTACTTATTGAACTACAGTTCACATTGAGATATGATATTTGTAGGTCTCTGAAGGGATGGACTTCTCAGATGACAATGCTCGAGCTGTTGTATCCTTCCATATTTTATTTGTGAACTAGGATTATGTATCCAGTGTGGAGGACCCTGTCTTGTTGTCCGGTCTTTACTGGGGCATACATGAGTTTTCATGTGGTTGACCGAAGAATAAAATCCAAGTCTTGCCTTTGGATTCACTTTTGTACTTTGTTTCTAATTTAAATTAAAACAATTGGCTCCATCGAATGTTATGCTTTAACTATCTCAGGTGATTGTTGGGATTCCCTTTCCAAACATGTAAGAAGATTCTTGTTTTCTTAACGTTTATAATGGTTTATTAATTTGTTCGGATGACAATTCTTTATTCTTGACTACCAGTTATGACATTAAAGTTGCACAAAAGAAGAAATTCAATGACACCTATGAGTTGTCAAAAAACCTTTTAAACGGGAATGAGTGGTATTGTCAGCAAGCCTTTAGGGCTCTTAACCAGGCTACAGGTATTTCTTACAGTTAGTAGCTCTTAACGTTTACCGTACTATGAGTTTTCTCATCGTTTGCCTGTATGTTTTACTGCAAGTGTGCTCTACAATAAGATTCAATTTTCCCACATTTTGATTTTAAATCAGCACATGTTTAATTCCAAAAAGAAAAATCATTAGAATGAATTACCTTCTTAAAAAAGGAATGTAGGTAATTGAATGTTGGTCAAATGAAAGAATCATGTTAGGGAAATGATGACTACTTCTATATGTTTATTTTATTTGTACTTCTTCTAAATTGCCTGCTTATTTAAAGTCAAGCTGCTTCTTGTTTTTCACGTCTATCAGGGAAACAAATAACATATTTTTTATAAGATCCAATAATTATTCAAGGATATTAAAGTGTGTTCGTATTGCTCTTGCCTTCATAACTGCCAACAATTCCTTTTAAATCCTACTCTCTTTAACTATAATGCGATTCTGTCCATTTTCTGCTCCCAGATCTTTCTAGGACTCAACTGTATAGTTTGAATATTTTGTAAAAAAGGTGACTAGACTTGATATATTGGCACGGACTGATTTAAAAATTTTTATGTTGTCAAGTAGTTTCAAGTCTTGTATTATTAAAAAAAAAAGAAACAGTATGTTAGGTATACAAACCATCATCAATATTATATTAAAATGAATTCAGATTCATGAAGTGAATGATGTTTTTTTTTTTTTTGAATAATAGTGAATGATGTTCCCATCTACCAAATAGTTCATTTATAACACAAATGACCTCAATTTTCCATGGTCTGGTCTGCTTCCCTCAGTGGTTGTAATTTGAGTTCTGAAATTTTGGTGTCTAACAATTGTGTTACCTGTCTTTGATAATAATTCTTTATTTTGCAGGTCGTTGTATACGGCACAGATTTGACTATGGAGCTATCATTTTCTTAGGTACTTGACAAGTTACTCATTTATTGAGTGCTGCTTTTTCTTTACCATTCCAGAGCTAGTATTTTGTGCATCCATGATAAGAGAGATCCTTGGTGGATTCATGTATCTTTTTTTACTGAACTTGTATATACATCTGTCCATTCAACAGATACATAACAAATGTATAAATAGCTTTTGAATTAAACTTCTGCTTGGAGAGGAAGTAACCAGTTAGAAATAGAATGACAGCGGATCTAGTTCCAAGAATTAGCTCATGCTGGATGTTTCCTTTATAAAGGCAATTTGTTTCTGTGTTTCAGAACAAATGGATTCTGTTCTATTTCATTTTTTCTTCTCTTGCATAATGACATAGAATTCAGCTGAACTACTTTTTGCCCAACTTTCACTTATTAAATTATATTTTTAATTGTTCTAATGTATCCATTTATGCATTATTCATGGAAGATTATTTAAAATTTTGTAGAGTTCTTGATTGATGTTCTTGGGTATTCGGGGATTCTCCAATAAGCAAATTTTCTTTTTGCATGCAGATGAGCGTTTCCACAAAGATAGAAATAGGGCATACATCTCAAAGTGGCTGCGCAAGTCAATTAGGCTCTATAACTGCTGGGAGGAATCACTAGAGGGTTTGAAATCCTTTTTCAGAGATGTGAAGGTATTCAAATATCTCTTTGGTAGTTGTTCCAGCAAAGTATTATATTGGCATCTCTTATTTTTATGAATGCAGGATCGTATTGGCACAACAGCAAATCCATCAGAAACGCCTGATATAGATTATGAAGATATCAAATCTGTAGTTAAAAAAAGTTCGACGAAGAAGAAAAATAATAAAGTGATAAAATCTAGTTATCAACAAAAAGCGGAATCAAAGACTATCATCGCAAGTGAAAAAGTTGCTGAGTTGACCCGTTCTTCAATTTTTGTTGCAAGACATAGTTCATTCTCTACTCAAACAAGAAGTGAAATTGTTATGCTAACAAATGAGAAAGGTAGCAATGTTCACCAAGAATACATTGACCTAGACTGTGATTCCGAGAACCACTCAAGGTAAATTTGGAGGATTTTAAATTGTGACAGTGCATATAATCCTCACTTTGCCACTTGAAAATGGTTAGTTTTAAGATTTGAATTTGAATAAGAAAATCTTACTGTCCATCTTATTAATGATTATAAAAAGAGTTGATTGCTGTGCATTATACTTTTGAAAAGCTACTCAATCATGATTCATATCCTTGTACATTCAATTCCATGATAGTTCTAGCAGAAGTTGATAATGACGAACTTAAAGACATTTTTAGTTGTATCTCCTTGGACGCATAGCTATTACTCTCTTTTTTAGGTTTTTTTACATGAATGTTGCATACATGTAGGTGGTTAGCGACACCTTTGGTGGCACTGCCCTCAGATGATGACGAACTTACTATTGTTAAAGAAACCCCGGGTATAACTTGCAGTATCCCTTTAACAACTGCTGAAATCTTCTCGAAGGATAGTTACTCAAGTCCGAGAACATACCATCCCTCCCTTGCACGTCCTCAGCAGTATTCACCTCAACCTTCTATCTTAAATCTGCATTCTGGTCCTACTAAAATCATGAGTTCACCACTTGTCACTCCTGAAAGAGGGCTAACTGCTAAAGTGAACAGCATAGAACCTGAAGCAGAATCCAGGAGTGTCAATTCTCATGATTTGAAAAGGAGAAAGTTCACAAATCAACCATCAATTGGTCCTCTCCATTCATTTAATTCTCCTGTTGTTCAAATTCCTGATAGCTTTAGTCCATTAGCAAGTTCAGTGACAACCTCAGATACCAACCACAAAACTGAGGAGATAGATTATCCGAAAGAATTTGGCAAATCAAAATATTTTATACCACCAAGTGATTCTGATGGATCAATTGGGCATTCTGGCCTTAATATTGAACGGAGACTACAGATCTTCTGCTCACGCTGCAGAAATCCGTTGGGTCTTCCTGAAAGTGATTTGTTTATTATGTGTTCAACAGTTTCTTCATCAAAAGTTCATTTGACGACTCTATGGAATAAAATATCAGAAACCGAAGCATTAAGTACCTCAAGTGTGGATGTTTTGGTATCTGATACATTTTCAGTCGATCAGCGTCTGTGTCAAACAGCTCGAGAAGGTGCTTCCGAACAGGGGATTTGGTGCAAAGAAGATGGATGTGTATTCAACTCTGTCTTTTGCCCCTTCTGCATTGAGTCCAACAATTGTCTTGGTGTCCAGGTTGTGGCCACTGATGCATCAAACAATAAGTTTCAAAACAAGGTCAGAGTAGTCACGTTATTGGAATCTTTAATGAAATTTTCCTTTAAAAGCGACTAACATCCTACTCGCAATCTCATATTTATGTGCAGATATTGTTCTATCTTGACCGCTTGGAGATTAAGAATACTGAAGAGTCAAAGCACAAGGTAAATTTTCTTAGTTTTCCATTTAGGACAGCAAGAAGTAAGAGATAATTGTTGTTCTTAGTTTCTTTTTGTACCAAATGGTTTGCCAATGTTTGGAAGTGAAAAAAGAAGTATCTGAAAATGTAATGCCAGGAAAGGATCATTGAAGTTTTTGATTAGCATGAGGGGTTGTTTATGTTAATTGAGACCGAGACTTATCCTCTTTAGTGCTGTAATTCCTCGTAGAACTGAAACCTATATCCTGAACGGGAAAAAAAATGGTTTGGCAAACCATTAGCTTCACAGAGAATACAATTCTTGGTTGGAATGGATTTAACTACAAACTATGTTCTTATATCAGCCAAATGTTGCTTTCATAATTTTGATTTGCTCCTTCCCTTTCAGCTGGAGGTAATGAAATTATTTTTCTTTTAAAGTTTTAATGTTAAAGAATTCGCAGGTTCTATGTTCACATGGCGATGAATCAAGCACGCTGAAGGACGTGAGTTTCAGTAACATTGAGAGATTTGCATACACCTCACCTTCTCAGGATTCACAAGGCTGGAGGAACACAAAATCACGGGTAAGGAATGATGAAACACTGTCCAAGTCGAAAAAAACATTCCAGTTTATCTTATTTGTTTAATTTAAATATTTGCTTCTGGTGCTATATGGTTCTACCAAACAAGTTAACCATTCATTTAATAATCTAGCAGATGCGACTTCCAAAGAAGAGTTAACCGGCTCCTTCAGGTCACATGGATGCCTTATTTGCAGCCTTACAAAATGCTATTTATGGGGAAAAAAATTCAGTACTAGATGTGTCCAGCAATGACTCAAAATCTGCTACTATTGTCAGCATGAAGCGTAATACAACGAGTTAGATGGTTGGCTAGAGAACTTTTGTTGTGATCCCCTTGATTTGAAGGTGCTGGATTGATCTCGTTTATGCTCTTAATTGCAAAATTTTGAAATCGTGGAGCATTAATCGTCCTTATGACTTTGTGCATGGTTTTTCAAAGCAATGTTAATGGTCAAATAGAAGCCAACAATTCAAGCCAATGAGGTTGTAGGCTTGTGGCAAAACTGAGGCCCTAGGTCCCAGAGGTTTTGGGTTCAATTCCCGGACTTATGTGGGTTTTCTATTCTTGATAATTTGATTGTAATCGAATAGATATTTTGGTTCAGTGATATTAATATAATGATTTAGTGATATTGATGTAACAATGTAATTATCGTTTCTTTAAATAAACCAACAGTTCAAACTTACTCGGTACTTTCAAATTCATATGAAGGGAGAAATGACAAATGAAAAAAAGTGTTCGAGGATCAATGTGATATTAGAGAAAATTAACTTGATGAAGCTAGTATTAAATAGTATAATATTAATATTTTTTACTAACATAAGAAAACTAGGGCCTATTTTCCTAGGTTTAGGCTTGGGTTTCGCAAAATTGATTCAAAATCATTACAGATGAAGTGAGTATAGGTTTCGCGAAATTTAAGTTTCTTTTTATATATTAAAATGTAATAATTTCAAACCTATAAAAGACAATGATATATACAACCTACATTTTCTTTATGAAAAACATTGATTTGACATTTACCTTCTATTTTTTTTCATTCAAACTTCAACATCTAATCCAATTCATGTGGGGTTTCAATTTTTTCAAAACAAAACCCAACAATCAAACTTAATCCAAATGACGTTTGACACCCAAGTCAACTTTTTGAGACCAAAACTAAGCAAAACCGAATCAAAACATAACCAAATATAAAATCAAGTTGTTTTTATGTTTTTCTATAAAAAAACATCTCTAATTTAACACGCCCTCCCGTAAGATAAAAGCAATTAACAATTAATTGTCCCTATAATTTCTGTTTCATGTCTCTCAAAGTTTGATGAGTTGCATCTCAAAACTTTAAAAGGAAAATTATTGCATAGATTTTCATAGACATTGTAGTTATAAATGGACCACATAACATATAATGAGATCATGACATCATCAAAATAAATGATGTGATGAATTTACAACCATAAGGTCTATAAAAGTATCATAGACTGGAAGCTGGGTTTTTGTGATTTTTAAAGTTGAGGTATGATTTAGATTAAGTCTTGATGTTGGGGTTTAAGAGGCGAAAATAAGTGATAGATGTAAAATCAATGATTTATAAAGAAAAAATTAGTGGTAGGTATCAAATTGACTTCTTATATAGATTTGAGTTTTATTATGTTTGGATATATAAGTTGAAATATGAACTCCGCAAAATTTATGCTTATACTTCTTTTTGGAACGAGTTTGACCCAATATTGGAAAACCGCCGGACCAAGCTTAATTTTATGGAAATTTTGTTCTAAAGGATTTTTTTAGGAATTTTTGCACGCCACCCCTTGATATTTTTAAACTTTAGCCTAGAAGTTGATAAGTGAATGCGCTTTGCACCTTGATTAATATTTTGTTGAGTTTCAAAGGGTATAAATGTAATTTTGAGGTTTAGTACAATTATTTGAAATTTTTGAGGGCTAAGTGTACAAAATTTTATTAATTTAAGTTATTGATTATTAACATTTCAAAGCACAATTTCATAGAATTCCTTACCTTAATATATAATTATATCTTACTTTCATTTTAGCTTGAACATAGACATGAAAATGATTAATTAGATTTATCATTTGAGGAAAAATGAGATAGCATGCAGAAACAAGTGCGAGGATATTTTCGTCCATTCACCTAATTAAATTCAAAATATCCTTCAAATAATGCAAACCTTTTTTATTGCACCGATACACAATTGTTTATGGGCCTCATCATTATTTTATTAGAATACTAAAATACTGAGTGGAAGTCTTGAATCTTAATATTAATGAAAAAGGCCAACCCGAAATACCAGTCCATAAAGCCTCGTTTGGCCCATTAACTTTTCTTTCTGTTTTGATAAATGGCCCCATTATTATTTTAGGCTAGCGATATTACCAAAGCAAAAATTATTGTTGTCAGAGCAATTTTTTACCATTCTAGTAAAAGATCATAAAAATATGTATTCAATAGGCAACTCAATTTTCTCTCTTCTATTAATGCATTATTAATTGTGAAACACAATATATAATATATAATAGTTCCATAAAAAATAATATAAAAATTGTTTTTAAGAAAAGAACAGTACTTGAAACGAGTTTACTTCATCATCTTTTTATCAACATCAAATGTACGTATAAATGATTTAGAAAAAATCAGCAATATTTAAATGAGCCTAACTAACATGACACCATTGGGTTTGAAAAACAAATTTAATTATTCGATATTTAATTTGGGTTTATTCATTAAAAAAGCGTTTTGAGTTCGATTCACTATACAAATTCAATCAAATTTAAACAAAACATGTTACTTAGATAACTTTTAAAATTCTATTCAAATTGATTAGATAAGTTATAAAATGATCGAATGTATGTAAAAGTCAAGCTATTTGAGTTCGAATAGTATTCAACTCTAAATTTATTTAACAATTAAATCAAGTTCAAATACAATTTTTAGCTACATAAAAAAATTAATCCAAACCAAACTTGAAAAATATTTCTCGACTAAACTCGTTTAAATGTACTACAATCAAGAAACAAGTGAAAATTCTTTCAAATATGTCCTCAAGTTCTTTTCTCATTAATAAAATATATAGTAATACTTAATTGTCCACATTCGTATTTCTTAATACTTAACACATCCAAATTAACCTCTGTAGTAGCCCCATTTCTTTTTCTTTAGTTTGTATTTTTTTATTTTTTAATCAAACATTCTTAGAAATTCACTGCTTGAAAACTAGAAATTTATTGATGCAGTGTCATTCCTTAGCAATTTAATTACAAATGCTAAAGAACAAGTAAGATGTTGCTCAGTTTTGTGATAAACGTTATTTTAAAGATCATGAAATAATTTATTTATTTCAATGTTAAATATAGTATAAAAGGAAAAATAAATCAATATATATTAATAAGAGAGAGAATATTGAGGGCCTGTTTGTTTGGTGTTTGGGAAAGTAGTTTGGGAGAGTAGTGGAGGTTTGTGAAATAATCTCGATTTGCGTAATGTTGTTTGTTTGGGTTTTGAGAGAGTGGTTTGAGAAATAAAGTAGGTGTAGGTTTTTTTGGAAGAGTTGGGTTGTAGGTGTAAGATATGTAAGACTTTATGTCAAATCATGTTTGTTATGTGAGATAAATTGTGTAAGAGATAGGTTACTTTATGTCAACTCAAAGTAGAGTTTGTATAGGTTTTGTTTAGAGATAAGAAAATTGTTGTTTGTTTGGCTTTTGAGAGAGTAGTTTGAGAAAATTAATGGATGAAAAATTTATTTCGGAAAATAGAAAATATGTTTGTTTGGCATTTCCCAAACACGAAAAAATTCTGGGAAACGCCAAACAAACAGGCCCTGAGTTGTCAAATTAAATAAGAGAGAGAAATTTAGATTCTTTGTCCCATAAAAAGAAAAGGGCTAATTAGAAAATTGAAAAATATTACTCTGACAGCAATATTTCTTGCTTTGACAATATCGCTAGCAATTATTTTAAAGGAAAGAAAGAAAATATCTAACTTGAATCGATGACGTGGCCAAATATTTTTCAAGATCCCGCCTAAAGCCCGAAATTCTCAGCCCGCGCGTCACCTCCCTTGCTTAATGCTAGTAATAAACACAACAACAACTATTACTTATCTCAAAACCTTGGTATATTCCAATATTCCTTCAAAACCTAACCCTAGAAAAAAAAAATTAGGTCAGTTTTCTCTTCAATTTTGTAGCTTTTTACAAGTTTTGTTGTGATTTTTTTCTCTCTCTCAGATTTGTGTGAATTAATTTTAGATGAAAGGAGGAAAATCCAAGGCTTCTACTTCGAAGAGAGGCGACGGCAGGTGATAATTTTGGTTTTGTTCGTTGACTTTATCATTCCTGCTTCAATTTAATAGTGGATCACCGATCTTAAGATACACATTATTTTTTAATTTAGCCATGAATTTGAGCTAATATGTTAATTAATTTAGTAGGTAAATTCCTTGGACAATTTCGAGTCGAGTCGATTTGTTATGTATTTATTTTACTGCGTCGTTATCTATTTTTTGTTTGTGTACTTTTTTAAATAGCAAGTGTTTTTATTTAAATGATATTTTTCTGTTTTTTATTGAATCAAATGTTTTATGATTAAGTTTCAGATTTTCTTCTTATTTCATTAGTTTACAATTTTATTTTATATTAGTTAAATAAGCTGTAATTTTAATTTTCTTATGTGAATATCAGACTTGCCGTGAAGAAGCAGACAAAGAAGGAGAAGCAAGCAGCAAAGGATCCTAACAAGCCAAAGAGGCCTCCAAGTGCTTTCTTTGTTTTCATGTATGTTGTGTTTTACTAATTAGTTGTTTGCACATACATTGTTTTCTAACTAGAACTCGTAACCTGTTGTAGTGTTATATAATGCTTTTTGTGACTACAGGGAAGACTTTAGGAAGACATACAAGGAAAAGCACCCAAACAACAAATCAGTTGCTGCGGTGAGATTATTGCGCTTTCCTCTAATTTTTTCATCCTTTTGGTTGATCATTTCAAGTTAATTGATAACGTTCATGGGGTGAATTTAGGTTGGTAAAGCTGGTGGTGAAAAGTGGAAGTCCTTGAGTGATGAGGTAATTATGTCCTTAAGTTTAATATAGCTTCTAATTCTTTATGGGTTTGGATTTAAAATCTTATAAGAATGAATTCAAAATACTAGGAAAAAGCTCCCTATGCTGCAGAGGCAGAAAAACGGAAGGAGGAATATGAGCACAAAATGGATGCCTACAACAAAAAATTGGTAACTCCCTTTACCATTACATGCCATATGACATCTATTTTTATTACACAAAAGTTTCTGCTAATGTTTAAGTTTTAACATTCTTGGAATTTTGCCTATTGTTATAGGCTGGAGGCGACGATGATGAGTCTGACAAATCAAAGTCAGAGGTGAATGATGAAGATGATGAATGCAGTGAAGAGGTCAGTTTCTTGATATGAGCCCAATTTTATGAGTTCTCTGTTGTGTGTTTGCAGCCATGTTGACAATATTATTTTTGTCTTTGGAATTTAATGCAGGAGGATGAAGATGATGATTAAGTCTTTCTTCGAGGAAAATATATTGATGCTTTACTATCTTATATGTATATTTCTTCACATCGACACTGTTGGTACATGTGAAAGATCCTCCAGTTATGGATAGGCTGTATGTCACCACCTTTTCTTATGTATTTAGTAAACATGAAGTAGTTGTTCACAATATGGTATTTGATTTTTGTTGGCTTTTATTCTCATCGAGCCGCTACTAATATGCTTTGTTATGGCAGTTATGAAATGAAAGGTTTAGTTACTCCATTGTTCCAAAGTTGTGCATGTTATCTTGAGTACTTAAGTCTCCTTTACTCTGAAATATTTCTTATGATTACATTATGGGATTTCATGGATTAAAATTTCGTCTTCATGGTATTTTTTTGGCTAGTTAAATATTATAATCTTCGTGGACTTGTACTAAAAATCCTGGAAACATGTCTGAAAGTTGTAAATTAAAGAAACATGTTTGAGTGATTTGAAAGCGAAGATTTTTCAGGCCCAATTGATGCCATGTCAATTCATGTCAATTACCCGATAGTGTTACTTCTTTTGCTAACTTTTTGGTTGATATTAGTCTTATATGGTAGACGTCTCCTTGATGCGGCTTTATTCCACGTCTTAACCCCAAATTAGGTTAGTTTAGTACTTAGCACCCTCTAAATTTAATTGTTCCACTTTGCGCCATCAATGTCTTCAACCATCTATTGATGTTGAGCCAACCTAAATATATTTCTCTATCTAAACCACAAAACAAAAAAATAAGCTGAGAAAACGTTAGTTAAAAACCTTTGACGTTTTTAGTTATTTTAAACTTTTCACTCCGCTTAGTTAATTGGGTGTAAAGTGTAAACATAGGGTAATTCTTGTCCAGACCCGCAACATTTGCATAGCATGTATAATACATTTGCTTTTGAATTTGTTAACGACTAATCAATCAAAAAGCAAGTGATTGCACTTGATTTATGGGTGAATGTGTTCCACTGTCAGCTTTGGACAATAATTTTTCGAAAACCTATTGTAATCATTAAGTTTTGATCAATACACCTCGTTTTCACTCTCATTTTCTAGTCGTGCTTTGCTCACATAAGCTTTGATGAACTCGCATGAGTCTTTTTATATCAAAATTTTCGTCACATAATAGTTCTATTACCCGGTACCACTGGGAAGGGGTAGGTTATGGGGTGAGACTATCATGCATCAATTTTCGAAGAAGACGGAGAGCATAGTCTTCAACTGCAGAATACCACTCGGGCTGCAATTCTGTTTGTCATTCTTCCTATTAAAGTAAAAAAAAAAAAAAAACAATAAAATATGTGTTGTAATGCTTACCCTTCTAAAGTATAAATCAGTTATCCTCCTAAATTATTATAGGTATCGTCACTCCCCTGAACCATCAATCAATGGTTAAAAAAATTCTCTTATATGCGAGTAAAAATGAAATATTAATGAATCAATCGGTGGCTCTTTGTGGTATTTTATCCGAAAAAGTTCACATTTCTTCCAGGTGTTGGAGTGCCCTTTCGAAATAAGGGCTAGTCGTTCTTTGCTCACATAGGCTTTGATGAACCCGCATTAGTCCCCTTATATCAAATTTTTTGTCATATAATAGTTCCATTACGCGATCCCACTGGGGAGTGGACGAGGGGTAGGTTATGAGGTGAGACGGTCATGCATCAATTCTCGAAGATGACGAAGAACGAAGTCTTCAACTGCGGTATACCACTCGGGATGCAGTTCTGTTTGTCCCACGTTGCATTTACAAAATTACTATTCCTATTAAAGTAAAAATAAACAAAACAATAAAATATATGTGTTGTAATGCTTACTCTTCGAAAGTTTAAAATGTAGCAGTTATCCTCCTAAATTATTATAGGTATCATAACTCCCCTGAGCCATCAATCAATGGTTAAAAAATTCTTGTATATGCGAGTAAAAATGAAATATTAATGAATCTATCGGTGGCTCTTTTTGGTATTTTATCTGAAAAATATCACATTTTCTCCAAGTGTTGGAGTGCCCTTTCGAAATAAGGGCTAGTCGTTCTTTGCTCACATAAGCTTTGATGAACCCGCATGAGTCTCCTTATATCAAAATTTTCGTCACATAATAGTTCTATTACGTTGTCCCATTGGGAAGAGGTAGGTTATGGGGTGAGACGAGCATGCAACAATTCTCAATGAAGACGAAGAACAGAGTCTTCAACTGCGGTATACCACTCGGGCTGCAGTTCTGTATGTCCCCCGTCGCATTTACAAAATCACTCTTCCTATTAAAGTTAAAAAAAAAACAATTAAATATACGTGTTGTAATGCTTACCCTTCTAAAGTATAAAATGTAGCAGTTATCATCCTAAATTATTATAGGTATCGTCATTCCCCTGAGCCATCAATCAATGGTTAAAAAATTCTCGTATATGCGAGTAAAAATGGAATATTAATGAATCTTTCGATGGCTCTTTTTGGTATTTTATTCAAAAAAGTTCACATTTTCTCCAGGTGTTGGAGTGCCCTTTCGAAATAAGGGCTAGCTGTTCTTTGCTCACATACGCTTTGATGAACCCGCATGAGTCTCCTTATATCAAAATTTTCGTCACATAATAGTTCTATTACGCGGTCCGATTGGGAAGGGGTAGGTTATGGGGTGAGACGGTCATGCATCAATTCCCAAAAAAGACGGGAACGGAGTCTTCAACTGCGGTATACCACTCGGGTTGCAGTTATGTATGTCCCCCGTCTTATTTACAAAATCACTCTTCCTATTAAAGTAAAAAAGAAAAAACAATTAAATATACGTGTTGTAATGCTTACCCTTCTAAAGTATAAAATGTAGCAGTTATCCTCCTCAATTATTATAGGTATCGTCACTCCCTGAGCCATCAATCAATGGTTAAAAAATTCTTGTATATGCGAGTAAAAATAGAATATTAATGAATCTATCAGTGGTTCTTTTTTGTATTTTATCCGAAAAAGTTCACATTTTCTCCAGGTGTTGGACTGCCCTTTCGAAATAAGGGCTAGCCGTTCTTTTCTCACATAAGCTTTGATGAACCCGCATGAGTCTCCTTATATCAAAATTCACAGAATTGTTCTATTACGCGGTCCGATTGGGAAGGGGTAGGTTCTGGGGTGAGACGGTCACATATCAATTCTCGAAGAAGACGGAGATCTGTGTCTTCAACTGCGGTATACCACTTGGGCTGCAGTTCTGTTTGTCCCCCATCGCATTTACAAAATCACTCTTTCTATTAGAGTAAAAAAAAAAATATATGTGCTGTAATGCTTACCTTTCTAAAGTATAAAGCAGTTATCCTCCTAAAATTATTATAGGTATCATCACTCTCCTGAGCCATCAATCAATGGTTAAAAAGTTCTCGTATATGCGAGTAAAAATGAAATATGAATGAATCTATCAATGGCTCTTTTAGGTATTTTATCCGAAAAAGTTCACATTTCCTCAAAATGTTCGAGTGCCCTTTCGAAATAAGTGCTAGCCGTTCTTTGCTCACATAAAGCTTTGGTGAACCCATGTGAGTCTCCTTATTTCAAAATTTTCGTCATATAATATTTCTATTACGCGGTCCCACTGGGAAGGGGCAGGTTATGGGGTGAGATGGTCATGCATCAATTCTTGAAGAAGACGAATAATGGTGTCTTTTCAACTGCGTTATACCACTCGGGCTGTAGTTCTGTTTGTCGCCCGTCGCATTTACAAAATCACTCTTCCTATTAAAGTAAAAAAAAAAATATACGTGTTGTAATGCTTACCCTTCTAAAGTATAAAATGTAGCAGTTATCCTCCTAAATTATTATATGTATCGTCATCCCCTGAGCCATTCATCAATGGTTAAAAATTCTCGTATGTGAGTAAAAATGGAATATTAATGAATCTATCGGTGGTTCATTTTGGTATTTTATTCGAAAAAGTTCACATTTCCTCTAGGTGGGGCTAGTTGTTCTTTGCTCACATAAGCTTTGATGAACCCGTATGAGTCTCCTTATATCAAAATGTTCGTCACATAATAGTTAGAATGGTCCCACTGGGAAGGGGTAGGTTCTGGGGTGAGACGATCATGCATCAATTCTCGAAGAAGACGGAGAACATAGTCTTCAACTGCGGAATACCACTCGGGCTGATATTCTGTTTGTCCCCTGTCGCATTTACAAAATCACTCTTCCTAATAAAGTAAAAAAAAAAATAACAATAAAACATATGTGTTGTAATGCTTATCCTTCTAAAGTATAAAATGTAGCAGTTATCCTCCTAAATAATTATAGGTATCACCACTCCCCTGAGCCATCAATGAATGGTTAAAAAATTATCGTATATGCGAGTAAAAATAGAATATTAATGATATATCGGCGGCTCATTTTGGTATTTTATACGAAAAAGTTCACATTTCTATAGGTGTTGGAGTACCCTTTCGAAATAAGGGCTAGCCGTTCTTTGCTCACATAAGCTTTGATGAACCCGCAGGAGTCTCCTTATATCAAAATTTTCGTCACATAATATTTCTATTACGCGGTCCCACTGGAAAGGGGTATGTTTTGGGGTGAGATGGTCATGCATCAATTCTCGAAGAAGTCGGATAACGGAGTCTTCAATTACGGTATACCACTCGGGCTACAGTTCTGTTTGTCCCCCGTCGCATATAATAAATTTTTAACCGTTAACCGATAGGTCATGGGATAACGGCTACATATTATATTAATATTTTAGGGGATAACCCATAGTTTAGGAGGACATATTGTATTTAGCCAAAAAATAGTTCAAGTTATTATGGAACCCGACCCGTTTGTGTGTAACCCCAACATCTTGTTGAGTCTTCAATGTAAAATGGGTGATACACAGAAAGTGAGAAAACACAAATATCCAGTGGAGTTGAACCCAGAAACAAATGGAAGAAAGAGAATATCTTATCATTACATTACTCACAAAACACAGATCGATGAGGTGGCTAAAATTTTGAGATCCCGCCTAAAGCCCCAATTTCCCAGCCCGCGCGTATATTTCATTCAATTACCCTTTATATATAAATAATAGATTATGCTCACTCATATACTCTTTCCCTTTTCAACTAAAATAAATAACCAAGTGAGAAGAAAACCCTAGCTTAACCAAACACTCTCATTCGAGGTCAGTTCCGCCGATTCGCTTTCGTTCTCCGCTTATTTTGTGCTGTTTCAACGATTGTGGAATTAATTTTCTCAGATCTGGTTTTTTTCTCGTTTAACTGTTTGTTTCATTCTCAGATGAAAGGAGGAAAATCAAAGGCTGATTCAAGGAAAGGCGAAAGCAAGTGAGAACTATTTTCCTCTTATTTTTTTTCTATATTTAATTTTATCGTTGGATTGTTGGTGATTTGTTCGACTTTTGTTCTGTTTATTGGAGTAATTTTTGCGAATCGTCAATTGATTTACTGTGTAAATTCCTGAAATCACTCTTCTCAGATCTGTGTTTGAGTTGTTCAGTTTGTTATGTATGTGTTATATTTTGTTTTGAAACGAATAGTTCTATAAATTTTGCTAAAATAGTTAATATTTTTGTAGTCGAGCAGACAGCAAAAAGTAAACCACTAGTTTTTTTCAGTGTTTTGTTTAACTCTTCAATTTTCTCAGAAATTAATTTGAGCTAGCTGTGTGTAGTTTATGTTATTTGATTTGTTTTGGTGAATATTTTTTTCAGTTAGTAAGACTTTGACTGAAATTACATTACTTGTGTTTTCTCATTTAATTTCTAAATTTAATCTACTTTCTGTGATTACAATTACTATTTCTGATGTTAAATTCTAAACATTGTTTGTTGCTGTTAATTGTGTCTGAGACTGATAGCATTCTGTGCTTTATAACTTTGTTATTTGATTTCTAATTTTTATCTACTCTCTTTGATAACAATTATTATTTCTGATGTTAAACATTGTTGCTGTTTATTGTGTCTGGGACTGATAGCATTCTGTGCCTTATAACTTTGTTTAGTTCAGTTGTATGGTTTTAGATGATTGCTTATGTCTAGGTGATATTTTAATGTATTGTCTATTATTTTATTTTGTTAGATTTGTGTGATATAGTTAAGCAACTTAACTAGACATAATTAACGTTGTGGTTCAAACCTTAGGCTTGCTGTGAAGAAACAGACAAAGAAGGAGAAGCAAGCAGCAAAGGACCCAAACAAGCCAAAGAGGCCCCCGAGTGCTTTCTTTGTTTTCATGTATGCACTTTATATAAATAAGATATTGTTATGTTTTCCATGTTTTGTTATTAAAACTTCTAATCTGTTGTATAATGCTGCTTATGATCGCAGGGAAGACTTTAGGAAGATATACAAGGAAAAACACCCCAACAACAAATCAGTTGCTGCTGTGAGTTCTGTTGTTTTGATTTTTTTTTTAATTTTATCCTATTTTTTTTTTGTTTTGTTATTGGTAATTTTTATTTCATGGTGTGATTTTAGGTGGGTAAAGCTGGTGGTGAAAAGTGGAAGTCCTTGAGTGCTGATGTAATTATCCAGATACCAGAGCTTTATATTTAACATAACTCCTCCTTATTGCTTATTTTCCTTTTATGTTATTCATACTATAGTAAAATGTCTTATGATCAAACAAATTTAAAATTTAAATTATTAGGAAAAAGCACCCTATGCTGCAAAGGCAGAGAAGCGAAAGGAGGAATATGAACACAAGATGGATGCTTACAACAAGAAATTGGTAATCCATTTATTATTACCTCTATCGTAGGATTGTTTTCAATGACAATTATTGTCTTGATGTCCTGTCCTTGTTTAATTTCAACTTGCTAAGTGGGCTTTACTGTAAACAGGCTGGAGAAGCAGATGATGAGTCCGATAAGTCAAAGTCAGAGGTTAACGATGAGGATGAAGACGATGATGGCAGTGGAGAGGTTGGTTTTCTGTCTTGGAGTATTACTTACTTTTTTTTTTGCAAAATGTTAGTTTGTTTGCAATTGTATTGATGATAATCTTTGTCCGATTTGATGTAGGAGGATGAAGATGATGATTAAGTGCTTTTGTCGAAGATAATTTCATGTATAAGGATATTTTGATGCATGATTACAGTATATGTATAGGTCATGACAATAGCATGTTATCTGATTATGCATAGGTCATAACTCTAGTATCATGAAGTGGCAGTGTTATAAAATGGGATCTAATGAGCATTGTAATTCTGGTTAACTCCTTAGAACTAATGCTTTGTTTATTTGTTGTTTTAAATGAAAAGTTTCTCATTGGTTGCATTTGTATTGCCTTGATGAAAGTGGTATCTTTTGATAATCTTTGTAGTGTTCGAGATAATTTAAGCTTTAAGTGTTTGTTCGTGTATTAAATATTCACTGGTTATTTGTTGGTTAAGTTTTGAACTTACGAAATTAGTTCTTGGTTCTTTTTCTTCCAATAAATTTGTGGTGAAGGTTATATATATATTGTAGGGAAAATTCAGTGCCCTCGACTCTAGAGCTTAACTTTTCACTTCCATTATATATTTCTAAAAAAATTGTTTGTGTTTAAAAGTTGTACTTATCTATACTTGTAGATACAAAGTATGAACATATAAGATTTTCAACTGCAATTTGTTAAGAAATAGTATAGTGAAAGTGGAATATTTAAGTATTGTCTAAGTATGGTTTGGTCAAACTCATCTAATCACCAAACAAATGTATTGTACTTGCTTTGTGATTGGTCACTCTCCTTAGAATTACATCAAATAATAAAATAATTGTATTGTACTTGCTATGTAGTTACTTTGGATTCAACCAAACCCCGTATAAATAAGAATTTGGGCTCTGAAAACCAGAAAAATTACAAGGTCGCAATTGAATGGTGTCTGCTAGGAGTACAACCTTTGATTTGAAAAGGTGTTTTTTTTTCTTTTTTGATATTTTAGAAGGTTTTTTTTTTTTTTTTTTTTTTTTTTTTTTTTTTTTGGGGTTACGTATTTGAAAAGGGTTTCACGTATATCTTGGTGTCAAATATAAGCTGAGTCTTCCTCTATGTGGCCCCCACTGCTTATAGCCCAATATAAAAGCTCTATTCGCATATTGGTTTTTTTTCCTCATAAGTCAAAACTAATTTTCGCAAAGTGGATTTTTAAATTCGAATTTTTTATTTTTTCCGTTTCCATTTCTACTTTCCTTATCGTAGATGAGGTTTCTTCAAATATGTTTGATGGTGGATAAAATATTTGGATTCAAATATGAGTAGGATTCAACCGGTTCGCTTATGAAATTGAATAACTTCTCTGTCAACTCCTGCAAACAAGAGAAAGAAACGGCGGAGCCTCCTCCTATACCGAAGTTAGTAAATAGTACCGGAACTTGGAGGCACAAAAGTATGAGAAATAGTTTATGAATTCTACATTAGGTTTTAAAGTTCATACCTATAGTGTATTTATACCTGATAAGTGGTGATGATGGAGATTTCGAATGCTCCCTTTGTAAGAGAATATGTTGTGATCCACTTTCCATGCAAAATGGGAGTTTGTTATGGACATATGTTAACTCATGATTCGTTTCACGCGTTTGCAAGGCCTTATGTAGGTCGCTAAGGTTTGAGCCTATTTTGAAATATTGCAATTATGGCAAATACTCGAGAACATTACAGACTGCCCTAGACTAAATTTCATTTAGCACATATTTACTAGTTTGGTAATTAAACAATATTGTGTCTCCATATTTATGAGCTCAATTACTATATATTTGCACTAGGCAATATTTGCTTTGGCTTAACCCGACAAGCAAGAGAGATTCTAATAAATCTTAATACCAACTAGATTAACATGAGCCGACCCGGTACCCAATATAGCTTACCAAACAATAGATTAGGTCAAATTAACTTAATCAATTTAGCCTAATCATTGATAATACAACCTTTGGTCCCCTTGACAAACATTTACTTGTCATCCTTGAGCACCAAAGTGAACATACATGCACATCGGATAGCCCTTTGCTCGTGTTTTTATTTTTTTTGGTAATATAGATAAATTAAAACAGCAAGCTAGACTAAAAGTACCTCTCATATTATATTTACTACGTTTTATATGGAAAAACGTTTTTCTTGTTGAACATAACAAAATGTCTAGACAACCAAATCAACATTGTATGAAACTTCTTGGTAGGAATGACAAAATAGTGTGAATTGATCCCACTCCAATGAATAACTACTCCTTTTCTCGAGCAATTATGAACATTCATATAAATCAAATCAAAAGTTAAATATATTTATATATATATGTAACAGATCTTTTTCTTTTTGTTAAAACAACACAAAATAAG
The DNA here is from genome assembly GCA_030819805.1 of Penstemon newberryi var. newberryi. Taxonomy (NCBI): domain Eukaryota; kingdom Viridiplantae; phylum Streptophyta; class Magnoliopsida; order Lamiales; family Plantaginaceae; genus Penstemon; species Penstemon newberryi. The sequence goes on from JAUALY010000001.1 coordinate 17,671,039, forward strand.
TAACTTTATATGATTATATCTATAATATATATGTTCTTAAAAAACAATGATTTACGATAGTATCAAATTCGACCCTACCATCCAAATTCAGTTCATCGAATCAAATTTCAAGTATTTCCGGTGGGAACAAAAATGGTTAGCCAGAAGTTAATTTTTTCCAAAAATTGGCGAGTATGAGCCACAAAAAGCATTCCAATCGTAAATGAACTTTTTTTTCCGAGCTAGCCATATATTCAATTTTCAGCGAAGATTAATATTAGGCCATCTCCAATCGAACCGACAACCGGACATGAGGGGGGTTACCGACGTTGTTCGATTGGAGACAGTCGCTGGCAATCGGGCGGGCAAGGGAGCAAGCAGGCGGAGGGGGCCTGCTTGCCTGGAAACGTGCTGGGTGAGTTGGTTTGGCCGCACTTGGCGACCATACATTTTTTTTAAATAATTTAATGAATTAAATAAATAGAAATAGTTTTATAGTTTTTTTAGTTAAAATGAATTTAAAAAATAGTTTTATTTAATAATTTAATGAATAAAAGTAGTTTTATAAAATATTTCAGATAAAATAATTAAACGGCAAAACTTGGATTGTCTGAATTGGGTATTTTGGGGCGGCATTCGTGTCCGCAGGTCGTGGGCTCACATAGTAGAATATAATCCCGCAAAGACCCGTAATTACAAGTTGATTGTTCACAATTAATTAATAACAGAGAAAAAGTTATTGCAAAAGCACCCATAATATTAGTGTTTCATTTACCTCAGAAGTTAAAGACATCTAATTAATTAAATTGTACCATAAGAATGACAACTAATAAATTATTATGATTTTTATTAATTTATTATTATTATTATTATTATTATTATTATTATTATTATTAAAATAAGTGAGAGTGGGGAGAGTGGGGAAAGTGAGAGTGGGAGAAGTTGTGAAATTGAATTAAATGAATGTTGATTGCCATTCGGTTGGAGATGAGTTTTTTAAGTGGGTCGAAAGGGCAAGAGGGCAATGCAATTGGGCATGGGGTTCGGTTGGAGATGGGAAGAATGGTATTTTGGTGTTTTAGTTTTTATTGTGTTTTCAATAATTTGCATTAATTAAGGAGAGAAAAATAAAAATAAAATAATATTTTGAGTCAAAATTAAGTCATTAAATGTTAACTAGTTTAGTTAAGTATGTGTTTTTTCACATGACCCATTAATGACCTACTAATAAACCTACAAAAAAAAAAAAAAACCTACAAAAAATCCATATACATATTTACAAAACTCTTTAACAATAGTAGAAAATATATGGGTTGGATTGAGTACTGTTCAAGGACCACCCAATGGGTCTTTAACCATCTTGCCATCCATGTGTATAAGTATGTGATTTAGTATAAAACTGGGGGTTACACGCGTCGATTATAGATTGAGTACAAATATGCCAAATGAGTAATACAGATCCTGCGAGCTAAGATCCTAGTCTAGAGGGGAATCCGATCAGACAATCTTGGTACTAGTCGACCTTGAAGCTCCGATTATGAGTGTATTGAATTGTGTCCGTCTTTTTATTAAATGTCCTCCCTATGAGTGTATTGAATTGTGTCCGTCTTTTTATTAAATGTCCTCCCTATTTATAGTTGTGGATCCAGCTTAGGGTCACGTGTCGATCATGGGACGGTCCGTGCACTTTTCTGACACCTTCCTCCACTGTACTTGACGTAGACAGGTAGTTGGGGGTCTGCAAATCAAGTAGGACGAGCACATGCACGCCCAAGAACGTTAAGAGTGGAGCTGACGTACTAGGATCGGCTCAACCAAGGAGGTCCGATCATAACTATATCGAAGTCTCCTGTAACGGCCAACTGTCTAAGGAAACATGGTCCGATCATGGATTAACCTTGGTCAAGCCGACAACATGGTCTCATCGCCACGTGGATTATCGATCTGGCGTTAACGTAATCAGTCCAAAATATGGTATATTTCTATATTACATCTTAAATCCCAAACTTTTCTACTGCCAAATTCATGTGTGAGATGTTCCAAAAAGAGGATTTCATTTCTTTAAATGAAAGCCTTTTTGTTTTAAAAAATCTCAAAAGTATCATTTCATGTGAATTAATGATCTGACGCCTCTAAACTAAAGAGAAACAAGATTAATGAGAGTGGCAAGGTTATAAAATATACTAATAACTATGCATAAAATGACTATCGTGGAAAATTGATTGATCAAAATACTATTCATATAAATAAGACTCCTGTATCAAGTAAAAATGAACTGACTATTTATATAAATATTGTTCTTTTTGGTTTTTGAAGAGTATTAATATTTTAAATCTGACTTAATCGCTTTCCAAACACATCAAACATATTATTTGAGAATTTCTCCCAACATATTTAAATTTACTTTAGTTACTTTGTGAGCCCCATTGATAAATTAAAATAAAAAAGAAAAGGAAAAAACTATAACTAGCTACGTTTGGATAAGCAAAATCGCATATGGTCCCTAAACAAAACTCAAAAACGCGCTTCGACAAGGGTTATAACTTATAAAGAGAAAAAATAAATAGGAACAAAAACCCACATTTTTATTATTCGATCTCTAAAATTTAAAGTAAATAGAAAAGAAAGGAAAAGGGAGCCCCCCTCCCTCTCCCCACCCCAACCCCACCCACCCCCTTCCGCGCAAAAGCCCAAACTCCAAAGCAATGGGTAAGGTAACCACAGCAACAACAGCGGAGATGAACAAGCAAAAGAAGAAGAAAGGCCGCCCTGCCAAAAATCCCATTTCTACCCCTCCTAAACCAATTAATCACGATTCCACCCCCGCTACCAACCGCCGATCCACTCGCCGTAACCCTAGCAATTTCAATTCTCCTCCGCTGCCGGAATTTGACGACGACGACGACGAACGCAAGGAGAAAAAGGTCAAGCTCGTCGTTCGCTTACCTCAATCAGATGAAAAAACTAAGGTGCAGCATTCCCCGGATTATGATTCGGGTTCTGGGACCGGGTCCGGATCGGAATCCGAACCGGAGTCTGAGGATCGGGATGCGTACGCTAAGAAACGAAAGATCAATGGCGTTGAGCGCGGATCTGACGACGCCGTTTCGGTTCAGGTTTAATGCTTTACTAAATTAATTCTGGAATTCCAAAGTGAATTTTCTATTTATAGTGAATACATGATTTCAAGGGGTTTCGGATTTCGCGCGAAAAATTAAGAAGTAAAAACGTTTCCTTTTTAATCTGACTTCTGAAGATCTGAAGTGGGGTGTTGTGCTGTGTGTTTTGACTCGGTCAAATTCTATATCTATCTGTTTTGTTGAAGAAAATATATGAATATAATAATAAAATAAAAACAAGAGTATTTACTTTTATTTTCCTTTTAATGCAGTTTTTTCTTTCTATAAATTGGTCTTGTTATTTAATTTGCTCGATGCACTTTATTTATGGACGCCATCTTTTCTTCAAGTGAATTTATTTATATTTAAACTATTCAGCATTGAAAAAGTTGAGATTTGTCTCTACTGTGAGTTAATTATGATTACAAATGGTATAGTAATAGTATTTTCTCACTTGTACTTGCTGCTGCTGTTGTTTCATTAACTGCTGACTTTCATTCTGGATTAATATTTATGTAATTTGATTTCAGTGTTCTAATGTTCTAGTAACTAATATTGCAGGAAAAAGAGGCTGTGAAAGCGACAGACACTCCTCTACATGGTTCTAATCACAAACCCTTCTTGAATAATTTCCTGTTGAGAAAATTTATGTGGGAAATCGGGTTTGAGGTTTAATTTGATTATTGTGGTTTCATTTAAATTTGTTGTGGACAGGGTCACCATTGGAGTCTGGACCCACACCTTTGCCAGACAAAAAGTTGTTGGTCTTCATTCTTGACAGGCTTCAAAAGTATGTGTATTTTCTTGTATACCTCTCTAGCTATCTTTAATATGTATTTCTATTCTATCTCATACTGTTTTCTATTTTGGGTTATCCGTGGAAAATCGTTTGTTAATGATGTTGTTTTCTCGAATATATTATAATTCAGGAAGGACACTCATGGGGTTTTTTCTGAGCCTGTGGATCCCAACGAGGTGATGACATGTTAATTAGATGTCGGATGATCTAATTTTGTTATTGTCAGCAGCTGACATGGGGTTACTTTCCTTGCAGCTCCCTGATTATTTTGAGATAATAGAGCAACCTATGGATTTTGGGACGGTGAGGAAGAAACTCGAAAGTGGAGCTTATAAACACTTGGATGAATTGGAGGTTGGTTATGAAAGATCTTGGTTGATTTCCTGAACTTATAATTGTTTACTTTTCGATCTTTGTTTGAGTTCTATTTTTGTGGTTAAACTGTTCAAAGGGTGTTTTTGATAGCTGATGTTTGAATGTTAGCCTGTCTGAAGTGAACACGAGGAACATCAAATAAGTCTTTTAGTCACTTTGAAAGTATTGGTTTGCTTTAATAAGATCCTGAATTTGAATTTAATAAATCAACCATGTTTATGGGATATTGCTCGAATCTCAATGAGAGATTAAAGAGATCCTTTAGGTTTTCTGTGGCACCTATGAATTTATGGCAATTTTTTGTGGTTTCTATGATGTTAATTGCATGGGTTTTCTTGAAGCTATTGAGATTGTGTTGATTATCATAAGAAAATCTTACGTTGATGACTACACAAGTAAGGGTAAGGAGAAATATGATAAGAAAAGCAATTGTTAGTTACATTCCCGTCAATCTGAGTTGTACCCTGAGACTTTGCTTGCTTATCACTCTATCCTGGAACTTGACTTACAATCAGTAACAGTTAAGGTGTGTGAATGTAATCTGTTTCTGATAGGATTTAGGTAATGGACCATATATACATGCACATATTATTTATATTCTATATATCTTTCTTGTACTTCTGGAGCTATACATTTTGACGATTTTTGCTGTACTGAGATTTTCATTTAGTTGATGAGGCCAATCAGTGGAAGCAAATACTGACTTTCCGTCCATTGTGATTGCAGGCCGATGTGTTTTTAATATGTTCAAATGCAATGGAGTATAATGCTCGAGACACCGTTTACTATCGGCAGGTCTATATTATTTTAATGATGGCTTTTCTTATATTTTGTATCCTACTTGAACCTAAATGATGTGCTATATTAGGCACGATCTATACAAGAACTTGCAAAGAGAGACTTTGAAAATCTGAAGCATGAGGGTGATAATGGTGAACCACAGCCTAAGGTAGTTCGTAGAGGCAGGCCCCCAAGCAACAAGAACCAGAAGAAGGCTGTTGAAACATCGCCAGTAGATCGAGTTGTTCCTGAGCTTTCTTCAAATACAACAACTCTTGCGAGTGGAGAAGATAAAGTTACGGGGTCAAATTCATACAATTTAAGAAAGACACCGGCTTTAAATAGATTTCGATCCACAGATCCGTTTGTGTCATCTTACCGCGGGAGAAATGGTGAAAACTACTCTGAATGGCTGGCCGATTGGAATGATGAATTTCCAGGTTTGTTTTGCTGGTTCTGGTTATCAAACTTCCACATTTATTCAAATTACCTGTGCACTGTCTAACCCCTTTTTCGGATATGCAGCATCAATTTTAAGGGCTGACATGAAATATGGCAAAAAACAGTTTACGGTTGATGAGAATAGGCGTGATACCTACAAGCAGTTTCAATCCCCGTCTTCTGGCAGTAATTCCCCTGTTTTATCTAATTCTCTTGGTGATGTAAAGCGTTTAGTGCCGGTATGTATTTTTATAAACTATAATTTTGTTTAAGTATTAGTATGTTTGTATCATTGTATGTGTGATGGTTTTTATCTGTGCCTTCCCCCAATAAGGATTTGGGAGAGGAATTAAGGACACCCACTTGGAGTTTTGGCTTCTTTTGAGAGGCTTGAGATTCTCTTTGTTTGAATGAACTATTTCGCCAACTTCTATGATATTCCCTAACTGCTCTTTTGAATTTACAGGTGGGACTTCAAGAGCCACTTGCTTATGCGAGAAGCCTTGCCAGGTTTGCTGCGACTCTGGGGCCTGTAGCTTGGAAAATTGCCTCAAAGAAAATAGAGTTAACCTTACCTCCTGGTGTACAATACGGTCCTGGGTGGGTGGGTGAGAAAGAAACATCTTCACAGCCATTGTCTTTCTCAACCGAGAAGGAGAAATCATCAAATAGTACAGCTGGCAATAGCAATTCAAGCAAAATTTTGACACCTTCGACTTCTGATCTAAGTTCTGCTCTTGGTTACGGGTCTTCTGAAGCAATAGCTGAGGCTGTTAGGAAACTGAACAGCAAGAATGAGGCTGCGGCTACTGTACAAGGCGATTCTTCTTGGAGAACCCAATTTCCAGCTCAGCAAAAACCCATAATGCATCATCAATCTCATAGAAATGGTTTCAGTGGAATTGGGTATGATATATCTGCAGTCGAGACTTCCAGAGTAGCCTTGCCTGGGCATTCTGTGCCAGACTCAGTAGTACACAGGAATGAAGTTTCATCGAGCCAAGAGGCACAGGGTAAAGCATCGGCTTCTTCACATGGAGAAGCAGAAATGTGGAATTTTGGCAAATCATCGTGGCAAGCATTACCTATGCAACAAAGACATTCTCTTTCGGTTCCACCTGATTTGAACGTAAGAGTTCCAGCAGGTTCACCTAGTTCTAGTAGCTTACAGATTGGTTCACCTCAGCAGCCAGATTTGGCATTACAACTTTGAGGAGTGGATTTTTAAGGTTATAGCTTCTTATGGATCATGAATTTGAAGCATGAAACAGGGTTGTGATAAGTGCTTCTGCAGGTTGATTTGAGTTTAGGAGACAGGTTGTATAGGTCCTGTATCTAATTTTTTTAGTTGAAACTAAAGAATTAGTATTACTGTAAAATTTAAACTTTGATTATATGACAGGATGATATTAGTAAGATGAATTTGAAACTCTTTACCATGTGTAATAGAGTATATTTAATATCCAAAATATAATTGAACAACACAATATATTATTGAGTTTGAAAAGATTTTCTTCCTGAGTTTGTCATTCTACATTTGAACATGATTTGATTCGGGCATATTCTGGTGTAATAAAAATAATTTTTTTTGTTAGAATAGTTTTTTGAGACCATAATTTGAACCATTTTTTGCTCTACTTTCACAAAAAAATCTTGAGACATAAATTATTAAAGTAGTGAACGTGAAATAATTAGTTATGGAATTATATAAAAGGATGAAATATTTGTCTACATATAATATAGTTTTAATGATGATAAAAGAGAATATACGTTGACATTTTTTTTATACACTGACATACTCATAAAAGTTGAGTACATGTGTTTTAAATATGAAAAAAAAATTTGAAACTTTTATTTAAATAAAAGAAAATTAATTTATTTTTTCTTTATATTTACATATATTGTGCTTTATTTAGACTTAAAAGTGGTCACAAATATGAGATTAAATAAGAGTCAACCTACAATTTGAACTCCCATAATATATGTATTGAGAGATTTTTTTTAAGTCTCGATCTTATATTATATATTTAGTCTCCATCATTGGAGATTGTCTAGATACTTAAAATTTTCCAACATGGAGGACATTACTTGTGACTCAATTACTTTTTTATTCTACAACAGTAGATAATTAAAGGGACATTACTAGGCTGACAGCCCTAATGTGACAGAATTTACACAGTTGCCTTTTTTCCCCCTAAAAAAATCAACCTCTACTAATACTTAAAATAAAAATTATTAAAAAAAAAAAATTAAAAAAGCCCACACATAATTATCAAGATAAAACAAGCCATGTTCATAGAAGAATTAACGGAGAGTCATTCAACTTCAACTCATTTCTTTTTACGTCTTCATGCCAAGAAAAGTAGGAAAAGTGACATACTATATTTTGTACTTGTACTGACCACATGGAGACAAAATCAACGATCCACGTGGTCATATGGTCGGATTTGGTAGGATCGACTAGGCACGACAGTGATCGGAACTTACGTTTTTGGACACCTAAAGGGTATTGGAGGCTCCTTTGTCTTGTGATCGGATAACGACGGTCGACCCGATCTTACTACCTCAGCTCAACCCATGGTTATTTTGCAGGTACATATGTGATCGATATATATGCTGTAGGACCCCACCGAGTTGTCAGAAGAATGTACGGAGCGTGATGTGACCAGTACCAATCACCACATGATCGACACGTGATGATTGGCGGAAACCCCTATCTATAAATAGGGAGAGCATTTATTACAAAGACATATAATTCAATACACCTATCTTCGGAGCCTTAAGATCGACTATCACCAAGACTTTCTGATCGGATTCCCCCTAGTCTAAAACCTTAGCTTGTAATAGGATCTATATTACTGATTTGACTTGTTGGTATTAAACTTGTAATCGACACGTGTACCTCCCATTTTTATACTAAATCAAAAGGACAATAGAGTGAAGAGCAAATACCCCCTCCGTTATTCTTATATGACAGTTTACCCAAGTGATAGATAAATAGCAAAATATACCCCGTATTTTTGTAAAAGAAGCACAATGTCTCCCTTTTAATTTTTACATCTCACAGGGGGTACAACGTCCATTTATGCTAAAGCGAGTGTATTGTCAAGTTAGGGTTAAATTGATCGTATTTTTTTTTAATCGAAATAAAATTTCAGTCGCATTATACACCTCTACGAGTAAGGAGTTAAAACGCCATAATTTTTTTATATGGGGATAATATGTCTATTTTCATATCAAACGGGAGATAAATTGTCCATTAAACATATCATAGGAGATAACTTGCCAAAAATCAAAGATAATATCTTACAACGTAAGTACAAAATTTTATAAAATTAAATGTCTCTTTTGCAATTTTGGAAAATTGACTGGATTGTAAACAGATTAAGAATTTAATTGAATTGTAAACCTATTAAACAGGTCAGAGGTAGCAAAATTAACTTTTAAGCCAATAAAAATAGGCTGTAATACTCCTAAATTCGTCTCCCTTTCCAACATGAATTAGGATTTCCCATATCCTAATCCAAAATTAAGTCAAACTATTAATCATGTGGTTATATATAATCATCCAACACTATCTTCATTCATCAAAATAAATCTTCCCTAAAAAAAATTAAAAAATAATTAACTACTTTTTCCGATGGCCAGTAACGTTCGTACAACCTTCTTATGCATAGTCGCTTCAATTATAATATGCGCCGTCGTCTACTACCACCACCTCCGCCACATCCCCTTACCTCCCTCCCCCGCCATCCTCTCCGTCTCCAAACCTCACGCCACCAAAAATTACGCCATTCACGAAAACCTAACCGCCATCTCCAAACCTCTCTCCCCAAACAATTACACAATCTCCACCACCGCAGTTCTCCTACCAAATTGGGAGGTGCTCGTAATCTTCTCGCCGGAAACCTCACCGCCGAATCTCGACAGCGATTACTTTTGCTTGTTCGAAAATAAATTAATTTCTCCGGCGAGATTCTCCGGCGTGATTCCTTCTCCCGATCGAGCGACTTTCACTTGCTCTATCCCAGCAACAGCTTGCCGGAGTACTCCATTGAAGCAACCGGTGCTGATGAAGTCGCCGGAAAATCCACCGGAGATAAAATCTTCGAAAATGCTTCCGCTCCTGCGGTGGTCTTATCTGGTTTACGATTCGCTGTCGACGGAGGACGACGTCGTTTTGTTCGTAAAAGGTATTAACACTCGGCGGGGGTTTAATAGGGAGCCGAACGAGTTTAACTGTGTGTTCAGTGACGGCGTCAGGACCGCCGTTACGAGCTCTATGCAGGAGGTGTTCCGCTGCAAACGGCCGTCAATCACTAACGTTAATTCTTCAGTTACGGTTTCATTAGAAATCGTTGTAGAAAATCGGATTCTGCCATCGGTGGCGTACTACACACCCACACCGCGCAAGTTAGACTCGAGGTGTGAGAAGTCGCTACTGTGCGCCAGCACCATGGTTTACAACGTGGCTAAGTTTTTGAGGGAGTGGGTTTTGTACCATTCCAAAATTGGGGTGCAGAAATTTCTACTGTACGACAATGGAAGCGACGACGTTTTGGGGAAAGTTGTTGATGAGCTTGTAAAAGAAGGTTTTGATATTACCACTTACTTTTGGGTATGGCCAAAAACACAAGAGGGTGGTTACTCACATTCTTCTATTTACGCTAAGGATGCTTGTACTTGGATGATGTATGTTGATGTTGATGAGTTTGTGTACTCTCCATCTTGGCATAATAATGAGTTACAACCGTCGAAATCCTTATTACAATCATTAACTTTGTCGAATTCGTCAAATGTAGGACAATTGAGCATCAATTGTCTTGAGTTTGGACCGTCGGGTCAAAAAGTTCATCCAAAAAGGGGAGTGACACAAGGTTATAATTGTAGACGAAGGAACGAAAATCGTCACAAGTCCATAGTATTACTAGATGCAGTTAATGATTCGTTATTTAATGTGATACACCATTTTAATTTGAAGTCAGGATACAAAAGTAGAAAAATAAATTATAAGGAATTGGTGGTGAATCACTACAAGTATCAAGCGTGGCCCGAGTTTAAGGCCAAGTTTAGGAGACGTGTGTCGGCTTACGTCGTCGATTGGACTGATAAAGTGAACCCTAATTCAAATGATCGAGCGCCAGGGGTAGGATATTTGCCGGTTGAGCCTCAAGGGTGGCCTCAAAATTTTTGTGAGGTGTACGATAATAAGTTGAAGGATTTGGTTTTGATATGGTTTGAGATGAAATCGGATTCGGGGTACCAAATGGCTTGGCAAAGATGAAGACGGTAGGTCTTTTGGCGGTTTGAGCCTCAAGGGTGGCCTCAAAAACTTTTGCGATGTGTAAGATAATAAGTTGAAGATTTTGGCTTTGAAATGGTTTGAGATGAATCGAACTTGGGGTACCAAATGGCTCAGCAAAGACGGTGAAGAGGAAGGTCGATATGGCATGTCCTAAATAGATTAGGACAAATTAAAGTTATACAAAACCAACTTCAAAAATCTCGATCGAACCAGGATGCCAAACGTTAATGCCTCTAATTATACGGGCATGGTTTTCTAAGTGTAGTAAATTTGATCTTAATGTTGTACATGGACCAATGCGAGAGGTTAAAAATATACTTGGGAATAGAGGAAAAGAATATACCCATTTAGCTATAATTAAACTGGGTATTCTAAATACATTCTCTATTTCTATTAGTTTTTGTAGTATTAGACTAAGAAATCAAGAAAGGTAACTATTTTAACTTGAATTCATTGTAAAGTTTGCTAATTTATGAAAGTGTATTACAGCCAAGAAGTTACATAAAGCATATTTACCAGGAAAATTTACTTTCAGAAAATCCATAAATGACATCTAATTAATCAAATTATCGGAATCTCAATAGCCAATATCATAAATGATACTCCTACTATTTAATATCTCGTTGACCAAACTTTGCATAGAGTCAGTCAAAAAAGTTGCACCTACATTTTGTTTAAATTTTTTTTTTGAGCCACTACATTTTGTAGTTCGGCGCATAACAACAATTCATTACAAATTTATGAAATTAATATTTTGGGAAAGATATTTTGATTTATGAATATATAACATACAAATTATTCAATCTTAGTTCCCGATATACCTAAAACGATATACAAAGAATAAAAGATGATTCTAATGTAGAATTGAAACACATTTAAAATTATTATTAATGAAGGTCTAAACCTGTTTTATGAATTTGCACCACTGTCAAAACTTTTGTTAGATATACAAATTGACTTTCAAATTATATTTTATACTAATAAAGGGTGAAAGTAACCGTGAGAATGAAAATTAGCGTGTGGAATGGCTTTATAGCTAAAGAGACGCCACATTTTATTTAACTTAGCATTATATATGCACTTCAATTGTACATAAAGTTAAAATCTCAATCTATTTCCTGTTTTTACTTTTTATTATTATATTACTCTTTAAGAATTATCAAAGCATGATTCCGAAGTAATCACATGCAATTAACTTTTCCAATGCACACTTTGGTCTTCTTTAGAACTGTACGTGGCATATATATTCATGGTTTGAATATTATACCAATTTTCTAGTATACTCATCAATTAATGGGAATGTCAAAAAGAAGTTGAATCACAATATTACTTTTACCTTTTCCCCTTGCAAAATCACAACAATAGAATTTATAAAGTTTCCTTTCATTTTAAATTTAAATGCATGACTATATTATCAATTCTCATGGTTAATCTATAGCTTTGAAAGTAGCGATATAAGGCCCATTTTCTTCTTTTTTGGATAAATACAAGGCCCATTTCAATAAGGCCCGCTTTGTATCAAATACGATTACAATTCGGCCCTTCATTGTAATTAATTCATACCACGTGCTTATATTCAACTTGGGGAAAATTGTTTTTTTAACCATACCATAGACCTACTAGTAATTTTGGTACCATTTAATAAGAAAATGCAAATTTGGTATCACAGGATATATTTTCATTGCAACTTTGGTATCAAACTCAAGTTTTCCCCTAAGAAATACATAATGTTCAATTTACCCCCTTGTGGTTTAAAAAAGAGCATTTTACACCCTGCAATTTTGTAAAAGTTTCACATCGCCTCCCTGATATTTTTTATAGGCGGTAGTTTATCCACTTTTATTATGATAATGTGGCATTTTACCCCCTGTGTTATGATAAATGTGGCAATTTACCCTCTATGTTATAAAATAGTTTGCATGCCTACACTCAATTTCGAAAAGTGAGTTACACTCTCCGACTGAAGGGGGTAAATTGGTTCTTTAAATTTTTTACAGGGAGTAAATTGATTTTTTTTCCAAATTATAGAGGGGTAAATTGAACATGATGCATTTCATAAGGGGTAAATTGCCATTATCTTGGGAGAAAAATTAAGTTTGGTACCAAAATTGCAATGAAAACATTTTCTATGGTGTCAAAATTATATTTTCATGGTACCAAAAATGCAAATTAATCTATCTTATGGTACCAAAAAAACAATTTTCCAATTCAACTTGTATAAATATTTCAAACACATGTACTCAACTTTTATTAATATTTCATGGTCAACGTATATTCTCCTTTATATTATATACTACTAAAAGTCTAAAAGTCTAAAAGTGATAGTTGTCTTGAAATTGAAGTTGCCTTGCACAAAAAGCTAAAAAGATCTATTCTCTACCTACTTTCTCTCACTACAAATGTGATAAATATAAAGTCCAAATATACTCTTAATGGGTAAAGTACCATAATTATCCCTCAATAAAGTGATAAATATATGTCATTTGGGGAGAGTACCCCAACAAATACCATAATTATCCCTCAATAAAGTGATAAATATACTCTTAATGGGTAAAGTACAAGGTTAATATATCATCAAGTCAATGCCAATGGTGAGACAAATTTTCCCTCAGAATTTTCACTTTCGCGCTTCTGCACCGCGGTGCACTTGCATCTCCCTCGCGGCAATTTGTCATCTTTTTTTTACACCGTCGTGTACTTTCATGTCCACAACGGCACACTACTGCCTTCGCTTCTTTTCCGCGGTGCACTTCCGTTTGGGGTCATTTTGGTCACACAACGTCTCTCCTTTGCACTTTTCGCGCTAAGGCATAACTCACTTCTTCGATTTTTGTGCCTCAGTTTGTTAGAGGAATCGCTTTGAAAATTGATCTCTTGGCGCCAATTAATCGCGAATTCTGCAAACTCGCAATTGAACAAAAAATACGATAAAAACTACCAAAAGCAAACAGAATCATAAACCTAGACCAAGGTGCAAAACAAAGTTATTAAGCAGGCAAAACACACACAAAACTCGGGGAAAAGCTAAGAAAACACAAATAATGCGGTGTTTTGCAGCGTCATCGAAACCTTCACTTACCCACTGATCAACTCAATATTCTCCGTTAAAAATAACAAACTTACAAGTACCATTTTAACCACGAATCTGTGAAAATATCAATAAAACTTTTGTTCACGTGGTAATTTTTCACCCTCAGTTACGTTCCTAGCTACTTTCAAATTGGTTATTAGAATTTTAATATTTGTTGTTCTCTTCCCAGACAAAAAACTCTTCCTCAATTTCACTGTTATTCTCTTTCCAACCAAGGAATCCTTTCTCGATTAATATAAGTTGAAGGATTTGGCTTTGAAATGGTTTGGGATGAAATCGGATTCGGGGTACCAAATGGATTGGCAAAGATGACAAAGATCGATGAAGGCACGGGGTAGGATTTTTGTCGGTTTAAGCCTCAAGGGTAGCCTCAAAAGTTTTGCGAGGTGTATGATAATAAGATGAATATTTTGGCTTTGAAATGGTTTATGATGAAATCGGACTCGGGGTACCACATGGCTCGGCAAAGCCGATGAAGGTGAATGTGTGGACAAATTAAAGTTATACGAAACCATCTTAAAAAATCTCTATCGAACCAAGATGCCAAACGTTAATGCCTCTAATTATACGGGCATGGTTTTCTAAGTGTAGTGAATTTAATCTTAATTTTGTACATGGACCAATTCGAGAGGTTGAAAATATACTTAGTAATAGAGGAAAAGAATACACACATTTAGCTATAAAATAGGGTATTTTAAAGTCATTCTCTTTTTTCTCTTCGTTTTTGTAGTATTAGACTTCGGAATTTGGTATATATTTTTAACTTGAGTTCATTAATTTAGGAAACCGTATTAATTTGCAGAAGAAATAAATTAGTTTAGATTACAGCCAAGAATTTACATAAAGCATATTTACGAGGAAAAGAATTACTTTACTGAAAATCCATAAATGACATCAAATTAATGAAATTATCGGAATCTCAATAGCCCATAATCATAAATGATACTCTACGGTTAAGAATGAAGCTCCGTGACCTCTAAGAGGTCATGAGTTCAACTCCCACTAATTTTGATATTTTCTTTAGTTTAATACTAGCATTTGCAATTAGTTTACTTTGATATCAATGTAATATATTCGACTCGATATAGTGCTTGTTTTTACCATCTAAAAGAAAAATTGGTTGACCAAATTTTGCATAGAGACAGTAAAAAAATGGGAAAATTGCTTTTTTGGTACCATAGGATAAACCTACTTGCAATTTTGGTACCATTGGATACGAAAATGCAAATTAATTTGGTACCATAAGATAGGTTTTCATTGCAACTTTGGTACCAAACCCAATTTTCCCCCAAAGTTAATGATAATTTAACCCCTATGAAATGAATAATGTTCAATTTTACCCTCTTATGGTTTAAAAAAGAGCATTTTACCCCCTAAAATTTTGTAAAAGTTTCATATCGCCTCCCTGATATTTTTATAGGCGGCACTTTATCCACTTTTATTATGAGGATGTGGCATTTTACCCCCTGTGCTATGATAAATGTGGCAATTTATCCCCCTATGTTATAAAATAGTTTGCATGCCTACTCTCAATTTCGGCAAGTGAGTTACACTCTCCTGCTGAAAGGGGTAAATTGCTTCATTAAAATTTTTACAGGGGGTAAATTGATTTTTTTTCAAATTATAGAGGGGTAAATTGAACATTATGCATTTCATAGGGGGTAAATTGCCACTAACTTTGTAGAAAAAATGGGTTTGGTACCAAAATTGCAATGAAAACCCATCATATGTTGCCAAATTAGCATTTTCGTATCCAATGATACTATGGTACCAAAAAGACAATTTTCATGTCAAAAAAGATACTACACCTATATACATTTTATAGTGTTTATAGTTCGGCGCATAACAATAATTCATTACAAAATTATGAAATTAATGTTTTGGGAAAGATATTTCGATTTTTCGCATTCCTGATATACCTGAAACCAGGGGGCGGATCCAGGAATTTTAGGCAAGAGGGGCTAAAGTATATTCCAAAAAAAAAAAAATCAATCAAACAATCAAACTTAAATTTATTCATGATAACATATATGAAGACATACCAAAAAGAGGAGGTGAAGTTTGACAAAAAATGACCCCTATAAGTTATTTTGTGACATATGATATCCCGTTATGATGAGAAAATTGTATTATAAATAAAATTAAATATCGTATAATTTTTAAAATTACCGAGAATTTTTTATTCAACTAAGTACATTGAATAAAGAAAAAATAATATCGAACTATGAAAACAATGATAGTTGTTTTTATAGTTATTATTATGGAAAAAAAATCTAAAAAACACATAATATCGAATATTATTAAGAAGAAAAAAATAGTAAAGACACCTAAGACATTGAAATATTATTGAGAAGGATTTTTTTTTACATAAAATATTGAAAGTATTATTAAGAAATTATTTTTGAAAGAAAAGATAAAATATTGAGAAGGACAAAAAATTAAAAGAACTCCAAATCTCATATTATTTCTTTCACACTATAACCAATTAACCATTACAATTTTTATGAAAGAACTTAATCAGTATAAATATGTAGTCCAGAATATTTGAGGGGGGTCTATAGCCCCCCTTGCCCCTCTCTAGATCCGCCTATGCCTGAAACGATATACAACAAATAAAAGATGATTCTAATTTAGAAATGAAACACATTTAAAATTATTAATGAAGGTCTAAATTAAACCTGTTTTATGAAATTGCACCACTGTCAAAACTTTTGTTAGATATACAAATTGACTTCCATATTATTATACAAATAAAGGGTGAAAATAACCGTGAGAATGAAAATTAGCGTGTGGGATGGCTTTTATTATAGCTAAAGAGACGCCACGTAATTTAAGTGAATTTATTTTTAAAATTTTTTATATTACTCTTTAAGAAGTATTAAAGCATGCTTCCGATGTGATCACATGCAATTAACTTGTCCAGTGCACACTTTAGAATTGTGGCATATTCATGTTTTGAGTATGACATCAATTAATTAACGTGCTTCCATTAATAGAATATATTAGTATTACAGTAATAAGTAATTTATACTCCCTGTTCCTAATTTTTTTACATTTTAAGGGCATATTTATATATAAAATACTTAGAAGTTTTACAATTTTTGGCTTTTACAATTTTATTTAAAACTCTGCTAAAATTATAGGAAGAAAAGGAACGAAGAGAGAATATTTAGAGCAAATGCAAGAGGACATCATTTCAATTACTAAAAGCACTTCATGAGCAAAGAGTTAAATTACATCAGAAAATTGAGCCCAAATTTGGGGACTGTTCTGGCCCAGGTGGTAGCTATCGGGCCAGGGTCATCAATAGAGTGGAACTTATTTCGATTTGAATCGAATTCGATTAATCACAATCTTCTTTCATTATATTATATGCACTTGATTCGATTAAGAAAATTTATAATTCAAAGTCTAAAAAGAAAATATGAATTTTTATGATGATTCAATATGTTATATATGCGAATCTGAAAATAAAATAAATAAGTAAGCAATATAAAATATCTTACTTAATATTTTATTTTATATAAATATATCAGATATAGTGTTTATAGTCAGTTTAACAAGAAATTCATTAATAATTTAGTTCATAGTTTTATTTTCATATCTCGGTTCTAAAATAGCAACATGATTAACTCTAATGCATTATCAATATTGTTGTCTCTCGACTAAACCTGACTAGTTACTAGTTAAATAGGTCGATTACTGATTATTTTCTTTTAAGCTTATTAGCGGTTAAGGAAAAATTATTTAGTGCAACCGCTGCACCACGTCATCATGTACACGTGATGCAGCCCACCAATATACTTGGGACATGTGGAGTGATAATCCACATCACTCATGTTCTGGCAATGTGAACACAATTTTTTGAAATCCTATTATTTTGGAACATGGCCAGAATATGAGGTGATGTGGATTATCACTCCACATGTCCCAAGTGTATTGGTGGGCTGCACCACGTGTACTTGATGACGTGGTGCAGCGGTTGCACTAAATAATCTCTCAATAACATGGGTGATGTAGAATCTCACTCCACATGTGACTAATATATTGGTGGGCTGCACCATGTATACTTGATGACGTGGTGCAACGGTTGCACTAAATAAACTCTCGTTCAATTCCCACTATTGTGGGTATTTTCTCTATTTTAATACTAGCATTTTCTCTAGTTTAAAAGGAATTAAACCCTTAGGGAAAAAAAAAAAAAAGAACTAGCATTTGTTTACTTTGATACCAATGTAAGTTTTATGTAATGATGTATCCGCCATCTATAAAAAAAAAAATGAATAATTGCAAATTAATGGAATTGCTAGAACAAATTTGTATTTTCTTACATGTTTATTTCCTTTTGTTGTTATCAGAAAAATATGATAGTTATTTATAACGTAACATAGCCAAAATAAAACAAATGACAAATACCAATGAATAAGTTAGAATAACATCTACATCACAATGATTGATTTTAGAAGCTAGCTTCACGAAAACGATAGATTTGTTGTTGCTTGATTATGTTTAGTGATACAGTGTTTACATCATTACAATATTTATTTTGTCATTAGAAAAGTACAACATTCATTTAACTAACAAATGTGTTACACTACATTGATAAGAGGGACGCGTTTGCTACAAAAAATTTAAGAAGAACGAATGTGTTACACTACAGTGATAAGGGGACGAATCTGCAAAAAATGATCCATAAGGAGGACGAAAAGTGTCAATAACTTTGTACAAAATATTCAACTAATTAACATGACTTGTATTAACCTACAAAACTACTCACAATTCTGGTGAGATTCGAACTCATGATCTCTAGAGTCTTGGGACCTCACATTTGCCATCAAGCTAATCCTTCTCGGCTGTCATTGATTAGTTTTATGTCTCCATAATTCAAACATCCAAATCATTCGATAACTTCGATGTTTAAAACCCAGATGATCAAATCAACTAATCCATCTGTACCTATATTTGTACTTTTACTTTCTGGATCCTTTGACAGGAACAAAAAAGCAACATATTTATAAATTCAATCAATTTTATTAACTTTGTACACTAACTTACACCTAAAAAGGAAAAGACTACTTGAAAGAATAAAAGTTCTAATGGCCAAACAAATTACTATTGTTTGTTTCTTCGCAATTCTTTTTCTTATGACCACCTCATCACAAGCTCCAAGTCCGATTCCGTGCTGCCGTCCCCCTTATAACTACACTTGCTGCAAGAAGAACGAGAAGGGCGATTATGTCATTCCACTACCACGTAAAATAATACACACAAAACCTTTTGTGCCATTCTTGCACAAGCCTTGATCAGTACGTACATTGTTTGTATAATTGTGAAGAATAAAAAGAGGAATTGTTAGAGTGTAAGTTCTCTTCAAGTTGTATGTGTGTTTCAGTTATTCAAGTTTGATCTTGTGTGTGTGTTTGGTTCATTTAGTTTTTCTTCAAGCTAAGATACATATAACAATGATGGTCATATAAATGTATCAAACGCTTAAAGATAATATATTGTAACAATATTTATGTATTTATGTTGTTCAAAATATTGCACTAAGTTTATTTATTTGTCAAAAAATTGGAAAATCTAGTATAATTTGAGTTCAAACGCCTCCAAGTCATATATCGGGAGAAATTATTCTTGATTGGATCTCTTACGAACTAAGAGCAATATATTTCCTATGACGTCAATATAATTTTCTTATTTTCAGTAAAGACGTTTCGATGTCTCCTTCCTATGTTACATAATTAGAAAATATAATTGGACACATAAGAACATCACAAGGGATTAAAGTATCCATTAATAAAATACTAAATATTTGCTATAGGCTACATAATACATATTTGCTTCTTAGGGTATATGTGGATGGGTTTTGGCCTTATCTTGCAGGTTTCGCGAGACCAAGCTGAAACTCTTCCAAATGAGTTTTCGTCAAACCTATGAAACTCCTACCCAAACATATTCAGAAACTTACACCGAAACTCTTGAAATTAATAAAACATTGATTTGACACTTACCACCTACTTTTTTCCCCCAAACTCTATAAAAATGCATTGATTTGACACATATTAGTATATCGCTTACTTTTTCCCTATACCCCAACATCCAAAACCAATCAAAGTGGGGTTCAGCTTTTTTAAAATCACGAAACTCAACATCCAAAACCTAACCAAATGGGGTTTTAAATGTTTCACCGAAACCACTCAAATTATTTTTTTGAAACCGATACCCGCTTTTTATTAATTTAGTTAGTGTTCGTATTAGTAACGGGTTTTAGCATATTATGTACTTACAATGGCATTTCTCTACAATAAAAATCCGAATTTATATCGATCGTCTTACAAAGTTATATATAGCCAATAAATTTGAATCCGAATTTGTATATTATCATATACAAACCAGGTTTCAGAATTCAAGGCTTAGAAAACTGATATATCAAATACTATAATTGCCAATTTAATGGTTGGAGTAAAGAAGTGAAAGAGAATTTCACCTGTGATACCTAACATTATATTGATTCTCACTTGTGTAACCATAAAAATACAGGCCGACATATTTGTGTAATAATTTAACAAATCCACTCACATTTGGTACCGCCATTAAAAATCACTGTTGAGTCATGACGTGACAGTTACGTCCTAATGCAAAAATTGATGTCATTACTTATGTTGACTGATAATTTTATCCCATAATATTTCAGGTTGGCAAAATAACCCCATATCTTTAAATTTACTGACGATTTTAGTCCATATTATTCCCCAATTTCAAAATTGGCTCGAATAAAATACATGCGGACCAATTTGGAGATTTTACTTATTATATTTAACTAATTTGATTTAAAAAAATATATTAATAAATTAAATAATACTTTAATATAAATACAACAAAAAATAAAATAAAAAAATTTTAAAAATCTAAACTTAATCATTAGATTACAACCTCATCAACATTAGAGAGAGCCGAAGTTAAAAAGATATATATTCTAAAATTAATCATTAGATTACAACCTCATCAACATTAGAGAGAGCCGAAGTTAAAAAGAGATATATTAAGTATTTATGGACTATATCAAATGATTATGTGATTTAAATTTTGTTGTAGACAGAGATATATAACTATAGAAATTTTGAGGGCTAAAGATTTTATGGGGTCGGAATTTCACAAGAAAAATATGACCAAATAAATTATTCAACGGACTTGATTCAACAACATAATATGAATCCAATACTGTTCAAATATATTTGCTCTTGGATGTGAATTGAAAGTGTTACTATTTAAGAGCATATTGTATACTCGTCACGTTTTTAGTTGATCATTTGAATTGAGGTTGTTGAGTCTGAGTCGGACATATTCGAAGTCTAACGGCTCGGCACGATTAAATTTGAGTCCATCTAGTTAAATAGGAGTTGAGTTGAGTTGAGTTTAAATCATTTTATTAGACACAATATATTTATAAGTCGAATTTAATCTTAAGGAGATTCCACCAAATAAAGCCCGACTTTTGTTGGCGTATAAAAGTAACTATTTTCTTAATATATTGAAGTATTGAAATACAAATACCGGTAATTAAACATATTACTGTGTTTTAGAAGTAAATATAAGATTATTTCAGTATTTTAATAAATTTAGTTGTGTATAGTTCTTTTGTGAAATTTAAGCAAGTTAGTCCGAGATAAATCCGGAACTCGAAAAAATATATGAATCGAGTTCAGGCGGAGCTAAATAAAAATTTCTTGAGCCGAGTTTTAACCGAACAAAACAAAAATTACACAAGTCAAGTATAAAACTAGATCCATTAAGGTTGGTGCTATTCGAATTTAAGGCTCTGTTTGGAACTATTTTGGTTCATGTGTTTCAAACTTTTGCCCAATCATCTGCAAGTGGGAACACTTTCCATCGGCCCAAATGAGTGAAAATTGTAGCCCAAAATTGTTTACTGATAGCTCTGTCCATCCCAATATCATCATCATACCAACTAATAATTTAATCATAAAATATTATATTTTAATCATTTGTTTAATTATTACACAATATAATATTAATTATTTTAAATTGAAAAGATATGGCATGATATCTACTAACTAATTACTCCCCTCAAACTCCAAAATTCAAAATACATCCAATCCATAATCCAAAAGTTTCAATCCAATTATTCATAAAATTAATATTATCCCAACAAAAATACATCTTGAATAAGAAATAGTTTGCATGTATATTGGAGTAAATTACAATTTAAGTTACTTGAGTCCTATTCTGCCTAATTGAAACTTCCAGTCTCATTAAGTTAATATGAACCTGGTGTTTCATGATGTAATGTGCTAAGTCTTGCAATTTTTTTGGATGTTTCAAAGCCTACTGTTGTTAATGATCATTTTAAGTATTTTTCAGATATATCTAATCAAGTTTGAACATCATGTATCTTTTATGGTTTATGAAATTTGATTTGAGTTTGACTCTAACCATGAAATTTGATTCGTGTTTGACTCTACAAGGAAATTTTTTTAAAATATATTTACATTAATTTGCGTTTAACTTGATTATAATTTGTTGGAGTATGATTCTTAAAACAAAATGATGGAAACATTAGAATGATGTCTCATTTGATGACTCCATCGGATATCACTTTTTTGAGAGAATCGCACTTGTGGTAAAAAACTCTATATCGATTTTCACTTGTGATACCATAAACCGACACATTTGTGCAATAATTTAACAAATTCACTCACATTTAGTACCGTCGTTAAAAATCACAATTAAGTGGTGACAAGGCATTTAAGTCTTATTGCAAAATTGATATAATTACTTATGTTGACTGACAATTCTATCACATAATATTTAAGGTTAATTGGCAAAATAACTCCACGTCTTCAAATTTATTGACGATTTTAGTACACATTGTTGCCAAATTTTCCAATTTTCTTACAAATAAATAAACTTAGTGCAATAAGAAAAGCACAAATATTTTGAACAATAGAAATGCATAAATATTGTTACAATATATTATCTTTAAGCGTTTGATACATTTATATTATTATTATTATATGTATCTTAGCTTGAAGAAAACTAAATAAACCAAACAAACACACAAGATCAAACTTGAATAACTGAAACACACATACAACTTGAAGAGAACTTACACTCTAACAATTCCTCCTTTTATTCTTCACAATTATACAAACATATGATTATGAGATCATGTTCCTCCACAAACACACCTTGTACGTATTGATCAAGGCTTGTGCAAGAATGGCGAGAATACAAAAGGTTTTGTGTGTACTATTTTACGTGGTAGTGGAATGACATAATCGCCCTTCTCGTTCTTCCGGCAGGAAGCGAAGTTAGGGGGACGGCAGCACGGACCCGGAGTTAGAGCTTCTGATGTGGTGGTCATAAGAAAAAGAATTGCGATGAAACAAACAATAGTAATTTGTTTGGCCATTAAAACTTGATTCTTTGAAGTAGTCATTTTCCTTTTTAGGTGTTAGTGTACAAAGTTAATAAAATTTGTTGAATTTATAAATAGGTACACATGGACTAGTTGATTTGGTCATCTGGGTGTTAATTAAACATCGAAGTTATCGAATGATTTGGATGTTTGAATTATGGAGACATAAAACTAATCAATGACAACCTAGAAGGATTAGTTTGATGGAAAATGTGAGGCCCCAAAACTCTAGAGATCGTGAGTTCGAATCTCATCAGAATTGTGAGTACTTTTCTAGTTTAATACAAGTCATATTAATTGAATATATTATATAGAGTGAATGACACTTTTCGTCCTCCTTATTGATCAATTTTTTGCAGATTTGTCCCTCTTAATGTTTTTATAGCAAATTCGTCCCTCTTATCAATGTAATGTAACACATTCGTCCCTCTTTAATTTTTCGTAGCAGATGCGTCCTTCTAATCAATGTATTGTAACCCATTCGTCCCTCTTAAATTCAAAATACATCATTGATAAGAGGGACGCATCTGCTACGAAAAATTTAAAAAGGACGAATGTGCAAAAATTGGCCCATAAGAAGGACGAAAAGTACGATTCACTCTTTTATATATTTGTTAGTTAAATATTTTTAGTTGGATGAATATTGTACTTTTCTAATGACAAAATAAATATTGTAATAATGTAAACATTGTATCACTAAGCATAATCAATCAATGACAAATCTATCATTTTTGTGAAGCTAGCTTCTGAAATCATTCATTGTGATGTAGATGTTATTCTAACTTATTCATTGGCATTTGTCATTTGTTTTATTTTGGCTATGTTACGTTTATAAATAACTATCATATTTTTCTGATAACAACAAAAGGAAATAAACAAGTAAGAAAATACAAATTTGTTCTAGCAATTCCATTAATTTGCAATTATTCAATTTTTTTTTTTTTTTTGAGATTGTGGATTCGTCGTTACATCAAACACTATATCGAATATAAATGCTAGTATCAAACTATAGAAAATACCACAATGGTGGAAGTTAACCCATGACCTCTTATCTTATCTTTTGACCAAAATCTTGCAATTTGGACTCAATACTAATTTCTGGTGATTTTGGTTTATTTTTATTTTCTTAAAAAAATTTGATTGGTCAACACAAAATATTAATTATTTTATGTTTTGAAAGAATCTTATTAATTGTCATCATACAACAAAAGGAAATTTCCTTCCATTTCAAAAATTCATTTAATTACAACTCTAAATCTAATTTGAATTTTGGTCAAAATGTGCCATTAATTGTCATAAAATATATATGGTCATTTGCTCAAAATTTCGATAATCATTCATACAGTGAATAGTAAAACTTTTTTTTTTTATAAGATCATTAAGTTATGTAAGGACACCTATAGCTAATTTGGAAAATTTGAGTTGGCAATTATTTAAATTCTTTATTATGGCCCAAATTTTAGCTGTGGTTAAGGCTAATTAATTAATTGCAATAACTCTAGATAATCTGTAAAAAGGAATCTTTCATCTATATATACTTAAAAATGACTTCAGTATAAACACATTGCTCCAAAGCTTTGATCTCATTTTCTCCACTTAATCGACAATTTTCTGTATCTATATGGTAATTTCATTCTATATTGTTATTAATTTGATCACATACATTTTTTTTTTTTTGGATTTAATTTGTTTTAACTTTTTAATGATATAGATATTTTAAGATCGATAATTATCAAGTGAGGGCTTCATCTAATCTAAAACAACAATAGGTTTCTGATTGATTTTTTATTTGATTCTTTTATTCATATTTGGCGATATTTTACTTTTATGTTTTTATGAAATTTTATTATTAATTTAATTTATAGATATGGAAAAATTTGAAGTTTTGGCTGCGGAAAATATTGAAGTAAACTGATGTTTGTAATATCGAATGGATTGTATTGCTAAAAAGTAATTATTTTATCTTGAATACTTCTGGGTCTTAAAATTTATATTTGTAAAATTCTATTATAGTTTTAATTGTGTTTTACCTATAAGAAATAAGCCGAAACATGAATTTTTGGAAGTTTTCATCTGAAACTTTAATCAAGAAATGAAATTTAGTTGCCCTAGAGCTTGAACTTAGAGATGAAATTCCGATTGCCATGAAAGATATTGGAGCTCCTAAAAATATATATATCGAGGGGTTTCAGGTTATAGTGGAATTACATAAGTAGAATGTTCCTCGAAGACACATCTTATTTAGCGTTTTGACTCAACTGAACATGACATAGTTATTATGTTTTTGTGTTCTTATACAATGAGATTATTCGTATTTTTTATAACATTTTTTGTGAAAGTGAATGGACTTCAGGAGGTATATTTTTACAATGATCGACTCAAACATAAATTGTTGCGAGTATGTAGGAAATTTTCTTCCATCTTTTCCATTATTTTTTAGAGAAAAAAATTTGCAAAATTGATTTGTTAGGTTGTTTTCTATCTTATTCAAATTACTACCCATTTATCTCATGAGAACTGAATGTGCATATCATAGAGGGCAAAAAGATGTCAAGAAGAAACCCACACATGTAATCTTCACTAACTCCCAAGGACGTGTAAAATGAACTTAATAAAATTTGGATAGAATAACCTCATGATTTTTATATTGATTAGGTGAACTATTTCTGTATTTATCGTTGCATTACTTTCCTTTTCATCAATTTTAATTACACTATTATTATTCACGTTACTTTCGTTTTTATCAATTTAATTACACTGTTATTAATCATACTTTTAATCTATTCTTTATAACCGAGTCTTGGATAACTCATAAAAATAATCATAGAAAATTCTTTTAAATATTTTAAAGCTAAATGACACTAATGGTCCCTCAAGTTTAAAGTTGGTTACGCTTTCGTCCCTCATAGATAAAGTGTTACACTTTCGTCCCTCTTACAGATTATGTATTACATTTTCGTCCCTCTTAGATAATACGTGTTACAATTACGTCCCTCATGTTAATATTTTATTCCATTTTCAAGTGTTACACTTTTGTCCCTCTTAGATAATATGTGTTACAATTACCCTCATGTAAATATTTTATTCATTTTCGTCCTTATGTTAATATTTTATTCATTTTCGTCCTTATGTTAATATTTTGTATAAAAGGGTGTATATACAATAGTGTAACATGAAGGACGTAAGTGTAACACATATTATCTAAGAGGGACTAAAGTGTAACATATATTATCTAAGAGAGACGAAAGAGTAATACTTTATCTCCGAGGGACGTAACTGTAACATATATTATCTAAGAATGACAAAAATATAACATTTTATATATGAGGGACGAAAGCGTAATCAACTTTAAATCTGAGGGACCATTAGAGTCATTTAGCCATATTTTAATGTGATTTTGTGCATAGCACGGAAATAGGCTAGTAATTTTAAAAGAAAAAATCAGGAACCGACCTATTTAACTATTTTCTACTATTCAGGTTTAGTTGAGAGACAACGATATTGATAATGCATTAGAGTTAATCATGTTGCTATTTAAGAACCGAGATATGAAAATAAAACTATGAACTAAAATTATTAATGAATTTCTTCTTAAACTGACGATAAACACTTTATCTGATACGTATTTATATAATATACTAAGTAAGAAATTATATATTGCTTATTTATTTATTTTCAGATTCGGGTGTTTAACATATTGAGTCATCATAAGAATTCATATTTTCTATATAGACTATGATTTATAAATTTTCTTAATTGAATCAAATGCATATAATATAATCGAATTCGATTCAAATCAAATTAAGTTCCACTCTATTGATAGCCCTGGCCCGATAGCTACCACCTGGGCCAGAACAGACCCCAAATTTGGGCTCAATTTTCAAGTGCAGAAAAGATGTCATTTGACTCAGTGCTCAATTTTCAGTGCAGAAAAGATGTCATTCGTTCCTTTTCTTCCCATAATTTTAGCTATAATAAAAGCCATCCCACACGCTAATTTTCATTCTCACGGTTACTTTCACCCTTTATTAGTATAAAATATAATTTGGAAGTCAATTTGTATATCTAACAAAAAAAATTACAGTGGTGCAAATTCATAAAACAGGTTTAGACCATTAATAATTTTAAATATGTTTCAATTTAATCATCTTTTATTTGTTGTATATCGTTTTAGGTATATCAGGAATGCGACAAATCGAAATATCTTTCCCCAAACATTAATTTCATAAATTTGTAATGAATTATTGTAATGCGCCGAACTACAAAATGTAGGTTTGGTATCTTTTTTGACTGACTCTATGCAAAGTTTGGTCAACGAATTTTTTTTAGATTGTGAAAATATCATTACATCAAATACTATATCGAGTCGAATCCATTACATCGATATCAAAATAAACTAATTGCAAATGCTAGTATTGAACTCGAGAAAATGTTAGTATTAAACTATAAAAAATACCCACATTAGTGAGAATTGAATCCATGACCTCTTGGTCATGGAGCCTCATTCTTAACCGTTGATACAAGTCTATTTTTAATTATTTCACAAAAATTTCAAAAGAATCTTCAAAACTCCCAACCAAAATAATTTTCACCCAAAGTGGGTGAAACTGAACCTAAATATATCCAAACAGGGCCTAAGTCGCCCAAAGTTCGACTCACGTGCACAGCCTAGTTGACACTCGACAACCCTACCCTCAAAGAGATTTTTTTATCTATTCAAATAGTAATTTCATTGTTATCATTTTTTTTAAAACCAAACTTTAATATGCTAGATGAAGAATTAAGCTACGGTAAGAGGGAGATTGACGAACAATTGTTTCAAAAAACAAAAAATTGCAATTCAACCGATCCCAACAACTCTAACAATCCATTTTTAGCTTAATATCAAGCCAATTATTTATTCATTTTAATTTGTTAGAAATTAAAGATCATAATTCTTACTCCCAAGACAAAGATTAAAAAATAAAAACATATGAAAAATAAAGAAACTTGTTTATACAAAATTAGCCTCAATATGACACTATGCGTCAATCCTCCTTGTATTTGGTAATAAAATGTAAATTGAATAATACTTCACCGGAGATAACTAGTCGTAATCAATCAAACTAGAGTGATCAAAACTATAAGTGTGGAAAATGATTTTTTTTTTTTTTAATAAAACACCAATTATATATCTTGTGTATGTTCTCAATAATCAGTATATGATCATTCATTGATCATATCTGTTCACATGGAATGCAAATGGGCTGCAGCCCTAACCAAACAAGGCAAAAATCATCAATGATTAAATGGTAGGCCAAATTTCCTTGTCACGTTTAATTAAACCCTCTTTTCTTTTTGCCTTCAAAACTGGTGGCGTGTGACAACAAATAAATTATAAGCAAACATTTTGCAATGTTAATAACAGAAATATGTCGATCCGAAACCATTTTTAAAATACTTCAAGTTGGTTCCCACAACTTCACGTGATATATTTTTAAAATTATTTCTTGAAATATGTCGATCCAAAACGACTTACTTTTTACAAATTGGGTGTTTTTTGCAGGGTTTTTGAAAGCACAAGAAAATTTGACGCGATAGAAATTTCACATGATAGTTTATTGCAGGTTTAGCATAACACATTGGGAGTATCTTACATTTCCCCCTATATTATGATAAAATTTAAAGTATATGAATGTATTTAAATCTTTGTTGTAAATTAACTTTGACCAGTTCCGGTGACGTTTACTATTTAAGTCAACTCAAAGAAAATTGACTCAATGTTGACCTTTAATATCTCTCTCTATATAATAAGATTATGATCTTAATTAATTATGAAGTGTCATTAGGACGGCCCATAGATTTTTTGGGAATTGGGTAAAACCATTTTGTGCGGTAGTTTGACAATTATTTTATAAAACAGAACTTAAAGAAAGATAATATTTTCTAAATTACAAGAACTAGATATCTAATTACTATATTCTATATTCAATTTCAATTGGTAGTATTATCTACGGTAGATTCACAAAGTAAATTGTTAAAGTCCACCTTCTATTTTGTCAAGTAATTCACAATTTCCAACAATAGTTGACCAAAATAGTTGAAAACACAATTTTCTTTGCCAATAAAGTCAAACCAATGGGGGAAAATGGGTATTAAATTATTACTAACATATTGTAGTACTTCTGTATGGCATTTCTCCATCACTCTTAAGCCTGCAATTGGGTGTGTGTCATTATCTTTGAAAGTAACAACTCAATAACCTAAGAGCATTTTCTCAAGAGAGATTAACAAAGTACTTTGTTTGTTTAGTTTAAAATTTAGTGAATATTTAAATAATGAAGGATATGAAGTTATTCACTTGAGAACAATTTGACATATTTATTCAATTTAATTATCGGTTTAGAAAAGAGTTAATGACAATTTATTCTCCTGTGATATTCAAAATGTTCAATTTATCTATCTGTAATTTGAAAAAGAGCACTTTACCCTCTTGTATTTTTATAAAAGTTTAACACTGCCTCCCTGACATTTTTATATGTGTCATTTTAGCTCCCCGTGTTATGATAATGTAGCAATTACTCTTTTTTCAAATCACAGAAAATAAATTGAACATTATGAATAACACATGGGGTAAATTGTCGTTCACCCGTTTAGAAAAGAAAACAAGCAATCAAATTAAAGTTTTAATCCCCAAGGTTTTGTTTGGATATATTTTGATTGTGTGTTTCTGACTTTGGCAGTTTTGGAGTGATAGAAAAATATTAGGATTAAAAAGAAAATATATAAACTTTACAAGAAATATATGTGACACTGAGGCTTTGTGCATTAAAAATGTGAAATTATAAAGGTGTATTGTACAATGGTGGGTAACTATTGAATCTTTAAAACGAAGAAGTTAGATTGAACTTGTCTCTAATAATTTAATTTTAATTGCAGCCAATTCTTTTTTTGAATTCAAGTTTTTGCAAACTGAAAAATTATAACAAGTCAAAACGGGAACACGCTTGTAACACTAGCACTCTTCACCACAATATACTAAAAAAGCTTGTTTTAGCAACTATAAAATAATTACAAGAATTTACTATAAAATTACAAACAAATAAGATAAAAGCAGATTTATCAAAACTGTCAAACAAGAGATAAATGTTTATAAGAAAAATAAACCTCACGCGGTCGTTTTTACCAAATGAGTTATTGACATCATATATTCATATTTTACCATAAGAAATTTAACAATTAAATTTACATTCTTAACTTTCATTAGATGTGGGCTCCACCCTAAAATAATATTTCAAAAATAATCGAATCCCAAATCTAATCTAAGATAGATTTACACAAATTTATCCAAAAAGAAAAGATAGACAAATACACAAATTATCTCATTGCAATAATCCCCATGTGAACCCAACTTTTCAGACGATCCAAATCTAGTCTCCCTTTTTTGTCGCGTTCACTGTCAGAAAAAATAATTGTAATTAAAATATTATAACAGTGGCATTTAGAAGTAAGATCCACTAAACCCGAGGGCATTTCAGTACTTTCATCTTCCCTCCACAACCATACGTTTAAATGCAAGCTGTGAATGAGAGCGACCTTCAACAATTATCATAGAGCTTTAATTGCTCTCTTTTCCCCAAAAGGCCCACACACTACACACACTTAAAAATTAAAGATTACAAATTTAGGAAGAAAAGAAAAAGAAACAAGGAAAAAGAGAAGAAGGAATTACCGCTAAAGGTGGCGCTAAAACGGGTATAAGCAAAAAGTAAAAAAGGAATTGGGTTTTTTCCAAAATTAATATTGCATTTATTATTCTTGGTTATATCAAAAAGGACCCGTCAAATTCTAGACTCCTCTTTAATTTTTGGGTTTGGGTATGTTTGATTTAAAGTTTCCATTTTTAAACATAAATAAAAATAAAGATACAATTTTTTTTTTAATATAAATTCTTTTGGGTGTCTTTTGCTTTTGAAATTTTGTGGTGATGTTTAGCAGTTTTGCATAGATCTGTGTAAAGGGTTGTGTTTAAAATCTGGGATTAGGGTTTGTTTTTTGTGAAAAAAGGGGAGGGAAGATGACAAATTCTCTCTCCTAACTGTTGTTTCTATTTATGTTTTTGGTGATGGATTGTTAAATTTTTTTTTTTTTTTATAATGGAGTTTGATTTGGGGTAGCTGTTGAGGTGAATTTTGCTTGGGATATATATAGTAAATTCTGATTTTATTTGAAGGATCACATTTGTGATTTGTGAAGAGAAAAATTTGGAAACAAATATATATAGTTAGAGAGATTATGAGTTGCTTTTCTTGCTTGAGACCTCGGCTTAAGGATGTTAGAGATTATGATGAAGATATAGACCCAAAATCCACTGACTCTTCAGGTTCTTTTATCTATTCCTAATCTCCTTGTTTCAGTTTGTAGATGAACTGATTTAATCGTATAATGTGTGTGATTTTAACATCTAAGTCTTATGCTTTCTTTTATGTTGTTTTCAATCAAATTCTTTGATGTGCAGTTGGTAAGAAAGGAAAGGCAAATGTCAATGTTAGTGGTAAGATGATAAAGTATAGCTATTCAAAGTTTCAATTTTTTCTTACTTAGCTCAGTGTATTATTGATTTTTTACTACGATTTTCGATTTTATAGCTAGTGGGAAAAAAGGGAGTTCTGTGAGAACTAAAGGCAAGGAAAGCGATGTGGCCCGCAGCTTCACTTTCAAGGAACTTGCGATGGTGACTCAGAATTTTAGGGAAGTTAATTTAATCGGTGAAGGTGGTTTCGGAAGCGTTTACAAAGGCCGACTGGAATCTGGCCCTGTAAGCTCTCTCTATCTCTCTCTCTCTCTGTTTTCCAATTTGCTTAGAATATGCTTTGAATGGTAAACATAATTTGGCTTTCATCATTAGATTGTAGCTGTGAAACAACTTAATCTTGAAGGTCTTCAAGGAAATCAAGAATTTATTGTAGAGGTTCTTATGCTAAGTCTTTTGCACCATCCCAACCTTGTAAACTTGATTGGATATTGTGCCGATGGTGACCAAAGGCTCTTGGTTTACGAGTTTATGCCAATGGGTAGCCTTGAAAACCATTTATTCGGTAAATTGCGATACCATTTTCGATTTTTGTAAATGATTCTTGACTCGTTTATTTGTTTTTGAAGCACCTCCTATTTAATTATCAGATGTAGAACCCGGTAAGAGACCATTAAGTTGGACCACTCGACTGAAGATTGCTGTTGGTGCAGCTCATGGTTTGGAATATCTGCATTGTAAAGCAAATCCACCTGTTATTTATCGTGATTTGAAATCTTCAAATATATTGTTGGACAATGATTTTAATGTCAAGCTGTCGGATTTTGGGCTCGCAAAATTGGGGCCCGTTGGTGACAACACTCATGTTTCGACCCGAGTGATGGGAACTTATGGGTATTGTGCTCCGGAATATGCCATGAGCGGAAAACTTACTTTAAAATCCGACATCTATAGCTTTGGTGTCGTGCTTTTGGAGCTGATTACTGGAAGGAAGGCTATTGACTGCACTAAGAAGCCAGGAGAGCAGAATCTTGTTGTGTGGGTGAGTGTATATTACGTTGACTTGTAGTTTCTGAAGTAAATTCGTGCTATATCTTTTTCAGGAAGATTAATGAGAGTTATAGGCTTTAGAGTTTAATTTAAAGGATGATCATAGCTGCCCTTCTTATATTTTAGGCTTTGTTTGGCAATCAGATTTTGGTGACATTAAGGATTTGCTTCAGATGCATACATTGAACCTAGTTTTGGTGTTGAACCTAGTTATTCTAGACCGGACCCAGTTTGGATTTGCTTTGGTATTGGAAAAAACTCCTATTTAGAGTGTGACCAGTCAAACTAAATGTGAATATACATACAGTTGTTTGCTTTTATTTTGTGATTAGATGAGTGTGGTCAAACCAGGTCCGGACTAAAATTTTCTGTGGGAACTATGTTTTATTATTTTACATGTCTCTTTGTATCATAGTCATATAACTTTTATTATTTTACATGTCTATTCACATAGTTTTCACCTTTTTATGGATACCTTAAATAGGGGATTAAGTCCTCTCGTTCTACATGAGATTGTTTCATGTAAGAGCCTAATTTATTACATGTAACAATGTTTCTTGCTTTAGAACACTAGTGATGTAATTTTGTCATTGCAGTCTCGACCTTATCTAAAGGACAGAAGAAAGTTTGCCCAAATGGTGGACCCTCTACTAGAAGGACGATTCTCGGCCAGGAGCCTGCACCATGCAGTTGCAATAACTTCAATGTGTCTTCAAGAACAAGCAAGTTTCCGACCCCTCATTAGTGATATAGTTATGGCACTCGAATATTTGGCTTCTCAAGCGGCGGATGATTCTCGTAAAGGCAGATCTCACAGTCGGACTTCATCATCCCCATCTCAGCTCGATGTTAGAAGACAAGGTCTTGAAAATGCAATTTCTTGAAATCTGAGAAATGATTGGAAAAGGTGCTCGACTAACGTGGTTTTTTATTTATTTTTTTATTTATGTTACTTTTGTTGCTATACATAAAATCTTTTGTCATCTTTCGAGCTATATTTTACTGTAAATACTTGTTAAACTCGTTGCTAGCTAACTTGATGTGAAAGTCAAAATGTTGGTTTGGTTTTGACGAGTAAATATAGCTAGACATTTCTTGAATATATATTCTAGTCTTCTTTAATACATTTAATTCCAGCTCGAAATTGGCCTTGAATCTTTTACGGTTGTTTGGAATCTTCATTCGAGGTTGGGACGGATTACTTATAAAAGCATTGTTATGTTCTTGAGCTTCGTTTCCGTATACTGAAACTTAGATATTGCGCTGTGTATATATGGAAAAACAGGACTGGAGTGGTGACTTAGTTTTTGTAGCTTTTGCGTATGTGTGGCAAAATGGGTCAGGACCCATAGGTTGGACTGGCCCAATTCGGACCCTACCCAACCAAGCTCTTAATCATTCATTCTTTGTTGGACTAAGTTGAGTTGGACTGGGTTGAATTAAAACTTTCATATAATTATGTTTTACTAACACAAAATCATAACATTGACAAAGTAAAGGTTTCAATAACGTACCATTTCTGACCCGAACCAGTGTCAGCATGTCCTGATTCTGACCCATAGAAAAATGACCCATATTTGGTACCACCCATTTTGCTAAAGCCTGAACCAGCTCTCTCATTTGTCACCCTTTCTTTTATGCGTTAATCTGCTGGCGCTTTTTGTTTAACAACCAAAGTTCAAGGCATAAATGAATCAAGGTGGTTATGCCAAGTGGCAGAGGCTCGTGATCTCCCGAAATTCAAGTTCGAATCTTACAGGAGTCACTACACTTGGAAGGATCTATATCCAATGCTCCCTTCGATCCGAGCTGTAAATACGCAGTTTAGTAGATAAAAAAAAAAAGGGCATAAATGATAAAAAGATTGCATGGTTTCGTCTTCGAATTAAATACTCCATTATTATAGTTTCTAGTTCTTTTGTTGTTTGGGTACTTGGTGGACAAGAGTTTTTCAAAATTAATTTTTATGTTATTGATATTGATGATATTGAATCTGAACGAAATATAGGTTTATAATCGGTATTACTAATGCTGTGTGTAATAGATATTTGATGCTATCATAGGGTAAATTATCTGTAATAGTAATGCATCATTTTAACTGGCATAATTTCAAGATAGTGCTATTTCTTTCTTACGAAAAGATAATGTGCAACGGATTGTAAAGTTGTTTATAGTTAACCTTATGAGATTTGGTAAGGATTACAAGCATGATTACTTAACCTTATTCATTTCGATTTTGGTATTTCAGATCGATTTATTAAATCAAATCGGTAATCAAAATTATAGTTCTCCCTCCATCAACCGTTCATCTTTTGACAATGATTTCTCATGTCCAGTTAATTAAGAAAATCAGATATTGATTTAACCAAATAATTTATTTCCTCCCCTTCTTCGACCCTGAAGTTCTCTCCATAATTACTTGATTAGATAAAATTGTGATTTGATTCCAAATCAATATATAATGATCCTTGCAATCAGGTATAATTACGAAACTAAAATTCTTTTTTTTTTTCTTTTTTGTTGCTTTGTTTTGTTTTGAATACAACACACATTTTATTGAAATTCTCTTTGTTCCTGTCATGTAAGCTCCATTTAGCCACTTGGTGATTTGGATCTGTCAGAATTAGAGGGGAAAACACGTTTGATACCAAACTTTAGTCCAAAAAACATATAGGGTACCAAACTTTTTCAAAAAACACATTTCATACCATGATTCACACAATCTTGACACATTTAATTTTGCCATCAATTTTCGAACGAAATTCAACACGTACCGCTCATGTGTCCGTTAAATTGACAATGGGATGGAGAACATGCACGGGTTTTAAAGACCCACGCATGAACGACACGTACTGAATTTCGTCTAAAAATTGACTGCAAAACTAAATGTGTCAAGATTATGTGAATCATGGTATTAAATGTGTTTTTTGAAAAAGCTTGGTACCAAATGTGTTTTTTGGACTAAAGTTTGGTACAAAAAATATTTTTCCCTCGTCAGAATTATATGGATATTAACTGAGTCATGAAGTATTTTTTTTTTCCCCAAGCAAAGAGAGACTAAACAAGATCTAACAGTCATAATGAAGGCCGGTGCCTCAACCCATTAAAGCTTCATTCCAATCTCAAGCTGATGTCCCACTGGAGCATGGAGTTGTTAGTTATATCTAACTTGAATCAATGATTTTAAATGTTGAATTTCACAAAAAATGAAATTGATTTGTGATTTTATCTATCTATAATATATAGAAAAAACATATAAATACTTAATACATATCTTTACATTAAGAAAATAAACCTAAATTTTAATAACACATGTTTTCTTTTTGTAAAAAAATGGAGGCCCTATTTTAAAGTTCGCCTAGAGCCCCTAATATGTCATACCGGCCCACTTCAAAGTAACAATTCTTTGATTTTAGCATAATAGTAATATACAGCAACAGCTAGTAAAATGGTTAACAGAAAGATCCACAAGCTCGCTCCTGCAAAGTTTTATGAGGTGGTGGTAAGCAGAGGAGAAAAATTATGTACTTTGTCATTTAAATTCTTTCAAAGAAACTAAAACTAAGATAGGACAGAGGGTAAAAATGTCTTTCCGCACTTGGCGTTAACGTACTAGTTCTGGTTTTCTGAGGTATTACCAACCTAATAACAGACTAAACATACTAATTGCTGATGAGATAAAAGACAGAGAAGAGTTCATACCATCCTTGTCAATCTTATCCTCGATTAATGTCACCCTTGCACTTGAATCTAGGGAAGCAGATATCAAAGCCCTGTTGAACTCAAATGCATGAGATTAATTGTTTATACTTGAGCATGGTAGAGATATACTTGAAAAATGAAAAGTTACAAGAATTCAATACCTTGAATCGTGTGAGAATGCCAGTGCTGTTACGAGGCCAAGATGTGCTTTCTTAACAAGAGTATGCACCCTCATATTACCAGAACTTAAAATCCGAATGTCCCCTTGAATTGTCCCTCTGCATGAACATATCAGTTCCCGAGAGTTAATCTTTTTGAAGGATTCATTAATATACTAAAAAAGTATCTTCAATTTATCACTTTGCCCAACTGTATTTTCTTTTTTCAGATTTCGGAAAGTTGAAAAATTGAAACTTCTAACAATATATATTTTTTCCTTGGATTGTAGTGGTCCAAAGGTGTAACATCATTACAATGTTAGAAGTCTGAGGAACTCAAAAATATTTTAGGAATTGGAGTCTTGTTATGGGACCAAAGGAGCAAATAGAAGTTATTTTTTATTCTGCCGGTGGGTTATATTTAAACTAGAGAGAAATCGAGATAGACACATAATATGGCCCAACAGGTTCATTAAGAGAATCTCAATAACAGCATGTGATACATAAGAGTTTAGCCTTACAGATGAAACAAAGGAAGGCCGTTAAAAAGAAAAAAGGAATATTATCATCATATTCTTACACTGCAAGAAGCTTTCCATCTGGTGACACGTTGAAAGCAGAAATAGGATCCGGGACAATATGTGTCGAACTTATCCTTTTCCATGAATTAGTGTTCCACTTCACAATATTACCACCTCTATCTATGGAAATGAAACAGGCAGAATTGGTAACTGCCATTTGTATGAGAACATGTATTGCTAAAGTATACTAACCTCGCATTGCCGTGACATATAGAACTTGATCTGTGTCATTAGTTTGCGAGAACCGAGAAAAGCCGAAAATCTCATCCTGAAGTAATTTAAAATTTTAGTTAGAATTCGAAGAGAAGACAAAAATTATAGTGACAAAATTGGATAACATTCATTGGAGAAAGAACATCTATTTTAATTTGCAGCATAGTGGAAATATACGGACAAAGTATCAATGAATACTAATAAGCTTAGCCATATGAATTCTTCAAACACGCTCTGCCCAAAACATAAAAAACCAAACTCTCAAAGTCTAAATGTTTCAAGAACATGTTCACAAAGCACAACCCAACAAGCTAGCTGCTTCCATAATAGTCCCAAGAATACCATATTTGTAATGGTACAAAACTCAAGTAAATATGAAGAAAAGGATTATTACTTTTTCTTTAGGTAGAGAAGCTATAGACGTTGATGTGGACACATTCCAAATCCTACAAGGGCTTCCAGAGCCACTTCCCACGGAGACAAGAAACTTCCCATCAGGGCTGCATGAAATGGAAAACAAAATTAATCAAAGCTTTCTTTAATCATATCATATCCATTCCAAACGAGGAATTGCACAAATCAAAGTTATATTATCATACAGTAATTTCAAAGAACCTGAAATCTAAATCCTTCACAGACGCATGAGCATTAGCCGCATCAAGAATAGTTTCCATGGCTGGCCACTTAAAAATCCTTAATTTTCCGTCCTGTACTGCACCATAATAAGACAATAAGAAAACATACAAATATAAAATTCTTCCACAATGGAATGGTTTTAATTTCACCACATAAAAGGTAATCTTGCAGCAAATGGTTTAGAGCAAAAAAGTAGAACCTAAATTTATGAAAAGAGCTATCATGTCTTACACTATGAGAGAAGTCTTTAAGGAAGTTCGTTATCGCCTAGCCAATTATAATTCTTGGGAAATACATGATACACGAAAAGCCTGATCTTTACAGAAGTAGCAGGCCTTTTATCAAGTAACTGAAATCTTATCATTCTTAAGAATGGGCTATCACCACTGTATAATATAAAAACTCATAAAATAGATTTAAAAAACATGGGAAAAAAGATTCACATGTCAAGAATGATGTATATGCATCATGCACAAAGATATTTATCAATGTAATAGACTGTCCAGCAATGCCAATATAGTGCAAAAATTTATACTAATAACAATAATATAGTTTATTGTCCGTTTCTCAAACTGTAAAACATTTTCTTCATTGACTTAGACTATGCAGATTGATGTCAACATTTCATAATTATGATATGTAATTTTTTTACCTCACCGCCAACGGCTAGTAAGCTTCCTTCACTATTAAAGGTCATTGCTAATTGCTGTCCAACATTTTCTAATTGCTCAAAGGCTTTATCAGATGATTTCAGACTCAGAGTATGCTTGTCATTACTTGTGGTTGTATCCCATTCAAACCATCTACATGGTACACCAAAGGACTGTAAGAATGTTACTAAAGGTTCATCAATTAAGAGTTTGCACAAAATAATAGGAATAACTCAATTGTGCACAAATCAATGTAAGGACATTGCTATGCCACCGCAATCTAATATTTTACTATTATTTCTTCAAATAGGAATTAAATAACTTTGGATACAACACCAAAAAAAAGGTATTTTCATTTTAAAAAATTGGCCCTACTTATACTTTTGCCTGATTAAATGCACACATTTATCCGCAATTGTATTATTTCATAAATGGCAAAGCTCTTTCCAAATCACTACTTTTGATACTAAAATTCAAGTTACACAAAAGTCTCAGTTTTTCAATTCTCTCATATAAATGTTTGTATGAGTATCTGATAAGTATAATTTGAACCAGTCAGAGGACTCAAGTCCCACAATATGA
The DNA here is from genome assembly GCA_030819805.1 of Penstemon newberryi var. newberryi. Classification (NCBI taxonomy): domain Eukaryota; kingdom Viridiplantae; phylum Streptophyta; class Magnoliopsida; order Lamiales; family Plantaginaceae; genus Penstemon; species Penstemon newberryi. The sequence goes on from JAUALY010000001.1 coordinate 17,710,451, forward strand.
ATGTTTCACACTTGTAGAATTTTTAATACTTCCTTAGCTAATGGTCCATTCCCACATGAAAGAACTGAAAAACCCAGAAGAATATACCCAAAAAAAAGAGAGCAAGACAGATCATGAAAACACTCTTAAGTTTTAAGAAAAAAACTATGTTAAGATGTATTTACTTGTTTTAAGTAGAACAGAATGCAGGTTAGCATGTTCACCATATGGCTGTCTTTAATGGCTTGACGTTAAATGGGAACATATATAGCTATATCATAATCAACCACCCAAAGAAACATAAAATCGAGTCATGTAGCACTGAGACTCAAGATGAGACATTAATCTCGTGTTATGTAGCATAATAGAGGCACAAAATTACCTGCAACTTTTGGGCAAAGAACATATAATGCCTTCTCCTCCAGGATGCACTGCAATTCTATATGGCAAATCACTGCCAGTCCCAAGTTTTGCCACCTTACATAGAAAAATTCACGAGTGTATAACTAAACCGCAAAAAGGGAACAAAGCAACAGATTCGAAGCAAATAACTAAGTAGCAGTTAAAATCAACATTATATCAACACCTAAAAGTTGCCCGAATTTCGTTAACAGTATTTTGAAAACATTACAGCATTCTCGTAAATTAATAGATATCTCGTGTTAAAATAGGTCAATCAAATCAAAAGAAACCAAAATCAACAATCAGTCTCAATAGATGAAATATGAATTACACAAGTACAAATAACACATTTTTACATACAAATATAAGAGTGTGTTTTCTGAATTGGAATGCTTACGGGCTGATCTGAAAGGGAATTGGATTCTAAATGGAACGCAGAGAGGAGGATTGCGTTCGGAATACCGCTGCGACCTTCTCCGCCGCCTCCGGCGAGGACGACGTGGCGGTTCATGACTAATGAGTATGTAGATTCCGATTCCACGGAGGCGCTGTCATCGGAGACAGAAGGTGGAACCCAAGCTCCGCCGTAAAGTGGGACGCCGTACTTCTGGCAGCTCGACCCGTCGTCCTTTTTGTTGCTATTCTTCCCCATTCTCTCTTGACCCGATTACACTATCTCTTCGATCCGGATCCTTGATTGGTTATTTGGTTTCCAACTTTCTCGTTATTAGTATCTTTATTTTCTTATTTTTCCTTTTTTTTTATTTTCTTATTTTTCATGTTATTAATATTTCAGACATAACTATTTTGAAATATGTCAAACGTATTAAAATTAGAAAATCTCTCACGGAGTTATTTGATTTGTCAAGGGTCTATTGCTATTAACTTTAATTTTTAGTTATTTAGTATTTTAAGTGCTTTTTATATAAATATAAGATTCTTTTATGATTAATTAGTGAAGAATACACTAAAACTAAAAACAATAATTGGGTATCCAAGTGATCGTATCATTTGATATCAAAAGCCAGTTGCGACCACTTATCAAAGTTACTCTCGATGGCAATACACCATGAAAGAATTGAAAATCTAGAACATTCAATGCAATGCAATGTAAGGAACTCTTCGTGTAAGACGTGGAACAATCGGTGCAGGATTTAATATCCCACGTAAATTGAAAATCGTCGTCATGACTAAATTTACCGTTCAAAATATAAGGATTGTCCAAAACCTTAAACGGTAAAATTAATATGACATTAGAGCCCCAATAAAATCCATGTAAAATTAATATGACATTAGAACCCCAATAAAATCCAATAGGATAGAAATTACATTCTACTGGAAATGAAAAAATTATTGGTGCATCCGTTGTATGGATGATGTGATACAACACAAAAATAAGATTAGATTCAGTTCCTAAATATAAGGGAAAGTTGGTTCAATGATCTCATCTCCACCATAATTTGACTGAATCCCAACTGTTTGCTGCACCACATAACCCATAAACGATTGTACCAAAAATAATAAAGAAAAGAACAAAATGAGAAACTAAAATGAACATAATAAATAAAATAAAAAAACGTGGTCGGCAGGATTCGAACCTGCGCGGGCAGAGCCCACATGATTTCTAGTCATGCCCGATAACCACTCCGGCACGACCACTTTGTTAAACCCACTTCGGTATTATTTGTCATAAACATTAGTTTTGATCAGCTTTTACCCTAAAATATCAATTGATTCCATTTCCATCATTTAAATATTTTTAACATGCACACGGGTAATTGTAGTAAAGACTAAATGACTAATTTTATTTGACCAAACTCAAAATATTTTTGTGATAAATCTTATTTTATGGTTGGATAACACTTTTAGAAAATGATCATTAGAAAATGTGTAAGAATTCCTTGTTAAATTCTTCAGATAATGGGTTTCACATAGGTAGGTTGTGATAGACATTTATTTAAAAGAAAAATCGCACTTTTCCCCCTTTGATTTTTTTTTTAATTAATCTATAGGTATATACATATATATATATATATATATATATATATATATATATATATATATATATATATATATATATATATATATGAGATAACAAACTTGGTATTTTAATTATTGCATGAAATGTTGCACTTTTTATTTTATTGTCCTCTTTAATCCAATATAGGATCAAAGGAGAAAAATGAGAAAGTTGTGGGATCAATAATGACTAGCTTATTTATATGCTGTTTTCATCTTTTTATGTTTTTATTCATGTTTTAGATCCGTTTCTTTTAAACACTATAGGTTCAATTTGATGCATGTAAATTTAATCTGTTCATGTTTGATGCGATTTAAATTTAATTTATTAATTAGTGTTAGGATTTGTAGGTCTGTGCTTATGAGATCGAGTCCATATTTGTATATGTCTTGCTCATCAGTTCATATATATAATCCTGTTTTGGACTTATGAACTATATCGGACATTTTTGTTTCATTTGATTTTCATATTCGAGTACATCTGTACATATAGAAAATGTTAAAAAAAATGAATTTAAAGAATAAGAGATTATGTGGCAATGAGTAGGATCGTCAATTGAATTGGGTTACATGAAGCTCAACGGCTCAACGTAACTTAGATTGAGATTGAGATTGAGTTTGAGTTTGAACACTTATATTAAATCTAATGAATTTAATTATGATCCAAGACACCACCCACATTATATTAAGCTCGATTAATCAATTAAGTGTTTTTAAATGTATACTTACTAGTCTAATATTATTAGTTAATGGTAATTATCTATTCAAATTATCTACTAATAGAATTCATCAATCATTTCTTTCTTTTTCTTATTTCCAATTTTAGAATTCATTTATAATCAATTATTACATCAAAAATTATTTCAATAACTAATCAAGTACAAAAAATTACAAATAATATGGTATCGAGTAAATAAATAATAATCTTCAATTATAATGCACGTAAAATCATACATTTATCTTATAATATGATGAGTGTAATTAAAGCCGATTTGTATAAAGAAAAATCAGCCAACGTCAGATTCTAGTTTTATTGTGTCATAAATATAGATACAAAAATACCTTATAGCCTGTACCTCATGACCAATTATAGTAAATAATAAAGTCTTCGTAATATAATAAATCGTGTAACAGACCAATGGGCCCGCGCCTGCTAATTAAATGGTGATTGAAGACAGCCAATTGACTTTCATGTCATTGCGCTTGCTACCTGGTATTCTCGTTCCACGTTTTCTAATTTGTTTTGGTTAGACGAAATAACTTTGAAAAATAACAAATTTCATTTAATTAGTACTGTCTATTTTTCGATCCATATCAAATATATCGAACAACTTTCCTCAAGTTCATACTGCAGTTCCAATCAATACTTGTGATTCATACAGACTTACAAAGTACGTTTGGATTAAAGGTTTGCAAATAAATATTTTAAATTTAATAGTCTGTAATATTTAAGGTTGACAGAATATATGATTTTCACAATTATACTTAGAATTTACATAGTGATAAACTCATTTGAAATCTTTACATCATATTTTCTTATATATCCAAATTACTGTCAAACATAAAAGCACAATCTTCCTCTCCCTTTGCATTATCTTTACAAGTATATATGATGTGGTTTTATTTTAAAATGAATCGGATTAGAGATTCAAATCCGCTATATCCACAATCAATGAGCCGAGTTTTTCTTTTCTTGAGAGTAGATACTAAGTTGCGAAAATTGTGGTGAAGCCACTCTGTTGCTTAACTCAATTATTTGAATTTAAACTTTATATATGGAATGAGTAGACAATTTTGGACTCTTTATGAGAAGTGGATTCTCATGAATTTATTCTGATTTATTATTGTCTTACAATGCGAACTCGTTATCATTGTTGAGTATAGATGGAACTCTAGGTTGTCTCCCGATTTATGTTATATATTCAATTTCTGTGGATTTATTTCCCACGTCAATATATGCTAAGTTCTTTCCTAATTTTGACACTAGATTTATTTCTCGTTGAAATACCTAGATCAAGTCACACTAGAAAGAAGTAAAAGGCCAAACAAATACACTTAATTCTCCCTTCATTTTAGTCTCAAGATCTCTATATTACTATAGAGTTAATAGCAATTTACCCCTTGTTATATTCATAATGTTCAATTTACTTTTTTGTGATTTGAAAAGAGCAATTTATCCCCCTGTGAAAATTTTAAAGAAGCGATTTACCTCATTCAGCCGTAGAGTGTAACTCATTTGTCGAAATTGAGAGTGGGCATGAAAAATATTTTCTAATATATGGGATAAATTGCCACATTTATCATAACACAGGGAGTAAATTATTATATTTATCATAACACAAGAGGGTAAACTGCCACATTATCATAACACATGGTGGTAAAGCACCACATTTAAAAATTTCAAGAAGACAGTGTAAAACTTTTATAAATTACAAGAAAGTAAAGTGCTTTTTTTTAAATCATAAGAAGATAAATTGAACATCATAAATATCACATTACCATTAACTTTATTAATATATATATAGCACTTAACCATTTATTTATTATAAAATAAGACTCAAAACTACTCATGAGGCTAGCTAACTGGTTAAGGCGTCAAAGAAGTAAGAATCGAGACTAAAATACACGTTCGTGGGTGTTAATTTTCAGATTGAGAAAGATTGAAAAAGTCCACCTATTAGAGAGAGAGAGAGAGATATTTGGAAAAAGTCCACCTAAAAAAATATGATCATAAATTAAATAGTGAAAAAAAAGAAAAGAAAAGAAAATTGGTCCCTTTCGTGTGTGTATAAAATGTATCTTGGTGCCCCAATTAAACCACAAATTTTCTCAGTTACTTCTCCTCTCCTTCCCAGAAGCCCAGAATCCCTACAAATTTTCTTTCATTTAAGAGCTAGCTATCTAGAGAGAGAAAGTAGAGAGAGAAACAGTCGAAATGGGAAATTGTTGGCCTAAGCCCGTCGAAAATCTTCCCAGCACTAACAACATATCCTCCAATCCAGGTATATATATATTTATCAAATAATTTTTTGTGATCTTCTCAATTTTTCAATACTTTAAAACAAATATTTATTTCAATTTTTATCAGGCCAAGTAAAACTTAAGAAATCATTGAATCCGGCGGCGGCGGCGGCGGCTGATGAAGGTGGCGGAGGAACAGTAGTTCCGCCGAGTGGACAGATTATAATTCCGAATTTGAAAATGTTTAAATTAGCTGAATTAAAGAGCGCCACTAGAAATTTCAGGCCGGATACGGTTTTGGGAGAAGGTGGGTTCGGGACAGTGTTTAAAGGATGGATCGATGAGAAAACTTATGCACCGTCAAGGGTTGGCGTCGGGATTCCTGTGGCTGTTAAAAAGTCAAATCCAGATAGTGAACAAGGCCTCAAAGAATGGCAGGTTCGGTAATTTGTTATTTTGTTTCTATTTTATCGTTTTTCAAGGATATTCCTATCCTAAATAGTTAGTATTTTGTTAGTAGAGGTCTAGATCTGTATGGAGTCACACTCGAATGTCATGGACGTACGTGTGTGTGCACTATAACATTAGAATTAGAGGTGTAAATGAGACGAGCTTTAAAAGTTAAGGAACGAAAAATTATGTTCAAGTTTGTTTGATTTGTGTGACGAACTGAGCTCAAACGAGCTTTTATCGAACGAGCTCGAGTCGAGTATCGAGTAGCTTGGTTTGATTTTCAACCTTAATTAGAATTAGAATATACTTATTTTACTAACACTGATTAATTTTGAGTTAATTAAATGGTGAAGTTCAAAATTTTGCTATACTTTAATATATAATAGAATAATTTGTGAATTCTAGCTCAATCGTCATAAGACGATTAATATGGCCGGCCGGTCTTGTCGAATTATCATTTAATTATAAAGTAAGTTGCCATATTTATATTGAAAATATAATTGAAAACTAAATGAATTTTTTTAAACTATATAAAAATATAGTAATAGTATGTGCCAACTGCCAAACGCTCTATAAATATTTATTTTTATATAATGATGGATCTCCATATCTAATAATTTATTGTATTTAAAAATTAAAGTGTACTGGAGGAATTTACACATTACTCCTTGGCCCATTGGTTTTAAGAATCATAAGTATTGTAAAGTTCTAGTGCAAATTGGGTTTGATTAAATATTATTAATCACAAATCATGTACTATATACTTTTTTGTGATTAAGTGTTATGCACGAAAGCGTAAATGTTTTTTGGGTTCAACCAACCTTAATTTGAGCACGACTTATAGTGTCATGTACTTTTACAACCAGAACTTAAAATATATTGCAGTACATGTAACAATCTATGTATTCACACAAGAATTGACAATTTTGTCATTTTTATTATGGTAATAAAAAATATTAAAATGCATAACTAATGTATGTATAAGATTTCTTATAATTAATTTACTAAATTAAATGTATTTCTTTGTTTGAGTGCAGGCAGAAGTCAAATTCTTGGGAAGATTTAGTCATCCCAATCTTGTTAAACTATTGGGATATTGTTGGGAGGATAAGCAATTTCTTCTTGTCTATGAATACATGCAGAAGGGAAGCTTAGAAAGCCACCTTTTCAGAAGTAAGCTAATTAAAATTGTTGCTAATTAATTTTCATATTCTCAAAATGACGACTAAAATCTCTTTTCATAGGGGCGTCATTGTTAACGAAATTGAGATTGTAATTCAATCTGATTTGATTATATTGTGTTAATGGTCAAACGAATTTTCATCAAGCTGAACATAAGTCAAGCTTAAGTTGTAGGTTCATAATTATATACTCAAATATATTTATTTTTCATGTTTGATTTATGATGTAACAATTCAAAGTTAAATGGTTTGATCGAACTCAAACTAAATGTTGATTCTATTTGATTTAATTGTTTATTTGATATATATACATTTATTTTTGTAGAGGGTGCAGTAGAACCAATTCCATGGGACATACGGATAAAAATAGCAATAGGAGCAGCGCGTGGACTTGTTCTCTTGCACTCAACTGAAAAACAAGTCATTTACAGAGATTTTAAGGCCTCCAACATTTTGCTTGATGGGGTAATTAGTACTTCATAAACACATGCATTGATTAAACCAATCTAACAAATTAAGAAAAATTAAAGATTTTATTAAAAATATTTTTTATGGATTTGATATTTATTTTTTCAGGAATTCAATGCAAAGCTTTCAGATTTTGGACTTGCAAAGTTAGGTCCTTTAGATGGCAATTCGCATGTAACTACAAAGGTTGTCGGCACGTACGGCTATGCTGCTCCAGAGTACATGGCTACAGGTACTTGGTTTTTTCACAAACCACTACAATGTTTTTTTGACTCTTTCCTTTTTTATTTTTCAAGATATATTAATTAATTATATAGTTTTATAAGAAAAGTTAGGTAATACCTCATTAGATTATTTATATGGTGTATGTATTACATGTTAATTTGTTTATGTATATAACTGCTACTTTAAGTAGTATTAAGTACAGCTGACACATTTAATTAAAGATTTTGTCAAAAAATTGTTTTATATACAAACGATCTTAATTATCTTCATTATTAGTCAAGAATTACTTGTTACAAGGTCATTGCTTACGTCTTCATTGAAAAAATGACTTGGTCAATTTCTTCATACACAAAATAACAATATCTTTTGTTTTGGTTATTAATTTGCAGGTCATTTGTATGTAAAAAGTGACGTCTATGGTTTCGGAGTGGTATTACTGGAGCTAATTACGGGCCTACGAGTGCTCGATTTAAACCGGCCCAGTGGGCAAAGTAATTTAGTGGATTGGGCCCGGCCCAGTCTTCCGGATAAAAAGAAACTGAGGAAATTAATCGATCCAAGACTTATGGGCCTATACCCCTCGAATGCCGCATATAAAACAGGAGAACTAATACTAAAATGTATTGAGCCCGACCAGAAATGTCGGCCCACTATGGATGAGGTTTTGGAGACTTTAGAACAAATTAAAAGTATTGAAATGAAGCCCAAAGAGTTGAAAACAAAATTAAAGCACGATCAACAAAATGTGAATCGACAACAGAATTACGACTACCGGTCTCCTCGACACACCTACCACGGAGACGGTGGAGCTAGGGGCAATGGGGGCGGTACTCGGGCACATAATAATTTAAATGCGGCCCGGAGTTATTGATTCATTTGTGGATCGATAGGTGAAAAAATTGTTGGGCCCTTAAATTTTGTTGGGATTTAGCCAATTTGAAGCCCATATTAAAGCAGCAGGACGTCCAGTTTATATTTGAAGAAGCCCATTATTCAACTTTGCTATGCTAGTTTGTCATTTTTTAGATGTACCCGTAAATAATAGTATGAGATATTTAGTATGTAATCATATATTCTTTATTTCAATTTTGTTCTAGTGTAGGAATTATGTTGTCCCCCTCTTCAAAGAGATTTTTTTTAATACCTTTATTGCTATAAAATATATTAAAAGAAATGGATTCTACCAATAGTGTTGGTTCGGTACTTAACTAATATAATGGTAGGCATAATAAATGATCAATAAGAATTTTGGTAAGATATATTTAATGGAATGTTTATTATAATTCTTAGAAATTCATTCAAATTTGCCGATATACCGTAATGCGTTTTATTTATAGTATAGTATAATTTATTGAGCTGTATATACTAATTAAAAAAGAAGATCATCACATTGAAAAATTAAAACAAAATCAATCCACAAATTAAGTGATAAAATGACAGTGTTTTCGAGATCCACCAACCTTAACTTTAACAAAAATTGTCCTGGAATTACTAAGTTTAAATTTAATCTCAACTTTCATTGAAATAGTTGATTCAACTTTGAACGTTACATTTAATTAGTATTTGTTTAAAATTAATTGGAGGGTTCTTTTTTATTTTCTCTTTCTTTTTATCAAAATCAATTTTGAATATTATATATATTGTTTAACTATCTATAGAACTTTGGAGTTGATAGATTAATAATTAATATAAAATTAAAAGAATTCAGTGTAAATATGAAGATTTTTACGATGGCCGATGAGGTCATAGCCTAATGACAATTGTTGAGGCTCCAAAATCAAAATGTCTTGATTCAAGTCTTTAATATTTAGTATTTTTCTAGTTTAATACTAGTATTTATAGTTGGTTTATTATAGTAATTTGGTAGTAATCGAATGAATTTGAGTAGATTTACTTCGTAGTAATTAATAATTTTTAAGATGGTCTTGTACATAGAAAATTAATAAAAACTACACAAAAAAAAAGGGAATAAATAGTCTGTCAGACAGCCGCCAAACCATCTTGGTCTGCAGAGGCAGACCAAGAACGATCCTCTACTGACCCAATGGTTCAAGAACTTGAGCCATTGATCTGCTAATCACGCTCTGGTCAAGCAGCCATGGTTCATCCACCAGACTTGTTTTTATAGTCTCCTTAGAACTCAAGGTTACAGAGGTACGAGCCTATAGAACAGATCCTGTTCAAGTAAGGTCGTATCCATTCTTCTTCTTGTTTCTCTATATATTTGTCACTCTTTTTACGTTTGTTATCCATGTGGGAAATAAACCAATTTTCGTGGGCTTATAAAGACAAATTCTCGAATTAGTTGTGGGCTTGTTCTATTGTCTTATATTATATCAGCCTCAAACCGAACCAATGGATGTATGGATGAATTAATTAAAGAAGAACAATGTGAATGCATATGGTGTTGTGTTTTTTAATTTATTATCGTTAAATAATGAATTTAGAGCATATAATTAATGTAATTGTCCATAGGTTGCAGGAAAATCTAACCAAATCGGGTCCAGTCGAACTAATTCAACCAAAAAAACAAGTACAATATACTTTTTTATGATTGATTGTGGGTTCTCTTATCACAAAACATGTGAATTTAACTTTGGAGAAAGTTTGTTTTCTCTGGTGAGGAATTAACTGCTAGCTGGATCGGAGGTAATATTGTCTAATAATTTCTTTGCAAGAACATATTTCCCTCTGAAAATATCGCCATCAATTTTTTAATATTAAATGCTGTTTTATGGATAAGTTGTAACTTAAATTGTAAAGTTAGACTTCATTTAAAATGGTTCCATTTAGTGTTGTCTACATTGGTTTTGGTTATGTCCTAATATTTTTTATTTAGTTGGGTTGGGTAGTCTTTTTATTTTTTATTTTTTTGAAGAAGTAGTTGGGTAGTTTTGAGCTCATGTTAGTTCAAATTAGTGAGAATAAAAAATCAAGAAAAAAAAATAATATTAGGGTAAGGAAATATCATAGTTAGCCCGGAAAAATCACACAACTCCCTTAAATTGTAGGTCTGGCATCATTTGGCCCTCTGAACTTATAAATGCTGCCAAAAGTTCCTTGAAACTAGTTTAGCAATCAGACGTAACCTCTTGTATTGTTTTTTTAACAACCCAACATATTTGTACCCAAAAAAAATAAAATATTCTTTTGTATTTGACGTTCCAAAAAATTAACCTAACATGTCGTCAATATTACACAACACAATATTAAAAACATAGGAAAGAGATTTTTTCTTTTTGATAATTAAATGGAGAAAGAGAATACGGTTGAGGAAAATAAATTCCACTATCACCAATCACAAGTACAAGTGTTGGATCAATACAACTCAAATTTGGTACAAAACCTTCACCCAACACTTATACAAGTGATAACAATACAAAGAGCAAAAATAGAGATAAAACTCACACTTTTTCAACAACTTTTGCCGTTTCACAACAATCCGAACGGTTAAAAGATAGAAATATATGAATAATGAAATCGAAGACTCCTATTTATATGAGGACAATCCTATAGCTTGTTTGATTTTCATATGAAATTAACCCCATAAGGATGTGAGTGCAGTGATTTCAATACCTCAAGAATAGTAACAGTAATTTCTCAAACATAAAGAATAGTCAATAATAGTTTAAGAAATTCTCCGTACCTGATAAGAGAAGTATTATTCACGAACAAATAAACAGACAGAGTCGTTTCAAGATACATCTAACGCAAACTAATTAACAAATCCAATCAAAAGACTTGGAAACAATAATAATAAACAGCCGTAATATTTGCAAACACGTACGTACGGTTTGTTACTCCATTGTTTTGTTTTTAAGGAGCTAATAATATTTTTCCGGCAACTCTGTTTCTATTGGTAACTTTATGCGCTTGTGCAGCTGCAGAGAAGTGAAACATTGCACCAACTGTAGGCTTGATACGTCCATCTTTAAATAGTGGCCAAATTAGTTCCTCAGCTTGGGAGAAAAACGCGCCGATCTCTTTTCGAGGTAAAGTTAATATATCAGCTCCTACATTAGTTACATATATTTATGATTAATTTGGTCAATAGAAAATATAAAAATAGTGAAAGTGAAAATAAAAAGGATAAATAAATGATTGAAACATAATTAATTAATTCATACCTATGTGTTTGATTTCCTTCTTTTCAATAGTTTCAAATACCAAACGGTCAATATAATCTTCACGCCCACTTTTGAATCCTAATGTAATAAGGGTGCCACGCCTAGCAAGACAATTTACATTCTTCGCAAAATAACGTGGTCCAATAATATCGAGTATAAGGTCCAGTCCTATATATCAAGGGATTGACAAAAGTCATTATAATAAATAAATGCATCAAAATTAATGCTTGGTCGTAAATTTATCAAATTAACTTACACATTTTTACCTGATAATAAATTTAGGTTCTTAAATTTAATTTACAAAATTATTTTAATAAATATATTCATTTACAATTTTAATCAAAGTATAGATTATAATATTTTTTCATAATTAGACTTGTCATAAGCTGATCCAGAATTCCAGAGTTAAGGAAGCAAACTTTGATTATAAACTAATATTCTTGTCATTATAAATTACTCCCTGTCCCAAGTTATATATCGTTTTAGATAAAAAAAATTCACCAAAATTATTTTTCGTTTTATGATTTCAATACAATAATAATAACATATTTTACTATTTAGCCCTTAAGAGAGGGAGAGTGTAAAACTTGAATAACATGTTAATGCTACGGAAAATATAAAATATGGATATTTTGTTGGGATTCGGTAAGATAAACAGTCCTAAGCACAGCGGAAATTAAAATTTTAAGGACCTCTTACGGAATCTTGCCAGGATACTAAACTGGATGTATATATATGAATATAAAATCGACAAGAATAATTAGATCCAAATTATACCTGTCTCCTAGCAAATCCTGGTAATCAGCAAAGTCGTACTTTTCTCCCTCGGTAGAAGTCGATCCAAGCTTTATTGTAGCGCCCCACGTGTTGCGCCTCTACGAGTTGATACACCACAATATCACGAAATATAATATATCCTAATCGGCTAGAACATAGGATATATTAATATCTAGGATTAGAGAACAAGATGGAGCAAGAATCGAAAAACGAAAATCTCTTCCAAGAGGAAAGAGAGTTCGGCCGATCACAAGGGAGAGAGAGGGAGAGAGTATTTTTATTGACTTGGCTTTTTGGCTCTTGATTAGTGTGTATGAGATATGACCTCAAGTCTCCTACTTATAGGAATCTCATCATCCCAATCCTCCTAGGATTAGGACTCCCAAGTCTTCTAATTCTCCTACATGGGCCATGACCCTATTAATTGGAAGACTAAGTCTTCTAATTAATTCATGGCCCATACTAGATTTAATTAATTGGGTCTTTATTTAATTCCCAATTAAATAGCCCAATTAATTTATTTCTTTCTCATTTAATTAAATTAGACTCTAAGTCTATTTAATTAAATATTCCCATTATTAATTAAATCCAATTTAATTAATTAACTCACAAATTAAATTCCAATTTAATTTCCAGTCTTGGTCCAATTCTAATTGGATCACGTTCGCTCCAATTGGGTCGACCCAGTCGACCCAGTCACCCCAATCGACCCAGTCGATTTAGTTGACTCAGTTGTTCTGCATTTCCTCGCTTTCGCTTCATGTGTATTGTGTATGCCCCCGTAGGTTCACCACATAATTGGCCGTGGGTTATAATTAAATATTCATTTAATTACTCGAGTATTAAATACTCTAAATCAATCGAACACTCTGTCGACTGATCATTCCAAAATTAGCACCCCTGCTAATTTGGGAATTCTCCCACACTCCACGGTCGATGTCTGGCCACAAGCCCATGGAGCCCAATCACTGGTGAATTAATTCAGTGAACCTTTTAATCATTTACAATTTCCATATACGCTATAATCTCTCCATCGATCGATCTCCCAGTCAATACTTAAGGGCATGGATTTTTCATCGGTTCCCTTTTATTTTGTTTTGACTTTATGCATTCTGATCTCGAAATAATTCTCTTTGACTTAATCTTTATGAGCTACTTTCATAAAGCCGTCAGATACCTTGGCCAAGGATTTTACCAGAATTAATTTCTCACAGAAATCCATAGGAGAATTTCCCAACCTATCAAGTCGGGTCAATGGATCCTTTGTTAATGATATGAACCTGCATACGAGTCCCTCTATACCCAACGTGAATCCACAGAGACTTTCTGGCGATCTCCAGTCGGTCGGGACTCACATCTAAGTATAGACGTTCTCGCACCAGATAAACCCTATCACCTCAAGTGTTTGGGGATCATTCCTCGTATACTGTTGTAAATTGGAATAACTTCAACTCCGATATGCAACTACCGCTTCCATGATGAGTTATTTCCTAATTGGGGTATTCAGTGCACTTGCCATCCCAGCAAGCCACCCACTTATGTGTATCGACTATCCCATTCACGCTCGTGGACCCCAGCGTCCTCCAGTTCATCGGAGTATACACATTAGTGAGAGTCTAACCGAATCCAACGATGTCCCATCTCGATTGGATTCTACGACTCTTGAATATGTTCTAGATCACGGCCTTGGAGATCAGTCCACGGGTTGTCCCATAGCCCTGTGATCTAAGGACTTATATCCTTATGCGTAGATAATTATTACATAAGATAAAGTTGACCATATAATAAAGATGCATTTATTAATCTAAATTGAATAGTTCCTTTATTTATTACAATAAATGGCAGCCATACAGTTGGCTTGCCGTACACTATTCTATCAATCTCCCACTTGTCCTAAAGCCAACTTTCTATGTTCTTGAGTCCCATCTTTATCAGATGTTTCTCGTACGCCTTTTGAGGCAGTGGCTTCGTAAGCGGGTCCGCGATATTATCTTCTGAGTCGACACGTTCCGTCTTAATGTCTCCTCTACCAATGATATCCCTTATCAAATGGTATCGTCGAAGTACGTGCTTAGATTTCTGATGAGATCTCGGCTCCTTTGCTTGCGCTATTGCTCCATTATTATCACAGAAGATAGTAATGGGCTCAGCAATGCTAGGTATCACATCCAATTCCTGGATGAAGTTTTTCATCCAAACACCTTCCTTTGCGGCTTCACATGCTGCAATGTACTCTGCTTCGGTGGTTGAATCTGCGGTAGTATCTTGCTTGGAACTTTTCCAGCTTACCGCACCACCATTGAGGCAAAATACGTATCCAGATGTTGACTTGAAATCGTCTACATCACATTGGAAGCTCGAATCTGTAAAGCCTTCCAATTTCAATTCTCCTCCACCGTATACCAAGAACAATTCCTTAGTCCTTCTCAGGTACTTCAGAATTGCCTTTACGGCTATCCAGTGCTGCTCTCCTGGATCAGACTGATAGCGACTCGTAACGCTTAATGCGTACGCCACGTCTGGTCTAGTACATAGCATACCATACATTATGCTTCCTATAGCGGAGGCATATGGTATTTGAGACATATTGCTTCTCTCTTCAGGCGTCTTTGGGGCCATAGACTTAGAGAGTGCAATACCATGTCTCATCGAAAGTAATCCTCTCTTGGATTCTTCCATACGGAATCTCTTCAGTATTTTATCTATGTACTGCGATTGGGAGAGGCCCAGCAGTCCTTTTGATCTATCTCGGTAGATCCTTATACCTAGTACAAAGGATACTTCTCCCAAATCCTTCATTGAGAATTGTGTAGACAACCATGCTTTCGTTTCGGATAACACCTTTACATTGTTTCCAATGAGAAGGATGTCATCAACGTAAAGCACCAAAAAATTCAACTGTACTCCCACTGATCTTCTTGTACACGCAAGGTTCGAACACGTTTTTGATGAATCCAAAAGTTTGGATTGTTTCATCGAAACGGATGTTCCAACTTCGGGAAGCTTGCTTCAGTCCATAAATGGACCTCTGGAGTTTGCACACCTTGTGCTCATCTCCTTTGGATGCATATCCTTTTGGTTGCTCCATGTAGATCTCCTTATCAATGTCTCCATTGAGGAAGACGGTCTTTACATCCATTTGCCATATCTCATAGTTATACCACGCAGCTATGGCTAGCAATATTCGAATGGATTTAGGCATTGCGACGGGCGAGAAGGTTTCCTCAAAGTCAATGCCTGGTCTTTGAGTGTATCCTTTTGCCACTAGTCGCGCCTTGTAGGTTATTACCTCTCCGTTCACTCCTAGCTTTCGCTTATAGATCCACTTGCAACCCACGGGAGTCACTCCCACTGGTGGATCTACCAAGGTCCAGACCTTGTTTGAGTGCATGGAGTCCAATTCGGATTCCATGGCTTCGCGCCACTTTCCCGAATCTATGTCCAACATAGCTTCATCGTAAGTCCTT
The DNA here is from genome assembly GCA_030819805.1 of Penstemon newberryi var. newberryi. Lineage (NCBI taxonomy): Eukaryota > Viridiplantae > Streptophyta > Magnoliopsida > Lamiales > Plantaginaceae > Penstemon > Penstemon newberryi. The sequence goes on from JAUALY010000001.1 coordinate 17,726,510, forward strand.
GGGTCGGTTAGAGACTGTCCAGTCTCATGCAGCAGACCGTAGTACCTTTCGGGATCTCTACGTTGTCTTTCTGACCTACGAAGTATTGGTGTACTTACTGGTGCACTTTCATGCTCTTGTTCTCCCACTGCCTGTGGTGATGGGTCAGCTTGTTCGACCTCTTCGGCCTTTTCAGCTTCAGTGACCTCATCCAGTTCTATGTTATGTTCTTTCTTGTCCACCAAGAAATCCTTCTCTAAGAAGTGTGCGTTCCTTGAGACAAACGTAGTTTGTCTCGTAGGATCATAGAACTTGTATCCTATCGAGTTTTCTGGATACCCCACGAATTTGCACAAAGTGGATTTTGTTTCCAATTTATCTCCCACTAGCTTTTTGACGTAAGCGGGAGATCCCCATATGCGCATGAATGCGTATGAGGGTGCCTTGCCAAACCATAATTCGTATGGTGTCTTTTGTACGGATTTAGAAGGTACCATATTTAGTATCTTCGTTGCCGTGAGGAGGGCATGTCCCCAAAATGAAAGAGGAAGATCAGTTGCACTCATCATGGATCGAACCATATCCATCAAGGTTCGATTCCTTCTCTCAGCTACTCCATTTAATTGTGGTGTAGCAGGAGGAGTCCACTGAGATAATATTCCATGCTCTACAAGATAATTCAGAAATTCGTTACTAAGAAATTCTCCACCTCGGTCAGAACGAAGAGCCTTTATCGTATGACCAAGTTGATTCTCTACTTCCATCTTGAATTCTTTGAATCGTTCAAAGGCTTCAGACTTGTGTTTCATCAAGAACACATATCCATAACGACTATAGTCGTCAGTGAAGGTAATGAAGTAGTCGTAGCCACCTCGGGCGCTTTTTCTTAGTGGTCCACATACGTCAGTATGTATTAAGTCCAATGTTTGCTTGGTTCGCTCGGGGTTTCCCTTAAATGGCAGCTTAGCCATTTTACCCTTAAGACATGGTTCACATGTTGGCATTTCATCAATGTGCTTGATCTCAAGCGCGCCAGATGATGCCAATTTTTGAATCCTTGACTTGGATATATGTCCAAGTCGAGCGTGCCATAATTGGGCAGAAATTTCATTATCTTGTTTCCTTTTGTTTTGTTGTACGTGCATAACTAATTTAGGTGGTTCTATGGTGTATAGTCCATCTCTTAATGTACCAGTGAAAAACAAATGATCATTCATAAATAATGAAAATGAACCTTTATTAATATTAAAATTAAAACCTTCATTATCTAAAACAGGAATAGAAATAATGTTTTTCACTAAACCAGGTACATAAAGAACGTTCCTAAGGACTAACTTATTACCACCTAAATCTAACTCCACTTCGCCTATGGCCTCGGCAGCAGCTCTAGCTCCATTGCCAAATCGCAGGATCCAATCCCCAGGCCTAAGTGGCCTTGTTGCTCCCATCACCTGTAAATCATTACAAAGATGAGAACCACAAGCAGTGTCTAACACCCAAGATGCACAGTTAATTGATAAATTAACTTCAACAAGGAATATACCTTTCGAGTTCTCCAAGAACTCTACTTTAATCCTTTTCCTTGACCTTGTGCAGTAAGGAGCTCTGGTTTCCATTTGTCTCGACTTTGATCGCCGCCCAGTCCTTTCGCCAACCCCTGCTTTCTTTCCAAAAGAAGCTTCATGTTCCTCGAGCATTTGTCGCAGGACGTGCACAATAATCTCTCGCCTTTGGAGATTCAAGTCCGCGACAAAACTGTCATATGATCTAGGAAGAGATTGTAGGATTATATCCACACGAAAATCATTGTCCATCACGACACCCATATCATCGAGTTCAGAAAGAAGTCGAATCATCTTGTGTACGTGGATTCCGACAGGAGTTTCTCTTCTCTTTCTTGCTTGCAAGAGTTCTCTCGTTATCGCGAATCTGCGACGTCCATCTCTAATCCCATAAAGGAATTTGAGATTCGATAGAATCTCTTTCGCGGATACCATATGCTCATGTTGTAACCGCAGATCAAGTGACATATATTCCAACATGTAATCACGAGCTAAGCTATCATCCAATTTCCATTTGGTGATGCTTTTTCGAAGCTCTTCGGGAACATCATGTGAAATATCAACGGGTGGAGGTACAGACAAAACGTATGAAATGTTTTCAGCATCAAAAAGTCCATTCAAGTGGTGTGTCCAGAAGTGCAGGTTTGGTCCAGTTAAAATGTTACGTTCAAGTGATGAGATGGACAAATCTCTAAGTGCTCTAAGCTCTTTAGTCATCATATCTATAAATAAGACGATAGAAGAAATAAATACGCGAATGATTAATTTTAAATGCACAATTTACAAACATGGTTTTTATTTGTAAATTACTCCCACTATTTTAATCAAAATCTTATGCCCCCACATAAGTTTCGGGAATATTAAAATATCCTAGCGGGCTCAAGGCCCAAATGCAATCTTCTAGTACCCACGACTCGTTGGCCATACTATTAGATCCACTTGGTGGACGACATCGTCGTCGGTTAACCATCGCAGCTAACCCTTGAGTTCATTTAGCCTCGTTTTTCGTTATGGACCCACGACTCGTGAGACATCCATATTTACTAGCGTTAAATCATGTCCAATACTCGTGGAGAGAAATAGTTCAATCCTAGACACCCCACGACTCGTGAGACAGCGCCTAGAACCTTGCTATCCCCTCCCTTGGCACTAAACTGTGCATCGAGGCAATAAACATATTATCTTCCTATAGCTCGACCCACGACTCGTGAGACATCGAGATATATTCGTACAACATGCTTAAGACCTAGTAATTGGATAGGCTCGGACCATAGACACCATTCATATGCGCCCGTTTATTCGATTTAATATTATAATTGAGTTTCAAAGTTCAATTGGAGGTTTTTCAATTTTTCTTGTGCGAGGTCTCATCAGATTATGCTTTATCTTGTTTACGTTATCTATTCTAAGCATGCATGACATACATCAAAGAATAATAAGTAAACATACATCACCTAGCAAGATATGATTGATCGATTGCCCATCCTATGCGATCCATCACGAGCCATGCGATGGATTAATTGGTCAGTCTAGGGTGGAAATTAAATGTCCTAACTATTACAATTTTCAAACCCATACATACATGGGCCTTCTTGTAATATCCTCCTTGATTGGGCCTCCATGTATTGAATTGGGCCTCCATGTCCTCCAAGGTAATGGGCCTCCATGTGGATCTCCAAGTCTTCAAGAGGTCTTCTTGGCTCCAAGCCTAAACTAAGTCTAACTTAAAATGGCCCTATTCTATTACATTTTAATTGCGCAAGCAAGGGGCACCAATCAGGCCCATTTAATTACAACCCATAAAATAAATAAACCAAAACTACACAGGGCTTAGGGGCAAAATCGACCAATCCACATATTCACTCAAGAACATGCATAAATTCACATAAGGGCATAAATGTAAATTTATCGGCTCCTTTAATTTTAATTCATAATAATTATCCAAGTTAATTAATTTTGAATTAACAATTAATCTCTAAGATTAATTAACTCTTACTTGAGTTCTAAGTAATCTACAATTCTTATCTTGATTAAGTTGGTTAATTAAGATAGTTACAAATCTTCCAAGATTCCTATCTTGTCCAAAACTCTAAGTTTCCCAAATTTCCAAATCTCCAAGATTCTCAAGATAATCCTATTTTGACTAGATTAGATAACTAAGGTAGTTCCCAAATCTTCCAAGATTCCTACCTTATCCAAAACTCCAAGTTTCCTAATCTCACAAATCTCCAAGATTTTCAGATTTCTCAAAATAGGCAGAATTAGAGTCCAACCAAAATCAGCCATATCTCGGCCAATAGTGGACTGCCATGTGGACAACCCACACTCGGCCTCAAGGACCGCGCGTGAGCTGCCCGTGGCAGCCGCTGCTGCGCGTGGCTGCGTACGACAGCAGGCGGCTGCGCGTGACAGCACACGGCAGGCAGCCCATAGGCTGCTGCTGTGTGTCGCACGCGCGGCCAGCGTGCTGTTCGCACGCTGCCGTGGGCAGCAGCGTGCGGTGGCCGCCCAGCCGCGCACCGTCGCGTGCCACCGCGGTTGGATACAAATTTTTTTTTTTTTTTGTTTTCTTGATTACTTTTGATTTAATTAAAACAGATCCAATTAATTAAATCATAATCCAAAATAAAAATTAACATGTTAAAATTTCGAATCAAAATTTTCTATTAACTCCAAGTTAATCAGATCTACGTTCTAAAACATGCATAGTAAAAGAACTAGCCACACATAAATCAAACATATGATTTAAGACACAGAATTTGCAAATTCATATATATACAAAGCCAGAGTTGGCTCTGATACCACTGTTGGGATTCGGTAAGATAAACAGTCCTAAGCACAGCGAAAATTAAAATTTTAAGGACCTCTTACGGAATCTTGCCAGGATACTAAACTGGATGTATATATATGAATATAAAATCGACAAGAATAATTAGATCCAAATTATACCTGTCTCCTAGCAAATCCTGGTAATCAGCAAAGTCGTACTTTTCTCCCTCGGTAGAAGTCGATCCAAGCTTTATTGTAGCGCCCCACGTGTTGCGCCTCTACGAGTTGATACACCACAATATCACGAAATATAATATATCCTAATCGGCTAGAACATAGGATATATTAATATCTAGGATTAGAGAACAAGATGGAGCAAGAATCGAAAAACGAAAATCTCTTCCAAGAGGAAAGAGAGTTCGGCCGATCACAAGGGAGAGAGAGGGAGAGAGTATTTTTCTTGACTTGGCTTTTTGGCTCTTGATTAGTGTGTATGAGATATGACCTCAAGTCTCCTACTTATAGGAATCTCATCATCCCAATCCTCCTAGGATTAGGACTCCCAAGTCTTCTAATTCTCCTACATGGGCCATGACCCTATTAATTGGAAGACTAAGTCTTCTAATTAATTCATGGCCCATACTAGATTTAATTAATTGGGTCTTTATTTAATTCCCAATTAAATAGCCCAATTAATTTATTTCTTTCTCATTTAATTAAATTAGACTCTAAGTCTATTTAATTAAATATTCCCATTATTAATTAAATTCAATTTAATTAATTAACTCACAAATTAAATTCCAATTTAATTTCCAGTCTTGGTCCAATTCTAATTGGATCACGTTCGCTCCAATTGGGTCGACCCAGTCGACCCAGTCACCCCAATCGACCCAGTCGATTTAGTTGACTCAGTTGTTCTTCATTTCCTCGCTTTCGCTTCATGTGTATTGTGTATGCCCCCGTAGGTTCACCACATAATTGGCCGTGGGTTATAATTAAATATTCATTTAATTACTCGAGTATTAAATACTCTAAATCAATCGAACACTGTCGACTGATCATTCCAAAATTAGCACCCCTGCTAATTTGGGAATTCTCCCACACTCCACGGTCGATGTCTGGCCACAAGCCCATGGAGCCCAATCACTGGTGAATTAATTCAGTGAACCTTTTAATCATTTACAATTTCCATATACGCTATAATCTCTCCATCGATCGATCTCCCAGTCAATACTTAAGGGCATGGATTTTTCATCGGTTCCCTTTTATTTTGTTTTGACTTTATGCATTCTGATCTCGAAATAATTCTCTTTGACTTAATCTTTATGAGCTACTTTCATAAAGCCGTCAGATACCTTGGCCAAGGATTTTACCAGAATTAATTTCTCACAGAAATCCATAGGAGAATTTCCCAACCTATCAAGTCGGGTCAATGGATCATTTGTTGATGATATGAACCTGCATACGAGTCCCTCTATACCCAACGTGAATCCACAGAGACTTTCTGGCGATCTCCAGTCGGTCGGGACTCACATCTAAGTATAGACGTTCTCGCACCAGATAAACCCTATCACCTCAAGTGTTTGGGGATCATTCCTCGTATACTGTTGTAAATTGGAATAACTTCAACTCCGATATGCGACTACCGCTTCCATGATGAGTTATTTCCTAATTGGGGTATTCAGTGCACTTGCCATCCCAGCAAGCCACCCACTTATGTGTATCGACTATCCCAGTCACGCTCGTGGACCCCAGCGTCCTCCAGTTCATCGGAGTATACACATTAGTGAGAGTCTAACCGAATCCAACGATGTCCCATCTCGATTGGATTCTACGACTCTTGAATATGTTCTAGATCACGGCCTTGGAGATCAGTCCACGGGTTGTCCCATAGCCTTGTGATCTAAGGACTTATATCCTTATGCGTAGATAATTATTACATAAGATAAAGTTGACCATATAATAAAGACGCATTTATTAATCTAAATTGAATAGTTCCTTTATTTATTACAATAAATGGCAACCATACAATTGGCTTGCCGGACACTATTCTATCATATTTTAGGTATATAATGTGACTTTTTTTACTATAATTTTAGGCTATTTTTTTCAGATTGACATTTCACTTAAACTACAATGCAAATTCAACTTATCTATTTACTTAATAATAAATTCGGGTATGTGTATTTACTTTAACACAATCATTGTTACGAAAAAATTCCATATTAATTTACTCATCGCCTAAATATATATATATATATATACATATACATATATATATATATATATATATATATATATATATGTAGTTTTTGTGTACATATTTGCAGTAATTTTTTTCAAAATAGCTTAAATATATTTACTTTGCAATAATTTTGGATTCATGAATTTCGTTTACTACAACTGTTCACAACATATCTTCATACACAATTTTGTCAAAAGATGAGATCATGATTTGAATTTAAAATTCTTTCATTGTTCTATATAATTAAGTTCCTTACATGTTCGCAACACCAACTCATCAAAATATAACAAATATTATTACAAATGCTCTAATTTTTGATGTCTTCCAGCAAAAAATCAGGTCATTGGATGCAGAAATAATAACACTCTCTTTCATGACTGAAATTTTAGAAGTGCATTTTCAATGTAACTTGGCTAGAAAAAAAAGAGTTCATATCTGAATTAGTGGAGCACCATAAATATGGAGATATCTCATTAGAAGAGCCAGTTACTAGAATTATTAGCATAGATAATTTTGTTTTCAATAATCAAGAAGAAATGAAAGGAGTATTTTTTATGCTACCAAACACAATTTTGAAAGCATCAAAGGTAAATATGTCCTACTTGTACCATTTAATTAGTAAATTTTATCTGACCAGATTATAGCATCTATAATAACTTTCCAGGAATTTCCAGATCATGTGAAAAAGATTGCTGGAATGTCTCCAGCCGATACAATTTTCATAAGATTTGGAACAAAATATTGGACTTTGCAAATAAAAGAAAATTGTTTCCGCACCCGGTGGAAGAAACTAATCACAGATAATAATGTTAAACATGGGCAAAAAATACTCCTATATCAATCTCATACAAATATATTTGAAATTAGTTTTTTCAGGAGAATTGGTCTAAAAAAATGGCAATGGTTTAATGAATATCAAATTTTAAAAAAAATCAATACTATTTATAATGGACAGGTGCATGGAGATTTCCAATCTCAAAACTCCGTTTATACCAGTAACGGTGGATCACTTCGGGAGATCAAATGCTTTTTGTGCGCACATTGATGAAAGCAAAAATTACTTGGTAATTATTTTATCATCCGTTCATTTTGAATATTTCAGCATTCTTTAAAATGTTAGCTTATAAATAATGAATTTCTTTACAGATGATTCCAACTCAATTCATCCATGCTGCAAAAATGTCCAACAAAACCCAAGCTAAGCTCAAAACAGGAAGGAGAACCTGGATAGTTCAGCTAGACAGACTTGGATTTTGTGATGGTTGGATACAATTTTCAGAAGATCATAGCCTCTTCAATAATACATTGTTTTTCTTTTTGGATTCTAAGATGACGTTCGGTGTTGTCATTTTTTACGACGATGGAAATGAGGTGTTGTATGATTGGTACATTAGCAAATGGATAGATTGTGCTTAATTTCATATGGGTGAGCAGAATAACACATTCTGTATGGATATATTTTGTAACATAGCTTTCTAATTTTGTAAGTTAGGCTTTGTAATATTTATTATCATGCATTTTGACTGCTTATTTTAATAAGTCTATTTCCACCATATTAAAAAAAAATATGAAATTAAATTAAATCTTGTTTCACTAAAAATAGATATCTTAGATATCTCTAACCAAAATCTTGTGCGAATGTCGTTGCTATTAAAAATATATCATACAAAAAATACAATTAGATTATTAAAAATATCACAAAGTAAAACTCGGCTGACGAGAAATATAGCTGACAGGAAAGGAAAATATCGAATGGAAAAAATTAATAAGATGGTTTTAAATCTAATAAATTAAACTCGTCTGACACCCCTAAGTATTGCAAACAGACCATAAATAAACTTACTAAATGGAAAGATAAAAAAATTGTTTAATGTTATTTAATTTGTGTTATTGAATGCTGACCATTGAATTTCCCAACCTAAATGAGAGAAAGGATTAAACGCCTAAGTATTGCAAACATACCACAAATAAACTAACTAAATGGAAAGATAAAAAAATTGTTTAATGTTTAATTTGTTTTATTGAATGCTGACCACTGAGTTTCCCAACCTAAATGAGAGAAAGGATTAAACGCCAAATTATCATTGCTTTCACTAATGCTTTTATTTCATTTTTCTAGATTTTATTAATCTTTATTTATATATAGAAATAATCTAAACAAAATTTAAAAAATAAACTAATCAAGAAAATAAAAAAATATTATTTGTAAAAAACGTAAGTATGAGTAAAACTGATTAGGTCAGTAAAAACACGTTAATCTCCTATTTCGATCTACAAAGGTTAAAACCAATTGCTTGGTAAAAAACCTAAGTATGAGACTCAGTAAAAACTCAACAAGTCTTCTCATTCAATCTTCAAAACTTGCAACTAATATTGGTGTTTATCCGAGCACATAAAACGATGAAGTGGAAAAGTAAAGCCGATACATAACAAGACTAAAAATATGATAAAATGAAAATTTTATTAATCACAAGACTCTTTACAATATTTGCTTACAATCGAATCGATCTATACAAAAGATAAAAGGTCATATTTAAATGATAAGCAATTCACGACAACGTCTACGGAGACATTAATTTTGCCACTTATTGTCGATTATATTCCACGAACAACTTCGGAGCATACTGCCCAGCATGGTCGACTTCTCCTGACAAGCTTAATATCTTGTAGTGATTATTCGACCAAAGACAAACCCCGTTCGGACTGACGTGATCATACCTGCCACCTCCACTTCAAGACAACAACCTTAAAGTACAGGCTGACAGGACATATTAAGACATCCAAGTAATGATGGATTCTACCATAACTACCCGACAAGCATATCGACCAATATTCGACATAACTGCTACATGAAGGAATAACAGAACTCCATCTATCGACAACTAAGTCGAAGGTCGAGCATAGACTTATCGAGAGAATTTCACTTTTGATACCATAATTATACTTACTTTAGGGATTTGATACCACAACTATTTCTGTCGACACATTTGGTACCATATTTCAATTCCACTTTACAGATTTGATACTTCCGTCAAATTAAGGACGGAATTGACACGTGATTCGCACGTGCTCGTTAAATCTCGTTATACATTGAGTCGCCCCCCAAATTCAATTCGAGAGAATTTCACTATTGGTACCACAAGTAACCCTACTTTAAGGTAACGGTACCATAACTTTAAAAACATACACATTTGGTACCACATGTTAACTGCTCTCAACACATTTGGTACTTCCGTCAAATTTTGTACGGAAAATTCAATTTTAGAATGAAAATTGATGAAAAATTTACAGAATTGGTCCTATAGTTATAGATTCTTGACAAACTTTGCCTCACATATTTTATGGCCGACAAATTTACACCACAATTCACAAGTTTGAAGCATTTCAGTCCCAATTGCAAATATAATTAATTATAAATCCTATTTATAAATTTTATATACTATAATTATTAAATCTCTTACACTAATTAGATTTTATATATAATATATATAAACTAAATAATATTTTATATAAAATCCAAAAAAAAAATATCAATAATTTTTTTAAACTAATTATATTTTACATATAACAAATATAAAATAAATAATATTTTATATAAAATTTGAAAAATAAATATCAATTAAACTTATTAATTTTTTTAAATTGAAAAAAATCTTTTAAACTAATTAGATAATAATATATACAGATTAAATAGTATTTATTATAAAAGCTGGAAAAAAATCTTTTTAAAATTATATAAATAATAATAATTTTAATTAATAAATTTATTATAATTAAAAAAAACCCTAATTTAGTCTAAAAGATTTTTTTTAATTTTAAAATTTAATAAGTATATTTATTTTTCAGATTAAAATATTATTTAATTTATATATATTATATGTAAAATCTAATTAGTTTGAAAGAATTTTTCGAAATTAAAAAATTCTAATAAATTTAATTTATATTTATCAGATTTTATATAAAATATTATTTAGTTTATATATATTATATATATAATCTAATTAGATTAAGAAATTTAATAATAATAATATATAAAATTTGTAAAACTTGTGAACTTTGGGGTAAATTTATCTGCCAGAAAATATGTGGGACAAACTTTGGCAGTAATCTATAACTATAGGACTAATTATGCAAAATTTTCATTAACTTTTCGTCCGAAATTGTATTTTCGGTCCAAAAATTGACGGAAGTACCAAATGTGTCGAGGACAGTTAATATGTGGTACCAAATGTGTATGTTTTTAAAGTTATGGTACCGTAACCTTAAAGTAGGGTTACTTGTGGTACCAAAAGTGAAATTCTCTCAATTTAGATTTAACGAGATTTAACGAGCACGTGTCAATTCCGTCATTAATTTGACGGAAGTATCAAATCTGTAAAGTGGAATTGAAATATGGTACCAAATGTGTCGATAGAAATAGTTGTGGTACCAAATCCCTAAAGTAAGTATAATTATGGTATCAAAAGTGAAATTCTCTCATTTAAAATGTATATTTTGAAATATTTGAGAAAGGATAAACTTGAAAAGTAACATATTTTTTGTATAGTATGGTGTCATAACCGCTACTCTATGAGTAGAAACATGCTTCCCTTTTCTAATAGTATTGATAAAGTTTTATTGTTTTGTCCTTGGCCCACTTTGCAATAAGTCTTCCAAATAAAATGGTCACTTCGTTATTTTTTTTTATATAATTAATTAATATTGAGTTTTTGATTCGCATGATAATATTTATATTTTTTTCTTTATTCTCTTTAATCTGTCTTAAAGTTCTAAGCATCCCCTTAATTATTATTATATTTTAAATTGAATAAAGGTTCTTTCAGTAATGTCATTGAATAAAATGTTACATAAAAAATCATAGATAAACATGACAATTTAGTGGTTGTTATGAATGAAGAAATTTGTGGATGCCAATAGCCACATTCATCCTTCATTGAAGACATCATATGAAGAGACACAATATTTATACATTGAACTCAATTAAGTGATCATGTAACTATTGGTCTTTGAGTTGCACCTTAAGTCCTATAAATAGGTGCTTTGTAACATGTATGAAGATAACAATTGTATACAATCATATATGAAATAACAAGATCACCTCTTTCTCCGTATTTCTATTGCTTTTACTTCCTACTTTATCTATTATTGTTGTTCCTTTTTAACTTAGTTTTATAACACGTTATCATAACGAATTTGCCCTATATTTCAATTTGAAGCTAATTGGATCAACAAAGGATGACTGAGATGAGAAGAAATGGTATCTAAATATACTATCCTTTTGAATTCCTTTTGTATTCTTCTAATCATTGTTTACGTTGATAGCTAAGATTATGGAATTGAAAGAAAAAAAAAAAAAAAAAAATTATTTCGAAACAGAACTTAACTATAAAGAAAGGAGAGAATTTCACTTTTGATACCATAATTATACTTACTTTAGGGATTTGGTACCACAACTATTTCTGTAACACCCCGAAAATCAATAACTAAATAAGTTATCTAATTTAGATTAAGTCTCAAAGAGAAGAGTTAATTTACTTTTGGGGTCAATTAAGAAAAGGTTAAAATATTGCGGACTTAATTGCATATAAGGTTAAGTTATAGGTTAAATCAATAACCTTGGACTCAATTAACAATCTTTAAAATATAAGGACTTAATTGGATTAGAAGATAAAGTGCAAGGATTAAAATAAAACTTTAATTAGTGGAGGGTTTAAGAAAATAATTTAGCAATAAACATGCACTGACCCACTTGTCTTCATACATATTAAACACCTATATACCCACTTGTTTCCATCTCTATGACTGAAAATAAAACAAAGCACATTAATAAATGGAAGGCATTGACTCAATTTCATCTTCATTATATATACATTGCATATATGAAATAAACTTTATCATTTTGACCTTGAAAACACCCGTACACACATATACATACTTATATATACATCTATATGTATAAAATTCTCAACTATCAACACCATTTTCTCTTCTCTACTAATCCACACGCACACACATGTATAATTTGAGGAAAGGAGAAGAAATACCAAGAACCCACTTCAAATTACACCTACCCTTTCCCCGTTAATCACACTTGTTCGAATGCAAGGATGGAGGATGATAAATTATGTATGGAAAATCAGAGCAATTAAGACAAAAAAATCACCAAATCTTTTAGGTTGGTGACCAATTAAGCGATTGTGGAGTTGGTTCCAATTGACAACAATTGTTGTTGTTGGAAGCGAGAAAACAGAGTCAAGAACTTGTTGCATGGCTACAATTGGAGCTCCGGCGAGATGACTGATGGAGGCGGTAGCTACGTCGCAGCGGTGGCGATCGAACTCAATATAAGTAGCAAGTTGTAAGAATTTTGTTTCTCCGTTTAACTTTAGATGATAATTAGACATTTATGAGTTGATTGGATTAATTATTAGTTGATTAATCAAAATTGAGATAATATGATATATAATTACTTAATTGAGGTTTGGTTTTGGGTGATGCATGTATTACAAATTGGGTTATAGTGAATTTTGTTGGAGTGATTTGAGATAGTTTCAAAAGTGGGTTAATTGGTCTTATTATTTAGGACTTCTAGATTCTCTTGATAAACAAGATGATTAATTAGATCATTAAGCTTATGCATAGCTCGTGTTTGATTAATTAGTGTGGGTAACTTAATTACTTTTATTTGAGTAATTGGACTTAAATAGATTGTGGATTTAAGGTTTGAATTAATTTAACTAAAGAATTATACTATGTATAATTAGAGTCAGACAAATAAACTTCGAGGTAAAAATAGTAATATACTAATAAAGTTGATCCAAATACTTTAAATCGATTCGAACGAGCTAGTGCCAGTAGAAGTCGTAATACATGGTCATGTATGGATATAATTCTTATGTGTACTATTGGTCCTGATTAGGCATTGAGACAATCATCGAGGTTACGACTGCAGCTCCACGCATCTGGAAGAATATCCATCTGACTTCAATTAAGGTGAGGATTCAATTCTTTCTCTCTATATACTTTGGCATAACACCCTGAGGAATTTGAGCATCATTGTCGTTATTTCCGTTATCCTAACTTTTATTGCGAATGATCAACTTGTGTTCGATTCCGTTATATGATTATTACTTGATTGTTCAGAGTTAACTCTTGTTCACATTTCATTTCTTTCGAATGCACAAATCAGATTGTTTATCACTCTGCCTGGTTAGGGATCGGTCAAAATCTCATTTGAGGAACCTTCTTTGAATCCCATTTAATTTTCTTAAATTTCACTCAAGGACTTAATTCACTTTGAACACGTATGTCTGATGATTCTTACTACTCTTTATAATAGTTTTTGGAATCCGATAGCTTCTTGATTCGATATCTTTAACTCATGTCATCCTTGTTGAGATCTAAATTGTCCATCTCCAAAGTTGTCAATATTTCTTGTTATCTCTAATCAGATTCCAATCTGGATGAATTTCTATATATTTAGCTTGAAATATATCTTATATTTAGGTCTCAAATAGAAAGGGATTAAATTATGAAAGATGATATATTGTCTTTTTACTTGACTCTTGACTACGAATTCTTATCCCAAGTATCGAGCACGTAACCATGTTACAAGTTATACAAGTTACAAGTTACAAGCTTAAAAGTTACAAGCTTGAAAGTTACAAGTTTACAAGTTCCGAGGTCGCTCCTCGATGAAAATATATATATACAAGGTGATATCTAATGTGGTATTCGTGCTCACTTTTTTCTACAAATCTGATCTTGTATATAAATGATACTCTATGTCAAATTTTTTCTTCGCTTTGATTATATATTATTTTACTACTTCCTTAATTCATTATCATGCTTATACCCTCACTGAGTCATTTGAGACTCACCCTCTCTCTTTCCTTGTGTTCTATTTCTTCAGGGTGAACTATATTGTTTGGCATAGATGATGTGATTTATTAAATATTGACATTTGTAAGGGCGACTAAGGAAACTTGATCGAACCACCATTCCAGGCAACCTTGATTGAATGAGGTATTCTACGAATTAGTACATGGCTCTGATCGTTTATTTTATTTAGGCCGTTCCTACGACTTCCTGCTAGAGAGAACACAAGTCGTAGGTGGGTGACACCTTATCTGAAAGCAGTGTGCTCCCAGGTGGGGTGTCACAATTTCTATCGACACATTTGGTACCATATTTCAATTCCACTTTACAGATTTGATACTTCCGTCAAATTAATGACGGAATTGACACGTGCTCGTTAAATCTAAATTGAGAGAATTTCACTTTTGGTACCACAAGTAACCCTAAAGGTTACGGTACCATAACTTTAAAAACATACACATTTGGTACCACATATTAACTGTCCTCGACACATTTGGTACTTCCGTCAATTTTTGGACCGAAAATACAATTTCGGACGAAAAGTTAATGAAAATTTTGCATAATTAGTCCTATAGTTATAGATTACTGCCAAAGTTTGTCCCACATATTTTCTGGCAGATAAATTTACCCCAAAGTTCACAAGTTTTACAAATTTTATATATTATTATTATTAAATTTCTTAATCTAATTAGATTATATATATAATATATATAAACTAAATAATATTTTATATAAAATCTAATAAATATAAATTAAATATATTAGAATTTTTTAATTTTGAAAAATAATCTTTCAAACTAATTAGATTTTACATATAATATATATAAATTAAATAATATTTTAATCTGAAAAATAAATATACTTATTAAATTTTAAAATTAAAAAAAAAAAATTTAGACTAAATTAGGGTTTTTTTAATTATAATAAATTTATTAATTAAAATTATTATTATTTATATAATTTTAAAAAGATTTTTTTCCAGCTTTTATAATAAATACTATTTAATCTGTATATATTATTATCTAATTAGTTTAAAAGATTTTTTTTCAATTTAAAAAAATTAATAAGTTTAATTGATATTTATTTTTCAAATTTTATATAAAATATTATTTATTTTATATTTGTTATATGTAAAATATAATTAGTGTAAAAAAATTATTGATATTTTTTTTTTGGATTTTATATAAAATATTATTTAGTTTATATATATTAAATATAAAATCTAATTAGTGTAAGAGATTTAATAATTATAGTATATAAAATTTATAACTAGGATTTATAATTAATTATATTTGCAATTGGGACTGAAATGCTTCAAACTTGTGAATTGTGGTGTAAATTTGTCGGCCATAAAATATGTGAGGCAAAGTTTGTCAACAATCTATAACTATAGGACCAATTCTGTAAATTTTTCATCAATTTTCATTCTAAAATTGAATTTTCCGTACAAAATTTAACGGAAGTACCAAATGTATTGAGAGCAGTTAACATGTGGTACCAAATGTGTATGTTTTTAAAGTTATGGTACCGTAACCTTAAAGTAGGGTTACTTGTGGTACCAATAGTGAAATTCTCTCGAATTGAATTTGGGGGGCGACTCAATGTATAACGAGATTTAACGAGCACGTGCGAATCACGTGTCAATTCCGTCATTAATTTGACGGAAGTATCAAATCTGTAATGTGGAATTGAAATATGGTACCAAATGTGTCGACATAAATAGTTGTGGTATCAAATCCCTAAAGTAAGTATAATTATGGTATCAAAAGTGAAATTCTCTCTAGACTTATCAATACTTGGTTTACCCATATTTTCCAATTCCACCCATACCAAGCCAACTTGATTAGAAATTATGATATATTTGAAGTTGGGTGGCAAATCTGGATTATGAAATACTTCCAATTCCACCTCATCCGTCGCGTATCCATTATCCTTACTCGATTTTATCATCGCTATTTTTCTACAAAACAAATTAATTCAAATATCTTTCAGATTCTCAATTGTAAAATCTACGCAAAAGCATGAAAAAAGGGGATCGAGATTTAAAAACTGCTATTTTGAAATATATAAATCTCCATTTTGAAATGTTAGTCGGTAAAATTAATTCAAATATCTTTCAGATTCTCAATTGTAAAATCTACGCAAAAGCATGAAAAAAGGGGATCGAGATTTAAAAACTGCTATTTTGAAATATATAAATCTCCATTTTGAAATGTTAGTCGGTAAAAAATATGACATAGGCAGTAAGTCCTTTTATAGTAGCAATAGTAAAGATCCAACGGCCAAAAAATTATGAGATAAACGGTGTAGATTATACAACTGAAAACGTGCCCACCTTTTCAACTACTAATATTTATGGGGACAATTTAAAATAATGAAGAATTTTTTAAATTAAACTGAAATATTTATAAAATATAGAATAACAATTAACTAAAATCATGAGCAAGGAAATAAATGATGTAAATAAATTAGCAAAATAATTAAAAAAAATTAATAAAATATAGAATAACAAAGACAGGTAAAAAAACAACTAAGCTGATGAGCAAAGAAATAAAGGATTTAAATAACGAGATCACTCGACAACAGCTAAGTCTATTTACCTAGCAATTTATACTATATTGTATTTATTACTATTTAATGCTTATGGACAAATCAATCAAATCGTTCTTACATAAAATTGACATATAAATTGACTACATCAACATTGAGTATTCTAACATATCCCATATTTCGGGAATCAGCGACTTTATCATAAGGTAAGTGGTGTCAAATTTCCAATAAAAAAATAACAACTAGAGAATGCAAAAAATTATTTATTTTACAAAAACAAGGAAAGAGGCAAGTACCCTTTTCAGAAAATGTCAGTTACAATTTTTTTTTCAAATAACCTCATTAATTATTAAAAATAATACCCTTTATTCAGGGTGCAGTTGCAAATACAGACATGTTCAGCATATTCTTAAATTGACGATCGCAAAAGCATTATATTAATAAAAAAAATTAATTAGCCAAATAATAAAACAAAGAACAACAAAACCAAAACAATAATAAAATATAGAATAACAAAGACAAAAAAAAGTTTTTTACTAAGCTTATGAGCAAGGAACTAAAACATATAGTTAGAAATTAGCCAAATAATAAAACAAAGAAAGAGAAATCAAATATACTAATAAAATATAGAATAATAAAGACAAATTATAAAACAACTAACCTGATGAGCAAGGAAAAAAATGATGTAAAAAAAAAATTGGCAGGTAAATTTTCACAAACTCAAACCATCTGTTGGCAGCTAATGTTGAGCAGCGAATATCGATGATAAAAAATAAGATTGAACAAACTTTCTAGATATATATGGAGTTTCATATATATTAAAAAAATAAAAATTTACTTCTCAATAGCAAAAATCAAATTATTCGATTCATATACAAAAGATAAGAACTAAAAATCTACAAATATTACAGCTAAAATCAAATTATTCGATTCATATACAAAAGATAAGAACTAAAAATCTACAAATATTACAGCTCTTGATCGGGTGAAGTAGCGTGACCAAGATAAGTAAGAATTTCCTGTGTCCTCTGCTTATATCCATAGGCAAAGCCAGCATCAAATTGAGATTTCTTCGCCTTCTCGATCTGCGTCTGCAAAGCATTTTCCATATTCTTGATCAGCAAACAAAGATCATCTTTCTCCTTAAGGATACTTTCCTTCTCAGTGGCTATCTCAGCATTCGACTTCAATAGCTTCTCATTTTCTGCTCGAAGGGATTCTACATCGACCATCAAAGCTCGATGTGCAGCAGCAATGTTATCCAGTTTAGTATTTGTAATAGACTGAGCAAAGAAACCATCTTCATTTTGAATCCCGAGCTGAGCAATTTGATGCTTGGCCTGACAAATATTAATTTAAACATTTAAGGCATGAGGATTACAAAAAGATAACTAGAAAGAATAATTTAGAAAATACCAATTCTATATGTTTAAAAGTCGACTGAACAAGCTGCAAAGGAGAGAGGTCTTTAATTTTTTCGATCTCACCAGGCAAGATAGTACCCAGGCCTAAATTCCAAGATACTCCATCTGGTTCATTAGAAGCAGGGATCAACGCGCTGTGCGAGACTCCCCCAGAACGAACAGTTTTAAAAGTCCCAATCTCTTGAATTTGAACGCTAAGAGAACGTTCATCCAGTAAGGACGGATCATCAAGAGCATTTGAGAAACCCTTTTGTACCTGAATGCCTGCTCCAATATTTATAATCTGTTGGGCAGTTATCGAAGGAGATTGAAAAGGTTGATTTGTTTGCGGCTCGGAAACATCCTCAGCAGTCCGACATGCACTGGCAGAAAGATCCAGTGTATCTTCGGAAGTTGTCAAGTTTACCTCGGAATGAGGATTAGCATCAACCGAAGTAAATTCAACCGAAGGGTTATTCGGCTCATTTGCAGGTTCGAGAAGAGGAGCTCTATTCTCCTCCACAAGTTGTTCACCGATGACAGGAGGGCTTTCTGTGGTCTCCATATCCTGATAAACATTCAAAATATCCTGCTCAACCAAAGGAGCAAATACAAGATTTTTAGATATACCCAGACCCTGAGCAGTCCGTTCTGGTTATACAAGACCACCAAGAAATGTCATGTCCACAGCCCAGATACTGCTTCAAGATAGAAAGAAACATAAAAATTATTTTTCCTCAGTCAAAACCTAATCGTCTCCTGCCCAACCACCAAATATAGGCTTCATAACAAAAAAAAAAAAAAAAAAAAACAGATCTGCCTACAACAGTGGTCGTTCACCGTCCCATCAACAGGTGTGGATACTTGGTGAGAGAGTGCCGGAGAAATTTCCCACTATTTCCCGGCGGCAATTTGGGCTCTTCATCACAAGCCGGAGTCCGGCGAGCAGTAACCATTCTTTTGTCGGTTATTCGCAAAATTGTGGAATGGGGATTAGGACTTTGACGGGAAATTGGGAACGAATTTGCCATTCATTTTTCATATTTGTTTTATTCTTTTCAACAATTCTTCTTTTAAAAAATTTCTATCAGCCTCTACATATACTAATCCGAAAATTTCGGTGTTTTGGTAACCGACCGAACCGGTTCCTTCGGTTTTTTACCGAACCGAGTTAACCGGTTCGGTATTTGATACAAGTTTCAAAATTACCGAAAACCGGTTCAGTTTGGTACAGTATAACCAAATGCACAGCCCTACATGATACTTGACCAATAACTCTAATTACCTCCTCAACTGTTCTCCCGGTGATTTCAGATGGTAACTTTGGTGATGAGGCTACTACAGTAGTGGTAGTTGCAATGGTCCTACAGAAAAAGCAAAACCCAAGCAGATAATTAATATTCCAAACCTCGAACTTACATACAAAAAAGCCATTCTGAATTTTATTTGTGGCATAAAGCTTCATGATGTTGCAAATACATACTCTTGTTTTTCAAACGAAAAAAAACAGAACAATTCAGCTATAGCTACACAGGTTCATGCTAGTCATCCTTATTAGCAAACTTTTATCATGTTGCTTTAATCTTATACCAATAGGGATAACTAAAAGCTGTTTATGCTCCCCCCCCCCCCCCCCCCCCCCCCGCCCCCTCCCCTCTCAAGTTAAAGAGAAAATAAGCCGGAATGAGAGTGCGCAACCCCATAGCCAGAACGGATATACTTCGTCATTTAAAACATCAAATTCTCAAATATAGCTGAGTGGCGTGAGTCAAGTATCTTGTTCTCAATATTGTGTACACCATTTTAAAGAAAGATTCTCCTTTAGAGAGGCATACAAGGGACGGCACATAGGAGCGTTTAATTTCTCTGTGAACTATATGATTTACATAATATTTTACCATGGAGAAAATAGTACACTACAGCCACATTGCAGACACCGATTAAAAAATCTTAAATAGTCTAACAGAAGCTCCAAAAATTTTGAACAAAAAGCAAACAAATTTTGGGGCACCAGGAGGTCCGCATACCCACTACTTGAAGCTACAATGGCTGACGAGATTTGAGCAGCAGAAGTTGAAGTTGAAGTTGAATTTGAGGCATTTGTTGAAGCCACAGCTGGAATGCACAATAACAGCAAAGTTAAAAATCAATATCGCAAAAGCTAAATTTACATTTGCCCATAGCAAAAAGCAATAGAACACTTGATGTTCCTACTGTACCGATAAGAATATTAAGTTGCATATTCCAAATATCAATTACATGTCAATGATGCCAATTAGGTCTACCATACATGGAATCTTGGTTTCAAGGGCTACGCAGTTTACTTGAATAGCTCGAACTCAAACACCTATCTCATGTCAGGATTATCACCGTCAATTTCAACCTATCCCAGACATAGTGACTTCACCCATCAGGTTAAATAAATTATTGGGTTTCATTCCACATGAAGTTACTTGGCAGTCAGATGTTGAAACCATTTGACCATCACATCTCATGTTTACTGTTAACAGCACAATCAACCGAAAATGAAGATCTCCAAACTCAGATTAAAAATCACTAAATCCAATTACACTCAACTACGTTTATTGTTTCTGCTATGTACTCATACAGAGCTGTCATTTACCATAATCATGGAAGGACAGCCATTAATAGTCACATGAAACTGTACCTCAACAGATACATGTCCAATTGCATATACTAAAGATCCAAAGCAATTAAAAAGTACATTGAAGGATCCTAATTCACACTTATCCTAGTATTGGTACTACATTAGTTACAATCAGAGCTGAGGTATTAATCATTTTTCACTTCAACCACAAACCAGCAAAATATAAGGTACATGAAACCCTTCAACAAGTGTGTGCTCAACCGAAAAGACTCCATAAAGAAAGCAAAAAAAAGTTTGGTACATTAACTATGATTATTCTTCAACTAATCGGTTACACAAGGCAGTTGTTGCACTCCAATGTTAAAAAAAGTGCAGCAGGTAAAAAACAATACTCTACAACAAATATGATATTGCATACGAGTATTTATAATCCATACCCAGAGAAGGCAGAGCAGCAGTTGATTGGGATTGTGGTGCTGATGAGGCTGCAGCCGTGGATGATTTCAAAGACAGAGAGAAAGAACTGGTGCTCCCAGAGGATGATGCAGGAGTATAAAGGGTACCAAAACCAGTGAATCCTGAAGACGGAGCAGATGTGCTTGTCGTTGATGCAGCAGACGCTGCAGAACCCACACCAATAGATGCTGGGAAGGCCAATCCGGTCAAACTAGTACTAGCACTGCTGCCAGCCGAAGAAGCAGTAGAAAACGCACTTGTAGCAGCCGGGGCTGAAGCAGTGGTAGTCGTAGTAGTTGAAATGGTTGAAAACAGAGAAGAAGGGGTGGTGCCAAATGCAACTGGTTTGGAAACAGATGATGTTAAAGGTGCAGATGATTGGAGCCCTGTATTTCCAAATGAGACCCCGGACGATGCTGATGAAGAAGAAACTGAACTAGTGGTGCTCATATTAAATGAAAAACCGGAAGTAGTAGTAGTACTAGTAGAGCTAGAAGAAGCTGCAGACAATGAAAATGATGGTGTTGGCGATGTTGAAGCTGTGGGAAACGGAAATCCTGGCGCGGAAGAAGCAGAGGTGGTTGAAGTAGCACCAGGGAATGCAAACAGACTGGCTGCTGGGGTTGAACCCTGGCCGAATAAGGGTGTGGTGGTACCGCTGCTAGTAGGAGCCGCTGAAGAAGATCCGAACGGGCTGGGAGTTTGAGCACCTGACCCGAACAAGTTTGCGGATCGAGGAGCGGGGGATCCAAACAATGTGGAGGTGCCAAATGGAGATAGCGAAGGTGACGGTGAGGAAGGAGCAGCGGCTGAAGAGTTAGCCCCGAAGAGGCTGGGGGTTTGACCCGAACCCGACGAAGAGGATCGGAAAAGGCTAGAAGTAGGAGTGGCACCGAAACCGAAACAAGGGGCGGAGGGGGTCGTAGGGGCACCGAAACCGAAAGAAGGGGAGGAGGTGGACGACGTCGTAGAGGCACCAAAACCGAAAGAAGGGGCGGAGGAGGTGGCGCTAGGGTTAAAGAACCCGAATGAGGGGGATGAGTTACTGGAGAATGAGAACCCAGTGCCTGCCATGGTGGCGATGGAGGAGGAGGCGGAGTTCCGCAGGGATAATTGTGGGGGGAATTGGGGTTTTGGTTTTTGACATTTGGGATTTTGGGATAAAAAAAGAAGATCATCACATTGAAAAATTAAAACAAAATCAATCCATAAATTAAGTGATATTTACTTTAAAGGTATTGACAAAGTGTTCGAAGTCCACCAACCTTAACTTTAACACAACTTGTCATGGAATTACTAAGTTTAAATTTAATCTCAACTTCCATTGAAATAGTTGATTCAACTCTGAACGTTACATTAGTATTTGTTTAAAATTCATTGGAGGGTTCTTTTTTCTTTCTTATATGTCTATAGAACTTTGGAGTTGATAGATTAATAATTTAATATAAAAATAGAAGAGTTTAGTGTAAGTATGAAGATTTTCACGATGACAGATGAGGTCGTACCTTAATGGCAAAAACTGAGGCTCCAATATCAAGTTGTCTTGATTCGAGGCTTTAATGTTTAATATTTTTTTAATTTAATACTAGTATTTATAGTTTGTTTATTATAGTAATTTGGATATATTTGCTTGTAGTAATTGATGATTTTTAAGATGGTTAGGTTGTGAAGATATAAAGTTTTACATAGAAAACCAATAAAAAAAGTATACAAAAAAAAGGGATCCAAACCATCTTGGCTTGCAGAGCAGACCAAGAACGATCCTCTACTGACCCGATGGCTACTGACCCGATGGCTCAAGAACTTGAGCAATGGATCTGTGATTGTTAATCACGCTTTGGCCAAGCAGCCATGATTTATCAACCAGACTTGTTTTCTGGTCTCCTTAGAAACTCAAGGTTACAGATGTACGAGCCTATAGAACAGATCATGTTCAAGTAAGATCGTATCAATTGTTCCTCCTGCTTCTCTATATATTTGTCCCTCTTTTTACGTTTGTTATCCATGTGGGAAATAAACCAATTTTCGTGGGCTTATAAAGACAAATTCTCGAATTAGTTGTGGGCTTGTTCTATTGTCTTATATTAAATCAGCCTCAAACCGAACCAATGGATGGATGGATGGATTAATTAAAGAAGAAAAATGTGAATGCATATAGTGTTGTGTTGTGGGCTTATTATATTTAGGAGGATTGTGAATTCAAATGAAAATTCAGACTGATATTGCCCAGTTTTTTAATTTATTATTGTTAAATAATGAATTTAGAGCATATAATTAATGTAATTGTCCATAGGTTGCGGGAAAATTCTAACTAAATCGAGTTCGGCCGAACTCTTTCAACTACAAAACAAGTGCAATATATTTTTTTTATGATTGATTGTGGGTCCTCTTATCACAAAACATGTGAATTTAACTTTGGAGAAAGTTTGTTTTCTCTGGTGAACAATTAACTGTTGGAGGTAATAATTTCTTTGCAAGAACATAATTCCCTCTGAAAATATCGCCAACAATTTTATAATATTAAATGTTGTTTTATGGGTAAGTTGTAAATTAAATTGTAAAGTTAGACTTCATTTAAAATGGTTCTATTTTGTGTTGTCTACATTGATTATGTCCTAATATTTTTTTTATTTTTTTTGAAGACGTAGTTGGGTAGTTTTGAGCTCATGTAAGTTGAAATTAGTGAGAATAAAAAATCAAGAAAAAAATATTATGGTAAGGAAATATCATAGTTAACCCGGAAAAAATCACACAACTCCCTTAAATTGTAGGTCTGGTATCATTTAGCCCTCTGAACTTATAAATGTTGCCAAAAGTTCCTTGAAATTAGTTTAGCAATCAGACGTAACCTCTTGTATTGTTTTTTTAACAACCCAACATATTTGTACCCAAAAAAAAAAAAAGAGAGAAAAAAAAAACACCCATCATATTCTTTTGTATTTGACGTTTCCAAAAAATTAACCTAACATGTCGTCAATATTACACAACACAATATTAATAACATAGGAAAGATATTTTTTCTTTTTGATAATTAAATGGAGAAAGAGAATACGGTTGAGGAAAATAAATTCCATTATCACCAATCACAACTACAAGTGTTGGATCAATACAACTCAAATTTGGTACAAAACCTTCACCCAACACACTTATACAAGTGTATAACAATACAAAGAGCAAAAATAGAGATAAAACTCACACATTTTCAACAACTTTTGCCGTTTAACGACAATCCGAACGGTCAAAAGATAGAAATATATGAATAATGAAATCGAAGACTCCTATTTATATGAGGACAATCCTATATGAAATTAACCCCATAAGGATGTGAGTGCAGTGATTTCAATACCTCAAGAATAGTAACAGTAATTTCTCAAACATAAAGAATAGTCAATAATAGTTTAAGAAATTCTCCGTACGTTATAAGAGAAGTATTATTCACGAACAAATAAACAAACAGAGTCGTTTCAAGATACATCTAACGCGAACTAATGAACAAATCCAATCAAAAGACTTGGAAACAATAATAATAAATAGCCGTAATATTTGCAACACGTACGGTTTGTTACTCCATTGTTTTGTTTTTAAGGAGCTAATAATATTTTTCCGGCAACTATGTTTTTATTCGTAACTATATGCGCTTGTGCAGCTGCAGAGATGTGAAACATTGCACCAACTGTAGGCTTGATATGTCCATCTTTAAATAGTGGCCAAATTAGTTCCTCAGCTTGGGATAAAAACGCGGCGATCTCTTTTCGAGGTAAAGTTAATATATCAGCTCCTACATTACATATATTTATGATTTGGTCAATAGAAAACATAAAAATAGTGAAAGTGAAATAATACAACATATATATATATATATAAATAAAAAGGATAAAGAAATGATTCAAACATAATTCATACCTATGTGTTTGAGTTCCTTCTTTTCAATAGTTTCAAATACCAAATGGTCAATATTATCTTCACACCCACTTTCGAATCCTAATGTAATAAGGGTGCCACGCCTAGCAAGACAATTTACATTCTTGGCAAAATAATGTGGTCCAATAATATCGAGTATAAGGTCCACTCCTATATATATATATCAAGGGATTGACAAAAGTCATTATATATAATAAATAAATGCATCAAAAAAGTTACATTCTAATAAAGAATATCGGTCATTCAAAAATTATCAATACACTGTTACAATGTGTTAAACAATGCAAGAAAGCCTTAAAGCTAAAGCAGAATGCATAAATTGTCCTTTTTCACTTAAATCTGCAACTCTTTCGCATTATATAAAATTATTAAGACTTGGGATATTTGGCTCAGTAGCCTTACTCCAAATGATTTTTGCAAAACTAGCCTTCCCTTTTTTCTTTTTCTTTTTTCTTGGTTTAAATAACAATTAAATCTAATTAAATACAATTAAGTCTAATTAATCAATTAATCCAATAATAATAATACAAAACACCAATAAAAATTCATTTTCACTCCCAATTCAGATTTCAAATTTTCTCTCACTACAAAAAACTCTCTAAAAAATGCATCCCAAATTTTTGTCACTTGTCACTTGGACGCCCAAGTGACAAGCGGCATTGTTTCCGCCGGGTCACTTGGGTGCCCAAGTGACAAGCGGCATTGCCGCCGGGTCACTTGGGCCTCAAGTGACCCGGCGGCAACAATGCCGCTTGTCACTTGGGCGTCCAAGTGACCCGGCAGCAACAATGCCTTTTGTCACTTGGGCGTCCAAGTGACCCGGCGGCAACAATGCCGCTTGTCACTTGGGCGCCCAAGTGACCCGGCGTCAATGCCGCTTGTCACTTGGGCGCCCAAGTGACAAGCGGCATTTTCGAGTTTTTATTTAAAGTTAATTAATAACCTAATCTAAGTAAGGCTAGTTTTGCAAATAAAAATTTGAAAAAGCTAGTTTTACAAATTAAACTTTCCATAAGGCCATATATGCAAATGACTCTTAAGACTTCCTAGCTCATAACACAAAAATAAGGTTACAATACAAATTACTTAATTTTATAAGGACTTCGAATCTAATAGCAAAAACTTATGAACAACAAATATATAGTTCTGGAAAACGAAGGCAGTCTAGCTATTTTAGTATTACCTTTCCCGCCGGTTTCAACCATGACACGATTGCAAAAGTCCTCGGTTTCATAGTTGATGCAAACCATCGCTCCCAAACTTTTACAAGTTTGCAACTTTTCTCCCTTTTCTAGCAACGAGATATTAGTAATGACCATTTATAGGAATTTACTTCAGTAAAAAGTTGCATTCTGGATATTTAGTTTTATTTTGTTTGACTATCATCTTTAAATTAGAATATTCATACCATCATTAATTGCCATGTATTTTAAAAATAATGTTGTCCATGCAGTGAAACAATACATCTCGAAGTTATATGTGGCGCTTCGATAGCTAATTACTTGTAGTATATGCTACTAGCTTCCTTCTTGACTTGAAGCAGCATATATAAATTGTCGTTTTTCACTTCAACTCCATCATATTATGGCTGATTCTGATTTATGAAAACCTTGTCATTAGAATTCGGAGAACATGTCATGGTTGATTTTGCATGTGGGACTTGGATAGCTTATTCTTTAGAACTAGTCCCCGTGCAATGGCATTAAAATCTCTTAAACTATTCATGCTAACATGTTCCATATGTTCTATGATGTCAATTCAACTAAATTTATTCCAAATGTATGAGATTGCCAACAATTATAATGATATATATATATAAGTTATTACCTAATGCAAATACATCACAACCACAATACTTGGCATACTGAAGATCAATTAAGCCAAATCCCCTTGTACTAGCAGCAGCATGTATCTGAAAATTGTATCAAAAACTTAAAACTTTTATCCTTCAAGTAATTATTTAGAAACTTTATTACTTAAAATTTAATACCATAATTTTTTTTCCAGGAGTGGCTTGCCGTAATACTCTAAGGCAATACATGGTTAAGCAAACCGCTAAGGGTAAAGTAGCTGCCTCCGTTAAGGAAACTCCCAAAGGAATATGTTTCACATGCATTGCACGAGCTGCTACAAATTCACCATATCCTCCACCTCCTCTAAGAAGAGCACAAACCTGATATGAATAAAAAACAATAGTATTATAGGAGGGAAAAAAAATCATAAACAGCTTTGTTAATTTCTTTTACCTTGTCACCTTTTTCGAAATGCAAAACATTTGCGCCCGTTTCGATAATTGTACCAGAGCATTCATGTCCAAGGTATGGGTTAGTAAAAAGAAAATCTTCCGTTCGACGCCAAATGTCCTCCACATTCACTCCGACTGCAGTTACTTCAATTAATACTTCATCATCTTTTATTATTGGGTTTGGAACTTCAAGAATCTTTAGAACTTCTGGACCACCAGGTTTTACATAATGAACAACCCTCATTGTTCCTTGTAATAAAGTTCAAATTTCTAGTCATCAGAAACAAAAGTGAGATTTAGCAATAATAAAGTTATTGACATACCATGTGACATTTTCACGAGTCACATTACAAGGAGACAAACGTTTATTTGAACTCACAAATTAACACTACGGCCACCATTTATCCCATGACATGGACATTGATACAAATGCTCGAAACTGGTTCTTAAGGATAACCAGGCTCAAATTCAATACAATACAATGGACGAAACTAGCTCCTAAGTCGACAATTCCCCGAAGGAGCCCAAACAATTCATAGGCAAATATGAGAGATCAAATAAGAAATAATGAGTTATCCCCATGTAATAAAACAATGGCTAAAATAGTTCAAATACATGATCAATGAAACGATGTCAATTTGCACACTTGTACCCAAAAAAATTCTATTTTAATCAAAAATTATTTACTCAAGGACAATGAGATATCAAGATAATTGTCTTAAGCATAATATTCACAAGAGATAAGAGTAGAAAGTGCCAAAACCACTTACCTCACAAGCTTAACTTCAAATTATCCTAAGATTTCCATCAATTACTCCACTATGCTCGTTTAGTGAGAATCTAAAGATAATATCCTTATTGATCGGGACAAACTCAAAGGGCTTAGTTCAAATAGCCCACAACTTTACACCATAGATACAGTTTATGTGTTATCATTTTTTTCTTATTATAAATTCTACATGTATTAAAACTATAGCCCACCACCCACCACCCAAACTATACTTATTATTAAATAATCTATATATCATATACTATTATTATAATATTTAATAGCAATGGAATTTTAGACATAATTGAATATTTTAAATGTCAATTGCACTAACCTCTTGTGTTACGCCACAGTGAAAGAAGAAGAGAAAAAGAATTCTAAATCATGATGCCCTAGGTTTCCTCTATTTATAGATTTTAAGTAAGGCTAAATCTCCAATAATAGTTATCAAAAAGTATATTAATCCCATTCTAAGTCCGCTTTTTATGCATATCTATATTCTTTTTAATGGCTTATCTATAAAAGTAGACATTTTTTTTTTATTATAAAAGCTCGTTACTTGATTTCAAATGTTAAAAATAAAATTGGGGTGTAACATCATCCCTCCTTATAGAAAGTTTTGTCCTCAAAACATTGAAAAATGAAAAGATTCAGGGAATTATATTTCCCGTTCTTGTAACTTATTACTGCCGCGGAGCTCAATTTACCATTCACTCATCAAAAGATATTCATAATTTTAGATACCAAAAAGAATTGATTCTTATAAGAGTTATAATTCTTTAAATTTAACTTACATTAATTTCACTTGATTGATATTCCTAATTTACTATGGTTAAAGAACTGGGGTATTACACATTCTCTTTTTCTCTTCGTTTTTGTAGTATTAGACTTAGAAAATCAAGAAAGGTAACTATTTTGTTCTTTCTTTGGTATATCTTTAATTTGATTTAATGTAAAGTTTGCTAATTTATAAAACTGTATTAATTTGCAGAAGAAATTAATTAGTTTAGACTACAGCCGAGAAGTCACATAAAAGCAAGCATATTTACCAGGATTAGGATTAGGAGTCCTAGCAGAATTAGGATTATAAGATTGATATAAATATTAGTTTTGTAACTAGTTTTAATTACGAAGAAATTCATAAATTTCTAAACTCCCTTCTACAATAATTCCTAATTAACTTGTTGGGACATAACAATATCCACCTGGCCAGTCAGTCCTCCGCCATCCCCCGTCCCCGTTGCTACTTTGGCCGACCGCCACCACCGTTTCCGCCCTCCACGACTCTGCTATCAATATGATGAACCGCTTGCTAACACCACCTCCTGAGTTAGATCTATCAAGCCCCAGGTAATTATTGCTTCCTTTCCCGCCCCTTTTGATTATTTTTGTGGTTGTGTGCTATTTAATTAATTGTTATTGTTTCTCCATTTAACTTGTTGAATCAGTGAAAATGTTCATCTTTTACCTAAGCCACCTACGTCAACTACCTTGTCCCTGCTCCGCCATCGTCGCGCCCATGGTTCGCCAACACCACCTTCTGCATCACATCTTCCAAACCCCAGGTATTATTGCTATTTCCCCCCTTTTTGTCTTTTTGACACTAATTTTCTGTCGAATTTTTTGGAATTTGTACATAACTGTTTTATACACTTTAGTCCAAAAAACACATTTGGTACCAAGCTTTTTCAAAAAACACATTACATACCATGATTCACACAATCTTGACACATTTAGTTTTGCCGTCAATTTTCAGACGAAATTTAGCACATGTCGTTCATGTGTGGGTCTTTAAAACCCGTGCACATTCTCCATCCCATTGTCAATTTAACGGGCACATGAGCGGCACGTGCTGAATTTCGTCCGAAAATTGACTGCAAAACTAAATGTGTCAATATTTTGTAAATCATGGTATAAAATGTGTTTTTTGAAAAAGCTTGGTACCAAATGTGTTTTTTGGAATAAAGTTTGGTATCAAAAGTGTTTTTTCCTCTTTTGTGGTTACTTTCCTCTCTTTGTGAAAGTTGTACAGTTGCAATCATGATAAGCTTGTGAAAAAGAGAATTATTTGTCAAACATAATTTATACATTTTGGGAAGAATTATGACCTTAATTTCAAGGTTGTTATACAAAGAATTAAGATGGTTCATACTAGCTTCACTTGTATATGTTTGGTTTGATATAGCTTAATTTGTAATATCTTAACCTTTTAATGGTTCAAGAGATTTAAAAACCTATGTTTATCTTAATTATAATTTTGTTTTGTGCCATGGTCTCTAGTTAAATGGGTTTTTCATATATATCTATATATTGACATGATAGAGGAAGAATGAACGCGGTGATTACAAGAAAAGGTTGGTTTTCGAATGTGTTTAAGCTTGAGGAACTCCAATCACCTGAGATTAAAGATGATGAAGTCTTGCTTACGATTAGTGGGATTGGTGTGACGAAAAATGATTTACTAAAAGGCATTGATGTGTGTCCGGGCATCGAATGCTCTGGAGTCATTGCCATTGTTGGGAGAAATGTACAAAACTGGAAAGTTGGAGAAAGGGTAAATATCATATTGTTTCCAAACTAAAAACTAGAGAATATTTTTATAGAGTGGGAAAACACGTGGTTTTTTATATTATAACTTATTTAATGATACAGGTATGTGCTCTAATAGATGGAGGAGCCTATGCTGAACAAGTGGCTGTACCTGCGGAGTTTCTCCTTCGAGTTCCCGAATCAATTACCTTAGAACATGCTGCGTGTCTACCTTATATCGCATGCAATATTTGGTTGGCTCTCTTCACAAAAGAAGATATAATGCCACCACTTAAGGAAGAAACAATATTGGTGATAAAAAATTTATCACTTAAAACCATATATTGATACATGAAAGATAATTCATTCTTATGTTGTTTTTACTTATTTTTTGAACAATGACAGATTTGTGAAGGTGCAAGCGGTATTGGTTCATTGGCGATACAATTTGCCAAATACAAGGGCATGAAGGTAATTGCAGCTGCAGGTATAATGATATAATCCATTCTTATGTTAGTTTGTTTAGTAACAAGTTAAGGCATATACATGTTGTCAATTACTCAGTTTCGTTAAAAAAAAAAAAAATCTTGCAAATTTTTAGGAACTGATCAAGAATTAGCAAATTGTCAGAGATACGGTGCTGATGTGTGCATTAACCACACAAATAAAGACTTTGTTGAGTTGGTTAAGAAAGAAACGAAAGGGCTAGGTATTATGAATCTTACATTTTAAATTTGTTGCTCTCGCATGCTTTCCTCTTCTCTTTGCATCAAACAATATTCTGGCCTTCATCATAATCTCCATTGAACAAGATGTATATGTTTTCATTTGTGGGCCACATTAATGTATATCATGCTCCAATTGTCTCATTATTAGCATTTAATTCTTTGTTGAGACATTGATGACCAACCATTTTGTCCAAATTTATGTATAACGATGATTATTGAGTTACTTCTTGCAAAAATGCACAATAATCACATCTTAGTCCGGATAGTAATGCTCATACCTCTGTTAAGCATTGTTTGGTTTAAACCCTAGAACCTTGCAACAAATTTGTTTTCCATAACGTGAAAGTAATTCTTAAGATTTAAAAATTTGGGTTATTGTTTTTGTAAGACATATTATTTAGATAAGGAATGACCTTGTGGTCCATTAGGGTAAGGCGGCAATGGGGTTTCATGTAATTTTACAGATAAAAACATCTTTGTATTGTTTTTTGAAGTTATGACTGTGGTCCATTAGTTTCTTTCAAAAGAGAACAAGGTATTTTCGCCTATTAATTATTAAAAGAGTGGTCTTGTCCATTTCCTCTTTCACGAGGGGTTTAAATGCTATATATGGAATTTTTTTTACTCGTCAGGGGGTAAAATGCAATTTACCAAATGCTTTTATGTGAGGTTTGAGAGTATTTGCGCACACTTGCGTTGTAAGAATAACACACATGCACGACTATCATAACTGCATAAATGAGCACCAAATACTTTAGCTAGGGGAAATTTATTTTTTTGTACCACATGATAGGCCAAATTTGGTACTTGAACATGAAAATTCAAATTTGATAGCACAATTTAAGTTTTCATTGCCAAATTTCTTACCAATACCAATTTTTCTCTGGAATTAATGGTAATTTACCCCCTATGATATTCATAATGTTCAATTTACCTCCCTGTGATTTGAAAAAGAGCACTTTACCCCCTTGTAATTTTATTAAAGTTTTACACCGCATCCCTGATATTTTTATATGTGGCACTTTACCCCCTGTGTTATGATAATGTGGCAGTTTACCTACATATGTTATGATAAATATGACAATTTACCTTCTTGTGTTATGATAAATGTGGCAATTTACCCCTTATGTTAGAAAATATTTTTCATGCCCACTCTCAATTTCGGCAAATGGTTTACACTCACCGGCTGAAAGGGGGTAAATGATTCTTTAAAATTTTCACAGGGGGTAAATTGCTCTTTTTTAAATCACAGAGGGTAAATTGAACATTATGCATTTCAAAGAGGGGTAAATTGCCATGAAGTCCGGAGAAATATTGGGCTTGGTATGAAAGTTGCAACGAAAACTTAAACTATGGTATCAAATTTGCATTTTTTTGTCCAATTGTACCAAAGTTGCAAGGTGGTCTATCATGTGGTACCAAAAAAAACAAATTTCCCCTTTAGCTGGATATTCTGGAAATTCACAAGGTTGCATATTTATCATTGCCTGCTTCTGTAAATTTCATTATTTGAACTCATGTTGGGGAAAAATAATGGCGAGGCACTAGGAAAATGCAAAACATGAATCTAGAAAGGTGGCGCATGTGAAGGCCTCCAATAAACATGTTGGAGAATTGACAAATTAAAGTTGCTAATCAAAGAAGAAAATTTCAAATTGCAAGGATGTTTAAAGTTTCTGTAAATAAGATTAATAGCAATTGATGTAAATCTTGAATTTAATAAAATCACTGTAAATAGAAACTTCCTAAAAGGAAGAACTAACATTATATTTTGAGTAATAAGAGGTGATTGGTTGCGGTCAAAAAAAAAATGAGGGGCCAGAATGAAAAAAGGGCTTCCTTTATCAGATTAAAGCGCACAAAAATGTCCACATGTTTTACTAATACATCTTTGATCATGAAAAGACCTTTTTGATATCCTATAGTATCTTATACACCATCCGTTCTTAAATTCTTGCTCCTATTTTCGTTTGAGTTGTCCTAAAAGAAGGCTCTCTTTCCTTTAATCGAATAATTCTTCTAAAAAGTATCATCTCAAATTTAGTACTCTCTCCGGTTCATATTAGTTGACACATTTGCCAAATTTTTATGTTTCATATTAATTGGCACATTTGGGTTTCCAATGCAATTTTTTCTAATTATGCATTTCTCTTACATCTAGGTTGGGAAGCTCAAGAGTCACTAGGAAGGATATTTTTGACATTTTACTATGTAAAAATGATTAATCATGAGGTTTCTTAATCTATGTGGAAAGTAACAATGTGCCAATTAATATGAACCGGAGGGAGTAATAATTATATACCATAAATTCTCAACCTGTACTTTTGAGCACATAAATGTAAAGTTATTCCAAAGTTATAGTTTATTAATTCTTACCTAAATTGTGTGTCAAAAGTAAAGGAAGCAAGGGGGAAAATACAAGATACTCCCCTGTGTTATGCTAAACCTGCAAAAAACTATCTTGTAAAAATTTTATTGCGTCAAACTTCCTTGTATTTTTAAAAATCTTGCAAAAAACACCCAATTTGTAAAATATAGGTTGTTTTGGATCCACATATTTCAAGAAATAATTTTAAAAATATATCACGTGAAGTTGTAGGGACCAACTTGAAGTATTTTAAAAATGGTTTCTTGAAATATATCGATCCAAAACGACCTATTTTTTATAAATTGGGTTTTTTTTGCATGGTTTTTGAAAACACAAGGAAGTTTGGCGCAATAAAAATTTCACATGGTAGTTTCTTGCAGGTTTAGCATAACACTGGGAAGTATTTTGCATTTAATAACTTCCATTGCCTTGTACTTTCTAAGCCACTTGCATTCATAATAACTATCTTAATTTGTAGATCGACTAAAATTATGTAAACATGATTTTTTATTTATTTGTCACTTGACCAACTTTTGCAGGTGTTAATTTTGTACTAGATTATGGAAATCAAAATCTTGATCAGAACTTCATGTGCTGTGATAGACTGGGTAAAGTGCCAATTATCAACTTGCATGGGTTTGAGAAGATTAGGTTATCGTTTGAAACAATTGAATTTTTTCATCTTCAATACTATGGTACGCATATCCTATATTTTGTACTAAATATTTATTGTAAGTTTGTAACCAACACATTGTTTCTCTTTTGCAAACAAGTGGTCGATATACTATCCAAAAGTCGGGATGAGAAGGCTAAAGTTATTGATGAAGTACGGAAGAGTTTATGGTCTGTTGTTCAGAACCTCGACGTCGAGATTGAGGCTCCATATTCATTAAGAGATGCACAAAATGCTAATAAGGCTCTAAAGAGAAGTAATTTGGCCAACTTTATTTTGTTAACATACGAAATGAAACGATTGATTAGTGAAGTCGTCGTAGATAAAGGGTATAATAGAAGGTCGAAATAAAGTTTTAGAGCATATGACAAGTTTTATTAGCGTTTGGTTAAGGTGATCTCCTTGTTTAGGAAAGTGAAATAGTGAAAATGTATGCATTTTAGAGTATTTTTCCCTCTATTTTGCTGCTACTGTTTGAATGTAGACGTGCTTTTAAAATAAAATGATTTGTTGATGCGATTGTTGCTGGTAATGGGCTGTGCTTTATTGTAGTTGTGTTAGTGTTGCATTAATAAATACCTTGATTGAGGATACATTATAAATGAGAAGGGTCAGTTATAGAAATGGGAAATAGCTTTGTTTTCAACAAGGTGAGCTCTTTTTGACAAGCTTTTGGTTGTGGGTACTATCCTCTGCTTACCCACTACAATCTACAATTGTAGAAACTGTATTTTTGTTTCTCTAAGGCCATCTCCAATGGAGAGGGCCATCCCCGGGGCTCTGGAGCCCCGAGCCAGCCCTGCCCCCACCCCTCCCCTCCCCCCCCCCCCCCTCCTCGAGCCCTGCCTGGTCGTCTCCAATGGCAGGGCTCCGAAATGGAATTAATCCCATTTTGAAGACTTGTCCACTCTCACCTATACTTTTAGTTTTAATTTTGTTTTTAATATTAATATTAATAATAGTAATAATTATTAGTACTTGTAATTAAATTATTAATTATATTAAAATACTAAAATTAAAGAGAGTAAATAATTAAGTAAATTAATATTAATACATAATACGAAATACAACAAATAAGTAAGGAAATACAACAAACAAGAAAGGAAATACAAGAAATCAGATTAAATATTTAGTATGTATTTTAGATTAAGTATTAATCTAAATTATTTGTATAAGTGTTTAGTTTTATTTTTAACTAATTCGTATTTTTAAAAAAATATAGCCACCACCAATATTGTAGTTAAATGATTAAATTTTTAATTACAATAAAAGATATTAAAATAAAATAGGCTATTTATTTATTAATGATTTGTCCATAATAAATAAATTTAATTACAGTTCTAATAAATTATTAATGATTTTAATTTTAAAAAAATTAATTTTATTATATTAAATAATCAAATTAAAAAATGGTGACTACATATATTTATTAAATGCTAGTAAATATACAATAAATATACTAAATAAATTTTATTAAATAATTCAATTCTACATATTTAATTTAATTTAATGGGAAAATTAATTTTATTAATTATTTAAGTTTATATTTTTTTTTTCTATTTTTATTTATTAAATAAACAATTTTTTTTTTAAAAAAAAGAAAAAAACAGCCCAATCAAGGGACGCCACTTGGCGTCCCCTGACTTAAAGAGGGGCGCTACGCGCCCCTCTTCTTCAACCTCCAGCCCCACGCGACCCCGGGCTGCGCGCAGGGCTCCGTCGAGCCCTGCGCCCAGCCCGTTCCCGCCCGATAGCCGCCCCGCCCCGTGCCCCGCGCCCCGCGCCCCTACGCCATTGGAGACGACTCCGCCGCTGCAGCCCCGCCCCGCCCCCAGCCCGACCATCTCCATTGGAGATGGCCTAAAGTAGTTGCGTTTCAAGATTTCAGATTAAAAAAAAAAAAAAACTATTTGATATGCTTTAGTTGTTTGAAAATATTACTTTCTTATTATTTTGGTCACCAAACGTAATTCTTGATTTGTTTATGTATATATATGATAATTTAAGTAGTGTGAAGTACATCTGACACATTTAATTAAAGAATTTGTCAAAAAATAGTTTTGTATACAAACGATCTTAATTATCTTAATTATTAGTCAATAATAACGTGTTTCAAAGTCATTGCTTACGTCTTCATTGAAAAAATGACATGGTCAATTTCTTCACACACAAAATAACAATATCTTTTGTTTTGGTTATTAATTTGCAGGTCATTTGTATGTAAAAAGTGACGTCTATGGTTTCGGAGTGGTATTACTGGAGCTAATTACGGGCCTACGAGTGCTCGATTTAAATAGGCCCAGTGGGCAAAGTAATTTAGTGGATTGGGCCCAGCCCAGTCTTCCGGATAAAAAGAAGCTGAGGAAATTAATCGATCCAAGACCTATGGGCCTATACCCCTCCAATGCCGCATATAAAACAGGAGAACTAATACTAAAATGTATTGAGCCCGACCAGAAATGTCGGCCCACTATGGATGCGGTTTTGGAGACTTTAGAACAAATTAAAAGTATTGAAATGAAGCCCAAAGAGTTGAAAACAAAATTAAAGCACGATCAACAAAATGTGAATCGACAACACAATTACGACTACCGGTCTCCTCGACACACCTACCACGGAGACGGTGGAGCTAGGGGCAATGCGGGCGGTACTCGGGCACATAATAATTTAAATGCGGCCCGGAGTTATTGATTCATTTGTGGATCGATAGGTGAAAAAATTGTTTGGGCCCTTATATTTTGTTGGGATTTAGCCAATTCGAAGCCCATATTCAACATTGGTATGTAGTTTGTCATTTTTTGTAGTGTGCCAGTAAATAATAGTATGGGATATTTAGTAAGTAATCATATATTCTATATTGGGAAATTTGCTATTTTGGTGCCATAGAATAGTTCAACTTGCAACTTTAGTACCATTAGATACGAAAATGCAAATTTGGTACCACATGATATGTTTTCATTGCAACTTTGATAATAAACCCAATTTTTCCTCAAAGTTAATGATAATTTATCCCCTATAAAATGCATAATGTTCAATTTACCCCCTTGTGATTTAAAAAAGAACACTTTTATCTGTACTTTTATAAAAGTTTCGCACAGCCTCTCTGACATTTTCATAGGCGGCACTTTATCCCCTTTTACTATGATAATATGGCATTTTACCCCCCTATGTTATGATAAATGTGACAATTTATCCCCTTATATTACAAAATATTTTTCATGTTTACTCGCAATTTCGGTAAGTGAGTTACACTCTCCAGCTGAAAGGGGTAAATTGCTTTATTAATTTTTTTACAGGGATTGATTTTTTTCAAATTATAGGGGGGATAAATTGAACATTATGTATTTCATAGGGGGTAAATTGCTATTAACTTTGGAGAAAAAATGGGTTTGGTACCAAAGTTGCAATGAAAACCTATCATGTGGTACCAAATTTGTATTTTCGTATCCAATGGTACCAAAGTTATAAATTGGCCTATAATGTGGTACCAAAAACGCAATTTTCCCATTCTTTATTTATTTATTTTTATTTTCCAAGGGTTTACCTTTCGAAGTGGGTTGGGCACAATAAGTGGGTATCTCTCCCAACAGAAATTCGAACCTAAGTCCGCTACTTTGTAGTGACTAGTCCCTTTCACTAGACAAATCAATGTTGTTCTAGTGCCGGAATTATGTTGTCCCCCTCTTCAAAGAGATTTTTTTAAATACCTTTATTGCAATAAAATATATTAAAAAAATATGGATTCTACCAATAGTGTTGGTTTGGTACTTAACTTATACAATGGTACGCATTATAAATCATCAATATGAATTAGCTAGTAAGATAAATTTAATGGAATGTTTATAATTCTTAGAAATTTATTCAAATTTGCCGATAAATCGTAGGAAAATTCTAAGGTGCCGCTGCGTTAGGTGCCGCTAATTATAACCAATAGAAATAAGACATGTTATTAATTAGTTATTTATTAAATAAGTTATCAACCATAATATTACCACAATAAGTGGTACTATACCACAATAAGTGATACTATACAATATATTTAGCCACATCATATAGTAAATTATTTCCTAATAAATTACTATGAGAAAAAAAAATGAATGTAACAATAATATTTTATAATAAATAATATATAATATTTGTGTTGAAAAATTAATATTAAATTTTGAAAAATTGCATAATACCACCTAATGTGGAATAGATACTATATGATGTGGGGTCATCTAAATATATGAGATTAATATTATGTAATGAGAGCATGTACTGCCACACGTCAGTTATACCATAGAATATGATACACGTTGCGTGGTAATATCACCTAATGTGGAATAAATACTACATGATGTGAGGTCACATTAATACAATGTAAATGTGGGCCCGTACTGTCACATGTGATTTATATTATAGAATGTGATACACATTGCGTGGTAATGCTGCCTATTGTGGAATAAATACTACATAATGTGGGGTCATATTTAATACTATGTATTGTGAGTCATTACTGTCACGTGTGAGTTATATCATAGAATGTGATACATACACATTGCGTAGTAATACCACTTAATGTGAAATAAATACTACATGATGTGGGGTCATACTAAATATATAGGGTTAATACTATGTAATGTGAGTCAGTACTGTCACATGTGAGTTATACCATATAATGTGATACACATTGTGTGGTAATACCACCTAATATGGAATAAATACTACATGATGTGGGGTCACATTAATACTATCTAATGTCCGTCATTAATGTCATGTGTGAGTTATACCATAGAATGTGATACATACACATTGCGTAGTAATACCACCTAATGTGGAATAGATATTACATGATGTGGGTCATACAAAATATATGCGGCACCTAACGCAACGGCACCCTAGAATCCCCCTAAATCGTAATGCGTTTTATATAATAGCATAGTATAATTTATTGAGCTGTATACAACACTACTTTATCCAAATTAAAAAAAGAAGATCATCACATTGAAAAATTAAAACAAAATCAATCCATAAATTAAGTGATATTACTTTAACTGTATTTGACAAAGTGTTCGAGGTCCACCAACCTTAACTTTAACACAACTTGTCATGGAATTACTAAGTTTAAATTTAATCTCAACTTCCATTGAAATAGTTGATTCAACTCTGAACGTTACATTAGTATTTGTTTAAAATTCATTGGAGGTTTCTTTTTTCTTTCTTATATGTCTATAGAACTTTGGAGTTGATAGATTAATAATTTAATATAAAAATAGAAGAGTTCAGTGTAAGTATGAAGATTTTCACGATGACAGATGAGGTCGTACCTTAATGGCAAAAAAACTGAAGCTCCAATATCAAGTTGTCTTTAATGTTTAATATTTTTTTAATTTAATACAAGTATTTATAGTTGGTTTATTATAGTAATTTGGTAGTAATCGAATGAATTTGGATATATTTGCTTGTAGTAATTGATGATTTTTAAGATGGTTAGGTTGTGAAGATATAAAGTTTTACATAGAAAACCAATAAAAAAGTATACAGAAAAAAGGTAATAATCTGTCGGACAGCTGCCAGACCATCTTGGCCTGCAGAGCAGACCAAGAACGATCCTCTACTTACCCGATGGCTCAAGAACTTGAGCCATGGATCTGTTAATCAGAAACTCAAGGTTATGGATCTGTTAATCAGAAACTCAAGGTTACAGATGTACGAGCCCATAGAACAGATCCTGTTCAAGTAAGGTCATATCCGTTCTTCCTCCTGCTTCTCTATATATTTATCCCTCTTTTTACGTTTGTTATCCATGTGGGAATTAAACCAATTTTCGTGGGCTTATAAAGACAAATTCTCGAATTAGTTGTGGGCTTGTTCTATTGTCTTATATTATATCAGCCTCAAACCGAACCAATGGATGTATGGATGGATTTATTAAAGAAGAACAATGTGAATGCATATAGTGTTGTGTTGTGGGCTTATTATATTTAGGAGGATTGTGAATTCAAATGAAAATTCAGACTGGAATTGCCTAGTTTTTTAATTTATTATTGTTAAATAATGAATTTAGAGCATATAATTAATGTAATTGTCCTTAGGTTGCGGGAAAATTCTAACTAAATCGGGTTCAGTCGAACTCTTTCAACTACAAAACAAGTGCAATATACTTTTTTATGATTGATTGTGGATCCTCTTATCACAAAACATGTGATTTAACTTTGGAGAAAGATTTTTTTTTTCTGTGGTGAGCAATTAAATGCTGGAGGTAATGATTTCTTTGCAAGAACATAATTCCCTCTGAAAATATCGCCAGCAATTTTATAATATTAAATGATGTTTTATGGATAAGTTGTTAATTAAATTGTAAAGTTAGACTTCATTAAAAATGGTTCTATTTAGTGTTGTCTGCATTGATTATGTCCTAATATTTTTTATTTTTTTTCGAAGACGTAGTTGGGTAGTTTTGAGCTCATGTAAGTTGAAATTAGTGAGAATAAAAAATCAAGAAAAAAATATTATGGTAAGGAAATATCATAGTTAGCCGAAAAAAATCACACAACTCCCTTAAATTGTAGGTCTGGTATCATTTGGCCCTCTGAACTTATAAATGCTGCCAAAAGTTCTTTGAAACTAGTTTAGCAATCAGACGTAACGTCTTGTATTGTTATTTTAACAACCCAACATATTTGTACCCAAAAAAAAAAAATATTCTTTTGTATTTGACGTTCCAAAAAATTAACCTAACATGTCGTCAATATTACACGAGCAAAAGATAAAAACATCCCCCATACTTTGTCTAACTTCCAAAAACCCCCTTGTGTTATTTTAACTCCCAAAAAACCCCCTGTAATCTCAAATAAGTGCCAAATACACCCTAAAAAAAAGAGTGTGTTTCAAACGCCAAAATTGCAAGAATGTGTTCACATTTTGCTTTTGATATGACAATTTTACCCGTGACATTGAAAGACAAAACACCCCCTATACTTTGTCTAACTCCCAAAAAACCCCCCATGTGTCATTTTAAATCCTCAAAACCCCCCTGTGTTTGATTTTAAATACCACACTCGACCCAAGTAGTATATACTTAATTTTTCAAAAAAGAAAAATATAAAAAAAAAACAAACACATAGGGGTAATCTTGTCATTCCACCAAAAGTCAAAAATAAAATTATAAGTATATACTACTTGGGTCGAGTGTGGTATTTAAAACCAAACACAGGAGGTTTTTTGGAAGTTAAAATAACATAGGAGGGTTTTTAGGAGTTAGACAAAGCATAGGGAATGTTTTTGACTTTTGCTCATATTACACGAAACAATATTAAAAACATAGGAAAGAGATTTTTTTTTTTGATAATTAAATGGAGAAAGAATACGGTTGAGGAACATAAATTCCACTATCACCAATTAGAAGTACAAGTGTTGGATCAATACAACTCAAATTTGGTACAAAACCTTCACCCAACACACTTATACAAGTGACAATACAAAGAGCAAAAATAGAGATAAAACTCACACTTTTTCAACAACTTTTGCCGTTTAAAGATAATCCGAACGGTCAAAAGATAGAAA
This sequence comes from Penstemon newberryi var. newberryi, assembly GCA_030819805.1. NCBI lineage: Eukaryota > Viridiplantae > Streptophyta > Magnoliopsida > Lamiales > Plantaginaceae > Penstemon > Penstemon newberryi. The sequence continues at coordinate 17,768,741 of JAUALY010000001.1, forward strand.
TATATGAATAATAAAATCGAAGACTCCTATTTATATGAGGACAATCCTATAGCTAATTTGATTGTCATATGAAATTAACCCCATAAGAATGTGAGTGCAGTGATTTCAATACCTCAAGAATAGTAACAGTAATTTCTCAAACATAAAGAATTGTCAATAATAGTTTAAGAAATTCTCCGTACCTGATAAGAGAATTATTATCCACAAACAAGTAGAGTCGTTTCAAGTTACATTTAACGCAAACTAATGAACAAATCCAATCAAAAGACTTGGAAACAATAATAATAAACAGCCGTAATATTTGCAACACGGTTTGTTACTCCATTGTTTTGTTTTTAAGGAGCTAATAATATTTTTCCGGCAACTTTGTTTCTATCCATAACTTCATGCGCTTGTGCAGCTGCAGAGAAGTTAAACATTGCACCAACTGTAGCCTTGATACGTCCATCTTTAAATAGTGGCCAAATTAGTTCCTCAGCTTGGGAGAAAAACTCGCTGATCTCTTTTCGAGGTAAAGTTAATATATCAGCTCCTACATATATTTATGATTTGGTCAATAGAAAACATGAAAATAGTGAAAGTGAAATAAAAAGGATAAAGAAATGATTCAAACATAATTCATACCTATGTGTTTGAGTTCCTTCTTTTCAATAGTTTCAAATACCAAATGGTCAATATTATCTTCACACCCACTTTCGAATCCTAATGTAATAAGGGTGCCACGCCTAGCAAGACAATTTACATTCTTCGCAAAATAACGTGGTCCAATAATATCGAGTATAAGGTCCACTCCTATATATCAAGGGATTGATAAAAGTCATTATAATAAATAAATGCATCAAAAAAGTTACATTCTAATAAAGAATATCGGTCATTCAAGAATTATCAATATACTACTATAAACTATTTTAACTCTCCTTAAATACAGAATATAAGAACTCAGCTTGTAGGTTAAAGATAATTATATTAATCAGATGGTTGCATTTTCAGACGGCGAGCTTAATGACTATTTTACTGTTGGATAAAGTTGTTGGAAATCATAGTTGAACGAACACTTTATAGAGTTAGAAGTTGAAAATACACACGAATAAAATAAATAATTTTACAGTTAATAAAAATATATTGAAGCAATTCAGAACTCTATGGACTTCATAGTGTTGGTGTGATGTGATCACACAAGTTAATTTTCCCCAACATGAAGCACTAATACCGAGATTTTTTATAATTATCAACATTAACGGGGCTATCAGCCTATCACTACTGTATTGGTAGCATATAAAAAAATAACAAGGGTCAAAATCTATCAACAGTTACAAGTTACAATTATGTAAATAGGTGCATGTACACTGTATAGGTTTAAACACTTATGTAGTGTCATTAGGGTTAGAGTAACATTGGATTTAATCAAGCGATACATTCATACACTGTTACAATGTGTTAAACAATGCAAGAAAGCCTTAAAGCTAAAGCAGAATGCAGACCATGCTATTCACAAACCACTCAAAGCAGGCCATCACATAATTCAAATATTACAAAGTGAAGCTTGTAAGATTTATTAATTTCCTTTTTCTAATAAAATGTCGTGTATATACAAAAGTAAAGGTACTATTATTGGCTTCAGATATTTTACTTAAAAATATGTTTCATTTGTATTCCACTTGACTATTCACACATATCTTGCAATATAAATTAAAATACCTAGTAATATTGCAAACAAGAGCTATTTGTAAAAGGTACTTTTATGTCATTTAATATAGAATTTATAGCTTTGTAAATGCTATTTGACAGAGACACGTGCTAGAGATCTAAATAGTGGTCTAATATATGCAACACTATTGTGATATAGACTTTGAGTCGAATTACTGTAAGATAAGCTAAACTGGAAACTCACTTGTTCACACCTTTCATAGTATCCAAGACACTCAAAATCTCAAGTTACCATACTAAACCCAAATTAATCACACTTAAATCTGCAACTCTTTCGCATTATATAAAATTATTAAGACTTCCCAGCTCATAACACAAAAATAAGGTTACCATACTACGCATAAATCTTCAAAACTTATGCAGAACTTATGAAACTTCGGAACTGTAGTCTTATTTCCTCGTAATCAAAAGGCAGGTCATTACCCTCATAAACAGGATCACATATTACTTAATTTTATAAGGACTTCGAATCTAATAGCAAAAACTTATGAACAGATACAAATAGTTTTGGAGCAGTCTATTTTAGTATTACCTTTCCCGCCGGTTTCAGCCATGACACGACTGCAAAAGTCCTCGGTTTCGTAGTTGATGCAAACCATCGCTCCCAAACTTTTACAAGTTCGCAACTTTTCTCCAGTTTCTAGCAACAAGATATTATAAAAAATTATCTATTATTCAAGATATATTTCCTTAAATATGGGAAGCGAGAGTACGGTGTGAGAGATCTATTAAAAATCGATTACTCATAAAAATCTATTATCTCTAAAAGCAATGCAGACATTTATTTTTCTCATCCACTATAGGACACTTCGCCTATCTTTGAGACAAAAAAAATCGAAAAGAAAAATATATAATGACAAATAAAAGTTTTTAAATCAAGCAGAGAGAAGAAATGGTTTACGGATTGTAGGAGACACTACTTTGAATTTTTCCTGGATATCTAAGAAAATGTAGTATTAAAAGAAATAAACTTAGTACAATATGCATCATTGATAGCACAAAACATTACACCCAACCCAGTGGAACTAATCAACAAATTTCAATAAAAATCTTCACACCACGCCCCACTAATTGCATTTGCATTCCAATCAATCATTCCACTCCACATCTCTTTACTATAAAAGGTTCACTATGAAAATTAACTGATATCCCTAACAATCAGTCACTACCATTATCATATTTTATTGTTGGAAAGGTCATGGTCATTACCGAAATGATGCCATACCTTATTCATTCAGCTCTACAACAATTTTTTTATACTTTATATAGTTATTTCCACCACTAAGGCAAAACGTAGAGTTTTTATGAGCGTGTAAATTTAAATCCAATAGGGACACTTCTATTTTTAACTCAAACAAAATAAGTATTTGAATGGTAAGAACAAAAGGAAATAGTTTAGATTGGACTTGGAGGGTGGACAACGTAATGGTTATAACACCAGAGATTCATTTGTATCACAAAATGAACAAATTAGTGAGTTTGGGGCCTAAAAGTTATATGCATACCACAAGTGAAATACTGAACCATGTCTGATTTTTTTATGAGATGCAACTATATTCATTTACTTAAAGTCCATTCAATTTATCCGAATAAGGTTTGAGATTTTTCAGAATAAGAAGCTTTAAGAAATCCCTAGAGATGCTCTTCTAGTGACAAGAACATTATGTTCGTTGATTAAACTACAGTTATGGAATCAGATCCACATAAAAAATTTTTAATGGGCTAACATTTCAGTTTTTCAGGAAGTAGTCTTAAGATTCATTCTAGATAATACTAATAAGAGATTTTAATGCCATTGCATGTACTAGGTCTAAAGAATAAGCTATCCAAGTCCCACATGCAAAATCAACCATGACATGTTCTCCGAATTCTCATGCTCCTATATCTTGACAAGGTTTTCATAAATCAGAATCAGCCATAATATGATGGAGTTGAAGTGAAAAACGACAATTTATGCTGCTTGAAGTCAAGAAGGAAGCTAGTAGCATATATTACAAGTAATTAGCTATCGGAGCGCCACATATAACTTCGAGATGTATTGTTTCACTGCATGGACAACATTATTCTTAAAATACATGGCAATTAATGATGGTATGAATATTCTAATTTAAAGATGATAGTCAAACAAAATAAAACTAAATATCCAGAATGCAACTTTTTACTGAAGTAAATGCCTATAAAGTCATAAGGTTGGTCATTACTAATAATACGTATAAAAGTTGACATGGTGTAATTTGGTAAGGTGAAAAATGAAATATGCTTTATCCATAACTGGGAAGTTTCTATGCAAACATATTGTTTTGGAACTAAAGTGTTGGGATCTTAAAAGCAATTTTCAGCATAGTATGCTACTTAAATCTGGCCTAATTTATATAAAGATGTTGCATAAGTTGTAAAAATATGTACTGAGAATGCCAGCCAGTTCAGAAATCATATGCAAAATTAGGCCTGAAGTTTAATTAATTTCCGAGTTAGCACGCAACAAGTACACACTTTACAAATGTTTTGTGTTGAAATAGTCATTAGTAGCTCAGGCCCATGGTTTGTTGTTAGTTCTTGGTAAATAGGTTTGAAATGTAGTTCATTTTTCTAAATGTTCTATTACTAAAGATGTGTCACAAGTTGTCGTATGCACTCTAAAGAAGGAATCAGTCTACATAGATATTCAACTTTCTTACTTTTAGCATAAAAGTTCTTGGGGCACTTCACAATTCAAAAATATGCAGTTTGAAGAGCAGTTTGATGGACTTCAACAATGGAGATTAGATGTTAGTAATACATTTAAGGGAAAATATGCTTATAAGGAGCTTTTATCATGCGCTAAAAACCAAGAATTTTAGGCCGCGTAAGGTGACGAAATAATCAAGTTTGATACATATGCAACATGTTCCATATGTTCTATGATGTCAATTCAACTAAATTTATTCCAAATGTACGAGATTGCCAACAATTATAATGATATATAAGTTATTACCTAATGCAAATACATCACAACCACAATACTTGGCATACTGAAGAGCAATTAAGCCAAATCCCCTTGTACTAGCAGCAGCATGTATCTGAAAATTGTATTAAAAACTTAAAACTTTTATCCTTCAAGTAATTATTTAGGAACTTTCTTACTTAAAATTTAACAAATTTAATACCATAATTTTTTTCCCAGGAGTGGCTTGCCGTAATACTGCAAGGCAATATATGGTTAAGCAAACCGCTAAGGGTAAAGTAGCTGCCTCCGTTAAGGAAACTCCCAAAGGAATATGTTTCACATGCATTGCAGGAGCTGCTACAAATTCAGCATATCCTCCACCTCCTCTAAGAAGAGCACAAACCTGATATGAATAACAAAATAGTATTATAAGAGTAATAATATATTACATGGGAGGAAAAAAAAATCATAAACAACTTTGTTAATTTCTTTTACCTTGTCACCTTTTTTGAAATGCAAAACATTTGCGCCCGTTTCGATAATTGTACCAGAGCATTCATGTCCAAGGTATGGGTTAGTAAAGACAAAATCTCTCATTCGACGCCAAATGTCCTCCACATTCACTCCAACTGCAGCTACTTCAATTAGTACTTCATCATCTTTAATTATTGGGATTGAAACTTCAATTATCTTTAGAACTTCTGGACCACCAGGTTTTACATAATGAATAACCCTCATTATTCCTAATAATACAAAACAAATTCTAGTCAGAAACAAAAGTTACATTTATCAATAATAATAATATTTAAACCAAGAACTTTTGGTTGGTTCGTAAATTCAGTTTGGTTTTAAGAAAAACATAGAGGCATAAATGAGTGAATACATTTTGCATTTTTACAATTCTATATCCACAAATAAGGTAACCATAATCGAAAATTGATCATCCCAAATAGTAAACAACAATAATCATGTTTGATTTTTTTGTCAATTCAAAATAAAAACAATATACTTAGTACTTAGTGTTATTGCTAACTGCTGTAGACATCTTGTTTGTTGCAAAACTAAATCAAGAAACAAAGACTGTAACATAAACATAAAGAAAATAAGTCTTCAATAATATTTTTCAAATGAAAATAAACCAAATTCACAATACCAAGTATCAAAAAATGTATTTTCACCGATTTCCAATAAAAGAAAAACATAAATTCAATTGCTTTTTACCCAAAAGTACTATAAAACAGATAATCAGTTTGAAAAATCAATCAGCATAGGGTGTGCAATTGGTAATACCGAACCGAACCGGTTTTCGGTATACCGAAATATTCGGTAATCTGAAAATCCGTACCGTTTGCCAAACCGAAAATTTCGGTTCGGTTCGGTTCGGTAATTTACCGATTCGGTATGATTCGGTACAAAACAAACCGAAATAATAATGGCCTTCAAATTTTCTGAAAATTTTGGTTTATTTACCAATTTGTTGGGCCTCAACTTGAATAATATTTAATTCAAACCCAAATTAATAAATATTCATGAAATATCCTTTTTTCAAAAAAGAAAAAGGAAATTATAATTTATCAACTCATCAACAGAAAATTCGGAGAAAAATATATGATTTTCATTTACAAATTAAGCTAAAGTATCTTGAAAATCGAACAGAAAACTTAATTAAGCAGCATCAGATAAAATAGAAAGCTCAAGAAAAAAATGAAAAATAAAATAAAAATCAGTTCTTCATCAAGAAAATCAAGAACGACACATTTTTTTATTGAATTTTATAATTGTACTACCTTGAAATAATTGTGTCTTTTGTTGCGGCGGACAGCTGTGCGACGGCGCGGCGTGGGTGGCGCGGCGTGGGTGGGTGGTGCGACGGCGTGGGTGGAGGTGGTGGCTAGGATTGATTTTGGAGACTAGGGCTTTGAGTTCTTTCCCGTAAGAGAGAACAGGCTGCAATTTGAATTAGGAATAGGATATATTAAAAAAAAGAGCAAAAGACAAAAACACCCCCATGCTTTGTCTAACTACAAAAAATCTTTTATTTTAACTCCCAAAAACCTCCATGTGTTTGGTTTTAAATACCACACTTGACCCAAGTAGTATATACTTATAATTTTATTTTTGAGTTTTGGTGGAATGACAAGATTACCCCTATGTGTTTGTTTTTTTAAAAACTTATTTATTCTTTTTGAAAAATTAAGTATATATTACTTGGGTCGAGTGTGGTATTTAAAATCAAACACAGGGGGGTTTTGGGGATTTAAAATGACACATGAGGGGTTTTTTGGGAGTTAGACAAAGTATAAGGGGTGTTTTTGTCTTTCGATGTCAGGGGTAAAATTATCATATCAAAAGCAAAATGTAAACAAATACTTGCAATTTTGGCGTTTGAAACACACTCTCTTTTTTTGGGGTGTATTTGACACTTATTTGAGATCACATGGGGTTTTTTGGGAGTTAAAATAATACAGGGGGATTTTTGAGAGTTAGACAAAGCATAGGGGGTGTTTTTGTTTTTTGCTCATTAAAAAAAAGAAAAAAATTCGGTATACCGGTTCGGTACGGTAAACCGATCGGTATTACCGAAAACCGAAAGCAATGATGAGTCGGTAATTGACTATGTATCGATTACCGAACCGAAATTTCGGTTCGGTATTCAGTACTTACCGAAATTTCGATGCCGGTTCGGTTCGACCGGTTTACCGAAAATTGCACAGCCGTAGGTGATGGTGTGGCTAAGGCTTCATCAGATTTTGAAATATGTGCCATTAAAACTGATTTTTAGGAAAATATGAAAAAGACCCAAATGATCTTCTTTTCGGCCACGCTGGAGATTTAAATTGGGCTTCATCAGATTTTGAAGATTCAAATTGTGTTACTTTACTTCTTTTAGGGCCATTTGGGTGGATGAATTTGGGCTGTGTGGATTTGATATTTATTATTAAATTTATTAGGCTATTTGGATATAAAATTTAAATTTATTCATTTAAAATTCTGAATTTTAGTTCAATGGATTTCAGCTTAATTTTAAGTGGATTTGAAATTTTTCCTAAACCCTAGTCATTTGAAATTCATTTAAAAAGAAAGTCCACATTGTATACTTTTGAAAATTGTAATTTGATCCCAGATTTTCAAAAAACCTAGAATTGCAATTCAGTCCAGAATTTTCAAAAAAATTAAAATTTGCAATTCGGCTCCTATTTACAATTTTGGTCCCTCAATTTTTGGAAATTGCAATTTTGACCTTAGATTTTCGAAGAATCCAGAATTGCAATTCAGTCCAGAATTTTAAGAAAATTAAAAATTTCAATTCGGCCCCTGAATTTCTAAAATCCAAATTTGCACTTTTGGTCCCTCAATTTTTGGAAAGTATAATTTTGCCCGAAATCGATTTATGCGATTTTATCATGATATCAACAACAAATAACGAGCAAGAATGAACTCATAGAACAAATTTATAATCGGGAATTTCAAATACCGTAAATGATATATACCAAACAATGGATTTGAAATCATTTGTAAAAAAATTATCCAAACAAGAGATTTCAAATGAATGAATTTCAAATCGTTGAAATTTCAAACCATTCATTTGAAATCCCTCATCATTTCAAATCCTCCCATCCAAATGGGCCCTTAAAGTTTTGATTTGTTTAAATTCGGATGGATTAGAACAATATTTTTAATGGATTCATATAATATTTCACTTAATGACAATATCTAGTTGGGTATTACAATTAATAAACATATAACCACTTTGCTATCAGTCTAACCTTTTGAAAGTCTATACTTTCTTGTTCATACCTCTCTTCTTCTTATAGATCCAATTATATCATATATATTTGATCTCATCATGTGGATCTACAAATTTTCCAGAAGTAATAGAATTCATCGCACCTTGCCATTTTTCCTTATTAGAATCTTCCATTGCATGCTTGTATGACAATGGATCATCTTAATTTGTGTCGTACACTACTAGAAGTACTTCTCATCATGCTCGTACAAGGTGAGTAGTCTAACTACCCTCCCACTACGATGAGGTACCATGATGTTCTAATCAGGAATTGTGGTCTTTCGTTGAGGTAATTCATCAGTAGTTAACTGAGGTGTGCCGATCTCATCAACTTAAATTTCTTCAATAAAAGTGATATTCGTCGATATGAATCCTCTTTTATCTTGAGTGCTACGAAACCTCCTCCAGTTTCGAATAGATTGCCTAGAATAGACACACTTCAGATCACAGTTTCAACTTTTCAGTCCTTCCTTTCAGCACATGTGCCAGACACCCACATAAGTGAAAGTATTGTAAACTAACTTTACAACCATTCCACAACTCTATGGGAGTCTTATGGATTGACTTGTTTGTTGTTACATTCAAAATGTAGATTGCGGTTTCTAGTGCCTATCAAAAGAAAGACATTGATAATGAGGAGTAGTTCATCATTGATCTAAAAATTTCTAATAAACTTCTATTGTAGAGTTTCAGGTGCTGTGAGTTGGACTGAATTCCATGCTCCAGCGAGTAGTCCTTAAATTCGTAATCCAAGTATTATCTTCCTTGATCTTATCAAAGTGTTTGAGTGATTTACCAAAATATTTTTCAACATCTCTAGGAATTCTTTAATCTTTCCAGAAGATTCAGATTTGTTTTGCTTTGGGTAAACATGAAGAGTGTTGACTTTCAACTCTCTTAAAAGACATTCATTTACTAGCATGTTTATCCTATCCATGTTAATATGTACTAACCTTAGATGCCATAGATATGTATTATCACTCTTAGAAGTTTTAGAACGGATGATTGATCAATAATTTGCTACCTAAAATAATTTATAAATTATTTATCGATCATTTTCAGATATTTATAATACAGTCCATGTTCTATGTTTGCATGATAACCATTTTCTGAAATGACAATCTTATTATCAGAAAAAAATAAAATAACAATCTTATTCATGCAATCATAATTGAGAAATCAAATTTCTAGAAAAGTTTAGAAATAAAGTATACATTGTTCAAAACAATGAATTTATTCCTAAATTATAAGCAAACTGCTCATATGATCTTTACAAAAGATGATCCCCATTTTACAACATTCATTGTGACATTTCCTTTGGCAAGTCCCTTTGAAGAACTAAACATCTAAAGAAGAATAAATGCGATTAGTGGCCTCTGAATTAAATATTCAGAATGACAAATCATTTTCCACTAATAAGTTTCAGAAAACCAGTAAATCAAATTTACCTTTTCATTTAAATCTTCTTATTGCAGAGATACCTTTTATAGTTTCTCTTTCAATGCCCATGAACTCCATATTGAAAACATTTTCTCTTATGGATTTTGTTCATGGAGTTGTTCTTATTACAACTGCCCTAGGATGCTCATAGCTTCCTTATGTCCAGACTCAGACCCACCTTTCGCCCTCTTCCTCTTTTTGTTCTTAACAGTAGAGGAAGACGAACTTTGCTTGACAACGTTTGCCTCATACTTTTTAGCCTTATGTTTAAATATGGCTTCAAAAGTCTGCAATTCGTTTTAGCAATTTAGTCATGCTTTAAACCAACTTATTCTTAATATAGTTGGATGTGAACGCAGAAAAGTCTGGCATGAGTGACCCAATAATTACACTAATTTGAGTCATCTCTTCAATGGTGGCCTCTTGTATTGCCGCATTGTGCACAATTTTGACCATGTCAAGTACATAATCTCCTACTGAAGTTTCCTTCTTACACTTAGCCTTCATGAATCTATGAGGCGATTCATGTTGACTTTGTTCAGAAGGTTTGTTAAACATGACTTGTAAAGATTCTCATAACTCGTATGAGTTCTCCATGTACTAATGTTTCTTCTCAAGAACAACATTCACGGAAGCAAGCATGTAGCAACGCACCTTGTTGTTGGTTCGGATCCAACTATCATATTTATCTCGTACGTTACGATAAGCTCCAGCGAGAGGTTCTGGAGGACAATCCTCTATGAGAACGAACTCTTGATTCTCACAAATCATTTGTTTGCTAATATTGGATTTTCAATTAACGTAGTTACATTCCCCAGTTAGTTTTCGTTCGAGAGGAAATCAACAAATTAGTTTATAATAGACATAATTGTTGAATAAATAAATAAATTGAAATTCGATCATACATTCATAATAAACATCATATTTCAGAATAGTAAACTTGATGCATGAATGCAACTCTTAAGAAAAACACATAAAATAATTTACTAATCCGCGATAAAATAATTTAGCTACTAATATGTTGATGTAGGGTCGATCATATTAATACTAAATTAAGTTTGAGACAGTCTCAAATTAATAAATGGACTAAAATATCTCATATTCATCTTTCACTATTAATTACAGCATTATTTGGTCAACATGTATTCAACTAACTTAAATACATGTTTAAGAGTGCAACCTATTGTTTCAGATTTTATGACTTAACTTAGACTTGTCACCGTAGGGTAGATCAAGCTAAAATACATCAATAAATTCTATCTCAAGGAAGTTTAATCTTGTTATTAATAGAGGTAAGACACCTTCCGTAGGGAGGATGCAATCTAGGCACCGCGAGGCGCTACCTAAATCTCACTTTATTAAACTAACAATAGATACCGTAGGATATATCGACATATATCCTTCTCCCACTCAATAATTTTAAAACATATGTTTTATCTAAATAAATATTTACGTTTTAATAATCTAACATTACTAGATTTTTAATCTCTATGCTAATTTAGGATTAAAATCCAATCTAATTGGACATTAGGTGATCTTAGACTATCTAAGTTGAGATGAGACCTAAAATTAATAATTATCCAATCAAATTGGACTTCGGTTCCTTTAGACATTCTAACTAGGCTAACATTTAGGTGAACCCTTATTAATTTTTACCAAACTCAAGAATCACCTAATTTTAAATAATGCTCATAAGTTTAACAGTTAAACTAATTCATTATTTAAATAGTTTTGTTTTCATTAAACAATTATACGCGCATGCATAAAAACATATATATATATCGAATATAAAATCTATATGTGATGCATGAACATAATAAAACGATTGTGGATATCATGAATGACATGTAATATGCATGAACATGCAATTAATCATAACATAAGCATAAATAAAAACGGTGGGTCGCGTGTTTTTGGGTATTTCTAAAATTACAACCCATGAGAAAAATTACAACTCATAAGAAATTAATAACGGGTCTAATTATTACAAAAAAAACTTCCTTTACGGATCTCCATCTTCAAATCTATTCTTGTAATCTTCTCCATCAAATTCAAATTGCAAAGTGCACCCAACTCGGACAATCTTGGTTAAGTTCTAAACTTAATTCTAAGACCCACAATTCAAAATTGTATTAGTAGCCCAAACCAAATAATTATGGTTAAGTTCTAAACTTAATTCTTGATCCACAATTCAAAATTGCATCTTGACCCAATCCGTACCTTATTTCACAAATTGGTACTTGATGTAGTTGTCGTGGGACAATCCCATGTTTAGATCCAATTTTCATATGACTTTGCATGTGAGACTATCTCACGGCCACCCTCAAAATCTTAATGATTTCTTAAATCTTTAAAAAAATATTATTTATAAGATCTATATCTTATATGTATATATAGATAGTTATGGAAATAATTAAACTCCTACCCTGACTCACTGAAAGATTCCTACTAGGAAAAGAACTATTCTCTCTCTTACCTTAAGAGAGCTATTAATTAAATACAACTCTTGTAAGTAATTAAAACATACATAAATATATTTCCTCAAATTTCTTTAATAAATCCTTGTTATTCTCCTCCATCTCATCATTGTTGTTTCAGTCATAGCCTTCATGGAATCCAGTAGGGAGGATTGAATCACTTCAGCTTCTCTAGTAGGAGCAGCACTCGTCTGTTTTTCAGGAGTGGCTTCTGATTTCCATTCTAGAGCCAACGTCTCCTTTACTTCTGGAATCTCACCCAACAGAACAAGAGTATCAGTGAGATTTATCTCCTCAGAAGAGTCCTTCATTGGTATCTGTAAATCAAACTTTTCATCTGTCAAGTGCACAACATCAAAACCATCAGTAGACACAAAATGTGACGCCCCGACTAGGTCACCTAGCTAAAAATAAAACGGTGATTAACTATTCGAACTAGTCGTGCGTCAAACTAGCAGAACAATAGAAAAAATTATATTATAACCAATCGTCGCAGCAGAAATATAGAAATTCTAAGGTCTTCAGGAAGAAGGGACAACGACCCCACTACCCGTCCCATAAATATATAAAATTTACATAACTTATTACAATGAAGTTTTATCGTTTAATTATTCGATAAAGTGGATAAATATGACATTGTATATACAATGTCACTCCCATATCAACGTGTTTCCATCTCTAACTCATGTTGCTAATCTGAGAAAATAAACAAAAGAAAGGCGTAAGTCTTTATTTACTTAGTGAGGATTACAACAATGGATCGAGGATATAGGTAATATGACCACAAGTAAGATTATTATCTATGAATGAATAAGAATTGGAATGTAATAGTCCTGCGAAAGATCATTAGATAATTGGAAATAACAAAGTAATCGAATTAATATAAACGGGAATTCAAACAATCATTTCGAATCAGAATCTGGTAAAGTAATACATTCAACCCAACGCCTGAAAATTAACATCCTTATACCTCCCTACAAGGAGCAACCTCGCAAAAACGGAATGACATGCCCGGGTACATGTCGACCCAGCTGAGAGCACAATTATCTCCAACTATACTCAGCAACTGAATCACGGTGGGGTACTTAACAAAGAGACCATACACTGACGGCCCGATGCCGCCCAACAATCACCTTTATTAGTCCCAAGGCCCAACTTCCCAAGAGCATCCCCAAGGGTATAAATAGTTTAAGTGAACTTGGAGTCGGACGTTGTCCGTAGTTCATAATAATACCACTTACCAGATGGTGTAAATAAATAATACAAGACTATTGAATGATTAAGAAACATATTAAAGTGAACTACCACAAAGATATAAGAATCGAAGTTATTAAATCGAGAATAATGTAACGGATCGACATGGTACAAAAACGGATGGCTTATAAAAAAGTGATAGATGAAATGGGATGAAATATTGCCAAAAGATCGAGAGTTAAGCAACGAAGAATTTTCTCAGGGCAAGTGCCAAATAGATTAAGGAAGAACGAGAAAAACCACACCTTATGTCAAAGAGTGGTTGTTTAAGCTTAATCCGCATTATCAATAGATTCCTCGAAACCTAAGTGTAGCAAAATAGAAAGGATTAATGTAAAGGAGCATCTTATTAGATCGATTAAATACTCCTTAAGTTATATCTTACAATTTAAGTTGCTAATTTTAGGTGGTCTATAAGTAATACGGCTTCTACGTAGTGTTTTCATTGAAACATAATACATGAACCCGTACTTTGAATATTAATCTTATACAAGTTTAGGGATTCATAAGTAATTTAAGTATTAGTGTACACCTCTTTTATCCTTTTAAACAAAAATAAAGATATAAATGCAAATAAAGTTGGCTCTTTAATAAGTATGATTTTGTCTCATTCAATATACTACTTCGACTTAAAATGCATCCTTTAGTAAACTGATAATTATAGTCTCAATTATATAAAACAAACCAAAGTAAACCTACATAAGTAATTATTAATCTGCTCACTTATAACTATCAAAGCTAAGTAACTTTAAGTATATATTAGCCATAGATCTACGGTAATTAGTTTGACTTAAAGCTAATTCAATTATTTAGCTTCAGTATACAATTTAAGCTTGTACAGGGGCTTCATTGCACCTTAGTTCTTTATTAATGAAGTTCATTTCTTCATATCTCTTTTATCACTTCTTACCTTCAATCAATAGTAACCATAACAATCTATGTTTAGTTCTTCAACCCTATTTTAAACATGTATTGATCCACTAACCACTTATCAGATCATTTTTATATAAGAATTGCATAAAAAGTTTAAACCATTTGTGTGTAACATCCTTTCATTTTTTTTCCATTCTCTATCTTTAATTAACAATTAATATTTCTTATATCAATGCTTTAGGAATCCATAACCAAGTATAGATTTAATTTTTAATACCAAAGTACGAAAATGAGCAGGCCACTAAGTACAACTAATACAAGAAGACATAAAAAATAACCAAGTTATATGTTATAAATCGCCCTTTTTATAACATCATTATCTATCCTTAATTATTTGAGTAGCTTCTCTTACTACTTTATAAGCTTATCAAGATATCATAAAATGATTAAGGGCATAGAAACAACAAGAAGATGCAAAAGATTTCAGTTTATAACTCAATTTTCGAAATAATTCTATAACATACTTAGGTATACTTGCACATCACTTTGCATGTTCAAATCCACCAACCTTATTCAAGCAACCCAGGCTAGTTCAAATATCCATCAATGATATCAATTCATTACAAAATGTTACCATAGCCATTTTATATATAGGAGAAGTGTAGAAAGTTTAAACCATTAAAGAGTTCTTGTGTATATAACCTTCTCCATTTTGTATCATTTTATATCTAAATTCAACTTCCTTATGAATTTATCCAATTACCAAGGTGTTATAGAATGATTTAAATGCATAAAAACAGCAAGAAAAATTAAAAATTACAATTTCAGAACATGAATTTTGAAACAGTCCCAAAACAGTCCGGCGAGTGAGTTTCACTCGCCGGTACTTCTATGAAAACGCGCCGCTAGAAACCCCACACGTCGGAGGTGTTCGACACCTCCCATACCCAACACTCTACAACGAGTCTTCTTTTCAATGGTGCAAAATTTTCTCAAAAATACCTAGCCAATTTCAAGTTATAGTTCAATTTAAGAGGTCGCGCAGAAACAGGGGAAAAGATGAATATTTACCTTGTTATCTCCTTCTCTAGCAATGGAATTAGGAAGATCTTGAATTTATTCACTCCTTATTGAATTAGAAGCTACAAGTAACTGGGGGAAATGGAATTTCATAAATTTAGCTATGATTAGGAAGTTTTAAATGTGATTTGAGAAAGATGAAGAAATTTGTTTACCTCTAAAGCTTTACTACCACTTTTACTAAGCTTGGGAGAAGAAGAGCTTCATGGTTTCATTGTAATGTCTGATTTTTGGGTGTGTTTGTAGAAGCAACTAGAGTTCTTATTTATAGGGAGAGAAGATGGTAGATTGGTAATAAATGTGGGTAAGTGGGGTTTAGTAGTAATTGGTGATAAGGGCTAATTTTGCTATTATTGATAATTTCACTTTTGACTTGTTTGTTTGATAATTGTTAGTTTTAGTATAATTATTTTTATCAAGTTACTCGGTTTGTGTTGGTTCGTTAAAAAGTTTGTTTCGAGTTCGGTTTGATAGTTATTTCATACATATGTTTCATTTTCAAATCTAAATGAGTATATATATTATCGGGGTATTACATTCTCCCCCCCTTAAAAAAAATATGGTCCCTAGATTCTAACCTGGAGTGAAGAGTTCGGGGTGATATTTCCGCATTTCTTCTTCTCGTTCCCAAGTGGCTTCCTCTACTTTGTGATTTCTCCACAACACATTTACCAAGGATATCTTGCGGTTACGAAGCTCTTGGAATTTTTGATCGAGGATCCGAATTGGTCTTTCTTCATAGGATAGATCATTTTCGATCTGTACACTGTTAGGATCTATAATGTGGGATTCATCTGAGTGATACTTTCTAATTTGTGATACATGAAACACATCATGAATTCCCATGATGTTGAGAGGTAGATTCAATCTATAGGATAAATTTTCAACGCGTTCGGAAATTTCAAAAGGCCCTACGTAGCGTTGACTTAGTTTTCCTCCTTTTCTAATTCTTCTGAATCCCTTCTTAGGTGACACCTTGAGGAACACTTTATCTCCAACTTCAAATTCTAGATCTCTTCTACGTCGATCGGCATAGCTTTTCTGTCTGTCTTGGGTGGCTTTAATTCTTTGCTGGATCAGCTGTACTTTGTCAATGGCGTCTTGAATACTTTTTGGCCTTAATGCTCTATGTAGACCATCTGAAGAAGCTCGCCATTCGTCTAAATCCCAATGGACTGGTGAGCAACATTTTCTTCCATATAAAGCCTCATATGGTGCCATTTGAATTGAAGCATGATAGCTATTATTGTATTCAAATTCCACCAGTGGTAAATGTTTATTCCAGCTACCTTTGAAATCCAATACACATGCCCTCAACATATCTTCTAGGAATCCAATTACTCGTTCAAATTGTCCATCGGTTTGCGGGTGTGCAGCTGTACTGAATTTAAGCTTAGTTCCCAAACTTTCTTATAACTGCTTCCACAATCTAGAAGTAAATTTAGGATCTCTATCTGAGACTATACTCGAAGGTATGCCATGTAGACGGATGATTTCTTTATGGTATAGCTCGGCTAGGGTCTCAACCTTGTAATGTTTTCCCACGGGAATGAAATGAGCAGACTTAGTAAGTCCATCTACAATGACCCATATGCTATCATATCCACCTCTTAGCTTTGGAAGGCCTGTGACAAAATCCATAGTGATTTGGTCCCATTTCCAATCTGGTATCGGAAGGGTTTGCAGTTTTCCGGCAGGATGTTGATGTTCTGCTTTAACCAGTTGACATGTCATGCACTTTATAATGGAGTCCGCAATATCACGTTTCATTCCATTCCACCAAAATTGTTTCTTTAAGTCTTTGTACATTTTGGTGCCTCCTGGATGAACTGTATATCTTGCTTTATGTTCTTCTTCCATTAGTTCCTTTCTTATTTTCA
Organism: Penstemon newberryi var. newberryi; assembly: GCA_030819805.1. Classification (NCBI taxonomy): domain Eukaryota; kingdom Viridiplantae; phylum Streptophyta; class Magnoliopsida; order Lamiales; family Plantaginaceae; genus Penstemon; species Penstemon newberryi. The sequence continues at coordinate 17,786,165 of JAUALY010000001.1, forward strand.
TTGGCACACAAACTCGCTTCTGAAATCGTAAAATTCTTGATGGGTCCTTGCAAAAATTCAGATTTTGTTCTTTTTCTCCCAATTCCAATAGTCTTCTAATGCCGTCATCTTCTTTTTGTGTTGCCTAGATTTGGGAGTACCATTCCGGTTGAATATGTAGATTGGTCAAACGTGCATGAGATTGTATGCGGACAATAGTTTTCTTGACTTCTTGTTCTTGGATGAGATTTTCTGCTCCCATGATGTTGGAAATTGTTGCATTTCTACTTAGTGCATCAGCTACTACGTTCGCCTTTCCAGGGTGATAAAGTATTGGACAATCATAGTCTTCTAGGAACTCCATCCACCTTCTCTGCCTCATATTTAGATCTTTTTGAGTGAATAAGTATTTCAAACTCTTGTGATCGGTGTATACTTCAAATGTTGTTCCATATAGATAGTGTCTCCACTTAGCCAGTGCAAACACGACTGCTCCCAACTCTAGGTCATGAGTAGAATAATTTTTCTCATGTACCTTTAGTTTCCTTGAAGCATATGCGATTACTCTCCCATTTTGCATCAATACACATCCGTAACCTTCTTTTGATGCATCTGTGTAGATTATGAATCCACTTGAAACTTCAGGTAAAGCTAATATTGGAGCAGTTGTCAGTCTTCTTTTGAGCTCTTGGAAACTAAAATTACACTTATCGGTCCACAAAAATTGACTTTGCTTTTGAGTCAACTGTGACAATGGTGCCGCAATTTTGATGAAATCCTTGACAAACCTGCGGTAATAGCCAGCCAATCCTAACAAGCTACGTACTTCAGTAACGATGGTTAGTTGTTTCCAATTGATTATGGCCTCAACTTTTGAAGGATTGACTTCAATTCCGATACTAGATATCACGTGTCCAAGAAACGTTACCCGTTCCAACCAGAACTCACATTTACTGAACTTGGCGTAAAGTTTATTCTCTTTAAGAGTTTCCAATACTATTTTATGATGTTGCTCATGCTCTTGTTCAGATTTTGAGTATACTAAGATGTCATCTATGAATATTACCTACAAAGTTGTCCAAATAAGGTCTGAATATTCGATGCATCATGTCCATAAAAGATGCTGGTGCATTCTTAGTCCAAATGGCATTACTACGAATTCAAAATGACCATATCTTGAGTAAAATGCAGTTTTGGGAATGTCCGTCTCTCGGATCTTTAATTGATAGTACCCTTGCCTCAAGTCTAACTTTGAGTATACTTTTGATCCTTGTAACAGGTCAAATAACTCATCAATGCGGGGTAGTGGGTACTTATTCTTTATAGTGTTGGTCCCAAGTGGTCATATGAGGTCTAGAGGGGGGGGGGGGGGGTGAATAGACCTCTAAAAATTTGTCTTTTAAAAATTCTCTAACTTTTCTGTCAGCAGACTAAGCTGATCAAGAATCGTAAGTAGACTAAGCTGATCTCGCACAAAGCTTTGAACAGCAGAGTTGACCACTCTTCTGATTTCACTCAGCTGATTTTATCAAAATCAGAGTTTTAAAATAACTAACTTGATTTAACCGAATTTCGTCTTAGGTTTAATCTCAGTAAATTTATTTAGGATCACAATTTATCGTATTAAGGGTTTGGTTAAAGTACTCAGGATGGTGCAATTCAAGAAGAAGCAAAGTAATATATAATGATATAATCACGCAGAACACAAGTATATGAGAGGAGAATAGGAGTAGTATTATTGATAGGTTAAATTCTGGATCCCTTAATACAATGTAAGATTCGCTATTTATAATATTCCCCTGTCCTAACTGAACTAGGAGTCCTATTTAGCCTAGGAAACCTGTATGGCCTAGGAGTACCGCCTGGCCCATTAAGTTCCCTGAACTGGACAGTAGGTCGACCAGATAAGTTTTGGCAGGTCGAGCCGAGCTCGCAGGTTATGTAGGTCGGATCGATCTTGATTCTCCTCGGATATTACTACCCGGTTGTATGTGCAAAATAGCCCTCATCAGTACTCCCTCACTTCTCGAGCGTAAACGTAGCTGGAGCTCGTAGAAGTAGAAATAGTAATTACTTTAATCTTTTTATCGTTCAGGAAATATGCCTCGTTAAAAAACTAGTTCGGAAAAACCCTCTTCGGGATAAAAACCGAACGAGGAAAAAAGAGTGCATATCCGTTTGAACCTTCTACGTACAGACACGTATATTGGTTAACGTGTGTCAGACAACGGCAGGGTCTTTTCATGATTTTAATTGGCGGGAATATGAAGAGGCGCAAAGGGTTCAATCCGTCTTTTCACTATCCATATATATAGTCGAAATTCGAGGGATATTTTACTTTTTACTACTGATATATAGATTTTTTCAGCAGTAAAAGTTTACGTCGATAATCTAACAGTTTTCTTATCTTCTCGAGCACATCATTTCCAAGTCCAAATGGCTTCGACCTCTCAGAATTCTCCTTCCCCAACTCAGAATGTGGAAGAACAGGCACCACCCCATATTCTTAATCCCAGCATTCCTTCATCCGACAATGAAGCAGTAGATAATTCCCAAGTAGAAGAGATTAGAGATTATGCCGAGGAAGAAGTTGATAGTTTGGTCGTGGAAATTATTCCAGAGGGAGAGATGATGTCGAGGGCATCCAAAATATCTAAAATGGCCCAACCTCAAATTTCTGCACCTGTAGAACTTTTTCCTTCTCGATGGAAAGAAGAAGATCTACCATTTCTGAAAAAGGAATATGGTCGCTACTTCCCATCGGATTTTGAGATTATTATCCCTACTCCCGAGCAGAGAGTAAATACTCCTCCTGCTAACTGTCGAGCTTTCTATACGTCCCACTTCGATCATGGGCTCCGTTTTCCCCTTTCCTCAGTTCTTCGTCAGTTTCTGGAGACCTTCATAGTCTCATTGACCCAACTTGTTCCGAATGCCATAGCTTTTATTATGGCATTTTCTGTTTTGATGGTTGCACGAGGTCTATAGCCTCGTTCCGTAATTTTCTTCACTTTTTTCGCTTTTCGGTATCGACCTCCTCCAACAGGGGTTACTATTATGTTAGTCAGAGACCCGGGTACGCTATTCTTGAAAATGCCATTTCAAGCAACAGTATGGAGTGGAAATCAAATTTCTTTTTTGTTAAAGCTCCGACCGTGTCTATCCTCGAGAATGGAGAAAAAGAGGAGTTTTCTCACGACTGGGGATACAATGATCTTTGGGTATACGGTGGTCGAAAGGTGATCGGTGAGATGGCCCCAGACGACCAATTTTCATCTGCTCTGATCGAGGAAATGAGATCAAATAAATATCAATCAGCTTACCTGATCGGAGAGATCTTCCTTCGGAAAGCTGGACTAAGTTATTTGGATTTCCCTATTCCATCGGACGATCGATCACTAGGTAAGGTTTCCTGTTAATAATAATTTTATCTTTTTAGATAAAGGCTTATGATTTTGTCGTCCGTTAATTTTCTTATGATTTCATGTTGCAGCTTCCATGGTCGAGAACTGCCGCTTTTCTGTGGTCGGTAAATCAGTCCTTTCGAACTCAAAAGTCTTGGGGTAAAATCCCCATAGAGCAGAAAGAATCCAGAAAAAGGAGGAGAAATCTTCTTATGGATCTGGAGGATATCGAGGAGGAGTCGTTCGAGAACGCTGATCCTATTCGAGTGGCTCCCCCCTCTTCTGGTGATACTTCATCGGACATACCATCGTCAAGCTCTCGTCCAGGCCGCGGTTATCCACCCAAGTTCCTTAGGGATAAACATGGTATCTTAGGCTGTCAATCTTGGTCGGAGCGCAATCCTACCGGCCCTGAAGCTAAAAAACGTACCCAGTTCTTCGACAAAGGAGGAGAATATTTCACTCATGTTGGAGATATTAGTCATAAAGCTTCTCTGGTAGACATGATCGAGAGTCATCTTCAAGGGAAAAGGGCAGCCGGGTATTCCGAAAAGGATACATTGGTATCTGATGATAAGGAGAATGTCGTCGATAAGTCCATTGGGATTCTTCTATCTTCGACCTTCGTTCAAGACGTAAATAGGGCGATCAAGAAAAAACCCCTCGAACAGTTGGCGAGGGCAGCACACGCCCACGAAGTGGTAACATTTTTAGCTTCGTCCATTCTTTTATTTAAACCCCAACATTTTATTCTCTTTTTTGATTAGACAACTTGTCCTGTCGCAGACTGGTAACGCCATCGTGTCCGCACTTTATGACATGGCCTTGCATAGAGAACAGTGCGAGTAGGGCTGAGCACGGTTCGGTAAACCGACCGAACCGAACCGGAACCGAAATTTCGGTCCGGACCGTTTACCGAACCGAAATTTCGGTTCGGTAAACGGTTCTTGGCCGAGAACCGATCCTTGGGAGTGGTCGGTTCTTGGTAAAACCGGTCGGTTTACCGAACCGAACCGATTGGACCGAAATTTTTTTTTTTTTTTTTTTTAATTTGTGTTTTTCAATTAAAATTTTGGAGATTTATAACTTTTATGTTTGAATGGTTTGTATAAACTTAATATTATTTTTCAAAAACTATTTACCTCTTTGTATTTGATTAAGATTATTTTATGTTTGAGACTTTTATGTTTGAATGGTTTGTATGAATTTTGATGTTATATTGAATGTTGTGGAATAAATAGAAGGGGGGGATTTTTTGTATGGTTTGTGTGTTGTAAGATTTTTTTTTTTTGGTATATTGTGCAATAAATTGAATTTTTGATTTTTTAAAAATAAATAAAAATTAAACATTCGGTTTTTTTGGACCGAACCGGAACCGAACCGGACCTTTCGGTTTTTTACCGAACCGAACCGAAATTTTCGGTTCGGCAAACGGTCCGCGGTCTGAAAATTACCGAACCGAAAAAATACCGAAGTTCGGTTCGGATTTTACCGAATGCTCAGCCCTAAGTGCGAGTATGTCGAAGAAAGCAACAAAATCTTAAGTGCTAGGGTTAAAGAACTTGAAGAGCAACTTGCGCAGGTCGATAATTCTCGAGCTTCCGCTGCGACCCAATCCGTTCCTCCTGCCAATGAGAATTTGGAAACTGACAATCCGCATATTATTGGTATGATGACGGATGCTAGTCGATATCAAGCCCAGGTTGACCAGATGACTCGAGAACTGGATGAGCAGCGAGTTTTGCATGCCACTATGGTTAGTAAATTGGAGTCGGAGATTGCCTCACTTCGATCTCAACTTGCGGCAAAGGAAGACGATTCCACTGACTTAGAGAGGATCATAGATGAGCATCGAGCTTCTGAGGTCGAGCCCATTGTTCGAGAGTTTCTTGATTCTCCAGTGCATACGGCTATAATCCATCAGAAAATTGGAGGTTTACTCTTGAGCTCATTTTTTAAGGGGGTCGACCAACTAATCGAATCCGGACAGATTCCCGATAAGCGCGAGGAATATCGTCGGATCATGGCTATCGAGAAAGATCGACAACTTCAAGACTATCCTCCTGATTGCTTGCCTTCAGTCGTGTATAGTAACCATCCTCTGGCTCGTTTAGTTGGTGAGTACGGAACTCCATTTTCCGTGCCAGCTCCTGATTATGAGCTAATAAAGGACATCCTGGAGGATCGAGTGAATGAAGACGGAGACGATGACGAAGATGAGGATATTGAAGGAGATCAGGTCGACGAGAGGAACGAAGGAAAAAAGGAGGGATCGTCCCCAAAAGAAACCAATTCCCAGGCTTAAGATGTTTTTTAAGATTATCTTTTGTTTCCTTCTTTTGCTATTGTAAACTTAGTCATCTTATTGTAGGAAATATCGCTGGGTATGTAAATTCATGACTTTGAACGAAATACATGACTTTGAATGAAATATATGACTTTGAATGAAATATTCTTCGTCGTTTCGATGACCATATTGCGTTTTTGTTGATCCATTTTGTCGTCTATTTGAAAGTTTACTGCGCGCGCTTGGAATAAGGGCACAAATGTCATTTCCTTTACTATATATAAAGGTAAAATCTTCAAAATTTTACCGCGCGTCCCCACTTGGAATATAAAATTTTCCTTTTGTTGATCGGAGCTCATAGTTCGATAGTTCATAAGACTCCTTGATTTTCTGACCATGAGTAGCAATCTCTTTTCTGGAGCTGCTAAATGATCTCAGCGGGAGCGGGGTCCGTCCCGACGAGATACTCCGAGGAAAAAAGTCCGAACAAAAAATCCTCGTCAATCAACTTCTCAAGGGGAAACTTCTTCTTGAGAAGCCATGCCTCGATCTGATCCGGTATCTCCCCTGTCAAGTGGAAATCCAAATATGGTGAAGAATATCCCTTCTCCGATAAGGGAAACTACGAAGTCTTCGATCCGCAGTCCCTTGGTTGATCCTAAAATTCTAGAAGCTTGCCAGACTGAAAGTTCTCGATCCGTTTCTCCTCCTCCAGTAGATCAGACGACAAATGAAGAGTCTAGAACTACTCTTCCCCCTCCTGTGGAAGAAGTTACGAACGAGGAGTCTCGAGGTTCTTCTCCACCTCCAGTCGATCAATCAAATGAGGAGTCTCAATCTGCTTCTACTCCTCCTGTCGATCGTTCTTTAGACGAACGTCCCCCTTCCAACCGAGGTGTGACCAATCAAACCTCCAGTCAAGAGGAGGGTGCGCAGGTCGTGACTACTGCTCCAATTTCTGAGATTGAGCCGACTCTACAATTGAGGGATTCCGTGGAAGACATTCCTGAGTCTTTCTTTTCTCCTATGCATCCTCATGTCGTTGTGTCGATCTCTCAAGATACTCGCGCCATTTCCCCTGGGCCTATTTCTCAAAACGTATTGAAAACAGGATCTGGTCCGAGTCATTCTGGTTTGGAAAATACTGCAGATGACCCATCTATTTTAGATGAACGCCCATTTAAGGAGCAGGTAGAAGAAATAACCGAATTCGGATATAGTCGATCTGGTGGAGTTTCTATTGATGCTTGCATCCCCTCAACTCTTGATCCTGATGGTGTTTCTTGGAATCTTGGAATGGGCACGATTCTACCCAAGGAGCTCGATAAACTGAAAAACCATTCCTCTCTGCATCTTGTTCAGTCTATTTTTAAGCGTTTGGAGCTGGTAAGTGTATTTTTGTTATTGCTATATTAGTAATTTTTATTTTGAAGAATTCCTTATCCTCATTTCTTTCTCATAGGCCAAGCATGAAGCTCTCCAGCTCGGAATTCAGAATGATGAGTCTTACTTTCTCAAAGAAGATTCTCTTGAACGGATGGACAGAATCGCCGTAGCTCATCGAGCTCTGATGATCGAGGTGGAGAATCTTCGAGCTGCAGCTGAAAAACTCTCAAAGGAGAAGGAAGAGCTTGTCCAAACTAACAACAATTTGGTGTCTGAGAAGGAACAGCTCGTCTCTGATAAGGAACAGCTCGTTAAAGAAAAAGCAGATCTTCTTCAATCGAAAGATCAAGAGTTTGACAGGGGGTTTTCCTTTGGATATAAGCAGCGAGCCCAAGAAATGATGAACTTCCTTGCTCATCAAACAAATCCCGATGTGCTGTGAATTAACCTGGTTTCGCTTTTAATCTGGACCGTTGATGGGAACTCAATATAAGGCCTTTGGATCTGTTATCCCCTGCCTATAAAAGGGGCACTCCTTGCTCTCTTAGTCTCAGAAATGAACTTGTCTAATCAAGTATTGTCATTGTTACCAACATTGTCGACTGTCATAATATGTCATTTTATCGAAAGATGAGTCCTGGCCTTGGTATGGGAGGAATTGGAAAGAAAAGATCTTCCATGAAATATGGTGATGGTCGGTCGAATCTCATAACTGGGGATTAGTCGACCATAAACCACGCCGTATGAAAGAGGTCGAGATTAGAGGAAAGCAGAATTCTATGCTTATCGAAATCAACTTGTTTCTAACAAGTCGACGATGTTAGGCATGAGACCCTTCTGATCCCTAATCTAATATGTAAGGGATAAGCATCAACTTTTTCGAGGTGGTCGAGTTGAGAAGACATGTATCCTTTTCCCGATGATCGTCAGCTGTCGATCCGACGAAGAGTGCCTGAACATTAGTTTCTCGTCACTGTTCTTCAAAGTAGAAGAAAAGATGATCATTCCGATGAAGCTTTAAAGTGTTTGGAGACCGGATTCTTTCCTTTGTTATTTTGTAGATGTAATCACTTAATGTACTCGATCGATGAATATTCGACATGTAATATTAGCTCTGCTATGATAGTCGTTGTATTGTCTCATCGATCTAATATGACACTTCTATTTCGACCGAATCAAAAGCACATTTATTTCCTTTTCCAGTATTTAAGGCTTGTAGTTATAATTCTGTAACGCAATTCCCGATGTGGCGTTATTGCCGTTGATTGGATACGAGTTTCACCGTTGGATTTGGACTCATTTTATCTTTAAAAGGAATCTTTATCTTCCCTCTAGTTACCATCAGAAGTAAATATCCTCAAACAAATGTACTTCCTCTTTGCTCAAAATGGCGGTCGTCCGCCTAATTCGAGAATCCATCAAAACGCTTATCATGTCGACTCGGTATGGGCGGAATCGGAAAGTGGAGATTTCTCAAAAACCATGAAATCTCCGACCCCTAGTAAGGGGAATGGATTGGAATACCTATGACTAACCGACCGACCTACGTTAATGGGTAAAGGTCGGTGTTGTGGGGTTCCGATCCATTAGTTACGTGGTCGGTGGAAAGCTGGTCAATTCATTAAAACGAGAATGTATGATCATCAAATGCTGATCACCATCGACCGTCGTAACATTATGATCTCTCAAAGCTCTCTCTGATTCCAAAGCTTTATGGCCAGAATCCCGACTGATCCTAGCTGGTGGCAAGAATTCTGAGAGAAATACGGAGACAAATCAAGCTGAAGTTCCTTTGTTAGCTCCTTTCTTCATCATGTAATAGAATTTGCTGTCGATTAGCTAGGGTAGTTTTAGGTATTTTTCCGATGTACATGTTTATCAGTGATAATAAAATTTTTACTTTATATCAGCTGTTCATTTATGTAGATCGTTTGACGAATGTATATTTTTCTTATTTATGAGTTTTACTTTAGGTGCTGTGCCAATCTTTTGTATTTCAATTGTGGTTTTAACCTTCGTAGGTCGTTCGTTAGGAGATCGATGAGTGTATACCGACCCAATCGGTTTTACTCAAATTTTTGTTATACTTAGGTTTTATACCAATTGTGGTTTTAACCTTTGTAGGTCGTTCGTTAGGAGATTTGATGAGTGTATACCGACCCAATCGGTTTTACTCAAAATGTTTTAGGTTGTATACCAATTATTGGTTTTAACCTTTGTAGGTCGTTAGTTAGGAGATCGATGAGTGTATACCGACCCAATCGGTTTTTACTCAAGATTTTTGTTATACTTAGGTTTTATACCAATTGTGGTTTTAACCTTTGTAGGTCGTTCGTTAGGAGATTTGATGAGTGTATACCGACCCAATCGGTTTTACTCAAAATGTTTTAGGTTGTATATCAATTATTGGTTTTAACCTGTGTAGATCGTTCGTGTAGGATAACAATGAGTTTATACCGATCCTATTGGTGTTACTCAAAGATTTATTGTACTTAGGTTTTATACCAAATGTGGTTTTAACCTTTGTAGATCGTTTTTTGACAAAGGTCTTTTGAACACGTCACAGGGGAAATAAGCAAAAGCTTTTTATTATAATCGAAGACAAATTAATGCTGAAAAGAAAATAACAAAACATACTGAAAAAATTAAAAAAAACTAATTTCTTGGAAATCCTGTCTAATTTCTGAATCTTCTTATCTTCGAATTTATCGACCATAATATCTTCTGAGATTTACAGCATTCCACGTCCGCGGAAGCGGAGTTCCATCCATATGAGCAATCTTATACGATCCCTTTTTTCCGACTGCAATTACTACATAGGGGCCTTCCCAATTTTGCTGTAATTTTCCCACATGTTTGGATATTTCAACCTTTTTAAGTACCAAATCACCTTCTTTGAATGACCGTATTCTCACCCTTTGATTATAGGCCTTTTCCATGCTGGACTTTGCTGCTTCTAACCGAAGACTGGCTTTTTCCCTCAAGGTCTCGCTTAGATCGACGTCGTTCTTTCTGAGTTGATCATTTGTTTCCTCATCGTATAACTCAATTCTCGGACTGGGGACAAGTGCCTCGACTGGGATGACAGCCTCCGACCCATACACCAAGTTGAATGGTGTTTCGCCAGTAGATGCTTTAACTGTAGTTCTGTTAGCCCAAACGACACCAGGAAGCTCGTCCAACCATTTTCCTTTGGCGTCGTCAAGTCTTTTCTCAAGGGATTTTATAATTTCTCGATTTGCTACCTCAGTCTGCCCGTTTGCTCGAGGATGTCCAACAGATGTAAAGTTTTGTTGTATCCCAAACTTCGAGCACCACTCTTGAACTTGTTTCCCAGCAAATTGGGTTCCATTGTCGAAAATTAAAATCCTCGGAATTCCAAAACGACAGACTATATTTTTCCAGAGAAAGTTTATCACTTGAAACTGTGTTATCCGAGCTAGGGCTATGCATTCGATCCATTTACTGAAGTATTCAACTGCGACTAAGACATAACTCTTTTTTGACCTGGCCAGTGGGAAAGGTCCCACTATATCAATTCCCCATTGGTCAAAAGGCCAGCAGATCGGAATTGAGTGCATTGTTTCAGCAGGTTGATGTATTATATTCGAATGCACTTGGCAATAATGACAATGTTTTACATAATCTTGTGCATCTGCATACATCGTCGGCCAATAGTATCCAGTTCTTAAGCATTTGAGCGCGAGTGCTCGTGCGCCGCTGTGATTCCCAGCTTCTTCTTCATGTATACTTTTAAGGATACTCTCGTACTGGTGCTCGGGAATGCATTTCAGCAGAATTCCAGAGACAGATCGTCGATAGAGTTTTCCTTCTACTATCGCATATTTCGGTGCTCGATATCTTATTCTTCTAACTTCATTTTTACAGGTAGGGAGCGATTCATCCTTCAGATAGGTGATTAATGGGGTCATCCAACTATCTGCTGCCAGGTCGATATCCATTATGGTAGCTTGAACAGTATCAAGATCTATCGACGGTGTTTTTGAGATTAACCAGGTGATTACTCTTTTAGATTTTCCATCCCTTGTTCCTGTAAATCTAGATAGTTGATCGGCCCATCGATTTTCTTCTCGGGGAATATTTTGAATATCGAATTTATCAAATTTCCCAGTCAACCTTTTCACTTTCTCTAAATATTTTATCATGTTGAATTCTTTTGCCTCGTACATTCCACTAATCTGTCTTTGAATAAGCTCGGAATCCGTCAAGACATTCAACAGCTTTATATTTGCTTGTATAGCCATTTCCAACCCCGCAATTAGGGCTTCGTATTCTGCTTCGTTATTTGTTACCACGAAGTCTAAAGTGATCGCATAATTCATATCCTCGCCGTTTGGTCCTTGGAAATTAATCCCTGCACCTCCACCATCTCTACTAGACGCGCCATCGACATGCATAAGCCATGGTAGGTCATTGACGATCATAATACTGTTATCGCTCGTCGATGTTACACCGGAACTTGTCTCTAACAGACTTGGAGTTTCGAGAAGGAAATCAGCAAGTATCTGGGCTTTGATTGCAGTTCGTGGTCGATACTCGATTTCGTATTGTCCCAATTCTACAGCCCACTTGATTAACCTTCCCGAGGCTTCTGGTTTTGATAAAATTTGCCTCAAAGGTTGATTGGTAAGCACTATGATCTTGTATGTTTGAAAATATGGCCGCAACCTACGTGCTGATGTCACCAAAGCCAAAGCGAACTTTTCAATTGTTAAATAATTTTTTTCCGCTCCTTGCAATAACTTACTCAAATAATAGACAGGCTTGTGCTCCGAGCCCTCAATTTTTACCATAACCGAGCTCACTGCTGCCTCGGAAATAGCGATGTACATGTAAAGAGGTTGACCTTCCGTAGGTTTTGCGAGCAGGGGCGGCGAGGTTAAATATTCTTTCAGCTGTTCGAACGTCTGATCACAAGCCTCGGTCCATTCGAAGGTCTTAGCCTTCCTCAAAGTTTGAAAAAATGGTAGACTTTTGTCTGCAGACCTTGATATGAATCTATTAAGGGCAACAATCTTTCCGACCAGACTTTGAACTTGAGTAATATTTCTAGGAGGCCTCATTTCCATAATAGCTCGTATCTTCTCCGGATTGGCTTCGATGCCTCTCTCATGGACCAAATATCCTAAGAATTTTCCAGACCTCACCCCAAATGTACATTTTAAGGGGTTGAGCTTCATTCCATATTTCCTCAAGATCTTGAAACAACGGTCAAGGTGCTTAATATGATCTTCTTCACTCATGCTTTTTACCAGCATGTCATCGACATACACCTCCATTATTTCTCCGATCAACTCTTTAAACATAAGGTTAACCAACCGTTGATAGGTTGCCCCAGCATTTCTCAATCCGAACGGCATCACTATGAAACAATATACGCCTTGTTCGGTAATAAATGCAGTCTTTTCTTGATCTTTTTCATCCATAAAAATCTGATAGAAGCCTTGGAATGCATCCATCATACTAAAGATTGCAAAACCTGCCGTCGAGTCGACCAACAGGTCGATCCTTGGGAGAGGGTAAGGATCTCTCGGACACAATTTATTCAGGTCGGTAAAATCGTTGCACATCCTCCACTTGTTGTCCTTCTTGTCACCCTTCGAGACAAGTACGACATTACATAACCACTCGGTAAAGTGTATTTCTCTAATTTGCTTAGATAATAAAAGTCTTTCGACCTCTGCTTTTATTATTTTATCCTTCACTGGGCCATGATTTCTTTTCTTTTGTCTGACTGGTTTTGCGCTCGGATCTATCTTCAAAGAGTGAGTTATGATTCTTGGGTCGATCCCCACTATATCTTCCGAGCTCCAGGCGAAAATATCCACATTTTTTCTTAAGAAGTTGATCAACATGATTTCTCCCTGTGGAGATAGTTCAGTTCCGATCCTGGTGATTCTGGTCGGGTCATTCTCGATAAGCTTGACCTCTTTATGCTCTGGTGCACGTAGAGTTAGATCTATGGGCTCTTTCCCTTATTTGCTGATCGGATCCGTGCTCGGCAACTCAGGGTCCCTAGATCTTTCCGTCGAAGATCCCACTGTTTTTCTTTTTGACGGTGTTAGAGGATCGACGTTTCTTTTCAAAGATAGTGACGTGTTGTAACAATCCCAAGCCATGCAGTGGTCGTTGACTATTTCACCGATCCCAGAGATTGTAGGGAATTTGATTTTCTGGTGGTAAGTCGACACAACCGCTCGAAATTGATTTAATGCCGGTCTTCCCAAAATGGCGTTATAAGCGAATGGTGTTTCAACCACTAAGAACTTAATCATTTTGACCACTCGATGAGGTTTGTTCCCCAGAGTTACGCTCAAATTGATAGTTCCAGCTGGAACTATTTCTGATCCTCCAAATCCTACTAGTGGCGTAGCTACTCTTTGGAGAGTTATTTTTCCTAGGTTCATCTGATTCAAAACCTCAAGAGCTATTATATTAGCCGAGCTTCCGTTGTCGATCAAGATTCTTTTTACATTGAAATCAGAAATTCTGAGTGAAACAACCATAGGGAAGTCAGGATGGTCCTTGTTAGTGTCCCAATTCAAGTTTCTGGGGACCTCGCTCTCGTCGAAACTGATCACTTGTTTGCCAGAATTTTTGTTTTCAAGTGCCCATACCTCTTTAGGGGTGATAATTCCTTTTTCTAGAGATCGTGCGATTTTCCGTCTTGCATTGCGACTATCCCCACCTGCTGGTCCACCAGAGATTACATGTATAGTACCGTTGACCTGATCGTCATCGATATCATTTCTTCGGGGCACCCGATTACTGGGAGATCTATCACGAGGACTTCTATTTTCTTCCCTCCTTCTAGGACTCCTTGTCCTTTGTCTTCTTCGATCCGTTCTATCTACGAATTCATTCAATCTCCCTTGTTGAATTAATTTTTCAATTTCTTGTTTCAAGTGATAACAATCCTCGGTCCTATGACCATGAGCTCGATGGTACCTACAAAATAAATCGTAATTCTTTGCCCCGGGTTTAGCCTGTGTGATTCCCTTCGCTGGGGGAATTAAATTACTTCTTTCTAATATCACCAAGATATCTTCTCTTGGGGTATTTAGTTTTGTGAACTCCACGTAACTAATTCGATCCCTTATATTCCTTTCTGGAGATCGAGGCCTGAGGTAGACATTTGATCTTTTCTCAGGGTTACTCCCATTATGCTCTAATCTTTGGAAAACGTTTCCTCTTCGGGAAATTCGATCGTAATCCGTGATTCTTTGCATTGGGGGTTTTTCAGGTTTTCTTGATCCTGAAGTGGATGCCTTATTCTTATTTTTGTCTTTGAAAGAATTCATCTCTTCTTGAGTCATATACTTGGAAGCCAAAGTCATAATTTATGCGAAGGTCCTTGGCTGCTTTCGACTTAAGGCGTTTCCGAATTGCCTATTTTTTGTCAAGTCGAATAGAATTGATATGATGTAATCAATGTTTGGGGAGTCAATCTTTAGGAGTTCCACGTTGAACCTTGCTAACCAAGTTCTTAGGGACTCCCCATCTTGCTGGATTATGGTTCCAAGATAGCTCATGGGGAGCTTTTGTTTTTTCTGGCTGGCAAACTGTTGTTCCAATTTGTTGCATAACTCTCTAAAACTAAATATAGAGTTGGGTAGTTGTTTTCCAAACCAATCCAGTGCTAACCCCTCGAATGTAGTGATCATCAACTTGGCCGTATACTCTGCTGAGTGAGCATACAAGCTCATTATATTTGTGAAACTGAAGATATAGTCGGTCGGATCTGTGGTTCCGTCATATCTGGGGAGTCGGGTTGGTAAGGGCCCAGAGGCCTGTGCCTCTCTTATTTCTTGGCAGAATGGAGAACAGGTTGCTATGCTATCCTGGACTTCTCGTGAGCGTGGCCAAGGTTGCCTCATGGTTAATAACCTTTGTTCCAATCGTTCCTCGACCATCCTCTCTATATCTCTTTCAGAGATTCTTCTAGTCGCTTGTCGATTGACAACTGGGGGTTCCTCCACGTCATCGAGTGGGATAACTGTCTGATCCTTGGACAAGTGTGTTTCAGGACGAGCATTAACTCTTGCCTGATTAGTCCTTCGACCAAGGTGCCTTCCGGCTACGTTTGGTGGAGAAATTTGAGATCGTTGGTCGGCATCCGGACTTTCTGCTTGAGTTGAGAGACGATCGTTATTTTCCCGAGGTTCCCTCTCGTTGTTGATCACCCTCGGGGGACGATCTGCAGCCCTCGTAGGTCCCGCGACTGCCGGAGTTGAGAGAATCTGAGGAAAAGCTGAACTTAAAAGCTGAGCAATTTGCAGTATTTTTTCCTGGTCAGCCGGTAGCGGGGCAGCTGGGATGGATTGGACGGGTGGGTTTGGAGCCCGACTTGTGGTAGGGGTCTGTTGTGTTCCCACGTTTTGATTGATGTTTGCGTTTGGTGCAACGTGTTCCTCTACACGATCTAGGTTCTGCTGATTTGCCGGAGGCTGTGTATTGTTAGCGCTGATTCTTTGGGACTCTTCGGGCAAATTATCCATAGCACGAGAAGGTCGAGAATTCGTGCTTCTTCCTGCGTTACGTGTGCTTTTCCTTGGATTGGCCATATTTCGATCGAGTAATTAACCTTGCCCCACGGTGGGCGCCAACTGATTTAACCGAATTTCGTCTTAGGTTTAATCTCAGTAAATTTATTTAAGATCACAATTTATCGTATTAAGGGTTTGGTTAAAGTACTCAGGATGGTGCAATTCAAGAAGAAGCAAAGTAATATATAATGATATAATCACGCAGAACACAAGTATATGAGAGGAGAATAGGAGTAGTATTATTGATAGGTTAAATTCTGGATCCCTTAATACAATGTAAGATTCGCTATTTATAATATTCCCCTGTCCTAACTGAACTAGGAGTCCTATTTAGCCTAGGAAACCTGTATGGCCTAGGAGTACCGCCTGGCCCATTAAGTTCCCTGAACTGGACAGTAGGTCGACCAGATAAGTTTTGGCGGGTCGAGCCGAGCTCGCAGGTTATGTAGGTCGGATCGATCTTGATTCTCCTCGGATATTACTACCCGGTTGTATGTGCAAAATAGCCCTCATCATAACTTGCAGCGGATTTTTCTAGTATTTTTCACAAGTAGTTTTCTTAACTTAGAAAAAGTTTTATCCCCAGTTTTGCAAACTCCTTTTTAAAACTTTTTAACAGTTAACCTTTTCGTGTTAAAGTATGCTCTTTGAGATGTGCAGAAAATAATGCAAGTATAACACAAAGGATTTTTATAGTGGTTATATGGATAGAAATCCTTTAGTCCACTCTTCCAAGTCACTTAGATCTTGGGTTATACTATAGTCACACAGATTACAGTATACAATGCTTGCGCTAATCAACAAATGAAAAGGCCACAAGTGCGAAATCACAAAGAAACTCCTATTCTCTGAAGTAATATCACTCACTTAGATGGATATCTATATCTCACAACAGGATTCTAACAAAATCACTCAGATTTATATGTATATTCTGTTTTCTCTCTATTCTGCTTCGTCAACAAATGACTCAGCTGATGAGTGTTCTGTTCTTGAGTTTGAGACTTAGAAGAATGCAGCTTCAGATTTTTGCCCTCAAATGTGTTGTATATCCTTCTTCAACTCATGAACTGAACTATTTATACTTGAGATTTGAAAATCTGCCCGTTGAGAGATCAACAGGTGTTCAAATCCTCGAGTACTGGTCCTTTCTGCAGAAACGGCTACCTACAACTGAACACTGTACACTCTGCTGTACCTTCTGTCAGTCCGCATTAAATGCACCAAGCTGATACGAGGTTTCTCTTCAATCATTTGTCATAAATACCCTTCCTCTTCAGCATTTATTACTCCAAGTGCATTTATTACCGTTGCAATAACTTCTGATCCACTTCCACTCTGCTGATCGAAATCACTCGTCTGATGTATACTCGACTGATCCCAAACTTGAACTAATCTGATTTGAGTCGGCTGAAAATCCACCTGTCTGATTCCTTTCTTCAGCAACAGGTCAGTAGTCTTCTGGACCATATTTGACTCGTCTGAAGTAATTCTTCCTTGGTCAAATATCTTCTAAGGTTTGTACTAAGTTTTCATACTTAGCTGATGACTTTTGGAAATCATCAAAACCTCCCTTCACTTCAAAGTCTTCATCTTCATCCAACAATTTCCCCCTTTTTGATGATGACAAAACTTCAGCTAAGTACCTGTACCTAAAACTAAAGTTGAGTCCTCAAAAATTTCTGAGATAGAAATTATATGTTGGAAGCTTGAACTTTTATAGATATTCTTTTGAAATTACAGTACAAGTTACAAGCAAAATGAACTTAAGTGAAAGTTACAAAATAAAGTAAGCTGATTACAGATTTTCAACAGATAACCTAGTCTAGTAAGCCTAGTCTAGTCCTCAGCTTCTCCATCTTCTTCTTCTTCCTCTTCTTCAACTTCATCACTACTTTTTTCATCCTCACCACTTGAGAAAGCATCAGAAAGATTCTTTAGTTTTTCTCTTCTTTCATCAGCTTCAAATTTTGCTTTGATGTCCTCAATTCTTTTATACTTGACGTATGGATTAAGCTGTTCTTCAGCAGAGTACTTAGAGGCAGCTAACTCTTTGTCAGTCTTAGCTACATCCTTGGGCTCTACTTTATCATCAGCTTCATCTTCAGCTTCCTCTTCAAGTACTTCATCTTCACTTGGCTTTTCAGCAGTAGCACTTTGGTCTTGTACTTGAACAGTTGCAGCAACAACAGTCCTCTTAGCTGATTCCTCTTCCCCCTTTTTGTCATCAGCAGCAGGGTTGAGTTGATCAAGAGTTATGTTGACAGCAGCACAAAGCTTTCTGATGTTTTGATCCATAACTAGATGTTGATCACAGTGATGATTCAGAGTAGCTTCCATGCGAAGTTGAGCAGCTTCCATGCGAAGTTGAGTAGCCTTCATCTCTCCAGATTGGTCATTTAAGCAATCAACATTCAGTTGAAGTGTTGATATTTCACTCTGAGCTTTGTTGGTGACAATGGTAAACTCTTGCATAAGAGCAACATTCTTCTCAATTTCTGCTTCACCAACTTCTTTCATGACCCTAGCAATTCCTGCAATATCAGACTCATGCCTTTGAAGAGTAAAGTGCAGATGACTCACATCAGCCTTCACATCTTCAATGTTTCTGTTCATGCTCACGATACTTTGAGTCAGTGCAAGGGAATTGTCTGGTGGTAGAGGAAAGTTTTCTATGGCATCTTTCACCATCTTTGCAGTTTCCTCCTGCATTTGCTTCAACATCAGCTGATTCCTCATTTCCATCTCCTTCATGGCATTCTCAATCAGCATCTGCATTGACTCCATCAGTGAAGAATGCAAATCAGCAGTAGGAGCAGAGTTTGATGTTTCAGCAGGTTCTTCCTGTTGAACAGGAGCTTCATGAAGAACTTGAGTTTCATCAGCCTTCCATTCAATGGCTAAAGGAACCAAATCTTTGACTTCAGCAGACAGCTTGGTTGATGTATCCAGATTAATCTCTTCAGCTTGCTGGTCTTTCTTCTGTTCTTCACTAGCTGGCTCATCAGCAATGTGAATGATCTCAGTACCATCAGTAGACACTACAGTCTTCTGACGAATCAAGTCAGCTGGAACAAAAGGTGATGTAGACTGTTTAGCACTCAACTGTTCTTGATAAGTACTGATCTCTGAGCCAAAGGCAATATGCTGTAAACTTGGCAGAGTGGGCATTGTACTTGATGTTCCTGGTTCATACCTTGATCTCTCAGCCCATTTCTCCAACGTTGTATAAACAGCAATTTTAACTGCTCTATCAACTCGGTCATCAGCAGGACCAGGCTTATTTGGCAATGAGTCCTTGATAGTAGTTGCCTCCTGACTTACAATGACTCTTGCGAAGTCATGTAGTCTGTCTCTTACAAAATCTGAATCCAAAGCCTTCGCAACAGAGATGGTTTGCAGCCAATTCAGAACCCAGCGTCCTTCTTCAGCAAACTCCTTCCAAGCTTGGATTTTTTCTTCAGATTTGTACAACCTGTACTCCCTCCATCTGTTATATCTTATCTTTTCAGGGAGAAAGGTGGTTCTTGATTGAAGCAGCTGATTTAACCTCTCTAGCTCAGCTTTAAATCTTTTGAAAGCAGCAGAGTCACTCTGAACAACTTCAATTGCTCTTCTGACTTCAAACTTCTTTCTTTTAATTGGTTCTGCCCTTGGTAGAACAAACTGTCCTTCCTTGGGTTTTTCTCCAATTACGATGCCTTCTGACCTTCTTGGTCCATAAGCATCCTTCTTACTGTCTTCTAAGGCCTTTGCCAAGTCTTCTTCTTCCTTGGCAGCTAATTCAGCTTCAGTCATCTTTTTGACTTCAGCTGTTTTCTTGCTCTCTTCAAGTGCTCTCTTAATTTCAGCTTCATCACGTTTTCTTTGCTCAGCTTCCTCGCGCTTCTTCTTGTGATAAGCTGGCACTTTGGATTTTCCAGTCCTTTTCTTCCTGGCAGCTTTAGATTCAACAACTGGTGCCGCAGCTGTTGGTTCTGGAGCAGCAATTGCTACTAGTGTAGCAGCAATCGGTTCAAGGATCTGCACTTCAGGATCCTTTTGAGGTTGAGCAACCTCAGCTGTTGGTGCAGAAGTCTGTTTTACTTGATCATCAACTGACTTCACGGCAGCAGACTCCTTTTCAGATCCAACAGGCCTCTTAGCTGTTGGAGGACTTTCCCTAACTAGCTCAGAAAGTTCAGTATCTTCATCAACAAACGTCATCTTCTTTCTGGCAGTTTTCTTTGTAAAAGGAACAGCAACAACAGATGTAGCAGTATCTTTAACGCGCTCCTTGTCCTTTTTGCCACGTTCTCAGCTGGTATTTCAGCTGAGACTGTTCTTTCAGGAGATGTTTCAACTTCCATCTCATCAATCTCCTTGACTGTTTCATCAACAATCAAGTCAACAGCATCCTTTTTCTTTGACAAAACTGTTCTGGCTTGAATAGCTGGCTTATCTGTTTGAACAGTTGTCTTATTTTTCTTGGCCTTATCAGCTGGTTCTTTAGGCTCAGCAGCCTTCCTCTTTAATTGCCTCTTTTCAGGCACATTAGCAGATTCTTTTGACTTTCCAGACTTCACTGGTTCATAGATTTTCACTATACATCTCAAATTCACCAGCAGATGACTAAGAAAAATTCTGTGAAGTGTAAGACCACGCTCCTTGTGATCAGCAAGTATGTACCAGATGAAGGTTGCCCAGCTCACCTTCAAACCATAAAAGATAGCAATCATGGTGTGAAACCTCTTCATTGGCACACTATCCAATGAGAATGTACAATTCTCCAGTACTTTGGCAACTAAATCTGCCATAAGCTGAAATTCGTCCTTCAGCTGATTTTTCTTGATGCTTCCAGACAGCACTTGATTCTTCTTTGAAGCCAAATTCCAGAAATCTGCTTCAAGAGGTTCAGCAAGGGTTGAAATCTCAGTCGAGCCTTCAAGAGAGAGTCCATATCTCTCATTCAGCAGCTTGGGGGTTATACAAATAACCTTATCCCCAATCTTGGCATTAATCTCCAACTTTTCAAAGTCAGGCTTCTCTTTTGAACCATAAAACTCCATAACCTGATCTTTAAAAATCATATCTTCATGAGCCTCCATGAAGTTAACCAAGGTAGCCGCCTTGAATTTTTCCTATATTTCCTTCATCAACGGAGTGCCAGTAGTATGATACGTCAGGTAGTTCAAGAACATACCTTCAGCGCTAGCTTCTTTGGCAGACATCTCTGAAAAAGATTAAGGAAAACGGAGAGAAATTTGCAGTAGAAAGAGTGCAAAATTGCTCTGTGTTCTTTTGAAATTTTGAGGGTGCGTAAAAGCTTAGTAAGCTGATCAAATCTGCATTTATAGATGTTGGTTTATTGTCGGTTTCCGTGATTAGTGTCAACCGTTAGATCAGTTACTGAAAAGCAGATCGTGTGAGCGATATACGTGGATTTCAAAAAATCATTAATTATGTCAGACATGCGGGAATTTGAAACGCCACTTGTCTGTTACTTATAAAAGCGTGATTCTGATAAAACGTTTTTAATACAACACTTAAGTATAAGCTGACATAAATAAAAACAGATGAGTAAAATACTTATCTGATAGACGACTTGTCTGATACAATATATCACTAGTGAAAGCCAATATCTAGTGATCTTCCTTTGCTGTTTGTCAATCCAGCAAGATAAATAATCTTCAAGTCTTCAAGAATTAAGAACAAATCTTCTGATTAAAACAACTTCAACTAACCGTCATTGAAGATTTCATCTTTAAAACAGGAGTACCGTTAGTCTTACACGTTCCCCCCGAATTCAAGAATTCATCAGTCAACTAGTCTGTTGAGAGTCAGTCTTCTTGAAGTACATCACTTGTTGATATCAGATTAGTCAGCTGTTGAACCCAGTCTTCTGATAGGTTCCCCCTCAGCTTATGAATCCAATTTTAACAAGCCCAGTTCCACTCTTAGAGTAGAAAATCTTGCATCACTTAATGGTTTGGTGAAAATGTCAGCAATCTGATTATCTGTATGAACATACTCAATAATAACATTTCCCTTTTCAACATGGTCTCTGATGAAGTGATGTTTGATCTCAATATGCTTAGTCCTGGAATGACTAGTTGTATTCTGAGTAAGTGAGATTGCACTTGTATTGTCACAGTAGATAGGGATTCCACTGATCTTGAGATTATAGTCTTCTAGTTGATGCTTCAACCAAAGTATTTGTGCACAACATGCTCCAGCAGCAATGTATTCAGCTTCAGCAGTAGATATGGATACTGAAGTCTGTTTCTTACTCATCCATGAGATCAGACGACTGCCTAAAAAATGACAAGTACCTGTAGTACTCTTCCTATCAATTTTACAGCCAGCAAGGTCAGAATCTGAATATCCAATAAGTTCAAATCCTGATTCCCTTGGATACCACAATCCCAATTCTTGTGTGCCTTTGAGATACCATAATATCCTTTTAGCAGCTAAGAGATGAGATTCCTTAGGATTTGATTGAAATCTCGCACAAACCCCAACATAATACATAATATCAGGTCTGCTAGCTGTTAAGTATAACAGTGACCCAATTATGCCTCTGTACTTGGTGATGTCAACTGATTTTCCACCTTCATCCTTGTCCAGACGAAGTCCAGTAGACATAGGAACACTAACAGATGAGCTAGTTTCCATACCAAATTTCTTGAACAGATCTTTTGTGTACTTTGCTTGATTGATAAAAATATCATCAGGTAGCTGTTTAACTTGTAATCCAAGAAAGTAATTTAGTTCTCCCATCATGCTCATTTCAAACTTGTTCTGCATCAGCTTAGAGAACTTCTCACACATCTGTTTGTTAGTTGAACCAAAAATAATATCGTCCACATATATTTGAACTAACAATATATGATTATCCCATTCAATAGTGAACAAAGTCTTATCTATTTTACCCTTGCGGAATCCTTTAACTAAAAGAAAATCAGATAAAGTATCATACCATGCTCTTGGAGCCTGTTTCAGTCCATATAGAGCTTTTTTCAGACGATAAACTTTGTCTCCTTGTTGATAAGCTTCAAAACCAGGAGGTTGTTCAACATAAACTTCCTCTTGCAATTCTCCATTGAGAAAAGCAGACTTCACATCCATCTGATAGACAGTGAAGTTCTTGTGAGCAGCATAGGCTAAGAATAATCTGATTGCTTCAAGCCTTGCAACTGGTGCGAATGTCTCATCAAAATCAATGCCTTCTTCTTGGCAATAACCTTTGGCAACTAGTCTTGCTTTGTTTCTGGTAACAATACCATCTTCATTCATTTTATTCCTGAATACCCACTTAGTGCCAATTACCCTTTGATGAGTAGGTCTGGGAACCAAGTACCAGACTTCATTCCTTTCAAATTGATTCAACTCTTCTTGCATTGCTTCAATCCAGCGAGAATCACTAAGAGCTTCATCAATCAACTTAGGCTCAATTTGTGAAAGAAAACTTACAAACATTGTTTCATTTGCAGTTGACCTTCTGGTTCTCACTCTATCCAAAGGATCACCAATCACTAAGCCAGGTGGGTGATCTCTGAGCCATCTGAGATCAGGATGCAAATCTGGATGTTGTCCTCTTGATTGATCTTGCAACACTACTGTTGGAGTCTCAGTAGTAGTCTGTTGTACAGGCTTTGGTCTGTCAGCTGTTTGCAACTCCTCTGTTAGACAATCAGCAGACTGATTTTGAACAGCACTTGAGTTAACAGCTTGCAAATGCAGTAAGGTGATTTTTCCCATTATTCAAAACATAACATTTACAACCAAAAATCCTAAGATAATGTAAATTAGGCTTTCTGTTGTTCCATAGCTCATAAGGTGTCTTGTTTTGACTTTTGCTGATCATACATCTGTTCTGTGTATAACATGCTGTATTTGTGGCTTCTGCCCAGAATCTTTGGGGCAGCTTTGCTTCAGCTATCATTGTCCTGGTAGCTTCCTTTAGAGTTCTGTTTCTCCTTTCAGCAACTCCATTTTGTTGAGGGGTTCTGGCAGCAGAGTACTCATGATTGATTCCTCTGGAGTTACAATACTCTTCAACAGTAGAGTTTGTAAATTCAGTCCCTCTATCTGATCTGATCTTCAATATTCTTTGACTCTTCTCATTCTGGATCAGTTCCATCAGATTAGTAAGATGTTCCTTGGTTTCACTTTTCTTCTTCATGAAAATCACCTAAGTAAATCTTGAAAAATCATCCACAACAGCTAGGCAGTATTTCTTTCTACCATTGCTGATAGGATCAATAGGGCCAAACAAATCCATATGTAACAGCTCCAAAATTCTGGTTGAAGATTGGTGCTTCTTGCTTTTGAAAGTGGACTTCACTTGTTTACCCTTCTGACATGCATCACAAAGCTTGTCTTTGCTCATGACTGTCTTTGGAATTCCTTCTACCAGATCATTCTTTATCAATCTATTTATGGTCTTGAAATTCAAATGATTCATTCTTTTGTGCCACAGCCAACTGATTTCACTTGGTGTAGAAGCCACCAAACAAACATTAGAATTCTTGTCCACAAAATTCCAGTCGACTACATAGATATTTCCCTGTCTTCTTCCAGATAAAATAACCTTCTTTGTTCCAACTTGTTCAACATAGCACTTATCTGATGAAAACGTTACAGAAAATCCCTTGTCACAAAATTGACTTATGCTCAGCAGATTGTACTTCAGGCCATTAACATAAGAGACGTCAGATATCTCTATGTTTCCTTTGATAAGCTTTCCATCAGCAACAACCTTGCCTTCTTTGCTGTCTCCAAAAGTAACTCTTGGACCATTCACAGCAACAGCATCTGCCAGTTCATGTATGTCTCCACACATGTGCCTTGAACATCCATTGTCCAAGTACCATTTCTTCACTACTATATTCCTACTCCTAATCCTAACCTACAAAACAAAATTAAAATGTTTTAGGTACCATTTATTGAGAGAGTCCTGGTGGATTAGTGTCACCTTTGACAACCCAAGATGTTGAAGTCTTAGGCTTCTTAGGCTTTAGAGTTTTAGCAGGAGCATGAGCAACTTCATTTTCATCATAATCAGCAGGCATATTATGTTGATAATTATTATGATGTGAATAAGGCTCATAAGCAGGATAAGATGCATGATAAGCAGAATAAGCATGCATTGGTTGATGAGCAGGATATGCAGCATAATAATGTGGATAATGAGGTGCAACATAATAGGGTGAATAAACAGGTTGCACATAATAAGACTCATTTCCATACCAAGCATTATTGTTATAATTTCTTTGCTTCTTAGGTCTGCTCTTTACTTGCTCTTTAACAGACGACTTAGCTTTACTAGTTTGATTGGTTTTACTCTTATCAGCAGACTTCTTAGGACTAATCTGCTGTTTGGTTTTACCAGTCTGTTTTTCATTTTCAGGCTTTTTACCCTTTTTAGCCTTAGGAGATTTCTTCTCCTTTTTCTCAATCTCAAGTGAAGTAGATTTAGCAGTCTGAACATACAAGATAACATTACTGTTATCAGCATATATGAATTTCTCAGTTTTGTTCAGTTCTAAATTCTCTTTTACTAAGGGTGTTCTCTGTTCATTAGATTTATCAACTGATTCAACAAACGACTTAGCAACAGACGACTTATCATGTAGAGATATTATAGCTTCAAGTTCCATGATTTGTCCCTTGTAAACTTCACATTCTGCTCTCAGAGATTCACATTCATGCGAAAGCTTTTTATACATAGCTGAATCGTCATGTTTTTCAACACTTCGTTTCAGTTTAGCATTTTGCTTTTTCAGCAAGATCATCTCGTCCTTAAGCTTAGCAAATTCTTTAACAACATCTGCTTTATTATTCATCATTTGCTCAAATGAGCTAAACAGCTCAATTTCACTTTCAGAGAGTATTACCTCATTGTCAGAATCATCTAATTCTTTGGCCATGAGACAGAGCAGTGCAGGTGTCTCTTCTACAGCAGAGTCATCACTTGACGTCCCTGATTCTGAGTTAGACGAATAGATGGCTGCTATCTTTTCAGCTTCAGCCAACAACACTTTGCTTTTCTGGTGTCTCCTCTCTCTTCTCTGTTTCTTTTCTTCCTCAGTATACTTCTCAGCTTTAGGATATGGGCAGTCCTTGATGAAATGTCCCAATTTCCTGCAATTATAGCACATCATTTTGGATTTATAATCATCCTTACTATCATGAGAATAAGAGGTAGGTTTAGAAGTAGAAGCATTGTTATATTTATTCTTCATTTTTCTTTTGTAGAAATTTTTGAACCCGTTTAATAACAACGCAACATCGCCAGCAGTGTACTCCTTTTTGCTCAGTACTGTGGTCTCATCAGATGAGTCCACTTCTCTAATCTTTCCGGCTGATCTTCTAGTTCTTTCTGCAGCGACCAGGGCAGCAGTGGGGCCAGAAGTTGAGGTCTGTTCTATACCCATTCTTGGCATTTTATACTCGTACGCCTTGAGTACAGAAAACAGCTCCGTTAGTGAGATCTTCCCCAGATCCCTTGATTCTTCCATCGCTGTGATCTTCATGTTGAACTTGGGTGGCAGCGCCTTTAAAACTTTGACGGTGATCTCCTTATCAGAAAACGTCTTTCCCAACTTTAGTACATTGTTCAACACCTTTGCAAACCTTGAATCCATCTGGTCAATGGTTTCTCCAGGTTTCATCTTGAAGTTTTCAAACTTCTCCAGGGCAACACTCAGATTGTGTTCTTTGATTGAGTCATTCCCTTCACTCATGTAACGGTCTTTGTCCCACATCTCCTTGGATGTTTTGCAGTGTTTGACCTTGTCAAACCTTTCATTGTCGAGGGCCTTTGTCATGATGAAGATTCCAACTTTGTCAAGATTCTTCAACTTGATTTCATCAGGTGACATCTCTAATCGTTCTTTATCAACAACCGTATCTTGGCCATCAATTTTGATTGTCTTGGTAACTCTTATAGGACCTTGTGTTATGCACGTGTACATATTGTCATTATAAGCAGCAAGGAAAATTTCCATGCGTATTTTCCAGTCCTCAAAGCTCATATTGCCTATGTGGGGAACAAGGCTGATACAATCCATTTTTCAAAAAGTTTTTATTTTTCAAAAAGATGCCCTTTTGAAAACTTTTGAAAACTTTTGAAAACCTTTGAAAAACACTCTAGGATCAGGCTCGTTGATCAGGCAAATGATTCAGATGAACCACCTGCTCTGATACCACTTGTTGGTCCCAATTGGTCAGATGAGGTCTAGAAGGGGGGGGGGGGGGGGGGTGAATAGACCTCTAAAAATTTGTTTTTTAAAAATTCTCTAACTTTTCTGTCAGCAGACTAAGCTGATCAAGAATCGTAAGTAGACTAAGCTGATCTCGCACAAAGCTTTGAACAGCAGAGTTGACCGCTCTTCTGATTTCACTCAGCTGATTTTATCAAAATCAGAGTTTTAAAATAACTAACTTGCAACGGATTTTTCTAGTGTTTTTCACAAGTAGTTTTCTTAACTTAGAAAAAGTTTTATCCCCAGTTTTGCAAACTCCTTTTTAAAACTTTTTAACAGTTAACCTTTCGTGTTAAAGTATTCTCTTTGAGATGTGCAGAAAATAATGCAAGTATAACACAAAGGATTTTTATAGTGGTTATATGGATAGAAATCCTTTAGTCCACTCTTCCAAGTCACTTAGATCTTGGGTTATACTATAGTCACACAGATTACAGTATACAATGCTTGCGCCAATCAACAAATGAAAAGGCCACAAGTGCGTAATAGGAAATCACAAAGAAACTCCTATTCTCTGAAGTAATATCACTCACTTAGATGGATATCTACTTCTCACAACAGGATTCTAACAAAATCACTCAGATTTATATGTATATTCTGTTTTCTCTCTATTCTGCTTCGTCAACAAATGACTCAGCTGATGAGTGTTCTGTTCTTGAGTTTGAGACTTAGAAGAATGCAGCTTCAGATTTTTGCTCTCAAATGTGTTGTATATCATTCTTCAACTCATGAACTGAACTATTTATACTTGAGATTTGAAAATCTGCCCGTTGAGAGATCGACAGGTGTTCAAATCCTCGAGTACTGGTCCTTTATGCAGAAACGGCTACCTGCGACTGAACACTGTACACTCTGCTGTACCTTCTGTCAGTCCGCTTAAATGCACCAAGCTGATACGAGGTTTCTCTTCAATCATTTGTCATAAATACCCTCCCTCTTCAGCATTTATTACTCCAAGTGCATTTATTACCGTTGCAATAACTTCTGATCCACTTCCACTCTGCTGATCGAAATCACTCGTCTGATGTATACTCGGCTGATCCCAAACCTGAACTAATCTGATTTGAGTCGGCCGAAAATCCACCTGTAACATCTCATATTTAAAAAAAAAAAAAAAAAAAAAAAAAACAATTTTTTTTATATAAAAATTATCTCTAATTTAATAATCAGAAATTTGATTGAGCTTGATTAAAGAAAACACATAGATACTTAAGATAATGGGGGACTTGTTTGAATTAACCAAGACTTTAGGAATTAAAATAGGACTGCCAACTTCTTTGAGGGTGTTAATTGCAAATTATCCATTAAATATGAACAAAAGTCAACCCATTTCCCTCATTCTCTTCTTCTTCTACTTTTACACACACTAAAACACACACATAATCCCTCTCCTTAATTTGTTTATAACTTCTTCATTTCTTAACCAAATCAAGTAAATGAGTAGTCAAAATTGATCTACTCGATGAGAGGAACACAATGGTGGTGGTAATTGAAGGAATAGAAGGTGTTCTCCTGCGAAAATTAGAGTTGAAAGTGGCGGCTTTAAGTGGGTTTCTTTGCATGCCCCTTTTTCGGTCATGTCTTTGACAATCAGGCTTCACCACGGTGTTGTAGGCGGAGAGGAGAGCGTATAAATGGTGGATGCTTACTTTTCCGGCAGCGGTCAACGGTGGTCAATTCCGGTCAACGCCGATCAACGGAGGTTAGTTCGGCAGCGGCTTCATTTCGGCGTGGGTATTCCATATCCGGTTCTCATTTGACGATGGGAGTTCGTTTAGGTAATAATTCTCGAGCCTAAAGGTTATTGAGTATTAATTACATTGTAGTTCATTTATTGGCTTTAGGATTAAGTTTAACGTGAGTTTGGGTTTGTATTATATTATGTATGTATATCTAGTTAAGCTTAAGGTTGGTTAATTAAATGGTTAATAAAACTATCATGAGCCTTAAAGTTGGAGAACTAGATAAGTTAAGACTACGTTTGAATTGAATATAATCGGTTCTTTAGAAGAACAAAATGAAGATATTTATGAAGATTAAATGAGTAAATACAAGACTTTAAGTTTTATCAATATGAATATGATTGACTAAATGTAGTCGTATGACGAAATTAGATTGTTAGAAATGTCGTCCTCGTATTAGGTAGATATTTGATATTCGTGTTTGAGTACCTTGCGCTTAGTCCGAATCAAGTTGTGAATTTAACATGCAATTAACTATTCAACTTAGATTATTTAAAGAAATGTAATTTATATTTAATTAGACTAATTAGTTACTCTTGGGTATTACTTAGCTAGACGAATTTGATGTGTTAATTTAGCTCAATATATTAGATTTGAGTGTAATATAGTGGACTTAAATAGATTGTGGATTTAAGGTTTGAATTAATTTAGCTAAAGAATTATACTATGTATAACTAGGTCATATAAATAAATTTCAAGGTAAAGGTAGTAATTTACTAATGGAGTAGACTCAAGTAGTTTAAGTCGATTCGAACGAGCTAGTGTCATTAATATTAGAAGTCGTAATATACGGTCATGTATGGATATAATTCTTATATATATTATTGGTCCTGATTAGGCGACGAGGCCATCACCGAGGTTACAACTACGGCTCCAAGTATCTAGTAGAATATCCATCCAACGATTAACTAAGGTGAGGGATTCTATCCATTTCTTTCGTACACTTTTGGCACATTGCCCTGAGGAAATTGAACTTGATTATTTGTTATCTTGCATTATTGCTTTTGCTGGAAATTATCAACTTGCCTTGTTCTCATCATTTGATTATTTTATTTAACCATGATTGTTTTAGAATTCATTGTCGATCATATGTAATATCCATTCTATCGGTTCCATGAATCGTTTACTTCTTTCGGAATCGAATATGAAATGATAAAGATTTTCCTTAACTCCTCTTGCAACCTAAAGTTACTCCATGTTCATATTTGAACCTATCTTTCATTCTATATTATTCACTGCGATCAAATTCAAATGTTAGATTGTTTCTATCTTCTCTTTATCAAAATTCTCTTAGACATCATGTGAGTATTCATTATGGACTAACTCATTAATCACATTGGCTATCTTTATCGTGACTTCTTGAATTGACTTGAATTGATTATTATGAAAGTCTTAAGTCTTATTTGGACTTAAAATGTTCTAATTTACACTTTGGTTTTGATTAAGTTTATCATTCTTCATTATTCTCCCTTAAATTAACCTTTTGAACTCATTGTTCAAGTAAATGAAATATTCTTGAACGTTTGCTATTCTTATTGAGACTCTAAACTCAAATCTCTTCTCATTATGTCTAATGATACTTTAATTCATATGTCTTCTCGTTATTGTAATGAACTTCTAGTTCGATTATCTTCTTGTTATCATAACTTCCGATTCACTTACCTTCTTGTTAACTCATTAAGAGTTTAATTCAACTAACTTCTTGTTATCTTTATCGTAATCCAATCTGGATGAATTCTTGTATATTATTAGATCTCTCATACCACTTCAAATCTTATTATGATATCAAGTCTTGTGGAAATTGATACTGAAAGTTTACATCCCGACTTTTACTGATTATGAATTCTTATCCTAAATACCGAGCACGTAGACCAATTACAAGTACAAGTTACAAGTTACAAGTTACAAGCTTAAAAGTTAGAAGCTTGAAAGTTACAAGTTATAAGCTTACAAGTCAAGTTCCGAGGTCGCTCCTCGATGAATATATATCTCTATACAAGGTGACATTTATATGGTATACGTGCTTATGTATATAATAACTTTGTTCATTTACTTAACTATACCTGTAAGTTGTTCCATTCTAAATTCTCATGTGAACTGATTCATTACCTTTTATCTCTATTATGATCTCGTATCTTGGTTCATTTACACGAATTATACTTATCAATTGTTCATCTTAAATTCATCACTTTTCATTTGATTTTGGTTGTGCTCATACCCTCGCTGAGTCATTCGGGACTCACCCTCTTGTTTCGTTGTGTTCTATTTCCTCAGGATGAGATTTATTATCTGGCATAGATGATGTGATTCTTAAGTAACGACTTAGTAAGGACGATTAAAGAAACTTTAGTGGACCACCATTCCAGGCATCCTCGAGCGAATGAGGTAATTTAAGAATTTAGTACATGGCTCTGTTTGTTTTTTCTTCTTTAGGCCGTTCCTGCGACTTATGTTAGAGAAAGACAAATCGCAGGCGGGTGTCACCTCATCTGAAAGCAGGGTGTTCTTAGGTGGGGCGTCACACCACCAGTCTGATTCCTTTCTTCAGCAACAGATCAGTAGTCTTCTGGACCATATTTGACTCGTCTGAAGTAACTCTTCCTTGGTCAAATATCTTCTAAGGTTTGTACTAAGTTTCCATACTTAGCTGATGACTTTTGGAAATCATCAAAACCTCCCTTCACTTCAAAGTCTTCATCTTCATCCAACATATAGTAACATTATTAAGTCCCCGATAATCGATACACAAACGAAGAGATCCGTCCTTATTTTTAACAAACAAAACTGGTGCTCCCCAAGGAGATGAACTGGTTGTTGGGATTCAATAAGATAAATAACCCTTCAGGCAGCGGAAATTAAAATTTTTAAGGGCCTCTTAGATGAATCTTGCCAGGATACAATCTGGATATGAATGTAAATAAAACGATAATAAAACTTTAAGTATAAAGTTTTACCTATCTCCTTGCAAATCCAAGCTTGGCAAAAGTGTAGATACGTTTCCTCCTTTCTTTTGCACCTTTGATCCTAAAGTTTATGTAGCGCCTCTACAAGTTGATACACCACAATATCACGAAAACCATGATAATTCTAATCGGCTAGAACATAGAAATCGTCAAGATCTAAACTAGAGAACAAAAGAGCAAAAATCGAAAATTCCTCTTAAGAGAGAGAGAGAGAGTTCGGCCGAGAGAGAGAGAGAGAGAGAGAGGAGAGAGAGATTATTTTTCAAGACTTATTATTTCTTGTGTGTATTTCTTGTTTTGTGTTTGATATGCTATATATTTACATATATATAGATATCTCCCATCTCCTAATCCTATTAGGAATAGGATTTAAGTCTTCTCTATTCCTACATGGGCCATGGCCTTTTAATTGGAAGACTAAGTCTTCTAATTAATTAATGGCCCAACCTCTTTAATTAATTGTGACGTTATTTAATTTCTCAATTAAATGGCCCAATTAATTAATTACTCTCTCATTTAATTAAATTAGACTCTAAGCCTATTTAATTAAATATTTCTATAATTAATTAAATCCAATTTAAATTAATTAACTTACAAATTAAATTCCAATTTAATTTATAATCTTGATCCAATCCAGTCGGATCTCGCCTTGCTCCAATTAGGTCGACCCAGTCGATCCATTCATTCTTTGATTCCTTGTTTTAGCTTCATGTGTATTGTGTATGCCCCCGTAGGTTCACCACATAATTGGCCACTGGTTATAATTAAATATTCATTTACTTACGCCAGTATTAAATACTCTAAATCAATCGAACACTCTGTCAACTAATCATTCCAAAATTAGCACCCCTGCCAATTTGGGAATTCTCCCACACTCCACAATCGATATCTGGCCATAAGCCCATGGAGCCCAATCACTGGTGAATTAATTCAGTGAACCTTTTAATCATTTACAATTGCCATATACGACATGATCTCTCCATTAGTCGATCTCCCAGTCGAGACTTAAGGGTATGGACTTTTCATCGGATTCCTTTCTTCGTCTTGAAGTTATGTACTATGGTCTCGAAACAATTCTTTTTGACTTAATCTTTATGAGCTACTTTCATAAAGTCGTCAGATACCTCCTTTGTTGATGATATGAACCTGCATACGAGTTCCCCTATACCTAACGTGAATCCTCAGACACCTTCTGGTAATCTTCAGTCGGTCGGAACTCACATCAAAGTATAGACATTCTCGCACCAGATAAACCCTATTACCTCAAGTATTAGGGATCGTTCCTCGTATACTATTGCAAATAGGAATAACTTCGACCCCGATATGCGACTACCGCTTCCATGATGAGTTATTTCCTAATTAGGGTATTCAGTGCACTTGCCTTCCCGGCAAGCCACCCACTTCTGTGTATAGACTATCCCAGTCATGCTCGTGGACCCCAGCGTCCTCCAGTTCATCGGAGTATAAACATCAGTGAGAGTCTAACTGAATCCAACGATGTCCTTTCTCAAATGGATTCTACGACTCTTGAATATGTTCTAGATCACGGCCTTGGAGATCAGTCCACGGGTTTTCCCATAGCCCTGTGATCTAAGGACTTCTATCCTTATGCTTAGATAATTATTGCATAAGATACCATTTAATAAGATGCATTTATTAATCTAAATTGAATAGTTCCTTATTTATTACAATAAATAGCAGCCATACAGTTGGCTTGCCGGACACTATTTCTATCACTGGTTCGAATGAACCCTCGTTCAATCAAGTCTTGTAGTTGTGCTTTTAATTCTTTTAACTCTGCAGGGGCCATACGGTAAGGAGTTTTCGAAATGGGTGCTGACCCGGGCAAAGTTTCAATTACAAACTCAATCTCGCGATCCGGAGGTAGAGAAGTTAGTTCCTCTGGAAATACTTCTAAGAACTCGTTTACTATCGGAACTTCCTTTATTCAAATTATGTCTTTGGGCTTATTGATCAAATAAGCCAGAAATCCATAACCTTTATTTCACAGTATTTTTCTTGCTTCAATTGCCGATATGATAGGTATTGATTTTTGTTTCTCATGACTATCCTCAAGTTCTTTTGACATCGACTTGTTAATTTTTATCTCCTTTGTATAACAATTTAGTTTGGCTTGATGTAGGTATAACCAATCCATCCCTAGGATAACATCGTATCCTTGAATGTTTAGCTGGATCAAATCGGCCGGGTTTTTAACCCCATCTATTGTAATTGGGCATGCCTTAAACACCAAATTAGAAGTTTCACTACTACCCATAGGGGTGCATACTTCGAATTCGTATGGTAACTTTTCTGCCTCTAGAGTTTTGCAACAAATAAGGTAGCAATAAAAGAATGGGTAGCTCCAGGATCATATAAAGCTTTACCAATGTGGTCAAGTAATTGAATATTACCTTCCACCACTGCACTTGGATCACGCATCTCTTTATTGCCCTCTAATGCATAAATATGGGCAGGAATCTTGGGTCTTCCGGCTCGGGCATTTGATGACCCGCCTTGTTTTCCTTGTGGCGTTGACGAGGGATTCCTTGCCCTAGGGAAATCTTTGATAAGGTGTTGTTCACTACCACATGCGATACAACGTCCATTCTTTTTCCAGCATGTTGCTTCACTATGATTCGGATGATCACAAAAGTTGCACGCTCTACTTGGTGCCAGCTTTGTTTGATTTTTATTAGGCTTTGTTCTATTGTTTTATGGCTTCTTAAAGTTTGTATGACTTGTTTTTGGAAACTTTTTCCCTTGATTGAACCTTTCTACATTCTCCCAATTGGAACCTGGTGGTCGACTTCTTTTAAGATGTTCTTCATCCCTCATCAATTCTTTCATTTCTGAGTCTATTTTTAAAGCTTTTTCAACAGCCTTTGTATAAGTGGTTATGTCTGTTGAAAGTATCGCCCATCGCAATTCCATTTTCAGTCCTTCAATGAATTTCCTTACCTTTCGATCCTCATCATTCAGGTAGTGTGGTGCATATTGGATCAGTCGGGTGAATTGTGCCTCATACTGAGATACCGTTAACATTCCTTAAGTTAGATCCATGAATTCTCTTTCCCGTCAGTTACGCACTACTTAGGGTATGAATTTCATATTAAAATCAATTACGAAATTGTCCCACGTTCGAGGAGTATCTTCTTGTTTCCATCGTTGTTCCACCACTCTCCACCAATGCCTTGCATAATCTTCTTATCGGAATGTAGCGAGGTTGATCTTTTGCGTATCAGTGTAGTTCAATACACAAAAAATGTTCTCTATTTCAGAAAGCCGTAGTTCAACTTTTCGATCATCAGGCTCCCCGATGAACTTTGGAGGTTGGAATCGAAAAAACCTTTCAAGAGTTTGATCTGTAGTCGGTTGAACTGGCACGTTGATCAAGTTGATGGAGTTGTTGGCATGTGCTTGCTGTTGACAAAATTGCATGTATTGTTGCATAAATGTGAACATTGGCGGAAGTTATAAGCCCCCGTCCCTCGGAAACGTTGGTTGTCCAATAATGGGTTCAGTAGTGACGGAATCCTGCCCATGATTAGAAACATCTTCACCTTGAGTTGGTACTTCGTGAGTTTGAGCATTTGGCGGAAATGTAGTTGGTGGAGCCTCTGGTACCGAGGTTGTTCGTCCTGGACTTTCCATTCTACTAGACATACATAAGTAGAATGTAACATTAATACTTGTTATTTCTTAACAACATGCATTCTATAATATGATAAAAATTTAATATGAAATGTAATGCATGAAAATTGCTACTAATATATATTCATCTATATAATAGCTAAAATAGTTTATTTACATGTCAAAAGATGTGCATTTTACGGCTAACCTGTATCATACACAAAAATGGGGTCAACCGAATGCATAGTCAAACTAGAATTATCCTATAAGTCAATACTAATGGTCTATATAAGTGACCTACCGAGTATCTACCCATCTCGAGAGTCATGTGTCGGGTTAGATACCAAAAGGCATATGTACAACATCAAAATAGTTTGCCACTAAAGGGAAAACTAGTGACAAACGAGTAACTGACTGATGCCGCCAGGTGCGGCTCCAACCTCTCCATATGTAGTCCCGATCCAGTAGACCCATAAATCCCTCCTGTCTTCCCAATGTGCCCCGTACCGTCAACATCTGCCTAACCAATAATATTTCCTATATCACTCATATGTAGCCACAATTGGTCTACGTTCTCCAAGTAGTTGTGTACCAGTGGAATGGTCTGTCCAATTTCTCCCCCCGAAGGCTCCCCCCCTAAAGCTACCATCCTGGATATCTCCTACCCATGGTCCAAAATCAAGCCCTAAATCATACACAAACCCACTAGAATATTCTGGGAGACCCCCTAAACTGTTGAATGCAACTCTGTGCCCTGTCCACTTAATGACCCATTGATTATAACATAAACCTGATTGCATGTAGCATCAATCCAATCATAATGCTCTACCACCCGACTATGAAGTAATGGTATTATGGAGCTAGTAGTGTCATTCTCCTCAACCATATGCATAGAATGATCCATTTAAGTGCGAAGCACTCTCAACCTTGAGTCTACATAGTCTCGAATCTGTAACAACACTTGTTCCTTGTCTTGACTCATACTCATCCTTTGAGTATCCCAAACAAATGCAGCGTATGTTGATTGCTGCTGCAAGGTGGAAACTTGCTCCTGAAGGTATCTGACTTGTCCTTGGAGGTGTAGTCGTTTACCTAGTATTTCATTCAACTGAGAATTTTGTAAATTATAAGTAGATAAAATATCCTCCCTATCACCCCCAACCGGGTCTCTATCTCTCTCAAGTGCGAGTACAACATGATCAGGGTAGTGACCAACCAAATCAACATTACTGGGAGTGCATATATCAATAGGATGGTCTCTACTTATATGCATGATTCTTAAGGTTTCTTGATGCCCATTACTTAAGCCAAGAACTATGCCTCCGTCAGCCATCCTGCGTCACATCAATTATAATCTTAATATGTGAATAAATAATCTTTAAGAAATTCATAAAATATTGTAGAAAACATAAAAATAAGTCGTAGGAGGTAAAAAAAATGAACGCACTGTTTTCATGATTCAAAAGATCCACCCAAACCTAATTCTAGGTATATCGGTCTTATTCCACGAAACATGTTTCTAGTTCAAGGCTCTGATACCACCTGTGACGCCCCGACTAGGTCACCTAGCTCAAAATAAAACGGTGATTAACAATTTGAATTAGTCATGCGTCAAACTAGCAGAACAATAGAGAAAATTATATTATAACTGTTGGGATTTCATGGGGTATGATTGTCATACAACAGTGCGGAATTTAAAATTTTTCATACTACCCATAATCCTAGGATTTTCATCTAGCTCATACGAATAGGTTGAATCTAATTTTGCAACAATTACAAAATAAAAGAGGGTGTAATTCGAAATTACCTCACCACAGGCAAGGTGGTGGTTTTTCTCCGGTCTTCTCTTTGTTCACTGAAGCACCCCACGTGTTGTGCCTCTAGAGTAGTCCACACCAGTAGGATTAGAGCAATACCTTCAAACCTCAGGCTAAGAACTAGGAGAGAAGGCTTGTCAATGGAGGAACTGGATCTAGATCCAACTCTAGGTGAAGGAGAGAGCAAGAGAGAGAGGGGGCGGCTAGGGCATAGGGGGGCGGCTGGGGTTTTGTTTTTGCTTAGGGTTTTGAGTCTCCTCTTGACACCTTGTTATAGCCACCTTCAAGGCCCCTTATGTGCAAGACTTAGTATGGGCCATTAATTAAATTGGCCCATGTCTTACATTAATTTAGTTAAGCCCTTTAATTAAATTAACCCAATTAATCCAATTAATTTTCTCCCCCTTTAATTACCTCTTTAATTAATATTTAATTAATTAGACTATCTAATTAATTATTTCTCTCACAGAATTAACTCTTTAATTCATTTGTTGATTTAACTCTTTAAATCAAATCTTTCCTTAATTGACTGTCACTGTCCAACTGTATTGTGTGTGACCCTCTAGGTTCACCATCAATTGGCCGTAGGCTCACGACTTTCGTGATTTAATTAATGATCAATTAATATTCAAGTAATTGCTCCGATGAATTAAACCCCTTTAATTGACCACTCCAGAATTAATATCCCATTAATTCAGGAGTACCCACACCTCATCGTCGATGTCTAGCCACAAGCCCATGAAGCCCAACTTCAGGTGAATTGATATTAGTGAACCTTATCTCTTATAAGTACCATGTACATACGGTCCCTCTAACGACTAATTTCCCGATCGAGACCTAGGGTGTGTGAATTGGTCGGCACCTCTAATTATCTCGATTCTGTACTTTCTAATTCTGGATAATAATTCCAGTGTGACTGCTAAATTTGGAAACCCCTTTCCAAATCCGTCACCGACCATGGCCATGGGTTTCTCGGAATCTATTATCTAAGAACGTACAGGAAATTCCCTCATTCATTACAATGAGTCGGTAGATCCCATCTTGATGCTAACCATCCGCACATACGACTATACGTACCCAAAGTAGGCGCACAATGGTCAGGCTACGTGACCGGCTCCTAAATCAAAACACGCACACCCGTATGCCGAATTCGCCCTAGCATCTCAAGTCTAAGGACTAAATCGTACACTATTATAAGTCTTGAGAAACATCCCATCACCATTATGCTTTATGCACTTCCACAATGGGTTTCTCTGTTCGGGTTGTTCGATGCGTTCGATCCCCTATCGAACCACCTAGTCATATGCACTGACATCAAATGTCTTGTTCATGAAACTCTACAAATTCACTCCATGTGAATCATGCATAATCGTACAAGTCTTGACGATTCCTTCAATA
This sequence comes from Penstemon newberryi var. newberryi, assembly GCA_030819805.1. Taxonomy (NCBI): domain Eukaryota; kingdom Viridiplantae; phylum Streptophyta; class Magnoliopsida; order Lamiales; family Plantaginaceae; genus Penstemon; species Penstemon newberryi. The sequence continues at coordinate 17,824,587 of JAUALY010000001.1, forward strand.
CCCCGTCTCGACATGAATCTATGACTTGGAACATTTTTAAGATCACGACCTTAGAGACTGTTTCATGATTGCACTCAATACTGAAGTAAATCGTCCCATAGTCATAAGTGATCTCAGGGTTTCAACCAATCGCTTAAATGTATTCGCGAAAGATGAAGATGGCCATTAGTTTATCTTATACACGAAATAAATAAACTTTGCGTATTAATTATTAAATCAAAGATTTGTCCCACATAGAATAGTCCTATTACAAGCTATTGTGTTGGCTTGCTGGGCACTATCCTATCAATAACCAATCGTCGCAGAAGAAATATAGAAATTCTAAGGTCTTCAGGAAGAAGGGACAACGACCACACTACCCGACCCCATGTCAACGTGTTTCCATCTCTAACTCATGTTGTTAATCTGAGAAAATAAACAAAAGAAAGACGTAAGTCTTTATTTGACTTAGTGAGGATTTACAATAATGGATCGAGGATATAAGTAATATGGCCACAAGTAAGATTATTATCTATGAATGAATAAGAATTCGAATGTAATAGTCCTGCGAAAGATCATTAGATAATTGGAAATAACAAAGTAATAGAATTAAAATAAATGGGAATTCAAACAATCATTTCGAATCGGAATCTGGTAAAGTAATACATTCAACCCAACGCCTGAAAATTAACATCCTTATACCTCCCTACGAGGAGCGACCTCGCAAAAACGGAATGACATGCCCGGGTACATGTCGACCCAGCTGAGAGCACATTTATCTCCAACTATACTCAGCAGCTGAATCACAGTGGGGTACTTAACAAATAGACCATACACTGACGGCCCGATGCCGCCCATCAGTCACATTTATTAGTCCCAGGGCCCGACTTCCCAAGAGCGTCCCCAAGGGTATAAATAGTTTAAGTGAACTTGGAGTCGGACGTTGTCCGTAGTTCATAATAATACCACTTACCAGATGGTGTAAATATATAATACAAGACTATTGAATGATTAAGAAATGTATTAAAGTGAACTACCACAAAGATATAAGAATCGAAGTTATTAAATGGAGATTAATGTAATGGATCGATATGGTACAAAAATGGATGGCTTATAACAAAGTGATAGATGAAATGGGATGAAATATTGCCAAAAGATTGAGAGTTAAGAAACGAAGAATTTTCTCAGGACAAGTGCCGAATAGATTAAGGAAGAACGAGAAAAACCTCACCTTATGTCGAATAGTGGTTGTTTAAGCTTAATCCGCGTTATTAATAGATTCCTCGAAACCTAAGTGTAGCAAAATAGAAAGGGTTAATGTAAAGGAGCATCTTATTAGATCGATTAAATACTCCTTAAGTTATATCTTACAATTTAAGTTCCTAATTTTAGGTGGTCTATAAGTAATACGGCTTCTACGTAGTCTTTCCAATGATACATAATACATGAACCCGTACTTTGAATATTAATCTTATACAAGTTTAGGGATTCATAAGTAATTTAAGTATTAGTTTACACATCTCTTTTATCCTTTTAAACAAAAATAAAATATAAATGCAAGTAAAGTTAGCTCTTTAATAAGTATGATTTTATCTCATTCAGTATACTACTTCGACTGAAAATGCATCCTTTAGTAAATTGATAGTTATAGTTTCAATTATATAAGGCAAACCAATGTAAACCTACATAAGTAAGTATTAATCTGCTCACTTATAACTATCAAAGCTAAGTAACTTTAAGTTATATTAGCCATAGTTCTACGGTATTTAGTTTGACTTAAAGCTAATTCAATTATTTAGCTTCAGTTTACAATTTAAGCTTGTACATGGGCTTCATTGCACTTTAGTTCTTTATTAATGAAGTTCATTTCTTCATATCTCTTTTATCACTTCTTACCTTCAATCAATAGTAACCATAACAATCTATGTTTAGTTCTTCAATCCTTTTTTAAACATGTATAGATCCACAAACCACTTATCAGATCATTTTTATATAAGAAGTGCATAAGTAGTTTAAACCATTTGTGTGTAACATCCTTTCATTTTTTTTTTCCATTCTCTATCTTTAATTAACAACTAATATTTCTTATAATTTATCAATGCTTTATGAATCCATAACCAAGTATAGATTTAATTTTTAATACCAAAGTATGAAAATGAGCAGGGCACTAAGTACAACAAAAGAAGCATAAAAATTAAACAAGTTATATGTTATAAATAGCCCTTTATATATCTTCATTATCTATTCTTAATTATTTGAGTAGCTTCTCTTACTACTTCATAAGCTTATCAAAATATCATAAAATGATTAAGGGCATAGAAAAAACAAGAAGATGCAAAAGATTTCAGTTCATAACTCAATTTTCGAAATAATTCTATAACATACGTATAGGTATACTTGCACATCACTTTGCATGTTCAAATCCACCAACCTATTCAAATATCCAGCAATGATATCAATTCATTAAATTTTTTTACCATAGCCATTTTATATATAGGAGAAGTGTAGAAAGTTTAAACCACTAAAGAGTTCTTGTGTATATAACCTTCTCCATTTTGTATCATCTTATATCTAAATTCAACAATTAAACTTCCTTATGAATTTATCCAGTTACCAAGGTGTTATAGAATGATTTAAATGCATAAAAATAGCAAGGAAAATTAAAAATTACAATTTCAGAACATGAATTTCGAAACAGTCCCAAAACAGTCCTGCGAGTGAGTTTCACTCGCCGGTACTGCTCTGAAAACGCGACGCTAGGGACACCACGCGCCGGAGGTGTTCGACACCTCCCATACCCCTATACTCTAGACCGAGTCTTCTTTTCAATGGTGCAAACGTTTCTCAAAATGACCAAGCCAATTTCAAGTTATATTTCAATTTCAGAGGTCACGCAGAAACAGGGAAAAGACGAATATTTACCTTGTTATCTCCTTCTCTAGCAATGGAATTAGGAAGATCTTCAATTTATTCACTCCTTATTGAATTAGAAGCTACTGGTAACTGGGAGAAATGGAATTTCATAAATTTAGCTAAGATTAGATAGTTTTTAAATTTTATTTGAGAAAGATGAAGAAATTTGTTTACCTCTAAAGATTTACTACCACTTTTACTATGCTTGGGAGAAGAAGAGCTTCATGGCTTCATTGTAATGTCTGATTTTTGGGTGGGATTGTAGAAGCAACTAGAGTTATATTTTTATATATATATATATATGTATATGTATATGTATATATATGTATATGTATATATATATATATATATATATAAATATATATATATATATATATGTATATATATATATATGTATATGTATATGTATATATATATATATGTATATGTATATGTATATATATATATATATATATGTATATACATATACATATATATATATATACATATACATATACATATATATATATATACATATATATATATATATATGATGTCGTCTGATTTCAGATCCATATGCAATATGTTGCAAACTTGGTAGTGTTGGTAGATCACTGGAACTTCCGTGTCCATATCTTGATCTTTCAACCCATTTGTCCTAGCAATCCCGACAACTCTTTCACCCAAGTCTTCTCTTCTTCTGGGCTTATTTGTCATTGATTCTCTCAGAGATGTTGATTTTTTCTGTACTATGAGTTTTGTGTACTCTTGTACTCTATCATAAAAAAAGTCAGAATCCAATTCTTGTTTGATGTTGTTTGTTTGTAACCAATTCAACACCCAACTTTCTTCAGCAGCAGCCTCTTTCCAGGCTCCGAATTCTTCACTTGTCTTGCTCAATATGCAGTCCCTCCATCTGTTGTATCTGATCTTTTCTGCAAGGAAGGTACTCTTAGATTGCAGCAACGTGTTATACCTCTCCAACTCAGCTTCAAATCTTGTGAAGACAGCAGGGTCACTTTTTACTATCTCCAGCGCATATTTGACTGCTTTCTTTTTCTTCTTAGCAATCTGAGGACGAGGCAACACAAAGCCTTCTTCTTTAGGTTCACCAATAACGATCTCTCCACTTCTTCTAGGACCATGAGCATCTGTCTTGCTCGCTTCTAAAGCTTTAGCCAAGTCTTCTGCCTCATTAGCAGCTAACTCTTCCTCAGTCATCTGCTTGGCAGCAGCTTCAAACTTGCTAGCCTCAAGAGCAACCTTTAATTCAACTTCATCCCTCTTTCTTTGTTTGGCCTCTTCTCTTTTCTTTTTGTGGTAACGGGATATCTTGGCTTTACTAGTTCTCTTCCTTCTGGCAGCAGTCGTTTCAGGAAACTTTGCTGATGGTTCAGCAGACTGGTCAGCTTGAGGTTCAGACACCTCAGTTGTCTTCTGATTGATATTATCAGCTTCCTTAGCTGATTCCACTGGTGTCTCAGTGGATGGAGGATCTTCTCTAACAGTTGTAGAAAACGTAACTCTCTGACCTCCAATCATCAACTTCTTTCTTGCAGTAGACTTTGAGTGTGTAAAAGTTGGTGCCGTAGCAGGATTTTTCAGAGCACTCCTTGTCCTCTTTGCAACATTCTCCTTAATCATTTCATCATATTTTGTTTGTTCAGGAGAGTCCCCAATGGGCATGTTATCAATTTCTTGAGCAACTTGAGATATAATCTCATCAGCATCAATGACGTCAACTGTTCTGGCTTTAACAGTATGCTTAACTACCGTTTGAACAGTAGGCTCAGCAACCTTTTCATCACTCTTTGACTTTTTAGCAGCAGGAGATTTTTCAGCAGCCTTGTTATCACCTTTAACTTTCTTAACCTTTTCAACAGGTTTTTCCTCATCAGATTTTCTCTTCTTCTGCTTTTTCTCAGGTGTAACTACAAATTTGGCCTCTGACTTAACAGGTTTGTAGATTTTAAGCTCTTTGGCTCTGTGAATGACTTTTCCCTGGGTCATAATACAACTTAAGCTCATAAGCAAATGACTCAAGAAGATCTTATGATTGTAGTGTCCAGATTCCTTGTGATCTGTTATCACATAGAACACATAAGTAGCCCATTTTACTTTCATCTTGTAGTAAATCGCCATCATACAGTGCATTCTTCTTTTGGGTAATCCATCCAATGCACTTGTGCAATTTTCAATGACCTTAGCAAATAGGTCAGCCATCCTTTGACATTCGTCAATCAGCTGGATCTTTTTGACAGAACCAGTGAGAATTTCACCACTTTTTGCAGCAATTTTCCAGAAATCCCTCTCCAGTGGAGCAACCAACATTGAAAAATCAGTGACTCCCTCATTCGTCCGACCATATTTTTCACTAAGTACATCTAAAGTAATGCAGATCTCTTTTCCTCCAATCTTGGCCTTGATTTCCAGTTTCTGCAAATCATATGCACTTGCATATAACTCATCCACTTCAGGGCTGAACACCATAGTTTCGTGAGCTTCCATGTAGTTCACAAGAGAAGCCTCCTTGAATTTTTCCATAATTTCCTTCATTAACTTTGTTCCAGTTGCGTGAAACATCTCGTAATTCAAGTATCTTCCTTCAGCGTTAGCAATAGCTTTTGAACCCATGATATCTGTTAGAGATGAAAGTGGAGTGCAAAAAATCTCACAAGAATATAAAAATAGATTAGTAGTTCTTGCAAGTTAGAATATTTGAGGGTATGTAAAGTCACTCTACTGATTAGATCTGGATTTATAAGGTTAAGGGATTTTCGGTTTCTGTGATATCCGCTAACCGTTAGATCTAGATTGATACGTTTTGATCGTGCGTGCGGCAATTATAGAATTCAAATATTATTAATTGTGTCAGACTAGGCGGGAAAACGAAACGTCCCTAGTCTCTTACTTATAAAAGCGTGTTTTTAGATAAAACGTTTTTAGTGCAACACTTTTATAAATAACAGACTAGTAGTATATACTAATCTGACAGATGACTTGTCTGTTAACATTTTATCACTAGAGAAAGCCAATAGCTAGTGATCTTCCTTTGCTGTTTGTCAATCCAGCAAGAAAATAATCTTGAGGTCCTCAAGAATTAAGAACAAATCTTCTTATAATATAACTACTGACATTGAAGATTTCATCATTAATCAGGAGTACCACTCGTCTTACACGTTCCACTTGAGTTCAAGAATCTATTAGTCAACTAGTCTTTTGAGAGTTAGTCTTGAAGGTAACTCAGCTATTGACAGATTAGTAAGCTGATGAGCCACAGTCTTCTGATAGGTTCCCCCTCAACTTATGAATCCAAATTCAACAAGCCTAACTTCACTCTTAGAGTATAGAATCTTGCATCACTTAAAGGTTTAGTGAAAATGTCAGCTATCTGATTATCTGTATGAACATATTCAATGATGACATTTCCTTTTTCAACATAGTCTCTTATGAGGTGATGTTTGATCTCAATATGCTTAGTCCTTGAATGACTTGTAGTGTTATGAGTAAGTGAGATTGCATTTTTATTGTCACAGTAGATAGGAATTCCACTGATTTTGATATTGTAGTCTTCTAGTTGATGTTTCAACCAAAGTATCTGCGCACAACATACTCCAGCAGCAATGTATTCAGCATCAACATTTAATATGGATACTGAAGTCTGTTTCTTACTCATCCATGAGATCAGACGAATACCTAAAAATTGACAAGTACATGTAGTACTCTTCCTATCAATTTTGCAGTCAGCAAGGTTAGAATATGATATCCAATAGGTTCAATCCTGATTCCCTTGGATACCATAATCCCAATTCTTGAGTGCCTTTGAGATACCTCAATATCCTTTTGGCAGCTAAAAGATGAGATTCCTTTGGATTTGATTGAAATCTCACACAAACCCCAACAGAGTACATAATATCAGGTCTGCTAGCAGTTATTCCTCTATATTTGGTGATGTCCACTGATTTTCCATCTTCATAGTTGTTTTACTTGTAATCCAAGAAAGTAATCAAGTTCTCCCATCATGCTCATTTCAAATTTGTTCTGCATCAGCTTGGAGAACATGCTTTCGGAGCTTGCTTTAGTCCATATAGAGTTTTCTTCAGACGATATACTTTGTCTCCTTCCTGATATATTTCAAATCCTGGAGATTGTTCAATATATACTTTCTCTTGTAATTCTCCATTGAGAAAAGTAAACTTCACATCCATCTGATAGTCAGTGAAGTTATTATGAGCAGCATAGGCAAGGAATAGTCTGATTGCTTCAAGCCTAGCCACTGGTGCAAATGTCTCATCAAAATCAATGCCTTCTTCTTGACAGTAACCTTTGGCCACTAGTCCTGCTTTATTTCTGGTAAAAATACCATCTTCATTCATTTTATTTCTGAAAACTCACTTATTGCCAATGACTCTTTGATGAGTAGGTCTGGGTACCAAATACCAAACCTCATTTCTTTCAAATTTATTCAATTCTTCTTGCATTGCTTCTATCCAGTGAGAATCACTAAGAGCTTCATCAATTAATTTAGGCTCAATCTGTGAAAGAACACTTACAAACATTGATTCATTTGCAGTTGACTTTCTTGTTCTTACTCTATCAAGTGGATCACCAATCACAAGATCAGGTGGGTGATCTCTGAGCCATCTGAGATCAGGTTACAAATCTGGATATTGTCCTCTTGATTGATCTTGCAGCACTACTGTTGGAGTCTCACTAGTAGTCTGTTGAACAGTCTCAGGTCTGTCAGCGGTTTGCAACTCGTCTGTTAGACAATCAGTAATATGATTTTGAAAAACACTTGAGTTATCAACTTGGTTGAGATCAGGTAGTATGATGGGTACATATTCTTCCTTTCTTTCCATAGTCAATTTATGAAGATCAGTAGATAAATTTGGATTAGTACTTTGATTCTTTTCAGAACATTGTGTAGGCTCATCAAATACTATATGAATAGATTCTTCTACAAGTAAAGTTCTTTTGTTAAACACTCTATAAACTTTACTAACAGTAGAGTAACCTAGAAAAACAACTTCATCAACATTTTCTGCAAAAGAAGTAAGGTGATTTTTCCCATTATTCAAAATAAAGCATTTACTACCAAATATTCTAAGATAGTGAATATTAGGCTTCTTGTTGTTCCACAACTCATAAGGTGTTTTGTTTGACTTTTGTTGATCATGCATCTGTTCTAGGTGTAGCATGCTGTATTTGTAGCTTCTGCCCAAAATCTTTGAGGCAGTTTTGCTTCAGCTATCATGGTTCTGGTAGCTTCTTTCAGAGTTCTGTTTCTCCTTTCAGCAAATCCATTTTGTTGAGGTGTTCTGGCAGCAGAGTACTCATGACTGATTCCTCTGGCATTACAATACTCTTCAACAATAGAGTAAGTAAATTCAGTGTTCCTATCTGATATGATCCTTAGTATTTTCAAGATCTTTTAATTCTGAATCATTTCCATCAGATTACTACGATGTTCTTTGGTTTCACTCTTCTTTTTCATGAAAACCACCCAAGTATATCTTGAATAATCATCCACAACAGCTAGGCAATACTTCTTTCCATCATTGCTGATAGGATCAATAGGACCAAACAAATCCATGTGAAAGAGCTCCAAAATTCTGCTTGAAGATTGATGCTTCTTACTTTTGAAAGATGATTTGATTTGTTTCCCTTTCTGACATGCATCACAAAGTTTGTCTTTGCTCATGCTGGATTTTGGTAATCCTTCAACCAAATTATTCTTGATTAATCTGTTGATGGTCTTGAAGTTTACATGGTTCATTCTTTTGTGCCATAGCCAAGTAACTTCACTTGGTGTAGAGGCCATCAAACAAACATTATAATTCTTGTCCACATAATTCCAGTCGACTATATAGATGTTTCCTTGTTATCTTCTAGATAATATCACTTTCTTTGTACCAATTTGCTCCACATAGCACTTATCTGATGAGAAGATACCTGAAAATCCTTTGTCACAAAATTGACTTATGCTCAGCAAATTGTACTTTAGGCCTTTAACATATGAGACGTTAGATATCTCAATGTTTCCTTTGATAAGCTTTCCACACGCCATAATGTTGCCTTCTTTGATGTCTCCAAATGTTACATTTAGATCATCTATGGCAGCAGCATCAGTCAGCTCATGTATGTCACCACACAAGTGTCTTGAACATCCACTGTCCAAGTACCATTTATTCTCTACTTTACTCCTACTCCTAATCCTAACCTACAAAACAAAATAAAAATGTTTTAGGTACCCTTTATTGAGAGGGTCCTGGAGGATTAGTGTCACCTTTGACAACCTAAGATTTAGTAACCTTAGGCTTCTTAGTCTCAGTAGATTTTGGTGGTGCCTTTTTTACTCTTGAAGCATCATAATTTTCAGTAAGCATTTCTTCCTTAAGCTTGGCAAAAGCACCAACAACACTTATGTTGTTTTTCATCATTTGTTCAAATGAACTAAAAAGCTCATATTCTTTTTCAGAGAGATTTACCTCATTGTCAGAATCATCTGATTTCTTTGCCCATGAGGCAGAGCAGTGCATATGTCTCTTCTTCAGCAGAGTCATCTTCTGATATCTCTGAATCTGAGTCAGACGAGTAGATGACTGCTATCTTTTCAGCTTCAGCCAACAGGACCTTGCTCTTATTGTGTCTCCTCTCTTTCCTTATTTTCTTTCCTCTTCTGTGTACTTCTCAACTTTAGGATATGGACAGTCCTTCATGAAGTGTCCGAATTTCCTGCAATTATAGCACATTAGTTTGAATTTATAATTATCCTTACTATCATGAGAATGAGAAGTAGGGTTAGAAGTAGAAGCATTGTTATATTTGTTCTTCATTTTTCTTTTGTAGAACTTCTTAAACCTATTCAACAGTAGAGCTACATCTCCAGCAGTGTACTCCTATATGTTGAGTAGCATGGTCTCATCAGATGAGTCCATTTCCTTTGTTCTGCCTGCTGATTTTCTTGGTTTTTCTGCAGCGACTAAGGCAGCATTGAGATTAGAAGTTGATGTTCTTCTATTCCCATCCTTGGCAGTTTATACTCGTATGCCTTGAGTACTGAAAATAGATGTTGGTCCCAAGTGCCTTATCAGCAGAGTAAGCTGATCGAAACTTATGAGACTACTTGGCTGTTCGCGCACAAAGCTTGTTCAGTGTAAGTTGACCACTAGTCTGATTTTACTTATCTGTTTCAAATTAGATCAGACTTTGAAACTTGTTATGCAACGAATTTATGACAAGTGTTTTTCAAACAAGTTTTCTTACTTAAAGATTGTATCCCCAGTTTTAAAACTCTTTAAAAATCTTTATCTTCTCAAAGTGTTTGTTTGCTTATGAAATATGCAAGTTAAGTGCAATTAATCAAACACACATAATTTTTATAATGGTTATAAAGACAAGAAGTCTTTTAGTCCACTCTTCTAAATCACGAAGATTTATGTTATACTATGAACACAAAGCAAATAGTACACTCTACTTGCACTTTTACAACAAATGATATAAAGCCACAAGTGCGTAATAGGAAATCACTAAGAAGACATATCCTCTGAAGTATTTTCACTCACAAAGATGGAAAACTACTTCTCACAACTCTCTTCTACAGAAATCACTAAGATTAAAGATATTTTCTAGTTTTCCTCAACTTAGCATGTCAAAAGATGACTTCGCTGTTTAGTGTTATGTTCTTGAGTATTGAGACTTAGAAAGAATTGATCAAAGAAAGCTCTCAGTTGTTGAGTTGTTGTCTCTAACTCTTTGATTCCAGAACTATTTGTACTCGCGAGCTTGAGTTCTGCCCGTTGAGATGAGACATATTTCAGATCTTCCTCGAGCATTGGTCCTTGTCTCTAAACGGCTTTCTGTAACTGTTCAATGTACAGTTCTGTTGTACTTGTTGTCAGCCGTATTAAATGCACCTTGCTGATACAAGGTTTCTCTTTAATAATTTGTCATTAATACCCTTCTCTTACAATATTTATTACGCCAAGTGCATTTATTACCTTTGTAATAACTTCCTGATCACTTCTACTCTTCTGATCGAATCCACTCTGCTGGTGAACACTCTACTGATTCAAATCGAACTCATCTGATTTGACTCTGCTGAAATCCAACAGTCTGATTCCATACTCAGCATCAGATCAGTAGTCTTCTGGACCAAAATTCAATCTTCTAATTTTACTTGTCTTTTAGATTGAACTTTTTCAGAGGTTTGCTAAGGTTCCATTACTTAGCTGATACTTTTGAAAATCATCAAAACCTCCCTTCACTTCTTCATCTTTATCCAACAATTTCCCCCTTTTGGATGATGACAAAACTTCAGCTAAGTACCTGTCCATAATTAATTAAATCCAATTTAATTAATTAACTAACAAATTCAATTCCAATTTAATTTATAATCTTGATCCAATCCAATTGAATCTTGCCCTGCTCCATTTGGGTCGACCCAGTCGATCCAATCATACTTTGTTTCCTTGTTTTCGTTTCATGTGTATTGTGTATGCCCCCGTAGGTTCACCACATAATTGGTCGTGGGTTATAATTAAATATTCATTTAATCATGTGAGTATGATATACTCTAAATCAATCGAACACTCTGTCGATTGATCATTCCAAAATCAGCAGCCTTACCAATTTGGGAATTCTTCCACACTACACAGTCGATATTTGGCCACAAGCCCATAGAGCCCAATCACTGGTGAATTAATTCAGTGAACCTTTTAATCATTTACAATTGCCATATACGACATGATCTCTCCATTAGTCGATCTTCCAGTCGAGACTTAAGGGCATCGGTTCCCTTTCTTCGTCTTGACCTTATGTATTCTGGTCTCAAAACTATTCTCCTTGACTTAATCTTTATGAGCTACTTTCATAATGCCTTCAGCTACCTCGGTCGAGGGTTTTACCAGAATATGTTTCTCACAGAGATTCATAGGAGAATTTCCCAACCTATCAAGTCGGGTCAATGAATCCTTTGTTGATGACATGAACCTGCATACGAGCTCCCGTATACCCAACGTGAATCCACAGAGACCTTCTGGTAATCTCCAGTCGATCGGAACTCATATCAAAGCACATATGTTCTAGCACCAGATAAACCCTATCACCTAAAGTATTAGGAATCGTTCCTCGTATACTATTGCAAATAGGAATAACTTCGACCCCGATATGCGACTACTGCTTCGATGGTGAGTTATTTCCTAATTGGGGTATTCAGTGCACTTGCCATCCTAGCAAGCCACCCACTTCTGTGTATCGACTATCCCTGTCATGCTCGTGGACCCCACCGTCCTCCAGTTCTTCGGAGTATACACGTCAGTTAGAGTCTAATCGACTCCAATGATGTCCTATCTTAAATGGATTCTACGACTCTTGAATATGTTATAGATCACGACCTTGGAGATCAGTCCAGGGGTTGTCCCATAGCCCTGTGATCTAAGGACTTCTATCCTTATGCTTAGATAATTATTAAATAAGATAAAGTTGACCATTTATTAATCAGATGCATTTATTAATCTAAATTGAATAGTTCCTTATTTATTACAATAAATAGCAGCCATACAGTTGGCTTGCCGGGCACTATTTCTATCAATCTCCCACTTGTACTGAAGCCAACTTCCTATGTTCTTGAGTCCCATCTTATGCAGATGTTTCTCGAATGCCTTTTGAGGTGGCTTTGTCAGCGGGTCCGTCGTATTGTCTTCTGAGTCGACACGTTCCATCTTTATGTCTCCTCTACCAATGATATCCCTTATCAAATGTTATCGTCTTAGTACGTGCTTGGATTTCTGATGAGATCCGGCTCCCTTGCTTGCGAGATAGCTCCATTATCATCACAGAAGATAGTAATGACCTCGGCAATGCTGGGTACCACATCCAATTCTTGGATGAGGTTTTTCATCCAAACACATTCCTTTGCAGCTCACATGCTGCAATATATTCTGCCTCGGTGGTTGAATCTGCGGTAGTGTCTTGCTTACAACTCTTCCAGCTCACCCACCACCATTGAGGCAGAAAACATATCTAGATGTTGACTTGAAGTCGTCTACATCACATTGGAAGCTCGAATCTGTAAAGCCTTCCAATTTCAATTCTCCTCCGCCATATACCAAGAACAATTCCTTAGTCCTTCTCAGGTTCTTCAGAATTGCCTTTACGGCTATCCAGTGCTGCTCTCCTGGATCAGACTGATAGTGACTAGTTACGCTTAATGCGTACTCTACGTCTGGTCTAGTACATAACATACCATACATAATGCTTCCTATAGCAGAGGCATATAGTATTTTAGACATTTTGCTTCTCTCTTCAGGTGTCTTTGGGGCCATAGACTTAGAGAGTGCAATTCCATGTCTCATTGGAAGCAATACTCTCTTGGATTTTTCCATACTGAATCTCTTCCGTATTTTGTCTATGTACTGTGATTGGGAGAGGCCCAAGATTCCTTTTGATCTATCTCTGTAGATCCTTATACCCAGTACAAATGATGCTTCTCCCAATTCCTTCATTGAGAATTGTGTAGACAGCCATGCTTTCTTTTCTGACAACAGCTTCACATTGTTTCCAATGAGGAGAATGCCATCAACGTAAAGCACTAAAAATCCAATTGTACTCCCACTGACTTTCTTGTACACGCAAGGTACGAACAAGTATTTGATAAATCCAAAAGCTTGGATAGTATCATCAAAACGAATGTTCCAACTTCGGGAAGCTTGCTTGAGTCCATAGATGGACCTCTGGAGTTTGCACACCTTGTGTTCATCACCCTTAGATGCGTATCCTTTTAGTTGCTCCATGTAGATCTCCCTGTCAATGTCTCCATTGAGAAAGGCAGTCTTTACATCCATCTGCCATATCTCGTAGTTATACCACGCAGCTATGGCTAGCAAGATACGAATGGATTTGGGCATTGCGACGGGCGAGAATATCTCCTCAAAGTCAATGCCTGGTCTTTGAGTGTATCAATTTGCCACTAGTCGCGTCTTGTAGGTGATAACCTCTCCGTTCACTCCAAGCTTCCACTTATAGACCCACTTGCAACCCACGGGAGTCACTCCCACTGGTGGATCTACAAAGGTCCAGACCTTGTTAGAGTGCATGGAGTCCAACTCAGATTCCATAGCTTCGGGCCATTTTCCCGAATCTATGTCTAACATAGCTTCTTCATAAGTTCTTGGGTCATTCAGAGACTGTACAATCTCATGCAGCAGACCATAGTACCTCTCGGGTTCCCTACGTTGTCTTTCTGACCTACGAAGTATTAGTGTACTTTCTGGTGCATTTTCACGCTCTTGTTCACCCACTGCCTGTGGTGATGGATCAACTTCCTCGACCTTTTCGGCCTTTTCAGCTTCAGTGACCTTATCCAGTTCTATGTTGTGTTCTTTCTTGTCCAACAAGAAATCCTTTTCCAAGAAGTTTCGTTCCTCGAAACAAACGTAGTTTGCCTTGATGGATCATAGAACTCGTATCCTATTGAGTTTTCTAGATACCCCACGAATTTGCACAAAGTGGATTTCGTTTTCAATTTATCTCCCACTAGCTTCTTGACGTAAGCGGGAGATCCCCACACGCACATGAATGCGTATGAGGGTGCCTTGCCTTGCCAAACCACATTTCATATGGCGTCTTTTGTACGGATTTAGAAGGTACCTTATTCAGTATCTTCGTTGCCGTGAGGAGGGCATATCCCCAAAATGAAAGAGGAAGATCAGTGACACTCATCATGGATCGAACCATGTCCATCAAGGTTCGATTTCTTCTCTCAGCTACTCCATTTAATTGTGGTGTAGCAGGTGGAGTCCACTGAGACAATATTCCATGCTCTACAAGATAACTTAGAAATTCGTTACTAAGAAACTCGCCACCTCGATCAGAACGAAGAGCCTTTATCGTGTGACCGAGTTGGTTTTCTACTTCCATTTTGAATTCTTTGAATCGCTCAAAGGCTTCATACTTGTGTTTCAACAAGAACTCATACCCATAACGACTAAAGTCGTAAGTGAAGGTAATGAAGTAATCGTAGCCTCCTCGGGCACTCTTTCTTAGTGGTCCACATACGTCAGTATGTATTAAGTCCAATGTCCTTGTGGCTCGCTCAGGGTTTCCTTTAAATGGCAGTTTACCCATTTTACCCTTAAGACATGGTTCGTAAGTTGTCATTTCATCAATGTGCTTTATTTCAAGCTCACCTGATGAGGCTAACTTTTGGATCCTTGACTTGGATATATGTCCAAGTCAAGCGTGCCATAATTGGGCAGAAATTTCATTATCTTGTTTTTTTTTTGTTTTGTTGTACGTGCATTACTAATTTAGGTGGGTCTATGGTGTATAGTCCATCTTTTAATGTACCAGTGATAAACAAACGATCATTCTTGAATAATGAAAACGAACCTTTATTAATTGAAAAATTAAAACCTTCATTATCCAAAACAGGAATAAAAATAATGTTTTTCACTAAACCAGGTACATAAAGAACGTTCCTAAGGACTAATCTATCACCACCTAAATCTAACTCCACTTCATCTATGGCCTCGACAACAACTCTAGCTCCATTGCCAAATCGTAGGATCCAATCCCCAGGCCTAAGTGGCCTTGTTGCTCCCATCACCTATACATCATTACAAAGATGAGAACCACAAGTAGTGTCCAACACCAAAGATGTACAGTTAATTTATAAATTAACTTCAACAAGGAATATACCTTTGGAGTTTTCCAAGAACTCCTTGCAGTTCTTCTCCCTTAGCCATGTGCAGTAAGGAGTTCTGGTTTCCACTCTTTTTGATTTTGATTGCAGCCCAGTCTTCTCACCAACCCTTGGATATGCATTCTTTTCAAAAGAAGCTTCATGTTCTTCAAGCATTTCTCGTAAATCATGTACAATGATCTCTCTTCTTTGGAGATTCAAGTCCATGATAAACTTGCCATATGATCTAGGAAGAGATTGAAGGATTACATCCACTCGAAAATCATTGTCCAACACGACACCCATGTTATCGAGTTCAGAAAAAAGTTGAATCATTTTGTGTACGTGGATTCCGACAGGAGCTTCGCGTCTCTTCCTTGCTTCCAAGAGTTCTTTTGTTATCTCGAATCATGTTGGTACCAAGTGGTCAGATGAGGTCTAGAGGGGGGGGTGGGGGTGAATAGACCTCTTAAAAATTTACCTTTTTAAAATCTCCAACTTTTCTGTTCAGCAGACTAAGCTGATCGAGAACAGTAAGCAGACTAAGCTGATCTCGCAAAAAGCTTTGAACAGCGAAGTAGACCACTCTTCTGATTTCACTCAGCTGATTTTATCAAAATCAGAGTTTAAAATAAACTAACTTGCAGCGGATTTATCAAGGATTTTTCACAAGTAGTTTTCCTTAACTTATAAAAAGTTTTATCCCCAGTTTTAACAAACTCCTTTAAAACCTTTTCCAACAGTTAACCTTTTCGTGTTTTAAAACTGTTCTTTCAAATATGCAGAAAATGATGCAAGTTAAAAACACAAAGGATTTTTATAGTGGTTAAATGGATATAAATCCTTTAGTCCACTCTTCCAAGTCACTTAGATCTTGGGTTATACTAAATCACACAGATTACAGTATACGCTGCTTACGCCAAACAACAAATGATATGGCCGTAAGTTCACAATAGGAAATCACAAAGAAACTCCTATCCTCTGAAGTAATATCGCTCACTAAGATTGATATCTACTTCTCACAACACAGTCCTAACAAAATCACTCAGATTTTACAAGTATTTTCTGTTTTCTCTCTATTCTGCTTCGTCAACAAATGACTCGGCTGATGAGTGTTCTGTTCTTGAGTTTGAGACTTAGAAGAATTTTGCTTCAGATTTTTGCTCTCAAATGTGTTGTCTCAGTGTTGTTGTATTTCTTCAACTCACGAACTGAACTATTTATACTTGAGATTTGAAAATCTGCCCGTTGAGAGATCGACGGGTGTCCAAATCCTCGAGTACTGGTCCTTCTGCAGAAACGGCTACCTGCGACTGAACACTGTACACTCTGCTGTACTTGATGTCAGTCCGCATTAAATGCACTAAGCTGATACGAGGTTTCTCTTCAATCATTTGTCATAAATACCCTTCCTCTTCAGCATTTATTACTCCAAGTGCATTTATTACCGTTGCACTAACTTCTGATCCACTTCCACTCTGTTGATCGAAGTCACTCGTCTGATGTATACTCGGCTGATCCCAAACTTGAACTAATCTGATTTGAGTCTGCTGATAGTCCACCAGTCTGATTACTTCTTCAGCAACAGATCAGTAGTCTTCTGGACCATATTTGACTTGTCTGAAATTCTTCTTCCTTGGTCAAATATCTTCTAAGGTTTGTACTAAGCTTCCACTTAGCTGATGACTTTGGAAATCATCAAAACCTCCCTTCACTTTAAAGTCTTCATCTTCATCCAACAAATCCCATAAAGAAATTTAAGGTTCGAGATAATCTCTTTTGCGGATACCATATGCTCATGTTGCAACCGCAGATCAAGTGACATGTATTCCAACATGTAATCACAAGCTAAGCTATCATCCAATTTCCATTTGGTGATGCTTTTCCGAAGCTCATTGGGAGTATCATGTGGAATGTCAATGGGTGGAGGTACGAACAAAATGTATGAAATGTTTTCAGCATCAAAAAGTCCATTCAAGTGGTGCGATTAGAAGTGCAGATTTGGTCCAGTAAAAATATTACGTTCAAGTGAAGAGATGGATAGTGCTTTAAGTGCTCTAAGCTCTTTAGACATAATGATATGTTTCTACATAATAACGATAGAAGAAATAAATGCGCGACAGATTAATGTTTAATGCACAATTTACAAACATGAATTTTATTTGTAAATTACTCCTACTATTTAATCAAAATCTTATGCCCCCTATATAAGTTTCGGTAATATTAAAATATCCTAGCGGGCTCAAGGCCCAAATGCAACCTCTCAGTACCCACGACTCGTTGGCCATACTAATTGATTCACTTGGTGGTCGACTTCGTCGTTGGTTAACCATCGCAACTAACCCTTGAGTTTATTTAGCCTCGTTTTTCGTTATGGACCCACGACTCGTGAGACATCCATACTTACTAGCGTTAAATCATGTCCAATACTCGTAGAGAGAAATAGTTCAATAGACGCCCCCACGACTCGTGAGACAGCGTCTAGAACCTTGCTATCCCCTCCCTTGGTACTATAATTGTGCATCGAGGCAATAAACACACCATCTTCCTATACCTCGACCCACGACTCGTGAGACATCGAGATATATTCGTACGATGTACCTAAGACCTAGTAATTGGATAGGCTCGGACCATAGACACCATTCATATGAGCCCGTTATTCGATTTAATATTATAATTGAATTTTAGGTTCAATTGGAGGTTTTATGAAAAGTTCAAGTGTGAGGTCTCATCAGATTATGCTTTATCTTGTTTACGTTTTCTATTATAAGCATGCATAACATACATCAAATAATATGCAGAAAAGTAAACATACATCACTAAGCATTGCATAATTTTGATTGATCGATTGCCAATCCTATGCGATCCATCACGAGCCAAATGATAGACCAATTGGTCAGTTTAGGGTGAAAAATAAATGGCCTAATCTATTATAATAAGCAGTTCCATGCATACACAGGCCATCACTTGTAATGTCATTTCCTTCTTGATTGGGCCTCCATCTTTTGAATTGGACCTCCATGTCCTCCAAGGTAATGGGCCTCCATGTGGATCTCCAAAGTCTTCATGAGGTCTTCTGGGCTCCAAGTCATTCTAAGTCTAACTTAGGGCCCTATTTCTATTACATTTTAATTGTACAAAGAAGGGGCACCGACCAGGCTCATTTAATTACAACCCATAATAAAATAAACCAAATACTACATAGGGCTTAAAAGCAATATCGATCAATCCACACCATCACTCAAGAACATGCATAATTTCACATAAGGGCAAAAATGTAAATTTTTTGGCTCCTTCAATTTTAATTCATAAAAATCATCCATATTAATTATTTTGAATTATCAAATAATCTCTAAGATTAATTATCTCTTGCTTGAGATTTAAATAATCATTTATTCCTATCTTGATTAGGTTGTTTAATTAAGATAGTTACCAAATCTATCAAGATTCCTATCTTATCCAAGAACTCCAAGTTTCTCAACTCATCTAAATCTCCAAGATTCTCAAGATAATCCTATTTTGATTAGATCAGATAACTAATGTAGTTTCCAAATCTTTCTAGATTCTCTACCTTATCCAAAACTCCAAGTTTCCTAATCTCCAAGACTTTTAAAATTTCCAAAATAGGCAAAAAGAGACCAACCAAAAATCAATCACGCAGTGACCAATCGGAGGCCACCACGTGGCATCACACCCGCGGCAACCAAGGCCGCGTGTGATCTGCACACGGCAACCGCTGCTGCGCGAGCTAGCACGCGGCAGACAACACGTAGGCTATTGCCGTGTGCCACCGCGGTTGATCAAAATTTTTTTTTTGATTACTTATTTAAATTAAAAACAGCGTTTTAATTAAATCTAATCCAAAATAAAATAACAGGATAAAATTTCGAATGAAAATATTTTTCTTTTAACTCCAAGTTAAAATAGATCTACGTTCTAAAACATGCGTAGTAAAATAAGTAGCCAAACATTAAATCAAACATATGATTTAAACACAGAATTTGCAAATTCATATCTATACAAAACCAGATTTGGCTCTGATACCACTGTTGGGATTCAGTAAGAAAAACGACCCTTCAGGCAGCGAAAACAAAAACTTTTAAGGGTCTCTTAATTGAATCTTGCCAGGATACAATCTAGATGTATATATATGAATATAAAACGATAAATAAACTATAGATATAAAGTTGTACCTATCTCATTGCAAATCCTAGCTCGGCAAAAGTGTAGATGTACTTTCTCCATTCCTATGCACGTTTGATCCCAAACTTTGTATAGCGCCCCACGTGGTGCGCCTCTATAAGTTGATACACCACAATATCACGAAAACCTTGATAATACTAATCGGCTAGAACATAGAAATTTTCAAGATCTAAACTAGAGAACAAAAGGAGCAAAAATCGAAAATCTTTTCTTGGAAGAAAGGGAAGTAGATCGAGTGAGAGAGAGAGAGAGGAGAGAGAGATTTTAAAGACTTGTGTAAGATATGTATCTTAGATGTAGTCTTCTATTATTGTGTATTTTAAGATATGATATATAGTCACATATACATAGATATCTTCTATCTATCCTAATCCCATTAGGTATATGATTCTAACTCTTCTCTTTTCTTACAAGGGCTAGCGCCCTTTAATTGGAAGACCAAGTCTTCTAATTAATTAATGGCCAATTCCCACTAATTAATTATGGCCCTATTTAATTTCTCAATTAAATTGTCCAATATATTAATTAATATCTTATTTAATTAATTATATTCTAAGCCTATTTAATTAAATATTTTCATAACTAATTAAATCCAATCTAATTAATTAACTCAGAAATTAAATTCCAATTTAATTTATAATCTTGATCCAATCCAATTGGATCTTGCCCTGCTCCAATTGGGTCGACCTAGTCGATCCAATAATTATTTGTTTCTCGTTTTCGCTTCATGTGTATTGTGTATGCCCTCGTAGGTTCACCACATAATTTGTCGTTGGTTATAATTAAATATTCATTTGATCATGTGAGTATGATATACTCTAAATCAATCGAACACTCTGTCAATTGATCATTCCAAAATCAGCACCCCTGACAATTTGAGAATTCTCCCACACTCCACAGTCGATGTCTGGCCACAAGCCCGTAGAGCCCAATCACTGGTGAATTAATTCAGTGAACCTTTTAATCATTTACAATTGCCATATATGACATGATCTCTCCATTAGTCGATCTCCCAGTCGAGACTTAAGGGTTTGGACTTTTCGTCGGTTCCCTTTCTTCGTCTTGACCTTATGTATTCTGGTCTCAAAACTATTCTCCTTGACTTAATCTTTAAAAGCTATTTTCATAAAGTCGTCAGGTACCTTGGCCGAGGGTTTTACCAGAATATGTTTCTCATAGAGATTTATAGGAGAATTTCCCAGCCTATCAAGTCGGGTCAATGAATCCTTTGTTGATGACATGAACCTGCATATGAGTTCCCGTATACCCAACGTGAATCAACAAAGACCTTTTGGTAATCTCCAGTCGATCGAAACTCACATCAAAGCACAGACGTTCTCGCACCAGATAAACCCTATCACCTCAAGTATTAGGGATCGTTCCTCTTATACTATTGCAAATAAGAATAACTTCGACCCCGATATGCGACTACTGCTTCCATGGTGGGTTATTTCCTAATTGGGGTATTCAGTGCACTTGCCATCCCAGTAAGCCACCCACTTTTGTGTATTGACTATCCCAGTCATGCTCGTAGACCCCAGCGTCCTCCAGTTCATCAGAGTATACACGTCAGTGAGATTTTAACCGAATCCAATGATGTCCTATCTCATATGAATTCTACGACTATTGAATATGATCTAGATCACGACCTTGGAGATCAGTCCACGGATTGTCCCATAGCCGTGTGATCTAAGGACTTCTATCCTTATGCTTAGATAATTATTACATAAGATAAGTTGACCATTTATTAATAAGATGCATTTATTAATCTAAATTGAATAGCTCCTTATTTATTACAATAAATGGTAGCCATACAGTTGGCTTGCCGGACACTATTTCTATCATGTAAACCATCGTTTCATGTGCTTCCAGCACATTTATCAATGAAGTGACCTTGAGTTTTTCCATCAGTTGTTTCATCAATAGTGTACCAGTAGCATGGTACCCATCATAGTTAAAAAACCTTCATTTAGCTCCGGCCATTGCTTTATGTTGAGAGATTAGAGGAATACAAATAGAATAGCTCGCAAGAAAATAGGGAGATTAGTGCTACTTGAGAGTTAAAATATTTTAGGTGCGTAAATGTAGTTTGCTGATCATATCTGGATTTATAGGGTTATAGGATTTTCGATTTCCGTGTTATCCGCCAACCGTTAGATCTTTCAGTGTCAGTTACGATCGTGTGCCACAATTACGGATTTCAAATATTATTTAACTAGTCAGATTAGGCGGGAAAATGGAACGTTCCTATTCTCTTACTTATAAAAGCGTGTTTTAGATAAAACATTTTTAAATACACCACTCTTATAAATATCAGATGAGTAATATATACTTATCTGACAGATGACTTGTCTGTTGACAATATATCACTAGAGAAAGCCAATAGTTAGTGATATTCCTTTGTTGTTTGTCAATCCAGCAAGAAAAATAATCTTCAGGTCTTCAAGAATTAAGAACAAATCTTGTAACAATATAACTTCAACTAACTGTCATTGAAGATTTCATCTTTAATCAGAAATACCGCTCGCCTTACACGTTCTCTCTGAATTCAAGAATCTATCAGTCAACTAGTCTGTTGAGAATTAGTCTTCTTGAAGGTAACTCAGCTGTTGACAGATAAGTAAGCTGATGAACCACAGTCTTCTGATAGGTTCCCCCTCAGTTTATGAATCCAAATTCAACAAGTCCAATTCCACTCTTAGAGTAGAAAATCTTGCATCACTAAGTGGTTTAGCGAAAATGTCAGCTAACTGGTTGTCAGTGTGAACATACTCGATTATGACATTTCCTTTTTCAATATGGTCTCTTATGAAGTGATGTTTGATCTCAATATGCTTAGTTATTGAATGACTTGTAGTGTTCTGAGTAAGTGAGATTGCACTTGTATTGTCACAGTAGATAGGCATTCCACTAATTTTGATATTGTAGTCTTCTAGTTGATGTTTCAAACAGAGTATATGTGCACAACATGTTCCAGCATCAATGTATTCAGCTTCAGCAGTAGATATGGATACTGAAGTATGTTACTTACTCATCCATGAGATCAGACGAGCAGCCAACAAGGTCATAATCTAAATATCCAACAAGTTCAAATTGTGATTCCCTTAGATACTATAATCCGAATTCTTGTGTGCCTTTGAGATACCTTAATATTCTTTTGGCAGCTAAGAGGTGAGATTCCTTAGGATTTGATTGAAATCTGGCACAAACCCCAACAAAGTACATAATATCTAGTCTGGTAGCAGTGAGGTATAGCAGAGACCCAATTATGCCTCTATATTTAGTGATGTCCACTGATTTTCCATCTTCATTTTTGTCAAGTCGAAGTCCAGTGGACATTGGAATAGCAACAGATGAGCTAGTTTCTATACCAAATTTCTTGAACAGATCTTTTGTGTACTTTGCTTGATTAATAAATATGCCATCAGGCAGCTGTTTAACTTGTAATCCAAGAAAGTAGTTAAGTTATCCCATCATGCTCATTTCAAACTTGTTCTGCATCATCTTAGAGAACTTCTCACACATCTATTTGTTAGTTGAACCAAAAATAATATTGTCCACAAAAACCTGAACTAACAGTATATGATTATCTCGTTCAATAGTGAACATGGTTTTGTTTGATAGACTTCAAAACCTGGAGGTTGTTCAACATATACTTCTTCTTGCAGTTCTCAATTGAGAAAAACAGACTTCACATCCATCTGATAGACAGCGAAGTTCTTGTGAGCAGCATAGGCAAGGAATAGTCTGATTGCTTCAAGCCTAGCTACAGGTGCAAATGTCTCATCAATATCTATGCCTTCTTCTTAACAGTAACCTTTGGCCACTATTCTTGCTTTATTTCTGGTAACAATACCACATTCATTCATTTTATTTCTGAAAACTCACTTAGTGCCAATTACTCTTTGATGAATAGGTCTGGGTACCAAATACCAAACCTTATTTCTTTCAAATTGATTTAACTCTTCTTGCATTGCTTCAATCCAGTGAGAATCACTAAGAGCTTCATCAATTAGTTTAGGCTCAATCTGTGAAAGAAAACTTACAAACATTGATTCATTTGTAGTTGACCTTCTTGTTTTTACTCTGTCCAGTGGATCACCAATCACAAGATCAGGTAGGTGATCTCTGAGCCATCTAAGATCAGGTTGCAAAGCTGGATGTTGTCCTCTTGATTGATCTTGCAACACTACTGTTGGAGTCTCGGTAGTAGTATGTTGAACAGTTTCTGGTCTGTTGTTTGCAACTCGTCTGTTAGACAATCAGTAGGCTGATTTTGAACAGCACTTGAGTTATCAACTTGGTTGAGATCAGGCAGTATGATGGGTACATATTCTTCTTTTCTTTCCCTAGTCAATTTCTGAAGATCAGTAGATAAATCAGGCTTAGTACTTTGATTTTTTTCAGAAGATTGAGTGGGTTCATCAAATACTACATGAATAGACTCTTCTACAAGTAAAGTTCTTTTGTTAAAGACTCTGTAGGCTTTACTAACAATAAAGTAACCTACAAAAACAACTGCATCAACCTTTTCTGCAAAAGCAGTGATGTGATTTTTCCCATTATTCAAAACAAACATTTACAACCAAATATTCTAAGATAGTGAATATTAGGCTTTCAGTTGTTCCACAGTTCATAAGGTGTATTGTTGACTTTTGTTGATCATGCATCTGTTCTGGGTGTAGCATGCTGTATTTGTGGCTTCTCCCCAAAATCTTTGAGGCAGTTTTGCTTCAGCTATCATGGTTCTGGTAGCTTCTTTCAGAGTTTTGTTTCTCCTTTCAGCAACTCCATTTTGTTGAGGGGTCTTGGCAGCAGAGTACTCATGACTGATTTCTCTGGCATTACAATACTTTTCAACAGTAGAGTTAGTAAAGTCAGTGCCCTATCTGATATGATCTTTAGTATTTTTAAGCTCTTTTCATTCTGGATCGGCTCCATCAGATAAGTAAGATGTTCCTTGGTTTCACTCTTCTTTTTTATGAAAATCACCCAAGTATATCTTGAATAATCATCCACAATAGCTAGGCAATACTTCTTTCCACCATTGCTGATAGGATCAATAGGTCCAAACAAATCCATATGAAGTAGCTCCAAAATTCTGTTTGAAGATTGGTGCTTCTTACTTTTGAATGATGACTTGACTTGTTTACCCTCCTGACATGGGTCAAAAAGCTTGTGTTTGCTCATGACTGTCTTTGGAATTCCTTCTACCAAATTGTTCTTGATTAATCTGTTGATGGTCTTGAAATTGAAATGATTCATTCTTTTGTGCCATAGCCAACTAACTTCACTTGGTGTAGAGGCCACCAAACAAACATTAGAACTCCTGTCCACAGAATTCTAGTTAACTATGAAGATATTTCCTAGTCGTCTTCCAGATAAGATAACCTTCTTTGTTCCAATTTGCTCCACATAGCACTTATCTGATGAGAAGATAACTGAAAATCCTTTGTCACAAAATTGACTTATTCTCAGCAGATTGTACTTTAGGCCTTTAACATATGAGACGTCAGATATCTCAATGTTTTCTTTGATAAGCTATCCACATGCCACAATCTTGCCTTCTTTGCTGTCTCCAAAAGTTACATTTGGTCCGTCTATGGCAGCAAAATCAGTCTCATGTATGTCACCATACATGTGTCTTGAACATCGGCTGTCCACGAACCATTTCTTCTCTACTTTACTCCTACTCCTAATCCTAACCTACAAAACAAAATGAAAATGTTTTAGGTACCCTTTATTGAGAGCACCTTTGATAACCCAATATTTAAAAACCTTAGGCTTCTTAGGCTCAGTAGAGTTTGGTGGTGCCTTCTTTACTCTTGAAGCATCATAATTTTCAGTATGCATATTGTCATGATAATTATTATGATGTAAGTAATGCTCATAAGTAGGGTACAGTGCATGATAAGCAGGGTAAGCATGCATCGGATGATGAGCAGGGTATGCAGCGGCATATTAAGGTGGATAATGAGGTGCATGATAATAAGACGAGTAAGCAGGTTGCACATAAAAAGACTCATTTTCATACCAAGCATTATCATTTCTATGATTTCTTTGCTTTTTAGGTTTGTTTCTTACTTACTCATTAATAGACGACTTAGACTTTTTACTAGTCTTATCATTTTTGCTCTTATCAGCAGACTTCTTCGGACTACTCTACTGTTTAGCTTTGCTAGTCTGTTTTTCAATTTTAGGCACTTTACCCTTTTTAGCCTTTGGAGATTTCTTCTCCTTTTTCTCTTTTACTGGTGAAGCAGGTTTTGTACTCTAATCATATAAGATTACCTTACTGTTACTAGTAGATATGAATTTTTCAGCACATTTAAGTTCTAAACCTTCTATTTTTAAAGGTAGATTCTGTTTACTAGGCATGTTATCTGGTGCAACAGAAGACTTATCATGAGTAGAAATAATTTTTTCAAGTTCCATGATTTTTCCTTTATAAACTTCACATTCTGCTTTCAGAGATTCATTCTCATGCTCAAGCTTTTTGTAAGCAGCTGATTCTTGTGGTTTTTCAACCTTAAGTTTCAGTGATGCATTTTGCTCTTTCAACATAGTCATCTCTTCCTTAAGCTTAGCAAAAACAGTTATTCAACATTTGTTCAAACGAATTGAATAGCGCATTTTCTTCTTCAGAGATATTTACCTCATTGTTAGAGTCATCTTGGCCATGAGACAGAGCAATGCAGATGTCTTTGATGAAATGTCCCAATTTCCTACAATTATAGCACATTAGTTTGGATTTAAAATTATCCTTACTATCATGAGAGTGAGAGGTAGGGTTAGAAGTAGAAGCATTGTTGTATTTTTTTCTTCATCTTTCTCTTGTAGAACTTTTTGGACCCATTCAGCTACAACGCAACGTATCCAGCAGTATACTCCTTTTTATTAAGCATCATGGTCTCTACAGATGAGTCCATCTCTTTTGTTCTGCCTGCTGAATTTCTTGGTTTTTCTGTAGCGACCAAGGCAACAGTTGGATTAGAGGTTGATGTCTCTTCTATTCCCATCCTTGGCAGGTTATACTCGTATGCCTTGAGTACTGAAAACAGCTCTGTCAGAGAGATTTTCCCCAAATCTCTTTATTCTTCCATGGCTGTAATCTTCATGTTGAACTTGGAAGCCAGGGCCTTTAGAACTTTAACAGTGATCTCTTTATCAGTAAAGGTCTTTCCCAACTTTAACACTTCGTTCAACGTCCTTGTAAACATTGTATTCATCTGATCAATGATTTCTCTGGACTTCATTTTGATCATTGATTTCTCTGGACTTCATTTTGAAGTTTTCCAACTTCTCAAGAGCTATACTCAAATTATGCTCTTTGATTGCATCATTTCCTTTGCTCATATCGCGAACCTTGTCCCACATCTCTTTTGCTGTTTTGCAGTGTTTGACTTTGTCAAATCTGTCATGTTCGAGGGCTCTGGTCATGATGAATCATCCAACTTTGTCAAGACTGTTCAGCTTAATTTCTTCAGTTATCATCTTTTCAAGTTCTTTGTCAGTAATAACATCTTGGTCATTGACTTTGATAGTTTTTGTGATTTTGATAGGACCTCTGGTTATGCACGTGTACATATTGTCATAGTAAGCAGCAAGGAATATTTCAATGCTAATTTTTCAGTCCTCAAACCCATACCGCCAATGTGGGGAACATGGCCAATACAATCTATTTTCAAAAGATTTTAATTTTCAAAAATATGCTCTTTTTGAAAACTTTTGAAAAACACACTCTGGATCAAGCTCGTTGATCAGACAAATGATTCAAATGAACCACCTGCTCTGATACCACTTCTTGATCCCAAGTGGTCAGATGCGGTCTAGAAGGGGAAGGGGTGAATAGACCTCTGTACCTTTTCAAAATTTCTCTAACTTTCGTTATCAGTAGAATAAGTTGATCAAAACTTATGAAACTACTTAGCTGTTAGTGCACAAAGCTTGTTCAACGTAAGTTAACCAATAGTCTGATTTTACCTATATGTTTCAAATTAGATCAGAGTTTCAAACTTGTTATGCAACGGATTTTAACACTGTTTTTCAAACAAGTTTTTCTTACTTAAAAATTTTATCCCCAGTTTTAAAACTCTTTTAAAATCTTTAGCTTCTCAAATTGTTTGTTTGCTTTCTGAAATATGCAAGTTAAAGCCCAAGTAATCAAACACACAAAATTTTTATAGTTGTTATATAGACAAGAAGTCTTTTAGTCCACTTTTCTAAATCACGAAGATTTAGGTTATACTATGAACACAAAGTAAATAATACACTCTACTTGCGCTTTTACAACAAATGATATAAAGCCATAAGTGCGTAATAGGAAATCACTAAGAAGACCTATCCTCTGAAGTATTTTCACTCACAAAGATGGAAAACTACTTCTCACAACTCTCTTCTACAGAAATCACTAAGATTAAAGATATTTTCTAGTTTTCCTCAACTTAGCTTGTCAACAGATGATTTCGTTGTTTAGTGTTCTGTTCTTGAGTGTTGAGACTTCGAAATATTTGATCAAAGAAAGCTCTCAGTTGTTGAATTGTTGTCTCTAACTCTTTGAATCTAGAACTATTTATACTCGCGAGCTTGAATGCCCATTGAGATGAGACATATTTCAGATCTTCCTCAAGCATTAGTCCTTGTCTCTAAACAGCTTTCTGCAACTGCTCATTGTACAATTCCGATGTACTTGTTGTCAATCGTATTAAATGCATCTTGCTGATACGAGGTTTCTCTTCAATCATTTGTCATTAATACCCTTCTCTTACAATATTTACTACGCCAAGTGCATTTATTACCGTTGTAATAACTTCCTGATCACTTCTACTCTGTTGATCGAATCCACTCTGCTGATTCAAGTCGAACTCATCTGATTTGACTCTACTGAAATCCACCAGTCTGATTTCGTACTCAGCATCAGATCAGTAGTCTTCTGGACCAAAATTCAGTCTTCTGATTTTACTTGTCTTTTCGATTGAACTTTTTCAGAGGTTTGCTAAGGTTCCATTACTTAGCTGATGACTTTTGGAAATCATCAAAACCTCCCTTCACTTCTTCATCTTCATCCAACAATAGCTCTGTCAGAGAGATTTTCCCCAAATCTCTTGATTCTTCCATTGCTGTGATCTTCATGTTGAACTTGGGAGGCAACGCCTTGAGAACCTTTACATTGATCTCTTTTTTCGTAAAACTCTTTCCCAACTGTAACACTTCATTCGTCCTTGTAAACCTAGTGTCCATCTGATCAATGGTTTTTCCGGACTTCATTTTGAAGTTTTTCAACTTCTCAAGACCTATACTCAAATTATTCTCTTTGATAGCATCATCCCCCTCGCTCATGTCGCGAACTTTGTCCCACATCTCTTTTGCTGTTTTGCAGTGTTTGACCTTGTCAAACCTGTCATTATCAAGGGCTCTGGTCATGATGAATATTCTTAATTTTCTTCAGCTGTTATCTCTTCAAGTTCTTTGTCAACTGTCACTTCTTGATCGTTGACTTTGATGGTTTTTATAATTTTGATAGGACCTCTGGTTATGCATATATACATGTTGTCATTGTAAGCAGCAAGAAAATTTTCCATGCTTATTTTTCAATCCTCAAAACTCATACCGCCTATGTGGGGAACATGGCTAATACAATCCATTTTCAAAAAATTTAGATTTTTCAAAATATGCTCTTTTTGAAAACTTTCGAAAAACACACCTTGGATCAAGCTCGTTGATCAGGCAAATGATTCAAATGAACCACTTGATCTAATACCACTTAGCTTATTCAGCAGAGTTGACCACTCGTCTGGTTCACTTATCTTCAGAGTTTTAAACTTGTATGAAGCGGATTTGTCTAAGTATGCTTTTCAAACAAGTTTTATCTTCAAAAGGTTTACCCCTGTTTTTATAAATTCCCCTTTAAAAGCTTTATCTTTTAAACTGTTTGTTTACTTAAGAAAATATGCAAGTATGAAAATAAGTAATCAAACACAGGAATTTTTATAGTGGTTATATAGACAAGAAGTCTATTAGTCCACTCTTCTAAATCACGAAGAGTTAGGTTCTACTAGAAACACAAAGTAACCAGTACACCACTTGCGCTTGTACAATAAATGAATAAGCCACAAGCTCACTATAGGAAATAACAAAGAAGACCTATACTCTGAAGTAATATCACTCACTTAGACGGATATTAACTTCTCACAACTCTCAAAGTTACATAAATCACTCAGATTTGTAAACATAAACGTTTTCCTCAACTCGCTTCGTCAACAGATGACTCGGCTGGTAGTGTTCTGTTCTTGAGTTTTTGAGACTTAGAAAATTTTGATCGTGAAAGCTCTTTTAGTTGTTGTATGTTGTAATTGTCTCTAACTCTTGAATCCAGAACTATTTATACTCGGTTTGAATTTTGCCCGTTGAAGTGAGGCAAATTTCAAATCTTCCTCGAGCATTGGTCCTTGTCTCTGAACGGCTCTCTGCAACTGTTCACTGTACAGTTCTGCTGTACGAATCTGTCAGTCGCATTAAATGCACCTTGCTGATACGAGATTTTCCTTCAATCGTTTGTCATTAATACCCTTCTCTTACAACATTTATTACACCAAGTGCATTTATTACCGTTGGAATAACTTTCTAATCACTTCCACTCTACTGATCGAATCCACTCTGCTGATGAACACTCTACTGATTCAAATCGAACTCATCTGATTTGACTCTGCTGAAATTCACCAGTCTGATTCCGTACTCAGCATCAAATCAGCAGTCTTCTAGACCGAATTCAATCTTCTGATTTTACTTGTCTTCTCGATTGAACTATTTCAGAGGTGAGCTAAGCTTCCATTACTTCGCGGATGACATTTGGAAATCATCAAAACCTCCCTTCACTTCTTCATCTTTGTCCAACACCATCGCTGTTAGTTTATAGTTGTGACGTCAGTCTAACAACATAATTTCTAGACATATTCTTTTCATTTAATATGTTTTGGTAATTTGTCGTTATTTTGTAAGAACATAATTTTCTTTATTTCTGTCGTTCTTCAGTTTCAAATCTATAACTGACTTAAAAACAACGACGGATTATTTTCCATATGAATGATTTTGTCGCTATGGATCAATATTTCTTACAACTTAACAATGGAATACCTACGAAAAATATTTTGTTTAGATATTTAGTTGGTAATTTGGCGCTATTATTGATGGAACATCGTTTTCGTCATTGTTCAGTTGTAAATCTGTAAGTGACTAAAAAATAGCGACGAATTATTTTCCATAGGAATGATTTCGTCGCCATGGATCAATATTTCTTACAACTTAACAACGGGATACCCACGAAAAATATTTTGCTTAGATATTTAGTTGGTAATTAGTGGCTATTATTGATGGAACATCATTTTCGTCATTGTTCAGTTGTAAATCTGTAAGTGACTAAAAAATAGCTACGGAATATTTTCCATTGTAATGATTACGTCACTATGGATCAATATTTCTTACAACTTGACAACGGAATACCTACGAAAAATATTTTGTTTAGATATTTAGTTGAAAATATGTCGCTATTATTGATGGAACATCATTTCCGTCATTGTTTAGTTACAAATCTGTAAGTGACTAAAAAAATAGTGATGAATTATATTCCAGTGGAGTGGTTCCGTCGCTATGGATCAATTTTTCCTACAACATAACAATAGAATAACAAC
This sequence comes from Penstemon newberryi var. newberryi, assembly GCA_030819805.1. Classification (NCBI taxonomy): domain Eukaryota; kingdom Viridiplantae; phylum Streptophyta; class Magnoliopsida; order Lamiales; family Plantaginaceae; genus Penstemon; species Penstemon newberryi. The sequence continues at coordinate 17,856,033 of JAUALY010000001.1, forward strand.
GAAAAATATTTTTTAGATATTTTGTTGGTAATTTGTCGCTACTATTTATGGAACATCGTTTCTGTTGATATTTTGTTATAAGTTCGTTCCTAATAGTAATAGTTTTTATTTTCGTTGGAATCATGGAGTTGCTGAAGACCTTTTTTTTTTTTTTTTTTTTTTTTTAGTGAATGAAGGTGTTAATAACGTTGAACATTAAAGGAAGCATTGATGGTTAAGTCTCATCCGATTTTCTTGTGAAAACATTTTTTTTTTCAGGACAAACAAGCGTTATCTGGTGGGGTAGAATTTAAAGCTCTTCACGGAGCTGCATAGTGAAAATCCTTAGGCCATCTCCAATCCAATGGGGGTGGGTGGAGATGGCCTATTTTCACAGCCCTGGATGATCTCCAACCAACCAGGGATGTCCATTTACACAGCCCAGGGCTGTGGCCTGGGCTTTTCAAAGCCTAGGCCACAACCCTGATGAAGGGACGCTCTGTTAGCGCGTCCCTTACAAACATTGCACCAGGTGGTGCCACTTGGCGCCACCTGGTGCATTTACATTTTTTTTTATTAAATTAAAAAAAAATTATTAATAAAAAAAATTAAAGATTGAAAAAATTAACTACGAATTTAACAATACCTTGTTTAATTTAATTAACTAGAAATGGAAGATACATTTAATTATAAAAGTTGTGTAAGGTTTAATAACAATTTATTTTAAATTAAAGATGTAACATTATTAGTTTTAATTTTGAATATATAAATTTGCCTATAAAAGTAAAATTTAACAACATTATAGTATAATAAAACCCTTATCCATTATTATTATTATTATTATTATTATTATTATTATTAACCTTATTATTATTATTAACCGTATTATTATTATTATTATTATAGATAATATAGGTGAGAGTGGGGAAGTTTATTTTTTTTAATTAATTGGAGGAGATAGCCCTGTGGGTTGGAGACGGTGCTCCGGGGGTGCAGATTCACCCGGGTGGAGATTGACACCCCTGGGCTGTAAAAAGCCCTCCGAGTTGGACATGGCCTTACATGGAGCCACATAGGAAAGTCAAGTAGTGTGAGGGAATTTCGGTCTTTTTTATCTGAATAGTATCATGTAATGTATTTTTTCCACACATTAGCAAACTTGTTTACCCAAAAATCGACCGGCTAAGGCTCAAACAGTCCCTTGACCAGAAATAAGCCTCAATGATTCATTCCAAACCATTCCAAACCAATTATATGAGATGAATTTTTTCATAAAAACTTAATGGTAAGCAATTAAGATACCTTCATGCTCGTCTACTTGTAGTGTTGTTGAAGCATGGTGAGACTTGAGGTCAAATAAGGCGATGTTGACACGAGAAAGCACCCATTGACTGTCGAGCACTAGCCAACTCAAACCATCCCTGTAAAATTAAAAACCATAACTTGGGTGCAGGTACAAAGCTAAAGGCACAACACAGTTGAATCAAATATGTATAACTGTTCGACTGGTCATTATAAAAAATCCATGAGCTAAGGCCATCTCAAACCCACAGGTCCTTCACAGTCCAGGGCTGTCGACCTCCACCTAGGGTGAACCTGCACCCCCCTGGGCACCGTCTCCAACCGTCAGGGCTAACAACACCAATTAATTAAAAAAAAAAAAAAAAACTCCCCCACCCTGACCCATTATTATCTATAATAATAATATTAATAATAATAATAATCACAAAAAATAATATTAATTTTGAAAATTAATAATAATAATATATATGAAAATGAAAAATAATAATTGTAGAGACAATAATAATAAAATTAAGCATAATAATATTACATCGGGGACAAGAAAAACAACGATGATTATACTAAATAAAATTAAAATATGATTTAAATGTGGTTAAATAAATTTTACTTTTGTAGACAAATACATAAATTCAAAATTAATAATGGATAAGGGTTTGATTATACTATAATGTTGTTAAATAAAATCTAAATATGAAAAATCAAATTTCAAAATTAAAACTAATAATGTTATATCTTTAATTTAAAACAAATTGCTATTAAATCTTACGCAATTTTTATAATTAAATGTATCTTCTATTTCTAGTTAATTAAATTAAACAAGGTGTTGTTAAATTCGTAGTTAATTTTTTCAATCTCTAAGTTTTTTTTATTAATAAACATTTAAAAAACAAATAAGAAGACACCAGGTGGCGCCAAGTGGCACCAGTTGGTGCCTTCTTGTAAGGAAGCGCGTCCCAAAGCAGGGCTGTTGGAGATGGCCTAAAAGCAAACAATAAAACAACTTGTTTAGAGGAAAGATGAAAATTTGGTATTCAATATGTTCCAAAAGTTCAAAATCCATCCTTTTAGACCCTATTATAACTTAAAAGCAAGATGCAAGTGGAAACCCCACATAAATTTCTAGATGAGAAAGTTGAAACCGCAACCTTCAAGATTTGATCTTTTATGCATCCCATTAGTTTCACATCAAAATCCAAGCACTCATGGAATTAAAGATTAGCAAGTATGATAATAAAAAATAGTATTTCATGGCATAAATTCAAATTGCGATCAACAATAATCAAATTCGCTTTGTTGATACAGTTAATATAGTCCTAATTCATCATCGAAAAAAAAAAATTAACTGGCGTAGAGCTGAAGATAAGGAATCCACAAGGATTAGATAAGTGTCCATAGAGTCTAAGAAATTGATTACATTCTTCACTTTGCGAAATCTCCCAATTGTCACAATCGGCCCAAAGAAATAGGCCCTATTTCGTGTTCGACTGACCCAATTATTTAACGGGCAGCCGTAGTTATCATGGGAAATGGTGGGCCACCCCACCTAATTGGCCAGATTGCAATATGTGATCCAACCCAGATATTATTTAATTGGGCCATACATCAAATAATTGAGACAAAAATACCCTTGAATTTCGGTATTATTACAAGGAAAATGACACTCAAATAATTGGATGGATTAAAAAAAGAGAAGTCTTCATCCTCATTTCCCACCCCCATCTTCATTTTCCCTCCATTCCAGTATACGGTGAGAACCCTAGCTTAAAATGTTTATTTTTCTTTTTTATTTTTGTCTCCATTATTGTTTACTCTTTTGTTAACTAAGAACTAAGAAGTAATTATTGACTTCTCAAGCTTTGAAATCTCTATTAATTTATTCCATTTTTTTGTGTTAACATAGCTCAAGGTATAGATACTTGAACAAGGTGAAGAAGGACAATAAATAGGGTAAGAACTCATTTAACCATAAGTTTACTTCCTACATTTTGCATTTCATTTATCATGACTAGAAGGTGAGCTATTCCCAATTTTCTTTTTTTTTCTGCCTTTTTTTTTTTTTTTTGCATGAACTATTTGTGGTTGAAGTGTGGTACTAGGGAAGGTTGTCTTACACATTTTTTTTCTACGCTATTATTTTTATATTTTTTTTGTACGTATTTTTTTTCCTTTCTAATTTCTTTGTACTATTTTTTTTCTTTTTGTGTGTGTAATTCTTTCTTGAGACAATTATTTCAAATACACTGGTAGTACTTTGGTGGTGTGGTTTTTTGTAATGCTTGGGTATGGCTAGTCAAATATATTTTTGGCCTATGTTTGAAACAATTATTTCATATATCTAAATTCAAGCTCTTGGCATATCAAATACAGAATACCGATTATGGATTCAGGGGAGGAACGACTCTACTGTCAGTTTTTTTGGAAATGTGTTAAAATATTATGTTTCTGCCTCATTGCACACGAAGCACACTCTATTTCCCAATTGTCTATTCGAAAGAGAAAAAGGTATAGCATCATACGTAAGAAACACAAACAAGCCAAGTATTTACATCGCGTAACCACGAAGACGGATGTTAAAACTAAGTCATGCTTAAGGTTCACTATGACTTCTTTTAGTAAGCTATGTAGTTTGTTACATAACCTTGGTGGTCTAAGGAACACTAAATATGTGCCACACAATGAACAAGTTGTAATGTTCTTGTCCGTCCTTTCACATCACAAGAAAAATCGAATCGTGGGGTTTGATTATCGTCGATCTGGGGATATAGTGAGCAAGTGTTTCCACCGTGTATTGAATACCGATTTCAGAAAATGACGAAAGTTCAAGATGGGGTTGTTTTCTGTTACGTACACATAAATTACTACTTACTTAATTTGTTCTAGATTGGTGTTGGATGAAGATGAAGACTTTAAAGTGAAGGGAGGTTTTGATGATTTCCAAAGTCATCAGCTAAGTGGAAGCTTAGTATAAACCTTAGAAGATATTTGACCAAGGAAGAAGTTTTTCAGACTAGTCAAATATGGTCCAGAAGACTACTGATCTGTTGCTGAAGAAGTAATCAGACTGGTGGACTATCAGCAGACTCAAATCAGATTAGTTCAAGTTTGGGATCAGTCGAGTATACATCAGACGAGTGACTTCGATCAGCAGAGTGGAAGTGGATCAGAAGTTAGTGCAACGGTAATAAATGCACTTGGAGTAATAAATGCTGAAGAGGAAGGGTATTTATGACAAATGATTGAAGAGAAACCTCGTATCAGCTTGGTGCATTTAATGCGAAGCGACAGAAAGTACAGCAGAGTGTACAGTGTTCAGTCGCAGCAGCCGTTTCTGCAGAAAAGGACCAGTACTCGATGATTTGACAACTGTCGATCTCTCAACGGGCAGATTTTCAAATCTCAAGTATAAATAGTTAAGTTCGTGAGTTGAGGAAGAAGATACAAAACAAGAGACATCTTTGAGAGCAAAATTATCTGAAGCAGAATTCTTCTAAGTCTCAAACTCAAGAACAGAACACTCATCAGCTGAGTCATTTGTTGACGAAGCAGAATAGAGAGAAAACAGAAAATACTTGTAAAATCTGAGTGATTTTGTTAGGACTGTGTTGTGAGAAGTAGATATCAATCTTAGTGAGCGATATTACTTCAGATGTTAGGAATTTCTTTGTGATTTCCTACTACGAACTTGTGGCCAGTTCATTTGTTGTTTGGCGCAAGCAGAGTGTACTGTAATCTTTGTGACTATAGTATAACCCAAGATCTAAGTGACTTGGAAGAGTGGACTAAAGGATTTATATCCATATAACCACTATAAAAATGCTTTGTGTTTTTAACTTGCATCATTTTCTGCATATTTGAAAGAACAGTTTTAAAACACTTAAAAGGTTAACTGTTGGAAAAGTTTTAAAAGGAGTTTGTTAAAACTGGGGACAAAACTATTTCAAAGTTAAGAAAACAACTTGTGAAAAACACTTGATTAATCCGCTGCAAGTTAGTTTATTTTAAACTCTGATTTTGATAAAATCAGCTGAGTGAAATCAGAAGAGTGGTCTACTTCGCTGTTCAAAGCTTTGTGCGAGATCAGCTTAGTCTGCTTACTGTTCTCGATCAGCTTAGTCTGCTGAACAGAAAAGTTGGAGATTTTAAAAGGTAAATTTTTAAGAGGTCTATTCACCCCCCCCCCCCCCCCCCCTCTAGACCTCATCTGACCACTTGGGACCAACAATTGGTTAAAATATAACAACTTAAGTACTTTTCATATGTTTTTTGTAGGGTTGTTTAGGGGCTTTGGATGGTACTTATGTGAGGGTACTAGCACCGGTTGTCGATAAACCACGCTATAGATCAAGGAAAGGAGATATTGCAACTAACGTGCTCGTTGCTTGCGATGTAAATGGAAAATTCACGTATGCATTGACTGGATGGGAGGGTTCCGCTGCAGATTGTCGGGTCCTTAAAGATGCTATTACCCGCCCAAACGGACTTTGAATTCCGACCCGGTATACGATTTGAATATAAACCATTTTATGCATCATATATTTCCGTTCATACAATTCCATTAAATGTTAAATAACAATGTTAATTTTTTTTTTTTATCTTTTATGAATATCTTACGTACATACTATCTTTGCGATAATGGATACACGAATGGGGAAGACACCTTATAGGGGAGTGCGCTACCATTTAAAGGAATGGGGTGTAGAGCAAGATGCTCCTCAAAATTATAAAGAGTACTTCAACATGAAGCATTCTCAGGCAAGAAACGTCATTGAACGATGTTTCGGTCAAGTTAAACGGAGGTGGGCAATACTTAAAAGTGATGCTTCCTACCCATTGAAAACTCAAAACCGAATTATCATGGCTTGTATTATTATCCACAATGTTCAGTTAATGACAATGCCCAATGACATTTCAGATTCATATTTGTCTAGTGAATCGGAAAATGATGATGAATAAGATGGGTAGGGTCCTAATGGTGAATTCGTCGATGTTGTTGAGCCCTCACAAGCGTGGACTGATTATCGAGATATTATGGCTTAGGCTATGTATGACGATTGGTTGTCGAGTCTTTGAGATAAACGCACTATTTGCGTTAAGTTTCGGAAATTCCTTTGTTTGATTGAATATTATGTTTGGGGTTGTGATGAATTTTTATATGATTGTTGTTTAATTACGATGGTACATTATTATGTATATGTGGATAATTTGTTTGTATGATTGTGGTTTTTATTTCATTTTAATGTTTGGAGAAATTCAAGATAAATTGATGGACTTGTGTTTGACGACGGCTTGGCCCAGGTTCATTGATGAGGAGCAAACATTGATTTCTTGTTTGCATGAGATGGTTTCAACTAGATGGAAGGCTGATAATGGGTTTAAGCCGGGATATTTATAGGCCTTAGAATCCGCAATTAATACAAGGATACCGGGAAGCGACATTAAAGTCAGGCACATAAACTCAAAGCTGACAGTTTGGAAAAAACAATAATATTTATTGTTTTTCATGTTGGGTACAAGTGGCTTTGGATGGAATGACAATGCTAAAATGATAGAGGTCAATGATGATGTTTGGGCTGAATATGCATGGGTAAATGAGAACTTGCTAAATTTTATAAATACATATTTGGTTATATTTTTGTTGGTGTTCTAAACTTTTTTTCTTTCTCGAAAGGCTAATTGTGAAGTTCGTGCGATGAGGATGAGGTCTTGAAGATACTATGATGATTGGTGTCAATTGTTCGGAAAGGATAGGGCTACGAGGGATCATGCTCAAGGGTTCACTGATGTTATGGAGGACATATTATTGAGTGAAAACCTTAACTCAAACAATGAGCAAATGAGAACATAATCGGTAGTGGAACCGTACATTCCATCATTTGATATTGATAGTCCATATGTCGATTTAACGATGGATGCATCATTGTGGTAGTGATCGGATGAAAGACAAAATCAACTCTACTCTGGATACATCTGATGGAGTTGGAAGAAAAGCAAAATCTAAGGTGAAGCAACTTGGTCTTAAGATTGGTGGGAACGAGAAGAAGAAGAAATTTAAATTGACAAGAGAAAGGAAGGTGAAAACACCCGAAACCGCAAAAAATGAGTCTATTATGCCCGTCTTGACAAGTTTCATTGAGGAGGCAAAATCTACTTTCATTAATATTAAACCAAAAATGAGCAAGGAGGAAGATACGGTTGACGAAAAGGTTATGAAGGTCATTGCCGCATTGGAGAAGGTTTTGGGGCTAACCGAAAAAAATATGAACTTTCTTTGTTACAAGATCATGGATGACCAAAAGCATGTAAGCTTGTTTTGGCGTTCGAGCGAACGTAATCGTGAAATACAAGCACACATGATGCTCGAGGGTAAGATGCCATGAATTAAGGTTTGATGATTATGTTAAATGTGTGAAAGTGAGACATTGCAACTTTCTTTTTGTAATATTAGGTACGGTATGTGAATGTTTTGTGTTAATTTTGGACCCATGGGGGTGTTTATTAGGTGGCTAAATCTTTTGGTATGATTCATGCATACATGGCTTAGGAATTATTATGAAGCATATTAATTTTGTAGCCATGTTTGGTGAAGTATTTCTTGTTTTTGTAAGTCATAGTGGCATGTTTGTATTTGGTGGTTTAAATGATTTTTAGGACCCTTGCTAAATGAATTTGGGAATTTTTGCAAGAGTCTCTTATTATTGAAAGTTTTGAATGATTTATTACACATTTTTTTCGTGGACTGATAATGCCAAAATGAATTTGCAACACATTTTCTGTTGATAAAATGTTTGAATGATTTGCAGTTTCAGACTAAAAATTGAAAAGTGTTCAAACTTTGATTTGTAAACTTTTTAAGTTCAGGTTGTTTGGAAGTTGTGTTGCAAAAATTGTAATATACAAAAGATTTGCAAGTTACAATTTTGTTGACTTCTGCTGCTGCAATTTTCTACAAAGTATACACGAATATTACAGCCTTTGAAGAATAGCAAATGTTGTTGTTCTGAAAATCAATTTGTAAAAGTGATAAAATGTGTAAGTAATCCCAATAAAGTCATAAAATAATTCAATGACTCTACGAGAGAAAGAATACTAAAATTGAACAAAAGTTAAAGTTACTGGCAGATTTATAAAAATGTTGTATAAAATGTTGACTTCTGGTGCTGCAATTTTCTATAAAGTTTTGAAGAATATTGCAGCCTTTGAGTGCTGCAAAGGTTGCTATTCTGAAAATCAACTAGTAAAAGTGTTAAAATGTGTAAGGAATCCCAATAAAGTCATAAAATAATTCAGTGAGACTCTACAAGAGGAAAAAAACCAAAGTTGAGCAAAAGTTAAAGCTATGGCAGATTTATAAAATCTACCTACATGCATACATTTAAAAACATCCCAAACCTAACCGAATCCAACCCCCCCCCCCCCCCTATAAATACCGCCACAAAATAACATTTTACAGGGTTCTTCATGCATTTGAAGCAAAATGTGCATGAAGAACCACCGGGTTCATAACATCAATAAAAAACAAAACATATACCCACAACTTCCTCCCCCCTGCACCCATTAGTCAACATCATTCAACCCACCCCCTGCACCACCATTGAAAACAAGGGCATCCTCATCACTGGCAGACAGGTCAATGGGATACAGAGGGGAGCCGAGAAGGTTTCAGAGAAAGTGGGCACATTCCTTCATCTCAAATATATACTTCAGCTTGCGGTAGTGTTGCACTTCAACCCGATACCTCCGATAGCTCCCCGACTCGTCGTAAAAATAAAACAACAAAGGTTAGTAGGAATTTATATATCATTGAATAAAAATAAGGAAAATTTACATAGACTCCCCCTGACTATAGCCTAATTACAAGAAATTACCCTCCTGTTTGAAATATTACAAAGACACCCTCTCGACCAAAACAATATTACAAGAAGACCCCTTACGGCGTCAATTTTTTACGGTAGATGATGATGTCATAAAAACTATTTAATGTTTTTCCAATTTTGCCCCCAAGGGGTGTATTTGTAATATATTTTGTGTTACAGGGGGTGTTTTTGTAACCGTGTCATAAATATTGTAAATAAATTTATTAAATTTTAAAATTAAAACAAACCAATTTAAAATTTAATAAATGTATTTACAATAACACAATTCGATAAGTAAAGCTTTAATAAATTTACAATAACACAATTCGATAAATAAAATTTCAATAACATATATTTCCTTAAAAAATAAAATAAACCAATTTAAAATTTAATAAATTTATTTACAATAACTCAATCTGGTAAATAAAGTTTTAATAACGTTTATTTTCATTCAAAAATCAAACAAACCAAATTAAAATATAGTAAATTTATTTACAATAACACAATTATTTAATAACATATATATTCTTACAAAAAAAAAAACCCTTTTAAAAGTTAATAATTTATTTACAATAACACAATTGGTAAATAAAGTTTCACTTTAATAACAAATATTTTCCTTACAAAAATAAAAAAAAACCAATTTAAAATTTAATAAATTTATCTACAATAACACAATTCGAATTCTTGAGTTTTTCTACAAATGTAGGGACATATTATAAAGGTGGAAAATATAAGGGTCAATTTGCGAATTGTGATAGAGGGGCTGATTTTGTGAAGATGGAACATCCGCCATTGACGTGAGCTTGGAAATGGGGAATCTTCAATTCAGCACCGAATTGGACAAGGTTGGTACCAAAATTACCGCCACACCGAGGGGAGTCTACTGCTGAAAGGGGAGGCGATGGGTCAAGCTCCACCCCCGACGGTGGAGTAAAATCGAAAAAACGTAAAATTCATAGATTTGAAAATAGAGTGACGGGATAAACTGGGAACTGATAATTAATGCTTGGGATTTGTAGAGGACGTGAAGACGAGTCTATAACCATCAAAGAGAGCTCAAACCGTGTCCGGAGTTGCCGGAAAAGTCAAAAAAACGGAGGTGGTGGAACTTGAGAGCGGCGGGGTTACGTTGAGGGTTTTTTTTTGTAGAATTTTTTTTTTGTAAATATTAAAAATAACTAAGGGCATTTTGGACATTTTAAGTGTTCCGTTAAAGTTGACTAACGGCCGTTTAGTCAAGGGGGGTCTTTGTAATTTTTGAAACAAGAGGGTAAAATCTTGTAATTAGGGTTATAGCTAGGGGGTGTCTATATAAATTTCCCTAAAAATAATTTAAACAAAACTACACACTTACGTTTGGGGAGATCACAGTCCAGTATGCATTAGAAACGGTAATGCGGCACGTGTATGGGTCATACTATATCCCAGGTTGCTCCAGAAACTCTTCGAAGTCGATATATTTCCTTTGTATGCGTTCCAAATTTAGGCGAAGTGAAGTTAGGTGGAACCTTCGCCGAAAGTTTTCAGTCATTTTCGCACTGATCCTTTCAAGACATTGACGAAGATCTTCAATGTCTCTTACAAGGTCCTTCCTGGTAGCACATAATAATTTGGTTATCATGTAAGCTTCTTCATGGGGACTCCAACCATCATATCTGGCATTGATATCAACTCTTTGTCTCTTGGTGAGCGGCATTTTGATACCTGCAGTTAACAAAAAAGCAATAATTATTTGTTTTATGTTGATGATATTATTATAAGGTAAGAATGTGTAAAAGAAATAACAAAGAACAAGAATTTTGACAAAAGATGAAAGGGAACTCACTGTTTTTAATAGAGGGAGAGAAGTGTTGTATTTGGTTGATATGAATTGCCCTTATAAATAGGCAGTCGCAAGTTTGAACCCTCAATTAATTTGGGTAAGTAAAGAGTAAGAAAGTTATTATGAACAATTCAACATGAGTAATGATGAGTCGGCTAATAAATGTTAGTAAGGGATATAATGGGGCCAGGTTATTTAAAAAAAAGGTAAGTGAAGATATTTTTGGCATTAATTACAAGCATTAGAAATGAAAAAGGTAATAAATCATACATGCAAAAGTAAATATGGAAAAGACACAACATGACTTTTCAAGAATGAAAGATATGACAACTCAAAAAAACAAAATATTTTGGTACATGACATAGATTATGTCCATATGTAATCTTCTTCATGACATGCAAAATATAAATGCACCAATAAGCTTCAAATATGCATACAATGAATGCTCAATATGTATTTGACAACTCAGAAAAATAAAAAAAAATTGGTAATGGTGAGAATATCTAATAGAATCTGCAAAATAACTAGTCTTCCACACCCTTACCAACTTATTAATGCACCAATAAACTTAAATGTGGCCAAGTGAATAAAGTTCATGTTACCAACGATTTGATAACTCAAAAAAGCAAAATATTTTGGTAATGGTGAGAATATCTTATAAATTATTTCCATCTGTACTCTTCCTCATCTCATGTAATAATTATGCACCCAAGTGAATGCTCAACATGTTACCAAAGATTTGACAACTCAAAAAAGCAAAATATTTTGAGTACAATTACTAGTAACATCACATTAATTAAGAACTTAAAAATCCATATACACATGAACAAAAGTCTCACTACCACTTATTAAAACCAACTACTGATCATGTTGCAACCAAGACTCAACAAATAAATGCAATATACCATCACCCATATGCATGCATTAATATATGAATAATTAACATATGTCTCCACAACACTAATTAAAGCCCACCAGGGATCATGTAAAAACCATTTGAATGCCCATAAATTAGCACCACCACAAAATAGTAAATAAAATAATTATGCACATCAAACTAAACATAGCAAACCAAAAAATATGACTTCATATAGAAAATGCATTAAACCATAAACCAAACTAGAGTAAGAAAGCATATAATAGAAAATAATTTAACATTGTAAAGCAAACTCCTATATTTAGCCTCAAGTTCCACAAAGGATGCACGTAGACGCATGTTTTCTTCTTGCAAGTAGGCTGTTGTTGACTTCTAACTGGTTCACACGTTGCAATAACCTAGGGATTATTGCAAGTGCACTAGCATCCAAAAAATGTCAACCCATTCAAATAATTCACACCTTTGACCCTATAAATCAAGGAAGAAAAATGTAATTAGTCTCTACAAACATAATCTTGGGGCATAATTCAATATAATATTTACTTTTTACAAAGTTACATTACCTGAACCCCTGCACATCGAATAAACCGTCTTCCAGGATTGGATGGGGTATTGGAAGTCCACATTCTAACTGTGGCTCCATATGCACTAGTCCGGCCAGGGACTCGAACGCCTCCACTGCCGCCTCCGGCAGACCTATTACTACGACATGTGCTATTAGAACTAGACTCCATTTATGATTGAAATCAAGACCTATGCAAAAACAATAAGAACAAAAACATAAATCAGAATACAACAATCAAGAATTAAAAATAAATATTAAAGAACAACCTAAACTCAGACCTAATTACTCAAATTAAATCCCCAAATTAATTCAGTTAAACAACACCAAATTTAAAGCCTAATTATTTTTCCAGTAAACCCTAAAGTATAACAAACCCTATAATTCAAAATTGGAACCTTGTTCTTATTGTCCCTATAATTTCGAATTGATAGCAAAAACTCTAAAAAATCATATTTCTAAAAAGCCCTAAATTCCTGGATCTAGATGTCTTATTGAAAGAGCCCTAAATTAATATCTCTAAACTCGTCAGAGGTCTTCATTGAAAATGCCTTAAGAGATGAACATACCTTTTTGTGATTTCAATTTTGACTGTCCAAGAACCCGCAAAGAATCTTTGAAAATATTCCAACAATACTATCTATAAACTTCGAACGAACCCATCAATACTATGTGCGGCGCAATCAGAGGAAGAAAACGATTAATTAATCAAGAACTGAGAATATATACTTCAATGGTGGAGCGAGATTGTTCGTGGGATTGAGGACGGTGACAGGAGAGGAAAGGAGAATTAGGAAAACCCTATTTTGGATGAAATGGAAAAGAAATGAAATCCTAGTTGACCTGAGTGTGTACAAATTTGATCCAACGGTCGAGAATGAGATAGTAATCAATGGCCAGATTTGACTTAACTTAAGGGTAAAATGGTAATCTCAGTCAAATCGGGTAAAACGAACATAATAAATAGTTGGGCCAAGGTCCAATCTAGACAATTTAATCCATCGAACGGGTCATTAAATAGTTGGCCCAGATTTTTTTGTGAGACCAAACTAGATATTGGGCCAATTGTGATCAAGGCAAACGAACGGGGTCTTACTTGATTCAATCCCATTTTCAGAGCTTCGGATATTTATTTATTTAATTTAGGGTCTTTATTTGCAAAAAAAAAAAAAAAATCTTGAATTTATGGGGTTGGAAGAGGCCGAGAAAAGTGCTAGTTTTATAGCTATAAATGTGTTGCGAGCCTCTGAAATAACTGAAATCTATTGCACCTTTTTTTAAGTAATCGGGTAGCCTATGCCCGTCTCGAACTAGTCCGGTCCCGAAACACGAAATATGCTACCCGAATGGGTAATCTAATGGAAAAATTGGTGTCATAACCGCCAATATTGAGACAAAATCGACATCCTTTTTACCATTAGTATAAATGTAGGGATATTGCCGATTTTACCCTAGCAGAGATAGATAATTACGTTAAATTTATTGGAATTCAATTTCTTAAAAAAGGATGAATTAGGAAAACTATGGAAAAATTGGTGTCATAACCGCCAATTGTGAGACAAAATCGGCTTCCTTTTTCACTATTAATATAGATAGTAACGCACATTCTTAAAATAGTAAATAGGAATATTTAACTATGATATATTTTTAAATTATACTAAGTTCAGTTATCTCATCAATAAACAGGCGGGGAAGTAAATAACATCTCAAACAACTGGCACTTAATTTGTTAATAAATTTCATTTCAGATTTAAAATACACCAAGTGGCCAAACCCTAGCCCGCCTAAATTACACTGAGTATAATATAACCCCTAGTTACTTGCGCCGCATCTTTACTGCGCCGCTTCTCATTTTTACTTCCAACTATTTAAATTACTACCGAAACTCTAGCGCCGCCTCCGCAGTTCCGCCGTCAGCCTCCCGCCAAACAAATAAAGACCCCAAAATAAGCCCAAATCACCTCATACCCGACTCAGAAACAATGGATAACTCACAAGGTCTCGGTTTCTGCGCCCTCATCCGCGGCCTCATCAAGAAGTCATACGACGACCTTTTCAGAATTCATCATTGGAAATGGTCTGGGTTCGGGTTTGCTTCTTTTATGTTCTTTTACTATGCATCTACATCATTCATAAGATGTCCAGCATTCAAAGAGGAGTTTGAAATTAATCAGAAAAATTCTTCCTATTGGATGAATATTTTTACTAGAAAAAGTTCTCGTCAGTTTTTAGACTATTTTGCCTTTTTCTATTTTCAGCTTCTTATGTTTTTTATTTCTGTTTTACTTTATTTTATATCGATTATCTACCTTATAAGCATTAGAATTCTGTTACAAGTATGTGAAGAATTAATGAAATTAGGATATATATGTGGTGTATGGATAAATTGTGTTTTTGATTTCTTCACATCAGCTGTATTTCCGGTGTTTTGTACGGTTGCTAGCGTTTATTTGGTAGACAGGACCGGGTATTGGGTAGGTGGATTAACCATTGCATCCTTAGGATGTGTGATGGTTATACTCAACAGTAAGGAAGATGGAGGTTTGTGCGATACTTTCACAGCAAATATGGTAAATATTATTGTAAATGATGTCTCAAAGAAACATTCAAAAATGAAATATTGGTTCATTGTGTCCAGCGCCCCTGCATTGAGGATTTTAGCAGTTTGCATAGCTAAAACATTTGCTCATTATTTCAAGAAGGACGAAGTGAGAACTGATGTGGAAATGAGAACTGGTGTGCCAATAAGACCTGGTGTGCCAATAATACCGCGTACTTATTGGAGAGGTGATTAATGAAACTATGAAGGCATGGGTGTTTTGTGGCCTGTTCAAGTACACCTTTGACATATTCCTCCTTATCCATCGTAGTATCTTCACAATTTTCTAATTACCTTAACATTTTGAGAGCTTGAGAACTTCCGAGATCAACAGCCTATTATAAAGAAGCAAGTCCTATATTAAGCTGTCAAGATGGAAACAAATGCCCATTGGAGTCCCTCCAAAGCATCTTGCTCTCCATCAACAAGACTATGTATGTAGTATTTCATTTTTTTTGTAGTTTTCTTGAAAACCTAAATTCTTGTTTTGCTTGCTTACATGAAATACATGAAACAACATAGTAATCTATGAAATTGAATTGGAGATTTATTGAGCAGTTAGTTAGCTAGGTAGACAAGGTCACAAGGCATGCCTTATTGTAATTTTATTCCTTGCTTTTACTAGTTTGAATACATCTGGAAGAATTAATGCCTAAAATTATATGTTGGATTTCATTGCAGTATACACTTGTATAAATAACAATAGAAGTGGTTTGCTCTTGTTTCATAAAGTGTTAAGATAGTATTATTCATTTTTTTTTTCAAAGCTTTTTTTGCTGCTCGTTTGTGCTAGTTTTATATAATGGCTTTGTAAAAATAAACAAGTTTGGGGTTCGTATTTGGAAATGCTGAAATTTGAGGTTTACGAATACTCTAGCATCTGGTTTAAACTTTCCTTGAGCTTGTTAGTTGCGTATTATGGTAACATTCTTGGTGACTTCTTTGCTGACTCTTGTCGTTTCCTCTGCAGTGCAATTCATATACGAAATTATATTTGCTGAAGAAATCTCTTGAAAGATTCTGAATTCCGTATTTTAGATCTTTTGATTTTTTCTGGAGGAACATAATGGCTGCAAGCCTGCAATTAAGTGTGTTAGCAGAACTGTGGTCATGAACCTTTGGAATATATTATTTCTTGCAATGTAGTATTCTAATTATTAGAACAAATCTTTTAATTCTATTCTATTCTATTTTATTTATTCTTTTCTTTCTACAATGTGCAATCGGTCCAGATACTTCTTTATAATCTCTGAAATTTATTCCCCCGAAATTAAAAATTGATTTCTATGTAAGGTCTAAAAATTAAAATGGAATTAGATAGAGTTCATGATGAAGTTCTACTGAGTTCGTTGTGTTACACATATCAAATTTATTTTGAATAATTGTTCGTGTTTGTTAGTCTTAGTCTTTGAAGTTTGGTTTAAACTTAACTTGAAAAGTTAAGAAAATGATAAAATATACTTCAACATATTAATTTTCATAATATAATAATTTTAAACATGTAACTTCGAAAGAAGGTATAATGTTCACTGTCCAAGATATTTGGTTGTGTTATACAAAAAAAATTTCTATACAAATTAACGGAGAATATCTTTCACATGTGTTTTGTAAGAGTGAAATTCAATTGATGTTAAAATTAAAAAAAATACCCTAAGTTGGGAAAAATGCCTCCTCCATGTACCCTCATTCCCCCCCCCCCCCCCCCCCCCCCCCCCAATTGAATTCAGGCAAACGACGATATCATGACAAATTGTAAGTATCTAAGGCCATATCCAATGACTAATAAGAGATGGCCATGTTTGTTTGACTCAAGGGGCTTGGATCCACCGCCCCAAGTTGAGGCAAGCCAAGTACACCTTGATGCTGGGACACGCTTGTCGTCCCAGCATCACTTATAAATTTTTTTTTTTTTTTTTTTTTTTGTTTGTTAATTGCAAATTGATTTTTTTTTTTTAATTTCTTTATGTTTATATTTATGTTAATAAGTTAATTTTAGTTTTAAAAATATAACTTTTATTCAAGAATAACATTAATTGTGTAAAATTTAATAACAGTATAAGAAACTTAAATTTAATTAACATTATTAACCTTGATTTATTTTGAATTATAATACTATAATTTAAAACTTGTTTTAAAAAAATTAATTTAGCACAAAAAACATATAAATATGAAATTATATATGATTTATGGAATCTTAGATACGAATTCTTAAATTAAATACGATATAACCCTAACATTTATATATTGAAACTTGAGACATCTAAATAAATGCGATTACATATGGCCAAACGCCGTTTAGATACGACCACCAGTTGGACCGTGTGTTGCCCATGCATGTTCGACTAAGTCGGCTTGAAGTTAGCGATTGACCTCTACTGATCGTATCTGTTGACGACGCAACATATAATCTTGTATGGATATGGGACTTGATTATTGCACATTATTATTATTATTATTTTTATTTTTTTATTATTTTTTTATTATTTTTTTATTTTTATTTTTATTATTATTATTATTATTATTATTATTATTATTAAGTGAGAGTAGGGAATTATTATTATTAAGTGAGAGTGGGGAAATATGAAGATTGAAATTAAATAGAATGGATAGATTGAGTTATTGGAGATGACTATGAAAACGAAAGGAGAAGCTAGACTTGAAATCTGAAGGGGAAGCTGGACTTAGATTAAGGAGTCATTGGAGATGGCCTAATGTATGTTTGGTTGTTGGGAAAGTGAAAGAAAGTCAATTTTTTTTCTCTCACTTGTTGTTTGGATAGCAGGAAGTGAAGTTATTATTTTCCTTTAAATTTCTTGTAGGAAGAAAAAAATTCCCCACCAATTTGATGGGAAAATCCTGGGAATATTTTAGAGTAAATTGCAAAACACCCCTTTTACTTTTTCTAACTATCAAATCCTCTCATTTGTGATTTTCTTGTACCAAACCCCCTTTGTGCTTATTTATTATTAGCAAAAAAATACTCTCTCAGGTCATAATAGCAATTATACCCCAATAAAATATCGAAAAAACACCCATTTCAGACGAAAACTACCAAGAGAAAATGTAATTTTTATATTGAAACTAGAAAAGTACAAATAATAAAAGACAATATCAACTCAATTTTACATGAACCAAAGAAAAAGTTAAAGATTTTAATATATATATATATATATATATATATATATATATATATATATATATATATATATATATATTTGTGTGTGTGTGCGCGCGCGCATATAAATCTTATATAAACGTGTATATAGATGTACTTTAAATTTATAGAGAAAATTTGAAAATTTTTATTTTGCAATCACTTTTAATATATTTTACAATTTCGAAAGTATTTATAATTAAACAGAGATATTTATCAAAAATATAATCGAATGATTGGCTAGCTTTTTGGCTTCACGATGATATGTAGTCAATTTAAAATGAATTTATTCTCCCCCGTGTCTTTTTTCTTTCTTAAAACTCATATCTATTAGAGGAAGTGTTAATATTGTGTAATCATTGAACGGATGATTTGATGCAATAAATAATTAGAATTATATTTGAGCTCTTTATTTAAGGATGAGTTATCGTTAAAATTGCAATTATCGCCCTGAATCTAATTTTTTGTGCCCTGAGTTACCTTTAAAATTGCACTAATGCTTACAATTAAATTGCACTTATCGCCCTGAATCTAATTGTTTGTGCCGTCCACCTTGAGATTACACTAATGTTGCATTTTTCCCTTGAATCTCTTTACCGAGCACTTTTTCGGGCAAAATAGGTCACATGAGAGATAAATGCCAATGTGTAGGGTATTTTCATCATTTAAAATTAGTTGGGTATTGATCCCAAGTGGTCAAATGAGGTCTAGAGGGGGGGGGGGGGGGGGGGGGGGGAATAGACCTCTTAAAATTTTATCTTTAAAATTCTCTAACTTTTTCTGTCAGCAGACTAAGCTGATAAAAAATTGTCAGTAGACTAAGCTGATCTCGCACAAAGCTTTGAACAACAGAGTTGACCACTCTTCTGATTTTACTTAGCTGATGTTGGATGAAGATGAAGACTTAAAAGTGAAGGGAGGTTTTGATGATTTCCAAAAGTCATCAGCTATGTTTGGAAGCTTAGTACAAACCTTAGAAGATATTTGACCAAGGAAGAATTTACTTTAGACGAGTCAAATATGGTCCAGAAGACTACTGATCAGTTGCTGAAGAAAGGAATCAGACTGGTGGATTTTCAGCCGACTCAAATCAGATTAGTTCAAGTTTGGGATCAGCCGAGTGTACATCAGACGAGTGATTTCGATCAGCAGAGTGGAAGTGGATCAAAAGTAATTGCAACGGTAATAAATGCACTTGGAGTAATAAATGCTGAAGAGGAAGGGTATTTATGACAAATGATTGAAGAGAAACCTCGTATCAGCTTGGTGCATTTAATGCGGAATGACAGGAAGTATAGCAGAGTGTACAGTGATCAGTCGCAGGTAGCAGTTTCTGCAGAAGGGACCAGTACTCGAGGATTTGAACACCTATCGATCTCTCAACGGGCAGATTTTCAAATCTCAAGTATAAATAGTTCAGTTCAAGAGTTGAAGAAGAAGAGACAACACAACTGAGATTAAAATCGAAGCAGAATTCTTCTAAGTCTCAACTTCAAGAACAGAACACTCATCAGCCGAGTCATTTGTTGACGAAGCAGAATAGAGAGAAAACAAAATATACATACAAATCTGAGTGATTTTGTGAGAAAAGTGTTGTGAGAAGTAGATATCCATCTAAGTGAGTGATATTACTTCAGAGAGTAGGAGTTTCTTAGTGATTTCCTATTGTGAACTTGTGGCCTTTTCATTTGTTGTTAGGCGCAAGCATTGTATATTGTAAACTGTGTGTTTATAGTATAACCCAAGATCTACGTGACTTGGAAGAGTGGACTAAAGGATTTCTATCCATATAACCACTATAAAAATCCTTTGTGTTTATACTTGCATTATTTCTTACATATTTTCAAAGAGCATATTTAAACACGTAAAAATTAACTGTTGAAAAGTTTTAAAAGGAGTTTACAAAACTGGGGATAAAACCTTTTCTAAGTTAAGAAAACTACTTGTGAAAAACACTTGACAAATCCGCTGCAAGTTAGTAAATTTAAAACTCTGATTTTGATAAAATCAGCTAAGTAAAATCAGAAGAGTGGTCAACTTTGCTGTTCAAAGCTTTGTGCGAGATCAGCTCAGTCTACTTACAATTCTTGATCAGCTTAGTCTGCTGACAGAAAAAGTTAGAGAATTTCAAAGTTAAATTTTTAGAGGTCTATTCACCCCCCTCCCCCCCCCTCTAGACTTCATTTGACCACTTGGGACCAACAAGTGGTATCAGAGCAGGTGGTTCATCTGAATCATTTGCCTGATCAACGAACTTGATCCTAGAGTGTTTTTCAAAGGTTTTCAAGAATTTTCAAAAGAGCATCTCTTTGGAAAATAAAAACTTTTTGAAAAATGGATTGTATCAGCCTTGTTTCCCACATTGGCGGTATGAGCTTTGAGGACTGGAAAATACGCATGGAAATTTTCCTTGCTGCTTATAATGATAATATGTACACGTGCATAACTCAAGGTCCGATAAGAATCACCAAGACAATCAAAGTTGATGGCCAAGATACGGTCGTTGACAAAGAACGTTCAGAGATGTCACCTGATGAAATCAAGCTGAAGAATCTTGACAAGGTTGGAATCTTCATCATGACCAAAGCCCTCGACAACGAAAGGTTTGACAAGGTCAAACACTATAAAACATCTAAGGAGATGTGGGATAAGGTCCGCGATATGAGTGAAGGAAATGACTCAATCAAAGAGCACAATCTGAGCGTAGCCCTGGAGATGTTTGAGAACTTCAAGATGAAACCTGGAGAAACCATTGACCAGATGGATTCAAGGTTTACAAAGGTGTTGAACAACGTACTAAAGTTGGGAAAGACGTTTTCTGATAAATAGATCACCGTCAAAGTCTTAAAGGCGTTGCCACCCAAGTTCAACATGAAGATCACAGCTATGGAAGAATCAAGGGATCTGGGGAAGATCTCACTGACGGAGCTGTTTTTTGTACTCAAGGCGTACGAGTATAAAATGCCAAGAATGGGTATAGAAGAGACCTCAACTTCTGGCCCCACTGCTGCCTTGGTTGTTGCAGAAAGATCTAGAAGATCAGCCGGGAAGATAAGAGAAGTGGACTCATCTGATGAGACCACAGTGCTGAACAAGAAGGAGTACATTGCTGGCGATGTTGCTTTGTTATTAAACGGGTTCAAAAAGTTCTATAAAAGAAAAATGAAGAACAAATATAACAATGCTTCTACTTCTAAACCTACCTCTTATTCTCATGATAGTAAGGATGATTATAAATCCAAAATGATGTGATATAATTGTAGGAAATTGGGACATTCCATCAAGGACTGCCCATATCCTAAAGCTGAGAAGTATACTGAGGAGGAAAAGAAACAGAGGAAAGAGAGGAGACACCAGAAAAGCAAAGTGCTGTTGGCTGAAGCTGAAAAGATAGCAGCCATCTATTCGTCTAACTCAGAATCAGGGACATCAATTGATGACTCTATTGAAGAAGAGACACCTGCACCGCTCTGTCTCATGGCCAAAGAATCAGAGGATTCTGACACTGAGGTAACTCTCTCTGAAAATGAAGATGAGCTATTTAGTTCATTTGAGCAAATGATAAAAAACAACTCAGATGTTGTTAATGAATTTGCAAAGCTTAAGGAAGAGATGATCGTGCTGAAAAAGCAAAATGCTAAACTGAAATTTAGTGTTGAAAAACAACAAGATTCAGCTAAGTATAAAAAGCTTTCGCATGAATGTGAATCTCTGAGAGCAGAATGTGAAGTTTACAAAGGAAAAATCATGGAACTTGAAAAGATAATATCCTGTCATGATAAGTCGTCTGTTGCATCAGTAGATACATCTAATGAACAGAGAACACCTTTAGTAAAAGAGAATTTAGAACTAAACAAAACGGAGAAATTCATATCTGCTGATAACAGTAATGTTATTTTATATGTTCAGACTGCTAAATCTACTTCATTTGAGAATGAGAAAAAGGAGAAGAAATCTCCTAAGGCTAAAAAGGGTAAAAAGCCTAAAAATGAAAAACAGACTTGTAAAACTAAACAGCAGAGTAGCCCTAAGAAGTCCGCTGATAAGAGTAAAACCAATCAGACTAGTAAAACTAAGTCGTCTGTTAAAGAGCAAGTAAAGAGCAGACCTAAGAAGCAAAGAAATTATAACAATGATGCTTGGTATGGAAATGAGTCTTATTATGTGCAACCTGCTTATTCATCTTATTATGCTGCACCTCATTATCCACCTTATTATGCTGCATATCCTGCTCATCAACCAATGCATGCTTACCCTGCTTATCATGCATCTTACCCTGCTTATGAGCATTATTCACATCATAATGATTATCAACATAATATGCCTGCTGATTATGGTGAAGAAAGAGTTGCTCATGCTCCTGCTAAAACTCAAAAGCCTAAGAAGCCTAAGACTTCAACATCTTGGGTTGTCAAAGGTGACACTAATCCACCAGGACCCTCTCAATAAAGGGTACCTAAAACAATTTTACTTTGTTTTGTAGGTTAGGATTAGGAGTAGGAGTAAAGTAGAGAAGAAATGGTACTTGGACAGTGGATGTTTAAGGCACATGTGTGGAGACATACATGAACTGACAGATGCTGTTGCTGTGACTGGTCCAAGAGTCACTTTTGGAGACAGCAAAGAAGGCAAGGTTGTTGCGGTTGGAAAGATAATCAAAGGAAACATAGGGATATCTGACGTCTCTTATGTTAATGGCCTGAAGTACAATCTGCTGAGCATAAGTCAATTTTGTGACAAGGGATTTTCTGTAATGTTTTCATCAGATAAGTGCTACGTTGAACAAGTTGGAACAAAGAAGGTTATCTTATCTGGAAGAAGACAGGGAAATATATATGTAGTCGACTGGAATTCTGTGGACAAGAATTCTAATGTTTGTTGGTTGCTTCTACACCAAGTGAAATCAGTTGGCTGTGGCACAAAAGAATGAATCATCTGAATTTCAAGACCATAAATAGATTGATAAAGAATGATTTGGTAGAAGGAATTCCAAAGACAGTCATGAGCAAAGATAAGCTCTGTGACGCCTGTCAGAAGGGTAAACAAGTGAAGTCCACTTTCAAAAGCAAGAAGCACCAATCTTCAACCAGAATTTTGGAGCTATTACATATGGATTTGTTTGGCCCTATTGATCCTATCAGCAATGGTGGAAAGAAATACTGCCTAGCTGTTGTGGATGATTTTTCAAGATTTACTTGGGTGATTTTCATGAAGAAGAAAAGTGAAACCAAAGAACATCTTACTAATCTGATGGAACTGATCCAGAAAGAAAAGAGTCAAATAATATTGAAGATCAGATCAGATAGAGGGACTGAATTTACAAACTCTACTATTGAAGAGTATTGTAACTCCAGAGGAATCAATCATGAGTATTCTGCTGTCAGAACCCCTCAACAAAATGGAGTTGCTGAAAGGAGAAACAGAACTCTAACGGAAGCTACCAGGACAATGATCGCTGAAGCAAAACTGCCCCAAAGATTCTGGGCAGAAGCCACAAATACAGCATGTTACACCCAGAACAGATGTATGATCAACAAAAGTCAAACAAGACACCTTATGAGCTATGGAACAACAGAAAGCCTAATTTACATTATCTTAGGATTTTTGGTTGTAAATGTATGTTTTGAATAATGGGAAAAATTCAACTTACTGCATTTGCAGAGAAGGCTGATGAAGCTGTTTTTGTAGGATACTCTACTGTTAGTAAAGCTTACAGAGTTTTTAACAAAAGAACTTTACTTGTAGAAGAATCTATTCATGTAGTATTTGACGAACCAAATCAATCGTCTGAAAAGAATCAAAGTGCTAATCCAGAGATATATGCCGACCTTCAGAAATTGAGTATGGAAAGAAAAGAAGAATATGTTCCCATCATACTACCTGATTTAAACCAAGCTGTTAACTCAAGTGCTGTTCAAAATCAGTCTGCTGATTGTCTAACAGAGGAGTTGCAAACAACTGACATACCAGAGCCTGTTCAACAGACTACTACTGAGACTCCAACAGTAGTGTTGCAAGATCAATCAAGAGGACAACATCCAGATTTGCAACCTGATCTCAGATGGCTCAGAGATCACCCACCTAATTTAGTGATTGGTGATCCATTGGATAGAGTGAGAACCAGAAGGTCAACTGCAAATGAAACAATGTTTGTAAGTTTTCTTTCACAAATTGAGCCTAAGTTGATTGATGAAGCTCTTAGTGATTCTCACTGGATTGAAGCAATGCAAGAAGAGTTGAATCAATTTGAAAGGAATGAAGTCTGGTACTTAGTTCCCAGACCTACTCATCAAAGGGTAATTGGCACTAAGTGGGTATTTAGGAATAAAATGAATGAAGATGGTATTGTTACTAGAAACAAAGCAAGACTAGTTGCCAAAGGTTATTGCCAAGAAGAAGGCATTGATTTTGATGAGACATTCGCACCAGTTGCAAGGCTTGAAGCGATCAGATTATTCTTAGCCTATGCTGCTCACAAGAACTTCACTGTCTATCAGATGGATGTGAAGTCTGCTTTTCTCAATGGAGAATTGCAAGAGGAAGTTTACGTTGAACAACCTCCTGGATTTGAAGCTTATAAACAAGGAGACAAAGTTTATCGTCTGAAGAAAGCTCTCTATGGACTGAAACAGGCTCCAAGAGCATGGTATGATACTTTATCTGATTTTCTTTTAGTTAAAGAATTTCGCAAAGGTAAAGTAGATAAGACTTTGTTCACTATTGAATGGGATAATCATATATTGTTAGTTCAAATATATGTGGACGATATTATTTTTGGTTCAACTAACCAACAGATGTGTGAAAAGTTCTCTAAGCTGATGTAGAACAAGTTTGAAATGAGAATGATGGGAGAACTAAATTACTTTCTTGGATTACAAGTCAAACAACTACCTGATGGTATTTTTATTAATCAAGCAAAGTACACAAAAGATCTGTTCAAGAAATTTGGTATGGAAACTAGCTCATCTGTTAGTGTTCCAATGTTTACTGGACTTCGTCTGGACAAGGATGAAAATGGCAAATTAGTTGACATCACCAAGTACAGAGGCATAATTGGGTCACTGTTATACTTAACAGCTAGCAGACCTGACATTATGTATTATGTTGGGGTTTGTGCGAGATTTCAATCAAATCCTAAGGAATCTCATCTCTTAGCTGCTAAAAGGATATTAAGGTATCTCAAAGGCACACAAGAATTGGGATTGTGGTATCCAAGGGAATCAGGATTTGAACTTACTGGATATTCAGATTCTGACCTTGCTTGCTGTAAAATTGATAGGAAGGATACTACAGGTACGTGTCAATTTTTAGGCAGTCGTCTGATCTCATGGATGAGTAAGAAACATACTTCAGTATCCATATCTACTGCTGAAGCTGAATTAGTTGCCGCTGGAGCATGTTGTGCACAAATGTTTTGGTTGAAGCATCAACTAGAAGACTATAATCTCAAGATCTGTGGAATCCCTATCTACTATGACAATACAAGTGCAATCTCACTTACTCAGAATACTACTAGTCATTCCAGGACTAAGCATATTGAGATCAAACATCACTTCATCAGAGAACATGTTGAAAAAGGAAATGTTATTATTGAGTATGTTCATACAGACAATCAGATTGCTGACATTTTCACCAAACCATTAAGTGATGCAAGATTTTCTACTCTAAGAGTGGAACTGGGCTTGTTAAAATTGGATTCATAAGCTGAGGGGGAACCTATCTGGGTTCAACAGCTGACTAATCTGATAGCAACAAGTGTTATACTTCAAGAAGACTGACTCTCAACAGACTAGTTGACTGATGAATTCTTGAATTCAGGGGGAACGTGTAAGACTAGCGGTACTCCTGTTTTATAGATGAAATCTTCAATGACAGTTAGTTGAAGTTGTTTCAATCAGAAGATTTGTTCTTAATTCTTGAAGACTTGAAGATTATTTATCTTGCTGGATTGACAAACAGCAAAGGAAGATCACTAGATATTGGCTTTCACTAGTGATATATTGTATCAGACAAGTCATCTATCAGATAAGTATTATTTTACTCATCTGTTTAATTATGTCAACTTATATTCAGTGTTGTATTAAAAACGTTTTATCTAAAACACGCTTTTATAAGTAACAGACAAGTGGCGTTTCAAATTCCCGCCCGTCTGACATATTAAATGCATTTTGAAATCCGCGTATATCGCTCACACGATCTACTTTTCAGTAACTGATCTAACGGTTGGCACTAATCAAGGAAACCGACATCAAACCAACATCTATAAATCCAGATCTGATCAGCTTACTAAGCTTTTACGCACCCTCAAAATTTCAAAAGAACAGAGCATTTTTGCATTCGATTCTACTGCAAATTTTTCTCGTTTTTCCTTAATATTTTTCAGAAATGGCTGCCAAAAAAGCTAACGCTGAAAGAAGGTTTCTAAATTACCTAACTTACCACTCAACTGGCACTCCAAAGATGAAAGAAATTCTGGAAAAGTTTAAAGCTGCTACACTGGTTGATTTCATGGAGGCCCATGAAACAATGGTGTTCAAAGACCAAATAATGGAGTATTATGGTTCGAAAGTGAAGCCTGATTTTGACAAACTGGAGATAAAGACTGAAGTTGGGGGTAAGGTTATTTGCATAACCCCTAAGCTGCTGAATGAGAAATACGGACTCTCTCTTGAAGGTTC
Organism: Penstemon newberryi var. newberryi; assembly: GCA_030819805.1. Lineage (NCBI taxonomy): Eukaryota > Viridiplantae > Streptophyta > Magnoliopsida > Lamiales > Plantaginaceae > Penstemon > Penstemon newberryi. Next base: position 17,882,862 of record JAUALY010000001.1, read on the forward strand.
AACTGAGCTTTCAACTTTAGCTGAGCCCTTTGAAGCAGATTTCTGGAATCTGGCTGCAAAGAAAAATGAGGTTTTATCAGGAAACATTAAGAAGAATCAGCTAAAGGACGAGTTTCAGCGTATGGCAGACTTAATTGCCAAAGTACTGGAGAATTGTTGGATGAAGATGAAGACAAAAGACATGAAGTGAAGGGAGGTCTTGATGATTTCCAAAACATCAGAATCAACTAAGTGGAAGCTTAGTACAAACCTTCAAAGATATTTGACCAAGGAAGAAGTATTTCAGACGAGTCAAATATGGTCCAGAAGACTACCGATCTATTGCTGAAGAAAGGAATCAGACTGGTGGACAATCAGCCAACTCAAATAAGATTAGTTCAAGTTTGGGATCAGCCGAGTATACATCAGACGAGTGATTTCGATCAGCAGAGTGGAAGGGATCAAGGAGTCTGATCAACGGTAATAAATGCACTTGGAGTAATAAATGCTGAAGAGGAAGGGTATTTATGACAAATGATTGAAGAGAAACCTCGTATCAGATTGGTGCATTTAATGCGATCTGACAAAAGGTATAGCAGAGTGTACAGTGCTCAGTCGCAGGTAGCCGTTTCTGCAGAAAGGACCAGTACTCGAGGATTTGAACAGCTGTCGATCTCTCAACGGGCAGAAATTCAAATCTCCAAGTATAAATAGTTCAGTTCGTGAGTTGAAGAAGAAAATACAACACACCTTGAGAGCAAAAATCTGAAGCAGAATTCTTCTAAGTCTCAAACTCAAGAACAGAACACTCATCAGCCGAGTCATTTGTTGACAAAGCAAAATAGAGAGAAAACAGAAAATACTTGTAAAATCTGAGTGATTTTGTTAGGATTGTGTTGTGAGAAGTAGATATCAATCTTTGTGAGCGATATTACTTCAGATGATAGGAGTGTCTTTGTGATTTCCTATTGTGAACTTACGGCCATATCATTTGTTGTTTGGCGTAAGCAGTGTATACTGTAATCTGTGTGATATAGTATAACCCAAGATCTAAGTGACTTGGAAGAGTGGACTAAAGGATTTCTATCCATATAACCACTATAAAAATCCTTTGTGTTTTTACTTGCTTAAAATTCTGCATATTTAAAAACAGCATACTTAAAACATTTAAAGGTTAATTGTTTGAAAAGTTTTAAAGGAGTTTGTTAAAACTGGGGATAAAACTATTTCAAAGTTAAAGAAAACTACTTGTGAAAAACACTTGATAAATCCGCTGCAAGTTAGTTTATTTTAAAACTCTGATTTTGATAAAATCAGCTAAGTAAAATCAGAAGAGTGGTCAACTCTGCTGTTCAAAGCTTTGTGCGAGATCAGCTTAGTCTGCTTACGATTCTCGATCAGCTTAGTCTGCTGACAGAAAAGTTAGAGAATTTTTAAAAGAGTAAATTTTAAAGAGGTCTATTCACCCCCCCCCCCCCCCCCTCTAGACCTCATCTGACCACTTGGGACCAACAAGTGGTATCAGAGCAGGTGGTTCATCTGAATCATTTGCCTGATCAACGAGCTTGATCCTTAAGTGTTTTTCAAAGGTTTTCAAAAGTTTTCAAAAGAGCATCTTTTTGAAAAACAAAACTTTTTGAAAAATGGATTGCATTAGCCTTGTTCCCCACATAGTTCCCCACATAGGCGGTACGAGCTTTGAGGACTGGAAGATACGCATGGAAATTTTCCTTGCTGCTTACAATGACAATATGTACAGATGCATAACCAAAGGTCCGATAAGAATCACAAAAACCATCAAAGTCAATGATCAAGAAGTGATCGTGGACAAAGATGAAGAAGAGATGACACCTGAAGAAATCAAGTTGAAAAATCTTGATAAAGTTGGAATCTTCATCATGACTAAAGCCCTGGACAATGAAAGGTTTGACTATGTCAAACACTGTAAAACATCAAAAGAGATGTGGGACAAAGTCAGGGATATGAGTGAAGGAAATGAAGCCATCAAGGAACACAATCTAAGTGTTGCCATGGAGAAGTTTGAGAACTTCAAAATGAAGCTTGGAGAAACCATTGAACAGATGAGTTCAAGGTTTACCAAAGTGCTGAACAACGTGTTAAAGCTGGGTAAGACGTTCACAGACAAAGAGATTACTCTCAAAGTCCTGAAGGCGCTACCACCCAAGTTCAACATGAAGATCACAGCTATGGAAGAATCTAGGGATCTGGGGAAGATCTCTCTGACGGAGCTGTTTTCTGTACTCAAGGCGTACGAGTATAAAATGCCAAGGATGGGAATAGAAGAGACCTCAACTTCTTGCCCCACTGCTGCACTGGTCGCTGCAGAAAGAACAAGAAGATCCGCCGGAAAAAGCAGAGACGAGGACTCATCTGATGAGGCCCCAGTACTGAGCAAGAAAGAATACACTGCTGGCGATGTGGCTTTGTTATTGAACGGGTTCAAATAGTTCTACAAGAGAAAAATGAAGAACAAATATAACAATGCTTCTACTTCTAAACCTGCCTCTAATTCTCATGATATTAAGGATGATTTTAAATCCAAAATGATGTGCTATAATTGCAGGAAATTGGGACATTTCATTAAGGACTGCCCATATCCTAAAGCGGAGAAATACACAGAGGAGGAAAAGAAACAAAGGAAAGAAAGAAGAGAGAAGAGATACCAAAAGAGCAAGGTGCTGTTGGCTGAAGCTGAAAAGATGGCAGCCATCTACTCATCTAACACAGAAACAGGCACTTCCAGTGACGACTCTGTTTTTGACGAGACTCCTGCACTGCTCTGTCTCATGGCCAAGGAATCTGAAGATTCTGACAATGAGGTAACACTCTCTGAAAGTGAGCTTGAACTGTTTAGCTCATTTGAGCAAATGATGAACAACAAAGTGGATGTTGTTAATGAGCTTGCTAAGCTTAAGTACGAGATGATTCTGCTGAAAAAGCAAAATGCTAAACTGAAACTTAAGGTTGAAAAACCTGAAGAATCAGCCATGTATAAAAGGCTTTCGCATGAATGTGAATCTCTGAGAGCTGAATGTGAAATGTATAAGGGACAAATTCAGGAACTTGAAGCTAGAATATCTTTACATAACAAGTCGTCTGTTCCTAAGTCGTCTGTTGTGTCAATAGATAAACCAACTGAACAGAGTACTCCCTTAGTAAAAGAAAGTTTAGAACTGAACAAAGCTGAGAAATTTATATCTGCTGATAATAGTAATATTGTCTTGTATGTTCAGACTACTAAACCCATTTCACCTGAGATTGAGAAAAAGGAGATAAAAACTCCTAAGGCTAAGAAGGGTAAAAAGCCTGAAAATGAAAAACAGACTGGTAAAACCAAACAGCAGAATAGTCCCAAGAAGTCTGCTGATAAGAGTAAAACCAATCAGACTAGTAAAGCTAAGTCGTCTGTTAAAGAGCAAGTAAAGAGCAAACCTAAGAAGCAAAGAAATTATAACAAAAATGCTTGGTTTGGAAATGAGTCTTATTATGTGCAACCTGCTTATCCACCTTATTATGCTGCACCTCATTATCCACCTCATTATGCTGCATATCCTGCTCACCAACCAATGCATGCTTACCCTGCTTATCATGCATCTTATCCTGCTTATGAGCCTTATCATCATCATAATGATTATCAACATAATATGCCTGCTGATTATGATGTAAATGAAGTTGCTCATGCTCCTGCTAAGACTGCAAAGCCTAAGAAGCCTAAGACTTCAACATCTTGGGTTGTCAAAGGTGATACTAATCCACCAGGACCCTCTCAATAAACGGTACCTAAAACATTTTTATTTTGTTTTGTAGGTTAGGATTAGGAGTAGGAGTAAAGTAGCGAAGAAATGGTACTTGGACAGTGGATGTTCAAGGCACATGTGTGGAGACATACATGAACTGGCAGATGCTGTTGCTGTGAATGGTCCAAGAGTTACTTTTGGAGACAGCAAAGAAGGCAAGGTTGTAGCTGTTGGAAAGCTTATCAAAGGAAACATAGAGATATCTGACGTCTCTTATGTTAGTGTCCTGAAGTACAATCTGCTGAGCATTAGTCAATTTTGTGACAAGGGATTTTCCGTAGTGTTTTCATCAGATAAGTGCTATGTTGAACAAGTAGGAACAAAGAAGATCATTCTATCTGGAAGAAGACAGGGAAATATCTATGTAGTCGACTGGAATTCTGTGGACAAGAATTCTAATGTTTGTTTGGTGGCTTCTACACCAAGTGAAATCAGTTGGCTTTGGCACAAAAGAATGAATCATTTGAATTTCAAGACCATAAACAGATTGATAAAGAATGATCTGGTAGAAGGAATTCCAAAGACAGTCATGAGCAAAGACAAGATGTGTGACGCATGTCAAAAGGGTAAACAAGTGAAGTCATCTTTCAAAAGCAAGAAGCACCAATCTTCAATCAGAATTTTGGAGCTACTTCACATGGATTTGTTTGGCCCTATTGATCCAATCAGCAACGGTGGAAAGAAATACTGCCTAGCTGTTGTGGATGATTTTTCAAGATTTACTTGGGTGATTTTCATGAAGAAGAAAAGTGAAACCAAGGAACATCTTACTAATCTGATGGAACTGATCCAGAATGAGAAAAGTCAAAGAATATTGAAGATCAGATCAGATAGAGGGACTGAGTTTACAAACTCTACTGTTGAAGAGTATTGTAATTCCAGAGGAATCAGTCATGAATACTCTGCTGCCAGAACCCCTCAACAAAATGGAGTTGCTGAAAGGAGAAACAGAACTCTAAAAGAAACTACCAGGACAATGATAGCTGAAGCAAAGCTGCCCCAAAGATTCTGGGCAGAAGCTACAAATACAGCATGTTATACACAGAACAGGTGTATGATCAACAAAAGTCAAAACAAGACACCTTATGAGATATGGAACAACAGAAACCCTAATTTACATTATCTTAGGATTTTTGGTTGTAAATGTTATGTTTTGAACAATGGGAAAAATCACCTTACTGCATTTGCAGAGAAGGCAGATGAAGCTGTTTTTGTAGGTTACTCTAATGTTAGTAAAGCTTATAGAGTGTTTAACAAAAGAACTTTACTTGTAGAAGAATCTATTCATGTAGTATTTGATGAACCAAGTCAATCTTCTGAAAAGAATCAAAGTGCAATTCCAGAGGTATCTGCTGACTTTCAGAAATTGAATGTGGAAAGAAAGGAAGAATATGTACCCATCATACTACCTGATTTAACTCAAGCTGTTAACTCAAGTGCTGTTCAAAATCAGTCTGCTGATTGTCTAACAGAGGAGTTGCGAACAGCTGACAGACCAGTGACTGTTCAACAGACTACAACTGTTCAACAGACTACTACTGAGACTCCAACAGTAGTGTTGCAAGATCAATCAAGAGGACAACATCCAGATTTGCAACCTGATCTCAGATGGCTCAGAGATCACCCACCTGAGTTAGTGATTGGTGATCCTTTGGACAGAGTGAGAACTCGAAGGTCAACTGCAAATGAAACAATGTTTGTAAGTTTTCTTTCACAAATTTAGCCTAAGTTAATTGATGAAGCTCTTGGTGATTCTCACTGGACTGAAGCAATGCAAGAAGAGTTGAATCAATTTGAAAGGAATGAAGTCTGGTACTTAGTTTCCAGACCTACTCATCAAAGAGTAATTGGCACTAAGTGGGTTTTCAGAAATAAGATGAATGAAGATGGTGTTGTCACCAGAAATAAAGCAAGACTAGTGGCCAAAGGTTACTGCCAAGAAGAAGGCATTGATTTTGATGAGACATTCGCACCAGTTGCAAGGCTTGAAGCAATCAGACTGTTTCTAGCTTATGCTGCTCACAAGAACTTCACTGTCTATCAGATGGATGTGAAGTCTGCTTTTCTCAATGGAGAATTGCAAGAAGAAGTATACGTTGAACAACCTCCTGGATTTGAAGTATATAAACAAGGAGACAAAGTGTATCGTCTGAAGAAAGCTCTCTATGGACTGAAACAGGCTCCAAGAGCATGGTATGATACTTTATCTGATTTTCTTTTAATTAAAGGATTTCGTAAAGGTAAAGTAGATAAAACTTTGTTCACTATTGAATGGGATAATCATATATTGCTAGTTCAAATATATGTAGACGATATTATTTTTGGTTCAACTAACAAACAGATGTGTGAGAGGTTCTCTAAGCTGATGCAGAACAAGTTTGAAATGAGCATGATGGGAGAACTTAATTACTTTCTTGGATTACAAGTTAAACAGCTACCTGATGGTATTTTTATTAATCAAGCAAAGTACACAAAAGATCTGTTCAAGAAATTTGGTATGGAAACTAGCTCATCTGTTACTGTTCCTATGTCTACTGGACTTCGTCTGGACAAGGATGAAGGTGACAAGTCAGTTGACATCACCAAATACAGAGGCATAATTGGGTCACTGTTATACTTAACAGCTAGCAGACCTGATATTATGTATTCTGTTGGGGTTTGTGCGAGATTTCAATCAGATCCTAAGGAATCTCATCTCTTAGCTGCTAAAAGGATATTAAAGTATCTCAAAGGCACACAAGAATTGGGATTGTGGTACCCAAGGGAATCAGGATTTGAACTTATTGGATATTCAGATTCTGACCTTGCTGGCTACAAAATTGATAGGAAGAGCACTACAGGTGCTTGTCAATTTTTAGGCAGTCGTCTGATCTCATGGATGAGTAAGAAACAGACTTCAGTATCCATATCTACTGCAGAAGCTGAATACATTGCTGCTGGAGCATGTTGTGCACAAATACTTTGGTTGAAGCATCAACTTGAAGACTATAATCTTAAGATCAGTGGAATCCCTATCTACTGTGACAATACAAGTGCAATCTCACTTACTCAGAATACTACAAGTCATTCCAGGACTAAGCATATTGAGATCAAACATCACTTCATCAGAGACCATGTTGAAAAAGGAAATGTTATTATTGAGTATGTTCATACAGACAATCAGATCGCTGACATTTTCACCAAACCACTGAATGAAGCAAGATTTTCCACTCCAAGAGCGGAATTGGGCTTGTTAAAGTTGGATTCATAAGCTGAGGGGGAACCTATCAGAAGACTGGGTTTCAACAGCTGACTAATCTGATATCAACAAGTACTGTATTTCAAGAAGACTGACTCTCAACAGACTAGTTGACTGATGAATCCTTGAATTCAGGGGGAACGTGTAAGACTAGCGGTACCCTTGTTTTAAAGATGAAATCTTCAATGACAGTTAGTTGAAGTTGTTTTGTTCAAAAGATTTGTTCTTAATTCTTGAAGATTTGAAGATTAATTATCTTGCTGGATTGACAAACAGCAAAGGAAGATCACTAGATATTGGCTTTCACTAGTGATATATTGTATCAGACAAGTCGTCTATCAGATAAGTATCATTTTACTCATCTGTTATTATTTATGTCATCTTATATTTAAGTGTTGTACAAAAACGTTTTTATCAAAAGTACGCTTTTATAAGTAACAGACAAGTGGCGTTTCAAATTCCCGCCCGTCTGACATAATTAATAAATTTTGAATTCCGCAACTCTCGCCCTCACAATTAGAAACTGACAGATCAAATCAAACCGTCCGCGTAAAACACGGAAACCGAAGCATTTCAAAATCTATAAATTCAGATCTGATCAGAAGGGTAAAACCTTACGCACCCAAAATTTTCTCAAGTGAAAAGGAAGTTACTAACTCATCTATTCTGTCTTAAAAGTGTTTAAATTCTCTCAAGTTACTTGAATTTCACTACAATGGCTGGAGCAGAAGGACGCTACTTGAATTACGAGAAGTTCCACGCTTCTGGAACTCCTCTAATGAAGGAAATCATGGTTAAAATCAAAGAGGCATCACTGGTAAAAGTTCTGGAAGCTCACGAGGAATACGTGTTCACCGAAGATGTTGCTGAGTTTTACAGATCTAGGAAAAATGATTTAAACAAGATGGTTTCTGTGGCGACTGTGGGAGGAAAGACTATATGTATCTCTCCTGCTGTTTTGAATGAAATTTATGGTTTGAAAAATGAAGGAGGAGAAGTGTTCACTCTGGGCGCAGAAAAAGAGGAAGAGTTTTGGTTTATTTGTGCGAAGGATGGAGAACCAATGACAGGAACCCTGATGAAAACTCAGCTGAAGGATGAGTTTCAGAGGTTTGATGATATAGTTGCGAAGATTTTGGAGTGTACTACTAGTTCCTTAGATGGGTTACCTAGGAGAAGGTACCAAACGATGGTTTGTATCTACTATGGGTTACCAGTAAACTGGGCTGTGCATTACTTCTATCTTCTGGCCTTGAAGAAAAATGGACATGTGATTATGTTAAGTCATCTGCTCTCAATTCTTGGATGTCCACTGATGAATGGAAAGACAGTTCACAAACTGAAGGAAGTAAAAATGTATGAACCAGTAAAGGTTGAAGGCACTTCGAATAGAAAGGCAAAGGGCAAGGCAGAGAAATCTGCTGCTACCAAGAAGCCTAAAGTTACTACAAAGGCTAAGGCTGCTGATCAAACAGCAAACCCTGCTGTTGAAGCCAGGTCAGTAGAGTCTGCTGATGTTGCTGACAAGATAGTCACTGAGGTGACTAAAGAAATTGATGAGATGAGTACTGAGACATCTCCAGAAAGAACTGAGTCTGACGAACCAGTTCAAGTGAAGGAAGTTGGACGAAGAACCAGAAGTTCAGTAAAAAGGAATGCTGAACCTCGCGAAACTGAGATTTTGCCTAAGCCAAAGGCAAAAAGGAAGTTAACTCTAGGTGGCCAAAGAGTTACCTTCACTACTGCTCCAACTATTCAAGTCAGAGAAACCCCTGCTGCTGAAAGACCGGTAGATGCAGTAGAAAAAGCTGCATAAGATAAGACAGCAGAGGACCAATCTCTTGACAAGTCTGTTGTTGCTGAACAGCCGACTGCTCTGACAGCAGAGGAGAATGTACCACTCATTCATCCTGCTCCAATTGCTGCTGCTCCACTGCAAGTAGTGGATTCCCCTGAAGCTGCCGCCAGAAGGAAGAGAACTGGTAAGGCAAAAATTAAAGTGGTTACTGCTGCTGAACAGAAAAAGATTGATGAAGCTGAAAAGAAAAAGAAAGAGCGACAGCAAGCTCTTCGTCTGAAGCTGAGTTGGCTGCTAAGGAAGCTCAGGACTTGGCTCAAGCTATAGAAGCCAGTACCAAGGACGCCCATGGTCCAAGGTATAGTGGTGGAATTCAAATTGGAGATAAGGAAAAGCCAAGGGCTGTTATGCCAACACCCAAGATGCCAAAGAAGCAAAGGTCTTAACTGAAGTATGCTCTGCAAATAGTTCAAGATGATAAAGTGTTATTCAAACAGTTTGTGGCAGATCTTGAGAAGTATAATGATGTCTTGGTCCGTCAGAGTCTCTTTATTGCTGAAAAGATACGTTATAACAGATGGAGAGAGTATCGTCTGACAAAGACCAAAGAGCAAATCATGAAGTGGAAAGAATTTGCTGCTGAGGAAAGATGGGTTCTACAGTTTTTGGAGACTGGATGCTTAAGGCAAGCACTGGATTCAGATCACTTCCTAGATATGATCCACTATCGACTAAGGAAGTTGGCAAAATCTGAAGGGTCAATCTAGCTCTATATTGCCCCTGCCAAGCTTACAACAGATCGTCTTTGGACCGGCTATAAAACCTTATGAAAATCTGCCTGAACAGACAACATCACCATTTGTACCTGCTGTTATATTTACTCATAAAACTGTTGTTGCTGATAATGGTATTGATGTTGTTACAGAGGTAAAAGAGCAAGTACAGGTCCAACAGAAGATTGATAAGAAAGTCCAAACATCATCAGATGAGTTGCCCCAACAGCAGCCTACTCTGACTGATGAACAAAAGAAGACTGAGGAGAGAGTCTCAACACCATCAGAGGAGTTGCCCCAACAGCAACCTACTCCGACTGATGTTCCGAAGGAGACCGAGGAATCTCCTGAGGTTGTTCCAAAGGAGACTGACGAAACTCCAGAGATTGTTCCAACAGAAAATGAGGCAATCTCACCATCATCAGAGCCGTTGCCCCAACAGCAGACTACCCTGACTGATGAACCAATGGAGGTAGAGAAAACTCCTGCAATAGTTCCAGCAAGCACAGCTATTCCTTCAACTTCAGAAAACATACAACCAACTATCCTGGAGTCCATCCAACAGTTGATTGCAAATTCTATGAAGGAAATGGAAGACAGACATAGAGAACAGATGAAGAACTTTGAGGAAAAAGCCTTATCTATGCTGTCTGCTGCTGCTGACAAAGTCCCTAAGGCTGCTGATCCTAGCCCTCTGATAGTGGAAGAAATAGCAAGTATCAAAAATGAAGTACAGGCTATCAGACTAGATGTGGAAACATTTGGTGCAAGGGTTAAGAACAACACAGCTGGTTGGAGGAATATAAATGAAGTTGTTGCGAATGCAATGGAGGCTCAAGAGGAGAAGACTGAAAATATGCTGAAGGCATTCACCACATCAGCTGACTTGATTCTGAGTTCTCAGATTCAATTATGTGATCAAGTGGATCTTACATTTAAGAAGATTGAGTCTTATGATACATTACAACAACTGAAAAGGGAGAATCATCTTCTGACGGTGGACAAAAACATCAGACTAATTTGTGACGCTATTAACATCACTCCTGTTCTGCCTGAAGAACCCATTTACCCTGCTGATGATGACAAAAAGGGGGAAGATGGAAGTTCTACAAGAAAGAAGGGTGCTGATGATAATCTATCAGCTAACGTTACTGAAAAATTGGACTCTGCTGAAAAGGAGGCTGATGATGAACATACAAGCAGACCAGATAATGAAGTAACAGAGGCAGAGAACGACACTGATGAAGAGCCCAAAGAACCAGTGAAATCTGATAAGGAAATTGCTGCTTCCAAGGACTCAGCTGCTGAACAGCTAGATCCATACGTCAAGTATAAAAGAATAGAGGATATCAGAAAGAGATTTGATATGCTTGAACAAGATCTCTCTAGTTCTGAACAAGAAGATGAAGACCTTGAAGATGAAGAAGAAGGAGAAACACAAGAAGAGAAGAATGACTAGACTAAGCTATTAGACTAGGTTCCTTGTAATTTTTTTTTTTCGCTCTATTATCTCATCTGATAAACTTGTAACTTGTAATCAATTGATACATCTATAAAAGTTCAAGTTTCCAACAAATTATTTCTATCTCAGAAATTTTTGAGGACTTAAACTTTAGCTTTAGATACAGTTACTTAGCTGAAGTTTTGTCATCATCAAAAAGGGGGAAATTGTTGGATGAAGATGAAGACAGAAGACATGAAGTGAAGGGAGGTTTTGATGATTTCCAAAACATCAGAATCAGCTAAGTGGAAGCTTAGTACAAACCTTCAAAGATATTTGACCAAGGAAGAAGTATTTCAGACGAGTCAAATATGGTCCAGAAGACTACCGATCTATTGCTGAAGAAAGGAATCAGACTGGTGGACAATCAGCCAACTCAAATAAGATTAGTTCAAGTTTGGGATCAGCCGAGTATACATCAGACGAGTGATTTCGATCAGCAGAGTGGAAGGGATCAAGGAGTCTGATCAACGGTAATAAATGCACTTGGAGTAATAAATGCTGAAGAGGAAGGGTATTTATGACAAATGATTGAAGAGAAACCTCGTATCAGATTGGTGCATTTAATGCGATCTGACAAAAGGTACAGCAGAGTGTACAGTGCTCAGTCGCAGGTAGCCGTTTCTGCAGAAAGGACCAGTACTCGAGGATTTGAACAGTTGTCGATCTCTCAACGGGCAGAAATTCAAATCTCCAAGTATAAATAGTTCAGTTCGTGAGTTGAAGAAGAAAATACAACACACCTTGAGAGCAAAAATCTGAAGCAGAATTCTTCTAAGTCTCAAACTCAAGAACAGAACACTCATCAGCCGAGTCATTTGTTGACAAAGCAAAATAGAGAGAAAACAGAAAATACTTGTAAAATCTGAGTGATTTTGTTAGGATTGTGTTGTGAGAAGTAGATATCAATCTTTGTGAGCGATATTACTTCAGAGGATAGGAGTGTCTTTGTGATTTCCTATTGTGAACTTACGGCCATATCATTTGTTGTTTGGCGTAAGCAGTGTATACTGTAATCTGTGTGATATAGTATAACCCAAGATCTAAGTGACTTGGAAGAGTGGACTAAAGGATTTCTATCCATATAACCACTATAAAAATCCTTTGTGTTTTCACTTGCTTAAAATTCTGCATATTTAAAAACAGCATACTTAAAACATTTAAAGGTTAATTGTTTGAAAAGTTTTAAAGGAGTTTGTTAAAACTGGGGATAAAACTATTTCGAAGTTAAAGAAAACTACTTGTGAAAAACACTTGATAAATCCGCTGCAAGTTAGTTTATTTTAAAACTCTGATTTTGATAAAATCAGCTAAGTAAAATCAGAAGAGTGGTCAACTCTGCTGTTCAAAGCTTTGTGCGAGATCAGCTTAGTCTGCTTACGATTCTCGATCAGCTTAGTCTGCTGACAGAAAAGTTAGAGAATTTTTAAAAGAGTAAATTTTAAAGAGGTCTATTCACCCCCCCCCCCCCCCCCCCCCTCTAGACCTCATCTGACCACTTGGGACCAACAATGATTGCTGTCTATTATGGTTTGAAGGTGAACTGGGCAACTTTTATGTGGTATATTCTGGCTGATCACAAGGAGCGTGGTCACTCAAACCACATAATATTCCTCAGTCATCTGTTTTCAATTCTTGGTTGTATTATGACCCATGGGAAGGTCATCCACAATGCCAAGGAATTGAAGGTTTATGAGCCTGTGCGCTCAAAACCAGCTGAAGGGACTTCTGAGAAGACAAATGAGCAACCAAAAAGAAAGGCTACTGCTGAGCCAAAGAAACCGGCTGTTAAAGCAAAAAGGAGTAAGGCTTCTGTTCAAACAGCTAAGCCAGCTGTTCAAGCTAGAACAAATCTGCCTAAGGAAAAGGATGTTGTTGATACGATTGTAGATGAAACAGTCAAGGAAATTGAGGAGATGGCCTATGACATATCTCCTGAAAGAACCGTTTCAGCTGAAGTGCCAGCTGAAAATGTTGCAAAAAGGACAAGGAACGCAATGAAAGATACTGCTACATCTGCTGCTGTCCATCACACAAAGAAAACAACTAGAAAGAAGATGACGTTCATTGAAGAAGATAAAGAACTTTCTGAGCTGGTAAGGGAAAGTCCTCCAACAGCAGAGAGGCCTGTTGGATCAGAAAAGAAGTCTGCTGAAGTGGAGTCAGCTGCTGAACAAGTTGAACAGACCACTTCTGCAGCAACAGCTGAGGTTGCTCAACTCTAAAGGATCCTGAAGTGAAGATCCTTGAACCAATTGCTGCTGCACCAGTAGCAATTGCTGCTCCAGAACCAACAGTTGCGGCACCAGTTGTTGAATCAAGAGTTGCCAGGAAGAGAAGGACTGGTAAAACAAAAGTGTCAGCTTATCATAAAAAGAAGCGCGAGGAAGCTGAACAAAGGAAGCGTGATGAAACTGAGCTGAAAAGAGCTTTGGAAGCAAGTAAGAAAGAAGCTGATATCAAGAATATGACTGAAGCTGAATTGGCTGCCAAGGAAGAAGCAGACTTAGCAAAAGCTCTAGGGGAAAGTCAGAAGGATGCATATGGACCAAGATGGTCAGAAGGCATCGTGATTGGCAAACCCAAGGAAGGACAGTTTGTACTACCAAGGGCCAAACCAATCAAAAGAAAGAAGTCTGAAGTCAGAAGAGCACTTGAAATTGTTCAAAGTGATTCTACTCTCTTTGGAAAGTTTGAAGCTGAGCTGGAGAGGATGAATCAACTATTTCAAACCAGAACCACCTTTCTCCTAGAAAAGATAAGATACAATAGATGGAGGGAGTATAGGTTAAACAAGTCTGAAGGACGATGGGTTCTAAGTTGGCTGCATACAACTTCTGTTGCAAAGGCGTTGGATTCAGACTTTGTAAGAGACAGATTACATGACCTTGCAAGAGTCATTGTAACTGAAGAGGCAACTGCTATCAAGGACTCATTGCCAAATAAACCAAGTCCTGTTGATGACTTAGTTGATAGAGCAGTTAAGATTGCTGTCTACACAACTATGGAAAAATGGGTTGAACGATCAAAATATAAACCTGGTTCAACCAGTGATGTGCCCACTTTACCAAGTTTGCAACGTATTGCCTTTGGCTAAGAAATCAGTACATATCAAGAACAGCTGAGTGCTCAACAGTCTACTTCATCCTTTATTCCAGCTGACTTGATTGGTCAGAAGACTGTGGTGTCTGCTGATGGTACTGAGATAATTCACATTGCTGATGAGCCAGCTAGTGAAGAATAGAAGAAAGATCAGCATGCTGCAGAAATCAACCTGGATACATCAAACAAACTGCCTGCTGAAGTCAAGGATGTGATTTCTTTAGCCATTGAGTGGAAGGCTGAAGAAAGTCAAGTTCTTCATGAAGCTCATGTTCAACAGGAAGAGCCTGCTGAAGCATCAACCTCTGTTCTACTGCTGACTTACATTCTTCACTGATGGAGTCAATGCATATGCTGATTGATAATGCTATGAAGGAGATGGAAAAGAGGAATCAGCTGATGTTGAAACAAATGCAAGGGGCTACTGCAAAGATGGTGCATGAAGCCATAAAGAATTTTCCTCTACCACCAGACAATTCCCTTGCACTGACTCAGAGTATCTTGAGCATGAACAAAAACATTGAAGACGTGAAGGCTGATGTGAGTCATCTGCACACTACTCTTCAAAGGCACGAGTCTGATATTGCAGAAATTGCCAGAGTCATGAAGGAAGTTGGTGAAGCTGAGATAGAGAAAAATGTTGCACTTATGCAAGAGTTCACAGTTGTCACCAATAAAGCTCAATATGAAATGTCAACACTTCAGCTGAATGTTGAATACTTAAATGACCAATCTGGTGAGATGAAGACTACTCAACTTCGTATGGAAGCAACTCAAAATCTTCACTCTTATCAACTTCGAGTTGTGGATCATCTTTAACTTGAAAGATTTTATCCCCAGTTTTTGCAAACTTCCTTTTAAAATCTTTAACAGTTAACTTAAGTGTTTGAAGGCTTTTGATAAATATGCAAGTAAAAAATGCAAACTCTAAAAATGCAAACTCAAACACAGACAATTTTTATAGTGGTTATATGGATGTAAATCCTTTAGTCCACTCTTCCAAGTCACTTAGATCTTGGGTTATACTATAAACACACAGTTTAAAATATACAATGCTTGCGCCAAACAACAAATGAAATGGCCACAAGTGCGCAATATGAAATCACAAAGAAACCTATACTCTGAAGTAATATCACTCACTAAGATAGATATCTACTTCTCACAACACTTCTCTTACAAATCACTCAGATTTATGTGTATATCTTTGATCTTCAACTTCGGCTTTCGTCAACAGATGACTAGGCTGATGAGTGCTCTGTTCTTGAGTTTTTGAGACTTAGATAAATTCTGCTTCAAAATTTCTCTCAAGTGTGTTGCTTTTTTTTTTAAAAAAACTCTTGAACCTTGAACTATTTATACTTGAGATTTGAATTATGTCCGTTGAAGAAAGACAAAATCTGATTTCTCGAGTACTGGTCCCCCAATTTCAGGAACGGCTACCTGCAACTGTTGCACTGTACACTCTGCTGTACTTTCTGTCAGTTGCATTAAATGCACTCTGCTGATCCGAGGTTTTTCTTCAATCATTTGTCTTTAATACCCTTCCCTTACAACATTTATTACTTCAGGTGCATTTATTACCGTTGCAATAACTTCTGATCACTTCCACTCTGATGATCAAATCCACTCGTCTGATGAACACTCTTCTGATCCAAATCGAACTCATCTGATTTGAGTCTGCTAAAAATCCACTAGTCTGATTCTGAATACAGCAACAGATCAGTAGTCTTCTGGACCATAAATTTGACCCTTCTGATTTGTCTTCATCCTTGGTCAAATAAACTTTAGAGGTTGGCTAAGCTTCCAATACTTAGCTGATGACTTTTGGAAATCATCAAAACCTCCCTTCACTTCTAAGTCTTCATCTTCATCCAACAATTTCCCCCTTTTTGATGATGACAAAACTTCAGCTAAGTACCTGTACCTAAAACTAAAGTTAAGTCCTCAAAGATTTCTGAGATAGAAAAAATATGCTGGAAACTTGAACTTTTATAAATTTTCTTTGAATATTACAGTACAAGTTTACAAAGATGGACTTAAGAAAATTACAATGAAGTGAGCTGATACAAGGATTTTCAACTAAGTAAGCTAGTCTAGTCTTCTTCAGCTTCTTCATTTTCTTCTTCTTCTTCAACCTCATCTTCTTCTTCTTCTTCTCCACTGGAGAAAACTTCAACCAAGTTTTTAGATGCAGCTTCGATCTTCTTTTTAATTTCATCTATCCTCTTGGTTTTTCTCCAAGGATCAAGTTGTTCTTCAACAGAGTCTTTGGAGACAGCTATTTATTTATCAGACTTTGTTACGTCCTTAGGCTCTTCAATCTTTTCAGCTTCTTCTTCATCAGCAGCTTCCTTTGTCTTGGTTACTTCAATGGCTGGTCTACTTGTCTCTTCATCAGCAGGTTTTTCAGTAGACTCCATTTTTTCAGTAACTTCAACAGTAGATGCAACATTCTTTTTGTTAGCTGATCCCTCTTCCCCCTTTTTGTCATCATTAGCAGGGTTGAGTTGTTCAACTGGGACAGGAGTAATGTTGACAGTATTGCACAGCAGCCTGATGTTCTGATCCACAGTTTGAAGTCGAAGATTTTGTTGAATCTGATTGCTCTGTAAGGCAGCAGTCTGGTCATTCAGATAGTCCACGTTAACTTGTAAAGTGGCAACTTCTGAAGTAACCTGAGCAGCTTCTTCAGTGAAATTCTGAAACAGATAAGCGGTCTTCTCAGCTTCTGCTTCAGTTGCCTCTTGAAATGCTTTACCAACGTTGTTCTAATCCATTTCATGCCTATGAAGAGTTGCATGTATCTGATTTACATCAACATTGACATATTCAACCTGACGAGTTAAGGCAACAATTCCTTCCTTTAGCAACATGGAATGGTCAGCTGGTTGTGAAACTTTCCACAACACTCTGAACAATTTTAGCAGCTGCTTCTTCAAACTTATACAGCAGCTCCTTGTTTCTCTCTTCCATTTCCTTCATAGAATTTTCAATCAAGGTCTTTATAGAATCCATGATTGAAGTTTGAGCAGTTTCAGCTTGGATGGAAGGTGCAATAGTTAACAACTTTTGAGTAGATTCAGCGTTTGGCTCAGCTGTTTTCTTTTCTTCTGTTGATTCTTTATCAGCAGGCTTATCTGTAACATGAACAAAGTCAGAACCGTCAACAGATACAACAGTCTTCTGATGTATGAAATCAGCAGGCACGAAGGGTGACGTTGTCTGAGGTTGTCTGATCTGGTCTTGATAAGTACTGATCTCAGAACCAAAGGCAATTTGTTGCAGACTTGGAAGACTGGGCAGATCACTGGATGTTCCTTTGATGTAGACTGATCTTTCAACCCATTTCTCCAAGGTGACATATACTGCAACTTTGACAGCTATCTCAAATAGGTCATCAGATGGACCTGGCTTA
Organism: Penstemon newberryi var. newberryi; assembly: GCA_030819805.1. Taxonomy (NCBI): domain Eukaryota; kingdom Viridiplantae; phylum Streptophyta; class Magnoliopsida; order Lamiales; family Plantaginaceae; genus Penstemon; species Penstemon newberryi. The sequence continues at coordinate 17,900,486 of JAUALY010000001.1, forward strand.
TTTGGCATTGAGTTCTTGAGAGCAGTTGCCTCTTGAGTCACAATGAGTTTGGCATACTCATGCACTCTATCATGAAAGAAATCTGTGTCTAAGGCCTGTTGAATGTCATTGGTCTGCAACCAATTCATAATCCAAATTTCTTCAGCAGCAGCCTCCTTCCAGGCTCTGTATTCTTCACAAGATTTCTTCAATTTCTAGTTCCTCCATCTATTATATCTGGTCTTCTCAGCCAGGAACACAGTTTTGGATTGAAGGAGGGAGTTGTATCTTTCCAATTCAACCTCAAATCTGGAGAAGGTAGTAGGGTCACTTTTAACAACTTCAAGTGCCCTCTTCACCTCTTTCTTCTTTCTTTTAATTGGCTGGGCTCTTGGTAGTAAGAACTTCCCTTCTAGTGATTTGCCAATCACTATGCCATCAGTCCTCCTTGGACCATGGGCATCCTTCTTGATTTCTTCAAGTGTTTTAGCTAAATCAGCTTCTTCCTTAGCAGCTAGCTCAGCCTCAGTCATATTTTTTATTTCAGCCTCCACCTTTCTTGCTTCAAGAACTCTCTGAAGTTCAGCTTCATCCCTTTTCTTTTGTATTGCTTCTTCTCGTTTCTTCTTATGATAAGCAGACATTTTAGCTTTACCAGTTCTCTTCCTTTTGGCAGCTTTGGTTTCAACAACTGGTGCCTCAGCTGTTAGAACAGCAGACTGAACTGCTTAAGTAGTGGTCTGATCAGTTTGAGGTGCTGATGCCTCAACTGTCGGCTGATCAGATTCCTTAGCTGAAATAACTGGTCTTTCAGCAGACTGAGTGACTTCTCTAACTGTTTCAGCAATTCTGGCATCTTGATCACTCAAAACCAGTTTCTTTCTAGCAATTGATTTAGTGAGAACAGCAGCAGATGCAGCAATGTCTTTAAGAGCACTCCTTGTCCTCTTAGCAACATTTTCAGCTGGTAACTCAGCTGAAAGAGTTCTTTATGGAGATATATCATAGGCCATTTCTTCTATCTCTTTCAATGTCTCATCAATCATTTCAACAGCAACGTCTACTGATCTGGCTTGAACAGCTGGGTGAGTTGTTTGATCAGCAGGCTTAGTGTTGCGTTCCAAATACTAATACGCAAACTACGCAAGTATACGGTCGTTACAAGTAATATAAAACGATAAGTACATACCGAGTATCGAATCCCAACGAATGGATAAAAGGTGGGAATAAACGAATCAACCGACGGCTTATTTCATCTGAGAACGCTTGATACAAAATGATCAAACCCAAATATATGATAAGGGTGATTTTATTTAACTACGAGCGGGAAAGTAAATCTAACTGCGAAAGCAAGTAAATTGGGGAGTTAATTATGTCGTAAGGAGGATTCATAAACAATCAATTAAAGCGGATAAATCATGCGGTTGTTAGGTTAGCTATGCAAACAATCATAGGTTTAGTTGTTGTTTGTGAGTTCTAATTTAGTTAAGTATCCCTGTCGGTTTCACTTAACTCTACCAATCTACCCAAACTCTCCATCTCCGGATCAGTCACAAACATCGTTGTCATTCGATGCTCTCAGAGGGCTCAAAGGCGTACCGTTGTCACCCGGGACCTAAGACTAACCCAAATCCCCGAATAAAGAGAATCTAAGTTATTTGATGCATTCACAAACGAACCCATTATACAAACACGGACCACACTAGATATATGTCTATCCTAGGTCGAAATCCACAAATCGTCACTCGCCTAACCTTCAAAGTCCTATGTCTAGGATGCATTCAAGGTAGAATTAAACCCGATTATATGATTACGGAAAATCAAAGTACTTAAACTATAATCTACTACAATCATTGGCCAAAAGTGCGATAAAACAATAAACCCAACAAATCAAATATAACCCAACATCAAAACATAACTAATCAAACGATAACAATGACTCGACAATTAATATATTATGCTCGTGTTGCTACTCAAGGATTCAAGGACGTTCGTATGTATCTTCCGAGTTGCATACAAATCAATCGAGTTAAACTAATCCAATTTATGTCTAAACGGATTAAAATCTAATCGATGCATTAAACTCAAACCTTAAACGAATATGAAACGACATAGGTATATGTCTATCCTAAAATCGAATCACAATCCAAATTCATAATCAAATCCTCAAAATCACTATGTCTAGCAATCAAGAATCAATAACTCTCATCTCAAAGGTTGTCAAACCATAAGATGAATGATAAGCACGGAATCGGATTAACGAACACATATAAGCAGCATACTAATCATCAAGACATCATTTAATCAAACAATAACATAAATATATATAAATCCGGAGAATTCAAATCCTCAATCATTCATCCAAAAAGAAAATAACAATATTCATCTCCTAATCATAAACAACTAGGAAATGGAAAGATATCACCTAATCGAAATAGAATCGAGAAATGGATTCTCCTCCCTTTGATCACCACATAACCACTCCCCAAGGGTAGTGATTAATTCACCCCCTTGGTGGAGCCTTCAATTACAAGAGAAAGCAAGAAAAACTAAAGAGAGAGTTGAGGGAGGCTTGAGAGGAAAAGGGAGGCCAAGAGTGTAAAAATTGTGAGCTCCTCTTGACCCTCTTAACCTAGGGAAATAAGACCAAAAAGTCCCCAAAATGTCTAAAAATACAAGTGGGATCAAAGGGGGATTGTACAAAAAAACCCCTGCCTTTCCCGCATAAAATATCTACTGGTAGCAGGGGTCTCGCGGCCGTAAGTTTCCTGCTCTACCGCACTTCCTTCCGAGCAGCATATCTTTTGACTCCGAACTCCGAATGTGGATCCGTAAAGTCCGTAGCGTAGCTAACTCACTCATCTATGACATATCCAAAATTCAGCTTATTTGGATCAGCCATGATAAATTTGTGCATGCTTGAGTGAGTAGCTATCTTCATTCTTGTAAAATTTGCTTCGGGTTCTATTTCCTTTGAAGCTCAAGCTTGACTCGCGGGGTGGGTAGAATGACTCGTATCATTGATACGCAACTCCGAATCACTCTAAGATGTCAATACCTACAAACCACGGAGAAAACGATCAAAACACGAACAAAAACACAAAAACCGAACAAAGGCCAAACGAAGGGGCCAAAAGCACAAAAGACACGAAAACACGCGGAACAAATAGAAACTCGGATCAAAACAAGACATTTTGGGTTTAAAGAGATAGGTAATAACGATGTTTTCACGGCGTTATCACTTAGCAACTGCAGTTTTGCTCTTCTTAACTTTGACTGCAGGTTCCTTAGGCTCTGTGGCCTTTCTCTTTGATTGCCTCTTTTCTGGCGATGCGGCAGGCTCCTTAATTTTCACAGCCTTGACGGCTTCATATATTTTCAACTCTTTTGCCTGGTGAATGACTTTGCCGTGAATCATTCCGCACCCTAAGCTCATCAACAGATGACTTAGAAAAATCTTATGATTTTTGTGCCCGTGTTCTTTATGATCAGCAAGGATGTAGAACATGTATGCAGCCCAATTTACCTTCAACCAGTAGTAAACTGCTATCATTGAATGAAGTCTCCTCTTTGGAACTCCATCCAGAGAAAAAATGCAATTTCGACCTTAGCAAATAGGTCAGCCATTCTCTGAAATTCATCCAGCAGTTGAGTCTTCTTCACAGACCCAGTGAGAATTTCGCCCTTCTTTGTGGCAATTCTCTATAAATCATTCTCCTTAGGAGCAGCCAACTCAGCCAAGTCCGTAGACCCTTCGTTGGTCAGTCCATACTTCTCCTTTAGTACGGCAGGAGTGATGCATACATCTTTTCCTACAACCTTTGACTTAATCTCCAGTTTTTCTAGATAAACCTTAGCAGAATCATAAAATTCATCCACTTCTGGAGCGAACAACATAGTTTCGTGTGCCTCCATGAAATTTACCAGCGAAGAAGCCTTAAACTTCTCCAAGATTTCTTTCATCAGTGTAGTACCAGTGGCATGATAGGTTTCATAGTTGATGAATCTTCCCTCAGCGTTAGCAGCTTTGAAACCCATAGTATTTCTGAAAAAGATTTAGAGAAGACGAGAGTAGATTTGCAGAAAATATGAAGAGTAGAATGCTTTGTTTGCTTAGGAAATTTGAAGTGTGCGTAAAAAGCTTAGTAAGCTGATCAGATCTGGTTAAATAGAGTTGGGTAAACATCGGTTATGGTGTTATCCGTCAACCGTTAGATCAGTTTCAATCGTGTGGGCGTAATTTACGAATTTCAAATTTTTATTAATTATGTCAGACTGGGCGGGAAAGCGAAACGTCACTAGTCCTATATTTATAAAAGCGTGTTTTCAGATATTACGTTTTTAACACAACACTTTTTATAAATTGACATAAATGATCAGATGAGTAAAATAATACTAATCTGGCAGATGACTTGTCTGATACAATATATCACTAGTGAAAGCCAATATCTAGTGATCTTCCTTTGTTGTTTGTCAATCTAGCAAGATAAATAATCTTCAGGTCTTCAAGAATTAAGAACAAATCTTCTGATTAAAACAACTTCAACTAACTGTCATTGAAGATTTCATCTTTAAAACAGGAGTACCGCTAGTCTTACACGTTCCCCCCTGAATTCAAGAATATATCAGTCAACTAGTCTGTTGAGAGTCAGTCTTCTTGAAGAAAGGCATTAGATTAGTAAGTTGATGAACTTTAGTCTTCTGATAAGTTCCCCCTCAGCTTATGAATCCAATTTTAACAGGCCTAGTTCCACTCTTAGAGTAGAAAATATTGCATCACTCAATGGTTTAGTGAAAATGTCAGCGATCTGATTATTTGTATGAACATACTCATAATAACATTTCCTTTTTCAACATGTTCTCTGATGAAGTGATGTTTGATCTCAATATGCTTAGTCCTGGAATGACTAGTGGTGTTCTGAGTAAGTGAGATTGCACTTGTATCGTCACAGTAGATAGGTATTCCACTGGTCTTGAGATTATAATCTTCTAGTTGATGCTTCAACCAAAGTATATGTGCACAACAAGCTCCAGCGGCAATGTATTCAGCTTCAGCAGTAGATATGGATACTGAAGTCTGTTTCTTACTCATCCATGAGATCAGACGACTGCCTAAAAATTGACATATACCTGTAGTACTCTTCCTATCAATTTTGTAGCCATCAAGGCCAGATTCTGAATATCCAATAAGTTCAAATCCTGATTCCCTTGGATACCACAATCCCAATTCTTGAGTGCCTTTGAGATACCTTAATATCCTTTTGGCAGCTAAGAGATGAGATTCCTTAGGATTTGATTGAAATCTCGCACAAACCCTAACAGAGTACATAATGTCTGGTCTGCTAGCTGTTAGATATAACAGTGACCCTATTATGCCTCTATATTTGTGATGTCAACTGATTTGCCATTTTCATCTATATCCAAACGAAGTCCAGTAGACATTGGAAGACTAACAGATGAGCTAGTTTCCATACCAAATTTCTTGAACAGGTCTTTTGTGTACTTTGCTTGATTAATAAAAATACCATCAGGTAGCTATTTAACTTGTAATCCAAGAAAGTAATTGAGTTCTCCCATCATGCTCATTTCAAACTTGTTCTGCATCAGCTTAGAGAATTTTTCACACATCTGTTCGTTAGTTGAACCAAAAATAATATCGTCCACATATATTTGAACTAACAATATATGATTATCCCATTCAATAGTGAACAAAGTCTTGTCTACTTTACCTTTGCGAAATCCTTTAATTAAAAGAAAATCAGATAAAGTATCATACCATGCTCTTGGAGCCTGTTTCAGTCCATAGAGAGCTTTCTTCAGACGATACACTTTGTCTCCTTGTTTATATACTTCAAATCCAGGAGGTTGTTCAACGTATACTTCTTCTTGCAATTCTCCATTGAGAAAAGCAGACTTCACATCCATCTGATAGACAGTGAAGTTCTTGTGAGCAGCATAAGCTAGAAACAGTCTGATTGCTTCAAGCCTTGCAACTGGTGCGAATGTCTCATCAAAATCAATGCCTTCTTCTTGGCAGTAACCTTTGGCCACTAGTCTTGCTTTATTTCTGGTAACCATACCATCTCCATTCATCTTGTTTCTGAAGACCCACTTAGTGCCAATTACCCTTTGATGAGTAGGTCTAGGTACCAAGTACCAAACCTCATTTCTTTCAAATTGATTTAACTCTTCTTGCATTGCTTCAATCCAGTAAGAATCACTAAGAGCTTCTTCAATTTGCTTGGGTTCAATCTGTGAGAGAAAACTTACAAACATAGATTCATTTGCAGCAACTCTTCTAGTCTTCACTCTATCCAGTGGATCACCAATCTCTAAGTCAGGTGGGTGATCTCTGAGCCATCTGAGATCAGGTTGGAAATCTGGATGTTGTCCTCTTGAGTGATCTTGCAACACTATTGTTGGAGTCTCAGTAGTAGTCTGTTGAACAGAAGTGGTCTATTGAACAGTCTCTGGTCTGTCAGCTGTTTGCAACTTCTCTGTTAGAGAATCAGTAGACTGATTTTGAACAGCACTTGAGTTACCAGCTGGGTTGATATCAGGTAGTATGATGGGAACATATTCTTCTTTTCTTTCAATAGTCAGTTTCTGAAAATCAGCAGATATCTCTGTGGTTGAATTTTGATTCTTTTCAGAAGATTGATTTGGCTCATCAAATACTACATGAATGATTCTTCTACCAGTAAAGTCCTTTTGTTAAAAACTCTATAGGCTTTACTAACAGTAGAGTAACCTACAAAAACAGCTTCATCAGCCTTCTCTGCAAATGCAGTGAGGTGATTCTTCCCATTATTCAAAACATAACATTTACAACCAAAAATCCTAAGATAATGTATATTAGGCTTTCTGTTGTTCCAGACTTCATAAGGTGTCTTGTTATGACTCTTGTTGATCATACATCTGTTTGGGTGCAGCAGGCTGTGTTTGTAGCTTCTACCCAAAATCTTTGTGGCAGTTTTGCTTCAACTATCATAGTCCTGGTAGCTTCTTTTAGAGTTCTGTTTCTCTATTCAGCAACTCCATTTTATTGAGGTGTTCTGGCAGCAGAGTACTCATGATTGATTCCTCTAGTGTTACAATACTCTTCAACAGTAGAGTTTGTAAATTCAGTCCCTCTATCTGATCTGATCTTTAAAATCTTCAGGCTTTTCTCATTCTGGATCAGTTCCATCAGATTGGTAAGATGCTCCTTGGTTTCACTTTTCTTTTTCATGAATATCACCCAAGTGTATCTTGAAAAATCATCCACAACAGCTAGGCAGTATTTCTTTTCACCATTGCTGATAGGATCAATAGGGCCAAACAAATCCATATGAAGTAGCTCCAAAATTCTGATTGAAGATTGGTGCTTCTTGCTTTTGAAAGTGGACTTCACTTGTTTACCCTTCTGACAAGCGTCACAGAGCTTATCTTTGCTCATGACTATCTTTGGAATTCCTTCTACCAAATTGTTCTTTATTAATCTGTTTATGGTCTTGAAATTCAGATGATTCATTCTTTTGTGCCAAAGCCAACCGATTTCACTTGGTGTAAAAGCCACCAAACAAACATTAGAATTCCTGTTCACAGTCGACTACATAGATATTCCCTTGTCTTCTTCCAGATAGTATCACTTTCTTGGTTCCAATTTGCTCGACATAGCACTTATCTGATGAGAAGATAACAGAGAATCCCTTGTCACAAAATTGACTTATGCTCAGCAGATTGTACTTGAGGCCTTTAACTTAAGAAAAGTCAGATTATTCCATGTTGTCTTTGATAAGCTTTCCACACGCCACAATCTTGCCTTCTTTGCTGTCTCCAAATGTAATTTTTGGACCGTCTATGGCAGCAACATCAGTCAGTTCATGTATGTCTCCACATATGTGCCTTGAACATCCACTGTCCAAGTACCATTTATTCTCTACTTTACTCCTACTCCTAATCCTAACCTACAAAACAAAATAAAATTGATTTAGGTACCCTTTATTGAGAGGGTCCTTGCGGATTAGTATCACCTTTTACAACCCAAGATTTTGAAGTCTTAGGCTTCTTAGGCTTTGGAGTATTTGCAGGAGCATGAGGTACTCTGTTATCATCATAATTTTCAGCAGGCATGTTATTGTGATAATCATTATGATGTGAGTATGACTCATAATTTTCCTGTGAAGCAGGTTTAGCAGTCTGAACATACAAGATAACATTACTATTATCAGCAGATATAAATTTTTCAGTTCTGTTCAGTTCTAAACTTTCAGTTACTAAAGGTGTTCTCTGTTCATTAGATGTGTTCATTGATGCAACAGACGACTTATCAGATTAGATATTATCTTCTCTAATTCCACTATTTTCCCTTTGTAAACTTCACACTCAGCTTTCAGATATTCATTCTCTTGCTCAAGCTTTCTATACTCAGCTGATTCTTGTGGTTTTTCAACCTTAAGTTTCAGTGAAGCATTTTGCTCTTTTAGCATAGTCATCTCTTCCTTAAGCTTTGCAAATTCATTAACAACATTTGTGTTATTTTTCATCATTTGCTCAAATGAACTAAATAGCTCATTTTCAGAAGGAGTTACCTCATTATCAGATGATTCTGAATCTTTGGCCATCAGACAGAGTAGTGCAGGTTGCTCATCTTCAGTAGAGTTGTCATCAGACGTCTCTGAATCTGAATCTGACGAGTATACATCAGCCATCTTTTCAGCTTCTGCCATTAGCACTTTACTTTTGTTGTATTTCTTCTCCTTTCTGATTTTCTTTTCTTCCTCAGTATACTTCTTAGGATAGGGCAGTCCTTGATGAAATGCCCCCAATTTCCGGCAGTTATAGCACATTAGCTTGGATTTATAACTATCCTTACTATCATCAGAATCTGAGGTAAGGTTAGAAGTAAAAGCATTGTTGTATTTGTTCTTCATTTTTCTTTTGTAGAACTTCTTGAATCCATTTAACAACAGTGCGACGTCACCAGCAGTGTACTCCTTTTTGTTGAGCAGCATGGTCTCATCAGATGAATCCATTTCTTTACTTTTGTTTGCTGATCTTCTTGAATTTTCAGCAACAACCAGGGCAGCTGTGGGACTAGAAGTTGAGGTCTCTTCTATACCCATTCTTGGCAGCTTATACTCATACGCCTTGAGTACAGAAAACAGCTCGGTGAGAGAGATCTTCCCCAGATCCCATGATTCTTCCATGGCTGTGATCTTCATGTTGAATTTGGGAGTTAACGCCTTCAAAACTTTGACAGTGATCTCTTTATCCTAGAAGGTCCTTCCCAGCTTCAATACTTCATTTAGAGTCCTTGTAAACCTTGTATCCATCTGATCAATGGTTTCTCCAGACTTCATCTTGAAGTTTTCCAACTTTTCAAGACCTATGCTCAAGTTGTGTTCTTTGATGGCATCATTTCCTTCGCTCATGTCACGAACCTTGTCCCACATTTCTTTTGCAGTTTTGCAATGCTTGACCTTATCAAATCGGTCATTATCTAGGGCTCTGGTCATGATGAAACGGCCAACTTTATCTAGATTGAACAGCTTGACTTCCTCAGCTATCATCTCATCAAGCTCTTTATTCACCACCATTTATTCGTCATTTACTTTGATGGTCTTGGTGATTTTGAAAGGACCTTTGGTTATGCACGTGTACATATTATCATTGTAAGCAGCAAGGAAGATTTCCATGCGGATCTTCCAGTCCTCAAAACTCATACCGCCGATATGGGGAACATGGCTGATACAATCCATTTTTCAAAAAAAAAAAATTTTGTTCAAAATATGCTCTTTTGAAAACTTTTTCAAACCTTTGAAAAACACACTAGGATCAAGCTCGTTGATCAGGTAAATGATTCAAATGAACCACCTGCTCTGATACCACTTGTTGGTCCTAAGTGGTCAGATGAGGTCGAGAGGGGGGGGGGGGGGGGGTGAATAGACCTCTGAAAATTTTAATTCTAAAATTCTCTAACTTTTTCTATGATCAGACTAAGCTAATCAAGATTCGTAAGTAGACTAAGCTAATCTCGCACAAAGCTTTGAACAGCAGAGTTGACCACTCTTCTGATTTTACTTAGCTGATTTTGAGAAAATCAGAGTTTTTAATAACTTACTTGCAGCTGATTTATCAAGTGTTTTTCACAAGTAGGTTTCTTTAACTTGAAAGATTTTATCCCCAGTTTTTCCAAACTTCCTTGTAAAATCTTTAACAGTTAACTTAGGTGTTTGAAGGCTTTTGAAAAATATGCAAGTAAAAATGCAAACTCTAAAAATGCAAACTCAAACACAGGCAATTTTTATAGTGGTTATATGGATGTAAATCCTTTAGTCCACTCTTCCAAGTCACTTAGATCTTGGGTTATACTATAAACACACAGTTTACAATATACAATGCTTGTGCCAAACAACAAATTAAATAGCCACAAGTGCGCAATAGGAAATCACAAAGAAAACCTATCCTCTGAAGTAATATCACTCACTAAGATGGATATCTATTTCTCACAACACTTCTCTTACAAATCACTCAGATTTAGGTGTATATCTTTGATCTTCAACTTCGGCTTTCGTCAACAGATGACTAGGCTGATGAGTGTTCTTTTCTTGAGTTTTTGAGACTTAGATAAATTCTGCTTCAAAATTTCGCTCAAGTGTGTTGCTTCTTTTTTTTTTAAAACTCTTGAACCTCGAACTATTTATACTTGAGATTTGAATTATGTCCGTTGAAGAAAGACATAATCTGATTTCTCGAGTACTGGTCCCCCAATTTCAGGAACGGCTACCTGCAACTGTTGCACTGTACACTCTCATGTACTTTCTATCAGTTGCATTAAATGCACTCTTCTGATCCGAGGTTTTTCTTCAATCATTTGTCTTTAATACCCTTCCCTTACAACATTTATTACTTCAGGTGCATTTATTACCGTTGCAATAACTTCTGATCACTTCCACTCTGCTGATCGAATCCACTCGTCTGATGAACACTCTGCTGATCCAAATCGAACTCATCTGATTTGAGTCTGCTGAAAATCCACCAGTCTGATTCCGAATACAGCAACAGATCAGTAGTCTTCTGGACCATAAATTTGACCCTTCTGATTTGTCTTCATCCTTGGTCAAATAAACTTTAGAGGTTGGCTAAGCTTCCAATACTTAGCTGATGACTTTTGGAAATCATCAAAACCTCCCTTCACTTCTAAGTCTTCATCTTCATCCAACAGACTTTGATATAAAAATGAAAGAAAGTCTTAAGATAATTGAGAAATTAAAGAACGAAAATTCTCTTATGTCGAAAGAAAATATGTTTCTTAAAGCAAAAGTTGTTGATCTAACTAGATGATTAGAAAAATTTACTAAAGGAAAGGAGAACCTAGATAAACTTCTAGGAATGCAAAATGTGTCGTTGAATAGAGCCGAAATCGGATATGAACACTCTTTTAATAAGCTAAGCAAACTTGCTAAGAATTCCTCTTTATCTCACCATACTTGTGATTTTTGTGGAAAAATTGGTAACAAGTCTTTCAACTGCATCCACAAAAGAAATAACACGAATAAACATATATGGATGCCTAAAAATGTTGTGACTAACTCGCAAGGACCCAAAATCTGGGTACCTAAAGTGAAAATGTTATCTCATTCTTAATAGGTACAAATTACTCCTTCACGAAAAGACAAATGGTTTATTGCATGATAGCGGTTGTTCTCGTCACATGACGGGAGATCTATCTAAATTTTGTGAGATTGATAAAAGTCAAGGAGGTTATGTTACTTTTGCGGATAACACAAAAGGTAAAATGGTTGGACGTGGAAATGTTGGTTAGAACTCTTCTACTTGCATTAAAGATGTATGGTTTGTTAAAGGATTAAAATACAAATTACTAAGTATAAGCAAGTTTTGTGATAGTGGTTACAAAGTCTCTTTTGAAACATCTAAATGCATTGTTAAAAAGAATGGAAAAACTATTTTCGAAGCATTAAGAGATGGTAATACATATTGTATTGATTTCGTTGATCTCTCTAACCAAAATGTCTAGTGCTTAGCAGTACGTGATGATTCTCAATCAATCAGGCATAGACGCCTTGGTCACATCAACACGGATTTAATGTCGAAAATTGCCAATTCGGATCTTGTAAGAGGAATTCCAAAAGTCAAATATCACAAATGTTGGATGAAGATGAAGAAGTGAAGGGAGATTTTGATGATTTCCAAAAGTCATCAGCTAAGTAATGGAAGCTTAGCAAATCTCTGAAAAAGTTCAATCGAAAAAGACAAGTAAATTCAGAAGATTGAATTTTGGTCCAGAAGACTACTGATCTGATGCTGAGTACAGAATCAGACTAGTGGATTTCAGCAGAGTCAAATCAGATGAGTTTGATTTGAATCCGCAGAGTGGATTCGTTCATCAGAGTGAGAGTGATCAGGAAGTTATTACAATGGTAATAAATGCACTTGGAGTAATAAATGATGTAAGAGAAGGGTATTAATGACAAATGATTGAAGAGAAACCTCGTATCAGCAAGGTGCATTTAATGCGACTGACAACAAGTACAACAGAACTTTACAGAGAGTCGTTCAAGGACAAGGACCAGTACTCGATGAAGATCTGAAATCTATCTCACTTCAACGGGCAGCATTCAAACCTCAAGTATAAATAGATCTACATTCAAAGAGTTAGAGACACACAACAATTGAGAGAGAATTCAAGTGAGCAAATTTTCTAAGTCTCAAAAACTCAAGAACAGATCACCATCAGCTGAGTCATCTGTTGATAAAGCCGAGTTGAAGAAACAAGCTAAAACAAAATTTGAGTGATTTCTGTAAAAATTGAGTGTTGTGAGAAGTGTATATCCATCTTTGTGAGTGATATAACTTCATAGTATAGGCTTTCTTTGTGATTTCCTATAATGCACTTGTGGCTTTATATCATTTGTTGTAAAAGCACAAGTAGAGTGTACTTTTTACGTTGTGTTCATAGTATAACCTAAATCTTCGTGATTTAGAAGAGTGGACTAAAAGACTTCTTGTCTATATAACCACTATAAAAATTCTGTTTGTTTGATTACTTGCACTTTAAATTTGCATATTTCACTAAGCAAACAAACACTTTAAGAAGTTAAAAGATTTTAAAAGAGTTTTAAAATCGGGGATAAAATCTTCAAGTAAAAAAAAAATTTTGAATAAAACTTGACATAAATCAGCTGCATAACAAGTTTCAAACTCTGATTTAATTTGAATCAGATAAGTAAAATCAGATGAGTGGTCAACTCTGCTGTTTAAGCTAATTGCGCAATCGGCATAATAAGTTTCGATCAGCTTACTCTGCTGATAAGGAAAGTTGGAGAAATTTTTGAAAAGGTAAAGAGGTCTATTCACTACCTCTAGACCTCATCTGACCACTTGGGACTAACAACAAAGAAGGATTATGCGATGCTTGCCAAATGGGCAAACAAATCAAGAGCTCATTCAAACCCAAAAAGGTAGTAACTACAACAAGACCTCTTGAATTAGTGCATCTTGATCTCTTCGGCCCTATGAAAACAAGAACTCTAGCAGGTAAAATGTTTCTGTTTGTTCTTGTTGATGATTGACTCAAAATACTTTGCTTATTTTTGTGATGATAATGGTTATTCTCATAATTTCTCTGCACCTAAGACCCCTCAAACAAAATGGGGTAGTTGAAAGAAAGAATCCTGTTTTACAAGAAATGGCAAGAAATTTTCTACATGAATATAGTGTACCTAAATCATTATGGGCTGGAGACGTTAGCACTGCATGTCATGTCTATAATCGCGTTTTTATTAGATCAATCTTGAACAAAACTCCGTATGAACTTTGGAATGGTAAAACGCTTAATATTGCTTATTTTAGAGTCTTTGGTTGCAAATGCTATATTCTTAATTATCGTGATTATCTTACTAAATTTGATCCTAAGGCTGATGAAGGCAAGTTTGTTGGATATTATGTGACTAGTAAAGCTTATCGTATTTATAATAAAAGAAAAAGAACCATCCAAGAATCTATGCATGTTCGTCTTGATGAAACTAATCATTTTGATGCCGAGAAACCCTTGGGCAATAACGTTTCAGGTGCTGAAGACGAAGTCACAATCGAAAAACAGAATATGTTGGAACTAGTACTGGAACAAGAAACTAAAACAATCAAATCAAGAAATGATAGTTGATAAAGAACTTGAAGAGATGACAACTGAAGAAATTAAGCTGAACAATCTTGACAAATTTGGGAGATTCATCATGACCAGAGCCCTCGACAATGAAAGATTTGACAAAGTCAAACACTGCAATACAACAAAAGAGATGTGGAACAAGGTTCGCGACATGAGCGAAGGAAATGATGCAATCAAAGAGCATAACCTAAGTATAGCTCTTGAGAAGTTGGAAAACTTCAAAATGAAGTCCGGAGAAATCATTGACCAAATGGATACAAGGTTTACAAGGACATTGAATGAAGTGTTAAAGTTGGGAAAGAACTTTACTGATAAAGAGATCACTGTTAAAGTCCTACAGATGCTACCTCCCAAGTTCAACATGAAGATCACAGCCATGGAAGAATCAAGAGATTTGGGGAAGATCTCTCTGAATGAGCTGTTATCTGTACTCAAGGCATATGAGTATAAACTGCCTAGAATGGGAATAGAAGAGACTTCAACCTCTAATCCCAATGATGCCTTAGTCGCTGCAGAAAAACCGAGAAAATCAGCAGGTAGAACAAAAGAGATGGACTCATCTGATGAGACCATGCTGCTCAACAAAAAGAAGGACAATGCTGGAGACGTTGCATTGTTACTGAATGGGTTCAAGAAGTTCTAAAAAACAAAAATGAAGAACAAATATAATATTTCTTCTACTTCTAGCCCTACCTCTCATTCTCAAGATAGTAAGGCTAATTTGAAATCCAAACTAATGTGCTACGATTGCAGGAAATTGGGACATTTCATCAAGGACTGCCCATATCCTAAAGCTGAGAAGTACACTGAGGAGGAAAAGAAAGTAAGGAAAGAGAGGAGAGACAATAAAAGCAAGGTATTGTTAGCTGAAGCTGAAAAGATAGCAGCTATCTACTCGTCTGACTCAGATTCAGGGATATCAGATGATGACTCTACTGAAGAAGAGACACCTGCACTGCTCTGTCTCATGGCCAAAGAATCAGATGATTCTGACAATGAGGTAAATCTCTCTGAAGAAGAAAATGTGCTATTCAGTTCGTTTGAACGAATGATGAATAACAACAGAAGCGTTGTTGCTGCGTTTGCTAAGCTTAAGGAATAGATGACTATGCTGAAAGAGCAAAATGCATCACTGAAACTTAAAGTTGAAAAACCACAAGAATCAGCTGCTTACAAAAAGCTTGAGCATGAGAATGAATCTCTGAAAGCAGAATGTGAAGTTTATAAAGGAAAAATCATGGAACTAGAAAATAATATTTCTACTCATGATAAGTTTTCTGTTGCATCAGTGAACATTCCTAGTGAACATAAACTACCTTTAGAAAAAGAAAGTTTAGAACTGAACCATGCTGAAAAATTTATATCTGCTGATAATAGTAAAGTTATCCTGTATGTTCAGACTACTAAACCTGCTTCACCAGTAAAAGAGAAAAAAGAGAAGAAATCTCGTAAGGCTAAAAAGGATAAAGAGCCTAAAATTGAAAAACAGACTAGTAAGCCAAACAGCATAATAGTCCGAAGAAGTCCGCTGATAAGAGCAAAAATAATCATACTGAAAATTATGATGATTCAAGAGTAAAAAAGGCACCACCAAACTCTACTGAGCCTAAGAAGCCTAAGGTTTCCAAATCTTGGGTTATCAAAGGTGATTATAATCCTTCAAGACCCTTTCAATAAGTCAAAGGAAACATTGAGATATCTGACATCTCATGTGTTAAAGGCTTGAAGTACAATCTGTTGAGCATAAGTCAATTTTGTGACAAAGGATTTTCAGTTATCTTCTCATCAGATAAGTGCTACGTGGAGCAAATTGAAACAAAGAAGGTTATCTTATCTGGAAGACGACAAGGAAATATCTACATAGGTGACTGGAATTATGTGGACATGAATTCTAATGTTTGTTTGGTGGCCTCTACACCAAAGTGAAGTTAGTTGGCTATGGAACAAAAGAATGAATCCTTTGAATTTCAAGACCATCACCAGATTAATCAAGAAGAATTTGGTAGAAGGAATTCCAAAGACAGCCATGAGCAAAGACAAGTTCTGTGACGCATGTCAGAAGGGTAAACAAATCAAGTCATCTTTTAAAAGTAAGAAGCACCAATCTTCAACCAAAATTTTGGAGCTACTTCATATAGATTTGTTTGGTCCTATTGATCCAATCGGCAATGGTGGAAAGAAGTACTGCCTAGCTGTTGTGGATGATTATTCAAGATATACTTGGGTGATTTTCATGAAAAAGAAGAGTGAAACCAAGGAACGTCTTACTAATATGATGGAGTTGATTCAGAATTAAAAGATCTTGAAAATACTAAAGATCATATCAGATATTAACACTGAATTTACTTACTCTATTGTTGAAGAGTATTGTAATACCAGAGGAATCAATCATGAGTACTCTGCTGCCAGGACCCCTCAACAAAATGGAGTTGCTGAAAGGAGAAACATAACTCTGAAAGAAGCTACCAGAACAATGATAGCTGAAGCAAAACTGCCTCAAAGGTTTTGGGCAGAAGCCACAAATACAGCATGCTACACCCAGAACAGATGCATGATCAACAAAAGTCAAAACAAGACACCTTATGAATTGTGGAACAACAGAAAGTCGAATATTCACTATCTTAGAATATTTGGTTGTAAATGTTTTATTTTGAATAAGGGAAAAAATCATCTCGCTGCTTTTGCAAAAAAGGCTGATGAAGCTGTTTTTGTAGGTTACTCTATTGTTAGTAAAGCTTACAAAGTCTTTAACAAAAGAACTTTACTTGTAGAAGAATCAATTCATGTAGTATTTGATGAACCTAATAAATCTTCTGAAAAGAATCAAAGTACTAATCAAGATTTATCTACTGATCTTCATAAATTTACCATGGAAAGAAAAGAAGAATGTGTACCCATCATACTACCTGATCTCAACCAAGTTGATAACTCAAGTGCTGTTCAAAATCAGTCTACTGATTGTCTAACATACAAGTTTGCAATTAGCTGATAGACCAGAGACTGTTCAACAAACTACTACTGAGACTCCAACAGTAGTGTTGCAAGATCAATCAAGAGGACAACATCTAGATTTGCAACCTGATCTTTGATGGCTCAGAGATCACCCACCTGATCTTGTGATTGGTGATCCACTGGATAGGGTGAGAACAAGAAGGACAATTGCAAATGAATCAATGGTTGTAAGTTTTCATTCACATATTGAGCTAAAATTAATTGATGAAGCTCTTAGTGATTCTCACTGGATTGAAGCAATGCAAGAAGAGTTAAATCAATTTGAAAGAAATGAGGTTTGGTATTTGGTACTCAGACATACTCATCAAATTGGCACTAAGTGGGTTTTCAGAAATAAGATGAATGAAGATGGTATTGTTACCAGAAATAAAGTAAGACGTGGTCAAAGGTTATTGCAAAGAAGAAGGCATAGACTTCGATGAAACATTTGCACCTGTAGGTAGGCTTGAAGCAAACAGACTATTCCTTGCCTATGCTGCTCACAAGAACTTCACTGTCTATCAGATGGATGTGAAGTCTTCTTTTCTCAATAGAGAATTGGAAGAAGAAGTATATGTTGAACAACCTCCAGGATTTGATGTTTATCAAGAAAGAGACAAAGTGTATCGTCTGAATAAAGCCCCTATATGGACTAAAGCAAGCTCCAAGAGCATTGTTTGATACCTTATCTGATTTCCTTTTAATCAAAGGATTTCGCAAAGGTAAAGTAGACAAGACCTTGTTCCCCATTGAATAGGATAATAATATATTGTTAGTTCAAATATATATGGACGATTTTATTTTTGGGTCAACTGACAAATAGATGCGTAAAAGTTCTCTAAGCTGATGCAGAACAAGTTGGAAATGAGCATGATGGGAGAACTTAATTACTTTCTTGGATTACAAGTTAAACAGCTGCCTGATAGCATATTTGTTAACCAAGCAAAGTACACTGATCTATTCAAGAAATTTTGTATGGAAACTAGCCCATCTGTTGCTATTTCAATATCGATTAGACTTTGCCTTGACAAGGATGAAAATGGTAAATCAGTGGACATCACCAAATATAGAGGCATAATTGGGTCTCTGTTGTACCTTACTGCTAGCAAACCTGACATTATGTACTCTGTTGGGATTTGTGCGAGATTTCAATAAAATCCTAAGGAATCTCATATTTTAGCTGCGAAAAGAATATTAAGGTATCTCAAAGGAACTTAATAATTGGGATTATGGTATCGAAGGGAATCGGGATTTGAACTTATTGGATATTCAGATTCTGACCTTGCTGGCTGCAAAATTGATAGGAAGAGTACTACATGTAATTGTCAATTTTTAGGTAGTCGTCTGATCTCATGGATGAGTAAGAAACAGACTTCAGTATCCATATCTACTGCTGAAGTTGAATACATTGCTGCTGGAGCATGTTGTTGTTGGCCTCTTTTCATGCATACATAAAATGTGTAACATACAAAAAGGGTGTGAATGCAAGTGCACGTGCCAAAAGTAATATAAAACGATAAGAACTACCGAGTATCGTATCCCAACGACTAGGCACAAGGTGAGTAGATTGAGCTAGCAATTCCTATGATGTTCATGTAAGTAAGTTTGCAAGGGGACGATATGATTGGATTGTTTTGATTAAATCTGCTACAGACAAGGGAAATAAACTAATTAAGCTAACTACACTAATGGGAGGAAATCAATAGGATAGAAGAAATCTAGGGACTATTTTATGTGTCTCGGTTGGGTAAATTACTAATGATCGATTAATTCAATTGATGCCTGTAGATTCATTTTAATCTTGCTTATCTTTCAATCTCACAAGATCCTACCAATCTACCTAAACTCTCAATCTTCGGATCACTAACGAACCTCGATGTCACCCAAGCTTCTAAGGAAAGTCCAAATCCACCTATTCCTAGAGGACTCTAAGGTGTACCGTTGTCAACCGGGACCTAAACCTAACCCAAGTAACTCCGACAATTGAGAATCTAAGTTATTTGTTGCATTCACAATCGAACCCACTATAATGAGCACGAGCCACCTAAGTATATGTCTATCCTAGATGCAAACCCGTATATCGAACTCGCTAGACTACCTAGTTGCTCTTTCAAGCCTCAAAGGAAGTAGAATTAAATACAATCTATAATTGATTAAGCCATATGATTCAATTAATCAATGAAATCAACATTAAAACACATAACCCAATCATCAACACATAATTTCAATCCATAAGATCCATATATCCCTAGATCATAAAGATTTAACCACACATATTCACAAATCTAAACATCACATCAAATAAATTCACAATCAACATTTCATAGACAAAATAAGATTAAAATTCACCAATAGAGATGAAAGAAATGCTAAATGTTGGATTAATTTAGAGCTCCTTCTTCAAATACTTTGAATTCCTCCTTGCCCTAACTACTTTAATCTCTCCTAAACTATTTACAAAGGGGAAAGAAAAGATGTAAATGGGGTGAAAAAATTTTGGTGTAGAAGGAGAGTGGTGGAAGAATGGGGGCTTAAATGATCCATTTCATTTTTTCTTGCCCTAACTATAACATATAATGGAAGAACCCCGAAAATACAATAAAAAATACGGAGTTTACTTTGCTGATATTTCGCATCAGCAGGCCCTCACCGCGGTGAGGTTTGGGCAGAGAGTTTTCTGCTCCACCATACTTCTTTCCGAGCAGCATATCTTTTGATTCCGAACTCTGATTGCAGATCCGTAAAGTCCATAGCGTAGCTAACTACTTCATCTATAACATATTCAAAATTCAGCTCATTTGGATTAACCATGAAATATTTATGCATGTTTTAGTGAGCACAACACTCTTCTACATTTTGACTTCGGTTTCTCCTTCCTTTGAATCTCTTATCCACATCTCCCTAAAAAACACACACAACACAATCAAAAAACACTAACAACCACCAAAACACACGAAAGCCCAACAAGGGACCAAAAACGCAAAAGAACACGAAAACAAGCAAAAGCACGCAAAACTCGAATCAAAGCAAGTTGTTTTCGGCTTAAGAAGACACGTAATAATGACGTTTTCACGGCGTTATCAGTTGTGCACAGATACTTTGGTTGAAACATCAACTAGAAGACTATAATATCAAAATCAGTGGAATCCCTATCTACTGTGACAATACCAGTGCAATCTCACTTACTCAGAATACTACAAGTCATTCAAGGACTAAGCATATTGAGATCAAACATCACTTCATAAGAGATCACGTTGAAAACGAAAATGTCATCATTGATGTTCAAACAGATAATCAGATAGCTGACATTTTCACTAAACCTGTTGGTCCCAAGTGGTCAGATGAGGTCTAGAGGGGGGGGGAGTGAATAGACCTCTGTTTTTCCTTTGAAAATTTCTTCAACTTTCCAAATCAGCAAAGTAAGCTGATCGGACTTATGAGACTACTCTACTGATCGCGCACAAAGCTTGTTCAGTGAAGTTGACCACTCGTCTGAGTTTACTTATCTGTTTTTCAAAGCAGTTCAGAGTTGACAACTTGTTGCAGCGGATTACAATCAAGTGTTTTTTCAAACAAGTTTTTAAATCACTTAAGAATTTTTATCCCCGGTTTTAAAACTCTTTGAAATTTTTAATTCTTTTTGAAGATTAATTCACTTATAAAATATGCAAGATGAAAAGTAAACTAACACAAAGAATTTTTATAGTGGTTATATAAACAAGAATGTCTTTTAGTCCACTCTTCTAAATCACGAAGATTTAGGTTATACTATAAACACACAGTAAACAGTATACTTTACTTGCGCTTTTACAACAAATGATAAGCCACAAGTTCACTGTAGGAAATAACTAAGAAAGCCTACACTTTGAAGTTATATCACTCACTAAGATGGATATACACTTCTCACAACTCTCTCTTTTTTACAAAAAAATCAATAAGATTTGGATGTAAGCTTGTTTTTCTCGACTTCAGCTTGTCAACAGATGACTTCGCTGTTTTAGTGTTCTGCCTTAGAGTATTTTGAGACTTGAAAGATTTGCTCGTGAAATTCTCTCAGTTGTAATGTGAGTTGCTTGTCTCTAACTCTTGAATTCAGAAATATTTATACTTGAGGATTTGAATTCTGCCCGTTGAGAAAAGACAAAATCCAACACTCCCCGAGTACTGGTCACTTTATTTGAAATAGCTATCTGCAACTGTTCACTGTACACTCTACTGTACTTCTTGTCAGTCGCATTAAATGCACTCTGCTGATCGGGGACTTCTCTTCAATCATTTGTCTTTAATACCCTTCTCTTACAGCATTTATTACTCCAGGTGAATTTATTACCGTTGGAGTGACTTTTTGATCACTTCCACTCTGCTGATTGAATTCACTCTTCTGATGAACACTCTGCTGATTCAAACCGAACTCATCTGATTTGACTCTGCTGAAATCCACCGGTCTAATTTCGAACTCAGCATCAGAGCGGTAGTCTTCTGGACCAAATATTTAACCCTTCTGATTTACTTGTCTCTTTGGTTAAATATTTTCAGAGGTTAACTAAGCTTCCAACACTTAGCTGATGACATTTGGAGATCATCAAAACCTCCCTTCACTTCTTCATCTTCATCCAACAAAACCTTTAAATGATGCAAGATTCTCTACTCTAAGAGTGGAGTATGCTTGTTGAATTTGGATTCATAAGCTGAGGAAGAACCTATCAGAAGAATGCGGTTCATCAGCTTACTAATATGTCAACAGCTAAGACTGACTCTCAACAAACTAGTTGACTGATAGATTCTTGAACTCAAGGGGAACGTGTAAGACGAGAGGTACTCCTGTTTAAAGATGAAATCTTCAATGACAGGTAGTTGAAGTTGATTTGTTAGAAGATTTGGTCTTAATTCTTGAAGACATGAAGATTATTTATCTTGCTGGATTGACAAACAGCAAAGGAAGATCACTAGCTATTGGCTTTCTCTAGTGATACCTTGTTATCAGACAAGTCATCTGTCAGATAAGTAAAATACTACTTATTTGATTATTTATAGAAGTGTTGTACTAAAAATGATGTATCTTAAAACACACTTTTATAAGTAAGAGACTAGGGACACTTCACTTTCCCGCCTAGTCTGACAGAATAGAATAATATTTGAAATCTTTAACTGTCGCACACACGATGAAAATGTATCAATCTAGATCTAACGGTTAGCGAATATCACGGAAACCGAAATATCACTAACCTTATATATCCAGATATGATCAGCAGACTACACTTACGCACTCAAATAATTTTGCCAACTTACAAGATCTACTACTCTCTCTGTGTCTTCGTGAGTTTTCTGCTTTCTTTCAATCTTTCAAAGGCTGGTGCTGAAGGACGATTTATGAACTACGAAGTGTACCACACCACCGGTACTAAACTGATGAAATAACTGATGGAGAAGGTGAAAGATGCCTCACTGGTAAATGTGTTGGAAGCACATGAAATCATCGTGTATACTGAAGACATCGCAGAATTTTACAAGAATGTGAAGGTAGACCTAAACAAGTTGACAATGGTGACAAGCATTGTTGGGAAGAAAATCTGCATATCTACTGCCATTTTGAGTGAAGTTTATGGCCTGCCTAATGAAGGAGGAAACATTGCAACCTTGGTGTTGGTTGGTATTGGAGAAGGTTTTGAAGATGACAAAAAGGTTGAAATGATTAAAAAGGTTAAAATGGAAGTCATCAACTAAGAACTGAAAAGCTTAGTGAAACCTCTCTCGCTGTCTGGAAGCTATGTGACCGAATCAGCAAAGTGGGATATCAGATCAGTAAGATCAGATTGGTTATCATCAGTCGAGTCAAGATAGATGTGTTCATTCTTGAATCAGCAAAGTAGCCATCAGCAGAGTGGTCATTCAACAGAGTGGTCATCAGCAGAGTAATCCCATCAGCAGAGTGAAGTTGGTCAGTAAGCTCACCAACGGTAACAAGCGGAGTGCATTAAATGCGACTGACATAAAGTAGATATCCGTACAGCAAAGTGTACAGTGAAAAGTCTGCAAAAGCTGCCGTCAGAAAGAAGACTGTTGCTCAGGATTAAAATGTAATTTCGCCTATCTTCAACGGGCAGAATTTCAAATTCGAGAGTATAAATAGACCAGGGACTGAAGATTGAAAAGAGACTTGCACAAATCAAGATCACATCTATAGAGCAAGATCCATCAGTTGAGTCATCTAATCACAAGCGAAGTCATCTGTTGACGAAGCTTTTTTGTTGAAGAACAAAGATCAAACGTTGTCTTTCTAAGTGATTTTCAACTGAGATAGAAGGAGTGTATATCCATCTTTGTGAAGTGATATAACTTCTTAGTGTAGGTCTTCTGAGTGATTTCCTATACTGAAAAGAGCGAGGTTAATCTGTGTGATTTTCCGAGAGTGAACAGAGAGTTCTTACTTATGGCTTATCATTTGTTGAGAAGCATAAGTGTTCTAGTTGCTGAGTGCTTTAGAATATGTTTTTCTAAGTGATCTACCTGAGAGCTGAGTGTTCTACTTGAGGCTTGTCATTTGTTGTAAAAGCTCAAGTACTAGTTACTTTGTGTTTCTAGTGGAACCTAAATCTGTGTGATTTAGAAGAGTGGACTAAAAGACTTTGTGTCTATATAACCACAATAAAAATTTGATGGGGGATATTTCGCATGCTCTATTCTAGGAAATACCCCTGCTCGAGATCTGATGTTTTCCGAGCAGAAATGTGTGTTTTCCGACCTGCAAGACTCATTTCCCGATTAAGTCAGTTTTACACCATGAGGCCTTATTTCCGACCTGCCACTCTCCTCGAATTCACTGTTGGACTGAGTCCCGGGCCTGGCCTTTGGGCCGAGACATATTCTCATACAGAGGGTCTACCTAGCCCACCATTACACCTATAAATACCAAGCGCATTTATGACATCAGGCACGTATTCCCAGGTGCACCCTGCTCGGACTTTCAGCTCAGACTCCTCGGGATTTAGATTATCTCGCTCTTTGTATTTCGTTTACTAATTGTACTGCATCCTATAATGCTCAAATAGACCCTTGTAATTTGTAATCTGATCGGGATATTAATATATATCAATACATTCCCTAACTAGTAATTGTGCTTGCTTTGCTTCCTTATTTGTTCTCATAAGAAAAGTAGCATAATCAATTGGCACCCACCGAGGGGGCCTATTTGAGTGTTAGATCGAAAAAGCCTACCACGAGGAGATCCACTTACAATCGCGGCGAGCCTTCTCACGTTGTGGGGGCTCAAAATTATGTTAACAATGAACCAAGTAACCAATCCCGGGCAGCTCATCAGTCAGAAGTTCCACCTGTCGACCCGCCTAATGATATACCTATCCGAACAACGGTAGTTGATTTACGATCTATCATTAGCATTATTTGCAGGGAATTTCTGAACACGGAGAGAGCAGATCGAGAATCATTACCTGGTCTGCAGCCCCCGGTTGATCAACCCGCGGCTCGATCAGGGCGTGAAGCTCCTATTTCAAACTTTCAGAGGGAAAGGAGTGTCCGTCGATCTACTGTAGGTGCACCACCAGCTAATCCTCCCAGAGATGCTCGAACAAGAACTGTTATTCGTTCAGGACAGCCGTCAAAAAATGTTTGCGATCTGGAGGATTATGTCGTCGGAGAGAGTCAGCCTGAAGTTGTCGATAAAACTAAGAGGTCGGTCCATCGTAAAATAATTGAAGCGGAATTGGAGAAGATGGTACAGGAGAGAGTTGCTAAGGAGTTGGATAAGGAAATATTGGTAAAGGAAACCCGACTTGCGGATACGAGGGCCCGGCGTACAGAAGTAAAGGAGAACAGGGCTGTTATTCATGAGAATATTCGAGACGGAGAATTAAGTGCCAACATTATGCAATTCTCGCCTTTTTGCCAAGAAATCAGAGAAGCTCGAAATACGGAGACGGTGCGTACAAGGTTGCCCAGAGACAATGGGACCACCGATCCTGGGGAGCACATTAATAGCTTCGTTAATGTGCTAAACTTAAATGGGCATTCGGAGGATTTCTGCTGCAAGATAATGGTTACAACTTTTTAGGGAATTGCTCTCGATTGGTTCGGAAAATTACCACCGAACTCGATTTTCTCTTTTGATGAATTATGTGACAAATTGAAGAAATCAGTTTTCAAGTCAGAGAAAACCAAAATTATCGGCGAATCATCTTGGAACGGTAAAGCAGTTGGAGGGAGAGACCCTAAGACAATGGTTAGCTAGATTTAGCATCGAGCTTTTGAAAGTTGATACCCCTCAGATCGAATTCTTGTCGTCACTCATGTTTGAGTTGACTCAAAATACCCAATTTGGGAATGCTTTATGTCGAAAACAGCCAAAATCTTTCGAGCGGATCATGGAGATAGCTGAAAAGTACATGATCCAAGAATAGATGAACAAGCTAAAAAATGCTCAAAATCTAAGGCCCCAGCTCGGAAAGAAACTGGACAGGGCTCCTATCCCAAAGCCAGGTGACTATGGAGGGTCAAACGTGCAGCGGAGAGGCTCGGTTTGGCAAAGACTTAATGTCTACAGGCCACAGGCCCTGACCCACAGATCTAATGTCTACGGTCGACCTGCTTCTCCAGAAAAGGCACCGAGGAGAGAATCAATAAAAATTAATTTCACCAAATTAAACACCTCGAAGGACGAGATACTTAAAGTACTCGAGGAAAGAAATTTGATCCCGAAGCTCAACGTATCACTCAAGTGAGGCCAGGATCAATGAATCATGATAAATACTGCAGGTACCACAGAGCTCTAGGACATAGCACGGAGGATTGTTTCCAGTTCAAGAAATTGAAAAGTTAATCGCACAAGGAAAACTAAAGGAATATGTGAGAAGGGGTAACTCCAACAATCGTTACAGATCAAGGAGCCCACGAAAGTTTTCTGGACAACAGCGTAATACTCAAGAGCAAGTTGATGAACAAACAAATAAAGTAATAAATGTGATTGCTGGAGGACCTACGGGGGGAGATAGCAGGAATGCAAGAAAAAGAACTGCGAGGTCGATAAAGACAGGTGTCTCGATGAGGAAAGAGGTTATGTCATTAGAAACCCATTCCTTGATAGATCAGATCATTAGCTTTAGTGATGCTGATATGCCTCGTGATATAACCTGGGATTTAAATGAGGACGACCTCGATTTCTAAATGGTCTTGACCCTTAAAATTGAAAATTTCGAGGTCAAGAGAGTATTAATTGATAACGGCAGCTCGACAAATATTATTTCTTCAGAGGCTCTAGATCGGATGAATTTGCAACATCCACGGCTGGATCGAGTTTCTACTCCTCTAATTGGATTTGGCGGTTCGGAAATTGTCCCTCTTGGAACAATTCTTTTGAGCACCACTTTGGGAAAGAAACCAAAGGACATAACAAAAATGGTTAAATTTTTGGTAGTAAGCACTCCATTTGCTTACAATGCCATCTTGGGAAGACCAACGTTGAATATCTTCAAAGCTGTTGTATCGACTTACCACCAGAAGGTTAAGTTCCCAACTATGGCTGGGGTCGGTGAAATGAGGAACGACCAGTATATGGCATGGGAACGTCTCTAACTATTAAGCAAAAAATCAAGCCATTGTTACCAGCTAAAAGGAAGTTGATTGATCCAAAGGTTTTTTCAGTGTTCGAAAATCCCTTTGCCTGATTGCGAGAAGTTGCAAGGAAAAAAGGGGAAGAATATTGATATGAGTTTGCGCCTTCCGAACCACAAACATGTGACGCTGGTTCCTGGCTCTCCTGAAAAGTTCACTAGGATCGGGACCGAGCTGAGTCCGAAAATGGAGTCGATGTTGATCGATTTTCTGAGGAACAATGTTGATGTGTTCGCAGTGGAGTTCGGACGATATCGTGGGAATCGACTCGCGAGTTATTACACACTCTTTGAATATTGACCCAAAAGCAAAACCAGTTAGGCAGAAGAAAAGAAACCATGGTCGAGAAAAGGATAAAATTATCAATGCGGAAGTAGACAGACTTTTGGCTGCTGGTCAAATTCGAGAAATAACGTTTACGGAGTGGCTTTGCAACGTATTTTGGTGTCCAAAGGAAGCAAGTTCGATAACAAATGGATAATGTGCAACGATTTCACGGATTTGAACAAGTTGTGTCCAAGAGATCCTTATCCGTTGCCTCGAATCGATATGCTGGTCGATTCGACTACATGTTTTATCTTTTTCAGTATGATGGATGCCTTTCAGGGTAAGTTTTACCACTGGTTTTCCTCGTTCTCGTTCGCCATCTCAACGTGCCAATCAGAAATTTCCCACAGACGGCGCCAAAAATGATGTTGCACGAAAATGATCAAGGGCATCTCCGGGATTGCCTCCTCCTATCTTGATCGTCTTCAAATCTCGTTCTGACGTCACGGGACGAACTTCGAGGAAAAGTCTTTAGCTACTCTTCTCCTTGTCTTCAACTTCCCTTTTTCCAATGAGTATGATGACCTATTTATAGGGCAAAATGTAGGAAGGAATAGTCACATAATTAATATCGTTTACATAAGTAGGGGTAAATTAGTCTTTCCGAAAAGTACAATAAATATTACTCTTTTTAATTATTTTAATTTTAGGAAATTATGTTAATTACTAATATGCCCTTAAAACACAAATTATCACCATCATCCCTAATATGGACCAACAAAAAACCAATATTTTAAAGAATTTCTCAGTTTTCGTAAATAGTTTTCCTTGTACAGTTTGTTAAGCTTAGCCAAAGCCGCGGGAATCCCAAGGGTGGGGTACTCTTGTGGTGAGGCCCACGTGCAGCATTGGTGAAAACAAAGGCTTAATTTCATTTTTACCCTCAAATTAAGTCAATTTGATACTTTACATCCTCAAAAAATAAGTATTCAACTTTGCACCTCCGAAAAGTCATTTTGAACTACCAGCAACAACATGTTTGTTTTTAAGAAAAGTATAATTCTCTATTCTCTATTGAACACAAAAATTTCTTCATTATGAACAAACATGAAAATGGTTTTCTTAATATAAAGCTCAAACCAAATTTTATGCAAGGCGACAATCCAAAAGTAATTTTTGCAGCATTGTCACAAACTCTTGGGTCATCACATATTCCCATAGGATGAAGCTACACAATAAACATTTTAGAGTCAAACTACTAAAGAAATACTTATACCATCATTTCCTTTGGTCAAGTATCTTACAGTAAAATATAATTTCCTTTTTAATAGCGAAATTTGTTCACTACACATTTCTAAGCTACAAGAGGAACAAGCTCTCATTGACAGTTTTGGCTATCTATGATTTTATTGGTTATGAAACAAAAAAAGAATAAAAACTGATTTAAAGTTTTAAAAGATAATAATATTTACATGCTCATTCAAAAATCAATCAAGAGAAAAAATGTCGTGTTCATTAGAAAATAAAAGGAAAATATTCTTATATACCAAACACGCCCTTTCTTAAGAGATCGAAATGGTTTTTCCAACAACATTAAGGTGGATGAAGATGTTGATGGTACAAAGTCGAGTCATCAAGATGTTTTGAATGTATAAAGTGAAATAATTAACTTTTGAAGGTCCTGTTGTGAAATTTTGGTTTTACACTAAATTTAAATAAATCATAGTTTTGAAAATAAACAACTGATATAATTTTATAATATGATATTTGACATATAGTAATTAAAAATATAAAATGACTGGCCTGTAGAGGAGTCACGCCACTAGACGTTGTCCTAAGAAAGTGATTGTCTCCCCTCGTGCAGGTATTGGCGGTTGATCACAATCCCAAGATAAAACTCAAATGGCCTCGCCGGCATCCTAATCCGTGAGCACGTTCACAGGAAGACAAAGAACCAGACCTTATCTCTAGTGCCCAATAACAATATAGAAAATATTTTGTGAATGCAACCTAACTAGTGAGTGTGTGTTTCTAAGACCCTAGGACACTCCTATTTATAGTGTTCATGGGAGACCTTAATGGTCAAAATATTAAGGGCCACATAATGGCACATTAAGGGGATGTTAATGCAATTGACGTTACAAAATTTATTTTAATTATTTTGAGTTTAAAAACTTCTAAAATTCCAACAATCCCCCACAAGTTTTAAAACTTCAGAATATGCATATAAAATAATTGGGCACTCAAATACTATGCAATGGGTGCAGGAGCCTTCCGAGCTTGAACCTACACTTAGTGTTGATGATTTTCATTTGAGGAAACCATAATGGCGCAATCGCTTTGAATTAGGTCCCTTGGCCAAACTTCAATACATCACACACACAGTATCGACATCGGTCTTAGTTCGCGAGTTAGCGCGTTAACGGCCATGCGCTCGAATCTTGATTCTCATGAGAGTTTCTAGGGTCAGCCCAAACTCATAGCCACGGCCCCATGGCAACTCTCACTTAGGTGAAACCTCCAAGGGTACGTGCGACCTATACCCTGTGGAATTCCCGCCTCGATCTCATTAAGGGTTAAACCCAACCGTAATATCACACTATGAAACACTATCATCATAAGGATGGGAAGGATGTGCTCTCCTATAAATTAGTGTTGAACGAGTCACGCAGTACATGTTGTTCCTACCCATTGAACCTTCTTCATGGGGTCTCCAATCACAAAGGTTGGGTTACTCCCGGAGGTTACTCCCGGACGGGCTTACGCCCATCCCCCTCGATGATTAAGGATCTAGCCTTTATAGCTAGTCCTGAGACAAAATTCCACCTCGTGAAATTATTATATATTGCCTCTTAGTTTTAATTTTCACATATGTTGATTTTTTTTTTCTCATATGATCTGCGTTGCATATGATTTCTTCAATATTCTTTTGACTCGTGCACGTGCACCTGTTATAGTAATAACTCAACAAAAGAGAATTGTTAATAAATAATCATGATGCGCCATCAATTTCTTTTTTTTTTTTTCCAGACTTTTCCTCCATCAATGCTAGCATGAGTTTTGAATCTTATGATACAAGTTATTTAGGAATTTCCCTCTCATTGATTTTATTTTGATCAAAATAAATTATTTATCACATCATTTGATTTATCATGATAGTGCACAACTTCAACACTATAATATATGTCATAAAGAAATGATAAGCGGTCAATTTAAACTTTTCACAGTAGCTCATATCATAATTTCATAATAATTAATTAAATTCAGATAATAAAGTCTTTATCCCCAATAAGCTTTAATTTCATCAAAGTAACCACCACAATACACTATATTTAATGAATAATAGTATATATCACACTAATAATTATATGCTTTAAATCTAAGCAAACAAATATCTCCAAAATGTAATTTATTGTGTTATTTTGCATATGAATACAACCTGCTGGAGGTGGACTAATCAACTGACGAAATTAACTTGCTGCTTGTTGAAATTCGGAGAGTTGGAGGTGATTTGAAAAGTGATCAAGTTACTGTAAAAGTTTTTGGTATATATAAAAAGGAGCATGTATATATCTGTGAGAGAATTTTAGAGGTATGAAATTAATTGGAGACTCAAAGCCAGGTATGATTTGAAATCCAGATTATTTTATTTTATTTAATTCAGAGGTGAATCCTGATGTGTTTTCATGGTTTGGACATAATCAGTTTACTTGCTAATTGGCCTATGTTAATCTGATTATTTTTGTGTTAAACGTGATATATGAGTGTTAAAGCGATCATCATTTGAAAATAACACATCAAATGAATGTATAAAATTTTGTTTAACTGATTGATTAAAATATGTTGCATAAAATTTTGTATTTTGTGAGTATATAATTTTGGAACCTCATACATTGGATATTAGAAGATGAAATATCAAAGCTTGTATATGTCACATATAACTAAAGTGTGAGTTTTCCATTGTTATTATAATTATTCAGGTAATCTTCGGCCCATTAGAGAACCTTGAGAATCATCTAATATTAATTCCTATTACCTATATATTTATCTATAGTGGGTGTGCTTCATAATGAGAATAGGATAATGTAAAGCTTAAGAAAAAAATGCATACAGTCAGATTATGTTCTATAATATTGTTTAATTCTTCGATTTAATAGAAAAGATAAAATATGAAGGTAATGTAATGCAAAAATAATAGTTTCAATGTTAGAGAGGAAAATATTTAAAAATAAATAAATAAATAAATTAATGTAATGTAATTCTGAAACGAGTCAGATTTAAATGTTGCTTGAGGTCTTGAGGATATTCATGATGATTCTAATTGTGTGTTTATGTATGTTTAACCCAATTATGTTTTAAATTTATTTTCATTGGCATTTAGTGAAATGTACTGAGCAATTATACTAAAAAGAATTTTATGCCTATAAACTATGATTGAATTTGAAAATATGAATTTTGTACGTTACATCATGGCATTTAATGGCTTTTCAATGTGGATTTTTGATGAACCAATGTGGCTGTTACATTATTAATTTAAAAGGAAAAGAAAAAACTTTGATTGCTAGATAATCAATGTCATTATTTAAAAGGTTAAATATTGTATTCTTCCAAATTCTGAAGTAATTCAGTCTAATATTGTTGTTTCAATCTTTACATAATGAATTAGTAAACAAAGCACTTGGATAATTGGGCAACCAGGTATGGTTCTTATTCAGTTAATCACTTTCTTAGATTGTTGTGAAATTTTGGTTATACATTAAATTTAAATAAATCATAGTTTTGAAAATAAACAACTGATATAATTTTATAATATGATATTTGACATATAGTAATTAAAAATATAAAACGACTGGCCTATAGAGGAGTCACGCCACTAGACGCTGTCCTAAGAAAGTGATTGCCTTGGCGGCTGATCACAATCCCAAGATAAAGCCCAAATGGCCTCGCCGGCATCCTCATCTGTGAGCACGTTCACAGGAAGACAAAGAACCAGACCTTATCTCTAGTGCCCAATAACAATATAGAAAATATTTTATGAATGCAACCTAACTAGTGAGTGTGTGTTTCTAAGACCCTAGGACACTCCTATTTATAGTGTTCATGGGAGACCTTAATGGTCAAAATATTAAGGGCCACATAATGGCACATTAAGGGGATGTTAATGCAATTGACGTTACAAAATTTATTTTAATTATTTTGAGTTTAAAAACTTCTAAAATTCCAACAGGTCCAATGATAAATTAAACTAACTTTGGGGTTGCATAGTGAGAATAAGCCGGAAACAAACGAGAATCTTCCCTTCTCCCCTATCCTATATCAACAACCCACAACATTTATTCATTCAGGCTTTTCTAGTTGATTTTGACCTGTAAATGATTTGTATCATTACATAATAAGTACAATAGTTGTTACTTTGTGTTACGATTTTGATTTTATTATGTTACCATAGTTACTAGGATTATTTTCTTTTAGTTATTCTATTTTCGTAGGAGTCTATTTTCATATTTATCTAGTTGTTTAGGGTTTGAGTTCTATATAAGCACTCAATGTAATCTTTTCAGAGTTATGGAATAAATAAGAGTTTATGGTTTTTTCCACCTTAAGTGATATTGTGATCCATCTTACGTCCCCTAAAGTAAGATTATGGTCCTTCTTACGTCCATTAAAGTAAGAAACGAACAATGGTGCCAGAAGATCGTATCAAATGGTATCAGAGCGGGTTGAGATCACATCAACGCTTTGCTCGTAAACAGGTGGAGATTGCATCAGTACCTTGTTTACCCTATCCGTAGATTTACTTTCTCAAAAAAAAAAAAAAAAAAAAAGTCAGCATTAATGGATTTGCATTTTAATCAGCGATAACATCAACGATGAAGTGGAGGCCTCTCTAAGGACACAAGAAAAACTGGTTTGGTGTCTTCTTCTGAGATTATATCAAAGATCAAGACATTCATAAAAATCAGTGGTGTGACGTCCTCTTCAGAGATTGCATCAAGGGCGAAGGCGAAGAGTAGACCTTATAAATCTACAGTGCAACACTCAATATCCTTGTTGGTGATAATATCAAAGACAAGAAAATTGACTACTGTTCTTGGGCATGAACCTTGAGGACAAAGTTCGATTTCAAGGGGTGGAGAATGTTACGATTCTGATTTTATTATGTTACCATAGTTATTAGGATTATTTTCTTTTAGTTATTCTATTTCCGTAGGAGTCTATTTCCATATTTATCTAGTTGTTTAGGGTTTGAGTTCTATATAAGCACTCATTGTAATCTTTTCAGAGTTATGGAATAAATAAGAGTTTATGGTTTTCTCCACCTTAAGTGAAATTGTGGTCCATCTTACATCCCCTAAAGTAAGATTATGGTCCTTCTTACGTCCATTAAAGTAAGAAACGAACAATGATGCCACAAGATCGTATCACTTTGTGGATGAGGTTTCATTTCACTACAAATTCTTTTGTACAAGAACCACTACACTTCAGCTGATTTGGGTTGTAAGAAAAAACAAAAGATCTTAAAAAGAGGAAAATTACAACTCTTGGAATATTCAAGAATCTTTTTTACACAGTGAGTTGATCTTGGTTCTTTCATATCTTCTCTTTTTCTTTGTTCTTGTTGGCATAATATCTTTTGATATTTTGTTGTGATTAAGTCAAAGGTGCAAGCCCAATTGATGGAATACATAAAAAGATTGTTCTTTTGACTATTTTTTAGAACCATTTTTCAACTTGGTTTCCTTTATAGATTCTCTTTTTCTTAGTGTAAATTGGCTTATTGCTTCAATTTCTTCAAGATTAGAGATTGAAAATGTCTTGATTACTTAAAAGCTGAGAACTTTTGCATATTAGATTATCTGTTAGAGACTAAATGGGATCTGATAGAAAGATTTCTTTTTTTGACATTCTGTAGAAATATTGGTTATGAAGCAAGGAATTCATCCTCCTAGTACAAATTGAAGCACCCAATTTGATTCGTTTACGGATTTCGATTACATTGATGAGCTGATGTTAGAAGAATGTTGGTTATTAGAGTCTAATTGCTCTGAATTCTCAAATTCCATTTCAACTTTTGAACCTTCCTTCTCTTTGCCTGCTCCTGAAGCAAATCAAGAAGAGAGTCAAATATCTCAATCTCAAGAAAAAAAATCCTTCCAAAAGTTATTTGCTCAATTGAACACCTAGAGCTCCCACGTCGGTAATGGACCGATTAATTTGGGCACTTGGTTACATGAAAGATTGTTCAAGAGATGAAAATGTACTCATTCAAATATGGGTACCTGTTAAAATAGGGGGAGGAAAGTGTGTGTAGACTACAAATGGTCAACCCATTTCAGTTGACCTTAACTGCCAAAAGCTTGCTCGTTATCGAGAAATTTCTGCGAATTATCAGTTTCCCGCGGAGGAAGATTCTAAAGAGGTTCTGGGATTGCCTGGAAGGGTGTTTAGGAGTAAGGCTCCTGAGTGGACCCTGATGTTCGATTCTTTACGAGGGAAGAGTATCCGAGAGTGAATTATGCTCAGCAATATGATGTTAGAGGTACACTTGCTGTTCCTGTTCTTGAACGAGGGACTCGGCATTGTTTGGGTGTTGTTGAAGTTGTGTTGACTACCCAGAAGATTAAGTATCGTCCGGAACTTGAAAGTGTTTGCAAAGCTCTTGAGGTGTGACTTTTTTTTAACTATTTTTTTCCAATATTTTTTAATTCTGCAAAGTGTTTGTTAACTTAGAGGAATGGAGTTTATTCAATGTAAAAAGTTGGGAATATGCATTTTGCCCCTCATGTTTATGCTATTTCACACTTTACTACCTAACCGTTTTGTTTTGACATTTCAACTGCATTGAAATTTATTCTATATACTTAATCTTGTGTTAGAAACGAGAATTCTATAAGAATTTGGAGGTGGTAGTGGAAAGTCTTTGACGTAGAATGGAAGTACAAATAGTCATATCAACGGATAAATTTTCAATTTTTACGAGTTATCTCTGGTCTCAAAACCAGAGATAACTCGTAAAAATTGAAAATTTATCTGTGGCTTTCGGTCTTGCTTTTTCTATGTTTCACTGTTTAGAACTATTTGAAATGTTAAATATGAAATTACTTGCTTCTTCATAGGCTGTTGATCTCGGAAGTTACCCAGTATCAAGCTCTCAAAGTCTGTAAGGTAATTACTAATTAGATAACCTCTTTGCGATATCACCATATAAATATGGTAGTAGTTCATTTGTAATAATATTCATTATTCTTTTGTAGACATGTGATTTCTTTTACCAAGCTGCTTTACCCGAAATTCCGTTGGTTTTGAGAACTGCATGTCAAACACATGGATTGCCATGGCTCAAACTTGGGTGTCATGCATCGTACAAGGTAAACAAGGATGTCGACACTCTCAGGAAAGTAGTTTCGAAAATTGTTTTTCGACTGTGGATTCCGCTTGGTATGTAAATGATCCTGGGAATATTCTCGGTTTTCACGAAGCTTGCTCTGAGCACCACTTGTTAAAAGATCTAGGCATAGTAGGGAGGGCATTCGGAACTAATCAACCTTGTTTCTTACACGATGTAACTTCTTGTAGTAAAACCGAGTACCCTCTTTCTCACCACGCGAGAATGTTTGGACTAAAAGCCGCCGTTGCTATATGTTTACATAGTATTTGCACTGGCTCGGTTGACTTTGTTTTGGAGTTCTTTTTGCCTGTAAATTTTACGAATCCCGAAGAACAAAAGGGTATTCTCGACTCATTGCCTACTATCATACAAAATAATTGGTGGACTTTACGAGTTGTCACTGACAAAGAGTTACAAGAAGAATCTTCAGAAGTTTTCTTCGATTCTTATTCAAGAGAAGGCATCACATTTGCCACAAATCCTTCTACATCTGACTATGATACCTCACTCTACACGAAAAAAACAGGACAGAAAAGACGAACCAAGGCAGAAGAAAATATTACATTGCAAGTTCTCCGGCAACACTTTGCCGGGAGCCTAAAAGATGCTGCTAAAAATCTTGGTGGTTAGTAGTAGTATTTCTTCTCTTAATATTGTTTACATCCCATTTAACTATTTATTTTTTTCGACTAAATTTTCTCGTTCTTTATCGAATTTGAGTTTGTCCCACGACTTTGAAAAGGATATGTAGGCGGGAAGGAATAGAGAGTTGGCCTTCCAGAAAAATCAAGAAAGTCAATCACTCCATAGAAAGATCCAAAGTAGCGGACTCAGGTTCGAATCCCTGTTGGGAGAGGTACCCACTTAATGTGCTCAACCCGCCTCGAAAGGGATTAAACCCTTGGGAAACCAAAAAAAAAAAATAGAAAGATCCAACGCGTGATCGATTCTGTCCAGGGTACTTCTGGTATTTCAAAGATCGAATCTTTCTACTCTACCTTCCCTGAAATGTCTACTCCCCAAATTCCGAATCCCAAATCCAATGATCATGTAAAGCCATTAGATGAAACTGGCCTATTGAACCCCGCTTCCTCTTCTGGTAGTCAAAGTTCCAGCATAAGTCAATGTTTCTCTAGTGGGACCCAGCCAAATTCTCATGCGAGCGTTGAAAATCGTGAAGATCCTCCGATGGTTAAGGAGGAATATGTCAAAGGTGTAGTTGAACGGGCCACAAATAATGATATGGAGCTCGTTCCAAGTGGTCCAAGAATCAAAGTTAGTTTTGGGGAAGACAAAATTAGGTTGTGTATGCAACGTACATGGAAGTATGAGGATTTATTGAAAGAAATCACGAGGAGATTTAGCATAGATGATGCGAGTGGCTTTTATCTCAAGTACTTGGACGATGATGAAGAGTGGGTACTTTTAACGTGCGATGCTGATCTCGAGGAGTGTATTGATGTATGTCGCGCATCGCGAAAACAATTAAGCTATCGTTTCTTCGTGATTCACAATCACAATTTGGCACGTCGTTTGATGTTATTAGAGGTCATTTGGGATTATAGTAGATAGAATAGTGTGTATATAAAACTTTGTGTTGTGTTTAATGGAAGAATAGTGTGAACATTTTCAAATGTAGAAGTGACATTCGCCCTTGATTCACAACTTTGAGTATTTGCACTATAGATAAATTTTTAATTGTAGGTTTATAAATTTAATTTAGTTTTTCATGTGATCACTTGTTAATTATGTTTTGTGGAATCTCATGTGGTACTGAAGTCCCATATGGGTCCTAAACAATAACAAAGGAAAAGTAAAAATTGAGGAATCCATCATGGTGGAATAAATTGGGTGTGTAGTATAATATATCTAGTAGAAGATGATGACATTTTGTGATGTATAGAGAACATTTGAGGTAAATATAATTGTGACTTTAACCTATTTATTTCTTTATAAACGTGACTTGTACTTGTGAATTTTGGAGTCAGAATATGTAATTTCAAATTTCTAAGTGTCACTCGACACATGATATTTTTGGCGAAAATTAAATTTTCCGTTTTGATAGGACATAAATTGATGCTTTTGGTAAAATAGGACATAAATTGAGGATTTTTAGCGATAATTAAAAAAATTCAGCGATAAGGGTTGGAATTGATGACTATGATACAATAAATGATGTATATTGCCAAGATATCACAATAAAATTCCACTTTGAAATATAGCCACTTTAAAGAGCCAAAAATAAAACTTTACCAGCAAATTTATGTCTTTTGATTATGACTTGTACAAATTATTTGTTGTCTCTATATTGGTTCGCATTTGCTGACATGATAATCAACTACTTGTTAAAATGGTCGAAAAAATATTTTGAGAAATGACCGGTAATAAACTCATGTTATTCTAGAGTATAATATACGGCTAGTGATATTGCCAGAGCAAAAAATGTTGCTACCAGAGTAATTTCTATTAATTTCATGGTTTGCCCTTCTTAGTCAATGATTATAAATACTAATTTATCAATTCCCACAATTCACATATTTCTTAAATTGGTTAGTTCTTAATTGTTGTAACTAAATTTCTCTTTCATAAATAAATGATATTATTTGCCAATTACTATCTATAAAAGTGGGCACAATATTTGGAAATGCATCAAATTCCATTTCACTTTCCATTAATTTAGATAGAAATCTTTTTATTTTTTCTTTTCTGAGAGACAAATTAGATATACATCAATCAATTAAATTGAGGGAATAATATTTTCTCTTGTTTGCATGCATAAAAAAAATCTCATGTTTACTATATGAAGGTGATATTTTTTATTTAAATAAATATCAAGAACCACACAAATTTTCAATGTTTTTAAGAATTCGCTGATTTTCTCAATCATAAGCATCGATCTCAATTGTTTTTATTTTCTCCTGATCGGCTAAAAACTAAATAAGTAAAATTATAGTTCCAACTTATGAATTCCAAAATTAGTATATGAAATTCAATAGATAATTCTTATACATAAATATTTTAAACATATAAATAACATTAGTATCTAAAATTTTAGAGATTTTCTCAATCATGTTATTTATAACTTTTAAAAACTATGAAAGATGTATACGAAATAAGATAAATTATGAAGTAGAGAGTGAAGAGTGAAGTTTAATTATATATAATATCAAATATAACATGCATCACACCTTGAAAAAGGAAAAAACAAATTGTGATTGTCACATCTTTAGATCGCTGATTTTTTGTCCGCCGTTACTGATTTTAATTGAGGAAGAGAAATCATTTATTTATGAGAGAGATTTAGTTGTAATAATTAGGAAAATGATTATATGACAGCCCAAACTTTACAGTCTTTTGTACAGTCCATATTTTAGGCTTTAGAAATTAATTGTATTACCTACTACTTGTTTAACAGGTTTAGGCTTTAAAATTTCAAGGTTAGGGTTTAATATTTACAAATAGGATTCATATTTTCTTGATAATTATTTATTTGTCATATACATTAAAATATATAAATGACAAGAAAAAAAAAAAAAAAAAAGGCCACAACCGACTGTACACATGTGATAATTATGACCATTGACTAAGAGGGGTAAATTAGGAAGTTAAAATAAGTTGCTCTGGCAGCAACATTTTTTGCTCTGGCAATATCGCTAGCCATAATATACTTGCACTTGTTCAGTTTCTACAATTGTCTGTAGTTTGTACTAGGATTGTGCAATCGGTAATACCGAACCGGGTTTTGGTATACCAAAATATTCGGTAATCTGAAAACACGTATCGTTTGCCAAGCCAAAAATTTCGGTTCGGTTCGGTAATTTACCGATTCGGTACGGTTCGACATGATTCGGTACAAAAAAAAAACCGAAATAATAATGGCATTCAAAATTTCTGAAAATTTTGGTTTATTTACCTCTTTGTTGGGCCTCAACTTGAAAAATATTTAATTCAAAACCAAATTAATAAATATTCATGAAATATCCTTTTTTCAAAAAAGAAAAAGGAAATTATAATTTATCAACTCATCAACAGAAAATTCGGAGAAAAATATATGATTTTCATTTACAAATTAAGCTAAAGTATCTTGAAAATGGAATAGAAAACTTAATTAAGCAGCATCAGATGAAATAGAAAGCTCAAGAAAAAACTGAAAAATAAAATAAAAATCAGTGCTTCAACAAGAAAATCAAGAACGGCACATTTTTTTATTGAATTTTATAATTGTACTACCTTGAAATAATTGTGTCTTTTGTTGCGGCGGACAGCTGTGCGACGGCGCGGCGTGGGTGGTGCGGCGTGGGTGGGGGTGGTGACTAGGATTGATTTTGGAGACTAGGGCTTCTTTGAGTTCTTTTCCGTAAAAGAGAACAGTAGTATATGCTTATAATTTTATTTTTGACTTTTGGTGGATTGACAAGATTACCCCTATGTGTTTGTTTTTTTCAAAATTTATTTATTCTTTTGGAAAAATTAAGTATATATTACTTGGGTCGAGTGTGGTATCTAAATTCAAACACAAGGGGGTTCTGGGGATTTCAAATGACATATGGGGGTTTTTTTGGGAGTTAGACAAAATATAGGGGGTGTTTTTGTCTTTCGATGTCAGGGGTAAAATTGTCATATCAAAAGCAAAATGTAAACAAATACTTGCAATTTTGGCGTTTGAAACACACTCTCTTTCTTGGGGGTGTATTTGGCACTTATTTGAGATCACATGGGATTTTTTGGGAGTTAAAATAATACAGGAGAGTTTTTGGGAGTTAAACAAAGCATAGGGGTGTTTTTGTCTTTTGCTCATTAAAAAAAAGAAAAAAAATTCGGTATACCGGTTCGGTACGGTAAACCGACCGGTATTACCAAAACCGAAAGCAATGCTGGGTCGGTAATTGACTCTGTACCGATTACCGAACCGAAATTTCGGTTCGGTATTCGGTACGTACCGAAATTTCGGTACCTATTCGATTCGACCGGTTTACCAAAAATTGCACATCCCTAGTTTGTAGTGGGGAAGCCGAAGATAGTACCAACAACCAAAAGTTTGTCAAAAAGAGCTCACATTGTTGAAAACAAAGCAATTTCCCATTTCTAGAATTGATTCTTATCAGTTATCATATATAATGTATCCTCAATCAAGCTATTTATTAATGCATACTCATTAATCACAACCCATCACCAGCCACAATCGCATCAACCAATAATTTTATTTTAAAAGCACAACTACATTCAAACAGCAGCAGCAAAATAGAGGGAAATATACAAGATTACCAACAATCAACTATTAAAAGTACTCTAAAATGCATACAGATCATTGTTTCACTTTCCTAAACGAGGAGATCACCTTAATCAAAAGTTATACAATAACTAATGACATATTCATACAACTTGTCATGTGCTCTCTTTAATTCAACCTTTTATTATACCCTTTTTCTACGACGACTACACTCATCAATTGTTTCATTTTGAATGTTAAACAAAATGAAGTTCGCCAAATTACTTCTCTGTAGAGCCTTGTTAGCATTTTGTGCATCTCTTAATGAATATGGAGCCTCAATCACGAAGTCGAGGTTCTGAACAACAGACCATAAACTCTTCCGTACTTCATCAATGACTTTAGCCTTCTCATCCCGACTTTTGGATAGTATATCGACCACTTGTTTGCAAAAGAAAAACAATGTGTTAGTTACAATAAATATTTAGTGGAAGTATAAAAAAAGCAAGTAATTAATATAGGATATAAGTACCATAGTATTGAAGATGCAAAAGTCCAATTGTTTCAAACGATAACCTAATCTTCTCAAACCCATGCAAGTTGATAATTGGCACTTTACCCAGTCTATCACAGCACATTAAGTTCTGATAAAGATTTTGATTTCCATAATCTAGTACAAAATTAACACC
Source organism: Penstemon newberryi var. newberryi (assembly GCA_030819805.1). NCBI lineage: Eukaryota > Viridiplantae > Streptophyta > Magnoliopsida > Lamiales > Plantaginaceae > Penstemon > Penstemon newberryi. Next base: position 17,941,807 of record JAUALY010000001.1, read on the forward strand.
TGCAAAAGTTGGTCAAGTGACAAATTAAAAAAAAACCATGTTTACGTAACTTTAGTCTACAAATAGAAATAAAAATCGATAATGTTACAAGTTTTTAAAATATCATGGAATCAATAACCTCATTAACATTGGAATTTTATATCAACCCACATAAAAACTTTTTTGACCTACTCAAAATTTAACTCGACACCACCCGGTTTGTATACAAACCTTACAAACATAACCCAAGTTTTAGGAAGGATTCACAGGTTTTGAACTGACCTAAATTGCCACCCATACTCCTAAACTTTTTTCTGGGTGAAAACTACAATCACACTAACACAATTGTCAGTTCTATCAATCATTAGATTATCTATATTAAAGAATGCAATAAAATTACATGAACACATTCACACACTTCCACATATAATAACAAACATCAATATACGAGAGGGAAAAGTATGTAACACATAATGATCTAAAGGCATCACTGGTGTCCATTGTATCCATCAGACTTCTAGAGGCAACCTATATATCATTTTGAGTATGTGGATATATGGTGAGAAAATTTTGAAGGGAATGTGAAGAAAAATTCAACACCAGCCAAATTTTATTGCTCTTAAATTGATATATTTTATATGTAGAATCCTCAAATAGAAACCTATCATTTGGACTCAACTTACATACAAGTAGCGGTAAAAGTTTGAAGGGATAGTGAAGAAAAATTAAGCACCTACCAAATTTGGCATGTTAGCATGAGTCACACCTAGCTAAGCACTAGATAACTCCACAATTTTGTGATAGAGTTTTCAAAGAAAAAGGGACAAAAACTTGTTAAAGGGCACATGAACTACATGGATAGTATCTAGATAAAGTCCATAATATATTGAGCACGACTTTGCAACATTTCATAAAACTTCAACATTCATTGTAGAATTAGAACCATGGGGGCACCGAAGAAGAATGACTCTTAATAATAGATGTGAGCTTCTAAAAGTTACCGTATGACGCATGTTAGAAATGGAAGTTAATAAGCATGAATTATCTCTGTGTTTAGCCACCGATGGTTCAAGGATTATGGTAAAGAAAAGATTTCGTAGATAAAGAATACTGAAATAATTTAGAACCATGTGGGCACCGAAGAAGAATAGCTTTGAATTATAAACATAAAATATGTAAGCTTTTAAAAGTTACTACATGTTAGAATAGGATAGGAAATGGAAGTTAATAAGGATGAATTATCTTAACGTTTAGCCACCGATTGTTCAAGGATAGTGGTAAAGAAAACATTTTATAGATAAAGATACTTGAAATAGTTTATATGTCAGTATAGGAAAATGTCAACTCTATACTCCAAAACAAATTTGTATGAAAGGAGGCTAATGCTCTCTCAGACCATGTATGAAGGTCAAATTTTATAGGAATAGAAGCAACGTCAGTCCTTATCTAAATAATATGTTTAACACAAACAATAGCCCAAACTTTTAAATCTTAAGAATTCCTTTCAAGTTATGGAAAACAAATTTATTGCAAGGTTCTAGGGTCCAAACCTAACAACGCTTAACAATGGTATGAGCATTACTATCTAGACTAAGATGTGATTAATATGCATTTTCACAAGAAGTAACTCATTAGTCATCGTCATTCAAATTTGGACAAAATGGTTGGTCATCTAGAATGACAAAAGCCCTTTTCAATACTTTTCACGAACCAACTATTTCATATGATATCTATCTGGAAGTCAAGCAAGGACTATTTATAAAATGTAAGATTCATACCTAGCCCTTTCGTTTCTTTCCTAACCAACTCAACGAAGTCTTTATTTGTGTGGTTAATGCACACATCAGCACCATATCTCTGACAATTTGCTAATTCTTGATCAGTTCCTAAAAAATTGCAAAAACTTTTTTCTTAGAAAATGAGTAAATGACAACATATATGTCTTAACTTGTTACTAAACAAACATAACAAAAGAATGGATTATATCATTATACCTGCAGCTGCAATTACTTTCATACCCTTGTATTTGGCAAATTGTATCGCCAATGAACCAATACCGCTTGCACCTTCACGAATCTGTCATTATTCAAAAAATAAGTAAAAACAACATAAAATATGAATTATTCTTTTATGTACATATATATGGTTTTAAGTGATAACAAGATTGATCACCAATATTGTTTCTTCCTTGAGCGGTGGCATTGTATCTTCTTTTGTGAATAAAGCCAACCAAATATTGCATGCAATATAAGGCAGACACGCAGCATGTTCTAAGGTAATCGATTCCGGAACTCGAAGGAGAAACATCGTAGATACAACCACTTGTTCAGCATAGGCTCCTCCATCTAGTAGGGCACATACCTGTATCATACTAAAATAAGTCATACAATAACAAAACACGTGTATTCCTACTCTATAAAATATATTCTATAATTTTAGTTTGAAAACAATATAATATTTACCCTTTCTCCAACTTTCCAGTCTTTTACATTTCTCCCAACAATAGTAATGATTCCAGAGCATTCGATGCCCGGGCACACGTCGATTCCTTTAAATATATCATTCTTCGTTATGCCAATCCCACTAATTGTAATCAAAACTTCATCATCTTTAATCTGAGGTGTTTGGACTTCCTCGAGCTTTAACCCATTTGAAAACCAACCTCTTCTTAAAATCACCGCATTCATTCTTGATCTATCATGTCAATATAGACATATATCAATATCACCATCAGATTCCTCAAAAGTTATTATAAGTAGAAAAGATGGAAGATTGGCGTGAAAAATCTATTTGACTAGAAAACATGGCACAAAGCAAAATTATAATTAAGATAAACATGGGTTTTTAAATTTCAACCATGAAAAGGTTAAAATATTACAAATTAAGCTATATCGAACCAAACATATCCAAATGAAGCTAGTATGAACCATCTTAATTCTTTGTATAACCACCTCGAAATTAAGGTCATAATTCTTCCCAAAATATTAAATTATGTTTGAAAAATAATTTTCTTTATCACATGCTTATCACGATTGAAACTATACAACTTTCACAAAGAGAGGAAAGTAACAAGCACGTAAACCAACCAAATAGGCAAAAGTAAACAAAATGACTTTGTGTTGGTAAATTGCAATGTACAAGAAAAAAATAAAACAATGCAACATTTATTTAGCCTTCTACAATGATTTATTCGTAGATGGACATTATATAATCAATCAACCAACTCCATAAATTTCTATGTTGTAAAGCATGAATCTCATAAACGTGGTACTACAACATTTAGATTTACCACACGTGATAAGATTCACAGAAACCAAATGATCCTATCCTAAAGGTAAAAGAAGCAAGTCTTGTTCTAGTAACCTTGAATTTATTGGTCTAGAAAAAAGTTCCGACTTTAATCATTAGACAGGAAAGTTATTTGTTTAGCAAACTTCTTATAAGGATTTAGTAGAATATAAGTTGGTCTACGTAGTGTGATAACCATAGGATAACTTTGTTTCCAGTTATCTAATTTTTATTGTTTCATTTCTAACTTTAACCAAGAGTAATCAAAATGGAGAAACAGTAATAATTAATTAAATAGCACACAATTACAAAAATGAAACAATTATTGTTACATGCTCAATCTACTTATAAATATATTTGTGATCAGTCTTATAACTTCCATTCCTAATTTTGACCGAAATGCTAATTTTACAGTATGTAGAATTCTTTTTAATTAAAAAAAATGTTAATTTCCGTACAGATTGCTAACATGCTAACCAAATCAGCAGATCACGAGAAATGCATATTTATATTGGATGAGATGACCACTTACGTTCAACCCTTGCAACATCACGTATACGTGTAATCAAATAAAACCATAACACAAAAGGAAGCACAACAGATTTTTCCTTAAAAATAATGATCATAGTAGCTAGCATATTTCATGAAGTGAACTCAGATGCAGATGTTACGGAGACAATGCAGGTTTATCTTTGAATAAAATAAGTGCAATGAATCACATATTTTTCATGTAAATTAGGCTAATTATTGCTAACTATGTTCATTTTCTATACCCCACATAAAGGATTGAAACCGGATTACAAGCATGATAAATTAATGGTGTAAATAACCATATCTTGATTTCTACTTTTCATTTTGCAGAGAGCAAAGATATTTTAAGAATAATACCTAGGGTTTGGAAGATGTGATGCAGAAGATGGAGTTGGCGAACCATGAGTGCGACGGTGGCGGAGAGGTGGCTTAGAAACATTTTCACTGATTCAAATGAATAAGTTAAATGGAGAAACAGTTAATAAAATAGCACAACCACAAAAATAATCAAAAGGGGCAAAAAAAAAGCAGCAATAATTACCTGCGGTCTGAATCAGGAGGGTTCATATTGACAGCAGGGTCGTGGGTGGTGGTGGTAGTCAGCCGAAGTCGTGGCGGGGAAGAGGATTGGCGAAGGACTGGGGTAGTGGAGGGCGGAAACGTTGGTGGTGACAGCAGGGTAGGCGGTGGTGGTGGTGGTCAGCCGAAGTCGCGGCGGGGATGAGGATTGGCGGAGGATTGTCGGCCGGTCGCGGCGCAGGGACGGGACGGGTACAATCCTTTTTTAATTTAGGGATTGATTTAGACCGACCTCGGTGTAAGAGTCAAAAGAGAGACTAGGTTTATTTGACCATTTGTTAGGGAAAAATAATTTTTTTCAAAACGAATTTATTTCCTTGATTAAGACTTAGGTTTTTTTTTTTTTTTCATTTTATTTATATTGGCGTCTCAATCATCACAAATATTAATTGTATAATAGTTGTGATGTGGTGGGAAAATGGGTTTGAGCAAAATCGTTTTTTCACCCTCTCCTACTCTGAAATTAGGAATTAATCTGCACAGGAAAGACGATTAAGCTTCTTTTGAATGTCTTGAATTTATCATTCATCTTTACAGTTCCAAATGCCATAGTTCACAACTTCAAGAGTTTTTTTCAATTTGCCCTCGGCCTTCTAATGAAAGTGTGAGTGGTAATATAGTATGAAGTTGGAATAGAAAAGTCTCCAACTAAGATGCCCACTTTTCAAATATCAATGAATGTAAGGATTAAAATGTCATTTACTGATGTGTTATAAATGTTATATTTAATATTTATTTTGATATACAAATTAACAAAAGTACCAACTAAGTAAAAACTATCCTCGTCAAGCTGGACAAATGAAATCATTTAACCATAAATTACGTACATATTAAGCTGGATATGAGTAGACTGCATAATTTTCAGTTGTTATATTTTGAGATTTAATATAAATTGTTTAGATTTTGGCTCAACTGAAATAATATAAACCAAGATGAAAAGCAACCCGGTGATGTCTCGATATATATTTTTTCCTTTGATATTTTGTGAATTTAATGACTTGTGCAAGTCAAATTTAGTTGTTATTTTGACAGCTTGAAAAATTCAAAAATTAGACTTCAGCAATGAGATAACTTAAATGAGAATTAAATCCGTTTTTGAGAGTTTTTATTTTTCCAAAAGTCTGATAGTTTATTTTTTTTTAATAAACTATTTTTCCACTGATTTCACCTTGTTTTTGTCGGTTAAAGTTTAACCCACTTTCACCTATTTCACATGTTATTCACCTGAATTTTTCATTGATTAAAAATATTTCACTGGCTTTAAGCTTTTTTGACTAATTTTACCATTTTTCACTAATTTTATTCGTTCTCCGTTTTCGGTTTGCATCCGTTTCTTTACAAATTTCACCCAAATTTTCACGATTCATATGTTCTCACTGTATAATATTTTTTACAGGCTTATATTTGTTTTAGCGATTTACCCCTTTTTTTATCGGTTATAACATTTTTCATTGTTTTCCCATTTTTTGTCGATTTCTTTTGTTTTTTTCAGGCTTAAACCATTTTTCTACCGATTTCACCTCGTTTTTATCTGTTAAACTTTTTTTAACTGATTTCACTCGTTTTTATCATTGTAACAAGTTTTCACCTATTTCACATGTTTTTCTCTGATTTCACATGTTATTCCACTTGAATTTTTCATTGATTAAATATGTTTTTACCGACTTTACGCTATTCTGACCGATTTTACCCCTTTTTCACCGACTTTACCCGTTTTTACTGGATTTCACTTGTTTCGTCATTTTTCTTACAAATTCCACTCGAATTAATTTTCATCGATTTCACATATTTTCACAAACTTTACCTAATTATTCTTCTTGAACTATTTTTACATATTTAACATTGAATTAAATATCACTTTACAACTCAAATAATAGTATATTAATCTTCACAAAAAAAAAAAAAAAAAACTTAAATTATTCAAACTTTTATGATAAGTATAGATTATTTCTCCTTTCCTCTTTGAATTGACAAAAGAATATCAATACAACATTAACTGAAGATATTACACGATCATTACACGACTTTGGTCCTATAGCCGAAGATATTAAAAGGATTGGCACAACTTTATCTAGCTTTAAATTTTCTCATGTTCTTAGAAAAAGAAATAGAGTTGCCCACTGTTTAGCTAATTGTGCTAATAGAATTAATGAAGTCAATAACTTTGTAATAGCTAACTTGATTTGAATATTAATGATATTAAACTTTAGAGATTGAATGTGAGATAAAACATTAATGTACATTTTAAATTACTAAGGGAATGATTAGATAAATATACCATACATATCCTAAAAGATATGAATATGATTATTGAAGGAACTGGTAGCCACGATTCTGAGAAATGCGTGAGGGAAAAGAATCCATTTTATCTCAATCATTATTCTTCTTTATCAGTTAGGTACTACATATAATAATAATTAATAATGTTTGTCACGAAAGGTATTGAAAAGCTATAATGCACGGATACTTCAAAAAATTATAAAATGTCGAGTCGGATACTTCTCGGATATGATACTCCTCGGATACTCGTGAGATACGTATTCGACACTCCACGTGGCGAGTCGGTAAATATAATTAAAAAGAAAAATTGGACACTCGTATCGGATACTTATTTAGACGTATCCAACACATTTCATATTCTGAATTTTGCTAAAGTCACCACAATTGGTAAGAACAATGTAAGACGTCAAACCACTCTTTGTATTATATACACTACAATACAAGATAAAATGTCCATAACGGGATATGTTTTATATAGCATAATAAAACAATGAACATGATGTACAGTTAATAGTATTAAATTACTAAACATATGCAATTTAGTACTTATGAAACTTAACTTAACTTGATCTATTTCAATATGTATGAATATATAAATATATTATTTTACTTATTTCAATATGCATAAATATATAAATATATATCTTTTAGATTCGTATCCATGTCGTATCGTATGCAGTAAATTTTTAAAAATTCGTGTCGTCGTAACCGTATCATATCGTATTCGTATCGCCGTATCCGTATCCGTGCAACATAGTTGAAAAGTGATACAAATTATTTCGTTTACTTTAGTATTTATAATCTCAACCACTCTTTTTGCTCAAGGAATAATGTACAAGAATTAGCAGTTGCTGGGTTTTATTCCATTTTATTTGGTCAATACTTAGTTATAGTAGATAATTTATAACATACAAAATTGTATAATTTTATTTAGTTTTTAAGACTAAATGTCTTCCGACGTGGATTGAAAATTATGACTAAGAGCACCTCCAGCAGTTGTGTTTTTTGCTCTTCCAAGAGCTAAAATTGAATTTATACATAATCAAACTTAAAAAACTTGCTCCAGCAGTAACTTGTAAAAATAGAAGACTATGTATATTGAAGGATTGAACTTGTATATATAAAGGCTCATGTATAAATTTACAAGACTTCCACATCAGCAAATTAAATGTTTGAGTTAAATGTTTGAGTTAAATGTTTGTTTGAATTAAATATTTTATTAAATCGTCATTTAAAGCCATTTATTTCAGTTTTTTTATTAATTTATTATATTTAAATAAGAAACATTAAAACATGTATTTATTATTTATATTTTACGTGAAAATGTAATAAAACATTATTTATAATGTTATTTATAATTTAATATTGAAAGAAGAATAAAATATAATAATTCTGAAATTTTAGATGATGACTGCTGGAGTGAATAGCTAAAACTGAGTAGCTAAAACACTGTTCACCATATATAATTTGATATAGATGACCACTTATAGAAGACACTGCTGGAGATGCTCTAAGTCTATTTTACAGGGTCTTGGATAATTCATACCTCTTGAGCTAAATTTTGAGGTGTGTTAAACCCAAACCATTTGAATAGACTTAGTCCAATCCATGTGAAATTTAAGATTGTACCAGATCCTCATGATATATGGGTTATCTTCTTCCGTGATAGACTCCTTGTTTGCATGATGAGCTTTATTCTTCACCACACGAGCTTGGAAATCCGTGTGCTTGGCTTCCATACAATTAAATTCACTCTTATCCGTCACGTGTTGTACTTGTTTCATCCACACGTTCAGTCTGCCCACACTTGAATGGGGAGTATTGAAACTAAATATCCCACGTGGACTGAAAATCACGACTAAGTCCACCTTATAAGGTTTTGTACAGTATTATCTTCACCTCTTGCTTTAACTTTCAGGGTGAGTTAAGCTCAAGTCATTTAAGTGGATGTATTTTAGTCTAATTTAATGTTCTCCATCAAGATGAACCTTGAAAGAAAAATCAACCAAAAAATTATGATCTTAATTAAAAACTCTTTGCAACTTATGTTTCCTCATGAAAATGTATGCACTTTTAGACACTTTTCAAATTAATAAATTCTTCATTTATATTTCAAACTTCCACGATCGATTTCCTCTACAAAGTGAAAGTTCTGTAATGATCCTAGTTGAAGGGTATGGGACCTTATCCCACATTGGTAGAATGGGATACTAATGTGGGGTTTATATGGCCTTGGGCTCTCCAACTTCAATAGCTAGCTTTTGGGGTGTGGTTCTCCCAGGGTCATAACAATTGGTATCAGAGCAGGCCACCACACACTTTGCCACGCACGCGGAAGGGGCGACCTAGGAAGGAGCGACCCGGGAAGGAGCGACCTAAGAAAGGGCTACCGCAAAGACGAGTGAAGCCGCTTAGAGTGGGCAACCGGAGTAGGCAACTAGAGTGGGCCAACGTGGGCGTTGGCAAAGGAAGCGTGGTGGAATGTAATGATCCTAGTTGAAGGGTATGGGACCTTATCCCACATTGGTAGAATGGGATACTAATGTGGGGTTTATATGGCCTTGGGCTCTCCAACTTCAATAGCTAGCTTTTGGGGTGTGGTTCTCCCAGGGTCATAACAAGTTCTTAGTAAAATTTTAATTGTTATGGGTTGCTCGGGTCTTTTTGAAGAAGTCCTTTAGATTCTGGGAATTCTTGGCCGTAGTGGAGATTTAGATCTTTCCCCTTGGTTCCGACTTCGTGGTTCATAATCTTGTCGTTTGGGTCTTCAATTCGAGTTTTTTTTGTTTGTTTTGTTGTATTCCATTTTTCCTTTTTCTGCTTGGTACGTGATTTTTGTGATGAGGCTACCCAATTATTGACTTTTTGCTAAACCGATCTTGTATGTTTAATGGAATTTTTATTTTGAATAAAAAAATATATTATCTGAGAAGTTATAAAAGGTTGTGATAAATTCTTGATTATCCTTGATTCATTTATTTATAAGTGGAACGCCATTTTTCATTTTGGAAGACTTATTAATTAAGACACAATCTGAATAATATATTGCAATTCAAAATATTTGAGGCTTCTTTGGAGTCTTTATTCAAGCACAAATCAAAATTATGAGTGGTTAATTGTATCTTGGAAAGAGTATGCACCAGGACAAAACAATATTCATCTACTCTAAAGTGGTAATATTTTTAATTTGCAACGGAACTTGAGTTTAGGTTGTAATCTCATATTTTAATTATTATTATTTGATTGGTTATTATTTTGAGATATACGTTATGGGTATTGTTTTGTTGGCCTATCGATGTGTGTGATTTAAATATCGACCCAAGTTTTAGTGAAAGGTATCAAATATCAGAATCTTTCTACTATTGTTTGGGCTTAAGAGAGCAAGATCCAATATTCATTGGGAGCTTTTGTGGACCACAACTTTATACTTTGTTAAATATTTATATTATATAGAAGTTTAAACTAACTAAAAAAAAGACTCTCATCAACCCTACAGATGCAATTATTGATAGGTATATGAATACTAATACAAAATTCATAAAGAATGGGAGTTACATCCAATTTCAAAGTAATTGTATTGCACTTGTCATGTAGTTACTTATCAATAAGAGAAATGATATCTCACGTGCTCCCCACTCCATAAAATCTCATTTTAGGGATTTTGATGTTGTGATCTTGCCCCAACATAAAAAAAACCCTCATTTTAGACAATCTCAACTAAGTATTAGTAATTGTTAGATTTTCATTTTGCAAAATTGTGTACTTCTTATAGTTGTAGTTAATTAAAGTGTATAAGTTATATTATATAGAGAGATATAGGTAAGTTCAGGTATTCGGAGTTAGAGAGAACAATCACAAATTCGTCCTGTATTCTCGTAATAAAATACGAATATTTCAAATTCGAGTACTGCAACCCAAAAATACCCGTTCCGTTCGGGTTTCTTAAAATACGGGACGGGTCGGATTTGTATTACACCCCTAGCTAATACTACTACAATGGTGAAACATGTCAAAATAAGAATGAGAATATATATAAAAAAAAAAATTAGTGTTAAAACTGGTGGTGGTGGTTTTCTTTATAGTGAATTGAAGAGAAGACTTTCTGCTAAACAAATTATTTGTTTCCAAGTATGTGGTGTTCAAATCTTCTAAAAAAAAGTATGTGTTGTTCAATTAAAATTGAATTTGAACACCTTATAGAGCACCTCTCTAGAACCTGAATAGAATATACAGAACTTCTACTACATGTTAATGATTTGTGTTTAGCCTTAAAGAATTAGGACTCAAAATTGAGCCCACTAATATTTTAAAAGGCAAGTAACTAAATTACCTAATAAATCACATACACCATTATATGCAAGTATCTAATTTAAATTACCTAATAAATTACAAACACCATTATATTCCCTAGAGATATACACGGCAGCTTACATATTTTTCATTGAAAAAATATTTCATCAAAGTTTCTTCAAATTTGAGTTGTTTCTTCTTCCTTTAGCATTACACGTAAATTCAAGTACTTTTTTTTTGTCTTATAGTAAGTAGATTACCAAAGCCTTTAATTTTGATATGGACATAGCTTTTATATTTAAATTGTGTAATGAATGATATTACAATATTTTTTGCAATTTTTTTTACTGTATTTAATATGATTAAACATATTTAGCTAATTAAATTCATAAAAACTAAACTAAGATCAGAAACTTGAACATAGTTGATGTGAGCTAGTATCGTTTTAGTGGACATTAATATGCTTTTCTTGCTCATAATTAGCACTTTCGAATTTGATAGTTTAATTTTGAGATTATAAATTTTGGTAATTCTTAGTTAGTTAGATATATTAATAAAGTATTACAGAGTGTTCAAGATCCACCAACCTTAACTTTAGCACAACTTGTCCTGGAATAAAGACCACTGCAAAAATATGCCCAATAAAGTCCAACTTGACTCGAAAGATTAAGCCAATGAATCTTGAGATTACCATTATATATTACACCCAACTTTTCCTTTATCGTTAGGATCCATATGGAACTTCACTCCCACATGAGATTGTGGAAAACATAATTAACAAGTGATCACAAGAAAAATTAAATTAAATTTATAAACCTACATTTAAAATTTATCTAAAGTGCAAATACTCAACCTTGTGATTTGAGAATCAAAGGCCGAATGCCACTTTTACATTTGAAAATGTTCAAGATATTCTTCCATTAAACACAACACAAAGTTTTACATATACATTATTTTATCTACTATAATCCCAAATGACCTCTAATAACATCAAACGACGTGCCAAATTGTGATTGTGGATCCCGAAGAAACGATAGCTTAATTATATCACTTCGCGATGAGCGGCATACATCAATACACTCCTCAAGATCAGCATCGCACGTTAAAAGTACCCATTCTTCATCATCGTCCAAGTACTTGAGATAAAAGCCACGCGCATCGTCTATGCCAAATCTCCTCGTGATTTCTTTCAATAAATCCTCATACTTCCATGTACTTTGCATACGGAACCTAATTCTGTCTTCCCCAAAACTAACTTTGATTCTTGGACCACTTGGAACGAGGTCCATTTCATTATTTGTGGCCCATTCAACTATGCCTTTGACATATTCCTCGTTAACCATCGGAGGATCTTCACGATTCTCATCGCTCGTATGAGAATTTGGCTGGGTCCCACTAGAGAAACATTGACTTAAGGTGGAACTTTGACTACCAGATGAGGATGGGGGGCTCAATATGCCGGTTTCATCTAATGGCTTTACATGATCATTGGACTTGGGATTCGAAATTTGGGGAGTAGACATTTCAGGGAAGTTAGAGTAGAAAGATTCGATCTTTGAAATGCCAGAAGTACCCTGGACAGAATCGATCACACGTTGGATCTTTTCTAAGGAGTGATTGACTTTCTTGATTTTTCTTGAAGGCCAACTCTCTATTCCTTCCCGCCTACATATCCTTTTCAATGTCGTGGGACAAACTGAAATTCGATCAAGAACGAGAAAATTTAGTCGTAAAAAATAAATAGTTAAATGGGATGTAAACAAGATTAAGAAAAGAAATACTACTACTTACCACCAAGATTTTTAGCAGCATCTTTGAGGCTCCCGGCAAAGTGTTGCCGAAGAACTTGCAATGTAATATTTTCTTCTGCCTTGATTCGTCTTTTCTGCCCTGTTTTTTTCGTGTAGAGTGAGGTATTATAGTCAGATGTAGAAGGATTTGTGGCAAATGTGATGCCTTCTCTTGAATAAGAATCGAACAAAACTTCTGAAGATTCTTCTTGCAACTCTTTGTCAGTGACAACTCGTAAAGTCCAACAATTATTTCGTATAATAGTAGACAATGAGTCGAGAATACCCTTTTGTTCTTCGGGATTCGTACAATTTACAGGCAAAAAGAACTCCAAAACAAAGTCAACCGAGCCGGTGCAAATACTACGTAAACGTATAGCAACAGCAGCTTTTAGTCCAAACATTCTCGCGTGGTGAGAAAGAGGGTACTCGGTTTTGCTACAAGAAGTTACATCATGTATGAAACAAGGTTGATTAGTTCCGAACGCCCTCCCTACTATGCCTTGATCTTTTAACAAGTGGTGCTCAGAGCAAGCTTCGTGAAATCCGAGAATATTCCCAGGATCATTTACATAGCAAGCGGAATCCACAGTCGAAAAACAATTTTTTAAACTACTTTCCTCAGAGTGGCGGCATCCTTCTTTACCTTGTACGATGCACGACACCCAAGTTTGAGCCAATGGCAATCCATGTGTTTGACATGCGGTTCTCAAAACCGATGAAATTTCGGGTAATGCAGCTTGGTAAGAGAAATCGCACGTCTACAAAAGAATGATGAATATTATTACAAATGAACTACTAATGTATTTTATATGAAGAAATCCCAAAGAGGTTATCTAATTACCTTAAGATTTTGAGAGCTTGATACTTGGGAACTTCCGAGATCAACAGCCTACAAAGAAGCAAGTAATTTCATATTTAATATTTCAAATAGTTCTAAACAGTGAAACATAGAAAAAGCAAGACCCAAAGCCACGGATAAATTTGAGTTTTCCTCTGGTTTTGAGAAGATTAATCCATAGCTTTGACATACCAAAGAAAAACTCGTAAAAATTGAAAATTTATCCGTTGATATGACTATTTGTACTTCGTTCTACGTCAAGACTTTTCACTACCACGTCAAAGTTCTTATAGTCGTTTCTAACACAAGATTAAGTATGTAGAATAAATTTCAATGCAGTTAAAATGTCAAAACAAAACGGTTAGGTAGTAAAGTGTGAAATAGATTAAACACGAGGGGCAAAATCCATATTCCCAATTTTTCACATTGTATAAACTTCATTCCTCTAAGTTAACAAACACTTTGCAAAACTGAAAAAATTGGGTAAAATAGTAAAAAAAAAAAAAAAAAAAAGTGTCGCACCTCAAGAGCTTTGCAAACACTTTCAAGTTCCGGACGATACTTAATCTTCTGCGTAGTCAACACAACTTCAAGAACACCCAAACAATTCCGAGTCCCTCGTTCAAGAACAGGAACAGCAAGTGTACCTCTAACATCATATTGCTGAGCATAATTCACTCTCGGATATTCATCCCTCGTAAAGAATCGAACATCAGGAGTCCACTCAGGAGCCTTACTCCTAAACACCCTTCCAGGCAATCCCATAACCTCTTTAGAATCTTCCTCTGTGGGAAACTGATACTTCGCAGAGATTTCTCGATAACGAGCAAGCTTTTGGCAGTTAAGGTCAACTGAAAAGGGTTGACCATTTGTAGTCAACACACACTTTCCTCCCCCTAGTTTAACAGGTACCCATATTTGAACGAGTACATTTTCATCTCTTGAACAATTTTTGATGTAACCAAGTGCCCAAATTAATCGGTCCATTACCGATGTGGGAGGTCTAGGTGTTATCCAATCGAGCAAATAACTTTCGGAAGGAATTTTTTCTTGAGATTGAGATATTTGACTCTCTTCTTTATTTGCTTCAAGAGTAGGCAAAGAGAAGGAAGGTTCAAAAGTTGAAATGGGATTTGAGAATTCAGAGCAATTAGGCTCTAATAACCAACATTCTTCTAACATCAGCTCATCTATGTAATCGAAATCCGTAAACGAATCAAATTGGGTGCTCAAATTTGTACTATGAGGAAGAATTCCTTTCTCCATAACCAATATTTCTACAGAATGTCAAAAAAGAAATCTTTCTATCAGATCCCAGTTAGTCTCTAACTGATAATCTACTATGCAAAAGTTCTCAGCTTTTAAGTAATCAAAACATTTTCAATCTCTAATCTTGAAGAAATTGAAGCAATAGGCCAACTTACACTAAGAAAAGGAGAATCTATAAAGGAAACCAAGTTGAAAAATGGTTCTAAAAAATTGTCAAAAGAACAATCTTTTTATGTATTCCATCAATTGGGCTTGCACCTTTGACTTAATCATAACAAAATATCAAAAGATATTATGCCAACAAGAACAAAGAAAAAGAGAAGATATGAAAGAACTAAGAGCAACTCACTGTGTAAAAGAGATTCTTGAATATTCCAAGAAGAGTTGTAATTTTCCTCTTTTTAAGATCTTTTGTTTCTTCTTACAACCCAAATCAGCTGAAGGTAGTGGTTCTTGTACAAAAGGATTTGTTGTGAAATGAAACTCTATCCACAAATTAACTATTATTGTACTTAGTATATGTAATGATACAAATCGTTTACAGGTCAAAATCAACTAGAAAAGCCTGAATGAATAAATGTTGTGGGTTTGTTGATATAGGATAGGGGAGAAGGGAAGATTCTTTCTTGTTTCCGGCTTATTCCCACTTTGCAACCTCAAAGTTAGTTTAATTTAGCATTGCACCTTCAAAAATTAATTATTTTACTTTACACCCTCAAAACATCTTGATGACTCGACTTTTACCCTCATGCCTCAACATCTTTATCCACATTAATTTCGTTGGAAAAACCATTTCGATTTGTTAAGAAAGGGCATGTTTGATATATAAGAATAATTTCCTTTTATTTTCTAATGAACACAACGTTTTCTGCCCTTCAATGATTTTTGAACGAGCATGTAAATATTTCTATCTATTTAAACTTCGAATTAGTTTTTATTCTTTCTTTGTTTCATAACCAACAAAATCATAGAAAGCCAAAAATGTCAATGAGAGTTTATTCCTCTAGTAGCTTAGAAACGTGCTTACATTATGGTGAACAGATTTCACTATTAAAAAGAAAATTATATTTTACTATAATACATGATCGAATGATGGTATACGTATTTCTTTAGTAGTTTCACTCAAAATTTTATTGTGTTGCCTAAATATTTAGTTTAAATATTTTAGATAGTTGGAGGTTGTTGCTTCATTCAATGGGAATATGTGATGACCTAAGAGCTTGTGACAATGCTGCAAAAATTACTTTTGGATTGTCACCTTACATAAAATTTTGTTTGAGCTTTAAATAAATAAAATAATTTACAGGATCGTTCATAATGAAGAAAATTGTGTATTCAATAAATAATAGAGATTTTTTCTTTTCTTAAAAACAAACATCATGTTGTTGTTGGTAGTTCGGAATGACTTTTGCGGCAATATTAAGGTAGTTGAAGACGTCGTACAAAGTGAAATCATTAACAAGTTTCGAGGGTGCAAAGTAGAATACTTAATTTTTTAGGATGTAAAGTATCAAATTGACTTAATTTGAGGGTACAAAATGAAATTAAGCCTTTGTTTTCACCAATGCTGCAGGTGGGCCTCACCACAAGAGTAACCCCACCCTCCACCCTTGGGATTCCCGCGGCTTTGGCTAAGCTGTAACAAACTGTACAAGAAAAACTATTTATAGAAACTGAGAAATTCTTAAAAGTATTGGTTTTTTGTTGGTCCATTGATTAGGGATCTCAAGATCATGTTGAAAGAAATAATAATGAATATGAAATCCAATATTTTGATGCAAGTTGTAAAGTATGATGCACATATATTTTAGGTGTTCGATATAAAGAACACACGTATATAATTTAGATAAGGTTGTTATGCGTATCTGATACGTCATGTAATGTGTTTGATGCGAAAAAATTGAATGTATTACGAGTTATATCTTCGCTAAAGAGATATCAAATACATTTGACTAAATGATTTTTTTTTAATTGTGATTTTCCAAATTTAGGCTAAACGTTTATAAAAATAAATACGTTGAATTGTAATTGAATTAAATATGTTTAGACTATTTTAAGTTATTAGATTTTAATGAATAAAATATTTTTGCAAATGAAATAAATACTAATTGTTCACATGAACAGTATATGACACTAAATCACGATTGGAAAGAAAAATATCTTTCTTTAATATAAGTTTCCTCTAAAATAAAAATTAGTATTTTATTTAAATTATATCTCCTTTCCTCTTTTAATTGACGACTCAAAAAGCTAGACTAGATTGAAGATCTTTTAAAGCAATGGTAATTCATGACAAATGTTTCCAGATTATGAAGCACCAAACACCCACCCACCCCACCCCCCCACCCCCCAACCCAAAAAACCAAACCCATTTAAGGCCGGTAGAATATCTGATTAATTACCAATTAAATTAAATTTATTGGTATTTTGTGCTTGTAATTCTTAGTTTGTGATTTTGCATGATGTACAACTTTTACAGGCTTATTGAATGGCAAATGGGAAAGAAAAATAAAAATAAAAACCTAATCTATGTTTTGAGAAGTTAGAAAAATAAGAGAGAAATTAATTGAACGATGACCATTTAATAAACAAACTTAGAAGTAAATATCGACTTAATCAAGTAACTATGTGTGTGTGCTGCCATTGTCTTTCAAGTAAAAATGTTTTAGAAAAAGTTCGGGGGTTCAAAATGCAAAAACACCCCCTTTGATATTTTTAGTTGGCAAAGAACCCTTCTTAAATAAACCCCCATGTGTTAATATTTTATTAACAAAAAACTCTAATGTTATCAATTTGTTAGTTCACTACACTCATTTGAAAATTAAGACTTACTCACACGGGGTTGTGCCAAATTTTATGTTTACAGAGGATTATTGCTTTTAAATTTACAGGGTTATTACTAATTTTTTAAGTGGATAATCGAGTTTTTACATTTTATTCTAAAAAAAATATTGCATATAGGGATATATTTGTCACTTTTCCTCCAAATCATGAGGAATACTCGTACATAGAGCGAGTAAAACAAAATGCGGCCTCGAGTTAATTTTACTGACTTGTTAACATATATAGTTTTTTGCTTAAAAAAATAACTCAGAGAGTTCTTTGCCTATTAGAAATAACACATTGAATATTTTTGCATTTTACTCTATATGGAGATAATATTAAACTTTAGAGATTGAATATGTTCAGATCAAAACTATACTGTACAACATTTAAATTAGGAGTTTGTTAACATAATATTATATAAATTTAAATTATGATAGTTAGCAAATTGAATAGGTAATATGATGACATAAATCCATAATACATCAAATATAGTTCAACATGTAAAATTTCAATAACTATAATCTATAAATATATATGATCTAATATACAATTTGATAGTTTTTTGGACCCATACCCACTTGATTAATTACTAAACGAATGATTAGATACATATATCAAACATTATCCTAAAAGATACGAATATGATTATTGAAGAAATTGGTAGCCACGATGCTGAGAAATGCGTGAGGGACAAGAATCCTTTTTTATCTCTATCTTTATTCTTCTTTATCAATTAGGTACTTACATATAATAATGTGTCATTAAGGTATGGAAAAGTGATCCAAATTATTTCGTTTACGTTAGAATATTTATAATCTCCATTCCACCACTCTTTTTGCTCAAGGTATAATGTACAAATTTGGCAGTTGCTGGTTTTTATTCCACTTTGTTTGGTCAAGACTTACTTATAGTAGATAAATTTATAACATACAAATTTGTATAAGTTCATTTTTAAGACTAAATGTCTTACGACGTGACGTGGATCGAAAATCATGATTAAGTCTATCTATAAGGTCTTAGATAATTCTTACATTTTGAGCTAAATCTTGAGATGTGTTAAACCCAAACCATTTAAGTGGACATAGTTCAATCCATGTGAAATTTAAGATTGTACCAGAGCCCCATGTTATATTAGTCATCTTATTCTGTGATAGACTCTTCCTTGTTCGCATGATGAGCTTTATTCTTAACCACACGATTTGGGCAAATCCACGTGTTTGACGACATCCACACGATCTGGGCAAATCCGCGTGTTGGACTCTTACCCACATGACACAATTCACAAGTTTGGGCATTAATATGTCACGTGTTGTACTTGGTTCATCCACACGTTCAGCCCGCCCATACTTAAATGAGGAGGTTGAGACTAAATGTCAAACGTAGATTGTGAATCAATACTAAGTCCATATTACAAGACCTTGTACAATCTTTATCTCTTGCTCTAGTTTTTGGGGTGAATTAAACCCTAGTCATCTAAGTTGATGTATTTTTATCCATGAGTAACCGTCAAGATGAACCTTGAAAGAAAAATCAACAAAAGAATTATGATCTTAATTAAAAATTCTTGGCAACTTATATTTCCTCATGAAAATGTATGCAATTTTAGAAACTTTTCAAATTAATAAATTTTTCATTTATATTTCAAACTTCTACGATCGATTTCCTCTACAAAGTGAACGTTCTTAGTTAACTTTTAATTGTTATGGGTTGCTCAGGTCATTTTGAAGACATCCTTAGATTCTGGAATTGTTGGCCGAAGTGGAGATTTAGATCTTTTTTCCGTGGTTCCAATCAGGGGCGGACCTAGAGGGTTTTTGGAGGGGGGCGAGATTTTTTAATAGCAAACTCGATATTTTTTTATGTTATGATAAAATCATAACTAAATGAGAATAAGTAATGTTGTATATTTATCCAAAAAAAGATGAAGAAATACACTAGTAAATTTTTATTCAATAAATGGTTCAAGATATTGAAAAATCTTAATACATATAAATATTTTACAACATAAATTCAGTTATGTAAAAAAGAGAATGCTAAAAAAACATACCAAAATTAATATTAAAACTTTTTTTTAACTTGTTCTTGAGTTCATTTATAAAATCAAATATTTTTATCATAAAATATGATGATTATAACTAAGACACTAATACATTATTAACATAAAAATATTTACATTGATACAATTAGTTTTAAACATATAAATTTATATGTTAGTACATATGACCATATTAATGTTTGTATGTTAATCCATATATTAATAATCTGCCAAAAAGGAAGAACTAAAAGAAAGAAAAATAACTTAAAACTACAAGAAAGAAAGTGAAGTAGCTAAAAGAAATAAAAATGTTGCCCTGAGTATTTGATCCTGAGTCAGGAGCCAAATTGAGACAATTCAACCCCATCCACTGCACCAATGACTATTTTTTCTCAATATGACAAATACCTATAAAAATATACTAGGTTCAGATTTTTCTTGGGGGGCGGCCGCTCTCCCCCGCCCCTCAAGCGGTCCGCCCCTGGTTCCAATTTGCGGTTCATAATCTTGCCGTTTGGGCAGTCAATTCGAGTTTTTTTTTAATTATTTGTTTTGCTGTATTTCATTTTTTCCTTCTTCTGCTTGGGTTTTGTGTGATGTGGCTTTCCGATGGTTACTTTGCTAAACCGATCTTTTAAGTTTAACGAAAATTTAATTTCGAAAAAAAATATAAATTATCTAAAAAGTTATAAAAAGTTGTGATAAATTCTTAATTATCCTTGATTTATTTATTTATAAGTAAGTGGAACGTCATTTTTCATTTTGGAAGACTCATTACGACACAAATTGAATTATATATTGCCATTGAAAATATTGAGACTTCCTTGGAGTCTTTATTCAAGCACAAATCACAATTATGAGTGGTTAATTGTATCTTGGAAAGAGTATGCACCAGGACAAGATAATATAAATATTTTTAACATGCCACAAAACTGGAGTTTTGGTACAAATATCATATTTTAATTATTATTATTATTATTTGATTGGTTATTATTTTGTGATACACGTTATGGGGATATTGTTTTGTTTGCCTGTCGATGTGTGATTTAAATATGAACCCAAGGTTTGGTGAAAGGTATCAAATATGAGAATCTTTCTACTTATGTTTGGACTTAGGAGAGCACGATTCATTATTTCATTGGGAGCTTTTGTGGACCACAACTTTGTACTTTGTTAAATATATTTAAATAATTGAAGTTTAAATGAAAAGAACTAACTAATTTAATAAAGAGAAGACTCTCATCAACCAACAGAGGCAATTATTGAAAGGTATACAAATATTAATACAAAATTCATAAAGAATGAGGCTCCGTCGTGCATCTGAATCTCCCCGTGATATTCTCAGATTCTTTTAGATTCACTATAGGCAATAAGTGTTCTTAAATAACCAGTTGGTATAAGTTTTTTGTTCTAAAAGAAAGTTAGCATATGAGTTGGGTTTGTTATTTTTCTTTTTGGTTTTCAAGGGTTTAATCCATTTCGAGGCGCGTCAGACACATTAAGTGGGTACCCCTCCCAACAGGGATTAGAAACGTGGGTTCGCTACTTTGTAGTGACTAGTCTCTTCCACTAGATCTTTCTTTCTTTCAAAATCGTTTGATATATGAGATGAATTGAATCTAGTCGTTCGATTTGTTACTTGTTTGAATTGAGTTCCTTGGATTTGGATATGCATAAAAGAAAGATTTTTGTTTTATGGTTCTTCCATATACGTCGGCTTTGGCTCGACTAAACGTTTTGACGAAACTTGAGTTAAGTTATGTTATAAAAAGGATTAAGACCAATCACCTGTTGGTGAGTTAAGTTTGTTATACATATAATTTCCTTTGGTAAGTTCTCAAGTTGTGTCACTATGTAATAGTCATAGATCAAAATTTTCATCTTTTCCGTCGAAAACATTGAAAAGTTTATGTTTTTGAATCAATAGATACGAAAATATGGTTTATTTCCGGAACTCTATATTTGTGTTGAAACTTTCTCTTTTTCTTAATTAGTAACTTTTTCATAATTTTTCCTAGTTTTTCCGAAAAGTTTCCAATACTCTGTTGACCGAAACATCCATCGAAAACGAAACGTTGATCCATAGTAATAGTTATTCTTACCCTTAGATTAAAATTCTGAGTTTTTGATATGTTTTCTAAGTATTAATTGTTAGATTTTCTTTCTGAAAAATTATGTACTAACATATAAAACTATAATAAAACTTCTGGAAAAGAAAAAGATTTTTCGTCTAAAACCATCACAAACTACATGTATACTATAGTTAAAGTCTTAAAGATCTTTAAATTACAAAAGAAACTACAACAAGCATAATATGGACAGCATTGTTAGGTAGAACTAGCAAATAGAATCATCAATATTATTATTAAGATAAATTTAATAACACAAGATAGAAGATTTGTTTCCATTACATAACACAAAAAGAGTAATCAAAGAACTACTAACGACTTTATACCTCCAACCACCATTAGATCATTTCTTCCTTCAAACTTCCAACTCTCATCATAAACTTCACATTGTTGGTCTTACGTTGAGACGAGAAGCAAGTTTCTGACCAAGGGATTTGTCGGCCTGCATAAATCAAACCAAAATAAACTAAGTAAAAAATTTGAGTTTCAACTTGAAATCGATTTTTCACAAATGAAGGCACACCTGAGTCCAGTATGAAATCCAGATACTACGAATCTCATGTGTGAGACGAGGATCAGATAAAGCATCAATCCATCGTCGGATAAATCTTTCTTGTCTGACCAAAAGAAAGAAATAAGTCCTGTGTACTAAAAAATATTTTTATTGTTTAAAACGAGTAGATAGTGTCGGGTACCTGTCTGCTGCCCAGGAACGGTATCTCTCACCAGGTTGCTTAAAGTTATTCTCCTTCTCGATGCAGATCTGAAATAATTAATTAGTTAAAATTCATAACAAACGTTTCTGAAAGTTAGTCCTAGCTAAAAAAGAAACAGATTCATCTCTTCAGATGGATCGACATGGGCAAAGGTTCCAACTTTCAAGTTCATATGGCAGTATATAAATACATTCATGGTAATGTTGATTAAATTTACGTCGTTTTTTGTAAACATTTCAAGTTTAAATCCAGATTGAAAGGCTTAACTAGCCAAAATGCATGGATCATTAACCTTTTCCTGACATATGTAAATAATAAAGCACCTTATTTTGATCTATCTCCATATGTAGACTTGTTGCTCTTCATTTTACTCTTTGAAGTATTTACGAGGTTAAATAAGTCAATCGCGACGTTTAAGTGTCATAATCAATGCAAAAGATAAACACGTCAGTTTTGCTAGATGAAAATAGTGACAGACACAATTTCATTTATGTACTCCAATTTGAGGGAAATCTACCTACGTTTGGGGCTCAGTCGTAAAGAGGAGGACCCTACATCAATACTGATTGCTTTGGCAAACGTTTCTAGTTTCCAACTTCACGAATTCAAATCAATTCTACAACCCAAATCTGGGTATACGTTTTCCTCAGTTTATTCACTTATTTTGAACAAAATAGAGAAAAAAGAACATCTAATGGCAGAATCAATCAAACTGAAATACATACCCTGTCACGCTTTCCTGACAATACCACAGGAGGAATGGGGTGCCTCTCAGCATGGCGACAAGGATCATATCTTGATGGGAAATAGTTTACCTGGAAAAAGTCGGAATATGAACATCCAAGTAAAAAAGCATGCCTGTAACAGGGTGAACAATGTAATACATTTTGCCACTCAAGACACAGTAGATAAGAGTTCAACTCAAAAAGGGAGAAAGACACAAAAACGAGAGCATAGTACCTCCTCATCCCTGTGCATGAAGTTCATGAAACCTTCATGGTGATTATTGTGATGGGCACATTTAGGAGCATTAGCTGGGAGCTGCAAATAGTTTGGCCCTAGACGGTGCCTCTGAGTATCCGAATATGAAAATATCCGAGTTTGGAGTAGCTTGTCATCAGAATAGTAAACCCCAGGTACAACAATAGCAGGGCAGAATGCTAGTTGTTCATTCTCCGCAAAGAAGTTATCAATGTTCTTATTCAACACCAAGCGACCCACTGGCTGCAAGGGCAATATGTCCTCAGGCCAAGTCTTGGTTACATCAAGTGGGTCGAAATCAAATCTGTCTTCAAAATCAGGATCTATAGTCTGAATGAAGAGTTTCCATTCTGGATAGTTTCCAGCTGCAATTGAATCGTAGAGGTCTTGGGTGGCGTGGCTGTGATTTGCTCCTCCGACCTTAATAGCTTCTTCCTCCAAAAGACACTTCACACCACAAGTAGGTTTCCAGTGAAATTTCACGTAGTGTACTTTCCCAGCCTTGTTGATTAAAGTATAGGTGTTGACACCAGAGCCGTCCATGTGCCTGTAATCTTGAGGAACACCCACATCGTCAAAGAGGAATGTGAACATATGAAGACTCTCTGGATGGTGAGAGAAGAAGTCGAGGATTCTCCAATTCTCTTGTATGTGGGACTTTGGGTTGGGCTTCAATGCATGAACCATATCGGGGAATTTCATTCCATCACGGACGAAAAAGACTGGGAAGTTGTTTCCCACCATATCAAAGTTTCCCTGTAGAAACGGAGCCGCAAATAAATAGAGTGCATTATATCATAACAAAACACAACCTTTTACATATTTCAATAAGATTTCCACTCTGATATAAGATATAAAAGTTAAAATGGCCGAAAGATAAGAAGTAGAACTTCACCAAGATCAATACTTCATACCTCTCTAGTGTAAAATTTCACTGCAAAGCCTCTTGGATCACGGAGAGTTTCAGGGCTGCCACGCTCGTGGATGACAGTGGAGAATCGGACGATAACAGGTGTCTGAACTCCTGGAGCTCTAAGGAAATCAGCGCATGTAAGGTGAGTGATGTCATGAGTTACCTCGAAAAACCCCTTGGCACTGGCACCTCTAGCATGGACAACACGTTCCGGGATCCTCTCACGATCAAAATTAGCAATTTTCTCCACTAAATGGTAGTCTTCAAGGAGGATTGGGCCTGTTCAACAGCGGACAGCAAAAAGAAGTTTCAACCCCCAATTAACTTCACACAAACATATAGCGCAAGCACAAACTGAATGTATAAGTGACTTCAGCACTGTAATTATACTATAGCACATTTTTCCCAGGGAAAGTAAAAATATCGCATTAAGCATACAATAGTTTTAAAAGCTATACAAGATAAACATGGTCATTGCCCTTCGGATATATTGACATGGATCATCATAAGCAACAGACAGAAAAACTAACATACAACACAACATTTAACCATTCCCTTAATCAGATTGTTGAACCTAATCGAAATCTATACCAAATATCGCATATCTTGGAATTGACTCCAGAAGAAAGAAAAAAAAAACTAAAATTAACATTCACACACATACACATACACACAATATTTTCTAAATAATAGCCCTAACAATTTGTGTACTTTTCAGCCTCAATATACATTGACAAATCAAAATCAATTTAGAATATCTATATGATTCCATAACAAGACAAACTCCTTAACATTCAATATCTATAAATTAAAAACCAATCGAACAGTAAAATAAACACCAATCTACATAGAAACTAAAATGAATAAAACAAAACAATATAAAAAAAATACCTCTAGTTCCAACGGTCAAAGAGTTGTTATTGTTCCAAACCGGAGCTCCAGAATTTGTGGTCATGAAAGGTGAATTGAAAGCACTTGATGGACGGTACTGCACCATAATCAAATAACTCAAACACCGCAAAAATTCACCCAAAAACAACAAACACACTAAAACAATAAAAGAATAGAATCTTATTAAACCATCCAGAATTTTTCATTTCAATATGAGCTCAAAAATCAAAGAAGTCGGCAATCAAAACGACATACAATAGTTTAGCAATCATATAGGCAGAATTTGATGAATTAATCTGATGCAAATGAAGATTATTGCAAATTTTGAGAAGTTTGGTACCTTGTACGGATCCATGGCGAGAAATTATACAGAGAAAGTTTGGGCGGGTGGAGAGATACGAAAAGTTACAATTGTATTTTTTATTTTTTATTATTGAAGTTGGGCTCTATTTCATTTATGCTGCAGATATAAATATATGGCGTTTAGTATTTTATTTAGAGTTAAATAAATATAATATTTGTGGTCCTCTTTTACTTGAGTAGTAAATAAAAGAATTTCTAAAATTATTTTTTGTGTCTTTAACATAGTCTACGTGGAAAAAAGATAACTCATCAATAAATAAAAGTAAGCGAGTTTTTTATCTCAAAATTTATTTGTATTGTCTTAATTACTTAAAAATACGATTTTTGTTTATTTAACTAATAATTTCCTTGACAATTAAAAGTAATGTAAACGGAGCAACAACAAGTGATTTCGAGGAAATTCTATTCTCAATTGTGTTAGTTCAAATTCAAAGTAATTACATAGTAAATGTAATATTACATTTATTTTAGAATTGGGCAAAATAAAATTTCTTAAAAAGTGACTCGTCACAAAATAAATGAAATACAATTGATTTGTGCAAAAATTTGACCAAATAAAATCTGGGCAAGAATTTTCTATTGTATCTTCTTCTCTTCTTTACCTTTTCTATATTAGAAGTTTACGTGACTTATATTGGGTGGAGAAAATGGGAGAAGTTTTAAAGCTAATGTACCTATTTTAAGCCAGTAATGCACCAAACTATGATGAAATAAAATATGTACAAATTTTATTATATAAAGTTAGGTGAACAATTTTAAATTGAGTCTCAAGTAGTTATTTAATTTGCTAGTGCCTAGCTCTAATTTGGGGAAATTGTTGGTATATTGGCTAGTATCTTGTATGTAAATGTTATTTTAATTACAAATAGTAAGAAATAGGGTGTGTGATATAAATTCATGTCAAATTAAAAAGTTTAAAATCCTCTGAGATCTTTCAAATAGTTTGATGTATTAATATAGTTTTGTAACCCAAATTGAAATGCGCATAAATTTTATCATATTAAATGAAGAAAAAAATTATTTGCATCCGGTCAACATATGATACGGCGCAACACAAAAGAAATTATAACTACTTTTTGTATTTAAGAAAAAATTGACTTTATAATCTCACATCTATCGTGTATTAGTATGTAAAAGTTAATTTAAATCAAATTTCATTCATTTATCGTATCACATTATCAGTACAACAGAAGCATAAAAATAATTTCTCTTAAACAAGGAGGTGATGTGTGGTAAATGATTAAACTGACGCGACTTGCCACGTGTGTAATTTTTCGAGAGAGAAACTGCCGCTTAATGGGAAAAATTCTACCTCAAACCTGATTTTGTGAAACCAATGCGATCAAAATGCAAGTTCAATAATTTTGTTTCTAGAAATATAATTTATTCTCAAAACAAGTGTATTGTATTTAGAGTTTACACGCTTTTGATTCGATCATTCGACCAATCTCATTTAGGAAGAATTACCCCTTAACGGGCTAGTAACTTTTGGACTGATTTTACAAGACAGGTGTGAATGTGAATCAAAATTAAATATGCCGATTGATTGGACCATCATGGGCCCAAGAATGTCGGGGCCCACAACATACATTTTCTTGTTAAATTCATTTTTTTCTTTTATAATTCTTTTTTTTGCAGTTTACTTCAATTAATAATATTAATAATAATACTAATAGATAATCTGGTCAAGACTGTCTGTATCATAATTCATGAGAAATTTCTTCAAACACGTTTAGATTGTGACAAATATTTTCTATCACACCTTTTTGTGTTTAATGCATTCACAAATACGCACATAATAGTCAAATGAAGGAAAAAATGAACATTATATTTATTAGAATTAACATATAAACTATTAAATAAAAATTTAGTGATTCCGTGCATAGCACGGGGTAAATGCTAGTATATATATATATATATATATATATGACATATAAATAGCACCATTAAACTGTAAATCCATAACGTTTCTTAATCCAAATTACAACCTTTTTTCATTTTTTAACATGATAATTGAGACTCTTGTACTTTCTTTTTCAAGATTGATTTTTATTTACAGAAAAGAAAAAAACAACATATAAAATAAAGATGTGACGAGGGATGTTAACGGATGAGATTCAGGTAGGATCAAGTCTGACCCCAAATACGGCTTCATTTATATGAAATTGAATTGGGGTCGGACCTGTCTTGAATCTAAAATTTAAGAATCCAACAGATCTTCTCAAAAGCTAGTCGGATCTCGAATTTAATAAAATATGTACTTTCAAATTTTCACCAATATATACTCCATACACGGTATTTATATCTTCGTTCGACTTAGTCTAAATATTCAGACTTTCTTCATAATTCACTAAGTTTCAACATAAAAATATTAACTCTAGACAATTTTAACCGCTTAATTCAAATAATTTCACAAATCATGTTGAAAAATAATTGAACTGATATTAATGAAATTTAACTCATGTTGTTATGTCATAATATATAAATTGGTAACATTAATGAAATATTAACTCAATTCTTGTCAATTAATGATAAAATATTATATACACATAAATTAATTTTTTTTAGTCAATAATGGATTCAAATCTTTAATTGATCGAATCAACTTATATCCATGTTAGCGCACATGCTTCAAATTACGGAGATTTTTAATCGATTCAGATTCATCAAATTCCTAATCGAATAAGATACATATTGAATTACATTCGCACTTTTCGTCCTTTTTATAGGCCAACTTTTGCACATTCGTCCCTCCTAATTTTTCGTAGCAGATTCGTCCTTTGTTGCATATTACTAACTACTTATTAATAATTAATATTGGAGTCATGTTCACAAGTCTTATAAATTAGAATGGTTTCTATACAATCTACATACTATATGTTAGTCCTATCTTTTATTTGAGCTCTGGCTTTGCTTGTAGAAGAAATTGATTGATAGGCCTATGGATATATCTAGAACAGCTTACAAGTTACAAGTGGTTATTTTAGTTGATAAGTGTATTGTTTGCCTACCACAACCAAAAAAATCTTTAAAGGGTGGACCAATATTTTTTCAATAGCTCTTTTAACATAATCAATTAACTTCACTGCACATAAAATAAATACAGTATTATACAAAATTTTAAATAAATCAAGCTCATTCATAATTTTTCTACACATAAACATGAAAAATCTTTCAAACATCTTAAATCCAGAACTCTTAGAATCAAACAAAATAAAGACTTTAAACAATATTCGCAAATTCATATCGATATTTTTCTTCTCCATCTCATGGTATTCACATTAAAAGCAAGGCTGAAAGTAAACAAAGAGAATTTATTAAAAACTACAAAAAAATAAGATAGGAATCTGAGAACAAATACATTAGTAATTAACTAACTGCTTATTTCCTGAAGGACATGAATGCTAAAATAAGGTACAAAACATGATCTTAGTTTCTGAGCTACAACTAATGGCATAGATGAGGGTAAAGAAAGCAATCAATTCCCTTCATAATATGCCAAGTTAAGTACACACCCCTAGAGGGCCTTTTCAAAACGGAAACAAACCTATAGATTACGATTTGTTTGGCTGCGCTCGAGTTGGCGGTAAAAGATCGTTTGTTGGAGAAGGTTTTGGCAAAATATTCAACGACATCTTCCGCTGCATTTCATTTCCTGCCATAAACAAAAGGAATAAGTTTGTATTTCACTATGTTGTTAGATAATTTGACATAACTAGACAAGAAGACGACACATGTAACAGCATGATTAATCCCAAGAATAAGTATGTAGGAAACAACTGAAAAGCAGTGAAGTTTGGAAAAGGGTAGGAAATAACAAAAAAATAGTGAACTTCGGAAAAGGGAACTAGAAATCACAGATTGGAGTATTTGTGGATACTCTTAGTTTAGACCTTAGAATGATAAGAGATCTTTACTGCCATCAAAATGCAAATAGACTAGACACTTTAATTCCATTCACTTCAGAGATCTCAAGCCTCATGACAAAATGCATGTGTCGAACGGTTCAATGGAATAGGGGATCTCTAAATTATATGTAGGGCTATTCGCTAACACAAAATTTAACTGATTTTTTTTTTTTTTTTTGGTACAGTAATTGAAAAGATTCCAACCATATAAAGTAAAATCAAAGACCGAGCATTTTTTCTACCAAATTGTACCACTTTAATCACTCCACATTGTATAGTTGGTGACCGAGGTAACTCACACTGTCCCTGACAAAAGACTGATTACTAATTAATCTATGGCACCAACAGTTAAATATAAGTAAAGGGACAAGGAATAAGATGACATTTGACATCAATTCTTAAAACTCACATGTTATTCATGGTGCGAAACATCAATCATGTACTTTCTTTCAGCTACATATATTTCTTAAATTATGATTACATTATATAATGTCAAGAACTCTTTAAGTTAATTAACCATCCTTCTTAGCACACCTTATTGCAATGCATCAGCTTACTACGTGTCAACAGCCATGGTCATTATCATTCCCCAATGAAGATTTTTTTTCTTCATGGTACTTTTTTTCTATGTTAAACAATTCTGATCATTAACAAGATTTGTATGTTATTATTCCATGTTTTGCATCATGTACATCTGAACAATTGGCATCCTGAGCACTCAGTGCATCAAATACATGAACATAACTGTATATTAAGTACTTGACAAGACATACAAAAATCTCCACGTTCTTTCTTCAGAAGGATTTTTTCTTAACGCACTGCCACAATAGGCTAGGTACTAGAGGTATTACTCATTTCTAGCATGAAATGCCATAAATGTTATTAATTAAAACTTTAAACAAGAAATGAGATAATATGGATTATTTCATATAATATAGCCAAGTTCCACCTAGTACACTAATCTTTCACCAGTTTATTCAAATTTGCATGCCAATATGTGATATACATTCTGGAGGTTTAGACACAACTATGCCAAAGAGTGATAGTAATGAGCATATAATTAGGTGGAAACAAACCTTCCTCCAATGTCAACTGGATTGCCCTCTTCTCCAAATCCACGGCATGCTTACTAAGTTCAGCAGGGGATAAATGCAATAGCTCTGATGCAAATCACATGAAACAAACAGCATTAACTGTGATTGTCAAGTTATAGCACACAGATATGACATCCACCAAACTCATGAAACACAAGACTCACTCTGAATATACTCTCTTTGGTTGGCCTCGTCGCATTGCTTCAGAAACTTCTGAAGGCGAATATAGCGCTCTGTTCTTAGCTGATCAATGGTGCTCTTAGAATCAACATTACGAGGAAACTCTGGGGAAACCTTAGCAGCTTGCTTACCAAAATAACTGGGAACTGAAGGACTAGTACTCGAAAAAGCCATGATTGGTGTCATATTACTATCCCTCACCTGACTTGGCTTTAGAGGGATTTCTTGTTGCGATTGACCCATTTTCTTGGATTGTACAGAATCTGAATATTTTTCAACATTGTTCTGAAGCCTTCCCCTCCCAAGTTCTAGCTCAAATCTCCTGCGTGCATTCATGACATTCTCATTTGTACCATTATAGGCCAAGGATGGAAGACTCTGGGAACTCGAAGGGCGCTCTGGTGTAAGTCGCTTAGTCCCACAAACCTTAACCGCATCAACGCTTGATTTCCCTCCTCCATGAGGAACACTATCTTGCTGCTTATGAATCGATCCTACATTTTCGTTCTGCACATCTCTCAGCGCAGTTTTTTTTAGCGTGCCAGCTAATTGCTTATCAACAACAGGAGTGCCAGTCGAGCCAATGCCCACTCCATTACTGTTACGTTCTGTATTGATCATTTGGGATGTCGATAGAAGTAAACCCACTTGAAAGTAACTTCACCAGGGTATCCAAAAAAGGGCCCCAACACTAACGGAAGGCAAATTAGTTAACAACTACTTCTGCAAAATTGTAACAGTTCTCATAGCAAATGACTTAAGTTTTAATGTAAAGATTCCCCAAACGATCAACCAATTAATATTTCAAAAGTAGCAAAGGCTGCTTGTTCAAATAACAAATATAAAAGCATTTAGTGTGTCCTAATCAGGGGACGAAGCAAAACATCTAGGCCTTGTTTGAATCTAGGATTTTAGTGCTAGTAGACTGCAACTTCTTTTTTCCTCAAGTTCAAAAGATGCATTTTTGTTCTCTTAAAATCTAAAGTTTTTCCCTTTTTCCCACTAAAATCATTTGTCCAAACATAGCACTGGTTTCCACCAAAAAAACTACAGATATTTAAGAGTTTCATTAATTGCCCACTAAAACACATCTCTCTTGGAAGGTTGTTGACTGACTTATTCAACAACCAAATCCTAATTAACTATTTTTCAAGTTTATGCTGAGATTAACTCTGCTAATTAAATCCTCCTATATTAATTCAATAAAAATTAAAAAAAAAAAAAAAAAAACTAAATAAGAAATTCAAAAGAGGCTAGAGACACTTAAACCTCAATTACCCGAAATAATGAGTAAAAAAATCCAAAACCCCCTAATTAATTCAAAATTCAGTTACAAGCATATATGCAAAACCCTCAATTACAGAAATTAAAGAAAAATGAAAATTCAAATAAATCCCGGGCGTGAATTTTAATGACGGAAACTGAAAGTGGGACTCAGCTAAAGAGAATTGGAGAGTAGTAGTAGTAATTGTAGGGAACAAAAGGAGTACTCACCGTAGAGTAGGGTTTGGAGGGTTTGCAACAGATCCGAGAGATAGAGAGAGAGGGAAAAGAGACGGCGCGAGAGAGAATGGGAGGTTTTCAAAAAAGAGAGCGCTCAGGTCATTTATATATATATACTATGCCTTTTTAAGGAAGGGATTTGTTAATTCGGTTCCTATTTCTCAATTTGTAATAAACTTTCTAGAAAAATACTAACTTAATTTTTTCATTCACAAACATTTATTTATTAATAAACATACACATACACTGTGTGTGAATGTGTTCATTAATTTTTTCCATTTTAATTAATTGTGATTTTCATAACCTAGATCCAAAAAGTCAATAAGAGTGTAATCTCTCCATTTTTTTTTTATTTCACATGGATCAAGAAATGTAATAAATAAACCACTTTTTTTAAGCAAAAAATTTAAAATACCCTTATAATTAAATAATCACAACACTAAATAGCATAAACAAGAAGGGTAAAATTGGTAGAAAAAAAATTAATTTTACATTCAACTCCTAAAACGACAACTAAAATTTATATTTCTTATTACAAAATACGTAATAATTACCCGGAAATACAATACTATATTCATATGCTCGTTTGCAATTTTGGTCTGCAAAATTAGATTTTCTATAAGCAAAATCGAATTTCCGCATTGGCATGTTGTACCAAAAGCCACAAACTTATTGAATTAAGGGGGAAAATGCAAGATACTCCCCTATGTTATGTCAAACCTGCAAGAAATTACCCTGTGAAAATTTTATTGAGCCAAACTTCCTTGTATTTTTAAAAACCCTGTAAAAAACACCCAATTTGTGAAAAATAGGTCGTTTTGGATCGACATATTTCAAGTGATAATTTTAAAAATATATCACGCGAAGTTGTAGGGACCAACTTGAAGTATTTTAAAAATTGTTTCTTGAAATATGTCAATCCAAAACGACCTATTTTTTAATAAATTGGATTTTTTTTGCAGGGTTTTTGAAAACACAAGGAAGTTTGGCGCAATAAAATTTCACAAGGTAGTTTCTTGCAGGTTTAGCATAACACATGGGAGTATTTTGCATTTATCCCTGAATTAACGTTTTTAGGACCAAAATGATGGCATATATGTTCGAATAATTGGTGAACTCAAAGAGTCGATAGTGTATTATGAATTTTGAAATTGTCTATAATATTGACTTTTTTATTACTCCGGAAAGTTGTTGAGTATGTGTTTTCGTCTCTAGACGATGCATCGATATTGATCTTGATCCAGGCTCTAGCTTAGATTGGGGCCAATATGATTTTTTGTTTTCTTCTTTTGGGCCATTCAATTGGCCCCCTCTTTGCACACTACAAGAAATAAGAAATTGACATAAAGTCCAATATTTTCATGTAGCATTTTGTTTCTTGTTTTCCATATGAATTTTTTGCAGATATCATGAAAGATACGATGAGAAGAAATTTTGCTTGATTCCTAGGATCACTTGGACATCCCTTTAAATATTTTGTCCAAGGTAGCTTTTTTGTTGATAATTGTTCTTTTAAATTAGATTATCATAATTTCTCAATAGCCTAATATGATCCTTTCCAATTCCAAGCTACAATTGATGAACATAGGCTAAAAAACAAAATTATTTTTAGAGCAACAGTAAATATATCGTTGCATGATATAAGGAATTAATGCCCAACCAACAAATACAAAAAATATTTACTAATAAAATTAGTATTAAACTACAAATTAAGAATACCCGAACACAAATTTGATATATTCGCTGTCATTTTCTGCATGCCAATATGTTATATACTCTTATATAATATTTTATTTTAGAGCGAAAGACAAAAATACCCCATATGCTTTGTCGAATTTCCAAAAAAACTCCCCGAAATCCCCCTGTGATCTCAAGTAAGTGTCAAATACACCCCCGGGAAAGAGAGTGTGATTCAAATGCGAAAAATTGCAAGTATTTGTTCACATTTTACTTTTGATATGACAATTTTACCCCTGACATCGAAAGACAAAAATACCCCTATACTTTGACTAACTCCCAAACCCCCCCCCCCCCCCCTGTGTTATTTTAAATCCCAAAAAAACCCCCTGTATTTGGTTTTCAATACCACACTCGACCCAAGTAGTATATACTTATGTTTTCAAAAAAGAATAAATAAATTTAAAAAAAAAACACAGAGGGGTAATTTTATCATTCCACCAAAGGTCAAAAGTAAAATTCTACTTGAATTGAGTGTGGTAATTAAAATCAAACACAGGAGAATTTTTGGAAATTAAAATAACCCAGAGAGTTTTTTGAGAGTTAGACAAAGTACAGAGGATGTTTTTGTCTTTAGCTCTTTTATTTTATTCAAGGTGTGAACACTAAACATGGTTTGACCTAATATATATAGTTTTGTATGAGATCTTTGACCAGAAGAGGAAACAAAACTGAAGTGGGGTCTTAAATTAAATTCTCTTTACAACTTATAATTTGAGAGTTTCATTTTATTAAAAAATTAGTCTCAACATGTATATTTACCGTATGGTTTGGGTTAAGTCTACATTGTTTGACTTGGGTCTAACTCAACCTCAAAAGCTAACTTAAGAGGTGAGGATTACTCAAAACATTATAAATCGGACTTAACTATTATTTTTAACCCATATGAGACATTTAGTCTCAATAACATGCAGGTAGAAACTTCTATTAAATTAGTTATCAAAGATTATAGGTAATTACTTGTGTTGATTTAAAATGAAAAAGAATGTACTGCAAAATGTAGAAATGTAGTAAATGGTCTTGTTCGTCAATTGACAAAAAATTGTACTAACCCTACAATGGTTGTAAGACAACATAAACCAAATGACCTAGACAACATATTCACAACAATTTTTTCACTTTTTTTTGGACAAAAGCGCTAGGCAACAATTTTCATATTTCTGTGTTCTTATAATTTGGCTATGACTTCAATTTCTTTCATTATTTAGCTGCTTAATTTCATCTGGTTAATTAATTAATGGCTCTTGGCCTCTTAATATTACTCTTTCTACTTGTCTTTCTTCTTACATGATTCACGTTGATCTTAATCTAATATTCATCATGAGTTACTCATTAATTATTTATTCAAATTATGGTTGAGAGATGATGCTTCGTGCAAAAACAGAAAGAAAATTAAAACTTCTTGCTACTAATGTTGTGGTATCCAAAATTTAGGGACCAAACGTGGTAGGTAAATATGTCCAAAAAATTGCTCGCCAATTTAAAATCTCATTTTAATTTAGTTCATCATATATATAAAAATCGAATTTGAATAATTTTTATCATCTTTTAATATATATTTAGAACTTGCCTCGATAACCAGAAAAATAATGAAAAAAATATATAGACTACTCAAGCTCAATTTATATATTAGCTAAAGCCAATTTATTCCCATGTTATATGAATAATGTTTAATTGACCCCGTGAAAATTTTAAATGAGCAATTTACCTCCTTCAGCAGGAGTACTAACAGGGCCGGCTCTACGCTTATCGGGGCCCTAGGAGAAATCTAAAGTCGAGCCCTATATCAACCAAAAAAAATAAATTAAATTACATATAAAACTCACTTTTGCTCCTTCCATATCAAAATAATAAAAGAAAGCCCCTTCATTTTTCTTAGAGATATGTTTATAGTAAAATTAAAATTATATGTGAAATTTATCAGATAAATCTTATTCATAGTACAACTTTGTCTTGTCTTTAAATCTTCTCAAAAAAATGCGCAAAATAACATATTGATTCCAATAATTTTTTTCTTGATTTAGAAAAAAATCAGTTAAAAAACGCAACTAATAAAATTGTATTTTTTTTTACATATTTTGAATATAGACATATCTTAAAATACATACGAGAAGTGTCTAAATTCGGAATGAAAAATTGAAATCTTAATTTGAAATGCCCAAATTTGGAATGAAGATTGAAATCTTAATTTTGTTTGATGAATAATTGTTATAGTCTTGCATGAGAGAAAGAAATAAATGAATGGATGAGTGAAAACAAAAATAAGGAAAAAAAAAAAAGAAATATGATTTTCTAGAAAGAGAAGCAAAAAGTTATTTAAGGAAGAGGAAAATAAAGTTAAAAACAATGACCTTTGGGATTGTTGTTGGCAAAATTTCTTTTAATGGAGGAACAAGAGTACATGTATGTTTTTTTCTTCAGAATTGCAGTAAATACATGTATTTGGTGAATATGGTTGATAGGGCCTTGTGGAGGTTGGGCTGTAATTCTTTTAATTCAGGTTTTTGAATGCTAATGTTTTAAGAGAATGTTTTAATTCAGGGCCGGCTTTAACTCACCCTCCATGGGGCCCAATTTCTTG
The DNA here is from genome assembly GCA_030819805.1 of Penstemon newberryi var. newberryi. Taxonomy (NCBI): domain Eukaryota; kingdom Viridiplantae; phylum Streptophyta; class Magnoliopsida; order Lamiales; family Plantaginaceae; genus Penstemon; species Penstemon newberryi. The sequence continues at coordinate 17,978,511 of JAUALY010000001.1, forward strand.
CTGCCCATATTAATATATACTACATTACTACCCAATACACATACGGGCCATATATATATTCATATATATGGCCCGTATGTGTATTGGGTAGTAATGTAGTATATATTAATATGGGCAGCAAGAAATTGGGCCCCATGGAGGGTGAGTTAAAGCCGGCCCTGAGTACTAACTCACTCATCGAAATTGAGAGTGGCATAAAAAGTGTTATTGTAAAATAGGGGATAAAGTGCAACATTGATCATAACACAGTTGGTAAAGTGCCACATTTGTCATAATACATGGGGTAAAATATCATATTTATGATAATATATGGGGGTAATATGTCACATATAAGAGGGGTAATTTTATCAATCAGTATTTTTTTTGAGTTAAAAAATATCAAGGAGACGGTGTGAAGCTTTTATAAAATTATAGGGGGTAAGATGCTCATTTTTAAATCATAAGGGATAAAGTGAACATTAAGCATATCATTGAGGGTTAAATTGTCATTAACACATTTTATATATGGCCTTGCAGAGCTTGTGTGGACTTAATCTGTTTAAAATTAAAATTTGAACTCAAACAAAATCTTAAATTCGATAAGCAAAATGTAATCAAACCTCAATAATGTTCGTTTAAACCTAGCCTACATCAATTGGGAGTCCTTAGGCCATCTCCAATGGAGATGGCCGGGCCAGGGGCGGGGTCGGGGTCGGGAGAAGGAGCCGTCTCCAGTGGAGGAGGGCTTCGGGGCGGGGCGGCACGCGGGCGGGAACGGGCTGGGCGCAGGGCTTCGCCGAGCCCTGCGCCCAGCCCGTTCCCGCGTGAGGAAGGGCTGGGGAAGAAGGGACACGCGCCCTCTTTAAGTCAGGGGACGCCACTTGGCGTCCCCTGACTGGATAGTCTTTTTCTTTTTTAAAATTGTTTCTTTAATAAATAAAAATAGGAAAAAATTAATATATATACTTAAATAATTAATTAAATTAAATTTCCCTACTAAATTAAATTAAATATGTAGAATTGAATTATTTAATAAAATTTATTTAGTATATTTATTGTATATTATGTACATATTTAATAAATATATGTAGTCACCAATTTTTAATTTGATTATTTAATATAATAAAATTAATTTTTTTAAAATTAAAATCATTAATAATTTATTAGTATTGTACATATTTAATAAATATATGTAGTCACCAATTTTTAATTTGATTATTTAATATAATAAAATTAATTTTTTAAAATTTAAATCATTAATAATTTATTAGAATTGTAATTAAATTTATTTATGGACAAAATGATTCATAAATAAATAGCCCATTTTATTTTAATATCTTTTATTGTAATTAAAAATTTAATCATTTAACTACAATATTGGTGGTGGCTATATTTTTTTAAAAATACGGAATTAGTTAAAAATAAAATTCAACACTTATACAAATAATTAGATTGATACTTAATCTAAATTAAATAATTAAATACATACTAAAATAATTTACTCTCTTTAATTTTAATATTTTAATATAATTAATAATTTTATTACAAGTACTAATAATTATTACTATTATTAATATTAATATTAAAAAAATAAAATTAAAACTAGAATTATAGGTGAGAGTGGGCAAGGGAAAAAAATGGAATTAATTCCATTCCGGAGCCCTACCATTGGAGACGACCAGGCAGGGCTCGGGGGGAGGGCAGGGCTGGCTCGGGGCTCCGGAGCTGGCCCTCTCCATTGGAGATGGCCTTATGCAAATAAAGTCTAACTCAAAACTTTGATTAATACGTGGTCCTGTCCTGTGGTATGATTTATTATTTTATTATAGTGTAGGAATTTGTGTAACGGCATCTTTGGTTTGTTAAGGGACAGCTGCCCTCCAAAAAGTTGAAGGAATATTGCCAGTTCTTCAATGTAGGTATTGTATTTTATTATATATATATATTCACAACAAAATCCCTTATTTGTACAAATTTTGACAGGCTATTTTGCAGAGTACTATATATTAAGAATTTCATGCAGAATAATTAATAGTACAAATAAATTTTGTGCAATAAAAATATCACATAATAATTTCCTCCGGATTTCTCAAAACACACAAAATATCTTGCATTTTTCCTTACATAAAAGTATCAAGATTCAAAAATTAATTATGCCTATATTACATATTTGATTTGACTGATTATTTTTCGGGCCAGACAGAAAAAGTGGATCACCTTCCCTTATTTGGAAAGTTACTTCCTTTATTTGATCATATAACAATTGCACCACATCCCCTATGACTAACAACTGCTCAAAACTGGATTGCAATTAATTATTTAGTTCAATCTCATTAGATGATTTGACCGGGTTGGTTCAAAAGATTCGATGATTACGTCGGGGTCTTCACAAGAAATTAATTGATTTTGTGTTAATTTGTATTAAATGTGGTTACATTATATTTATGTAATAAATTAATAAATTGATTGTGTGTTTTCGTAATTGGTTTAGTGTAGACTGAAAGTTAATTAACGTGTTTGAATTTATTCTGAATGCAGTATATGTTCGGCTTAACACGTAATTAAGGTCGCGCGATGTTAACTTAATGATGTCATATTGAAAAATAGCTTAGCTTTATTATTTTTAATTGTTTAATAACTATCGTACAAAATAATGAAAGTGTTACTAGTTTGATAAATAAAATATTAATGCAGAGATTCATGAAAACCAGCCAAATCGCGTTGTATCACATTGTAAACTTTAAAAATAAAATAAAAAGAGAGAGAAAAAAACGAAATTCCGGTCAAACTAAAATAAAATGTGACAAAATAGTAAACAACGCATTGTCTATGAAAAGTGAACAAATAACATTGAACCGTGCACTCTACAAACCAACAAACAAAAAATTCCCCTCAAAATTTAAAAACAAAATTTAGATGATTTCTTTTTTAAAACTAAATTAGATGATTGTTTATGTTGCATAGTTATTGCAAAAGTCTATATATAAGTACTCCTTATGTGATATGTCCTAGAACTTTGCTTTTGACACCAGGGTAATAAATTAATAATAGAAAAGTTAAGAAATAGTGGCAATTTTCATGCTCCATGCAATATTTAAAATCAAAACATCATAGCTTTTTTTTAAAAGAAAAACATAGTTTTGACGGTGGGCAAGTTTCCTATGTAATGAAAATTCTATTTAAATCAAACAAAGAGCAAAATTAATTTGAAAAAGAATAATAAGTGGAATTCTAGCTCTACTACGTACGTACTTTGGTAAACAAATAAAAGGCTGGTCAAATTTAATAGTATATTTTTGACAAGTTTTGATGTATCTATTTTCCTTAAAAAAATAAGTTTTGATGTATATATGGATGGAGTAACTTTAGGTGACAAAATGTTTCATTAATATTTAGGTTAACAAAAGATACCAAAAAATAATGGATAAAATTTGCTAAATTTGTTTTGGCAATAAAAAATAACTCCAAGGACTCATTTGATAAGTTGTCTTCATGGACACTTATAATTACAAAACTCAATTCTCGATATGAAAATTAAGTTGTTTCAAATATATAATACTTTTTGTTTATTTATTAAATCATCTGTATTCATGTGTTTCAGTCACAATTAATTTCGTCAAACCATACAAAAAAGGAAAATCACCAAAGATTACATATATTCACTGTAAAAGCATTATAAATCACCTAAATCTTTGAAAACTAAGACTAATTAATTTCATTTGTAAGAGAATTACAAAATTACCATAATTTCAGTTATCGAGAAGACCATATTGCAATTGGGCTCCAAAAAGTTATGGATTAAAAGACATTAGAATTATTTTGAGATTTTTGAATTTTTTTGGTTAATAATTGAAAAAATTATAATTCAAATAAATATGTTCGATATAAATTACTCTATATTTTCGCTTCGATTTACTCAAAAACAAAAATTTCCCGATATTTTTTATGAAAACATATCAAAATTTTGATCCATGCAAAAAACGTCAACGCATTTTCAAATTCCCATAAATAAATGGGCATGGCATAGTAGTGATTTACAAATTACAACATATACATCAACCAAAAGAAAAAGAAAAATTACAACATGTATACTTTTCCAGTTGTAATTATTATTCTTCCATGAGGGTGTTCACGTGCGATTACACCTAATTTCAGGGTGCTAGATGTAATTTACCAAAAGAAAAAATTCCGTTGTCACCTTTGTTGTACTAGCCGTTGCTTTCAAAATGTTAAAGATAGGGAGAAAAAAAAAATTAGATATGCAGACATATTTCCGTTCTTTACGTCCCTTCTGAAATTCATTTCAACACCACTCAAGAAAAAAACACTAATTTTCACACACACTGAGAGAGAGAGTGATATATACAGACTCAATTTATCAATTTAAATCCGTAAATACTCCATTGATTGATTTTGATGGAGTTTTCTTTATAGCATCTATTTCTTTTTCATTGGAATATATCGTTGAATTGATAGAGGGCTTTTTCTGGGATTCTTGATTTGGAGGTTCATTTTAATTTTTAGATTTTTATTTGAATTTATGATATGGGTTCTGTGATTTTAGCCTCGTTTCATGAATATTTTATAATCTTAATTAAAAGGGTATATGATTAAATTTTTTATAATTTCCAGTAGCTTATTTTTGAAAGATAATCAAGATGGCTGGATCAGATGAGAATTATCAGCGTGTAATCAGACCTTCAAACATTCAAGGTAATTTTAGATTTCATACAAATTTGGTTTCTTTTTTAATCTTTGATTATAAACTCTAATTATTTTAATTAAAGTAAATTAATTATATTGGTTAATTATAGGGATAGGGAATAATAGAAGGGCTTTGAGTACAATCAATAAGAACATCATAGGAGCTGCTCCATACCCTTGTGCTGTTCACAAAAGAGGGGTTCTAACACAGTATGAAATTCATAAACTTTATTCCTTGTTAAATAATTATTTTTTTACATTAATGTGAAAATCCTTGATTTGTTTATTTTTAACGCTGATTTTGGTTAGGAAAAATGCTGCTAGTAGTAAGATTCCGGTTCATCGTCCTGTCACTAGGTATGTTTTTTTTTTTTTTTTTTTTTTTTGTAACTATTATTATCACTGATAATTTAAAGATTTGACCTTTTAATTTGGTTCTTGATGTTTATTCAGAAAATCTGCTGCACAGTTGGTTGGAAAAGAAAAGAGGCCACTACTTAAGGGGGTGTGTTTCTTTTAGAATATAAAGAAGTAATTTCAGTAGTTTTATATTCCCGAATTTATATTTGAATTCGGTTTTTGTTTTTGTGTGTGTGTTGTTTTAGGAAATCAAGTCACAAGTTCAACCAGTTTTAAGTACAAATCAGTCCAAGGATCCCATTATTATCGATGTAGACGAGAACAAGACAATGGATGGCCATGATGTTCCAATGTTCGTGCAACACACGGAAGCTATGTTGGAAGAAATTGATCGAATGGTATTCTTTCCTCGACTTTAACGTGTATATTTAATAAATTAAATACATTTTTCTTATGTTTTAAATCGACATAGGATGTTGTGGAAGTCGAGATGGAGGATATCGATGGTGAGGATTCGGTATTGGATATAGATGGTGGAGATAAGAAGAACCCACTTGCGATCACCGAGTACATTGATGATATATATGCTTATTACAAAAGGACAGAGGTAAAATCTCCAAAACAAATAATTTAAATATCGGTTAGTTTACGCGCGTTTTCAAGTAATAACTCTTACCTTTTTGGTTGTGTAATTGCAGAACTCGAGTTGTGTCCCACCAAACTATATGGCAAATCAATTTGACGTTAATGAAAGAATGAGAGCTATTCTTATCGACTGGCTGATCGAGGTATTGAAAACCGACTTTAAAGCGTTCTCTTAAATAAACTAAAACAAATTAAGTAATTATATTCTAATGAAGTTGTATGTTTAGGTGCATTACAAGTTTGAATTAATGGATGAGACGTTATATTTAACGGTCAATCTCATCGATAGATTTCTAGCTGTCCAATCAGTGGTGAGAAAGAAATTACAGCTAGTTGGTGTAACTGCATTGCTTCTTGCCTGCAAGTATGAAGAAGTTTCGGTACCCGTAGTCGAGGATCTTATATTAATATCCGACAAAGCTTACACCAGAAAAGAAGTTCTTGATATGGTACATTATACTTAAATAAATGTTTTAATTCTTGAATCTTACTACATTTTGTGGGATTTTAAATGGTCTTGATTTTGCCTGCAGGAGAAATTGATGGTTAATACCTTACAGTTCAATATGTCGGTGCCAACTCCATACGTTTTCATGAGGCGTTTCTTGAAAGCGGCTCAATCTGACAAGAAGGTAGGTAGATATGATTGATTGATAACTTAATTTTACATGATATAAATATTTAAACTTAGTACTGATTTGTTTTGTGAAAATTGAATAGTTGGAGATGCTATCCTACTTCATGATCGAACTTTGCCTAGTTGAATACGAGATGCTTAGATTCCCACCTTCTCTTCTAGCGGCTGCTGCAATATTTACGGCTCAATGTACGTTCAGTGGACGTAAAGAGTGGAGTAAAACGAGCGAGTGGCATACAAATTACACTGAAAACATACTTTTGTGAGTCATTTCCTTTCTAGTAATTTTTTTAGTAAATGTCGAATCTTTATTTAAGCAATATACAAATTAATTACTCGATTTTTGATTTTGTAGGGAATGTGCAAAACTTATGGTGAGTTTTCATCAGAAGGCAGGAAATGGGAAGCTTATGGGTGTGCACAAGAAGTATAGTACTTCTAAATACGGCTATGCCTCTAGAGTCGATCCTGCTGTTTTTCTCATAGACGATGAATTTTAGTGGGAAGTGTAATTTGAGCGAGGTTTACATCAGTAGTCTCTCTGATGTGTTTGGTCTAATTTGTTCATCGTTGAATATTTTGCCAAAACCGTCTCCAACAAAAGATCTTTTACTACCAACTCGAGCGCAGCCAAACAAATCTTAATCTATAGGTTTGTTTTCGTTTTGAAAAGGCCCTCTAGGGGTGTGTACTTAAGTTGGCATATTATGAAGGGAATTGATTGCTTTCTTTACCCTCATCTATGCCATTAGTTGTAGCTCAGAAACTAAGATCATGTTATGTACCTAATCTTAGCATTCATGTCCCCTTGCTTTTAATATGAATTTGCGAATATTGTTTAAAGTCTTTATTTTGTTTGATTCTAAGAGTTCTGGATTTGAGATGTTTGAAAGATTTTTTATGTATATGTGCAGAAAAAGTATGAATGAGTTTGATTTATTTAAATTTTTATATAATATTTATTTGATGTGTAGTGAAGTTAATTGATTATGTTGAAAGAGCTACTTAAAAAATATTGGTCCATCCTTTAAAGAATTTATTGGATGTGGTAGGCAAACAGTTTCCATAGGCCGACGAGATTTTGACTTTTGGGTTTCGATTTTCACTACGCAGGTTCGACTTGAATTTTGATCCATGATTTGCACATTCCTTACGGGTGAGGAAAAAGACTTTTGGTAATTAGATTGTTATATCACTATATTGTTAAATCATATGTAAACCTCAAACTTTTATTTTTTTTTCTTCCATCTCAAAGGGTGATCTTTGAGCATTAATTTCTCATTCACCCTAATCTAATTCAACATAAATGGAGCCAGATCTAAGTCGAGCCTAATCCAACCCAAATTTAACCCATTAACGTTCCTAGGTCATTGGCCCCAAACATATACTACTAACCAGGGCTTGCATGGGGTGAAATATAATTCAAATTCGACGTAATTGGTTAAGATTAATCATTTTTACACGATTAACAAAACAAGATTAACTAGACAAAAACTATTAATATTTGTTTCACAATTCAGTACATACAAGTATATAACCATTTCCACTGTTGGTTGATTTTTTTACCTTGAATTTCAAATGAAAAGGTTTTCAACTCGTTGTTGAGTCGAATTATTATGCGACAGTGTTTAATCTTTACACTAACTATACATGTCCATTCTTTATTGTGTTATTATTGTATTATATTATGTATTGTTTGATTGTGGTGTAAAATCTATATTCCAAAACCTTTGAAGTATTTCAAAGACATTCTTACCAAAATTATCTAGTGAAATAGAGAATTCTCTACAATATAACAAACCTAAATTCAACTTTTCGCTATGAGAGATCCCCACGTGATGTATTCGATGCGCTTCGAAAGTGATTAAATCAGGTTTAAAACCAAAATACACTTCGAAAATAAGAAGAAATAGGAGACGCAAAATGACTACATAATCATATGTTCTTTAGATGGAATATAGATGAAGCATTCTGTTTTTATTATGCAGAAACAAAGAACAAGAGGGAAGCTTTATAGAACTAGTTAGAGAAAGTTTCTGTAAGTCCAATCCTAATAGAGAGCACAATTCTTCATGCAAATTATTGACGTCATGAGGCATTTAAGATGCACCGGCATCATTATAGCTACTCGACTCATCATTTTCTTTTATCTCGTTTAAGTCTTCTTCAACTCGATAATAAACCTTCAAAAAGTAGTAAACCTTGTATCAGAAATACACATTGATGTGTGATGTCAGAGACTAAATAGGAAACAATCAGTTCATGAAGTGAATCAATCTTCAGTGTAGTAAACAGATTTTAAACATTCAGAGACCACTTTAAATGGATTAATACACAGTGCAAAATCCCAAAAGATTAATGAGGTGATACCGCCATATTAAGGGATCGAGGTGCCTGATCAAGTACTTGAAGGTGTGTATTGTGTGAGAATTATCTTTTAACGGCAACATTACAAATGAGCAAAGACATGATAAAGACCTAAGAGTAAATTCAAATGGGACAGAATTTAAGAACATACCACACATGTACGAGGAGGAGAAAGCACTTTGAAGGAATTGGGACGGTTATTAAAATTTGTTTCTGGAACACCTGGAACTCCTTCAGGGTTTGTGAAATGGTCTACATCGTGGCCTACCTGCCATAATATAAACTTTTTCATATCAAAGAATTATGAAAATAAGAAAGTAAGTTATTTGAAGAAGATTTGCAGAAAAAAAGTAATCAAATGTCAACCAGATACTAAGCTCCAAGGCTGACCAATAATAGGAAAAGGGTATAAAAAAATATGAGTTCGCTAACAACAATCAATCACCATAAGTCATAGATTTTGCACTACAGGAAATAGCAGAAGTAGGATGATACTCTTGTAAAGTTTAAGCATGTTTAAAATGTCCAACAAAAAGAGATTTAGAAAGAACTCTACACCAACAGGTGATTGGTCTAGTGGAAGGGACTAGTCACTACAAAAAGAGGTTCCCACTTAATGTGCCTGACGCGCCTCGAAAAGAATTAAACCCTTGGGAAACAAAAAAAAAATAAAGAACTCTACAAAATTTATAACTTGGCCTCCGCAACAATTAAGACAAAGCAACAATAATCACTTCTTGGTCAAAGGGGGTAAACTTCTTTGGTGGGAAGGAAAGGGGGAGGTATTTTTATTTAAGTACAAGGTCCTTACTCTTCCATGTCCACCAAATTCCCAAGCATCACTGTCCAAAGCAACTCTATATTTTCCGGGCAAGTCACAACCAACTTTATACCTGTATAAAAATGTGGATATATGAAGGTTATAAGAAAACCTTACATTAAAAACAGGATAATTACCTTCACACTGCCCGATGTTTGGTGAAATTACAGAAACATTCTTTAAAGTGTTTGGAATGTCAATGACACCCCTACTTTCTAGTTTTATCCTTAAAAATAAATTCCATATATTATTAAACTTGAGAAATAGTAATTTAATATTATCGTGCTGCTACTTGGTTTTATTGGTATCCCTGCACAAATTAGATTTTCAGGTGTCAGGCAGGTGAAGTTAGTTTTTCTTTTTCTTTTTTTGGTTAATTTTTTTTTTTTTTGGTATTATTTTACAATATAGATTGATCCATTCAAATTTAATAGAGTTCAGTGTTGACTCAATTTTTCAAGGTTTTTCTTTTGTATTGTTGTTGTTGTCTTGCAATGTTATGATTTACAAGACTAAAATGTCATTCTGTAGAAAGAATTAAACTTTTATTGGCTAAAGCTAACAGCAAAGGTGTTTGTATATTTCTGAAAACCCAAGGGAATGATTCAGTAATTTCACCACCTTGCAAGGATCATGCAGGTAATTATTAGTCCTTAAAATGATTAGACAACTTGAGCATCACAAAAATATGTAGAAAAGGAACCAAGCAAGTAAAGTGCTTCAAGAAGAGTAGATACCCTTCATAAGTATTTTCTGGGTGGAAGTTAAACACAAACACTAGATCTCCACGTTCCAAAACAATAACCTGTGATATATGTAAACATTAACTTATTCAAGCAAATTAATTCTATGCACCAAAAACAAAAAGTATCTTGCAAAAGCTTAATAACATTGTGCAAAAAAAGTACTTTTACCTTGTTATCTTCATCCGTACTGCTCACAATCTGTTTTGGCGATGCAAGAAACTTAAATTCTTCATCCAGTAAATTCATGGCTTTGTTAAAGGCATTCAGAAGCTGCAGTTTTCTATCACAAGTTAGAATATGATAGATCGAGATACACTTATACAAATGATAAATATGTAAAGGCCAATTTCAGTGAAAGGTGCACAGTATGATGTGATGAGTGTATCACAGATAGGATAGGATGGAACTTTGGTCTTTCGTTCAAGGTATAAATTTGAGATTCATATTGATCATATCAAGAATTTGGACTAGAGTAAACCTAATGTACAGTAAAAAAGGTTCAAATGTTACATAGATAACATTTCAATTTTCTATCAAGCCATTTCATGAGTTCGAGTAAATACAATGCCAATGGCCCAATATTTAACTAGGGAACTTTATGCGGCAATAAATAGGTTGAGATGGTTGTCAACCTAGTAATCAAACTATTAAAAGCTCAAAACCATGACAAACATATTTATTATCAATGGACAATGTACCTTGAATCTTAAATGATCTGTATCCACGAGGTCCCATTGGCGTCTACATTTATCGTAACTCCAATCATTGCCTTCTCTAGGAAAGTCAATCCAGTCTGGATGTCCAAACTACAATAAATATAATACAATTCAGCTTGTTGTCCACATACATCAGCGCGTAAGCAAATATTCTTGCTGCCAAAAACTTTACCGTCTACAAGAAATTCGAAACTTTAGTGTCTATTTACCTCATTCCCCATGAAACAAAGGTAACCCTCTCCTCCTAGTGCCATTGTTAAGAAATGAATCATCTGCAGAAGAGATTAACGATTTTACACGAAGGCCAAAATCTCCAAGACAATGTGCACAAAAGGGTCGAAAAGACCTTATGAAGTGCAATTCCTCGTTCAACTACTGGAGAAGCCTCAGTCAAACTGGACATACCAGAATACATTTCTTCGTCCATCAGGGTAAATGCAATTGTTTTGTCACCCACAATAGCCTACTCAATTACTCATAGCACAAACCAAAAAGTAATATAAAAAATTGGGATATCAAATCACCGGGTCTACTAATGAGATTAAATATAAGGAGAAGGAGAAACAAAAACCTGGTCATGACTCTCAGCATAAGCTACACACTTTTCAGTGTATCTCCTATTTGTCAAACTCCAAGTTATTTCGTTCATTGACCATTCTTCATCTTTTTTATTCTTCAAATAGTCAATCCACTTGTCAGGAATGGCCATTGCTAGGCGGTAGTCAAAACCAATCCCACCCTCAATGACAGGCCGACCAATTCCAGGCATGCCTGAAACATCTTCCGCAATCACAATTGCATCAGGCAAGATACTGTGAATTAGATTATTGGCTAACATCAAATAAACTACGGCATCAACATCTGTGGCCTCACTAAAGTACTCATTATAGTTTCCAGTAAATGCCATATTTATTCCATGATGATGATACAACATTGAGGTTACTCCATCAAATCGAAATCCGTCAAACTTAAACTCATCTAGCCACCACCTTAGATTGGACAGAAGAAAACGAAGAACTTCCCAATTCGCGTAGTTGAATACTCTGCTGTCCCACAACTTATGATAACCCCGATCTCCAGTGTGAAAGTAGGATTCTTGAGAGCTTTGACCGATATCAAAACCATTAAGGCCATCAGTAATATTGTTACTTGCATGGCTGTGAACAACATCCATCAACACTTGAAGGCCTAAGCTATGTGCTTTGTCAATCAAATACTTCAGATCTTCAGGTGTCCCTGATCTACTGCTCACTGCAAAATAGTTTGTGACATGATACCCAAATGATGCATAGTAGGAATGCTCCATTACAGCCATCAACTGGACTGTATTATAATTGTTTGCTCGAATGCGAGGCAAAATTTCATCTGCAAACTCCCTGTATGTATTTATACGGGGTTCTGAACTACTCATCCCAACATGTGCCTCATATATTCGTGGTGCCTCGGGCTTAGATGGACGAGGGAATTTAAACTGGTACCTGCAAGGTTATTGAAATTAAAGATTGCTTGCTTTCTAATTATGTTTCATAGGACAAAACTGACGCCCAAGCTTCCTATCAAGAAATTCTTTCAATTGGTGACAAAAGACTTTCTTGTTGATGAAAACTATGGAAACCATGTGAAAAGACCTACAACAACTTATCTACAGAAAATGTACTGCAGGACAGGTTTCGTTTTCAACCATAATGATTTAGTTGATGCTGATATATGATATACCTTTGTGCGGACGGTGGGTCCCAGTACACACCATCATAAGGGGCAGCAAATCTTGTAGGATCCTGAGTGGCATATTTTATCCAGGCAGGGATTCGGTCGACCCAAACTCCATTGCTATGCTTAAATCTGAACTTGACCTTTGAATTGTGTGGAATGGCTGCATTCCCACTAAAATCAGGAATTCTGATACTCCATACACCAAATTGATCCTTCTCCATCTTGTGTGCGGAACCATTCCAACCATTAAAATCACCAATAACTTCTGCTTCCCTGAGTTATAAAAAAGTTGATTGTGAGGCTATGACTATGACCTGAGATGAATAAAAAAGTCGAGTAATAGCAGAAACGCATTTCATGACATGAAAATGCAAAACCAGAATAATCATACACTAACGAGGAACTCTTATAACTGAACTGAGCTGACTCACTGTGCAGCAGGGGCCCATTCACGGTACACTATGCAACCTTCTTCTCGATTAAATCCAAATTTTGTATAACCTGAAAACATAAAGACATCTTCTATAGTGCAGAATCCATTTTGTGAATATCCTATGGCGGAATTCGATTCATGAGATCCTTGGACCTCATAAAGTCGCATTGATTTGAAAAAAAAATATATATATTGCATAAAAATGAACAACAGAAAGTAGTGTAACATTCGGATATGTTAAATTTCAAAATGGAGCACTATCACAACCAAGAGAAAATCTGTAAATCGGGTGGTACACTTAAATATTCTTGAGAAACAGATGAAGAAATCTATTTCTATTCCATCATTACCTTGTGCGAATTCCTCAACAGTTGTCTCATGTTTCTCAATGAGCTTTTTTTGGTCTAAATATCTCCTCATTCTGTATCTAAAATGATCTTTAAATGGTTCCAAGGATGGATCCAAACTAACGAGGCCAACATTTTCGCTGTCCACCTCCATATTTGATATTGTAGGATGGTCAGTCAGAACTGCTGAGATAGATGAACTGCACGTCTAGTTAAAAAACTACATTATGTCAACATATTCTTTTTATCCGAATTTCAACGTATTCTGAAACATCAGATGTTGATAATTGAGGGAATTCTCAATGATAACATCACAATTGGAATTCTCAAAGTTACAATCAATTTCAGCTCTAAAAGCAACCATACCTTTCGATGTCCTATAATACTAAAGTGGGAAATGGTTCTGCTATTTTTCAGCAACTTTGTAGGTTTAAAGACAAGTCCCGGTGGTTGTAATGATATGATGCACCTGCCATTGATTGAGGCCTGTCAAAAGAATTGCACAATAGGTTTCAATACAATTCACAACTATATTAATCAAGATAGAGACAAATTATTTCACAGTATATCAATCTGTTGTTGGACCGCAAAGGCAATTTCGAGCTCAAATAAGTCCAGAAAAACAACAGCAAATTTCCATATGGAATTAATGTGGTGAGGCAACAGAGGAGGTTAAAATGACTATTTCTATCCTTTTCCTCTCCATTTTCGATTTTCTCATTAAAATCATCGCCACACCAGACACCAAATCTTTATCTCTCAAAATGAAAGTTTTTGCTGACTTAGTCAACAGTATACTGAATTTGGAAACTTGAAGGAGTTGTATCATTCAAATATTCAATCAAAACATGTATAAGAAATTTCTTACTTTTTCTTGTTGTCATCGTTCTTTAGTGAAAATTTGCATAATCTTAATTAGTTCATATTGTAGACCAATTTGCCTAACCTAAGAAACACCACAAATTTCTTTTTTAAGGAAAAAAAAAACCTTGCTTATACATATGGAGTACCAATTACCGCTAAAATGTTATTTATCTCAATCATTAATCCAATTTTTAGCTTCATTTCGCCTTACAGTTAATCACTTGATTAGCTCTCTTCAGAAAATTAGCAAAAAAGAGGAACACATGAAATAGGAAAAACCTCACTTATATATACTTAATTAAGCCCCAAAAAACTTCTAAATAAAATAAAATAAAATAAAAAATACACTGAAGAAGAGAGATTATTAATTACCGCACTTGAAATCGGAGATGATGACCAAAGGGTAGGCACTGAGAAAAGATAGCATGAATTGTACATTTTCTCACCGGAGAGAAGGGATTTTGCAGTTTGCACATGACATGGCATTTCATCGTAATTAATATACACAGCAAGTTAGTGATAGTGCCAGATAAATTAAATTAATGCCAGAATAAACATTTGCTGTATTGACATATTTACTCTTCCCAGTTAGCCGAGCTTTGCTTTTTATAAGGGTATATATGCAATAACGTGACCTCATGCTATTTCCAGCTCGAAAGAAATCTGAATTAATGGGTCCCACTTTTCAAACTAAAAGCGCCTCAGCAGAGCCGCACAGGTGTTTATGTTTGCTTCCTGATTTTCTTTTTATTTTTTAATAAGTGTTTGCTTCCTGATTTCATAGATTAAAAGATGAAGGAAAGTATAATTTGCTATGCAAATTTGAGCAAAATTCTAAAGACTACAAAGTATTAAAAAAAATTGTTCAACAAAAAAAAAATTCTCCTTTTAATTTGTACAAGTAAATTATAAAAGAATATTGTTAAACACCAAGAAAATATTAACTCCCCCAATCGAGATGATCTAGGTCCGCCCTGAGCTAGAATATGGTTAAAACAATAATGAGTCCATGGGCGGACCTAGACCATTTTGATTGAGGTAGCCAAGATTTTCTTGGTGTCAAAATTGATATTATGATAAAAAAAAAAACTAAATTAAGTTAAATTAATATTGTAATTTTATCCAACAAAATATGAAGAAATATACTAACATAAGAGTACAAAATCTTAAATATTCATAAGAATGTTCAAGACGCAATCTAGTTAGACATAAAGTAAATAAATGTTACTTTTGCAAGAGAGAAAAACGCTAGATGTGTCATTGTAATTTAAAAGTAAAATTATATTTCAATTTCTCTAATTATAGTTTAACTATGATTCGAAAATTCATCACAAATTTAATCCACCATAGGTTAAGTAAATTAAGCCATCTCCAATCTTGGGAGTATAGCTAGGGGGAGTGCTTGGGGTTGGAAAAAAAACCAAGTTCAACCATGAGGGTTGAGCTTGGGGTAGGGAATGGGGTAGAGGAGGAGCTTGAAGAAGCTCCTCCCCTGCCCCGCGAGCACTTACGCGTTGCACAGGCGCGCACAACAACAAATCAGGTGGCTTCACATGAAGCATTCCTTTTATTTTTTTTATTTTTTATTTTTGCTACTTAAACTCGCTATTGGCAATAGTGATTTTAATGTTTTTTTTCCTGCCCAATCCGTGAATAATTTTTGAACTTTTTTTTTAATTAATATTTACATGGGTATTTTATTTGCCACACTTTTGTAAATAAGTTTTAGTGTTAAAATTTTAAAAAATTATAATTCAAATTAAAAAATAACTTAATATTAATAAATCATCAAATTTTAATAAATTACAATTAAAGACAATTCATATTTAATTTTAAATTTAATTAGAATATAGTTGGATATGTATTTAATACGAATTTTTGGAAATAAATTTCAATATGATTCAATTTAAACAATACGATTTAAATTCATCTACAACTTGGACACTTAGATAAACACCTAAACAAAATATTATTTAAATTAATCCACAATTTAACAAACACTTAAGCAAAATATGAATTAATTTGAAATACATTTTGACAAACACTTAAACAAAAAAAAAAAAATCATTTTGTTTTCCTTTGTTGTATTTGATGTTGTTTTTTAAAATTGTATTTCATGTTGTACTCCGTGAATTGAATCGTTTTTAAATAGTGCACTTATTTTTTTAATTTTAAGATTTTAATATATTTTTTTAATTTAATTATGTTATTATTATTATTATTTGTAGTATTATTATTATTATTTTTATAATTATAAATTATTCAAAAGGTGAGAGTGAGAAAGAGTTTAAAGTGAAATTAATTGGAGGGGGAAGCTCCATGATTGGAGACGACTATGCAGAGACAGGGCCAACCCAAGGCTTGAGAGTCCTGCCCCTGCCCCCAGGAATAATGGCGATGCTCTTAAAGTTTGCATAAACAAAAAATTGTACGACTAAATTTTGGGTTATCATACATTTAAACCACTATTTTAAATTTGTGTGTACCACAAAAATTATGCTACTATTATAAATATTGATATCAAATTCATTATTAAATAAGTGATACCATGTTAATAGTTATGTAGCCCGTGAGCTCAAATCGTGTGTTTAACCATATATTGTTTCAAAAAATCCATAAAACCGATAAAAAGAAAATTACTAACACATTTTAGGAATTGAACTCTGAACCTCATACATCTCTAAGAAGAACTCTGAATTTTGTAGATATATATTTAATATATATGTAGATGAGAAACTCTCTTAAAAGGGGGAACTGGATTTCGTAAGGGCATATTTTGGTAATTTAGTTTGTGAGTACAAAAACATTTTGGTAAACAAAACAATGCCATTGGATAGGTTTTATGCACTTTGCACCCTCGAAATACGAGAAATAGGCACTTTGAATCCTCGAAATACAGAAATAGCACTTAGAACCCTTCAAATACAAAAAACTCAGCAACTTGCACACTCTCTAGTATTTTTCTAGGCGCAAAATAGGTAATTCATTTTGGATTTTTACCACTTTGCACCAACAAAACAAGATAAATGGACACTTTGCACCCCCCTCTCCCCCCCCCCCCCCCCCCCCACCCCTCCAAAAAAAAACATAAAATTAGCACTTAGCACTTTCGAATTAAGAAAACTCATCAATTTGCACCCCTGAAACATGAGAAATCGACATTTTGCACCCTCGAATGATGAAATAAGCACTTAACACCCTCGAAGTAAGAAAAACTCAAGAACTTACACCCCTCATTTTTTCCGACAGAGTTGACCATATAGGTCAAGAAAACCAACAGGAAAATAGGTAATTTACTTTCCTTCTTTCTTCAAATTTGCAGAATACAATTATTAATACAAGAATACTCATTTTCATCTACATCTTTCTTATGATCTTGTAAACTTAGATTAAAGTTTCATTTTTGTGATATGTTTCGGTCAGTTATGTATTGAAACTTTCCATAAACTTTTCGAATTCTTTTGGAAATTTTCGAGAACAAAATTTCCAATAGACCACTCTTTCTTCCCCTTTATACTCGTTGCCAAAAGTTTCAAAAAGTTTATGCAAAGTTAATTCAATACATATTTGACCGAAACACGTCACAAAAATGAAACTTTAATCCAAGTTACAAAATGAAAATAATGATGAAGATGAAAATGAGTATTCTACTATTCATAATCATCTTCTACAAATTATAAGGAAGAAAGAATGAATTACTTATTTTGTCCCTAGATTTTTCTTAATTGATGAGTTTTTTCTTATTTAAGTTCATGAGTTTTTCTTAATTTGAGAGTGCTAAGTGCTTATTCTATGTTTCAGGGGTGCAAAATGCTGATTTTTCGTGTTTTAGGGGTGCAAATTGATGAGTTTTTTTAAATTCAAGGGTTTGTGCTAATTTTATGTTTTAGGGGTGCAAAGTACTAAAAATCCGAAATGAATTACCTATTTTGCCCATAGAATACTAGAGGGTGCAAGTTGCTGAGTATTTCGTGTTTCGAGAGTGTTAAGTGCTATTTCTGTGTTTCGGAGCCAAAATGCCTATTTTTTATTTTATTTTGGGGGTCCACAGTGCTAACAAACGCCATTGGACCCTATTATTTCCATTGGAGGAGGGGGGGATCCCTAATGCCACATTGGGGAATAAAGTTGATGTGGTTGGGTTATTAGGAGAAAACCCGGTTCTGGATGCTGAATAACAAACACCAAATAAATGGTCAATATTTTATTTATGACCAAAACCAAACGATCCTTGATTGAACACGAGTGGGAGTTAGAATGATATTAATTAAAAACGCTCTACAAGATTGAAAACGCACGATATTAAATTGAAAACGCAATGCGTCAAGTTACTCCAACTAGGCAACCACCTAAATTGAAATACCCAAATATCGGGTATTTGGCACTTTGCACCCTCCAATTTGATATATGACACTTTGCATCCTCGAATTATGATAAATGCAGTGTTTTGCAACCTCTATCACTTTTCGGCAAAAACCCTACCAGAGTAATTATTTCTCTGTTCAGCCAGGAGTAAACACATATACTTTGAAAAAACATTAATATAAAATTCATAAATTCTAATTCAACAACCTAAAACAACTCTTCTTTAAACATCTTCATACTCTCAAGAACCTCAATGTTTGATTGTGCCAAAGATAATTCAGCCATCTAAGATGGCAATTATTCCACAATCACAGGCCTGATCATTTACACATGAAAATGGTAAGCGAGATTTTTTTGAGAATTCATGCAAATAAAAAAACGAGAAGTTTAAAATACCTCGACTACAAAGGAAGGGCTTAAACGCTACATTAACAGTGTGTGGACATGTTATGCCTGAAATTTAGGAGTTGTGATGGTGATTTAATGAAGGTGATGGTGGTGGCACAGTAAAAGAATTGTGCAAAAGACATAATTTATTTTCCTTTTCTTTCTTAAAAAAATACTATATGATTGGTTTTGCCTGAAATCGTTTATGGTGGCAATTTTTGCTGAAAACTGACTGAGGGTGCAAAGTGCTAAATTTTAGATTGAAGGGTGCAAAGTGCTTATTTCCTATGTTTTGAGGGTGAAAAGTGTCAAATACCCCCCAAATACCTACTACATACCCACCCCATTCCTCTTCCAACCCCCATCCCCGTCGTTACTTCGGTCGACCACCACCACCACCACAGTTTCTGCCCTCCACAACCCTGCTGTCAATATGAACAGCTTGCTAACACCACCTTCTGAGTCAGATCTATCAAACCACAGGTAATTATTGATGCTTTCCTCCCGCCCCTTTTGATTATTTTTGTGGTTGTATGTTATTTAATTAATTATTACTGTTTCTCCATTTAACTTGTTGAATTAGTGAAAATGTTCATATTTTACATAGGCCACCTAAGTCAACTACCTAGCACATCTTTCGCCAACACCACCTTCTGCATCACATCTTCCAAACCCGAAGTATTATTGCTATTCCCCCCATTTTTTTGACACTAATTGTCCGTTGGATTTTTTGGAATTTGAGTTCCTAGTGGATTACTTACATGACTGTTTTATTTTGTGGATGTGTGCTATTTGATTAATTGTTACTTTTTCTCATAGTTGCGAAGCGCAGATGCTTCTCGGAGCTATAGCATATATAGCAGTGTGAAGCATGTGCTTTTTGGACTTGAAGTCGCCATTATATATTTTTAAGATTGTTGTTTCAAGTGTCACAACGCTTTAGCGCACATAATGCACACTATATGGCAGAATACTTGGCCAAATAGTTTTGGCTCAACATATAAGCTCATCTATTTTCTATACTTATGCATAATTCTAGATTTTAGAACATTCCATGGAAGAAACTCGGTAGAAGATTCTAGTTACTTCTCCATAAAATTATAGGGTTCCAAAGAGTTCCAGACAGACCTACACAAATATGGAGAGTTATGAAGGGTCCGAAAGGTTGCACACAAGTGCAAAACTTAATGGAGCACTCTATGTCAAACTAGAATATTGTACATAGTGTAGGACATCTTTAGAAAGCATGTAGAAAGTCTAAGGAGCTATTCTTAGCCATTAGATCAAGATGATCTCTACCATCCCACTTGAGAAAGTGGTAGTATAAATAGGGGTAAAACCCTCATATGTAAACATCCTTCGTGACAATGTGATATAGCACAAATTACGGGCAGACTATAGCTCATGGCATTGCGAAGCGCATGAGTTGTGAATCAATAGCTAAATTTGTATTATCTTAACCTTTACATGGTTGAGATTTAAAAACCGATGGTTATCTTAATTATAATTTTTCTTAAGTAAAAGAATGGATTTCATCTAAACTAAAAATAATGTCAAAGTGGACTACCATGTCCATCTTTAGTTGTAGGTGTATCACCAATAATTGTATTGGATTGTGCATTATCATTTTCATCACCCTGTACATCTAAAAACAGTCGCAATAAAAATTAAATCAAGTTTAAAATTTAGTAAAACAATGCATATGAACCATATTTAGACAATAGCACCGAAAAGAAAATTTTATGTCCAAAGCAAACAACTAGCAAATAGGGTAAATGCCTCAATAATATGTCAATCTAAATAGAGTTAGAGTAAAGTTTAATTACCAATAGCAGTATCATTACCCCCATCAGCATGTTCATCTTTGAATTCATAATCGTGTTTGATCACATTAGCATCTTCGGACGAAGTTTCATCCCCACCGGACTCATCCGAATGAGAATCATCATCATCCTCCTCTACTAAATCAGAAAAACTACAAAATTACATTAAACTTTAAATCCAGTAGTAATTTAAAATAAAACAAAGTAAAAGAATGAATTTGATCTAAACTGAGAATAAAGTGAAAGTGGACTATCATGTCCATCTTTAGTTGTAGTTGTATCACCAATGATTGTATAGGATTGTACATTATTATTTTCATCACCCGGTACATCTAAAAACAATCGCAATAAAAATTAAATCAAGTTTAAAATTTAGTAAAACAATGCATATGAACCATATGGAAAACAATAGCACCGAAAAGAAAATCTTATTGCCAAAGCAAACCACTAGCAAATATGGTAAATGCCTCGATAATATGTCAATCTAAATAGAGTTAGAGTAAAAGTTTAATTACCAATAGCAATATCATTACCTCCATCTGCATGTTCATCTTTGAATTCAAAATCGTGTTTGATCACATTAGCATCTTCGGACGAAGTTTTATTCCCACCGGACTCATCCGAATGAGAATCGTCATTATCATCATCCTCTACTAAATCAGAAAAAATACAAAATTAAATCAAACTTTAAATCCAGTAGTTATTTAAAAAATTAAAATAAAGTAAAATAATGGATTTCATCTTATCTGAGAATAAAGTGAAAGTGGACTACTATGTCCATCTTTAGTTGTAACTGTATCACCAATGATTGTATCGGATTGTGCATTACCATTTTCATCACCCGGTACATCTAAAAAAAATCAGTCGCAGTAAAAATTAAATCAAGTTTAAAATTTAATAAAACAATGCATATGAAACATATGGTAGACAATAGCATCGAAAAGAAAAATCTAATTGCCAAAGCAGACCACTAGCAAATAGGGTAAATGCCTCGATAATATGTCAATCTAAATAGAGTTAGAGTAAAATTTTAATTACCAATAGCAGTATCATTACCCCCATCAGCATGTTCATCTTTGAATTCGGAATCGTGTTTGATCACATTAGCATCTTCGGACGAAGTTTCATCCCCATCGGACTCATCGGAATGAGAATCATCATCATCATCCTCTACTAAATCGGAAAAAATATAAAATCAAATCAAACTTTAAATCCAGTAGTTATTTAAAAAATTAAAATAAAGTAATAGAATGGATTTCATCTAAACTAAGAATAAAGTTGAAAGTGGACTACCGTGTCCATCTTTAGTTGTAGTTGTATCACCAATGATTGTATCAGATTGTGCATTATTATTTTCATCACCCGGTACATCTAAAAACAGTCGAAATAAAAATTAAATCAAGTCTAAAATTTATTAAAACAATGCATATGAACTATATGGTAGACAATAGCACCGAAAAGAAAATCTTATTGTCAAAGCAAACCACTAGCAAATAGGGTAAATGCCTCGATAATATGTCAATTTAAATAGAGTTAGAGTAAAAGTTTAATTACCAATAGCAGTATCATTACCCCTCATCAGCATGTTCATCTTTGAATTCAGAATCGTGTTTGATCACATTAGCATCTTCGGATGAAGTTTCATCCCCACCGGACTCATCGAAATGAGAATCATCATCATCATCCTCTACTAAATCAGAAGAAATACAAAATTAAATTAAACTTTAAATCCAGTAGGTATTTAAAAAATTCAAATAAGGTAAAAGAATGGATTTCATCTAAACTGAGAATAAAGTGAAAGTGGACTACCATGTCCATCTTTAGTTGTAGATGTATCACCAATGATTGTATCGGATTGTGCATTATCATTTTCATCACCCAGTATATCTAAAAACAGTCGCAATAAAAATTAAATCAAATTTAAAATTTAGTAAAACAATGCATATGAACCATATGGTAAGAAATAGCGCCGAAGAAATTTTCTTATTGCCAAACAAACCACTAGCAAATTAAATAGGGTAAATGCATCAATAATCCGCCAATCTAAATAGAGTAATAGTAAAGTTTAATTACCAATAATATTATCATTAGGGGCATTATTAACACCACCAGTAGGTTCATCTGCCCATCCATTACGATACACCAAAAATGGCATAATAAGATGAGTTAGTGGTGGTAATAATTGAAACGCTAAAACTGTGATAATTGTCATAAACAACGATTTTGTTTTTAATAAAATAACCATGCTAAGAACAAGAGATGCGAAAGTCTTAGCAATTCTGAAGTCATTGGTAGTTTAAAAAATAAAGTCATATAAATATTGCTGATAAACCAAAAAAACCAGCTGAATATAGGACAATGAGTGTAATTTTAATTAAATCCCCATACAGCCCGGAAAAAACTGGTAATGCTACTTCCACCGTATAGCGTACAACATTTTTAAAGATAGGGGGCAAAATCTTTTCACTCTGCTAGACCCAGCATTTTTCTACATATCGTCAAAAAGATGAAAATCTAACATATAAGTGTAATAACACGCCACATTAGCCATTAAGAGGAAAAGCATCAATCCAAATATTGAAATGTTTTTGTATTTGTTAGGAGAGAGAACTTTGTCCAATAGTATGTAAGAACCAGCACCATGTGAAACCAATCCTAGAAATAAGCATGCATAACTCGAATATCTCATGAACCGAACCGCTGGTTTTAAGGAATCACAGTCCATTCTTTTTAAAATTCCTTTTGTAGTTTTTTCAAAGTGAATGCAGAGAATGAGAGACAAAGGAGTACAAAATAAATATAAAGAGAAATTAAAGGGTGTGGGGGATAGGAGAGAAAGGAGAATACAAATATGGTGGTACAATTTTCTTTTCGAATTAATTTTTCTGTGATTTTTCAGTACCAGGGTACATGCATGTATGATAAAACTCTGAAAATATTTCATGTACTTACCTTAAAATTACTACACTGACTTTCAGAGTTTGTTATTTTGTGTGGCTGAGGACTGGAAGGAAATTGCCATGACTGGAAAGAGAGAAGGTTGTACTGTGTGCATTTTTAGTCCCAAAATGAATGAAGAAGTTCTGGTTTTGGGCTTTGTGAGGGAGGAGACTGAATAGTGGATTTGAAGAGTGAGGTCAGATGGGTTTTGTATTTGTGTTATATATACATATATATATACTAGGGTGCCCGCACCGCGCTATGCGCGGTGTTGGGTGCCCTGTTATTTTTTTTTATCGAAAATGTTATTGAACATGTTTTTCTTGATGGTATTTCAATTCTATAGTACATGATAAAAAGAGAGAAGATGAAGGAGTAATCGCAGCCGGTGATTGAAGACGGTGGGTGAAGGGGAATCAAGGTCGTTGAGGAGGAATTTTTTTTTTTTTTTTTTTGTGAGAGATTGCAAAACGGCGTTGTTTGGCTGGGAATTAAAAAAAAAAAAAATTTAAGAGATTGCAAAACGGCGTCGTTTTGATGGCTGGGAGTTTAAAAAAAAAAAAAAAAAATTTAAGGAAGAGCAGGCAGGAGACGGACGACGTGCAGGCACTGTAGAAAATTCCCACCCCTCTTATATATATGTAATATATATATATATATATATCTCGGCGAGCTAGACCCCATCTATCTATTTTATAGATGGGTAGAGTTTCTTAAATTGTTAAATAAAGTATCTAAAATGAAATTCTATTTTCTCTTTTTTTTTCGTTCAAAAAAAAAAATGTTACTACTTCATATATATTTGAAAGGTTAAATTAGTTGGTTGAAAGAAAAAAAGGCGAAGTTGAAATAGACAGGATTCGGTTCATATACAATACAAATAAATTTAATTCGATACCCTTTCATTTCTTTGTATTTTTTTTACTATTCAATTTCCTAATTCGTCCCGCCATTACTTTCTAGAACCGGTCTAAGCATATAGGCGTAGACCAAAGTTCATGATGCAGAGATGGGTTTTGTATTTGTGTTATATATATATACATATGTGTGTGACTATTTGTTTATTTTATAATACTATAATATGTGTAGATAAAACATAAGTGGAGTATTAGTAGTATTATTCACAAAGGTTAGGCCATCTCCAAGGGAGCATTTATATCCCAAATTATAAGAAAAAATTTAAGTTTTTCCAGAAATTTGAACTCCAAGGGAGCTCTTAAATTTTATAAACCTCTTATAAGATTAACTTTGGACTCTCATATTTGAGAGTCCAAAGCCATTTCTTAAAAATCTGATTTGCAGGAAAGAACCAAACTTTTTGTACTTCCCTGCACAAATATTCAATATCTTTCCAGCTCCCAACCCCCAACTTCCCCAACCAAAATAATTAAATGAAGATTAATTTCTCTATTGAATTAATTTTTACCACAACTAATTTACTAAATCTGTAAAATAGAGAAACAAAGGAAGATTAAAAAAAAGCTATGAATCTAGTCGTCGGAAAAATTTGCCGGAGAAAAGAAACGGTGGAGAGTCTTTCCGTTGGAGAATCCAGAGCATCCCCACAAAAGTGGAGATGCCATGGATTCTCTAGGAGAGAACCTCCACCGGAATTCCGCCGTAATAACTCCTAAATTTACCAAAACCCAAACCCACAACCCACCCCAAGAACCCACCATTGCGTCCCAAACCCTAATTCCGAATCCCAAACCCAAAATCTAACCCCTAAAACCCAAAACTCGTCGGATCCCTCCACCTCCAGCCACCGACGTCAATGGTAGAACCCGAAAACCCTCCCAAAATTTGGTAACCTGAACCCAAAAGCTCACCCGCCACCGTCAATGGAAATAAAACTCTCTTTTGGCTTTGGTTTTGATTTTTTGTTTAGGTTTAGAGTTTTGTGTATTGTGTATATAATATAAATCTCGTGTGTCTTTCCATTTTACTTTTTTTTTTTCAAATTAGTTAAGACCATGTTTGGTTGACCATGTTTTTGCATTAACATGAAATCTGATTTTAGGTTAATGCAAAAACAGGACCAAACACGACCTTACATGTTTTTTTTAAAAGAAGAGAAGTTACACTAACACCACATTTGGTTGCACAATTTTATGCATTAACTTTAAAATTGATTTTTTATTTGAAATCAATAATTGTATATTTGTGTGTTCTAATTGATAGTAGTAGTATTTGTGTAAATAATTTAACTAATATTTATATTAAAATGTAGATGGATCAGAATCTAAATCCGAATGGCTTCTATACAAATATGTTCGCATCTGATGGAGATTTTATCCAACGAACTTTATTCGGAGACGACTATGGAAACCAACCTCCACAAGATTCAAATCTACCGGATTTGAACTTCGACGATACACCACAAAATACCGAGTTCAACGTCCATGAAACACTATCAAACACCAAAGAAACGACGAACACCCGAAAATGCACCAAAAGTTTTTCCACGGAAGAGGATACCCTTATCACAGAGGGGTGGCTCAACACTAGTTTGGATCCGATACAAGGAAACCAACAAAATTTTGATGCATTTTGGGCGAGAATTCATGCACATTTTGTTCAGCAGAGTCCCGGTGCATCAAGCCAACGCAATCAACATGCTCTTACGAGTCGTTGGAATGTCATCAACGGTGACTGTCAAAAATTCTTTGAATGTTATACTCAAGTTACAAATTTACATAGAAGCGGCATCACAGAACAAGACAGGGTATAATATCAAACTCTTTAGTGTGTTAAAACCTTGAATTTATGAAAATACTTATATTTTGTGTTTCTATTATTGATATTGCATGCCAAAGAATTTTTTCATTCAAATACCAAAAAACACTTTTCGTTGGATCATTGTTTCACCATAGTGCAGCATCACCCAAAATGGAGGTTGCTGATCAGAGCAGATCAGAAATCCAAGAAATCATCAAAAAATAAAGTTGGATCAATTCCGTGTTCGCGTTCATCGCCACCAACTGATGATTCCGTGGTCAACCTTGAAGATGACAACCACACTGCAACCTATGATTTTGAGAGGAGGCCGATTGGGCGAAATGCGGCCAAGGAAATTGAGAAAAAGGAAAAGAGAAAGTTGGAATGTCACAATCTCCCACGCTTTTAGAACAAAGTTTGGCAGATTTTAAGGAGGTGGAACGACTTAAAACTGAAAGACATGAAAAAATGCTCAAGTTTCAAGAAGATTACATGAAACTTGAGCAACAAAAGTACGACTTGCAAGTATTATCAACTGACACTAGAGGCATGAGTGCAGAAGAAGCAGCGTGTAAGCAAAAGTTAAAAGATGATCTTGTAAGAAGAATGTCGTAAAATATTGTATGCTGTTAGTTAAGTATTGATAATGCAATTTTAGTTTTTGACAAACCACAACTAATTTAACAATCATATTATGCATTATGACACACACGTACATAATATCTGCAAGAGTTTATCTGTCCCAGAAACGTGCCGGTCCCCTAACGATTCTGAAACGCTCTTGTAGAACCCAAAAGCTCGCTCTACATCTTTTCGTGCTCCTTCTTGAGATTTGGCAAAAAAATTCTGCTTACGCCTCCGTGGAAGGGGAATTGTGTGACGGCCCGACTCCGCGGGTCCGTCGAATAACAGTCAAAAAATTATTATTATTTTGAAAAAGAGTTAAAATATCGAAACTTTTTTTTTTTTTAAACAGAAACGATAAATCAAAAGTTTTAAAGCGGAAGTGGTTTAAAATAAAATAAGAAAAATTTAAATTACTAATTTTTTTTTTGTTTTGACGAAAATAAAACCAACTTCCATAGTAGAGGTTTAAAGCGGAAACATTTAATCATAACATATCAAAAAATTTGAACAAAATCAACCGAGAGAGATAAATAAGTAATTTATGAAAATCTTGTATCTTTTGCGAAAATATAAATCAACTTTAACGATTCAAATTTTCTAAGCAAGGTTTTAAACAAAATCGAGAAAGAACCTAAATCGACAACAAAATATAACTACTCTCCCAAAAACTAGGGTGGACCACAACCGTGATGACCTAACCGCAACTCGACTATTATTTTCCAGAACACCTGAAATTGAAAAGAGTGAAACATGGAACGCATAAGTTGATCGTCCAACTTAGTGAAGTTGTGGTGCGAATTTGCATGGTATGATGTGTGGATGCAACATATTATATAACGTAAGCATGTTATCAAGCAAATTAAGCATATATTCAAGACGGAAGAAACACGGAATTCACATAATCAAGAATTACTGATGCCGTCCTCCACTTACCCTCCATCATCAGTCTGATGTCCATTCAAACACACCAAGTAAGGAGCGACCTTACTATCTAATATGCATCGACATGTCTTTGCCTAAGTTCGTCCTTACTCCCCAAGTGTTCCTCCCCACTTGGATTGTAAGGCCAGGCCTATGGGTAACCGTGACAATCCCGCCAGCCCTTGCCGTCCAGGTTGGCATCGGGTCCATATACCAATCAAAAGGGGCCCACACAAAATCGAAAACAAACGGAAACACAAAATCGGAAATAGACGGAAACATAACATATCAAACATATTTAACATATTATCAACATTTAACAACTTATCAAATGCAAATTTTGGGTATCATAATAATTTAGTAAAATATATTCGCAACTAGTAGATTTTGATGTAGCATGCATTGGATTATCATGTTGATATACTAAGGATTTCATGCGAGTAATGTCGACGTAACAAGTCCAATCTCTTTGTAACAACATGCAATAGAAATTATAATATAACACATGCTTTGATTTTTAAGAGCATAAGTAAATGTTTGACTCGATCTACTAGCACATCGGACCGACATACAAATTCAACACAAAACGCTCACCTTTGTCGCTTAGTATAGCGACTAAACTCCACAAATGAAGCGTATCCGAAACCTGAGCAAGTACGTATACGACTCAGAATTTATCTAACAACCTTACTTAAACAAACTTTAAATCAAAGGATTTTTAACTAAACTCATATCGAAAATCAAATAAAAACATAATATTAAGTATTTTGGTACTTCAAAAATCAAATCTTTAAAAATCCCACAAGTTTAAAACTTTTCAAAAATACCCTCATAGTTTTCAAAAACTTGATAAAATCAACTTTCTTGAAAAATAATTCAAGATCCAAGCATCTAAGCAATATTTAAAAATAATCAAGCATATTTTCAATATAAAACTGAGACTAAAAATAAGTTTTAATAACTTTTCACAAACTAACTATGAGAAACAAAAAGTTCTTTAATTATAAATTTTCTTCGGAAAATTTTACAAATTTTAAATTTTAAAACACAAGTGACCTAAGCACTACTTCAAATCAATTAATCAAAAGTTTGTAAAAGTAACTATGTAAAAACAGCGACAAAACAACACCTTTGCCCCCTTATTTTCAGATTTACAAAAATAACCCCAAAAGTTTCAAAAACTCCCTTTTTGCAAATAAACTCGGAGCAACTTTAAAACTAATAATTTTTAAGTAAACTCAAACCAAATATCAAACAAAATAGAGATTATCAGTCCACTTTTACTCCCAAAAAAAATCGCAGCCCTAACCCTTAAACTTTTAAAACCTTTAAAAAATACTCCCTTAAAGTTTCGAAAATTAAAAACATTAACTTTCTTACAAAAATAAATCAAGATCCAAACATATAAGCAATATCTAAACAAAACCACATCAAAGTCATTAAATATCTAATATTAAATATAAACTCAACAACTTATCAGAAAAGCTACAAGGATAAATTAAACTTCTTCAATATATACTTTAAAGAGAAGAAAGTAAAATCACAAAGATTAAAGAACACAAGCATAGGCAAATCTTTACGCAAAGCAACGAAGGGGATGGAGCTCTCTTCATTTCCAGACCTCCGAAGGTAGTGGTGGCGGCTCCGGTGGCAGTGGCGGCGGCTCCGGTGGTGGTTCATAATAAAAGCCCTCAAATCCTTATTTTTCACCAATTTCAAACGTCTGTCGATTAACTTCGAGGGATGAAAACGACGATCCTAAGGCCATCTCCAGCCGAACGGGGAGGCAAGCAACAACCCCCCCGTCGGCTGGAGATGGATCTCCCCCCGGAGGGCAAGCAGGCATCCGGGGGGAGATGCCTGCCTGCGGCCAGGCAGGCAGGGGTTGCCTGCCTGCTCAATGACGCGCGCTGCCTCTTTTTTTTTTTTTTTTTTTTTTTTGCAATTTGGTCAGCTGCTAAGAAGGAATCAATGTAGGAATCTGCAATTTTCACATCTTAAACAAACATAATACGAGAGGAAGAAGGAGAAGAAGGAAAAGGAAAAAGAAAAGGAAAAGGAAAAGGAAAAGGAAAAGGAAAAGCATGAAATATTTCTAGACATAAATGTATTTAATGTTTGGTAATTTAAATAATGCTTTAATTATTTGAAAAAAAAAAACTCCTATGAAATGCAAATTTGGTATTATAGGATAGGTTTTCAATACATTAAAATGTCGATATAAATTTGGTCATGTTTTATATATAAAAACTTTTTAACACTTATTAATTATGGTTTCATGTTTTCTTTAAAAAAAAAAAAAACTTAACCATAATTTTGAAAGATACAATGTTTTCAAACCAATGTAGGATAAAAGCTTAACTATTAGCATAGGTGGACGTACATAGGGACAAGGGGCCTGAATTTTTTTTTTTTTTTTAAGTATAGGAGTGGTGTATTTTTTTTTTGTTTGAAAAAAAAGATTCAATAAATTAGTCCAATATGAAATTTTCAGCCTAAATATAATTTTAGTCCAATTAATATCACACAATCCACTCTAATAATAACTCACTCTACCCAATTTCTAAGCCCCAATGAAAAGCCCAATTTTTCTCTACTCCTAACATCTCCAAACCCTAACTCTAGCCACCATTGCCACCTCCTGCCACCAGAATGCCGCCGTCCCCACCTCCGACCATCCACCCAACCCAAGTCCCAACCCATTGAAGTCTTGAACACAAAAAGGCTCAATTGTGAATGTTAGTAATTTTTTCTATATATATTTGTGATATATGTTTATGCAATTGTGCTTATGTAATAAACTAATAGTGTTATATATTCATTAATAATGTTTATATTCACTTCCCAAAATCAATTTTTAGATTCAAGTTTCATTTTTGTGCTTAAAGTTATATATTTGTTAAGATTTTCATATGATGATTAAATCAAGATGCAATAGAGTTAGTAGTATTATATTAAAATAATATGATGATTAAATCAAGATGCAATAGAGTTAATAGTATTCACTTACATATCAAACACTAATCTTAGATGGTTAATAGTTTTTTTTTTATTGAAATGTCAAACACTAATCTTATATTCTTAATAGTCTTTTATTAGCATTTATTGGCCTATTGGGATTCAACCTCTCTTGTTTTATCAAATGGAATGAAAAATAAGTCTTGTCATTATTATGTCTTTATTATATTTAACTTCTACTTCTTGAGTATGTCATTATTCTTGAGATAGTTATGTTTTGTACATTTTATAATATTAGAAATATGGAGAGATACTTTAAGGCTACACCTACACCTACACCTCACGATGAGTCTTCAAGTAACGTTCACATTCAAAGTGACCCGCATGAGCTTCCAAACTTTCATATCGAAACGAACTTGCCCGAGCTTCCGAGTGATCCCGGTCTATGACCTCATATAACTTTATATGATTCTAACATTCGAGAGAGAGTTCATAGAGCATACTTGCTCAAAGGTTTATTTTTGTCAAACTCCACCTCCCCATTTTTGTATTGCGTCATATATTTTCTCGTGAATAATATAAACTTTAAGTTTAACTGTTTGACAGATTTTTTTTTTTTGTATAAGTTTAGCCCCCCCTGACCAAAAATCCTGGATCCGCCCCTGACTATTAGAGTACAACAATTAAATTGATCTCGACTATTTAGAGTACAAGAATTAAATTGATCTCAATTAACCATTATTATTATTATTATTATTATTGTTGTTGTTGTTGTTGTTGTTGTTGTTGTTGTTGTTGTTGTTGTTGTTACACCTCACGATGAGTCTTCAAGTAACGTTCACATTCAAAGTGACCCGCATGAGCTTCCAAACTTTCATATCGAAACGAACTTGCCCGAGCTTCCGAGTGATCCCGGTCTATGACCTCATATAACTTTATATGATTCTAACATTCGAGAGAGAGTTCATAGAGCATACTTGCTCAAAGGTTTATTTTTGTCAAACTCCACCTCCCCATTTTTGTATTGCGTCATATATTTTCTCGTGAATAATATAAACTTTAAGTTTAACTGTTTGACAGATTTTTTTTTTTTTGTATAAGTTTAGCCCCCCCTGACCAAAAATCCTGGATCCGCCCCTGACTATTAGAGTACAACAATTAAATTGATCTCGACTATTTAGAGTACAAGAATTAAATTGATCTCAATTAACCATTATTATTATTATTATTATTATTATTGTTGTTGTTGTTGTTGTTGTTGTTGTTGTTGTTGTTGTTAGGGTGAGAGTGGGGAAAGTTTGAGATTGAAATAAATGTTTTGAATTGTTGGTTCGGTTGGAGATGACTGATTTGGCAAGGCAGGCAGGCAGGCATGAGGGGGCTATTGCCTGCTTCGGCTGGAGATGGCCTAACGGTCAATATGTAGCCACATGTGTGTAGGACCTTCATGCAAAATTTGAGCATGATCCAACGGTGGACGAGGACGGAATGGTCGAAAAACCGAGACTGGGTTGTGTAAATCCGAAAATTGTATCTTTCTAGTGTGTTGTCTCTTTTCTCTTTCTTATTTTCTTTATACTATATAATGTGTATGTAAATAAGATAATTGAGAGGATAAAAATCTGATCTTAAGTGTATATGACAAGTATGTATACATTGGGAAGAGAGGGAGATATCATGCTTAATCTTTTAATTCCACCAATGCATGTATACATTGGGTAGAACAATTCCTCCACCCAAGACCATGCTTTAGCAGCCCTTAGGTTGTCCTAGGAGAGAAATTATGTCACAAGATTTAATTAAATTGTATATTTTAGTTCAAATTAATGCTTAACTTCAAGAATAAAACGTGGCACATGAAATTGGGTTAAAAATCCAATCAAAAGGGTCCGAAATTTTTGGGGCGTTACAAATTGTCTTCACAAAAGTTGACCACCTAGGATATATTCCATCGGCTAAGTAATATCTCATTGTGTAATCATGCCCGTTTATTGAGTAACTGACCGGAGGAGCACGTCCATCAACTAGGCATTGAAAATAGAAGATCGACCTAGTACATTAATGTCGTTCAATGATCCCGGCAAGGTTTCTTCGATAGTCTGCACCCCACCTTTACTCCATAATGTCATTTATGTAATTTTTTATTTTTGTTTTTCTCTCATTCCATAATATCTCGACACGTGTCCATTTAACTTTTCACAATTTTGTTTTTTCACATTCCTTAACTAACCTTGGTTAACAAAATTAAAAGTTTACCATGATTTAATTCTAATCTTTTTCCAGCTGTAAAAAGTTTCAGGATGAAAAAGTAAAGAGATAGTTCCTCCATTTCACTCCATTTTAGTCCAGAACATTCATCCATCTCTACAATAATTTTTTCAGTCACAGTTCTTCCCCGTCGTTGCCCTAATCTAGAACGAACCACCATTTGCCTCATTTCATTCTCATCTCGAAGTTTTAGATCTGGTAGTGAAGTCTTAGTTCTTTAAAATACACTAAATAATCATTAAATATTGATACATTGTGTAACACCAAATCATATTTTTTTCTTATATGCAGGTATTTTCACTATTTCACGGAATGGAAGAAAACCCATTGATACCTCTTGAAACTGATCATTTACTTGATTTTCCTGGTGTGTAATTGTTATAGTTTGTTCTTCATGTCATGCTTATGATTATTATAAGATTTAAGGAAGGAGCGTGACTTTAAATTAGTATTGTAGATAGTCCAGCTTTTGTGTTTAAAGTGTATTTGGAAAGGGTCAAATATGAGTAGATTTGGTAGCTATGTTAGCATTTTGTGTTCAAATCTTTTTATTATTTCAAGTAATGGTAATCTGTTAATTTATTCTGTATCATTTAGTGTTCTACACATTATGCAATAGCATAATCATTATGGTAACTAATTTACTACTTTGTTCATATAATGTTATATATTTGTACTTTTTGTTCCAGATTTGAACGTTGGTTATGAAGTCGATGAAACAAACTGGTTCTGGGATCAAGCAATGTTTGAAGATGAACTTGTTGTGCCTAATAATAATAACGTAAAGACTTCAAATGGAGCAGGGGAACAAACAATGTTTGTAGAGGAGTTGGTGCCCAATGATGATGACAAAGATAATGCAAATGAAGTAGCGGCTGCCACTGAGGTAGAATCTTCAAACTTGACTGTAGAAGAAATGGAAAAGAGGTTATATCGGATCGGATTTTGTCGGATTCGGATATTGTTTGGATTTGCTCGGATCTAGATTTTTTGAATCCAATGGATCTTGGTCGGATTTTGCCTGATATCGGATCTTTTTCGGATCCAATAAAATTCTTATTTAAAAAATTATATGAATATTTTTTCCTAAAACAAGTTTATTAACTTTACAATTTTATTTAATTTTAGATTACATGTTCAAACATCCTTTACTATTATTCATATTTTTAGATGAAAATATTGGTTTAAATAAATTTATAAATGAGTTATAAATTACTATCTTCTTAAGTTGACAGTTAAATATTATTAATGGTACTTACTTTTATAAAATATTATATATTTATCATTCTTTTTATTTTTTATCGGATACGGATTTTTAACGGATTGGATCAACCTAAATCTATATCCGCTCCATGTGTTTCGGATTACGTATCTTTATAATCGGATCAAGTCCATCAAATCTCTAATCGGACAATTATCCTAATAAGTTGGACCTGATTCGGACGGATCCGGATTGAAATCCGCCCCATTGACAGCCCTATTTATACCTATGAGTTAAAAAGTGCAAGTCAGCCTTATCAAGTGTGGATCGAAACCCAAAGATGGGTCGAGCCAACATGGTCCAAGTCAGGAAATAATTGAATTGTACCAACTCCGTTTCAAATTAACTGACACATTTATAAAATTATCATGTTTTAAATTACTTGTCACATTTGATTTCTCAGTATATCTTTTTTCAATTTTACCCTTTCTTATTTATAGATTTACACAATAAAGTAGAGTGCACAAATATAAATGACATTAATTAAATCAATCATTAACGGATATTTTTGACATTTTATATTAAAAAGTTGACTAATTATTGAGTTTGTTAATATATGTGAAAAGACCAAATGTATCAATAATTTGAAATATCCTCCCGTATTAATAATATTTGCCACATTTAAATTCTTCTCCTCATCAATGATTTCCCCTTCCATCATTGCCATCAATGGACATGATCCCACCCACCAATCATTCCATAGAGATATTGAATTTCCATTTCTCAATCTCCAACCAATGCAAGATTCAACTTCTTTAAGACTACGTACCACCCCTTTCCATGTAGATGAGCCACTTTCTTTAATTTTGTACCCAATGAACTCTTACACCTAGTCAAAATTAATCCCAAATGTAAAATATCTCCAAAATTTTAGCACATGGCCCGCACATGATGTTAGCTCGAATAATATTAGTTCAATTATTTGTACATACTGGAACTTTAACAATTAAACTATTTTATTAAATTTTGGGGGTTAAATATGTCGTTATTAATTAATAACGACATATTTAACCCCCAAAATTTAATAAAATAGTAATAACGACATATTTAACCCCCAAAATTTAATAAAATAGTTTAATTGTTAAAGTTCCAGTATATACAAATAATTTAGTCAAATTGTTCGATTCACATTTTTTGGGTGTAAACATGCAATAATTCAGTTTATAATAGTCTAGGGACTTCAGGTGCTACAATAGATGTGTAGGTGGGATTAAAGTGAACTATTATATTGTATTATATAATATGAAAATTTATATATTGACTCAACAGAAAAATCTTAAAAATAAATATTATTTTTATTAGTTTTTTAGTGCAATAAGTCACTTAGCTTACATGATTAGAGTCTTTTATTTTGAATGTGAGGTCTAGGTTTGAAACCCCAATAGACATGTATTTTAATTTTTCTATGTTCTTTTAACTTCTTTTTTTCTTTCTTAATAATTGTTCCTTTCTTTTTTTCTTCATTCATAATAGTTATTAGTTCCATTTTTTTTTCTTAATGATTATTATTCTGATCTTGATAAGTGAAAAATTAAACTTACTTGCGTACACTTGTTATGGGGTTATATTATGTAAATATACTAATTTGAAGGTGATCTTAATTCTACTTGAATTGAGTTTTTCCATTTTGGCCAATCATTTCTATTTCTACATTCTTCGACAAATTTCAGTTCTAGATCCTCATTCTCATTTAAAATTTCAACAGCAATAATGTATGCAAAAATATTGTCGACAACTATTTTATTTCGGTTCCATCTTTTTCTCGTAGTGACATAACTTATCGAGATCTCTTCATGTTCATTATTTTCAGGTACATGAACCTCTTCTGAGGTATTATGATTAGTTATGTCATGCGACTCACTTGGAACCGATTGGTCTGCAATGTTTTAAGCGTGGCTTGCTTTGATTTGCACTAACAGATTGTACTACTGGGACGTCAATCTAAATTGGAGCATTTTCAGCTGGTATATGAGATTTGGTAACTCTTTTTAGATCAGTAAATGCATCTGGCAGTTGATTTGCAATATTTTTGTAGATGAGTTATCTTTTGAACTTCTTGTGTACACTGACTTGTTCGATGATCTAGATATGATAAAGATGATGCATTACATGTTATTTCTTTTACCAACTCTTTATTCTCCCCACTAATGTTGGGAACATTGTTTCATCAAAATGCAATCAACAAACCGTGCCGTAAATAAATTTCCCGTTACTTGTTCTAGATATTTAATTATAGAAGGGGATTCAAAACCAACATACATTCCCAACCTCCTTTGAGGACCCATCTTTGTGCGTTGTGGTGGAGCAATTGGAACATATACCGCAAATCCAAATATCCTTAGATGAGAAATGTCTGGCTCCTGGCCGAAAGTCAATTGTAATGGGGAGAATTTCTGATAACTTGTTGGCCTGATGCGTACAAGTGCTGTTGCATGTAATACATCATATCCCCATGCTGAAACAAGAAGGTTTGGTTTGTTCTCATAAGTAATGGCCTGACAATTAATTGGATGCGTTTAATGAATGATTCTGCTAGACCATTTTGGGTATGAATATGGGCAACATGGCTTTCAATTGTTATTCCTATAGACATACAATAATCATTGAAAGCCTGAGATGTGAATTCACCAGCATTATCAAGGCGTATTGTCTTAATTGCATAATCTGGAAATTGTGCTCTAAGTTTAATTATTTGAGCAAGTAATCTCGCAAACACCAAGTTGCGAGTTGATAATAAACACACATGTGACCATCTTGTAGATGCATCTATCAAAACCATAAAATGTTTGAATGGTCCACATGGTGGATGTATGTGCCCACATATATCACCTTGAATACGTTCCAAAAATGTTGGTGATTCTATCCCAATCTTAACAGGAGACGGTCTACTAATTAATTTACCCTGAGAACAAGCAACACATGAGAATTCTTGGAATTGAGGTATCTTCTGGTTTTTCAACGAATGACCATGTGAATTCTCTATGATTCTACGCATCATTGTTGATCCGGGATGGCCTAACCGGTCATGCCAAATAATAAATGTCTTTGGACTAGTAAACTTCTGATTTACTATAGCATGTGTTTCAATTGTACTAATAGTTGTATAGTATTGCCCAGAAGATAAGGCGGGTTATTTTTCTATAACATGTTTCTTTCCTGATATAACAACTATAATATGTAAGTATTCCTTATTATTCTCATTTGTAGTCTCAATATGATATCCATTTCGGCAGATATCTTTGAAACTTAATAAATTTCTTTTAGACTTACTAGAGAATAAAGCATCATTTATATTAAACTTTGTCCCTCCGGGTAATAATATAGTAGCTTTTCCGGAGCCTTCAATTAGTTTTGCACTACCGGATATGGTATTAACGTTTGCATTAGTTGTTATTAATTCAGAAAAAATATTTTTTATCTTTAAGTACAGTATGCGTTGTAGCACAGTCTGCGAGACACATGTCGTTATGATTGATCTTGAGTCCAACCAAAGATGTTGGAAAATCCATATTCTTCAATAAAGAAAACAATATAATATAAGAGTCACTTTATTCATTGGTGAGACGAAAATTACAACTAAAATAAAGCCAACAAATGCGAAATAAAATGCATAAAGTAAATAATATTAATTATTCTTTTCATTCCCATCCTCAACTCTCTCACCGAGAGTCTCGAAAAAGTCTTCTACATCCATATGAGTAAAATCAGCAATGTTGTTATCCTTGTAAGCAAGATTTGCTTCAATACCGACATCATCATCTTCGTAATCAAAATTGGCATTTGCATCATTGTTTTGAAATGTCAAGTTAATTTCCACATTCTTTTCTATTGATGCCTGATAAAGCTTTATTGGATGCTCAGAAGTACGACAAGTACGTGCCCAATGCCCTTTCATACCACATCGATGGCACAAATTTTCAGTACCTTTTGAAGGATTACTTGGACCACCCTTTGATGTTGGACCACCATTTCCTTTCACTTCATCGTTTGTTTTCTTTTGGTGGCCGAAGTTATTGTTGCCACCATGATAAATGTTATAATTAAGTCCTCGACCGCGTCCACGTTCACGGCCACGACCACGGCCACGACCGCGACTATGACCAAGTTATATTCCAGGTTCAAAGTTGCCATGCAGTAATACATTCACTTCTGGGAATGGAGCAGCACCAGTGGGTCGAATTTCATTGTTTTTCATCAATAGTTGGTTGTTTTGCTCAGCCTCCAGAAGGCATGAGATCAATTTAGAATACTTTTTAAAACCTTTTTCACGGTATTGCTGATGCAGAAACACATTAGATGCGTGAGAGGGTGAGAACGTTTTCTCTAACAAGTCATTATCAGTTATCTTTTCTCCACATAATTTTAATTGAGAACTAATCTTGAAAACTGCAGAATTATATTCACTTAAAGTTTTAAAATATGTAGTCTTAAATGTAACCAATCATAACGAGCCTTAGGTAATATTAATGTTTTCTGATGGTCATAGCGTTCTTTTAAATTAGTTCAAGCGGGTCTTTTATTGGTAAATACTTCGCTTTTAATCCTTCATGTAGATGATGACGAAGGAATATCATTGCTTTTGCTTTGTCTTGATTAGATGCTTCATTATCCGCTACAATTGCATTTCCTAGACCCATAGCGACTAGGTGAATTTCAACATCTAATACCCATGACAAATAATACTTGCCCGAAATGTCAAGGGCGGCAAACTCGAGTTTCGTGAGATTCGACATAATGCAAGCTTGATCAAATTAAGATAGTTGTTAGAATAATACATTACAAACATTAAACCAGTAAACTAAAATATCTTTTAATTATTTTAATAATATTCATTAGAAAATACTCTTAATATGAATCATGTTAAAATGTATAATAAGATCATTGAATAATAATCCTAAACAATAGTAATTCCTTATTATCTACATCAGATCACTTAATTTTAGAAGTTTAAGAACACAAATCAGTTTAAACTTTTAATAGCAATAGTTGGATACTTAGCTTCTACACTTCTGCATATATGTTGTAAATTAATCTAGACAAAATTCATTTTATATGTTTATTAAAACCATTTACAACTCATATAAAACAAAAATAGTAACTTCTTAGAAAGCAAATACTCATTCATATTTAAAGCAAAAATTAAACTGTAATCTGAAATGTCCAGAACCAAAGTTATGTTATCTTAAAGCAATTTATTTAGTTCTATCTCCCAAATGATAATTTTTTTTCTTACGTAAACAAATATTAGAATTTTAAACAACTATGAGTAATGATAAGTATTATACATTAAACATTTTTAAAAGAAAAAAAAACTATATAAACATCTCATGACATGAAAGTGGAAAACATCAAGGAGATCAAAAATCTGCCGTCTAGACATTTAGTACCCATATTTGAAAAGAAGTCCCATTAAAATTATGATTGATATGAAGTTATATATAAATCCAGAAAATTATGCACTTTTCAATATATAAATTCATGGAAATTTACATAGACACCCCCCCTGACTATAAGTCTAATTACAAGAAATTACCCTCCTGTTTGAACCCTCGATCAAAACAATATTACAAGAAGACCCCTTACGGCGTAAATTTTTTACGGTAGATGATGATGTCATAAAAAATATTTAATGTTTTTTCAATTTTACCCCCAAGGGGTGTATTTGTAATATATTTGTGTTACAGGGGGTGTCTTTGTAACCGTGTAATAAATTATAACAAACCAATTTAAAATTTAATAAATTTATTTACAATAACACAATTCGATGAATAAAGCTTTAATAACTTTACAATAACACAATTCGATAAATAAAATTTCAATAACATATATTTCCTTAAAAAATAAAATAAACCAATTTAAAATTTAATAAATTTATTTACAATAAATCAATCTAAATAAAGTTTTAATAACTTTTATTTTCATTCAAAAATCAAACAAACCAAATTAAAATTTAATAAATTTATTTACAATAACACAATTATTTAATAACATATATTTTCTTACAAAAAAAATCCTTTTAAAGTTTAATAATTTATTTACAATAATACAATTGGTAAATAAAGTTTCACTTTAATAACAAATATTTTTCTTACAAAAATAAAACAAACCAATTTAAAATTTAATAAATTTATCTAAAATAACACAATTCGAATTCTTGAGTTTTTCTACAAATGTAGGGACATATTATAAAGGTGGGAAAGTACATGGGTCAATTTGTGAATTGGGATAGAGGGGCTGATTTTGCGAAGATGGAACATCCGCCATTGACGTGAGCTTGGAAATGGGGAATCTTCAATCAGCATCAAATTGGACAAGGTTTGTACCAAAATTACCGCCACACCAAGGGGAGTCTACGGCTGAAAGGGGAGGCGGTGGTTCAAGCTCCACCGCTGACGGCGGCGTAAAATCGAAAAAACATAAAATTCGTAGATTTGAAAATAGAGTGACGGGATAAACTTGGAACTGATAATTAATGCTTGGGATTTGTAGAGGACATGAAGACGAGTCTATAGCCATCAAAGAGAGGTCAAACCGTGTCCGGAGTTGCCGGAAAAGTGAAAAAACGGAGGTGGTGGAGCTTGAGAGCTGCGAGGTTACGTTGAGGGTTTTTTTTTTTAATTTTTTTTTTGTAAATATTAAAAACAACTAAGGGTATTTTGGACATTTTAAGTGTTCCGTTAAAGTTGATTAACGGCCATTAAGCCATGGGGGTGTTTTTGTAATTTTTGAAACAGGAGGGTAAAATCTTGTAATTAAGGTTATAGCCAGCGGGTGTCTATGTAAATTTCCCTTGTTAATATACATAATCTAGATTTTTTTTTGAAGAAACACATGTTATTAAGCATCCTGGTGTTTTCGATACGCCTTCCGGTGTATTCGATAAGGTATTCTTTTTATTTTTTATTTTTTTATTATTGAAAATGCCACATTGGTGTATCTGACAAGTAATCGGGTGAGTATCTGAGTATCCGATATACATAGGATACTGCATAGTGTATAATTTCGAAGTATCCGTGCAATCGAAATCTTAACAGTACACGCTATTGGACCATGATATTGGTATTTTAGTCGGAATGGACTGGATCAAGGTTGAGCCGGTTCCGAGTCTCATTTCCATTTCATCTATCTGGATCTAATTCGAATCCGCTCGGATATTGAACAGAAACCTCCGGTTGTGACCTGCACAACCTGTCATTGTGAACCGGTTATTTTGTGTAGATTGGGAAAAAACATCACATAACTAGCATCAATAAATATATACTACTATTTTATAATTATGTTCAATTAAATTTTAATATCACTTATAATTTTAATATAATCGTTAAATTTAGATAAATTGTTTAATTTGTATAAAGTCGTTAAATTTGAAATGTCCACTTAAAAAGTTAATTATAATTATGTGTTTTAATTTGTAATACTAAGGATTTTAAGATATTTATATCGCTTAAAGAAATTGTGAGGTTAGGATAATAATCAAAAGAGATTGGGCATGTACATAGGCTGGATTGATTCGATAGAACTTAAGAGGGAATCTTCAAAATTAGTAAATATGGCATATCTAAGTACTACAAGACGTATTTAATCTTTATTTTGTTAAAGGTTTATTCCTGCTTGGACTAAAGTCTAAACCTATGTGCGTGTGTATACTTGTAATTCTTATCCCTATGTTTTTGTAGAGAATTTTTAGAAAGTAAATTGATAGTTTGGAAAGGCTTTTAAAGTTGAATATCTCTTTCTTCAGTTTTAATGGTAAAATATGTTTTATAAATTGAAACCTGTAATTTTTATAAATTTGATATTTGCTAACCTTAGGCATTTCTCAATTATCTATGGATTTACCAAAATCTTCTATAATTATTTCTTATGCACTTACCACTCTCTTAGAATCCATGAAAGAAGTTAATTCTAATTTCATATAGTAATCAAAATATATAGTTAATTCTAATTTCATTTAGTAATCAAAATATATCTCCCTTTAAAGATGCATCTTGATCCAACTTGATATAAATCGTGATAATTACAAAAAATATATAAATATTTGAAATTATATTCGATTTTCTCAAACCAAAGACAAGAACATTAAAAATAATATTTTTTGTATTATAAATATAAAATTAAATTAAATATGTTTAATTTAAAAATTGCATATAATTTAAGTATTTCTCTACAAAAATTACACATCATTAAGTTTTAATTATCATTCCCTATTTTATAAAAATGAGTTAAATTTTAAAAAAAGGAATTTTTCCAAAAAAAATGAAAATTGACCATCTTCTTCCCCAAAACTCTTCCACTACAACCACCTTCACTGCCACAACTTTCCTACCCTCCACCATCACCACCACTAATCACCAAACCTATATCTCCTCTCCCCTTTCCACATAACAGCGAATCAAAAAAATAAACCAAAGAAATTCAAGTGGATCCGAATTCAATCGAACAAAAAATGTTTATCTTGGACCGGCGAGATGGCCTGGGGCGGGGGATTTGGTGATGGGTTGGGGGGAGGAGACGGGGTAAAGGTTCATGTTTTCCAAGGATTTCCTCATAAATCTGAACAAAAAAACTCGGCAACAACAACAACGGACCACAATTTTAACGGAAATTAACCTCTACGACCTAAAAAAAAGCCTAATAAAAAAGAAGGGGAGAAAAAAGATTTTCGAGCTGGCTTTTGGAAGAATAATGAACTTTACTGCAAATCCACATGGAAGCCGACGAAGATGGAGTTGATGAAGCAGAAGTAAATTAATGGAAACATAAAGGGTGATTTGGTAAATTATAAAAAAAATCTCGAATTCATTAATAGGTTGCGGTTATTTTTTGGGCACGTGACGGCTGTGGGGTGCGACCTTAGAAAAGGTCGAACAAGGTGAAACTAAATGGAGAGTTTCCCAACTAAGAAATGCATTCTTCCATCTAAAAGTACAAAAGTCAATACACATACACATTTGCAAATATTAAAATAATTTGTATTGAGTGACTAAATTTGTAGCTAGAGAAAGGAACATCGTACCAACCGTCTGCCGACTGCTCCAAGGGATATTAGCAATTTTCCTATTTCCAAAATATTAAAATAATTTGTATTGAGTCATTGAGTGACTAAATTTGTAGGTAGAGAAAGGAACATCGTACCAACCATTTGCTCCAAGGGATATTAGTAATTTTCCTATTTCAAATTATTAAAACAATTGGAGCGGTGAATATGGCCTTATTTATAGATGAATAGTGGTATTTTGGGATGTTAATATTTAGGTTGAGTCTCTCAACCATTAGAAATGGTCTTATGTATTGTAATTTAACTTCTACTTTGATAAAATTATTAAATAATAC
Organism: Penstemon newberryi var. newberryi; assembly: GCA_030819805.1. NCBI lineage: Eukaryota > Viridiplantae > Streptophyta > Magnoliopsida > Lamiales > Plantaginaceae > Penstemon > Penstemon newberryi. Next base: position 18,022,443 of record JAUALY010000001.1, read on the forward strand.
TCCATATGTCCCTAAATTTTTAATACTATTTCCTTTTTGGAATGTCCCAAAATTACACTACCTTTCTATCTCAAAAATACTCTCTCACATAAAGCAATGATTTGACACCACTAATTTTCAACCGCTAACTTTAAGGACATATATGTAAAAACACCTAAAATTTTAGCATTTTAACTTTTAGCTAAAACTCCATTCAAAAAGTAAAAGAATAGGAAAAGATAGAGATATTGCCAGAGCAACAGTTATTGCTACCAGAGCAAATTTAATTTTTTTTTCAAACTTTACCCTTATTGTTCGATACTAAATTACTAATTAAGTATGACTTAAATCTAACTCCATAATTATGTCAACTCTCTCTCTCTAATTTATTGTAAACATTTACTTTTCATCATCAGTTATCATCTCCAGTTAAAATGTCACGGATATGACATCTCATCTCTTAATTCTTATAATTACATAATATTTCCGATTTATTTCTATTGTTTTTATTATTTCCATTGCATATATTTTTTTTATTAGGGAATGTATTTGATATTCGAATGTGGTTCAATTGCTAAAAAACTATTTGAGTTCAATTTATTTACAAATATAATAAAATAGAACAATATTCCCGTTTCATTAATTTTGAAATTTAATTCGAGTTCGACTTAATATGTTTAAAATGATAAAATACATGTAAAAATCTTAAGATTGTCAAGTTCAACTCGATTAAAATGATTATAGCCAATTTTTTTAAAAATCAAACCAAGTTCAATATAATTTTAGACTCGATAATAAAATCAATACAAATTTTAACAATGTAGTGTTCGACTCTATTAAGCTCTTTTACACTCTTGTAGAATATCAAGTTACAAAATATAAAAATATAAGTAATTCAATATATATAAAATCACATCATCTAAAAGTGATGTATACATATATAAGTTTTGTTTTGAAATATGGTAATGTACATTAGATCTACACTTACCCAAACTCAAAGTTCACAACAAAAGATTGTGCGTAGTCAAGTCGAGGAAGACTTTTACTAATTTGATTTTGGATAAGTGTAACTCGGGAGATTAAATACCAAATTATCTCTCTTAAAAGTCATGTGAAGGACACATGATGTCATTTTGGTCAAAAAATCATGTTATCTCTCCGTAAACTGCCACTTACTTGATGATGGACGACTGTCTCATTATTTGTAAATTGAGTGACTAAATATGCCATATATATGAAACTAGGGTGACCATTGTATGACTGGAGTTAATGTTGGATGACTAAATATGTATTGTTCCCGCATAAATGATTCATACATGTTCTTAGGGTTTGTTTGCAAAATCTTATACAAAAGTAGAAGTTGGTGATTTTTGGTAAAGTTGATGATAATCACTTTTTAATAAAAGCAGAGAGTGTTTGCAAAAATCCTGAAAAACTGACTCAAAACAGTGTTTGCAAATGAAATGTTGAGCTTATCTTATTGCAAATGCAATTTTATATTTGCCCTTGGTAAAAATATATTTTACTTGTTATTTGTCTTCACATAATTAGTCAATTTAAGTGAGGTACATGTTTTCCATTAACATAATTAAGAAAAATAACAAGTATTTTCATGTGAAATAGAGGGAAAATATCTGGAATATACACGCGTGAAATATACTCATGAATTTTCATTCTGGAACACATATTAAATGACTGATTATTTTACCAAACAAAATCGACTAAACGAATTTGTCGAATATAAATTATTTGTGGGTGTGTATTTTAAAATATCTACTAGCTTCCACGATTGAAGTCGTAATTGAGACTATTTTTCTTGAATCCTAATATAACTATGAGCTTTTCGATAGTTTAGTTTGAGAAATTTTCTTGCCTAATAATAAATACATAAAATATTACTTTGGAAGTGGTTTGATTTTTTGTTGAATAAGACTATTGCTAGATATATTATTAAAAAACTAAATTAATATAATTTAGTTTTATAAATTTGTCTCTATATTGTAATATGATTATTAATATTAAAGTAATTGAGTTATGGGCGTACGATAATTTCTTATATTTAATTGTTAGTAATTAGTTTATTAGATTAGTAAAAACAATGGTTTATTTAATAATTAGAAACTAAATTTTTTTTTAATAAAATAATAACCAAGTTTGTGGCAAAATTGGAATTTCATATTTAATTGAAGGATAACAATGTCCATAATAATTCAAAACAACTTCTAAATAATTACAAAAATGCATTAAATTGGAAAAGCACATCTTGAAATGCTCTTAGGCCATCTCCAAGGGAGCTCTCATAAGTCATATTATAAGAAAAATTATAAGATTTTCATAAAAATGGTGCTCCAAGGGACATGTTATAATTTAAGAGTCATTTAAATTTTTAAGTTTGGACTCTCAAATTTGAGAGTCCAAAGCTAAATGTATATTTTAATTTAAGTAGCAAAGTACAACATTTTTTTGTACTTTGCTGCAAAAATATTTAATGTAAATTCGAATAAAAAAATTGCATGAATCTCGAAATATAGTTCAGATTTATTTAATCTAAATTCATTTTATTTTTCAAAAATAATATTCTTTTAAAATTTATTTTTTATTATTATATCAAATAAATAAATACTAAATAATTATCATTATTATTTATATATAAATAATAATTTAAAAGTAATTTGTTAAAATATAAACGAATTGTTGGAGTGAACTGTTGTAGTTGTTTATAAGTAGAATTTTAAAATATAAATGAGCTGTTGGAGTGCAGAGTAAAAAGTGGGAATGTATAACACTGTTCACCCCTTAAATTTTAAGATAAGAGGTCTGAATTTAAGAGTTCTGTTGGAGATGGTCTTATATCCCAAAATATAAGAGAATTTATAAGAATTGAACAAAAAATGAACTCCAAGGGAGTCTTTAAAAAATAAGAATGCCAAATTTTTATAAGTTTGGACTCTCATATTTGAGAGTCCAAAGTGAAATTTTAAAAGTAAAAGTAGTGTGTTAAAGTTGGAGTGGATTGGTGTTGTGTGATTATTTAAAAGTAGAATCTTAAAATATAAACAAGCTGTTGGAGTGCAGAGTAAAAAGTGGGAATGTATAACACTGTTCACCCATTAAATTTTAAGATAAGAGGCCTGAATTTAAGAGGTCTGTTGGAGATGGTCTTATAGCTTATCAACTTATTTCAGCTTATTTTAAGTTAAGCAGAAACAAAAGTGGGTGTTGCAAACACTATAAAACAACTTCTGAACAAACATAAACTCAGAAGCTATTGCAAACACCCTCCTAGGGCTTTTAGAAAATTTCCAATTTTTAAATTTGGTAGAGATCGATTAATAAAAACTTAGACCAAAGATTGTTGAGTTGCGTAGAGGTTAAAATCGATTTTATTGGAATTCAATACATTATTGATGTCAGTATTAATATAACGGTAAATTACAGATACCCCTCGAGGTAAGATCAAATTACAAAGAACCCCACTCACATATTTGATACTAGTCATCGTGGCATGCGGCACTTGAGTGCGTAACTCAAAACATAGATAATATGTAAACTCTGAACAATTTATAAAAAAATATTAATTTCTAAACTTGAATATGAGAAAAATTAGTCAAAACAAACACAACATTAGTATAATAAATTAAAAAATTTGTACATATATTTCCTTGTCTTCTCGTCCGTATATTACTTTTCCACTCAACATCTGCAACCGAGGAAGTTTATTTTATATAAAGACAAATAATAGACAAAGAAGAGAAATCAAGAAGAAAGAAATGGAGGGAAATTGATAATAGTGGCAAAGTGGTTTTGACTATTCTTGAGAAATCAAAGTAAATGGAAGAAGTTATTTTTCAAAATTTAATGATTGTTTTTCAACGGGTGAATATTGGGAGTGGGTAGTTAAACTTAAATGGAGGGAGTGTGTAGAAGTTACGTATTTAAAATTCAGAAATTAGAGGTCATTTTTGGATATTTATAGTTTTTTGATGTAGCATAGTGAAGTTCGATATTATAAACATAAAAATAATATTAAGAAATACTTATATTTCTTATTGAATGTGTAATTTATTTTACAAAGTTTGGTAATATAAAAATTAAAAATTAATTTTTTTAATTAAATGTGTAAATAAAACTTTTATATTTATGACCTTTTTTTTTTTCATCTATGGATGGATTATACCAACATATATTTATGACATATTATTATTGAAATTCTAATTAATTTTTTATTATAAAATTTAAATTTCAAATAAATAAGTGAATAAATATATATTTTTTCTTATACTTATTGCAACGTATATCCATGTTAAAAGAATTATCAACTTTTGTGGTAAATATTTAATTTTTAGTTTAATAATTTATGAGAGAGAGACTTTCACTTTTGGTACCTTAAGTGATTTTACTTAAGGTTACGGAACAATAAGTTACAAAGCTAACACATTTGATACCAAGAGTTAACGGGGCTCGACACATTTGGTACTTTGATGAAAATTCCAATTTTGGACGGAAAATTGATGAAAATTTTGCAGATTTGGTACAATAATTATAGATTATTGGCAAAGTTTGCCCACATGTTTTATGGCCGACAAATTTACCCCACTATTTATATGTTTGAAGAATTTATGTACCAATTGCAAAAATAGTTAAATGCTAATCTTATTTAATATATAATATATATAATTCAAATAATATTTTATTTAAATTTTGAAAAAATAAATATTAATAAAACTTATTAGATTTTTTAAATCTCGAAAAATATCTTTTAAACATGTAAATTAAATAATATTGTATATAAAATTTGGAAAAATAAATATCAATTAAACTTATTAGATTTAAAAAAAATATTTTAAAGTAATTATATTTTATATCAAATATATATAAATTAAATAATATTTTATACAAAATCTGAAAAAATAAAATATCAATTAAACTTATTAGATGTTTTAAATTTCGAAAAAAAATCTTTTAAACTAATTAGATTTTATATAGAATATATATAAATTAAATAATATTTTATATAAAATCTGAAAAAATAATGATCAATTAAAATTATTTTATTTTTTAAGATTTGAAAAAAAATATTTTAAACTAATTATATTTTATATATAATATATACAAATTAAATAATATTTAATATATAATATGAAGAAAAAAATCTTTTAAAATTACATAAAAATTAAAAAATATATTATAATTAAAAGAAATACAAAACCCTAGCTATCATCCACCCACCCCAAGATGGAACCCAGGCCGCCGCCGGTCCCAGGCCACATGGGTTCCATCTAGGTTGGGAGGAGGGTGGGGTGAAGGGATTTGGTTGGTTTTGTATTTTTTTAATAATAATAAATTTATTAAACATGATTATTAATATTTATGTAATTTTAAAGAAAATTATTTTTCATATTTTATATTAAATATAATATAATTTATATATTATATTTAAAATCTAATTAGTATAAATGATTTTTTTTCAAAATTTAAAAAATATTTTAATTGATATTTATTTTTTTAAATTTTATATAAAATTAATTTGTATATATATTATATGTAATCTAATTAGTTTAAAAGATTTTTTTCAAAATTTAATTGATTTTTATTTTTTCAGATTTATATAAAATATTATTCAATTTAAATATATCATATATAAAAGATAATTAGTTTAATAAATTTAATAATAATATATAAAATTTAACTATTTTTGCAACTGTGACTGAAATGCTTCAGACTTGTGAATTGTGGGGTAAATCTACAGGTTCGAAAACATGCCGGGCATGTTTTGCCAGCAAATTTTAAGTGTAGGACCAATTTTGTAAATTTTCCATCAATTTTCTGTCCAAAATTGTAATTTTCATAAAAAATTTGACGGAAGTATCAAATGTTTTGAGTCCCCTTAACTTTTGATACCAAATGAGTTGACTTTGTAACTTGTGGTACCGTAACCTTAAATTAAGGTCACTTATGGTACCTAAAGTAAAATTATCTCATTTATGAGATATTACAATTGATACCAAAGTTATAAATTTTTATAAGATATTACGCACATTACATTATAAATAACCCCTTAGGGGTTGAAACTTTCAAGGGTAAGGGGCTAATTGTAAAATGGTGTTTGAATCCGAGGAGTATTTTTATAAATTGACCTTACCTCAAGGGGTATCCGTAATTTACCAAAGAGGGAGAAAATCCCTTAAATGTTCCGGAGTATAAGTTACCCTCATCTAAACTTTAAAAATATACTAATCGGTAAAGAAAATGAGGTCGGCAAAAAGACGGTTTAAACTAGTGAAAAACGGATTAAATTTATGAATTAAATTAGTGAAAATGACTTAGGTAGGTAAGTGACTGCATTTCAAGTAATAGAAAAAATATGAAATCGACTTACAAATGGACCCAAATCCATTTGACCAAAAAATAAAATTTCATTGTTTTCCCCCCAAAACTTATAGTCGAGTTGCACTTCACCCCAAAAGGACACCCTTATTTCACTTTTCACCATGATCTTTGAGTTTCCCTTTCCCCTTAACTCATGTAAGTTTAGGGTTAGAAGTGCAAAAAATTGAAGTTTATGGGGAAAGTGCAATTTTCTTTAAAACATCTATGGTAAAGATTAATAATGCTAGATAAATCGACTTATAATTTGAAAATAGTTTTCAATAAACCCAGACCCAGCAATTATTTTCTGATTTTCTCTAATTTTATTGAAGATAGTAAAGTAACTGAGTACATAGTTGGGAGGGGCAAAACATAATCTTATATATTTATGTACTAGCATTTACCCCGTGCTATGCACGGAATCACTAAATGCTTTTAATAGTTTATAGATTGATTCTAATAAGTATAATGTTCAATTTGTCCTTCATTTGATTTAGTGATGAGCATTTCACCCCCTGTAAAAAATTTAAGAGATCAATTTACCTCCTTATGTTGGAAGTATAACTCACTCACTTGAAATTGAAAGTGGTGTGAAAAGAGTTGCGTAAATAGAGAAAATTATTCTTCAGGATGATAAATTGGTCTACATAAAATTATATATGGGGTAAAACATCACATATATTGTAATACAGGGGGTAAAACTAATACACAAAATAATACATGGGGTAAAGTAATCCATATAAAATAATAGTATATTTAGTAAATAAACCTATAAAAATGGGATAGGGGTAAATTGACTCATATCTTTTAGGGTTAAAATCGGTATACTTATTATAGATGATTGTATTTTTGTCAAATATGGTTAAAAATAACAGGGAGGCAACGCTGGTCTTTGACTACAATTGGACCAAATTCTCTTTTTGTAGAATTTTGAATTATTTTTAATCAAAAAATAATGTGATTAATTGGTTGGCAACTAAGCATTATTGGTAAGTCTTATTATTTTCGGAATATTTGAAATTGTTAATAATGATTTCCTTCCTTTTCTATAAAAGTTCATTATTATTAATTTATCATTAAATATGAATTTAAATTTTAAACTCCCTACAAATCATGCTAAATATTAGGAATTTTATGCATTAAATTTGTTAATGTAACTGATAAATCTAATTCCTAAAACATTGCACGAAAATAAAGAAATTTAAGACAAATTGTTCCTAAATAAATGGCACATTTAATAGGATTGGAAAAGGAAAATATACCATATTTAATTATCTATAAGTACTCACGTTCTTTGTATTGCATTTTGCATATCTCCCTTTTTCCCATTTTCCTTATCTTTAGACACATTATTTTCCTATCGTTACTCCATTGATAACCTTAATCTAAGGTTTTTTTCCGTTGTTAATTAAATATTATTCGCAATATGCATGCTAATTGTTACTTTTGTTTTACTAATAGTATTTTTTGGTAATTTTCTCTTAATTTGTTTTAATTTGATGTATTGATATGTTTGTGTAGATTGTGGTGGGATATGGAGAACAAAGAACAAAGTACTGGGTCTTGTGATTTTGAGAAGTATATTAGAAATTTGTTTTTTGTTTTAAGCTTCTTACTTTATGTTTTTCTTTTTAGAGAATTTTTCTTATGTATCATCATACTTTTGTTTTATTATTAGATATAGATCATGACATTTATTGTACATAAATTGGATGTTATGAAGAAAAATAGTCATCATATATGCTTGCAAACTTAATAAGTTAATTGAAGGGGTACATTTAGTTTTTATTGTTTTCTTATGAATTCTTCTACTCAGTTTTCTTTCCTTTTAATTTAAATTCATATGAATTCTAATTTCTCACTATTTCGATTTTCCTTTATTATCTTGAAAAATTCTCATTGGTAAGTATTATGCGTGATTATATATTTTTTGTACTTTGCCTTTTGTAATCATTAAGTTAGGTTATTAAAAAATTTAAATATGTTAATGTGAGTCAGTTTATGGCCAGATTTTTTTGTTGGAACATTATTATCAAGTTTCTCAATTTTTTGGCCATTTTATCTATGGTTGGAAAGTCTCTTACATTTACATTTTTTTGAATTATTACATTTACAAATTAATAATAGTGATTTTTTTATTGATGGAAATTTGAAGACACTTATTACTTAAATATTATTATTTGGTTTATTTGATGGGTGAATATCTCAATACAGATAGCCAATATGAAATTTTAAAACAGGTGATTTAGGGATGATTATAAAATCAAATTTGCCTCAGTAACAATATTAAATGTTATTTTCCTATTTAGATCCCATAAATTTTCTATGATTTTCATTTTTCAGTTGAGTTGTCCATATATTTTACCTTCTATATAATGCTACATCTCTATGTTATTTTCCTATTTAGATCCCATAAGAGAGTGTAAAGTTGTCCTGAATCTTATTTTGCCTTGAAGGTGTTATAATTATAATTCAAAAAAAAAGATGAAAAATTTATTTTCAAGTGGATACTCAATTCTCAACGATTACTTAAGGATTCACAACATCTCTATGTCAGATTGTCTACGTATGGACATCAACTTCAAGGTTTTGATATTACTACTATTTTTCAAAGAATGATTTGAGTTTTTTTCTTCTTTATGTAGATTGACCTGTATTAGTAGATTTAATCAGATGTAAAGATTTGTAATTGGGTTTTTTCTAGAATATAATTCTTTGATATTTCTTTTCAAGGATTGTAGATGGTTTGTATTCCTAATAAATGAATAGTGATTTATAACATGTATCAAATCTAGATCTATATTTGCTTGATGTTTGCCAATTGCGAATGCATGAATTTTAGTACTTTTAATGTGTTGAGTTGAAAATACTTTTTAAATTTAGTGCTGACAACAAATTTCAAACATTTTCGTGAATTTTCTTTCCTTGTGGATAATTATTCGTTGATTATTACATAAGAATATTTAAAATTGCATGTTTTTCAATCTAAACCGACCATTCAAGCAAACTTGGGTGCTTCAAATTTGATCTTTGAATGTTGTTATCTCGACATAAATATTAATAAAGGTAATGAAAGATCGGACTGCAGTGTGATCTAATAAATTGATCTACATACACGTTTTTAATCCCATCCAAAGATTCACCGAGTTTTTTTAATTACGACCGATGTTTGAAACTTGAAAATTTAGGCTATGTATGCTTCTTGAATTTCAATAAGTAAAATGATTAGTAAAATGAAAATGAACAAAAAATCAAGTTCAATCAAGAAAAACTTTTTCTTTAACGTTTTACTCACTAAAATTCAAGAACCAAACATAACCTTCTAACTTATAATAAATTTTATTTTCTCAATACCTATAGTCATGCACGTGATAGCCTATAGATGCACAAAATTGCATGTTTATTCGCATGCTTATTGAGAGCCCTAATTAGCACTTTTTAGTTATGTACTTTACAATCTACATTTTTTGTCTTAATTTTTAGAAATACTTGACATTTTGGTCCTACACTTTATAAAATTGCATTTTTTTATTTCTCCTAATGTTTAGGATATATTGCACTTAATATTGTATGTTTTTACAGTTTAGCCTCAAACAATCTTTCAAGTTTTGCATTATTGGTCTCAAATGAAGCTTGGGACAACAAATCCATTTTAATAAATTAAGATCACTAATTTGATTTTATAAAGTATTAGATCAAAAAAAATTGTTGATTCAAAAATATGTAGACAAAGTTAAGTTATCATGAGCATATCGAATGTCATATTTTAAAGTGCAAATTGGGTATAAAATGGAAATCAAAGAGTATATATTAGAAACATATAATTCATATTTCGTAATCAATATTTTTCTTTTGTACATGCAGAGTCTTTTATGAATACTAATGAGATGGTTCAATAATTAAGACATACTCTATAAACCAAAATTGTAAGTAAGAATTTTTCTCCTTTTCTAAAAATTAAAATGTTGTTTTCCTACATAATTAAAATATCCATGTCTTCATTTTTCACTTATACTAAATAATCAAGTTTGGCGATTTAATAATTTTAATAATTGAGGTTTAGATACCTCATATTAATAATCTTATTAAAAATGTATTATATAAAATTATAATTTAGTGTAATTTGTGCAGCACGGGAAAATAAGCTAGTATAGTTGAAGAGGCAAAAATAAGATTACCGTTTTCATACTTCAAAAGGAAATACTTGGTGATTGCTGATCCAAATAAAAAAAACAGGAAATACTTGGTAGGTAGGGTTAAATAAATTATTGCAACAAGGATTAAATCTAAATGCCATTTTTGTAAATTATTTACGAAATTGGGATTATTGCATTTTTTGTGCAACAACTACAACTTGCTGGCATTTTTATCTAGTATCTTTTTGAACTGGCACATTTGATGCCACAACTTCAACATCAGTAACAATTTTGGTGTTAAGGCCCGATTCCAAAATTGGCCCGAAATCCCCCTTGTGTGGCCCACACGTGGAGGATTTCAGACCAATTTTGGAATTATGCCTCAATTGGCACCGAAATTGCCATCGATAGATGTTGAAGTTGTGGCACCAAATACTGTCATCCAGAAAAGATACGGGGTAGAAATATCAGCGAGCTATAATTGTGGCACAAAAACTGCAATAATCTCATATTAATCTATATGATAAATTTTAATACTAGTTTATTTTTTTCCATTTTGTAACGCCCCACAAATTTCGTGTCCTTTTTATTATTCTATCTTAAAAATCCTTCTTCTAAAGTATAAATTTACGAAGGATTATAAAGTTAGATTCTAATTTTGCTTTGATTTAGTGGGGAATATATTTAAATATGATCAAATTTCTTTTGAAATGGTGGAGTCATTTTCTATATCACTATTTATTTTGGCACATTTTCTATTTTCTATTTTATATTTAATGCTATTTTGAGCTAAAATGTGCGAATAACTTTTTCGTATGAAATATTAAACTTGAAAATAATTTATAAAGGTGTGAAAGACCTTCTAAAAGTGTTGGGATCTTTTTGCAAAAAAGTTTGGACTAAATAGTGCAAAATTTTAGTTTTGGGGGCAAAAATGTAAGTTTTCAAAACTTCAGGGGGCAAAGTGAAAATTTGCCCCAAGTTGCAGATTTTCTGCAGGAGAGTAATTATTTTCTCTCCTTGCACACTCTTTAGGCTGCAAAGCATGGTCTTGGGTGGAGAAATTGTTCTACCCAATGTATACATGTATTGGTGGAAAAAAAAAAAATTAAGCATGATGTCTCCCTCTCTCCCCAATGTGTATATAATTGTTATACACACTTAAGATCAGATTTTTATCCTCTCAATTATCTCATTTACATACACATTATATACTATAAAGAAAATAAGAGAGAGAAAAGAGACAACACAAGAAAGATACAATTTTCGCATTTTCACTACACAGCCTCGGTTTTTCGATCATTCCGTCTTCTTCCACCGTTGGATCATGCCCAAATTTTGCGTGAAGTCCTACACACATGTGGATACATATTGACCGTTCGGATTGTCGTTTGGATCTCTCTAAGTTAATCGGCAGACGCTTGAAATTGATAATTTTAATTATATGGATTTAATAATTGAAACTAAAATTCATATCTATGTTGTTAAAAATTCAACGAGTGAGCATATTTTTTTAAATTTGAAGTGATTTAAATTGATATTCACTTGAATTATTATTGTTGTGCAAATTATGAATTATAAATGCTTCACTCTTATGTTGTTTTGAGGATTGAAATGCAAAAGAAAAATAAAAGGGGGACTTCTTGAAGTGCCCCAAGACTTTGAGGACTAAAATGGAAAAACTCGAATTTTGAGAGTGTAAATTGCAAACAAAACACACATTAAAGACATGAAATTTCAGCTCCACTCTCTCATTCTTCATCTTCCCCACCCAACACACACACTAAAGTGTTTTTCGCACACACAAAAATTTCCTTTCTTATTAAGCTCATAACTTCTTCATTTCTTAACCAAATCAAGTAAATGAGTAGTCAAAATTGATCTACTCGACGAGAGGAACACAATGGTGGTGGTTATTGAAAGAATAGAAGGTGTTTTATTGCGAAAATTCGAGGTGGAAGGTGCGGTTTTAAGTGGGTTTCTTTGCATGCCCCTTTTCCGGTCATGTCTTCGACAATTGGGCTTCACCACGGTGTTCTAGGCTTAGAGGAGAGCGGAATGGTGGGTTCGGCTCATTTTCCGGTGCCGGTCAACACCGGTCAACGGCCGGTCAACAGGGGCTACTCCGGTCAGCGACTTCATCTCGGAATGAGTATTCCATATCCAGTCTTCATTTAGAGTTTCGAGTTTGTTTGGGTATTGAATCTTGAACCTAAAGATTTTTTTTAGTGTTTGTTTTGCTTCAAGAGTTGATATAATAAACTTTTATAATTTAAGTTACACGTAAAAATTGAGGCTTGTTAACGCATTAAACTCTGAATTAATTTATCGAAATTGCACAAGTTTGATTTAAAATTTTCGGAAATAAGTTTGTTCGTTTGGACCTCGTTTGGCTTAAACTCTAAGTGTTGTATTTATTATTCAGGAATTGAAGGCGAATCGGTATTCGAGTAACCAAGTCAGGTGAGTGATGTGTGTTTGCTTGCGTGTTAGTCCAAATGTGCTAGTAGGTTGAGTCAGAACTGTAACTTAGTCCTTAAACGAACAAGCATGTGATGCATGATACTAGGAATAACTCGACTACTAGGACAAACAATCCATGTTATATTTAATATATATATATATACCACATATGTTGCAAGAAGAGATACATGAATCTACTTAGCCTTATTTTAACTATCTAAACATGTTAGAATTGTTATGCTAAAGCCTACGTGTTTATAAATTCTTGATATTGTATATTGAATAGTTTTGATTATTGTTATTGAGTTATTCATCGATTCATGTTACTGAACTGTTACCGTTACTGTCTTGTACTGTTTACTGTTATTGTTACTGTCTTGTACTGTTTACCGTTACTGTGTGGGCCCTTATTATTGGTGTGCGGAATCGTGGGTAACCTGGAAGGTTAGGGCCGGAGGGTTACCTCGATCCACCGTAGACCCGCTTCACGAGCCAAGTGTGGAGGTTACACTTGGGGAGTGAATGTCAAACTCCTGGCATTTGACGTCAATGCGCACTGTTATGTAAGGTCGCACCTTACTTGGAGTGTTTGGTGGTGGTTTTCCTGACTGTGGACTGGAGGGTAAGAGGAGGACGGCATCAACAACTGTTGGTTACTTGTTTAACGTGCTTAAATTGTTATAGCATGTGTTCATTTACTGTACTGTTGTATATGCTCATGTATATTATGTTGCATCACACGCACATGTGCACTACAGCCTCACTAAGTTGGACGATCAACTTATGCATTCCTTGTTTCAATCTTTTCAGCTACAGGTGTTTGGGGGAAACAATAGTTCATGTTGCGGTTAGGTCGTCACGGTTGCGGTCCCACCCTAGTTCCATAGAGTAGTTGAACTTTTGTTTAAATTCTTATTTGATTTTAAGATTTTCGTTTGAACTGATGTTTTAAATCTCCTATAATGTTTAAGTTGATTTTTATTATATCTTGCTAAATATCTTGGTATTTTAGCTAATTTTGTAAAATGGGAATATTTATCGAAAATGATTTTAAAATTTATCAAATATTAATCTTAATCTTCTTGTATTCCTTTTGGGTCTCACAAGTTGTTTCACCACGTCATGTCATCCGTTAAAATTTGTTTTAAATACTTCCGCTTTAAACTTAGTAATTTAAACTGTTCTTATTTTGTTTTAAACCGCTTCCGCTTAAAACTTTTAATTCTCGCTTTTAATTTATCGTTTCCTTTAAAAAGAAAAAGTTTCGATATTTTAACACTTTTTCAAAATAATAATAATTTTTCGACTGTTATCCGACGGACCCGCGGAGCCGGGCCGTCACACATTTTATTGGATAAAAATACAACATTACTTTATTTTCGTCTAGTTGTCATTTTATCACAACATATATAATTTATCGAGTTTGTTATTACAAAAAATATCTCCCCCCAAACCAAAAATCTCTAGTTCCACCCTTGTCAACAATGGCGAAATCAATCTTAACAAATAACATCAATTACATTTCATACTTAACAGCTAAGGAGTAGACAAAGAAAAAAGGAAAAATAAAGGTTAGACGTTAATTTGACTCTAATTCACTAAACTGAATCAACTTCTTCATGAAATTGAAATTCGTGTATTTATACTTCACTGATTAATAAGATGTTTTTCTTTCATTTAAATGTTCTAATATTTTTTTTTTTTTCTTGCTTATTATTAATATGATTATATGGATCAACATATACATTAATATGGTCATAGGCCAATTTTGAAATTGGGCATCAATTGTCACCAAATTTGCAACCGATATTAAAGTTGTGGCACCAAATATGCCAACCAAAAAAAATAAGAGATAGAAACGTAAGCGAACTATAATTGTGACACACAAAAATTGCAATAATCCCTTAGCAAATTTATCATTACGTGAAGGAGACTTCACGAAAGGAAGTTGGACCCGGACAAAGAACAAAGTCAACTGTCTTGTACCATATAAGCTTGTACTGTTTTTTTAGATGCTTGGATCTTCTTTGATAAAAATTCCTACGATCTGCTATAAGCTTTCTCTTGATTTTCTTTTGTTTCCCCGTTCGAACAGTAGAGATGGAACGTGACCGTAAATCTAAAGGAGTGCCATCTGTGCCCAACAATCGACGATATCCACTTCAATATATTTGTTTAGTCGGGTGTTTTCTTCCAATACTGATCCACAGTTTGATTTTAGAAGGGATCTTAGATATCTTAACGGATCTGCTTTGGTCCTGTTTACTTATTGTCTTAAAAGTCAATATTTCCTTAGCTTCTGAAAACAGGCAGCGTGAAATGAATGGCATGACCTTCCCGATGATGCTTGCTTCTGTATTATCTTCTTGGTTTTCTCTTCAATCTAAACCCAATGATGATGTGAAAAACTTGCAGTATATGCTTTTAGCCACTAATATCGTCTTATTTTGCTTCATTTTATGGGAGGAGATGATGATAAATTCTGTGAGAAATGATAAGATATCAAATCTCAGTATATTATTAGATGTATCAAATCTGGCTTTACATGTTCTTGCTTTTATAATTTTTCTGAACGAAGTGATGAAAGGACTTGTGAATTCAGTAGTTTTCAAATCATCTGGTTGGTTGACCATTGTATTGTACAGTATGGTCCCCTGGTTGAGAATAGAGTGGCAATTCAGACATCGCATCTTACGTTATCTGTCTGCTTACTTTCTTGCATTTACTCTTGTTTCGATTTTCGAAAAATCACTAATTCTTCTCGGGGGCCTGTATTTTTTGATTCTCTATCTCTATGCCATGCAAAATCGTAATATGTTTAAGCAAGGATTACAGCATATCTTGGACAAAATCATAAATCCAAAGAGTCGACCGGAAGAAAAACTGGGACTGGGAGAAGCAACTTTTCAACCAAATGAGGTAATATCATCTTCTCTTTACGGTATTCTTCTTCCTTTAATTTTACTGTATGGGTTAATAATTATGTTGATGATCATGTATATTCATTTCTTTTCCTTCAAATCCTTTACATGCATGTGTTTTATTTCTGCCTCAACGTACACACACTTAGAGTCGATCAACAATTGAAAACAGATCTACGACATTATTTATTATTCACTAGTCGAGTGTAAAATAACAGTTTTTTCTAGCATTCATACAAGCGTTTAAAATTGTTGTCTTTATAGAATATTTACAGCTGATAAATGAGGATATCTTTTGGTCCATTCAGATATGTGTTCCACCACTTGATCCTCAGTTTCGTAATTCGAGGATTTATCGCGACAGTAGTGATCTCCATTTTATTGCTAAGGTAGCAAAAAGAAATAAAATAAGCATTGAGAAAGATACAAGCGATGAGAAATTCGTAAGATCTATAAATTTATGGACCAGAAAGGAAATGGTTAGATATCGAAGAACACAAAATGAACTATATAATCTCGTTAATAAAGATACTTTGGGAAGCCATGGCAGCAAAATGGTAAGTGAAATCCATGAAATTGCAGCGGAACTAGATGTTTCTTCTGAAGGAAAGATTGCTAAAGAAGGAAAAAAAAATTATTTAAGCCATGAGGCCGATTCAGTGTCACTGAACATAGCATCAGATGAAGAAGACTATTTGGGGGATTGTATTCTCTACTGCTCACAATTTCCTGCTGATTATGAATTTAGTAAAGACAACTTGGTTTGGTCATGGATTGCAGCAGGGGCAATACAGTCTGATGAAAATGATAAAATGGAGACAATAGCAATTAGGTGCTTCGATAGATTAATTATGTTGGAATTTATTTTACCTTCTGGTCATGATCGTCTATGTGATCAAATGATATATAAACTGGGAAAGGACAAGAATGTTCTCCCTAGTAATAAAAATCAAGGACACAAATATAGAAAGAGTTTGGAAAGTGATGCAGATTTGGCTGAGATTGAGCACTTATCCTTGATTTCTTTGGGTATTAATCAACTCAACTTGGAGATTCTCAGAAAGTGCATTAACTTGAAAACACTTTTGTTACATAAGTGTTGTGGTTCTGAAATAGAAAACTTACTGAACGGCATTTTCTTGAAGCTAAAGTTGTTAACACTCATAGATTTGAGTTGCACAAATGTAGTGGAGTTGCCGAGCTCTGTTGAAAATCTTACGGCATTGGAGTATCTTGACATGTCCCAGACACCCATCAGATTTTTGCCCGAGTCCATAGGCTCCTTGGGTAATTTGGAGACCTTAAAACTCCTGGGGTGTCGGAGCCTGTTTGGATTACCCAGAGGCATTTGTAAGTTGATAAAGCTGCAGCATTTTGAACATGATATACAATCAATGCCAATAGGAATGGGAAATCTGACGAATTTGCGTACTCTAAGGAAATTTGTTGTGGGGAGAAAAGATGGTAACGGAATTGGAGAGCTGAGGAATATGAATAAACTGAAAGGGTCACTTCGTATTGTGAAACTTGAGAATATCTTGAATAAGGAAGAAGCTGGAACGGCACTTTTGCGTGATAAACAGAACCTTACAAAATTAGAGCTCTTATGGAGTGATCTTGAAGATGATAAGGTTACAATTGAAGAGGAAATACTGGAGAATCTTCAGCCTCCAAGTGGCCTGCAGGAGTTGAGAATAACTTTTTACAGTGGGGGAGTACTTCCATCTTGGATCAGTGATCCATCTTTCAATCAATTGTTCAACATAACCTTGTCAGGGTGCAGATACTGTGAGTTGATGCCAACTTTTGGGCAGTTGCCATCGCTGAAGATTCTGAGGGTTTATGGCATGGATAGTGTGGTGGCTATCGAATTCTCTTTCTGCAGGAAACAAAACAACGATCATCAGCATGCATTTCCTCGGTTAGAGAAACTATCATTTGATGGGATGTCAAATTTGGAGAAATGGACTGGAGTCGAAGATGGTGATTTCCCGTGTCTTGTGCAGCTTGTGATAAAAGATTGCCCAAAACTTGCTTCTCTTCCATTTCCTTCACATTGGATCTCTCGTACGAATTTGGAGATAAGCAACTGCAAATGTCTGATGGAGAAAGATTGTCCCGAATTAAAATCTGAATGAATGATGCCCTTGCAGTCTGTATATAGTTTCAATCAAACTATTCAAATTAAGGATTTGATAATCCAGGCGACCAACTTTTGTGTGAATGAATTTGTACTTTTTAACAATCAATATTTAACTTTTGAAAATTATTTTTAGCCCACTAGCCGTTGTGGCATGCGGGACTCGCGTGCATAAATTGTTTTAATTATGTAATGCATTTTATGTAAAATAATTAAATTTCTGCATAAAAAATAGAGATAAATTAATGTGTATGTATAACTAAAATGACTAGTTACATTAAGTTTATAATTTTCACATTTATAGACTCAAATTTCAAATCAAATTCAACTATGCAGATGAATTATTCTTATCAACTCAACACCGCAGAGGACAATTATATATCTAGCTCATTGGTAGAATTCTTCAAAAATGATTGTTGACCATTTAATACAACACTAACCAAAAATCTGATTTTCCCATATCATAGAGAAAGTGAATTACTATGATCCCGTTGCCATACTTTCACTAAAAGACGTAGAGTTCATTCTTGGGTATGACTCATCTTTAAGGAATGAAGGAGAAAGTCTACAAAATTATGAATCAAAATTTGAAATTAATCCACCTACTAACCCAACTTATCTGCAATGAAATTTTCATTCAGGAGACCATCATGATCATATCATGCTAATATCCTTCCTTTCAAAACGTAATGTAAAATCAATAGATTAAGTAATTTAATGCATTAAATTGTAAAATGTTAATGGAGAGAAAGCATCATGCATGCATAGTGTACAATTTAATGGAGGGCGCCTTTGAAATCTCCATTGTTAATGTCAATGTAAGAGTAGAAACGTATCTGCAAATTAAAGGGTTTTTTGCAAGTTAACTCCCTGTGATATGTCTAATGGGCAATTTACCTCCCTGTGAAATAAAAATAGGCAATTTAACTCCCTGTAAAATGAAATAATGAGCAATTTACCTCCTTGTGATATAAAAATAGGCAATTTACCTCCCTATGAAATGAAATAATGAGCAATTTAACTCCCTGTGATATGAATTAATGAGCAATTTAGAGGGAGGCAATGTGCTTCTTTTATAAAAACACAGGGAGGTATCTTGCCAATTTTCTTATCACAGGGAGTTAAATTGCCTATTTAGAATATCACAGGGAGGTATTTTGCCATTTTATTTATCACAGGGAGTTAAATTGTCTATTTAGAATAACACGGGGAGTTAATTTGCTATTCACTCGCAAATTAAATAAGAAAACAACAAAAGATTTAGATTATTGATGAAGAATGAGATTAGAAAATGGTAACAAAGAGTACTCATTTTTTCTTAAAATCTGAAATGAAGAATTAAAGATGTCGATTGTGCCGCAAAATAATCACTTTTAAGGGAACTCAAAGGATGGTACCCCACGTGAATGCTTTAAATCTTGTACCCAACTTATCTACACAAATTAAAGCACCATATCTCATAAGCCAAACACTTTTGGATTCAATCAGATTATGTTGGATTTAAATACCATTTTTGCTGTACAAAGTTAAAAGAAAAAGAAAGCATAATCTATCGGCTTAGCCACCCAAAAAAATCTAGTAAAGCATAATCTATATGCACAAAAATGGCATGTTGTGCGTGATGCAAGCATCCTATAATAAAGCCACCAAATTTAAGTGAACAAGGTAAAATTTAAACTCTTAATACTTATGATTTATGAACGAATATATCAAACTAAAAGGGAGTTAACAAACCAAGTTATTAAAATCTGAATAAGACAGGAATTTTATGATCTATGATTTTATTATTTTACTGTTAGAATTATCTCATGACCTTTGAGATAAAAATAACATTTTGTACTTAGGAAAATTGTGCTCTAAGAATATTTTGATAAATGTGTTATGTACTTGTCCTTTGAGTTATGCTGGACTTATCATTATGAATATTTTGTATGTACATGTCTTGATGGAGTATTGTATGTTACAACATGAATTATTATATACGAAGGTGGCACATTAATGTATCATCTCTATTTTTTAAGAAACATTTGTCTTATGATCATCATTATCATCTTAAATGGTATTGATTTTATAATTTTGACTTGAGAAAAACATTGATCCACATTTTTTGATAAATATTAAAGTGAATAAGGTGATTTGCACTTATTAACAAATTTGAACGCGGATTTGTTGTATGAAATGAGAAAAGAAAATCGAAGTGGTTTAAAAGCAACAAATCTTCAGTTGTTATTTCTCTCCTTATCTATTAAAATCTTTTTTTGTCTATTCAATTTTTTTTTTAAATTAATATTTTTTACCAATTTAATTATATAGATTTGTTATCATATTCATTTTATATGTAACTTTATGATAGTTCATACTTATTTTACCATATTATGTAAATTAATTTAATATATCTTCGTGCATAATACGAGTATAAGCTACTTTCCTATTAAAATTTAACTTTTCAGTGTTTTTTTTTATATATGTATATTTAATCATTTTAACCGGTGTCAATTTAACTCTAGAAAAGACCGCGTCTGGTTGTTTGATGAATTCTATTTGGAATATCAAATTAAATTACTGAGAAACTCATCAGGGCAATATTTAATGTGGAATTTTTTTCCAATATAGCTTTCTAGACAAAAGTATTTCCCAATATGACTCAAACTGAAAAGTATTTCCCTAAATGTACCTTTTGTGATAAATCGCAGTTGGCAACTGCGATTCTTCAAAAAAATCGCAGTTGCCAACTGCGATTTATCAGTTTTACAAAAAAAAAAAAAAAAAAAAAAAAAGTTACTGATAAATCGCTGATTTATCAGTAATTTTTTTTTTTTTTAACTTCTAATTTACAATACTATGTGCAATTGTTTGGAACTAAATATTTTTGACATTGGAATCGAGAAAATATTTATATATATATATATATATATATATATATATATTTTTTATACTATGAGACATCACAAGTATATTGCAAAATACCATGTTAAAATAGGAGAGAAATGTTGTAGGTTAAGACATTTGTAACTATACTTTTTCATAATTAATGTCAACTGAGTCATATTATATATAAACTATTCTCATTGCAGTATACTAGTTTACATATTCTCGCCTTCACAATAACTTATTTGATTCCTTAAACATATATTAAGATTATGTTAGAAATCAAAACGGATCAAATAGTGAGATAAGTACATAAATTTACAAAGGCACTTGATTGATTACAGATGGTTGTCTGATAGGCAAAACGTTGTTAGTGATGAATAAAAAAAAATTATGCTAATTTACCTACTCCACTCATGCATCTGTAGTTTATCATATATATAAAGATTCCTTAATTTGGTTTGGATGTCAAAGACATCTGCAAAAATATAGAATGAAAGTGTAATTATTCCTAAAAGCATTACGATCTTTAATTAAGAGATGTTGTAATGATATCCGATGATCAATTAAGTTAAACATTTTCTCGATTCCAATGTCAAAAATATTTAGTTTCAAACAATTGTACATAGTATTGTAAATTAGAAGTAAAAAAAAAAAAAAATTTACTGATAAATCGGCGATTTATCAGTAAATTTTTTTTTTTTTTTTTTTTTTTTTTTTTTTTTTTTTTTTGTAAAAACTGATAAATCGCAGTTGCCAACTGCGATTTTTTTGAAGAATCGCAGTTGCCAACTGCGATTTTTTTGAAGAATCGCAGTTGCCAACTGCGATTTATCACAAAAGGTACATTTAGGGAAATACTTTTCAGTTTAAGTCATATTAGAAAATACTTTTGTCTAGAAGGCTATATTGGAAAAAAATTCTTTAATGTGTTAAATGGATTTGACTTGGTATGAAAAAGAGACACCTTGGCACAACTTTGTCTAAATAATTGTTATTAAATTACTGACAGGTTCAACTCAACAGGACATTTATTAATGTGTTAAATGAATTTAAGTTCATATTCAAGAAAGGCACTACTTGTCTAAATAATTTCTTCTTACGTGTGATTTTTGCCTAACCAGACTTTTTATAGAATTTTATTATTGGGTTAGTTTCAATTCATCTCCGGGTTTTTTCCACTTTGCATCCCCGAAATATGGAAAATAAGCACTTTGTACTCTCAAAATACATAATTAACACTTTGTATCCTCGAAACAGAAACAATTTAGCACTTGGCACCCCTCCTATTTTCTGGCAAAGTTGACCATCGGATTCAAAAATCCTAGGGGCAAAATAGGTAATATATTTTTGGATCTTTGGCACTTTACACCCATGAAACACGAGATATTGACACTTTGCACCCTCGAATTCAGAACAACTCAGCAACTTGCACCCCCGAAACATGATAAAGTGGCACTTTCCACCCTCGAATCACAAAATTAGCACTTAGCACCCTTAAATTAAAAAAAAGTGACACTTTCCACCCCCGAATCACAAATTAGCACTTAGCACCCTCAAATTAAAAAAAAAAAAACCCAGCTTAACAACCCCTCGTTTTATTTTTTTCCGGAAGAATTGACCAACGAGGTCAAAATAATCTAGGAGAAAAATAGATAATTTGTTTTCTTTCTTAAAATTTACATAATTAGATTATGAATATACTCATTTCACTCTCCATCTTTATTTTTATTAGTATACATATCCATGTTGTAGACTTCTATTAAATTTTTATTTTTGTGATATGATTTGGTGAATTTTATGTATTCAAACTTCTAGATTTGGTTATGGAGAAACACCGAATTAATTTCACCCCCAAAATAGTAACAATTCAGCACTTAGCACCCCACCGTTCTTTTCTGGCAGAGTTGACTATCAGAATCCAAAAACTTAGGGGCAAATAGGCAACTTAATTTAGGGATTGAATTGGAAAACAATACTACAGGAAGAAGTCGGATTTTTTTTGAAGCCTTAATCCTTTCACTATTCCTTAAACACATCTCCATTTTCTTCGTAACCAAACCTAGAAAGTTTCAATACATAAAATTGATCGAATCATATCACAAAAATAAAATTTTAATCCAAGTTTATGACATAGATATTTTTATATTGATGAAAAGAAAGCTGGAAAGGGAAATGCGTATATTCATAATCGTATTCTGCAAAATTTGAGAAAGAAATAAAATGAGTTACCTATTTTTCCCTCATGTATTTTTTACCCTGGTGATAACCTCTGCCATAAAAAACGAGAGGTGATGCTAATTTTGTATTTTGGGGGTGCAAGTTGCTGAGTTGTTCTTTATTAGAAGGTGCTAAGTGTTAATTCTATTTCAGGGGTGCTAGTTGCTGAGTTTTTCTAAAATTAAGGGTGTTAAGTGCTAATTTTGCATTTCGAGGGTGTAAGTTGCTGAGCTGTTCTTAATTCGAGAGTATTAAGTGTTAATTCTATTTCGAGGGTGCTAGTTGCTTAGTTTTTCTAAATTTAAAGATGATAAGTGCTAATTTTGTGTTTCGGGGCTGCAAGTCGCTGAGTTGTTCTTAATTTGAGGGTGTTAAGTGCTAATTCTATTTCTGGGATGCAAAGCGTCAATTTCTCGTGTTTCAGGAGTGCAAATACTAATTTCTCGTGTTTCAAGGGTGCAAGTGTTGAATTGCTCTTGTTTCAGAGGTGCAAAATACTAATTTTGTGTTTCAAGGGTATAAAGTGTTAATTCTGTATTTCTGGGGTGCAAAGTGCAAAAAACCCTTCATCTCCGAATACTATTCCTAATGCTCAAATTTGTACTAATATGGCCAAAATTGTTTCAACCAAGTTTGTTTCTCATTTAAGGATAAAGCCTGGAGGGGTATCTTAGTTTATTTGTATGCATCAGTTTTAGGCTTTTACGGAACTGCGGTTTCGTTTTAAGCGCATGCCCAACACATTTTGATGTGTCTAATAACTTTTAATATTATGTAAATTGAACATTTTGAATTTTACAAGAAGATGAATTGAAATTAACCAAAGATGAAAATTTTCTGTAGAAAGTCTGGGTCAAGGCAAAAATCACAGGTAAGACCTTCTTCAAATGGAGTCTTTATATCGCAAAATATAAGAGAATTTATAAGAATTGCACAAAAAATAAACTCCAAGGGAATCTTTAAAAAATAAGAATGCCAATTTTTTATAAGTTTGGACTCTCATATTTGAGAGTCCAAAAGTGAAATTTTATAAGTAAAAGTAGTGTATTAAAGTTGGAGTGGAGTGGTGTGGTATGATTATTTAAAAGTAGATGTTGGAGTGCAGAGTAAAAAGTGGGAAGGTATAAGACTGTTCACCCCTTAAATTTTAAAATAAGAGGCCTGAATTTAAGAGGTTTGTTGGAGATGGTCTAAGTTGACGATTATTCAGAGAAGTGCCAAGATGTCTGCCACTTTTGCATTTGAAATCAAACCATTTAACACATTAAATAGTGTCCTTTTGAGTTTGCGATAGCGCAAAGGAGTCGGTAATTTAATTAAATATTCCAAATAGACTTCATCAACAACCAGACGCGGTCTTGTTGCAAAGTACTGCAATATAAAGGTCAAATGAATAGAGGGAGACTAGTGCCTGAGCGAAGGGAGGAGATTCAAAAGACTAGTGCCAGTGTGTTTTTATTCAGTTCACAAAATTTTTTTTTATATCAACGCTTTAGTTTGAAATGAAGGACTCTTCATCAGTGGCCTCCGGCTTCAAAATCCGCCTCGGGTCGGGAGCCGTGCAATTTGTCTTGGAAAAATTTGCAACTAAATTTGGATCATTGGCCTGGAAAGAGATAAGCGTCATATGGGGTGTTGAGGATGAGCTCCGCAAATTGCAAAGGACTTTCTTGAAAATCCAGGACCTTGTAGATCATGTGGAGAGCAGCAAATTGAGGTTCTCCACTGCGAGCAATGCCTGGCAAATATGGTATGAAGATCTAAAATGGCTTGCTTATGATGCAGAAGCTCTACTCGATAAGGTCTCCATCCATATCTCCGCCTACCACACCGATGAGGTCTCCTTGCAAATCTCTGCCTACCGCCCCGAACACCCATTCAATACCGATGAAAACAAGAAGGTGCGTAACATGATTCTTACATCTTATAAATTGATAGATTTACCCCATGAGATACATGAAATGCAAAAGAATCTACATGACCTTGCCAATGAAATGGAGAGTCTTATGTTGATTGAAAGGGCAGATTTCTTTTTTGTTAAACGTAAAACTGGGGAGAGATCTTACTCTAGTGCTGGTTATGTTAACATGACTAGTTTACTAGTTGATGGAGATATTGTCGGAAGGGAGGTAGACAAAGAAATTATTATCAATTTGCTACACGAGAATAATGATGATACGTATGTTATCCCAATTGTGGGGATGGGGGGAGTGGGCAAAACAACACTTGCTCGACTTCTGTATAATGACAACAAAGTGTCCAAGAATTTTCCACTGAAAATATGGATTTCTGTTTCTATGGATTTGGATGTGGCGAAGATTACTAAGGAAATGATCGAGTATGTGACAAACAAATCTTGTAAATTGTCGAATTTGAACTCCCTTCAGCTCGGGCTTCAAAAAGTACTAGCTAACAAAAAATTCTTGCTAGTCCTAGACGACTATTGGAGCGAGATTGATGATGACTGGAATCTCTTATCTTCACCATTTCGGTCTGGATGTGGAGGAAGCAAAGTTATTGTGACTACTCGGAGTACAAGAGTTTCCAATATTGTTGGATCAGTTAAACCGTACAATTTGGAGACTTTATCTGACGATGATTGTTGGTTGTTGATTAAAGAAAGAGCCGCCTTCAAAAGGGAGGACAGCACAATTTTTGAATCATTGGGTCGGGACATAGCAAAGAAGTGCAAAGGATTGCCTTTGGCAGCTAGGACGATTGGAAGTGTGTTGCATCGTCAATCTACCGAGGATGAGTGGTCTTCCATTTCAAAAAGTGAGTTATGGGACTTGCCACAAGATCAAAATGGAATATTCCCTTCTCTGATGCTGAGCTATATTCATCTTCCAGCAAATTTGCAAAGGTGTTTTGCTTATTGCTCTATTTTTCCTCAAAACCACGAGTTTGAAGTGGAGGAATTGGTCCTCCTATGGATGGCAGAAGGTTTCATTCAACCTATAGGAGAAAGGAGACTTGAAGACATTGGAAGAGATTATTTCAGTGATCTACATCTGAGGTCTTTTTTCCGATCAGGTATGAACTCTTCACATCAAACAGTATACAAAATGCACGACCTCATTCATGATTTAGCAAGGTTGGTTTCTGCTAATACATGCGTCCAAGTGAGTTATGACCTATCACATGAATATCCCTTATTCGGAAAGGCCTTTCATTTGTCTTTACATTACAACAACGATGTGGGCAAGTTAGAGTTGAAAGCTTCCCATAAAAATGAGAGACTCCGAACATTTTTAGTGAAGCGTAAAAATGCTTTGGGAGGATCAATTGATCAAAAACTATTTTCCAACTTGAAATTTATGAGGGTTATGGCTTTAACCTATATTGGTCTCGAAGATCTTCCCGACTCGATTAAACATTTGATATATCTTCGTTACCTTAACCTATCTGGAAATTCCATAGAAAAACTACCAGAATCCATATGTAAACTTTTGGCTTTGCAAACACTTAAGCTTCTAGAAAATTCTGGACCTTGTCCGCTGCCGAGTGACATAAAAAACCTTTCCAACCTAAGGCATCTTTACTTTGACATAAATAGTTACATTTCCATGCCACTAGAATTTGGAAACTTAACCAACCTTCAGACTCTATCAGCGTTCTTTGTGAGCAGAAGAAGCAATATTAATGAACTAGCTAACATGAATGCCTTGAGGGGATCACTCTCTATCAAGAATCTTGATCTTGTATCAGATGAAAGGGATGCAAATACAGCCAAACTGAATATGAAGCCACATTTGAAAGAGCTTTGTTTGCAATGGAATGATCTGAATCGTGGGCAAAAGCTACTAAATGATCAAGATCCAAAAGATCTACAAGCTCTGGTGTTTACAAACCTCGAACCTCATGTAAATCTGAAAGAGCTTACCATCATCAATTACAGCGGCATCCGTTGTCCTGATTGGCTAAGTAATTCCCAATTCAAATTCACAAGCATTGACTTACATGACCTTAGTTACTGTGAAATCCTTCCGTCCTTTGGGAATCTTCCACTCCTCAAATCTCTTTGTATTGGAGCAATGAAAAGTTTGAAAGTTTCTATGGCGAGAAGAATTTCCCGATGCTGGAATATTTGCATTTATGTCAAATGACAGATTTGGTTGACTGGAAGGACGCGAACCCGACAAGCAAAATTGTCTCCATGCCACATCTCAGAACCTTGAGGCTTGATGATTTACCGAAGCTAACCAATTTGCCACCAATGCTTCGATCTCTTCCAAACTCAAAAATCAACCGTTGCCCCAGCCTTCCATTACAAGCATCATGAAGAAGTAATATGTATTGGAATAAGACTATATTTGTAATATATCATAGCTAAATATGTTAGGATTTAATTTTATCTGGCTTTCCTTGTTTATAGTCTTTAGCTCTTGTATATAAAGTTTTCACTGTAATTATTCATAGAATTATACTTTCATTGTTATTTTGTAATGCCCCGACTAAAAAAAAGCTTAATTAATATTTACAAGCATTCTTAGTTAATTAACATAAGTTCATATATAAACTCAATATTTTACAAAATATGTTTAGGCTTCAAAACTATGGCTAGACGACAAAATTCCACTTCTCTTCTAACTTGACGCATCCCTTGTGTCTATATTAAATCGTAAATCTGAAAATACAAAAGAAATAACAAGCATATAAGTTGACTTGCAACTTAATGAGGTGGATGCGCAACTTATAGATTAAAATCTGTAAATCAACGATAAATAATAGTTTAAGGATAATCAACCAAATAACATCAGTGAACAGGTACAAAAACTTTAACATAAATTTCTCCCGTACATCTCCTCAAGGCTTACTTCCCCAGGTAAATCTGAAAATACAAAAGAAATAACAAACATATAAGTTGACTTACAACTTAATGAGGTGGATACGCAACTTATAGATTAAAATCTATAAATCAATGATAAATAATAGTTTAAGTATAATCAACCAAATAACATAAGTGAACATGTACAAAAACTTTTAACATAAATTTCTCCCGTATATCTCCTCAAGGCTTACTTCCTCAAATACGCCATGATAAGGAGCGACCTTGTCCAGAACAAGCATGACTATTCAACGCAACAAAATCTCCGATCTCTTGAATATACGAGTCAGGCCAGAAGCTCCAGATCTAGTCAATAGCCCGTGCTATTCGACTTAATCACAAAACCACACTAGCCAAATGAGCCCAACAAAATAACAGTCAAAACAATTTAAAATTCCACAACTTTTATTCGGGTGAGTTAAAGTACTACACCCGAACAACTATCAAGCCACCAATCAATCATTTTGCATAACGACTCGAAAACATAATGATTTAGTTGATGCTGATATATTATATACCTTTGTGAAGGCGGTGGGTCCCAGTACACACCATCATATGGGGCAGCAAATCTTGTAGGATCCTTATCCAGGCAGGGATTCGGTCGACCCAAACTCCATTGCTATGCTAAAAAAATAAAAAAACACCGAAGAAGAGAGATCATTAATTACCGCACTTGAAATCGGAGGTGATGACCAAAGCGTAGGCACTGAGAAAGATAGCATGAATTGTACATTTTCTCACCGGAGAGAAGGGATTTTGCAGTTTGCACATGACATGGCATTTCATCGTAATTAATATACGGCAAGTTAGAGCATTTTGATGAGCACTTCTAAAATAATTTTAAGAGTTTTTGTTGAATTTCATATAAAAATTGTCGTCCAAGAACACTCTTATAATTTATGGGTCATTCAAAAAAGTGAATTTGGAAGACCAAATACCCAATAACAAATTCAAAGTGTATATCTCAAATGTTCTACATAAAAGTACAATTTTGTACTTTTATGCACAACGTTTAAGAATTATGCACAAATATCATTATAATTTATATAAAATAATAGTTAAAAGTAATTTATTAAAATATAAATTAGTTGTTAGAATGAAGTGATGTGGTTATTTAAAAATAGTCTCTTAAAATATAAATTGATTATTGAAGTGCAGAGTAAAAAGTAAAAGTGTATAACACTGTTATGTTTTAGAATAAAATAAAATACTGAAATTTAATAAAGTTGTTGGAGATAGCCTCGTGCTTTAATGCTGGAATAAACATTTTCTGCACTGACATATTTACTCTTCCAAGTGAGACCGAGTTTTGCTTTATATAAGGGTATATATGTAATAACGTGACCTCATGCTGCTATTTCCAGCTCGAAAGAAATCTGGGATTGCTGGGTCCCACTTTCAAACTAAAAGTGTGTCAGCCAGTGTTTTTAAAATTGGATCGAACCGGCCGGTTAGCCCGGTTTAATCGCTAACCGGTCCCCAGTCCGATTCGGTGTACCCCTAAAAACTAGTCCTCTAATTAACCAGTTTAAATCGGTAAAACTAGTTCCAAAATCGATAAAATTAGTGAACCGATAAAACCAGTGAGCCAGTGGTTCACTTAATTTTTTTTTCTTCTTAAATTTAGAGATTTTTTTTATTATTATTTATTCGAACTCTTGTTTAACATTTAATAGGATTGCATTTATATACATTAATTGGAATAACATTCATTAGTTTAAGTGTTTAAGTTTAAGTGTTTAACAATCAATGTGGAACAATCAATGTATTCCATTTTGTTTTACATAAAGAAGGATATAACAATTTTCTCATCATTGTGAACAATATTATTTTGTATATGAAATTATGCAAATCAATTACCATATACACATCAAGTTACAACAATAGAACCCAAATGAACAAGCCAAAACTTTGAAAATGAGATGAACTTTTAATTTTGTTGTCTTGTTTTGAATATATGAATCTTTGAGGGATACTTGAGATTTATATTTTTGATATTGATCTTAATTTTTAAGACATTTTGATTATTTGCATGAAACAATAAAAATTTATATTGACACAGAATGATAATTTTTTTTAATTATAATTGTATTTTAGATAATCTAAAAATATATATATATATATATATATATATATAAATATTACATAATAATAAAGTCACACCGGTTATACCGGTCAAATCAGTGGTTGACCCAATTTAACCGATCGAACCAGTAACCAGTAAGGCTTCCGGGTCCGGTTTTAAAAACATTGATCTCAGTAGAGCTGCACAGGTGTTTCTTCCTGATTTACTTTTTTTTTTTCTTGTAAGTGTTTGCTTCCTGATTTCACTAATTAAAAGATTGAGGAAAGCATAATTTGCTTTGCAATTTATAGCAAAATTCTAATGACAGAATTACTCTAGTCTATTTTCTTCATTTTGATTAGATTAAACAATATCTGGAGACTGGAGCAATTGAATTGTGAAATATAATACAGTCTGTATAACATACAACCTAAGGCCATCTCCAACCCGGAGGGCTTTTCACAGACCAGGGGTGTCAATCTCCACCCGGGTGAATCTGCACCCCCTGAGCACCGTCTCCAACCCACAGGGCTATCTCCTCCAATTAATTAAAAAAAAAACTTCCCCACTCTCACCTATATTATCTATAATAATAATAATAATAATAATAATAATAATACAGTTAATAATAATAATAATAATAATAATAATAATAATAATAATAAGGTTAATAATAATAATAATAATAATAATAATTGTAGAGACAACAATAATAAAATTAAGCAAATAATATTACATCGGGGACAAGAAAAATAACAAAAAAGAGTCACGGGAAATTTTAAATTCACTATTCACTATGCACTATGCACTATTCACTATTCACTATTCACATAGTCACGGGATGTTAAATTAAAGCCTGGGGTTTTTGCTGTCAATTTGACAGAGTCACGGAATTTTAAATTAAAGTCTGGGGTTTTTGCTGTCAATTTGATTTTAAATTAAAGCCTGGGGTTTTTGCTGTCAATTTGACAGAGTCACGAGATTTTAAATTAAAGTCTGGGGTTTTTGCTGTCAATTTGACAGAGTCACGGGATTTTAAATTAAAGCCTGGGGTTTTTGCTGTCAATTTGACAGAGTCACGGAATTTTAAATTAAAGTCTGGGGTTTTTGCTGTCAATTTGATTTTAAATTAAAGCCTGGGGTTTTTGCTGTCAATTTGACAGAGTCACGGGATTTTAAATTAGAGTCTGGGGTTTTTGCTGTCAATTTGACAGAGTCACGGGATTTTAAATTAAAGCCTGGGGTTTTTCCTGTCAATTTGACAGAGTCACGGGATTTTAAATTAAAGCCTGGAGTTTTTGCTATCAATTTGACAGAGTCACTCCTTCTTCCATTTTCTTTATAAGACACCCCTTCTTCCATTTTCTTTATAAGACTTTTAAATCAAAGCCACTACTTCCTCTCGATAGAAAACTTCATCATATTTGAAAGTTAGTATCCAACAATTTCTTATTAAAAAAAAATGAGTTCACCATTTGGTGATTTTGGTTCGAGTTTCAATAATGATTTTTATGATCAATATTTACAACAGTTTCAGGAACAGGAAGATGCAGCCGAGGTTGAATTTCATAACCAAATTGAAATGGGGAAGCGATTCATTGATGAACATGTACTCGAATTTATACACGAACAACCTGTACACGGTGGCTCTGTTCCTGGGCGTTTGTATAAACCTCGGGACAGAAAAGCTAAGTTCTTAGACCTCATGCGAGATTACTTCGTCGAGAGGCCGGTTTATACAGATCAAGACTTCCGACGTCAGTTCCGGATGAAGCGTCCCCTATTCTATCGGGTGCTTGCTGATTGCGAGCGAGAAAATCCATATTTTCGAAAAATAATTGATAGTTGTGGACGAGCAGGGTTTGAACCTCTCGTCAAAGTTACGTGTGCTATACGTATGTTGGCTTATGCAACCCCGGCTGACTGCATGGACGATAAATTCGGTATCGGCGAGACGACAGCAGTCGAGACAATGCGAGAATTTTGCAAAACTATTTTGCAGGTAAACAAAGAAAAGTACCTTAGTGAACCGAATGATGACGACTTGAGAGGCTTCTTCGCAAGGCGGAACGACGTGGTTTTCCAGGAATGATCGGGTCATTAGATTGCATGCATTGGACGTGGAAAAATTGTCCAACGGCATGGCAAGGGAGTTTTTCTGGTAGAACCCGAAAACCCACAATCGTTCTGGAAGCAGTGGCATCGTTCGACACTTGGATATGGCACGCCTTCTTTGGCGTACGCAGGGCCCAAAATGATATCACCGTCCTTGGTCGTTCACCCTTGTTCGACAATCTTGCTCAAGGAATTGCTCCAAATGTTCATTATAAGGTAAATGATAGGGATCACTACATAGCGTATTATCTCGCTGATGGGATATATCCAAAATGGGGGACGTTAGTCCAAGCCATTAGACAACCACGGGGGAACAAAGAGGCTCTATTTACTAAGCTACAAGAATCATACAGAAAGGATGTTGAACGAGCCTTTGGAATTCTTCAAAGTCGTTTTGCCATTGTAAAGCAACCTGGAAGGGGTTGGCATCCAGAGGACCTACGTGACATTATGTTGACGTGTATCATATTTCACAATATGATTGTGAAGGACGAAAGAGATGAATACAACGATTCCGACTCAGATGACGATGACACAAACATAACCACATCTCGTAGGGCCCGTGCTAACATGTATCACGGACCTGCTAGAGATTACCAACCAAGAACGGGTGAAGATATATCCCTTGAAGATTATATGATGCGTCGTCACACAATACGATCATTAGAGGTCAATAAAAAACTTCAAAAGGACTTAATCGCTCATGTGTGGGCCTTTCATCGTCGTAATTAAATTATCGGAATGTTTTTATTTATAGGTTCTTATAAGTTAGTATCTACATAATATGTAATTTTATTTATTTATATAAGTTTTTATATGTTTCAACGTACGTGTACCAATATTTGGCGTAATTTAATGCAAATATTGTATTTCTACATTTTGTCCAAATTGTACATTTAACATTTATGCTCTAATAGAGATTAAATAAACTTTAAATATTTCAAATCAAATTTTAAATGTGGTTAAATAAATTTTACTTTTGTAGACAAATATATAATCCAAATTAATAATGGATAAGGGTTACTTAATTACTAAGCCACCATAAATATGAAACTTTTGCCATGCCTCTGCTTATGTACGTCAACTACGTACTATATTTATCAAGAGCCATTAAAATCTTGAACAATAAAAGTTGGCAACATAAAATTTCAAAGTAAATTTATGTTTGATGTT
Source organism: Penstemon newberryi var. newberryi (assembly GCA_030819805.1). Taxonomy (NCBI): domain Eukaryota; kingdom Viridiplantae; phylum Streptophyta; class Magnoliopsida; order Lamiales; family Plantaginaceae; genus Penstemon; species Penstemon newberryi. Next base: position 18,055,720 of record JAUALY010000001.1, read on the forward strand.
TTCACGTGGATTGGACTAATGTTTTCACGTGGATTGGACTAATTTTATCACACTTAATGTTGTTAAATTTTACTTTTATAGGCAAATTTATATATTTAAAATTAAAACTAATAATGTTACATCTTTAATTTAAAATAAATTGTTATTAAACCTTACATAACTTTTATAATTAAATGTATCTTCCAGTTCTAGTTAATTAAATTAAACAAGGTATAGTTAAATTCGTAGTTAATTTTTTTATTAATAATCAAAAGGGAGATGGGAAAAAAAAAAAAAAAGAATCAAAATGAACATGAAATGTAGCAGGTGGAATCAAAATGAATATTTACACGGCTCTTTTAATTTAGCAGCGCACATGGTGCCACTTTTGGACGAGATTTTTTTTAATTTGAAACAAAAAAAAAATGTAAATGCACCAGGACCTGGTGCACTGTTTGGACGGGACACGCTGTTAGCGCGTCCCTTGAAGCAGATTTAGGCGGGCTGTGTAAATGCACAGCCCTGGTGGGTTGGAGACCATCCAGGGCTGTGCATTTGGGCCATCTCCACCCACCCCCTATGGGTTGGAGATAGCCTAAGAAGACCAAGAATGGTTTTGTACTTTCACTAACTCGAAGATCTAGTAAAGTTCTTAGGTACCAAGCTATTAATAAGCGAAAGGCCGAAAGAACTAAATTTTATTGGTTGTATCTTCTTTTAGTTAAAAAGGAGCTGCTCATTCATGTTAGTGTAGATGTCAGACGAAAGAGATCTGAAAGTTAAAGATTATTTTCTCTTTAAGGCTATCTAAGAGGTCTTTCTTCGTGCTTGGATTCCTTCTCACGAGTTCGATTCGAGTAATTTTCAAAAATGATGTGTAAATGTTGTAATTATAAAACTGATATAGTTCTTTTTCATTTATTTTTTCCCCCAATTTTTTTAACAATATAATTTACAAATTAAGTTCCTCAAAATTTATTTTCTCATCCGTCTCTTAACCTAGTTACCCACTCTTCATTTCCAAAATAAAATAAAATAAAATAAAATAAAAAAACTCGTTCTTTCATTCCTCTAGCAGAACCGCGATCTGAAAGAAAGTTTGCTCTCAAATCCTTTAATTTTTTCTGTTTCGATCCACCAAAATCATTCTCACAACTAGTATTATTTTCAATAGGGTGTTTGATCGCTGCTATTTTGTTTTTTTTATCATTTTAAAGAACGTTCGACGTTTAGGGCTTGGCCCAATTTTTTAATTTTGTTTATGTTGGGCACTTGGGACTTGGTGAAGATCAAGCCCCAAGCCGTTTTATGTTTTGTTATTTTTGTTCTTGCAAAGACACTTGGGGCTTGGAGAACGTCAAGTCCCAAGCTCCGTTTTGTTTGGCATGGCAACAAAACGGCGCTTGGGGCTTGGCCTTCTCCAAGCCCCAAGTGCCGTTAGTGCTGTACATAACGGCACTTGGGGCTAGATCTTCTCAAAGCCCCAAGTGCCATTAGTGCCGTACATAACATCACTTGGGACTTGATCTTCTCCAAGAGCCGAACAAAATTGGAACATAGAGTTTCTCTACCTCAATCTCACCACGGCGAGACTTTTGCTCACCGACGTGAGCTTCTGTCAGGGAGATTTTGCTCAAGATTGAAATTTAATTACAAGCTAAAAATTCTGACATCCACATGATAAATTTAGTGATTTGAAGGCGAGGTACTTCCCTCGTGTGGGGAGCAAGTTTTTATTTTTATGTTTGTAAATTATAGAGACATGGTTGATTTTGAAGAATTATAAATGTAAATTATGAATATGAATGCCTTTAAATAGAGGGAAAAACACTTTTGATACCAAACATTAGTTCAAAAAACACATTTGATACCAAATTTTTTGAAAAAACACATTTCATACCATGATTCACACAATCTTGACACATTTACTTTTCCCGTCAATTTTCGGACGGAATTTAGCATGTGCCGTCGATTGTGGGTCTTTAAAACCAGTGCATGTTTTCTCTCCCATTGTCAATTTAATGGGCACACGAGGGATACTGCTGAATTTCGTCCGAAAATTGACAGCAAAACTTAATGTGTCAAGATTGTGTGAATCATGGTATGAAATATGTTTTTTCAAAAAGCTTGGTACCAAATGTATTTTTTGGACTAAAGTTTGGTATCAAAAGTGTTTTTCCCTCCTTTTAAATATTTTAGGGTTTGGGTTTTCACGGTTTATATAGCGTTTAGGGTTTAAAATTGTTAGTTGTGATTTAAGATTTAGCGCTTTTGGGGTTTTCAATTTATTTAGTCACAAAATTGTTGATTTTAAATAATAGTGCGCTTCGATTTTCGATCTCATACTTGAACTAACTCGGATCTTTATAGAACTCAGTAAAATTTTCAAAATTATTGATTTTTATCAATTGTTCGATTCCATTGTACATTCGATACTTGAACTAACTCAAAACTACATAGAACTTAATAAAATATTTGAAATTGTTGATTTTGATCCTGTTTAATTCAATTGCCCATCCGATAGTACTTGAACTAACTCTATAGAACTTAGTAAAATTTTAAAAATTATTGATTTTTATCAATCTTTGATTCGATTCAATTGTACATACAATACTTGAACTAACTCATAACTACATAGAACTTAGTAAAATGTTAGAAAATTTTGATTTTTATCAATGTTTCGATTCTGTTGTACATTCGATACTTGAACTAACTCATAACTACATAGAACTTAGAAAAATATTTAAAATTGTTGATTTTGATCTCGTTCAATTCGATTGTCCATCCGATAATAAGTGAACTACCTTAGATCTTTAAAGGACTTAGTAAATTTTTCAAAATTATTGATTTTTATCAAATGTTTGATTCGATTGTACATTCGATACTTGAACTAACTTAGAACTCCATAGAACTTAGTAAAATGTTAGAATTTTTTTATTTGTATCAATCGTTTGGTTCGATTGTACATTCGATACTTGAACTAACTCAAAACTTCATAGAACTTAGTAAAATATTTAAAATTGTTGATTTTGATCTTGTTCAATTGGATTGTCCACCCGATAGTACTTGAATTACCTTAGATCTTTAAAGGACTTAGTAATTTTTTTAAAATTATTGATTTTTATCAAACGTTCGATTCGATTGTACATTCGATACTTGAACTAACTCTGAACTACATAAAATGTTTATAAAACTTAGTGAAATATTTAAAATTGTTGATTTGGATAAATCGTTTGATTCAATTGTTCATCCGATAATTGAACTAACTCAGATCTTTATAGAACTTAGTAAAAATTTCAAAAGTGTTGTTTTTATCAATCTTTCGATTCGATTGTACATTCGATACTTTAACTACATAGAACTTAGTAAAATATTTAAAATTATTAATTTTGATCTTGTTCGATTCGATTGTCCATCTGATACTTAAACTAAAAATATTTACAATTGTTGAATCTGGACTCGTTCGATTTTATTGAACATTCGATTCTATTGTGATCCCATACTTATAAAAATATTTAAAATCCACAATAATGATTCCGGGCAATTTTTTAGCTCGATCTTCAACTTGTCTTCCTTTACCCTGGATCATAGTCTCATGCCTGCTCGGAGTACAAGTCACGTACAAATCAATCTCATCATGTTTTCTGTGAATGTACACAGTCATCTCCAAAATGGAGTCATTGTTTATGTTCACGTAATACGCCGACCCAACATATTTGCGAGTGATCACAACGTCATTGATATACTACTCAATACCCGTGCTACGGCAGATTGATTACATTAATTCCTCAAAACCAATAGTCCTATCGACAAATAAGCTTTCCTTACATGGTATATCATCAATCTGTACATAAATCCAATTACCGTCCATTAACTTCCACCCATCGTTGTACCGAAGTGTAACAATAATTTTAGAGTCCATATCTACAAGTAAATAAGTCAAAACTAACACACAAGCTAAATAATAAATTTAGTAAAACAGGAGACTTGGGGCTTGGAATCCAACACTGTTACGACAAGTCTTGGAACAACAACATTTTCATAGGCGCTTGGGGCTTTTCCATGCCAAGCCCCGATATTTTCAGAAAAGTCGATCTATTTTCTGGTTCGATTCAGCCTATTAAACCACTCAAATAAAGACCAAATGCAATAGAAAATTGAATGCTAACCTCAATTATTGATTTTGTTGTGTTATTCTTCTTGATTTCAAACAATGTTGTGATTTTGTTTGAAGTGAGTTTGAGATGAAGGTTTTAGGTTTAGAAGAGAATTGGGAGACGAGTTTGATGTTGATTTTAGGAATTTTGTGGGTATGTTTATAATTTTATTATAGTTAATTAATTACATTTTAAAACTACTTAACTAACCTATTAACTAGTTGATTAAACATGTATCATTGTTGTAAATAAATTTTTCTAAATATCAATTTTGTAAATTAAACATTTCTTTATATCATTTTTAAAAAGCACTCGTTGGATTCGAACCAACAAAGTATTAAAATAAATTGTTATTCCCCCGTCCTTTTTCTTTTGTTACTATTTCCTTTTTTGGATTTTCCAAAAACATACTCAATTTTACAATATAAAATTATTTTTCTCAAAAGTACCATTTCATATAAAGTAATGATTTGACATCACTAATTATGTACCACTACTTTTAAGGACATAAATGTAAAGTTGCATAAAAATCTTATTTTTTCAACTCTCTCCTAAAACTCCGTACCAAAATTCGAGGGAGCAAAAAAAATGAACGATTGAAGTTTTATTTTTTTTTCTTTAAAAAGTATATTACTTATCATTATTATCCTATTTTCAAATGTTATTCCTCATTGATCAGACATATGACGATTCACTTTCAAAATTTGCTCTACTAAAATACAAATCAAATTTAATTGTAAAACCCCTCATTTAACATAATTTTTTAAGATGCGCCCGAAAAGCCAAACCAATGGTCCCACAAATTTAGATAAAAAAATGGGTGATTGGTAAAATAAAAATTCATTTCTTTTTACTTTTCTTTTTCGTTTTTTCCATAGGTACATGTTTTTTCCATACTCGGGTCATATAAAAATGGGCCAAATCAGCCTCGTCCAGCCCAAGATGCAAAATTATTAGGATCTTATCAAGTGTGGATCGAATCCATTTTATCACTACGATTTATTAATTGGTCTATTCGACTCAAATTTAGCCCTTATTAATTTTTATCTCAATATTGCCTCACCATGAACCAAAATTTATAGGTTTGGAAAAAGAATAAAAGAATTATAAGAATTGTAAAAAAATATAAAAATTCTAGAATCAGACTACCTTAAGCACCGTATCATGAGTTCAATATGTCAAACCCTATGATACACGGATACTCCAAAAAAAGATAAAGTACGGTATCGAATACACGGGAGATATCGATACGCGTAGGATATGCTTGAGATACGTCTTTGATATGCAATATGGCATATCGGTAATATAAATAAATCAAAATTAAAATAGATACATATCAGATACACTAATTGGACATCAGGATACACCGATAGGTTTTTTATGTAATATTTCGGGTAGGGGTGCACATGGTACGGTTCTGCCCTTTTTTTAACAAAATTTGTACCTTACCAATTAATGCGGTTTTAAAAAACTCAAAACCAAACTAGAGTTTTATGAACCATACCAACAAACTCGGTTTTGTGCTGTTCTGGTACAGTACGATACGGTACGGTTTTGCGGTTTTTTAAAACAAACTTTTTTCATGCAATTTTTCTTATATATTCGATTACATAATGGACAATTATATAAAAGTTAATATTATAATATCTTATAAGCTTTTTTTTACATTAAATAAAGCATTGAAAAAGAAAATGTTCACAAATTTGACCCTATTTTTTACCTAGTTGAATAAAATTAATTGGTTAATTATTTTATCATTGTTTTTATTATGTGAAGAAATTTACTATTTGGTATTTGTTTTCTAGAATTTTTGCATTTTAAGTTTTCAACATATAACGAGTTTAATTTGTGCTAAATTCGAGCATATTTTTTTTAATTTGAATGCGAGCAATGTAAGAGCAATAAACTATGATGGACTATAATATAAATTATAAATAATATAGTATTCGATAATATTTTAATTATTAATTGAAAAATAAAAATTTATAAAATTTAGTTGTAAATACCAAAAAATGAATAGTTAAATCATGTTTCTTCTCAATTTTGGTACGATACGATTTTTTACGGTATGAGAAGTCTAAAACCAAAACCATACCAAAATACTCGGTACGGTTTTCATCCATGCCAAGACCTTCGGTTTTGAGAAAAAAAACCTAACATTCGGTACGGGACGGTCCGGTACGGTACGGTTTCAAAAACCATGTGCACCCCCAATTTTGGGTCATATTTAATTTATTAAAAATGATAAAGTATCTAGGGTTAAACATTAACGACTAGTATCACTACTCTATCTCTTTATTCAAATCTATCTCCTAGGTCATTGTTGCGTTCCAAATACTAATACGCAAACTACGCAAGTATACGGTCGTTACAAGTAATATAAAACGATAAGTACATACCGAGAATCGAATCCCCACGAATGGGTAAAAGGTGGGAATAAACGAATCAATCGACGGCTTATTTCAGTTATGAACGCTTGACACAAAATTATCAAACCCAAATATATGATAAGGGTGATTTTATTTAACTACAAGCAGTAAAGTAAACTAACTACGAAAGCAAGTAAATTGGGGAGTTAATTATGCGGTAAGGAGGATTCATAAGCAATCAATTAAAGCGGATAAATCATGCGGTTATTAGATTAGCTATGCAAACAATCCTAGGTTTAGTTGTTGTTTGTGAGTTCTAAATTAGTTAAGTCTCCCTGTCGGTCTCACTTAACTCTACCAATCTACCCAAACTCTCCATCTCCGGATCAATCACGAACATTGCTGTCATCCGATGCTCTTAGGAAATTCCGAATCCATTAGAGGACTCAAAGGCATACCGTTGTCACCCGGGACCTAAGACTAACCCAAATCCGAATAAAGAGAATCTAAGTTATTTGATGCATTCACGAACGAACTCATTATACAAACACGGACCACACTAGGTATATGCCTATCCTAGGTCGAAATCCACAAATCGTCACTCGCCTAACCTTCAAAGTCCTATGTCTAGGATGCATTCAAGGTAGAATTAAGTCCAATTACATGATTACGGCAAATCAAAGTACTTAAACAATAATCTACTACAATCATTGGCCAAAAGTGCGATAAAACAATAAACCCAACAATTCAAACATAGCCCAACATGAAAACATAACTAATCAAACGATAACAATGACTCGACAATTAATATATTATGCTCGTGTTGCTACTCAAGGATTCAAGGACGTTCGTATGTATCTTCCGAGTTGCATACAAACCTATCGAGTTAAACTAATCCAATTTATGTCTAAGTGGATTAAAATCTAATCGATGCATTAAACTCAAACCTTAAACGAATATGAAACGACATAGGTATATGTCTATCCTAAAATCGAATAACAATCCAAATTCATAATCAAATCCTCAAAATCACTATGTCTAGCAATCAAGAATCAATAAATCTCATCTCAAAGTTTGTCAAACCATAAGATGAACGATAAACACGGAATCGGATTAACGAACACATATAAGCACCATACCAATCATCATAACATCATTTAATCAAACAATAACATAAATATATATAAATCCAAAGAATTCAAATCCACAACCTTTGTTCCAAATAGAAAATAACAACATTCATATCCTAATCATAGACAACTAGGAAATAGAAAGATATCACCTAATCGGAATAAAGTCGAGAGATGGATTCTCCTCCCTTTCATCACCACCTAATCACTCCCCAAGGGTGGTGATTAACTCACTCCCTTGGTGGAGTCTTCAAATACAAGAAAAAGAAAGAAAAAGTAAAGAGAGAGTTGAGGGAGGCTTGAGAGGAAAAGGGAGGCCAAGAGTGAAAGGAATTCCAAGGAGTGTGTTCAAGTTGTGACCTCTTGAGCCTCTTAACCTAGGGAAACAAGACCAAAAAGTCCCCTAAAGGGTTTTTAAATACAAGTGGGGGAAAAGGGGGAAGATACAAAAAGCCCCCTGTTTTTCCCGCAGAAAATATCTGCTGGAACAGGGGTCTCGCGGCCGCGAGTAACAGGCCGTAAGGTTTCGTGCACTGCCACACTTCCTTCCGAGCAGCATATCTTTTGATTCCGAACTCCGATTGCGGATCCGTAAAGTCCGTAGCGTAGCTAACTCACTCATCTATGACATATCCAAAATTCAGCTCATTTGGATCATCCATGAAAAAGTTGTGCATGTTCTAGTGAGCAGCTATCTATATTCTTGTACGATTTGCTTCGGGTTCTCTTTTCTTTGAAGCTCTTTCTGCGCAAAGGCTTGCATCTACGGCCACCGAGTCTTGATTTGATGGAATTGCACTGAATCATAACCTCTCGGACTTCTCTTTAGCCTTGCAAAATTCTCAAACCTACAAACAAAACAAAAACACGACAAAAAACGACGAAAACAAAAGAAAACACACAAAATCCCAACAAGGGACCAAAAACGCAAAAGAACGCAAAAACAAGCAAAAGCACACAAAACTCGAATCAAAGCAAGATATTTTGGGCTTAAAGAGATAGGTAATAACGACGTTTTCACGGCGTTATCAGTCATGAAATCTCAAAAATGAATTCATTCCATTGATGCTCTATGTTAAAAATGAATTATATTTGATTTTGGAGTTATATAACTTTTGTTTATATCACAGTGGATTATTTTTGCTTTTAGGACTTAAATTGAATGATCTAGTTGATTATAAATAAATTTAAATTAAATTTTTACATCCGTATTCATACCGTATCGTATCCAATAAATTTCAAAAATTCATATCACCGTTTCCGTATCGTACTGTATCCATATTTTCGTATCCGTATCCATGCAACATAGGTTAAACCTCAACTGCAGAAAGGCTTATATTTTTATACCATATCAACAACTTGAGAAGATTATGGTGATCCTCCATGATTTTGCTGACTCATAAATTGAGTGACTACGTTGTTTCTTCCAACCGGATTTCGATTATGACCACGGCCGACCCTAAACATCCGGACGCTCTCGACGAATTTTAAATTTGGGGCCACTTTATTATAAAAAATATATATAATCAATTTATTTTTTAAATGCAAAAATACTATTGACATATTTTTTTTTTGTAACATATTATTTTTTAGATAGATAATTAAATAACAAATCCGCTTAATTTTTAAAAGATTCAATCGTGAATTTTTTAATAAGTTTTTAATTTTGAAAATATTATTTTTACAAGTATATGTACATCATTAGCTCTATTTCATTCTTTTACAAATATTATAATTGATTGTTTAACTTTATTTCATTTCGTTCTATTATTAACTCTATTAATTATATATCATCAAACATAGAAAAAGTTACACATCATATATATAAAACTTAAAAAAAATACAAATACATTTATAAACAGAGATGGAGCTAGACGGCAATTTTATTGGGGGCGAGATTCATTTTTGCATGCATTGTATTAAGTAAAGAAACTAATTAACAGAAAAAGTGTACTATAAAGTATAAAGGGGAAAAACGGATTCTACTAAGAAAAAAGTACCTATTAAGAAAAAAAAATTGACATAAAATCATCACTACAAGAAAAATCGAGAAATTTCGACGGAAATAAATCCGTTGAAATTTGAAGGAAATTTTCGACGGAATAAAATCCGTCGAAAATAATCCGTCGAAATTTTATATTTTCGGGAAGAAATGAAAAAAAAAAAAAAGAAAAACAAAAAACAATTTCAACGGAAATTAAAATCCGTCGAAATGTTAATAACCAAAAAAAAAAAAGTAAAGAAATTTCGACGGAAATTCAATTCCGTCGAAAGTTTAGAAATTTCGACGGATTTTATTCTGTCGAAATATAACAACAAAAAGGAAAACAAATAAATAAAAATAAAGAAATTTCGACGGATTTTATTCCGTCGAAATATAACAACATAAAGGAAAACAAATAAATAAAAATAAAGAAATTTCGACGGAAATTCAATTCCGTTTTATTCCGTCGAAATATAACAACATAAAAGAAAACAAATAAATAAAAATAAAGAAATTTCGACGGAAATTCAATTCCGTCGAAATATAACAACATAAAGGAAAACAAATAAATAAAAATAAATAAATAAAGAAATTTCGACGGAAAATAAATTCCGTCGAAAATTTAATAAATTTCGACGGAATTTGTTCCGTTGAAATTTTAAAATTTTGACGGAAACTCATTTCCGTCGAAATCTGTTGCAATTTAATTTGAGAGCAGCACACTTACGGGAGCCATTGTTCTCCCTCTCCAAGAAAAAAAAAACCCATTGTTCTCCCTCTCCAAGAACAACAACCGCCGCCTAGCTCCGATCCACCACCTAGCTCCACCGCCTATCCCTTTCCTACGCCGCCGACCCTTGATTTGCAGCTGCGTACATTCGCTCCGGCTCCAGATCGCTCCGTGAAGATCCACCTCCGTCGCGCGCTGCTCCAGCTCCAACTCCGCCGCGGCTCCTGCTCCAGCTCCGCCACGGCGGCGGCTCCAGCTCCGTGAACTCCTCTGGCACCAGATCCCTTCACGCAGTCCACGGCTCCTGCTCAGTCCACGGCTCCGACTCCGGCCCTACACCACCACCACCACCACAAGTATTCTTCTTCAAACATTATACTAAGGTACAATTTTGCTTTTTTAATTCCTCAATTTTGCTTTTTAATTGCTAATGTGATATTGTAAAAATTAGGGTTTGAATTAGTGAGTTGTGGAAATTTTTAAATTTCAATTGTTTGTGTGATTGTTTATATTTAAGATCTTGTGTGTGATTGTTTGAGATCTTACATATCTTAGCCTGATTGTGTTGTAATTGTTTATGTGATTGTTTGAGATCTTAAATTTCTTCTTTTATTCCCACCTTTTATGTGGAATATGTGCCGTGGAGTTAAGGTTTCAATCATTCAATAGGTTGGTTGAAATAGAAAAGAAAAAGAAATCTCAAAATTTAGTTTGATTTTAAAGTTTTGTTTTTGGTTAGGCTATAATGCAAGTGATTCAGATTCCGATGATGACACGATGGAAGATGCCAAATAAAGTATAGTCTCATGGAGCAAATGACACTTGTGTTCCCGAAACACCGGATGACGGTTAGTTGTTTGTTTGTGATTGTTTTGTAGTACTTGGATTTGTAGTAATTATTTGGATTTGGAATTTCGTAGTTGGATGTTTGATAATCAATTAATGTATGTTTTGAATATTGAATCATGTTTATTAAAATATTTTTGAAGGTTATATTATTGTTTGTCGAATGTATAATTTAGGTATAATTAACCGGTGAAAAAATATATATATATATATATATATATATTTGAAAATTTCAACGGAATTATTTCCGTCGAAATTTTGAGATTTCGACGGAAAATAATTCCATCGAAATTTTCGTCGAAATATTTTCCGTCGAAATTTTGATTTCGACGACACTTTTTTCGACGACCCATTTCGGTCGAAATTTTCGTCGAAATTTCTCGATTTTCTTGTAGTGCATTAAGAAAGGACAGGGGAATTAAAAGAATAGTTACTACGAAAGAAATATAAAAAAATGAACAATTATTAAAAAAAGAAAAAAAAGTTAAACAACATAGAACAGTCAAAATATAGGAAAACAAGTCACTATTGAGATTTGAACCTTAAAGCTATACTATTCAGCCTTAACCCATTTGTTACACTTCTTAATGTCGATAAATCAGTATAGGTTGCTATGACCGCTATGAGGACTGAGGATCATTTAATACCTAGTAGTATTTGATTACATAATAAGGGGCACAAATTTGGGCTTTTGCGTATTTTATGGGCTGGATCTAGAGTTCAGGCAAGATTCATTTTGCAAAAGTCATTTTCTTGTACAAATCGGTCTAGTCGAACAAGTTCAATCATAAATCAAGTGTAATGTACTTGCATTTTGATCGGATGAGTATTGTTATTCAATCATCAAGTAAGTGTATTATTCTCCTAGTTTTTCATAATTTGTTATGTTAAAGTTGCATTATTTAATTTATTAATATTGTTTATGAATTAAATTGGTTATTTAAATATAATAAGTAAAATATCCAAATTGGTCTCCTCGTGGTCTTATTTGAGTCAATTTTGAAATTTGACAACATTTTAGACTAAAATCGTCACTCAATTTGGAGACGTGGGGCTTTTTTGGTAGTTTGAAATATTTTGGGGTAAAATTATCAGTCAACATAAGTAATGGCATCAACTGACTTAACTGTCACGTCACCATTTAACGGCAATTTTTAACGGTTGTACCAAATGTGTCATAATTTGTTAAAGCGTTGTATCAAATGTGTTAAACATAAAAATGATAATTGACCTAAAGCGCAGTACCTAAAATACAATTCTCTCATTTGTTATGACAAAACTTCAGCATATATCAATACACTATTTAAATTATGCATTACCCGTTTCAAATTTTTCCCTCGGTATAAATGCCTATTTGAATGTCTCCGTCTCTTTTTTTTTTTTTTTTTTTACATTTCCCCAGGGTTTAATCTCTTTCGAGGACCATTGGACATATAAAGTGGGATCTTTCCCAGCAGGATTCGAACCTGGGTCCGCCACTTTGTAGTGACTAGTCTCTTCCACTAGACCAATCACATGTTGATTGCTAGCTATTATGTAGCATTCGATTTTGTGGGTTTTTAGGGGTAAATACAAAATATTCCCCTGTGTTATGCTAAACCTGCAAGAAATTAACCTGTGATATTTTTATTGCGCCAAATTTATTATGTTTTCAAAAACCCTGCAAAAAACACTCAATTTGTAAAAAATAGGTCAATTTGGATCGACATATTTCAAGAAATTATTTTTAAAATATTTCTAGTTGGTCCCTACAACTTGACGTGATATATTTTAAAAATAATTTCTTGAAATATGTCGATCCAAAACGACTTATTTTTTACAAATTGGGTGTTTTTTGCAAGGTTTTTGAAAACACAAGGAAATTTAGCGTAATAAAAATTTCACAGAGTAGTTTCTTACAGGTTTAGCATAATACAGGGGAGTATCTTGCATTTTCCCCGGGTTTTCACGATCATTTCATGTACTATTGCTATGTGAACGAATCTTGGCAGATTTACGGTTGTTTTGTTCCTAGTCGTAGGCCACATGAAGATCATTATCAAGACAAAAAAAAAGATATTGGCATGATAATAACAGTTATTGGAATGATTTGGTATGGCAATGTCATCGTCAGGGTTGCCCAAGTGCTAGGCAACTTGTGCCGGTGCCTACGACCCCATTTTGAAGGGGACCCAAAATTTATATTGAAGGGGTTTGTAGTACTTGATATGTTTGAATGGACATAGACTAATGGTACATTCTTCCTATTTAATCATTGTTGGAGTGATATTAATAATCTTTGTATGTGATTTTAGCAAGTGTTTTCCTATTTTATCGTAAGAGGGAAAAATACTTTTCATACCAAACTTTTATCAACTCGACACTTTTCATATCAAGCTTTTTCAAAAAACACATTTCATACTACAATTTCATAACTTTGGACACTTTTGCATTTTCCGTTAAAAATTGGACGGAATAACGTGCGTGTGCAACACGCGCACACGCGTCCGTTAACTTCATAAACGAGGGAAAACACCTATCATACCAAACATTTATCAACTCGACACCTTTCATACCAAACTTTTTCAAAAAACACATTTCATACCACAATTTTAAATTTTGCACACTTTTGCATTTTCCGTTCAAAATTGGATGGAATAACGCGCTTGTGTAACACGCGCCCGATAACTTCATAAACAGTAGGAGAAAATCAGGTGCTTATAGAATGAAATTAATGGAGGAATTTTTTTTCTTGTATTAGAATCCATCACATAGTTTGTACTAAGTCCACTCACATGGCTTTCTTTGATTTTTGTTGTATGCTTGTAGAAGGAAATTAATTAATGGAGAAATTTTAGTTGTTGTATTAGAATTCATCACATGGTTTGAGCTAAGTTCACTCACATGGCTTGGGTCTAACTCAACCTCAAAAGCTAGCTTGTAAGGTGAGAATTGTTCAAGACCTTATAAAGTGGACTTAACTATGATTTTCCACCAATGTGAGGCATTTAGTCTCAATACTCCCCCTTCATGCGCATTATTCCGTCCAATTTTTAACGGAAAATGCAAAAGTGTCCAAAGTTCTGAAATTGTGGTATGAAATGTGTTTTTGAAAAAGTTTGGTATGAAAAGTGTCGAGTTAATAAAGATTTGGTATGAAAAGTGTTTTTTCTTCGTTTCGGAAGTTAACAGGTGCGTGTTGCACACGCGCGTTGTTCCGTTCAATTTTTAACGAAAAATGCAAAAGTGTCCAAAGTTCTGAAATTGTGGTATGAAATGTGTTTTTCGAAAAAGCTTGGTATGAAAAGTGTCGACTTGATAAAAGTTTGGTATGAAAAGTGTTTTTCCCTCTTTATCATAATGACTTAGTGTGCGTGCTCAATGTGTAAATTGTTGAGTAATTGCTTGAAATGGCCTAATCAAATGTTGTATTTTTAAAAATGACCTTCCCTTATTTTTCAATTTCATTATCAACTAAACCCACTTAATTTTCTGTAAAACATTCTCAATAACTCTCTTATTTCCCCCCTCTTCTCAAATTCAAATTCTCTCAACTCTATTTCTCTTCTCCCAACTTTAATTCCCAACTCAAATTCTCCCAACACTCTTTCTCATCTCCCAACTTTCCCAACTCTTCTTCTTCTTCTTCATTTCCAAACTCTCATAACTTCCACATCTCTCACACAAATGATAGTGATGAACATAAATACGTGATTGTGATGAATATGCAACAACCAAGCCAGATATGAATTTTTCCTTTTTCTTTTTCCAGATTTGAGCCTGAAAATGTTCCCAGCGACTGGTATGGTCGCCCAGGCTGTTCCTAGGAGACTAGTTTAGTCGCCCGGGAACATTTTCAGGCACTTGAAATGTTAAAATTTCAGTATGAAAACCTGGAATTATAATTGTAATAATTAATTATAGTTTAATTAAAATTGAATAATTATATATTAAACTAATTAATTATTCTATTAACTAATTAATTAAAATGGAGGTCATATCTAACTTTTTAACATTTGGAGGTCATTTTTAAAAATTAAACTTCCTAAAGGGTCAATTTTATACTTCACTCGTAAATTGGCGGAGTACAATTTCTCAATGCATTAAAAATTCAATAATGATACTTACAAATTACAATCACAAATAATATAAAAAAAATTAATTGGATAATTGATCATCAGAAATTGTGCTGCAAAATGAAGATTCTTGATGGAGCCTTTGTGCATCATTAAGTTGTTCCATCAATTTCATAACCCGGCCCCTGTATTCCCTCGCCTGGTCAACCGCCTCCGCCTCGAGCTCGCCGAGCTGGCAGCACAGCCGCTCCTCCGCCTCTTCCGCCACCCTCAGCCGTCGCCACAATTTTATCAAGTCCTCCTTCATCCTCTCCTCTCTCTCTAAACTATTCTTTAGCTCCCTTTCCAACTCCTCATTCCTCCGTCGCAGCGACGCCGCGTCCTCTGCCGGAGCCATTAACTATTATATATATATATATATATATATATATATATATATATATATATATATATATACGACTATTCTATTATATGGGATCGGACGTTGTTTTATTATGTTTTCAATTTTATGGGAAATGTATAATTGTTAGGTTCTACTAGAAACACAAAGTAATTAGCACACCACTTGTGATTTTACAACAAATGATAAAGCAACAAGCTCACACTTAGCTCTCAGGTAAATCACTCAGAAAAACCTAATCTAAAGCACTCAGCAAATAGAGCACTTAAGCTTTACAACAAACGATAACCATTAAGTAAGAGTACTAAGCTCGCAATATAGGAAATCACTCAGAAGACCTATACTACAAAGTTATATCACTCACAAAGATGGATATAAATTTCTCTCAATTTACAGTTGAATGTCACTCAGACAGACAAAGGTTTGATCTTTTTCTTCAACAAATCGCTCTGTCAACAGATGACTTCGCTTATGATCAAACGACTCAACTGATGGATCTTGCTCTAAAGATGTGATCTTGAATTGTGCAAGTCTCTTTTCAATCTTCAGTCCCTGGTCTATTAATACTCTCGGATTTAAAATTCTGCCCGTTAAAGATAGGCGAAATTATATATTAATCCTGAGCAACGGTCTTCTTTCTGACAGCAGCTTTTGTAGACTTTTCACTGTACACTTTGCTGTATGGATATCTACTTTATGTCAAGTCGCATTTAATGCACTCAACTTGTTACCGTTGATGAGCTTACTGACCTGCTTTACTTCGCTGATGGAATTACTCTGCTGATGATCACTCTGCTGAAGGATCACTCTGCTGATGGCTCCTCTGCTGATTCAAGATGAACACATCTATCTTGACTCGACTGATGATAACCAATCTGATATTCTCACTTAGCTGATTTGGTCACTTAGCTTGTTTCCATTTTGAGACGCTTCAGAATTTTTATTTTTTTATTATCTTTTAATGGTGAGATTCAATCTTTTTCTCCATTTTAGTGTAGTGGTATGATTATAGTTATATGTTGTTACGGGAGTTAGTGACAATTTTTCGCTCGGTGATATTTATAATATTCAATTTACCACTTATGATTTGAATATATTTAGATAAATATATTATAATATTGTTTTATATGAAGTTAGCATTTGTTATCTTATCGAAAAATGAAAATTGCTACCGAAAAAACTTGTCTCCAACGTAAATTGTCTAGGTGCAGCCTACATGTGCTTGAATATTTGGAAAGGTAACAGTGAAATCTTATAATTAATTACCAGATATTATATCATTTTAAGTTTCATGGTGTCAATTAGCAGGAAAGGCTTTCTGAAGTTTCTTATATACGTTTTTATGAAAGTGAGAAGCTTTTTTTTAAGTGGAAAATGTAAGTATGGATTAATTGTGATAAGGTCTCGTCAGTCGATGAAGTTGTAGCTCGTTTGTAAGGCACTAAGGTTGAAGCCCCTGAATTAAGAGGTATTTGTACTCTCAAAAACAAAAAAGTTCTCATGTCATATAAATTTTTAAGTTGGTGTTTAGTCAAAATTTAAATGAAAGGGTCCTAATTCTGATAATATTCAAAGTTCCAAGTATTTATTCCTCAAAAAAGAAAAGAAAAAAAACTAGCAAGTATTTATTTAAAGGATAAGTATTATTTGTTCTATTTTAAAGGGATTACTAATCCTTATTGCAGTCAACTACTATTTCAATCTTTTGACTTTAAAATATTTCTAGGTTCCGTTTCTTCTTCATCAATTTCGAAGATGGAGCCCCAAACCACTCTCTTAATTTTTGGCATTCTTGGTTGTAATTAGCCCCTTGATTTTTTTATCTTTTTATTTAAATGTAATAATTATTATTAAAATAATAGCTAGTATAGTAATATTAATATTGTTACTGTTTTTTGGCAGGCAGCGTGACATCGACTGGATTGATTATGTCTCAAGTGTAAGTAGTTTAATTCTCTCTTTTTAAATTGGATTAGTACGTGATTGGTTATATATATAATTAATTAATTTTGATTGCAGACCAATTTTTTGGAGAATTTGGAAGAAGAAATCAACAGAGGAGTTTCATCCGTATCTGTTCATGCAATGTTGCTTCGGTCATCTTTTCTGGATCTCATATTCCACAATTTTATTATCAAATACTCAAGTTATATCACCGACCGAGTCACGTTTACCATTTCTCTTGATCGTTAGTGGTATTGTTGCGGATTTTGAGGCGTTTTATGTCTTAATTTTCGTAAGAATCACGACCCCAAAGAATCAAGTAAGTGGTATAGTATATAATTATACGAAAATTAAATCAATTTATTTACCTTTATTGCAATTAATTGTCAGTTTTTACTTACTATTGTTTCGCCATCTACTAATTGTACCAGGCAATCACGGCGGTTATCACAGTTACTCTTTGGGTGTTTAATGTTGCACTTATTATCAAATTTGATGATTGTAAGGGGCTGTTGAAATGTGAGATATTTTGCCTAAGTTTCTAGAAAGTTCTACATGTATCAAGAAATATCATGACATCACATGTAGATTCAAAACAAGCATATGGTAGAGGAATCTAGAATAATATCTAATAATCCTAGGAAATCTAAGATAGGAGTGAATAATCTAGAAATAGTGAATGTCCTAGATAGTCTAGAAAATTCTATAGACAAGTATAAATAAGAATGTATTACTCAAATGTGATGTAAGAAAAGAAAGCAATTGAATGAAAAAAATTCTCTCCAAAAATCATTCTCCTCCAACTAACTACAAATAAATAACAAATCAAAAATCAAGTTGATATCAATTTTACAATTGATTCAACCATCAAAAACCCAACAAGTGGTATCTAGAGCTAATTGATCTTAAGGGATTGAGTTAAAAAACATGGGTTCATCAAATATAGCGCTTCCAACACCACCGATTTTCAACGGTGAAGACTACGACTATTGGGCGGTAAGAATGAAGGCTTTTCTCGTAGCAAATGAGCTATGGGAAATTGTTGAAAACGGTTATGAAAAACCGGAAGATGAAGGTACTCTTACCGCACCTCAACAAAAGAAGAATAAAGATGAGTATACGAAGAACATGAAGGCTCTTGCATTCCTCCATGCCACCGTAACTCAAGAAATCTTCATTAGCATAGTCGCTGCAACTACCGCTAAAGAAGCATGGGAAATCCTCAGAGAAGAATATGAAGGTACGGAGAGAATCAAAGCAATCAAGTTACTAACTTTACGAATGGAGTTCGAAAACCTACGAATGAAGGAAGGTGAGTCCATCAAAGACTACTCCTCTAGAGTTAAAGAAATAGTTAGCAAAATAAAATTACAAGGAGAAAAAATGGAAGACAAGAGGGTAGTAGAGAAAATACTTATAACCCTTCCTGAAAAATTCGAATCAGTTGTTGCTGCGATTCAAGAGTCTAAAGACCTCACTAAACTCTCTGTTAATGAGCTAGTGGGTTCTCTTCAAGCACATGAACAAAGAATTAACAAGAAGGTGGAAAATTCAATCGAAGAGGCCTTTCAATCAAGGCACATAAACAAATCATCCGTTACAAAAGAAGAAAATAATTTTGTCAACAAAAGGCCTATCAACAGTCAAGGAGGAGACAAAAGAAACGATTTTCCATCATGTGGTGTGTGCAAGAAGACAAATCATCTTACAAAGGATTGTTGGAAGAAGAAGACATGTGAGTTTTGTGGTAAGTTCGGGCATATTGCGAAAATTTGTAGGCACAAACAAGAACACGAAAACAAAAAAAGGCACAAACATCAAGCTAATTTTAGCGAGGACAAAGACGAGTCAGAAGGAGAACACCTTTTCATGGCTCGTCAACCTTCATCAAACGACAAGCGCGTTTGGTACATTGACAGCGGTTGTACGAGTCATATGGCCAAACATGTGGAGATGTTTCAAGAGTTAGACACTACGGTCAAAGTTCCAATAAAAATGGGAAATGGAGTTGTCCTTGAGTCCGAAGGAAAGGGAACCGTTGCCATCCAAACAAAATCAGGTACTAAACTCATCCGAAATGTTCTTTTAGTACCTAAACTTGATCAAAATCTATTGAGTGTGGCACAAATGATGAAGAATGGGTATTCTATAACTTTTAAAAACGATTCATGCTTTATAATTGACAAAAAGGGAAGAGAAATTGCTAAAATAGTTATGAAGAACAATAGCTTCCCATTAAGAATGCATGAATCACCATTAAAAGCACTAAGAGCTAAAGTAGACGACATAAGTTTACTAGAAAAACAAATGGATGGTGCTAACGGTTGCACCTTTAAAATTGCAACTGAGAATTTGGGCAAAAATGTTGATAGAAGTAAACTAGAAGCACCAATAACGCCTGAATATAAGACAAAGAAGGGCCAGAAAAAATCCATCAATAAAGGAAAAGAAATGACGGAAGACTCTTTTGGGAGCAAATCTCCAGAAAAATCCAGATCCATTACGGATATTAATGAAAGTTGTCAAATGGCATTTACGGAGCCAAGCAATTGCGATGAATCTTCTCAATACAAGAAACAGAGAGCTGCAATGAAGGAGGAGACAAAAACGACATGTACAAGGCAATCATGGAAGTTGATGAAAAATCCTAAAGACAAAAATGTCATTGGTGCAAATCGGATTCATAATAAGGTAAATCGAAATGACACAATCAACAAACACAAGACTAAGCTGATTGCAAAAAGACATGCACAAGACACGAGAGTTGTCTACAACAAGTCATTTGCACCTATGACACAGTATAGTACAATCAACCACTTCCAAAATTCAAATTTGAGATACATAGATAGATGCTTGGAGTATCAGGCAAAAGTCTCAAGGAGGAGTGTTGAAATGTGAGATATTTTGCCTAAGTTTCTAGAAAGTTCTACATGTATCAAGAAATATCATGACATCACATGTAGATTCAAAACAAGCATATGGTAGAGGAATCTAGAATAATATCTAATAATCCTAGGAAATCTAAGATAGGAGTGAATAATCTAGAAATAGTGAATGTCCTAGATAGTCTAGAAAATTCTATAGACAAGTATAAATAAGAATGTCTTACTCAAATGTGATGTAAGAAAAGAAAGCAATTGAATGAAAAAAATTCTCTCCAAAAATCATTCTCCTCCAACTAACTACAAATAAATAACAAATCAAAAATCAAGTTGATATCAATTTTACAATTGATTCAACCATCAAAAACCCAACAGGGGCCATTGATAATAATGAAGTCTATTGTTTTTGCATTTGAAATTATCATGTACGGGTTTCATCTGCTCGTCATTGTAAGTTCCCCTTTTTTGTTGTGTTTGAATATGCATACTATGCTATATAATTATTTGAATGATTTTTTTTTAAGTTAACTCCCTGTAATATGTCTAATGAGCAATTTACGTCACTGTGAAATAAATATAGGCAATTTAAATGAAATAATGAGCAATTTACCTCTCTCTGATACGAATTAATGAGCAATTTAGAGGGAGGCAATGTGTTTTTTTTATAAAAACACAGGGAGGTATTTTGCCCTTTTTCTTATCACAGAGAGTTAAATTGTTTATTTAGGATATTACAGGGAGCTATTTTGCCATTTTATTTATTGGAATTAAATTGCCTATGGAGCTAATTTACTATTCACTCATTATTTGAATTTTGTTGCTATCTAGTTTAATTTTTGTTTTAATTGAATATATATGTTTTGATTTTCAATTAATAGAGAGATGTCTACCAAACAAAATCTGTTGAATTTTTGCCGTTTTGGTTCTGTTTGGCTTCTTTCCTGAACGCGGTTGTATGGTTCATCTATGCTTTTCTCCCACCCTTTGACCCCTTCCTTGCTGTAAGTTTCGAAATCTTTGTTGTTTTTGCCATATATTATTTTTATTAGCAAAAGCATCTCATTTCAAATTCTTTCGTAAATCAATAAATGTGTCATTTTTACGTGGGGGCCGGGTATAATCGTTATGTTTCCTATAAAATATGCACTTCATCTCGAGAGAGTTTTTTTGCTGATAAAAAAAATTCAACATTGTGAGTTTTTTCACCAATTAAATAAAGCATAGGGGGCGGCATATTTGCATTTCGCTCCTTTCTTTTTGGCTGCTGTACGTAATTCATTTCCATGTTTGTGCAGATTGTTAATGGAATTGGAACTCTGAGTGGAATAGCCCAACTCGGATGTCTTCATAGGTTTCGTCATAAATCCTATGAGATTTTATGGTAAGTTTGACTAGATCTTCCATTAATTAGTATTAAAATTAATTAAGTTAAGAGCGCCTTTAAAAAGTCTAATATATAATTTTTAGGTTTATTTATTATATGTTACAAGTTCATAGTCTGTAATGGTATTTTAAATGACATTTTTCTAGTACAACTCTCCATCTTAAATCTTATACCCTAAATTAACTTTTTAGGGCTCGTATTTATTTATCTAAAGTAGATCTGCCTTACATTTATATTCACGTAAGATAATGAAATAGCACTATTAACTCCTGATTAATACTTACTTTACTAGTTAAAATTTTGACTTGTATAATTCTCATTTAATATGTTAAGTTAGGGAAGAAAAAAATAGCGAAAAGAGAATATCTTATAGCATTAGCAATTCAATTTTTTATACTTATATTGATGTAGGAGGAACAATAATTACATTTACTTTATGTCAAATCAAACTAGAGTTTGTATAGATTTTGTTTAGAGATAAGAAAATTGTTGTTTGTTTGGCTTTTGAGAGAGTAGTTTGGGAAAATTAATGGATGAAAAATTTATTTCGAAAAATAGAAAACATGTTTGTTTGGCATTTCTCAAACACGAAAAAATTCTGGGAAACGCCAAACAAACAGGCCCTATATTTTCCGGGCAAGTCACAACCAACTTTATACCTGTATAAAAATGTACTTTTCAGAGTATGTGAAGTAGTTCAAAAAAAAATAGAATAGACAGACTTTCAAATTATGTATATTTCCATTACTACCCTCAATAAATTAAAAAAATCATAACTAAAATCAAAAACCCCAACCTCCACCTTCCACCTCCACTTCCACCTCAACCAAACCTTTACCACCACCCTCTTTCCCCATATCGGCCGTTCCGGCGAGTTTCTTGAAACACCCATCACCCCTCACCCACCCACTCAACCAAAACCCTAACCCCAACCTCCCCGGACTGCCGTATCGGACGCCGCGTCGGCGGCAAGCTTTGTACCGTCGTTCTGGTTCGACCACGAACCGATGACGAAAAACTTTCGGCGGCCACCAGATCTGGTGGTCGAAGCTCTCCGCGTCGTTCTGGTCGCACCATAACGACGGCGGGGAGCTCGCCGCCATTCTGGTGCGATTAGAACGGCAGCAAACGTTCATCCACCAGATCCGGTGGCCGCAAGCTCTCTGCCGCCGTTCTGGTCGGCGTTTCGTCTTCGTCGCTGCCGCTCCGGCAGTGAGACGAAGAAGACGACTTCTTCCTTTTTTATTTTTTTTTATATTTTTTTAATTAAATACATATAATAATATTTTTAACTTATTATCATTAATAAGGTTTAACAAAAAAAATTATCAAATAAGGAATAACAAATTGAAAACAACAAATTATGTGTAATTTTATAAAATAATTTTAATAAACTTAATTATTTATATACTAAACTTATTTAATTTTATTAAAAAATTGTAAATTGTAGTAAATTTTTGTTGTATTTGATTTGATTAAAAATTGAATATAGTTTAAATAAATTTGGAGCATCTATATATATATATATATATTTTAAAGTATCACATTTCGTACAAAGTTGGATCAATTTCACCTTGAAACCCTATATCCCAAACTGACACATAACCCTAAAATTCACAATTTTGCATTAGTTGGAAAAAATTAAGTAATGTATAATTAGGTTAATCGTAATTCAAATCGATATTTGTCTCGATTATTGAACGAAATCAACATTATTGATCACAGGGTAATATACAATTAAGTTAATCATAAACGAAATCGAAAATTGATTTGATTAGTTGACCGAAATCAACATTGTTAACCATAGGATAATTTATAATTAGATTAATCGTAACTGAAATCGATAATTACCTCGATTAATTGATCAAAGTCAATATTGTTCACCTTAGTGTAATGTATAATTATGTTAATCGATAACTGACTAGATTAATTGACCGAACTCAAAATTCTTGACCATATAGTAATGTATAATTAGGTTAATCGTACTCGAAATCGATAATTGGCTCGATTAATTGACAAAAGTCAACATTGTTGACCTTAGGGTAATGTATAATTAAGTTAATCGTAATCAAAATAGATAATTAGTTCGATTAATTGATGGAAGTCAACATTATTGACCATATGATAATGTATAATTAGGTTATTCATGATTGAATTCGATAATTGGCTCCATTAATTGATCAAAGTCAACATTGTTGACTATAAGATAATGTAAAATTAGGTAAATCGTAATTCAAATCGATACTTGTCCCGATTATTGTACGAAGTCAACATTGTTGATCTTAGGGTAATTTAAAATTAGCTCAATCGTTACCGTAACCGTGAACGTAACCGAAATCGACAATTGACATGATTAATTGACTAAAGTTAACATTGTTGACCTTAGGTAATGTATAATTAGGTTAATCATAACTAGAATAGATAATTTGCTCGATTAATTAACCGAAATCAACATTGTTGATTATAGAGTAATGTATAATTAGGTTAATCGTAATCCAAATCGATAATTTCTCCGATTGTTGTAGGAACCTAACATTTGACATTAATGTAATGTATAATTATGTTAATCATAACCTAAATCGATAATTGACTAAATTAATTAACCGAAGTCAACATTCTTGACCATAGAGTAATGTATAATTAGGTTAATTGTAATCGAAATCGACAATTGACTCGATTAATTGACCAAATGCAACATTATTGACTATAAGGTATTGTATAATTACGTAAATCATAATTCAAATCGATACTTGTCCTGATTATTGTATGAAGTCAACATTGTTGACCTTAGAGTAATTTAAAATTAGCTTAATCGTAATTGAATTCGACAATTGACCAAAGTTCACATTGTTGACCTTATGTAATGTATAATTATATTAATCCTAATTGAAATCGATAATTAGCTCGATTAATTGATCAAAGTCAACATTGTTGACCATTGGGTAATTTATAATTAGGTTAATTGAACATCACCTTATTTAAAGTTAATTGAAATCAAATCTATAATTGGCTCGTAATTAATTAGTTATTAATTCAAAATTGTTGACGTACATTTAAGTTAATCAAAATTATATCGATACTCGACTCGTAATTAATTAGATACTAATCCAAATTTGTTGACCATATAGTTATGCACATTGAGGTTAATCGAAATCAAGTCGATACTTGACTCGTAAATAATTAGTCACTAATTCTAAATTATTAACCATATAGTTGTGTACATTGAGGTTAATCGAAATCAAATTGATACTTGACTCGTAATTGATATTTGGTTTGTCTAATACAACATATGACATAATTAGCTTATATATATTAAGGGTAAACACCACTTTTGGTCCCTCTTATCATTAACTTTTTACAGAGTGGTCCCTCTTATGTTTTTTTTCCCACTTTAGTCCCTACTATGAATTATTTGTCTCAGTTTAGTCCCTTTCAAGTGATCCAAGGCGGTTCCGGTAACATGTGATATGCACATGAGGGCAATTTCATCATTTCAAGTAAACTAACAGGGATATTTTCGTCTTTCTAATTTAAAAAAAATATTTAATCTCTTCCAAACTAGGCTTTCATTCCAATCCAACTTAATCGTCCATTTCGTTCCAAACTAAAGTTTTCTCCCAAAATCTTCTTCAAACAACAAAATTGCTCACCAATTAAACAATATCTCAAATAGTCTCAATAGTGAACGGACGAAAATGCCCTAAAAAATATTCATATACATGTCACGTGTTATCGGAACCACCTGATAAGGACTAAAGTGAAACACATAATTCATAGTAGGGACTAAAGTGAAACACATAATTCATAGTAGGGACTAAAGCGGGAAAAAAAACATAAGAGGGACCACTCTGTAAAAAGTTAATGATAAGAGGGACCAAAAGTGGTATTTACCCATATATTAACTTGGACCCTAAACCAACCCTAAATTCAAACCCCAAACCCTAGACCCAAACTTTCAAACTATGAGAAATATATTTTCACTATAAAATCACAATTTGATAAAAAGAATTTTACGAAATTAAGAATTTTACGAAATTAATTTTGTATGCAACGTATTTATACGTAAATAAATTGAAATTATTTTAGAGTTATCAAATATTGAAGGTTAAAACTTTTAATAAGCATAATCATTTAACCTTTATCTCAAAAAAAAAAAAAATATCATTTAATCTTAAACATATTAACATTTTATAACATGATTTGACATAAAGTCTTACACATCTTACACCTACATCCTAACTATTCCAAAAAAAATTCACATACTTTATTTCTCAAACCACTCTCTCAGCACCCAAACAAACAACAGTACACAAATCGAGATTATTTCACAAACTTCCATAACTCTCCCAAATTACTTTCCCAAACACCAAACAAACAGGCCCGAAAAGTTTCGTCCTGATATTTTCTTCAGATGAGATGTGTACGTTAAAAAAAGGTCTTCCAATTATTGATTTTAGTATAACTTATTTCTAAAATAATTATTTTAATGGAAGTTTCATTTTGAAAGAATTGACATGTCAGCTACAACTATATTTATAATCTTTTGAGACTGTTTATTTTCAAATTTTATTCTTGGACATCTAAATTGATATTATTTGGGAGACTATGCCCTTCAAAAAATCACTCTTAGTAAAAAAAAAAAAAAGGCTAGCACTATAGCTTATGTAGTCATACAGCTTTAAAATCATAATAAAGAATTTGGGGTTCTGTTTTACGCCAAAAGACCTGTGAAACAGGAGCCAGATGAATATCATATCATCCTTCTCTCCTGTGTTATTGGCAAGTTAATATATTTTAGTTCAATTTCTTCTAATTAGAATTTTTAACTCAAACAAATGGAGTACTGGATACAAAAGATTCGATCTTGTTTCTGTGTTGTTGGATGGAGTGGGGTAATTGTTATTGAAATTATGGGTCAAAATAATATCAAATAAAACATAAGGCTAAAAGGAAATCTATATGAAAAAGGAAACTTTAAAAAAGAATCATGAAATGGGTATACACGTAATAATCTTGAAGTCAGGCTGAGACCAAACCCAACATTGATTTAGAAACCACCAAGCTGCGACAAAATCAATAATCAATAACCAAAAAAAAATCAATCTAATGATCACAAATACTTTCGAGAAAACAATTTGATGCTAAAAAAATAAGATCTATTAGTAGTAGCTAAAGAACCTGCAAGAAGATGATAATTCAACAAAAGCACAAAAATTATGCGGCACATATATATATTTGCAAAAGACGGATGCTTTGGGGAGAATAAGACGATGATAGGGTTGTACTCACTGGAGGAGCTCGAAACGCCGGCGAGACCTACTTTTAAGGCCGTTGATTTTGAGATTCTGCAAGAGACGAGTTCAACCGTTAAATCAATTTGATGATTGGTGGCGCGACGGCGCCCGAAACAGAGAAATTAAGGTGGCAACAACTATGAAATTTTACAATTGATTTTGTGAAGCATACGCAGTTAACTGCTACAACTAATCAGGAAGACGACATATATATAACACCATCGAATAAAGCAACGAACAGGAAAACCAAAAAAACACTTGTTCAATCTTCAGTTAAAAGAATATCAACGCTGAACCTACTAAAAGAGGAAAATAACAGAATATAAGCTGTTCACGAGGAACCATTAATCCAAGGTAGCAGTAAACGAACAATCTAACCTAACAGAGCTAATTTTTTTCTTTTTTTATTGTATACCTATAGCAAGTCATTATTCGAAGACAATATACCTTCTAACCAAAGCCAAAAAATCGGTACAACATGCGCAAATCTTACAGAATATGTACAGTTTCTTTTCTCTAACACAGGTAAGAAGACACCATATATAACAACGTAAAGTAAAACAAACAAAAGGAGAAGCAAATAAATACCTGCGTAAACTTCGCTTAGAAGAACCGCAGCGCAGAACCTAAAAAAGCATGAAAAACAACAGTTGGTAAAAACTCTAGCAAACATATTTAAAATAACTTGCTAACTTTGATAACAAAACTGAACTTAGAAATAAAATAATCAAAGCCACAGGAAGCTGCAAACTTCACAATATTTATGTAAAACAGTGCATAAAAGTAAAACCGGAAGATAGATAAGACCAGGATACATGGGTACCCAAAAAAAAAAACGGAGAGCTAAACAAACCTTGATTAAACAGAGGAAAAATCACCAGGTAAATTTCAAAATAAAACTGGACAAGGGAATAGAAAAGTGACAAGAATAGAAGCACACGAAACTGAAACTGAAATTGGAAGGTGGGAATACTGTCTTCATCTCGATCGCAAACAACAACAATTTTCAAAGCAGGTGAAAAAGCTGTGGAAGGGCAAATTAGTCCCAATTTTTTACTGATACAACAGAGAAGTAACATGACTACAACCCACGTGGGAAGAGAGAAGAAAAGAAAGCAAGCGTGGAAGTAATCCGACCAGTGGTTGAAGACGGTGGAAACAAAGGGACGATCAAAGTCGCTGAGAGAAAATTGGGAAATTAATCAACTGGGCAAAATCAAATAATTCGGAAGAAGTGAGGAACATCCCATGTGAAAGAGGGACCCAAAATCGAAGAAATCAAAAATTTGCGGCAAACAGGAGCTGGCAATCGAGAGAGCTGCTGAAGAGAAAAATGAAAATTTTGAATGCATGAGATACGAAATTAAGGAAGGAAGAAAAAGTACAACAGGTACAGCCAAGAGTACAAACTAAAGAGCAGGCTGTATTAAAAAAGAAAATCAAAATGGAGCAAACGACGTCGTTTTGATAACGGGTGAAAAAAAAAAAAAAAAAAAAAAAAGGTAAGGTCTCATGAACACTATATATAGGTTTGTCCTAGGGTCATAGGAAACAGACATTCACTAACTAGGTGCATCCACTCAATGTTTTCATATATTGTTCAAGGGCACTAGAGATAATGTATTGTTCTTTGTCTTCATGTGAACGTGCTCGCAGATGAGGACGCGGCGAGGCCAAATGGGTTTTATCTTGGATTGTGATCAACCGCCAATACCTGCACGAGGGGAGTCAATCACTTTCTTAGGACCAGCGTCTAGTGGCGTGACTCTCATCTGGCCAGTCGTTTTACAATTTTTTTTAAATTATGTTTCTGCTAAATTGTTCATATTGTGTTACTAAATATCTATATGATTTTGTGATTATTAAATTTGCATAAAAATGATAATTTTCCCAACAATCTAGATCATTCGTACCTTTCAATTTATGGATGTAGATCTCGGACCTATGAATGGGGAGAGTCAGTGTCGAAAAGAGGATTCATCACTTCTTTCTCTCATTCAAAACCGTGCATGAGACTTTCATCTCACACGACTCCGGACATCCTGCATTGCTGAATAGAGCACCCACTCTGCATAAATTAGGCACGACGTGTTAGCCGGAACTGTTACTCTTTCTCCGCTTAAAATCGTCGTTGTGGAGAAGGATGATCCCCTTCAGAAAGTGATAGATTTGAGATTTATGTTTATTGAGAGATTTGGAGAAATATGGACCATGTATATTTGGTAAGGCCATTTCATGAGGTATGAAATTTATTGAAAACTGATCAAGATGAAAGTCAGGTATGATTTCTAATTCAAGTTATTTTAATTTCTTTGATTTAATCCAAAGGTGATATGTGACTGTTGATGTGTTTCCATGGCGTGGATCATATATAATCAATTTAATCAATTGGTATGACCAATCTGATTATTATTTTGTGTTTTTTTTTTTTTTTGAGAAGACCCAAAGGGTGAGATTTCATAAATCAATTAATATCGTTCAGTACAAGATCATGAATAAATTGCGGCAAAGCATCCGAAAGCGGAGAAATGGTATACGCTACTTTTGCTAGTGCATGAGCCACGGAATTATTCTCTCTAAAAGTATGAACACAACTAAAGGAAACTAATCTAGAGCTCAGCACCTTAATATCATTAAAGAAATGACCCAGGGGATGGAAGTCAGTGTTGCTCAGTGGATTCACAATACCTTCAACAACCTTTTTGCAGTCACTTTTAAGGGTGACATTCGTCCATCCATTGTCCAAGCCGAACTCAATTCCTTTAATCGCGGCAAAAGCTTCTGCAGCCTCGGGTTCGTAAGGAAAATCAAGTTTTTGAGCTCCCCACGCCAAGCAAGTCCCAAGATGATTACGGGCAATGAATCCGATTCCGAAACACATACCATTTGCATAGATCGATGCATCAATATTAATCTTCACTGTACCCTCAGGAGGTGGGTGCCATCTGGAAGTGGATCTCCTCGAAGTCAGACTTACAAGGGGGGTCGCAGCCGCTCTAAATCTGTCAAAGAAGGCTTTAGCGTATGAAACCAAGACAGCTGGTTCTAAGTCTTCTCTCTCCCAAATCAATTTGTTACGTCCGAACCACAACCACCACGCTAGACAAACAGCAAAACTCAGTTCCGAAGTATCCATCTTTGAGTACATGTAATTAAACCATTCCAAAGTATCACTGGAATTGCACGAGTATTGTGTATGAGCCAATCCAGAAAGTGCCCAACATTGCCTAGCATAATTGCAAGAAAGAAGACAGTGAAGAGAAGTTTCTGACATGTTACACCGTAAACACAAATCTTCAACCAAAACTTTTCGGCGTCGTAGGTTTGTCAAAACAGGTAATACATCTTTGCACACGGCCCATATGAAGTTCTTCACTTTTGGTGGAGCTCTAAGCGACCATATACGGTTCCATTGGAAGCCAGGGACTGAATTTGAGCTACTAGCACCCGGAGACATGGAGCTCTTCAGATTTTGATTCAACCGATATGCAGACTTAACTGTAAAGAGGCCAGTTGTATCAAAATGCCAAATAAGTTTATCACTATTGTTATTCCGGCAAAGTGGGATTGAAAGAATAGCGTGAATATCAACATTAACAAACAACTCCTCTTCCAACAATTTTGCGTTGAATCAATCAACTCACTGACTTTCGAGTGTTCGTGGAGGATCATCGGTGGGGTTATAACTTTGAATGAGTAAGGACGAGGTAGCCAGTTATCCCCCCAAATACGTATGTTTTCTCCATTCCCAACTCTCCATCGCGTGCCAGCTTTAATCAGTGTTTTAGATTCACAAATACTACGCCACGTTAGTGAAGGAGCTGAACCCACCTGTGCATCCAGAAAATCTGAATATGGGAAGTATCGAGCTTTGAGAATACGGCTAAGTAGACTATTTGGAGAAGTCAAAATGCGCCAAGCCTGTTTAGCAAGAAGAGCCATATTAAATGATTCTAAGTCACGAAAACCCATACCCCCGTCTCGTTTACTGAAGCAAAGTTTACTCCAACTAATCCAATGCAACTTCTTCGTCCCCTTATCATCCCACCAAAAACTCGCAATCATAGATTCAATCTCTCTAATCAAGTAATTTGGAATTTTAAAGCAACTCATAAGATATGATGGAATGGACTGGATAACAGATTTTATTAGAATCTCTTTACCTGCTTTTGACAAAGATTTCACCCTCAAGCTTTGTAAACGACTCCAAACCCTTTCTCTGATGTAGTCGAAGACCTCTCTCTTTGATTTGCCCACCGATAAAGGGAGACCCAAATATCTGTCATGTTTTAGTTCCCTGCGTAGAGGAAGGCAGTGGAGAATCGCAGATATGGTATCCTCATCTGTATTCTTTGTAAATACCACACTTGATTTATCGAAGTTGATACTT
Source organism: Penstemon newberryi var. newberryi (assembly GCA_030819805.1). Taxonomy (NCBI): domain Eukaryota; kingdom Viridiplantae; phylum Streptophyta; class Magnoliopsida; order Lamiales; family Plantaginaceae; genus Penstemon; species Penstemon newberryi. Next base: position 18,087,264 of record JAUALY010000001.1, read on the forward strand.
TGACCCGAAGCCACACCATAAGCTTGTAACAGATTACTTACATATATTGCTGCTTCCTCCGATGCCTGACAAAAGATTAGAGTGTCGTCTGCAAATAAGAGGTGTGAAACACTCGGAGCACCAGAACAAATGGAAACACCCACAAGATGCCCTCTATTTTCCTCTTGACAAATAAGAGAGCTCAGACTCTCTGCGCAGAAAAGAAATAGGTAAGGGGAGAGAGGATCACCCTGACGGATGCCTCTCTCCGGCTTTACATAACCAAATTCAGCACCATTAAGAACAAATGAATATGCAACAGAAGTAATACAGATCATAATGAGATCAACAAAACGCGTATCGAATCCTAACCGGATCATTACTGCTCTTAAGAATTCCCACTCTACTCTATCATAGGCTTTACTAAGATCCAACTTAATGGCCATTTGACCAACCTTTTTCCTAGGATGCTTTTTCATGTAATGGGCTGTTTCAAACGCGACTAGGACATTATCTGTTATTTGTCTACCAGGTACAAACGCTGATTGATAGTCAGAGATCACAGAATTCATAAGAGGTTTAAGGCGGTTGGCTATGGTTTTCGACGCAATCTTATAGACAACATTACAAAGGCTGATAGGGCGAAATTGGGTCATAAATTCAGGGTTAGAACACTTGGGGATAAGTACTATATTCGTTAAGTTACAGGACTCGTTAAAGACACCATTATTTAAGAAGTCAAGGACCCATTTAGTTACGTCATTCCCAACAATAGGCCAAAATTTTTGATAGAACAGGGGAGGAAAGCCATCGGGGCCGGGGGATTTTAAGGGGTACATAGATAAAAGTGCACGGTGTACCTCATCTGCGGAGTACGCCTGAAGAAGATACTGATTATCTTCGAAACTCACCCTCGATCTCATAGCACCCAGTACCAAGTTTAGCTCTTCACTCGAAGGCCGACTAGAAGTGAAAATCTCCCTGAAATAATCTTCAACCACCCTTTCTATGTCGGAATCCCGTTTACACCAAGTGCCATCTTCTTTCCTGATGCTCTTAATCTCATTCTTACTTTTACGGTTCGAAGCACGACTATGGAAATACCGAGTATTACGATCCCCTTCCCGCATCCAATGCGCTTTAGCCCTTTGTTGCCACATTTTTCCTTCTTTATCCAGAATTTCCTCTAAATGAATAGAAAGAGTTTTCTCCTGTTCTTTAGATGCCACAGTAACCACTCCTGTTTTCAGCTTATGAATTTTCTCCCTAACTTTGGCTACTTTTCTTCTAATTCCTCCAAAAGATGAAGTACTCCATGCCGACAGCTCGAATTTGCATAAGCTGAGTTTTTCCAAAACATTATCCTCTGAGCTACCCCCACCCCAAGAGTTTTTAACTACTTTGGAACAATCTGCCTCCTCCAACCACATTGATTCGAACATAAAACTCCTTTTTTTTCCGATGTGATTGGATAAGCTCTTGGTCTGAAATCCGAATAAGGATGGGTGAGTGATCCGAACCACCAAAATTAAGATGCTCGACTTTACTGAACGGAAATTTCTGCTGCCATAGTTTGGAGACACAAGCTCTATCAAGTCTCTCGTACACGGTATGGGGATATTCCCATCCGTTAGACCATGTGAAGGGATAGCCCGAGAATCCTAAATCTGTGAGACCCGAGTCTTGAAGTGCTTCTCTAAAATTTCTGAGATGGTAACCCGGTGTAATATTGCCCCCTTTCTTTTCCGAATGATAGAGAATAGAATTAAAATCACCAATGCAAAGCCACGGTTTGGAACTCCTAGCTGCTAATACTCGGAGAAGATCCCACGTTTGCCGTCGATTAGACGAATCAGGTTCCCCATAAAATCCAGTAAATCGCCATCCTGTTGTGTTATCAAATTCAGAAATATGAGCATCAATATGATTAACCGAAAAAGACTGCAAAACAATTTGAACATTTTTCCTCCACATAAGCGCTAAACCACCTGACCGCCCTCGCGATTCCACATAGACACCATACATATCGAATTTTGCTTTTAGAAACTCTATCTTTCTACCCTTCGCCTTAGTTTCGGATAGAAAGATTATTTGGGGGTTGTGTTCCCGGATATGGTTTCCGAGATAGTCAACTGCCGAAGAACCCCCAAGACCCCGACAGTTCCAAGCTAGGCAATTCATGATGATAGGCGGGGCTGCCCGGCAGCCTCCGCCTCTGAGTTAGCAAGAAGAATCTTCTTCGAAGGTCTCGAATGAACAACAAAAGTCTCATCATCTTGCTCGGTATTAATTCGAAGCTCAAAATCATTGTTAGTACCTGTATTTGTCTGATGCACCATGTCAGTCTGTTTTCTCTTGAAACCACTGAGAGCCAAGTTTGGTATGGTAGGAGGGTGAGTTTGGATGGATATGGGTTTGGTAGTAGAGGAACGATTAGGATTTTCATTTTCTTTGTCGACAGGGTGTTTGGGTTTGGGAATCGATTTGACAGATTTGGTTGCTTTAGGGACAGCTTCAGTTTTGATCGGGACAGAATAAAGATTCTTAGTGAGTGAGGATTTATGTTGGGTAACTATAATAGGATCTTGAATTTCTCGTAAACCGGTTTTAGTAGCAGCTTTGTGGGGGGAGGTTTTGGGTTTCTGTTTTTTGGAGAGATCAGATAATGGGTGGCGATGTGCTAGTGATTTTCTGACGTTTGACGATGAAGGAATGGAGTTGTTAGATTGAGAATTGAAGTGTTGGATTAAAAGCTCAGTTGGAGTGATATGGCTGAAATTTGATTTTGGATTAATGGGACCAGAATTAGGCATATAAGATTCTTCTTGTGGGTTGGATGGGCCAGTAGTTAGAGGTTGTGTGGTAAGATCGATAATTGCTGGAATCTTGGTGGTGTTGGGCCAGGCCTTGGTTGCTGCTAGTGGGTCCAATATTGGGTTCAACTTGTCACAATTAAGTATTGAGGGGAAGGGCTGTAAGTTGGGTCCAGTGGTGCTTGGTTGGTAGGGTTGATTTAATAACTTTTTTGCATGGATGTGGGTTCGGTTAAGTGGGCCAAAAGTTGGGTTACTAATTATGGATTTGCCCTTTTCTAAGTTAATTGGTCCAGTAGCTTGGGATTGATTGGCTGGAGGGTCAAGAGAGAGCGAGGAATGAGGATGGGAGATATTTTTCAGATCACCGAATCCCTTAGAATCCTCAACTTGATTGTATCTAACTTTATCTGCGGGAGTAACGTAATCAGTTTGCGGAAAAGACGGCTCGGATTGATTCTCTTTCTGAATTGAGACTTTGGGCGGGATTCGATCACCGGAAAAATCAGCTGGCGGCTGTTTGGGAATAGATGGCGAGAAAATATTTGCCCCTCTGGTTATGGTTTGATTCGCTGGAAATTTACTTGACCCTCTAATGTCCACATAGAAACCGGAATTAGTTTGCCGACTAGTGTTAGGTGATTTTCCGGTATGGGAGAAGCGGAGCTCTGGGCCATACGGGAGGTTTTCTGTGGGAATTTCAGTGTCACTCTCATATCGTTTATTGCATAGAATCGACATGTGGTCAAACAAGCCGCAATAATAACAAAAATTTGGCAGTCTTTCATATCGAAACGAAACAGTAAAACTATCCCCCCTGTCACTCCTTATATTCATGATTCTTGGAAGCGGCTTAGTGATGTTCAGACCGACCCGCACGCGAATACTTTCCCCTATTAGAAGAGTTTTAGGATCGGCTTCCAGTTCCTGAAATCTGCCTAACTTGCTGCAAATCTTTTCCACCATCACTTTGTTCGATTTATTTAATGGGATTCCTTTGATGTGAACGAAGAAGTCGCACCAGTCTAAATTCGTGTTTTGTGGGTCTTCGTCTGGCTGAATGGAGTTTACCACTATGAGCCGCTTTTCAAAAGACCACGGGCCTCCATAGAGCGCTCTCTTCCAGTCAATCTTATGAAAGAAAGAGAATATGAATCTACCGTTTCCGATTTGTCTCACGTCAACACCTTTACCCGGACTCCAGGCTTTAGTGAGAATATTCTTTAACGCATCCACATTTTCAGATTTACCCCCAAGAATTCTACCGACCAAGAGCAAATCTGTAGCAGAGTTATGATCGTCCCATTCTTCTCCAGGTATAATTAAACCCTCCTCTATATCAGTGAGATTAATCTTAGAATCGAAATTGAGATCAAATGGAGAATAAAACTCTCTACTTGATGATTCATTTCAATTTTCGTAATGCTTGGAATATTTATAACAAGGGTTAAATACAGTTTGCCCCCTTAAAGTATGAGGGTGGTATCAGTTATCCCCCTAAAGTATCAATTGGAACACTTACCTCCATTTGTTATAGTTTTGGACTTTTTATTCCAAAATTATCCCCTTTTATAACTAATAAATTGCTTATTTATTAATTTATCATAAAAAATTGTTTATATATTATGAATTCCTCTATCCAAAAAAATTATGTTTCAATTTTTTAATTTCTTTTGTTTTATTCTGTTTTTTGTCTCTGTTTTTTTCTTTAGTTTTCTTTATTTCCATTTCAAATTTTTTCTTTGTTTTTTGTTTCAATTTTTTTCTTTATTTTTATCTCAATTTTTCTCTTTATATTTTATTCTTAGTTTTTGTTTGATGATAATTATCTCATTTATATTTGTTACAAATTATTATTTCAAATGTTGAGTAATTCTCCTTCAACACCTTGCTTGCAAAATCCAAGCTTGACACAAGCTCATAATATTTGTAATGATTTGTGTTGGTTCAACTTCTAATTGGTAATAGACATATAAAGAAGTTAGGGTAATTATAGATTGAAGAATTGATGATACGAGCATGTGTTAAGTTCAAAAAATTTCAAGTAAGAATTTGAAGGAGAATTACTTAACATTTGCAATAATAATTTGTAACGAAAATAAATGTGATAGTTATCTCCAAATAAAAACTTAAACAAATTGCAAAGAAAAAAATCGAGATAGAAATAAAGAAAAAATTGAAACAAAAAAAATTGAAACAAAAAATTAAAAAAAATCGTGACAAAAAGCAAATAAAAAAAAATGAAGAATTTGAAACGTAATGTTTTTTGATTGATGGAGGAATTCATAATTAATAAAGAGTTTTTTTTTTTTTTTTTTTTTGATAAAATAATAAAAAAAAACCAATTTATTAGTTATAAAAGGGATGGGGTAGTTTTAGAATAAAAAGTTTAAAACCATTACATATGAGGTAAGTGTTACAATTAATACTTTAGGGGTAACTAATACTACCCCATTTGTATTTCACCCTTATTACAAAGATGATTTGGAGTGAAGAGATTTTTTAAAGAAAAGTTACTGCAAATCTGGATTGACATGCTGCTCTACATGAATATGTTTTAACTTTATAACGAATAAGGTAAAATAATATTAATAGTTTAAATGTTTAGCTGATATTGTTAAATATTTAATAGTGAAATTCTGATTTGGAATAATTTACTGTTTCATTTAAAAGTGGACTTATGTGATTTCAATTACTTTGCCTAGCTCAGTGGTTGTTTGAAGCAATTTATTTTATGTATGCTGCTTCAAATTCAAAGAATACTTGCTGTGAATAAATATTTGACATATCAAATGACTCTTGGTATTTCAAATCCAAAGAATGTCAAAAATAATCACTTTTTTGAAACAAAAAATTCAAAATACTTTTTTAATCAAATAAGCTTAGTATTAATTAGCATTAATGATAAGTATTAGTAAGAAGAGTAAAATTGATAAAATAACATTAATTTTACATTGAAATCCTAAAGCGACAAATAAAAGTAAATAAGAAAATTTTCCCAAAGTGACAAATAAAAAGAAAACGGAGGGAGTATAATATATTTTGAGAAGTTTCTTCAAAGAGAGAAATTTAAGGGGTGCCTGATTCAATTTTTAATCAATTGCTACAATATTTTGTGATTCAATGGTGCAGAAAGCTATGATACATTTCTTATCACTTTAACTTGTAGTTGGTATGGACCTGAGAAGTCACTAGCATCTTGTTTGGTCCACTAATCTAAAATCAATAAACGTATTTCATTAACATGATTTTCACATAAACTCATCAAACTAAATTGTAGTAGTAAAATGAAACTGGCTTTTTATGATGATTTATGTGAGTTTAATGCTTGATTTAATTGGTTTATAAAGGGAAAAATTAATGAATGAATTGAATGCAATTTTCAAAGTTGATATCATAAGTTACGTTTGATATATAATTTGGGAATTTAGTCCGAGTAGCTTAATTTTTTCTTAGAACAATATCTTAATTATCTAAAATGCTATGTATTACACAATTTTGTTTAGCATATTTTGATAAGTTCAATTCATTTGGAAACAATTGAACCGAGGGAAATAATTATTCCTTGACTTCATACAATTAAAGGTTTAACAGAAAAGAAGCCAGACAGTTCTTAAAAATTTATTGAAATTGAATAATTATGAAAATAAATGAGAAGAAAGAAAAGGTGTAAAGGCTACAGAATGATTGGAGTCATTTTGACATATTATGGTATGAATTTCCTTCAATCTTTCAGTGTAACCATGCGATCGATAAAGGTCAGACTAATTTATTTAAGTTGTTCTATTAATTTGTTATTTTATTGAGCATGCACGCGGTGATATGTATGCTTAAAGGATATTTGATTACCATATAAAATTTAAGTAATAGTGCTTACATAAATTGATGTTATTAAATTACTATTTGTCTATTAAATTAGAAAACGTTAAAATTGTCCTTGACCATGAATGCAATAATTTTGTGACAATTAAGACGTATGCCTAATTTGATCATGATGTGGGATTTATAGGAAGAAATTAATATCGATGTAATCCAGTGATGATATTAATTATTACCAATTGGGAACTAAATGCCGGACATTAATGAGTTGGAGTTTCATTTCATGTCTTAAAATGATTTAATCATGCGTTTCAAAATACAAAAGGAAATTGAGATTTTATTATTTCTAATGACCTTGCATAACAGAAACATGCTATATGTTTCAAATTTGTAATTATGATGGTTGGTTCGATGTAAATTTAATTTTTTACTATCGTGAGGTTATGAATAAATATTCTTTATTATGTAATACGAATTTTGCTAATTGTAACTGATGTGCGTTATTATATCATGATTGAGTTAGGTACTATCCCCTATTATGATGTTACAATATGCAACTAATTCGTGATGATTTCAATATGAGTATGATTTCTATTAAATTGATCGATTTGATCTTATCTTTAATGAGTTTAAGTATGATCTTGTATGAACATTCCTCAACCTACTGGCTCTAGAGAAAAAGTAAATAATTTTATTACAAAAAATAAATAGACAAAGGAATGTTTTAGCATCTCAGATCCTAAAGAAGTTTAAAACCTAGCTACATGCATGTTTATGTTTATTGGTTATTCCAATATATATACATTTTCAAATGATAGAAAAATTGTCTTACCTTTACTAGCAATAATTCATTGCTTTATACTTATTTTTGTAATTCTTGTATTTGTTAATTAAGTTACACATTAATTGTGAAAATGAATGCTCATATTATGCCAATACATTGGTTGGAAGCAGTAAGTATGTTAAATATATCTTCAGTTCTTGTGTATATGAGCATGAAAACCTTTTCTGAAATAAGCTTCAAGTGTTCATGTACCAAATTTGTTATATTTCTGCATTATAAGAACATATAAGGAAAATGGGCATGTGATACCATTTGGTGCTATATTGCATGATGCTAGTCTATGGAAAATGAAAAGAAAGAATTACAATTTCTAAATTTGGATATTTATACATTACTAGCTATTTGAATGCGTATTCTTAATGTGAAGTGTTGCGCAAGTATTATATGCATTATTGTTGTGGTATGCTTTTCTCGAATCGCAACACTGATTTTTTTTATTTTTTTTATATTTAAGTTTAGTTTTGAGCGATGATACCTTTTGTAGTATAGTCCATTGGAAATTGATCAACTTGATTTCGGATATTGGACTGTCTTGATTAATCATGTAAAAATAATTGATTTTGTTTATTGTATTAAATAATTGATTTTCTTGATCTTATTATGATAATGTGAAATGTGGGGGTTAGTTGATAGGTGAATCTTATCATGTGTTATATAAAGCTCCGATTAAAATAGTTTTTATCTTGTGTGAAACTTATTTGTCTAATTAAGACAAATGATATGGTTCAACACGAATCTCATAACCGTTAAATTTGGGGTAAAAAACTGAAAAATTTTAAAATTCAAAGAACCGTGGACTGAACCGGACCGTTTGATTTTTGTACCGAACCGAATCAAAAATTTTGGTCCGGTAAATGGTCCATGAATTTCCAAAACCGAACTTTGATCCGGTTCGATCCAATTCAGTCCGAATGCTCACCCCTAACCGAGCTTCCTGCTTTTCATGAATCTTAACTCACTAATACAAACAATAACTAGATTTGAATTTCGCGAAAATCAATTTTTCCAACTCATTATGACCTAACAAACTTCAAATATATATATTTTTTTTTTAATTGACACATATCATTAACTTTTTCTTTCTTTTATAAAAATCATTAATTTAACATTTACTATTTAGTTTTTTCTCATCAAACCACGACACCTAAAAACTTTATAATTAACAATGCCCAACATCCATACTCAATCCAAATCATATTTAAAAATCTTTCTAACAATGCCCAACATCCATACTCAATACAAATCATGTCTAAAAATATTTCGATAAAATCACCGAAATAAAATCTTTCGTTAAAATCACCGAAATCAATTTTTCAAAACCAAAGCCTAACGAGATTGATCCATATGGACCGTTAGATTCACATGTCATTCAACAACATTACCATGTCCAAATCATATATTTGCATATTAAAAAAACTCAAAGATATAAAGGTTCCCTGAGAGAGGGGAAACTCTCCTACATGTTGAATAAGTTCATCATGGTCAATGAAACTCCCAGATGGTGGTGGAAGCATATGTGAACTTTCACCTAACTCCATGTGACTGGTCCAGGCAAGTTAAGAAAAGGGTCAGATCTACAGGTGAATGAAGTCAATACAAATTTTAAACAATATTAATGCTGGGAGAGATAAAGAGTGTTTGAACATAGGCTTATCGTCAATTATTTAACAAGTACTGCAGAGAGAAGCACATCAGTATCTAATCTTGTCTCTTAGATTCAGACGCACAGCCACAATCCTCTCATCATGAAAGAATTAACATGAACAGCAAATGAATAGAAGCAAAGAGAAACATGTCGGGCCGGGGGGGAGGGGGTGGTGGGGGTGGGTTTGAGTTATCATTGACAAAGCTGCTGGCAATCACAATCAAGTTGACATAAAATAGGGGGCGTGAACAACTGCAGTTAGTACCAAAAAGAGAAGCACATCAGTATCTAATCTTGTCTCTTAGATTCAGACACACAACCACAATTTCTCCCCCCCCTCCCCCCCCGAAAGAATTAACATGAACGGCAAATTAATAGAAGCAAAGAAAACATGCCGGGGGGAGGGGGGGAGTTATCATTGACAAAGCTGCTGGCAATCACAATCAAGTTGACATAAAATAGGGGGCATGAACAACTGCAGTTAGTACCTCCCCGAAAGTTCTATTCAGTGGTAATGTGTCGAGAACGAGGGAGATCATCAGTTTGCATGGTTCGTTAGAAGAATCGAAGCAGCAGATTCTTGTCCCTTTGCCCACTTTAGAAACGGTATGATATAATGTTTGGTTGCTGGAATGGAAGCAACCAAAATCAGCACCAATTTCGTTTTCTTCTTATCAATAAAGACGAGTGTAGCTAGAACTACTGCTACCAAGGCATCATCGAGGCCAAGATCCGCCATCTCATCCATCAAACTATAGCACATGAGCAATGCGGCTATGGCATAACACACGCAGGGAATCAAAACACTGTAGTTCTTGTCGTCTATAGTCCCAAGTAAGGTGCTTATAACCGGCATAATGGTTGTCGCTGCAAACTTCACAATGCATTTCAGAAATCCAAAAAAATTCTTCAACCCTTTGTTTTTTTTTGCCTTATTCCTCAAGTTTTTTCACAAGATCGGACATACTAATCAAAGCAATCAGAGCACAAAGAAGGTTTATGATAAGCACAAATGGTACCGTATTGCAATCCCTGCGGAGATAATTGTCACGGACTTGACTCGTTCAAGTGTCGTGCGGCACTTAACCTCGAACGCCCCTTGCGATCTTTCTCCGCCCCTTGCGGTATCGGCTAAGTCAGCCTACTTGCTTGATTAAGTAAGTGAGTGAAAGTGGAAAGTAAGTAAGTAAGAAAGCTTTTGAAGGGAACTTAGTATGCTTGTCTATTGCTCAAAACTTGGATGGTGTTACAAATGAATGGCTACCTCTATTTATACTAGTGGCCTTCCCTAATGAACGGCTTAGATCGTTTTGATCTAAGGGCTAGGATCAAGTCTCTAGACCCTTCTACCATTCTCTACCAAAACTAGATCTATGTACAAGGTTCTAGAATGCCCTACTATGTACAAGGGATTTCTACAAGCTTCATGAGCCTTCCACATGGTTCTAGACCCTTCCGCCATGTTCTACACATGTGTAGGCTCTTCCGGTCCCTTCCGGCACCTCCCGGCTTCTTCTTGAACGTCCCGGACTTGTGTGGATCCTTCTAGAATCTTCCGGAACCTCCAAGGGTGGCAAAGTATGAACTAAGCCATGTCTTCCCGTCGGGTCTCCGTGTCCTGTCGTCGGGTCCTACTGGCTTGCCGTCGGGTCCCCTGGATGCGCATTTTGGCCTCCCGACGGGTGGTCCGTTACATCCTCCCCCACCTAATCTGGCGACGCCCTCGTCGCCTCGTACTCCTCGAGCTGGTCCCGGAATTGCCATAAGTCTTCTTTGGTCTCCCATGTTGCCTCGGATTCCGGTAGCCCCTTCCATTTGATTAAGTATAGAGTGGTGGGTGCCACTCCCTTCTTGCGTTGAGCCTTACTCCCGAGCACTTCTTCGATCTCCTTGTCATAAGACTTGGTAACCACGGATGGTGCTCGGTGTGATTGCCTACGGCTTTCGTCTTCCTCGTCCCCATGATACGGCTTTAACATACTTACGTGGAAGACATTATGTATCTTTAAAGTTTTAGGTAAGCCAAGGCGATATGATACCTTGCTTACCTTTGCCACAACCGGAAAAGGCCCCTCGTACCTTCGGATGAGTCCCTTGTGTAAGCTCCGTAGTGCCTTAAACTGTTGCGGCAGTAACTTTACTAGCACCTAATCACCGATTTGAAACTCGCGAGCTTGTCTCCTCTCGTCGGCCCATTTCTTCATACGCTTGCGAGTTTTTTCCAAGCAAGAACGGGCAAGATCAGCGTGCTCCTCCCGAGACTTTGCCATTTTAGCTGCACCCGGGCTCCTTGCACTCTCGACTGATGTCGTCAAGGCATGTGGTGTGAGTGGTTGTTGTCCGGTGGCGAGCTCAAATGGACTCCTTCCCGTGGACTCACTCCTTTGCAAGTTGTAAGAAAATTGCGCCACGTCAAGGAGTTTCGCCTAGTCCCTCTGGTTGTAGCACTCCAACAAAGCATTCACCCTCTCGGTTTGGCCATCACTTTGTGGATGAAAGCTTGTGGAAAAATTAAGTTGTGGGCCAAGTATTTTGAAAAGTTCAGTCCACAACTTACCCGTAAAGCGGGGATCCCGGTGACTCACGATGCTCCTCGGAAGTCCCCAATACTTGACCACGTTTTTTAAGAATGCCCGTACAGCCTCCTCTGCCGTGCAGTCCTTCGTGCAAGGGATAAAAGTCCCGTACTTGGAAAACCGGTCCACGACCACCATGATCGACCCGTACCCCTCGGATGATGGTAAGGCACTAATGAAGTCCATGGAGATGGAGTCCCATGGGCGCTCGGGTACTGGCAAAGGCTCCAACAGTCCCGCGGGTTGTTTGTTCTCGGTCTTGTCTTGTTGGCATACGAGACAAGTCTTCACGTAGAGCTCCACTTGATCCCGCATGTGTGGCCAAAAGTAAGATGTCTCCAAGAGTTCTAATGTCATCCGTTGGCCTGGGTGTCCCGCCCACTTGGTATCGTGACATTCCCGGATCAAGTCGCGCCGCAAGTCTCCCCACTTCGGCACGTAAAGGCGCTGCCCCTTTGTGTAAAGTAGCCCATTCTCTACCCAAAATTGCCGTGTTTTTCCCTGCTCGGCCAGCTTCATGAGTTCCTTAGCCGTCAAGCCATGCTCTAGTCCCTCCTTGATATGTTCCGTTAAGTCCCCTTTGGCTATACTCACGGCTGCCAGCTCCGTTTTCCGACTCAGGGCATCGGCTACCACATTGGCTTTACCCGGCTTGTACTACAACGTGTAGTCGAACTCGGCTAGGAAGTTTTGCCATCGGGCTTGCTTCGGTGATAGTTTCTTTTGAGTCTGGAAGTAGCTCGTGGCAATGTTGTCGGTCTTCACCACAAACTTGGACCCGAGCAAGTAATGTCTCCACACCCGGAGACAATGTACGATAGCCGTCATCTCTTTCTCTTGCACGGTGTACCGTCGCTCCGTGTCGTTGAGTTTGCGGCTCTCAAAGGCTAGGGGATGTCCTTCATGCATGAGCACCCCGCCAATAGCAAAGTCCGAGGCATCTGTGTGTAACTCGAATGCCTTGGTGAAATCAGGTAAGGCCAAGACCGGCTCTTGGCTTACCGCTGCCTTCAAGTCCTCGAATTCCCCCTGACACTTCTCGGACCAGTTCCATTCCTTCTTCTTCTTGAGCAGATCTGTCAAGTGTGTTGCTCGTGCTGAGTAGCCTGAGATGAACCGACGATAATAGTTAATTAAACCAAGAAAGGACCGTAGCTCGGTTACCTTCGTTGGCGGCTCCCACTCAATAATGGCTTTGATCTTGGCCTCGTCCATACGCAGCCAGCCGTGCCCAATTATATGCCCTAAGAACGGCACCTCCTCCTTGACAAATGCGCACTTGGACTCTTTGACGTATAGCTCATTGTCCCGTAGTACCTTGAATACAGTGCGAAGGTGCTCGGCATGTTCTTCCATAGAATTGCTATACACCACAATGTCGTCAAGGTACACCACCACGAACCGGTCCAAGTACGGCTGGAATATCTTGTTCATGAGGGTGCAAAAGGTTGCCGGTGAGTTCGTTAATCCGAATGGCATGACCAACCATTCGAAAGAGCCGTAGCGAGTCACGCACGTCGTCTTCGGTTCGTCCCCCTCGGCAATCCGGACTTGGTAGTAGCCTTTTTGTAGATCCATCTTGGTACACACCTTGGCACTCCCAAGCCTGTCGAACAAGTCAGCAATCAAAGGAATGGGGTATTTATTTTTAATAGTTACCTTGTTAAGCGCCCGGTAGTCCACACACATTCGCAACGAGCCGTCATGCTTCTTTTGGAATAGTACTGGCGCGCAATACGGGGCTTTGGATGGCCGAATTCTCCCCGTGTCCAGCAACTCTGTTAATTGTTTCCGGAGTTCCTCCAACTCCGGTGGTGCTAGTCAGTAAGGCGCCATAGCGGGTGGCTTGGCTCCCGGCTCCAACTCAATCTTATGGTCCACCTCCCTCCTTGGTGGCAAGGTCTTTGGCAACTCCGCCGGCATAACGTCCATGTTCTCCTCAAGGACAGTTTTAATAATCGAGGGGACCTCGTCCTCACGAGTGTCCTCCACGGCATCATCTACTTTTAAAGTAGCTAAATAAGTTGGCTCACCTCGTTTGGCCCCCTTGGCGAGCTGCATAGCCGACAGTTGTCTACCCTCGGCTTTGGTCGGTCTACTTGTGGTTGGCACCATGCATGTAGCTCCTTTGTCCAATATGCAAATAGATTCAAATGAAGGCATGGGAAGGGCACTCACCTTGCGTAAGAAGTCCAGCCCAAGCACGACTTTGAAATCGTCCATGGGCGCCACTGAGAAGTTCACCAGGCCCTTCCAAGTGCCGAGTACCATGTCCACGTTCTTGGCCGTCCCACAAAGTCTCTTAGCTGCGGCATTAACGGTTTTGATCCAACCCTCGCTTCTTGCAACATTGAGACCCAGTCGTTGGGCCTCGTCCTCGGCCATGAAGTTATGAGTGGCTCCCGTGTCTACCATGGCCTTGGTAGCTTTCCCGTTGATAAGAGCCTCCACGTACATCAGCCCCTTGCTTGTTGTACTGGTTGTCGGCTTGGCCTTCAAGGCATTGAGGAGCTGTAACGACCCGATCTGCTCAGCTCCTTCCTTGGGTTGAGGTGAAGACTCCCGGTCTATTATAGCGTATAGTGAACCTAACTTCGGGCAGTCCTTCATTGCGTGTGGCCCCTTGCACACGTAGCATCCACCTCGAGTCACGAAATCTTTCTTCTGCTCATGGTACTCCCGGAGTCCCGACTGGAATCTGGATTGGTTGCCCCGGGGGTCGGCTATGGGTTTCTTGTGCTCCCGGTCTCCCCCACCTTTGCCGGAGTTGCCCTTGTCATTCTTCCCCTTCGGTTGGGTGGTAGTTCGTTGGAACTCGGTGAGGGTCTCGGCTGTCGTAATGGCTTCGTCCAACGTCTCCACCTTCCGTCTTTGAAGCTCGTGCTTGGCCCAATTTTGTAGTCCGTCCATGAAGAAGAAGAAGAGATCCTTCTCGCCCACGTCGGGAAGTTGGAGCATAAGCGATGTAAACTCTTTGATGTACTCCGGGATGGATGACTTATGCTTCAACTCCCGTAGTTTATTCCGTGCCTCGTATTCGACATTCTCGGGGTAGAAATAGCGCTTCAACTCCCGTTTGAAGTCTTCCCAAGTGTCGATGTGGCAAGTCCCTCTCTCCATATCGGCATGCTTCCTACGCCACCACATAGAAGCCATATTACATAGATGAACGGAAGCGGTTTTTACCTTGGCTTGTTCGTCGCGCAGGTTAATGCTGTCAAAGTAGAACTCCAACTGCCACAAGAAGTCGTCGATGGCTTTGGCATCCCGCTTGCCCTCGAACATCTTTATCTTGGGCTGGTCCATCCGCATGGTAACCCAGCCCGAGCTAGTGCCCCCACTAGCCAATGCCTTACGGCAAATAGTGAGCTCCTCCTTTAAGCCCTCCATGGTAACGGTTTGCTCCAACAAGGTGACCTTCTCCCGAACTCTTCAAACCGGTCGAACATATGGGTCTCCAATTGTTCCACGGTAGCCTCGATTTTCTCCAATCGGCCACCCATCTCGGTGAGGGTACTTTCCCACACGGTACCTTCACGAGTCCGGCTCTTGCCCCGTCTCCTACGGTCGGCAATGTTTGGAGTTTCCTCCACCACTTGGTTCTCAATATCCGAGTTGGTGATGTTGTCGACTGCAATTCCGATTTTCATAAGCTAACTTCTCACGATTTGCCCAGCCCTTTCGGGCTCTGATACCACTTGTCACGGACTTGAATCGTTCAAGTGTCGTGCGGCACTTAACCTCGAACGCCCCTTGCGATCTTTCTCCGCCCCTTGCGGTATCGGCTAAGTCAGCCTACTTGCTTGATTAAGTGAGTGAAAGTGGAAAGTAAGTAAGTAAGTAAGAAAGCTTTTGAAGGGAACTTAGTATGCTTGTCTATTGCTCAAAACTTGGATGGTGTTACAAATGAATGGCTACATCTATTTATACTAGTGGCCTTCCCTAATGGACGGCCGAGATCGTTTTGATCTAAGGGCTAGGATCAAGTCTTTAGACCCTTCTACCATTCTCTACCAAAACTAGATCTATGTACAAGGTTCTAGAATGCCCTACTATGTACAAGGGATTTCTACAAGCTTCATGAGCCTTCCACATGGTTCTAGACCCTTCCGCCATGTTCTACACATGTGTAGGTTCTTCTGGTCCCTTCCGGCACCTCCCGGCTTCTTCTTGAACGTCCCGGACTTGTGTGGATCCTTCTAGAATCTTCTGAAACCTCCAAGGGTGGAAAAGTATGAACTAAGCCATGTCTTCCCGTCGGGTCTCCGTGTCCTGCCGTCGGGTCCTTCTGGCTTGCCGTCGGGTCCCCTGGATGCGCATTTTGGCCTCCCGACAGGTGCTCCGTTACATAATGCCTTGTATAACTCTGGGATTTATAGTAGCAGGATCAGCCGCATTTATAGGAGTATAATCAAAATTAAAAATCCACCAAAATGTACCAACAAGCTCTGCAGCGAATATAATGGGCCAACACACAGGTTGTTTATACTTGTTCACACAAGCCCTGATCTTGTGCTGCCGAGTCGCCATTGTGATGCTTGTTGATTATCAAAAACTCTGCAGATATGGTTTTAAGACTTCCTGTTAATTATCAAAAACTCATCAAGACAATAATTCATAGACAATAAGGACATAAGTAACATGGGGCTTGATGAAGTCGTTTTTAGAATAATATTATAATAATGTATGTGATGCAAGTATTCAAGTCAAACACACTTCTTCAAAGTGAAGTAAAGCAGGTCAATCAAACTTTACTTCGAATTTCGGGAACCTAGAGAACGGGCTTCGAATTTCTCTGGCGAATGAATTTTGTCGATATTACAAACAGTTTAGGGTTGTGCCCTACTCCGCTCGTTTCTAACGCCATAGGATATATTATAGGTTTATGTATCGTTATAAAGTCGTTAGGCCAAGCAGCTTCCTTTGCTAACTTCTGTGATTTATTTAAAGTGTTTGAGTCCCCTAAATCGAGCGAGGGTCTGTATTTTGTGAAATCGAGACCCAATAGTTGATTCTTTTGGGATCGTAGGTCCTCTCACGAAAAGCGATGGAAAAACAAGTATATTTTTGTTCGAGCTCCTGTAAATTATGTGTGGAGGACCAAACGCGAATGGAGGTCGGTTCCTATTCGTTTGAAAATTTTGCCCAAGCCTTCATGGGGATCTGATTTCCCCTCACAGTTGTCGGAATCACTTTATCATACAATCTTCTCTTGTGAGAGCCAATATTGAGTTTAGGAGGAATGTCGATCGCTCAATTGGCCATCGATAGTCCATTGTTAGGTAGTTTTTGATGTGTTGATCTTTTCATTCCTTTTGTTTCGAATATTATAATTGCGCTTTCATTGTTTGTAGAGTCTGCCGTTAATTCTACGATGTTCAAGGGCACTCAATGATATGACCAAGGCTGCTATATTGGGTTCCACGCATGCACCTCCAAGGATCAATCAGGTCGGGCCCACAAATGTATCAACAACAATAGTTTCAATGGCGTCTCATACCGTTTCCTCGAACAATTATTTAATTGGAACAAAGCTACCCACTGTCGAACTTTCTCAACTCGATAGAGGGAAAGTGTAGGATCTCTAGCGCTTTACCACTACACCAAAAGCAATTGATGTTAATGAGGGCGCAACTATTAATCTTTAACCCAAGGTTGATTCCTGTAGGGCACCCCCTACAGTTCACAACGGCAGCGCAGAGCCCCACACTAAGCGGTGGACGGACATGAGGGGCTTCATAAGAATTCACGTGGATCCTTGGGTCTCCTCCGTGAACCTCGGCAAGTTGGGTTGCCAGACTCCGATGTAGCAATAACGCCACAGCGAATCCATAAGGGTGACTGCTGGAACCCCATAAATCCCAACAATCTCCCCCCCAGCGGCACCCGGGCGGATTCGAACCTGCAACCTTGCTCTGATACCATTTGTAGGATCTCTAGCGCTTTACCACTACACCAAAAGCAATTGCTGTTAATGAGGGCGCAACTATTAATCTTTAACCCAAGGTTGATTCATGTAAGGCACCCCCTACAGTTCACAACGGCAGCGCAGAGCCCACACTAAGTGGTGGACGGACATGAGGGGCTTCGTAAGAATTCACGTGGATCCTCGGGTCTCCTCCGTGAACCTCGGCAAGTTGGGTTGCCAGACTCCGATGTAGCAATAGCGCCACAGCGAATCCATAAGGGTGACTGCTGGAACCCCATAAATCCCAACAGAAAGCTCTCGCTAGAGATGGTTGTGTCGAGCCAGTGATCCATCAATCTCACAAGAGGCAAAGTCAACCCCTGAACCAAAGATGGCCAATCCCGAAAAAACCATTCATCTACTTGGCACTATTGCCGTTGAGAAGGAAGAACTCGATGCCGTTCTTGAGACGATGAAGCATCGTAGTGGGGGTCTCGCTCCTCAGACCTCGATGCTTAACTCGGAGGTTGGAGGAGAGGTTGGGACATTTACAGGTCTACCATTTCAGTTATCGATCAAGCCTCCCTGGCATCGATTGATTTGATTGATACCCTAAAGATGGGGGCCAATATGGCCATTGGGGTAAGAGTCTGCAAACCTTGTGGGTGAATAAAATTTTGTTTATACTTCTCCTAATCATATTCGTCCTGATTATGTAGGTGAATCAAGTTTTGTTTCAAACAGCATATAAAGCTGAGGTCGCTCGTAAAAGGGGTGACCGATACAAACTTGCTCTCAAAGAAAAGGAGAAAGAAAGCAAGGAGTCCACCAAGAGGCTGTCGAAGGCCGAGACCAAGCTGGGCCAGTTGAAAAATGAATTCTTAAAGGTTAAGGATGCCCTTTCCTCTCGAGAGGCCGAGTTTTCATTGCTTAAGGAGGGTTTCGATGCTCAACTGAAGCAAGGAGCAGTTGAAAGTTATGAGAAAGGTCAATGCGACGCTTTATCCCTTGCTCGAGATCCTACCTCCGAACAGCGAAGAGCCATCGTCCAAGAGTTCTTTGAATATCCTGCTTATCTGGAAATGGTAGATCGAGAATCTGGAGGAGAGCAGAGCAAATTTTTCAACAAGGGCTGGAAACAGAGTCGAGCAAAGGGGTTTTTGAACGACAAGTTTGATGAGCATCATCTTAACCCTTACTTCGACGAGGAGGGCAAGCCTATCGATGTCGATGAGGAAGTCTAGGAGGAGAACCCAAAGAATCATGAGTTCGGTTTTTTGTTAGAAATCCAAGCTCGTAAGGTCGCGAAAACTTCTACTCGAAAAGCCGAGAAACTCCAGGCTAAGTCGGCAGAGAACCCCTCCTCCGAACAAGCGATGAAAAATGTCGACGACCTTTATAACGAAGGCCGAAATGGACCTCCCCCTGAATGTCCACGACCAAAGTTTTATTTTCTAAGATTTCTTACCTTAAAATTCTTCGAAGTCTACAACACGAAAAATAAATTGTCTTTTAACACAAAACAAACAAACTGGAATTCAGATCCTATTTTCCATATTCTGACAAACAAACCAAGCATTCCTTCATCATACAAGTGGTTAAAAAAAAGACAAAATACATAGAATATTAAAACTTTGGCTCATCTTATGTACCCTCAACTCTCAAATTTAATTACATAGAGTTACAAGAAAATAGTGTATTCACTAACCAAAATTACTTGAATGTTACATAGAACACGTTCATAATGGTTTATAAATGTTATATGGCATATAAAAACTAAACAGACACATTAGAGCCACCAAAACAACTGGTCTTGATAAAAATACATCAACTAGACAAAGATTCCTCAATTGTAAACTACACATTTTATAGCAATAGATTTATCTCACACTAACAAGCTCTTGATACCAAGTTAAATGAACAAGTCAAGACTAAACATCAAATTACAGAGTACTAACAATTCATATATTAAAATTAACCCAAAAGAACGTAAGAATATATATAGCTAAACAAGAAAGTCAAAGAATTGTACAAAAACTAAAAACATGGGATACTTTAATAGTTAACCCTTAAAAAACTAGAATTTTTAGAAAGAAAAAAGAGCCTTCAAATATATTAAGACACTTCACTTTTTTGCTCAAATAGTTGACCTTCGAAACTCATAAAGTTGCTTCTCCCCCTCTGCCTTTGAAGCCCATCTTCATCCATTTTTTCTAAACAACATACAGGAAACCTCTACTTTCTCTTCTATGTATAAAACCAAACATAATCCAACAAGGCAGCAGAAAATTTGTTTTCTATGAGCTCATTATATTAGGACTTTTTTAAACAACTTTAGTACTACTCAATAACTCAAAATCTGCTAAATTTGCTAAATTAAAAAGAAAATGACACCTACATTAGTTCTTAATTATAAGAATGAACAAGTTTCATACTAAAATCGAGATAGATCGAGAATCAAAATTTGATTCAGAGTGTTAAACGAAAGCCAAGCTACTTGGAAGCAGAAGAACAGAAAAAACAGGGATGAAAATAGAATCTAAAATCCTTATTTCAAACAATTGTTTACCATTAACTTAAAAGTAGTAACATACTCTCTTAACAATTGTTAAAATCGTGTAAAAACAAGAGTATTTGACAAACATTCTCCAAAAGTTGCCACAAGCAAACTACACATATTGAGCACTCACTGAGAAACTAAAGAACAAGAATACTTTGTATATCTTGATTCAGAAAAATAAACAAAGGGAATTACCGCTTCGGGCAGGGGTAGGTCGGGTAGTGAGTTACAAGAGCAGGGGCGGGCTGGGCTGGGCGAGCTGGACAGCGCGAGTTCGGGCGGGAAGCAGCCGGCTCACGGGAAGTGGTGGATTGTGTTAAATTCTTGATGTGTTTTTGTATTTTTTATGTATAATAAACTGTAAATTTAATTAACATGTAACAAGGAATATAGAAATGGAGAAAGAACAGAAGAAAGAGAAATTGAGAGAGAAACGATCACTTATTTTCCTTCAAAATTGCCTGTCTTTCATTATCTCATTCACCGTTACGCTTTGCATAACTAATTTGGCAGAGAATATTTTGTCTATAACTGGAAATGATTTAATTAACTGGACTTAATAATAATAATAACTGGACTATATGAACTGGGCCTATCTAATCTTCCGCGTCTTCTTGGCCCAGACTGGCCTTGTTCAGCTCAAACTCCATCTTCAGTCCAATATCCTCCAATGGCCCATCAACAATTAAACTCGGCCCAATATCTTCATTAGCCCATGAGATAGATCCGGATCCAGCAGCCAACAGTTCAATTCTTCCCTCTTCTTCCTTCGTCCCTTTGTCACTTTTCATAACAATCATTGCACTGGATGTAACATTACCCCCCGGTGAAGCAAATCCTTGTCCCCAAGGATCAAAACCAGGAAACTGGGCCACAATCTGATGGTAATCTTCCCAAGTGGCGTGCTGAGGACTAGAATTTTCCCATTGAACCAAAATCTCAGTAGCAGCAGAGTTGTTCTTTTTCACTAGACGTTTATCCAAGACTTTAAGGGGGTAAGTCTTGAAACTCCCATTGTGATCTGTAAATGGTAGAATTGGGCTAGGAATGTGCTTGGAACTAATTTTCTTTTTGAGTAAGGAGACGTGAAAGACATTGTGCACTGTAGAAGAGGGTGGTAATTGCAATTTGTAGGCTACCTGACCCACATTTTCAATGATTTTGTAGGGACCATAGTAGCGGTTGGACAACTTGAGGTTTCTGCGGAGGGCAACAGAATTTTGGCGGAAAGGTTGGAGCTTGAGGTAGACTTCATCACCAATTTCGAAGGTACGCTCACTCCTGTGTTTATCTGCGTAGTACTTCATTCGTTCCTGAGATTTCTGCAAATTTTCTTTGATAAGATCTACCATCCTAGTTCTTTCGTGCATTAAATCAGCAACTTCAGTATGAGTAATGTCTAGATAGGGACCCATATATAGGTGAGGAGGGTCATAGCCATACAAAGCCTTGAAGGGAGTCATCTTCAAGCTTGAATGGTAACTGGTATTATACCAGTATTCAGCAAGTGTCAACCATTTGAACCATTGGTGGGGAGTTTGGCTAGTAAAGCATCTTAGGTAGTTCTCCAAACACTGGTTCAACCTCTCAGTCGGACCATCACTTTGAGGGTGATAGGCAGTACTCATATGTAAGTTCGTACCCAAGGATTTGAAAAAATCCTTCCAAAAAGAGCTGGTGAAGATCATGTCTCGATCGGTCACAATGCTGACTGGCTGACCATGTAGTTTCACAATGTTGTCCAAGAAGACCTTAGCCACAGTACCAGCAGTGTATGGATGAGATAGGACAAGAAAATGGGCATATTTAGTAAACCTGTCAATAACTACCAATATAACATTCTTACCATCAGACTTAGGCAGTTCCTCCACAAAGTCCATGCAAATATGTGACCAGGCTTCCTTAGGAATCTCCAGTGGTACCAATAACCCTGGGTAAGGGTTATTCTCATGCTTAGCCATCTTGTAAGTGTCACACCCTTGTACATATTTTAGAATGTCAGATTTTAGCCCAGGCCAGTAAAAAATGGATTTAGCCCTTTGATATGTAGCCAGCATTCCAGAATGACCACCTATAGCAGAGTCATGTAAGCTTTGAATCACCTTCTTCCTTAAGTCAGACCTCAAACCCACACAAACTCTTCCTTTATATCTCAAAATCCCTTGAGTTAGGATAAAATCCTCATAAGATTGGTTGTCAATAGCCTTTGCTGCCAACACTTTCTGTAAAGTAGGATCTCCTCTATAACTTTCCATAACTTCCAACATCCATTTAGGTTGGACAGTTGTAATAGCACAAAAATTACCTTATTGTTCCATATCTTTTCTGGAAAGAGCATTAGCCACTTTATTCTCTGAACCCTTCTTATACTGTACCTCATAATTCAGTCCCACTAATTTAGAAATCCATCTCTGCTGCAGAGCAGTAGTAAACTTCTGCTCCATGATGTATTTGATGCTTTGTTGATCAGTCCTTATGATGAAATGATGGCCCTGTAAATAGTGTTTCCATTTATGTATGGCAAGAAGTACTGCCATGAACTCCCTTTCATAAATGGATAGGGCTTGATTTTTTGGGCTCAAAGCTTTACTCAAAAAGGCAATGGGCCTAGAGTCTTGCATTAAAACTGCTCCCAATCCTTTTGAACTAGCATCTGTATCAACCACAAATGTTTTAGTGAAGTCAGGTAGAGCCAAAACTGGTGAAGTAACCATGGCTTGCTTGAGATTTTCAAAAGCAATTTTTGAGTCAGAAGTCCAAAAAAAACCATCATTCTTTAGCATATCAGTAAGTGGTTTACTGATAAGGCCATATCCCTAATGAATTTTCTGTAGTAGCCAGTAAGGCCTAGAAATCCCCCTTCATAGTGGATGGTTTGGGTCATTCCAACATGCTCCTTACCTTCTCAGGGTCAGTTGGCACTCCCTTCTCAGTAATAATGTGACCTAAGTACTAAATTTGGTTTTGGCCAAATTGACACTTGGATCTTTTAGCATATAGCTGATGCTTCCTCAATAAGGCCAGAGTAGTGTCTAGGTGGTGTAGGTGCTCCTCAAAAGACCTGTTGTACACCAGTATATCATCAAAAATATAACAAAATGAATTTTCTCAAATGAGGGGCAAAAACCCCGATTCATCAATGATTGAAAAGTGGCTGGGGCATTGCAAAGACCAAATGGCATGACTAGGAATTCAAAGTGGTCATGGTGAGTCTTGAATGCAGTCTTGTATATGTCATCTTCTTTCATTCTGATCTGAAAATACCCAAACCTAAGATCCATCTTAGTAAACCACATAGCTCCATGTAATTCATCCAATAATTCATCAATGACTGGTATAGGATAGTCATGCTTCACTGTCAGGGTATTGAGGTACCTATAGTCCACACACATCCTCCATGTGGAGTCTTTCTTCCTCACTAGAAGTACTGGAGAAGCAAATGGGCTTTGGCTATGCCTGATTGTGCCATTTGATTTGAGAGTAAATCTCTCACAATCTGCTCTATTTCATTCTTATAGGCATGTGAATACCTATAAGGATACATTTGTTTAGGTAAAGCCTCAGGTTTAAGAATGATGTGGTGTTCCACTCCCCTGTTAGGTGGCAATTCAGTAGGTTCTTCAAACACATCACTGTACTGCAATAGTAAGTCTTCCATCTCTGAATTACTCATAGGATGGACCATAGTTCCCTGCACAGAAAATAGACACCCAGTCTCTCCTTGATCTCCCATTTGAAGCATTTTAAACAGTGAAGGTGCAGAGATCAACTTACAATCCCCTACATCATTCACAGTGTTAAACTCCACTCTCTTACCATCAATCTGTATCCCCATACTTCTATTTTTTAAATCAAAGTCCAATCCCACATGAGTCATCCAATCACAACCCATCACCATATGACAACCTCCCAGTTTGATCAATCTGACTGGAAAAACAAAATCATAACCCTGCATGTTCCAAGTGAAACTTGGAATCTTCTTTCTACTGAAAATCCTCTCCCCATTAGCCACACTGATAATTATAGGATTGGTATCCTCAATATGACCCTTCAGTTTATAAGCCAGGTCTTCATTTATGAAGCTATGTGTACTGCCAGTATCAATCAAGATATTGATTTTGTTGTTTCCCACCTCTCCTATAACTTGATAATGTTATTGCTAACACTACCAGCTATAGCATTGATTGATACTTGTATGTCTTCATCAACAATCCCTTCACCCATCAACTCCTCATCATTCATAGATTGTAGATAAGACTCCTCATCCTCCTCAGATAACAGTATATAGACTTGCTGTTTTTTGCATCTGTGGCCCAGAAAAAACTTCTCATCACAATTATAGCATAACCCCTTCTCCTTCCTAGCATTCATCTCTGCATTTGTGAGAAATTTTCTGGGTGGCAGCAGGGCAGGTGGGGTATAGTTGCTAGCTTTTGGGGTGTTAATTGTGGGTGAAGTGATAGGTGGCCTCCTAAATCCATTATTATAAGAGTTGATAACAGGTTTATAGGTCCCTTTAGTTCTTTTAGCAATGGCATCCAGGGTGGCTTCCTGTTTCCTAGCAAGATCAATGGCTTGCTGAAGTGTTTTAGGTTCAAACATAGAAAAGAAGGACCGGTTTTCTTCAGATAACCCACTCGCAAAGCATGCAATGAAATAATCTTCATCATAATTCCTATTATTTATCATCAACAGATAAGATTTCAGTTCCTCAAACTTGTCAATATATTCTTCCAAGGATACAGTCACCCTTAATTTGTTAAATTCAGCCACAATTTTACCCTCTCTCAACTCTTCAAACCTAGCAGAAATCAGCCCTATAAACTGTTCCCAGGTTAAATCCCTTCTCCTCTGATTAACCTAACTAAACCACAAAGCTGATTTCCCATCAAAATGTAGTGATGCTAAAGTAACTTTGTAAGTTTCAGGAATATTAGGTACCAGCTGGAAGTAACTATAACATTTCAATAACCATGCCCTAGGGTTTGATCCATCAAACCTAGGGAAATCAAGTTTAGAACTATGATTATACCCCATAGAGAACTGATTTCCTTGATTTGTATCATCATTAAATTTCTGTGTTCTACAGTCATTAGTTGATCTACTAATATTCTCAGGTGTGAAATTAGTAGTTTGAGATACATTACCAGTCTGTGAAGTATTGCCCATGATAGATTTATCCTTATGATAAAAATCTATCCTTTCTGCTATTTTAATCAACTGTAGTTGTAATGTTCCCATGGTTTCCTGCAGTTTGTCTTGTTTCTCCTCCATTTTTCCAGCAACTGAGTTGATTTGATCTTGCAGGTTTAGTTCTAGGCGGTGGCGGGTGGGAGAGAGAGAGAGGAATTGCCGCGGGTTTGATGGAGGGGTTATTTGGTCAGATGGCCATCCTTCTTTTTTTCTTTTTTTTTTTAATTTTAAACTCAATTAAAATTAATTAAACATACTTAATACTAATTAAATACACTTAAAATAATTTAATTAATTAACTCAAAATAACAAAAAAAAATAAAACACACCAAATCTTTCACAAATTGATTTTTACCCCATTTTATAAATTTTATCTCTCAAACTCTTCAATCCCTTCAATTTCATCTCCCAATTTAACAACTCAATCAAGCAATGGAATATGAAAATCTTACTATGGACATAATGTCAGACATGCCAGAAGCATCAAAGGCATGAGAAAAGGCCGAATTGGTGAGTTTTTTCAATTTTTTTTCGTAAGTTATGCCCTCGTCGCCGGGTCTCCAGGACCTACTACTTTCCTGTCTCACTTTTGTTGTAATATAAGTTTAATGTTAATTAGCTGGAGTATTGTTATTTTCTCTCAGAAATTATCTCATTGTCATGCACTTATTTAATTTGCTAGAGTTGTGATTTTAAGAGAATTTTCTTTCTTATTTTTTTTCATTCACATAGTTTCATATTAAAATATTGGTCTGATTTGATCTTTATCATTACTTGATGAATGGAAAATATTTCTTGCATTTCTCACTTTATTTTATTCCAACACTTACTATATCTTTTATTATTTATAAAAGTGGTATTTAGAATTTTGTGATCCACCTTTAAAGACTTGAAACGACGGCCATGTCTCTTATTGAATTATTTTAGTAAATGTAATTTTGCAATTCAATGTTTGGAATGACAGATGATTTTTTTTTTTATAAAATCGTTTATGGTTGATTGTCAAGAAAAGTTTAACTATATATTTTCAAGATTGTCAGTCCGGTGGTATTGATAAATCCTGCTTGCTTATGTTCAATATCAAAGTCCCGCCGTAAGTATTCAATTTATATGCTCACATTTTGTTGTATTATTTCCTTTTTTATTTTTACTTCCAAATGATTTTACTATTGTGTATCATATTATCGGTACTCATCTAATTATAATTTTGGTGTTTAAATGCATAAAACTATGATATATTAATATCTCCATAAAAAAAAAATTACTATTTAATTTACCTCTTTAACTCTTTTAAATTTATACAAGCATTGTATTTGTGGCTGATCATGAGGAACGTTTGGCCAAAATGGAGATTTAAGTGTTGATCAACTCCCCTGACTCTCAACTCAATTGGGCTTTAGAAATCAAATTCACGAAATCAAAAATTTTGGAATAGTTGGCCAAATGGGATTCAAGTTCACGTCAAAAAATCAAAATGGAGTTTTTTTAATCTAGACAATCTTCCAGTTTATGTTTTTTGAGATGGGGCTATCCCTTTTGTTTACTAAGTTGCAATGAAATTTTCTAATTCATCAAAATATAAAATGATCATGTTTATGTTGAATATTTAGTGGAATAAACATCATTAATGAATTTACTGTATACTGAATTAAAGAAATTTGTATATTCATCATGGATTTAATCTTTTATGTACCTTAAAAAAATGGTCTTAAGGGTATTTGTAGTGAATTGGTAGTTTGGATAATTTCTGAAAGTTGTAAAGTGCATATGTAATTACACTAATTTTGAGGGATAGTTCAAGAAGATATTTTAAGAAAATATCAGGGATATTATTGAATAAAATTTATTTTTGATGACATTACATGTGCCTTCAAATTAACTTCTTAAGAGGATAAATATAATAAATCCAACATATATGGAGTAGTGTGAGTAATTTTCGAAACTTAACTTAAAGGGCAGTAAGTTATTTACATTAAATCTGAGGGATAGTTTGAGCAATTCACCCTTGATATTATTGAATTAATATGATGCATTGTTTATCATCCATAGTTCATATCCCATGAAGAAAAAGATATATTTAACATTCGTTCTAATTAAATTGTACTTTTACATATATTCCCAGTATTGTAAAAAACTATTCAAGTTATAATTCTCACGTGAAAATTCACACATTGTAATTTTTTTTATGTAAATTAATATTAATTTTTTAAATTTGTGCATAGAATGGGAATAAACTAGTAAATTACTCCTTCATTTTTTTTATTTGTCGTTTTGGCAAAATTTTCTTATTTACTTTTATTTGTCGCTTTAAAATTTCAATGTAAAATTAATGTTCTTTTACCAATTTTACCCTTCTTACTAATGCTTACCATTAATGCTAATTAATGTTAAGATTATTTAGTTAAAAGGATATTTTATAATTTTTGCTTTAAAAAAGTGACTATTTATGACATTCCTTAATTCGTGTGCAATTCTCCAAAGCGACAAATAAAAAAAACGGACGGAGTATATAGTAGTATATTGTCTTCCAGAATGAAAAATAAAAAAAAAAAAAAGCCAAATAAAAAGGGAAGGGGAAAACTTTCCAACATTCTCAAACCAAAGGGCCTTTACCATTGCTACAACCCCATAGAAAAATGGCAAGGATGAAAGATTCCCACATCAACTTAAACAATCAACATTCAAGAAGGAGACCAGCTTCGAATGAAATGCTATTTGACACAACAAATTGGAAGATACTTCATATTTTTTATCTTGACAAAAAAAACTGCACATTATTGAACAGCAAACAAAGCCAAAACATTTTTACATAAAATTGTCATCGAAAATAACCATAAAGCTCCAAGAAACAAATACAAAAGCTCCATGGATTTGTAGCATCTGTGGTGGGGTCAGTGAGAACAACCCGAAAGAATCTGAACGGAAGAAGAGCATTCGGACCTCCGATAGGCCACGATGCAAATTGACCGGGCTTAGCGATCGTTTCATCATTCTCGTGTAATCTTAAGTTCGTCCAATTATTTCCATCCATAGAACCCTGCATCACATTTCATATCTAAAGAAATCGCACAACAGCATACATACATATATATATCTTCGACTCGATCCTTTTCTCGGCCGAAGAATAAGTTATCTATGACCCCGATCTAGAAGCACGTAAATTCTTTCAATATAAATCGAGTAATTTGCACTTTGCACCCCAGAAATACACAATTTTGGCACTTTGCACCCCGATATTGAAACACTTCACTTTGCACCCTCAAAATGCATATCTTTTGCAAACAATGGTCATTTTGCACCCTAGTAGGGTGCATGTTGCCAAAGAATATGCAATATGAGGGTGCAAAGTGCCAATTAGTCATGTAAATCCATCTAATTTATACCTGAAAACTCCAGTTTCTAATGAAAGCCCTTGATCCATCCTGCCTTAGTGTATAATAGTTGCACATTAGCTGCATTTAATGCAACAAAAATTACATATTATTATCTGGTGGAAATTAACAAGTTGTCTGCATTTTAACACGGAACCTGATGATCGTGACCAATGTCGATCATCCACCACGCAAAATTTCTTCCATCCACCATTCGAGGGCCCGCAAAAGACGTGCCCTATAATAAATTCGATTAATAACAAGAAAATAGTATTTCCATCAAAGAAGTAAAAATTTCGGGTTCATTTTGGATTACTTATATACCTGGTAAGTCCTGGAGACCAAAACCTTAGGATCGGTGAATCTCGAAAGTGGACTGCTAGCGCTGATACTTACTTTCTGAAGATATACATAGATACCACAATCAACAAATAATTAAAAAATGTATGTAAGCTCGAGAAAAAAGCAGCAGTATTTCTTTTTTCTTTTTTCTTTTTTCTTTTTTTTTTAAGAAAAAAAAAACCTTTGATAGGACGGGATTAACCCATTGATGTTCCCCGTAGGATGTGCCTGCAAAGTACAATACTCCGTTGCTATCTCCATCGCATATGTATTGAAGTTCTTTAAAACTCGATCTTCTGTGCTGGAATCTAACACATTAATAAACATGAAACTTAATACGTGAACTATAATGTGTACCCTCGTAAATCAACTCTTGAATATATACTTACTTTTGATCTTTCTCAGGTCCGGATAATCCAAATTCCAGGAAGGCAATGGCTTCTTTCACCTGTTGAAAAAAGATTTTAAAATAATTACTTATTTTTTGAAGGAATTTGTACAAAAGATGAAATATTTTTATTTTAACATACCAATTGACCGAAAGTAGGAATGTGTCTGCTTAGGTTACTTTTCTTCAACTGCATAATAAATATTATAAACCATTTAGAAAATATAGTAAAATACTGGAGTAATAAAACTGATGAATTGAGGATATATGTATACCTGTTGAAGCAGGGGGAAAGGAAGTAAGGGGAACCGAACAAAACTTAAAAACACTTCTAACGATTTGAGCCTTTCACCGAAAACAAATTCGGGTGCTGAATTTGTAATCATTTCATCTACTTTGTCCCATCCAATTAACTCTTTTGCTTCAAAACACCAAAGTAAGATTGCAGTCAGAACTCTCTCTTCAGAAGTTACTGTCAAATCTGGATGCTGCAAAAACAAATTATAATTTAAGTCAAAAAGAAAAAAAAAGTTAAACCATAATCGGGAATTTACTTTGTAAACTAGGAAAAAGAATAACCTGAAGAATGTTGCCAAATGTTGCCGCATTTAACATGACAAAGTCGATGTTGGCCGTTGTGCAATAATCAAAATGCATCGAGAATTTCCTCTCACATGTTTCTTCAATAAGTTTACATGAAGGAATTGATGAAATCACTTGCAAAATTGGACAAACCGAGTCCTGCAACAAAATTCAAAAGTAGCCAACTCAGACAATTAATCGAATAATGTGTCACAACTAGCTCCTTCCTCGTCCTTTAAACTTGGGATAACAGAAAAACTTGATGTATGACCTTCTGCTATTACGAGAACTCCATGCCTGCATATAAATATATAGATGAGAGTATCAATATTTTATGATTTACTAATCGTAAATTGTCTCACAATCCTCGAGTTCTTCACCACTTTCTCCGTACGGTAAATTCTACTATTCACCAATTAAGGGCTTTCTTCTTTCCATTATAAATAACAAAATATTACGTATAAATAAATGCTAATGAGCTACCACAGTACCTCAGACAGGTGTTCTAGAAGTATCTTGCAGCATTCTTGGTGAAGAAGAGAAACACCAAATTGATCCGCCAACAAAAGAAGCTGAAGTAACAATGTGTCGATGTCCATTTCCCCTTCCTTGTTAACTTCTCCACTATACATGAAGTCGAGCATAATCGTGAATGCTTCAAAGCATACGTCTTTTAAGCAAACTTTCGAGGAAACACTTTCCGTCATTCCATTTGTGAACATCTGCATATTCATTTTATTCCCTACATCAATTATGCACTTAGTAAAAACAAATTATTCACATTAACTAAGAAAGAAGGTACTAATTCTCATTACCTTTCTGAAAGGAACACTCCATAAGCCGAGGATGATTCTATGTGACTGTGTAACTCGACCATGGCCTTCGATATAAATGTCCACATCACTATACTGACCGGTTGTTTGAAAGTCGTGAAGCTTCTTAACATCAATGGGTAATCTGTTCAGAAACACAGTGCAAGAATGGAACCGAGAGCAAGGATATGATATATCTACGCTTTTGCCAGAGTCAAATAGTTTTTTATTGAGTTTAAAGCGCCCCATCATTTCTTCACACTGCTTGGCCAATGTATTCACTTCAAATTGTATGCTCAAAGCTTTTAACGAACCAAGATATGGCTCCGGAACCTACAATGTGCTTCCTTCTATATTATCTTTCATTTGAAGAAATTATAAAGTTTCTATATACTCAAAAAAAAGAAAAGAGAGAGAAATGCAAAAATACCCCCTATGCTTTTCGTAATTAGCAAAAAAACCCATCTGTTATTTTTATTAGCAGACCGTGCTAATTTTTATTAGCAAAAAGAAAACCTCCAAGGCCAAAATGACAAATATAACCCCACCAAAGATGCGAAAACACCCCTATTCACTTTAAAATTTGGCAATAACCCCCTGTTTACTTAAAATTTGACAATAACCTCCCTATGATTTATGAAGGAAATTCAAATGGGGCTTTTTGCTAATTAAAAAAGAACACATGTGGTGGTGGTGGTGGTGGGGGGGGGAGGTTTATAAATAATTTTTGCCAATTAGACAAAGAACAGAGGATATTTTTGCTTTTAGCTTCAAAAGGAAAACTGACCTTAGTTCGGCCTGTGTAGATATACTCAAGAAGTGCGTGGAGTATAGAATAGCAAACATCTTGGAGGTGTATAAAATCTTCTCCCGAAGAACTTAGATTAAAATTCCCACAAGAAGCTAGTATGACCTTATGTGCGGGGACCGCCCTTTCCTCTTTTCCGACAATAAAGAAAACATCCGACAATTCCCAATTCTCTAGAAAATTTTCAAGTCCCCAATTTTCGTAATCTCTAATATCGTCTTCCAAATCCTCATCACCATCCTCCGTACTATCACCCAAATGTTTCCACAAGGATATGTGGTTTTGCCTTAAAGGTAGTACATTAACATTTCTATAACCAACGTGTCTATCCCAACTGCTAAGTCCAACATATTGTACGCTACAATTGGGGTTCGAGTCCAACCATTGAAAGACAAGATTTTGGAAAGGGTACCTCCCTTTCCCAATGCTGATCAATCCATCGTATATGCTAATCCAGTAGCTTTGAAATGTAGAGGAACAATATAGATCGATTCCAGCAACATCGACAACTGTTTTCCCATTAACCTCGATATTCAACTTCTTGTTTCTATGACTACCGATGATTACGGTATAGTGTGGACTATTATCTCGTTTGTAATGGTAATGTTGACTTCCTGCATTTTCTCTAAAGACAACTGTGACATCATTGTGTGCGAAAGCATCGAAAGCTACACAACCTCTTCCGGCTTCCCTAAACCTCAAATCATCATGCCAAGCACACTCAAATGGTGCCACTGTAAGGAGTTTTTTCTGTTTCTTCTCCATTATATTTTGCACGGAATAGCTTTATTTTCCTATTTGAACTTCCCCTGCAAAAAAAAAACATTTATAATACGCATCAATAAAAGTTAACCAAAATTAAACACATGATATCACAAGTCCACAAATTGCACGATAGTACCCAACTACAGAAAAGTCTTAAGCCCCATGACTTCTAATTTATGTAGTACAACTTCACAATCCTATCAAAGTGTGAAGAAATATCTATCTACAACGAAATCCAAATAACTGAAAACTAGCAAGTGGGCACGAAAGAAAGTAGCTGAATTACAAATTTTGGAGAAACGAAAACTACAAAATTCACGAATGGTAATCCAATTAGAATCGCATGCGAGGTTTGAATTGGCCGAGTCATATACCTATGAAACCACCTTTCTCAAGCTTTTGTGAAACTCAATTGCTAAATCTATACTAAAAAAGACAATCAACTCATCAACTATCATTGAAGAGCAAGCCAAGAGCATCGAAGAAAATATGCAGGTGTAGTAAATTACCGCGAAGGAGTCTTTAATCGAAATCTGAGTTACAGAACAAAGAACAATAGGGGAATTGGAGATCTTTTGCAGAGATTTAACTTGGAGACAAGTTAGAAATGAAATCAGGAACAATTACCTAATATATAAGAAGATTTGAAGATAAATAATACTATTTGACAGCACACCACTACTGAAACTTCACTTTCACCTAATAGAAAGAAAAATAGAAATGGCCACAAATATCTTCAGCAGTGACATATTGTCATAATCTAGCAGAAATTTCTAGAAAACGTCCAATTTGCAGAAAAATATCTGAAGCCCACAACTGTAAACGTCCAGTTTGCAACAACAATATACACCTCATTTCTTATCCAGACACCCGAAAAAATAAAATCCCCAATTACATAAAAATTGAATCAACAAAATCCATGAATCAAATAGCAACAAAATTAGCATGTGGGCACTAGCGAAAACATCAAAAAAAAAAAGATTCTGTAGAGTTGAGCAACTCAGAATTAAAATGGATAGTTATAATTACCAGGAATTGCACGAAATCAGATCGTATTCTCAATAAACCATTTTTTTCAAAACAGAGCAAGAAATTTAGTATTGTTTTGGGTTTGGTGTGTGGTTGATATTATTGCTTGATTTAGCACATGGTCCTGCAAACATGGGATTGGATATTTTTTGAGGTCAATCCTAAAATAAAAATACATATATACAGTTCTGTTATTTTGGAATTGTTGGTGATGAATAAAAGTCAAAGTCATGATTTATTTAACGTGTCATTTGTTGCGGGAAGTATGTGAAACAGTTGGCTTATTATTAGCCGTAAACATATTAGAAAACTTTATTTCATATTTGGTCCTTATAAGATAATGATTGATTTTGTCAGTTAAATATAAATAAAATTGAATATTTTCGAAAAATATACGAAAAACATTATAAATTAGATAAAATTATTGAAGTATAAACAACTTTATATATTTTCAATTTGTTTGATTAAAAAGCTAGAATTTTTCGATACCTTCGATGGGAAAATATCGAAAATCAAATGATGGTTATATGTATAAAAATAAAAAAAATAAACCTGGTAAAGAAACATATTTGAAAGATTTTGAAATTCAGTTGAAACTCAGTGGTATTAAGAAACGCAATTAAGAAAATACTGAGATTAATGTTCGATTTATTTAAAATTCAAATCAATTTCAAAACATAATTAAAAACATAAATTGAAGGTTTTTTTCCTATCATTTCTACAATTCCTACCCCGAACATATATTGAGGTTATGTATAAACTATTTCTCCCCCAAATTGACATGACACATTCAAATTAACACCCGCGTTCGAAAATTTTGATTGTTAGACATTTCAGACATTTTATTTTTAAATTGCAACATTATATCTTTAAAATTTTATATATTAAAAAAAAATTGGCAAGAGACTCTATCAAAAGAAAATTATTTTGTGCAGACTACTCTATACACATGATAACAATGATTTAATGAAAAAATATTTTCCAAATTTCAAGAGTATTATAGTTTAAGATCCAATATCCATTAGTACATTACAGCATTAGTAAATGCCTCACCTACATATATGCCAAAAGACCCATGTCTTGATGTACATATCTTATAGTGAAGATATTTCCCTAAAATAATTATAATAAGGGTCTCAAGTTGTTATAATATGCTTACTTATCTTTTATATTCACATTAATTACAATTTTCAATCAATATAGATTTCATAATAGAATTTTTACTTTAGGATGTAATAGAAATTTTATGAATTATTTGTTGTACGGATAATATAATGCACCATATAAAAAAGAATCGTAAGAGTTGAAATTTGGAAGAGGAGAAAATTTTCAATTATGGAAATTAATCCAGTAAAATGTATTCCAGTGACAAAGTTAAAATCTGAAGATTTTTTATTTATTTTATTGTTTAGGAAAAAATTCTGAAGACTGAATCCCGCTGATGTATTATTGTATGTATTCTTTTTAGGAAGTGAATGAACTAAATTGATCGTTAATAAAAATAATTAAAACCACATTTTATTCTTAGGATACGAGACAAAAACGGGATCCCTTTGTCTATTTTGGTGGCATTATTGGGCGTCCCAATCAGCCACGTCAGCTTGAAGTGTACTGTCTCAGATATCTTAAAATTATGCAATGCTTCCAAACAAATTTGGTCCACTACTCCACTCTACCGTTTAACCTTTTTTCTTTTATTTTCTTTTTGGGCAACACTTGTACTACATTTTTTTTTATAATTACACTTGTACTATTTTAGAAGCTAGTATAAATTATAGTGTATATAAATAATAAATACATGGGCCATGGCCCCACTAAAAGGAATAGTGT
Organism: Penstemon newberryi var. newberryi; assembly: GCA_030819805.1. Lineage (NCBI taxonomy): Eukaryota > Viridiplantae > Streptophyta > Magnoliopsida > Lamiales > Plantaginaceae > Penstemon > Penstemon newberryi. Next base: position 18,122,528 of record JAUALY010000001.1, read on the forward strand.
ATCAACCCATGGTCCTACTCAAATCACAACTAGATTTATTCAGAATTTTAGGTCCTCGAACCAAGTTAATGAGTATTTCAATTTAGAAAATTAATGTGCAAGTAAGGTGAAATTTAAATTAAATAAGTAGGGTATACGGAGAGTTTTGGCTCGATTTAGTCTATTTTTATTTTCGATAAAAATTATTTGAGTTGATATGAAATTTGGATTTTGAAAATTGAAATTCCATTTTAATTGAGTTTGGATGTTGAAGTTTAGAGGAAAAATGTATGTGGTACGAGTCAAATCAATATATTTTATAGAGAGAGAAAAATAGATGTTGGATGTCAAATAATTATTTTTTATAGGTTTGAGTTTCAAGATGGTTGAGCCCTAGCTTCAAAAGGTTTAGTTTGAGTCTCATTTAAGTTTGGTTCAAACTCCATATAAAGATTTTAGCTCGATTTTACGAGACCTGTGAAACTGGGACAAAACTCTTTCATTTAAGGACTAAAATCATTATGATTAATTGAAACATCAGGGAATTAAATGTTTATGTAATTACACAAAAACACGAAGGTGAGTAGACTGTTATTCCTTAATAACTAGACTCACGGGTCATCGTCATATTGGGTCTAGTTATTCTTTAATAGAATATTATGTACAAGTAGGGCGGCCAATGAATATGATCAAGTTCGATTTAGATCCGGTTTTATTTATGTAAGATAGGATTCGTATTTGATTTGGATCTTGCTCGGATCTAAATTTGTCGACTCCAACAAATATTTGTTGGATTCGGACGGTTATTGAATATTTTTTCGGATCCAATAAAATCTTTATTTTCAAAAATTGCACTAGTATTTTTCCTCAATCAAGTTTGTTAACCTAAGCATTTTATTCTCATATTAAAACTTTCTTTACTAATAATCATATTTTTAGATAAAAAAAAAATTGCATACAAAATAATTTATGAACGAATTATTAATTACTATTTTCTCAAACTAACGGTAAAATATTACTCCTATTAATGTTACTTATTTTAAAATAATATTATGTATATGTATAATCGGATACATACTTTTAACGGGTCGAATTGACCTGGATCCATATTTGCTCCACATATTTTGAATTATAAATATTTATAATCGAATCAAATTCATCAAATTTATAATTTATAAAATCCAAATAAATCGGGCGGGATTTGAATTGAAATCCTCGATTGACAGCCCTATGTACAACTCGAACAAGTATGTACAACCATATATGTAGAGTTGTAGACTGTAAAGCCATAGCCCATATTTTATGATAAAGCCGAGCCCATGATTTATGAACAACAATAATCCATAGCCCATATTTTATGATAAACCTGAAGCCCAACTAGAAAATGCTCAAGTATTAACAAAAAGGTGCCACTAGTTGTGCTATAGTAGAATAAGTAGAGCCTTTTACTTCTCCTACTTCACACAGTAATTGTTTAATCAATTTGTAGAGCTAATGCTATTTATATATACTATAAATTAATTATAGGTTATGTCTAGAGATATAATCGAATGGAGTAGTGTCGAATGTTATCTTGTTTATCAAGTTTTAAAATTGTGTTTGAGCTTGAGAAATTGAGTCCGAACGAGCTTTTATCGAGCAAGCTCAAGTCAAGTACGAGTATTTACTAACTTGATATTTTTACATGTATTTTTTCAATTTTTAATTAATCTGGTCGAACTCGAACCAAACTTCAAAAGCATTTATGAAATGAAAAATATCATTCAAGCTTGAGTATTAAAAAACTAAAACTGGCAATTTTATACTATTAAAAAAATAGAAGATGAAAATAGACACATAAGTTATCCATTTTTCCATATTTTTCACACTCTATATATAGAATACCAATTTTGAAAGTAAAAAGTTCTTATATATTTTAAATAAAATTTTATATCAGAAATCCTAACATATGATGTAATTAAAACTTTAAAAGGATTAAATAATACCTAGTATTCAACTATGACCCCCCTAAAAAAGTGTACTCAACTATGGTGTCTTTGAAAAACACCGAATTTGATGTAATGAACTCTTGCAAGTGTTTCAGAAACTTTATAGAGATAGCTAAGCAGATAACTAACTCTGAATCAGCACATTTTACAAAATAAAAATTTCAAGAAAATATAGAAATAACACAATTTTACACTATGAGAAAATATATATAAAAACAACTAGGGTCTAAAGTGAAGCGAAAACATGATTTTCAATATGCAATTATTAATTTTTTCAAGGTATTGTAGAATGAACCTAGTTGTTTTTCTGGCCATGTGGCTTGTTGTTCAAGGGTATTCTAGTCCATTCCGATAAATTAACCCTCTTCATTCCCTTGCGATTAAGGGTAAAATTGATAAATTACCCTAATGAATAACCATGTAAAATAATACTAGTTTAATTTGAAATCTCTCTAATATATGAGTTAGCGTTTACATAATTTCTTTTTCGTTGAACAAACTTAAAATCTAGAGCAAATTAATTCACCGTTATTTTTTTGGTTGAAAACATGAGATTGAAATTAAAAAACCTTAGACACTATCACTGCTTATGGAAGCCTTAGTCACTATATTCGCTAACAACGACTAATTAGCCGAGGCGGATGTAAAGTAGCCAATGGTGAAATTTTTTATAGTGAACTATGATTTTTGAAGAAAAAAAGGAGAGGCGGTATTTACGGGATAGTTAAACAATTTAAGTGGGTTCTTCTTGATTTTTGATAGGAAATTTTGGAGGAAAATACCTATTTTACATTGGCCGGAGGAGGAAAGTATCAGGGGTCTTATTTAACCGGAGTGAAACGACGACCTGGATAAAAATTAGGGTGCAAAGTAAAGCAATAACATAGTTTTCAAGATGGAATCTATGTATTAAATTTTTTGGAGAATGCAAATTACAAAATGAGTCTATACTCATAGTTAAAAGTGGGAGCAAGCCGTGTGCAATATTGAATATAATGCCACTTTTTATTTTTAATTAATATTAATACATTTTGGCAAGTCAATTCTTCATAACAAATGTCACGTGCCACTCACATTTTTTTCCGCGTTCAACAAATCAACAAGTTTCTATGTTTTCTTCCTTCACCTGAGATTTGCAGATTCAATTGAATTATTCTTGCAATAATGATTATCACTTTCCTCTTTCTATCCCTAAATCTATTACACTCCTCCATTGCCAGAAGCACTGCCGCAGGTTTGTTAATTTAAAGTATTTAGTTTTTCATTACTTAATTGCTAAAAAGGAATTTTATTTACTGTAATTTGTAGTGACTGTCGCGATGTTCATAATTCCGTCGTTAATTCATCTTGTAAAATTTTTGGAGCCTTTGTAATGGTTAATTATGTATTGTGAATTTCGTCTCTGGCAGCTGAGCTAAATCTTTTTCTTCGGATACATTCCCCCGTCAATCTTAGTGTTTTTTTAGGATTAATTGTTCATTATTTGATAATTTGAGGAATTTCATTTACTGCTTTATAGATTGTAGTGAGTGTAGTGATGTTAATGATTACGTGATGAAGATCATTAAATGCATCTTTCGTGTTGATTAATATTTATTTTGAACATTAATTTTTGCATAACCTTCGGAGCAATTATGATGTCTAATTATTGCCAGAAATCTCTCGAGGAAATTTAAGTTAATGTTTTACGTTTTGATAAGTTTGAAACTTTTTCAAACTCTTTCTTTTCTTCTTACTTTTTTTCAGAAATAATGAATCTAATGCTAAGGACATATGTATAATGTATGTATATTATGGTTATGAATTATAATTTATTTATTTGCAGGCTATGTTGATGAAAGTTATGGCCATTTGTCGAGACGATTATTTGCAGAGGAAAATTTTCAGATGTCCGAGGAAGAGTACTTACAAAAACTGTATTTTCTTAGACTTTGACTCTTTTTTTCTCCTCTTTTAAACTTTGGAGTAATCTAAAAGTTTTAATAAGTAGGTTGATGTTAAATGTGTAATCAAATTCTGAGGAAAACAATTTTTTTCTATTTAAATTTTCAGCGAAAATTTAGCTCAAGGGTACATGAGTAACTCTGACATTGAGAAGGAGATGAAGGAATTAAACCGCAGATGTAGTAACATTTCTAGAATGTACAGGTAATTTTTTCCACAGGAATCACCTTCAAGAAACAAACTTTACTGATTCTGTGTGGCCATGAAATTTGGGTACATGTTGCATGTAAAATGTTGTACTGATGGCATAACACGTAAGATGTTTGACTAATTTTGTCCCCACTTCACCATCTGAATGAAAATTTAGGGTAATATGGACTTATAATGAAGTGACCTATTTTCTTTCCATACATCAGTTACGTATGTTTTCAAGTTTTTGAGAAGAGTCGACAAATATCACTTGAGAATGTTTCTTTCCAACATTTTTGTCTTGATTCAAGGTCTTAATTACATTTGTGGCTTTTAGTAGAGACTGCAATACTTAGTGGATAGATTGCTGTCTAGTATTCTGGATTTCACATGTGGCGAATAGCGTAGTATGCTTGCAGAAATCTGGTTGTCTAGGAGGAGAGAGAATATCAGAAGAACTGTTGTCTTGTGAACATTTCTAAGTTTGCAATAAGGAGAAACATAGATTATCTAACATCACAAGTGATGCGTATAAGTAGCTATGATAAACGTGGCGCGCAACGAGCCAATATTTTATTATGGATAAATTCAATTAGTACTGTTCTGATAGAGCATTGTTTTAACAGTTCTACAATAATCTGACACATTCATGTTTCTCTCCTTGAGGGATTTTTTCGGAACTCATGATCAGTATTGGGAAGAGTGTACTTGGAGTCCCACTGGTACAACTGCTGCACATCTTGATTTGTTTCCTAATTAGTTCACCAATTTTACTCATAGTTTATCAGCAAGCACTGATTGATTCATTTTCTGTTTTCCGGGACATAGTGGGTCATGGAAATTTCTGATAAGCCAGGAGTAGAAGAGGCTGAGCCTGCTTTCAAGGTTTTGACATCTTGCACTAAGTTTCCTCATAACTTTGTTTAACTGTTATCCACTGAAAATTATATCTAAATATCATGCCAAACTGCTATTTGCCAGTTACCAACTATAAAGAAAATAACATTATCTGGACCTCACATGATTGAAGAACTGATGATTAGTTAATCACTTGATTATCTTGTATAGTATGTGGTTGGGCTATAAGATTATAAGGATGAAACTTATACGAAGAAAGAGTTAACAATAAAGGACTTCTGTCAGCATGAGTTCTGAGGTTAAAAGCTGATTAGTTATAATATTGCTCTAATGACTTTGATATTGGTTGATTATTATGCCTTTTTTATATCAATGGAGTAATTTGAGTGCAAGTGTTTTATATTAAGGAGTCATATTGTGTTTAATTAGTTCTAATGGAAATAGTAGTATAAATTTGTCAAAAGTATCTAGTAAGGGATTGATTTATCAACAGTGAACTGGGAATTGTCCGAGTCCTTAATTATTTGTCGAAATTGCTTTTAATTTTTTTCAGAATGATCCTTTTCCTCAAAGCTCTAAAACTTCTTGCTGTTTCATTAAGCTAAATACTGCAGTGAAGGATTAAACCTTTTTTCCCTATTACGTTGTTGTTTTCCATATGCAACTCTTACACTGAGTTTTGTAGGCTCAAAAGAGAACATATTTTCTGGTGCAGAGTGAGAATTACTGAGATTACTGCTTCGTATTTATGTCCTGCCAAAACCTATCTACTTGTGGTTGAGTGGAGGGAAGAGGTGATAAAGATAAGGTGAGGGGAAGAAAATATGTGAAGTAAACAACAATATCACTCTTCACTTGCTCAAATTAGTTTGTTAGCAATAGATCAGGCTAATAAGGCAAGATGTGTAGCATGTAACGATAGGATAATGCCATAAAGGATGTTAGCCATGTTTGAGTGAGGAATGTTACAAGACATGCCAATGGTTTAGCATTTCTTGGAATAGGAACTTTATAAATGACCAGTATGTCATTTTCCTTTTTGTTTGTTGCTGGTGATTTTCTGACACTTTTCTTGTACTAAAGTCAATCCGTCAAATTTGCATTAATAGGTTACATGATTGTGATTTGTGAAATGATAAGGTCAATATCCATAAAATTTGCAGTTTATTGGAAATGTGCATGGAGATGAACCAGTAGGTCGTGAACTTCTGTTGCTTCTAGCAAACTGGGTTTGTGATAACTACATGAAGGATCCCTTGGTAATGTTAATATCTCTATTTTCTTGCTTTCCATGTAATCTCCTGTTCCTTTTATTTGAAATATATTTATAATGTTGATCTCGTAGTTCTTATCTAATTTCAGGCTACCTTGATTGTGGACAATGTCCACCTTCATCTTCTCCCATCCATGAATCCTGATGGATTTGCACTTAGGCGGCGTGGCAATGCAAACAACATTGATCTAAATCGTGATTTTCCAGACCAGGTATCTTTCTGCAGAATACAAATAAGATATATTAAATTAATATTTTTGCTCTATCAGTAAAGCAAACATTTTCATTCTAAGTGTGTGGGTGAATTAAGAGCTGAAGCATAGACGCTAGTCATTTGCTTTGGAGGTGGGGGTGCTGTGAATTTGTGGCCTAATGACTCCAAGCTAATAGTATAAGTATATTGAATTTTGTACTTGTCAGTCTATTACTTTAATGAATAGGGTGAAGGAGAAATTGTTTGACTGAAAAAGGCTATGTTCTCTCTTTTATCCCCATGAATTATCTATGTTACTCCTATATATCTGATTTCTCGGCCAAAACAATAAATTGAGTTTGTTGTGAGTTTTACCTGCTGCTGTTGAAATTGCTTTCTTGCTGCATTCACCTGGGCTTATCAACAGCTACCCCCTGACAATTGATTTTTGAATTCAAACACTATATATGGATGGTAAAAACTGCTTAACAATAGTTCTTGAATTGCAAAAAACCAATTTTATATTCATGACCATGAAGTACTAAATGCTCTTGTACTAGGCCTGATTTAGGCAATAGTTCATACTGAACTCTCATATGTTATATGTTACACATTTATGCTATTATATCCTGCTTCAAAAAGTTTACTTCTGAACCTTGCACAACTTTTTTGTTTGCTTTAACGTGATAATTTCAATAAGGGGTTATTCTTGATGAACTGTTTAATATGCAATCCCCAAATTAAAGTGTATGCTTTTCAGTTTACTGACAGTTTTACATTGAGAACTTAAACAAACTTTATTGTACCATTTTTTTATGTGATTTCTCTATTCTATTTGTTGAAGAAACAGTTAATATGACCATGTTGATTAACTTAATTATGTTTTCAATTGACTTTTTACATTATAAGAGGATTGACTGACATGATTGACATAGTTCTTTCCCATGAACAATGATTTGGACTTACGACAACCTGAAACAAAAGCAATCATGAGTTGGTTGGATGAGATACGCTTTACAGCATCTGCCAGTTTGCATGGGGTATTGCATTTTCCTTCTCTCTTACTATGAAGCTTCTTGAGTTGATGAATATGCCCAACTTTGTGATTGTTTTATTTAGATCCTAACATTTTAGTTGAACTAAAAGTGTGATATTATTACTGATTTTTCTGGGTAATTTTTCAATGAGCATAATCTTTATTTTGTTTCAAGAAATAGCTGCTTTCATTTTCCAACATGTTCTTTTTGATGAAATCAATTTCCAACATGTGAATACTAGTGCTTTCCCCGTTTACCTGGAGAAGGTCCATTAACTTTAGAAGCGTAAATTTCCTAGTGTCCTCTTTCTCTGGTCTTCATCAGTCCTAGTATATGTTACAACTCTTGTTGTTTACTTCAATAATTTCTCAAAATCATCCATTGTCTAATCCTTTACATACTTAGTCGTATAACGTGAAATTATAACTGGCTAGGCCTTGGGCCTGGGCAAAGAACTTAGCAATGACAATTAGATTGTGGACCAACTTTGAGATAATGATATGAAAAGGGTAAGACTGTAATCAGCAAGCACAAATAAGAGGGAAAGTAAAATGACCTTGGTTAGGAACATAACATTGTATGTATTTTGGTTGGCCGGACTGACAAGTTGGATCTAATTTAAGCCTTATAAAACTACTTGCAGGATTATCCTAAATTTAAAGAGGAATGGGTTCTTACAAACTTTCCCACGCCACACAACCTGTTACTTCCAACTTCCAAGCCTTGGTCCCCGAAAGCTCAAGATAGTAACACAAGTTTAGTTGCAATTTCCGTTGGAGGGTAAAATTTAGAATTATATATTTTATTCCTGTTAAGCACCTTAACTGAGATGAACCAATCGAAAGAATAAAATTATGTGTTACATGTAAGCAAAAAATAATCAGAAATTAAGGATGTCCTGCAGATAGACCAAAAGTTTGTGATATATCATATCATTGATGGGAGAATATGAGTCACTTTAACCATATAGTAGCTAGTTGCTAATGCATTATTAATTTAAGTATGATGGCATTCTATATTAATCTTTGCTTGCAATAATGATCATTTAATGAATCTGTTCTTGTTGGTAGGGAGCTCTTGTCGCAAATTATCCATGGGACGGAACAGATGATAGAAAGTAAGTCTTCCTGTTTATAACGACAGTAGATGCTGCATCTCTTTTATAAAATCATCATTGCATTACTCTAGTTTGTTTCTCTTTTGATTATTGATTGTTAGAGGATTTATACTTGCTGACTGTTAGTTGAAAAATATACAGAAGTGATCGGGAAATGTACTCCGGCTTATGGCTTTTAAAGCTTGGTTTCTGACTTTCTTTTTAAATTATATCTTTGTCATCCTCTAAAAGTTGATAACTATGTTCCACGAAAAATTCCAATTCCTGATACATAGATTTATTCTGAGCTCTTTTAATGGTCGTTGACTTCATTTTTTATAGGGTGTGAATTGACGGTGACTTTTAGTTCCTAGATTATTTTATCATGATATCTGAAATGTTGTTGTGCTTCTAAACAGGGGATGAAATAAAACTAGATTATGAGCACGGCGCTTGTCTTGAGAACTTACTTGCTTAGAATATGCTTAAAAGATTTTCAGTTCTATTTTTTTTTGGTTTCCCAAGGGTTTAATCCCTTTCGAGGCGCGTCGGGCATTTATATGGGAACCTCTCCCAACAGGGATTCGAACTTGGGTCACCACTTTGGGGGTCTAGTCCCTTCCACTAGACCAATCACCTGTTGGTGATTTTCCTTTCTATACTTTTGTAAGCCCGACATATATATCATTTAGAAAAACTTTATCTGCCAACAAATATTGACTCTGATAGCAGTGCTTGGTGCAGTTCAAAAGTTATAGATCTAGATGATGTGGTTGTTATTGAGTATTTGAACCAATAGTCAGAGTTTCTGATTGATGGAGCCATGTATCTATAAGCAGGTCTATGGATGCTAATTCCAGAATATGGTTTAGTGATGACCAAACATAAATTTCAGTGACATGTCTGGCGCAGATTAATGTATTTGAAAAATCTGATTCTAACAATTAGAGCGTAACAATTTAACTGATTACTTCATAGCTCAATTTTCTTGGTTGTAATCCTAATTTTTTAATAATAGGGGGCGTTTGTGTTATTTTTGTCTGGATGTCATGGTAACTAATAACATGCATTGCTGGTCACTTTTGCCACGATTTTGCCAGGTGGATTTTAGTAATAGTAATTCTTGTGTTTTTTAATTTATCCTGTCAAGCGGTGTTCCGGTATGTGTGTTTATTTATTCTTTTTCCCTTTTTATCCTGTCAACCTAGGTATTAAGACAGTGACTGATGATGTTACTTAACTGCAGAAAAAATTACTTTGGATGCCCTGATGATGAGACTTTCAGATATATGGCCAGTTTATACAGTAGATCTCACTATAATATGTCTCTGAGCCTGGAATTTCCTGGGGGTATTACAAATGGAGCATTATGGTATGTTGTGTAGGAGTATAACCATGAAGTTTCTAAACTGAATTTTTTTCTGCTGTGCTTATTTTCTTTAGTTTAAAACTTACAAGAATAGCTAAATTCACATATCATGTGCTCCTTTTGTAGGTATCCTATATATGGTGGCATGCAAGACTGGAATTATATTCACTATGGATGCTTTGAACTGACATTGGAGATCAGTGACAACAAATGGCCTAATGCTAGTGAGGTTAGATGTCAGTTTAAGTTGATTCACAGTGATGCTTCATTGAGATTCAAGATGAAATTATTTCTTCTTCTGTTTTAGGACTTTATATATTTTAAGGGGTGGCACCTCCTTGGTTCTTTTCAGTAACATATGTGCTTATCATTTGCTACATTGTGTTACTATCTGGGGTTAATTGCTGATATTTGGAGTCCAATGAACTTAAATAGAAAGAGTAGTTTCTGAGTTCTATGTGCATTTCCACCAAGGCATGGATAGTCAGGGGAGGTATGATGATACATAATGATATTTAAACTAAAAGTTTGTGTCACAAAGGTGTATTTGAAGTCCTCTGGCTAATAGATTGTATGGTCATAGATTATAACTGCAGACTTACTGCATAAACTGAAATGACTATAATTTCAAGATGAGTTCCGAGGTTGACGCTAATTGAGCAATTGACAACTACACTACTAGCTTCCTCGAGACATGTGATGAAATGTTCTAACTACCTCTTAAATTTTCTTGTGGATGAATGTAATATTTTAGCAAAGATCATATATTCATATTATCACCTTTGGTGGTGTAGCTCCCATAGCTTTAATAACTCTCTCTAGGAATAATCAAAATTTAGTTAAATATGTACTCTCACCGGATTAACAGTGGATGGCATGAGTGATGCATGTTCTTGCAGGGGTACCTCATTTCTAGCGTTGTTGCAATCTGTATGTTGTTGTGTCTAGCCTTACAACATTTTTCAATTCTGCAGCTTCCAACTCTCTGGGAGTATAATAGGATGAGCATGCTGAACATTGTGGCAAGTTTAATCAAGGTATTTCAAGATCTGTTTTCATACTGAATAGTTTTTTCAATGATCATGCCTTTGGAATTTTATTTTATTTTCTCTTTTAATACGTCGTCTCTTTAGTTTTGGTCAATGTTCCTTTTTGAAACTATCACCATGTATTATCACTACTTTTTGTTGAATTTGTTCTGTTTATTCTAACTTAAGAAAAAAAGCTGCTCATAAGACATTGAATTTTTTCAAAACAATTGTATCTTGTTGTGCATCTTTAGTCGTTTGGAATGCAGATAAACTGTATGTACTCACTCACAATTACACAAATAATGTAACCTAATAGTTTTGCATCTCTTTATCATGCAGACAGGAATACATGGAAGGATTTTTTCATCAGATGGTGGAAGACCTTTGCCAGCATCAATAGCTATCAGGGGAATAAACTACACGGTATAATAACATAACGTTATTTTTGCTCTACTCTTCTAATTGCTTAAAGACTCGTGGGAGAAGATATTGTAAAACTGCCACTTATTACCCTTGAAGTCTAATTTTCCCTAGTATTAAAGTTAAAGGAGTTGGCTCTATGCATTGAGGAGACATCTCAGAGTTATTAACTTTCGTGGCTATTTTCTCACGCCTAATGTTTAGAAGCTATTCATAATTCCACCATGGTTCATTGTGGAGAAAATCTTCATAACTGCTGAACTTTGAAATATGATGTTAAAAATTCATAAGCGCCTACTTATTGCAACCATGACGTTTTTGTTTGGCTCATTATCGAAAAATGCATTTACGTTGTGTTCTAATTTCTGATATACATTACAATGTTTGACAGATCACAGCTAGCAAATTATTTGCTGATTATCATCGTTTGGTAGCTCCTCGAGAAAAATATGAAGGTAACTCCTAAAACCTGAAATTAATTCTAAGACTTAGTTTAGTCTCTTTTTTTACATGTGTCCTTCTTAAGAGTTGGAAGCTTTAATCAAATGGTTAGATTAGTCCTCATTTAAACTGCATGGTCAAAACTCATAATTATTTTATAGAGGTGGTAAAGTTTGATGCAGTGCTATAATGATAAAATAACTAGATATTAAAGAACTTGTCAAAACCATAGGAATTTTTTCTTGCAGTGATTGCAACCATGCCGGGATACAAATCAAAGAGTACTTGTATCGTATTGGGAGAAGCAGCAGCAACCGTAGATTTTGTTCTTGATCCCGAGACAAACTATAAGGGTGGCGAACTTGTACTGAGTTCTAATTGCGACTTTGAGAACAATACATCCGTTCAAGTGATGGAATTTTTGCCCGTGTCGTCGCAACTAGAAATATCTGTAGTATTGATTTTGATTCTGGCATTTCTTTGCTTTTTAATGAAGAGGAGAGTAAAATCAAATCATCTGAACCAAAGACAGACACTAGGGCCAAAGCGTGCGGTGGTATAAGATATTTTGTTGTACTATAGTTTATAATCATGTGTTGTAAATTTTATATTTTTTGATAAATTCATCATGTGTTGTAATTTGATGTTACTTATTATTTTCTCTTATGGGTATTTAATTTATAATCACGTGTTAATTATATTACTTAGGAATTCAGTATAGATGAACCTGCCATGCGTCCAACTTATCATTAGAATTCTTAAAAATAGTTAGTAAGAGTGTGACATTACTTTTTAAGATGATATTCAAAGAAGACTATAAACTTATCCAAAATTGGGCATTTCATTTTGCTTCTTGTTGTCATTTTGTACTTATATAATATCCAGCATCATTTTGCACCCTCAAATTATCACCATCACCGGTGCATATATAGTTGACAATGAAAAGATTTAAAATGAGTAATATTGTTCATAACCGTTGGTGTAAAGTTGTTAAAGATATGACTTGTGGTATTTTAGATATTGTACACAATCAGAAACATTATTCACCATAATTAATAGGTAAGTATATATATGTGGTTTATTAATTAAATGTTAGTTTAATCTTGAAATGCTATTGTTGTAGCTTTATGATATTCAAACCTATGTAATATTGAATTATACACCTTGTATTATTATTAGTCTCGTACTTCATATATATCAATATAAAAGATCAACTATTTCTAATTGAAAAAATAAAATCGATTCCATATAAGGAGATGAAATTTAAGTGTTCATAATAGAGATATAGATTTTTCAGTGCATTAAGTGAACAAATGACGTGGTGCAACAAACATAGGACATTAGTCCAAAATAATTTTTGCATGCCAAGACACAATTAACGTGCGAGATGATATCATATAATCAACTCCTCTTTAAATTTAGAAATTCAGTTTAATCTACTCCATATATATCCCCTCAGATGTAATATATACTAATTTCAATGACGAGCCAATACATTAATCAAGTCTCAACTATATAATACATGTCGCACCAAAAATGAGGATTTGTCAAATTAAGTAAATATATTCTAATTGAATACCTAATAATAATCATTGTTAGCTTATGACTAGTGACTACTTTACTAGAAAAGAAGAAGAAGAAGAATAATGAAGTTGAAAGGTAATTTAACGATGGAAATTTTTTCCATGGCCATGGTGGGGCCCAAACCATAATTGCTAATGGCTACTAAAATGTGCACCATCCTTTTGAGTGATTGAGAAATCTTCAAAGTTGAAACGCGAAGTTGATGCCAATCTCTAATTTGGAATCCGCCCCTTTTTGATTTGGTCAAAAAATAATTATTTATTAAATGGAAGAATGTGCATCTATCTTCTGATTTGGTCAATGTTTTCAAAACCGAATCGAACAGTGAATGAATGAGCCGATCGTCCACAAGTTCTACTGATTGAATTGGTCGGATTACTGATCAAACCGAATAACGTCATAATGATATAATAAATAAATTTAATTTTAAAGTACAATATGCATAAAATTTAAATATTATCCTACAATTGATTAATAATATACAAAAACTCAGAGTATATTTAAATTAAACCATATAATATTTATCTAACTTATAGCATAACGGTAATATGATACTAATAAGTAAGCTTATATAAATATAATATGATTATATTTATTTAATTAAAAATATAAAAGTGTAAGTTAAAAATACAACAAACTAAAAGATTAATAAATTATAAAATATGATTATGTATACAAGTTTAATATTCAAGATCAAATTTGCATAATATATCAATTTGACTTTCAAACTTTGACACTTTTTATCCTAAAAATAATATAGTTGGAAAAAAATATCTTATAGATTTTTTTTAATAAGAAACTATGTCATAAAACTAAAATTAGTTTTAATTTTCATTGATAATATGTAAAATATTAATTTGAGTTAATTATCATAATCTAATTTATAAATAAATTTGGTTACAAGTTTTCTATAATTTAGAAATTTTTATACTAAAAGTTCAAAGCGGTTAGGTGTTCAAATCCCTAATTCTACAAAAGTTTTTAGTTTATTTTAAATTTTAAAAAAATTAAAAAATCGAAAGAAAAAAAAGGAAAAATTTAAATCGGTTCGTTGCTTTTGGACCGGTTCAAACCGATTTTTAAGCTCATTAGTGGGTTAATCGGACCGAACAGGTCTTCGGTTTGCGGTCGAACAAATCGAACCGGCCGGTCTGGTCCGGTTTTAAAAAAATTGGATTTGGTAGTATTTGATATTTTCATGCACTATGAATCTCAATACTTGTAACAACTTTTACTTTTCTTTTCAGTTTTTTTTTCTTCTTTTAATTTGACAAACAAAAAAGTAAAACTTCAAATTCGAATCCTATTGGAGACACCACATTGGGGAGGACCTAGCTATATCCAATGCACTATTTGGTCCAAGTTATACACAGTTAAGTAGAAAAAGGAGGAGTGAATCATACTTTTCGTCCTCCTTATGGACCGCCTTTTGCACATTCGTCCCTCCTAATTTTTTTGTAGCAAATGAATCTATCTTATCAATGTAGGGTATCACTGATTCACTTTCTGGCTATTACACGACAAAGACGGTCTCACATGCAAATGCACGTGCATTACTTGGAGGTCATTTTTGTCCATTCACCTAACATTAGACATTCAAGTAATGCACGTGCTTTGCACATGAGGCCGTCTTCGCCGTGAAATAGCCTGAAAATGAATTAGTGATACACTACATTGATAAAATATTAAAACATAAAAGGGATGCATCTACTACAAAAAAATTAGGAGGACGAATGTGCAAAAGTCAACCCGAGGACGAAAAATACGATTCACTCTTAATAAAAAGTGAATTATTTCTTATCTTTGACTTATTTTCTTTTTCCATTATAGTCTTTTTATTTACCGGTACTTTTTATCCATCTTCTCAATAGAACTCAAGAAAACAAGTAGGTGCATTCTTTTTTATTAATTATAGTTTCCTGAATTTCTAATATATTTAAGAATCTTGATAAAAATGATGAATTTTAACTATCATTAAAAACTATGACAATGCAATCAATTTCTTTTTTTCTAAAAGATTACAGAATTAATGGAACTAAAATAAACGGAAAACCAAACTTCCTTTTTCTTTTTCTAATGGCGCTATAGGACCATTAGATTCTTTCGTATAATTAAATATTAAGAAATGACCATTAAATTAATTGTTGGCTTCTGAAATTTTCTATAGACAATAAAAATTAATATATATTAATAATTCATAATTGGTCAAATTTGATATGGTCAAAACAAGGCCTAGTGCCTACTATATGTTATTTGAAAATCAAACTTCATGGAAGAGAATTAAAACCAGAAAATAACCAAAAAGATAGAATTTGGTATAAACCTACCTTACGTAACCATTAGATAAAGTCTCACTTATTTATTCCTTATAAGATTACAAAAGTCAAATTTCTTTTTGAAATAACTCTCCAAAAAAGTAAACGGAGTATATACTTAAATTATTTATTTATCAAAATCTCCAAAAAGCAAGACTATTTAGCTACAAAGAATTGACTAAGCAATGTACGGTCAAGATCACAATAAAAGAAAAAAGACATGACACGTGTCGAAAATCCAACGGCAGTATGACCTTGACAAAAGATTCTGTTCGGTAGTAGCGTTAGTTTTTGGTTGTTTACTTGAGGTTGAGGGTGCCCCATTTTTCCCGGCAGGTGAAATACTGGCACGTGTCAACTTTCTATTGGCTGTATATGTGACGGTGCGCGTCCCAAAATGTGTGATAATACTATATAATATTGGATCCTCTAATCATTTTTTCAGAAAAATTACAGAGCAAAATTAAGGAGATTCTTCTCATAGTATACTTTCTATTAAAAATATTTTTAATTGGTATAATCTTTTTTGCTATATATATTGAAAAAGGTCTCTTCAACTCTTTGTTCAATTATTCAAGCACCCATTGCATTTGAAAAAAATCCAGCTCTGTAATTTTACTTGTCCTTTTTCAGGTGAATTATGTGTTTCTTTTGATTATTATCATATGGGTTCTTGATATCTTTCTTTTTTACTTGGGTTTTTTCAATTTTTTTGGGATTTTCTTCTTCTGGGTTTATCATATCTGCATGTAGTGTAGATATAGTTTGTATAAACCATGGTCACTTAATTGTTTATTTTCTTTATTGAATTCATATTTCATATGTAGAATTCTGTGAGGTTTTTGGATTATTAGGCCTTTTGTATTCTGGGATCATCAATTTGTGTAAAATCATGGTCATTTTTAATGTTAGTAGTAAAATAATGGTAGTACTAATTGGAATTTAATGTTTTTCTATATGAAGATAAAACAAAGAATCTTGGTTTGTGATGGCCGTAAAGAATGGATTTTCGGAAGCTAATTTGCCTGCGGAATTGATGAAACTACTATTTACTCTAGCTTCAAATTGGGGAGATGTAATTGATTTTAGTAAATTGAAGGTAGATCATTTGAGTGGGGCCATGACTAATGAGGTTTACCGTATTAGTTGGCCGACAAAGGTTGAGAATTCTAGTAGGACAGTATTAGTTCGGATTTATGGCTTAGGGGTCGAGCTTTTTTTCAATCGGGATGAAGAAATTCGGACTTTTGAGTGTTTGTTGAGTCACGGTTATGGACCTAAGCTTCTTGGTCAGTTCCGAGAGGGGAGAGTCGAGGAGTTCATTCACGCAAGGGTATGTGAAATTCCATTTTTCTTGCTTAATTTTTTACTTTTTTTTCTTGATGTTCTGAAAATTTGGATGCTAAATTAAAATTAAGTTTTAAGGCACCATACCTTTAGAAATTTGATTGAGTTTGGATTTGAAATTTGTTGTTTATCTGTCTACTTACATGATTGATGGTAATTAAGGTATGCATAAAAGTGATTAAGAGAGACTAATAACACAAGCTTTCTCGGAAAATGATTGAAAACTAAATTTTTTGATAAGAAGACTTGTAGATATTCAACTCTTCATGTTCTTGTTTGTTTATCATATTATATTCAACTTTAGTTTTAGGTCACTTTTAGAGGATACAACAAGAAAATTCTGCTGTTGAGTTTGGTATTTGTCATTTTCCTTCATGTGGACATGAAGTAAGGTTGTATTATATTATCACATCTTGTTTGTTGACCATTGCAACACGCTTTATCTTATGAATATTGGTCAATCTTTTTTTGCTTCATGTTCATACCATAACTTCTTAGCTAATCTAAGAACAAGTCAATCTTAAATTGTCTATCCTAAAATATTAGGGGCTATTTTTTACTTGAATCAAGATCTTGATAACAAGTAAATTTTCATAGTTTTACTGTATTTCAGTCGAGAAGCTGAAGAAAATATACCGGACAATATTTTATATATTTTTTTTCCGTTTATTGAACTTACAGACGCTATCAGCTGCTGATCTTCGCGATCCTGAAATTTCTACACTAATAGCAGTTAAAATGAGGGAGTTTCATAATCTCGATATGCCTGGTTCAAAGAACGTGATTCTTTGGGACAGATTGAGGTACCAGTTAATGAATTTTCTACTGATTTTAATGACTAAGAAATGAAAGATTCTTGATTGCTTAATATATAGTTGAATATATTGTGCAGAAACTGGCTTAGAGAGGCCAAAAAATTGTGCACCCCTGAACATGTAAAGGAATTTAACTTGGATAAACTAGAAAACGAGATTAGTTTATTAAAGAAGGCAATATCGGGTAAGCATCAAGAAATCGGTTTTTGCCACAATGATCTTCAGTATGGTAACGTAATGATCAATGAGGAGACGAGATCAATCACTTTGATTGTAAGTTCTCTTCTGTTCTAACCATTTATGAGATGATGTTCTTGAGTCTCGTATTGTTTATTTATTTCGTACTTTTTTTTTTCTGAATAAAGGATTACGAGTATGCGAGTTATAACCCCGTGGCGTATGATCTTGCAAATCATTTTTGTGAAATGGCAGCAAACTATCACACTGAGACACCTCACATTCTGGACTATAACATATATCCTGGTTTGTAATTGTTGATGACTCTTTTATATATTCGATTTAATCTTTTTCCTTCCATCCATTAAGAAGTACGGTTAATAGTCCGGATTCCAATATTGATTAACTTTTCTTTGATTAATTTACGACAGGTATAGACGAGCGTAAAAGATTTATTCGTCAATACCTCATATCTGCAGGTTGGTCATTTTGCAGTTAAAATTGCTTAGTTTTGCATTATTTATTTGCATTATGAACAAGAAAATGAATTTCCATGAATGCTTTCTGCTAGTTAAGATAGGAAATTTTATGTATGAAAGATGATTTAGAAAGCCAAAATTTGACTTGGTAGGTATCAAACATGAGCAAGATCATTACTATAACTAGAGGTGCAAATGAGTCGAGTTGACACATTATTCAAATTTGGTTTATATTTATTATTGAGTATGACGTAGTGTTTGAACAATTTGATTCTTGAACAAGCTTTAATTGAACAGAACCCCGGTGAAGTTCGATTAGCTTGTATTCTATTTAGCTTATCGAGTTAAGCTTGAACCGAACTTCAAAAACTATCAAACGATAAGTGTTATCTCAAACTTCATGTTCTACCAATCAAATTTAAACCGTATTTAGAGTAGTTTAGTTTGAAAATCTGTCCTATTTGCACCTGTAAAAGGTAGAAATGGAATTCTTCAAGCTACATACTTTTATGGTCTTTTTTTCCCAGAATATTTATCTAATTCATTTTGAATAAACCATGTTAACATTTACAAATAATGCAGGCCATCAACCGAATGATACCGATGTAGAGCAATTCGCAGATGATGTAGAGAAGTACACTCTTGCAAACCACATCTTCTGGGGACTTTGGGGCTTAATTTCGGTAACCATCTACCCCTTCCTCTTTTTACTTATTCCAACATATCTTATAATGGTAGTTAAAAGTTGTACCATATAACATGTAAATTATTTCTGAAATGCCAGGCATATGTGAATCACATTGAGTTCGATTACATGGAGTATGCGAGGCAAAGGTTTGCTCAGTACTGGTTGAAAAAGGCTCAAATTTTGAATGAGAAATGAGACTATGCTGATGTGTTTCATGGTTTTGTGGAGCATACAACTTGGTACGATTCTTCTCGACTGATGCCAAATTACTGTATATAATGTCGTTTAATCAGCTCGTAGGCTATATAATATCGTAAGGACTAGTGTACCTACGATCAATCCCCTTGTTATTGGTTCAAACTCAACGGAGCCTCTTTTTTTAAATGTTTTGTCAAAATTTGGAATGGTACTGTTGTAATATTTTCTTTGAGGTTTCTTGTATGTACATAGATATTTGTAGACAATATTGCTGTTGAATGAAATGAGAATCTGAAGTTCTCTGTAAATTTTGTTCATTTTTAAACACACCCAATTCCTGTAGTAATTTTCATGTGAAACAAACCCTGATGTTATGTACAATAGGTAAGTAATACTGATAAATTAATGAAAACTTACATAAGTTGACTTCAAATTGTAGACAACTGGAAACACATATCTTAAACATTCTAACATATAAGACAACTATAGGTCATGTATCAATATAATCAATAGTACCTCCCCAATGAAGATGTGAATATTTGGCATTTTGCACCATAGAAATACATTGTTTTGGCACTTTGAATCATGTAATTGAATTTCTGGTACTTTGCACCCTATTGCATATTCTTTGGCAAAGTAAGTCGGATGCAAAATGCCCACTATATTGACAAATAATTGCAATTCTTGGGTGCAAATGGCAAATTATCAAGATTTCAATTTCAGGGTGCAAGGTGCCAAAACAATGTACTTCTAAGATGCAAAATGCCAAATATTCTGAAGATGCATTACAATTGGTTTGCATCAATTACATAAACTCAATTTGCATGAAATGTTGACACGAAAACTAAATTCACACAAATCGAGCACAATTACGACTATAACTTAGAGAATGTCCGGATGCTACGAGCAATGGAGTCGATAGCAGAGTGAGAACCATTTGTACCAGAAAACGGCAAGTGCTTAGGTGCTTCTTCTCGATCAAAATAAAACCCTCCGGACACGAGTTTCTCTTTCGGTTGTAAAGCCAACCAAAGTACAGTATCTGCACCTTCTTTGCTTGTTCTAAGTTTCCCCGAGAACCTGGCAAATTAATAAACAATCATAAAATATTTCCGCGGAATTTCAATATTTTAAAGAAAAGGGAATACATAATAAGAAGTGACATAAAGACGAAAACACCCTTACGATTTTGAAAAATCGGGCAAGCTTTTAGCAACTCCAGGTGTCTCTGCCCAGCCGGGGTGCATCGAGTAGAAGCTAACCCCTTTATCCTTATACGTATCAGCCCATTTTTCTGTCAATGCCACCTAAAAACAAAAATAAATAAAGCAATTTTTAAGTAGGGCCAAACATGGTAGGAATTAAAATGACAGGAAAAGCACTTCCGTGTACTTGATAAGTCGAATGAACTACTTGACTTACCTGCACTCGTTTGTTCCGGGCATATTGTTCGACTCCATCAAACTTGTTACCGCTGAACTGTCAACATAATTTCAGTTATCATGATTTTTTTTTTTGTAAATAAACAAAAAGGAAAGTTAACATAAAGCCTAAGAACTTTTTACCTGTAGATCTTCAGTCAAGGGAGCAGTGTACATTCCGCCAGATGAAACTGTGATGACACGAGCATCAGGTGCAGCTTTCTCCAGCAATGGCAACATAAGTTCCGTCATTGCATAAGTCCCAACAACATTTACAGCAAAATTCATCTCGTATCTGGTGGTACAGAAAAGAAGACGAGGGCTTGATTGAATAATATAAAAAGAAGAGGAGACGGTCCCAAAAGAAATAGTAAAAGTCGGCATACCCTTCTGAGGTAATTAGACGACTATTCTCAAGCACACCGGCATTGTTAACCTTAATTGCGAAAATAAATTCCCAATATCAGATACACATTGGTTATAGCTTGATATTTTAAATTTCAACCAATTTAGAAGAAAGTAAGATTAAAAACATATGTTCGTTCAAGTTACGTAATAATATAAGATTAAGAGAATCATTACCAGGATATGAAGAGGGATATCCTTTGAAGAAAATCTAGAGGCGAAGGACTTGATGTCACTCGTCGAGGAAATATCACAAACCTGCCAGTAAAGAAAATAAAAGATCAACCTGTGATTTCAAACGCAAGATAGATAATATACTATGTAAAAGAAAAAGATTCAACCGAACACCTCCAAGTGAACATTCTTATTTCCCGTAGTAGACTGAATCTCCGATAGAGCAGCTTCACCCCTCTCCTTATTCCGACACACCATGTATACAGTTGCCCCACTGCAGAAAATAAATATATTATAGTATATACTTAACAAAAGAGATATACTAATTAATACAATTTCAAATCCAATGAAAAATGGTGACAAGATCAAGACAAGAAATGTGCACCGTGATGCAAGACCCTCGGCAGTTGCGTAACCAATGCCGGCGTTTGCTCCAGTAACAATGCAGTTCTTTCCTTCTATTTGTGCTTGCATATCTTCTTGTTTGAATTTTTTTGAATGCTCCCTAACATTGAAAAGTAATACTATAAAACTAAATTAAGAAATGATAAATCTTGTGCATAATCAATAACCTTGCAACGCCTTCTAATCGTAGACCGGGCTTCACCCTGCGGAAAAACGTTAAAAGTATCCAAACTTTGTACATACAACATTCAAACTTCTCAAAAATGACACCACTTTAAATGAAGATAAAAGGCTTAATAAAAAGCAACAAACGTAGATATTAACCAAAAAAATAAAAAATGTCTCTCTCAATCTCTGAATTCTTGTTAACAAAAAAGAAAGGTCCACAAGTTTTTAACAGAAAAAAATTTGACATGTTTTTAACGATGGCCTATATTTTCATGGAAATGAAGGCAAAAGCAGTTATCACAATTAAATTCAGAGCAGAGCCCATTAAAGGAAAGCTTAATACAAAACATAAAAGTTGTAGATATGAAAAGAAAGGGGCTTACATAAAACCAGATTTGGTGAAATTCTTGTACCCATATAACCCAAATGCTATTGATCTCCATGTCTGAAACCAAAGAAATATAAACAGATATTAGTGTAATGGAATCACTTTAAGCGGAAAAAATAGAAATGAAAATTCAAAAAGGTTGGGTTCGTTTGTGCCTTGACGAGGAACATGGCGAGTGATCCAATTGAGATTTAACTGTGGGAATGCCTACAAAATAGTTTATAGGGTGCTTTTTTTTTTTTTTTTTTTTTTTGAGAAATGGTTTAGGGTGTTTCAATGGGTCTTATGATTCCACGTAGTCATCCAATGCATTTCCTAGTCCCCGTTCCGTGTACAAAAATTGTCCGATTGAATAACATTTTGTATTTTATCAAGAAATTATTACAAGCAAATATTTGCATCATTGAACTCCGGAAACATTATTTAATTTGAAAATATTCAAACATTAACGGGCTTTACGGTTATAAACTCAAACTCAAATGTCATTGAGGCATTATAGCTATAAACTCAAACTCGACTAATGGGGTTTAGGGATTATATTGGGCTTGCTCGCACTAACAAATCTTTCTTGCAAATAAAAAAACTACGCAATGTTAAAATACATATAAATAGAGTAATCCTACTTAATATATAATACAAAACATTATAAAGTTTGTGAAGTCCCAAGCCTCCTAATCTATTTAACCATTTGTTTTAATTTTTTAATTTTTGTTAATTATTTTTCCCTTTGGCCTACATACGTTAGTTATAATTAATATATGTGTGGACAGTAAGTTTACAAATTTATAATTTATTTACATGGATAATGGGTTATTTGTAAAGGTGTCCCCCGTTTCAAAATAGTAATTAGTAAATTCTAATGTTAATACTAATAATTAATAATATTTTTTTTAGAAGGATTTAAAAGTAGGATGTGAAATAATTATATAATTGGGCTTAATGCGGGTTGAGTCTTATAAGCTCGACTCATAAACTAGTTGTAATTAATATAATAGCTCAAACTCAACCTGACTCATAATTGTTCGAGTTGGGTCAAATTTTATTAGGTCAAACCATTGAACTTTCGATGAGCCCGACTCAATTGACATTTGATTGTCCTTAACACTACATGAGCGTATTCCCCAAACAACATGGGTCTAATTTTGTTTTTTGTTTTCCATACTTCACAAATCTAAGTATACTATTAATTTTAGTTAACAAATTGAATATAAGTCGTTTGAAGAACATAGGGCCTGTTTGTTTGGCGTTTCCCAGAATTTTTTCGTGTTTGGGAAATGCCAAACAAACATATTTTCTATTTTCCTAAATAATTTTTTCATCCATTAATTTTCTCAAACTACTCTCTCAAAAGCCAAATAAACAACATTTTTCTTATCTTTAAACAAAACCTATACAAACTCTACTTTGATTTGACATAAAGCAACCTATCTCTTACACAATTTATCTTACATAACAAACATGATTTGATATAAAGTCTTACACGTCTTACACCTACAAACCTCATTATTTTATTTCACAGGGAGGTAAATTGCCTATTTTTATATCACAAGGAGGTAAATTGCTCATTATTTCATTTCACGGAGAGTTAAATTGCCTATTGTTATTTCACAGGGAGGTAAATTGCTCATTAGACATATCACAAAGAGTTAACTTGTAAAAAACCCTTTAATAAAATGAATTTTCAGAAATAAGAAAAGGAAATATGGATCCATACATTGCATTGCACATAGTGTAACATCTGGCCGGATTACAACAGAAACAGCCCAACCTAAGCTACATGTAAAAGATACGCAGCAACTTGATTGTTCACATTATGTAATCGTTTTCTATATACTATTTTACATCAATAACCCAGCACAATGTGGGTAATGCTAATGAGTAATGACACCAACCAAAAATGGCTTCAAGAAACTAATTTCCATACACCTCAACACACAACAGAAGCAAAAATTACACCAAATTATATATATACACAGCAAACCATTTACAAAACTAACCGCGGAACAGAACAACCTCAATTGTAATAAAGAATCTAAAGAATGTATGTTCAACAGCCTACCAGGCAAGGTAATTACGCTCCAATAGTCATGGATGCTCCCACCTGAGCTGCACCTTCTTACACAATTTTCATATCCCTTAACGCTCCCAATATGACATTAACGCTCCCAATACAACACATCCTGCAATTACAATCCAAAAAAAGTATATTTATCACCAATCCAGAGATTTTTCCAGTAATTATATGCTCTCAGAATGTGCTGCAAAATGGTCACTCTTACAATAGAAACGAATGATGAGATACAAATCGACCCTCGCCCCCACCCTACCCCCAAATTACACATCATAAGTATTTTTTTTATATATACATATGTATACATATACTTATGTACATATATAGATATTCATAGATGTAGAAGGTGAAGTTTGCAATTTCAAACTTCAGATTCTGTCATTTATGACGGTAAATATATGAGCATTCTACCAGTGTTGTGAATAACCACAAACATCTGCACATAAGTTTAAAAGTTATCCCAACTCACCTCTCCCGGTCTTAACCGGCCCATGCTACTACTAAGCCCCATATCGGTGACAATATCATGTTCCTCGATTTCTGCATCAGTAAAAGTGAGTGCTCGTTGCAACTTTCTAGGAGAAAATACTTCAAGTTCCACAATATAAGATGCGGACACTGGGCGGTGGTCAGATAGCTTTAGTTCTGATCTCTTATAGCTTTGCAGCTTCATTCCTGTCCCAAAGGAGAGAATGCGATCACACCTGGATAAATTATGGGAAACATTAAGAAACCTCAGATTAAATTTAAAGTGTGCAATAAATAACTTTTAACTGGATTAGTTATATGGCTCAACTCTATGGTAGAAAGGATTACGCCACCAGAGATACTTTTGAATAGAAGCACAAATATTTTCACAATCATAATGCATACCATGAAGGAGTTCGCCTCCCGG
Organism: Penstemon newberryi var. newberryi; assembly: GCA_030819805.1. Classification (NCBI taxonomy): domain Eukaryota; kingdom Viridiplantae; phylum Streptophyta; class Magnoliopsida; order Lamiales; family Plantaginaceae; genus Penstemon; species Penstemon newberryi. The sequence continues at coordinate 18,147,876 of JAUALY010000001.1, forward strand.
CCTTTTGATCCCCTCCTCCGCAGTAAGAGTCGGAATTAAACTCATATTTGTAGGTTGGAGCAAAGTTCAAAGTGCCTTCAGACCATCCATCAAATACACGGCCTTTTCTAAGCTCTTTGATAAGCTGCAAAACACAGCAGATGTCAATATACAAGGACAACAAAGCAGTAATTCACTTACTGCACTGAAAAGTTTGCATCAAATGCCAAATTAAACAGACCTAAACATAAATTATACACCTCAACTAGTCAATCGTACAATGTACAATTTCAGTATAATACTATGATTATATACCTCAATCCCTTGCTCATTACCATTTACAATGGCAACTTTCTGTATCAAAATCTCAATGGATTCTGGTCGGGTATATCAGTAGTTCTCGAGTTATGAGACAAATATCCAATGTGTCTCCCTCATATTGAGGTTTTCTCTTGCTTATTGTATCAAATTATTGTTAACTGGCTTCACAACTTCTCATCCAAGATCTAAGTAGCTATATTCGCTAACTAGATTTTGCTGATTATCTATTTTATTAGGAGGGGCTACCAGAAAGCCTTTCACCAAAGAATTATTTTATTTTTCAAGAAGTTTTAAGTGTCAAACAAGATATATAAAGAAGCTAAGTATATATACAGGCCGTTGTATAACTCCTATAAGCTAAATCAAGAATATCCCTTTATTATCCACGAAACTAGAATATTTCCAGTGCGAGGTTTGATAACATCCTCTCACATGCGATTCAGAAATTCAAGTCAATGTATAATTGCCTTGAGTGTATCAGAACAATGTTTTCTTGCTACCTTGACATGGTGTTTCAAAATGAGAAAATATCAATGGAGGGTTTCATGTACACTTTGTTTTTTTGAAACAGGACCTCTAATTTTCTAGTATTTACAGGCAAGAAATATTAGAACATATATGCATACACTCTATACAATCTTTCATGATTAGTCATGGATCTGGAGGATAATCTTACAGAGGGACTTGTGTAAAATAAAATAAGAAGTACAAGCTGTATAAGGCTATTTCACTGAAACACATTTTTGTACTAGTATTGTCCCTTGCAACTGAGAATTTCCAAATATCTTTTGAAGATATTTTCTAGATTTGACCAAAAACCACTGAAACCATTTTTGAGAAAGGCCAGAGAATTCTACTTGTACTTAAAAAAGTAATTGGAAAGAAGAATCTTAAAGGGTCTTCCGTTACTGATAGGGGTTTAACAAAGTAAAATTCTATATGAAGTTTCATCGTATTTGGTTAGATTATTCAGAAATATATTGCTGAATTTGGGATGCCGACTCAATGATTTGTTATCCCTATGTAACTTTCCACTAAAGTTTCAAATGCAGTTCTACTCAACTTTTGCATTTACAGAAAAGTAAACTTGGAGTTAATATCTGAAGTTCTACAAATGCTCTCACTCCACAAACATGGACTTTCAGATGAGATTATCAAAAGATATGGTCAACTTGAAGAAATAAGAATACACCATTCCACTATGTATCGCATCCCAAATGTATACAGTGAATGGGTCTTCAAATTAAGCTGAAGGAAGAAGTTAGAATTGTTGTTTAAAGTAACGTATGCGATGTGGTATAAGTAATACAAAAAGCAAAGAATACGACATCCTTATTGCACAGAACTTTCTAACCGAAAAAAACACTTAACAGGCCAAAATTAATAGGACTTCACATTTAGTACTTAACCAATTCCAAAAGCAAACAGAAGAAAACCAAAATCACCTGATCCCGCTCAACTAACTTGGACCAGTCTTTCTTGGATATTAACTCTCTTGTCCGCTCATAAGACAAATTGATTCGATAATTTAGGTCACCCAGCCATATTATTCTCCTGCATCCATATGAGATGTCATATTTACATACAAAATTAAAGAATTAACTAGTAAATACTGTCGCAAGACATAAAAAAGGTCCATAATTTGACATAAACTAAAAAGAAACAGATAAAATAGTTAAAGACCTTTAAATTTATGAATCAAAATTCAGATTTGTTTATCAACTGTCAAGGAATTCCCATATCACTGCTTCTATATAAGAAAAATCTAGCTCACATGCTCCTTCAATCAGGTTTTCAACTTGGATGCCAGATAACTAGAGAGTCCAAGTCCTTTATACCCTCCTCATATCCATCGATCATATTGGATCAAGGCACAAGTAATAATCTCTCGACACCCCTGCAATCCCCATAAAAGATAAGCCTTGCGTGATTCACGATGGGTCGCAACTACATGAATGTACGGATTAAAGATATCCCCTTCCCTCAAGCTTTTGAGTTATGATGAGTTCTAGCACCAGATAATGTTTCCCTTCGTAAACCATGTAAACTACAGTTTCCAGCACTAGGAGACAAATATTAAACATATTTAAAAGCTATTGAACAAATTAAACATTGACGGAAAGCAAAGAACCTTAGAAGTACTAAGATCTTCAAATTATATTGAGAAAGTGGCCAGTCACTTGGAAGATTGAATTATATATTTACGCATTACAGAAACATTCCTGTTACACTTTCTGATGCCTAAGAATGGGACCACTGTTCGTGTATTCATATAGCATGTCTCAAGATCTTGATGGGGAAAAAGTAATACTCCTAACTTGGAAGTTGGTCTCAAATATCCAGTAAAGGGAAATTCAGAAATGTTACAAACCTCTTTAAAATTCGTGGTAAGTACGTGATAGCATCACAAATAAAATATTAAATATTATTCAAAGAAGAAAAAAAATACTATACACAATGCCCACTTTAACATTTCTGCCTTGTTTGAGTAAGAAAAAGATGTCAGATTACTTTCAAAGAAGAAAATTACTTCTAACCGTCACGACTTCCTTTCTAACTGAAACTAGACCCTTTTAGTAATGGATGACAATATGTCCGTGTTTTCCACTAAAATTATCACACACATTCATAAATAATTAAATGTTAAATAAGGGCAGAAACGATATACTTACTCATGGTCATAGATCCTTTTGGGGAGCCCCATTGCAGAGAAAGAATTGAAACGCGTCCTTCTATGTATTTCCTGCACATCAGCATTTCTTTTCATAGCATCCGCATCTTTCTCGCCTGATGTTAGATGAGTACAAATAAAACAGACGAGTGTCTGATGTATAGACATGCTGACTGATATGGATCCCTGAAAGAAATACGAGACATTTGTGCTTATTTAATGACTGAAGATGACTATGTGTTCAATAAAAGTATACCCAAAAGGTCAGCCACGGATACAGAATAAGAGTAAGCTTTAGAGTTTGACATTCCAGTGCCAAAATTTCACCAAATACAACAATCCATAAGCAAATATATAATACAGTCATAAACTACAACAGAAAGTAGCCTGAAAAAAATAAACGAAGAATAAAGCGCAGATCGAATAAATTTAGATAAACAAGATTTTCAATAGAAGAGGACATCAATGGTGGTTACATTACAGCAGAACGTCATTTTGTTCAACACCATCACAAAAATGCTGAATGACTTGAACTGCCCTAAATAATCACATAGTACTGGGGATAATGTTAAAAGCAATGAAATTGTAAAAGAATTTGAAAAATATAGAGGAGACTACACTTGTATCAATTGAGCAAGTATCATCTAGAACATAAATGGTGGTATTTTAAATGTTGACACCATCATCACAACAATGGAGAATTTCTATAACTACCTTGAAATATAATCACAGGGGACTCTTAAAGGTTGTTGACTTCAATTGAATGTCCTAGTAGCTCAATTTGAGATCCAATGAGCCGTGGGATATATAACTCAAACTGGCATATTTTGATCTGAAATTGGTTTCAGTAATATCCATTACCACTAAATCCTGAGGGCCTATTGTATTGGGGATCTCCTGTTAACTCTCTGAGAAGTGAGCTCTACAAGTGTCCCTTCAGAGACTGATTTCATTTCAGTCTCCCTTCTGAGTTTTGATATACTCGCCTTTGATCATTTGTTAATGAGCTTATGCTTGCCAAGCTCAAATAATTTCTCTCTTCAGTTTTCAAACTAGACCAGGCTAAAGTTTCATCCACTGTTAAATATGAACAGGCTGACTCTCAATGATATGATAAAATGAAGACTAGATTATTACATTTGACATCTTTGAAAGCCAAAAGACTCGACTAGAAGTGGGCCTTGGTGGATGCAGAGAAACAATTAAAACATAAATCATTTTTAACGACAAAAAAACTGAAAAGTATTCATTATCTGAAAATTATTAAATATTTTCTATCTGATCAATAGAAGATTCCTTCTACTACTACTACAAGGGTAGGGCCAGGTAAGGAAGATAGATGCTATGTGTGTGCTTATTTATTCAGAATAACGAGGGGCTCTGATACATTCCGATTATACAGACAAACCATAACTAATAAATAATATATAATATTATGGTAGACAATATGAAAAGGCACTAACTATACAAATAATTCTAACTGAATCTTATTATTCTTAGTCTCCAGTTATACAGCAATTTGTTCCCAAGGCACTACAACCTAATATCCTTGCAACTTTTTTCTGAAAATTCAGAATTGTGAAAGAAAAAACATCAAATAAAAAACTAACCCCGAAATAAACTGACTTTAGTTGAGGAATATAATAAAGATTTTTGCACTAACTTTTTATTCCTCAATCTGCTGCTTAAATTGAGAATATTCATGTTCCTGGTGTTTTCTATATTTGACCTATTGACTAATGTAATAGAAACCATTAAGGGAAGGCGTGGTGAACTGACTCGAGGGTATATCAACCCTTAAGAACATGTTCAAGGCATCCTTGAACTATGTTCAATGGGTATAACAGTCCGAGAAGGGTTACAAGATATGACACTGCCGCATGGACAATAATCCATGCAAAGATTCTAAATGAAGAAAACATCATCAGTAACATGGAATGGTATCTTGTATTATGTGCACTCAATGGCCAATCTTTGTACATTATGCTTAATATAAGACACTAGTAGGACTCTTAAAAGACGCACAAAAGGTAGGAACTAATGCTCATCAATGAGAGGGTTCAGAAATTGTCTTGAAGAATGTCTGATTCAATAGGCATCCTATGTTATTGTGTAGAAACTAAGCAAAAATTGTCAGTTTTCATAATCTCAGATCTGTTGTGGTAACCTAGTCGCAAAACTAATTCGCAGAAATATATGAGCAATGTAAAACCAAAAAAAAAAAAAGAATTTCAGAGAAAACAGATATGTGGTTTCTCCTGTTTAAATTTGTAGTACAAAATGTGAGTTCTATTCAAACTCAAGCTAGAGTTTAGAAGAATGAACATACCTTGTTGCCTATGTAACCCATTACACCAACACCAACAGTACACACACTCAAATTTTGAATATGCCTCCGCAAGCTCCGGCGAACCCATATGGTAATAAAAACCCCAACCATTTGTTTGCTTACTATTCTAACATATGCAGGCCTTCTTTTCCGGTTTATTAGGGATTCAAGGTCGAGTTCAGCAAGCCTAGATAACTCTTCTTGCAATCTATTTTGCGTCATTGTGTTTGATTTAAAAGAATTATATGTTCTAAAAGATTTTAAAGTTTTGAAAGATTTTGAAGTTTTGAAAGATTTTGAAGCTTTGAAAGATTTTGAAGCTTTGAAGGAATTATGCCTCTCAATAACTGGCTGAGGTAAAAGATGTAGTGGTAACTCTGGCCAGCTTAAGCCTATCCTTTCTGTCCCAGTGTACTGGGTACAAGGACCTTCCACAGTTCCCTCAGAATCTTCCGTGTTTAAGCAGTTCATTCTGTCCAGCCTTTTTGAAGAAGAAAATTGGCGTTTCAATTCTTTTTCAACTGGATTGCTTATTGTGTCATTGTCATTGGAGACAGATGCATCAGAACAAAGAACAATTTCTCCTTTGCCCATTTCATCCGTAATTTCATCAAAACCATATGATTCTTCATCTATTGGGTAGATTTCTTCCTCAACATCACTGTCCGATTCAAGGACAATTTCATCTTCTATGTCTGGAGCATATTCAGACGGCTTAAACTTTGATGGAGAAGAAGGTTCACTGTAGCTTTTAAACTTATTCACTGGTGGAACTCGATTCAGAGTTTCACGAATTATATTTTCCCATTTTGAAACAGGGCGATTATCTTCAGCACCGAATATGTTCCCGGCATTTAATGGTATGATCTCCTGAAGGCTGTAAGCATAAAAAAACATCGAAAATGTGAACAAAATTTTATGAAATCCAAAAAAAATATTAAATCCATTGAGATTTCTTAAACATAGTAAACATTCACGAGTAACCATAAACACTAATTTGAAATCTCATATAGAAGAATTTGTCATCTGGTGCACATTGGTGTAATATATAACATGGAATTCACATACATAAATTATACCATAATCTACATATAGAGTATACTGCAGATTACATACATACGTGATCTACAGAAGTAATGAACTTACCCAATTACATAAATATCAGCAGGATCATCAATGTCTAACCAACCTTCAAGATCTAGGTCATCAGAAGGAACTCTTCCCCCAACATTCCACGTCCCAACACATATCCTAAGTAAAGGCAAAAACCAACATAATGAGAACCAAAACCTCACTATTTGTAACTCAACCAAATCCATAGATGATTGCTCATTAACCTTTGTAGCCCCTCGTTTTGATCTTGAAAATGAAAGGGAAACATACCTAATTTCTTTTTCGTTTATATACTGAGCTCTGAAAGTCTCTGATTTTCGTCTTCTGAACCGGGGGAGAGTCTCTGAGATTAAAAATGACAAAGACACAAATCACAACCACAGTTTGATTCCGAAGTGTATATATACATATACACACACACACACACACACACATATAAACTAGTTCCCCAAGTCACAGCTTTGTAAATCTTAACCACTATGGATGTGAAGAGAAAAACATGGACATATATATGTGTAGTACTACCCACTGAAAAAAGGATATATAACATGTTTATCATGGTTAATAAACATTTCCTTTTATATAATTACTACAAAAATATTTTAAGTATCTCAGCAGAGGCAAATTATCTTAGAATATATCTGTCAAACGAAAAACTATCTTACGCTACACAACCACTTTTTGAAAAAGGAAGTTGTACAAAGTTCCAGAGTGCTAGATCAGTGTCGAAATCTCAAGTTTTAAGCTTCTAGAGAGTATTTTTGCTCTTAAAAATCAACAGTTGTGCATATTTTAGTGAAAGGAGAGTAGACAATAGCTGAAAAGTTACATTCAAAGACTAAATTTGAAACCGAAAAGTACTAATTGTTGAAAGGCAGCTACACAAATCCCAACTCATTTGGAGTCTAATTAAACTATTCTTCTTGATGCTTTCACACAAATGATAATTGGATAGCATAGAGCTAAAGATTCTATAGTTAGATAACAACAAACAGTTCACATAAAAATGCAACATTAATGCTTTATAACTACGTGCCTATTCAACTCGATCAATCCGTAACCAATACCCCGCTCTATCAACTCCTTAATCTTAAAATATCCGATTTCATAGTTGAAATAACTATATAAATTAATTTAATTCAATGAAAAATAATTAATATGAGAAATTAGAATAAATATTAATAATAATTAATGTTACCATTAGGATGGACGTGAGCTCCATCTCGTTTATCAGTCTTTAACCTCGATTCTTCTTGGGGCCCATCACAAAATTCTGTGAAGGAAAGTAATACACAAAAAATTAAATTAAGAAAAAAAGAAAAAAAGAAAAAAAGAAAGGATGATGTACTGTATCGGTTTAGGGTCAACCTGAGTCCGAATCGGATTCGGAGTCGGTGTCAGCTGAGTAATCGGAGTTGTTGGTAGTAATGTTAAGCCACTTCCGCATCAACACGCGCCGCCACGAGAGCTGCAGGCACGCGCAACCGAAACACAATATTTCAATCCAATTTCTCTGCAATCCTTCTTAAATCATTACAAAAAAAAATTGAAAAAAAAAACAACATAAAATTAAAGCTCAAGTGATGATGACATTACCTCCGGTTCGTGGTGCGGTGGATTTCTTGTGTTCTGCTTCTTCATAATTAATTTAGAGATTTCTAAATGCAGAAAAAAATGAGAGGAATTGCAAAAAAAAAAAAAATTGAGACCAATTTTGCAGTATATTGAGTCCTCAATTTTGAAGAATGAAAGTAGTTGTACTATGCCGCGAGCTGCATATGATGTGGAAACACGCGGAAATTTAGTTACCATATTTATATATTTATATCTACTCCATCTTTTTTAATGAGTAGGTTGGTGCGGAAAAAATATTTTAGTTATTGGATAGAGATAGAGTTAATTGCAATTTGCCCCATTGATATTCATAATTTTCAATATACATCCCTATAGTTTGAAAAAAAGCACATTACCCTTTTATAATTTCATAAAAGTTTTGCAGCGCCTCCTTGATATTTTTATAAGTGACACTTTACCCTTCCGTACTATGATAATGTGGGAATTTACCCTTCTATGTTATGATAAATGTTACAATTTATCCCCTGTATTATGATAAATGTGATAATTTATCCTCTGTATTATGAAAAATTTGACAATTTACCCCTATGTCACACAAATACTTTTCATGCTCACTTTCAATTTTGGCCAGTGAGTTACTCTCTCCGGAGGTAAATTACTTCTTTAAATTTTTGCAAATGGTAAAATGCTATTTTTCAAATCATAGGAGAATGAATTGAACATTATGCATTTCGTATATGATATATTAATTAACATTAACTCGAATGAGATATGATGTAAAACACAAATAAAAGTGAATATCTTATAAACATTAATTATTAAAAATGCAACTAGATAATATGCAATTGTGACATTAAGAAAAATAGTATTATGATAGGTGGAGGTATATTCTAAAATCCAATCTTCAATGTATATGTACATTATAAAAAAAAAAATTAAACGAATATACCACTTGCAGACGTTGCATAAAATATTCCTCATTCGGGCAAGATCGGAGTTCCTTTCTTTCTTAGATTTGATATGTCCCAATTTCTTCTTTTTTTTTTATGTATTTTCCTACATATAAAATAAAGTGTCACATATAATAAAATCCAAAGATAATAATACTAAGAGTAGCATTTCAGAAAGAATGGTACCCTATGATTTTGGATGAGGGGTTAATAAAATATTTTTCAAGTGAATTTTTTTTTTAAGAAACATCGGTAATTGAATTTTGTCAAAGTTTATTTATATTTTTTTAATAAATTCTTCCAAAAACTATAGTAAAAATAAGTTTTAAATATCGTACAACACTGGGCCAAAATTAATGGAACCAAATTACGTGGCCCCTGGATGATTGTTGAGGCCCTAATAGGAACAGGTAATCATAGTTACTTTACACTCAATAAGACAAGGTCAATTATTAATTTAATAAATTTTATTAAAGGAGGAAATAGTTTAATTGGCGCGCCACTTGTATGTGTTTATGGTACACGCCAGTAATAACATTATAATATTTCATAATCTCTATGAAAGTAATTCTAATAATTCAATTTTATAGCATATACTCCCTCCATCTTAAAATACATATCGTCTAAAATTATTGCACAAAAATTAAGAAAATCATTAATCATCTAAATTTTAGTAGAATAAAAAATTTATGTTATAAAATTACCCTGGAAAAAAATCAAAAAATCTACAACTTCCCATATCATTCATTAATAAAAAAATAGTAAAATGTCGAAACGATATATATTTTGAAATATTTTATTTTTTCTAAAAGAGCGTGTATTTTTAAACGAAGGGAGTAGTTTAAAAAAACTGCATCACTTGGTATGAAACAATTGCTAAAAACATATAGTATATAGTACTCTAGGATAGCCTCAGAAAATTAAATCTAATACAAGGGTAGTTAGGAAAGTGGGATGAATAATTGATAAAGCAATTTCGTGTGGAATGACTCAGAAAGTTGGGCATGAGCATAGTCAAGACATAGGTTTGGTATATTAAATTAAGATTTGATTATATGTTACTTTAATCACCAAGTATGTATTGTCGTGGAAGTAATAATGTGATTGCTCAAGATCTTCTACCATTATTTTGGAAGCCTTAGAATTCAACTCTGACCAATTTCAACCTCAGATTTCTTTATAGATAATATAGAAAGGAATGTCACAACATTAATCATAGATCAAATTCAAAAAGAGAGAAGGTTATTTTATTTGTTCGACTGTGCTTTGTGGTTTGAACTACCAACATGTGATTGGTCTAATGTAAGAGATTAGTTCCTTAAAGTGACGAACTTAAGTTTGAATTCCTATAGAAGATGTTCCCATATAAATAAGTCTGACGCCTATCAAAATGGATTAAATCGAAAAAAAAAAAAACTTTAAGCTAGAAATAATAAGATTTAATCTTTAGATATACTCGAGAAAAAACGAATAACTACTCTAGTTTCTAAAGTAAGTTTTCAAAAATTTACTTGAAAGGTGTAACAAGTTTAATCCAAGATGTTGTTATAGAAGAGAAGTAAATAAAGATGATTTGAAACATAGAGCTAATAGCAAATAAGCCCCTTATGTTATTTATAAAAGAAATAATTTACCTTCTATGATAAATAAAAGGACAATATATTCTCCATGTTTTCGTAAAAGAAGTCTACCTATATTGTTTTTACATATTATCAAGGGGTAGAATGTTCATAATGCCACAAGGAGGTAAAATGCACATTAGTCAATATCAGAAAGAGGTAAAATGTCTATTACGCGTACCACATATGTTAAGTTGAATAGAGCATGTTGTCAAAATAATGTTAAATTGGTAACTTCTCATGTCAAAATAAAGTACTCACAATCATATTATAGAACGCATACGCTACATCTTCTTGATAAAAGATGATAGATTGTTGTTATCATATATCACAAGAAGATAATATATCGACTTTTATTTGAAAGATGAATAAATAATCCATTAAACATATCAAAAGTGATAACTTGCCAAAAACCCTAAAAACATATGAGCCGAATTATCAAAACCAAATTATATGTTCCAAAATTAAATTGGAAAGAGTTGTCTAAGTCACATTTGAGTATTTGACTTATATCTTGCAAGATTTTAGGGAAAAAAATGTAATTTGGACTCATATAACAGTCCAATTGAAATTTTTTTTATAAGTCAAATGTTGAAATAAAATTGTTATAGTAATAGTAATAAGGTGAGCACTGCATCACATGTGGTGTAAGAGGAGACCGACATGCCGACAAGAAAATAAGTAGTCTGAACTGACCATAACGGTCAAGCGGTGGGGGTTCAAATCAAGAATAAAATGCAATTTCCTTTTCCGCCATTTCCTTTTCCGAGTCAGAAAATATTCTATGTGAAGCCAAAATTAGTCAGATCTTTTTCCTCGGAAACGGAGTCCCCCCCGTATTTGGCTATCGGCTAACAGCTAACAGCAAGGGACTTGTTTGGTTACAATTATAAAAAGAAAAAAAGTTGGCCCTACCATTAATTTCACAGCAATTCCAAACAGAACAGATCACTAGAAACCAAACACACCCATAATTAAATGATTCCCTTTTTTATGTCCAACATTAGATGATTGGGTATATTTACCTTTTTATTTATTCGTATTAAATTATTTTTTTGTTTTGAATAGTCCCATGCACCTTCTCAATAAGATTTTTTTGTTTCTAACCTCAAAGATCAAAGCACGATACAAAAATCAAATTAAGTTGTTCATGTGATTTAAATTTTGGTGTCTTAATGTCAAAAATATTGAATGACCAACTCATCTAAAAGATTAAGCTGTTAGAGAGAGGAATCATTTAATATATATCATTTAACATGCCCCCTCACGTGTAGGCGGTATTCATTTACTCAAGCCTAACACGTGAAATTTAGAAATGGGTGGCGGAGGGATTCGAACACAGGACCTCTTTGGGCCTGAGCTATGATACCATATTGAATAATCAACTCATCTAAAAGCTTAAGCTTTTAGATGAGTTGGTTATTCAATAAAAAGTAATTTGGAAAAAATAAATATAATATTTTACTCTTTCCACTTTGTTAAAACTAGATATCCAATTATATAGCCAATGTTCACTGAAATGTAATTGGTGATTTTCATGTATTTTGAATTTTATTTCAATTTTAGAATTCATGAACTAATTTAATCAATAAAATAATATAAGCCCGTGCTTAGCACGAGGCATATGTTAGTAGAAGCTAAATTGAGGTACATGAGTGTAAATGTGAAAATATGTATTTATATGCGCATTTAAAGAACATGTAAGGCCATTAAGAATTGTTTATAATTTGAACATGATTGTGGGTATTTTCTAGTTTAATACTAATATTTGTAATTAGTTTATTTTGATATTAATGTAATAGATTCGACTAGATATAGTGTTTGATGTAACGATGTATTCACCATCTCAATATATATTTATACTTATGGAACATTTACCTTTTATCAGGGCCGGCCCTAGCTTTTTAGTGGCCCTAGGCGAAATTAAAAAATGAGACCCTCAAACAAATTATATACTTTTAACATTTTACTCAGTAGAACAAAGTTATATGTGTTAAATTAGATGTTTCGTTTTTGTAACATTTCTTCCCTAAATAAAAATATTTTTGTGACTTGGTCAATCACAAATATGTTCTCTTAGCGTTAGTTTGAGGGAATTGCATTTTTCATTCTAACTTAGATATTTGGTACTAAACCATAAAAAAAGACACATTTAATACCAAAATTGAAGGAACTTTTTTGGTATTAAATGTGTAAGGAAATGTAAAAAAAGTCCTTCAATTTTGATATGGGATTATTGCATTTTTGGTGCTACAACTATAGCCCACTGGTATTTTTACCCCGTAACTTTTCCGGCTAGCACATTTGGTTCCACAACTTCAACATCAGTGGCAATTTTGGTGCCAATTGAGGCCCAATTTTGAAATTGGCCCAAAATTCCTCCATGTACCGGCCATGTGACATGAAAATTGGGGATTTTGACCATTCAACACCTTTTTCATAAAAAAAAAAATTCCACCCACTAAGAACTAGGCTACTTGGATGTTTTTATTTGGGGAAGAATAAGAAAGCGAGTAACAATTTAATTAAGAGAATGTTTGGTGAATTTTATAGAAAAAGTTAGGATTTTAAATTTTGGTATTTTTTTTTATTGAAAAGACGTTGAATGGTCAATTTTGATATATTACCAAATCACATAGCCCACATATGGGGGAATTTCGGGCCAATTTTGAAATTGGGCCTTAATTGACACCAAAATTGCCACTGATGTTGAAGTTATGGCACCAAATGTGCCAGCCCGAAAAGTTACGGGGTAGAAACGCCAGTGGACTATAGTTGTGGCACCAAAAATGCATTAATCCCATTTTGATATTAAATGTGTCTTTTTTTAAGGCTTGGTACAAAATGTCTAAGCAGGTAAAAATTTAGTATGAAAAATGCAATTCCCTCATTTTAATTTTCATAAACTTCTTTATCATAGATAATTGTTAGATTATATTGTGAATATTATCTTATAATGAAATTATCAAAAAAAAAAAAAAACTTATCTTATAATGAATTCACATTCGTAGCATATTACTTTGAGTTTGAATAAATAATATCTATAATATATGAATTGATATTCATATATCATGATACGAAAGAACATAAATTTCTTCATATTGATTACATATTATATTTAGTTTCTATATTAGTCCATTAAATTTACAAAAAAATATTATTAACTTAAAAAGATAAATTTTTAAAAATTGGGGGCCCTCTAGACTCTAGAGAGGGGGGCCTAAGTATTGGCCTAATTTGCCTTATGCTTAAGCCGGCCCTGCCTTTTATATGAAATATACATTTAAAGCTAATCAAATTTAATCTCTTGGGTCAAAATACATTTAAACATGACTTTAAGATTGAAAATCAAAATATTAATTACTTCCACCAATTAAAATAAAATAATGGAAAACAGAATGATTGGGGTAATTCATGCATGCTCTTTTATGCTGGCAGACTTATAACCAACAAATTTAAAATAATGATGTATTTGTTTTTAAAGAAAGTTTCAAAGAAATTATATACTAGTACAACTTAACATAACTGCTTATTATTAGGTAAAAAAAAAAAAAAAAAGGAAGTATGAACTTACCCAGAAAATGTCCCCATTCTCGTATAATTGTTCATACTTATTTTTTGGGTGTATTGGAATAAAGTTTCTATTTTAAGATAGATTTTTATATTGAACTCTTCTATTTACGAAACAATGACGTAACACCTACATATAGAACTTATCAATTGTCGTTGGTTTTCGACAACAAGAATGTAAAAATATCTACAACTTGGTATCAAATCAAAAAAGTAGAAAAGAAGTAGCTAGAATAAAGAAAATGGTACCATAATGCATGTTTTAGTTTAAAATGAGTGGAGAAAGAAGAGATAAGATGTGACCATATATATATATGTGTCACGCACCCAAAAAAAATCATGTGTCGTTTCTATCACCAAAAAAAAATCATTCTTATTGCAAAAAATTAAGATCATTCATCTTAACGGATAAAGAACTACTTCTATCTTTTTGAGAAACTAACGGATATACAATTCAATCATATATGTATTATATACACATTAAAAATATTTTATATTATAAAAAGGAAGATGATAAAATTAAAATACTATCACATCTATAAAATTTAGAAACTCTTCTGTAATAAAAGACTATGCACAAGTCCCAAGCCCAATCTCCAATAGGGGTAGCCCTGGGGCTCGCACTTGCTGCACGGGTGCGCGCAGCATACGCGCCTATGCAGCCAACAAGTGGCGGCCACCTGCTTTATTTTTTTTCTTAATTTCATTTCATTTATAATGTTTTTTTTGGTCTTTTTTTTGTTTTTTTTAAATTTAATTTAAAATGGAAGAGATTATTTTAAATTTTGTGTATAATTTAATAACATTAATTATATTTTGTAAAATTTAAATTAATAATATTGTAGTTTAAGTTAAATCTTTAACATTATTAGTTTTAATTTTTAATTTTTAAATTTTAAATTTTAAATCTATCTACGATTGTACAATTTAGATAAAACGTATAAATATGATTTCTTATTATTACTATGGTAATTAAATAATGATGAGAGTGGTGGTGAAAAGTTTAAAGTGAATGGAGTAATATTATAATATTAAATACTCGTGGCTTATAATACCGATTGGAGAAGAGGAATGTAGGCCTCAGAATTATGGGCTCAGGCTCATATAAGCCCCAATCATTAGAGATGGCCTAACGGTTCTAGTGTCACGATTGGCCCCAGGCCCCCAGCTCAATAAAAAATAAACTATTTTAATCTAAAGCTTAAAGTTTTTTTTTTTTAGATAATTTCTAAAGCTTAAAGTGACTTCTAACTAAAATATTTAATTCAATCAAATAAATTGCTGAGAATATTCATGATTAAAGCTAGAAGAACTGAGATTAGATCTACTTCACAGAAAAGCTGTGGTAATTAAATGCTAATATTTATAATCTAAATTATATTAAAGGTCAAGCTTTTGAGCTTAAGTTGATAAATTGATAATTCATTATTCCAGAAAGAAATTTAAAAAAGAAAAACACCAAATTATGAAGCATATATGAAAAGAAAGCGTACCTGTTTATGAAATTTTGAGTTGGTTTCTTTCTCTGTAACAAAGCTTCAGATTTTGTTTGTCAGTTGGGGTGTGTTTTTGGGAAAAAGGAAGACAGCCTTTTTGTTTCTAAGAAGAAGAACATAACATAAATATATTTTTATATATATAAATTATACTTGTATATAGAGAGTATACATATACTGTCGTAGTTTATCTAAAAGTGAGAGAAAGACCTTGCTAACTAGTAGTTTATTTATAGACTAGCTCATCAAACTAAATGCCAACACGTGGAGCCAAGCACCTATTATTTATTTTCCATTATTTCTCCTCTTGGCCTTGCTAGATATACTCAATTTTAATTCCATCACAATGAGCCTATTTGGAAAGGTTCTGGCTCGGTTTCGCGGGTCTTGGTTTTAAAAAAATGGTTTGAGTGATTTCGGTGAAACATTTGAAACCTCATTTGGTTAGGTTTTGGATGTTGGGTTTTGTGGTTTTGAAAAGGCTGAAACTCCACTTGGATTGTGTTTGGATGTTTGGGTTTGGGGAAAAAAGTAGGTTGTATGTGTGAAATCAATGTCATTTTTATAGAGTTTGAGGGGAAAAATAGGTGGTATGTGTCAAATCAATGTTTTATAGGTTCCAAGAGCTTGGATATGAGTTTCTGAATATGTTTGTGATAAGTTTCATGAATTTTGCCAAACTCCATTTGGAAGAGTTATGACTCAGCTTCGCGAGATTGAGCCAGAACCTAACCAAATAGACCCATTATTTTTGTTATGTTTCCATTTAAAATGATTCTTTCTAAAGATCCAAAAGATGGTTGGATTTTGTTTGGCGTTTTTCAATTTTTTTTCGTGTTTGAGAAATGCAAACAAACATACTTTCTATTTTCTGAAATAATTTTTTCATCTTGAATTTTCTCAAACTACACTCTTTAAAGCCAAACAAACAACAATTTTCTTATCTCTAAACAAAACCTATGCAAACTCTACTCTGATTTGACATAAAATAACTTATCTCTTACACATTTTATCTCACATAACAAACATAATTTGACATACAGCCTTACACATCTTATATCTACAACCTAACTCTTCCGAAAAAAACATACACATACTTTATTTCTCAAACCACTATCTAAAAACCCAAACAAACAATATTAAGCAAATCGAGATTATTTCACAAAATCTTCACTACCCTCACAAACTACTTTTCCAAACACTAAACAAACAGACCCAATCAATTTAAATTAGTTTTCAACCTGAATTTTAATGTAGTTTATGTTGATTCATTAAAAAGTGTTTATTGTATTTGTAGCTACGTACTAGAGTCTAGAGCTGGTCTTAGGAAAATAGAACATGGAGTTCATAATTGACTTATTTAATCTAATCCTTTTGTTGGGGTCTCCTTAATTGGGCTAAAATTGATGAACCAAATATTAAAATAGTAGATCTGCAAGCTCAACATGTGTTTTATTTGATTGAAACTTGTTCAATTTTTTAATAAACTTGAAAATGAAATAAAGTTAACATCATTTTCAATTCATTAAAAAACTTAAATCAAATTCAACACAAATACCCCGCTTTTCTAATAATTTTGTAAATGGGTCAGGATGTTGTCCCAATCATCATATTTACCTTAAATCTATTGGACTAATTAATTTATATATTGCGAGCCTAAATAATTAGGTTTATATATAATTGCATGTTTTCTCCATTATCATTGTGATTTTGCCTTGTAATCAATTACATTTCCAACTCGTAGTAGTTTTAGATCAAATCATGGGACCAAATAAAAAGTAGTTTTGCCTTCAATATTATTTACTATATATATGTAACATCTTCAAGCACATTATTGATTTAATTTGTTACAACATTATCTCATGTTCTTTCCACAAAATTTCGCAAAGTGTTATTAGACAGATTAATATATGACAAAGTTGACTTTCATATTATTTTAATAATGATTATAATATACCAGAGCAATTATAATGTCTTATTCATGTTCTCTTCTATTAGTTAATACATATCAACCTTGATCTTAGGGAGTTGAAGATGAAATAAATATAGTAGCAATTATATTGTATTAATATTGAGACGCGTGGCTTCGTACTTATTAACGTTGGTGCACTAATTAAATATATTTGATCTAAAGTTTGTCATAAATCAAAGTAAAATATAAAATTTGTACATCGTATTAATGGGTAACCCAATCTTTAGCTGCCAGCTAACTCACTGGACTGCTACCAATGGAATTAATTTAAAGCTTTGGGAATCAGTAATTATCAAAATTCAATGTTTTATTTAATTTATTTCATATTTGGTATGTCCAATGTTACCTCTTGATGCGCGATTTAATTATCTTTGATACTGAAAATATGAAATATAGTATTGTAAAATTAAAAATTTAAGTAAAACACCTCCCTCTAATATTATGGCCGTGATTTATAGAATTAATTAGGAATCGTCATCTTTTCTTGGAAGCTACGTGAAAAGATTGACTAACCACTTTTAATATTTTGATTTGATATTTAAAGACAAGACAAAGAAGTTGCTCGCTCTTTAATTAAGACTACTTTGAACAACATAAATGTTACAAATGATCTTCCTCTTTCCACTATGAATATTGTAAACACTAAATAATTCATTATTAATATGATTGCTTTGTTCTAAAAAAGTAAAAGAATTAAAAAAATATTTACCCGTCTCTTTTATATTTCTTTTACACTTAACTTTTATGTTAAAACTACAATATATATATACCTCTATATGATATTAAATAAAAACAAAAATAATGTTATCATTACAATTTCATCCCACCTTTTAGTGAATTCATGAGAGGGAATAATCTGCATATTTTTTTCACAAGGTGTAGATTGTCAGTTAATTAAGAATATGTTAGGGAAGTGGATATAACTTGAATTAAAATTAACCTTATTCAACATAAAAATGGAGTCTCAATTGCATTATTACGCGATAGAATGACATCGCACATGTTAATGAGACGTATTGCTTATAAGGGGCAACCTGCAATTTTTTTCTTTTCTTTTGTGGAGACTTAGATTGCTCCATTATGTCTATCTTAAGAACTAATTAAATTACTAACCCAATAGAAACAAAACATGTAACATTTGATTTTTCTTTGAGAATCAAAAGCTTGAGATCGGTGTCATATTATATTTTAGTATAATTAATTAAGTGATGCTAATTACATATGAGATATATATGACTTGACCATTATGCTTTTAGAAAAGAACTTGTGAACTAGTGACCATTTCCGATGGTTTTCTCTAGTAAATTTTTTGGAATTTCAATAAGGTAAGTGGTGATGAGGCTTAGCTTGATGGTGAATTTCAGACCCCGATATTTTAGTGGTGTAGATTTTAATCGATTCCGTCAAAAGTGTGAGTTATTTTGTAGTTTAATACTTAGACTTATTAATAAATATTTTTGTATTTGTTGATTGGACATTATTTGTATTTTGTTAATAACCGAACAAATTCAATCATGAAATAAAACTTTCATTGTTTCACTAAGAAAAAAAGGGAATTAGTGTATAATCTAACACTTTTGGGGAGCGGACTTTATTTAATTTAAAGAGTTTAGTGTGAAAATTAAAATCTCATCGGAAATTAGTTACTAGTAATTAAGTTGACCATCTTATTATAGCATGGAAAACATGCATGTACCTCATTTCAAGAATGAAAGGTAAGCATGCTAAAAAAAGGGTAAGCATGCTATTTTTTCAGTCAGTCTCCTACCTTTCCTTTTCTTACAATAAATATTAATGTCAAGCCTTCTTTTTCACAAGATGTAACGTTTTTTAAGTGCATGCAATTACAAATAGCAATTTTAGGGTTTAAATCACATTGAGCCTATAGTCGTGAAAGGACGTAATTGATACGTACCGAGTCTTAAGCTAATTGGGGAAATATTTGATTGATCAAGAAAAAATTAGGCTTGATAAAGTGAATTTGGCAAACTACAATTAATATATATATAGCTCTTAGGACTTAGGATAACGTTTGACTGCAACATCAATGATCGATCAGAAGTATACATGTTTGTCTAATTTGGTCTGTGTGATTGCATAATGTTCAATTTACCTTCATGTGATTTGATGAGCACTTTACCCCTATCTCCATGTGATCTTACAAAAGTTTCACACTGTCTCCTCAAATTTTTAAACTTAAGAAAAATATGAATTGATAAAATTATCCCTTTTTTATTTCTAGCACTTTACCCGATGTATTATGATTAATGTGACACTTTACCCCATGTGCCATGATAAATGTGGCAACTTATCTCCCTGTGTTACAAAAACACTTTTCATTTCCACTCTCAATTTCAGCGAGTGATGATCAGTTACACTATCCTATTGAAGGAGATAAATTGCTCTTTTAAAATTTTCATAAGGGGGTAAAGTTTTTTTTTTTCAAATCACACGGAAAATATATTGAACATTATGCAATTTAAACGGGGGTAAATTGACATTAGCTCTTAGTTTTATAACTATTCTAATTGTAAGTTATTTATTCATGTAATTTCATAAATTTTTTTTTTTGTAATTGCAATAATATTTCAACGTAATATTATAAGTAATCGTTTCATTAATGAAAAGATAACGTTTAAATGTTTCAAAATAAATTTTGATCTATTATGATTACTCCCGGCGTTAGACCTCAAAAATTTTAATTACTTTTACATGTCCGAACATACAAAATTCACATTTTCGAAAACTAA
Organism: Penstemon newberryi var. newberryi; assembly: GCA_030819805.1. Taxonomy (NCBI): domain Eukaryota; kingdom Viridiplantae; phylum Streptophyta; class Magnoliopsida; order Lamiales; family Plantaginaceae; genus Penstemon; species Penstemon newberryi. The sequence goes on from JAUALY010000001.1 coordinate 18,168,221, forward strand.
AAATATGTAATCTCAAAAAAAAAACTAAAACTAAAAATATGACTTTTCTAAATAAGTCATTTGAAGAGTTTTGGTTTCAAAAAATGGTTTTGATGGTTGAGTGAAACCTTTGAAATCCAATTTGGATTGAATTTGGATGCTGGATTTTGTGGTTTTGAAAAAGTTGAAACATCACTTGGATTACGTTTGAGATGATGGTGATAGGTGTCAAATCAATATTTTTTAATAGAGTTCGAAAAAAAAATGACATGTGTCAAATCAATGTTTTATATGATTTCAAAAGTTTATATATGAGTTTGTGAATAAGTTTAAGTTGAGTTTCATGGGTTTTGTCAAACTCCATTTGGGACAACTATGGCTCAGTTTTGTGACTCTTCCAAATAAAGTTTGAAAATACTCATGAAACTCAACTCAAAGCATGCCCATCAACAATGTTTGTAATGGTATTAATGATATTGTAAGGGACAATACACAATAGTAATCATCTTTATACGTTTAGGGTCTATTTGTCTTGCTTTTATGAGAGTATTTTGGTGCTCTTTGAAAAGTCAAACTAACATTTTTTTTTCTCACTTCCACAAATAAACATATCATTTATTCAAACATATATCACCTTAAAAAAATTATCTTATCTCCATGAAAAAGACCTATTCAAATTCTATTTTGATTTAACATAATATTTCTTATTTTATTTATCGCACATTTGTTTTTTTGAGGAAAACCCGAAGATAGATCTATTGATATTCAATATCGTCAAGGACAAAGTCAGAAATAAAACCCGAAAGCTCAGTAGAAATGGGATCTAAGCTAAGAACCATTTTTGTTAAGGCATGAGCAACCGAAGTTATCTCTAAACGTATGAGATCACTTATATAAATGAGCCAACGTTACAAGAAGGAACAAAGACTACGGCAGTGAAGGGCTGATTCCAAACTTCCCGAGCAGCGCGGACAATCATCAATTTGTACAGCCTTACGGTGTATTAATGCTTGTCTAGCCAGTAATGAGTCTAAACGGACCGACCAAATGAACATATGGACCTTTGGTGCATCATCAATATTCCAAATCCAACTCCAATCCCGGCTAGAAACCGAACTCGATCCCCCACTATTCCCTACAGATAACACGAACTCCTTCGTTTTCCATGCCAAACCGAAAATATCCCACTTTTCTCATAATGTCTCATATATGAATATCTGGACTGGTAGATCTCTCAAGTGGAATAGAAAGAATGAGATCAACCTCATTAGCTCAAAACGTGGAACAAACAAGATCAACCCTCCATGAACCTGTATCAGGGTCAATAAGTTCTTGAACCTTTGCATCAGGGGACAATGAAATAACAAACATGATTTGGAATAAAGAAATTTATCCCTTACACTATTTTAATTATTTCCATAATCTCTTAAAAAACATATTGATTTATAAAACATATTATTATTTCATCTAAAAAATAAAAATAAACAACAATTTGTGAATCGAATATTTTTTCTCAAATCTTAATTTATTTCTGAAACAGTTTCAAAATGCGAGACAAACATACCCTAAACTTTTTCTCGTGTAATTTATTCTTTCAATCATTGTAGGTTTTAGCTTTTTGAAAAAATCCAAATAAGCCTAATTATGATCATGTATTTCTGAAACAGTTTCAAAATGCGAGACAAACATACCCTAAATTTTTTCTCGTGTAATTTATTCTTTAATCATTGTAGGTTTTAGCTTTTTGAAAAAATCCAAATATGCCTAATTATGATCATGGCTCAAATTCTTGTAACAAAATTCGTGATACACAAGCAGTTGGACAATCATAATATGAATAAATTCCGAAACACGAAAAGCATGTTTTTGGGATTTGAACATCTTATTCAATTCTATCATTTAAAAATAGTTATCTATATTTATATTTTAAATTATTCTGAAAAGAATATTTATATTTTAATTTATTCTACAAAAACGTTTACATTTTAATTGATATATAGAATTCAGTTAGCTCTTTTTGTTACTCACTCCAATCAATTTATGTATTTTTAGCATAACAATTAAAGTTAATTTTTAAAAGTAATAATTTTTAAATAATATATTGTTAACTTGTATTAATGGCTTGGCAACCACTTTTATCATATTTTACCTAAAAATCAAGATATAATATTTTACATACTATTATATTTTAATCTAAGTATCTAACACCACCTTTTTTCTTCTTTAATTGGCTTGCCGAATTTGAATTTGACTAGCCAAACTCAAGGACCATTTTAGTTTTGCTTTTTAAAAAGGGACGGTACGTGCATTCACTAAAAACCAAACAAACAATTATTTGCTTTATGGAAAGAAAGTTATCCTACAAGTTTATGTCTCAATTTTCGAAAAATAATTTGAACATAAAAAAAGCCGCTTATCTTTTAAAAAAAAAACCAAAATTTGACATAATACACAACTTATTTTACATAATTTCTAAAAAGAAAACCTACAATTTTCTAGAAGACAAACTTGCTATTCATGTTATCTTTAAAAATCAAACAAACAACATTAATTTTTTAATACATGTGAATCGAGAATATTTCTACAATTCTCAAAATTAAAATATAAAATGACTGTATGAAAAGCAAGGGGAAAATACAAGATATTTCCCTATGTTATGTGAAACATGCGCGAAACTACCCTATGGAAATTTTATTGTAGCAAACCTCCTTGTACTTTCAAAAATTGAATAAACACCCAATTTATGAAAAAATAAGCCGTTTTGGATATTCATATTTCAAGAAACTATTTTAAATATTTCATGTGAATTTGTAGGGACCAACATGAAGTATTATAAAGATAATTTCTTGAAATATGTTGATCCAAAGCGAGCTTTTTTTTTATAAATTAGGTGTTTTATGCAAGGTTTCTAAAAGTACAAGAAGGTTTGATGCGATAAAAATTTTACAGGGTAATTTCGTGCATGTTTAGCCTAACACATGAGAGTATTTTGCATTTACCCAGAAAAGCGAACAAACAAGCCTAAAACTTGGCAAGTTATACAGATAACCAGCCTGTTGAGCTGGGGATTTTGGGTTGGCATGCCAAATTTTGACTTTTTGATAGCCATTTATTTCCTTGCTACCTCTTAGGAACAATAGCTATCATCGGATATGCGTACACTAAAAGAAAAGATGTCTTTTGAGAAAATATTAAATGTTAGTAATAATGTCAATTTACATAAATTAATAATTTGTGACACCTTTTAGTCTTAATAATTATTAGGAATTAATTTTGATTGAGTCGGGCCTATTCGAAGTCTGATTGCTCGGCTCAATTAAATTTTACCAAACCTGATTAATTATGAATCGGGTTGAATTTGAGTCATTAAAGTAAATCTGGTCAATTTATGAGCCAAGTTTGTGCCTAATAAGGCTCGACCCAAATAAAACCCGAATATATAATTATTTTAAAATATTATTTAATATTTTATATTATGAAATAAAATTATAAAATTTATATATTTTTGTGCATTGAGTGTTTATACGTTTTAACAATTTATAATATTTTATTTGCCAAGTATAATATGATAGTGTGAGCCAGTCCGATATGAAGCCGATGTAAACCCAAAGTTCGAAAAGTTACATGAGTTGTGTTTAATCATATATCTATGAAGCCCAAATATATGAGCTTGAGCTTATAACCATGAAGTCCAATGATATTTGAGTCTAAACCAATTAAGCCTCGACTAACAAGGCGGATTGGCCGGCCTAATAATAATGGTTTGTCAAACCTAATGTAACGACAATGGGCTGTTTCAATTAATATTTATATTGACATGTAGAACTAAGACATTAGATCTGTCATCTGAGAGTGACAATTCTTACTAGCTAGATCATCAATAATCACTACCGCCAAATGTTATTTATAATGACAACAAAGATTATTCTTCTATATCATTTAAATATATTTATATATAATATAATTAATTAAGTGTCCATATAAAAAATTGAACAGATAACACATATTTTTTATATTGACACTTAATGTTTACAATTGAACAGATAATAAATAATAGTATTAGTTTTCCCATTATTATTAAAAAAAAAAAAACTTTTCCAATTTGACCTCTACATCAGACATTTTGTATCAAATTAATTAAGAAAATTGTATATTTAGTATCATACAACATGACATTTTGCAATATTTGTATCACTGGAATACGTAAATGCAAATTTAGTAACACAATATAAATATTGCTTGTAATTATCATACATACCACCGGTCAAATAATTGAACACAAATTGACGAAATTGGCCATGTGCGGTTTCATCTTTTAGAGCAAAAAATATTATGTGATAACGTGAGGAAAACGTTTTCATTTTTCATCTAAATGTGCATTTACGTATCACGTGGTACCAAGGTTGCACAATGGTCTATTGTATATTGAGAAATATGTAATTTTTCCCAAATTAATTTGTCTACCTTTATCTTCCTATATATAATTGCAATGATTATATATATACATAATTTTAATATTGTTCTCGATGTCAATCAACATCTTCCTCCATCATCTTCCATGTGAGATTCTCATAACATGTAAAGTACTGGTAGCGGCACATAACCACTTAGAATTCGTTTAAATTATAATCCATTCAGATGGTATCTGTGAATAGATTCGTTACATTTTGATTGGCATTTGATTTTTAAGGTTTATTTAGATTATAATATTACAATTTTTAAATAATTAAACTTACATTGTGAGACTTGAATTCAAGTCAAATTCCACTTCTCATCCGTCCAACTGTACTTCATATCTTAATTTAAGTCATTTTTTTTATTGAAACAATAATTATTGCCCTTGTATTATCTTCCGTTAAGTACAAACAAGAAATATATATTAATAATAAAGAGTGGTTGAAAACTAACTGAGAAAAATATTAAATATTAATACTAGTGTACATGCATTAAATTATTTTTCAATTTATAATACATAGAGTCCTCTTTTGCGTTGAAATGACTAATAAAATACACGCATTCATAGTTTCATACCTGAGATGCACATGGAATTAAATGACTTATTAAACATTATAACAATAAAGTTGTCGGAGCTTGACAAGTTCTTGCTAAGATTTATCTGTTTTTTTTTTTTTTTTTTGAAAAATAAGCTCTTTCTAAGATTATTTATTATGCAGTTTTTGTTTCAAATGTTCCTTGATTCTAAAAAACTAAATTTTAAATTATTCTCTATGTATAATATTTTTTTTAACATATAGAATTCCTTATGCTATTTTTCTTGCAAGTTAGTCAATAGATACATCATCGCAACCTTGTTTGATTGCTAGAATGGGACCGAATAAAATTTCATTAATATGTGAAACGACAATTAATTAATACAAATTTAAGTCAATCTGATTCGTTAGAGATTTGACATTTGATAATAAAAAAAAACATATTATATATACAAATAATATTGTATTTTCTTAAATAATATTAATAGGTTTTATTTTATATTTATCATCAGTTTGATGACAAGATATACTTTAAAATTTCATTTATAATCTCATTTTTTATGCATATTAGATAACTCACCTATATATAACATATATATGAAAGGATCGGCTATATATTCGCAAGTTTAATTATTAATTTCGAATTTAAGTATTTTTTTTATATTTTATAATTACTCAAAATAATTTATTATAACATTACTATGCATCACATAACATATACACCAACAACTTTAATAGTTTAATTATATCTTCAATCACTATACAACTTTAATCAAATCAAACAATCCTATAAAATACTAATTGATCTTACGCCTAATTAACTAACTCCCTACAACCTAAATCCTATATAAAATAACTTATACTTAAAACAACATTACGTAAATCGAGATTATTTCACAAACTTTCACTACAATTCCAAACTACGTTCTCAAATACCACACAAACTTGCCATATCTAATCATGAATGCAGTAGTTAATAATAATTAAATACTTCTTCTCAAATATTTGATTTTATGTATTAATTTGTTATATAACATTCCTGAATAATAGTCTTCAACATTAATTTTAATTATTTGTTATACTAGTGCGTTTGAATTGAATATATCATCATATCGGGCATACCAGAGGTTTGAATACTCTACTGACAAATTTGCTAGTCTATATCTCATCTCATGACAGACAGATATTTCTTCATCGCCATTCACTTACACTTCGTAATGTAATGGCTTGTAATGTAATGGCCACTACTTATATTCCTATTTAGTGTATCTGAAATTTTTCCACTAGTGATATGTGATTGGTAGAATGGGATTGGTACGTGGAATGAACATATATCTAGGTCGACCTGTCCGTTAGAGATTCTGATAAAAAAAAACACCTTATATTTATACATACAAATATTGTTATACTTTTCTAAATAATATTAATAAATTTTATCATCTATTTAACAAGACATGCTTTTATATTTCATTTATAAACTCCTTTTTTCATATTTTTATTTAATAACGTGAATAATTTTTATAGATTAATATTAATATAATTGGTATACAACGTGATCTGTTAAATTTTTGAAGCAAGTAAATATATTTTCCGAGAGTTGATTTTTCTGTCTTGGAGCTAAGTGAAAATAAATATGACGAAAATTTGAACATATAAGCAAAAATGAGCAAAATATTTAACGATAACAAACTGTTAGTAGAAAAAAATATTGATGAGAATTTCCAAAACTCAGTTTCATTGAATCCAAAAATAAAAAATCAATATTCGGTCGAATTTAGACAAGATCCAATAGGTTTAGAGAATTTAGGATCCGGCATGATTGAGTCCAACAAGATTCAAGATGTAACCAGATCTAGATCAAGTTTAATTCGACCAGAATCCAACCGTTATCAATCTTAGGTGAAGCCAGTGAAGACTGAAGAGATGAGCCTCTTTGAGTGAGAGGGAAGCATTGGATTGGGCTTAATGGGCTTATGGATTGAGATTTGACTTTTCACCAGTCAAAAGGATCAACAGCAGGCTTTCTGAATTTTGGGCTTTAGTAGTGGATTGAACTGAAATTTCTTTGGCATTATGAGAGGTGGAACAATACGGGAATGTTTCATTGACGTTTGGGAAAGTAGTTTGGCAGAGTAGTAGAAATTTGTGAAATAATCTCGATTTTTGTAATGTTATTTGTTTGAATTTTGAGAAAGTGGTTTAAGAAATAAAGTAGGTGTAATTTTTTTTTAGAAGAGTTAGGTTGTGGGTACAAGATGTGTAAGACTTTATGTCAAATCATGTTTGTTATATGAGATAAATTGTGTAAGATATATATTACTTTATGTCAAATCAGAGTAGAGTTTGTATAGGCTTTGTTTGTTTGACTTTGGAGAGAGTAATTTGATAAAATTGATAGATGAAAAATTTATTTCATAAAGTAGAAAATATGTTTGTTTGATATTTCCCAAACACGAAATTTCTGTGGAAAACGCTAAACAAACAGGCCCTACAATTTTTATGTTTTGGTTTGAATTTTTTTTAATGTAGTTTGATATTGTGCTTCAACTTGATTTGATTTCTCAATGTACCAAGCTCGAATGAGTTCTAATCAAGCAGAACACGAATCGCGATCGAGTACATCGATATTTTTTATATAAATTTTGTCACTCTTTAGCTTAGTGAGTTAAGCTCAAACTGAACTTCAAGAATTACCAAACGAAAAATATATAAAAAAAAACTCACATTAAAGCAGTAGAATTGTTAAGGTTAAAAATAAAAGCACATTTATTGCAAGAAAAGTTCAGCAAATTTAAAAAGTAAACACACACACATATATATATATATACTAACTAAAGGTAGCAATATACATATATTAAGTTATTAACTATGGTTTGTTTAGCAGCTCTTACAGGACCTTTTAACTGCTTTGTTACTAACTTTCTTAAATTATTTTGTAGAGCTATGATCCAACAATTGACCCCATATTAAAATTTGTCCCCTCATAAATTGAACTACAAAATCTCAACAAGAAAAGCGCAATTTGTTTCTTTCTCGTCTTTGGGTGATTTTTTTTATGAAGTATGACTAAGACTCTTATCATCAACACTAATCTCTTCACTTTTTTTTTTGTCCGACATTTGCTGATTTTTTTACATATATTGCTTAATAGTTAATAGTGTATTAGTGTTAAATCAATAAAGTTTGTAAGTCCAGACCATCGAAGAGGCCTAGTCTGATGGCCAAGCTCGAGTCCACGAGAATAGTGAATCTTTTTTTAATTTAAACTAGTCTTGTTAGCGACTATTATTTATGTTTACATTCCCAGATGAGGTATGAGAATAAAATTCGAAACTGTCGTAAATTAACCGTATTCTCTTGTCAATTGATAGAAAGTAGTTTCAGAAAATTGCGAGAATTTTTATAAGATGAGATTATTTGTGGGAATGAGAATCAAGAGCTTTATAAGATAGGGTTTTGTTTTTTTTTTTTTTTCTAAAAAGAAAAATGTTGCTTGTTTGGCCTTCCAGAACGAGACAATCATGCACTCTAGCCGCACTTCTTCAAATTACCTTTACTACACATATTTGCAATTGAGTTAAATACTATCACTTTAGAACTCAGATTCACACTTTTATATAAATAAATAATAAATAATTATATATATAATACAGTATACTGTATATACATAGATATAGATATAGAGGGAGAGTTATTTTTGTTTGCATCTTTCTGAATGGAAGCTGTTTGGTCGAGTAAATATCTAATCATAGAAATTTTATCTCGGTTATCGGAGAGCCGGAGAGGGATCTGTCAACGCTCAAATGTACCTCCAAATATTTGAGAGGTATCATATCCGATCCACTTTTTCTACGTATTCATCATAATCAACAATCCGATAATGTCATAATCGGAGTATTCGCACAATTTCATCTAAGCCGTTTCTACTTTGTGGAAGTGGACTACCCTTTCTATTTTGATGTTTTCCACCAAATAATGATTAAAGAATCGTCAGAGAGCACTTACATTTTTGAAACATGTGGTTCTCTATATGAGCCGATGATCTGAACGAATCTGACCCTTTAGCAGCTTAATTGGTAGGTATACGTAGTACCTTTGATCTAAGATTATTGTTTCGGTTTAAAACCCACATACTCAACATTTCTTACTCATTTACATACATTTGAATGATGAAGCAATGACATAATTAGCCGCTAAAGCCTAAATGGACCGTGTTTTATTTATGACTGGTTTGGTTGAATTTCGGCTATTGAAGAAGTACTTATATGTCAGTGAGTATTCTCGAAGATTCAAACTTTAACATGAACTATATATTCCTAGGTGACGATTATTTCAGCTAAAAGGTACCGTACCACCCTTCTCAGCCTATCAATCAAAATGGAATATCTAAACCTTTCCAATTCCACAGCCAAATCTCCTCAACATTATCAAAAGCCACACGTTGCTTTAAGGCGAGGGGAGGATTGATTGGAGAAGAAAGAACTGGAGAATGGTAGGAACTAATAAGAGAGGAAGAGGAGGACTGAAATGATAAGTGTTCAGTCGAATTAGGGTCCGTTTGTTTGGCCTTATTAGGCTTTGCTCCCATGTCCGGTTGCATAGGTTAATAATGAGCTGATCTAGCTATGTCAATTATGAACCTAACTTGTAATCTTCTAGATAGGGTGCTAGCCTAAACACACAATGACACCTATTATACCAAATTCAGATATTTAAATTATTGAAACATAATTTAAAGCATCATTAGCTAATCCCAATTTCAGAATAAAATCATACTTGATATGTTCTACTATTATACCAAATTCAGATATTTAAATTATTGAAACAGAGCAACAAAACATTAATAAATCCAATAAACAAAAACATCAAATAGTATTAAATTTCCAAAAAACTCACTACTCATTCAACTGTTGAAGCTCAGCTTTCAGCTGCTCAATCTTGAGCCCCATTGCTCTCTGTATTGCCGCCCTCTCGTTCTCCGGTAGCTTCTTCAACAACCCTTGATACATTCCAAGAACTTCATTCACAGCTTCACGAGCACACTCAGCTTCCTCATTGAAATAAACAGTTTCCTTAGAATCCATGGCCGACTCTATCTCCTCTCTAGCTTCTGCAAATTTGAGATTAATTGTATCCACTTCATTGTCAGTATCAACACTGTATTTCCTAATATCTAGGGAATTCTTGAAATGGGTCGGTGGGTTTATGCTTGAAGGGTTATAAAAATGGTGGCCTTTTTGGGGGTTGTGAAATTTGTTTGAGAGAATTGTGAGGGGTTTTGAGAACATTGGGGATTTGGGTTTTGGAGATCTTCCAAAAGGGTGTTTGGTGAGGAATTTACAGATGGAAATTGAAGAACGATTATGCATTTTTGTAGATTATTTTCAAGTCTACAAAAATGAGGAAATGAGGAATGAAGTTTTTTGTTTGAAGCAAACCCTTAATTAACCCGGTATTCGTTTTACCACTTGGGGTTTGGGCCAAATTTAATGGGTTTTTTTGTATGTAAAGCGTATTAGATCCGACCCACACCCAACAAGATAACTTTAAGCTGGCCATAATTTGGGTCTAGTGGGCCAATCGGGGTAAGCTGATTTTACCCCTTATTTGTATTAGACTTAAATCAAGTGGAAAAAATAACTGGAATTATTATCATGTAATGATTGTAATATATTCTTCATCTTAAAAAACAAAAAAATTTAGTTTGATTAAGGTCAAAAAGTCAAAATTATAACGAACTTTTTACTCCTACATTTTAAGCAAAATAAATAATTTTTGTTTGTTTTAATATTCTCAAATTCGTATGAACTTAGCCTCGAAGCTCATGCCATAAAAGAACTCATCTAGACCCCCTCTACCCTACATTATTCAGATTTTACAAATAAACAAAGAATCCAAAGAAAACCCTACATGCCATAAAAATAAAATTGACACCCCCCCCCCCCCCCCCCCCCCTCTTAAAATTCAAATATTTCTCAATTTCTAAAACTAAAATCTATTTTACCTTCAAATTTAAAATATTACACATCATGATATGATAAAACAAAAATACTTTTATAATAGGTTAAGATTGCACTACAAAATTGCACTAGTAACTCCAATCTTGACCTTGGAAATAGAAACTAAACCATAATCAAACCAAATCCATGCACAAAAAACCTTTTGATAATCAAATTTATAAACAAAGTTCTTAACACAACCTTGTACATATAAAACAAATAGGTAATGAGATTATTGAAACAAATATATATCCCAAGTTTTCATCCTTAGTTATGTATTGAATAAAAAAATAGCAATTCTTGCCGTATTCTTCTCCAAATAGGTCCAAAAATATCTCCAAATAAACCATCACTTGTACACTTCAGGCTTCAAGACACCAACATATGGCAAGTTTCGGTATAGCTCATCAAAGTCGAGGCCATAGCCCACAACAAACTCATCTGGACACTGCCAATATATACAAACAAAACATTCAATGTTGCAGGGATCAGATTCAATACTATTTACAATCAAATCTTCATATTTACATGACAAAGTTATCAGTACACAAAATATTCTTAACCGATGTCTTGTGTTCAATAATTTAAAGAACCTCCAGAAACTCAAACTCTACCATATACACTTAGCCTTACAGCTCATACAAAATTTGCCATCGAAAAATCTCTTGATTGAATAGACCAGCCAATCAAATAGTGCAAGCAATCAATCAAATCTTATGTAAGATTACGATTTTGCTCAAACTAACGAGATCACCTTTACATACTCCAATGCATTGGTATTATCTCCTTAGACCGGGGGTGGGGGGTGGGGTGTTGTTATGCAGGGGACAGAGAGATCACCTGAAAGCCACAGTAATACTTTCCTTCACCGACTAGTTCAAAGTGAACCTTTCTCCTTGCTGGTTTATCAAGAAGAGTGCATACGGATACGGAAGATGCGCCTTTAGACTTCATGTATTCTATTAGACAGGACAAAGTGTTTCCAGTGTCTACAATATCCTCAACCTAACAAGTCAAACAAAAAAGAAACAAAATTTATTTCCTGTAACTTGCAACAAAGGAAAACAAGACAATGGATCACAATTCCATAGTTTCCAACAAAATCATCGAAAAGTTTCCGTTTTTTCAATCAATGGGAATGAAAAACAATGTGTAATTCCGAAACTATTTTTTTGACTTGGGACTCTCTTATTTTTCTTAATTTAGTACAATGTTTTCTATGTTTCCTAAACGTTTCCGAAATGTTTCAATAATTAGTTGGACGAAACATGCATTGAAAAAGCAAATTTTGATCCATGAGACCATGAAGAAGACTAAAAGCGGCTGCAATGGAAATTTATCTGATACAAAACAATCACATAGCTTCTAAAGATTAAAATTTGCAAAACATTCTTCATTCAATACATTGGTCGAACACCTAGACTGCAATCACAATCATAAAAAGAAAAGACATACCAGAATGACGTGCTTTCCTCGAACATCGATTTTCAAGTCGAAAGAAATTCTGGGTTGGCCATTGGAGACAGTGCCTGACCCGTAAGACTCGACCCGAATGAAATCCACTGTAACTGGAAGATGGATTTTCCTCACAAGATCAGCTAAAAACAGAAATGCGCCGGTGGCTACACCTACAATGACTGGAGAAGCGGTTTCGGGTTTAAAGTATCGGGTTATTTCAGAACCCAATTCAGTGACCCGTTCGGAAATCTGTTGTTCAGTCCATAGAATTTTCTCCACGTTACTGTTCAAATCCATTGAGAAAAGGGTTTTAGATTTTGGAGCGGCGGAATGAAAATTTTGGAATGCAATTGGCTAATTTGCAAAGTAATTTAGTATTACTATTTTGTCAAGTAAATGTGTTGCAGTGAAAAATGTGAGTTTCTATTTATGTAACCGATTCAAATTTATTGCAAGTCGAATCTACTCAAATAGGAAACTTCTTTTTTTTTTTGACAAAAATAGGAATATTCATTTATATCTTGATTGGCTTATTATTATAGACTATTATCTTTTTTTTTTTTTTTTTTTTTTTTTTATTGATCTACTAGACTGTGTATTTACAGCTCGGACCGAAGAGTGCAAAGGGTATAGGTCCTCCCCAGTGTGATGTCTCCAGTAGGATTCGAAATCTTTTTCTTTATGGAAAATGTTTTACATTTATAAATTATTCGATTTTGGTCAAATAAGACTGGACTTATAATCTGCACAATGTGTGAACCTTTTCTTGTAGAAACATGGAATGTGTGAACTATGAAGTGCATATAATAATTTGTTACCGTTTTCTCTTAGAAGAAATTTGGAAATTTACATAAAAAAATTCTTTGAAATTTACACAATGACATAATTAGAATTGTTTTTTTCACATGATAGTGGTTTTTTAGGGGAAATTAGATTTTCATTTTCCAACCAAATCGAAAGTTAAATGAATAAAATTCGGTAAAACATCTGAAACAAACATCTCAGCACTTTATTTCCTTCTCTTATGATATGTCGAGCTACAAACGAGTCGAATATCCTTGCCGCTTTCTTGATGTCCTCAATAATGCCCCCATAATCTACTCTAGAGACGTGATCACACTTTCGATTGTTGCAATGACAACCCTCGAATCGCCTTCCACCGTAACTTTCCTCCAATTCTAAGTAAAGTTCACTGCCATCAAAGCAGCCTAAGCTAAATAAATGAGCTGAAAGAAAATTTCAGAATTTCTATCCAAAATAAAAAGAACAGTTGGAGACAGAGGCTGCAAAAATAAAGTAGTTCTTATAGATATACAAACAAACATGAACAACAATTAAGGTTAAGTACTTGGAAAAGATCTGCATAATATCAGTTACATCAGACAATTCTTAGAAGGAAACAACCTTAAAAGTCGCTAAGCATACATACTAATAAGCAATTTACATACAAAAAGTTGCATATTCTATGTTCATAACAGGTGATCGATATCGAGTTACTTAATAATACTCAGATCCACCTGCAGAATTCTTTATATAGTAGTAGTATCATATATTATACGACAAAACACTGAAAATATATATTATACTGGGAGACACGCAAAACGAGGTTCGGATCAAAGGAAGGTTAACACACAGCAGCTGCCAATTAATAGATACAAGCGCATCGGTTTTCTGTAACCTTAGCTTTCACGCCGGCTATGTCCTTCTCTCAAGCTCCTGCCTCTCCTGTACTCGATTTCTGCATCGGAATTTGATGAACCAAGTGCATATTTACGGCCAATTCTTGAAGAAGCCCCCATCTTTGAGTATATATCTTCTTCGTCATCACTCATAGCGTAGTTAATTGGCAAACTACGTTCTCTCAGACGATTGTGTGGGACTTGATCTGGCATACAATAAAAACTAATGTTATCACCAGCAAGACATATGTACCAAACCAGTATCTTTTAGCTTTGAGGACTTGAGTATTGCATGATTAATTTGATTTTGTACAGAATTAAAATCCCTATATTCATTTTATGTAGTCATTTGAAATCTTAACCAAATCCTTCTTCTGGTCTAAATCTCTCAATCCAAATGAAGCCTTACACTATTTAAAAAAACCCAAGCAATCAATCATATTATAGATGGGAAAAATACAAGATTTTCAATCTCTCACTTTTCTATTGAGAAATAAGATGTGGATTTAGATGAAAAACTTATACTCAAGGACCCACAAATTTAGAAAAAAGATATTGTTATCAATATCATTATAACTCAAAAGGCCATTTTTCTAGTGAACATGATCCACTGATGCACAAAGAATAGTTCCCAAGCTTCTATTATTAGATGGGTGGAGCACCAAAAGATTTTATATATTATTAAAAAAAAAAAAAAAAAAGCAGAGAGGTTAAATAACTGAGACTGATATCTCACCTTCAAAATTACCGAATGGAAGTGGTCCAGAATGCACCCTATCAGCATGATTCACTCCTGCTTTACCGAGCTGTGGACTCGGAGAATCATCTCGTCTTTTCTCCATTTCCACTCCTTTAGCTGGTTCAGTAAACTTATGTTGTTCCTCGGTAAAAGGTGTCGTCATGCTAAATGTGTCATCATTCAATATCTCTACATAATGAGTAGTAGTAATGATTTCATCAGCACTGAACCCAAACGAGGCCCTATAAGCCTCTAGTTCCTCCGCGTCTGGTTTACAAGTTTTGTTCTGCCTATTCTGATGCCCATTTCCGACATTCGAGTAAGCATCCGATTCTCGAGAAATACTCAACCGCCCATTAGAAAACGAAGACTGGTCAAAGTAGAACTGTGCAAATGTCTCAGGACAGAAAAAGTTTGAATCTTGACGTGACTTAGAGGCACTTTTGTAGGTGGGTTCTTGTGAAGCATCCCATTGGGATAAACAGTCATAGTTGGTTTTATCATTTGACGAGAGGAAACGAGCGTAAGGCACATCGGGTGAAGATGGGGTGGTTAAATGGGCCAACTCGGGTGGAGGGGTTAAAGGAGCTGTAGAAGGCTCAGTTGTGAAAGTTGAGAAAACGGGAGGAGATACGAGTTGGGTTTCGTGGGCGTAGGGCCCGGTGACAAATGAGGGATTTTCTGGTGAATTTGCGGATAAGAAACAAGGAGTAGGTGATTGAGCAGTTGATGGGAGTGCGGAGTTTGAGAAAGAGGCAGGTGAAGATGGTGGAGCGTAAAGAGAGTGAGGGATTCCGGTAGCTTGATGATTAGGTAATCCGTTTGCTTGAGGTCCGTTTGGATGATTTGGTAAACCATTGGTATCGATCATTCGAGATGCGGGGACTATTCGCTTTCCGCCTTTTTGTTTACGGAAACAAGATAGTCCACCCCAACAACCTCCCCACCTCTTGCGCTGCAAATAAATCAAAAAAATCAGCTCAAACATTTATACGAAGAAATGCTCTTAAACAGAAGAAAGTCGAAAGCAAGGATTTGTTGATACAAAAGAAAAAAGCAAACCAATAAAAGTTGGTATCCTTATTATTTCTAAACATGTGAAGATGTGGCTTATTTTACTTAAGTTTGTTAATTTTTTTTTTTACAGAATTTTGGTTCACCTAATATGAAATGACATCCTTACAATAAGCATTCAGCATGGTAATCATCAAAATCTTGAACACCTAAGTTATAGATGAAACATTGAAATTAATCTTTTCCTACATATAAGCACACAAGGAAGGAAATGGCAGCCAAAGGAACCCCACTATAAGATTAAGAAGGCAAACAATAAATCAAATATAAACTAAGTGAAGCAAACTATTAGATGCATGTCGTGTTCAATGTGCAGTTGTGCACTGATTTTAGAATGGTAACTAGTGCTTTGTTAATTAAAGCATATAATAAGTTACATGGCCACTAAAATCACAAAAGTTTGAATCTCAAATGATTTTGAAAATAATAACAAGCATTAATTTATCATAGCATACATAATACATACACACAACCAATGTACTCAAAATACATCCACATTCTTTGTAAAAATTACAATGACAGTTGATGATATATAATGTCATTTCGGCAGATCATTCAAATAACCGGTTGTATACTTCCCCGAGGACACAATTAGTTAAGAGGTCCCTGGATGCACTTAAGATTTGTATCTAGTGATCATATAATAAGACCAGATAAACATACTAAATCTCTAAATGAGAGGGTAAGGAAACAATTTTTTTTTCGCCATTTATTACATTAAAACTTTCACATTAGTAAAATGTTCCCTTTACTCGAATTTACAGATTCCGTCAAAATGCACTAGCACAATTTAGGAGTAACCATGTAAGATAAGATCACATTTATTGGGGATTTATCCTGCTCACTCTTCATTAGCTTGGTACCCTTCGCAGTGTGAGTTTAAATAGGATAATGTGAATATAGCATTTAGAATAAAGGACCAAAGATTCCAGTTCTTAAAAGCCATTTCAGACAAAGCAATTATAGAGAAGAAATTGCATAATGACATAAAATAGGAACTAAAATTAACCTATAAGTACAGAAATGTAATGCGGAATTTAAGTGTCTGAAATGTGTCCCTCAAGTATTTAACCATAACAATATTGATAACATAGACATTTTATAATAAATGTTATTGTCGTTGATTTAATCCCGCCAAGAGATGCAGTCTGTTTCCTAATGTTTTTGTAATAAGTGTTTAACCCCGACTCAAATAGCCTTTTAAGACTTAGGGCTACTCATCAATTACCTCTGAGATAGTACAGATAATAATAACCATGAAACTAATAAGGCAGAATATTTTTGAAATTAAATGCTTGCAAGTTGCAAAGACAATGTTTCCTGTATTATGTTCGCCAAACTTTAAAACTGTTTTCACAATGAATATAATTGAACTCTTCATTAATATCACATGCAAATTTGTGAGCACTTGAGTTGATTAAGAAACAATTTTTCATCCCCTCGTCCCCCTCTCTCTAAACGAGTCCCAAATACATCACTGAAAAGGAAGTAAAAGAGCACAGAAGGAAACCGTTCAGATATTATATTTCTAAGTCGTGCTTAATTCTTAGAGAATCTACAAAACAACCCAGCTACGGATTCTGCAAATAACTTCAAGTAAGACAATAAGATACGTGAATCTAACATCAAATCTTCCTACGCTCATGAACACACATATTTTACACTAAAAAGATACCATATCCATAAATTCTTTTGAACAAGATTGCAAGTAATTAGATGGGAGAGAAATGAAGAAAAGCACAGATGTGTAAAGCACTATACCCGAGGTGCTGGTAATTGTTGTGGCTGCAGAAACCGATTCTGCTCCGACCCCATTGACGAATCTCTCTAATCTTGAGCTACTGATGAATGAATATCCACCCACTTATAATCTAAACAAGAAAGAACACTTGGCAACTCTTCCTCCGCTGTTTGTTCATTATAGCATTTTTGACAAGTTAGGAAGTATGCTTTCAAGTTTCAAAAACCCCAAACTCAAATCAATGTAAATATCAATAAAACAGCCTCGATTAACAAACACACACATTCATAGTCATTTATAGATATTTAAGCAGTCCATAAAATACAACTTAAACTCTCTACAGAATCCTGGTTATTTAATGCAGCTAGTACCGAAAAATCGAATGAATATTGATCTAATTCTTGTACTTCATATAACCCATCTTTTAAATTTTTCAAAAAGAAGCATAAATCAAAGAACATGAAAGGTTTAATTTTTTATTATTTTTTCTCAACCTCACCGTGTTTTAAAAATACTAATAAAGAGTCAAAATACAAGTAAAAGCAAAAAAAAATTACAACCGATAATCTCAATCCAGAAAAAGCTCAGACATCTCGAATTCTTGTCCATCAACATTTTGGATTTTGTCTTGATGTTTTTGTCAGTTCTAGGAACACAAATAAACAATTCCCATTTTCTACTAACAAATAAGCATATTTTGACAGAGATATACATGAAAACGACCCCACTAAATAAAAATAAAAATGCTTGCTGCCGCCACTATAGCATAATTTTTGAGAAAAAAATGCTTCTTTCTCACATCACATCATTATTCCAAGGGAACAAGAAATAAAAACACACTCACGCACAAAGACAAGGCATTTATACACTTCCTTACTCTTCATTCTTCAACAAAAACTAAGATACGAAAAACCCATCAAAGAAAACATAAAAATAATGAGGCCTATTAAAGTAGATGAGCGAAAAAAGAGAAAACCCAACAAACATTAAAAAAAAATGCAGTACCTGAAAGAAGGTATGTATATATTTTACATTTCCATTAAAATTCTGCAAAGATCTGGAGAAGCTGAGCGTGATAAATAGACAGTCTTTTTGGAGTAAGAGAAAGAGTTTTTTTTTTTTTATGCTTGTGGTATGTGAAAGGGAAAGAAAAGCAATGGCCAGATCTAATCTGTAATCTGGGACTTTGATTGATTTTCTAGTGTTTTGCTAAAATGGCTTTTTCTTTTTCTCTTTTTCTTTTTCGGAAAAAATAATAAAGTAAGGAGAGAAAAGCAATGGGAAACATAACGGCGTTACTGTGTCTGTTTGTTGTACGTGATTTATTTTTTGTCTTTATTCAGGGTAGTAGCATGCTTGGTTACGTGTCACGTACTTATTGGGTCATTTCTATCCATATTTTAATTCACGTTAACTTTACCGACTCTTTTATTTTTTATATTAAATAAATTAACATGATAAAAACAATTTATACTTCCCTGAGACAACCTAATTAACATGAGTTAAGTTTTTAGTCCCGACAAATTAATTGTTAATTTTAGCTTAATAAGGCTTAATTTAATAAAAATCCGACTATTAAAAATGTTCATATAATCCATATGTTACATAAAATTAATGTCTATTTGAAAGTTATTAGATTATGTATAAATATATTTAATATATGTACACATGTAATCAATATAGAAAAGCATTTTCGATGAATTGATAAGTGAGTTCTAGCATTAATAAGATAAATTTAGTTCGGAATGTTACTATTAATATTATTTTACTAGCAAAAGATTTATATATTATTGTGCATTCTTAGTAAAAAAAAAAAATCTTTTTTTTTTATTAAAAAGATTATAATGTGATAAGCTTGAAATAACCCATAGCCCAAACATATCCAATAAAAATAACAAAAGATTTTTATGGTTATTTTTAATGTTGAGTTGCGTGATAAGTTTGCATTTCATTTGTTGCATCTTGCATGATTGCGTTAGAATAATTAGATGACCATTTGAGAAATAACTGGGGACAATATTTTACTCAAATTAATTTATGAATGTATGTTAAATTATAATTATACCTTGAAAAAATATCTATCACCACCACATGTCATAATATGATTTCACAAACATAATTTTTTCGACTAAAATATGTATTCTTCACCATTAAATTTTAACATCCAAACTGATCTCATGTTTTCCCTCTCGGATTCATTAATTTATATGAATATCATAATTAGGGTTGTCAATGTGTCGGATTCTGGTCAGATCAGGCTTGTCCAGATCTAACTCCATTTATTTCGGATCGGATCTTATTCGGATTGTGCTCAGATCTAGATTTTTCGAATCCAATGGATCTTGATCAGATTTGGCTGGATATCGGATCTTTTTTTGATCCAATAAAATTTTTATTTAAAAAATTATATTAATATTTTTTCCTAAAACAAGTTTATTAACTTTATAATTTAATTTAATTTTAGCTCACATATTCAAACATCCTTTACTAATATTCATATTTTTAGATGAAAATACTGGTTTAACTAAATTTACAAACGAGTTATAAATTACTATCTTCTTAAATTGACAGTGAAATATTATTAATGGCACTTACTTTTATAAAAAATTATATATATGTAATTCTTTTTATTTTTTATCCGATACTGATTTTAAAGGATCGGATCGACCTAAATTCATATTGGCTCCATGTATTTCGGATTACGGATATTTATAATCGGATCAAGTCCATCGAATCTCTAAACTGACAATTATCCTAATAAATCTGACCAGATTCGGATGAATCCAAATTGAAATCCGCCTCATTGACAGCCCTAAATTCATAATATGTTTTCTTCAGTTTGAGAATTTGATTGTAGCTAAATTACATGCCCATTTAAAGTCCAATTAAGCTATAAAATGGATTGGGCCGAATAATACCAGAAGATCAGGCCAAATTCCAAAATTATAGCCCGTAACCAGAAACAATGTAAAGATGAATTTCCGCGCGCCCTACAAATTCAATTCCAAAATCTCATTTCCCCCAAATCAGTGAAATCATTATGCAGACGACCTTCATTGCTGTTCAGTGCGTCCAATGCTCCACTATGCAGGTAATTTCTCTCCTCTTTGTGCGCGTGTGTGAAATTAGATGCGTAAATGTACATATATATATATATATATATGCGAATAATGTTTGGAATTATGGATGCAGGTGAAGCAGAAAACGAAAAGCAGCAAGAAATGGACCTGCGTCGTATGCAATGAGAAACAATCTTTGCGCAATGTGTTTGCTGAAGGTTTTATGGCCAAGGACGTCCGCAAATTCGTCCAAAATTTCAACATGTCTCGTCAAAAGGAAGAGGAAAAAGGAGGTGAAACAGTATTAGATTTTCCTCCTTGCAATGAAGAGAATAATACGAAGAAAAGGAGGACTGATTGGACGGAGTATGTTGATTTTGAACAGGAGGAATTTCCCGGAAAATCGGAAGCTGAACAAGGTGTTTGATCAATTTTTTATGATTTTTATTGTTTTTTAGGGTTTGAAATCAATTTGAAGTGAAATTTGGATATGTTTGTAGGGGATAGTGAATTGGAGCCGATAATTGTGACTGAGATGCCGAAGGCGCTGTTCAAAAAGCCCAAGCTGAAGGATTGTTCTGTTTATGGATCAGAGTTTGGGATTGGCGGCAAAAAGCTTCTGAAACCAGTGTTTCCAAACAGAAGTAATAAGACTACTGCCTCTTCTCTAGTTAAATCAGCACTTTTAGATTCATTAATGTTTATCCGATTGAAATTTAGTACTATTTTTTAATTATAATGGACGATTGTGAATATAAATGAGATAATATGATAAATCATGTGGATCTTACTTGGATTTCCTGAATATGTAGAAGATATGCAGTTGATTGAATCTCAGCAAACATCTTCTGTAAGAGCTTCGATAAAGAGCCATGAGGAACCAATTGAGTTGCATCGAGAAGAACGAGCTCTCAAATGGAACATCCTGAGGGCACAAATTCAAGATAACAATTACAGTTTGACGAACAAGAAGGCATGCCCATATCAATCAACAAAAAATGCTCAAGGATCATTAGTTTCCAAGTGGAATGAGTACATGGCTCAAGATAATGTTGAACATTGTGCCAATGAACCAACAGCTGCTAAGAAACTTTCTTCGAAATGGAGTAGTTTCATAACAGAAGACGATGATGACAACGACGACTTGCAGATTAGAGGAAGGATAGACACAAAGGAGAATCAGGTTAGCCAATGGAGTAGTGATGCATTTGAGCTCTTAATGAATGATCAAAGGGTTGAGGATGATATACACCCTGATTTTTTATGATTTTTAATGCTATGATATGTTTGCAACTAACTCTGTAGATCTGGAAATTAAGGTTCATCTCGAGGCTACTTGTCCCGTGAGGATCGTAACTGCTTAAGGGGATGTAAAAAAGACGAGTCGAGCTACAGAATGTTTATACTTAATTTGATTGTCTTGATTTTGAAATCTTATTTGTACTTGATTTAATTATAATTTAATCAACTAGAACTAGTTTTAAGAGAACTAAGCGAACCAAATACGAGTTGAATTCAAATACATTGTTATCCTATATTTGATTAATTATATACTTATTGAGCTCGTTTTCCTCTCGTATCGAGATACGTATACATGATCAGTTTTTCGAAATAATATAAAATTATTCTCCTCATAATAAAAACATTACAAGACATAAAATTAACATTTTAAAATCAAACAAATCATTTCAAAGTAAACAAAGTTCCATGTTTGAATTTTCAAATTATAAAATAAAATCAAACAATAGTTTTCATGAAATAAAACCCAAGAATAAAAAATTCCAAGTAACATCTTAAATTTTTCACCCATCCAAATTTTAAATTAAAGTATCAAACTGTTAAGTATAAGTGATATATATTAAATGATTCCTCTCTCTAACAACTTAAGCTTTTAGATAAGTTGGTCATTCAATATGGTATCAGAGCTCAGACCCGAAGAGGTCCTGTTTTCGAATTCTTCCGCAACTCATTTCTAAATTCCACGTGTTAAGTGATATATATTAAATGATTCATCTCTCTAATAGCTTAAACTTTTAGAACATAAAATCATGCTAAAATTATAAAAATCGTATACTTAAAAATAATGTTACACTTCAATTTATCAACTTCTTATTTCTCCAATTATCCAATCAATTCCCTAAAATACTCAAGTTTGTTGATAGTCGGAAGTCTTTTTGGAAATATATACCATTTTAACAAAATTATAAATGGTTTAAAAGGAGTTTAGTTGTACTTAAAGTAGTAGCATGCAAATACAGTTTACTTATCTTTTGTTATATTTCCACTCTATATTCATTTGATATTTTGACTTCAATTGAGAAGATCTCACATTATTAGCTCGAGTTAATCAATTTCTCACCATATATTTTACAATATATAACAAAGAGTTGCGAGCTAATACTCTCATTACGTCGCACGACTCCACTGTCAATATAAACATGACAAAGAATTAGTCGAGATTTAGGCATTACTCCTATTGAAAAAAATGACTACAATATGTAAAATGTAAATGTACGACGTGGCCATACCAAAATTCCAACTAACATTCACATGTCACCACAGTCAATCTTCACAATATCCGCTTTCACCATTTCATATAAATACACTCATTATTAATTATATTTATTAATTTATTTGCATTTCCCAGTTTTTTCATAATTTTTTTCACATTCTTCGCAAACCCATAGATTTGTTCGACAAAAGTCCAACTCGATCATTTCTATGTTAGTATCTCTTTCCATTAATTTTTCTCTTATTACACTAGCTACAAGAAAAGAAGGACTTTCCTATAAATCCATTAGAATTTCCGACGAACTAAAATCCGTCTGAAATTTTCGACAGATTTTGAGGTTTAAATCCATCGAAAAAGGCACTAAAGTTTCATAAAAATAAAATAATTAAATTTAAGACGAATTTAATCCGTCAGGAATAAAAAAAAAAAAAAGATTAATTATTTTCCTACAAAGTTTATCAGTCAAAAAATAATTAATTTTTTTTTATATATTTTGAAGAATTAAATTCGTCGGAAAATAATAAAAATATATTTTTCTAATAAAAATGATTAATCCATTTTTGCAAAAAGTTGATTGTTTTAAACTATTATTGATTGATTTAACTCATTTTTCACTAACTTTCTTCAACTTAACCTGTATTTCACAAATTTCATCGACTTAAACTATTGTTGATTGATTTAATTCATTTTCCACCAGTTTTCATAGATTTAAACAATTTTTTTCTAATCTAATTTGCAGTAATTTGATTAAATCAAACAGTTCTTGATTGATTTAACTCATTTTTTCACTACCTTTGTTCGACTTAACCCATTTTTCACTATTTAACCCATATTCTCACAAAATTCATAGATTTTAACCCTTGAATCAATTGAAAATGGGTGAAATTGACATAACTAGTAATATAATAAATGAATAAATATACAATAGAATTTAAGAAATGACGGTTGAATGTACATTGAAAAATTGTCGAATATAATAGGTACATATTGGGCTAAGAATGAAGAACTGAACGTACGAAGTGAGTGAAAATGTTCTTAACAATATATTATCGATAGTTTAAGTTATATGTTTTAGTATATTTCGCTCAGTTTCACAAGTTTTCAACTATTTTAAACCATACGTTGATCGATTTAAACCGTTTTTTAAGTGTTTTCATTAATTTTATCGTTTATATCCGTTATTGATCGATCTAACCACTTTTCATATTTTTTTTCATTGTTTTTTCACCAATTCACCAATTTTTAATTTCACCCATTTCAATCAAATCTAATCGAATTCAAGCTGGACATGTCCGAATACGAATAAAAACAATAATTTACATTTTCTAAAAATTTCATGAACTAATTAATTTTGAAATAAAATTAACATATTCTTTAAAAAGAAAAAAAGATATAAGTTAGAGTTGTGGAAAACCCTAACTTATCACTCTCTATTTTACCCGCTGCCCACTCTCAACTAGGATTGTGCACGATCCGGTAAACTGGTCAAACCGTACCGAAATAGAAGTTTCGGTATGTATCGTATACCGAACCGACATTTCAGTTCCGTATACTGTATGAGCTCCATTATCGAAACTTTACAAGCTTCGGTTTTCGGTAACACCGTCCGGTTTATTTACCGAACCGAATCGGTATACTCTTTTTTTTTTCTTTTTTTTTTCTAATTCGAGAGAATTGCACTTGCGGTACCAAGCTATATGTCGATTCTCACTAGTGCTACTATAAAAATCGAGGTCGATACATTTGGTACCACAATTAAAGAAATCGAATCACTTTTGGTACCGCCGTTAAAAATTACCGTTAAGTGATGACGTGGCAGTTAAGTCTTACTGCAAAATTGATGCCATTACTTACCCCATAACATTTCATGTTGGCAAAATAACCCCTCATCTTCAAATTAACTGACGATTTTAGTCCACATTGTTGTCCAATTTCAAAATTGGCTCGAATAAGATACGTGCGGACCAATTTCGAGGACATATCTAGCCATAACATTTCATGTTGGCAAGATAACCCCACATCTTTAAATTTAATGACGATTTTAGTTCACATTGTTGCCCAATTTCAAAATTGGCCCGAATAAGACACGTGCAGATAAATTTGGAGATTTTACTTATTATATTTACATATCTATTTAACTAATTTTGTTTTATAAACAATATTAATAGATCAAATAAAATACGACAAAAAAATTTAAAAAATATTTTTTAAAACCTAAATTTATATAATAGTTTTAATATATATAATATTTATTACAATAATAAAGTTATATATTATTAATAATTATTTATAATAAAAAAAAAATTCCTCCCAACCACCCCCCACCCCAAAAAAAAAAATCCCAGGCCACCACGGCCTGGGATCAGTAGCGGGTGGCATGGGTTCTTCGATCCCAGGCTACGGTGGCCTGGGATTTGGGGGTGATTACGAGTTGGAAGGGATGGGTGTTTTTGATTTTATTTTTAATTTTAAATATTTATTAATAATATATAACTTTATTATTTTAATAAATATTAAATATATTAATACTATTATACAGATTTTAGATTTTAAAAAAAATCATTTTTTTTAAATTTGTTGTCTGATTTATATTAAAGTATTATTTGATCTATTAATATTATTTATAAAACAAAATTAGTTAAATAGATAAGTAAATATAAGTAAAATCTCCAAATTTGATCGAACGTGTCTTATTCGAGCCAATTTTGAAATTGGGCAATAATGTGGATTAAAATTGTCAGTAAATTTGAAGATGTGGGTTTATTTTGCCAATATAAAATATTATGGGGTAGAATTGTCCTCCAAATTTATCCACACATGTCTTATTCGAGCTAATTTTGAATTGGGCAACAATGTAGATAAAGTCGTCATAAATTTGAAGATGTGAGGTTTTTTTGCCAATTTGAGTTGTTATATGATAGAATTACCTGTCAACATAAATAATATCATCAATTTTACAATAACATTTAACTATCACGTCATCACTTAACAATAGTTATTTACGGCGGCATAAAAAGTGATTGGATTTCTTACTAAATATGTCGTGCCTCAATTTTTACAATTTTCTCATTCTAATTTCTTGCTGAGAAAAACGTCCAATTTCAAATTTCCAAATTCCAATCCAGACTTCTCTTCTCAATTCTTTCTACGGGGACTACCTAAACCCATATCTTCCTCATCCTCAATTCAAAATCCCACCGCACCGCCGCACCGCCGTCCTGCTCCGAGGTACAATACTCCTCTCTACTCTTTAAGATTTCATTCGATCGGATCTAACTCAATTTACCCTCTTTCTTACTGTTAATTGCTTGAAGGTTTCTTTCTGTATCTTCTTCTATTATTCAATTCCTTAATTTCTGTATGATGGTTTATGTGTTGAATCATAGTATAATGTTTTTATACTTTATGGTCTCTGATTTTTTCTCTTAATTGCTTGAGGATTATTATGAACTTTTTTTTTTTTTCCTGAAATTTGAAATTTGAGTGATCTAATGAAATAATGGATGCTAGCTACTGTCTCATTGTTAATTGCTTGGAAAATTTTTGGTTTTTTTTTGTACCGAACCAAACCAAATAATACCAATCGTAATTTACCGAACCGTTCCGAAATTTTCGGTTTGGCAAAAGGTACGCTATCTGAAAATACCGAACCGACCTGGATACCGAAATTCGGTATGGTTTGGTTCGGTTTTACCGTTTGCACAGCCCTACTCTCCACTCCTCTACAATTCTACCGTAGCCCCTACTGAACCCACCCACTGTACCGCAGCAGTCAGCACCACCCCTCCCCCTTGCATTGCAGCCTACCCCCCACCCCCCCACCCCCCGAAGCATGTTTGGCCCGACCCAGCCCTTCCCCACCTGTTGTGGTTTGAAACTTTGCCCTTTTTGCTTAATTATTACAAATATGTGATATTTTGATTTGGATTTTGGCTACTGTTTATGGGTTCAGATTAATGAATTTAAAAGGATTTTGGCTACTGTTTTTCATGTTATTAGCTATAGTATTGGGTGCAGATTATGCCAATTAATTTCGTTTTCTTCTTCTTAGGGCTTTTTCAGATCTTTAATCTATTCATGTTTTCTGATTATTGGATCATTGGATTTAGGTTTTATGCCCTCCTCTGTCATGAATGGAGGTTCATTTAGCAGTATACTTTGGATTAACCTAGGGGGTATAAACGTCTCTCTCAACTTAAGGCACTGGAGCTACTGTCCCTATTCTTTGAGTATCAATATCACATAGCATCCACTCCTTTGTTCAAATAGGATATTTATTTGAATGTGGAGGTGCTTGTTTTCACGAAAAGTGGTAATTCCAGTTAGATTGATGTATTTTATGCATGATTATCTATATATTTGGTGGCATCCCATCTGTTTGAAAATTATTATTTTTTTTAGGTAAATGTAAGTTGCATTGCATTGTGCGTGTAATTTTCCATCGGCAACTTGTTTCGGTCTTTGTTTTAATTATGGCCATTTTGCATTATCTATGATGCATATATTGTTTAAGTTCCAAATTTCTTAAATCTTAGTTAGGATTTCCACTTTTTTTTTTTTTTTTAATTTCTGGGTTAATATAAAGTTGGTGTTTGATTTGCATTATTAGCTCAATTGGGATTCTCCATGTAATAATATATTTTTTTCTCTTTTCAGGGTACATATGAGCAGTGTATAATTATTACATCTGGTTTTGAAGAAGAGAATTTATATTTGAAGAATGGTGTTTTGGGAAGGGTATGTTAGTGATGAATTCATGGGGACATTTGCCCCAATAGTGGTGTATTGGTTGTATGCAGGCACTTATCAACTCCTACCTCCTCTAGATAATTTTAGGCTGCATACAAGAACGGAAGAAAACGAGAAGAACTTGGTGCCATTAGGATCTGTTATCAAGGGTGTTCTTCTTCAACAACTAGTTCAAGCCTTTGTTGCAGAATTGCTTTTTTTGGTAAGTGCATTATTCACAATTACTTTACTAGTTTCTTTTAGATTAGTCATGGAACTCTTGCTTACTTTGCATTACATATATGAATTTTGTCCTTTTTCTTAGCATGCTTATGCTATATAAATGAAATTTCGTTGTAATTTAGTTCACATACAGATTTGAAACTTGCCATCTAAAACTTATTTCGTCCTGCAAGTTGTAGTGAAGTAACTGTTACTCAAATAGAGTCCTTTCCTATTCCAGAACATTTAGAAATGTTGGACAGAGTAGACTGCGTTTTATTGATAAGGTCCTAGAGTTTGAAACTGGTTCTACAGAGTCTTACTAGTATTACGTGCAGCACTAGGTTTACATTTGATGCCACTAACTTCCAAGTAACTTATTCATGCCAGTGACTAGTTCATAACTACACTTTAAAATTCCAAAAATCAAAAACTCCTCCTTCCCATATTTCTTGCATTACTACCATTTGGTATGAATCTTTGTTTTCGCTGACATTATGCCCTTACATTGAAATGAATCGTTATATAAATAATTAAATTTAAGTTACTGACTAGAAGTAGACAGTTAATTACATGAATAGTCTATCATCCTAGTGTTAGTTATAGTTGAATTAATGTAATTGCTCTTTATTGGTGTGTGTTCCTGGACCAATCATTACATCACTTGTATTTAGCGAATAACTTAGTTTGTGAAGTCATTAAAATTCTGGTATTCGTTGTCTGGGTGGAGAAGGCATCTACTAAGAATATGTTGATTTAATAACTGTTGTTTCATATACATATAATAAATCCAGTTTATGTCTTTTACATAGATTTTCTTAGTCTTATGTGAGAGTTTGGCGGCTTGACTTCTAGTCCTCTGGTAAGTTTTAGCAGTTCTCTAGGACTCTTATACAAGTCACTATGCAATTTCTCTGTACTAGCGAATAAGATAAAATAATACATTGTCTAACTTTTCTAGATCGTGAGCCCTGAGATCATATGGCTTGAGTTCATAACATAATTTCTCTGCATGTTTTGTCTTTTTCCAGCTTTCTTATGTCGTTTTCTTGGTATGGGGAGTGAATGATAAATATCACTTCCTGATACTATGAATTTGTTTTATAGAGGAAATTTATGCACGGTGCTTCAAAGGACTTCTTCCAAAATGATTTCAATTTTCTTTTGTTCTTTTGGCAATTACTTGAACAAAAATGTACATTTGGCAGGCTGAATTATTTGTCTAAACTAAGATTTAGTATTCATTTTTCCTGTGTTCTAGATTACAATACTTTCCTGAGTCCAAAGCTATCCAATATTTGCTATCTCTGTTGAAACTATGTTCACTGCAGTGTTGTTTAATTAGAAAGTTAGCTGAAATTAAATATCAATATCAAGAGGAAAACTGTCTAGTCTACCAAAACCACCAACTGCTTGATATATTCACAAAGCAGAATATCCTTTGGATATCCATGATAAAATCTAGAGAAATTTCCTGTTTAATTGTTCAGGCTAAATCATTAAGAAATTTATGAAACGAAAATTCAAGATGTTTTCAGATAGTGAGTCATGACCTATGAGGAAGATTATTTGGCCTGCCTTTTGTGTTCATATTTAAGCATGGAAGTAGCATTAATGGTTATTTTTCCGGAGATTGTCTTTGAGTTTATTAAAGATGTTTATGCTTGTCAATGCACTCTACAATGTTTTCTAATGTTGTGGACTATGTGGTACGTCTCTCTCAACCATATTAGTGCTTGCTACATATATAGTTGTCCTGAGAAAGGTTTTTTTCTTCATAACTGCATCCATAATTTAACTCATTGGAGGTTCTTACATAACTTTTGGTTGTATCTAATGGACTGATATAGGTCTTTTGTCTTCTACCTATTTATTTTTATTTTATCTGGCTTCTTTTTGTTCATTCAATTGCGAAAGTTACGTATGTGGTATGTGTCAATTAGGGAACAGTCTAAACTTCTGCAGCTATTTTTGTGTTAAACTGGAGGACATTGATCCACAAAACTACTGTCATGTTGGGTGTTGTAAGATTAGATTACCGATTAAAAAAAAAAAAGATTAGATTAGATTATTAAATGTATAATTTGTTTCTCTGTTCTGGGGACTAATCTAGTTATAACTAATGATTCAAGCATCTCGTCGTCTGTATTACATTTTTCACAAATACGCAATCGTGGACATGCACACAGACATATTTAATTTTTTCAACAGTATAAATAATATATAGATATGATATGCATGTTCTTAATAAAGTGGAATGAAGGCTTATCAGTTGAAACTCAAACAGTACAAATATTTGATTTTGCTTCCTTTTTCTTCTTTTCCCTGAGTTATTTAAATCGTCACTTCATGTGCTTATTGTTGCAGGTAACATCAAATGTAAGCAGTGGGCACACTGTTCAACCCTCTTTTCTCGTTCAAGTTGTGCAATTTATTATCGCTATGTTTGTTATGGACACATGGCAGTACTTTGTGCATCGATACATGCACCAAAACAAGTTTTTATACAAGCATATCCACTCTCAACACCATAGATTAATCATCCCATATGCCATTGGAGCTCTTTACAATCACCCATTAGAAGGCCTTTTATTAGACACATTTGGTGGTGCTCTATCCTTTCTTATTTCTGGAATGACTGCACGGACTGCCGTTTTCTTCTTCTGCTTCGCTGTTATTAAAACCGTTGACGACCATTGTGGGTTGTGGCTGCCTGGTAACATTTTCCAATTATTTTTCCATAATAATACGGCATATCATGACATTCATCATCAACTCCAAGGTACAAAATTCAACTATTCTCAACCATTTTTCCCCATATGGGACATAATGCTTGGGACATACATACCTTATCAGCTTGTTAAACGAGCAGAAGGGGGTTTTGAGGCAAGATTGAAAAAAGACTAGTTGGTTTTTTTAGTTTAGTTTCGTGTTGATTGAATTTGTTACTTTATGATTGCGTTTTAGTGGTGCCACTCTTGCGAATGTTGTGTGTAGGTTTATTAGCAGAAGTTTTGTATGCTCGAGTTAGTTGCACTCTGAACTTTATTTTAATCTTTTATTCTTTTCTTTTTTTCAGTTATGATTATTGTATTGCTAATTTATCGGTCGTGTTGATTCAATGTTAATCACTTCGAATGTAAGTTCAATTTTAGGGGAAGTATTCGACAATCTGCAGTAGTATCCATTTTATGGTTGGTAGTTTGCTCATATTGTGACAGGATCAAACTCTGTACTAAACTTGTTTATGAATCTTTCTTGATTTCAAATGATGTATGTGTATTCTGAAATGTGCATCTCCTTTTTTATTTCTTTTTTCTTTGATTATTATTATTCTTAAAATAATGAAGCATAACTATTCATTAATGGATTTCAAAGAGCTCAGCAATATAGATGTTAGTTACTATTTATTGGAATTTAAAATTCTTTTTCAGATCAAACATAATGTTGCAATTTTCACATACAATTCCCATTAAAAGACAGGGAAGCTAGCTAATCTACAAGCTCTCTTATTGGTACAAGTTGCACAAGTACTTGCAAATTTTGAAAATTAAGTGAAAGAAGAAAAAAAAGGTTCTATCTTCACCAATAATCTCTGCAAGAACAAGTTCCGTCTTTGAATTTATGAAACCGAGTTCGATCCCTCACTATAATCTCCCGACCATATAATTTCGAAATAAGTTTAATCACCACATGACAATCCCCACATATCCTAAGATTCATATTAATGTTAATGGAACTCCCATCATCTGTACTAATCAAACCAAAAGCCACAGCCAACTTCTCACTATGATAACACAATGCATTCTCCTTCTCTTCATGTCCTATATCGTGCAACACGTAATTAGTCTCCGGCTCATACCCAAATTCCTTAATCTTAAACCTAATCTCCTCTAGTTTTCGATAAATCTCCCTCCACTTCGGATGGCTTTGATCACCGTTAAAGAACTTGAAAATTACACCATTCACTTCCGTATAGCTAAATCCGGGAATCTTATTAACGTCCCTACACTTCATTGCATCTCTCACTCTTCCTACATCCTTCCACCTCTCATGTGCAGCATAGACATTCGATAACAATACAAAATCGCCACAAGTACTTGATCCCATCTCCACGAGCTTTCTAGACGCCTTCTCTGCCATTTCCACATTCCCATAAGTTTTAGAGGCCCCTAATAGTGTTTGCCAAAGCACTACATCTGGAAACATGGGCATAGACTCGATAACGTCATACGCCTCTTGTAACCTCCCGGCCCTTCCCAATAAGTCAACTACACTCCCATAATGCTTAACGTTTTTCCTCACTCCGTGTCTCTCCATCAACTCGAAAAGCATCACCCCTTCATCCACCATCCCTGCATGGTTACATGCGCACAATGCCGCTAAGTAAGTTACATCATCCGGCTTTGGTCCCTCCACACCGCCGACCATGCAATGAAAAAGCTCGAGCGCCTTGACTCCATCACCGTACATTGCAAAAGCCATAATCATGGTGTTCAAAGTGATTATACTCCTAGAACACTTCATGCCTTTAAACACAGCATACGCCTTCTCCACCGCCCCACATTTCGCGTACATATCAATAACAGCATTGCAAACAATCACATTCTCATCCAAGCAACTTTTCTTAATATAGTCGTACACTTTATCACCCTCTTTGATCGCGCCAAGCTGCGAACAAGCCGACATTGCACCAAGAACCGTGACCTCGTTCGGCCTCATTACAAAGTACCCATCATCATTTTCATTTCCTTCACCCATTTTCTTAAACAACTCCAAAGCTTCATGGGCCCTACTCCCCTGCGCCAACCCAGAAATCAAAGCGTTCCAACTCGCGATATCTCTCCTAGACATTTCGTCGAACACCTTACGCGCACTGCACAAATCCCCACACTTCGCATAAACATCGAGCAACGTCGTTTGCAACAGAACATCAGTGCAAACCCCGGACTTCAAAACATGGGAATGCATTTGAAAAGCTTCGACACGCGCCAATGCACGCGCGCAGGCCTTGAGAAAAAAGGAGCAGGTAAGAGCGTCAGGTTTGCATGGAGCACGTGACATGGAGAGGTAGCACGTGACGGCATTGGTTGGGTAGTGACTCTGTGCGTGGCCTCGGATGATGGCGTTCCAGTCGTTGGTGAGGGGGTGAGGGAGGCGGCGGAAGATGGCGACGGCGTAGGGGAGGTTTGAGGCGGCGGAGGAGTCGATGAATTTTGAGCGGGAAGGGTAAAGATGGAAAAGTCCGGTGGTTAGGAGGTAAGCGTGGAGCTGTTGGAGGTGGGGGAAAGAAGTGCATTTTTGCAAAAGCGATTCTACTTTGGCCATGCGATAAAAGTGAGCGTGATAATATTATGGCTTTTGTTCGTATTTATTGGTAAAATAAGAAAGAAATTGCTAATTTGCTATTACATTTTTGGTCTATCGTGTAATGAATTGATTATTGTCCTCCTAATTGCACATCAACACTTGGCAGCTATTCTCGTGGAGCTGTTTGTTCGTATTTTTATATTCATATTATTTTCTAAGATTATAAATATTTTATATTGTTGTGTTTTGTATAAATACATTATTTTTAACAGTTATTAATATGTTATAATTATTTGTGTTATTTAAATTTTCATTATTACTATGCCTTAGATATATAACATGCTTAATCTCACTTTGCACCCTGAAAATATATAAATTTGACACTTTGTATCCTAGGTGAATTTCAAGCGAAAAAATAGGGGTATTTTTGTCACTCCCTTAAAAAATCGACATATATTCCCTCCAAAATATAATAATGTGAGATTCATGTACAATTAAGAGTAAAATTGAAGTAACTCTGGAAAAAAAAAGTCATTTTGGAGGGAAGTTAAATGAATATTTTACTTACATAATATAAAATATTTTGTAGGGCAGTTAAACTAGGTTAATTTTTTAGCTCACTACAAGAAAAACATCAATTTCGATGAATTTTTCGACAAATTTGTCACTGTGAAAATTGGGAATGAAAAAAATTCGTCGAAAAACATCGTGTCGAATTCTATTTTGATGAACTTTTGGAGTGATAAGTATTTTCAACGGTCGTTCCAACGGATTTCTTGGGGCCATATCTCCTTATGCTCCACCACTGTACTGTAAAAACAAGACTATGTTTTAGGAGTATTTTTTTTCATTAATATTATATTTTCTTATTTCAGGTTATATAAATATTTCTTTTTTTCCAGATTTACTTCAATTTCAATGGACCAATGAAATTTCAAGTCACCCATGTTTTGGATAATGTGAACACAATTTTAAAATTCTATAATCTAGGAGAACATGGGGTGATGTGAAATCTCACTGCACATGTAATAATTACATTGGTTGGTTGCACCACGTGTACTTAATGACGTGGTGCAACAATTATACTATATAATTTCTTTCCGTCAGGTATGTCAAAAAGACGAGTCGAGCTACAAAATCTTTATACCAAGTTTTAAGAGAACCAAGCGAACCAAATACAAGTTGAATTCAAATATATTGGTATCCTATATTTGATTAATTATATACTTATTGAGCTCGAACTAAACTTGAAAATTAATTATCAAATTCAATTGAGTTTTTATCAGTCCATCTTTGACCTTATCTCTAGCAACATGGTTTGATTTGAAGAACTATATCATTGATATAATTGCAATCATTTCGGATCGAACAGACGTTCAGGGGCGGAGCTATATGGGGTGCGGATCCCAGCCATACCATTTCATTGAATCCTATTTATTTGAGCTCATTCCTTTATGTCCTTTTCAAATTATTATTTTATCCCTCCCAAGACTCCAAGCCAAACTTATCCAATCGGCTCACTGATCTTATTGATTGTTGAATTACCTATTGAAGTAGTAACTGAATAAGGAATTTTTCTTCCTATAAGAAAAAATACATTTCCGACTCCAAAATGTAGTCTTTCATTTAAATTTCTTGTTAGATTTCTATTCTTCCACAATTTTTTTTTTTTTTTTTTACAAAGTGGGTTTGATTAATCAACATATTATTAAAAATTTGTAGTTCTTCTAAACTTTAAATCGTGAATACTTTAATTCATTATTTAGATGAGATAAATTCAATTTATATAATTGCATATGATGTTTGATGACATGTTTAATTCTTGTTTGTTTTTAATTTCTCGACAATTATATGTGTAATTTAATTAGATTATTTTAGAAATTAATATAAACATAAGGTTCTTGAACTTATTGCTGGAAGAAATATTCATTTTC
This sequence comes from Penstemon newberryi var. newberryi, assembly GCA_030819805.1. Taxonomy (NCBI): domain Eukaryota; kingdom Viridiplantae; phylum Streptophyta; class Magnoliopsida; order Lamiales; family Plantaginaceae; genus Penstemon; species Penstemon newberryi. Next base: position 18,203,646 of record JAUALY010000001.1, read on the forward strand.
GACATGTCTCGGCTTTTTATGAGTTGGGTCAGTTAATATTGTCAAAGACAAGAAAGTCAAACAATTATTATTTTATTTTATTAGGTTGAATCGATTTCTTTTGGTTCTTTCTTGTTTTCACTGTGACATTTGTATGAAAATTGTGAAAATGAAGTTGCGGAGTAGGAAATAATTGCTAAAGGATTAAATATCATGAAAAAGCGTAGAACACAGTTTAGAATGACTAAGTAAAATTTATATTAGTCATATTATCTTTCAACTCTTTCTTCATACTATAAAATTGGTTATATACTTGGCGATAATCTTCATAAAGATTATAGGCATGTTAAAATTCTCGCCCCTCTCGACTAAAATTTCTAATTTCTGGGTCCTCCCCTGGACGAGGTATAAGTTATACAGTATTTACTCCTTGCCAATCGGATCATAACCGTAAGGGACTTGACCTTTGGCCTTTATTGTTACGGATCACTACTTCCTCGAAAGTTAAATTTAGTATTTTTGACCTATTCAACAAGTTTTCATCAGATTTTTTTTTCCAAAGGCCTATGTTTCCTCACATCTGTTTCTTTCTGTTTACTAATAGAAATAAGTGATTTACAAATACACATAAAAATGTAAAAACTGGAATTATAGAAGAAATCAAATCAAATTTTTATTTCATTATTAAATTTCAATATTTATTAGGGTATAATAAAAAATAAACAGTAAAGGATCCAAGAATTCAAAAATCCCTCCATAATTAGCTAGAAACCATGTAAATAGACTTCTCTATAAGCCTGTTGAACAAAAAAATGGTATAGCCAGTCCTGTTGGAGCCGAGTTGATCGCCAAGTTCAGAACCCGTTACCACCCGATGATGCTAAACGGAGCACATCCATAGCCTCGATAACTTTCTTCTTCAGAGCATCTGGTGACTCAATGAGGTGAAGCACTTCTGTTTGGTCCATTTCTAATAACATGCCAGTTACTTTCCCTGCATGATTACGCTCAATACGTTCCACAAGTGGATAGAGCTGTTCACCTAGCATCTGCAAATTACGACACAATAATCTTTGAAGTGGCATATAACACTACAAGAAATAACCTGTCACTAATGAATTTTGAGAGAAGTCAAAAATTGAAAATGGACTAACCAGGCGCTGATTGTCGGGAGAAGCAGAAGCCAAAGCAGAAGCAAGTGTAGACCTAGATAATGGTACTGCAGATGCATCAAGTGGCAATGGCATCATTGGTCCCATTAGGCCTTGGTGAACCATAGAAGGATTCACACCATTTCGAGCATTGGCCATGTACCTGCTGAGACCTTGGTTTGAGTTGCGCTGCATCACACACATATATACGACTAGTTTACACCCTTACAAATAAATAGATAAGTTAAAGAGACCTTAATAAACGCCACAGTAAAGTAAAAGACAGATAGCAAACACGCTCGTGTAAATATCAGCTCTTGTATAGAGCTAACATTTAAAGATAGGAAATAAAAGTAGAACAAAAAGTGGCAAACCTGTTGCTGTTGCAGGGGAGAGTTAGCAGGTCTCCTTGAGCCCAATCGCTGTGGATGTTGTCCTTGTTGCTGGAACTGCAAAGGCAGCACAAAGTTTGAAGGAATGGCTGGCTGTAATCCAGACAAATGTTGCTGCTGAAATCCATATCCAGCAGCAGCAGCTTGAGGAGGAATGAGTCCTCCAGGTCCAATCTGCCCAAAATAAAGCTGCTGTTGAGCGAGCCTAGGTGTGTTCGGGTGAATCCCATGCATTCCTGACAAAGGTGACATCGGGGACATGGTACCAGGTGTTTGCATCTGTGAAAAATGAGCCTGAACAACAGAAAAGTCGGTTATTTTATGAAACTAAACTAAATGACATGGTTTCTCACAAAAGTACAGTAAAAAATGTTCAACTCGGTACAAAAATTACAGAACATTATATACCCAAACACTAGAAGTCATAGAGAGAAAGACACCGATGAACCAAATGTAGATATCATAAGAGGCAGGGTCTCTGCCCAAAATACCATCACCAGCCTCATGTACTTCACAAATACTAATTATATCAAGGAAAAGAATACGTCACCTGCAGCCAAGCCTTCCTTTCGTCTTTCCTTTGAGCTACAGCAACATATAAAGGCTTTCCCCCAATCATCTTTCCATTCGTTTCATTCAGCTAAAAGAAGATAAAAGACATAAAACATGATATTCAACAGAGAAACGGAACAGTGCCGCATACAAATTTCATGGGAAAATCAAGGAAGAATAAAGTTTAAATGAAAACAAAAGGAGGAAATGTATATTACAGCTTTTGTAGCTTCATCAGGGGATGAAAAGGCCACGAAGCCTGAACCTTTGCTAGCTCCATTTTGATCAAGCATGACCTAAAAAAATATTAATACCAAGAAATAAACAATCACATAATAATCTCTTCCATAAAATAAATCATCACAAGTTTCAATGGAAGTAAAATTGTCGAATACCTTGCAAGACGTAATGGTTCCGAACTCAGAGAATAATTCCTTTAGCTTTTCATCATTTATCCCATCATCAAGATTTTTCAAGTATAAATTAGCACCTTTTAATTTCTCAAATCTGCTATTTCTTTCTCGTTCAAATTTTGCTTTCAATTCTGCCTCCCTTTCAGCTTTCTTTTCAGCTTTCCCAACATACAACATCTTTTCATTTAGTGAGGTACCATTCAAATTCTCTGCGGCAGCAGCCGCAGCATCAGGGTTTTCAAAATTTATAAAGCCAAAACATCTAGATTTCCCATTTGAATCTTTCATAACAATTGCACTGGTGATAGGGCCAAACTTTCCAAACATTTCCTTAAGGTCCTCCTCTGTAGTACTCTCAGATAAGTTTTTCACATAAACATTTGTAAATTTTGGTGATCCTTTCACTCGATTTCTTTCTTGGCGACGAACAAAAGTGCCAATAAATACTTGCTTATCGTTAATCAGCATACCATTCAACCGCTTAATTGCATTTTGAGCAGCTTCCTCCTTGTCAAATTGTACAAACCCGTAACCTTTAGATTTCCCACTGGTGTCAACAGCAACCTTGCAAGAAAGCACAGCTCCAAAGGCAGCAAAAGTGTCATACAATGCCTTATTGTCTATTGAAGGATCCAAGTTCTTAATGAACAGATTAGCATATCCGCTTTTCCTCAGGCTCGGATCTCGATCAGAAAACATAATCCTTATAGGCTTCCCATCGACAGGGGTGAAATTCAAAGCATCCCTTGCATTAGAAGCTGCAAAACCAATCAATGGGATATTAATTAATTAACATCTTCGTAAATACAATTTTAAAACAGTAAGAATCAATAAATTTTCTATGCTACAAAAACAACATATGTAAATTGAGAGACAAGAAGCACGGATCTCACCTAACTGAAATTGTTACCAAAGCAACCAAATTTTGAAATAAAAAAAATTACAGAATCAAATGAAAAAAACATTTCAAATACATCAAATATTTAAGTCTCCGGAATAGTAATCAACGCCTTGCAATGTACACATTTCTGGACAAATCCTGATCTAGGCACGCCAATTTATGCAAATTAGAATTCACTTGCTATGTGATTATTTAGATTCGGCAAACCAGTTATGTTCTGGACTAGAACTTTATTAATTCGACCAAGCATTACAAACGCCATTAATAATACAAAAACACTTAAATTAACGAAACGGATCAAATCAACAATTCACCTCAAATCACTCACCATAACTGAAATCACATGAAATTAACACATGCATGCAAAATATACACAACAACAATAATAATTAAAATGTATAAACAAAAACAGAGTGAGGACGATGATCACCATCCTGAGGAGTACTGAAATTGACGTAAGCGTAACCAAGGGAGAAACGACGATTCTGATCTCTACAAACCCTAACCGAAACCACCGGCGCCACCTGACTGAACAGATCATACAATTTGTTCTCATCCACCGTGGCCTCCAGATCACCAACGTACAATGACGAAATCGGAAATCCCCCTCCGCCTAATCCTACTCCTACTCCAATTCCGCCATCGCCCCCAACCACCGCCATCTGCGGAGTAGGCGGAGGAGTGGCTCCGACGAAACTCATTGCCATCGCCGCCGACTGTGTGTGAACCGCCGGTGGCGGAACAGCCATTGCCGCCATGTCAATTTTGGAAAACGAAAAAAGTTAATTAAATCGTGAATTGAAAATTGAAAATTGAAATAATTTAGATATGAAATTTAAATGGTTGAATTAATGTATGTATTGGAGAAGAAGGTAAGAGATGCGTGTTGGCGCCTTTATATATGTGAGTGGAAGAAGTGATGTGTGTGGAGTTCGTTTTCTGTTGGAAGCTTTAATTGTTGTACCATGGGTTTGACCGTTGAGGAATTACATAAAGTAATCATAAATTAGAAATGTACAACAGTTAGTGTACTCCGTGCTTGCAGAGAATTAGAGTTGTTGGGGTGTGAGAATTTTCTGAACCGGTTCGAAGTAAAGGGAAGTGACGTTTGTGATGTGGCACGTGTTGGTCGAAGAGTTGACGTGGCATTCGCCTTATTTTTTTTAATTATTGTTGTAACGCACGTGCGCTTTTGTTAGCAATTTTCAAGGTGAAACTATTTGATTGTAGTGAAAGTTTATTACAATTAATATTATTCAATTGTAATGTAAAATGAGAGAATTTCACTTTTGTACCATAAGTAATCCTACTTTAAGATTATGGTATCATAACTTTAAAAACATATACATTTGATATCACATGTTAATTGTCCTCGACACATTTGGTACTTCCATCAAATTTTGGACGGAAAATTCAATTTCGGACGGAAAGTTGATGGAAAATTTGCATAATTAGTCCTATAGTTATAGATTGCTGTCAAAGATTGTCCCACATATTTTATGCCCGATAAATTTACCCCAAAAGTTCACAAGTTTTATAAATTATAATAAATTTAATAACTAGAATTATTATTATTTATATAATTTTTAATACGAAATTATACGTCATCGTGTAGGAGATATTTCATTTGGTGGTTCTTCAAAGGGGTTTTACCTGGAATGAAAGAGCAAAAATGGATTTTTAATTATAATACCTGGAATGAAAGAGCAAAAATGGATTTTTAATTATAATAAATTTAATAACTAGAATTATTATTATTTATATAATTTTAAAAAGATTTTTTTCAGTCTTTATAATAAATATTATTTAATTTGTATATATTATTATATAATTAGTTTAAAAGATTTTATTTTTCAATTTAATAAGTTTAATTGATATTTATTTTTTCAAATTTTATATAAAATATTTTTAATTTATTTGTGTTATATATAAAACCTAATTAGTTTAAGATTTTTTTAAATTAAAAAACACCATTAAATTTAATTGATATATTTTTGGATTTTATATAAGATATTATTTAGTTTATATATATTATATATAAAATCTAATTAGTGTAAGATATTTAATAATTATAACATATAAATTTATAAATAGGATTTATAATTAATTATATTTGCAATTGGAACGAAATGGTTCAAACTTGTGAATTGTGGGGTAAAATTGTCGTCCATAAAATATGTGGGCCAAAGTTTGGCAACAATCTATAACTATAAGACCAATTATGTAAATTTTCCATCAATATTCCGTCTAAAATTGAATTTTTCCGCACAAAAATTGACTGAAGTACCAAATGTGTCGAGGCAGTTAATATGTGGTACCAAATGTGTATGTTTTTAAAGTTATGGTACCGTAACCTTAAAGTAGGGTTACTTGTGGTATCACAAGTGAAATTCTCTCAATGTAAAATACTATCACATGATCATAATTCAAAATATAGTTTTGCTTCTTGAATTAACTATTTTTTCAGGATTTACATCAAATTATATGAATAGTTGACCAATTAAATTATGCTTTACATTGGCTAGTTTTTTCAACAAATATTCAATTAAAATCTATTTTAAATATTATCCATTTTTAAAAGCTTTTAAATTGGAAAAATGATAGAATTCGATGATAACATGGGACAATCAGTACGTAATTCTCATAATTACTCATGGATCATAAGGCATAACAATGATAATTATTATTAAAATGCAAAACATAAACTTTTTCCAACAAAATATGATATTATTTGGATTGAAAGCTTATCACTAAAATGACTACGACCTATCTTATCTTATGTCTATTATTTTAATAGCCAAAATAGGATAATATCAGTTATGGAAAAAAAAATGAATTGTTTGGATCATATGAATGTTGTAAATGAAAAACATTGTCATTACATGATTTACCATTTTCAATACATATAAAATTTTATTCTTGAATTTAGAATTAGATCTTCGATATTGTCACAATAATGAAGTTGGTGCTTGAAATCCTACAAGAAATTACAAATGTAACAACTAATGAGACATCTCTTTTGAAATATTTCAGATAGGTGCTACATTTAGTAAGAAGAAAATAATGAGCTATAACGAATTACATAGTACTTATCATAAACTTTTTGAAGTCAAATTGCATTATTATTGCTACAAATTTTACTTTTGAAATGGTTGTAGATTTTGTAGTAAATCTAAATTACCTTCATTTTCTCCAAGGATTCTAGCACATTAGGTATTATTAAAAAAATCATGGTTAGATTATGGAGTAAATACCCTCCTTTTCTTCAAGGATTCTAGCACATTAGTAATATTATTAAAATAATCGGGCACAAATGCTTATAATTTAAATTACACTAATCAAATTGATTTAGTTTTCATCATTTTTTTGTTTGAAAAAATGGTAAAACCCTTATGAGTAAAATAATAAATTATAGAAATACATAAAATTATCATAATAGATTATATTTCATCAATTTGAAAAGTTTGTGTACACTATAAAACCTCACTAACTTAGCCACTATCATATCCAACACACAATAACAAAGAAACACTACAAGCGTTAGATTTTCTCAACAACAAAAAATGGCTAAGTTCTTTTGGCTTTTTTTCCTTGTTCTCTCTGGTATGTATTCTCAATTTTTCATTATCTCCCTAACCCTTTTCAATTTTCTTTTTTAATACATTTTACAACATAAATTATTTTAATAATTGTTCAAGTGCAAAGAATTGCAAATAATACATAACTATCAAATTCTAGTAATAAACTAGAATAATTACTCACGTTAGTGGGAGCAAATACCCACATTAGTAGGAGTTGAACATATGACCTTTTGATCCTGGGGTCTTAACTTTGCCGGTGATTACCACTAGGCTAAAATTAATTGTATATTTAATTCTACATGATTGGATTCTTAGCACTTATGGATTAAAGATATGGTCATGTAATTTACAAAATTATATTTTTCGTTCCACTATTTTTAATATGATTTGAAGTTTTGGTGTTATACAAGTGCAAACGAATTATAAAAATTAGAAGTACACTTTTGTGAAGTACAGGATCAAAAGCGTCGTCGGCATGATCCAATACAATGGGACTAAAATTACATTGTCCCAATAAACTCAAACAAAACACACAAAATAGAATAAGACGATGAACTTTCACTGTCTCATTTTAGGACAAAATACTTCAAAATATATACATATATATAATTTTTTATATATAACTAATTATAATAAATTTGTGTTGCAGTTGCATTGGCAGTTAGTGTTGTTGAAGTGGAAGGCCAGAGGAGATGCTCTGCTATATTGAATCCTAGTGGGTGTAACCTTCCAGCTTGCAAAGAGCAATGCTATAAACAATACAATGGAAATGGAGTTTGTACCTCTGGTGGATCATTTGGCTCGTATATTTGCTCTTGCTTTTATAATTGTTGATTTATTATTAATCAATTTTTGTTACCACAAGAGTCAACCATATGTTGTTTGTAATGTAATGCACTATATTACACATATTTTAGTCTTATGAATCAATAAAAGATATATTTTGGAGAATTTATTTTGACATGAGATCGATGTTTGATCTATTGATATTATACAAGTAGTTTTCGTTTCATCTTGACTAGGAAAAGAGATCATATTTTGACTAGTTCACAGAGAATTCATATCAAAGAAATTTAAAGTTGATCATAAAAGAGCATGAACATATTATGTGCTAGACACGGATTATAAATTTATAATCATCTAAGTTTAAATTGTTGAAAGAAAGAATTGAAAAATTCAAGAATCTGGTACTGAATAGTTCCTTTGACCAAAATATTAGGAAAATGGGTCTTCACCCAATGAGTGGCTCGTGATATGCCCGATCCAGTATCCATATAATTTTTCTTATGGGTTGGATTGGGTTGGATTTAATAAACATTTATATTTATTGGTTTATAATGGATTTATAAGTGGGTCATAAACGGGTCAAGTGAAAAATCATACATTTAGTTAAATTAATTAATATTTAATGAGTCTTCTAGAACAAAAATATATTTAATGACTTAATTTGAACTCAAAAATATAATTTTATTTTTCTATCCTAAATTTATGAAAATTTAGTTACAATATTAAATTATTAAATATAATAAAGTTTCAAATAAATATAAAAATATTAAATTTCTTTAAAAAAAGTCTTAAGTGTTTTGATTTTTCTTAATCCACATAATTTAAATAATCTCATATTAATTTGATCATATTTAATTATACTTGAATATTTAAATAATAAATTAGTAAAATACACATCATTACTAAATTTAAAACGGACCGACTCATCTAACCCATTAATGACCCTATCCATTCCCAATCCGATCCGTTTATGATCCGTTTTGATGACCCATTTATTATCCGATCCATTTTTAATCCGCCCGGACCAGGTCCGTCCTGCCCTTTTGCAGACAATCCATGAATTCCTCATTGTCGAAGTATAAATACTAGGAATATATTGTATACAATTTTATATTATTTAATGAAGATTTTCCATGTTAATAACAATATGCTTAATCATTAATTGCATTCCAATAGAATATACATTTAAATAATACATGAAACTTACCTCAATTTTCTCTAAGGCCAACAATAGATAAATACCAATGCATATAACAAAATTAAGGCTACTTTTAGGTCTTGAATTTTAGTGAATATTAAATCATATTACATTTTTCATTTTCCTTATCATTTTACTTACTGAAATTCCAGAAATAAATGTAGCCTAATTATCAATTAATGGTATTGGTGATAGGCCTCATTCGACCCAAAAAATGCAGACTTTGAACAACAAAAAACTATACAACTTACCACAAATCATTAAATCATAGAATGACTTACACTTTCCATATTCGACCCGTAATCCTCAACTTGAGTTCTTGACCATCGCCACAGGAGAACTTCTATGTGACTATCACGAATACTTCTTGGAACTCCTTGCCAATTAACTAACTTACGCCAAAAACATAATTGTCTTCTAAAACAGTTGAATACATGTCCATACAGAAGAGGTGCAGTGCAATTTTCTAATTTTCAGTTAATAGAAATAAAATTACTATCTCTTAATTAAGTATAGGCATTTTTAATCAAATTAATATTTGTTTTCTTACTTTGTGTTAAAAAAGAAAATCGAAAAATCCTAACCTAGCCACCACTATCCCTTTAAATCGAGTGATTATTTCTTGCTTCCACTGCATATATGATGAGATGCAAAACAAATACAAATTATTCATATTAGTTTGACATACCCAAATAAGATGCAGATGAGATCATGGAGTTAGCTTCTACTTAAATTTATGAATTAAATATAATCTCATTCATTAGCAAGTGCAAGCTCGTCCATAACAATCCGCGAAGCTAATTCTCGCCCAGGCGACGGGTATTGCAATTTCCTACACCAACATCAAAGTGTTGAGCTTTATCATATTTGAAAAAAATTAATAAATTGAACTATCTAACTCATTGATTCAAGATTGAGAATTTGACTTTCTGGGAAAATATTTACGATTTGAGTTATTTAAGTTTGTTGACACATTTCTCGAATTTCAAACAAATGATGACGGGTTAAACATATGCAGTATGTTTTTGCTGGCCATCTTTTTTTTTCCCTAAAGGTAGAAGAAACTATTGTGATTATTAGAGTTCCAAGAAAATGTAAATCATTTTGACTTAAAAGTATATAAGCAATTATCACTTTAACTAAAGAATAGATTTTCAAGTACATAGTTTCATTCAAATGTAAACTGAACCAAGTTCCCTTTTCTCCAATTCACTTTAATTTTCAGTACAATTACACTATAATTGAGAACATAAAAAATACTTAAGTTTGTTCTTGGAAGGAACACTGACTTAATTAAGAGGACCAGATATGCAGCAGTATTGCCATATTTACACCTAGAAAAACCCAGTATATCTTTAAGGAAATGCATTATTAGATTACACATTCTCAAACCATTTTTACTGCACTTCCGCTTAAGTGCTAGCTGCAATCCGTTAACTAAATGTGAGTAATTGTTCATGAAATCAAAGAACACCTTAAACATGACTCTGCATAAGCTTTAGCCACGATACACCGCAATCAATCAAATATAAGTGATGGAACCCTCTAAGCTAACGAAATGGTTCATATAGGTAATGTACACACAAACAAGATTTGAACACAACTCAAATGTAAACACAACAGGAAAGAAGATGTGCAATAGATAACAATGTACTATTATTATGTATGCCATGTGAATTTTGGCTAGAAATTATTTGTAAAAGGTTTTGCCTTGTTATGTCCTTGTCGCCATAATCAAAAGGTGGAAGAGGACGAGATAGACGTAAATTTCATCCTTAGATGAAGTTTCGAATGTCTAATGACTTCACATCAGGCATCTCTTCGTCCTTGAATTCTTCCCTGAAAAAGTTCAAGAAAAAAATTCATTCAGGGAATCTTGTAAAAACACCCTTTTTTTTCTTTGGGGGATGGGGGGCAAGGAATATTAATTCAATTGGACTGTACTACAGCATAGAAACAAGTCTATCAAATAGAAGGCATACCGCTTCTTCTGAGTTTCCATTGCTTCAAGAGCATCCTTCTTCAGCTCCTCCAATTGGGCTTTTGCGATTTTGAGTTCTAGTTGTTCCTCATATTTAGGCAGATCTTCTTTACGAATGCCAAGCCTATATGATAACAAGTAAATAAGTAAAACCCAGCAGGACTTGCTTTTAGTTAGATTACAAATTTTGAATATGAGGACTTGCTTTTCTTTAGGAAACATCAAACTATGTTCGCACCGTCATCAATCATCTACAGTGTCTAGTTACAATATGTAGATTCTTTGTTAATGTAAATATTACTTCCAGGAGCTTACTTTTGGTTGATCTTATCAAACTCTGCCTTAAGAAGGGCCATTCCCTTTTTATCATTTCTCAGAAGTGGCTTCTTCAATTCTTTCTCAACTTTGTCCAGTGCATCAATCATCATAGCCTCCGCACCCAGTTCATCAATAAGGCCTCTCCTGCCAAAGGGAAATTAAACATGAAATGTGGAGTCAACAAGTGTATTGTCGGCTCCAACTATAGATATCATATTATTATTATTATCTGCACAAAAAAAAAATGCTCAGAGGAACAGAAATAAAAATCTTAGGTAGAGGCGCTGCATGATTTTTCCATGAAGAAAATTCAATAACGTATAGTCATTGGGATGATCGTCCATGGTCCTTAAGATAAAGGATCCCAAGAAAGTATGGTTTGTTTTATGAGAAGTTCATTCAACAGAGGAATAACAAGATGTCATAGAGAACATTCATCCACAATAACAGAAAAAAGAAAAAACTTATATGGAAAGTTATAAGCAATGCTTACTTGACCCTTATATCCTTCAACGCCAACAAATAGGATCGAGCATCAGGAATATCTTGTGTTCGCGTCTCAATGGTGTACTTGATCCTTTGTGACTCAGAGAAAAGATCAGCCCTGCATGTATGATGCACATAAAAAACCAGTAGGAAAGTAGGAAAAAAGAGGATAAGGTGATATATCATCAGGAAGGCTAAAATAGATGCTTTAGATGATGTAAAGTTCAAAAGGGATGTGTTTTCCAAGACAAGAAAAGGGAAAAGCCCATGTTAGAGGACAGACAGATTGATAGAATGTAAGCATGACATGATATTAGTATGAATATACAGATGGTCACAGACTCACAGCCATATAGTCATACATAAGAAAGAAATGAAGAGAAGAGAAGAGAAGCTTAAGGTAAACATTATCTGGAAAAATATTACACGCATATTACGCAATCAAAGAATACACCACAAAACTTTTGGAACTAATTATGATATCATAATATGTTCAGATGTTTTGAAGTGCTTCACAAGAAAATTGGCCGATTATCACGTTGTCAGACGACTGGCAGGCTCAAACAACTATCAAACATTCTTAACCTCATCATACATAGGGTCCACCATTAACCACAAATACTACCAAGGTCCAAGAAAAATAGATAACTAAGTGGGCTTTCAACTGACACTCTATGTCAATCATAGTCGGTTAACCATGTTTCATCACATTGGCACAACGGTAAGAAAATATAACTTGCAATCTATTTCTCGCATGGAAGAGTAAAAACTATTCGTAGTGTTAAAAACATGACCGATTTAAAAAATTAGACATGTAATATACAAAGATTCATAACAAGAATAGTAGAAGATCTTACTTTTCTCTCACAGTCTTCATGACTTTGGCATATTCAGCCACGGCTGCAGGATTATCAGGATCTATGGTTATCTTCTCTGTCCGGATAATTCCTAAGGCTGTCTCAAACTTCTTCTTAACTTCGAGAAAAATTCCCTTCAACATTTCTTCAGGTTTATGTGCAACAGTCAGAATATATATGGTATTATAGGCAGCAAGATATTAAACATTTAACAAGACTCTGAACATTATATGCCTTAAAAGTGAAGCACAACAATGTCAATGTTACTAGGCAACATCAGCTACTAGCTAAACATAATACTATTGGGATACCACTAACTAGAATCCTTGTCAAGAAAATCAAGGGAACCTACAAAACTATGTTTTTGAGGTATCTCTGAGGTTTAGGAATGATTCCGAGAACTAGCAACAAGCAACATCTTGAGTAATAAAATCAATTCAAGCAAAAAAAAATTTGAAGATCTAACCCATCTGAGATTAACAGAAGAATGCTCTGCAGCTTCAGAAATCAATGGCTTCATACCAAATAATTCATATAGAATATCCAATTATCCATGTTCAGAATATGCTGACCCCAGACATATTCTTCTCTCTAATGTTGATGTGGGTGCCCAAGAAATTTATCTTCTTTGTTTTTTTAGTTTTAGCCCATTTTACTTTCAAGCATTTATCATACATATGTTGGAATAAATTGAGTTATTGCATACTAAATGCTCCACATAAAGCACGTACAAAATATAATGTCCCAACTCCCAAGCTATATTCTCATTACCAGACTTCTGAATCAACTTTACTCATCAAAGCAAATAAAATACAATACAAAGTAAATAATAAAGAAAAGTATTATTCAACATACAAAAGATAAAGAAAACAAGGACATAATGATGCCGAAGTCTTTTTTCTTCCCCTCATATGCCACTTAGCATATATAAGTAGGCATTATCATAAAAGTGTTTGAAGCTCTAATGAAAAATTGCAACGTTTTGCTAGAGATAACGCAAAAAAAAGAAATGAAAATTCTACTATATGCAATTGCATTTTGCTGAAGTGCAAACAATACGCAAGGAACCGATATGTCGCATGAACAATTACGCAAGGGTAATTCAAGTACACGTCCAGACAACTACATCATTCAGGATAGTTTGACCACATTAAAACATGATTATTTCTCCCTACATCTAAAAAATCCGCACTTCTGCAATTGGTTCAAGACATGTCTCTATCCTTCAAGTGCTATTTATATACAATTCATAACATACACCAAACAACTTTCCCCATTTCCTTCAACACTATTTCATAGTGGTTCATCATAGTGATAGCTACATCCCTATTTCTTCCTACATATCTTCTCCCCTCATTGTGCAAACATTTATAAATGTCACTGCTGGAAAGTTTGCTCTATTATTTTCACCACACTAAGCATCATAGAGAACCAGTCACAACTCACATGAACTATCTAAGTATATGTCATCCTCTTAATGCAATCAAAATAAACTCGGAAGGAATACAATATACTCCATGTTTTTTCATTACCCGAAATAGAGGCCTGCACCAGTTATACTACTATTTTTAAAAATTGCAGGCTTGTACTTTTCAATTTCCAGCAGGAAAAAGCCACATGCAGCGCTCAGAAAATGCCATACACACCCTAAATTTTGGGGAGTTAGTTCCATGTTCATCTTTTTGGGGAGTATCAAACTTGCAAGCATCCATCAATTTATGGCATTAAATATGCATTTGTTAAGCAAATTTGTACCATCAATGCTCAAGCTGTGGTCCAAAATTTTAATTTTCCCTAATCTTCATTACATTACTCAATCAGATCATTTCACTTCATGGTACATTTTACTTCCTCAACATAATTTTGACAAAAAATTGGAGACTACTCCTTAACATTTCCACCATAACCAGCCACCAAAATAAAAGGATAAATTCCAAATAGTTGAGAACTCACCATCCCCCTTTAACGCTGTGGGAGCATTTCCAGCTTCTTTAGCAAACGAACGAGCTGGAATAGTATACTCCGATCGAACAATACTTTGCCCACTATACACCTATAAATTTTAAAATATCAATGTTTCATCAAATTAATCCTCAAAAAATTCATCGAGCATTTCGCGGATCAATCTGTATTGAATAAAATGAGAAATTGGAAAAAAGGAAACCTGGCGAGTAGATCTGGAGAGGAAGCGAGTGGCGAAAGCCATTTCGGATTGGAAGAAGCGATTGTCTGAATGCGGGTTTCAGTCTATGGTTTTAATGAGTACTGCTTCTTTTTGGTTTTATTTCAGATGAAACCTAAGTTTAGTCAAAATTACAAATGAAAAACGCAAGAGAAAGGTCAACGGCGTCGTATTGGAGGTCCTAAGGGCTGTTTGGGCTGGCTATTAATGGGCCACTGGATGAGCGGGCTGTTGTATGATTTTTCACTTATGTTAGAAATAGACAAATAGTACTCCATTCCCTGATTCTAAAATAAGATTCCATGATACATGGCCTTCCTTGAGATATGTCAATCTAAACCTTTAATTTTGAAAAAAATAGATCTAGACCGTTAATATATGTGCAACTGTACAAATAATCATGATAATTTTGCACATGAGCAACAAATTGTTACACAGTTACAATGACCATAATACCCTTATATATAAAAAAATTATTAGCGCAAAATTCATTTTTCTTCAAAACTATTCTCCTGTGTTCCTCACCACACAATTTTTTCTCCCAACCACCACAACTGAATCCTTCAAAATCAACATCAACCACCCACTCTCATGCCAATCAATTGCATCCCTACCACCTAGCCCGCTTTTCCACCGGCGAGAAAAGCCCCACCACATAACTTCCAGAACAGCCGCGCGACGGCCTGAAGCGCAGGTTCGAGACAACCATTCACGCAGGGCCCGTGACAGCTAGTCGCGCGGCGGCCAGAGGTGTTAAGGCCAACAGCGCAACGTCTCGTCCCGTTGTATTCGTCACCGGCCGTCCATGAAGGTGGTGTGCGTGACGGAGAAAATGGGTTTGTGGGGGTGGAATCTAAAGCTTTGTAATATTACAATTTGACCCTCAAATTTAATTGTTAATTCATTGGATCCAACTTGAATGAATAAGTTAGTGCTAAAATTTTCTGTTTTGTTTCAATTTAGTCCTCTTACAAAATGTATCTTTTTTACTAATTATACAAGTAATAATATTATATTATATATTTTTTAGTTCAATAATCTACTACTAAGAATAATATTTTCATTAATTATTAGATAAGATATTTTGTAACAACTATTACTATATAGAAGACACATTCCCTTTTTTAATTTTAATGTAAGATGCTTGTATTTTACAATTTATCAATTGTCATTTCTTTATCATTAATATCACTAAAGTTAAAGTTTCAGACATAACCTAATTGATTTAAAGTAATAAATATGGCAATCTACTCTACGTAATAAGTTTTTGTTTTTTATTCTTTTACTTACAAAATAAATTGCTAAATATACTATAAGGATTGTGTGTAATAATAATCCCATCTCATGTAAATTATAATTTTGATTTCAATTAACCTTAACACATTAGTATATAACCATATAGTCATTATTATTGACAATAGGCAATAGTTGATTAAATTATCAATCCGGTTTAAATTATCCTTAACATTTAACAAGATATTATATAATCATATAGTCGACAAAGTTGACTAAGGTTAATAATCGATCCGATTTCAAATAATTTTAACAAATTAATATAATCATATAGTCATCATTCTTAAATTAAGGTAAGTAGTTTATTCAATTATTGAATCAATTTCAAATAGTCTCAACATAATAATATACTATTTCAACTAACTTTAACGCAATTATATATGACTATACAGTCAACTTCGTTGCCTTTGATCAATAATTTATTTAATTTCAATTAATATCAATAGTATATGGCTATGTATAAGTGGTTAATCGTAATCGAAAACGATAATTATTCCGATTAATTGATCAAAATCAACATTATTGACCTTACGATAATAATAATTAGGTTAATCGTAATCGAAATCGATAATTATCCCGATTAATTGATCAAAATCAACATTGTTAACCTTGAGGTAATATATAATTAGGTTAAATGTAATCGAACGATAATTGACTCTATTAATTAATCAAAGTCAATATTATTGACCTTAGAGTAATATAAAATTAGGTTAATCATAATCGAAATCGATAATTGCCCCGATTAATTTACCAAAATCAACATTGTTAACCTTGAGGTAATGTATAATTAGGTTAAATGTAATCGAACGATAATTGACGAAAGTCAACATTATTGACCTTAGAGTAATATATAATTAGGTTAATTGTAACCGAAATCGATAATTGTTCCGATTATTTGACCAAAATCAATATTGTTAACCTTGAGGTAATGTATAATTAGGTTAATTGCAAACGAAATCGATAATTGACTCGGCTAATTGATCAAAGCCAACATTATTGACCTTAGAATAATGTATAATTAGGTTAATCGTAACCGAAATTGATAATTGTTCCTATTAATTGACGAAAGTCAACATTGTTGACTATAAAATAGCGTATAATAAGGTTAATCGTAATCCAAGTGAGTACTTGTCCCAATTATTGAACGAAGTCAACATTGTTGTCCATAAGGTAATACATAATTATGTTAATTGTAATCAAAGTCGACATTTTTCGGTGATTTAAGTGTTTAACCACTCATTTTTTCTTTCTTTTCTACAGTACCATGCACTAATTAATTTGAAAATATTCACATCATTTTCCTAATATTTAAGAAAATTAATAGTTTTGATTTTTTTTTTGTATAAACTAGCAATCGATAATATTTAAACTGAATTTCTTTTGTTTAAAAAAATAGTAATTGTAGTATTGTTATTATATTTTATATTATTTAGTTTAATTTTTAGAAATAAAACTTATTTTTATATAGTCATAATTGTTTTATTTATCTTGCATTTTTACTTCATTTACGAATTTCATAAACCCTAAATCAAAATTTTCTCAACAAGCTCAAACTTTCAAATTTTCTAAACTTATTAGAACTGATTCACTTAATCACAAATTTAATTCAAAATTTTAGTTTGATCTCTCGATGTTTACAAAATTTTATATAATATTTTAAATTTACTTTAATTATAGAATTTGAAAATGAAACCAAGTAAAATATAATACCTTTTGAAATAATAAATCGAGTCGAGTGTATTTTAGGACATAATTTAAAAGTAAACTGACCCAACTGGAAAAAAAATATAAGAAGGGGTCAATGTATAATTTCCTATAATTTGAGCAAAACCTAATTTTTATTATCTTTTCCTCTTACCCGCCGCCGCCACCGCCGCCGCCGCCGACATACCAACACACCAATTTATGTCATAACCTCCAAAACTCAGGACCACCCTTTCCACTCCCCTGCGCAAACCACATGATAACAAAAGTTAGGAGGCCATTTTCCCTAAAATCAATTGGCTTGCACTAGTTCTAGCATGAGGACATGTCAAAAAAGGATGTGCCACATATCAAAATAATAAACAGATGCATCAAGTGGCAAAACAAGACTAGCCTTCATCATTTGATATGGACTTTTCCCTTCCCAGCCATGTATATAAAATAAAATTGAGGGGAGCAACCATCCCTCTTAGACAAAGACAACCAAAATCAACAAGTAACAATTACTGGGTAGATGAAGAATTCGGGGGTACAGGTGAAATTGTCGTATTCCCATCCTGTCGGCGCCGAATTTCAGAGAGGAGTGGGAGGAGTTGGGGATGCTTTGGGTGTGGAAAATGAATTGTAGAAGTGTTTATGTTTTAGGATGTCAAAGAAAATTAGAAGATTTTAAGAGGGTATTTAGGACTTTCGAAAAATAAATAATTTAACATAAAAATTAAATATGACACGTGTTGGTTCATAAAGGGGTATCTCAAGAGAGGCCCTGCACACGGAATCTCAAGACAGAAAGCCCCTACTCCATTCCCTTTTTCTTTTTCTTTTTTTGTTGGAAAGAACAAAAAGAAAATTATGCTAAATCTTTGAACAATAGGTGTCGAATATAGTAAGGGAGATCCTCTCACTTCAGTAATTCCCCTCCTGCTTGATGACCAAGCCTAGCAAGAGCATCTACAACGGATTTCGCCGATCAACTAATGTGTATAAGTCGAACAATCCATGCTTCCTAAGGAAGCTCTTATAGTCCTCTAAGATTGGTTCCAAGTCCCTGAGGGCAAGTAACTCCGCTTGGATAATGGTACAGATTCCCAAGCCACAGCTAAACCCGGAAACCCAATCTCCCTTCGCATCCTTGATACAACCCCCCCCCCCCCCCCCCCCCCCATTGTTGCTGAACTAATAGAATGCATCCAACTCCCATCGGTGTTAAGCTTCCACCAACCCTCATCCAGGTAGACCCATCTCAAACAAGGGGAGGCTCTCAGTTGACGGCACCTCGGAGCACTCTCTTGAAACTCCAGAGCAAGTTGTTTGATTTTGCCGACAACAAATTGCATAGGTTCTTCTTTACCCTCGAAGACAAAGAGATTACGGGCTTCCCAAACTCATTTTAGATTTGATATGGAGTTTTAAATTAAAGTTAAAAAAATAAAGCTTGAGATATCTTTACATGTTTGTTCTTAACAATTCTGAAGATGCTAAATCTAAATTTTAACTGTCTAAAATTTCACTATTCATCCATGCATAATTGCTGAAAAAAAATTAATCATTATTCTTTCCCTTTTTGTCTAGTTCACTTTTTTTAGATAGTCTTAATCTATTTTTTTGCATATTCTACGTAAAAAAAATCTTAGATAATTTCTTTTCTTTTTTTTTAATAAAAATTTAAGAAATATTTATTTACACTAAAATAGTGCTTTTACATTCACATTTTTTAAAACATTTTGTATTACTAAAGTAGAATGCAAGTGAAAGTCAAGTATTTATTTAAACTAAAGAATAATAAACACGCATTTATATCTCTTCACATGTGTTGTTTACTTTCCTATTTTATCTAAACTCAAAAGTTGTCTCAAATATAAGATCAAATTTGAGATATCCAAATATTTAAACTCCCAAAATATATGTACTGGATTTTTTTTTTTTAATTTGAGTCTTATAGTTTAGATTTATCCTCTATAATTGGAGTTGGTCTTAAAAGTAAAAAAAAAAAAATCAATGTTTTAATTGGTCTATAACTTGATTCTAGTTACGGTTAAAAATTTCTCTCTAGATTATATCATAAAAAAACTTGAATATGAATCGAATTTGAATATCGATACAATCCATAGAAATTCCTTAATGAAATGTTTTTTCATTAGGAGTATCTAATGGTGGCCATGTTCTTTTCTTTCACCGATATAAATATCAAATTTTCTTAGTTTGTACAATAGAAAATTTGAACACAAATGCGAAGGAAGGATGGGCATGAATCAATTCAGTATGAAGTCATCCAAAATAGCAAGGATCACTAGCAATGAGTTCTCACCAATACTGAGCATAATAAAATCGTTATACCAATGTTCCTTGAATCTCTTTTAAGGATGGCAATTGAATTTAAACATAATAATATGTCAAAAATTGGTGGACTGCAAATGGGTCACATACTATCCAACAAAAATGTTCTACAAGAAGAGGAAAAACAGAAAAAACATAGAATAGTATACATCAAGTCGAGTGCGAACAAGTCTCATTAAAATGCCGCGTACAATTCAGCTCAAAAGTTAGGCCATTATATATAGCATTTATGAAGAATAAAGCACAAGCCTTTCACAAGACAAAAAATCAATGTGGAATCAAAAAGTTACCACCAGTCTAGTTTCCAAATTAATTATCCTGCACGATCTCGACTAGAGAGCATAGTATACAGTGCATACAAAAGAATAATAAGAGTTTAAAAGAGAAGAATTACTCGTGAAGAAAGTTAGGCATGAGGTTAACATCAAGTGCTGAACTCCAGATCAGCAAGCACAACCACCTCTTTGCTCCGTTTCAGAAACAGCCTCTGGTATGCCCTGGAAGTATCTGCACGAGCAAAATTTTCATAAAAAATTAAGACATCAAACCAACTTCAGTTAAAGAAACACGGCCACTGAAACAACAAAATACATTCCAAAATTAAGAATAAAAAATTCCAACATGTCGGCACTATGAATGTCTTGCAAGTTTGCGTTTTACTACTTCATCTCTTTTTATTGAAAAATAATTCATGTTTGGATTGGATCAGGGTTTTAACTAGTGAGTTGAGTTTCAGATCTTGTAGGTTGGATCCGAGCTATATCTTTTTTTTTTTTTTAAAACAATTGTGCAACCCAAAAAGATCCAACAAAGCACACATAGCAACATAAAACTAAAAGTTGTCCTTGTAATATAGATTGGCACACTTCGTATTGCAACATGTGAAACAATATACGAGCATTCAAACTTTTTTAAAAGCATATAACTTATTTTTTAAAATTTACATTTCTAAATCTTTAGAATTGCTATTTTGATACCATCTGGCATTACATATTTCCAAAATAGTCCATCTCTCCATAGCCTAGCTTTATATAGATATGCATGTTTATGTGTATATCAACAATTATGGAGTAGGAAAAGAGAAGATACTGAAGGATGAATTTCCAACTACACAAGCAACTAATACAACAGAGATTGAAATATTTATGTCTCACTCACATGTCCTGCTCATGCTCATTGGCTAAAGCAGTCTTTGCAATACTTAAGAATGCAGGATCAACATTGTAATCCTCTTTTGCTGATGTCTCAAAGTAAGGTATATTTCCTTTAGATGCACACCATTCCTTTGCTTTCTTTTCGGAAACCTGAATTCAAATTAATTAGAGTTAATGATAAACATTAATATAATTTAGGCAGCATATCAACTCAACTTACCACTCTGCTATTGCCACCATCTATATCGATCTTGTTTCCTAGTAATATAAAGGGAAATGTTTTTGGATCAGGTGGATTAGCCTGCATAAACCCGAAGTCAATAAATTTAACCACAGACTATTTCGTAAATCAATGAAAATATAAATGGGGGAATTTAAGTATAATATATTAGCTTTGAGTTGTGGCCAGTCAAGATGATCATATTGCCTTTGATAAGTCATACTAACATGTTAACTATTGCAACATGCCGAATATTAAGATAATAGCGACTTACGATATGAATGTTTAATCAATTGCAGATTTGCAGTCATGCCAAAAACACAAATTAGAGATGAACAAATGTTCCAGGTGCATCACGTAGGCTTACTAGCACAACTAGATACTATCCATAGGCAGGTAAGACAAAGGAAACATCCTAGCATTTTTGTCACAGTAAATCTTAAGTCTAAAGGATTTTAGTGTGTGTGGGTGGGTGGGGGGGGGACCTAGATCATTGCCTGGGGAAAGTACTCCCATCTCAACATAATAAATCAAAACTATACAAAAATAAATAAAAAAGAATCACGGGTAAGAAGATATATCAAAACGACAAGCATGTGTGGTCCAGTTCAGTGAAGCCCATTCCGAATGCCAGAGATAATGAATCTCCTAAAAACAGAAGACAAAACTTACTAGTACTCTCAGGCGCACACAATGAAACACAACTGTATTCCATTCCTATTAAAACCAAGTGAAATATGTAAAACCATACTTGGGACTCAAACACATAAAATCTCAAACAATCTCATGCCTGTTAATTGGTTTTAGGAAGCTACCATCATACATGGAAAGATGCAACAGAAAAGTCTATTAGTATTGACATGAACCCAGCAAAGAGGAACATAAACCTGTTTACAGCACCCTATATTGGTAAAAAGTGGAAATTATCTTGATAAAGAGAGGCATCGTGCAACAGAAGTTCCTATACAAAATCTCAATATCTATATTAGGTACATCAGAAAGAAGTTTAACCAAATTCTTTGAAACCCAGGGATTCGAAGACGGGGTTAAGTGAGCATATAAGGAACAGGCGTCCAACAATTTGAATTTCAATAACTATAACAAAAAGGAAAAAATTCAAACACAATAGATAAGAATTGTGGCCATTGCAATGGTAACTAATTGGATTTTTAAGTCAAGGAAGAAATATCTGTCATGAGAGATAATCAAAAGAAAGTGGATAAACACTAGCAAGATTATCAGTAGAGTCTGGTATGCCCAATGTGATGATATTCAATCACACTAATGAACAATTAAAATTTATGCTGAAGACTATTCAGGAATGTTACAGAAATCATATGAGTCGTACTTCAGAAATATTTAGATTCCTCCTTTTAATCAAGATGAACTGATGTCATTTGTCAACAAATTTCATGCAGTCTGAAGTTGTATTTAACTATATTAAGTACTGCATTCATGAGATATGAAATCAAGTGCATCGTCGATAGTTATTTTTCTAATAATTGTAAATTTAGATCCTTATCTTCTATTTTTAATACTTCAAGAATGCTATACGATTTTAAAAAGTACAGCAGGTTACAGTCTATTTTTGGCGTTAATTATCAATTTGGCAAGTATTCTAATCAGAATGTCACAAAGGAATCAGATATGAGTAAGACAGAAAGTTGCAAATCTATAACTGATCCCTTCATATGTTATAGTTGATTTACATAATAAGTTGTTCTCCTAAATGAGTTAGCATTAATGTATAAAAGAAACATACGATTCATATTCCATGTTTGAGAAGTCACAAACTTAGCTGTTCCAGAATTGGTACCCATGCTCAATCAATGCTAAACACTACTTTATAAATTTAAGCTCCCACTTGCTTAATTTTCATAATCTCAGGGAAACTTTATCTTCTTCAGGAACTATGCATGATAGAGCAGAAAGATTCCAACATAATTCAAACACCAATTCCACAACACAAGCAAGTAAATGTCATGTAGACAAGAAAAAATCAGCAACCTGCTTGAGAAACTCTTCATGCCAATTGTCGAGGGTATCAAAGGACCTCATCACATTCACATCGTAAGCCAAAACACAGCAATCTGCCCCTCTGTAAAACGCAACTCCAAGACTTTGAAATCTCTCCTGGCCAGCAGTGTCCCAAATCTACCAACCCAAAAATTACAAATTCATTCACTTCATCTCAGCAACAATTCTAGATATACGTCATATAAAGAATTAATCATGGATATATTAAAAAGGAATATAAAAAAAAAAACCAACTTGAAGAGTGACCAGGCGGTCGTCTATCTGAAGTTCCTTAGTGACAAAATCTGCCCCAATGGTGGCTTTGTACTGCTGACTGAATTTCTTATGTACATATCTATTTCAACAGTTAAGAAACCTCACACAATATAATATAGAAATATTCAAATTTCATACACCTATAATAATGATTAATTTCAGTAATTAAATGAATTTACAAACGAAAAAACAAGTAAGAAGGATACTGATTCATCAATGATGTTTTACCCACCCTGAAAAATATACAGATTTCAGATAAACAAAATATTAAAAACCTAACCCTAGAATCAGAAATACTGAATCAAATCAAAATTGATTAAAGCTATAAATACCCGCTGTCGCCGAGGACGATGACTTTGAGTAATGTTCGCCTACGCAGTGACATTTGCCCGATCAACAAAGCAAACAGTGTGTGTGAAATGAAATGCGGGAAGAAAAAGGAAAAAGAAAGAAAGAAAGAAGGGGCGCCAATTTCGATCTGAATCACAACACTATTAACTTTTTTGCCTTAATTTTGGTAATTAATTATGAATTTAGTAAAGTATTAATAGTCGTTTTTAGTACACTAAACTTTTTTTTTTCCTTTGTCAAAATAAAATAATGAGAAAGAGCAATACAATCATTCTAAACCTTTATTTTCTTTAAACCATATTCTATTTAATCGATTTGCACAAAAAAAAGGAAAAAACTCATGTGATGTGATTAATTCATGTATTCACAAAATTGTATGGTCTAGAAAACATAATTATTTTTAATTTGTAGGTAATTATTTTTAATTTGTAAATTCGCATGTGTACAGAAACCGTATCCTGATAGAAAATTTCATTTTTCTGCTATAATCAACTCTAGATGGTCTTCATCTTAATGCTATTATATTTAATCTAATTATTCAAAGTTTATATAGTTGTTTATTTTAAAGATAGATAAAGTAGACTTTCACAAGTACATATTTCCTCGTTGTCCTAGTTTTGAATCTAGCGGATTTGAAGCACAAGTAAAATTTGTTAAATTCAATATTCACTTACAAAATAAAGTACGAATTTATCATTCAATTTTTTTAAGATGCATGATTGTCAATTACCAAGAAACCTAAAATGTGTATTATTGTCAAGAAAAAGTTGAGAATTTTATTTCATATACATGTTTGATTGTCGAGAGAATTATAAAATTACAAAAAAATAAAACAAAAATCAATGATGAGTGGAGAATTACCAGAATAATTTCCATATTAGGAAATCAATTAATTTTGATAATTGATGAAAAATAAGATAACATTTGTGCAAGTAGATGAACTAGTTAAGATAAAAAAAAAATGATTTTCCTTTTAGTAATTTATTGAAATTTTTAAGGACAATCTATTATTTTACATATAAAAGAAACCAAGAAGAAAAGAGAACAAACTTATGTGCCAGAATGAATAGAAAGCAACAAAACCAGAAAACAATAAGCAAAATAAACCAATTATATATCACAATATAGGAAATTGTTTGAAATTAAATCATAAACGCCATTGATCATGTGTAATAAGTTTTGTAGGAAATTCTATCCCTCAAGAAAAGGGAAGGAAAATTGGGTCTATTTAAATACGAACACTGAAATACCGAATGTGGAAAAAAAACACCCTTACTTTTTAACAATCAAACATGGTATTAAGGATTTGGGAAATGTATTATCCACTCGTGTAAAAGAACCTAGAAACTCAATTTTTCGAGAAAACTCCTAGTTCTCTTCCTCATTCGAGTGAACAAAATAACAGCGCAAGCTAAAACCCATGGAGGGAACCGACCACCTGAGAAGTTCAACTTTTTTGCCCATCCAGGAGTCTCTTTCATAACCAGAACTATCATCAAGGTAATTACTGCAGCCCCTACTAATATCTTGGTAATCGGGTTTATCAGCGAATCCTGCAATTAGGAAAGTAAACCAAGTCAAAAATGGATAACCTGCATTTCATTATTGAATACGTGTAAGCACATAAACAAAAGAATATGTTTTGGATGAAGTTCAGGGAAACCATTCATTTGTAATAATCTAACCTTCTTATTAAATATTTATTGTCTACAGAAGATAAGCGTAGAAGCCATTTGCGAGTATTAAGAAGTTAGTTTCCAAATTAAGATTGGCTCTCCATGGTCATAGTTAGGTGACATAAACTTTTGGACAGTCTAATTCCTTTGTCGGGTTCATAGTTTTAAAAGCAGTGTACATGGGTTATTGATGCAGACAAGGAACAGAACTAATCAAATTTTATTGTATGCCATTTCTATGTATTTAGACGGTGCAATTTAAAATTAGAAGTGGTTCTACTTCTTCAAGATCTTGTCTAAGTTTGATAACATTTTTGCCTCTCAAATTCCTTTCTTGGTTTAGTTTTACAAATCTTGCCTTACCCTAAACCCCTATTTTCCCTTTCCTGGATCGGTTTTTTAACAGTGTTTGACACAGAGGAAAGAGTTTACACTAATGTTTAGGTCGTACCATGCCACTTCTATTTTTATTGCTATAATTTTTCCACTTATAAAAGTTAAATGGCACTTTGCACGTAAATGCAAATTCGCCTCCATTTAGTTCATAGAGTAAGTAGCAGGAATTTCCAAAAGGGCTACTGAAATAACCATTTTTTTCTTCTGCCAATAGCTTGGAATATGACGACTTGCTCGGAAGTTGTTAAACTGATAAGTTCTCAATGTTTCACCTTGCAATAAACAGAGTACTAAGTTTCTCATGGATGACATCAGGGGGGGAAACCATATCACAACGCCAGAACTATGATTTGAATGTTATTAAGGAAACTCCCCGTAGTTACATTGACCTAGTACCTCCGAGCTTCCTCGAGATATATGAAGTCACTCTTAGCCATAAAAATAACAGAACTTTTAAAATGCCTGTTTTAATGAAAACTTGCTGTGAACTATGGTAATTAATTCTCTATCATTGAACAACATAAAAATTTGAATTATCATTTGAAATTATTAGAAGGCTTCTAGTTTCTAGATCAACTAGGTAATCCCATTCAGCTTCTTTGTAGGCAAATACTTGATCATCACAATATGTAATTTCTCTCAATTATTTACCACCGAACCTTCAACATAAACTAATAACAAAGAACATAGAAAATGCTACTGTGTATTGTTGTATAACTCTATTAATCTATTCAATTGGTTCAACAAAGTTATCCCATACAAAACTCATTCGATGCATTGAATCCAAAATTCAACAAAAATGCAATAAAATAAAACAAATTACCTTGGGCTCGCCGTCGATATGTACAACGGCGCCATCCGTATACGTGAGCAACGACCGGCCGTTCCTCGGGTTGAACCGGATCGGCACGCCTCGACCCGATCCAGGGGTATATGCGTAGACCGACTTGAAACCGAACCTGTCCAGAATTTCTCGGACCTCGAGCTGGTCCTGCTCCCACCCGCCCAGACCCGTTTTGAAGACGTCAATCGGACCCTTACCTTGCTTGTAGACGTGCACCTCCGCCTCCGCTACTTTTGTTGTAACGGATCGGACCTTATCTGGAGTCGGTTCGGGTTTAGGGTTAGATAGAAGCGGCGTCGCCTCTTCTTCCTCGATTTCTCCGATCCGGTTGCTGCTCGTCATTACTGTAATCGGTTTGATTTTAGCGCTAATTTGTTGTTCCTTCTTACTTTTGTGCTTGTTGTGTTGTGTGAGTATATAACTTTGGACTATCCCCTAAACTTTTGACTATAATAGATTTTTAAATTCCATTTTTCTCAAATGAATTCTCAACTTTTTCAGCCAACCCCTTAAACTTTCCAAATATTGAGAAGTTTGAGTAATTGGTACTTTGCAAACTTATTCTTAGGCAAACACTTTGCAGCTTAAAATACATTATTTTTTTACTTTGCAATCTTATTAAAAATTTGGCATTCTTTGGAAAATTGAACTCTAATGGATTCAAAATGCTCATTGTATAGTAAAAAATATGCAGTTTGAGGGTGTAAACTGTCAAAATTTTACTTTAAGGATGTGAAATGCCAAGTAATGCAAAATGCCTTATACTCAGAAGTTTTAGCTCGGTGTCGCTAGTTTGGATTTGGAACCGTCTCAAACAGACGTTGTAAAACTAGAGTAATTGACACTTTGCATCATTTTTCTTCTTCTGAAATAGTAAAAATTACATCAGAATCAACAACACTAATAATAAATTAGTAGAAAACCCAGGAATTGAACCCAAAACCTTTAGATTTCTGGAATCTCAGTTTTGCCAGTAGGCGATGGCCTCATTGGCAACACTCTGCATCATAGAAAAACACAATTAGTATTTTGCAACTTGAAATCGAGATTTCGATACTTTACACTCTCGAATTGCATGCCCATTGTTAAGCCAAAGAATGAATAATTTGAATATGTTAAATGTCAAAATGGTGTATTCATGGTATATATAATGTCAATTACTCAAAAAAGTAGCGATTTCTAAAATATATTTTTCTTTCCATCATATTATCGATGAGACAAATGTAAATTGAGAGAAAACATGTAAATGTGACTACGAGTCTTTCTTAATTCGATTTCAATTAGTCTGATTTGATTTGGAATGCCCCAAAGATTCATTGAGTTATGAAGAAGGAAAAGATTTGCTTAGATGGATTATGAAATTGTATTATACCCAAAAAAAAAAAAAAAAAAAAAGGTTATTTTGTAGAGGGAAAAACATTTTTGATATCAAACTTTAGTCCAAAAAACACATTTGGTACCAAGCTTTTTAGAAAAACACCATAATTCACACAATCTTGACACATTTAATTTTACCGTCAATTTTCAGACAAAATTTAGCACGTTTCGTTCATGTGTGGATCTTTAAAACCCGTGCATATTCTCCATCCCATTGTCAATTTAACGGGCACATGAGCGGCACGTGATGAATTTCGTCCGAAAATTGACGGCAAAACTAAATGTGTCAAGATTTTGTGAATCAAGGTATGAAATGTGTTTTTGTAAAAGCTTAGTACAAAATGTATTTTTTGGAATAAAGTTTGGTATCAAAAGTATTTTTCCCTCTTATTTTGTAAGCAAAATCTCAATTTAGACTGCCATTTTGACACAAAAAATTCCATTCAGTATGTCTCATCAAACCACACGTCGTTTACACCTTGATGACATTCAGATTTGAATGACTGAACCTTCCACAAAATGGAAGAACTTGTGATACTTCACAGAAGGATTCCTCAACTACTGTGATTTAATTCACAGAAACAAAAACTCCAACCATGATTAACCCCCCCACCCAAAAAAAAGGTAAAAGTAAAAGATAATCGGATTTTCCGTATATCGCCTCTCAACATGTCTCTTATTCCTCTCAACCTGCCTGAGCAATACATGGACATGCATGACAATAAATAGTCCGAGACCTTTCAATTTTAGCTTTCCAAATTTGAGAGTTAATGTATATGATCACCTTTCCTCCCAGTGCAGTTCTTCCCAATTCCAACAAAGATGACCAAGTAACTCAAGGTATCTGGAAGAGCTTTTTCAATTTGAAGCATAGTCTCTTTTCTTCCGCGGACAAATCTTCCTGTACAGATTAGAACAGCCAGGGGCGGGACCTTAAGTTCTATTTAAGCATGAAATTACCAGAGCATATGCAGTTAACGTAACAATAAATATGGAACAAGATTGAAAAATGCAGTAGAGGTCCAAATTCACGAACCGCATAATGTTCTTTAAGAGCATCAAGGGAGTCCCTAGAGATCTTGCTCACGAGCTCATCCTCCATCTCGAAATGTCGGCCAAACATTTTTTGTTGCTCCTCAGAATTCCCGCCAATTATCTGTGAGAAAAAAAAAAACAGGCTCATTATCATTTCGGCACAAGGATCATCTAAAGGGCTACTTTAAACATCTCTTCTCTAGTAACAATAACAGAAATCTAATTCAATATATTATTACACATTAGTTGTATCAAGTTCCAAGTCCAGTGTCTTGATGGCAGATGGTCTTAGTGTTATCAAAGTATCGAGCCGTTGAGATTCTGTTTCGAATCTGACTTATTTGGTGTACCCACATATTAAATTCTTCTACCCATTATTATCATCTTGAAATAACAATTAGTCTAAAACATCCTAGCAACATTAACTATAGCATTACTATTCTGCCTAGAGAAAAGTTCTCAAGTAAAGATATTGCAAGTCATAACTTTGATACAGAGGCATTCCTACTTCATACTGGGTACTATGGCACAGCTCCACATAAAAAAGTGATCATAGAAGGCAAAAACTATATATAACATGTCGTGCTAAATATAACAGAAGACTGACTGTCGCCTCCAATCCCCAACTTGCAATTTAGGATGTCTATAACAAATCAAAAGTTCTTGCATGTGATTAGCACCAATGATATGAGAAAATAAGAAAGTCGCCAGATAAATTGCACAGCCATTTTGTCAAGACACAATCTAACCAACAAAAAAATGTGAGCCAACGGCTGAACCAACAAAAATCACTTCTTAAACCATTTATGCTATCCGATTTAGCATATATCATCAACAGATGCAATGTGGTCACACATATATTTCAAATAGATTTCAGACACTTGTGTTCATGTTTTGCAAATTAGGAAATATGATGAGTATTTCTTTATAGTTATATAGTCTCACATAAACAGCTAAAGAGCCATAGTATCACGGATCTAAATATTTGACACGTATCTTGAGTATCAAAATAATAGTTTAATCATCCAATCCATTATTCACTAACTCAAAATAGCCACAGTTTCATCAAATCCATTAAGCACTGTTCAAAATAGATGTGAAGTACATTTTAACTTGTTATGCATAATTAATGCCATATCACAACTAAAAGTATCTACATACATGTAAGGGATAATCAAAATAAATTAATTTTTCCTGCTATACTTGACTGATTCATCTTGTTTTCATATGTTAAATATTTGCACATGATTTATATGGGTGTTCATTTTAAAGAATATGTACAATGCTTTCCAAAGCTATAGAACTTATGGCCTCACTAAATGAAAGCCCTAACATAAAAACCCCTCATAATCCACATAATAACATTCTAAAGAGTAACAAGGTACTCTATTGCCTCCTAATCCACTCAAGGCTGCAGAGCAATTGTCACATGCCTTTTGCAGAGCCCAGTCCAGACTTCCATGTATGAAAGAAATAATCTATATATATGTTCATTCTAGCATAAAATTATCTTCATAACATCTTTGCAAAATTAAAAAATACCTGAACATTCAATTCACCATAAAGTAAAGAAGGCATTTTGTACAAAAGTCCACAAAGAATTGAGCATAGGAATAGAAAGCAATATATCATACCTTAATTGCAACCTTCTGGCCTTTCTTGGCATAATCAACAGGCTTATGATTATTCTCGATGGAAGCTATCCGACCAATGTCGATGAAATCCTTTTGTGGAACACATAGTGGAGTTCCAATCTGCAGAATCCAATTTATTTAAGATGATGTTTAAAAAAAAAAAAAAGCAGACCTATATATAACAGAAGTCTGAGGCACAACCAGAAGAGCCAGTGAAAAGTTTATTTAAAATAATAGCGACAGTTAAAGAGCCAAATCTGATGGAAAACAAAATGGAAAATAGACAGTTTGCAAAGAAGAGCAAAATTAATATGACCACATCTGACAGCCAAGACTAAAAAAGGAGTAAAATAAAACACAAAGAAACATAGAAGTAAATCGAAGTACAGAAAGATTTATAGATCCAATAAACTACCTTTGCAGTCCCTTCCAGGACATCAACTCCCAGGACAATGGGATCCTTCTTATTGAACACACAGTTTGGCATGATCTTGAGAACACAGGGAAAGACTGCCTCGTCAGCTGCTTCTTTCTTTTTTTCCTCCTTAAGATTGTCTATATAAGCCTTAAATTGATCAAATAGGTGGTAAATAATGTCTGCAATGAATATTTTTACGCCAAGTTCATCAGCGAGTTCACGAGCCTCTGGTGTTACTTTAACGTCAAAAGCCAATATTGTTCCATACTCCTTGTGTTTCTCAAGCATAACACTCGCCTTCATCACATCCTTTTTGTGTACTGGGCCTATGCTAATACCACTGACAGGTATCTTAACTGCAGGTGACTTCAAAAACTCCAGTAATGCTTCCAATGATCCAAGGGTAGATGCTTGAACATAAACTCCAACCCCACTTCTATCAATCCTATTCATCACTGATTTCATATCTTCCATAGCTGAATCTTTGATGTCTTCCACATCATCATCAGGCCCTACAACATATAGACTTGTGCCTGCAATGGCATGCTCAAGACCCTATACGAAAAACACAAATAAAAAAGAAAAACACTATAAGTTGAACATAATGCATGAAAGTCTAGGTTTTGAGTATCAAATGAAATAAGGAAACTGCAATGCACATTAAAAATGGCATTAAATGCTTAATTAAAATATCAAAGACAGAAACACCTGCACATTTATACAAGTGCTGAATGAAAAAAGGTTCATAAGACCAATGGATCAACGAAATATATCTACTAGGTTGTTTTGTTTTTCTGGTCGCCCAAATTGGAATTGCTTATTCTAACAAGCTACTAAGTAAATTGGCAGAACAGTTCCTTAGACAGCCCACTGCCTACTCAAACTGAAAAAGGGTGATCTTCGACATACACATCTAATTAACACTTGATTTTTTAAAAACAAAGCACACCCGGACTGGCCTTAAGAGACTCGGGAAAAAAAAAACATAAAAACAGAAGATAGGTGGAAAAAAAACATACCACCCAAAGACCCCTACCAAGCTGTGTATATTTTGTCAAACAGAAGAGCTGTATGAAACTAAAAAGGACTTCTATTATTAATTCGAGTAACATAAAAACTGCATGTGTGCATCTGTGGGCATGCTAACAAGAAACTACCCTATAACCTGGATTATCCAGGGACTGAGTAGACCGAAAAAACTTTTCATGCAATTCAAGAATGAGCGTACAAAGCTTTAGACATGCTTCAAACACGTTTTCGTACAAAATGAAGACTAGCTATAGAAGTCATCAGAGCTCTTAGAAATGATACGATGATCCTACGAAGTCCTGATATCACATGCTGGGACCTTTATGAAGTCCGTAAATCATCATACTCCCAAATAGAACTAAGAGATAGCATCTTGAGTAATTCAATTATCTTAGATCATGCCTATGGCAACATTTTTACGAGACATGCTTCTCAGAACCATTTATCATATATTTAAATCATTCTTTGTCTCATTCTGTGAGGCAAAAGGACATACTTACCTGTGCAGTAATCTTTATACCCTGAGCAGCCTTAATCTCTTTATGATGTATATAAGTTCCCTGTAATAAAACAAGAACAAGACCATGAGACTTCTACAAAATTAATTACATCAAATGCTCTTTCAACGAAGAAGAGTCATTTCCAGAAATTCTAATCACAGCATTGTCAAACAATAACTATTGCAAAGAAAACGTGTTTGAAGCTTTAATTCGAAATATTGTCCTATTACTCAAAACTTGGCAACATAATAGAGAAAACAAAAAGATAACAGAAGAAATTAAATTGGAAAAAAAATACAGGGTAAGAGATACTTCGATAAAATGTAGAAGGGAACCTATAAAAGCAATAAAAAAGCAACTAATGTTTCCTTAGGACTATCAAAGAAAAAATATGTTTCAACATGGAAACACGCACCGACAAGAGTTGAACTCCCTTTCACTTCCACTGGTACATTTAATACTTTAAGAGCATGTAGGAATAAAAGATTATAACTAATATCAGTAATTCATGGGTTCTAAGTTTCAGGTAAAACCAACAACACACCGAAAGCAGTTGCATGCACATTTCGTAAAATATATATCAACAAGCAAAAGAAATAGTCACCACGTCTAAGACTATCTGGCATGAACATACTAGTTCATTGTTCACTAATGCAGTTAATTATGACCCATGGAAACACATCCTCATAAAATCTCAAATTGAAGTAGATGATGTCATTCTAGAAGGTAAACATAAGGATTTCTAATAAATATTTCCTGAAATGTAGATTCAAGCGCCGTTTCATATATTCTCATGTCTAATCAAGCTACCTTCTACTTCTAAATCATTACAGCCAATACAGTAGGAGAACAACTTGGTTGGAAGAATAACATACCATATAAAAACACATAGATACGTAAAAGAAATGTAATAAGGGCTACAGCTTGTACAAAAATCCATAGTTTTTCACCTTGACTCGGAGCTCCTTCATTGGATGGGGCGTCAACAGCGCTCTGATTGAAGTAACAATTGGTCCCTAAACAATAGACAGTTCAAGAGCATGAATTTCTGGTCAAATAACTAAAGTAGACAAAAACTTCTCCAATATAGTACTTACCTGCAAGCCACAAACAACTATTTGATCTCCTTCATGAAGCACACCATTAACTAACACCACATCTATTGTTGTCCCATGCCCTTCAATCACTTTAACCTCTAAAACAGTACACTGCAACAGAGTCGAAAGAAAATTAAATATTTTCACCAGACTCAGTAGTGAGTACAAAGGATCTGAAAAAGAAAGCAAACCTGCACTTCATTGCTGTAAGTAAGTCTTTCAATCATCGTCTTCTGAGTCCAATTGACCAGTAGTAACAATAAGTCAGGGATGCCTTCACCACTGTTACAGACAAAACAACATCATGCAGTGAAAATCTATAGTTCTGATAGAACATTAGCAAATCTATAGTTCTGAGTGACCAACAATAACAAGTACTCGCCCGGACAAGAAAAACACTAACAAAGTGTTAAGTGAACAAGAACCTTATAGCGCTAGTGGGTACGATGCTGAAAGTCTCGCCCATCTCTTTGTTCTGGTAATACAACTCCGTGTTAAGACCTTGCTCCTTGAACTGCGTGATAACCTATAACAACAACACATTTGCATAAAATAACCAACATGATGAAAATTATACTTGCAAAAAGCGATAAAGCTTACATGAGTGAGCCTAGTATTAAACTCCATTATAACATCTTTTGACTGCTGCTTCATTGCTTTCCTTATTGGTGCGTTGCGGCAGGATTTCCATCCATAGAGCCTGTCAACCTACAAGGTTAAAAAGCATAAGAAAACAAGAATAATAGAAATATGGATGGAGAACCTTGTGAAGGCATGGTTAAAATGTAATGTAACTCACTTTGTTCAAGGCGATAATGAATTCAGTATTTCTCATTTTTAAAAGATTGAGAGATTCAATGGTTTGCGGCTCCAAGCCATGCATTATATCAACAACCAATATTGCTATATCACATAACCCGGAACCCCGAGAACGCAAATTTGTGAAAGACTCGTGTCCAGGGGTATCAATGACTAAGAGACCCGGGACATTCAGCTTTGCATCAGCTTTCAATTCCTTAGTTCTCTCACGAATGTTCTCAGCAGGGAAATAAGTTGCTCCAATTTGTTGTGTAATTCCACCAGCCTCACCTTCTTGGACATTTGTACCTCTTATACAATCAAGCAACTTCGTTTTCCCAGTATCGACATGACCCATAATACAACATATTGGCGAGCGGAGATTTTGTCCACTCTGGACAGGAGGATCACCCACTTTTGTTGTACCCTCGGCCTCCGACCCTTTCTTTTTAGCTTCCAACTTTTCAGATCTAAGCGGCATATTTGAGACAACTTTTTCACCCAAGTCAACAGGCTTGGTTACCACAGAAGGCAGCTCATCCTCCTGAGTTGCAGTCCTTGCATTCCTCAACTCCTTCTTCACCAATGGTTCAGGCTCTGAGTCAACTTCCTCATCAGAAAATGCACTTTTACCAGGCAATTTTAAATCAGCATCATCCCAGCTTTTAGCATCCCACTCATCATCATCATCATCGTCTTCTTCTCCTTCATCTTGTTCATCTTCTATTCCATCCTCTTCAAATGCATCAGTCACTTCAGATTTATCTTTTGTACTCAATGACTCCACTTCATCAATGTTCACAGCTTCCACCTCAGATGAGCGTTCTTGCTGGAATTCCTGTGAATCTGTGCTGTCAACAACGTCTGCAGGAGCTGCTCCATTAGATTGAGCTTGTGGCTTTGATTTTTTCTTCTGGTACAAAGGCCGTTTAACAGGTGCTCCTGCAGATTCACCAGCGGGCAACTGCAAGCCCCCAGCATTGGCAAGTATTTGCTTCCTCATTGCCTCCAACCTACGGGCTTCTTCCTTCTGCTTCCCGGTTAGAAGCTTCCCTTCTTGTTTTTTCTTCAAAAGCTTCTCCTTTTCCCTTTCCTTCTTTAGGCGCTTTTTCTCTTCTGCTTGCCGCTCCAATTCTTCCTGCCGCAGCCTTTCCTCCTCTTCTTTCCTTAGCTTCTCCTCTTCTTCCCGTTTCTTCCTCTCTTCAGCTTCCTTAAGTTTGGCAAGTCTCTCTTGCATCTCCCTGACATGCTTTGGGACTTTCTTATCTGTTACTTTATTTTTAGTGTCAGTTTTCACTTCTTCCGGTGCAGGAGCAGCTGCAGCCACCTTTTTTTCTTTCTCTTTTTCCTTCTTCTTTTTCTTCTTCTTTGAAGCTACAGATTCCACAGGTCCTTCTTCCTCAGCTTCTTTGTCCCCAGCAGCCTCATCTAGCTCAGCCTGGTTCAGTTCCTTTTCCCCTGGTGGAGGTGCAACTGGAGCGATAGCAGTGATTGGAGTAGGTTTTGACACAGAAGGTGCTCCACCAAGTTCAGCTAAAATCTTGTCAAGGTCATCTTCATCTTGACCAGTTTTCCCACCTTTCTTTTTCTTCTTTTTATTCTTCGACGTAGTTTCTGTCACATCTTCAGTCATCTTTTTGCTAATAACATCTAAACTAGGCTGATCCGAACGAATGACTTCCGAAGATGCACTGCCATTCCCATTTTCGAGTGCACTATTGCTCTTCTTCTTAGACGACTTCTTTTTACCTGAAAACTTAAGTGCTGATACATCTTCATCTTGATCATCACCGCCACCTTCCACCGAATCATCAAATTCTTCGTCAAGAGCAGCTGCACTAAACGAATTTCCAGAAGCCTTCTTCAAACCCTTTGAAGACTTCTTCTTCTTTCCCGCAAAAGTAATTTCTGCAAGATCCTCATCTCCCTCTTTGGAAGACTTCTCATTGTCTTTGCTCTCTTCCTCTTCATCAAGCACATCAAAACCAGCCGAAGACTCACTGCCACCACTCTTCTTACTTTTTGAAGGTTTCTTTTTCCCAGAAAACGCAATCACCGGAACATCCTCACCATCTTCTTCTTCATCATCTTTCCTTCCATCATCCTCATCATTATCACCATCACCTTCTTCCCCCAATAACCCAAAACTCGAAGCACTAAACACACTATTACTTCCACCCTTTTTCCCCTTCCCCTTCTTTTTACCATCAAACCTTGCAACCGTTTCCTCCTCCTCTTCAGCAACTCTGTTATCCTCCACTTCTTCATCCTCATACTTTGCTTCCATTTTCTTCGAACCCCCCTTTTTCCCCTTCTTTTTATTACCTACAGGCACTACCTTCTCTTCCTGAACAGTAACATCCTCCGATAACTCAGTACCAACGGAATACTCGTCATCATCAACCACAAATCCCTTCTTTCTCCCCATCAGATTTTCTTCCGAGTAAGTTCGACTAATAATTTATGCCCCCCCTCTACCAAACTTCCTGAAAAAAAAAAAAAAAAAAAACCCAATTTCAAATCATCAGTCCCCAAAAATGCCCACAGATTGATTAACAAAGTAAGAACAACAACAAAATTTGGTGAAAATAAATACTTAAGCTTTTTCCAGCATTAAAGTTTACTAAAATCAAATCCAAATAGCACAAAACAAAAAAATAATTAACAGATTGCATTTATTAAAAATCTAAAATGAGCTAATGTGAATAGAAAACACTCAACTGTTGGCGATGGAGCAACGATCGAAGAGAGACTGCAAAATTAAAGAATTGAGGATATATATCTGTGTATGTAAATTTGTTAGCGTAACAGATGGGTCTGAAATTGTACAACTTGTTCTGCGGGGTGTATGATGTGAAAATAGGGTTGATAAACTATTTTACTGAGATTGGGCTTATATACGGTTCGGGTAAACCTTTCCTGTATAAACCGGGTCGGGTCAGTATTATAACCCAGGGGCCAGGGCAATGTGGGCTTTCAAAGTCGGGTTGGATTTGTTATTCTAATGGACCGATCTCAATTGAAAATTAAGCTACAAAATAGTAAAATAAAATCAGAGTATGTTTAATTCTAAGAGAGTTTACAAGAAAATATATAATTACAAATCATTTAGTAGATGAATTTTTTTTTTTTTAATCTCATGAACAAGTGATACCCGTCACTTTTGTGCGTAAACATAAATAAATATTCAAATTTTTTTCTTAAAACCATATACCTATAAAGGTAATTGATTGATTATTATATTATAAGGAAAAAAGAATTACCAGGAGGTCCATATCTAGTTAGAAATGGTAGTTAGGCCTCTAAAAATTACCTGAACTCGTCTAAATTCATCTATGAACCACTTTAATTTATATCATCATTGATAAATTTTACTCAATAAAGTTCAATTATGTTTCGTGTATCTAAACAGAACTTGATCACTGATTTAATTTATCTTGGACAAAGAAAAAAACGATATTATGTCGAGTTAAAAGAATGCCGAAATGAAAATTTCATGTTTTTATTAGTTTCCAGAAATAACCTCAACTTTTCACAGTAGAAATCTAAAATTCTTACAAAAGAAAAGATAATTTATCAAATACTTACTTGCAGGATGGATCCAGGATTGGAAAGTAGAGAGATTTTTTTTATCGGTCAAATTTATCTACAATAATATTCAAACTAATTTCGTGCACAAGTTCACGAAAACACTAAAGTGCTAAACATAGATGGATCCATCATAGTCGATTTTCTCATATTTGAATTTTAATCAATAGTTTATCTCCTATTATATAACAAGTAAAAATGTTACAAAGATAATATATATTATTATTACAATGAAAGTAAATAAAATTAAATGTATTAATTGACATACTTTATAATCAAAGATACAAAATCGAATCGATTAACAATGAGCATAAATGATTTCTAGAATCAATGAAATCGGTTGTTTTGAGAAGGAGATACGACAAAATTCTCAATAATCATATTTACACCTTATTTAACTATGTGCGTGGGTCCCTACTTGAATATAAGGTGAAAATCTCGAAAAATATGAGGAAATACTGCATTTAACTCAAAGTTCCTCTTTTTCTTAGTTGTTGGCATGCTTGTGGGATTGGGCGCCCCGTGGTCTTATTTTTGAAATTTGAAAGTTTTGTGCTTGTTGGTCTAAGTGGAGGTTTCGTTTTCTCCTAGTGTACCAATTTTGCTGCTCATAACTTTGTCGCTTGGGCTTTTTCTTTGAATTGGTGAGGATTCCTTTTGAGCTTATTCCTTGTAGTCCTTTTTGTGATGCTGATTTTCCAATCTTTGATCTTGTTGAATCTTTTGTATGATGTGTTCTTTTGAAACAAAGAAATATTGATTTATAAATTAAATTAAATAAAAAACGCGTAATTGTGGGATTTGGTTGTGCGCTCTTAAGACAGTACTCTGGTTCAAGAATGGACACCATGTCCAATGTGGATTTTCATAAAATATAGTTTGGATGAAATAATAAAATGTCAATCAAACCTAAACATTGTCAATAAAATCGTCATACGAGCAATTATAAATAATTCAAGAATTCGTTGTTCTTGCACTGACATGTAGTGTTGGATTATTGAGTAAATTGCAAATTAATCCTATGTAACAGGTAAAAGTTACTTTGTGTACTCAACATACCAATACAAAAATATAGTTTCCAAAACCTAAGGAACAAAGATACTCCATATTCAACCTCTACTGTTTATCGTCACTCTACTGAATTTCTACCTTTTCGTTCCAGCTCAAGATTTCCGTTTAGAATTTCGTTCTTCGTAAGAGGCTGTAAAGGGCCCACAATAACGGAGACAATCAAACTTTTCAATTTATTACACAGCACAATAAGAATATAGGGAAATTATATGACATCACGAGAAAATGAGCATAAAGGCACGATTTTGGGTAATGTAACAACACAAAGTATCATCTTTTAGTCGACAATATATAGACAAGAAGGGAACTCTGTGTCACTTTAGTGATCAGATTATGGAAAATGCTTGTTACGGGTTATTATTTGTATTACTCGCATTGTAATGATTCAGCAGATGTTGCTTCCACCAAGCCTGTGTTCAGAGACATGTAAGGCCATGAAGGCACAAAGAAATGGCAAGTATTTATGCATAGATATATTTCACTCTGTGCAACAAGAAAGTTCCATAACGTGACGGATAAACAAAAAAACTAAGACAACCAGAATAAACAGAAAATGGATCAAAGTGCCAAAAGTCCGAAATTTCCTGATCATGTTTGTGTCGTATTTGTATACTAGATTACTTCTAGTCTTGAAATGCTAATTGAGTTCAACTATACAGTTGGACACCATTGAATAGTGGAATATGAAGTTGACACTTTTGTACCACATAACAACATAATTCATGTTATATATGCATATGCTTCATTTTTGTAGTTGCCGATTAAATTAATGTAAACTTTATTTTAACAACACTATCATAACTAGATATATGGTCTAACAAATGATTATAACTGCTGTAATTTTAGCACCATGGAAATTTTAAAAGACCTAAGTAGTCAAGAAACTTTGAGATAGTTTCATTGTGCACAATTTTCACATTTAACAACTACGTGGAGTGGAAGGAAGAAGAGAAGGTTATTACGTACTCCTTTTTGGTCCTTGTTATAGCAGAAAAATTATCAAAGTCCGAAGTACTTTATATTGGTTTTGGAAAGTAGATCTCTTTTGTAAGGAGGCACAAGCACGTCAAAGGAAGTAATCGGGTTGATGATCGTGTTCCTTTTGTAAGTGTAATACACTAGAGATTATTCAATTTCAGATTATTCTTGGATTAAATTTTCACATTAATCCAGAGATGACCAAGAAAAAAAAAAGCATAACGGACGGAGAAACCATATCCATATATTTTTTTAGAGTTAAAAGACTACTTGGAAAAATATGTCTAGACTTACGCTCAGTTGGTCGTGACATTAGGGGGATGTGAGCAGATTCTTTCTTTGTTCTACTGTTTAGCTGATTGTAATCTGCAAACAGAAGTTCAATGAGAATAACAGAACCAGATGAAGGAGCAAGATTGCTAATAATTTACAAGCATTGGTACCATAGAGAATGGAAGAAAAGCTTAGCAAAGCCTCGTGAAAGATTGCTGCTTGCAGCTTATAACCTCGGTATTCCTTCTCCAAATGAGTATGAAGATCTTGTCTAGCATCTGTAAGTTGAGCCCATGACAACATGTCCAATTAGGTGCTATACACAAGGCCTACTGTTCCGCAAAACTATCTAGAGTAACAAATAACACCGGATAAACTGCAATCAACATTTGCGCTGTATGTGCAATCAAAATTTTATTACATTTTGCCTATAGCACATCTAATTGCCAAAGCAAAAGAGAATTAAGAACCATGGGACGATCTTTCTTGATGTAGAATTGTTGATTATAAGAATTCCCTTGAACTGCTATATAGTAGAAGTTAATGCCAAAAGTTCCAAGCAAAGAATTGTAACTGACGATGCTATATATGGAGACAAAGTAGAGTTTTGCATAAAGCCAAGACAATGCAGACAGAAATTTAAGCATCAAGTCAGGTGCTGTCGATGAAGTGCCATGATATGTGGTAAGATACGGAACATAAAAGTGAGACAAATGCCCTCTGGAAATTTAGAATGAACACATAAAACTAATGCCTCACTATGTTGATGAAGTGATGCACTAAAAGAAAAGGAACAAGAGCTGCAATGATAAACAATGAACTGCAATTCAGTAGAAATACCTGATGAGCACATAAATTTGAGACCTTCAAATTCACATGACCGAAGAACCAGTGGGATCTCCAGAGCCATTTTGTATTGAGGTTTCCTTGGTGTTCTATCAATATCCAATAACTCATCTATCACCTACATGTTTCACACATAATTGCCTCTTCAAAATCTGGAGTAAACTCTCATAAAGATTATACAATCGTAAAGAATTTGCTCCACAATAGCAACCACGACTGGAGAATATTAACGAGAATTAGTTCACATGTGCATAAACATGCATTCATAAATCATAACACCACTGTAGATATACCAAACAACTATGTTTTATATCTGTAGGTTCTACACCAGTGCTTACCCAACTCAGCATCCTGCGACATACACTTTACAACTAACCAGACCATGAGAACCAAAAAAATGGTGTAAATTGTATTTCCAACTCCATCACAATGAATGCTAAGTTGGTGAAGGTCGGGTGCTTGTGTCGAATTTTGACCATGAACTTTAATATTTTCTAAGCGTTGAATGAAAACTAAGTTCTTTTAAAAGCATTTAAATTAGTCAAATAATCTAAATATACTTAGTATGCTTTAAGTTCCTTAATTACAAAATTACCAAATAATCAAATAATAATTTAATCGAACATAATTTAGCAAAGGGTAGATTCATTCCGGGCCAGGAGTACAACTTCACAGGCATCAAGAAGAGATTGATTATTCATAAGAAATGAGCCAAGGGAAACTCTTAATACGGGGGAAAAATGCAACTTTCATTTCAAATGGCATTAGAACCCTCCCAAAAACTTAACTGTCAACTGCAAGAATGTAAGATTAAGTAAATTCTTAGGTATAGAGAATGCCAACTTCATAAACATTTGGGGCAAGGAACCTAAATGATACTAGCCAACCAAAGTCCATAGCATATCATGATTTCAGAAATGCAGATTAGTCATCGTTCATAGTTTCCTTCACGATTATTGTTTTCAACAAGTTGATTACTAAACAATATTTTGTGATAAGGAACAACTCCGTTAGTTTCACCTGGTTAAAGTCAAATAACTAGGACATGAAAGCAAACAGTTACAAAACAAAGTCACGCACATTGGGAGATTCAAGACCTTGGCCAATCATAAATAGTACAGCAACCATGCATCGAATCTGGTGCCACAGGAAAGCACTACCTTTGACTTTCATTGCCCAGAGTTGATCACCTTCAAACCTGTATGAAGAAATGGAAATAAACTGGTCACTGATATCAGCGGAAAATCTTTGATTTTCCAGGAAATTTATACATCCGAAATTTGTGCACCAACTAAACAGAAACACTTCAAAACAGTAGCAAAAATATAATTTCCAT
This sequence comes from Penstemon newberryi var. newberryi, assembly GCA_030819805.1. Taxonomy (NCBI): domain Eukaryota; kingdom Viridiplantae; phylum Streptophyta; class Magnoliopsida; order Lamiales; family Plantaginaceae; genus Penstemon; species Penstemon newberryi. Next base: position 18,246,670 of record JAUALY010000001.1, read on the forward strand.
CAACAAGAGAAGATTAAAAAAAGAAACTCACAGTTGGTAAGAATCTTTTCAAACAACAGAAAGCATAAACCTAGGACCCATCCACAACTGATAGTCACACAATAAAATTTTTGGGGAACTAGCGGAATAATTTAGTTATTCTCTCAGAGGCAACACCATGATACCGGAATCAGTGCTATATGCAACATTGGTTTTCCTTGTCGAGAAAAGTAGTAGTAGTACTCTACTTAACCAACAAAACTGAAGCAATAATATACGAGTTTTATGTTACTTGGATTAGTAGTGCCTTTTCTAGCAAGGATCATATCAATTTTTTCCAAGTCATGGAAATATAATAGTCCAACTGATGTAAAAAAGTGACCTTAAATGGAAACCATGTCCTCCATATCATGCCTGAGTTTGTGTGCAACCTCCCAGTCTAATTATGCACCATCATCATAAGATGTAACCACATAAATAAATATTAAGCATATCATGATGCATTAAGTTTTCGGTCTAAATTTGAACCCGAACAAGAGCACCATCAAATGGTAATATCATGACACAATTCTTTTAATTCCTTCTCATTTGATCCTCACAAAACCTTTATGCAGTCATTTTTATCAGCACTATAATACTTATCTTTTAGTTGCGTTTTAGAACCTAGGCTAAACCTGCTATATCTTTTGAAGTGTCAATAATGATGGTTCTTCAAGTAATATATTTTACTAGGATGCATGCAACAGATCAACCCATACGCGCAGTAAATAACTGAATAAAGATGTTGATGCATGAATCAGTCAAAAATCCCATTATATATACCATCTTCCTGATGGAAATAATAAGTTCTAGTCATAATTCACCAGAAATCCTGGAGAACAAGCCAAGAATAATTTATATTTAAGGTGGATAATGAATAATGTAAAGAGCATATCATCTACTATAAAGTAGCATATAGACAGTTCAATAACTTCAAACCTTTCATCGCATGGAAAAATCACAAATGATGTGATGTGCCGCCTATAGTTGTGGACATTAGCTGCATCCATCTTGCAAAAATTTCTAAAATCATGTTCTCCAATAAATTTCTTACTAGCAGTCTCCATTGCCTGTCAAGCATGATCAAGATTTATTAAAACGAATCTTTGAGCAATTGAGTAATCAGCAGGGTGAAAATCTCAAACAATCTCAAACATGCATGAGGATATGCATACCATAATGTCCAAATTTTCTCTCCAAAAGAAGTACTTGTACTCCCTGCTTAAACAACTGAATCTGCATGAATAAATCAAACAAAGAAATATCAACTATAGATATTCTCAGACCTCCTAAAACATGATAAACAAGAGTTTACTACTTTGTGTGAGTCTCTTGGCAGATAACTACTAGCAACAAGTTTTTTATATTAGTAATTAGTACATCATAATTTCGACTATAGCAGAGATAAATTCCAGCGTGTTATGTATTATTTTTTTTTAGAAATAATAATTGTCACACTTAAAAATCCAGTAAGTCTGGTGGGTCAAGAGAAATGGCTAACTGGTCGAATTCAGGAAATGACCATAGTCTCTAGGAATCTGATACGACTGTCCCAGCATATAAGGGAGGAAAATAATAGATCAACCAAACAGGAAAATAAAAGAAGTAATACCTAGAATTACCTGTATCTCCGACAAAAAAAAATGTTATGCATATTACAGCTGTTTCTCGTTTGATTCATTGTTATGGATTTTTAGGGTTAGTCGTTTTACCAACCTATAATTCCATGGCTCAAGAATTAATCAACATTTACTGATCTTATTGACAATGTTATATCTCCCAAATATTTTTTTCTTTAGATATCAGGTTAGGGAGAGCTGTTAACAAACTGAAACAAGAGTTGATTTTCTCTTAACTAAACTAGGAAATCCAATAATCTTTCAATCAACAAAATAAAGATGAAGAAGTTCAGAAAAAAAGAAATACCTTGCACTGAAATCCGTCGAAGCAGGAGACCAGCCAATAATTCGAATATCTTTTGGAAGAGCTCGGTTTAGTATCTTCACATAATCGATTTCTCTGCCTGTTGAGAAGAATATAAACATGAAGGACGTAATGAATCAACAAGCCAAGAAATTAGAATACGCTTGAATTGAGGTAAACGAATTAAACTTTATATATAAAATGCAAGAAACTTATATCAACATGCAACATTTGTAACTATTAACTATACCCATAATTTACAGTCAAGCACTAGCCATCAAATCTACATTATGAAATTTTAATTATATACTCAAGAAAACGCTAAATGCATGTAGTTATTTGCAGTAGCCTCATCCATGTACATACAAATCATAGTTATGTTGCTTCATCCTCATGAGGCCAATAAATCCATTGATGAACTGGTTTGCAAAATGAGTTTAAGTCTGGAGCTTGTTCCTTAAGGATCAATCTTTAGTATCAAATGAGCACATTACAAGAATGAGAAGGCATGTTGAATTTATATTTAAAAAAAAAAAAAAGATAAAGAGAATAAAAAGAAGAACAAGAATGGGGAGCATACAAATTGATTCTTCAGCAAATGTTTCTCCCAAATATCCATTGCTACTTGTTGTTCCCTTGAGATTTGATCTTAGAAACAGAGCGATTACCTACATAAATCAGTTTAGTTCTCCAACAACTTCTAACATTCAAAAGTAAAATCCTAATAGGTGTAATCAGGACCGGTGAATGAAATTTCTGTAAACTACATTTAAGGCAAAAAGTAACTGTCCGTTCTTTTCTCTCTTTCAAATTTGTTTTACTACTTTAAGAACAAACAAATACTTTACAACAATAATTATCAGAAAAAAATAAAAAAATACTTCACAACAAAAGAAACTCATGTGTGGGAATCAACATATTTTATAATACTAGTCCCAATTTCATGAAATCTTATACAGATCTTTTTAATCTTCTTACTCCAAATCAGACGGGCTTTACGGTCCACACTTGAGGAAGTCAACAACGTTTATGGGGTCAATAAGTAGTACTACTTTTTTTTTGTATCTTACGCTGGATTACAGAAAGATTCCATATTAAGATTTAAAACCCACTCCTGCCAACACCTGTCAACATTCTGCCATTGAGATTACACATTTTTAGTGCACAGATCATTCGGTTTTCACCAGACCATGTAATGTAACAATTCGAAAATATTAAGCAAGATTTCAGCCATATTTCCTATATTTTACTCATAGAGTTAAGATACCCGAGAAGGCCATACTGCATTGAACCAATTATAATTAAAATATAAGAGATCATTTCGGAACATATTCTTTTAATAGAAAGTAAAGCAGCTAAAGTTATAAAAATTACTTGCCCAACAGAAGAAACTCCCTTGTCTGTTCTCCCACATCTTGAATACTGCAACTCCTTCTTATCACCAAATATTAACCTTGTCTTTTGGAGAGCCTTAAAAATTTCTGACTGCACTAATATATAAGATTGTAATTATTATTTCTTCTCTACACTTAAAATGTTGATAAAGACGTAAACTAAAACTAAAACCAAAACCTTTAAGTGAACATATCAAGCTTCTTATGTGTGATGAATAGAATCACAAATAACAGACATTCTACCTATACTAAAAAGATAGTTCAAAGTGAGAGGACTGACCCTCAAATTGCAATTCCCGTTTTTCTTATAGTTTGGCATATGCTATAACTGTTTGAGCAGAGTGGATGATTTTTCGACTAAATTATCCACCTTTCGAACTTGCATTCAAACTTCTATTGGCTGCTTTTAACCACAAGGTTAAACCTGGTTTGCTAGTTAGATTCTACATCATCTGTGCAACTTAATGAAGTGCAAGTTCTTTGATTCTAATCATAGATTTGGACATTTGAGAGGTCATACTGTTTGATCATGAGTCTTGATAAAAATTAAAAAATAAAAAGGGGGGGGGGGGGGGGGGGGGGTACGTGCGGTGGGCGACACTTGTTAAAGAGAATAAAGGTGAAGAGTACCTCTACAGTTGGATCCATCTGGGCCTCTGCAGCAAAACCATAAAACCTGCATTGCCGAATATAAAACAATCATCTCAACATAGAGACAACGACTGCTACCTATGAAGCATAAACATAATTACTTTATTCTAACTTTTCAAATGAAGTAGAAAATAGATTGCTCTATTGAAATATCCAATCCTTGCTAACACAAACCAAAAGTCCACTACATGGGCAGGCATTACAACTCATAATCCATGTCACCTAATAAAGCCTCACCAAGTAAAGTTTTAGGTTTTCTAATAACAATATTTTTTTCATAGGCCACCTCGCACTTTCTCAGCATCAAGTAGCATCAAGTTTTTAAGTATGAATATCAATTCCCTAAATATAACAGGATAAAAGTTTATCACCCCTACTCGAATTTAATATATCTTTAGCATATCTAGTCTTTCATGATTGATCAACACAACCACTCAAATCAAAATAACATGTAGGCAAAAAAAAAAAAAAAAGAACTACTCATTGAACATCAATCAACGTCCAAATTTTACCTCTGACCAAAATACATGACTTTCAAAGCTACATATCGTTTCGGTAGATGATTCATGGCTGTGTCACTGCTACCTGTATCCAACAATTTAAAACAAAACAAAAGTAAAGCACACCAAAAAAAAAAAAAAAACTGAATCTGTACTAAACATAGTAGTATAAAAATATAAGTAAGAGAAAAACCTGAAAGTGTATTATTATTATCTAGTTTCAGACTCTTCATTTCCTCAATCGAATGACTGCAGTCCAATTTATCACTTCCAACAGTCTGAACCATAATTTCAATTAAAGTCATTTGTAGAAACAATAAATTAATTAACACTGTTTTACTACATTACTTTTTGGCACACGCAATTGGAAAGCTGCACAGAGAGTTCGGCGTTCTCAGTCTCTAATTTCTGACCCCAAACAAACAAAAACAAAAAAGAGTCAACAAATGAGTATTGAAGAAGAAAAATCATTAATTCCATTCGAAAAACTAAGGTGACGAAAAGTGGTTACTTGAATTCTTTGTTGAAGATGATGCAGCTCGGAATGCAATGAATCGAGGAGTTCTTCAGTGCTGGCACTATTCTCCATTGTTGCACACAAAGTGTTCGGAAATTGGACTAGCCGAATAAGAAAAAGGTAGAACTTCGCGGGTTCTTTTTTTCTTTTTTTGATTTTCGGGATGGATATATAGTTATTGAGGAAGAGAGAGAAAGTGAGAATGGAAAAAAGGGAGGGAAGGAAAAATCTGATAATTTTACCGTTGGATGAGAAATTTGAGCTGTCGATAAATTGCCATTAAATACCTCACCTTCTTCTTCAGCAAATTTTTTTCAAATTTCTTGTTATTTTCGAGCAAAATAACAGTTGATAGAAAGTTTTAATATCATAATCATTTTTTTTCTTCTGATTTTTGGGTGAAGAAGTCGTCAATGTCTGTTTGAGCGTGGAAGAGGCGCTCTGAAGAAGAAAGAAGACTGTGGAAGACATAAGATTAATTTAATTATTGGATTATTTGTTAAGTTGGGCTTCTAATACATGTTGGGTTATTAATTAAACATGGGCTACATATATTGGGCTACTTAATAAACAAACAAACAGAACCTTAGGATTCAAAGTGAATATATGCGAACTCAATTAATCGGAATAATTCATGTGACTTGTTCCCGCAGAAATTATATGTATAAAAAACAAAACAAGAAAATTCCTCCAATATTACGGGGTAGGGTAAAGTCAAAATCAATATCAATAAAAGGGGGGAAATACGGAAAGAGTGAAGAAGAGAAATGGAAGCAGCAATGGGTTTGATGAGAAGAATTCCGCCGAAGCATTCGGAAGCGGCTCTCTCTGCTCTCTTAAGCCTTTTGCCTGACCACTCGTCAGATCTTCTCTCTCAAGTCGACCAGCCTCTTCAGGTATACAATTGCAATATATACATTATAATATTTAATTTTCAAATTTTTAATTTTCTGGAGTTTTGTTTTTCGTTTGCTGTGAGATGATTTATTATTTGTTCGAATTTTCGAATCATAACGTTGATTTTTTCGATCATCAATTGAAATTATGCAAATTTGCATATTGTGGCATTTATATGTGCATTTCTTCTATCAAATAGCTCGAGAATGCAGTGAATCTTAGATCATGTTTTTAAGAAACATGCTACAAGTAGCCTGAATAGCAGAGTACTGCTGCATTTGTCAATATTTTATGAAGCTGGGTTGCGTTTGAAATAATGCAACAAAATTCGTTTTTCTTTTCGTCGGGATAAGAAGATCATGAAGTATTTTATGTCCTCTAATCTAAGCCAATCTAACATTTGATTGGTGTTAATTTAGAAACTTTTACACCGAATGCATAAATAATTTCTCAAAATCATATCTAGTTGGTGTAATTTAGATAATTTCTCAAAATTAAAGGGTATTTAGCTGAGCTCTTGACTAAGGTTTCTTGCGTTTGGTACGCAGTTGGTTGGGCTAGAAACAACGGAGTGGTTGCATCTAATAGATGGTCAACTGTTGTTTAGGTATTTTGTTTCATGACAACTGTTGGCTTCTTTTTATCACAGAGTACGCTAGTATGACCTTATTTTGACCAATCATCGAATACAATGTAGTTATCACCGGAAGTGGCTGAAAAGAATCAGTAAAAGCTGTCACTTGTCTGGGTATGATGAGGAATCGATATGAAACTATTCGATAAACACAGTTCATAAGCTTTCATCTGCTACTTTTCATCCCAAAGAAGTGAATTTGTAGAGAGGAGTGAAGGCAAAATGTTTAGTGTTAAAAGCTTTTCTTAATATGTAAACATTGTTGATCTTATGTCCACTTCTCTGTATCAACCTGTTTGTGGTCTTACATATTACTATATGGCACCTGCTTGGCTTGAAACTCCTCCGTCATATCATTTTGTGTTAAACCTTGCTCAATGTGATGATTGCCTTATTCTTTGTTGATTGAGTTGTGTTAATTACTTAGTTACAGACTATTTATGAGGTGAGATTGTGTCTAAATCTAGTGTTTTCCCTTGGTTTTTGGCTGAATGAAGTGCATATACAAACTTTGTAAAACAGGTTTTATGTGATGTGGATAGCGGGAAGGAGTTCATATTGTGTGAATATAACAGAGATGCAGACTCTTATAGGTACATGCTTTACCGTATGATCTTTATTAGTTATTCAGAAGCAGTTGATGCCGTGAATGTCATATATTTAGTATCAACTTTCTTCAAACATATCTGGTTAAATTGGATTGCTTTTGGAATAACGAATTAGCAAGATGTTGTTGAGCTGGCGAGGATTAGCATATTCACTAAACAACCTCATTTTCTGGTTTACATGGCACTTACTTTATTAAACAGCAAGCATTTGTTTGTTTCTATTTTTATTGCTTAACTCATGGTTTATTTCCTTTTCCATAGGTCGCCCTGGTCAAATAAATACCATCCTGCATTAGAAGATGGGCCTTATCCTTCTCCAGAGTTGAGGAAACTTGAGATTGAAGCAAATGATGTCTTTGCTATCTATCGTGACCAGTGAGGTCCTTTACTTACCTCGTAATTTCTCTTTCTTTACATTAGTTTCATAAAGAGATTTATGTTTTTATTCCCCCTGCTTAAGTTTGAAAATAAATTGAAGTGCAGAACTGTACTTAAATTCCATGCTGACATAATATTTTTGATTGTTGTCTATTGTTTTTTGTATGTTTATTTTTTTACACCTTTCCTTTAAGCCTTTAGCAGATTAATTGACCCCAATTAATGGATAGGTATTATGAAGGTGGCATTTCATCAGTGTACATGTGGGAGGATGAAAATGAAGGGTTTGTAGCTTGCTTCTTGATCAAGAAAGGTAATGATTTTTCATTTTCCTTGAATTTTGTATGGCAACGTGCCTGTCTTTCCTCCATTTCATATTACAATGGTTTTACTGGTGAAGATGGCTCGAAGACTGCTCATGGTAGAAGAGGTTATCTACAAGAAGGAGCTTGGGATGCCATACATGTTATTGAGGTACATTATCTACATCACCTGACCAGAGAAAATAAGGCAGATAAAATGATCATCCTTCTTCCCTTCATTCCTAACTATGCTAATTTGTTTATGTATATCTAGGTGGGGCCAGAGGAGGAAGGAACTGCTCGTTACTGTTTGACAAGTACTGTTATGCTTTCATTGACCACAAAGGACGAGTCATCGGGCACCTTCAATTTGTCAGGGTCAATTAGAAGACAGGTATGTGTGCTTACATTGGTTATACTTGAGGTGAAAAATCGAAGTTAGAATGAAACATCATTGAGAATCCTTACTGCATAATAAGACTGCAATCTAAAATCTCTTTGATATTTATTACTTATAGATCATAAGTTATATAACCAATAGTTACTAGATTCTGCTTCTGGTGTCGAAATGCTTGCTTGTGCTTTGTTGATTTGTTTTGGGTGTAACTCAAGGCTTTCTCAGAAGACATACTTGAATATTGGTTTCATTGCATATCATTTATCTCAAATGATATCTAATCAATTAGGTTATTTTTCAAAAGTAGAAATATCTAATTTATATACAAGTTAAAGAACAATTAGATATCTGCTAATAAATTAAATGAAAAAAAGGTGGAGCGGCTTGTTAGAAGTGTATATATATATTATGCAACTTTACACATGGAAAAAGTTGCATGCCACATCTTATGACTTATGTGCCATGTACAAACCTCAGTCCTAACAATTCAGGAGTTGTTTTCTATATTTTAGTGACCAGAAAGTGGTACATTTTATATGTACTGGATACTCTACAAGGACCAAGTTATAGGGAAAGTAAGCAAGTTGACATAGTCCATTACTAATGTGTAGTTGACATAGTTTGTTTTATAATTACCTTTCTCGGTGTTGTTTTATGAAATTAGTGTGGAATTGGTAATAGGATAAGTGTGACGAGATATTACTTGAATATCTACAAATGAAGGTAGTAATATCCAGGGACTGTTTGTTAAAATGTAAACCTGGTTTTTATGCATACTGTATCCACCTTTTTGTGATTATATTAGAAGCAAAAAAAATTCTTCTACTTGAGATTATAATCGAAGAAAATTGCGTGAAGCATTTACAAACTGTACTAGAATTGTCACCGTAATATGTTCATCTTTCTCCATAGATGAACATGGACCTTTCAGTTGCCGAGGGTCATTTATGCAATATGGGAAGGATGATCGAAGAAATGGAGGGCAAGTTGAGAAACTCATTGGATCAGGTATAAATTATTATTTTCTAAACGTTGTGCTACTCTATAAATTAACACTTTAGGGCCAGCATGCATTACTTCTTTCTATGCATTTTTTTTCATCAATATGCAGCAGGAATCAACTGAAATTTGTACACATTTCCAGGTTTACTTTGGAAAGACAAAAGAGATGGTTTGCACCTTACGACCACCTTCTGAACTTGTTCAAACGAGACTCCCTGATAGCTGAATTCATGACATTATTGAAATACCAGGACTGCTTTTGTTATGCTTTACCGACTCTTTAGTATCTTCACACTTGATGATTTTTAGCTTGTGTTGAGATTTGGCTTTCTTATGCAGTCAGGATTTGTTTAGTTTTCAATATTTGTTTGGAACCCCAGTCTTGTTTCTCGTTAAAGAGTGGTTGCATCTGGAAGGATGTTTGATTTTGTATATTTAACATTAAGGAAAAGATTTGAAGTATTTTAACATTAAAGAAAATCATAAAAAAAGGGAAAAGATGAACTGTGGGCCAACCCGGTTCGCCTATTTTCGACTGCCGGTTCACCCGTGGTCTGGGTTCAACTGAATTTTGGGGCTCTTCAAGATTGGTCAGATACCGGTTAGCCTGTTCACTGGTTCGGTTCGGTTTTCAAAACATTCCCTGACCCAACTTAATGTTCATTAACCAAAATTCCCTTAACATACATCAAAGCAACATAATATGATAGCATTTCTCGAATCATATATAGTTTCGTTGATGCCTATTATCTCTTGTTCTTTTTTGGAACTATGGCATCAAGAACAAATTTATATAATACCTTCAGTTTTCATAACTTACCATTCAAATTTTCCAACATAGACCATCCAAATTCATGTTTTGAATGTTTCGTTGATGACAATTTTGCAAAACTAAAAAGAAGCCAAACTGATGCATAGGATAGGTGTCCTTAAGGGCTCAAATGTGTTGATGTGCAATTAGGACAATAATCAATTCATTACACGAGAGAGCAAAATATAATAGCAAATTAGCAATTTCTTTCTTACCAATAAATACAAACAAAAGCCTTATTATCACACCCACTTTTATCGCATGGCCAAAGTAGAATCGCTTTTACAAAATGCACTTCTCTCCCACACCTCCGACAGCTCCACACTTACCTCCTTACTGCCGAACTTTTTCATCTTTACCCTTCCCCCTCAAAATTCATCGACTCCTCCGCCGCCCTCAAACCTCCCCTACGCCGTCGCCATCTTCCGCCGCCTCCCCCACCCCCTCACCAACGACTGGAACGCCATCATCCGAGGCCATGCACAGAGTCACCACCCAACCAATGCCATCACGTGCTACCTCTCCATGTCACGTGCTCCATGCAAACCCGATGCTCTTACCTGCTCCTCTTGATTAGGAAGAAAAGGAGACACATTTCATGCACGAGAAATAAAATGAAGTTCCAAGTACAAATTTCATAATACAGTTACGTACATCACTTACAAATCTAGAAAGATTCAGAATTAAATTTCAGTACAGAGTTTGACCCTGTCACAATATGATCAAACTACCAGTCATAAAATGGATACTACTACAGATTGCAGAATACTTCCCCTAAAATTGAACTTACATTCGAAGTGATTAACATGGAATCAACACGACCGATAAATTAGCAATACAATAATCATAACTGAAAAAAGAAAAGAATAAAATATTAAAATAAAGTTCAGAGTGCAACTAACTCGAGCATACAAAACTTCTGCTAATAAACCTACACAACATTGGCAAGAGTGGCACCACTAAAACGCAATCATAAAGTAACAAATTCAATCAACACGAAACTAAACTAAAAAAACCAACTAGTCTTTTTTCAATCTTGCCTCAAAACCCCCTTCTGCTCGTTTAACAAGCTGATAAGGTATGTATGTCCCAAGCATTATGTCCCATATGGGGAAAAATGGTTGAGAATAGTTGAATTTTGTACCTTGGAGTTGATGATGAATGTCATGATATGCCGTATTATTATGGAAAAATAAATGGAAAATGTTACCAGGCAGCCACAACCCACAATGGTCGTCAACAGTTTTGATAACAGCGAAGCAAAAGAAGAAAACGGCAGTCCGTGCAGTCATTCCAGAAATAAGAAAGGATAGAGCACCACCAAATGTATCTAATAAAAGGCCTTCTAATCGGTGATTGTAAAGAGCTCCAATGGCATATGGGATGATTAATCATGGTGTTGAGAGTGGATATGCTTGTATAAAAACTTGTTTTGGTGCATGTATCGATGCACAAAGTACTGCCATGTGTCCATAACAAACATAGCGATAATAAATTGCACAACTTGAACGGGAAAAGAGGGTTGAACAGTGTGCCCACTGCTTACATTTGATGTTACCTGCAACAATAAGCACATGAAGTGACGATTTAAATAACTCAGGGAAAAGAAGAAAAAGGAAGCAAAATCAAATATTTTGTACTTTTTGTGTTTCAACTGATAAGCCCTCATTCCACTTTCTTAAGAACAACATATCCTGATAATTCACATCTATATATGATTTATACTCTTGACATAATTAAATATGTATATGTGCATGTCCATGATTGCTTATTTGTGGCAAATGTAATATAGACAAGGAGATGCTTGAATCATTAGTATAACTAAATTACTCCCTAGAACAAAGAAACAAATTACACACTAATTAACCTAATCTTTCAGCACCCTATATCACAGTAGTTTTTGTACTAATGTCCTCCAGATTAACACAAAAATTACTGCAGAAGTTAGGTTGTTCCCCTATTTGGCACATGGCAAATATGTCACATTTTCATTTGAAAGAACAAAAGGAAGCCTTATAAAATAAAAAAAGCAGGCAAAGAAGTTGCAATTAAACAAGATCTAAATGGAGTCCATTAGATACACCCACAAATTATGTAAGAACCTCCAGTGAGTGAAATTATGGATGTAATTATGACAATGAACTTTCTTCTGCACAACCATTTCTGTATCAGCACTAATATAGTTGAGAGAGAGAGAGAGAGAGAGAAAAAAAAAGAGAGAGATGTTTGCTACATAGTCCACAACATTATCAAACATTGTAGAATGCATTGACAAGCATTTAAATATTCAATAAACTCAAAAGACAATCTCCCGTGCTTAACTATGAATACAAAAGGCAGGCCAAAAAGTCTTACTTATAGGTCATGACTATCTGAAAACATATGTTGATTTTTGTTTCATACATTTGTTAATGATTTAGCCAGAAAAATTTAACAGGAAATTTCTATAGATTTCATCATGAATATCAAAAGGATATTTTGCTTTTTGAATTTATCAAGCGGTTGGTTTGTTTTGGTCGCCTAGACAGTTTTCCTCTTGATATTGATATTTTATTTCAGCTTACTTACCAATTAAACAATATTGGAATGAACATAGTTTCACCAGAGATAGCAAATATTTGATAGCTTCTAGACTCAGGAAAGTATAGTATAGAAGTAGTTCCATCAAACATGAGCATTCTGGAAACAATTTAATTGTAATCCAATCTAGAACACAGGAAAAATGAATACCAAATCTTAGTTTAGACAAATAATTCAGCCTACCAAATGTACATATTTGTTCAAGTAATTGCCAAAAGAACAAAGAAAATTGAAATCTTTTTGGAAGAAGTCCTTTCAAGCACGGTGCAGTCGTGCATAAATTTCCTCTATAAAACAAATACAGAGTATTAGGAAGTGATATTTATCATTCATCTCCCATACCAAGAAAACGACATAAAAAAGCTGGAGAAAAGCCAAAATATGCACAGTGACTTGTATCAGAGTCCTAAAGAACTGTTGATACTTACCATAGGACTAGAAGCCACCACACTCTCACGTAAGACTATGTAAAAGACAAACCAGATTTACTATATGACTAGAAGCCACCACACTCTCACGTAAGACTATGTAAAAGACAAACCAGATTTACTATATGTATATGAAACAACAATTATTAAATCAACATATTCTTAGTAGTATGCCTTCTCCACCAGACAACAGAAGAATACCAGAATTTTAATGACTTCACAAACTAAGTTATTCGCTAAATACAAGTGATGTAATGATTGGTCCAGGAAAACACACCAATAAAGAGCAATTATATTAATTCAACTATAACTAACAGTAGAATGATAGACTATTCATGTAATTAACTGTCTACTTCTTGTCAGTAACAATGAGCAGTAACTTAATTTTAATTATTTAAGGGCGTAATGTCAATGAAAACAACTAGTCACACCAAATGGTAGTAATGCAAGAAATATGGGAAGGGCGAGGTTTTGATTTTTGGAATTTTAAAGTGTAGTTATGAACTAGTCATTGGCATGAATAAGTTACTTAGAAGTTAGCGGCATCAAATGTAAACCTAGTGCTGCATATAATACTTGTAAGACTCTGTAGAACCAGTTTCAAAACCTAGGACCTTATCAATAAAACGCAGTCTATTCTGTCCAACATTTCTAAAAGTTCTGGAATAGGAAAGGACTCTATTTGAGTAACAGTTACTTCACTAGAACTTGCAGGACGAAATAAGTTTTAGATGGCAAGTTTTCAATCAGTATGAGACCTAAATTACAATCAAATTTCTTTTATATAGCATAAGCATGCTAAGAAAAAGGACAAAATTCATATATGTAATGCAAAGTAAGCAAGAGTTCCATGACTAATCTAAAAGAAACTTGTAAAGTAATTGCGCATAATGCACTTACCAAAAAAAGCAATTCTGCAACAAAGGCTTGAACTAGTTGTTGAAGAAGAACACCCTTGATAACAGATCCTAATGGCACCAAATTCTTCTCGTTTTCTTCCGTTCTTGTATGCAGCCTAAAATTATCTAGAGGAGGTAGGAGCTGATAAGTGCCTGCATACAACCAATACACCACTACTGGGGCATATGTACCCATGAATTCATCACTAACATACCCTTCCCAAAACACCATTCTTCAAATATATATTTATATATAGTTTTTTTTTTTCTGTTCCTCAAATCCAAATGTAATAATTATACACTACACATATGTACCCTGAAAAGAGAAAAATAAATATTAATAAATGGAGAATCCCAATTGAGCTAATAATGCAAATCAAACACCAACTATATATTAACCTAGAAAAAAAATGGAAAATCCCAACTAAGATTTAAGAAATTTAGAACTTAAACAATATATGCATCATAGATAACGCAAAATCGAAATAATTAATTAAAAAAAAAAAAAACCGAAACAAGTTACCGTTGGAAAATTAAACGCACAATGCAATGCACCTTACATTCACCTAAAAAAATAATAGTAGTAATTTACAAACAGATGGGAAGCCATTAATAAGAGATAGAATAATTGAAAGAGATACTTACATAGAAATGATCGAGTTGGAATTTCGTCGAACAGATCTATGGGTTTGCGAAGAATGTGAAAAAAATTAAGAAAAAACTGGGAACAGCAAATAGATTATAAATATATAATAAATAATGAGGTATATATATAAATGGTGAAAGCGGATATTGTGAGATAAATACGGATATTGTGAGACTGACGGTGGTGACAGGTGAATATTAGTTGGAATTCTGGTTTGGCCACGTCGTACATTTACATTTTTACTGTAGTAATATTTATGCCTAAATCCCGACTAATTCTTTTTTTTGATAAATGGATGGCGATTAAATTCCCAAACAATTACCTTTATTTTTATGTAGGGTCTAACTTTCAAGGAAAAATGAATATTGATTATACATTTCACTATTTTGGTGAGATTACTTGTAATTACAAGTATACATATATATAAAAAATCTAATAAGTATAAATACGTTCTTCTCAGTTAGGGTTGTTAAAAAACTTGTTGGGGAATTATATATAAAACAAATTGTCCATATTTTAGAATCTAAAAATATAATAAATAATCACAACGTTGAATTTATTGGAGGACAATAATGTTCTTAAGATAGGTTAATTTAGTATTTTTGAATTAATAGTTCGATAAGAATTGGGTTGTGTTGATATTGACAATGGAGTCGTGCGCCGCAATGAGAGTATTAACTTGTCGCTCTGTGTTGTATATTGTAAAATACATGGTGAGAAATTGATTAACTCAAGCTAATAATGTGAGATCTTTTTAATTGAAGCTCACCATCAAATAAAAATAGAGTGAAAATATAATACAAGATAAGCGTATGTATTTGCATGAAAGTATTTTAGGTACGACTAAACCCCTGTTAAACTTGATATATATTTCCAAAAAGACTTCCGACAAAAAAAATAAGATTTCCTTAATTTCACTTAGCATTTTCTTTAAAATTTCACTTTGAACATAACAAATTTGTTTAAAATATTTGTAATACATGCGAAGAATAAAAAGAGAGTAACGAAATACATCTCATTCAATATACTCCAAAATATAATAGATGTTCTTGATTCTTACAATTTTGTTACACGATGTTGTATGTGCTATATATTTGTTTGAAAGTGATTAATGTAAGAGTGGACTTAATTGTTCTATCTGTCAAAAAGTTTAAGTCTGAAAAAGTCTGAAGCAAGTGCATAGCCTATCCAAAGTTCGTATTGATTTATTATAAAATGGTGCAATATTTAGGTGACAATTCGCAACATATACATGGTGCACCTACTAAATTCGATTCCACAAGTAAAGAAAATTTTCAGTTTCCCTCCTGTACTACTTTGAGTGCTTTTACGATTTTCTCCCTAACATTTTTTAATTTGCATTTATCCTCCTTACCTATTCCACATGTTGTAAACTCCTACTCAATGTTTGAGGAAGTTTTTGTCAAATTTTTAATGTTCGGGTTTTCTTAACCACAACACAATATTCCAATTAAACCTACTTCTGACGAAATTTGTAATTTTTAGTTTTATATTCTCACGAGTTATTGTTAATTAATAATTCATGATTGATTTTTATCATTAGTGTACTAATCCAAACATATTCGTGTAGTAAGCATGGATTAAAAAAAATCACGAAATTTGACCACCTACCGGCCAAAGATAGAAACATGCAATATTTTAATTAAATGGAATACGAAAATAATTGCAACCTAAAAAATTTAAGAAAAAGGTGCCAAAAATACTCGGGGCCTGTTTGTTTGGCGTTTGGGAAAATAGTTTGGGAGAGTAATAAATGTTTGTGAAATAATTTCGATTTGCGTAATGTTGTTTGTTTGAGTTTTGAGATAGTGGTTTGAGAAATAAAGTAGGTGTAGGTTTTTTTGGAAGAATTATGTAGTAGGTGTAAGATGTGTAAGACTTTATATCAAATCATATTTGTTATGTGAGATAAATTGTGTAAGAGATATGTTAATTTATGTCAAATCAAAGTAGAGTTTGTATATGTTTTGTTTAAAGATAAGAAAATTGTTGTTTGTTTGACTTTTGATAGAGCAGTTTGACAAAATTAATGGATAAAAAGTTTATTTTAGAAAGTAGAAAACATGTTTGTTTGACATTTTCCAAACATGAAAAAAATTTGGAAAACGCCAAACAAATAGGCCCTCGAGGTCTAGGGGGAAATGTTTTTTTCCCTAAAGAAAATTGTTGCCTTACGTAAACACCATTGATTTTTTTTTTTTGGTTTTCCAAGGGTTTAGTCACTTTCGAGGCGCGTCGGACACACCGTTGATATATATTGCAGAGATAGTATTATTTTTTTTTCTTGACGAACCGAGATAATATAATATTATAAAATTTTATTCTTACGTGTTATTTATATAAAATTAAAGTTTAATTAAAATATTAAAACGAAGCAAGTAGTGAACCCTGAAAATAAAGGAAAAATTTGACTCTTCATAAAAGAATTTATAAATAAATTGTAAAATTATTGTACATGCTAATTCCAAATTTGACTAACCAATAAAGTAGCAAAAACAAAACACCTAATTGAAGCCCAGTCCACCTCACTCACATAAAAAGTCTAAAACCCATTAAATCTTAATTTCCAAGAAACTACCATTTACATATTTATAGTATTTTACCTTTTTTCTCTTTGACCAAAACTCAATTTTCTCGTATCTTCTACTGTCTAGGTTTTTAGTTCTCAGTTTTAATCCACAAACTCAAATCATTATTTCTTTTTTATTCTTTTAATATTTTGTTCGAAGATGAAAATGTTGAATTCGGATTTTTTGGGTGACGGAAAGATGTTTCCACCTGGATTCAGATTCCACCCAACCGATGAGGAGCTTGTACTTTACTATCTAAAGAAAAAGATCTGTAAAAAACGACATCGTCTTGATGTCATCGGAGAAACAGATGTATACAAATGGGACCCCGAGGAATTGCCTGGTTTGTTTTCTAAGATTATGCTTGTTGACTTTAATATGTATTAGTATTACTATTGATTGATTGTTTCATGATTCCTGTATGTTAGAGATTCGTTTATCTAGGGTTTGATTTTAATTGAGAGTCTTGTGATGTGGGATTAGTTTGGCTGATAATATTGCAGTAGAAAGAAATTAAAGCTTGTTTATGAGTGAAAATCATTTGATTTCGTAGTCTAATTTATGTATATAAGCGGAAAAGACGATACTTCAGTAGGTCTTGTGTTCGAATCCCACCCGAATTGTGGATGTTTTTCTAGTTTCATACTAGCCATTTTAGTTGGTAATTATTTAGTATTTGTTAGTGCAATCAATCGATATTATGATGTAATTAATCATACAATGCAAGTGCAATCAATCGATAATATGATGTTTTCAATTTTTCACTCAAAAAAAGCAAATAAAGGGTATATGGATAAATTGTAGCACTAACAAATTCTTATCATTCAACTACTCGTTTTAACATTTTCTGATGTTGAGATTGTATTTCTTTCTTCTAAAATTGTTCCAATTTATCTTTGTGGTTATTGACCGACTTTTCGCCTTAAAAAATGTAGGTATGTCAAAATTGAAAACTGGGGACAGACAGTGGTTCTTCTTTAGCCCTAGAGATAGAAAATACCCTAATGGAGCTAGGTCCAATCGAGCCACAAGACACGGATACTGGAAAGCGACTGGGAAGGACCGGGTCATCACCTGTAACTCTCGTGAAGTCGGGATAAAGAAAACCCTGGTTTTCTATAGAGGACGAGCTCCTAATGGAGAAAGAACCGATTGGGTGATGCATGAATATACAATGGACGAAAAAGAGCTCAAAAGGTGTCAAACGCCCCAAGATTACTATGCTCTGTACAAGGTATATAAGAAAAGCGGGCCCGGCCCAAAAAATGGCGAGCAATATGGTGCCCCTTTCAAGGAAGATGACTGGGAAGATGATGTCCCCATTGAGCTGAAGAACCCAGTAAGGCCCGCTACTGCAACTTTGCCTACTGATAATACTATAAAAACAATCAAGAAATCCTCGGTAATTAATCTGGAGGAAATCATGAATAAAATAGCAGATGAGGCCGTACTTATTCAGCCACCTGGTGTTGATTATGGTTATCCTCCGGATCAAAGTCAATTTGCGGGGGTTGACCATTTTTGCCAGCAACCTGATGTGGAAGCTAGTTTTGATCTTACACAGTTAGGTGGGGCAACCGAGGTCACTTCTGCTCCAAATATTTATGAACAAGCTTCTTGTGAGACGGGAGAGGGTTTTTTCGAGGATTTTCTTGAATTGAATGACCTAATTGGTCCAGAACCCACCACTGAAAATACGGTGAGTAATTTGGAGAATTTACAGTTTGATGAGTTTGATGGTCTCAGTGAGTTGGATCTGCAGCGAGATTTATCTATGTTACTCGATGAAGTGGGACCTTGTGAAAATGGGCAGATTTTTGATTGTTCTGTGAATAATTTTGAGGATGGAGTTATGAACCAGATTCCAAGCACATACACGAACAATTTTGAGAATACAACCGTAAATTACCAGCTGCCCCCACAGTTTAATGAAGCAAATGGAATAGGCCAACAGATGTGGTCAGACGAGCAAAGATACAGTGCTTTAACCGCTTCAGATGCAAATCAAGGATTCATTCCTTCATCAACTTCAGGTACTGAATTCAGTGCAATGTACATGTGATACTTGCTTGAATTTTTATGACTCCGGCAACATTTATTTTTCATGTTTGACTGCTTCAACTAAATTTTTTCGTACTTGCGCATAACTTTATTGAATTCTTGGACTAATTGTGAAGAGCTCTTGATCAGATGATCTTCGAGATGGTGAAAACTCACGTACCCAAGTGGAAACGGGGGAGTTTGAGCCAGCTTCAAGAGCTCTTCTGATAAACTAGTTCTAGATTGTTTTCTAATTTTTAGCCGATTTTCTCATATTTAGGTGTGGTGTATCAAAATCAAAACCAAAACCAAAACCAAAGTCAAAATCATGTCAATGATTCTGTTAATCATTCAACTGGAGCAAATGCAAATGAAATTCAGAGTAGCAAACAGAATGATGATACAGACTCGTGGCTCTCTTCTGCTCTTTGGGCGTTTGTGGAGTCTATACCAACAACTCCTGCTTCAGCTTCTGAAAGTGCTTTGGTAAATAGAGCTTTAGAACGAATGTCTAGCTTCAGTAGAGTAAGATTAAATCCCAGAAACTTGAATGTTGCTGAAGGTAATGGTTCCTCTGCAAATTTAAGAAATTCAGGCAAATCAATAAGTAGTTTTTTATGTATTTCTTTACTTGGATTGATGTTTGCTATTTTGTGGATGCTGATGGGAAATTCTCTAAGGGTGATGGGTTAATTATAACTCTCTAGAATTGATATGTAAATTATAAGTTGGCCTTTTTGTAAATTAACATTCTATTAAATTTATTAATAGAACTTTGAAAGGTGGTATCGAACATGTGTTCTTTTTTTTTTTTTTTTTTTGGAGAAAATATGTTCTTTCATTCTGTTAGTGATGTTTAGCTTTCAAGACTCTAATATAATTTTCGAAAGGGGTGTAAATATTCAAATAGAAAAAGTAGATTTGGCATATTTTACTACTACAATTTTATTGAGCTTTTAGAACATGGTTTTATGAAACATGTCTCTAGGTCTTGTATTTGGTTGTCTCTAAGCGTGAGTTAAGTTGGTTATTTTTTTTCTTTTTTTGATTTGAGATGTTAATATATTGTTATAACAATGATTGAATTCATTTTATTGATGTTAAAATATAAAAAAAAGTAATTATAAATATTAGTATTAAATTAGAGAAATATTCAATTAATGGAAGTTAAATTCATGATCAATAAGTAATGAATCTTAATCAATATGCTAAGGCCGACAATCAAGTTGGCCATATAATATTTGTTGTTTGGGCCAAGTGTTGGTGGGGTCGAACATGTTTAGGGTCAAATAAGGATTGTATCTTAGGGCTGGCTTGAATTGACCTGTTAGGGCATTTTCAATGGGGGGCTCCGGGGCTGCCCCTGCCCCCACCCCGAGCCCTGCCTGGTCGTCTTCAATGGCAGGGCTCTGAAATGCAATTAATTCCATTTTGAAAACTTGCCCACTCTCACCTATAATTCTAGTTTTAATTTTATATTTAATATTAATATTAATAATACTAATAACTATTTTAATAATAAAATTTAATTATTAATAATATTTAAATATTAAAATTAATGAGAGTAAATAATCATAAAAATAAAATTGATACATAATAGGAAATACAACAAACAAGAAAGGAAATACAAAAAAGAGGATTAAATAAATGGCACAAACACGAAAATAAAACATTTTACGGATTTTCCCCTGAAACCAATCGGTTCCTTGATTCGATGAAGCTCCAAATAAGTCCCGAGGAAGAATGTTTTTTTGTTGTATTTCCCTTCTTTTATTCTTCCTATATTGTAATTAAATGATTAAAATTTTAATTATAATAAAAGAAATTAAAATAAAATGTTGAATTTAATTATTAATGATTTGTCCATAAATAAATTTAATTATAATTCTAATAAATTATTAATGATTTTAATTTAGAAAAATTTAAATTTTATTATATTAAATAATTCAATTAAAAATTGGTGACTATTTATATTTATTAAATACTAGTAAATATACAATAAATATACTAAAATATTTTATTAAATAATTCAATTCTACAAATTTAATTTATTTAGGAGGAAATTTTAATTTTATTAAAAATTACTTTAAATAATTAATTTTACATATATAAAAACCTTAAATAACAAAAAAAATAAAAAAAGAGGAACCAGTCAGGTGCCGCCACTTGGCGGCACCCTTACACGCGCCCCTCTTCTTCCCCAATTCTCCCATGCGGGAACGGGCTGCCGTTCCCGCCCCGTTCCCCACCTCGCCCCCGACCCCCAGCCGCTGGAGATGACTTCCCTCCCCACCCCTGACCCCGCCCCGACCCCGGCCATCTCCATTGGAGATGGCCTTAGCTTTAGTTTTTTAAGATTTGATAAAGATGTGCTGTGTTTTATACATGTAAGCAAATATGTGAAAAATATATAAAACTAATGTTTTGATATGTATGTAAATTTTAAAAGTTACAAATAAATATGTTTTTATAGGATTTAAAACTAGTAAAAAACGAGTATTTGATTAAAAATGTTTTAGTGGAAGGTAGGGTATATTTTATGGCTATTTTTGTTTATTTAATTAATTGTGAAGTATATCAAAATTAAATTTTTGTCCTCGCTTTAACTCAGCTTAGCCTAACCAAAAATAGAAATATTAGAGTTGAGGTCAATACTAATTTTGCGTCCTGATATCCATCAATTTGTTCTTTATAGGTAAGCTATGAACCAATATGAAATTGGAGGGGCAAACTAACCAATTGGTGATATTTCATCCGGTACTTTTTTAGTAAATTAAACTAAAATATAAACAATCGAAATATTATTAGGAAAAAACAGTGCCAGCCCTGAGGGTAGGCCGCATAAGGTCACCAATCCGAGAGGGCCTCCGATTAGAAAATTAGGGTTATAGAGGATTTATAGATTTGGAAAATTTTGGGGAAGAAGATGACCCGATTTGAGAAATTTTGGGGAAGAGAAGACGGCCAGACAATTTTATTTTCATGGGGTGCAACTTTATTGGAGCAACATGATCAAAATTTAGTAAAATGCTAGACGTTGGATCTCCCCCAATTTATTATTTTTGTGTTGTAGTGGAGACTTTGGAGTGCTGATGTGGATAACTCATTTATTATTTTGAATTTTTGTGCTAAAATTAAATGAAAAAAATCTCCCCCAATTTTTATCTTCTTCCTCATGTATCAATCTCCCCCAATTTCTATTTTTGTGCTGAAATTAATCTCCCTCAATTTCTATCTTCTTCCTCTTCCTCTTCCTCTTCCCCATGTTGTCGATTGAGAAGGATATGGTAAAGAAGATTGATTATGAAAGTGTAATTAGTGATTTTGCTTCAAAAAATGCTAGGAGAGTAATATTTAAGTAATAATATTTTATTAATAGCTTCGGTGTGTGTGTTATTTCAACGAATGTAATTATTTTCTTATTTAATCAGATTGTTTCTCGTATTATCAATGTTTTTTATAAAGCAAGATTTTTTTTTTGTTTAAATAATATGTGAAACTAAGGGCCACAAATTCGAAGTTCGCCTAGGGTCACCGAAACCTCTGAGCCGGCCCTAGGAAAAAAATATCCCTTGAGGCTAGCTACCTCTCATGGGATCAAGTAAATAACTGATTTCGTTGCGACATATGGGATAACTAGAGAGCCGATCGAATATTTTCCTAGCAAATTTTTCCTCTTGTTACTTGAAAAATTGAAGAAATAAAATATTTCACTTTCCATATCCAACAAAATTTGGATTTCCTTTTCTTTTATTCTCTGTCTTTAATTCTACTGTCCAAATTCCCCTCGTACCAAATCTACATTCTATAGATGTCCATAATTAGGAGGAAATAGTAATATTTTTATATAATGAATCTTATATCTGCGCTGTTACAACAGCCTTATGGTTGTGGAAATAAAAGTACGTATGATCATTTTCGATTTATTTACTAGTAAATCACTTCTGTAAGCAGAGCAACAGTGAGATTTAGTCCATTTCAGAGGGAGTGAAAAACCAACACTGCTTCAAAATTACTGAACCAAAATATCATCATCATTAGCCAAATGAATATATTTGAACAATGTGAGACCAAAAAATTGATGCACCCAGAGTATATAGCTATAGAGTTACTCCAACTTTGACAAAATTTAATTGTAAAACAAAGACATTTTATTGTAACGGTCTACATCAATCGACCAACTTCACGTATCACTATAAACTATATTTTCCTAGTTTTGGACCTTTGACTTTACTTTCTGTTCATCTTTGTAAAATGATTCTGTTCAACTTTGGGTTATTTGGTAGAGGGATCATTAGAGGATTCAAAACTTTTCAGTTCAAGCAGCAAAATGTGAAATAAGAAAATCGATCTTTAGGTAATAGGGAACAGAAGTGTGGATGTATTCACATGAAAACTCGCTTTATAGTCCTGGCAGCAACACGAGAAAATAACTTTCCGACCAGATCTGCTGGCAATTGTAGTAATTGTTGTTGTGAATCTTGCGGGAGCTGAAAAAGTACACATAGTAGGAACGGAATAATATCAGGAAATAGTACTCAGATGTGAATATATCTTGTTAATGTAAAATAAGGGACACACTTATTGTACAAACGCCAACATCCAATTATACATGCGAGTTGTTAATTTATTAATGTGGCAACAAATGTTTATATGGTTCAAAATTCTCTTCTTGCCCTCGAGTAGTTGAAATATCCCAAATCGAAAAATTATAATAAAAACACTCATGTTATGGTATCAGCTATAGACCAATATAATTTCTATATTTTACTATATCCAGTATTCTATGAATCAGAGGCTTATCTTAGGCAATATATCTCGACTTATAAAAATGGTAGGATATTGATTCTTACCTCAGTAATGACTGATAGAAGTGGTAGCATATCTTGACCAAATACCAGTCTGTAAGGGAGCATGGATGCTTCATTTGAAGATGGTTTCTGATTGTTATATGAGTCAACTCCTTTGGCTTCCTGCAAGAAGGAAGATACAAATTTATCCAACCTTTTCTAACAAAAAAACTCCTACAATCATTTATATCGTTTAAAACGTTAACTTCAGGCCTGTTATCTAAAGATTAAGCAGGCAGGGAACAAGCTACAAGAATGAAATTGCTAGGCGTCACGTCATTCATAAAACTCATAAAAG
This sequence comes from Penstemon newberryi var. newberryi, assembly GCA_030819805.1. NCBI lineage: Eukaryota > Viridiplantae > Streptophyta > Magnoliopsida > Lamiales > Plantaginaceae > Penstemon > Penstemon newberryi. Next base: position 18,271,034 of record JAUALY010000001.1, read on the forward strand.
CTAGAGGGAAGTGAATTGTGAGATTGGATTAATAAGTTCATATAAGAGCTAAGCATTAGATTGACGTTGAACTTTTTTACCCTGCCTACTTTCTCATTCAGAAAACCACGGACACATGTGGGCTAGGGGTACACACAACAGTAAGTGTTCCACTGTATTTTGTGTTGATTTAGACAAACAAATGCAGTTTCGCTTGCCAGTTTGAATTACAAACAAAACAATTTCATGATAAGCTGATTTATTTTACTTCTATAAGAAAATATGGTAGATAATCAAACTTGTCTATTGAATGGGGATAAGAATTTAACCTTAAGGAAGATCTCTTACCTTTACAGGAGTTGCAGTCTGTTGAATCCCTGTTAATAGTACCACGAGGCGTCGTAATGTTCTGAGATTGTTGATATCTTCATTAGTCATTGAGGAAAAGGAATTTGGTCTGAAGGGGAGGTTTGCAATCATTGAATCCAAGGTCGCTAGTCCAAGTGCATCCAAGCCCTATAAGAATCAATAGGAACCTTTAAAGTTTGAGGACTCAAATATGATTCCAGAATATTTAGTATCTTTATATTAGCTGGGATTCTTTTTGCGTTTGAGATTATTTACTGAAAGATATGTGATTCTTGTTGTATCGTTTGTTCATTTTTGGTCCATTTTGTTGATTGTATTGAGTTATTCTAGTATATGCAAGAGCAATCTGTAAGACTTCTGCCTTAATATAATTTATGCTGGTACAAAATCAATTTCTTCCACTATTTGACACAAATATATATGAGCATAAAGTTATTCATAATTGAACCCATGCATTATCCTAACATGATCTCACACAGATGTTCGTGAAAATTGATGGGCATTCAGATAAGTACTAACTTCTGTTACTGTCTACCACGTTTGCACCTTGTTTCTTATTCTAAATCAGCAGCGAAAATAAAAAGAGGTGATTGTGCAAGCAAAGGTTTCTCACTGTCATGATATAAAATTATATTTCTCTAAATCCTTCCAAGAGATTAAGAATCTTACCTTTGCAATTTCTTCAAGAAGTATTTCTCTCACAAATGCACCCTGCAAAAATCAGAATACATTCGAGATAATCATGTTTATCCATTACGATTATCAGTCATTAATGAGTTACAATTGAGAAATACCTTCTCATTTAAAGCAAAGGACAACATTTGCTTCATAACTAATTTAGATTCATCGTCCTCTGCCTGCTTTCTGACCAAGTCTATTTCTGTTCTGGCACGTAGCGACTGCCACAATTGAAATTTAAGTATGCTAGTCTAACTGGAAATTCATAATAAAGTTTATTCATGGTTTCAAATATTTATTAGGTAGCAATGCATTAGTTCTGGATACGATCAGATGTTATAGTGGACAAGATGTTGCAAAGGTAGATAAACCATACTTAGGCCAAACCTAGTGTGTCTGGTATTTCTGTTGAACAAATGATAAAATTATATAGCAATTTCTTATGTTGGATTTCAGATGTAAAAATCTGATTAATACTTGAATATTAAAGTATATGCACATTGTAGTGGTTGCAAAGATGTTAAATTTAGGACTGAGCAAGTCCTTCTAGTAGGATAGCTAATTGAATGAGAAAAAAAAGCAATTGAGCAGGGGAATGAACCATTTGTCACATTTAGGATGGCAAATTCTCAGGTCAAACAGAATAAAAATTTGAGAATGTAAAGATGACTAATGCAAGTAATTTGGTGAAAAAAATAACCTTGTGGTTCAATTAAGAACTACAATTAATTAGGTGGTTTTTCCCTTCAGGACCTGTTTCGAAATAGCCAGGTTCCTAATAAGATTGAAAAATGGTCACTAGAAATAACCTGAGAGAAATACTATGCCCCGTAAAGTTTAAATGCATTTCAAAAAAGGATTACTAGAAAATGGAATATAGAGAAGCTTATTATGTCGTACAAATTTTGAGGAGATGGGTGGAGAAAAACTAAGGTTGATTCAATTTCTCAAAACTTGTGCTTAAACAGGATGTCATGCAAGAAAGAGATGGCTACCACACTTGTACATGTATTAATGTTACCTCACCTCTGTTAAGAGAGACTCTAATCGATCAATCCTGAACACTCCATCCTAATTTAGAAACTCGAGATTAGTATCCTTGATTTATTCAACACAACTGCCACAAAAGAAAGATAATTTTGGAGGCAATATATACTAAGCTGATGAAAACTAGACAATTGCCATTCTGGTAGTACCTTGTAAAGAAGATCTTGCAATGAAGATCTCAATTTTGGAGAGCTGTCAATAAGCACCTTCCGTGCAATCCAAGGATATGTACTGCCCAAAACCTTGTAATCTGGGTTGACGCTAATAGCGATTCCCTCCAAAACAGCTAGGCTGGGTGTTCCAGAAAATTGGTATTAAAATGTTAAATACATAGAACTGCCGGTAAGATATATTGATAAAAAAACTATTAACAGAAATCACAATCACCTTCTAATGACAAGAGAAAAATAAGAAGGAATTCTGAATTTGAATTTGTACCTGCAGACATAACAAAACACAACCTATTCTCATCATATAACTTTCGATGCAAGAACTTTGTTAATTCAAATGTCAAAAAGGTGCAAAGAAGATCTAGATGGGAGTGATAATGTGCACATGTAGTTTGGTATCTGATCACTGCACTATTAGTCAATATCCTCCAACAGTCAGCCATAAACTAAATAATTATCTCATAAGCTTGGATTTGAACTAACATTGAGGTCGAAGAGGATTAATTAAGTAAAGAGAGTAGCCAGTTATTCAAAGTGAAGTAACTGTTTTCTGAAATGAATATCATACTGCAACTAGAGGTATAAATAAGACAAAAATTCCATTTTACAGAAAAAGAACAAACTTTGTTTATGGTATATGTCTATTCGTTATCTACTAAAATTGTTTACAAGGATTATGAAATTGCCCTCGACATTCTAAATTGTTTTCATTGGTGAACTCCAGCCAATCTGGATATATATTCCATTACCAATGCTTTTAACAGGATTGGTGCAAATCACCATTTTCATTTCTGCATGATTATTCACAACGTAATTCTGCATTCAACATTCTAAATCATGTCCCACAAAAGATCTCCCCCGGAATCTCATTCAAAAGCTTTGCTCGCCATCCTAATTTTCATGAAGCAATAGGTCCACCATCTAAAGTTTACTCGGACATAGAACCAAAATCATCAACCAGATAGTGGAATATGAATTGGGTAAAAAGAATGGGTTTAGGTATGGCCAAGAAAAACATTTATATTAAAGAAAAACATTTATATTGTTCGGACCACCTTTTTGTTTTTTCATCTTATAGTTCCAAGCAAGAGGGTAGTTTTGACCAGATACTTAAAATTTCAATTTAAACACATACTTTGTAAACATGTAGCTAAAAGAACTTGAACTTGGAAGTATACTCAAGCCATGTCTTATTTACTAATTCATATATCTTAGAAAGAAAGAAACATCAAGATTTCTCGTCGTTATATTGCCACTTCATCTCCTGCCAATATAATAGTATTAGTATATATAAGAGACTAGAGCAAGCCAAAAGAAAAAGGAAAAACTTCTGGAATTTCATGATACTTATTACTCTTGTTGGAGCACTCATCTTACTTTAGTTTCTCCATCTGTAGTTCTAGATGATCTCATATGTATTCCATCTTTTCTACTAAACATTTCTTCTTCTTAAAGTCTCAAGAATGCCTCTGAATTGCAATTATCTTACTAATGATGTCTGGAAAAGTACCTCTATCCTAAGGCTGACTGTTAAATTGATATCACTGGACTCATCAGGCACTTCCCTCAAATGATTAAAAGCAGTGAACATTTCATCTTTGAGTGCGTGAACTGAATACTATGTTCTGGAGTTCAACTTATGCTCTAGGCGATGATATACTGGAAGGATTGTTAAGCGTAAATAAAAGCAAGCATTTTGATCTAAAATATTCACCCCAGTCTACAAACATGGATCATAAATGAACTTAACAGATCATAAATGGTTTATTTGTGAAATCTTTTCTACCTTGTTCAGTTTCATTCATAAGCATCCCAGGTAAAGCTTGAAAACAAAACCAAGTATATCATACTCCTATAAGCTAATTATCAAGATCTTAATTGTGAATGAGGGAATGCAAATGCAACTCGCTTTGTTTTTTTGTGTTTTTAATTAACATATAGCATCCAACTTGAGCTTACTAAAGAATAAGGTTTTATTTTACCTAACCCTGTCTCAAACAAGGTATGTGATAATTGAACTTAAATGCATGTTTCAGTTATCAAACATTGTAATGCACCAAGAAGTATTCACACTGATATTCAATAGAAATGAAGGTGTTGGGAGACTGTTACATGGTGGTTCCCAAATTTCCAAGAAGATCCCCAAAGCTTATGTTGCGAACTCCTTTGGAAACAGCATTCCGGAAAACACCTGCATAGTATTCATATTAGAGAAACTGAAATCACAGGTGATGGAAACTGGGAATCAACATAGTTTCCAATGTTGAAGGTCAAGCAATAGATTTCATTATTTATCAAAAAAAAAAAAAAAAAAAAAGCAATAGATTTCATTGTTAGACTAGATGAAGTGTCTAGGATGCAATCAAAACCTGTTAATGCCATTGAAACAGCTTCCTTGTCAGCTGTTGGTGGAAGAAGCCTGTTGCATAAAGTTTTAGAAGTTCTCAATATGTTCAATAACAAGCACAATATAACCTAAATAAAAGAAAGAGGGTTAAGATACCCAAGTGTTACGAAGTCTTTAGCGAGTGCATCATAATCACGATTTACAAGATGAAGACAAGCTTCAATGAAGCCATCACGAAGTTCTTCTTTGAATTCTCCCATCATGCCAAAATCTAAGGATAAAGCAGATCTTTCAGAAACAGATGAATACAATGTATTCAAATAGTAGGAACTTAAAAGAACAGTACAGATAGGTTCAACTGAGAAAAATATATCAAGAGCAGTTTTTCCATGAAATATTGTTTTATGGACCGTGCACTTTTAAGGTTCAAGGTCATGCATAGAAAACTGTTTTTTTAGTAATTATACATTCAAGTTAACTACAAGATCAGACAGCAATGAATCTTTCTAGTGGTTGGTGCCGGTAATCCTTTTCTAACTTAACCCCACCAGAATTATATATTTTGTCACCAAATCCTACACCCAGAAATTGTGATAACTATTTAGCACGTAATACTATCACCTCCATGAATAAGTAGCTCCCTAGCATTCCAATTGATTTATTGGAAAGTTAAAAGAGATGTTCGCATTCTGAGTTCTGTTAGATTTCAAATTCTCGCAACACCACCCCTTCTCCTTCTCCCACTCCAATCCTATTTTCTTCCCCAACAAAAACATGCGCAGTTATTACCATAATTTATATTTCCTTCAACCAATTCTACGATGAGCGAAACGCCGAAACCAATATTAATATAGTCATCATCGTCATTGATAATGCTCAGGAAGCTTCACTGATAACTTTCTCATGCTTCATCCATTTTAAAGTAGTGCCACAAACTCTACACTCAAGCGCACATGCTTCTAACTAGCGGCAAGAATCACAGGCAGTTTTAGTATAGTTGGCTCATACACACACATGGACAAATGATTGGTTAAATCATAGTTAGGTATTTGGGAAAGGAGCTTCGCGTGCTAGAGTGTGGCAAATGCAAGTTTGGCTGATGTTAGAGACAACTTGAGCTGCATCATGAATATTAAGTTGGTCTTATTCCAACCAGACATGTTATTGTGGCAAATAGCCTACAACCTTCACTATCAGATAGGCACCAAACCTTAATAAGGATCGCTCGAGCTTTTCCTACTTCATTTGAGTTTTTAAGAATATGTTCCTATACAGGTGCTCAACAGAGTGGCCTCAGAAACTACAGATAAGAGTATCTATGAATTGCCCCAGGTTTTATGCTATCTTGATAGAGAAATATGACCTTCGTTGCAATCATTTTTGGCTACTAATCAGATCTGGCTGAACTTGACATGACATAGGCCCAGTAACAAACGTTTCTCTAAGGGGAGAGAATTTAAATAGAATTTTCTTTCTTCCATGAAGGGGCAAATAGTCCATGACCTCGTGTTTTTTTCACCATTGTAATAACAATCATCTAGAAGAAGGAAACTATCTCTCATGTATGAGCCAGAGCTATACATAATTAATGCATTGCATGCATTACTCTGGCATGATAATAACGATGAACAAGCAATAAAGGCCACCTTGATTTCCCTTCTATGTAGAGAACTCAAGTGATGATTTTTTGAAATTAATATGCTATTGATGCAATATGAAGTACCAAGTCATCTTCTTCATATGCCTGAGCATGTAAAATATATATAGAGTACCTAAGTAGGCTAGTTTTCCATCATATGTGCGGAGTAGGTTCCCAGGATGTGGATCAGCGTGATAGAAACCATACTCTAGAAGCTGATTGAATGAACAATAAACTCCTACCTGTTGGACATTTTAGAATATTATTATACAAAACTCGATCCAGTTTGATAGTATTAATACAAATAATATAAAGAATAGACCTCAATCATGTACAGATCTTGAACTTCAGCCAGCTTTTGACCCTGCATTGGTTCAATATGAGCCACCAATATTAATCCTCCATCAGAAATCACTACCACAGACCATCAAAATATATTTATCATATATTAGTTTAGCTAACTTTTTCTTTAAGCAAATTTATCAAAATAATATATAGCGCAAGCCAACATATGGAGCTATTTAACAATCCGTGCAACTACAATATAACTCCTTATCAAAGAAATCCTTCAGGTGTCTTAGAAATAAACCACTATGTCACATTTGAAAAGCTATTATTAGCCCTTCCAAATCAAAGCTAATCTGGTGTGAGTGAGCTCTATAAAGATATGATTCTGTTCCTGAACAATCACTAGCCAATTGAAAAGAGAAATCTACTTGCTCAACAAAAGAGTATATTGGTCACAAGAACTTATACACTGTCATTACTATGCATTAACATGAAGCATATACAAGTTAGATTACTTGAAGAATATCTAAATGAGAGTACTTGAAGTAGAGTGACAAATCGATACACACTTTAAAGTGTCAAATAAACTTTGATAATATGATCTCAATTACAAGACATAATCAGATGCTCCAAAACACTTAAAAACCTACAGTTTAATAATGGTTTGTTTAATTGTAACCGCCCTAGGAAATAGGTGGTTTACTTTTAGAACAAAAAAAGAAAAGAAAACTCAACAAAAATAAGTACCTCCACCCATTGCATGACAAGAACCTTGCGAGTTGTTTGCTGAACATACATTTCAGGAACCACCACATCTTTTAGACCTCCATATAACTGCCTGGTTGAGTTAATAGCATGCAACAGTCAGGATCTGTTTTCTCATATTATACAACAGTTAAGATGAATGTTTGAACCAATCATAGTAATCACAAAACAAACTTTCTTTTGCTCAGTTTATGAGTGGGCTAAATTCCTCAGATTAAAGTTTGTTAAAAAAAAACAAAATTAAAATAGAGCATAAACAACAGGAAATAAAATACCGGAATCAGAAGACCTGGCACTTAAATAATCATCCTACGAGCATATGCAAAACAATTATACTAAAGATAGAGCACAGTCATGAGTTACCTAAATTTAACTCCATTGTCTGCTTCCTTCTTGTAGTCCATCTCCTGCATTCAATTGGATTACCTGTATTCAATATAGAGCACTAAGAATATTCCTTATGCAATGTAATGGATAAACTTAGGAGGGAACTTTCTTATAGAATCTAACATTAGAAGTTCTACAAATGTTTCAAATACTTAGTAAAGAAACAATCATAATCAATAACAAGGTTTAATACTAAATAAATGAAATTGTTCATGTCAAGATAATGATTTCAAGATGTTCTCAAAAAAAAAAAAATGATAATGATTTCAAGATAATATTAGCCAAACCTTCAACTAACATGTACTTAGCATGGTTCAAGTAAATAAACTCCTCTTTTTAATACTTCACATATCGAAAGTGAATTATACCATCAAACATATATGTAGTTGAATGATTGAAGGGATCCAAGGCCATGAGAAATAACATGAGAAAGGAGCAGCCAAATTCCATAATGAGATTGTGAGAAGAGTTAAATACCCGGAAAAGGCTTGATGCCCATTCATCAACGACTGCCTGCAAATTGATGTTCATGTAATAATTAATTGGATAAGAAAAAGATACATTTAACTTATTTGGGGGATCTGCAAAGCTCTTACTGATTGCATATACAAAAAAGTCCAAAATTGATTTTTTTTTTGCTTTGAACATCCAAATCATAAATGCATAATCAGACAAATACATGACAGTGTCAACAAATAGATATTGGTCAGAAAAACCAAATCCAGGAAATGTTACAAATTGCTTAATCACCTTATATTAGATGACTCATCTTAGTTAAACAAGATCATCTTCCTTATTACCTGAAGATCAGTGTTAAATTTTCCCACTATCTTTATCACTCCTGCCAAGTAACGTAAGATTAGTATGTCCAACGAGATTGCAGCTCTAACTCCAGGTCTCTGCACTTTAATAGCAACAACTTTCCCACTGCTACGCAGCCTAGCTTGATAAACCTATCTCAAATTTCAATATATAGATTGGAACATTAAAATGTGATCCCAATAAGTCTCTGACTTCTGATATTTATTAAAAGATTATCATGATAAACACCATATCCTAGTTATGAAAAATAGAAATGCAAGACAAACCTGTCCAAGAGATGCTGCTGCAACAGGCTCAGGTGAGATTTCCGAGAAAAGTGCATCTATTGGTAAGCCAAGTTCTTGCTCTATTATATCAAAGGCAACTCCAGTTGAAAATGGCGCAATTCGATCTTGCAAAAGTGAAAGCTCATCCAAGTATGACGGTGGAATCAAGTCCTGTAAGAGAAAGATTTGAAAGAAAATTTACTATTAAGGCATAAATGAATGTTAATATCAATGTCCATTCTCAAATCTAAAGCACTATCAACTGCACCCACATTCTGCTCATATTTAGATTTAGCAATAAAGAGTTGAAGCCAGAAATCTATTGAAGCTCTTTAAGACATCACAGGGTAGAAATCAGTTAAATAATGACTTAATCTTTCTTTGATGGTTGTTTGTTACTTTTAAGATATTTGAAGAAATTCAAATATAGGGTTAGAGCATAAGCTTGATAACTAGATGTTATTCAATACGTTGGACATAATGTTTTGTTCATCCTATATGTGAAATGATACTTTTGGACATGTCTGCATAAGAATGAACCAAGCCTCTAGTTGTTGTGGCTTTGATACCAGAAATATTTTCCACAATTATACCAACATTTTTTTTAAGATACAATATCCTGACATATTAAAGTGTTATTTTCATAATTACTTCAGAAGCATGGTTGATGGAATGATAATATTTTAGTGATCATACTGCTTTATTAACATGTCACTCTTCAAAAGTCGGCACCTTCTTCATTTTTATTATTTTTCTGATTATGCCTGATTTGATTAAAGAAATGTGGTGTTCTGATAAAGCACTTAAGGAAGAAAGGACAATTTCGGATCGACATACTTGAAATACAATTTATATAGGATCATAAAAGAAGTAATTATCTAAAGAATACAGCACTTACTGGTCGAGATGAAATAGCCTGAGCTATCTTGATATATGCCTGAAGTAAACGGAACAACATGTTAGTTAAACTACTCAACAACATTTAGCATAATGCATTTTTGGAAGTGACCTATGACAAACAAACAGTAAAGAGTTTGTTTCATCATGTTAGAGCACTACTCCCAAAAACCCAGTACTAACTAGAGAAGTGGGACTAAGGGGAAAATATCAAGATACACATGTGCTTTTCAACTTATTACACAATCTTCCTCCACAACTTAAAGTTAACATCCGATTAGATCATAAACAGAAATCAAAGTAATGACGATCACCATATTTGTGCATAGTAACTTGGTTTTATCTAATCTTACCCATGTTATTGTGTCTCATTTTCATTTTAATCAATGCTACAGGCTCTTCTCAGTTTCAAATTAAGGACTGTCTTAAGAAATTGGATCAAGGGAACAATTTAGATTAAAAGGGGCTTGGCAGTATTGTTCATATAGTACCCAATCTAAAGCTCTCTCTCATTATGAGTTTGAAAAACAATTTGTTCAGTGTTGTCGAGTGAAAGCACCAAATACAAAATTCTTTCCATGTCACTGCAATTTTAAGACAGCTTGGTCAGTGAAACAGTCTATTAGTTTAGCCCACAAAGAAACCTCTTATGCAATAGACGAAGACATATAAACAACCTCCCCAATTCCTATCCTGACCAGATAACAGTCGTCATGACCCATCTCCATCAAACCTTACTTAATATTGCTTTCCAAAAATAATTCAGTCAGAAACAAATCAGCCTCAACCAAGTCTACAACAGCTCAGTAGACAAAAAGCAATACAAGAAGGATGATTCAGTTGAAACGTCACAGTAACAGCAGGGATAAAGCTTTGTAGGCCAGAAGCACACTGAGTCATTACTCATTAGTAATAATCTTCTCTATGATCAAACACCATGTAAAAACTTTGCTTTTAGAAAGAAAAAAAAGAATCTTAAACATAAATATGGAATGAGACATACCGGACCAAGTTGTACTAGTATCTTCCTCAATTCAGCAGCTCTAACCTACAACCAGATAAGATGAAAAATAGAGGCTCAAAACAAGTCAAAGACCAACAAGGGGAAAAAAGTATAAGAGCAAAAACGTGGAGAACACCCATGTTCTATAGATGTCAACAATTCAATAACAAGGAGATTATTTCTGTGCTTCAAAATATAAGACTAAAGTCATAAATGTTTAGATCAAAAGCATACTGTCCGATTTTCTCAATAAAAACTCGTCATCGCTCCTATTTAATCATTATAGTAAATTTGAGCTACACTTTTTCAATCATGTTGACGAGTCAGCTTAACTATTTAATGTATTTTAAAAATAAATGAATAATATTAAATAACACACATTAAAAAAAATACAATGTCAACATTTTCAAAGAAACTTCAACATAAGTTAGAGTTTAATTAGAAACTTCGAAGTAGTAATGCAGCAAACAAGAATTCAATTAGTCTATACAAAACCTCTTAGGAACTCATTCCACCAACACAAGTTAAAAGGAATAGCATCTTTAATTCATCAACTAGTACTATTCCCCGCAATTTCAGCATGCAAATCCATATTACTACAGCACAAAGTTATGCTTGATTAATATTTCTAAATTTATGAAATGTTAAGATAAAAATATTTTGACAAGTAAGGAATACTATAGCAATCACAACAATTAATTATAGACTCCCTCATTCCACCAGCACTCGTCTAACCAGCATAAATACATAAACTTGTATATAAATATATATTATGATATTAACCTCGAACATCATATCTGTGCGCTCGGTGATGGCGTCGTAATACCGGAGGGCGAACCACTTGCCCAGTGTAGTAGCGGTTTGGAATAACCGCCGGAAGAGAATCAAAGGCTTCTTCTGATATATAGCCCTAATTTTAGATACGTTGTACTCTGTTAACGATTCAGCTTCCGATGAGCTCAGCTCGAACAGGTATCCGGAGTACTGCGTAAACGCGTCCACTTCACCAGTAGCTGCCGCGACATGGAGGCGGAGGTTGAGATTCGACGGAATATTCTTAAACGAGCGGCGGGGGTTGGAATTGAAGGTTGTGGCGGGAAATAGAGGCCGTGAGAGTGGCGGGAGGATTAGCATTGTTACGTTTGTTTGCGGGGAGAGATGGCTTATTGGTGGCCTCTGCTTTTTATATATGGTATTTATTGTCCGATTTTTATTTTTACTTTTTCAATTTTTGTTTTCTTTCTATATGCGTGTGGAAACTAGAGACTTGTGGTTTGAAATTTCTTCAGCTGAAATTCATGGGGGCAACAATTGCATGACTAACAAGTTATAAACGTTTAAGGAGGTGTTTGTTAATTTTGCATTTTGCATTAAACGACACTTTGGAACATACTTCCTCTGTTTCAAATTATCTGTCGTTTTAGAGAATTTTTTTTGTCCCAAATTATTTGTCGCTTTAGGATTTTAATACATTATTAATTACATATTTTCCTATTTTACCCTTATTTAATGCATTTAAAACTTTCTTTTATAATTAATGCTAAAATAAATAAAGAATAAGGGTATTTTAGGTATATAGTTTGTTTTTTCCCTAAAATTGAGGCTATTTATTAGATACCTTAATATGTGTAAAAACATGACAGATAATTTGGGACAGAGGGAGTTCATGAAAATAGTTTGACATATGCTCGACATGACTTGTGATTTGTCATTTATTTTTACAAAAATATTCTATCCATGAAGAAAAATATTAGAATAATAAACTTATAATAGTTTTCTATGAAAAAAATTGTAATACTTGGAAGTTGAGATAAATTTGTTTTGCGTGGTTTAAAACTAAATCCAAAATTTATAATGTTAATTTTAAACAAGTTAAAATTAAAATGAAAATGAAAATGAAAATATATCATGGTAAAAGAAAGTCCATCTAAATCTAATGCCTACCAAGACTCGGGGTCCAGCTAAGCACAGTTAAGGCCAATCTAGCCCAACTATGGTTGTGTACGTTCGGTTTGGCCTGGAGTTTTATCTTACTTCTCTCATAGAAATCGGGGACCAGGCCTGATCCACTTAATAAAGTCCAAGCCTAGCATAACCTACAAAATCTGATAGGCCCACTAGTTAGGAATTAGGATCAATCCCGACCCAAAATTTAACTAGTTTTACTTAGATAGTGCTACATTAATGCATCAATTATTACATAATAAATTTTTTAATTAAAGCAAAAGTAAAAAATTAAATTAAATATAAATATTATTAATAAGCTAGTTAAAAAATACACACACTAATGAGAATCAATCCCATTAAGGTGTTTTGTAATTAGACTTCGGGGAAATTTAAATGCTACACGCCAGTGCGATACACATGTGCATTATCCTTGTTGCGAATTAACATTAACAAAGATTTTAAAAAATAAAATAAATTTGGACATGTATCATTAGAAAAATACAGCCGTGCATTGTACGACGTGTAGCATCTAAGTTCCCAAACTTCGGCCTCATTGACTAGGTTGAATTAGGTTATAACTTATAGAATATATATGCATTACAATTATGATGAGTACAAAAATAATTTTGGATATAAATTATTTTTGAGATTTCATGCATAATGGAGAAATGCAATAGCATCCATGGAAAGATCAAAAAGGGATTACCTATTTATTTTGCGCACAAGGAAAATGGAAGACTGAGGATAATTATTATGCGGATCTTTCCACTTGAAGAGCAATGTCGAATTATAGTATTTAAAATTTGATCTTACTGCAATTTGCAACCCCCAAAGTATTTAATGATTAAATGATGTCCTAAAACTCGAAAGTGTATCAATAGGTGATTTTGGCCAATAAGTCCAATACACTTGACACCACATTTGGCCAATAATCCTCTTGGATTTTTTTCAAGTTAACTTCCTATGAAATGCGTAATAGGCAGTGTAACTTTCTGTAAAATAAAAATAGACACATTAGCTTCTTATGAAAAATAAAAACGCGTATTTTACCTCATTCATCAATGTGGTGTTGAACACGCGCTTTCTACTGTGGTTGGAGCTTCAATTTGATGTGTACAATGACCAATTTAAACTTACCTTGATATTTTAATGATCATTTTACCTTTCTCTGATATGTTTAAATATATACTTTAGCTCTCTGTATATGTTTAAATACTTTATGCTATCAAGTTTAAATATATAAAGGGATAAGAGCACTTTACCCCCAAAAAAGTTCAAGTTTTTGCAGCTATTTATCTTATACTACAAATTAAGCACATAACCCCCCTGAAAGATCAAGCACTGAAGCACATAACCCCCCAAGACCATTTTCCGGTGATAATATATTGCGAAACTCAAGCACGTGCGCTGCATGTGATGCCTAGTAAGGGCAAAAACATATCACAAGGAGATGAAAATAAAGAAAAATTTTGAGATAAAAAAACATAATGAAACAAAAGAAATGAATAAATTGAAACATATATATTTTTTTTGGATAAATTAATAAAGAAATTTATTTTTGGATAAAGGAGCGGAGTATTTTTGAAATAAAAACTCCAAAACTATAACAAATGAGTAAATATTACAAGTGATATTGTAAGGGGTAACTGATACCACCCCATACTTTAAGGGGAAATCCATATTTCACCCTATATATTCAATCATTATACACTATAATATCAATGAAGTTTAATCAAAATATATGATTATCTTCTTTCATGGAAACTCAATATCGAAAATACGTCCAAACCACAATCCATATTCTCAAATTTAAGTCACCAAATAATCAAAATTATTTCTCATTCAATAAATTCTAACAAAATATATCTAATTTATATTTCAATTATTTCCACAAATTTTAATAGAATCCACGAATATTCAACCAACATATTTTGCACCTAAATCGAACTACACATACCAAACCAAATCAAAACACATTGAAAGTTGAAACATTCCTTTCTGTTTGTCCATTTGTCTCAATTCAATATACAAAGTTCAAACCTCATCCTAGATGACAACTGAGATGGACGGTATAAAAAATATTCACGACAAATGCAATAAGACACTTTCTTTAAGATTTTGAAACCACAATTGCCCAATTATTTTCTTACTGCTATTCAATGAATACTCAGCACGCGTCTCCAAGTGCTTTAATATCTTAGTACGTAGTCGCGCGTGCTTTAAATTTTTTAAGCACACAAACTTAGAATTTCTTTATAGAGAAAAGTAAAATTAAATTTTATTTAAATAAAATAAGTAAATAAATTAAAAATTTAAAAGTTAAATTAATTGATGCACTGAGGGCAAAATATAAATAGCAAAAAATTACTACACCGTGACATGCCCTCTCTTTATAATAGCACTAGTATATCATGAATACGCATTTTCTCGTGCTTTAACATCTCAACACGCGTTTTAACTAGTACTAATTTATTTAAGTACATTAAATAAGAATTTCCTTATAAAAAAAGTAAAAATAAGTTTTATATAAATAAAATAAGTAAAAAGTTTAAAAAATTAAATAGGTAAATTAATTAAAGCACTAAAGTCAAAATATGAATACCCAAAAATTGTTAATAATATCATTAGTTTTTCTATCCTGAAACTCCGGAATCCTCTTCATCACTACCTAATCTAGAACACTCTCCAGTCACATTAACCAACCAAAAATGGCCACATCACCGCCGATCAAAATCGGAATTCTGGGATGCGCCGACATAGCCCGAAAAGTCTCTCGGGCCATAAACCTCTCCCCCAACTCCACCCTCTACGCCGTCGGCAGCCGCTCACACGAAAAGGCCGCTAGATTCGCCGAACAAAACGGCTTCCCCGAATCGGCTAAAGTATACGGCTCATACGACGCCGTATTGGACGACCCAGATGTCGACGCAGTGTACATCCCTCTGCCCACCAGCCTTCACATCAAGTGGGCCGTGCTCGCGGCCCAAAAGAAGAAGCACTTACTCTTGGAAAAGCCCGTCGCTCTAAACGTCGCTGAGCTGGATGTAATTCTCTCGGCGTGTGAATCCAGTGGGGTGCAGATCATGGATGGTACCATGTGGATGCATAATCCACGGACTGCGAAAATGAAGGAGTTTCTCTCGGATGCTTCGCTTTTTGGTGAACTCAAATCGGTATGTTCAGTTCATCCTTCCTCGTAGTTATATCTATATTTTTTGAATTTGTGAGGTTTTGTTAAATACTTAAATCTAGTGCAAGATTGTTCCTAGTAGTCGAAATGATACGCGAGCTATTGGGATTCGCTTGGTTGTTGCATGGGATTACATTTATTATTGGTTAGTATGAGCAATTGTTTAAATTTTGAAAGTTAAAACAATAATTGAATCTACTAAATTATTTGCAGAAGGAGAAGAGAATCATATGGAGAAGTTAACAAACAGATAGTAGCAATAAAATTTTGAGCTAAATACAAAAATCCCCTGTGTTTTGCCTCATTGGCAAAAACCTTGTGTTGTTTTTATTAGCAAAGTTCCACTGTGTTCCACTGTGTTCCACTGTGTTCTTTTTTATTATCGAAAAAACCCATTTGAAATTTTTCATAACTCAATAGGGAGGTTATTGTAAATTTTTCAAGTGAACAGGGGGTTATTGCCAATTTCAAAATTAACAGTGGGATTATTGTGAATTTTTTAAGGTTAATAGGGGTGTTTTTGCATCTTATGGTGGGGTGTAATTGTTATTTTTCATGCAAAATAAGTAGTCCGGCTTGGGAGGGATTTTTTTGCTGATAAAAAATAGCACCAGGGGAGTTTTTATTATAAAATTATCACAGGGGGATTTTTGCCAATTAGGCAAAGCATAGGGGGTGTTATGCGTTTCACTCTAATGGTTTTTTTTTTGGCATAAGTTGCATTGAAATTGTTAGATTGATTTGACCTAATCGTGGTAGTAACATGTTCACTGAATTTTGTCTAGTATCAACCCCTGTATTTCTGAAAATTAAGCACACTGCGAGAAGATGTGGCTGCGTGTTCCCATTCTTTTACGAAAAAATTGACGAGAACATCCTGTATAGCGAAAGCTAGTTGACCGTAGTATTATGGCCAACTAGGGAAAATAAATGAAAACTACATACAATATGCACTACAATTTCAGGGGAAGCCCCATATACTTGATGAACATTTTTACTTATCATTTTTGGCTCATTTGTGCAAAAAGGGGGAGAGGGGGGGGGGGGGGGGGGTGGAGGATGGAGCAGAGTGAATCCTCTGTTTTTGTCCATTTATTTTCTGTGATTGATTGAACTGTGACAATAGACAATTGTAAGAGGCCTAAAGTAACTGTTTTATTTGAATTGGATGTTCTACGAGAAATTACTATTTGATGGTAGTTTGCTTTATTTCTTTAAATAAAATTCTGAAAGTAGGTTTTGGTTTGGAACTTTCAAAAGTCTCATGGTCATGATATGCCTTTTACTTGGTCAGAGACAAGCTTTTTTATTCTACAATAAAAAGAACAATGTACATCATTGTCTGTGTTTCCTTCTTTTATCATCTTAATATATAGTGTATGATTTCTTTGTATTAAGAGTATTTGATGCAATCAGAATTGGGAAATGATAGCTTGTATCAAATAAAAACTGCAAATTATCCCAATGAACTAGAATTAATCCAATGTCTACTTGCCAATCTTCCGATAATCTTAAGTTGGGTTAAAAATACCCAATTAAACTCAATTCTCTCTTTATTTTACAGGTGCATAGCTGCTTTACATTTGCAGCAAAGGAGGATTTTTTAGAAAACGACATTCGTATGAAACCAGACCTCGATGCTCTGGGAGCTCTTGGTGATGTAGGGTGGTATTGCATCCGATCAATCTTATGGGCCGCTGACTTTCAGTTACCTAAATCAGTACTTGCATTACCCGGCACTGTTTTCCACAAGTCAGGAGTAATTTTAGCCTGCAGCGCTTCTCTACAATGGGAAGATGGAAAAACGGCCACCTTCCACTGCTCGTTCTTGGCCAACTTAACAATGGACGTGACTGTAGTTGGAACAAATGGCACCTTACATTTTCACGACTTTGTAATCCCGTTTGAGGAGAACAAAGCTTCGTTCTCAACAGCTGTGAAATCGGGATTTACCGAGCTTGTGACAGGATGGGAGCCACAACCGAGTCAGCACACGGTTATGACGGAGCTTCCTCAGGAAGCACTTATGGTGAAGGAGTTCTGTAGATTGGTGGGGAGCATCAAATTTGGTGGTGCGAAACCGGAGAATAAGTGGCCGATACTTAGTAGGAAGACGCAACTTGTTTTAGATGCAGTTAAGGTGTCGATTGAGAGAGGCTATGAACTCGTTGAGGTTACAAGCTAGATTATTCCTCTTCTCTAGAAGAATTGTTTGCTACATGTTTAGTTGTTGCTTGAGAACATGTGAAGCTGTGATTTTTGCTTCAAAATTAGCTGATGATGAATAAAGATGAACATATACTCCTTTTTTTTTAATCCTAAAATGGGCAATCACCGCCTATCTTTCTCAATTAAGTTCCGAATAGTATCAGGTGGTTCTTCCATCCAAATCAAACCATCTCCCGAAGTGTGGCCAAATTTGGCCAAAGCATCCGCCACAGAGTTAGTCGACCTTCTGACACATTCCATGGCCTAGCAAGTAGAATCCTGCAATCCTCTAAGATAAAGTTCAGGGGGTGTTCTCGAGTATCAGTCTTTTGCAAGAGGCTATAAATGACCTTAGAATCGATCTCTATCTCCAAATACCCCAATCTCCTTTCCCAAGCGGCTCTCAAACCATACCGGAGGGCCAAAAGCTCCGCCTGCTCTATCGAACACGAGCCCATACTCAGGCAAAAACAAAAAATCCACATACCCTCGTCATTCCTTGCCACGCCACCTATTGCTGCGGAGTTCAATCTCGCTAGCCAGCTCCCATTCGTGTTCAACTTGACCCAATCTTTTTCGGGACGCGACCAAGCCTGGCACCCCGAAGCCCTTCTCATTCGGGTTAGAGCATACAAACTCTGTCCGTCGAGTGCAAGCTGCTTCACCCTAAACATAGTAGTTTTGAGTAGCCTCTTCTCTCCTTTCAAATATTTGAAAGCTCCTAGCCTTCCAGATATTCCAAATAGCAGCTAAAAACACCCAACACCACTGAGTTCTAGGTAAAACAGAGATCGATTAGTATATTATTATTTGAGTTGGTTTCTAAAATTAGGGAAATCAAATTCTAAATTTGACAAATGTTGAATTTTAATAATCTTATTTGCTTCTACGTAGTTTTTTTTTTCTTTTTTGACAAACACCGAATGATATATAGAATCAAGAGTATTTGGATACAATAATATTCGACATCAGATCAGGAATATCAGATGTGAAACTAAAAGAATTAACCGCTAACTTAACTAAAACATGCGCTACTATATTAAAATCTCTAGAAGTATGAATCGCATGAAAAGATTCAAAACGCTTCCTCAAAACTTTAGCATCTTCAAGTATATGACCAAAATTCCCCAAAGAAAAAGAGATGGTAGAGAATGTTTTGTTCTTTAATCGGTAAACTTTAGACCTAGTCTGGTCTCAACCGAATTGGGCCAAGCCTTGTTTGGAGATGGGTTTGTGCAGATTTCGGCCCAGATCCCAGTTTTGGTCTAGGGTCTAAACCCACGAAACCCATCAAATTGAAAAAGTCTTCGCTGCATAAAAAAAATATTCATTCCAAAACAACACAATGTAAATAATTTTTTTTTTCATTTATAAGTTATTATGAAAATATTATATTATAAATTTTGGCGTTATAATTTGACTGTACGTAGCAAGAAATTGATGTCTTCGCAGATATTGTATTTATCTTATAATTACAAAATAACATAATTATTAATTATTATTTTATTTAAAAGAGGTATTATTTATTATCATTTAAATCATTATCACAATCATATCAAAATAATTACGATAAATTATCAACCATTACAAATTTTTTTTGGTGCTAAACAACCATTACAATATAATATTATATCTAAAATCCTATAAAGTTATTGATTTTACATCTATTACCTATTTTTCTCCTCCAAACCCCTGTTCAAATCAAATTTCAAATTTTCAAGACTCATAACTATTACTTATTAATTTTTTTTTACTATTTTAATATTTCATTGAAACCATTATCCAAATCGAGTTTTAATAGTTTTGTTGAAACCTACGAAATCACTTTTTGAGATCAAACCGAAACAAAACTCAACCAAACTACTTCCATATTAAGAGGTTCCAAATTCAAATTCAGCCAATAATTAATCTTTAGTTTAATGTTTAACGGAATGCTCCAAGAGAAGTAAAAGGATAGACGTTATTCTCAGCTCAGAAGAGTAGAACTTGCCCAATAAGTACTCTAAGATATGACGTCACACGTGAAGTTCATGTAATTTGATTCCATTTATCTATCTATAGATAGACGGCCAGAGCCTAATGGAGACGGGGGCTAGGGGGTCCTATTTTTTTTTGATAATTAAAGATATATTGCAAAATCAAACAAACGAGTAGTTCCAGTTTACACAGGGATAGCCCCCATCACAAAAAATCGAAATAGGTAAATAAGTGGGGCTAAAAGGTGGGGGAGAGTTTGTAGAAAACGTCCAGGCAAAGACACGAGTATGATTTATAAACCGCCTCAATTATTCCTATTTTTGTTTTTTCTTTTTAAAGTATTCAATCATTCAACATGACTAATTTTTTTTAGCTCAATCAGCAATCCCCATTCCAATTAAAAAATTAGCCGAATCAAATTCAACCCAATTTAATTTTTTATGTGAGAGAACTTTTAATATATTTTTTAATTTTTTTTATAAGATTTAATAACATTATATTTTTAATTTTTAATAACATTAATAGTTTTAATTTTAAAATTTAAAATTTGTCGACGATCCTAATTAAAATTAAAATTTGTCGACAATCCTAAAATAAAAAAAGTACACATATGGAAAATTTAATTTTTAATTTTTAATTTTTAAACTTAAATTTAATTTAATAATATTGTTAGTTTAAATTTTAAATCTTAATTTTATCTACGTTACAACATAGAAATACTGAGTATTCAATATGATTTAATTTAACAAAATTATATTCAAACACTTGGATTCAAGCTTTTTTATTATTATTATTATTTAAGTGAGAGGGAGATACTGAAAATTGAAAGTAATTGATGGGAGAAACCTTTCGGTTGAAGATGACTACATAAGGGGATGGGAAAGAGGAAAGAAAAGGGAAAGGAGGTGTCGATTGAAGTCTTTGGAGAATACAGTATATTTTAGATAAGGAAAAACAAACCAACAAAATTTGTTGGAGTTAGGTGCTGCGGCTGCTAGGAAGATTTACTTATTTTAAAATACAAATTGTCTCCAGGCTCCAGCAGCTTATGGATTTTTTAGCCTTTTCCTTTTGGTGCTATTACACCAAACTAATCATTGCACGTGGTTACATACTTGCATATTGTCACCTTCACAAATATGAATCCATTAGGGCTTAATTGGATAAGTTCTGACTCGATCTCCCGAGTTTCATGAAACTGAATTAGAACTTTTTAAGAATAGTTTGTTAAAACTCATGAAACTCAGTATAAATATATTCACAAACTCTTGAACCTATTGAATTTGGATTTGACATCTACTTTTTTTTTTCCCAAACTCTATAAAAAAATAGAAAAAAAAACAACAACACACGTCTCTTCCAGCATATATATAATCCAATTCCACCTATATATGATTTAACTAATAAAGGGTATTATTTCCCACATTATGGTGAACTTAAATTAGAACCGTTGTTCTAATTTAATATGTCCGACACGATTTAGAAGTGATTAAGTCAACTCTAAAACCTAATTACCTTAAGGAAAAAAAATAAAATAAGGGAAAATTCGAGATATTCTTGATCTTTATTTGGAAATTGCATATTTGGTGTCTTGTAGCTTTTGATCCACGTGTATAAAACAGTCATTTATATTTTGATTTCAAACATTCAGTCATAATTAGTTTAGATACACTTTCCATCCTGAAATTATAGAGTTTTGTCACTCACCCTAATGTGAGTTTTGATGGAAAAATTCATTTATGGAATGGTAGAATAGTCATTTTCGAATATTTTTGGCACATTCCACCATGAAAATATAGGTTTTGGTACTCTGCCACCCTAAAAATATCGAATGTTGGCACATTGAACCCTATTTCTTTTTTTGCATCTTCAACCTCGGCTTAATTTTTTTGGCACATTATTTATTTAAAAAAAAAAATAGCTATTAGTGATTAGGTAAGATTTTTTTTTTTTTTTTGTAATTTAATAAATTAAACATGCTAGTAGTAAATAATTTTAGATTTTTTAGGGTGCAAAATGCCATTAAAATTATAATTCTAGGGTATAGAGTGCTAATTTTTTTTTAATCGGGGTGAAGAGTGCCAAATTTAATTTTTTCAATGTGGCAGAGTAACAAAACTTATATTTTCATGGTAAAAAGTGCAAAAAATATCAAAAAATGACTATTCTACCATTTCATAAATGAATTTTTCCATCAAAACATTAGGGTGTAAAGTGCTGAATAAGTTGTATTTCCAGAGTGCAAAGCACCAAAACTTTTAAGTTAGGGTACAAAGTACTAAAACCCTATAAATTTAGGAAGCAAAGTGCCAATAATCCGTTTAGATCTTAATATTTATATTTGAATTAGGCCCAACATGTTAGACGAGTTATATTTCATTTCATATACATTAATTAGTCCCATGCATCTAACTGTGGCCGACAAGTCCGAAGCCTAGTTATCCGAAAAAACACTGACGTCTTAATTAAGATTAAGAGATTTTGTGTTTGAGTTCCATTAGTACGAGTATTTATCTAATTTAATAATAATTAATCTTAATAGTTAATTTACCTTTATACTTCGATAGTAATTGAATATATTCAAATAAATTTCTTATTTGGTATCTGATATACTGATATAATTATTAATGCAATGATGTGCTCCATGTTTCCGGCCCTAAAAAATGGCCATCTAATTGTCATTTTAGTCCCTCACTAACAATATTATTTGCTACCATAATGTGATTGTCATTACAAAGTAGTGAACTCGTGTTTGAATTCTTGTTAGGAAAGGACCAAGAGGTTTTCCACTTAATGTGTCCAATACACCTAAAAAGAGATCAAACATTTGGGAAACAAAAAATTAAAAACGATATCATTTGGAATTTTTTTCCAATATAGCTTTCTAGACAAAAGTATTTCCTAATATGACTCAAACTGGAAAGTATTTCCCTAAATGTACCTTTTGTGATAAATCGCAGTTGGCAACTGCGATTCTTCAAAAAAATCGCAGTTGGCAACTGCGATTTATCAGTTTTTACAAAAAAAAAAAAAAAAAAAAAAAAAAATTACTGATAAATCGCAGTTACTAACTGCGATTTATCAGTAATTTTTTTTTTTTTTTTTTTTTTTACTTCTAATTTAGAATACTATGTACAATTGTTTGAAACTAAATATTTTTGACATTGGAATCGAGAAAATGTTTAACTTAATTGATCATCGGATATCATTACAACATCTCTTAATTAAAGATCGTAGTGCTTTTATTTTAGATAGGAATAATTACACTTTCCTTCTATATTTTTGCAGATGTCTTTGACATCCAAACCAAATTAAGGAATCTTTATATATATGATAAACTACAGATGCATGAGTGGAGTAGGTAAATTAGCATAATTTTTTTTTTATTCATCACTAACAACGTTTTGCCTATCAGACAACCATTTGTAATCAATCAAGTGCCTTTGTAAATTTATGTACTTATCTCACTATTTGATCCGTTTTGATTTCTAACATAATCTTAATATATGTTTAAGGAATCAAATAAGTTATTGTGAAGGCGAGAACATGTAAACTAGTATACTGCAATGAGCTTATGAGAATAGTTTATATGTAATATGACTCAGTTGACATTAATTATGAAAAAGTATAGTTACAAATGTCTTAACCTACAACATTTCTCTCCTATTTTAACATGGTATTTTGCAATATACTTGTGATGTCTCATAGTATAAAAAAAAAAATATATATATATATATATATATAAATATTTTCTCGATTCCAATGTCAAAAATATTTAGTTTCAAACAATTGCACATAGTATTGTAAATTAGAAGTAAAAAAAAAAAAAAAAAAAAAAAAAAGTTACTGATAAATCGCAGTTAGTAACTGCGATTTATCAGTAACTTTTTTTTTTTTTTTTTTTTTTGTAAAAACTGATAAATCGCAGTTGGCAACTGCGATTTTTTTGAAGAATCGCAGTTGCCAACTGCGATTTATCACAAAAGGTACATTTAGGGAAATACTTTTCAGTTTGAGTCATATTGGGAAATACTTTTGTCTAGAAAGCTATATTGGAAAAAAATTCATATCATTTGTTTGAAAACTAAATGACAAAATTATTATTATTAGAATAATACTTATAATTATTAGTTTAGTGAAAATGTTAATTAATTTTTTTTCATAGGAGTACTTTATCCTTTCATCTACAAATATTTTTTTATGCGTAAGTTTCCTAGACAATAGAGCAAAGTGATAATCAGAGAAACTAAACCTGCCTTGTTCTTAATGTAAATCAGTTAAACTTATTTTAAACCTGGAAAAAAAAAATGAAGCAATTTCCCCCATGTATTATTTTGTAGGGACCAATCTACTCCTGTATTACTTTATATGTATCAATTTATCCTATGTGTTATTATAAATGTGGCACTTTATCCCCTGCATTATTTTATATGGAGAGGGGTAATTTTACATTTTTACCCAACACTTTTCATTTTCATATGCATTCAAGTCCGGGCGAGTGGGTTACATTCCCCAATGTAATGAGGTAAATTGATCCTGCAAAATTTCTTCAGAGTGTAAAATGTTATTTTTCAAATCACACGAGAAATAAATTGAAGAATATGCATATCATAGGGGATAAACGAGTATAAATTAACCCTAATTTTCAAATGAGTCAATAGCAATTTATTCATTTGATATTTGTAATGTTCAATCTATTACACTCTCAAACGGAAGGAGATAAACTGATCATTTAAATTTTTTACAAGGAGTAATCTACTTATTTCTATATTATAAGGGTGTAAATTTAATATTATGTTTATTTATTAAGAGGGTAAATGGGAATAAACCCGTTTTCAAATTAATGCATTGATTATGATCACTGTCACAACTGTTGGAGAAATTGAGTGATTTGTTGTGGTTCCTCTTTTGTTATTGAAAGGGTACTGAAATGAAAGTGACAATTAGCTATTGGTGAACCGTGAACTACTAAACCTGAAAAGTGAAAAAACTCATGCATTCTTTAATATCATATATTTCGTTATTTAACTAAAAAAGTTTGCTTGAAGAATTCTTCCACTATGAGATTGCTTGTACTCTAGGAGATTCTGATTCTGTCTTTGTTATATTTTCTTCATGTTGAATTGTTTGAAATTATTGAATCACAGTACCATATATTTTATAATCATATAGTAATTAGTGGATATCATTTAATCAGAGGCGGATGGAGACAGGGGCTACGGGTCTATAGACCACCCTCAATTTTTCTTTAGTATATAAGTGGTATATTTAAAAAAAAAAAGAATAGGGGAAAAAAGATAGCTCAATTGTAGGCATGTCAATCGGGCCCTGTGAGTCGAGCCTTTAATTGCTCAAACTCAAATACCATCGGACTTCATATTTATAAGCTCAAACTCAAATACTATCAGGCTTCACATCTATAAGCTCTAACTCGACTCATGTAATTTTTCGGGCTTCGGATTTATATCGGGTTTGCTCACTCTAACAAATTTTACTTGACAAATAAAAAAATTACGCATTCTTTAAACTCAAATATATAGACTAATTTTATTCCAGTGCACAAGAATATACAAATTTTATACTTTTAATCCATAACATAAAACATTAAATAAATTTGTAAAGTGCCAAGACTCCCAATTGATCACCATTTGTTTTAACTTTTCCGTTTTTTCTTTTTGTTGATTATGTTTCCCTTTGACCTGCGGAAACTTGAGTTATAATTCATATATGTGTTGACAATCAGTTTACAAAGTCACAATTTATATGTAGTCGATTATTTGTAAGGTTTTTTTTTTTTATAAATAAAATAGTAATTAGTATACTTATAATATTAGTACCAATAATTTATAATAGTAATATCTAAGATAATATTATATTCGGGCGTTATTCGGGTTGAGCCTTGTAAGGCTCAATCTCGACTCATAAATTAATCGGTTTTAATATGATGGCTCAAACTCAGCCCGACTTACAATTATTCAGGTTTAAGTTAAATTTAATTGAACCGAACCATCGGGCTTCAGGTAGGTCCGACTCAATTGACAGCCCTACCTAATTGCCCAAACAAATCAGTATTCAACATGACAAAAGAAAATTAGCCCAATCAGCAATCCCCCAGCCTAAGGAAAAAATTAGCCCAAAGAATAGGTGATCAATGGCTAAATGATAGTCTAATTGTCTTTATAGAGAGAGATGTATTTAATAGTATTTCAAACGATACTATTATGTACCGATTTAAAAAAATGAAAACTATGTCGTGGTCAATTATTAATGTAAACACATAGATATTTTGGGTTCTTCTGGGACTATAACGGAGTATCATATGTTAATGTAATCAAAGTATCTCGTGGGGTTATTTTGTCGAACTCCACCTCCCCGTTTTTGTATTGCGTCATATATTATCTCGTGAAAAATATAAACTTTAAGTTTAATTGTTTGATTGATTTTTTTATTATTATTTTAGTTTAGTGACCAAATATCTTGAATCTCTGTTTATTAGTGATTGAAGTATGAGTATTGTACATTTGGGAGTTAGAATCATCTCACCACCACCACCACAACCACCACCACTCGTCTATTATCTCTATTAGCCCCAATCGAGAAAATAAAAATGGCGACCGAGCCACCGCGGAGGATACGTTTCGGAATACTAGGTTGCGCTAACATAGCGCGAAAAGTATCGCGAGCCATTCTTCTCTCGCCCAACTCCACCATCGTTGCCATAGGCAGCCGCTCTCTCGACAAAGCCATAGCCTTCGCCAAGGAAAACGGCTACCCGGCATCAGCCAAAGCTTACGGTTCTTACTACGCAGTTTTGGATGATCCTAATGTTGACGCCGTTTACATTCCGTTGCCTACGAGTTTGCACTTGCAATGGGCTGTGTTGGCGGCTAGGAAGAAGAAGCATGTTTTGTTGGAGAAGCCCGTCGCGCGGAATGTTGGAGAGCTGGATAAGATTTTGGAAGCTTGTGAATCCAGTGGGGTGCAGTACATGGACGCTACCATGTGGATGCATCATCCACGGACGGCTGAGATGAAGGAGTTTTTATCGGATTCTCTTCGTTTTGGACAACTTAAAGCGGTATGTTAACAAACGCACTTCTTATGGAAAGTTTAACGCCATATTAATGGATTATTGCATTTTTGGTGTAACAACTATAGTTAACTGGCGTTTATATTCCGTAACTTTTCGGGATGACACATTTGGTGCCACAAGTTCAAAATCAGTGATAATTTTGATGTCAATTAAGGTCTAATTTTAAAATTGGCTCGAAATTTCCCATGTACGGGCCATGTGGCAAGAAAAATTGAGATTTTGACCATTCAATGTATTTTTCATTAAAACAAATATACCAAAATTTAAAATCTTAACTTTTCCTATAAAATTAACCAAACATTCCCTTAATTAAATTGTTACCCACATTCTTCTTCTTCCCAAAATAAAAACATCAAAATAGCCTAGTTCTTGGTGAATGGAAATAATTTTATTTTATTTAATGAAAAATGCATTGAATGGTCAAAATCTCCAATTTTCATGTCACATGGCCAACACATGGGGGAATTTCGGGCCAATTTTAAAATTGAACCTCAATTGGCACCAAAATTACCACTGATGTTGAACTTGTGGCACCAAATATACCAGCCCGAAAAATTATGGGATAAAAATGCCA
The DNA here is from genome assembly GCA_030819805.1 of Penstemon newberryi var. newberryi. Taxonomy (NCBI): domain Eukaryota; kingdom Viridiplantae; phylum Streptophyta; class Magnoliopsida; order Lamiales; family Plantaginaceae; genus Penstemon; species Penstemon newberryi. Next base: position 18,298,680 of record JAUALY010000001.1, read on the forward strand.
GTGAACTATAGTTGTGACACAAAAAATACAATAATTCCCCATTTTAATTAGAGGTCTCCCAAATTTCAAAGAGCTACGTGTCTAACTCGTTTGAGTTCGATTCTTTCAACAACCTATTAAACATAATCTCAAACAAGATTTCATCGAGTTTTTTCTCCATAGAATTGCGAAATAACACGCTCGTTTATAAAGGCTTACATTAAGATTTCACCTAGAAGATATTAGTTAGCACCATTGTTTTTTTTTTTTAGGGAAAGATGTAAAATTTTCATTCAAACGAGAATATCCGAGTTTACAATGTCAAGAATATAGCTAGGCAAAACATTTCCACACGTGGACTTTGACAAAGCTAACTTTGCTAAAGAATGAGCAACTCTATTATTTTCTCTAAGAGTATGACAACTAAGAAAAATCTCAAATGACGGGATAAGAGCATGGATGTCTTGTAAGATAGGACCAATGTTACTTAGATACACAAAAGGAATCTGGATCCCATTAATAACTTCTTTACAATCTCCTTCTATAACCACATCCCTCCAGTGTGAATGAATAGCCAACTCCATTGCTACCTTAGCTGCCATGGCTTCTGATGCTTCTGGGGATAAAGGTAAGTCTGATCTGCAAGCTCTCCAATCTAACACAGCTCCATCTTTGTTTCTAGCAATGAATCCAATTCCATAACCCCCATTATTAGGTGCAATTGCAGCGTCAAAATTCAGCTTAATCGAGTTGTGTTGAGGGGGAGTCCAAACTGTATTGTTGGTGGTACGAGCATACCGAGTTGGAATTTGAATGGCTGCCTTGAATCTATAAAAGAAATCAGAAGCCAGCAAGAAAGCATCCATAGGCTGTTTCGTACATGAGTTCCAAACTCTTTGGTTTCGGAGAAACCAAAGCATCCAACATAGAATACCTGCAAAAGCTAACTGTTCACTGTCAAGTGTATCATGAAGTTGCCGAAACCAGCTAAGGAAATCTTGATTGTCCCCACCATAAGCTGAAAAAGGTATATTACTTACAGCCCAAGCTTGTCGTGCGTAGTTACAATGATTTAAAACGTGCATGATTGTCTCTTTTTCACAATAGTTGCAAGTAAGGCAATCTTCAGAATCGGTTGATTTCCTTTTGAAAAGGAGTTGTTGAACCGGCACTGCTTTGCGACCGCATCTCCAAAGAAAAATCTTCACTTTTTGTGGGACTCTCATATTCCAGATCCAGTTCCACTCGGCGCAATGAGTAGAACTTGAGCTTCCCACTCTTGAATTAACAACTGCTCTTTTCAGGCCCACAGACAAGTGATAAGCTGTTTTAACTGAGAAGTATCCACTCTTTTCGTAATGCCAAATCAAGACATCACTGCCTCCATAATTAGCTAACGGGATTGATAAAATCTTCGTTGCTTCTTCCTCCCAAAATAATGAATTAATCAGTTCCCTGTTCCAATTATTCGTATTGTTGTCAATAAGTATATCAACTTTACTATTTCGTGGAAGCACTTGGCAAGGTGATAAGACTTTAAAGGATCCATCGCGTGGCAGCCAATTATCCTCCCAAATCCTTATTTGAGCTCCGTTCCCAACTCTCCATCTTATACTTTCACGAAGAAGACTTTTGGCATCCCAAATACTCCTCCACGTAATTGAAGGAGCTGAGCCTAGATGAGCTTCCATGAAATCCGTATCCTTGAAATATTTAGCTTTTAGTACTCTAGACAACAGACTGTGCGGGTGCTGGATGATTCTCCAGCCTTGTTTAGCTAGAAGGGCCGTGTTAAAAGAGTCTAGTTCTCTAAATCCCAATCCACCATCTCTCTTACTGTTGCAAAGTAAACCCCAATTGACCCAGTGAATCTTTTTAGCATCTTTGTTGTTCCACCAATAACTGGAAATCATAGATTCAATTTCCTTGAAGAAAAAGAGTGGTAGTTTGAAACAACTCATGATATACGTCGGTATTGATTGGATTACGGCCTTAATCAATATTTCTTTCCCAGCTTGAGACAACACTTTCTCCTTCCATCCTTGTAAAAGCTTCCAGATCCAAATGTTAGCACCATTGTTAGGCACGAGTCTTCGAAAAACTTCTTTTCTATTCGATCTATCTAGAAACAAGATTGAAAGTTGTTCTAAACCCGAATGGATGTCCTGTTTTGATAACTTGTATTCATCTTATTTGCAGGTACACAGTATTTTTTCGTACAACAGTGGAACCGATTTTCTCAAAAACGACATCCGTGTGAAGCCAGATCTCGATGCACTAGGCGCTTTAGGTGACACGGGCTGGTATTGCATCCGTGCAATTCTATGGGCTTCCGACTATCAACTTCCTAAAACCGTAACCGCTTTCTCCAATGTCGAGTACAACGAATCAGGCGTGATCCTATCCTGTGGTGCTTCTTTACAATTTCGTGATAACAAACTCGCCACTTTCTATTGTTCATTCTTGAGCAACTTAACCATGGAAATCAGTGTTCTTGGATCCAATGGATATTTACGTGTTCACGACTTTGTTATTCCTTTTCAAGAGAATGTTGGGCCGTTTTATGTTAATGCAAACACCAAATTTGCTGAACTCTCGATTGGGATCGAACCTGCCCCAACCGAGTACTCGATTGAGACGGATCTTCCTCAGGAAGCGCTTATGGTGAAAGAGTTTGCTTCTTTGGTTGGGGAGATTAAAGAAAATGGTTCGGAAACAGAGAAGAAGTGGGGCGAGATTAGTCGGAAAACGCAACTCGTGGTGGATGCGGTGAAGGCATCCATCGAGAAAGGATTTGAGCCGATTGAGGTTATTGTGTAGTAGAAGTTAATAAATGATGTACCTTTTTATTTCTTGTGGAACTGGAATTATAGCAAAGTTGCTGGTCTTAAAAAATTATGACATTTTTGGCATGAATAAAATGTAATGGTTCTTGTTGTTTGTAATGTGGTTATTTGTTGCCTAAATCTATTAAAGGATATAGTTTTGAGTGAACGATGGACTTCTATTTGGACCCCCCAAACTTTTTTTAAATAATTCTGTGGCCATAATTTTCTGGAATGATTGAAGTAACTTTAGTACTAGTATTTTTTTTTCTCAAAATTAATGAATCAATTTTGTTTTAATCTATTAAACTTAGTATTTACAGCTCGGACCAAATAGTGCATATGGTAAGTGTCATCACCAGGGTGGTGTCTCCAGTAGAATTCGAACTTGAGTTTTGTGATGCATGTGTACCTTTTTCAACGGAGATCACGAGGAGCTAGACGGTTTCACTAGACACATTGCTAATATTACTATTAGAAATCACATCATGTATATATCGACTTCGAATTTTTAACAAGTCAAATCGAACTAGATCTAAATTTACTTTACGAATTTCGGATTACGGATTTTCTTAATTGAATCATGTTATCTCTAATCGGATATTAATAATTGTAATGAACCGGGTTCAATATAGTTGGACAGGGTCTGTTAAAATTCACTCAGATTGACAATATTAATTTTAGAACTCTAAGAAAATCTTTTAAAAAACCATATAATATTTAACATTATATTTTTGATTATTTTCATTTTTATTATCTGAACTCTAAATTTCAGTTTTAGCCCAAAGGCTAAAGTCATTTGATTGGTTGATGCTACACAACTAACCCCTGACTCAACCCGACGGATTGAATTCGTTTATGCAATCTATCTTTTGAAACTTTATGAAATTACTTTCACTCTATGAAGCTATATTGTTTTCAAACAAGATTAGAAAAAAAGAAAAGAAATTACGAATACTGGTACTTATAATTTAAAAAGGTCCTGGTACAAAATTTCTCATTAATTTAGAATCATAACATGATTATACTTTTTATATCATACGTACTCATCAGATTTTAAACATTTGATAGCTTTATGAAAAAAGACATTTTGATATAACAATTTGACCGTACGAACAAATATTCGTTTGTACCCAATCAATTTCACTATTTTAGGCCTAGGACTAATTCAAATACTTTACGATTTCATAACAATCTTGTATCATGTATATTCTATTGTGGTCGATTATTTTTATGATGACATTTATTAAATAGGTCATTATTCATGATCCTAATTTACAATTTTTAAACTACAATTTTTGGTACTATTTTCAAAATATATTCAACATTTATTAAGCCAAAATCAGGTTTGCATATTATGTGCACAGAAAATGACCCATATTAAATGTCTTTTTTTCCTTTTTCCTAAAATCACATTAAAAAGAATTTGCATAAGCGCGAGAGTGAAGCTCACTCTCGCAATTTGACCGAAAATGTTTCAAATTTGCTTCATTTTTGTGAATTATGAAGTAAAATTGCCAGTCCAAAAACTTATAAGGCGAATACCTGATCATTTTCACATTTTCCCCCTGGATAATCCTAAAATGTTTCGGTCTAGGTGAACATATTCAATATTCATAGTTCCATAGAGGGTTTCTAGAATGCAAATTTCGAAATGTATTGAATTTCTTTTTAGGGGAAAGTTGAGATTTTACTTGATTCAACTTTATGCAGACCCCTTTAACGCAAAAAATAGGCATTCGAATTTATTACTTATATATATTCATGATTTCCTATATTCATGCAAATTACCATAACACAAATAATCAGCACTAATATTTGGTATAGTCCTAGCTCATATCAACTAACACGAATATTTAGTAATAAGAGAGTTCTAGCCCGTACCACTCATAAAAGGAAAACACATATATGACAAGGTTGTCAATGTACAACCCTCTTTATTCGTGTTTAACATGATTGTAGTTCAATTAAACTTTTAATTTATTAACAACCCACTTAATTTTAAAAAATTGTTAAAGAGACACATACTTTATGAAATCTTGTAATTAGGTTGGTGAACTTACACATCTAATTAATCTAATGCGTTTCTTCAAACAATGTTATAAATCGTACACCTGTGCCACAAAATGCACCATCACCCAAATTTAAGTGTTGAAGATAAAATTAAGTTAGTTTTGGAATCAAAACAAGCTCTCGAAGAGAACTTCATAGCATATACTTAATAATATATAGGGTTAATGTCAATTTACCCCATGTATACACATAATGTTCAATTTAACTCATTGTGATTTGAAAAAGATTACTTTACCCCTTATTATAATTATTGAGAGTGGACTTTGTGTAAAAAAACAAAAGTAAAAGTTGGGATTTAAAGTGTCATATTTATCATAAATCGCAGGGAAAATTAAGTGCACATCTATAAGTTGACTAGGTCAAAGTATAATACATAAGATGGGTAGTTTTGTTAATTTGTATATTTTTAAAGTTTGAAAATATCAGGGAGTTAATGTGAAACTTTTATAATATTATAGGGGGTAAATTGTTTTTTTTTTCAAATTACATGTGAGTAAATTGAACATTATGCACATGAGAATAAATTACCATGAACTCATAGTATATAATACCTCTCGAAAAAAATCAAATTTATGTGAGCGAATATTATATTTCCTACTTTTCTTGGCACGGAGTCTGTAAAAAAAAAAATAGGGTTGAAGTTGAATGACTTTGTGTTAGATTCTTTCATGAAAAGAGATCAAATATAGTGGGAGAGTACAAAGTAAATAAATTTGATCGACTTGCCTTAATTAATTATTATTTTTATCATCAACTAGCCTTATAAATCACAAAATCATTATAAAATAGGAGAGGAGCGATTAATTGGGATTTTTATTTAATAGCAAGATTTACCATTAATAATACTACAATTCTTCACCATTGAGATTTAAAAGTTATAAAATAGGAAAAAAGATATCTAGTAATAATTAGTATAAATATGTTTTTTTAGGATCAATAATTAGTATAATAAATATGTTTTTTTAGGATCAATAATTAGTATAAATAGACAGTAATATTAATTCACTTCATCATGTCATAGTTATCTAGAGCTTAACACTTTTAACACGCAGTATGGAGACCAAAACTTTGGTGTGCTTTATATTACTCATGTTGTTTGTTTTTTCTCCTCGTATGTACTATCTCTCTCACTATATATTTCTTTTAGTACAATAATACGACATAGACAATGGATTTTAATTTCAGAAAATTTTATTATCTCATTTGATTTTCACTTCAAAATGTGTTCATAAACTTCACCAAACCAAATTTTCTCTCTTTTATAAACCCTAAACACGAGTTGTTGTATATGCAATTATTTAAAAAAAAAAATGGGTATAGCTATACACGCAAACAATCATATGCTTAAAATTGTTACAAACATGGATCAATTCCAAATTATATGTAAATACGTACAATTGCTTTTTTTAGATAGATATTTGATCAAATTAAATTTGAACCAAATTTTTCTAGACAAATATTTACATTTTTCTATTTAATCATCTAAAAGTTTTGTGCTTAGGTATTACAATTTTCATTACTAACATCAAAATTCTCAATATAATTCTGTAATGCATACTTAAGTTTTTTTAACCAAAGTGATACCAACTTTACTACTAGATAAATTATATTTTTTTCATTTTTTTTTTGGGAATTTGCAGAGCAGAGTTTGGGGGCTTTATGTACAAAATCTGTGGGATCATGTAGCAATGAATTCAACTGCAGGGCCCAATGCGTCAGTTTATTAGGCCTGCGACAAGGCATTTGTGAATTTCATGGAACATTTAGGGCCTGTTTGTTTGGCGTTTCCCAGATTTTTTCCGTGTTTGGGAAATGCCAAACAAACATGTTTTCTATTTTCCGAAATAAATTTTTCATCCATTAATTTTCTAAAACTACTCTCTCAAAAGCCAAACAAACAACAATTTTCTTATCTCTAAACAAAACCTATACAAACTCTACTTTGATTTGACATAAAGTAACCTATCTCTTACACAATTTATCTCACATAACAAACATGATTTGACATAAAGTCTTACACATCTTACACCTAGAACCCAATTCTTCCAAAAAAACCTACACCTTCTTTATTTCTCAAACCACTCTCTCAAAACCCAAACAAACAACATTACGCAAATCGAGATTATTTCACAAACCTCCACTACTCTCCCAAACTACTTTCCCAAACGCCAAACAAACAGACCCTTAGGCTTTGTGTCTGTAAAGGGCCTTGTGAAATTAAATTATGATTAGTGATAATGCCAGAACCCAAATTGTTGGGTACATAGCAATTTTTAAAATATGACTAATTTGTCCAATTCAAATATTGTAAGATGGCTATTAATAAAGGCGCCATTGCTCAAATATATATTATGATATTCCACAAGATTCCGTCATTCATTTATGTCGTATTTCACCTCTCAACCTCTTCATATTTTTATCGGATTTATATCTTTCTTTCCTTTCTTTCTTTTTTTGGATAATTTTCAATTTTATTTTTTTTAGTATGCTAATTTAAAATTTCTTATATATCTAAAATCATGAAAGCTTTTTAATTAAAAAATTGTAGAAACTTATAGTCAGAGTTAATTAGTTTTTCTTATATGTGAGGGCATCTACGGTCGAAGCAGACAACTCCCCCCTTTTGTCTGCTTGCCTAGTTTGTCATCTCCAACCGAACCAACAATTCAATACATTTAATTCAATTTCATAACAATAAAAATAACAACATCAACAACAAGAACAACAATAACAATATAAGACATTCATAAAAATAAAATTGACTATTTTTTGTACACAAGTGTTTACACAAGTTTTACATATTTTTTTACAATTTATTACACACACACACACACATATACATATATATAACTATTTTACGATTATATTTTAGAATTTGAATATTTTGTACTACAGTTGTTTGATGTTTAATTTGAATATGGGATTATTGCATTTTTGGTACCACAATTATAGCCCACTGGCGTTTCTTCCCCATAATTTTTTGAGCTGGCACATTTGGTGCCACAACTTCAACATTAGTGGCAATTTTAGTGCCAACTGAAGCCCAATTTCAAAATTGGCCCGAAATTTCCCCAAGTACGGGCCATGTGACATGAAAATTGGGGATTTTGACCATTCAACGAATTTTTCATTAAAAAAAAAAAATTATTTCCATCCACCAAAAACTAGGCTACTTGGATGTTTTATTTGGGGAAGAAGAAGAAGGGAGGTAACAATTTAATTAAGGGAATGTTTGGTGAATTTTATAAGAAAAGTTCAGATTTTGAATTTTGGTATATTTTTTTTAATGAAAAAGACATTCAAAATTTTGATACTTTATTTTTAATAAAAAAGACGTTGAATGGTCAAAATCCCCGTTTTTCTTGTCACATGGCCAGCACATGGGAGAATTTCGGGCCAATTTTGAAATTGTGCCTCAATTGGCACCAAAATTGCCACTGATGTTGAAGTTGTGGCACCAAATGTGCCATCCCGAAAAGTTACGGGATAAAACGCTAGTGGACTATAGTTGTGGCACCAAAAATGCAATAATTCCATTTGAATATTGTTTAAGAATTATGTTATTTTTTATTGTCGTGAATTTAAACAAGATTTGAACAAATTTAAAAATAAAATTGGCTGAAATATAAAGATTCAGACCGATTCCAAAATCGGTCGGAACTATTTCGGTCGAAATTTGAACCGGTCCAAATTCGATTCTGACCCAATTTTTTCCAAATAATTTTTGCGGTCGGAAAATCGGTCGAAATATTGGTCGAAATTTCATTTTTTTTTCTAGTAGTGGTCTCTAAATATTGAAAGGCAAATGACATAGCATTTTCAAAAAATTTATAAGCTGCAGTCTTAATCAAACTCACATAAGATTGATCTAAAGATACTATCTCCTTCAAATCATCACTACACACAAATAAATTTAATGAGAAACAAACATTTTGCAACTAAATGTGTCAAACACACATAAAAATTAAATGATTATGCTTTTACCCTGCATAATAAGGTTCGCACACGTGTTTGGAAAAAAAACCCATAACTCACTGATGATCGGTGGTAGGAGCATGCACAATAACACTCTTTTCGTTTTGATACTGAAATAGTGACCTCCTAAAATAATGGAAAGAATCGGTATGTGAATTAGAAATCAAACAACGTGAAGTTGTTTCGCCAAAAGTAGGTGGTACAAGCTTGGGCGAGCCCATGTTTTGCACGATTTTGCCTATATTCATGGCTGAGTGTTCGCAAGAGCAGAGAGAGTTCTTTTTCGTGTTCAGGGAAAGTTTGAAAAAAAAAAGGATTTTGAGGGATTTTTAATGTAGCTTTTACGAAAGCAACTATTCTATGGTCATTTTTATTATAATAAATTATTGAAAAAATTAATTACGATAACATCAATTATTGATGAATTGCCTTTTCAATTATTACGATAAATGCACCTTTGTTATTGGTTGAATATATAGTTGAAATGTTGAATGCACGTGAACAGAAAGTAAGTATATCTTTCCCATTGTCTTAATTATTTGGGACAATAAAAAAGATGTCAAATATTCCATTTTTACTGGCAAGAAGATCAATGAGATCACGAAGTTGGTGACAAAACAACTTTCATATAATATGTAAAGAATATGTATTTACAAATAGCATAAAAAATATATGGTATCAAGTGAGAGACAAAAGTATATATATAACGATCAGATATTTTAGTGTAACACGTGAGTGAGTTAATAAATTTATAATTATTCAGTTACCATTGAGCAAATTATCCAAAGAAAACTAAAACCCATTCAGCACTGTAATAAATAAAAGTTAGGGAGATCTACTCAAAATACCATTGAGGTGTAGTGTACTTATACATATCACCTTCCATGTTTAGAAAATTATTCAGATTACCCTTGAGGTATTGAATTCATTAAGGTTACCCCTTACGTTATTAATTTCGTCAACAAAATATTTGAATTCTAGAAATGCCATCTAAGAAAAGAATTTGAAGTGAAAAAATGGTGAAATCGGTAAAAAATAATTGATTGAAATTGATGAAAAATTGGGTGAAATCAGGGGAAAAAAGGATGAAATCTATTTGCCACCCTTGAGGTTAGTGATTCTTAGATGGTACCTAGAGGAATTTCTGAAATTTTATTTTTATTTTGATGAAATTAACATCGTAGGTGGGAAAGTGTAATGAATGCAATATTTCAGGGGTAGTTTAAGTAATTTTTCAAACATGAAGGATGGTCAGTGTAATTACAGTAAACCTCAAGGGAAGTTTAAGTAATTCTCCCTAAAATTTATGATATGGTTCCATAACTTATGGTCGCCGATAAGTTTGCTGCATAAGTTTTCAGGCTGACAATTTTACTCTATAAGTCATAAAATTGAAGCATATTCGGGCTTAAAACGTCCCAACTCCCAAGTTTGCTTCAGTTTTGTGACTTGTGGGGTAAAATTAACGGTCTCAAAACTTATGAAACAAACTTACCAGCGACCATATGCCATGTGACCAATTTTGCATTTTTTGCAGTAAATCTTTCATCGTTTCAATCTAGGTGAACATATTCATAGTTCGTTCCATAGAGGGTTTCTAGAATACAGATTTCGAAAGATTTTGAATATTTTAAGGGGAAACTTGAGATTTTTACCTGATTCAACTTTATGGAGATCCCTTTGATGCAAAAATTAGGCATTCGAATTTAATACTTATATATATTCACGATTTCCCATATTCATGCAAAATTACCATAACACAAATAATTAGCACTAATATTAGGTATAGTACTATAGCTCATATCAAGTAACACGAATATTTAGTAGTAGAGAGTTCTAGCCCATACCGAGTCGACCACATCAAAATAATTCAATACACAACTGCAATATGCATAATAATAATATTTAAAAATCTTCTTTAATAATAATAATAATAATAATAATAATAATAATAATAATAATAATAGTGGTTACATAATAATAATAATAATAATGTTTTTAGAAACTTTTAAAAAAATCTCAATATTATTTCCTTCTTGATTCTTCTTAATTTACCCAAAAAAAAATTATCTTCTTAATTTACCATAGATACTAAAATTAACATATTGATAGATTTAATTACACATAAATACGTTAATCACGGCAAACGTTAGGTATAAAGAGTTTTTTCGGTGGTATTTTTAGTAACTACTATATATGTTCCATCCTTGCAAATTAAGAAATTATTGATTAATAGCTAGAATGATTTTATATAATATTGATCAAGAGGAAACTTTAAAATATGAATCCACAATTTATGTTAACTAATTTTGTCTGTAATTATGTTTAGTAATAAGTAGGGGTGTAAACGAGTCGAGTAGTATTGAACGATATATTGTTTAAGCTTGGTTTGAATTTTATCTTGTTCAAGCTTGTTTGATTTATTTGACGAGCCGAGCTCAAACAAGCTCAAGACGAGTATCGAATAGTTTGATTTGATTTTCAGCCCTAGTAATAAGTCTTGACAATAGGTTGTAATGGGTTAACATTGCATATTAATATACAATTAATATACCTTTGTTAAATATTTAAGGAAATTAAAACAAAATATAAGAAATGCACGCACCCGCCCAGTGGGTGAACCCTCGTGAGGTGTGAGCCGAGGCAACAATGCCTCGGCTCAACCAACACCGCCCCCCCCCCCCCCCCCCCCCCCCCCCTCACCATGATAAAATCCACCCCACCCCTTCACCTTCTCCTTCTCCTCCCCCTTTACAATGAAGATCTGGTAAAATTCACGCAGTTGACAACACTAGTTTTAAAACACTAATAATATCTTTATAAAATCTAATACAATAATATTCTTTTTAGATTGTAAATACGTCATAATTTATCCAATAATATATTACAATTACATCATAATCAATCAAATGTGTCAAAGTACAAACTAACAACAAGACTAATAATAAAATTAGAAGAGAGCCCATACTAGTGGGAATTGAACGGAGCATCAACCTTACCACTAGGCTACGGACTAGTCGGCGAAATCAAATACTTTCTCCGTCACATTTATTTTGCTCTCTTGGTACAGTAGACCAATCAACTTGACTAAATTTATAAAAATTATAATAAATAATTTAATTAATATATTTCACTAATAAGTTGATAAATTTTATTTTCATTATCTTTCCGATTATTTTCATTTTTATATTTCACTAACTAATATTTAAATTTATCTTTCCGATTATTTTCATTTTTATATTAACTCTAAATTTCAGTTCTAGCCCAAAGGCTAAAGCCATTAGGTTGATGCATGCTAAACCCTCCACAAATAACCCATGGCTCAACCCAACGGTTTGAGTCCGTTTATGCAAAGTATCTATTTTTTGTAACTTTATTAAATTACTTTCAGGCAATGAAGCTCTATCGTGTTTTCAAACAAGATAAAAAAGAAAAAAGAAATTACGCATAATGGTAATTATAATTATAAAATTACAGCGCTGGTATAAAATGTCTCACTAATTTAGAATCGTAAGAGGATTATACTTACTTATCCTATTTTATACATTAAGTTTTCTGAAAAAAGACATGGTATCACAATTTGATGGTTCGTACAAATATTCGTTTGTACCCAATCAATTTCACGATTTTAGGCCTATGAACAACTTGTCCAAATACTTTATGATATACTTCACAATTTCATAGCGATCTTGTATCACATATTTTTTATTTTGACTGATTATTTTTTATGTCGACATTTATTTAAATCGGTCACGGTTCAGGATCCTGGTTTACAATTTTAAAACTACATGATGTGATTCATGTTTAAATTTAGACCATTTGATTAATCTTAGCTCAAAGCCTATTTAATTATTCACTAGGGGGTCATTTGGTAGGGTGTATGGGATTAAGGTGGATTAGATCGGAGCGGGATTGAAAGTCATGTTAAAAATACGTTTGGTAGATCTGATTGAGTCATGTTACATTAAAACAATCTACCGTAATATGTTTTGTGGAGTTATGATTTTAGGCATATATTAATATATTTTCACTACTTAATTGAACATATTATGTTAGTTAAGATATATCAATTCATCGAAGCCGTTTGTATAATATGTATAAGAGTATGAGCTCATCAATGTTTGTTCAATGTTTTAGTTCAAAAATGCCTCCATGTTAATTGTAAATTGATATAGATTTTAGTTTGTGATTTATTTATGTAGAATGTGTTTCCATTTTCAGAGATTTGAGAAGAATTTATGATATCTAATGATATGTTAAAATAGGAAATATGTAGATTTGAAGTTATAAGTGACTTTTCACCGAATCCATATTCACTTGGATTAACTATTCCACCCATGCTTGGGTGGATTATAATCTAGTCTTAATACCGGGTCGTAAGGATTTAATCCACTTGACCCGGTATTTGAGCAATGCCACCAAACATTGTATTAACCCATATGAACACATATAATATGACATAATACCCCCTATTAGGTTCTACCAAACGGCCCCTAGTTGTATAATGAGTTTGGCCTAGCGGTTAGGAATGTCAAAGATATTTTCGTATCTTTATCGTGATTTTGAGAGCATCCAATCCCCTCAGCGGTTATCATTATTGATCAATCGTGATTTTTTGTGTGTTTTAATTTTGACCCCATCGTCATAATCACTTTTGAGAATTTCATCGCAGAAAATCGTGTTTTTTTTTAAATCAACAAAAGTGTGGCTTTTACAAAAGCAATTATCTATTATAATTTTTTATTAGAATTAATTATTGTAAAAAGTAATTATGATAACATCAATTATTGTACAGTTTCTTTCTCATTTTTTTTTTATAAATACTTTATAAGTTATTATGATAAAATACACCTTTGTTATTGGTTGAATAGATAGTTGAAAGCACTTGATTAGAAAGTAAATATATATTTTCCATTGTCCTATTTATTTAAATTGCACTAGTTATATCTTCAAGCCAAATGACACCCAACAAGAAAAAGTTCCAAGTTTAGTATTACTATTATTTTTTCGGAAATACTGATAGAAATAGATTAAATTGTCAATGGAAGGAATAACCTATATCCAGAAAACCTAATAAATCGTGTATATACTATATATTGAATGGAGTCAATATACACTCTCATCTTTGTTCCCATGCAATGACAAAAAAAAAAACTTTTTTCTGTCATGTAGCAGTACTGTTACTTGAAAATCGAAACACTATATATTAGTATATGTTAATTAAATTTTGCAAAGATCGATATGTAAAACAAATTAGATAAAAGTGTCCAAAAATTACCACAATCATGAAATAGCTCAGAACCCCAAAAAAATGAGGAAAAATGAGATGATCACTTTCAATTTTGCAAAAAGAAAATGGGTCAAGAATCAAAAAATAATTGTATCGCAGACGCATTCTTTTCCATTTACAATGTTTCCTTCACTGGAGTTCATATGGCAACAAAATAGACCTATTCCCAAAAATAAAATTATGCGGCAGTAAAATATCCATACATAGAAAACATATTAGACAAGATCCCAAACTCTGCAAAATATCATTTTGCAGCCTATAATACTCTATACACTACATTCCAATATTTTTTTTTTTTTGAGACAAAAAGGTGATTTGACTGACAATAGACAGTAAGTACTACTAATAGTTCACGAACACATATAGTTCATCAATTCATAGTGTTTGTTTTTGCTCCTCGTATGTACTACCTCTACACATTTAATTTGCATGATTTCTTTTACAATATGATATAGACAATATTGGATTTTAATTTCTATATTTATCTAATTTGATTTTCACTTCAAAATGTATTAATAAACTTCACAAACTCATTTTTCCTCTTTTATGAAATATGAGAGTAAAATCAATATTGCTAAATGTAAGAAATATGAAAGTAAAATCAATAATGCTAAATGAATCTAAAAGGTTTTTTTTTTGTTTTTGTTTTTGTTTTTTTTTTTAATGTTTTGGAATTTCTTATTGCCACTAAACCTAAAAATTCCAAAACAATTAATAAGAAAGTCAATTTTGACTGATCAGTAATGTGTACAATAATAAATTCTAATATATGGAAGTAAATAAGGACATTGTTGCTACATGCTTACATGATATTAGAAATACTTTAAACGGGGGTATTTGAATTTTTGTTGGCCAAAGAGCAGCTATATTAATGACTTCCCACAACTTACTTAACGTTATTACGTATCTGAACACAAAGAATAAGAATATGGCATCAAAATAAATATTTACTAAAAAATCATATACATAAAAGAGTAGAATGTTTATAATAAAAATAAACGTACTCTAAGATGATGTTAGGAACCATAGCTTTGTCACGGCCAAGAGTATAAGCAAAGAACAATCGGGCACATGTTAATTAATATCAGCGGCTTGACGAAAAGAATTTTGACGCGTGTAAAAACTGCACACAAAATGATATACATTAAAGAAAAATACTTTTTTGCCCAAAAGAAAAAACATATATAAATTATAGCATTACTTGTAGATTTCTTTGACATCTCATGGTTATCCAGCGCTGTTTCAGCGGCAAAAAGGACAATATTTGCTGGAGTCTCCAAAGCCTTTGAGATAATTGTTGTTTCTAGTGAATCCGGAGGAAAAATAAGTTTTCTTTTATTAGTTTAAACAAATAAAAATAAAATAATATAAAATATTATTAACATAAGTTGAACTCATACCGGACTAATAAAAGTCGAAATAAATTCTTTTTGCACTTCAATAACATTATTGACACAACGATACCTATTATCGTACTCATGACGATAATCCTAGACAACAAATGATGAACCCTTGCTGCATATTAAAAGACCAAAGTATCAATGTACAAATCAAGATGATTAAATTGAAATTTAATTATCTTTTGTAAATTAAACTACTACTTACGTCTATTTAACGAAGAACTAGCATTTGCGTCTTTAAAACCCATAAGGTCTTCGCTGACATGTCATTGATCATGGCAGCTAAAAGTGTATACAATGGTTTCATCAAGTGAAACATCATTGTATAAAATTGGTAGTCTGCTAAATTTTCTTGATTGAAATTATCTATATTTAATAAAAAAAAACATTGTTTGGGTCAAATAATATTAAAGCTAAATTTCAAAAGAATTTTAAAATAAGTAGTTAATGATATCTTACGTAAACCATCTTCATCAACTAGTTTAGTCTCTAAGTATTGAAAAGCAAATGCCACAGCATTTTCACAGTGCTTATAAGTTGCTGACTCAATCAAACTCACATAAGATGCAATCTCCTCCAAATCATCACTACACACAAAGAAGTTGTTTAATGAGAAACAAAAATATTGCAACTAAATGTGTCTAAACACACAAAAAAATTAAAGGATTATGCTATTACCCTGCACATTCGAGTTCATCCACATGTTTGGAAAAAACCATAACTCGCCGACGATCGGCGGTGGGAGAACGCAAAATATCACTCTTTTGGTATTGATTTTGAAATAATGTCCTCCTAAAATATTGGAAAGAACGGGTGTGTGAAGTAGAAATCGAACAACGTGAAAAAGTAGGTGCTACAAGCTTGGGTGAACCCATGATTTGTACCATTCTTCCTATATTCATGGCTGAGTGTTTGGGAGAGTTCTTTTTTGTATTCTGGAAAAGTTTGAAAGAAAAATTGGTTTTGATGGGTTTTTAAAGGGAAATTGTTGTTAACACTTGATTACCAGAACAGAGAACAAATATTGGAGAAAATGACGAAATAGAAAAGGAGGCGGGAGACAATATATATTAGTAATAAATGTGGATAACTTCTCAGATCCCCATTTGACAGCAAAAATGGTTTTGAGGGGTTTTTAAAGGGAAAATGTTGTTGACACTTGATTACCAGAAAATAGAAGAAATAACGGAGAAGAAGTATGGGAGAAAATGTTGGAATAGAATAGGACGGGGGAGATAATATATATATTAGGATACCTTCTCACATCCCCAAAAGGACCCTCCCCAAGATTGAAGGGGGCCCTAGATACAAAAAGGTCGTAGGGAATTAGGGAAATTACTTGCCTACCCCAATGGTGTTGGATGAGTGTGACAAGTGTGCCTTTTGTCCTCTCATGATTCTGGAATTAGTACAATTCCCCCTTGAACTTAAGCAAAATGGAAATATTGTACCTAATGGTTAATAGAGTGTGTCCATGTTTGATGGTTAATAGCATGTGCCCCTCGTGACTTCAACCCCCAAAGTTGCCATTTTTTTTTTTTTTTTTTTAACTAGGCCTAAACGGAAGTGTTACTTCCTAGCTAGATGAGACACCTATATTCTTTTTTTTTATTTGTTTTTTGGAATGTCACAAAATAATTTTTTTTAAAATAATTTTTTTTTCTCAAAACTGTCTTCTTAAATAAAATAATAATTTGACATCACTATTTCTCAACCACTACTTTGGAGGATAAAAATGTATAGATATCTATATTTTTTTACACGACACTTACCTAAAACTCCGTGTAAAAAGTGAAAGAAGCAAAATATCTGAAACTAAGGGAGTATACAGTAATTTTCTAATTAATTTGTTATCTAAGGTTAAATGCGTGATGCTTGTATATCTTTATGTGCAAGAAATTTAACTCTAGACTTTGTTCAATAACATTTTTTTAATCATACGGTAACTAAATACATTTTTGTTGTGAAAAATTTGGAGGGTGATTTACATCTAGATCCCTTGAAATTTAACTCTATTACAAGAAATTCTTGAATCATAGGAATACCCATTTAATATCATAATTATAAGAGGAATAACCTCCATTGCCACTAAAAATCCACCTAAAATTCCAAAACAATTAATAAGAAAGTCAATTTTGACTGATCAGTAATGTGTACAATAAGAAATTCTAATATATGGAAGTAAATAAGGACATTGTTGCTACATGCTTACATGATATTAGAAATACTTTAAACGGGGGTATTTGAATTTTTGTTGGCCAAAGAGCAGCTATATTAATGACTTCCCAACACTTACATAACGTTATTACGTATCTGAACACAAAGAATAAGAATATGGCATCAAAATAAATATTTACTAAAAAATCATATACATAAAAGAGTAGAATGTTTATAAGAAAAATAAACATACTCTAAGATGATGTTAGGAACCATAGCTTTGTCACGGCCAAGAGTATAAGCAAAAAACAATCGGGCACATGTTAATTAATATCAGCGGCTTGACGAAAAGAGTTTTGATACGTGTAAAAACTGTACACAAAATGATATACATTAAAGAAAAATACTTTTTTGCACAAAAGAAAAAACATATATAAATTATAGCATTACTTGTAGATTTCTTTGACATCTCATGGTTATCCAGCGCTGTTTCAGCGGCAAAAAAGACAATATTTGCTGGAGTCTCCAAAGCCTTTGAGATAATTGTTGTTTCTAGTGAATCTGGAGGAAAAATAAGTTTTCTTTTATTAGTTTAAACAAATAAAAATAAAATAATCTAAAATATTATTAACATAAGTTGAACTCATACCGGACTAATAAAAGTCGAAATAAATTCTTTTTGCACTTCAATAACATTATTGACACAACGATACCTATTATCGTACTCATGACGATAATCCTAGACAACAAATGATGAACCCTTGCTGCATATTAAAAGACCAAAGTATCAATGTACAAATCAAGATGATTAAATTGAAATTTAATTATCTTTTGTAAATTAAACTACTACTTACGTCTATTTAACGAAGAACTAGCATTTGCGTCTTTAAAACCCATAAGGTCTTCGCTGACATAGTCATTGATCATGGCAACTAAAAGTGTATACAATGGTTTCATCAAGTGACATCATTGTATAAAATTGGTAGTCTGCTAAATTTTCTTGATTGAAATTATCTATATTTAATAAAAAAAAACATTGTTTGGGTCAAATAATATTAAAGCTAAATTTCAAAAGAATTTTAAAATAAGTAGTTAATGATATCTTACGTAAACCATCTTCATCAACTAGTTTAGTCTCTAAGTATTGAAAAGCAAATGCCACAGCATTTTCACAGTGCTTATAAGTTGCTGACTCAATCAAACTCACATAAGATGTTATCTCCTCCAAATCATCACTACACACAAAGAAGTTGTTTAATGAGAAACAAAAATATTGCAACTAAATGTGTCTAAACACACAAAAAAATTAAAGGATTATGCTATTACCCTGCACATTCGAGTTCATCCACATGTTTGGAAAAAACCATAACTCGCCGACGATCGGCGGTGGGAGAACGCAAAATATCACTCTTTTGGTATTGATTTTGAAATAATGTCCTCCTAAAATATTGGAAAGAACGGGTGTGTGAAGTAGAAATCGAACAACGTGAAAAAGTAGGTGCTACAAGCTTGGGTGAACCCATGATTTGTACCATTCTTCCTATATTCATGGCTGAGTGTTTGGGATAGTTCTTTTTTGTGTTCTGGAAAAGTTTGAAAGAAAAATTGGTTTTGATGGGTTTTCAAAGGGAAATTGTTGTTAACACTTGATTACCAGAACATAGAACAAATATGGGAGAAAATGACGAAATAGAAAAGGAGGCAGGAGACAATATATATTAGTAATAAATGTGGATAACTTCTCAGATCCCCATTTGACAGCGAAAATGGTTTTGAGGGGTTTTTAAAGGGAAAATGTTGTTGACACTTGATTACCAGAACATAGAAGAAATAACGGAGAAGAATTATTGGAGAAAATGTTGGAATAGAATAGGACGGGGGAGATAATATATATATTAGGATACCTTCTCACATCCCCAAAAGGGCCCTCCCCAAGATTGAAGGGAGCCCTAGATACAAAAAGGTCGTAGGGAATTAGGGAAATTACTTGCCTACCCCAATGGTGTTGGATGAGTGTGACAAGTGTGCCTTTTGTCCTCTCATGATTCTGGAAGTACAATTCCCCCTTGAACTTAAGCAAAATGGAAATATTGTACCTAATGGTTGACAGAGTGTGTCCATGTTTGATGGTTAATAGCATGTGCCCCTCTTGACTTCAACCCCCAAAGTTGCCTTTTTTTTTTTTTTTAACTAGACCTAAACGGAAGTGTTACTTCCTAGCTAGATGAAACACCTATATTCTTTTTTTTATTAGTTTTTTGGAATGTAACAAAATAATTTTTTTTCTCAAAAATGTCTTCTTAAATAAAATAATAATTTGACAACACTATTTCTCAAACACTACTTTGGACGATAAAAATGTATAGATATCTATATTTTTTTACGCTTACCTAAAACTCCATGTAAAAAGTGAAAGAAACAAAATATTTGAAACTAAGGGAGTATACAGTAATTTTCTAATTAATTTGTTATCTAAGGTTAAATGCGTGATGCTTGTATATCTTTATGTGCAAGAAATTTAACTCTAGACTTTGTTCAATAACATTTTTTTCTAATCATACGGCAACTAAATATATTTTTGTTGTGAATAATTTGGAGGGTGATTTACATCTAGATCCCTTGAAATTTAACTCTATTACAAGAAAATTCTTGAGACATAGGAAGACCCATTTAATATAATAATTATAAGAGGAATAACCTCCATTGCCACTAAAAATCCACCTAAAAATTCCAAAACAATTAATAAGAAAGTCAATTTTGACTGATCAGTAAATTGTACAATAAGAAATTCTAATATATGGAAGTAAATAAGGACATTGTTGCTACATGCTTACATGATATTAGAAATACTTTAAACGGGGGTATTTGAATTTTTGTTGGCCAAAGAGCAGCTATATTAATGACTTCCCAACACTTACTTAACGTTATTACGTATCTGAACACAAAGAATAAGAATATGGCATCAAAATAAATATTTACTAAAAAAGCATTATACATAAAAGAGTAGAATGTTTATAAGAAAAATTAACATACTCTAAGATGATGTTAGGAACCATAGCTTTGTCACGGCCAAGAGTATAAGCAAAGAACAATCGAGCACATGTTAATTAATATCAGCGGCTTGACGAAAAGAGTTTTGACGCGTGTAAAAACTGCACACAAAATGATATACAATAAAGAAAAATACTTTTTTGCCAAAAAGAAAAAAACATATATAAATTATAGAATTACTTGTAGATTTCTTTGACATCTCATGGTTATCCAGCGCTGCTTCAGCGGCAAAAAGGACAATATTTGCTGGAGTCTCCAAAGCCTTTGAGATAATTGTTGTTTCTAGTGAATCCGGAGGAAAAATAAGTTTTCTTTTATTAGTTTAAACAAATAAAATAAAATAATCTAAAATATTATTAACATAAGTTGAACTCATACCGGACTAATAAAAGTCGAAATAATTCTTTTTGCACTTCAATAACATTATTGACACAACGATACCTATTATCGTACTCATGACGATAATCCTAGACAACAAATGATGAACCCTTGCTGCATATTAAAAGACCAAAGTATCAATGTACAAATCAAGATGATTAAATTGAAATTTAATTATCTTTTGTAAATTAAACTACTACTTACGTCTATTTAACGAAGAACTAGCATTTGCGTCTTTAAAACCCATAAGGTCTTCGCTGACATAGTCACTGATCATGGCAACTAAAAGTGTATACAATGGTTTCATCAAGTGAAACATCATTGTATAAAATTGGTAGTCTGCTAGATTTTCTTGATTGAAATTATCTATATTTAATAAAAAAAACATTGTTTTGGGTAAAATAAAATTAAAGCTAAATTTCAAAAGAATTTTAAAATAAGTAGTTAATGATATCTTACGTAAACCATCTTCATCAACTAGTTTAGTCTCTAAGTATTGAAAAGCAAATGCCACAGCATTTTCACAGTGCTTATAAGTTGCTGACTCAATAAAACTCACATAAGATGTTATCTCCTCCAAATCATCACTACACACAAAGAAGTTGTTTAATGAGAAACAAAAATATTGCAACTAAATGTGTCTAAACACACAAAAAAATTAAAGGATTATGCTATTACCCTGCACATTCGGGTTCATCCAATTGTTTGGAAAAAACCATAACTTGCCGACGATCGGCGGTGGGAGAACGCAAAATAACACTCTTTTGGTTTTGATTTTGAGATAGTGGCCTCCTAAAATATTGGGAAGAACGGGTGTGTGAAGTAGAAATCAAACAACGTGAAAAAGTAGGTGCTACAAGCTTGGGTGAACCCATGATTTGTACCATTCTTCGTATATTCATGGCTGAGTGTTTGGGAGAGTTCTTTTTTGTGTTCTGGAAAAGTTTGAAAGAAAAATTGGTTTTGATGGGTTTTTAAAGGGAAATTGTTGTTAACACTTGATTACCAGAACAGAGAACAAATGTGAGAGAAAATGATGAAACTGAAGAGGAGGCGGGAGACAATATATATTAGTAATAAATGTGGATAACTTCTCAGATCCCCATTTGACAGCAAACATGGTTTTGAGGGGTTTTTAAAGGGAAAATGTTGTTGACACTTGATTACTAGAACATAGAAGAAATAACGGAGAAGTATGATAGAAAATGATGGAATAGAATAGGAGCGGGGAGATAATATATATATTAGGATACTTTCTCACATCCCCAAAAGGGCCCTCCCCAAGATTGAAGGGAGCCTTAGATACAAAAAGGTCGTAGGGAATTAGGGAAATTACTTGCCTACCCCAATGGTGTTGGATGAGTGTGACAAGTGTGCCTTTTGTCCTCTCATGATTCTGGAATTAGTGCAAGTCCCCCTTGAACTTAAGCAAAACGCAAATATTGTACCTAATGGTTAATAGAGTGTGTCCATGTTTGATGGTTAATAGCATGTGCCACTCGTGACTTCAACCCCCAAAGTTGCCTTTTTCTTTTTTTCTTTTTTTTTTTTTAACTAGGCCTAAACGGAAGTCTTACTTCCTAGCTAGATGAAACACCTATATTTTTTTTTTTATTTTTTTTTTGAATGTCACAAAATAATTTTTTTTTAAATAATTTTTTTTCTCAAAAATGTCTTCTTAAATTAAATAATAATTTGACATCACTACTTCTCGACCACTACTTTGGAGGATAAAAATGTATAGATATCTATATTTTTTTACACTTATCTAAAACTCCGTGTAAAAAGTGAAAGAAGCAAAATATTTGAAACTAAGGGAGTATACAGTAATTTTCTAATTAATTTGTTATCTAAGGTTAAATGCGTGATGCTTGTATATATTTATGTGCAAGAAATTTAACTCTAGACTTTGTTCAATACATTATTTTTAATCATACGACAACTAAATACATTTTTGTTGTGAATAATTTGGAGGGTCATTTACATCTAGATCCCTTGAAATTTAACTCTATTACAAGAAAATTCTTGAAACATAGGAAGACCCATTTAAGTATCTTGGAATAAATATATGATCAACTTCTTATTTACGGTTCTTTGATTATGTATATTGAAAAAGAAAATAAAACAAGATGTTTATATCGGTTCGGTTATAGTCAAATGAGTTTGATGTCATGAAAATATGTACAGCTAAACTTGGGATATCAAATAAATTTCCTCTATCGATTCATCGGCATATGTGCCATGTTTAATTTATCTTGTTAATTTTTGTGAAAATCAGAATATGTGGAATGATTATATTGTTTTCTCATAGTTATTTTAAATATATGTGGTTGGAGATAACTTCGTGAGATGAAATTATTTAAAATTTTCATATCAATACTTAATTATCATTCCATTTTAATACATATTTTAATTAAAAAATCAATCATAGAAAAATATTGTCTAGATAAGTATATAGTTGTTGACTTAAACTCGCCCCCTTGGCTCCGCCCATATGGTGTTTTTCTTGTGAATTATAAAGTTCTATATAAGAGAACGTTTTTAAGTATTTGCATGAAATATGAATCATAAAAAATTAACTATGAAAGACGGAATACAAATGAACAATATTCACAAGTCCATGAAAAAGAACATTTAAATGTTCAACTGCTATCCTTTTATTTTAATATTTTTTTTCCTATTGACAGTTTCATTTTATTTCACCATACTAGCTATTGTTACTTTAACTAGGTGATACCATGTGTTAATATATACATAGAGGATGAATAAACAATGTAGATTTTCTTCATTGATTTCATTATGTAACTTTTGGTGTTGTATACAGTGAATATATAAACAAAGATAATTAGAAAGATTAACAAATAAATTTCCTAGAGAGTGACTTGTGTCCTATAAAATATTATTTTGTACTACTAGCAAATATTCTCTTTGATGATTTGGCTGAGAACACTGTATTTGTATTGGTGGGGTGTTCCACTGTTCCTTTATGGATGGTGTATTGGTATTTGCTAACACTGTGTCCATCAAGGCATTTTTATGGTTTTTTTTTTAATTTTTTAAATTTTATGTCCTCAATTTTTCTTGACTGAAGATCAATCTTTAGATACTACTGAAGTTAAGCTTATGGTTCAAGTTCTCAATTTATGACTATCAATTGTAGGGACAATTTGATTTGCTAATTGTTATACTTAAAAAGAGAAGCTTTATTAGTTTATTATTATTATTATTATTCTTATTATGTTTTTTTTTTTAAAAAAAAAAGCTTTATTAGTATTTTAAAAAAGAGAGAGCAGTTTTTGGAAGAGGTCTAAAAAGCAACTCCCCACATGAGGCCAAAACCGTAAATGTTGGCCAGTTGTTGTCTGGTTTATTACTTTTCACAGGGGAGAACTAGTACCGACAAAGAATTTATAGATATCCAACAATAGAATTCATTAAATGCACTCATACTGATTGAATATGTGCGTACGGTAGAATATATGATAATCACAAGGAGGGAAAGTCTCTTTTTTGTCTTCTTTAAGTTCAAATGGATATCAAAGTACTTAAATTGCAAAAGCTTTTACTTGATTCAAAGCATTATAATGGGGCATTAATTTTAATACTAATTTAAATTATGTCTATTTGTGATGCAGTTAATTTAAATTAACTTACAAATAAATAAGTTTCAAAAGGTTAGGTATAAAATTAAGTATTCTCGTTTTAAATATTGCATGCGCGATCATGAAAAATTATAATTCTAACAACGTGTACGTTCTAAACCGGTGCATTTATACTTTATACATTGGGTATTTGATATTTTCAAAGCTCCACATGAATGTAGTGTGATTTTTAGTATTGGTGGTTTATCTTCTTTTCTTCCCTTTCTTTTTCATCTTTTATTTTTATGCTTTTAGTATTATGATATTGAGCAGAAAAACTATGGGTCTGTTTGTTTTGTTTTTCAAAGAGTATTTTGGCGCTATAAAGAATCAAACAAAAAACTTATTTTCTTTAATAAATATACAATTATTCTTTCTCATTTCAAACTTAAAGTGTCGTATTTTTAAGAAAATCTCTGAACAAACATAACTTTGATTTGACATAAAGCAATATCTCATATAAAGTAGTCATCATTATAAAGAGTATTTGAGACATTTTACCATAAAAAGGTATGTAATTATAAGGTTTCTTAATCTGTGTGAAAAGTAAGAATGTGTCAATTAATATGGGAGTAGTACTTAAACTCACATGACAAATATAATTTAACATATTACACTATTTCTCATTTTTTTTCTCATAATCTCTGAAAAAATACTTTTAACTTGTGCTAGAACTTATACCTAGAAAAATAATTTCACCTCAAAAAGCTCTCCAAGGAGTATTTTTTGCAGTAGTTGTCCAAAAATTTAAGCATGAAATTCTCTCCTGGAAATATTAGTACATCACTAAAAATGAACTATCATTATTACCAATCTAATAAAATGGAGACTCATAAATGCAAACAAATGAAATACTAGAAAATAGAGTACAAAGGAAGTCAATCATTAGCAAGCATTTATTATGATGATATACATTTAATGACAAGTTTATTGTAATTACTGTAATAAATGTTAATGTGACATGCTGGAGGCATGCCTACGCTTTAGCCGCAAATATATGTTTCAGTATTGAAAATCAACATCTCTAACATAAACTTTCACTACTTTGAGTTTCGTCCGAGAAGAATTTTTATTATTACCTACTCCTTCGTCCCTTTTTTTTTTTTTTTTTGGCGTGAAGTTTTAGGTAATAGTTGATAAAGTTGAACTTTTGAATGTTTTAAGTGACGTCAAATCATTACTTTATATGAGAGATTATTTTTGAGAAAAATTATCCCACTTATGGAAATTGAGTATTATTTTGAGACATCCCAAAAAGAAAATTGTAGTAAAAAAAATTGGGACATAGGGAGTATATTTATGTTTTTCATATATTAAAAGTAATATATTTAATTACAAGAGAGATATAGCATATATTCGGTTCATTTTGACAATTCCTTTACCTAAATTTAATCTCACAATTCCTCACTATATATTTGGAAGAGGTTTAAAAAGACTCCCCCACATGAGGCCAAAATTGTATATGTTGGTCAGTTGTTGTCTGGTTTATTACTTTTCATAGGGGAGAACTAGTTTTGACAAGAATTTATAGATATCCAATAATAGAATTCATTAAATGCACTCATACTGATTGAACAAATACACGTAAAGTCTCATTCTTTTTTCCTTATTTTTTCTGACCTTATAACTGAATTTGAACCAATGATAATTCGTAAGGAGCACTTTTCTTCTTGAAAGGAGAGGATCTTGTCACGGGCTTAAACTTCCTCAAAACATCCCGTGCGGCACTTAGCCACGAACGCCCCCAGCGATCGTTCCCGCCCCTCTGTCGGAATCGGCTAAGTCAGCCTCACACTCGTCCCGAAGGAGGTGTCTTGAAGGAGGTTAGTTGAGATGATAAAGTAGCACACAAGAGCTGGAAGAATACTTATATTAATACATGGATGGATTACAACTACTTGGAATCTCCCCTTGGTTGCCTTTACAAATGAATGGAGACCCCTATTTATAGTAGTTGGCATCCCTAATGGATGGCCAAGATCATTCCTATTTAATGGCTGATATTTAATCTCTAGAATGTTCCTACATCTAGGACATTCTACAAGATCCTACTATATTACTCTACTTTATTCTAGAACATTCAACAATGTTCTACTACATACTATCTATAAGTTTCTAGAACCTTCTACGAGGTTCTACCGCCTTCCATAACCTTCCGCAACCTTCTAGAGTCTTCTAGAAGATTCTCCAACCTTCTAGAGTCTTCTACAAGGTTCTCCATCCTTCTAGAAGGTTCCCCAACCTTCTAGAATCTTCTACACTCTTCTAGAACATTTTGGACCCCTCCGGATCCTTGTAGACCGTTCCAGAATAATGTAGGACATTCGAGAGTCCTCTAGAATGTCCCGTGTTCTGCCTCATCAGTTGGGCCGCCCTCCTGGCTGCCCGTGCCGCGCGCGCCTACCGCGCCGGCCCTATCCTGGGCCAGACATGCCACTTGCCTGGTCGCCAAGATCCCCGCTGCTTGGCCGCCCGACCCCCTGCCTGACTGCCAAGGTCCTTTCCCCGGGCCATGTCAATGCTCCCCCGAGCGGTGTCCCGTTCGTGTGAAACCTCACCCTAGGTTCCTTGGTCCCGCAATTTCTTCCACTAGGTAGGTATGTCCCGTCCCTGGCTCCCCCAGAGCCGCGCTCCCGTCCATCGGGTCTCCATGTCGCGCCATTTTGCCCCCAGCAAAATGTCAGGGCGTGACAATCTGCTATATAAAAGTGCCACGCCCCATAAAGAAGAGAAGAAAAGAAAAGACAGTTCTCCTTGTGGAAAATACTTTTCTAGGAAGAAGGCGGTTTTGGTATGCTTTCTGAGCTTTTGCAAAATTTGAAACTGAATTAGGCTGCACAAAGATATCAAACTAGGTCTGAATAATAATTTTCTATTTATTTGATACACACACATGATACAATAAATATTAGCTTAACTAAATTTTGCATAGTAATGTACAGGAGGGATATAATTATGGACTAATTTTCTTCTTAAATTTAGGGATCATATGCAATTTCTCTCATGTGTTGTACTGCGGCAGTCATTGCAATGGATGCATTAAATAATATTGCAAGAATTATAATTTTTTCTTAGTATTGATAATGTGTGAAATATCTCTTTGTTTTGTTTAATTTATATAAAATCATATTGTTATTTTTATTAGTAAAAAATCTTTTGATGTTAATATTTTATTAACTCACTATATTCGTAAATACTTTTATAAGTTAACATAGAGTTGTTGTCAATTTTTATACATGTTCAAATTATGAATATCCGTACTTATGACAAATTAATGAAGAATGTTGTGGCATTGAAGGGAATAAATGATAATAAAAAGGAACAAAACTTTCTTTTGTTAAAATGGATATTCTTTATCTATTGCTTTTTCTCAAAAAAAAAAAAAAAAAAGGCATAATAATAATAATAATAATACGGGCTCTTTTTGCCAGTTACAGAAAACACAGAGTTTTTTGCATTTCACTCTATTGATAATCAAGTTGTTTGCACGTATCAATTAATTCGGTTTCTTGATTTTAGATTAAAGGAGATTATTAATGAACAAATAAAGTACTAACATGAAAATTATTGACGATTAGCCCTAAAATTATTGTGGTTGGATAATTAGGATGATTACGTGTGTAAATTGTTACTTGTCTTGATAAAATTACAATGTATGAACTTATGTTGAGTATAAATTTATCATAGTGCTTATAAGACTAAGATTCTACTTTAAAATTTAATGAATAGAAGAAGAAGAAAAAATATTATACAAAACCCATACTTTATCTGTTAACTAGCTAATTATGATGATGTTCCCAAATTCCCGTAAATGAACTCTCTCTCCATAGGATAGGGACCAACCTAATATTGCTTTTTCTTTTTTTCCGAGAAAGGACATGCAGACTCGCAGACTCAATGTAATGTACATAAAACTTTCACACTACAAAACTGATTCTCCATTTTTCTAGCATGCCTATACGAATATACTTCTCCCTCCCTTTCATATATTGGTACATTTATCAAAAATTTTATTTCAAATTAATTGGCATGTTTGAATTTTCAAAGCATTTTTTTTTTCCAATTTTGCCCCCTTCTCACATTTAAGTTTGGAAACCCAATGATCACCACTCATTAATAAACAAATAAAAAGTAGACATCATTATAAAGGATATTTGAGATATTTTACCATAAAAAAAAATATGTAATTATGAGGTTTCTTAATCTTACATTGCAGTCAATCTACTTTGCTAAATATACGTCTGACTAATCAACAAGGTGGTAAAAAAAAATCAAGGCCTGTTTGTTTCGCATCTCCCAAAAAATTTCGTGTTTGGGAAAAACGACACAAACATTATTTCTATTTTTCGAAATAAATATATGTTCTCTTAATTTTCCCAAACTAATCTCCCAAAAGCCAAATAAACAACAATTTTCTTATCTTACAAAAAACCTACAAAACTCTACTTTGATTTGACATAAAGTAATTTATCTTTCAAAAACTTACACATACAACATAAAATTTGACAACTTATTTCACATAACAAACATGATTTGACATACAGTCTTACACTTCTTACACATATAACATAAACTCTTCCAAAATACTCCTACACCAACCTCATTTCTCAAACATTCTCCCAAAATCCAAACAAAAGAAATTACGCAAATCGAGATTATTTTACAAACATCAACCACTCTCACAAATTACTCTCCCAAATGCCAAACAAACAGGCCCTCATAGTTTGTTGTAGAAGTGTTTTTGCTATTTTTCCGGTACGTGTTCCCCCAGCTTATAATAAAAATTATATATACAAAAGTAATTCATCTCAATTTTCTAAAATAATTGACTGGAATAAGTCTTGGCCAGCTAAGTTCTCTGTTGTGTAAAACCTAATAACATCAGAATAAGGAACAAATTACATGCAAATGTATCTTGAATGATTTTATAATTAATTTTGTTTGACTTAGCACTTCGGTACGTATATATATACCATCTAGTCCTTTACTTTCAGTATATAAGTATATAACCGCTTGAACTTTTAATATCTTTTAATTATGAACAAATTTGATTTAATGCAACAATGTAATATTTATTCTAATTTCATGTCACATATAAACGCATGTCACGTTTATCTATATATTGATATGTATATAGGCAATACGATGGTTCACACGTTGGCTAAACTCGTTTATTAACCTTTTCTTTTGAAGATGTACTCTCTCATGTAAACTCCCACATTTATGTTCAAAATATCATTTTATTTCTAAAAGAAAAGGTATTAGAAATTGCAATTTGTGCATATATATATATATATATATATATATATATATTGACCCACATATAAATACCTGCGTGTTCATGCCAAAGTGTGACACTGAAATCTAACAAGAAACTATACGATTAATTTCTTCAATTCACACGTAAAACTCCACCTTGTAATTAACTGTCCCTTTCTAAACCAAAAAGATAAATTACCTGATCATGAACTTTTTAAAAAAAAAAAAAAAATACTTCATATATAAAGTTTGGACGTACTTATTACAAGAATATATGACATTATGACCTTATGTGCTTTGTTAGCTAAAAAAATTTCAACAAATAAAAGGTGATCATCAATAATAATTTGGTTGAAATAACTTCTTAAAAAACTATTTTTTAGTTAAACATAACTTAAGTAAAACATAATTTGTTTGTTAGAATGCCATAATTATCCAGTTATATATCTTAAACATAATATTCCATATCTTAAAAAACATTTATACGCTGATCTTTTCTTCAAAGTCTATTGATTCATTACAATATTAATAATAAGAAGATGAATCAATAGACTTTGAAGTCTTTTTTGCCTTAAGCGATCACCAAAATTCCTCAGATCACATCACAGGAAACGATGTCTTAGGAATTAGTCCATTCAAAGGAAAGAAGGAAAATATACGTACAGTGCACAAGCTATCATACTTAGAAAATGATTGGTTAAGTATGTAGATATGTAAATGAAAACAAAAATTAGGCATTGGCACAGTGGTGATTCCTTTTTATGCATGGCATGAGGTCCCAAGTTCTAATCCTGAGGAGAACATTATTTATTATTTTTATCATTTTCCTCAACTTTCTATTTATCAATATTATAGAGCATTTTTCCTCCAATATCTTTTTTAACTTTCCATTAATCAACATTAGCTTCATGGTATAGGTTTTTTTCTTCTTGATAATTATGATATAGTTCTTTGAAGAGGTGTATGAAGAATTGAGTTCAAGTCGATCCTAAAATGTTTCAGTAGTTTTCTTTGTATTGTTTTTGTACCATTCATAATTAACTGCCACATGTCAAGTTAAATTGTATTGCACCACACTAGATTATTTTCCCATCTTCATCTCTTGAATTTCCATCTAACTCCATTATATCCGCCCCTACAACTACAAATCTACTAAGAATATTGCTAGAGATTATTCTGCCAAACCACTATATGAGAAAATCAATTTATAAATAATTGTATAAGTGGATCTATGAATTAGAGAGAGATAGGATATTAAGATTCTTTGTACCAACAATTAGTGTAGAGAAAAAAAGGAAAATGATTATCACGCCATTGCTGCATCCTATCGGAATTACTCCGGCATTTCGAAATCATAGATCCCAAATTGTAATAACCATTTTCAACTGCTCGATAGTGTAATTCAATGATGTTATGCAATTTTTGTGCTATAAACTTTAATAGAATTGTAGAACCTTAGAAATCGAATGAATTAAAATACTAAGATTTCTTTTGTAACGACATATATGAATTTGAAGAACTAAAAATCAATTCAAAATTCTGAACTGCTAATTTAATTACACTAATTCCATTGGCTTTTGTATTTGAATATCGTGTTCTATTTGGAACAGCATACATGACCTTTTTTAGTTTTATAATTACAATTATAAATGGATTAAATTTTTGTAAATCAATTCAATTTTCTGAATGCTAATTTAATTTTACTAATTTTCTTGTCTTTTTGTACATTAATTTTACGTTTTATTTGGATACAGGAACTTTAAAATATATGATAGACGATGAAGAAGGAGCAGTTCTAAAAAAAAAAAAAAAAAAAAAAAAAGAAGATGAAGGAGCAAATAATCTAGTGTAATACATTACAATTTAACTTGACATGTGGCAGTTAATTATGGATGGTACATAAATGTGGTGTACCATTGTGGTATAGAGGATCCCTCGCCCCCTTATTTTAACCAAATAATTACATCATTAATTAACATTAATTACAACCATTAATAATAAAGGTAAAATTGGTAGAAAAAGAATAATTTTACATTGAACTCCTAAAACGACAAATAAAAGTGGTAATATTCATCGTACACCGATGGATTATATCTATAGGGGTTGACGATAAACATATGTGCATGAGAGGACAAAAAATTGTCCTCTCATACACACTTATCGCTCATCCACCGGGGTAGGCACATTATTTCCAATAAAAGTAAACAAATAAAGCGACAAAAAAAAAAAAGGAGGGAGTACAAACCTAGTAAGATAGGCACCTCCGCGTCAGGCTGAGGAAAAGGATATGTTTGATTTGTGTCGGGATAAATAATGAGAGCACCATAAACAGTAGCTCTCGACCAATCACTGTGAGCATGCCACCCCAAAGTCCCTACCTCGTCCGAAAGCACCACCCATTGGCTAAACCTCGTACCTGGACGTATCGAACACTGTGTCACAAATTCTGGGCCATCCGACCACGGGTATCTTGGCATCTTCACACCATACCTACAATTAAAACATGATTAATTAATTAAATTTATATATTGTAAGATGAATATTCTATGTAATATGATTAATTCATGGAGTATAGTACTCTGATACCATGTTATAATTCAAACATTCATATGAAAGATGAATTTGAAAGTATAATTCTCTGTTCTTGAAGAGGAAGAAGAAAATCTGGAAAATACAATGTGTATTGAATAATAATGAGAATTGTTCATACAAGGGTTTGAACCTTATACTTATATATAAGTCTAGTTGCTACAGTAACTTAAACTATTTACAGAAATAAAATAACAACTAATATAAATACATAAACCCGCTTTTACTTATACAAGACGGGAAAGGAAATACAAATCCCTAATTCTAATTTTATCCCCAAATTGAACTTCTTCTTCTTCAATTCTTCACGCATGTCTGATCTTTTTGTCTTGTTTCTCTTTTGCAGATGCTGAAGAACAAATCAAGCTAATATATAGTCTATAATGAAATACCAATGAATGGTTATGTTTTGTCTGGCATTGTTAATGACATCAACTATACTAAGTCTCCTTTTCTTGCATATATAGTTGGCCCCTGAAATGAACCATTTACGGTCAACATTGGCTTGGTGGTGCATAGCCTAGTGCGTGAAGATTCTTGTACCTGCAAAATTCGGAAAATAAAATTAAATGACAAGTAGCTTTCTGAATTATGTTACTTGTCGATTATAGATTGATATGTTAAATCGAATTTGAACTACAACTCTTTTCACGAATATATATGACAAGTATTTTAATTAGAATTTGAGAAGTACTTACCACAAATGTATAGTTAAGGACTGCTGCATGGTTTGATTTTATGCCACCAAGAAGCATAATACATATTATTTGCAAGATGAAAATATTCGTAATGGACCACATTCTTTTTTCCAATGAAAAAGAGAATGATTAACTTTCTTGAATGACTTTTTCTCGTGTTGTTCTTCATGTTATAGCAAATGGTTCAGTACTTATAGAGTTATAGGTATAGGATTTTTGCTTCGGTATCTTGGGGCATGTTTATTTGGCGTTTCCCAAAATTATTTTGTGTTTTTGGGAAATGCCAAACAAACATGTTTTCTACTTTCTGAAATAAATTTTTCACCTCTCGATTTTCTCAAATTACTCTCTCAAAAGCCAAACAAACAACAATTTTTTTTTTTATCTCTAAACAAAACCTATACAAAATCTATTATGACTTGACATAAAGTAATCTATCTCTTACACAATTTATCTTACATAATAAACATGATTTGACATAAAGTCTTACACTTACAACTCAACTCTTTCAAAAAAACATACGCCTACTTTATTTCTCAAATCACTCTCTCAAAACTCAAATAAACAACATTACGCAAATCGAGATTATTTCACAAACTTCCACTACTCTCCCAAACACCAAACAAACATGCCTTTGATTTCTTAATCACGTTTAAGGTGCATGGTTATTATATATGAATAAATTATTACACACGTCTTTTCTGGTTTCAATCAAGCCAAATTTGACTATGCAAATTGCAAAGGAATATATGTTGAATGTTTGTATAAAAGTGTGTAGTTAGTAATTTGACAAATAATCCCTATCTCATTATTTTTCTATCTCAATGTGGCGAAATTTTTCACAAAAGTTGAATTTTGAAATTTTATTTATGTATTTTTAGGTTTTTCTATCCGATTAGCTGAAAATTAATACTGTCCATGAGGAATTGCAATAAATACGTTATTAGGCCTTATTTAACTCATTTATTTCTGCTGATGATGACTTACTTACATGCATTGTTATCAAAGTGGTTTAGGACGAGATTTCATGATTAAGAGATCGAGGGTTCAACTCCCTTTAATGTGAGTATTTTTTCTAGTTTAATACTAGCATTTTCTTTAGTTTAATACTAGTATTTGTAATTAGTTTACTTTGATACAAATGTAATACATTTGATTTGAATAGTGTTTGATGTAACGATATATTCACCATTTTTCAAAAAAAAAAAACTCATTTATTTCCATGACCACATATTTTAGGATAGACTGTAGCAATAAGGAAAGGAAATGTGTTGCATAGATAAAACAATGAAAAGGATCTTTAAAATTACAAAATATATTAAGTTTTCTTTTAAGAAATATATTCTGGTGCCTGTTTATATCTTTTCTCATAGGTTGGTTTTAATTTGGGCCAGAAATGACTCTTTGTTTGAACGTAAAATAATTTAGAATTTTCAGTTTCAATTAAAGTTCAACTTTAATTTTTGTTTGACATAGGTAATTTTAGAAGAATTGATAAAAAATATGCATTTTAAGATATACTTGGAATAATTGATTTTACAGAATCGTGGTTGCCTAAGCTTACATTTCCATAGCTTTCTAAAAATTCCAAAACTGATTAGAATTTTAGGGCCCTATCATTTTCATAATGTTTAATTTTCAAGTGAAGTTTCAACTTTTTCAAAACCATAAAACTGAACAGTCAAAATCTAATCAAGTAGGGTTTTAAATATTTTATCGAAACCACTAAAACTATTTTTTTGAAATCGAGACCCATGAAACTAGGCCAAATGTGTCAAGGACAGTTAACATATGATACCAGATGTGTATGTTTTTAAAGTTATGATATCGTAACCTTAAAGTATGGTTATTTGTGGTACTAAAAGTAAAATTCTCCCCGTGAAATTCTGCAAGCTAAACATAAAATGGTAGAAACTTATAGTCCAAATTAATTAGTATTTTCTTAAATGCTATTAGAAGAAAGTTTCTCAATTTATTTTTAGAAAAGTTTTAGAAGATAAAATATATGCTATTATGTGTTCGCTCAACTTTTCACAAATTGGGCTATGCATTTCTCTCTCGTATATGCCTAAAGGACAGTTTGTTTTGCTAAAATGGAGTCCAGTATAGATGATTTGATTGCAAGTAGTAACAAATTCGTACTGGATCGGACATGAATGGTCTTCTCTTTTCCCGTGTTTGCCCACGTCAAAATTGCAATAAATATGTTATTGGGACTCCTTTTTTTTTTTTTTTTTTTTTTTTTTTTTTTTTTAAGGAGGTTATTGGACTCTATTTAACTCATGCATTTCCTTGACCACGTATTTTAGGACAGACCGTGGCGATAAGGAAAAAAAATGCACCACAAACATTTAATAAGTTGATAATATAATATGACACCATATATATTAATATTTAAAAGATTTAATACACCATAATGTGAATAATTTAATATAATAAGTCACTTAAAAGATCGAAAAGTTTGACCGAGTACTGTAATAAATGGAGCAAAATAAATGAGACGAATGAAGTATGATCTATTTTGATGAATTTTGACTCAATTTCGCGGGTTTCGATTTAAAAATAATAATATGACCGAGTACTGTAACATTATTTTCTCGTAGGTTGGATTTAATTTTTTTGGCTAAATAGGGAATTCCTACTTTTAACAGATTTGGTAGCCAACTGAAAAGACGTGGTGGGGTAAATATCATTTTTGGTCCATCTTATCATTAACTTTTTATAGAGTGGTCCCTCTTATGTTTTTTTTCTCGTTTTAGTCCCTACTATGAATTATTTATTTCACTTTAGTCCCTACTATGAATTATGTGTTTCACTTTAGTCCTCATCAGGTGGTTCCGATAACACGTGACATGCATATGAATATTTTTTAGGGCATTTTCGTCCCTTCACTATTGAGACTATTTGAGATATTGTTTAATTGGTGAGCAATTTTGGTGTTTGAAGAAGATTTTGGGAGAAAACTTTAGTTTGGAACGAAATGGACGATTAAGTTGGATTGGAATGAAAGTCTAGTTTGGAAGAGATTTAATATTTTTTTTTAAATTAGAAAGACGAAAATATCCCTATTAGTTTACTTGAAATGATGAAATTGCCCTCATGTGCATATCACATGTTACCGGAACCGCCTTGGACCACTTGAAAGGGATTAACTGAAATAAATAAGTCATAGTAGGGACTAAAGTGAAAAAAAAATATAAGAGGAACCACTCTGTAAAAAGTTAATGATAAGAGGGACCAAAAGTGGTGTTTACCCACGTGGTGGATTTCCTGTAATAAAAGGCAAAACAGGGACCACATTGGCAAAATGTATTATCACAATCACAACACTCCAAAACTTATTAATCGCTTCAAAACAGCTGTAAAATTTGTTTCACCTTGGAAATCCTACCGCGATCTTGCTGGTTCAGATGAATATAATTCTCCTTCTTATTGCAAATTTCGGCGGTTTTGCTTCAATTTCTTGCACAAATTTTTCAGATTTCAAATTAGCGGCGACCTTTCAGTATTTACCTTATTTTTGGGATTTTAGTTTAAATACGCGCTCAAACCCAGGCATATTCATATGATAATTTTCAAGGTTTATTGATATTTATATTTGTTCTCGCAGTTGTGGTGTTAGGTTTTTTTTATTCAGTTTTGTTACTTTCAAATTACTTGACAATGTTGATCATTCGTTCTAATTTTCTGAGTATTTTTTCGTACTTAATCTTTAGCGACGGAAATTTTCGTAGCTAAAACACAGAATTTTTTTGGTTTGGCTGAGCATGAAGAACCGTAATTAGCAATAAGTTTCTTAGATGCAAATTCAAGGTAAGAATTGAACAAAAGATAAAGAAAGAATTCTACATTTCTATGGGGAAAAAAAAATAATTACTTAAATTAATGATTGGAGTAATTAATGAGTTTGACACCATTAAGGGTCATTTTAGAAATGTTTGTAAAATTGCAACAACAGTTGCTGCTCTGGCAATATCGCTAGTCTTAAAGAATTGATGAGAATTAATTTATTCTCGAATCATTTTAGCAATTACATTGTTTTTTTTTTTTTTTTTGTTAATTTTGAATAAATGTCGCTAAATATGTTTAATTTCATATGCACACTTATGCGAGATTGTTACTAAATAGTAATTTGTTTAGTAGCAATGAGCGAGCATGACAAATTTATTTGTCTATATTAATTTCTTTCGCATTATCAACCCAATTTTCTGGCACATTGTTGACATTAAGACTTAGATAATATTAGTTACACTTTGTAGTTATTTTTAATTCTATTTGCTGAGGTGATACTGGGCAGAACTATGTATGGCAAAACTATGAATGAAACAATAAAAATAAATTGTTTTATTGGTTCATGGTCGGAATTCCAATTTCGAAATCACATTATAATATTTCATTGTTATGTCCATTAAGTATGACCAGCATGTAATTGGTTTAGTAGAAGATATTAGTATCTCCAAAGTGACAATTCTAGTTCGAATTTCTGCTAGAAGAAGTTCTCATATAATATGTCCGATTCGCCTCGGAAAATATTAAACCCTCGACAAACAAACAAAAAATTTCTACCAAACATGCATATTTATAATGAATGATTATAAATTATAAGTCGTTTAGTGCCTCCAACAAAAAAAATATGATTTATTATCATATATAGCTTAAAATTCTTGATTTATTTCCACGAATACATAATTTTATGACGAAAATTTTGTTAGAAGTTACGGAAAATTTCTAGCGAAAATTAAACTCGACTTTTCAAGCTTATTACAAAGGTATTTTTACTTGAAAACTCTGACAAGTTGTATTCGGACAATCAAATCACTCTCATTTAAAGGTAAAATCCCAATCCTAGCATGAGAAATCAAGGCATGTGCTGAAATCCACTTGTTTGCTTGGATACAATTATACGTGACTGAATATGAGCTTTATGAAGATGAATCTGAGTTAGTATTAAGTTAGAAGGAGAATCCTTTTTCAACATAATTGAAATCTCATTTTTCTTTATCCCTTGATATAGTAGATCAGTCAACTTGACTAAATTTATAAAAGTTATAATAAATAATTTAATTAATATATTATACTAATAAGTTGATAATATCAGATGTCAACATATATATTAATATTTAAAAGATTTAATACACCAAAAATATGAATAATTTAATATGATAAGTCACTTAAAATATTGAAAAGTTTGACCGGGGATGGAGGGAGTATTTTGAAGCAAATTGAGCCTCATCAACCTTTATTTTAAAATTGATCGTGATAAATTAAATTAATATTTCCTTCTATTATGTGACTAGTAATTAAATTTACTATAAATATTAAGTTACTACATAGTATAATTAGAAAATTGAAAAACAGCTTTCGCTTGCCCTACAAAATTTTAAAATGATTATACAATAGGAAATTTGCGATTTTCTATGACCAGCATTATTTTGTAAAGGAAATCACAATATCTACCATAATTATGAAATTCGATCACCAACAAATATAATTTATTGAAATAGATAGTTAGATGTCTAATAACTTAATATATATTAAACCTAATTTAAAGGAATTACTAGTATAAACAGATAGTAAGATGTCTAATAACTTCACACACAGATCATATTAATTTCATAACTGCAAAGAGATTAGCACTTTTACCACGCATTATATTATGGAGACAAAAAAATTGGTCTGCTTTATGTTGCTCATGGTGTTTGCTTTAACTCCTCGTATGTATCCTCTCTCTATCTCTGTGTAGATCTATGCAATTTCATTTAAAATAGTGTAATTTTGTTTTAGTATATATGTATCTATCATTATTTTATTAATAATTTCTTGTAATTTACCCACTTTAATATGAAAATAGACATGTTACCCTCTGTGATATATAATAACGAGTGAGCGAATTACTTCATTTCTCATGTGGGTATTTTTCACACATTATGTAATGCGATTGAGAATTCATTTTCATGTGAAAAACTGATCAATTTAATCATACCATCACAACACCCTTCACTTTACCCCTGTAATATGCGTAATGATATTTTACACTTCTATGATTATAGCTTAATGAGTAATCCTTCCTTAACACACACCCAATACCCACCCCACCCCGCCCCACCCTACCCTGAAAATGTTAAAGCCAAGAGGAAGGCAACGTGCTTCTTCTACAAAAATCTAATTTTTTGTCATTTTATTTATCACAAGGGGTAAACTGCCTTATAAAAATATCAAAGGGGGAAATTTGCTATTAACCCTAATTATGTGCTTAGGGGATTATTAATTAAGACCATTAAAATGTTATTTTCTTTGTCTTCTTCCTTACCCCAATTGTTATATATAAATCTTTTTTTTTTTAATGTTTATTGTTTTGTGCAGAGGAGAGCTTGGCGGATAATAATATATGTGACTATATGAATGGAGCATGCACTAGTGATGCAGTGTGCAGGGCTACTTGCCTGAATATAGGCTACGCAACCGGTCTTTGTGAATATCAAGGACCCATTCCCCGAATCTGTTATTGTAGGAACCCTTGCTAATTTATTTAATTAAATTAGTTTATTTGTTGAAATTAATTCTATTTTTCCGAAATCATTTATAGCAAATTAAAATTCGCTGCTAATTTAAATTTGTTTGAGCTCATATGTATTTCTATACTTATGTAAATATGTTATAATGATTGATGTTTTATTCGAAGATATGCTTTAAGCTAGCTACTATACTGGGGTAAATGCATCCCATGTGTTATGTTAAACCTACAAAAAACTACCCTGTGAAATTTTTATTGCGTCAAACTTCCTTGTATTTTTAAAAACTCTGAAAAAAATCCAATATATAAAAAATAGATCGTTTTGAATCGACATATTTCAAGAAATTATTTTTAAAATACTTCAAGTTGGTCCCTACAACTTCACGTGATATATTTTTAAATTTATTTCTTGAAATATGTCGATCCAAAACGACCTATTTTTTACAAATTGGGTGTTTTTTGCAAGATTTTAAAAAATACAAGGAAGTTTGGAGCAATAAAAATTTCACAGGGTAATTTCTTGCAGATTTAGCATAACACAGGGGAGTATCTTGCATTTTCCCCCTACTAAACTAATTTTTCATGAACATTCCAAAGACATTTAGAAAATTTATGAAAGTGAAGAAATATGTAAAAATGACCTTGAAAACGTGTAAATACATATTTAATTTGTTTGACACCTTATAGAGTGAAATGAAAAACAATCACTATATGCTTTATCTAGAAAAAAAAAAAAAATCTCCCATGCCAGTATAACTACATATTTAATTTTGTATACCCCCACCAAAAAATGCAAAATCACCTCTATTAACCTAAAAAGTATCAATAATCCCCTGGTAACTTCCAAAATTGATAATAACTTTTTTTGGACTTATGAATAAATTTCAAATGAATTTTTCTATTAATTAAACAGAATACAGAAGGTTTTATGCTAATAAAAATAACATAGGTTTTTTTTGCCAACTTAAACAAAGCACATAGGATATTTTTTAATTAGCTCCTATGTTAAATATTAAATGTAGGGCTATTGATGGGGCGGATTTCCAATTCGGATCCGTCCGAATCCGGTCCGATTTATTAGGATAATTGTTCGATTAGAGATTCGATGGACCTGATCCGATTATAAAGATCTGTAATTCGAAACACATGGAGCGAATATGAATTTAAATAGATCCGATCCGATAAAATATAAAAAGAATGATACATACATATATATATATATATATATATATATATATATATAATATTTTATAAAAGTAAGTACCATAAATAATATTTCACTGTCAATTTAAGAAGATAGTAATTTATAACTCGTTTATAAATTTTTTTTAAAATAATATTTTCATAAAAAATATGAATATTAGTAAAGAATGTTTGAACATGTGAGCTAAAATTAAATAAAATTGTAAAGTTAATAAACTTGTTTTAGGAAAAAATATTGTAATTTTTTAAATTAGAAATTTTATTGGATCTGAAAAAAATCCGATATCCGGCCAAATCCGACCAAGATCCATTGGATTCAAAAAATCTAGATCCGAGCACAATTCGAACAAAATCTGAATCCTACATGTCCGATCCGATATAAATAGAGCCGAATCTGGACGAGCATGATCCGACTAGAATCCAACCCATTGAGAGCCCTACTTAAATTCTACTTGTATAAATTTTATTGGTTTTGAAATTAAGTTTTTCATGGAGCTCCCATACATTTTCAATTTAAATGGCACAAAATTAATTATAAGTGGAATTCGCTTAATTAAATAATAAGTTAAATTAGACATAATTCACAAACCACAAAATCCAACAAAACTGCAGTAATATCCTTTTTTCTTAACCTAATAATTATTCTTAAATATAAGGGTACATTCCTTTATATGTTTGAACGCTATTATTGAGAACACTGGTGATTTATAAATAAGTGAAATATATTTAAAATAAATAATCATTTAGTTTGTCACGTGTATTATCGTTCTGTCACGTCTAAATATTAGAGTGATTTCAACTATCATAATTGAATTATTTAACTGAAATAACAAGAATCAAGCTAGAAATTTTATTTCTTAATAGATTTTCAATACAATATAATAATAATAGACAATTTTTCCTACTAAGAAACAAACAAATTATTCAACATAAGCGCTAATTAAAAAATGTTGCTAAGGGTCAACTCCCAACACCATAGAGTACTGTAGTTATGTTCTCAGGTCATCCCCAAATATTCAACAGCTCGAGTTTAACATGGTGCAGGAAGAATCACCAAGAAAATTAAATAAAAATTCAAAACATCTTTATAAGTAGTAAGTTATTTAGTACTTTCTATGATCAACAACGAGGCATATCCGGTGGTGGTGGCAACATTGTCGCATTCGGGCCATTACCATTCCGAACAATGAATACCATCCCCATTCCCCAGCTCACATGCCTCTCAAAATGACAATGCAAGAACCACACTCCTGCAAACACATCAAATTTTAGTTAAAATCGATGTTAGAAATTAGATGTATTAAATTAAATATTATTATTATTAATAAAGGTAGAAAAAAATAGACATTTCGAAAAACACAAAAGTTTATAAAAATTATTCATTAACGTTAGACTACATATTACAGCCCAATCTCTAATCTAGTTACCATTTTTATTAGAGCATAAAAGTCTTTTTAGTTATTACATATTAGAATGGGCCTTTGAAAGGAAGCCCAACCTTTTAATTAATAGCCTACAAATACCGGGTTGGCCTGATTAAAATGGTTCAGATTAATAATAAATCATTCTAGCCCAATCAACCTCTAACGTACCAAAAAGCCCCTAAGACTATGAAACCAAAATTGGAAGACCAAACTGAACTATACAACAAAACAAGGTGAAAGATATTAATTAAACTCTAAATTTAGCTACTAATTGAAAAATCACACAAAAAAAAAAAAAAAAAGCACAAACCTGGATTATTTGCTTGAAATCTTATTGCAGTCCAACCATTTCTCGGAACCGCAATAGTTTCCATCAACGGAGGATCAACGAGATTATATCGCGGAGGATCTGTTACATTATTGAAATTCCCAAGTCCGGATCCAACCACATAAAAGCTATACCCATGTAAATGCATCGGGTGATCCACACCCCCAACAATATTTGTACCTTGGAAAACAAGTTCCACCGTGGCATTATAATCAAGAATATTAACCGCCGTTCCATCCACAGGTATCCTCAAATCTCTAGGGACAAAAGTTTGCGTGTAATTAAATGGAAATGGTGGATTATCAGGGAAATCATTTTCATAAACTCCACTAATATTCCTATAATAAGCTTGAAGAAAATCCGTTCTTGGTGCCACCATAGTCACATTATTCACACTTGCTAAAAATCGTTCGTCTGATGGTCCTTCGCACGTGACATTGGCTGGACACGGGCGCGTATTTATTGAAAGTGTGAAAAACAAAATGTCCGTTACATTTAAAGGAACATCGATAGGGTATTTTGCGTTGGCTAAACTTCGGAGTCGAGTTGTGAAATTGACTGATGATGATGTGTCGGTGAATTCGGGGAAGGTTGGGAGCGGTGGGGACGATGGTATGGTGTAGTTTCCGGAATATTGGAGGATTCCGGTTGTAGTTGTATTGTCGAAATTTCCCGCGCTAGCGTAAACTCTAGAGGCCATGTAATAGTGACTTGGTGGTTGATTAGCTACTAACAAGAAGTCAATTGTTTGACCAGGAGATATGGTAATGTAATCACTGCTGAATTGCTTTGTGTATGCAGCGTCCGATCCAACGACTGTAATGTTATGATTTGCGATTCTGAAGAACATAATGTTGTTCATTACTGCATTTACCATTCGAATTAAATAAGTTCTGCCGAATTCTACAGTCAGCCTGAAAGTATCTGCATTAGAAAAAATGATAAGTTATTAAAAGAATTTAATTTACAATTATATTAGTTTGAAAATATGTACAAATTAATATATTATGAACC
Source organism: Penstemon newberryi var. newberryi (assembly GCA_030819805.1). Lineage (NCBI taxonomy): Eukaryota > Viridiplantae > Streptophyta > Magnoliopsida > Lamiales > Plantaginaceae > Penstemon > Penstemon newberryi. The sequence continues at coordinate 18,342,478 of JAUALY010000001.1, forward strand.
TTGTCTTGAGCATGAATACCGATCACCAGGTTGGCCATTTATAAGGAAAGCATCAGAAACATTTGGGTCCCCTCCATTAGCTAGAAATTCTTCCATAACCTCTTGAACATCAGAATTCCACCACTCCCCTGTATTTCACAAGCTTCAAACTTTAATTTACATTTTTAAAACTCTGATTGATGAATTACAATATCTTTCCCTATAATATTGTTTTAAAGTTCAGATTAGGCAAAAGTACATTTTTTTAATTAATTAATTAGCTGCAGAAATTGATGAAAAGACTTATAAGGGCCACCCTCAGTATAAAAGATTGACAAAGGTACAAAATAATCAACAGGTAAATGGTCTATCAAAGGGACTAGCACCCCCGAAAAGACGATTCAAGTTAAAAAATTCTAATATGTTCGATGAGCCTCGAAAAGGAATATATTAAACCCTTGAAAAGAAAAATAAGTTACAAAATAATTTTATCTGGAATAGAAAGCACAAAAATCAAGACTATGTGGTCCATAATTTAAGATTCTTGGGATAAATTTGAAACGCCTATCTTGGGTTTAATCAAAAGCCTAGAAGGCAATTGCATTTTAGTCCAACGATCGGATCATTAAAACTTATAGTCCCATTTTTAACATAATTACACTTATGTCATACTTTATTAAAATATTTTGCAATTTTAATCATGATACAACTTATAAAATTACATTCCCATAAACGATTCTTTGTTTGACATTTTTTTATTGCATAAGACTGTGAATGCGATAGGACAAAAAGACCATATTATTTAAAAATGGGAACCACAAATAAAATTTTAGAAGATATAAGACCACAAGTGAAAAAGCTCAATCAAGTGGAACTAAAAATTAAATTTTCCCGTCAAATGAATATTATTTACATACCTAGTAAGATAGGCACCTCCGCGTAAGGCTTAGGAAACGGATATGGTTGATTCCTCTCGGGCAAAATAATGAGTGCACCATAAACAGTAGCTCTTGACCACTCACTGTGAGCATGCCACCACAAAGTCCCTTCCTCGTCGGAAAGCACCACCCGTTGCCTAAACCTCGTACCGGGACGAATCGGACACTGTGTCACAAATTCCGGGCCATCCGACCACGGGTATCTTGGCATTTTCACACCATGCCTGCAATTAAAACATGATTGATTAATTAATTAATTAAATTTATATATTATAAGATGAATTTTCTATGTAATATGATTAATTCATGGAGTATAGTCTATAATAAAATATATACCAATGAATGGTTATGTTTTGTCCGGCACGGTTAATGACATCAACTATAACTAAGTCTCCTTTTCTTGCATATATAGTTGGCCCCGGAAATTGTCCATTTATGGTCAAAATTGTCTTGTTGGTGCATAGCCTAGTGTGTGAAGAATTTTGTAGCTGCGAAATTCAAAAATCAAATGATAATTAGCTTTTTGAATTATGTTAAATATCGCAAGAGTTTGAATTAAAACTTTTTTCAAGAATATGATAAAGTATTTTCGAATTTGAGAAATACTTACCACAAATGTATAGCGACGGACTAAAGCATGGCTTGATTTTATGCCACCAAGAAGCATAATACATATTATTTGCAAGATGAAAATCTTCGTAATGGACCACATTTTTTTTTCCAATGAAAAAGAGAATGATTAACTTTCTTGGATGATTTTTTCTATTGTGTTATTCTTCATGTTAGAGCAAATGGTTGAGTACTTATAGGTAAAGGATTTTATTTTCCGGTTTCTTGGTTTGTGCTAAATAAAATGTGCCGACGGCTTTGTTTTTAAATCACGTTTAAGGTGGCCTTATGAATAAAATATTACATGTCTTATCTGGTTTTCAAATAAGCGGAATTTGACCAAACATGACCATGCAAAGCAATGTTCAATGTTTTGTATACAAGTGTGATAGTTAGTAATTTGACAAAGTAAAAAAGGAGAAAAGTGTGTAGTAGTAGTAGTTTATGAATGAAAGGGACGTCCGCTATGAATAATCAACAAATTATCCCTATCTCATCATTTTCTATCTCAATGTGGCACAACTTTTTCACAAAAGTTAAATATTGAAATTTTATTTATGAATTTATAATATTTTTCTATCCGATTAGCTGGAAATTAATAGTGTCTCATTGAGGAATTTGAGGCCAAAACTAAAAGGAAAATTTCTAAGCTTACATTTCCATAGCTTTCCAATAATTCCAAAATTGATTAGAATTTTAGGGAGCTAATGCCAATTTATCCCCCATGTTTTGAAAAGAAAAAAAAATTTATACCTTTTAAAAATTTAAAGGAGTGATTTACCTCCTTCAATCGGAGAGTGTAATTCACTCGTCGAAATTAAGAATGGTCATGAAAAGTATTTTTGTAACATATGAGGATAAATAGCAATATTAATCATATCACAGAGAATAAAATGCATCATTTATTATAACACATGGAATAAAGTACCACATTTGTCATAACATAAGGGGATAAAGTACTACATATAGAGGGGTAATTTTGTTAATTTGTATTTTTTTAAGTTTAAAAATATTAGGGAGACGGTGTGAAATTTTTATAAGATTATAGGGGGTAAAGTGTTATTTTCCAAATAACAGGGAGGTAATTTGAACATTATGCAAATTACATGAGGTAAATTGCCATTAACTAGAATTTTAGGGGCCAAACGCCAAACAGAAAATGGAAAATAAAAGTGATTTTTCTCTTGGTATTCAAGCGCCTTGAAAGTCTTGATGTAAACGTGTTTTTGGTAGCTCCACTATAATTACCATCAAACTCATTCTAATACTTTGACATTAAAGTTATTTTAAAATTTTTGTCATTATAAAAAATCAATTGACCGAATAAACAAAGAAGAAACTGTAATATATATTAATTGCAGCTGTTCTTGCCCAACAGTTCATCAAAGAGAAAAAAAAAAAAAAAATCCCGGAATGCTACAATATTAATCATTGCTCAAGAAATAGTTGGACAGTAAACGCAATTATATAAATATTGATAGTAAATAAATAAAAAATACAATTAAGCATTTGCTCAAGAAATAATTGGGCAATAAAAACTATAAATATAGATAGTCAAAGAATTTCTTGAAACGCAACAGGTATATCGTGTGGCTTTTAGTAGAAAAGAAACAGCTAAGCAACGCTACATTACTAGCTAGTAAATATATAAAATAAATACACATGTACGCTTCACTATATTTTAATAATTAACAGATAATACCTTTATTCTTTATAGAAAAATAGAGAACATCGTGAAAATGTGGTATTTTTTTAAGTGGTTTTAAAAAATTTATTGGTTTTCGTAACTTGTTTGTTCAGATTTTTTGAAATGAAATAAATGGTAGAGGTATATGTTTTAGAATTCATTATGTTTTTTCAGAGATTATATATAAGAGAAATATTGAATATACACTTGATTTATTTAAGGTCAAATCACGTAGGCAAGATAAATGATATAACATATATGTTCCTCTATGAAAAGCAAAACAAACATACATGAATTTGTCAATATATAAGTAGCATACTTTCTTATTCTTAAAATAATCATCAGACATTAGTAAATGATGCAATATTACCACTAATTAATTAACTCATAACTACTTCAACACCTCAAAATCTTACATTTTGTTAATTATGATTTAACATATTAAGAAACACAACTAAAATTTTGAGTCGGAGAAACTATATCGTAAAGAGCATTGACCATTTGTAACAAGGATTAATTAGGAGTGTTCATTAGGTTAAATCGGATCGAACCACCAATTATTATTCATACAAAAATAGATTGGTTGCCCCCAGGGCATTTCTCCAACAGGCTGACCAACAATTCATAAGACTTGCTCCAACGGCAAGGGTGGGGGTTCGAATCCCATATGAAACTTGAATGGAAGCATTATCATGAGTCTGTGTAAGGGTCATTTGTGGTTAATACCCCTTTTTGCGCAAAGAGTACAACAGTATGGTGGGATCCCGAGGCTTGGTGGAGGCACATCCCGCGATTTACATGCTTCAGGGTTCTAGGGCAAGGGTTCTGAGGGTCCAGGATTAATCTGGTGTAAGCTTGGACACCTGATTATAAAAAAAAAAAAATAGATTGCTTGATTCAAGTCCGCTTCAATTAATTTTCTTTCAATCAAGGTGTCCAAAAATAAATAATTAAGTAGACAGAGAAGCGACGGAGAAATTGAAGAAAAAGCAAATTGAAAACAAAAAAGTAAAAAAAAAAATCAGATTATAAACTGTGTATAGATGATAATTATTTTTTGTTCCGATTAGTTTGATGAATCTTTTAACCCTGGTCTTTAGGGAATATATTCTATTTAAAGGAAAAATAATTATAATTTACTAATGTGTGGACAGTACGCTAACTATAATATTGTAAGCAGGGTTAAGTGTGTTGTGTGGACAATATTCTCATCATAATATAATAAGTAGGGATATATCAAAAATATTCCCTATTATACGAAACATACACGAAATTATTATGTAAAAATGTTTATTGTATTAATTTTTTTTTTGTATTTTTAAATATTCAGGACAAATTCCCCTATTAAAATATTTATTACATAAAATTCTCTTATACTATTACATGTTAGGCACGAAACTCCGCATCAGAACAATCTTTACAATTTCTTTTCTAGTATGTAAGAGGGATTTTGTTTCAAGTATGTAAAATTATAGGAGGATTTTACACAATAACATTTTAAATAGTAATTTTATGCAAATTTCATGAAACACAAATTAGTATATTGCAACTTTTCTCATAGTGTCTTAGTCTTTATGGTCCTTGGGGAATACAGTATATTATAGATAAAGGAAAAAGAAACCAAGAAAATTTGTTGGAGTCAGGTGCAGCGGCTGCTAGGAAGATTTAATTATTTTAAAATACAAATTCTCTCCAGGCTCCAGCAGCCTCAAGCCCTCAACTATTTGGAATTTTTAGCCTTTTCCTTTTGGTGTTATTACACCTAACTAATTATTGCACGTGGTTACATATTGTCACCTTCACACCCTCAAAAAAAAAAAAACACATTAGTATTAAACTAGAATAATATTCACACTAATGGGAATTGAACATATGACATCTTGGTCATGAAGTCTTAATAACTTTTTTATGTATTATGACTTAATGTCGATCACATGAAGTAGCTAGATACATGTATTATGTATTATGACTTTTTTGTTCGTAATGATTCATGTGTCGTACGTATGCAAATTGTCAGACTCCCTCTTTGTCTCAACTTTTTCTCCGTAAACTATAACATTGTAAAATCAATCATTTTAATTTTTGAATTTTTTATAATTATGATGTTTTAAATTGTTTAAATATTAATATATGTGATGTTATATAATATCAGATTAATATTCAAATAAATTAATTAGACTATTTATTATCATTTTTTAAACGGTACCAAATGATAAGAAATAAGAATATATATATGCTCCATCATTTAACTATATGCGATATAGACTATATATGTTTAGTAAATCTTATCTTATTGAATTATACATGGTACTATAGGTATAATTCAATTTTTTTGCTTCATTAGCAATAGCGCGAAGTCAATCTTCTTAATTTTTCAAGTGATTTATAATACATGTTGATTTTCTTATGTTTACGACGTTTTAATTTTTTTTTAGAATACATTTATTACAAACACTAATATTAAATCACTATCAAACACTAATATTAAATAAAAGAGAATTCACGGTAGTAACCCAGGAATACTAATACATGTGGGGGCCTTTTGGTAGGGTGTATGTGATTAAGGTGGATTATATCAGAGCTGGATTGAAAGCCATATTAAAAATGTGTTTGATAGATTTGATTGAATCATATTACATTAAAGCAATAAACTATAATATGTTTGGGGAAATTATGAGTTTAAGCATATATTAATATATTTTCATTACTTAATTGAACATATTATGTTAGTTAAGATATATCAATTCATCGAAGTCATTTGTATAATTCGTATAAGAGTAAGAATTGATTTACTTTGAATTCCTCCATGTTAATTGTAAATTGATATAGATTTTAGTTTGTGATTTATTTATTTAGATGTGTTTTCATTTTCAGAGATTTTAGAAGAATTTATGATATTTAATGATATGTTAAAATAGGTAATATGTAAATTTGAGGTTATAAGTGATATTTCATCGAATCCATATTCAACCGGATTAACTAATCCACCCATGCTTGGGTGGATTATAATCTAGTCTTAATACCGGGTCATAAGGATTTAATCCATTTGACCCGGTATTAGAGCATTGCCACCAAACGTTGTATTATCACATATTGACACATACAATATGACATAATACCCCCTATTAGGTCCTACCAAATGGCCCCGTGTGGTTTTATAGTAGACTATTTAATTACTCCCTCCGTCCCATTATTTTTACTCCCTTAATTATAGTACTCGGTTAAACTTTTTAATCTTTTAAGTGACTTATCATGTTAAAGTATTTATATTTATGGTGTGTTAAATCTTTTAAATATTAATATATATGGTACCATATGATATTATTAATTAATTTGTTGGTAAAATATATTAATTAAATTATTTATTATAATTTTTATAAATTTAGTTAAGTTAATTAGTCCACTGTATCAAAATATAAAGATAAATGGGACGTATAATTTTTAGAAACTATCAACTTGACTAACTAAATTTACCAAAGAAAAAAAACTTATGGGATGGAGGGAGTAACTTTTAAAAACATGTATCATCATGCCCGTTTATAATTTTTTTCTTTTGTGTCATGCATCAGTAATTAACGGAAGTGTCTTTTCGTAAATTCTTCTTAAGATTTGTTTATATCCACTTACGGCTTTGATTATATGCGTGGAATATGTAATATTTTCATATATATATAAAATGTTATGAATTATCCACTCTAATATGTACACGTTTGACACTGATTGATCAAATTTGGCAAGTCATGATGTCCAATCGAGACAGCTAATTCAAGTCAAATTCTACTTTTTCTTTCGTCATAGACATATGAGGGCACTTGCTGCCAGCCAGCTTCCCTAAACGGGGAAAATTCTTGCCGACCTTGTGTTTCATATATTATACACAAAATTTTGTAAATAATTTTAATAAATTTACTGATATTGTTCATAATTTATGAAAGATCGGACGCACACAAGAATTTTCCCCTCAATGAAAAATAAAACAAGACTAAACAAGGGAGAGTTACTCAGATTACCCTTAAAGTTTAGTGTAATTACATTGATCATTCTCCATATTTGAAAAATTATACAAACGACTCCTGAAGTATTGAATTAATTACAATTTTATACTCTCTTACAACGTTAATTTCTAACGGCTCATGTCGACCTAAAAAAATTGATGTGAATAAACGGGTGAAGTTGATAAAAAAAAATGGTGAAATCCAATTAAATCGATGAGAAAATGAGTGAAATCGATTAAAAAATGGTTAAATCATTTTGCCACCTCTAAGGTTTGTGATTTCTTACATGGTACCTATGAGTATTTCTTCAATTCAAATTGTTTTTCTGATAACATTAGCATGAACCGTCATTAATCAACGTTGTAATGGGACAACTATTATGAATCAAATACCTTGAAGAGAGTTTGTCCAAACATGAAAGATGGTTCATGTAATTACACTCATAAATCTTTGGGATAGTTTGAATAATTCTTTCGTAAAATAAAAAGCGGGTCATACAATCAAATTAATTAAAAGGAGAGAGACAAACAAGAATTTGGGGAAGATGCGATTAATTGTTTCTTGCTCAAATTAAACCAGCCAAAATTATAAGACAAATGTTTTAATTCTTATGCTTTGTGATGAAAAGTATTATCCAATATTTACAAAACAAGTGCATAAATTAGAAAAATTAGGTTTACATCCCCAGATCCCCTCCTGTCTATAACAGATTACTGGCACCGACACACGTCCAAGTGAATAAATTGGGGTAAATGCAAATATCCTCTGTGTTATGCTAAACCTGCAAGAAATTATCCTATGAAATTTCTATTGCGTCAAACTTTATTGTGTTTTCAACAATCCTGCAAAAAACAACAAATTTATAAAAAATAGGTCGTTTTGAATCGACATATTTCAAGAAATTATTTTTAAAATACTTCAAGTTGGTCCCTACAACTTCATGTGATAAATTTTTTAAATTATTTCTTCAAATATGTCGATCCAAAAAGACCTATTTTTTACAAATTGGGTTTTTTTGCAAGATTTTTTAAAACACAAGAAAGTTTAGGATAGTAAAAATTTTACAGGGTAATTTCTTGCAGGTTTAGCATAATACAGGGGAGTATCTTGCATTTTCTCAGAATAAATTAGAGAAATTTTTAAAATATTTTCAACAAAAATATCCGAAATATGCGGGAAACATGTCAAATATTTATATATATTTAATAGAACTAGTCCACACAAAGGTCTCGTGGGCGGCATGCATTGATGCGTATATAGTTAAAGATTCAATTATTTTTTTCTTGTCTTGTCCCGAAACAGGTAAAAAAGAAAGGAAGCTTCTTTTTAGTGAAGGGACGAAAAAGAAATGGTCTCATCAAATGTCAACAATTGTCTTAAGATAAATTAGTCAATGAGAAACTATGAACATTTCATTAGTTATAAATTATAATGATCCATTGTATTATAAATTACCGAAACCAAACAAGCAACTTTTCAGCGGGAAAGTAACATACTACGTACCAGAATCTGTAAAAGATAGGTTTGGTGTTATACTAAGAAAAATAATTGAAAGACGAAATTAACAATTAATTACGAAACATAACTCCACCAACCAATTTGACCATCAAAATCAACATTGTACCACAAAAATACATTGTTCAGATAAAGTTAAACTATTAGTATTTTATTAACTTAAAGAGAAAAAAAATCTTTTGATACCAGGTTTTGTCCAGAATACATATTTAATATCAAGCTTTTGAAAAAATATATTTGATACTATGATTAATGTCTTCTTGACACATTTTATTTGACCATCAATTTTTTAAGAGAATTCATCACGTGTGCGGCACGTGTCCGATAAGAGGCACGAGTTTTGCACGTGCAGTGGGTAAAATTTTATTTTTGATACCAAACTTTTACCTACTTTACACATTTGGTACCAAATCTTCGAAAAATACGCATTTAATACCAAAATTGAAGGTTGTTTGACACATTTGCTTTGACCTTCAATTTTTTGGACGGAACGACCACGTGGCCGTTGTCATCAAAATTGCACGTTATTTGCACATGATGTGCTCGGGCAGGGAATATTTGAACATAATCTTAATTTTTTCATAACTCCTTCGTTACGAGGTCAAATTCCATTTTTTTTATATGCCTATAGTTCTTACGAGAATTTTTTAACGGTACACGTTTCTATTCATGAATTGCAACAGATAATTCTCAGAAGATTAACAACGTTTCGGTTCTATCTTAAAGAATGAAATTGAAAAAAGACTGAAACTTTATTAATTTTCTGGGAATTATCTATTGCGTTTCATGAACTGAAACTTGCTCCGTTAAAGAACTCTCGTCAAGAGCTTTCTAGCCATATAAATATCACGAAATTTGGCCTTATAATGAAAGAATTATGACAAAATCAAGATTAAGTTCAAATACTCCCCATCCGAGCATATCACGTGCAAAAAATAGTGAAATAGACAGAAAATTGGCAACATTGGATAAATTATTGGGTTAATCCAACTGATTTAAATTAATCACTACTGCCAAGGTCCAAACCAATTAGCCCAATTAAAGATTGATTCAGTCAGTCTTGGGCTCGTCTAAATTGGAAAAATCAGACCCCACCTAATTAAATGACCCAAAACAGAAATCAATTGGCCAAAATGCTCGGGCCAGTAGTGCACTAATCATAAACAAGCATGGAATTCTCAATAATTAATGTGATCACTGATTCAGTCCATAACTAACTTAAAGGCCCGCACAAGGAATCTTGGAACGGAAATCTACTGAATCTTGGAAAGCCATCATAACTTAAAAAGATGATTTTCATTGGTTGTTGTGATCTTGTAAATGAGAAAATAGTTGGATTAGATTTCATTGGGAATTTTGCCAATTAACTGTAATCGTTCAACATTTTATCAACGTATTTTTCCCACAAATATAATTGTTTCTTGATTTTATACATTTTGTCCTTCATATCGAGTGGCTTTTAGTTAATTAATTGCAACATCGAGTGGATTTTGTTTGGTGTAGATGATAATTTGTTTTTCCAAATTATGCTCCATGACTAGGAGGTCATGGATTCAGCAACCACAAATGTGGGTATTTTCTCTAGTTTCATACTAATCTTTCTCAAGTTTAATACTAGTAATTAGTTTACTTTGATATAATTGTAATAGTTTCGATTCAATATAGTGTTCGATGTAACAATGTATTCACCATCTCAAAAAAAACTTTTCAAATAATCAACTTGATTAACTTTTTTATAACCAATCCAATACATTGAGAGTTCATCCAATGGCTAATCTTTAATCAATGAAAAGAAGTTATAATAGATTGTTAAGTGTTGCGGCAAGACAAACATAGAAAAAAGCTAAGGATAGCGTTTGCCTACTCTTGCACAATTACACGATATAAGTTAGATTTGATCGAGGCTTGGAATCCTTCTCGATTTTGTATTTTACATTCCTAGAGTTGGCACGACTGTGTCTACATTTTTTGCAAACATAATTCTTCGATATATCGAGGCAAGCCAAGAAATTTAGAGCAAACACAAGTAATTTTCCCTAGTAATCTTTATTGGCTTATAATATCAACTTATCTACTTATCTACTTATGTATATATTTGAGATCAGTCTTTAACTGCCACAATCAAATTTCGACTGAAATCCTATTTTCTCAGATTTTTGAATTTTTTATTTATTAAATGATGGTAGAAATTTTCCAATAACCAACTCAAAATATCCACTTTCTCAATCTTCCCTTCAAAATCGGTTAATAATTATCTCTCACTCAAAAACTCCCAATTTCCCACATCTTCATTTCTTCCCACTTTTCAGGTAAACAAAAAAACTTATATACAAAATCTTCATAATTCCTCTCATGAAAACCAATTCATTGATTAAAAGAGTGGAAAAAAAAACTAAGATTGACGTGGTGGATGGAAACTTGTGATGCCAGGGGTATGCTAGAATAAGAAAGACGGAATGGAACTGAGAAGACCGACAAATTATCAGTGACAAAATAGTTTGTATCCACAATAAATTATCTTTAGGTTTTTTCTCTTTGTGTTTCTAAATTTCAAGTGGAAAATATGACTGATTTTTTTGTTCCTTTTTTCATAAATGTAATAGATAAAAAGTTGATAGGGTATGTTACTTAGTCTGCTTTGGCCTGTTGTTTGTAGATCTCTGGTTTTTTTATCGAGGACTTGGACCAATAAGACAATGAGAGCATATATGAGCATAAATGGGACATTATGCGAATATATTTACTTGCTCTTACGTACTGAGTTATGACAAAAATTGATTTAGAAAGTAGAGATAAAAGGTTATAAGAATGAGTTCACTTTCAATTTCAATCTTCTAATACCAAACTTTTGTTTCTTAAATTCTTTATTTTGTTTTATGTCATGTGCTAAATATTTGGATTGAGTGGGAAATAGAATAGATTGTGTGATTTTCCGTGCATATTTCATTGAACTAAGATTTTTGGTGTATTTTATGGCTTAATACAAATACTACTTTGATTTAAATGGGAGATACCTCGCATTTAAACATTTTAAATAATTATTCTCTTAAAATGAGAGAATTGCATTTTTGATACTGAGTTTTAGGTCAATTCTCACTTTTGGTACTGAGCTTTATGTGTCCAACACACCTTTTAACAAATTGTGACATTTAATAAATAACCCTTTAATAAATAATTTTAATTGCGACCTGGTAATTGGTGTGTGGGGAGAGGGAGGGGGGGGGGGGGGGGGGGTAGGGTGTGGGGTAAAGGGGTTGGGTGGGTTGGGACTTTTTTTTTAAAATTATAATTATTATTTATCATTTTAATAAATATTAAATAGTTTTTAATTATATAATTTATTATTTTAATAAATATTAAATAGATTAATACTATTATATAAATCTTATATTTAAAAAGAATATTTTTTCTTAATTTTGGTGATATTTAAGTTCAAGTATTATTTCATTTATTAATATTATTTATAAATCAAATTAGTTATTTAAATAAAATAAGTAAAATTTTCAAATTGGTCTGCACGTGGTCTTATTCAAGTCAGTTTTGAAATTTGGCAACAATGTAGAATAAAATCGTCACTAAATTTGGAGATGTGGGGCTTTTTTGGTAACCTGAAATGTTATGGGGTAAAATTATCAGTCAACATAAGCAATGACATAAACTTTGCAATTAGACTTAACTGCCACGTCACCACTTAACGGCAATTTTTAACGGATGTACCAAATGTGTCATAATTTATTAAAGCGTTGTACCAAATGTGTTGGACACATAAAGCTCAGTACCAAAAGTGAGAATTGACCTAAAACCCAGTACCAAAAATGCAATTCTCTCCTCTTAAAATACAAATTTCTATTCATTGATTTGGTTGAAGTGTGTCAAAATATGTATTATTGTTTTGTGTCATATAGTTTTCTGTGCTTTGTGTAATGTTTAAGGTGATTGATGTCATTAACAACAATATATTTGTCTACGGTATTCTATTATCAATTTTTCCAGAACTACTGAGCAACAACATGTTGCCAACATTGTTGGGGTCGTTGAGATTGGAATTTGCATAGCATGAAGAAAAGATATTTGCGAAACTATTTTGTAGTACACTTGATGGAAGAAACATAAAGCCTGTAATATGAAATTTAGTATTAGAAAAGAACAAAAAAAAAAGTGAAATTATTTCAATGAGACTATTTGTAGTTTGTTGTAATATTTTGGTTTGCAATTCATCACCCAAGAATGACAAACATAGGAGATTACCAGCACAATATTTTTTATGCATTACATTTTATTTCCTTGAGGAAACATGAGAAATAGAAAAAAGTTGAAGTCCTTTCAATTATTGGTCTTTGTCTTTGCATTTGGTGAGTATATGGTGTAAGAAGTAGGGTTAAGTGGGAAAAATCAGAATTTTTTTGGTTATTTGTTGAAGCTAATTGAGAAGGGTAACAGTTGATTTAATGATGGAACCTTAGGGGGTTGTGAGCTTCTTTGAGAAATTTGATGTGTTTCTTGCCTTTTGTTGTTGACCTTCTCATTGTTGGATTCATGAAAGGCTTGTATAATTGACATTATGCTTATCTCATATTTAGATTTTTTGTTTTTCTGATGCAGGTGTTATTAACTACGTTTGGATTTGTGCAGGATCTATCATTATGAAAAAAAAAGCATGGTTTTTATAGAGAAGAAGGGGAATAACCTATTAAAATTTATTACTATAAGACTTTGGAAGCAAATATCCAAATGTCAAGTGAAAAATATGGTGTGATGAAATATGCCTCCATCTTTTCGAATCCGAGCATAACCTATGAGCAGTACTTAAACTTAGCACTGGGGGACCTTCCTAATTCTTAAAAACAATACACACATGTTAAGGGTACAGACCACCTTCTTCAGTTCATTTTACAAAAAATCAAAATCCTAGAAATACTCTCTTTATTTTTTGTTGTTGCTGCATGCTTTGCGGAATATATTGACAAATATTTACTACTTACTGTAAAACTTTTTGGATAAAATGCATGAAATATTGTTTTGTTAACTATATACTTCTTAAGGTTTTTGACCAAGTATTAACTCTAATGATTGTATGTAATCTTATTGTTTTAAAATAGGGTATGCCTTTTGCGTATGCGAGGGGTTTCTTTGAATAATTTTGTTATTTAAAGACCATTATATTCCTTTCCAAAAAGGTAACAAAAATTATGATTCTTCTCTAGAATATTTTTGACATGTAACTTTGTTGAGTTATTATAGTTTGGGCGATTGTTCCTTATCCCCGACTCATTCATATTGTACCTACGTTCATATGGTTGAATCTTGAATCCTTTGATACTTCTTTCATGTGGAATGGAACGGAAACTAAGTTCCTAAATACTAACTGATGGTGTTGTCATTTCTGGTAATAAAGTCGGATGTAGACAAAAACATCGTAACTTTCTCTCTTCGAGAAGCATGTGAACTCCAAGGCAGAAGTTTTAAAGTTTTGATGATCAGGATAACACATGAGGCTTGATGGATGTGAAGTTAGAGTTTGAATACACAGAAAATAGAGATTATGCAAGCTAGAAATTATTGTTGAGATTTTATTATTCATCATAGAATAAAATGATTGATAATTTTGCTTGGAAATATTTGTTCCCAACCATGTATACTTTTACTTTGATTTTTTTTTCCTTCGAAAAAGAACCTTTCTTAGGAAAAATACTATCCTACCTGTAAGATTGATATAAATTTTGTTATTTCTTTTAGGGATTCATTATGTGAAGTAATACATTTTTTTTTTTAAGTATTTTTTTTAAAATTGGCCTTTTGATCCTTCATGTTACAAATAATTACAACATATACCATTTATTTATGTTTCTTTTCCATATGTCCCAACTAAATATATATATAATTTAATATAGTTCCGTGCATAGCACGGAGCGTAGGAGTATAATTCAATTCATAACATAATAAAAAAAAATCAACATCTTGGGAAATCTCGTGGGGGAGGCATCATTTTAGCATCTGCGGTCCTGCCGTTTCTAGTAATGAATACCATATCCATTCCCCAACTTAGGTGACGATCGAAATGGCAATGCATCAACCAAACTCCTGCATTTTTATAACAGATAAAATTTAAATAATGAATTTGACGTGTCAATTAAGTAACATGGTTAGATTGCCAATTGGCTCACTAAATATGAGAGTTTTGACAATTATATACGATGATAGGATGTTTAATTAATGTGTATTTAGCTATAAGGGGTGTAACTAGCACATATCATATGACCGTAAATAATACATGCATATGCACCGATTGAAACACACATCTTAAGAAAAATATGTAAATAACTTTGACTTTTGAATATAGTGGATTTTTAAAATTAACAACAAAATCTTTTGAGAATTAGACAAAATGCATTTTTCGTGCATGTTTAGGGGTGACCAAAAAGTCACATTTCTTGAAGATTCAAAATGCACCAACAGGTGATTGGTTTAGTAGAAGGGATTATTTGCTACAAAGTAGCGGACCCATGTTTGAATTCTTGTTGGGAGAGGTTTTCACTTAATGTGTCTGACGCGCCTTGAAAGAGATTAAACTTTTGGAAAACAAAAAAAAAATGCAAAATGCAAATTATCAAAACATTACCCGGATTATTCGCTCTGAATCTGATAGCCGTCCACCCATTTACAGGAACCGCAATCGTATTCATAAACGGAGGGTCCACAAGATTATAATTCAAAGGGTCCCTATCTTTATCAAAATTACCAAATCCCCACCCAACCACATAAAAACTATGTCCATGCAAATGCATCGGATGATCAATCCCTGCCACCGTATTCGTTCCCTGAAAAACAATCTCCACCGTAGAATTATACCTGAGAACTCTAACCTCAGTCCCGTTTCCCGCCCGCCACAGAGCCCGTGGGATAAAATTCGCAGTGTAATTAAATTTAAAAGGTGGTCTTCTAGGAAAATCATCTCCATAAACGCCATTTATCCTATCATAATAAGCTTGAAGTATAGAAATGTTCGGCTGTGTAAAGCTAATATTGTTCACACTTGCTAATAAGCGATCGCCAAAGGGTCCCGAACAATTACTATTAACACAAGGTTGTAAATTAACAGAAAGGGTAAAGAAAAATTTAGTAGATGTGTTCAATGGAACGTCTATGGGGTGTTTTTTATTAGCTAAACTTCTAAGTTTTCCTGTGAAATTTGTGGAAGCGAGCGTATCGTTGAAATCAGGGAGAGTTGGGAGCATTGGGGACGATGGTGGAGTGTAGTTTCCGGTGTATTGAAGAATTGCAGTTGTAGTTGTATTGTCGAAAATTCCAGCACTAGCGTAAACGTGAGAGGCCATGTAATAGTGACTTGGTGGTTGATTAGCTACTAATAAGAAATCAATTGTTTGACCAGGAGATATGGTAATGTAATCACTGTTGAATTGCTTTGTGTATGCACCGTCCGATCCAACAACCGTGATGTTATGGTTTGCGATTCTGAAAAACATTATGTTGTTCATTACTGCATTTACCATTCGGATTAAGTATCTCTTGCCGTAGTCCACTGATAACTTGAAAGTATCTGTAACAATAATAAGATTGAATTTAGATTGAATTTCAGTCCCAAACGAGAAATACCCGATCGGGTCGGGATGGATCCCAAAAAACCCAACCCAAACGCCCAACCCTAACTTCAACAATTTCAAAAGTTACCAATAGGTCTTAACATTTATTTCGTCAAACATATAAGCATTTTATGATTCTTCTCTCTTGTTCTTTATAAAATTTCATGTCTTTTTAAAAATATATTCTTTCTATAAGAAGTATGATAAGAAGTATGTATCAAACAAAACTGAACATTCAAATTTAAATACTACTTGTTTATGTTTTAAGGTATGACTATTTTCAAAAGATGTAATTTTTTTTAATTATATTCTATGTGGTTATGTACATTAACTTTGTTCTAAATAAAAAATAAAATTAAAAATTTTGCTTTTCTGAATTCTGAGGCGCCAACATGCAGATAGAATTTAGTGGAAGTGGGATTGTGATTTTTAGAATTAGTGGAAGTAGGATTGCTAGCTATGGACGTTGAAGTTAAATCATGTTGGTACGATAAAGCCTACCATTTGGATATACGTAAAAGTAAAACCATCTCCAACGAACACCAATGTATAATTTTTTAAAATATTTATGTCTGACTTATTTGCTAAATAAACCTTGGACTCAATTGCAAAATAGCCTTCTTCTTCATCCCCTCAAAAAAAAAAAAAAAAAAAAAAAAAAAAAAAAAAAAAAAGAATAAAATTAAAAAGGAAAAAAAATAAGGTAGGTGGCGCGCCACCTGCCAATAGACCGCGGTGGGTGGCTTGGTTCAGCCACCTACCCCTCCACGACCGCCCAACCCCTTCCCCCCTCGTCGCTGGAGACCAACTAATTTCACCCATCACCCCACCCACTCCCCCACCCCTTGGAGCGGTGGAGATGCCCTAAGCCCATAAATTCTTTATTTTCAACTATTCGATATTTTTAAAACTCTAAATATTAGAGAAAATACAACAAACAAAATAAATTGGCATATTTCTAAACTTTGAAAGAACCTATAATTACATAAATCCAAATATAATTAAAAACAAATCACAATATTTTTAAATATATTAACCAACTTATATAACTCCACATTTTTCACCGAATTCAAATCAAATTTTATTTTTAGCATGCATTACATGAAAGCTCTTCTTGCAAAATGTATTGAGGGTGTTTTACTTGTGATATAGCAAGTCTTTTTTTCTTTTTTCAAGGGTTAATCCCTTTCAAGGCGCGTCAGACACGTTTGAACCTTTCCCAACAAATATTCAATTTGAGTTCGCTACTTTATAGTGACTAGTCTCTTCACTAAACCAATCACATGTTGTATTTGTCATGATATTGCAAAATATAAAAGTCATACCGAACAATATCTTCAATAAAATTGGAAAGTCAACTCTCTAAGTTGATCTTAAAGTTGGATTTTATATATATTAATATACTATATAGGTAGCGATGGAGAAAAAAAGATCTTTCTTTGACTACGTTTAAACTTACAAGTTGAAGAAATTATAGATTATCGTGTGTTTATTTACTTGATAAACATTATAACTTTAATATTGCCCACGCAAGAGGATGATAATAATTGTAGAAAAAATGCCTTTCAAATATTACTCCTATATATTCCTTGTATAATGTAAATAATTTGAGTCTCTTTAACTACTGGCTTTGGAAGTTTTCAAGCAAGACACATTAGCAGAGACGGAAATAAAGCTGCTCACGAAATTACACGACTCTTTCACGAAAACTTATGCATTTAATCTTTTACCAATCTCTATATTTTGAATATACTAAACTTAATTAGGGATTCAAGTTGAATGCCAAATCTAGAATTTTCTCTAAAAGAAAAAGTTAAATAGATAAAATTTGGACTAGAAGGTCTCTCACATTAAAATAATACATAAGTCGTTTTCTAGTTATAGATTAGTGCCATAATTGATTGTGGCAGTGTATGACTTTCATCGAAAATCTTTTCCATGACTAATGAAAAAGTTTTATGTGAAATGGATGAAGACAATTTCCATCTTTGCCCAATTTACTCAATAATATGCATATAAGATATTTCCTTCTATTGGAGATTTTTTTTACTTGTTATTCATGTCCAACATAATTTCAAGACATCTTGGACTTACAGAAGAAATTTCCGCAATCGGAATAGTTGGTGAGAAAATATTTATTGTGATTTAGAGGGGTTTAAGGTCTTATATCAAAATCACTTTTATTTTAGTAGTATTTGCTGTCAAAATCATAATGTTTTTTTTTTTTTTGTTCAAAAATAAAAATTCAATATTTTTTAAAAGCTACAAAAATTAGTGTAGTTTTTTTGCGGCTTGGGGCCTTGGGCCATTGATCAACCACAATTCTAATTATTTCAACAGTTATAAAAATTCTCAACAAAAAACAAAGAAATTACTTTACTATATTATAAATTCATTTTAGTAAAACTAATTTTACAGTTGTTAGAATACAAACAAAAATGACAATGCTTATTGAAAGAATTGGCGACATGATTTTTTTTAGTGAGATTATCATAAATGACTTGATTATTATTTCATAATATATTGAACGAACAAATTCTAATAAATAGATAAATAACAACGATAAGACTAGTGTGAAACTAGACAAGTATCCTTATTTTTGGTAGACTTGTACTCAATACCTTTAAATTTTGGAGTCTCGGTTTCATTACTAAGACAATGCGCTCTCTCTATAAATATTAAACTAAATTTTATACGATATATTGAATTGATACCCAAATCTTTCAGAATATTAAAACTTTTATCAAAATGAAGAGGAGAAATCAAACCTTGTCTGGAACATTGATATAGATCTCCAGGTTGTCCAATTATACTTCTAGGATTATTTTCTTTTACCTTTTTGCCATATAATTAAATATCACAACATAATTTAAAATGGAAGAAATTTATTTGGCCAACTCGTATTTTTATATGTATATAGAATATAGATATAGATAATAAAATAAATAAATAATAATAAAATATGTAATATATATAGATGAAGAGGAGAAATCAAACCTTGTCTTGAACATTGATATAGATCTCCAGGTTGTCCATTAATGAGAAAAGCATCGGAATTATTTGGATCCCCTCCATTTTGTAAAAATTCATTAAGAACCGCTTGAATATCACTTTTCCACCACTCCCCTACATTAAAATCATGGATCAAAATTTCGTTGTTTATAGTACGTGTGTTTCGGTTAATTAAATAATAATAAAAAAAGAACCGCTTGAATATCACTTTTCCACCACTCCCCTACATTAAAATCATGGATCAAAATTTCGTTGTTTATAGTATGTGTGTTTCGGTTAATTAAATAATAAAAAAAAATCGATTTTTTTTTAAACACTAGGAAAAAGTTGTGAAAAAAAAAATACTAAATTAAGAAAAATAAGAAAGTCTCACGGCAAATAAAGACTCTTATAATTACATCTTATTTTCGTTTCTACTGATTTAAAAATATAAATTTTCGATGTTTTCGAAAGAAAACAAATCTTGATCCATAGTTAAAATAATTAATGTTAAGCTTTAGTTAACATCATTTTATTATACTTCAACTAAAATTTGTTTAATCAATTCCATCTTACTAGAAACAAACAAACAAAAAAGAAACATGACAACAACGTTATATATATATTTTCATTGTCAATTAGAAAATGAATTGAAAAAGAAGAATCAATTAAAAGAATAACCGATACACATACCTAATATGATTGGAATTTCTGCATGAGGTATTGGAAAAGGATAGTCATTTTTCTTCCTAGGATAAACAATAAGTGCACCGTGCACGGTGGCTCGTGACCAATCGCTATGAGCGTGCCACCACACAGTCCCGATCTCATCCGACAACACGATCCTCTGATTGAACATCGAACCGGGTGGAATCGGGCATTGAGTAACATATTCAGGACCATCTGACCATGGATATCTAATTTGCTTCACTCCATGCCTGTAAGTTTTCTTCAAATATTTATTTAAAAACTATAGTCCTGTAAAATATATTTTTAATTAATAGAACAAAATAAAAAAAGAAAATAATAATCATACCAATGAATAGTTATGTTTTCTCTAGCTCTGTTAATTACATCAATCACAATTGTATCTCCTTCAGTAACATAAATTGTTGGGCCTGGAAATTGCCCATTTACTGTTAATATGCTTTTGTTGCTGCACAACCTATTGTACGGTGTATCTTCCACCTACATTTCCAAAAATGCTCTAAGTTTAGAAATTATAGTATTTTATAAGATGTAACATTTTTTCATATCAGATAAGTAATTGAACGTCACGTGGATTAATTATAGAGAATATTCGTCTGAGTTACTCACATGACAAGTGCAATAAATTCTTGTGATATCATATAAATAGACCGAAAATTATATGTGCAATTTTGGTTATGTAATTGAATGGATTTGATTGTGTAGCATATATATATGAATTTTAAAAAAAAAAAATCAAATTGCATGAAATTAAACTTACCACAAAATTATGGTGATGGGTCATAGCATGGCTAGGAAGAGTTGTACCAAGGAGGAGAAAACCCAATAGATGAAAAATTGCTAAGTTCACAAACCACCACATCTTTTTACAAGAAACTATAATTTATTTTCCTCAAAGATTATATTAATGGTGAGTGAATCTATGTCTTAAGGAATAAATGTTTCTTGCTTATGTATTATTATTATTATTATATTTATAGACAGAGATCTGTAAATGGTCCAAACATGCACTCTTGAAGGCTGATTTGGTCTTGGTCTTAATTAAACACGAGTATGATTATTTAATGTTTAAACACGTCTCTCTTCCTATATATTGATCTAGAAAAGAAAAAGGTAAAAAAAACACGTCTCTTACCAGCATGTATATATATAATCCAATTTCATTCATACGTGATTGATCTAGTAAAACATACTATTCCCCACAATATGGTGGATCGAAATTAGAACCGTTGTTCTCACTTATTGGCTGACATGCCTCAAAAGTGATTAAGTCAGTTCTAAAACCCAAGTACCCTCAGTCATTTATCTTTTGATTTGGGACATTTAGTCTTAATTAGTCTTGATAGTTGATTTATATTTATACTTCGATAGTAATTGAACATATTCAAATTGATATTTTATTTGTTAATTGATATACTAATATAATTATTAATGCAGTGATGTGTTCCATGTTTCCGACCCTAAAAAAAGTTCATATAACTATCATTTTAGTCATATATTGATGCGCATATTTATGATGATGTTTCGCATATTAATTGGAACTTTACTAATTTTTATGGTGAACCAAAAGATTATGATAAATTCAAATTATTAATGCCATGTTGTTTAATTTTGAAAAGAGTGGTAGAGTGTGTGGGACACAAGATTGGCGGGCTCTTTTTCGGGACTATTTGGTCATCCATTTGGATGCTTTGTACTCAGTTCACCTACCAATCCTAGTTGAATTGAAAAGGAAAACCCAATTTCGGAAAAACCCGAGAAAATGAGGTTTTAAGTTTTGAGTCGATGTGGCTTAAAACAATGGATTGTGCAAAGATTGTAGAAAGAGTTGGTGTTCGAATGCGAGTGAGGAGATTGCCTCTGGTCAATGGGATAATTTGGAGCAGTACAAACTAGGTCTTGGGCTGGAGTTCGGGAACGATTAGCGAAATTGAAGGAAAATATTTTCAAGCTGAAAAAGGTGCAACGTATAGAGGAAATAAATACTAAGATTCTTACTTTACCTTCCGAATTGGATGATTTGCTTGATAAAGAAGAGATGATGTGGAAACAACGAGCCAAGGCTCATTGGATGCACGAAGGGGATAAAAACACCAAAATTTTCCACGCCAAAGCGTCTTATCGGAGAAAGATTAACACTATTACGAGGTTGAGAGACTTAGATGGGCGTTGGTGTGAGGAATATGCCGATTTGGAGGGAATTGTTTTGGTTTATTTTCGGAATTTATTTACATCATCTTCCACTACTGAAGAGCTTTTAGCCGTCCTTGATGCTCTTGAACAGGGGCGGATCCAGGATTGGAGTATTGGGGGACCGAATTTAACAATGGATAAAAAATTTATTTCAAGTGTATGTTTCGGTCAGCTAAATATTGGAAACTTTTTGATAATTTTTCGGAAACTTTTTGATAATTTTTCGGAAACTTTTCAGAAATACCAGAACAAATTGTGAAAAACTTACGAATAATAACAGAGTCCCAAGACAAACTAATAGTTTCAGAATTGCAACTTATTTCAGTTTCCATTGTTTCACAAATGAAACTTTTCAATATTTTTAATAGAAACATGCAAATTTTGATCCATGAATTTAACTATTATTAAATATTTTAATTGTAATTCAAACTACTTTTTTTTTTTTTTTTTAATATAAAAATCCTTCAAAAAGAACACGTAGCATTTGATATGATTATCAATACTATTGAACTTTAAGGTTTAAGTTTTCAAACGGATTAAAATGCAATTGATCACAACTACAAGTAAGCATAAATTACTCAAAGATAATCTAGTCATTTTATGAAAGAAAAAGAAAATTGGTGTTAGATTCTTCTTTTGGTTTGCTTTATAAGAATAGGTCAAAGCTTTAATGGGTCATGCTTATCAACAAATGTAATTTAATTGTACTATTACATTTATTTGCGTATCAAAATATAGAAGTGCATACATTAGGGTTGAAAATCAAGTCAAGCTACTCAATATTCGACTTGAGCTCGTTCGGTAAAAGCTCGTTTGAGCTCGATTTGTCACACAAGCTTGAACATCATTTTTCGTTTGATATTTAAAACTCGGCTCAAGTTCGAGCTCGATAAGCTAAACATTGATCAAATACATGAAAAATATCAAGCTACTAGAAACTCCGCTCGAGCTCGTTCGATAAAAGCTTGTTTGAGCTCGGCTCGTTTAACAATCAGACCAAGCTCAAACACAAAAATTCAAGCTTGATAAAATACGAACCAAGCTTGAATAATGTGTCGTTCGACATTACTCGGCTCGATTTACACCCCTAACATACATACACATATATATAGCATACATATATAAAACCAAATTTCAAAAATCTTGGGGGGGCTAGGGCCCCCCAAGCTAAGGCATAGATCCGCCCCTGCTCTTGAACCATCAGTTAGACAGAAATGAATTTGGCCCTCTTAGTAGACTCGGCTGGGGCTTGATTTCCGAGTGGTAGAGCTTATAATGAAGTGTGTATCAACAATCACTTATTTGGGGGGGAGGGGGGGGAGTGCTATTTTTCAAATCACAGGGAGATAAATTGAACATTATGCAAATTACATGAGATAAATTGCCATTAACTCGAATTTTAGGGGCCAAACTCCAAAACTAAAAAGTAAAATAAAAGTGATTCTTCTCTTGGTAATCAAGAGCCTTCAAAGTCTTTGTTGATGTACAAACGTGATTATGGGAACTCCACCAATATAATACTTTGACATTATATTTATTTTAAAATTTGTGTCCTCAAAAATGAAGTGATTGAATAAACAAAGAAGAAACTGTAAGATATATTAATTGCAGCTGTTCTTGCCCAACAGCTCGTGAAATGCATGAGAATTTTTTTATATAAATCCTGGAATACTACAATAGTTAATTATGGCTCAAGAAATAGTTGGGCAATACACGCTATTATATAAATATAGATAGTAAATCAAAAAATACAATTAAGCATTGCTCAAGAAATAATTGGGCAATAAACGCTACAATTATATAAATATAGATAGTCAAAGAATTTCTTCAAACGCAACAGGTATCTTGTGGCTTTTAATAAATCTACAAGGAAACGCTAAACAACGCTATCATTACTAGCTAGTAAACATATAAAACAAATATACATGTAGAATTGACTACATTTAATAATAGATAATATTTTAGGGTCTGTTTGTTTGGCATTTGGGAGAGTAGTTTGGGAAAGTGGTGGAGGTTTGTGAAATAATCTCGACTTGCATAATATTGTTTGTTTGAGTTTTGGTAGAATGGTTAGGGAAATAGATGTATGTGTTTTTGGAAGGGTTTAGGTTGTAAGTGTACGATGTATAAGACTTTATGTCAAATCATGTTTGTTATGTGAGATAAGTTGTGTAAAAAATAGGTTAATTTATGTCAAATCAAAGTAGAGTTGATGTAGAATTATTTTAAAGATTAGAAAATTGTTGTTTGTTTGGCTTTTGAAATAGTAGTTTGTGAAAATTGAAAGAGAATAAATTTATTTTATAAAGTAGAAAATGTATTTGTTTTGCTTTTCCCAAACACGAAATAATTTTCGGAAAGGCCATCGTGAAAATGTGGTATTTTTTAAAGTGGTTTTAGACAACTTGTTTGTTCGGATTTTTTGAAATGAAATAAATGGTAGAGGTGTATGTTTTAGAATTCATTATGTTTTTTCAGAGATTATGACAATAAGAGAAATATTGAATAGATATATTATTTAATGTCAAATCATGTTTTTTTTTTTTGTTTCTCAAGGATTTAATCCCTTTTGAGACGCATCAGGCACAAAAAGTGAGAATCTCTCCCAACAAGGATTCAAACCTGAGTACGCTACTTTGTAGTGACTAGTTCCTTTCACTAGATCAATCACCCGTTGGTTCAATTCATATTTATTATGTAAGATAAATGATATAAGAGATATGTTCATTTATGTCAAATCAAAGTAGACTTTATTTATAATTTTTTTAAGATGAGATTATTTTGAAAAGTGAGAGGAAACGAATTAATTTCTGAAAATAAAATAAAAGATTGTTTTTTGACATATAAAAATCACCAAAATACGATATGAAAAGCGAAACAAACATTCTCTTTTTGTTTGAGCTTTGAAGGTTTTATCATGTGAGATTTGTCAATATATAATTACCATAATTTTTTATTCTTAAAATAATCATCACACGTTAGCAAATGATGCGATAGTACCACTAATTAATTAACTCATAACTACTTAAAGACCTCAAGATCTTACATTTTGTTAATTATGATTTAACATATTAAGAAACACAAGTCGGAGAAACTATATCATAAAGAGCATTGACCATTTGTAACTAGGATTAATTAGGAGTGTTCATTAGGTTAAATCGGATCGAACCACCAATTATTCATACAAAAATAGATTGGTTGATTCGTGTCCGCATCAATTAATTTTGTTTCAATCTAGATGTCCAAAAATAAATAAAATAGCAGAGAAGCGATAAAGAAATTGAAGAAAAAGCAAATTGTAAAAAAAAAAAAAAAAAAAAGTAAAAAAATATAAGATTATTAACTATGTCTAAAGGATAAAAAAAAAATTGTTCGGATTAGTTTGATGAATCTTTAAGGCCATCTTCAGTCGTTGGGACAGAAATTCCCCCTTCCCCCTCCCCCTCCCCCTCCATAATCGACTTCAATAGTTAGGGACATGTTTATGTTTTTATTTTTCCACCATAATAATAATAATAATAATAATTAAATCATATTTTAATTTTAATAAAATCATAATCATTTATATATATCAAGTTATAATCGAGTTTGAATCGTATTAAAGTTCATTTATTTGATTAAAAATAATTTATGATTCGATTAATTTGAACATTTTGTAACTAATAATTATAATATAGTAAATAGGGATAAATGCAAGAGTGAGAGAAGTTCCAATTCATCAAAAAAGCAAATTGTATCTAGTCTAGATTTTAAATAACAGAAAGTTTAAAGTGTGATCAAAGAAACAACACTATATCAATAGATTCTTGCCAAATTCATGCGGCAGTAGTCATTGTGGGTATTTAAGATTATTGTTTGAAATACTAGGTGCTTATCTTTAAAACCAACAATTTGAAATACTATAAAATCCTTGCTTGTATATATTCAAAATATAATTCTGAAGTTGAACATACAACTAGAAAATATAACAATTGTGTTGATTTCAAATATATTTGCCTCAAGAATTAATCTTGACTGCAAAATCCCAACAGAGTACACAATCTTCAGGCTATAAATATTATCCAATAAAGTGGAAATGGTAATCAAAACACAGCTCCAATCCAAATAATAACAACTGAATTTCGAGACAATTAGGGCATGCTTGTTTGGCATTTCCCAGATTTTTTTCGTGTTTGGAACATGTTTTCTACTTTTAGAAATAAATTTTTCATCCATTAATTTTCTCAAACTACTCTCTTAAAAGCCAAACAAACAACAATTTTCTTATCTCTAAACAAAACATGTACAAACTCTACTTTGATTTGATAGAAAGTAACATATCTCTTACACAATTTATCTCACATAACAAACATGATTTGACATAAAGTCTTACACATCTTACACCTACAACCCAACTCTTCCAAAAAAACCTACACCTACTTTATTTCTCAAACCACTCTCTCAAAATCCAAACAAACAACATTACGCAAATCGAAATTATTTCACAAACATCCACTACTCTCCCAAACTACTTTCCCAAACGCCAAACAAACATGCCCTTAATGTTCTTATAAGAACTTACCAAGAAATTACTGAAACCAAACAAGCAACTTTTCAGCTGGAAAGTAATGAACTACGTACCAGAATCTGTAAAAGATAGATTTGGTGTTATACTAAGGAAAAAAATTGAAAGACGAAACTAACAATTAATTACGAAACTTAACTCCACCAACCAATTTGACCATCAAAATCAACATTGTACCACCAAAATACATTGTTTAGGTAAAGTTAAACTATTAGTAATTGATTTAATTTAATTAAAGGGGCTTATCAGGTCAAATCACGCTAATAGACAGAAAATTGGCAACATTGGATAATAAATTTTAGTACATGTCACTCAGGCCAATAATTAATGGTAAGATTAAGATCAAGCTATTGGGTTAATCCAACTGATTTAAATTAATCACTACTGCGGAGGTCCAAACCAATTTCCCAATCAAAGGTTGATTCAGTCGGTCATGGG
Source organism: Penstemon newberryi var. newberryi (assembly GCA_030819805.1). Taxonomy (NCBI): domain Eukaryota; kingdom Viridiplantae; phylum Streptophyta; class Magnoliopsida; order Lamiales; family Plantaginaceae; genus Penstemon; species Penstemon newberryi. The sequence continues at coordinate 18,369,696 of JAUALY010000001.1, forward strand.
CTCGTCTAAATTTGAAAAATCAAACCGCCTAATTAAATGATCCAAAACAAAAGTCAATTGGCCAAAATGCTCGGGCCAGTATAAGATGATTTTCAAGCAAGGCATATTACCTAGGGCTATTAATGGGGCGGATTCAATCCGGATCCGATTCGAATTCGGTCCGATTTATTAGGATAATTGTTTGATTAGTGATTCAATGGACCTAATCAGATTAAGAAGATCCGTAATCTGAATTATATGGAGTGGATATGGATATAGACTGATCCGGTGCATTATAGATCCGTATCCGATATATATTACTATATGATGTTTATATATTATATATTTAAACCAAAATAAAAATAAATCTATTTATTTTCTATTAAAATCTTTTACTATTTTAAAAATAATCTTAAAAAGAAATGCACGAGAGGTGTTGTTGAACTGACCTTGTAACTAATTGGCCCTAAATCATATTAATTTATGCTATTTAATAAGAAAAATCAAAACCATAACCATTCATCAATGTAGTAGCATCCATCTTCCCTCTACTTTTTCGTCCAATTTTTTTCTTCTCTTCCATTATTGGGTTTTCTTCTTTTTTTTTCCCAATTTATATATTTTTTATTCATATTTTTGTTTATTCCTTTTTTTCTAATTTTTTATCATTTATATTTGTCCATCATATTCCATCTTTTACAATTTTATAACAATAGTTTTGATGAAATAAGTAAAATATTACATTTTTAATTCATGGTGGTGGAATCTACAAGTGATTTGAAATAAAATGAAAGAAAAAAATTATTGTTAAATATGCTAAACGGATCCGGATAATTTATCCGGATTCGGGATATCCACCGGATTCGGATCCAGTTGCTACTTTTCAAGACCCGCTCGGATCCGGATCCGGATAGAAGAACTGGAAATCGAACTCGAATCCGGATTTGCTCTGATCCGATTCGAGTCGGGCCCATTGACAACCCTAATATTACGATAGAAGGGGTTATTGAAGTGTCGTTCCTCATCGAGTCTTTAAGACATAACGTGGCTTCGAACTAATCCTTTGGATTGAACTGTTTATCACCTCACTTGGCAACAATTTGCCATTCAAGTTGTTGCTAATGTAGTGTCGATTATCCCAACCCTGTGGTCTTGATAGTTAAGAATTTGCGTCGAACAATCCACTTGGTGGACTCCGCCAAACATTACTTGATTGGTCTTTGTGATCTTGTAATCGAGAAAATAGTTAGAATATATTTCATTGGGAATTTTGCCAATGTATATATTGGAGTGTTTTTCCGACAAATATAATTGTTTCTTGATTTTTATAAATTTTGTCCATTATATCGAGTGACTTTAAGTTAATTAATTGCAACATCGAGTGGATTTTAATTGGTGTAGATGATAATTTGTTTTACCAAACTCATCAATCCGATAATCATTTATTTACTCAATAACTTTTCAAATAATCAACTTGAAATAACTTTTTTTTTATAACCAACCCAATACATTGGTCATCCAATGGCTAATTTTTAATCAATGAAAAGAACCTATAATATATTTTATTTTTAAGTGTTGCAGCAAGACAAACATAGAAAACAGCTAAGGGTAGTGTTTGTCTACTCCTGCATAGTTACAAGATATAATTCAAGGCTTGGAATCCTTGTCGATTCTGTCTTTTACAATCCCGTTATATGTGCGTATAGAGTTGGCACGACTACGTCTACATCTACATTTTTTTGCACACATAATCTCTCGATATATCGAGGCAAACCAAGAAATTTGAAGAACAAACACAAGTAATTTTCCTTTATAATCTTTATTGGCTTATAATAAATAATTCAATTCATAACACGATAGAAAAATTTCAACATCTTGGGAAATCTCGTGGGGGAGGCATCATTCTGGCATCTGCCGTCCTGCCGTTTCTAGTAATGAATACCATCTCCATTCCCCAACTTATGTGACGCTCTAAATGGCAATGCATCAACCAAACTCCTGCATGTTTATAACAAATAAAATTAAGATAATAAAAATTTGACGTGTCAATTAAGTAACATGGTTAGATTGCCCTGACTAAATATGAGGGTTTTGACAATTATGTATGATGATAAGGGGTGTAATTAGCACGTATCATATATAATACTTGCATATGCACCTATTGAGACACACATCTTAAGAAAATATGTAAATGACTTTGACTTTTGAATATAGTGGATTTTTTAAATTAACAACAGAAATCTATTGGAGAATTAGACAAAATCATTTTTCGTGCATGTTTAGGGGTGGTCAGAAAGTTATCTTTCTTGAAGATGCAAAATGCATCAACGTGTGATTGTTCTAACTGAAGGGATTAATCACTACAAAATAGCGGATCCATGTTCGAATTCCTGTTGGAAAATGTTCTCACTTAATGTATCCGATACGCCTCGAAAGGAACTAAACCCTTAAAAAAAATGCAAATTATGAAAAAATTACCTGGATTATTAGCTGTGAATCTGATAGCCGTCCACCCATTTCTAGGAACCGCAATCGTATTCATATACGGAGGGTCCACAAGATTATAACTCAAAGGGTCCCTATCTCTATCAAAATTACCAAATCCCCACCCAACCACATAAAAACTATGTCCATGCAAATGCATCGGATGATCAATCCCCGCCACTGTATTCGTTCCCTGGAAAACAAGCTCCACTGTAGAATTATACCTAAGAACTCTAACCTCCGTTCCGTTTCCTGCCCGCCATAGAGTCCGTGGGATAATATTCGCTGTGTAATTAAATCTAAAAGGTGGTCTTCTAGGAAAATTATCTCCATAAACACCGCTTATCCTATCATAATAAGCTTGAAGTATAGAAATTCTCGGTGAATTAAAGCTAATATTATTCACACTTGCTCTAAAGCGATCGCCAAATGGTCCCGAACAATTACCATTAACACAAGGTTGTAAATTAATAGAAAGGGTAAAGAATAATGTAGTAGATACGTTCAATGGAACGTCTATGGGGTGTTTTTCATTAGCTAAACTTCGGAGCCTTCCTGTGAAATTTGTCGATGCGAGTGTATCGTTGAAATCGGGGAGAGTTGGGAGCATTGGGGACGATGGTGGAGTGTAGTTTCCGGTGTATTGAAGAATTGCAGTTGTAGTTGTATTGTCGAAATTTCCAGCACTAGCGTAAACGTGCGAGGCAATGTAATAGTGACTTGGTGGTTGATTAGCTTCTAACAAAAAATCAATTGTTTGACCAGGAGATATGGTAATGTAATCACTGTGTAATTGCTTTGTGTATGCGCCGTCCGCTCCAACGACCGTGATATTATGATTTGCGATTCTGAAGAACACAATGTTGTTCATTACTGCATTTACCATTCGGATTAAATATCTCCTTCCGAATTCTACAGTCAACCTGAAAGTATCTGTAACACATGATAAGATTGAATTAAGATTGATTGAAATACACATGAGTTTACGAAAATAATAAACGTTTATGCATCTATAGAATTATGGGTTCGTAGCAATCACATGCCCTCAACTTTGAACTATTGACATTCACCTCTATTGAGTTTAGTAAAATCCACAAACATCAGAGGCGGTGAACCAATTGTTTTAAATTCGGGGGGATGCACCCATTTTTTTATTTGATACATATCTCAACAAGAAGATTACTTGCTAAAAAACATGGATATAATTAAAGTTAAAATTCTATTTTCTCCATAATGATAGAGTTTAGTTGTATGATCTTTACGCATGTGAGTAATATTGTTATAGTATACGCTGAGGAGGCATACCGCGCATTTTTATTTTACTTTATTATCTACATATTTATTTTGATGTGTAGGTAAATATAATATCGCATAAAGGTAAGTTGCTAAAGATCCATAGCATTAAACAATTACTTAGAGCGTCAAGTTTCGTGGGTCCCTAATCCCAGCCCTTCAACCCATATATTACCTAAAGTTATGGATTAACACACATGTATGAATGTGAATTGAGTCGGGGCTATTCAAAACTTGATGACTCGACCTCCTTAAAATGCATATATGTGGGAAAAACAAAATAAATGTTAAACTTTTAAAATGTTATTTTGTCTTTCCCACATATATGCATTTTATGATTCTTCTCTCTTGTTCCTTATAAAATTTCATTTTTCGATCTTCTTTTTATAAATATATTCTTTCTATAAGAAGTACGTATCAAACAAAACTAAGATTTCAAATTTAAATAATACTTGTTTATGATTTAAGGTATGTCTATTTTCAAAAGTTGTAATTTTTTTAATTATATTCTAATCGATTTTGTACATTAACTTTGTTCTAAATAAAAATAATAAAAAATAAAATGCTTTTTCTAAATTCTGAGGGGCCAACATGCTAGGCAACACCCAACGACAATGATAGAGTTCTAATTTATCTTTTTTAATTGAAGAAGATAGAATTTAAAGGAAGTAGGATTGCTAGTTGTAGAGGGCCCATAAATCGTGTGGTACGATAAAACCTGGTCTACCAAATATCGAAAAGAATTCACAATTCTTTTAATTCTTTTCGATATTTGGTAGATTAGGCTTTATCGTACAAAAATAAAGCCAAGTCTAACTTTTCGATATTTTCAAAACTCTAGATATCAGAGAAAATACAACAAAAAAAATAAATTGACATATTTTTAAAAAAGAACTTATAAATACATAAATCCAAATATAATAAAAACAAATCATGATTATCGAATTTTATTTTTAGCATGCATTACATGAAGGCTCTTCTTGCAAAATGTATTGAGGGTGTTTTACTTGTGATATATCAAGACTTTTTTTTCTTAAGGATTTAATTTCATTAGAGGCACGTCGGACACATTAAAGGGGAATTATCTCTCCACAGTCATGATATTGTGAAATATAAAAGTCATACCAAACAGTATCTTCAATAAAATGGAAAATCAACTCTCTAAATTGATCTTAAAGTTGGATTTTATATATATTATAATACTATATAATGTAGTATAAATATGAGAAAAAAATATTTCTTTGACTACGTTTCAACTTACAAGTTGAAGAAATTATAGATTATCGTGTGATTATTTTACTTGACAAACATTATATTTTATATTGACCACGTAAGAGGTTGATAATAATTGTAGAAAAATTGCCTTTCAAATTTAACTCCTATATAATCCTTGTAGTATACTCCCTCCATCATTTTTCTTTTGTTTTTATTTTCATTTTGGGATGATTTAAAATAAATATTTCTTTCCTAATATGAAATTATTTTTCTCAAAAGTACCCTTTCACATAAAGTAATGATTTGACACCACTATTCTCTATCAATACTTTTAAGGGCATAAATGTAAAATTACATAAAAATTTCATTTTTCAACTCTCACCTAAAACACTGTGTCAAAACTCAAGGGAGCAAAATAAAAGAAACGGAGGGAGTACATGTACTGTAAATAATTGGGGAAAATGCAAGATACTCCCCTGTGTTATGCTAAACCTGCAAGAAACTACCCTGTGAAATTTTTATTGCGTCAAACTTCCTTGTGTTTTCAAAAAACCTGCAAAAAACACCCAATTTGTAAAAAATAGGTCGTTTTGGATCGATATATTTCAAGAAAATATTTTTAAAACACTTCAAGTTGGTCCCTATAAGTTCACGTGATATATTTGTCGATCCAAAATGACTTATTTTTTATAATTTGGGTGTTTTTTGCAGGGTTTTGGAAAACACAAGGAAGTTTGGCGCAATAAAAATTTCACAGGGTAGTTTCTTGCAGATTTAACATAACATAGGGGAGTATTTTGCATTTACCCCTAAATAATTTGAGTCTCTTTATCTACTGAAGTTTTCAAGCAAGATACATTTACAGAGACGGAAAAAAAGCTACTCACGAAGTTGCACGACTCTCTTTAAGAAAACTTAAGCATTTAATGTTTTACCAATCTCTATTATTTGAATAGATCAAATTTGGACTAGAAGTTCTCTCACATTAAAAAGAATACATAAGTCGTTTTCTAGTTGTAGTATAGTGCCAGATTTGATTGTGGCACTATTATGAATTTATGATCTATCTTTTTCATTGTATGACTTATTATGGCAATGTGACTTTTATCGAGAATCTTTTCCATGACAAATGAAAATGTTTGATGTGAAATGGGCGAAGACAATTTCCATCTTTATCCAATTTACTCAATAATATGCACATAAGATATTTCCTTCTATTGGAATTTTTTTTTTGACTTGTATTTCATGTCCAACATGGAAATTTCAAGCATCTTGTGCTTACAGAAGAAAATTCCGCAATCGGAATAGTTGGTGAGAAAACATTTATTGTGATTTACAGGTGTATGAGGACTTAGATCAAAATCACTTTTATTTTATATTTTAAAAGCTACAAAAATTAGTGTAGCTTTACTGGGGCTTGGGCCATTGATCAACCACAATTCTAATTAGTTCAATAGTTGTAAAAATTCTCAGAGAAAATCAAAGAAATTGTTTCACTAATTTATAAAATCATTTTAGTAAGACTAATTTTGCAATTGTTAGACTACAAACAAAAATGACAATGCTTTTTTAAAGTATTGGCGACAAGATTTTTTTTAAGTGAAATAATCATAAATTACTTGATTATTATTTCATAATTGAACTAACAAATTATAATAAATAGATAACTAACAACAATATATAAGATCAGTATGAAACTAGAGTATCTCCACTTTTGGTATACTCGTATTCAAGACCTTTAAATCTTAGAGTTTCGGTAGCGACCTTTGAATCTTAGAGTCTCGGTTTTGCTACTAAGACAAGGCACTCTCTCTATGAAATATTAAACTAAATGTATACGATATATTGAATTGATACCCAAATAATATTCAGAGAATTAAGACTTTTTATCAAAATGAAGAGGAGAAATCAAACCTTGTCTTGAACATTGATATAGATCTCCAGGTTGTCCATTAATAAGCAAAGCATCGGAATTATTTGGATCCCCTCCATTTTGTAAAAATTCATTGAGAACCGCTTGTACATCACTTCTCCACCACTCCGCTACATTAAAATCATGGAAAAAAATTTGGTTAGTTAAATATTAGAAATTTCTCAATTTTTTTTCAGAACACTAGGAAAAATTGTAAAAAAAATATTAAATTAAGAAAAATTAAATAAGAGAGTCTCAAGACAAATAAATACTTTTAATTACACCTTATTTTCGTTTTTACTAATTTAAAAATATAAAGTTATCGATCAAAAGATGAAATGTTGATGCATGATTAAAATAATTAATGTTTAAGCTTTAGTTAATATCATTTTCTTATTCTTTAGGTGAAAATGCAAGATACTCTCATGTGTTAATGTTAAACCTACAAGAAACTATCCTGTGAATTTTTATTCCGTCAAACTTCCTTGTGCTTTCAAAAACCCTGCAAAAAATAACCAATTTGTAAAAAAATAGGTCATTTTAAATCGATATATTTCAAGAAACTATTTTTAAAATACTTCAAGTTGGTCCCTACAACTTTACGTGAAATATTTTAAAAATGATTTCTTAAAACATGTCAATCCAAAACGACATATTTTTACAAATTGGGTATTTTTTGCAGAATTTTTTAAAGTACAAAGAAGTTTGACGCAATATAAATTTCACAGGATAATTTCTTATAGGTTTAGCATAACACAACGGGCCGGGAGTATATCTTGCATTTACCGGTATTCTTTAATTATAATTTGTTTAATTTAGTCAATTCCATCTTGCTAGAAACAAACAAACAAAAAAGAAACATGACAATAACGTTATATATATCTTTTCATTGTCAATTAGAAAAAGAATACTCAATTGAAAAAGAAGAATCAATTAATTAAAAGAATAACCTATACGCATACCTAATATGATTGGAATTTGTCTATGAGGTATTGGAAAAGGATAGTCATTTTGCTTCCTAGGATAAACAATAAGTGCACCGTGCACGGTGGCGCGTGACCAATCGCTATGAGCGTGCCACCACAAAGTCCCGATCTCATCCGACAACACGATCCTCTGATTGAACATCGAACCGGGTCGAATCGGGCATTGAGTAATATATTCAGGACCATCTGACCATGGATATCTAATTTGCTTCACTCCATGCCTGTAAATTTTCTTCAAATATTTATTTAAAAACTATAGTCCTGTAAAATATATTTTTAATTAATAGAACAAAATAAAAAAAAAAGAAAATAATAATCATACCAATGAATAGTTATGTTTTCTCTAGCTCTGTTAGTTACATCAATCACAATTGTATCTCCTTCGGTAACATAAATTGTTGGACCTGGAAATTGCCCATTTACCGTTAATATGCTTTTGTTGCTGCACAACCTACTGTATGGTGTATCTTCCACCTACATTTAAAAAAATGCTCAATGTTTAGAAATTATAATATTTTATAAAGGTAATTCTTTTGGCTTTATTTATGCCCATACAAAATATCTTTAAGATGTATTCTCTCCGTCTCTTTTCTTTTGCTCCTTTAACTTTTGGCATGCAGTTTTAGGTGAAAATTGAAATTTTGAAATTTTTATGTAATTTTACATTTATGTCCTTTAAAGTATTGATAGAGAAAAGTCAAATCATTACTTTATGTTACTTTTGAGAAAAATAATTTCGATTCTACTAAAAATGGAACAGTATTTTGGGACATCGAGACCAAAAGAAAATGGACGGAGGGGGTAACATTTTTGCATATCAGCTAAGTAATTGAACGTGACGGGGTTCAATAGTGAACAATTAATAACTGTATGTGTAATTTTGGCTTTGTAATTGAGTGGATTCAATTGTGTAGCTGTAGCATAGAATTTTTAAAAAATAAAAAAATTGCATGAAATTAAACTTACCAAAAAATTATGGTGGTGGGTCGTAGCTTGGGTAGGAAGAGTTATGCCAAGGAGGAGAAATCCTAATAGATGGAAAATTGCTAAGTTCACAAGCCACCACATCTTTTTACAAGAAACTCTAATTTCTTTTCCTCAAAGATTATTTTGTGAGTGAAAATACGTCTTAACGAATAAATGTTTCTTGCTTATGTATTGTTATTATATATAGAGCAAGATGTCTGTAAATGGTCCAAACACTGTGGAAGGCTGATTTGGTATTGGTCGTTAATTGAACACGAGTTTGATTATTTAAACACGTCTCTATTGATCCAGAAAAAGATAAAGAAAAAAAAACACACGTCTCTCCTAGGACTGTCAATTGAGTCGGGTCTATTCGAAGTCCGATGGCTCGGCCGGATTCAATTTGACCCGAACCCGAATAATTGTGAGTTGGGTTGAGTTTGAGCCATTATGCTAAAATCGATTAATTTATGAATCGAGCTTGAGCCTTACAAGGCTCAACCCGAATAAGGCCCGAATATATTATCATCTTAAATATTACTACTTTAAATTATTGGTACTATTGTTATAAGTATACTAATTACTACAAATAATCTATCACATATATGAATTATAACTAAAGTTTCCGCAGGTCAAAGGGAACGTAATAAATAAAAAGAAAAAACGGAAAAATAAAAATAAATGGTGAAAAAATGGGAGTATTGACACTTTACAATTATATTTAAAGTTCTATGTTATTGATTACGATAAAATTTATATATTCTTTTGAATTAAATAAAATTGTCTATATATTGCATTTAAAGAATGCGTAGTTTTTTATTTGTTAAGTAAAACTTGCTAGAGTGAACAAACCCAATATAAACTCGAAGCCCAAAAAATTACATGAACCGAGTTTGAGCTCATAGATATGAAGCCCGATGATATTTGAGTTTGAACCTATAAATATAAAGCTCGATAATATTTAAGTTTGAGCAATTAAAGGCTCACAAGGGCCCGGCATATATATATAATTCAATTCAACCAAATTGATTCAGTGAAAGGTATTACTATTCCCCACATTATGAAGATTTGAATTTAAATCTCATTAATGTGTCGTGTCGGTGATTAAGCCAATTTTAAAACTTAAATACTATTGAGAAAAAAAAATTCAACTCCGTCATACACAGGTAAAAATCGAGATATTCTTGATCTTTATTTGGATTTGGTGTCTGGTAGCTTTTGAGCCACGTGTACAAAACAGTCATTTATCTTTTGATTTGAAACATTTAGTCATAATCAGTTTAGATCTTAACATTTATATTTGATAGGCCCGGTTAGACCAGTTATATTTCATTTCATTTCATATACAGTAATTAATCCATCTAATTGTGGCCGACAAGTACGAAGCCTAGCTAGTTAGCTGGAAAAATTGGGGTTTCAAGATTGAGAGATTTTGGGTTCGAGTTCAATTAGTGTACATATTTATTTAATTTAATACTCCCTCCAATTCATATTAGTTGGCACATTGTTACTTTTCACATAGATTAAGAAACCTCATGATTAATCACTTTTACATGGTAAAATGTCAAAAATATCCTTACTAGTGACTCTTGAGCTTCTCAACCTGGATGTAAGAGAAGGATAAAAATGGAAAAAATTGCATTGAAAATCCAAATGTGCCAATTAATATGAAACATAAAAATTTGACAAATGTGCCAACTAATATGAACCGGAGGGAGTAATAATTAGTCTTAATAATTTATTTACCTTTCTACTTCGATAATAATTGAACATATTTAAATAGATTTCTTATTTCGTAATTGATATACTAATATAATTATTAATGTAGTGAGTGTCATGATACAACATATGATTGGTTTAATGAAAAACTAGTCAATAAAAAGTAGTAAACTCAAGTTCGAATCCTTATTGGAAGAGATTTCCAATTAATATGTACAATGCTCCTCGAAAGAGATTAAACTCTTGGAAAACTAAAAAAAAAAAAAACAATATCATTTGCTTGAAAACTAGATGACAAAATTATTATTATTAGAATAGTAGTTATAATTATTAGTTTAGTGAAAATGTTAATAATTATTTTTTTCATAGGAGTACTTTATCCTTCCATCTACACATAATTTTTATATGTAAGTTTCCTACTAAAATTAAAAGACAATAGAGCAAAGTGATAATCAGAAAACTAAACCTGCCTAGTTCTTAATGTAAATCAATTAAACTTATTTTAAACCTGAAAAGAAAATGAAGCAATTTACCCCATATGGTGTTTTGTATGGACCAATCTATCCATGTATTTTTTATTTTACATGGAGAGGGATAATTTTACAATTTTACGCAATTCTTTTCATTTTCACATGCATTCAAGTTCGGGCGAGTGAGTTACACTCCCCAATGAAATGAGGTAAATTGATCCTTCAGAATTTCTTCAGGGGGTAAAATGTTGTTTCCAATCACATGGGAGATAAATTGAAGAATATATATATCACAGGGGGTAAATGGGTATTAACCCTAATTTTCAAATGAGTCAATGGCAATTTATCCCTTTGATATTAGTAAGGAGACACACTGGACATTTAAATTTTTCACAAGGAGTAATCTACTTATTTCTATATTATAAGGGTGTAAATTTAATATTATGTTTATTGAGAGGGTAAATGGGAATAAACAAATTTTCAAATCAATGCATTAAAATGACTGTCACAACTATTGGATAATTGACTGATTTGTTGTGGTTCCTCTTTTGTTATTTGAAAGAGGCCTGAAATGAAAGTGACAATTAGTTATTGGTGAACTACTTTATCTTTTGTAGTATCATTTTGTTATTTAACTAAAATAGATTGCTTGAAGAATTCTTCTACTATGAGATTGCTTGTACTCTTTGAGATTCTGTCTTTATTATATTTTCTTCATGTGAACTGTTTGAAATTATTGAATATCATTTATAATCATATACTAATGATTAGTTGTAACCAAAAAATAAAAATATACTAGTAATTAGTGGATATCATTTATTGAAATATCTTTTTTCTTGCTTAGATCTATAGTGCGTTTAGATATTTTTATGATCAAGATATATATTAGAAAAATTAATTCGAATGTCACAGTACGTATCTGCACTCCTAAAATTTGAGAATGAGTTATCACATATGTCATATGTGCAATGTCTTACAAAATAGTTTTTCCATATTATGGTCTAATAATTCAATTTCCCTTCTACAACAACCCCATTGCCAAGATTTTTGTTCACTTTTTGCAGTGTATATATCATATCATATCATACCTAATTTAGTTTCTCGTTCAACAAAAAAACATTTCATCAAATCTTGCTATATAGAAGTATCACAAGTTGGATAAAAAAAAATAAGAAACTTTTATCGAAAACGTAGAAATATTTTTAATGCAGTTCAAATAGAGCTTACTTAATTTCTAAATTATTTAAATATTTTTTTGCTTCCACTATTTGAAATAGTGTGATAATAATTCGTTATCTTCTTATCTGGGAAATTTGTTTTTTTGTTACTATATGATAAATCACCTTGCAACTTTGGTATTATTGGACAAAAAATATAAATTTGATACCACAGTTTAAGTTTTCATAGTAACTTTCATATGAAGCCCCATTTTTTGGAGGGAGAAAAGAGTTAATGCCAATTTACCCCCTGTAAAATGCATATTCTTCAATTTACCCCTATGTGATTTGAAAAAGAACAATTTATCCCATGTGAAAAATCTAAAGAAGTAATTTATTCAGTCGGAGAGTGTAACTCGCTTGCCGAAATTGAGAGTGGGCATGAAAAGTATTTTGTAAAATAGAGAGGTAAATTGTCACATTTATCATAACACAGAGGGTTAAACTGCCACATTATCATAACACATTGAGGTAAAGTGCCACATATAAAAATGTCAGAGAGACGGTGTGAAACTTTTATAAAATTATATGGGATAAATTGCTCTTTTTCAAATCACATGAAGGTAAATTGAACATTATGAATATCACAGGGGGGTAAATTGACATTGACTCCGGAAAAAATCGGGTTTCCCATGAATGTTGCAATGCAAACTTAAACTCTAGTATTAAATTTAAGTTTCGTGTTCAATACTATCAAAGTTGCAAAGTAACCTATCATGTGGTATAAAAAACAAAATTCCCCTTCCCATCTACCCGTATTGTCCACCAACCCCAGTGCATAATCACGTTCTACCTAACTTCGGCCTAGTTTTTTGGATTATCTTATAAAGATGCATTTTGCTCTTTAAAAATTATCTATTTTGTCTCGTTATGAAAAGCCATCTCAACTGATATTCTCTTTGATTAAGAAATCTTAGCCTAACAAAAATTAAAACGTAATAATTATCGCTCATTTCTCATTCTTTTGTTATAAGACAAAGGATTCGTTTATTTATTTTTTTAGAGAAAACGGTAACTTTCATTCAAACAAGCTCAGAGGCAATAATGTCAAGAATCAATACATGTAAAACTTCTAAAACATAGAATTCTTTAAAATTAAGAGAGACGTGCAATTTCGTGAGTCATGTGATTTCCGTCTCTGCTAATATGTCGGGAGCTGAAAAATTCTAGATTATCAATATTTGCTTTGAGGTTCTCAATAGTGTTACCATAGCTGGGATGAGTATCTGAATTTCCACTGATTGCATCAACAATCAGGCTTGAGTCTCCTTTCAAAATAATCTTATTCCAACTCCGGCTAAGACAAAGGATTCTAAATGTTACCCAATGTCTCTCCTTATTGTACAAATTGAGAGAAAAATCTCACCGTGTTTCTCAAACTAATGGGTTCATAAAATTAAACTTAAATGAGATATGATGTAGGCTAAAAATATTGGATCAAATTTAGCCTATAACCGTCAAAACTTCTTTCCTTGTTCCATCAAGCTTAGACCTGTACATCCAATGGTTTGTCTACAAAATCGAATCACTGTTAGAACTCAGCCGTAGTTTATTCTGGCGAAGTCCGTTCAATGTTTAATTAATATATATGATCTTCAACTTAAAGACAAAAGAAAAATATGAAAAATAAAGTGTATATTGTGTGTACCTTAAAATAATGATGTGTACATTTATATATGAGTAATTAACCTAGGATTTGTATCCATTATATCTAAATTGGTAGCATAGATGGAAATTTTCCTCGGCTACCTTAAGATGTGGCGGTTCTCGTGATTATTAATAACCAGATTTGATATTAATATGATCTGTTGAGGTCGAATGACGTCATATTTGGAGAATGTAGGAGACAACACTAACAATTGTGACAGCCTTGTCCTCTAATAAGACAAAAGATAACGTCAAAGGTGGTAGCTCGGGAATAATATCGCGAGTTCTTGTGGATCGACCTCCTGAAAAGGCGTCCGCGCTGAAAGGATGGTGATGTAATTCCCTTAGATGAGATCTTTCAAGGTAGCCGACCGTAGGCCCTAATGGCTTTATGGGCAATACTTCTCAAATTTGTTCGTTCTATGGTTCGGGCTCACAAGATGCAGCTTAATCTAAGTGGAAAGCAGTGGTCCACTCAAATTCTGACTTGGCCTATATTCAATCTGGATCAGGTTCCTATCCATTTACTTAATTCCACATCAAAATCATATCTTCTTTCTTTGGGTGTACGTGGATGGGTTTTGGTCCGGTCTCGTGGGTTTCGCTATACCGAGCCAAAACCCTTTCAAATAAATTTTCGCCAAACCCATAAAATCATAAAAAATCTATTCAAAGACTCACACTCAAACTTTTCAAACCTATAAAACATTGATTTGACACCTACTACCTACTTTTTTCCCTAAATCTCACTAAAAAAGACATTGATTTGACACCTACCACCTACTTTTTTCCTTAAACCCCAACATCCAAACTCAATTCAAGTGGGGTTTCAACTTATTCAAACCACAAAACCCAACAGCCAAAACCCATCCAAATGAGGTCTTAAAGGTTTAATCGAAACCATCCAAACCAATTTTTTTAAACCGAGACCCATGAAACCGAGTCAAAACCCATCCAAATAGACTCTTTATGTTCTGACTCGTTGACCTTTAACAATATTAATTACCACAAATGATATAGCTTGAATAGGATTTTATTCATGGTCAAAATCTTCCACGAAACTCTCCATTGTTAAGTTTGTTACACATAATTTTCATGTCTTCTATTAAAAATTCGTCATGAAATCATTCTCGTGCCCACAGCCCACCTTTATAAAAAAGATATTACTCGCATTTTATGCGAGCAAAATTTATTTATCATCTACTAAAATGATAGGATGACCTACATAACCAGATCATCGATTACAGGTTGACATAGAGTCCCCGAAGGTCGTTGGCGACAACGATTTGGCAGGTCGAAGGTGAGTGGCGGGTTCAAGGTGGGGTGAGGTAGGTTTAGGGTGATTATTGGGGTGGGTGTGGAGTCGAGTTAAAAGTGGAGGCTAAAATATTTTTTAATTAATAAATATATAAATTTAAATTATTTCTATAAGTATGTATATTGTATATAAGGTTAAATAATGGGAGTAATGAACCTGAAAAAGTTAAATTGTTAATGTTATTCATGGAGAAATAGAGAGTATGTTTATTTACTAAAAAAAAAATATTAGAGAGTATGCTAATATTTAATAACACCTTAAAATTTTGTGCACTAAACATAACACAAAATAATTTGACAAAGGTTAGCTATAATACAAGAGGATATAGTGAATAAAACCATCTGAAAGTCGGTCACAAAATGAGATCGAAGTTCATATCCACAATCCAAAATTCTCCGTAGAAAAATCATTAAATAATTCTCGTGTTCTGTCATTTTGACCTTTGACCGTCATATGGATGAATATCATTTCAATTTGTGTTGTTATTTGTAATTCTTCAACGAAAACTTAAGAAAAACAAATGGAAAGAAGGGTGACAGCTGCGGATTTCTACGCACGATCTCCTGACTCTTCTATATTTTTTATTTTTATTTTTTTTATTAGCAGAAAATCCTTATGTGTTATATTCATGAAAACTCAACATAATTTTTCCTCATGTTTTTTTTTGGTTCTTTTTTTTTTTTTATAGAGATTTTTCCTTCATATGTTGAATTGTTGATGACATTAACACGGTTAATTTTCAAGTCAACTACAATTTTACCCTTTATATCCAGCCTTATTTTCATTTTCACTAGTGCTAACACATGGAATTTAATTTTACACACATTTCATAATAAAATAAAATAAAATATTTTTAACATATCAAAAAACAAAAAATCGCATTCACAATTCATGAAAATAATTTAATATTTAGATATTAATAATGAATTAAAAAATTAATATAATATTTTTAAATATAAAACTATTTCATTTACATATTTATTACATATTATATTTTTTTTATATAATATTATAAATTGAACAAAATTTTAGTACTATAATATCTATGAACATATCTATTAAAATAACTTAATGTATATAAAATATTAACAAATAAAATATTTTTGTGCATCCCCACGTTTAACCCGAGAAATTATGTAGTGCAACCGTTGCACCACGTCATCAATTACACATGGTGTAACCGACCAATGCACTTGTGACTGTTGGATTTTATAGTTATTAACCCAATTGGAATGAGCCCAATTGAAGTTAAGCCCATAAAGTAGAAATGAATGAAAGTTGGAAGAGAAAAATGTCTTTCCCACAAGAGATTACTAGTCTTTAAGAGACTATAAATCTTGTACAAAGATTCATCCAAAAAGCTGTTGTAAATGTTTAAAACAATCTGTGTATATAAAATATTGTCTTAAGATTGTTGTAAATGTTTAAAACAATCTGTGTAAATTATTCTCGCAGAATAATTATTTATAATTAACTCTAATTATAAATCTTAGTATAGTTTATTCTCGCAGAACAAACGAAAGCAATATTAAAATATTACTTTAATCAGAATTTAATTACTTACTGAATTAATTCTGAACCGGAAATAAATCGACTGAGGCTTGCTAATGCAATGTCCTTAAGACAATATTTCTGGGCTGTCAAAGGTGCAACAGTTCGTCCCAGTAGTCTCCCAAGATACAACAGTCGGATACTTGTTTCTTTGCACAAAGAACAAGTCCACAGCGAACTTTAACAAACAGGAATATTTAAACAATTATAAGAGAAGAATATAGAGAGAAGAAAGATAGGATTCTGCTTTATTTGCTAGAAAACGGGATGAGAGAATTGGCCAGATTCTCCATCTATTTATAGCAACAGAAAGGGTGTTGCTGGAGGGACAAGCCTGTTCGGATTTAACCAGTAACACTGGTTCGGTCCGAACAGGTGCAACCGGTTAGTTTCAAACCGAACCGGCACACTTAATTCAAAAAAAATGGCGCGCGCGCGGGTTACAAAAATGGGTCAGCTACACGGATCTTGTTCGGGTCAATCGGATCTGCCTACGCGGATCTAATTGGTATGGATTAATTTATTGGGCTTTTAAGTTTTGGGCCAAAACATTAATTAAATTTTGTCCAAAAAATAATAGTTTGTTGAAGCCCAAGCCCAAGCCCAAGCCCAATCCCAATCTCAATCCAAATCCGAGCCCGAGACCGGACCGTGCCGAGCCGAGCCGGCCGGCCGGTCGGCGGCGCGCGCGCGAGGGGAACCTTTGGTCACCTAGGTCCTCACCCCTTTAAAATCTTTGGTACCCCAAAGGGGCCCAACCCTTATACCATTTTTTAGCTATTTAACTAGCTAAAATTTTCCTCTCCAACTCAATGTGGGATAGACATTTTTCTCTTCCAACTTTCATTCATTTCTACTTTATGGGCTTAACTTTAATTGGGCTCATTCCAATTGGGTTAATAACCATAAAATTCAACAGTGACATGTGAAGTGATAATCCACATCACCCCTAAACCTACCCCTAAAACATGTGGAGTTGAGTCATGAATCGGGTCGTGGAGACCGACTTGGATCAGGAACTCTCAAAATAAATATTATCAAATTTCAGATTACTTTTGTAACTAATGTAACATTAGAATTGACTTTATGACACTTCTAAATGACTATAATGGTTGATTTAATTTTGACCCGTAATCTCTATCCTAGCACTAAATAAAGAAAAATCACGAGTTTCGAAAAAAATATAATTATTCTTACATATAAATACAACACAAAAGACTTATGTCATAGTGTCGTGTTTTTTTTTTATAGCTAGTCTTGGGTAATAGACAATGTCTTCTTCACCTATCTTTCTGTGATCGTATTCACGGTGAAGACGTTGACTGTGACCTTTGAATTTTATCATGGAATTGTGATCAGCCATCATGATCCTCCCTCACGAATAGGGATGATCATTTTTTTAGGACAATCGTCAAATGACGTAACTTCTATACAAGCCAATCATTCTTATTTTTTTTATTTTAATTATTTTATGATTATATTCATACATATGATTATATCATTTGATTATTACAACTTAAAGTTACAATTTGTATAAAACTGAAATTTCACAACAATTTCGTATATTGATTTTCAGACTGATCGATCCCATCTATATATATATGTTGTTTAGATTACCACGTAGACTTGTCTTTCCATTATATTATTTCCTTACCATCTTTCTTGAAATTGACACTTCCTGAGAAAATGAAGAACAAATTGAAATAAAAAATAAGGAATTGCGTTTTTCATACTCATACAAAATTTTTAGTTGTTTTATACATGCATTTAGAACCATACCTTCTATAAGAACAAATTTCATACCACAACTTAAGGATTGATACTTGACACATTTTACAATCAAGGATTGATACTTGACACATTTTACAATCGTCATCAAATACTTGACAAAAATCACCATGTAACCGTTAAGTATCACGTTTCTTGCACATGACTGAGCGAGACCGGGGGTAAAAAAAAGGCAAATTTTATTCTGACCTAATTATTTTCCCACAATTTTACCTAAAAAAAAAAGCAAATCAAATTGTGTGCAATATTCTCATACAATTATCTGAATTCATGTTTTCTTAAATTATTCCCTTCACTTCACATGGTCGAAAACTATCGATGTTTTTCTAGATAAAACTGATCACTAACAATAGTTGGCATTGATGCACTAACTGAATACTCATCATCATCATCATCATATATGCTTTTATGGCTGGCCTTCAAATTAAAAAAAAAAAAGACATTAAAATGATTACAAACATATTAAAGAAATTTTTGACCAAACCCAATATAAAATGTGTTCTACAGCATTCTACAGCATTAAAGTTGTATCAAATGGCCCTTCCATTACGGCAGGATCAATTTAAAAAATTTCATATATCCAGTCAAGTTCTATATATATGCATTAGATCAGATCCTTTATGATTACGGGTGAGATGGAATATTCCTCATACAGGAAATTTATTATTTCAAAGTGGCAGTAGGTAAATTAAAATGAATGAAAATTTTCTTATTGAACTTTTCATTTTTTAGGATTACATCCATATGAATATCAAAAGAAAAACAAACCAACTAGGGACCTATCAGTACTAATTAATTGAGGAGAAAACATTTTTGATATCAAACTTTAGTCAAAAAAATATATTTGATACCATGCTTTTCAAAAACACACATTTCATATCATGATTCACACCCTTTTGTCACATTTAGTTTTGCCATCAATTTTCGGATGGAATTCAGTACGTTCCGCTCATGTGTCCGTTAAGTTAACAATGGTGGGTCTTTAAAACTCGTGCATGTTTTCCCTCCCACTGTCAACTTAATGGGCACGTGCTGAATTCCGTCCGAAAATTGACGCCAAAATTAAATGTGTCAAGAGAGTGTGAATCATAATTGTGCTTTTCCGAAAAACTTCGTACCAAATGTATATTTTGGACTAAAGTTTGATATCAGAAGTGTTTTTCCGTCGTAGTTAATATATATCTCAAAATAACATTACAGTACTGTCCAAAAAAAAAAGTAATTTAAGGCAAACCAAATATCTTATAGTTAGACAACATCAAATTCAGATTTAAGAAACATACGTACATAATAACTTATCCATTTTATAAATTGGGGGAAAATGCAAGATACTTCCCTATGTTATGCTAAACCTGTAAGAAATTACCCTGTGAAATTTTTATTGCCTCAAACTTCCTTGTGTTTTCAAAAACCCTGCAAAAAATACCCAATTTGTAAAAAATAGGTCGCTTTGGATCGACATATTTCAAGAAATCATTTTTAAAATATATCACGTGCTGAAAGATTATGTACAAAAATGCACTGAAATCTAGCCTATTCTAATCTCCCAATTCCAAAAGTTTTTCATTAAAAACAGTATGCTGAAAGATTATGTACAAAATGCACTGAAATCTAGCCTATTCTAACCTTCCAATTCCAAAAGTTTTTCATTAGAAACAGCGTCCTGAAAGATTATGTGCAAAAATGCACTGAAATCTAGCCTATTCTAGTCTCCCGATTCCAAAAGTAAAAGAAACATGTTCCTATTTTGGCATCAAGTGCCATGAACTGATAATGTCTAATAAGCTCTTTATTGCTGTTAGGACTATAGAAATAAGGACAACAATACGAACATATTTACAAACAACAAAACGTAACTTTGGTGGTAGAAAACTACCAACCAAAGGATCACGCCATTCAACAAATAATTTTCAAAAGTGTTCCATATAAATGGATGTCCACTGATACAGGCATCTATCGAGCAGATGGCTACTCTGAGGATATTCAGAGCAAATGTGGGCTCTTACATGAAGGAGATATGTTCAAAATATACAGAGTTGCACCTTATGGCTGATACCTAATATTTGCCATTATTAAAGTGTAAAAAGAGTGATTGTTGCTGTTGATTGAGTTGTGTGTTTTCTGTTTCGCATTTGTCCTCTTTATATAGATTTCAAAATACTAATGTGAATCCACCTCTTTTCAGGCGAGCCGAAACATTCAGTCTTCAAGTAGGAGCCTTCAGCTACTGAGTTGCTCTTGATTCTTGGAGTCTTGATTAGTTGGTACTCTATCTTCAACCGTCAGCTTGTGTTCACACTATGATGGTTATCAACTCCATCCAATCAAATGGCTCTATTTGATTACATAATATCATATTTGTTAGGAGTTAGTTACGAACTGCTAAGCCATGTAATTGATAAGTCTTGATCAGTTATGGCTCTAACTAATTGAACTAAGTAAATGTAACCCCTCAAATTAATTTAATTATAATTGCAATTCGTATTTTGGGTCGATTTCAGCCCATTAATCTATTGTGGCCCGTATCCAATTTCCCTCTGATTATTGTTGGGCCTGATGATTTAATGTTTTGATTTGGGCCATCAGTTGGCCTATTTTATTTGTTTGATTCATCTGGTCCGACTTCCTGGAGGTCAGTTTTCTATCAAGGGCCCTGGCTTGTCGAACCATCTCAATTTTGGGATATTCCAATTTCGGGGCGTTGCAATTTCGGGGCATCACACGTCCTGAAATTTGAAAATTATATTTTGGGTTCAAACACATGAGAATCTACTAAATTACGAATCTTGTATTTTATTAAACTGAAAAATGTAATAGAAATATCGATTAAAAAATACAATTTTTTCATTTTTTAATATTAATTTAAAATAAGTGTAATTTCTTTTTTGTTACATGCAAATTTGTTTTTGATAATTAGAAGAAGTACAAATTTGATTTACAGAAGTTCATACCAAGCCCATTAAAGACCAAACGGAAAACCCAAACCCGAACTAAGTCCATACACCGATCCGATCAAAATAAGCTGCACCTTCAAGTCGTCTTTCTTCTTCTTTACAGTACACCGTCTAGATTGAGCGTATAATAGTTTAGCTTGGTTGTCCAGAACTCCAATTACTTATAGAATATACGAACTAATCGTATGATTTGAGGAGCAGAGCACCTTAAATAGTTGTAGAGAAGATGATGGTGGAAGATCTAGGTGTGGAAGCGAAGGAGGCGGCGGTGAGAGAGGTAGCAAAGCTTCTACCGCTGCCGGAGCTGCTTCATTCCATTGCTTCCATCAAAGCTGATTACATCGCTCGCCAACAGGTTCGATTTTCACCTTCTAAGTTAAATTTGCTCAATTAATATACTTACGCTTCTGTGTGTTTTTGGAACTATGATTTTAAAATTTAGTCGAAAGTGTTTTCTATTCACGAGTTTATGTAATTCTAAGTTAACTTACTATTGAGGCTTGGTGAAATTTAACTGAAGGTCGAAGGAGAGTGGGTTTCTGTAGAATTACTTGGAATTGAGCTTTTGTAGTAGTAAAATAAATGCGGAGATAGTAACGGAATTTTAATTCTCTGTTCTTTTTTAAATGTAGTTCTGAGTGTTTTGTACTATGTTTATATGATGTGAATTACTTATGAATGAATGGTAGTCCAATTTGATATCATTATGAATATCTTTCAGCTGTTTCATCCCTGTAACAGTTTTTGAAAATTTGAAGACCAGTGCCTGTTTTTGTTTTATGTTTTGTTTTTTAATCAGATGTTCGATATTTTGATACTTGTGATTATGAGACGGATAATGCATTATATGATTCTTTTTCCTTTCTACTTTTTTGAGTGTTGGTTGAGAACTGGATATTATTGGTCATAAGATATCGGGGCTTTGTTATGAAAATACATTTGCTAAGGTTAGGAGCTTTAGTCTAGAGTACTGCCTTAGTACTTTTTAGTACAATTTTTTTTAATTAACATTGTGAAATACCGGCTTTTAATTATCCTTAGATGATTGCTTCTACTTTCAGTAATTACTGTAATTAACATTTTAGTTATGTTTTTTAATCAGGCAAATGATGCACAACTCAGTACAATGGTTGCTGAACAGGTAAACTGGAATCCCAGTCTCTAGGATATAACTCTTTTTATATTTCCATTTTTAGTTAGTATGGAGAATTACTGTATATGTTCCATTTCATTTTTTATTATAACTTTTGGATAGAAAATGTTCCTTCAGTTTACTGCAAAGATATGGTTACATCACCTGTAAGCATAGTATTTGCTAAGTTTATTTTAATCTGTAACTTTGTCTCTCCCTTGATTTTCTGGATTCAGGTTGAACAGGCACAAGCAGGTCTAGAATCGTTGTCCTCATCTGAGAACACGATATGCCATCTTAGAGAGAATTTTGTTTCTATTGAAAAGTACGAATATGATTGAACATACTGATATATATTTTGTATTCTTGGGCAAGACTGTGCATCTGATGCAATGGTTTTTCATGTTTTAGTCTGATATAAAGTTATCCTTTGTAATAGGCTATGTCAAGAATGCCAAACTTTGATCGAGAATCATGATCAGATTAAGCTCCTCAGTAATGCGAGGAACAACCTAAACACAACTTTGAAGGTGAGTATAGTATTTCTGTATTTTTATGTAAACTTTCAATGTAACTCTGGATATTATCACAGATCTCGTAGGCCTAATTGTTTGACAAGGATTGCCACTTTGAATCGACAATTTGGTAATTGAATAATCTGATTATAGCATTTCAGTTGTATAAGAAATCTAGCATTTGGATTAGGCGAGAAATCTGAAAAATCCGTGAAATGAATTCCTTTACGGTGTTTGGTTTCCAGTCATGCTAATTGGCATGTCCAATTGACAGTTGATCCTTTCAGAGTTTCTGAATTATGTTTGTCATTATCGAAATTTCAGCTGCTTTTTATCGATGTCCTTTCATTTCATTGTTCTTGGGGCTAATGCCAATTTACCCCCCTGTGAAAAGCATAATGTTTAATTTACCCCTGTGAAAATTTTAAAGAAGCAATTTACCTCCTTCAGCCGGAGAGTGTAACTCACTTGCCGAAATTGAGTGGGCATGAAAAGTGTTTTTGTAACATAAGGGGTAAATTACCACATGTATCATAACACCAGGGGGTGGGGGGGGGGGGGGGGTGTGGAAACTGCCACATTATCGTAACACAGCGAGTAAAGTGGCAAATATAAAAATGTAAGGGAGGCGGTGTGAAACTTTTATAAGATTACAGTGGGGTAAAGTGCTCTTTTTCAAATCGAAGGGAGGTAAATTGAACATTATGAATATCACGGGGGGGGGGGGGGGGGGGTGGAGAGTAAATTGCTATTAACTCATTGTTCTTGAACAGGATGTGGAGGGTATGATGTCAATATCTGATGAGGCTGCTGAAGCACAAAATTCTTTGAGTGATGACAAGGAACTAATTAACACCTATGAGGTTGAGATTCTTGTGGACATGCATCATTGTCTTATTGATAAGCATTTTATATATCATAAGCTGTGCTTCAATTTTTTATTTTTAATTAACTACAGAGGTTAACAGCGCTGGATGGAAAACGAAGGTTTGCATTAGCAGCTGCAGCATCTCATAAAGAAGAGGTTGGTAGGCTGAGGTCAGAAAGTTTACCCTGAATTTCAGTCTTAATATTCTTATGTAGAAAAGGTGCTTCTCACCAGATTCCCACAGTTGTTGAATATATCCTTGTCATTATTTTACTTGACCAGTCTAGTATTGAGAGGATTACTTCACGATCTAGAAATCGTATTAGTGACAACCCTTTTAAACTACCTCCTGAAAGTTGTTTGACAAGGGTCTGAGACTTCCATAACATGGTCTTCATGATAACTGTGTTGCTTAGTTTGGTATTTCGTTTTACAACCCTCACATATTGAGTGTTACTCTTTGTTGGGATAACATGATTAACCATGCAAATTAATTTGCTAATGGTTCTAAAATTTAAAAAATACAGGGAGTAGTAATATGTTAAATATAAAAATCAGTTTTCTCGAATAATTTTTTTATTCTTTTAATAATTTTAAAAAGTAGCCCCTCTTACTTCCATTATGATGTATTAAGTACCATATTTGTCAGAGAATACTTTGAAGATATAGACCGCACATGGGAGACATTCGAGAAGACATTATGGGCTCATGTTTCCAACTTCCTCAAACTTGCTAAAGAAAGGTATGCTTGTTTCAAGCTTTATTATTTTATTTTATTGAATTTCTTTTTCATCTTTCTTCACTCTACTGTTTATATTTTTTTGTATGAAAATGAGAATTGCCAATAAATTAACCCTGAATTTGCAAATGGATGCACTGAATTTCTTTTCCCGGATAATGTAACTCTTGTTGGATGTGCGATGTTGAAGATATTGAGATCAATGAAGTGCTCTGTCGTCATATTAATAAATGTTTCAAAATAAAAGTAATTTGATAGTCACTAGTACCACATTTATGTGAAAATTCTACATGTTTAGTTTCAGAAAAAGAATTCACTTTACGCATTACTGGGCTGTTGATAAAATTTGAAGTAAATGAATTACTCACTCATCTTATAACTTTTAGTTGAAGTGGTTAATTAATATACCAAAAAAGGTTTCTTTACCAAATAAATACAATCCTATGCTAAGAGTTCATAACTTCAGTTTCAAAGCCTCAGATGTGTGAATGGATATTGATGACCTACTAATGAAACATATGAAGGATATACATATAGAGATGGATATTTGGATTTTAATAGCCAAGTACATATGTACTATCCACCCCAAGCCCCAAGGATATATTTCCGATATGCCCTAATTTTGCAGCAACTAATGGTCCCGTTTCCCTCAGCTGTTACTGCATCACTTTAGTTTTACCAAATCGATTGTAACCTCGATCAAATTGGCTGGGATAAATTCCCTCCTGTAGCATACTTAACATATGTTCAATTCTTTAAGAGTTTTATTGTAGCATTGGGCTGGGTTCTGTGAAATACTAATTGATTTGATGATTCAGATTTCAGAATGTAAGAATAATAAGTTGTTCTCAAGGTCCGGGCACAAGATCTACTGTCTGGAAATCATAAAAATAAAAGAGAGAAGGTAGACTCGTCATACTGAACTTTCATGGCATCAAAGCCATTGTCTACCTGCATCACAAGAAACAGAAAAGATTCAAGATTTCTGTAGAAATCTTCAAAAGTAAATCCAGCTCTTTCTTTAGTAAGTATACCAATTATTATCAACAAAATTAGTAATGATGGATGAACACTAAAGTTATGACCTGAGTCTTAAGTCTTAACGCAAAAAGACATTCAAGGATTCTGTTTCGCAGAAAATATCAGATGCCCAAATAACATGGTGTGAGTTTCGGCTGTAAAACATCCTTGAATGGTTACTTTTTGTTGGCCTTCTTAATACTTGCATCACTGTTTTTTGTTGTTTCCTTGTTAAATCAATGATGCGACATAAGTTTTCTTAACAATGTTCTTGACGAAGGCATCCTTAGTATTTGGGGCCCTTTTGGATGCATTTTGAATTTGTTTAGGTACTTGAGATTTTGGTACTTGAGTTGGATGTTTGGAAGATTTTCTTGTTTCCGTTTGATCATTAAATTTTATTTGAAAGGATGTTCGAACTTTTTTGGAAGATTTACTAAATAAATGTTACTGTCGATTTTGGAAATTGAAAATGTAATTAGATGGAGTTTTGTTGGTGAGGTTGTAGGGTGACAAATAGCTTGTTAGGTTGTCAAGTCATGTTATTCTGTTTTGTACAGTTATATGTTTTTTTCTAATGATTGAAATTGTGATAAGTTGAGTTTGTAAGATGTGTGGGCGTATACAATATATAAGTTCTTGAAACTGAGCCCTTTCCCCATTTTGGCATGTCCAAAAGTGTAAAGAATGGGGTCTCCAAACAAAAACGAGGCTAGCCAAAAATGGACCCAAACTGGGCTTTATAGTTCCATGATGAAAATCCCAATCAACTCTGAGAAAGTTTAATGATTTCTGAGCCTACAGAGGTTATCTAAGCTGAATGTGTGCTAATTCTAGCAACTGGATAGCATTGTATATGAATTACTGAAACTTAATGTGAAGGAGGTCAAAGAAAGCATTCATCAGTATTACTGCCATGAGTGCAAGCTTTAATACTCTGATGAGGTACTTAAGAATTGTGCGAGACTGGCTATACATCACTCTTACCTGTGAAAGAGTTTTAACTACTTACAAGCATCTGATTTTGCATTTGAATGCATAAGAAATTAAAAGAAATCTGACATACATTAGGAGTAATATTTGGATTGATTATCTACTTGGACTGAAGAAAAGAGATTGGACACACCCCTTGTTGAATAGATGCATGACAGTAATTATACACCTAGTTGCAAACTACTCATCCGGATTGAATAGTGTGCACCTGATTTTATGCGGTTGAATGCTGTATAGTCATTTCGATTAAAGATTAGTAATATTTTAATGGCGTTTGTACAGTCTTTTGCTATATATCCCCCCTCCCCCCCCCCCCCCCCCCCCCCCAATCCCCTGGTCGTCCAACAATAAATATCCATCTTCAAATGGCTCAAATATATAACTGACTAGCTGAGAGCTGAAGTGAAATGTTCGGATATGTTGATATTCTCTCTTGTTGCACAAAATTCATCAACTGTTTTATTCAAAGCTTGAGTTGCATTCCACAATTTTCATTTCTGTGCTTAGCTTAATAACTGTACTGTGTATATTTTTTTGCTGCTATTTACCACTATTATTTTCTTTCGCAGCCCACAAACTCTCGTCCGTGCATTAAGGTATGATAAATCTGAGTAAGACACATTTGTCATAAGAGCCATATGGCTCGGTCATCTGGAACTAATTTATTCTTTACTTTACCCGTCTTAGGGTTGTCGAAATGCAAGAAATTCTGGATGAACAACTAGCTGAAGAGGCAGCTGAGGCTGAAGGAGGTGGTGCAATGGCATCTGTAGCAAATCCTCGTAGAAATGCCATGTAGTTCACTTATCAACTATGCATCAGCAGTTATACTGATGATTTACTTACCTACTATATGTTTTGCGCATATGAACATTTTAATACATTTTTGCATCGTTTTGTAATTAGTAAGGTTATTTTCCTTCAGAAAATCTACAACTACAATGTCATCTTCTAGAAATCTTACTCAGCAGAAGCTCAACAATCAAGGAAAAGGCTACAAGGATAAATGTTATGAGGAGATAAGAATGTCTGTTGAATCACGTTTCAACAGATTACTCACTGAGGTATAACTATTATGATACTTCTATTATGCGGCACTGAACTACAATTGTATGAAAACATTATATCAATTCTTGGATCCTGATAACCATAACCATATGCCTTTCAGCTTGTATTTGAAGATCTGAAAGGAGCTTTAGAGGAGGCTCGAACGGTAATTTTTCTTGCCATGGTCTTTATATTAGTAGTATAACTGAAACTTTCTGTTTGTTGCTTCCTCTATGTGATAAAAACAAAAGGAGAAATTCACAAGTTTTGATTAACTCTTCTGTGGATAATGGTAGAATTCCATTTTATACCATTTTTAATAACTCAGATTTGTGTCATTTCTTGGTGAAGTTTTTCTATCTGCCTCTTCGCATATAAATACAATTTGACTCTTGAATAAAATTTAACCATGTTTTTCATGTGTAGTATTGGATTCTAACTAAATGGCCCAATATATGAAGCTATACCCTAAATACCAACACAAGCGTCACAAATATCATGCTGTGAATTCATTGTCAGTGTAATCAACACTTATTCCTTATTCTTATATTTGCATTTAGACATATAAGGAAATTCTTATATTTGCATTTAGACATATAAGGAAACAAGTTTATTGGTTATGAAACCAGTCAATGTTTAGACAGTATAATCTATGTACACTTTAAGTGTTGGGGTTGTGTCTTGACTTTGCAATTCTTTCATTTTCTTCTATTGCTTCATCAAGTTTGCACTTTTCTGTTTCAGATTGGTGAAGAACTTGGAGATATATACGACTATGTTGCTCCTTGCTTTCCTCCTAGGTTTGCCATGTTAATAGTTACTATGACAACACTCTGATTTACATCAATGTCTACTCTATGAGCCCCTGAAAGGGGTGTATTGATTTTGATAGACCATTGCCATATTCGTTTTTCATGATAATGCCACTTCTTTATTCAGATTTTCGTTTCTTCAGATACGAAATATTCCAGCTCATGGTGAATCTTTACACTGAGAGGTTTATTCAGTGGCTGAGACTACTCAGTGACAGAGCTAACGATTTAACAAATATAGACATATTAAAGGTATGCAATCTGAATCCGTAGTTATGGTTGTCAACACTAGTACCGTAACTTCAATGAGTTTGGTATAAATAATATCTCAATTTATGCTTTTCTTTTATCATATGCATGTTCATAATCTCAACCATTTTGATGCCAATCAACGACTTGAAATTTATGCTTGTTAGGCCTCTTTTTTTCCCCTTTTTTTTTCATATATATGTTTTGAATATCTGTTTTTCCTCTAAACTAAGTTTTAAATTATTTTAAGTAATAGGTATTTTGTTCTATTAAGAGAAACAAAAGTTATACGCCAAGTTTAGAGATTTTCTTGTTGAGATCTCCCAAGGGTGCATATATACAATGATTCCTTTTAATGCCATTATTTAATAAATGTGCTTTCTGAAGTGTTGTTTGTGGAATGGGGAAAAGTGTCTTGGAGAATTTTATGAATTGTATTGCATTCAAACTTATATTGATTTTAAAAAAAGTTGTTTCTCCAGAATATCCACACGTACTTTAGTATGTACAAAAATACATGAAAATGTCTTAGTTGAGAGACACTTTATTTGTGACATCCCTAAATCTAGGGGTGCACATGGTTTTTGAAATCGTACCGGACCGTATCGGTTTTTTTTTATCAAATTACAGATCTTGGTATAGACGAAAACTGTACTGAATATTTTGGTATGGTATAGGTCTTTAGGATTTTATACGGCAAAAATACCATACTGTACCAATAAAAATAATATCTTTTATTGATTAATTTATGCATATATTTAATATACATATTTAAATATATGCCAACCAATAAACTTTTTTTTTTCTTAATGTGATTTGTTTCCATGTTCATTTGCATTAAATATGTCATTTATAGGCTAATATAAAGGTTAGGATATTTAGACTCTGATAAATGGAAACTATTGTTAGCCAAATTAAGTATTATAGTTATTAAAATTAATTCAAAAACACCAGAAAAAAGAATTTCAGTCCAAATTGGTCAAAGACCATTCTCTGAAATTTGAAAATTAAGTATTGAGTCAAAGTATATATGTGTTTAGATTTAGTAAATAGGTAGACTATTTATAAATATATAGTTACTTTTGTTAATATTTACTATTTAAACTATTTTTTTATTGATTAAGATGTAACTGAAATTAATCCAATCAAAGCAAATTAATGAGATCTTTTGAGATTTTAAGATGTAACTGAAATTAATCCAATCAAAGCAAATTAATGAATAATGAGATCTTTTGAGATTATAAATGCTCTGAAATTTGAAAATTAAGTATTGAGTCAAAGTATATATGTTTTTAGATTTAGTAACTGTTGTAATACTTAATATGAACGCTTGATTTGGGGAAGACAAAAACCGACAATAATTTAAAACCTTCTTAAAATAGCAAATATATTTATGAATTTCGAAGGATCGACCACAAAATATTTCAAAATAGGTACTCTAAATTACCGAATTAAATATAAGATAAGATAAGATGATGCTTCTTACCATTTTCAGAAGGATTCTTGATTTAAAAATAGAACATCAATTTGGTACGGATAAAATAGAGATTAACATAAAAATTGCTCTGGAAATAGGAATATTGCTCTGTCTATATCAACAGCCTTAAATATTATATGCTTAGCCTTGAAGAATAAGGACTCAAAATTAAGCCCACTAATATTTTAAAAGGCATGTAAACACCTATATGTTACCTAGAGATTTACACGGCAGCATACATTCATTGAAAAATATTTCATTGAAGCTTCTCCAAATTTGAGCTGTTTCTTCTTCCTCTAGCATCAACGTAAATTCAAGTAAGTACTTTTTTGTTTTTTTCTTTATAGGAAAAGTAGATTACCCAAGCCTTGAATTTTGATATGGACTTAGTTTATATATATAAATTGTGTAATGGATGAGATTACAATATTTTTTGCAGATTTATATTTTTTACTGTATGATTTAACATATTTTGCTGATTAAATTCATAAAAACTAAACTAAGATCAGAAGCTTGAACATAGTTGATGTGCGCTAGTATTGTTTTGGTGGACATTAATATGCTTTTCTTTATCATAATTAGCACTTTCGAATCTGATTGTTTAATTTTGGGATTATAAATTTTGGTAATACTTAGATAGTTTAGATATATATATATATATATATATATAAGCTTTATAAACCATCAAGCTTTTTCCATTTAAAAAACTTACATTTTTTTGTTGTATAAGTAAAATAGCTTGAGAACTAGAAAGTTACTGTAAAATACCGCAAAACGTACCATCCCGTACCGGAATCACACCGTACCAAACATAATGGTATGGTATTCAAAAGGTCAGTTTGGTATGTAACTTTTCAAAATCGCACGGTATTAATTTCACTAAAAAAACCGTAGAACCGTACCAT
Organism: Penstemon newberryi var. newberryi; assembly: GCA_030819805.1. Taxonomy (NCBI): domain Eukaryota; kingdom Viridiplantae; phylum Streptophyta; class Magnoliopsida; order Lamiales; family Plantaginaceae; genus Penstemon; species Penstemon newberryi. The sequence goes on from JAUALY010000001.1 coordinate 18,400,952, forward strand.
GTGCACCCCTACGGCTAAATCGATATACTGACTTATATTGAGGGTTAAAAGCTGAATGAAACCTTCCAGGACTTATTTTAGATAAATCATCCATAAAATTATCCGGGAGTCTCAGTCTTTTGTGAGAAATATCTATGTACTATACTATAGCAACGTATCAATTAGCAAATTCTTCATTTAAATGCAGAAGTTAATTTCAAGCAAAGAACATTTTAGTGGCTTTAACCTTTTGGGATTGGGAGATGAACACCGTTATATAATGGCAATATTATCTAGACGAGGCAGGGAACTGGAAGAGTGTTCTTTATCTTTGGCATCCATGGCTTTTGTCTCGAGATGCGTAGGCATCCATTTGCAGTAAATAGTATAATGCAACAATGGTGATACATCATTTATGATCAATTTTCTTTTGACTACTAGGGTAAGTTCGGCCCTTGGGATTCAGTAATAAGCACCAAACAGTAAATGTTTCCATCATTTGATTTGAACAAAAAACCCAAGCAATACGAGTGTCAAAATACATCCATGTGATAATCTTATTAACCATGCATTAACGTTTCTTTTTCATGATATCCAACTAAATTCAAGATGTTTATGAAAATGATACTTATATTGTCCAAAAGTAGAATTTTATCATATTCAATGCTCACTTTTGTGTGCTTAAACCTTGATCCAAATGGAAAATTACCATTGATAGATTCATTTCAATGATAAAATGTCTTGGCTACACTAATGTTGTTTCTGCAACTAAACCTAATCTTGAATTTAATGGTTTTTATTACATCATTATTTCTTCTTGGTGGTTGTAATGTTCCATAATTTTTCTACTTCTAGTTCCACATATTTGATCATTTTGCTCTAGCTGCATGACATTAGTTTGGAGCTGTTTTGATTGTGAATGCTGCCTCTGATATTAGGTTACTGGTTGGGTAGTTGAATACCAAGATAGTCTTATTGGACTTGGAGTTGACGAGTCTCTGGCTCAAGTTTGTTCTGAGAGCGGTGCAATGGATCCCCTGATGAATGCTTATGTTGAACGAATGCAAGCCACAACAAGGGTAATCAACTTGCGATCAGTTCCATTGTTGTCTATTTTATAATCAAAATTTTATCTGGTCAAAAAATAAAGTCTAATTTATCATCAATATATTATCTGGTCAAATAATAAATTGAAGGCTTCCTTGCATTGTGTAGAAATGGTACTTGAATATACTAGAGGCTGATAAGGCACAACCACCTAAGAAAACGGAAGACGGAAAGTTGTACACACCAGCTGCTGTTGAATTATTTCGCATCCTTGGAGAGCAAGTACAAATCGTACGAGAAAATAGCACTGATGTCATGTTATACAGAATTGCTTTGGCTATCATTCAGGTAGGTTCAACTCCAAAATCTTGTCTATACATAGCAGCCTCACAATTGTTATTTATTTCCATATAGCTATCTTAGTTGTTTAAAAGGATAACTGCATCCACACCCCATCAGACTAGGTGGTATTACATGTAGACTCCCTGTTGTTGCAACAATTACAAATACAGCCCTTGATGCAATTTGCAATTGAAAAAAGTTAATAGTTCCACAGGGTGCTTGAGTGTAGGGAGCCACTGTCGCTGGTGTGTCTGGCTGTAGGGAGTGGGTTCTAGGTTAGGGTTAGGGTTAGGGTTAGGGTTAGGGGTCGGTTTTTATATTTATGTAAAGTAATAATCATTTAAAGTATATTTTTCTTTTTTTTAAATAAAAATTACAAATGAGGAGATAGGCGATTAAGATAATCTGAAAATCGAAAAGTAACAAGCATTTGCATTAACTAGAAAAAGTAATTATATTTTGTTTTAAATATACGGTAACTGAAAATATTAGTTCACAAGGAATCTTTTAAAATTTACTCTATTTATACATTATTTGGATAATTTTAAAATATTTTTCTTAAGTTCTGATATCTATTGAAATTACTGTATGATAAACAAAATAGAAAGATTTTTTTTTCTAAAACTAAGTATAAGCCTTACAATCAAGTCCTCGCATTTTTGTTTTGAGAGAACATTTGGAACCCTTTATGTATTTTATTGTATCACGTAGACATCTATGAAAGGGCATTTTTATTTTTCTGAAAATACGTAAACAGAGATTCAGGGTTGACCATGGGCGAAATCAGATTTCCTTCGTTTTTTAATGATTTAATCACCTACGGCAGCTAAAGCCTCTGTACCTGCAATAAAACTGAGAAAGTACAGGGTGTTTCTGTATTTCAAAAGCTTCAGGGAAGTTTTTGTAGTTTTTCCTTACTGAAGGGGTCTGGTTGTAATAATTCATTTATTTAATTACTACCCATGTTCTATGTTACCTGCATGTATGACCACTTTGATTAGATTGCCAACTTTCATGTACTCCTCTGAAGCCATTGAATCACTTCTTTGTACACGTTTCTCAAGTAAAAGGAAATATTGTGCTAGCAATTGCTGTTCATAATTTCATGCCCAAGGTTTTTTCCTTTATATCCTTTAATTATCGGTATCAAAGTTCCCTTACATTTTCTCTCAAAGTATTTCAACCTTAACTACATTTTTCAATATACATATTCAGCCAAATGACATGTTCTTCGATTGTCCCTTTAGGAATTTAATATAACCTAACTTATGATGTGTTTCAAGTACCTATTAATGCACAAAGATACAAAATTTGTGCGTGAGTACTCTTTTTTCTCAAGGTTTCTTAGATGTTGCCATAGCTAAATTGCATAGGAGACATATGTTTGTTCCAACCAAGTGGTCAAAATTTTGGCCCCGTGTACCACGGCTTCATTGAGGGCAACCCCAATTCAGGTACAGTATATGCATATTATTAAGGAAAAAAGGGTTAGATATGCCAGCCAAAATATTGGAGATAGATGTAATGTCATACGCTCCTGATAAAGAACAAAATGAAGGAAAAGCCTCTTTAATTTTTTATTTTTTATTTTTTATTTTTTTAATTTTTTTTCCTCTTTTCAGGTTATGATTGATTTTCAAGCAGCTGAAAGGCAGAAATTGGAAGAACCAGCTTCTGAAATTGGTCTAGAAGCTTTATGTGCAATGGTATGTATGTCCAACAAACTTGATATAATCTGACCATCATTTATATCTTGATTATTCAATCAATTTGTTACAGATTAATAACAATCTTCGCTGCTATGATCTTGCCATGGAGCTAAGTTCTAGCACACTTGAAGCTCTCCCACCTAATTATGCTGAGCAGGTAAACATGTTACCTGAGAATATTTGTCCTTCTACTCCTTATTTCAAAGCCCTGAATTATTTATGAAATTGCATAGGAAATGCAATCAGCATTTCTTTTTTTCCTTCTCATTCTTCTCTGGTATGATTGGAAGTTATCTAACCTAAAACCTTCTAATGGTTATTGATTTCACAAAAAATTGGTCACTGCATGAAACCTCACAGTGGATATGGTGAAGATGTACATTACAGCGATCAAATATTCTGAATCTCGTACATGAGATGTCTTTATGTTTAATCTATCTTGAAAGGCACTTTTCTGCCACTAACATATACAACATTCATGAGAATAAAGGATTGAAATAATTATCTACTTCCTTGGACTTATTTTATGATTACAAGATGAATATTCATCTTTCTTGCAACTGCTTTTTGATCACTTTTACAGGTTAATTTTGAGGACACTTGCAAAGGCTTTCTGGAGGTTGCTAAGGTACTCATGATGACTCCTTTTTACTTTGAGATCAAATTCAGTGCTCTTGCTTTATCATTTGTTCTGATTATAGTAATCTCTTTTTTTAATAGTAGTTCATTTTCTGCCCTTTTCAAACTTTCTTTGCTCTTGCTCTATCATTTGTTCTAGTTCTAATACAATATTCTTTAAATAGTAGTTCACTTTCTGTGTATCATTCCTATTCAAACTTTCTTGGATTAGTTATCTTTTACCTTCTGTTCGTTCTTGGTGATGAAGGCAAAATTTGAAGTACAAATGCTCTCTAGAGATTGCTATTTGTTACTTATTTTGCTGCGTATTCTTCAGAAATCACTCCTCTGGTGTATCGTCAGAATTTGATATTTTCTAATTGTTTTAGGAAGCTGTTCATCAAACTGTTAATGTCATTTTTGAAGATCCAGGAGTTCAGGAATTACTTGTAAAGCTTTATCAAAAAGGTAATCACCTTTACTGCACCCACTTTAAACTCATTATTTAAGAGTATTACTAACAAAGTAATGCATGGAAATGGTCTGAATTTAAATTTTGGAAGTACGTGATAATGGATTTGCTTAGCTTGTGACTTGGCAGAGATTGCTAGGATGTTACTTAGCACTGATTTTTGGACATTAAGTAAATCCGTTCAAGTCGTACTCTGCGCATATATTTGCTGTTGAATGCTTGCGTTTTACTGTTATTATAGGGATGTGTGTTACTGCTATTTATAGATAATTCTGTTTTAATCTCCATTTGAATAATATGGGATGATATTCATGTGAAGATTCACAGGGCACTGGAGTAATTCTTCAAGCACACTAATAAATGATGGGGTGATGGTTCTTATTTAAGTTTGATTTGGAACATTAGGCTAAATCGAGATGCAGGTTGCAATCGTAGGATGTTTTGAGTTGCTCTACAGGTTTTATACTTTCTGGGAAACATTAAGAAAGGATAGCATACCACTAAGAAAAGATAAAACTTGAAGAAATTCTTATTCCTCTATTGTTGCCTTTGCATGTGTTTCAAGAACCCGTGTACCTTCATATCCTATTCCTCTAACTCTTAAGAATACTATTTCTGTATGGAGATGAGGGCAGAGGAATTAAACATTGTTTGTTGCGGTAATACATGTTTGGTACAAGTACAACAGAATAAAATAGGATCATCCATTTTTCTTGATTCAACTGTCAAGAATTCATGTTATATTCTGAAAAGTGCATTCACTGAACACTGGATATAAAATATGATTTTAATTGTTTTCTTTAAAAGAAAACTACTTCAGAAAATCAATGAATATCCATACAAAAGAAATATTCATTGTCTGTATTGCATCACCAAGAAGTTCTGTCACTAGCTCTGCTCTAATTATATGAATTAACTCATATTCAGCAGGTTCCTAATCTAAATTGCTCGCAGAAAAGATAGCCTGATGTCCTAGAAAATACACAGCTCCGATTTCAGCAAGAACTATAACATGCTCCAATTGGCAGCCTTGTTTCTTGTACTTAAGTGATTTAGTATAGAAGCTTAAGCTCTTATATTCTTTTGATTCTTTTCTCTTATTCACCACATCAAATAAATTAAAATAGAAAAAACAACCTATCTTAAAAGCCATATCCTTCACCAGCTTTGTAGAACTAAATAGTATGATCGCCAAAAGGCATTACCCAATACATTCAGTCTACATAGTCCCGCAAAATGGTAGGCATCCTATGTACACTAGCACAAGGCATAGGGTGTGAGCAAACCTGACATGAATCGAATTACGATAATGACTGTCCTTTTAGTGTGTCAAATTAAGGCTTGACATAAGGGGGAAATTGGTGCATATATATATATATCTACGAATTAAATGTAAACATGATAATTATATTAATTTTTTTTTGTTCATATTCAGAATGGTTGGAAGGACAGGTTACTGAATACCTAGTTGCAACATTTGGTGATTACTTTACAGATGTCAAGATGTAAGTCATTCCATCAGTTTGGGTTTATCTATAAAATGGTTCCAAATAACTGCAATTCCAGTGCTTATTTGAATCTGAAGTTGTGCAATTCAGCTCTTCTTGCTCAACATCTCTTCCTTGTGCATGAAGGTACATTGAAGAAAGATCATTTCGGCGATTTGTTGAGTCCTGCCTGGAGGAAACAATTGTCGTTTATGTTGATCATCTGCTTGTCCAGGTTCCTATCATGAATATAATATGTTTTTTAGTTAATTTAGAGAATATATTTTTAAATATTTCACCTAGCATTATCCATTTGACCCCAATTCTGTTTCGCCTGATCTGCAGAAACATTATATCAAGGAAGAGACCATTGAAAGGATGAAGCTAGATGAAGAGGTTCTCATGGACTTTTTCCGGGAGTACATAAGTGTTTCTGTAAGCCTAATGCACTTTTATGGAACTTGAACTCTTCATCATCTCACCCCTGAAATATCCCTTCCCATATCTCGTTTATATACATAACATGTGCATAGATGCTACACTGGAGTACAGCCTATGCATAAGTTTACTTCAACCTCTCAATTCAATAATTAAATATTGCATTGCATTAAAAAGAAGAACAAAGAAAAGGGGTACTTGAACTACGCATATATTTGAGTATGTACAGACTAATGCAATTTACTGGTCTACAGTCTAGTTTCAATGAAATTAGTACTTTAGTTCATACTCTATATCTCAAAAGGTTATTGAGTATATGTTTCTCTTATTAATTAAAAAATTTACACTTACATATTGCAGAAAGTTGAGAATAGAGCAAGGGTACTTTCTGACTTGAGAGAACTTGCTTTATCAGAGAGCCCTGATTCTTTCACGCTTGTGTACACCAATATTCTTGAACATCAACCGGACTGTCCTGTACGTACAAATGTGCTTTTAAAATCTTTTTTTAGTTTTGGTCGGTTTAAAGCTATTACCTATTTGTTTCCGTATCATTTTCTTCTAATGGAAATGGATGGGAAATAGGATTACTGCTCATTTGCTTTGTTATCAACCTTTCTCTTTCTTGGGTGCAGCCGGAAGTGGTTGAAAAAATTGTGAGCTTGCGAGAAGGCATACCAAGGAAAGATGCTAAAGAGGTAATTGTTGATAATGTCTTAATTTCTCCTACCTGCTACTTAATATACTTCAATGCATTCATCATGGAACTTACGTAAAATGAAGTACCGCTTAGCATAGATTCAGATCAACCAACATGAACAGGACAATTAGTTTAGATTAGAGCCTTGCCCTGATTTTTCCCATTTATGAACCCAAAAGTAGATTAGGCGCAAATAAAACAGTCTATTGGAAATTTTTCGATTGGTTTCTATAGAGTTGACAAAATGAGTCAAAATCTGAATTTAATTGGGACCCGACTCTAATTTGTTTGTGCTGGACAAATTAAGTAAGTGCTCATTTGGATCGAGGGATTTGGATCTATAGATTTCAAATTCATAATCTTCTTTGGATCACTTCGACTTTGGATGGATTCTAACTTCTTATATATTCATCTTGTGGTATCCTTTTAACCAAAATAATGTATTTGAAATCCATCCAATATTGGAGTTAATTGAGATCATCTCTCCAAATCCTTCATCAAATCCAAATACATTGATCCAAACGAAAACTAGGAGTAAGACTAGGATTTGGCTGGGGTCGGAAAAGGTCAAGCAAAGCAAAATCAGTATGCCTATTTATGCAATAAAAAACAAAAGTCCGTTTCCCCCCGCCTTATGTACGAGTAGAGTGATTAAATGGGTAGTAATAAGTCCCAAAGAATTTGTGTCAATATTTTGGCTATTCGATAGATCACATGGTACATCCATCATAATAGAAGTTAAAAGTGGTATTTAATAAGACAAGACAACATAGTATTTAAAGGATCAACTTGAAACCAACACGTTTCAGACCATATCTTTGCATGCAAATATTTTCTCGACTCTACTCGTCTTTTACTCGTCTATACATACCCAAGTGTCCCTCTCAATTTGATACATCGTGAGTACGAATAACATAATAATTGATGTTCATTATCCATGTGAAACAAACAGGTTGTACAGGAGTGCAAAGAAATCTATGAAAACTCCCTTGTTGATGGGAACCCTCCAAAAGGAGGCTTTGTTTTCCCAAAGGTGAAGTCCTTAGCAGCTTCCAAGAATTCCCTGTGGCGTAAGCTGACCTAGTCCTAGATCACTGCTCAATAGTTGTCTGTCATTTTTATTTTATAATTGAAGCAGATCAATTGTAAAATTAAAGAACCACCAGAAGAAACTATTAGCATTTGAATTGAGTTATTTGATATTGTGTTTTGATCTCATCACTTTTCGTTTAAATCAAGATTAAAAATATAACAATCGAGATCAAAGTGTCAAATTAGAAACTAAAAGCATCAAAATAAAACATTTTTCTGGGATAAAAGATGAAAAATATTCTAAAAATTGGGAGTGATCGTAAATAGTGGTGGGAATGAAGGAAGTTTTTAGATTGAGTAATATTGATATGGGAAAGAGAAGACTGGCATGGTTGATGGATTTCCGGACAGTGGATCGGTATTTGGGCGAGATAGGATAGGATAGGACAGGGGATCGAATCGGAATCGAAGAGTGAGGAGTAGGATATCTGTTTTCGGGCTTAGAGAAGTAGTAGTAGTAGTAGTAGTTTGAGAGGTCGATTTTGCTAAGACGTTGATCGAGTGGGGATGGAGAATTTCATATCATTAGTTGGGCTACCTTCTGCAATATTGCAACGATTTTGCTTGTGTTGGGCTAAGGTTTAACTATTTTGGGTCATTTATTAATAGTGATATTGTTAATATTGTGGGCGGATGTATTATTATTTCATTTTGGCTGATTTGTGGAGGTGGACGTACAAGCTATTTTGGGATTATTTGTGGAAGGAGTAATGTTGTTAGATGACACAAGATTTTCTAATAAGTGTTCAGAGGGATGTGGGCCATTTAATTATTCTCTAAAAAGGTTATGTTAATTAAGGTTGTGGGGGAAAAATTAACAATATCACTATATTAATACAAAAATTAACAATATTGTGGGGGGGAAAATTTGTGGTAGGTGTCAAATCAATCTCTGTTTTAGAGAATTTGGTGGAAAATATAAATGGTAGGTGTCAAATCAATGTTTTATAAGTTTCAAGAGTTTGGGGGTAGATTTGTGAATAAATTTGTGCTGAGTTTCATGAGTCTAACAAAAAATCATTTAGAAAGGTTTTGATTTGGTCTCGCGAAATCCGCGAGATCGGACCAAAATCTATCCACATAGAGCCTAATTGATGTGTTATTTACTCGGATCCTCATCAATTTTAGTTCAATTAAAAAACTAAAATAAAATTTGGTTGAGCTTGGTTGCTTTCAAGTTTCAAGTCGAATCCAAATATACGTACGTATTTGTGTTTATTCCAAACCATTTGTTAGTGTTAATGATATATATATATAGGTCAACTCTTCATCATCAATTCATCATATATTCAAATGTCAGTCACTATTTGTAGATGCTTAATGATTTTCTGGATTGAGAAAAGGAGCATCATAAAATAAAAGGTGTTAATATAAGCACATCTTTTTTTTCAAAATGGTACCTTATCATTAAGTTTGAAACTTTTGAGAGTAGTCAACAAAAATCCATAATCCCAATCACCACATGCCAAAAAAGTATACTTCAATGTTTTATGACTTTGAATGAGCTTTAATTACTAGGGGGTTTGCTGTTGTATATTGTCGAATTTACTCAAATGAATAAACTGGTATAAGGCCATGTTTGTTCGTACTAATATTTTTTGTTTTTATTTTAGAAAAATGAAGTAAATTATGTAGCTAATAAAGATATAAGAAAAACTTGAAGAATAGTACCAACTATCAAGTGAATCGGTTCACCAAATGCATCACCATAGACAAACCCAACAGCTACAGTTTGTAGCTGACCGAAATGCATCATGTCATATTTATTAATATATAAAAAAAAAAATTGACTATAAAAGAGTTGGTTTGAAGAATTTAAATAGTTATAATAACCTGAAACTCCACCCACAAAAGTGTTCATGAAATATTAGTATATTAGTTTTATTCGAATAATAAATTGATTCAAATACTTTTATCTTCTTTTTTTTTTTTTTTTTTCTTTGGGTGAGGTGGGTAGCCCTTATGGTCTGATTAGGTGACAATTAAGTCAGTGACATCTTATTTTGTTTAATTTTCTCTTCTAACTGAACTTTCTCCAAATATTTAAAGGTGGTAGAAGTAAAATCAATTATGTACCCAACTAATTTGTATTCATTTAAATATTTCATTCAGTTTTCTTTTAAAGATTTAGTTTTTTTTTTTTGTTTTTCAAATGTTTAATCATTTTTAAGGCACGTCGGACATATATTATATGAGAATTTTTCTTAACAGAGATTAAAACTTGAATCGCCACTTTGAGAGTGCTAGTTTCTTCCACCAGACCAACCACATATTGATTTATAGATTTTAAATTCATGTTTCATTACAAATTTTGATTATGTTAGGTGGAAAACTTCTACTTCAAATAGTAATACTTTTGTCACACATATACTCAATCACGTAACCAATGTATTTATATGCTTGGTGATTATCCTATATAAACATTTATCGACAAATCTGAATATAAACGCTCAAAATCTTCAACCTTTTTTTTGGGGGGAGGGGGGGGGGGGGGGTGGGGGGATTGCATTAATGATTAATATCATCAAGTACAAAATCAATAATAAACTCAGAAAAATCTAATAAGGGGGAAGAAATATCAAGTGTCATTCTAGCTAAGGCATGAGCAACTGAATTACTATTCCTTAACACGTGAGAACAAGAGAGCGACACAAAATTTGAGGTCAAACGTTTAATATTCTCAAGGATAGGACCAATAGACCTATTGGAATACTGTGAAGAACGAATACCTTCAATAACATATTTACAATCCCCTTCAAGGATGAAATGACTCCAGTCGTGTCCAATACCAAATTCCACCCCCTTGCTGCCGTGATTGCTTCGGCTGCTTCAGGTAACAACGGGATCGCAATAATCTGCACTGTCCAAGTCACACATTGTCCATGAGAATTTCGAGCCATTATGCCAATGACACACCTTTTTCCCGGTATATCAAGAGTGGCGTCTATGTTAACTTTGATAAACTGTTCTTGAGGCAGCTGCCAAAGTGATGGATTTCGGTTTGGTTGTTGGGAAATTAGATTAAAACTACGAGTGAAACAATGACGTGACGATCAAAGAAATATGTAGCTGGAGTCCACACCTCCATAGGGTCCTAATCATTCGACTCCCACGCCAATTGATTTCTAGCAAACCAGATAAACCAACAAGTAGTCATAAAAAGCCCAAACTCTTTGCGATCGTATTTTTCCTAACTTCATCAAGCCACCCGCAAACATTTTGCCCGAAAGTTTCATATGTAGAACATGGAAAATAAGAAACAACCCACACCAATCTTGCAAAAAAACATTTAAGAAGACAATGTAAAGAATCTTCAGACTGATCCAAACACCGAGGACAATCATCCACATCAGTTGATCGGCGCTGTTTAAGAGCATATCTAACTGAGAGAGAACTAGAACACACTGTCCATGTGAACATTTTTACCTTCGGCAGAGCATCAATCTTTCAAATCCAGACCCAAACTTCATCCGAAGTTGCACTCGTACCCTCTCCATTCACTTCAGCATTTATAAGGTCCTTCATTCAAAATTAATCTTCAACTAATCATAGATTTCCTTCCAAAAAGAACTACTAACAGAATTAAAGGAAATAAATCTTACTAAAAATATATTGTGATCCTACACGCATTATGATTTATGAAACAAAAATGAAGTTTAAACACAATTTCTATGAAGCCCCATGACTAAAGGTTTTCCTCTAGTTTTAATACTAATTATTTGATAGTTATCTTTCATTGTGATTTAATTGTACTTGAATAAATTTATGATTCAATGATATTGATGTAATTTTACTTTAAAAAAAATACTTCATTCACTCAAAAGGCAAGACAAATCAAATTAAATTTTTTTCCAAGCTTCTTGACAACATATTCTATATTTTAGACTTTCGTCTATGCCTAATGGTAGCTGTACGTAGACCCCTAATCTAAAATTCAGTTAGTTATTAATGTGATAGATCCACCAACTAATGCAACAATTATATTTGGAAATATAATAACTCTTAACTGTACCGCCACCTTACCGATATTACTAAATCTTGTTATGTTGTCAAATATACTAGTAACATGTTTTCTTATCGCCAAAATACAATTCCGTTAATCCTAAAATTATAAATCATAGGAGTGTTTCTTTAGATGCCCCAAATATGATTATTTCTAGATAATTTTTTTTTTTTTTTTAAAAGTAGCATATGAAGATAATTGAGCTACTATTTTCTAACCAATGATCAAACTTTCAATAGGTTTCCACCGAAAACACATAAAAGTTTATATTTTTGAGTTGATCGACACGAAAATATTATGTAGTTTCTACTTGAATATATTTATTTAATTTATGAATTTATCAAATATTTCTCTAAAATTTTCGAAAAAAATTGAAAACTTTTCGAAAACTTTCTAATATTTAATTAACCAAAACATACAACAAAAACAAAACTTAATTCCTTATTTCTAACCACTATTTTAAAATAACATCCCAAGGATGAAAAAACGAATTTTCCATTTTCATTTTAAAAATCAGCACAAAATCAAAATGGTATGAAGTGGACTAATACAAGTTTGTCGTGCCTAGTTTAGATTCATTTTGTTCACGCATTTCGAAATTCGTTGGATCAGACAACATTAAATTAGTTTCACTAACTCAAAAGTGCGAAATTAGTGTTTCAACTTACAATATTTATCTTTCAATCGTATTAATTTAATTCATGTAGAAATGATTAGACACGTAAAACATACATTTACAACATCCAAAATATAATCAAACTACAACATGTTTTCAAACTCAAATCATAATTTAATTAGCCTTATGTTAGATTTGAAAATTTTAGAGTAAAAATAATTCATTTATGTTTCGATTGTTTCATACAATTTTTAAAATATCCAATCAAAATATTTGCTTAGATTTATTTAGTTGCCTGAATATAAATTTATATTTAATCAAAATAAAATTTAAAAACATTAAAACTCTAATATTTCATTACAAACATTTAAGTTCACATAATTCTCATAAAGAATATCATACTGCTATTTTGTTTACCCAAATAAAATATTCAATGTATTTTGAAGACCAAAGTACATACATATGGCCCTAATATTCAAAATGACTAGGTTTTGACAATATTCAATATTTGGAAAGGGGGTCCACCTAGACCTCGAACGGGGTTGTGCTTGGACTCTCCGGTCACTTTCCACGGCCTTATTTTTGTGTATCAGATTGTAACGGCATTAATGTTAACATGTCACTTTCCATCAACGTGGAGATTAATTTGGCAAAATAGTTTTGCACATTAATTAAGTTTACATAATATTTTATGTGTCTTTTCCTACTTATAGTAATAAAATATTATAGGCCAGATATACATAGCATATGGGGATATTATTACACAAAGTTTAATAAATTGATGAAAAGTTGAAAAGTATGTGAGAATTAATTTTTATAACTATATGTTTTCCTATTTTAAGAATAACCAGTTAACCCACTATAGTTCTATTATTAATAATTATATTTTCAACTTTTTTGTATCTGCACGTGAAAAGTGTATTTCTTTGATTTGACTTATCTACTGTTATCAGTCTATGATTTTAAGCAAATTTATTGTAAAACTTTAGGATCGTGTACTATAATATGTGGTGTTTTCAATTGATTATTGATTGGCCTTTCTTATAAGCTAGATGCTGCATCGAAGCAACTTCAATTTTTTTTTTACGGAAAATGATTTTTTTAAAGATAATTTTGAGCAGAAGTATTTCTAAAACTGATTGAAAATATTAACTTTCAGCTATTCTTTTGAAAAAACAGAAAATCACTTTTTAAAAGTGGTTGAAAATATCACCATAGAATTAAATTATGGTATTAAAACGAATTAAAATTTTCATATGTTCTCTTTAGAAATTTAAAAAAAATATTTTCATAATAAAACCCGCTATTGTTGATACATTCTTCTCGGTTCCTTCTTTGATAACTTGAGGCATTTTTTTTTAAAGAAAAATATAGAGTAATTTATAACTCAATATGTTTCTTTGGTTTAGAATTTTCTCAAATGTTTCATGAAACTTTCGAAAAGTTTTCGGAACTTTTCTAATAATTAACTAGACAAAACATAATAACGAAATAAAATTTTTGGAACTTTTCTAATATTTAACTGGGCAAAACATACTAACGAAACAAAATTTTAATCTATGGGTATTTTGCATATGTAAGGTTGTTGACGAATCGAATTAGTAGAGTTGTTTCATTAACAAATGTAAATGTTTCAAAGTTATACTCCCTTCGTACTATTATTTTTACTCCATTCGCTACAACACCCGGTTAAACTTTTCATTTTTTAAGTGAATTTTCATGTTAAATTATTCACATTGTGGTGTATAAAACCTTTTAAATATTAATATATATGGTGCCATCTGATATTATCAACTTATTAGTGAAATATATTAATTAAATTATTTATTATAATTTATGTAAATTTAGTCAAGTTGACCGATCAACTGTACTAATGGATAAAGAAAAATGGGATAGAGGAATTAATATTTACAATTTTTAAAAGGGTATTTGTCACTTTGCACCCCTAATATAGGTTACATAAGCACTTACACTCACGAAATAGGTTAAATAGGTACTTTGCATCCCTCAATCACAAAAATAACACTTTGCATTATTTAATTCCATCAAACCTAGCACTTTGCACCTCCATTCACTTTCCGCAAAATCTACCATTGGAAAAATGAAAATCAGACTTATCATATTACATAATTTCCACTGGAGATGGATCATTCACTTTTTAAATATTGTTTCTTTATAACTCAATTTATCTCTTTTCTAATCTCTTATTTCTATTCAAGCTGCGGAAATAAAATTACTGGAAATCTAACATCGTTAAAGCTTCGGCGCCTGGATTGTACTCCTTCGATTAGTTTAATGTCACCTCAGAAAACGTATTAAATCTGGAGGCATATTATTGCAGTTTCAATTTTTAGATTAGAAACAAGAAAGTAGAGAAGAGATGAACTGAATATATCAACAAAACAATATTTAAAAAGCAAATGTTCCATCTCCAGTGGAAATTCTATAATATGAGAAGCCTGATTTTCATTTTTTGAATGGTAGACTTGACAGGAAAGTCAACGGAGGTGCAAAGTGCCTATTTAACCTAATTCGAAAGTGCAAAGTGCCAAATATCCCCATATAAATTTGGAAGAGAAGTATGAATGGTTTTAAAACTGTGTTTTTTTATTCTCCCCCTTATTATCTATATGCTTAAGCATTTGAATTTTGAACTAGTTGACTTGAGTCAAGAGCTTAATGTATCAGAGCCAATTTATAGTGTTATTCATATATTCAATATTGCAATTGTGTAATAGGCCATGGATTGTGAATTGGGCACAATTAATGAGGATGTCAACTATATATCTGAACTAAAGAAATTAGAACAGTCCACGCATACATCAATTACAGATTAATTGTGAATTATTTTACTATGAAATTTTGCTTTAATCTTGCTCGTCAATATTGACTTAAGGATTCGAACTTGGTGACAATAATAACAAACCAATAATATTTTCAGGATTGTTCATTATGTTATCATACTCAACTTTGTAGTGCTATTTATGTGTGCAGTCTCCAACATGAAATATGCAAAAACCATGAATTGAACTTGATATGATTGATGACATTACTTAAGAATTTGAATTAGAGATATTGTAACACTTTAATCATAATTGGTGATACGAGAATAAAACTCGAGCCCGGGAGCGGTCTCAACAAGGAATCCCCACATGCAGAAAGAAGCTCCAACTCGACCCAACCAAGGTAGAGGATCGAGATCAGTTGCTCGATGTAAGCTTGAGGTGTGCAAGAGTTGTCGACCGTGTCTAAAAGTAACAATAACGAAATTCGACACTTGTCTAAAAGGAAACAGTAACGAAACCCTAACACATGTCTGTCATAAACCAATAACAGAATTTGACTCATGTCTAAAAAGAAACAATAACGAAATTCAACACATATCTAAAAGGAAACAATAATGAAACCCTAACACGTGTCTTAAATAAAATAATAACGGAATTTGACCCATGACTAAAAGGAAACAGTAACGAAATTCGACACATATCTAAAAGAAAACAATAATGAAATCCTAACACGTGTCTTAAATAAAACAGTAATGGAATTTAACTCATGTCTGAAAAGAAACAGTAACGATCAAGTGTCTTAAATAAAATAATAATGGAATTTGACTCGTGTCTAAAAAGAAACAGTAACAAAATTCGACACATGTCTAAAAGAAAACAGTAATGAAACCCTAACACGTGTCTGTCATAAATCAATAACGGGATTTGACTTATGTCTAAAAAGAAACAATAACGAAATTTGACACATATCTAAAAGGAAAAAGTAATGAAACCCTAACACGTGTCTTAAATAAAACAATAACGGAATTTGACCTATGTCTAAAAAGAAACAATAACGAAATTCGACACATATCTAAAAGAAAACAGTAATGAAACCCTAACACGTGTCTTAAATAAAACAATAATGGAATTTGACTCATGTCTAAAAAGAACAGTAACAAAATTCGACACATGTCTAAAAGGAAACAATAACGAAGCCTTAACACATTTCTTAAATAAAACAATAATGGAATTTGACTCATGTCTAAAATGAAATAGTAACGAAATTTGACACATGTCTAAAAGGAAACAATAACGAAACCCTAACACGTGTCTTAAATAAAACAATAACAGATCGAATTTGACTCATGTCTAAAAAGAAACAAGGAAATTTGATATATGTGTAAGAAAAATTCTTGTCAAAGTCTGGCTTAGCCAAACCTATCCAACCATCAAATAAATATATTGCATTTGCTTTGTGATTGGTCACTCTCCTGGGAATTACATCAAATCCCAAAGCAAGTGTATTACACTTGCATTATAGTTACTTTAATTTGGGTTTGGCCAAACCCGGTCTGGGAAAGAATTTCCCTATGTGTAAAAGGTAACAGTAACAAAACCCTAACAAGTGTCTTAAATAAAACAAGGGATTATTGAATTTTTGGTGCCACAACTGTAGCCCACTGGTATTTTTACCCCTTAACTTTTCGGGCTAGTACATTTGGTGCCACAACTTCAATATCAATGACAATTTTGGTGCCAATTGAGGCCCAATTTTGAAATTGGCCCGAAATTCCCCCATGTACGGGCCATGTGACATGAAAATTGAGGATTTTGACCATTCAACACATTTTTCATGAAAAAAAAATTCCACCCACCAAGAATTAGGCTACTTGGATGTTTTTATTTGGGGAAGAATAAGAAAGTGGTGGTAACAATTTAATTAAGGGAATATTTGGTGAATTTTATAGGAAAAGTTAGGATTTTGAATTTTGGTATTTTTTTTTAATGAAAAAGACGTTGAATGGTCGAAATCCCATTTTTCGTGTCACATGGCCCGCATATGGGTTAATTTCGGGCCAATTTTGAAATTTGGCCTCAACTGGCACCAAAATTGCCATTGATGTTGAAGTTGTGGCACCAAATGTGCCAGCCCGAAAAGCTACGGGGTAGAAACGCCAGTGGGCTATAGTTGTGGCACCAAAAATGCATTAATCCCATAAAACAATAATGGAACTAACTCATGTCTAAAAGAAACAGTAATGAAATTTGAGACATATCAAAAAGGAAACAATAACGAAACTCTAACACGTGTCTTAAATAAAATAATAACAGATCGAATTTGATTCATGTCTAAAAAGAAACAGTAATGAAGTTCGACAAATATCTAAAATGAAACAGTAACGAAACTGTAACACGTGTCTTAAATGAAACAAGAATTGAATTCGACCCATGTCTAAAAAGAAACAGTAACGAAATTCCACATATCTAAAAGGAAACAGTAAAGAAACCCTAACACCTGTCTTGAATAAAATAATAACAGAATTTGACTCATGTCTAAAAGGAAATAGTAACGATCACGTGTATGAAATACTAAAATAATAACGGAATTGACTCATGTCTGAAAAGAACAGTAACAAAATTCGATACATGTCTAAAATGAAACATTAACGAAATCGAAAATGATAGACAAGTAGATTAACTGACGTGAGCCCCATTTTTTAGACTAACTGACTTGAACCCAATATGTTACATTTACATACCCAAAAAAAAAAAATTTGATTTGAATTGCAAAAAAAATAATACTCCCTTCGTCCCATTATTTTTACTCCATTAGCTATAATATTTGGTCGAACTTTTCAATATTTTAAGTTACTTATCATGTTAAATTATTCACATTTGTGGTGTATTAAATTTTTAAAATATTAATGTATATGATATTATATGATATTATCAACTTATTAATAAAATATATTAATTAAATTATTTATTATAAATATTATAAATTTAGTTAATTTGACTGATCAATTTTACTAAAGAATAAAAAATATGAGACGGAAGAAGTACTAATATTAACATTAAAATAAATAATACAGTAATAAATTAAAAGGGGAAAGAATGGACTGACAGACAGTTGTGAGCGCGAAGCAGTTTGAGGCTATGGAAACGGGCAGCCCCCCACCGTTCGGGCAGCTCTCGAAAACACTGCACACAGCACACACACAATAACACACACACGCCCAAAAAGAAAAATGATAATTATCCCACACACACACACACACACTCACACTCTCTCTCACCTCCACACTTGTCACTGGGTGCACATTCACAGAGAGAAAGAGATAGATAGAGAGAGAAATTTGTATTAGAGAGAGAGTAAGGAAAAAAAATAAAAAGCAAAGTACAGTGCAGAGGTGAACAAAAAAGTTTGCAGAGACCCATTAAAAGTGCCCAAGAAAATTATCAAAAACTAGTAAGAAAATGTCCCAAAGTTGAGATTCGTATGCACATTCAAGAAATTAGCAAAACCCACCTTTCAATTTTGTGATGGGATCGGTTTCTTAAAGTTCTATTATGTGGGTTTTTCTGGGTTTTTTTTTTCTTCTTCTATAAATGAAGCCTCTAGCTTTATTTGGATCTGAGGTATTTTCTCATGAGCTGGTGAATTTATTCAACTGTTTTGTAAGTACATTTAGTTTTTATATGTATATTTGGGGATGAAGAAGTTGATTGAAAGAGAGGCCATGGGTTTATTGGTAGTATGGCTGATCTTGACGGTGCTTCCTCTCAGCTGTATTTATGCTAATATGGAAGGTTTGTAGCCATTGATGTATTTATCTGCATAATAATGGTTTCAAGTTTCTATTTTTATTTTAAATTTCTTTAGGGCTTTTTAATTTCAAACCCTCCCCTAAAAAAAAAATTGCAGTGTCTTAAATTCTAGTATATGAAGCTTTGAATTTTCAGTAGGAATATGCCTCTGTGTTCTGTAAGATGGAAAAATGCTTTCTTGGATTGGTATAGTTTTGAGATATATATTGCAAGGTTGTTTAATGTGTGTTATATAAGAATGTCTGAAAATGGTAATGTAAATGTCAATATGGATTATTGGTCCCCATGTTAAATCATCAAAATGCTCTTTATATTCTTCCTTTGCTTTTAGTATGCTAGGCACACAATTGGACAAAACTCTAGCACCAAGATTAAGTTTTTGATCTTATTGGAGTTGTTAATCTTCAATTGTCATTTTGCTAGTTTAAGTACTGGAAAACTGTTTCAGAAAAAGTCCATTAAGCCCTATTATTGCAATGTGGTTCAATGTGTATTAGAGAATTGACTTTTTGAATTTGGAAATGGAAATTCTTCTGTTTTAATGTACTTTATGTGAAATATAATTACAAGATCTTACTGTTAAGTATGCATACTTAATTGGTATCTTAGCTTCTTCAGTATAATTGGACTCAAATCAAACTCTATAAAATTTTCCATTTTTTACATTTGTATAGGTGATGCTTTACATAGCCTTAGAACAAACTTAGAAGATCCTAACAACGTGCTACAGAGTTGGGACCCGACCCTTGTCAACCCTTGCACATGGTTCCATGTCACTTGCAACAATGATAACAGTGTAATAAGAGTGTAAGTTTCTTCTGTAACTATCGATTTTCTGTTGTTCAGTGTCACTTTCTTATTCTCATTTACTGTGAACAGATTATTAAACTGGATTTAAATCTAATATCTTTGAATCAATTTTCTTTTTTCAGAGATCTCGGAAATGCTGCTTTATCAGGTCAATTGGTTTCACAGCTTGGTCAGTTGAAGAATTTGCAGTACCTGTATGTTGTTAAATTATTTAACAGTTCCTTTTTTTCCAAATTCAACCTTTTCCTGTTCATATAGTTGTATTTATATATATGGTGGAAATGGAGTTTGGAAGTTCCATTTTTGTGTTGATTGGTTTTATGTTATTAAGATAAGAAGTATACGTATACACCTATACGTTTACATATACTTGACGGGCTATTCACCTCCACTTTTGAATGTTTGTTATGACAGGGAATTATACAGTAACAACATAAGTGGACCAATACCGAGTGACCTTGGAAATCTGACCAATTTGGTGAGCTTGGATCTGTACTTGAACATTTTCAGTGGTCCCATTCCAGACACGCTTGGCAAGCTCTCGAAATTGCGATTCCTGTGTGTAACAAATACTTACATGAATATCTTTTTGCTTTCATTGGCTTCTCCCTGCATTTTCCCGTAATTCATATTTCTGTATTTATTGAATATATTAAAAAATAAGGAAAATAATTGTTTACTGTTGCATGTCTTTGTAAGGATAGTCGGCTAAATAACAATAGCTTGACGGGCCCCATTCCTATGTCATTGACCAATATCTCGTCTCTACAAGTTCTGTGAGTGCCCAAATTTGTCTCTACATTCCTCGTCATCACATTTTCTGTCTGGTCGAGGCATAGTGATCGTTTCTTGTTACATTCTTATACAGGGATTTATCAAACAATCGTCTTTCAGGTGCAGTTCCGGATAATGGTTCTTTTTCTTTATTCACACCTATAAGGTATTTTCATGATATGTCATTTTGATACTAATTCAACTGAAATTAATTAGCATATAACAAACAAGGTGATTTTTCTCGTTCACAGTTTTGCAAATAATTTGGATTTGTGTGGCCCCGTCACTGGACGTCCATGCCCTGGATCTCCTCCATTTTCTCCACCCCCTCCATTTGTCCCACCACCCCCAATCTCTTCGCCAGGTTTGATATTATTAGCTCATATAAGCAAGTCTAGAACTACACAAGTAAATTGATTAACATTTTTTGTTAATTTTACTTAATAAATGACAGGAGGAAATAGTGCAACTGGAGCCATAGCTGGTGGGGTTGCTGCAGGTGCTGCTTTGCTATTTGCTGCCCCTGCCATTGCATTTGCCTGGTGGCGTCGTAGAAAACCACATGAATATTTCTTCGATGTACCCGGTCGGTAGTTTGATTCTGCAATCATGTTAAATATAATAATCTTTTGTTGCTCCTTAATATATTTATCGTGTAATTAACATTTGCAGCTGAGGAGGATCCTGAAGTCCATTTGGGACAGCTTAAAAGATTCTCTCTCCGGGAGTTGCAAGTTGCGACCGATACTTTCAGCAACAAGAACATTTTGGGGAGAGGTGGCTTTGGGAAGGTGTATAAAGGGCGACTGGCTGATGGTACTCTCGTTGCTGTGAAAAGGCTTAAAGAGGAGCGGACACCTGGTGGAGAGCTTCAATTTCAAACGGAGGTTGAGATGATTAGTATGGCGGTGCACCGTAATCTTCTTAGATTGCGGGGCTTTTGTATGACCCCAACTGAACGGTTGCTCGTTTATCCGTATATGGCCAATGGAAGTGTTGCATCCTGTTTAAGAGGTAATTTTTTCAAAAAAGGCTACTTTTTTCGACTTTTATTGTTTTAGTCCAATGAAAGCTTGTTAAGGCTTTAAGAGTGGGATGAGTATTTTGGATTAGGCAAAATTGCATTTTTGTCATCCAACTATCTGGTCGAGACAAAATAATGCTTTAACGCGGTCTTAATTTTTCCATAATTAATTTGTTTTCTTTTTAGGCCCAACACTTTTGGTCTTTTATCTTTTAGATCACACCCATTTGGTCCTATGTCTTTTAGTGTGTGATAGGCCTAATTCAGGTGAATTTGTAGCTTAAATGAATGTTTAAATCCAAAGACCAAATATGTGAAAAAAAAAAAGTTTGAGTCCAAAAGTTAAAGGATTATATAAGTTAAATTTAGGAGCAAATGTGTTGGTCTGAAATATGATTGATAGTTTTGTCATAGTTTAAATAGTTAAGAAAGTTCTGAAATAAGCAATTTGCAATGCCACTATTTTCGAATTTCATTGTTTCAATCCATTTAAGTTATGTTTAATTCTTGGGAGTTTAGTCATGTACTAAAAGAATTATTTTATAATTGCAGAACGACCTCCAAATGAAGCACCACTTGATTGGCCAACAAGGAAGCGAATTGCACTTGGATCAGCTAGAGGATTATCGTATTTGCACGATCACTGTGACCCGAAAATCATTCATCGTGATGTGAAAGCTGCAAATATACTGCTAGATGAAGAGTTTGAAGCAGTCGTAGGAGATTTTGGCTTAGCTAAACTCATGGATTATAAAGATACTCACGTCACTACTGCTGTACGTGGCACTATAGGACACATAGCTCCCGAGTATCTCTCCACTGGAAAATCTTCTGAGAAAACTGACGTTTTTGGATACGGGATTATGCTTCTTGAGCTTATAACTGGTCAGAGAGCCTTCGATCTAGCACGTCTTGCTAATGACGATGATGTCATGTTGCTCGATTGGGTATATTATCTCTCTCTCTCTGAGTGAAATGCAAAAATACCCCCTATGCTTTACCTAATTAGCAAAAAACCTTGTGATATTATTATTAGCAAAAAACCCGTGTTATTTTTATATCGGCAAATAACCCCCTCCCATGCCAGAATACATATTTAGCAGGAAAAAAAGACAATTTTACTCCCAACAAAAAATGCAAAATCAACACTCTTGCCTAAATAATTATCACGAGTTCCCCCTATTAATTTTGAAAATTGGCAGTAATCCCCCTGTTCACTTAAAAAAATGACAATAACCTCCCTATTGACTTATGAAGGAATTTCAAATGGAGTTTTTAGCTAATACAAAAAGAACACGGGGAATTTTGCCAATTAGGCAAGGCACGTGGGGTATGTTTGCATTTAGCTCCTCACTGTCCTCGACTCTCTTTTTTCTAATTATACGGTATATAGGTAAAAGGACTACTTAAAGAAAAGAAGCTGGAAATGTTGGTGGATCCTGATCTACAGAACAATTACGTGGAATCGGAAGTGGAGCAGCTAATCCAAGTTGCTCTGCTATGCACACAGAGTTCACCTATGGACCGGCCCAAAATGTCGGAAGTCGTGAGAATGCTCGAAGGCGATGGGTTGGCTGAGAAATGGGATGAATGGCAAAAGGTGGAAGTTCTAAGGCAAGAGGTGGAATTAGCTCCACACCCGAGTTCCGATTGGATTGTTGATTCGACTGAAAATTTACATGCCGTTGAATTATCGGGTCCGAGATGACTGACTTTTCATGGAAATTACTGGGCCTTTTTCGATTCTATTTTTGTTTTTCTTTGGTCTTTGTTTTGGCTATTTGAGTTGTCCCTTTTCTTATAAGTATTTGTTTTAGGGATAAATATATAACATATTCGTAATATGCGGGGAGCTCATTCGGACTGAAATTGGTTACATTTGTTGTGCATAGGAAATTTTAGTGCCAGCCTTTTCAAAATCCATGCTCTGATGAATTTGTATAATTTAGAAAATGAATGAATACATTGGATCCTAAATCAGTTACGAATCTTCAGATATAGATGTAATTTGATCAAATGTTGTACGGTCTGATCTGATTATGAGCTGGATTTGGTAGAATTTAATAATTTATAACCTATTAATGTGTATGAAATGAAAGTATGGGTAAAAGCATAAAACCCCAGTTTCCGGTATTAATTTTATTGCATAAAATTAGTTTGTGTATGATTTTTCCAAAACCCCACTTGTGTCAGAACCCTCCCAATTAATTTTATTGCATAAAATTCACTTGTATTTTATAAAATGTTGCACGGAATATCTTTTTCATGCGAGGATAAAAGAGAAATTTCAAAATATTATTAATAGTGTTATTTAATTTACGGTGTAAGGAAGAGTATGTAACGTTTTATAAAATATGAAGGAATTTTATGAAAAAAATATGGATCTAGGAGATTTTATGCAGGTTTATCAAAACACGAGAGTTTTATGTTTTTTACCCATGAAAACGTATATCATATTTTTCTTAAGTTGCGAAAATCTAAGGTTATTCTTTTTCTGCAAAGATTTTTCTATGAGAAATGACAAATATGTCCTCTGAAAACAAATAGGTTATCTTGTCGAAATAAAAATAAAAATCTGTCTATGCAAAACTCAAATTAAGCTCAAACACAGGGGTAAATGCAAAATACTCCCCTATTTTATGTTAAACCTGCAAGAAACTATCCTATGAATTTTTTATTGCGTCAAACTTTTTTGTGCTTTCAAAATCCTTGCAAAAAACATCCAATTTGAAAAAAATAGATCGTTTTGGGTCGACATATCTCAAGATATAATTTTGAAAATATTTTACGTGAAGTTGTAGGGACCAACTTGAAGTATTTTAAAAATAGTTTCTTGATTCGATCCAAAACGACCTATTTTTTTACAAATTGGGTGTTTTTTGCAGGATTTTTAAAACCACAAGAAAGTTTGGCGCAATAAAAATTTCACAGATTAGTTTCTTGCAGGTTTAACATAGCACAAAAGAGTATCTCGCATTTTCCCCTCAAACACAAGTTTAAACTCAAAAATGAAAATTAAATCAAATTTTAATAGATGTCACCACCACATTGTCATTATCATTCAAAAATTCCAAAATCCGGAATTTAGTACTCCCCGCCATAAAAACATAAGACTAATTCAAGGTGGATAAAACAAAGCCAAATGCCTAAACTACTCATCATCAAACCGTGTAATTAAACTAAATTACTAATTAATGACCAGCATATACAATCAATCATCTAATTAACAATTCGAAACCGCGTTTATGGTTCTTTTCATACACAACCATACCCTTGTATATATATGTTAATGTTATCATCAAGATTGATACATGAACACAAAAATATACATATATTTATATATACATTATAAACTTCATCAAACATAAAATCGCGATATTATTAACTAGAATGCATGCAATGGAGAGCCTTTTAGTACATAACCCTGCAAGTTTTATACCATTTTCTCGTAAAGAATGTAAGCCCCAAAAATTTAGAGTCGTCTCTTATTATAAAGTTACCAATGAATTTCAAAAGGAGCTATCTCTTCTTGGTTCCAATAACAAAAGTAATTTAGATCAAATAAAGAAAATGTATCGTAAAATGGCTCTTCGTTATCATCCCGATGTTTGTGATCCATTAAAGAGGGAAGAATCGAGTCAAATGTTCATCGAGTTACAAAAGGCTTATAGAAATTTGTTGGATCAAGAATGTTCTGAGAAATTGGACGATTCTGAATCGAGGAATAATGAGTGGGAAAGTCAGCTTTTGAAATTGAAGAGAAGATCCGAGTGGAGAAAAGAGCAAAAAGAGGGAGCTACTTGGGGATGTAGAATGAGAGCAAAACACGAGTAGTTCTCCTACATTTTTTTCCCTTCCAAATATTTCATTCCTTTTTTAATTGTTAGCTATTCTTTAATTTGTTAAACAAAATAGTTGGAAATAAGTTTTAATTTTTTTTCTAGCATTAATTAATTATCAATTTTTCTTGTTATAATGTCCTAGTAAATTTTTTAGTTTTATTATTTGAATAAAATATTACATTTGTTAATTTATTATCTTTCTAAAACAATTATTATAGTTTTGTTATATGATCTATCATTTTATTGCATGATTAATTTGGACTATTTACTTAATATAGGCCTTTTTGTTTGTTCGGGCCAACCAAACGGGTTCAAATCATATCCGGCCCATCCAAAAGTTAAAATAGAATCTTTTTTTTTTTTTTTTTGGTAATCTGGCTTCATACTCGTCACTGTAAAAAGTAAGTAGAAATATTAGGCATGCTTGTTCGATTTTCATAGAATACTTTTAGAAATTTAAAGGATTTTTTGAGATATTCTTTTATTGTATGTTTGAAGAAAATTGTTTGATCGAATTTATAGAGAGAAAATGAAGAGTAGGTTTTTTAATGTAGTCCAATTGTTTTAAAGATTATGACAAGAAGATAAAAAGTGTAAGAGATAAGTTATTTATGTCAAAACAAATTAGATTAGGTTTTTTTTAGAGATGAGATATTTGTTTAGGATAAAATAATTTTTAAAAATTGATAGTTAAACACATAATATAAATTTCTTTATAAAATTAAAACCTTGTTTCTTTGAGAACAATTAAAATGCTTTAGGCGAAACTATATGTTAGGCCGCCCTAAATACTCTTAGTCCCATTTTTTTTCCTCCCTTTATATATAATAAAGGTGAAATTGTTTATGTCAGGTTGAAATTAATTGTATTATATCGTGTTTTCATATGAGAGTTCAATTTTTTAAGATGTTCCAATAAAAATAGCATAAAATTTCAGACTAAGAGAATATAAAAAAATAGGCAAATTAAACTGAAAAAAAAAAAATCAGAGGTGTGAGTAAAATGTTAAACGTGAATTTCAAAATTGATTTTCTCTCTGATTTATCATTCTCTCATAAAACTAGAGTAAAATGCAAAAGCACCCCTGTACTTGTTTTAATTGGCATGTAAACCACTATATTATTTATTATTAGTCAAAAAAACCCACATGTTAACAAGTGAAAGACATTTACCTCCCTTCTAGACCATAATGTGTTTCATTCAAGTACTGTAAGTGCAACTATTCTTCATAATTTGTAGATTGACAATTATACCTATAGAGTTTTTTCATTTAGAGTAAAATGTGAAAACGCTATATTTCACTCAAAAAATTTGGCTATAGTTCTCTTGTTAACTTAAAAATTTAACAATAATCCCCCTGTTCTCTTAAGAATATCAATAAACCTATGTTGTCAACTCTAAATTTTCAAATGAGTACAGTAAACAAATTAAATATTTATACGTGAATTTTTTCGCTAATAAAAAACTAACAAGGGCATTTCTTTGCCAATAAAAATAACAAAATAAACTATAAACAAGTTTTAAAATTTAAAATTGTTAGGAAAAGAATTACCCTTCATATCATATCAATTAAACTATTACGAGTTGAAAGAATAGTTTGAAATCTTTTCAAACTTAGAAGAATAAAATCGAACTCACAAAAGTGCATATCTCTACCTCATTCTTCCAACACCGTTCATAGTGGCTACCTAGAACATAAGCGAACTTCCCCACACCCCCACTTTACACCAATAAAATTATTTCGACTTTCTTTTAGGAAAAAAAAAAAGATAAATATCGAACCCAGCTTCAAAAGGCAAAAGACATCATACTATTGTTATTCTTTATTATTTATATTTCGAAGAGACACGAAGTTAATTACTAACCACCTTACCTTTTCCCTCAATTTATATGTATAAAAATGATGGATAGAAATTATGGCACTCAAATGCTGTTCAATACATTAGTAAACGTCTAGGTTCAATGAATCTGAGGACTTGCATTTCCCACCATTTGAGTTTGGCTAGAGGAAAAAATATTTCTGTGTCATAATCATTTGGCAAAATGGTGGGGGATGTTGTGACTTAGTAGTTTCAACGACATGTGTCACATTTTAACATTATATCCTAAAATTTCTTTAATGATATTTGTTTATATTCTAAGATGGTGGCCAGGGTTTTGGCAGCAATTGTCATGTGTCATGTGGTGGAGGTCAGGATCAAATCACAGTCGATCCGTGGGCGCTTATGTATGAATGCACTATAAGGCTAGAGTATGCTTATTTCCTAACAATAATTGGTTTATGGGCAAATGGTAGCTTCTGAGGTACTACAAGTGGTATCAGAGCCAAGGTCATAGGTTCGATTCCCAGGGGAGGGTTTTGGCAGCAATTGTCCAGTTGCGGAGGTCAGGGTCAAGTCACAGTCGACCCGTGGACGCTTGTATGTGAATGCACTATAAAACTATGATATGCGTATTTCCTAACACCAATTGATTTGTGAGCAACTGGTAGCGCCTGATATCCTAAATAAAAAGTCTAAAAAAATAGATCAAATTATATTGTTTGTCCACTATGTTACTGATATACTAAAAATTAACTGAAAAAACATCTTTGTAAAAAGTTAAAATAATATATAAATGAATGAGAATCGGCTTTTCTACAAGAAAATAGTAAAATGTTATGCATGGATGATTTTGGTCTAGTGAAAAAGACTAGCCCCATAAAACGACGACTTCATGTTTTTCGTAAAATGGGGCTAAATATGTGATTCACCTCAAAAGAAATTAAGTTAGACTAAAATATCTTTCTAAAAAATAGAAATCGTAAAATGTTAGTGAAGGGAGATAAAAAGAAGTCAACGTAGGTATGTTTAGTTACCTCTCTTTTTTCGTCAGCGCCAAACGGTTCAAGATTTCTACATGAAATTTAATAAATACAGTCCTTCAAGATTCAGTGGCCATTGTTTAGATTCTCTCGTAAAAGAGAGAAAAATGAGATTTCTAAGCAAAGTTCTAACTTCTAAATGTCTAGTACATATATGGGTCAATTACTCAATATTAACCTTGATAGAAAAGTTAATCAAATATAAGCAATCTGTTATCCATCTCACTTGAGGGTGCACATGGTATTAAAATCGTAATTATATAAAAGAAAAATGGTATTCAAAATCACATCCTACTAGGGATAATGTAAATTGACCCCCTATGAAATAAATAATGTTCAATTTACCTTCCTGTACGTGATTTAAAAATAGCACTTTACCTCCTTTGAAAAAATTACAGAAGCAATTTAAACTCACTTTCCGAAATTGAGAGTGGGCATGAAAAATATTTTTGTAATATATGGGAGGGTAAATTGTTACATTAATCATAATATAGAGGAATAAATTGCATATTATCATAACACAGGGGGGTAAAGTACCACATATAAAAAAATTGTAGGACGATAATGTGCGGATTTAACTTTATATCTTTCAAAATCCAAAAGGTAGAATTTATAATTTTTCAAATGTCAAATAATAACCATCTCGACCAATAAGAAGAAAAAACAAACTCAGAACATATTAATGTTATTCAATGTTCATGTGGCTTTCTTTTGATTACGGAGTATATGTTCGACCGCAACATGGTCAACAACTAAAAATTGTAAATGATACTTAATGTAGAACTCAATCATTTCATAGGATTTCGTTGTATTATTTAATAGTACTATAAATTGTTAAGTAAAAAAAAAAAAAGTATCAACTTGTTTCGTTAGAATACCGGCCAGTCGCCATGTTTTTTAACTAAACATTCGACTATTCTTGTGCTCCAGCCTCCAACTAAAAACACCATCCAATGGACATTACAATATATAGTTAAGGGGTGTAATTAATCGAGCCGAGTAATGTCGAACGATACAATGTTCAAGCTTGATTTGAATTTTATCGATCTTGAAATATTGTGTTTGAGCATTGTTTGATTGTTAAACGAACCGAGCTCAAACGATTTTTGGCGAATGAGCTCGAGCTGAGTATCTAGTATAGCTTTTACATGTATTTTATCAACTTTTTGCTTATCGAGCTGAGCTCGAGCCAAAGTTTAAAAGTTATCGAACGGAAAATGATGTTCAAGCATATTTAATTTGTATGACAAACCGAGTTTTTTATTGAACGAGTTCGAGTCGAGTATCGAATAGATTAGTTTGTATATATAATAATATAGCATCAATTCTGGAAACTATTATGCCACTATTGATTTAGCTGTCCCAGGCAGTCAATTGATATGATTTACTAAAAGCAATAAGTCGTAAAATAGCCAGTTTTAAATTTAAACAACATTCTTCCTTCCACAAAAGTGAGGTGCAGGCTCGTAGAAGTGTTACGGCCGGGTTCAACTTTGATTAATATAAATTTTTCTCTAGCTTAATTGTATTGATAGTTAATTTATCTTTGTATTTTGATAGTAAATGAAACAGATTCGGAAATAGTTTCTGATGTAATGATCAACTTGATAATATATATATTTTTTTGGTTTCCCAAGGGTTTAATCCCTTTCGAGGTGGGTTAGACACATTAAGTGGGTACCTCTCCTAACAGAGATTCGAACCTGAGTCCGCTACTTTGTAGTGACTAGTCCTTTCCACTAGAATCACATGTTGGTTACTTGATAATATATTTAATTACCGTCTAAAAACATAATCTCAATTAGTTAATGATAATGTCACTTCCTATTGAAACTTTATGAGAAAAATACAACTTTCTCGGTTTTGTTTATTAGTCGCTTTGGCAAAAAAATATTGTTGACTTTTATTTATATTTTTAGGAGTTAAATGCAAAATTTATTTTTTTCTACCAATTTTACTCTTTTTGTTAATGATTGTAATTAATGTAATTAATGCAGTGATTATTTGATTAAAAGGGTATTTTGAAATTTTTGCTTAAAAAAATGGGCTTTTTATTATATTTCTTAATTCATGTGCAATCATCCAAAACGACAAATAAAAAAAACGAAGGGTGTATCAAATTTACAAGAAATTTTAACTCCTCGTACAAATCAAGTGAAATTAATAAGGTTGGATAATGAATGAGGTTATTATTGTGTAGGTTTAGCATAACAAATGCATGAAAGTATTTTTTATTTTTCCATAAAAAAAAAAAAAAAATAGAACTAACTTTCTGAAGAAGAAAATGTCAATGCATACATAGACCAATTCTACACATTTTTTCTCTCCCATTTAATCAAAATTTCTTCCTCTTTTCATTTCTTTATATTATGTGGTAATGTTATTTATTCATTTCGCGTTGGGTTCATTATTTGTGCAAATGGCAATTTTGAAAAGTAATTTCATTAGAATAATTTAAATGTACAGATTGTTAGACACCACCAACAACTGCTCATACATTCAGTGCCTCGGTGGCAGTGATACCCAATTGTCAATGACATTTTCAACTCAACCCTTCGGCCTTGTCTGGTTTAATATTCGCTATAAATGAATCTCATTGGAATTGGAATCGGAATCCGATTCAATAATCTTATTTCTATGACTAATATAAATTTGAAAATGATTTTATATAGGAAAATTATAGTGTTTGTTTAGTTGTGATTAATCCATTACCATAACAAAGACGGGTTTTAAATAACTGGTCAACGAGAACTAAATTAGGATTAACTATACAAAATAGTTAATTGCAAAACAAATGCTTAATTAATTAATTAATTAATTAATTTTGGTACTTGTATATAAACAGAAGCGCAGAGAATGCAGAATCTCGTAGCTCATCCACAGAGTTCACCCAAACACTTCAAGTTATTACGAATCTATGTCGTCCACCTTGTCTGCTGCCGACAACTTCGTCATGGAGTTGCAGCGCCCGGCAGATGTCGACGCCACTGGTCGGTCGGAGAGAGCCAAGTGGCTGCTCAACTCTCCTGACCCCCCACCTCCATTGCAGGAGCTTTTCACCTCCATAAGAGACTCTGTTCTGCCTCCGCCAAAATCGAAGAAAGTACTTCGGCCGCATAACCGTTGTTTTTTCTTCTTGCAAGGCTTGTTTCCAATCCTTAAATGGGGAAGAAATTACAAAGCTACAAAGTTTAAGAATGATTTCATTGCTGGCTTAACTCTTGCCAGTCTCTGCATTCCTCAGGTTAATTAATTAATTAACCCAATAATTAAATGTTAATTAATTCTTTTTAAGGTTCTTTTATACATGTGTAGGGTTGAGCACGGTTCGATAAACTAACCGAATTTAATCGGAACTGAAATTTCAGTTCAGTAAACGGTTCCTGTCCCAGAACCGGCCCTTGGGAGCGGTCAGTTCTCGGTAATACCAGTCAGTTTACCAAACAGAACCAGTAGGATCGAATTTAAAAAAAAATGTTTTATTAAACTTCATGCAAGGAAAAATATTTTCTTAATAAACTTAATGTTTTCGAACTAATTTTTTTTATTACTGAAAATAAAGCAAGGAAAGATTTAAAATATCTCGAGAATCTTTCTATGCATAAAATATTTTGCAGATAAAATCTTCCTCTATCTAAAATATTGAGGGCCTAATACAGCCATGGGAAACATATTCCCAAAAATCTGGCCTTTTATTCTAAATATAAATTTAGTTAAAAAATAAGGCTACATAGTTTTCGAAGACATATTTGAAAATCAAGATAAAAATAGGTGGAGATTTTTCAAAATATTTTGGGAAAAGTTTCCATAACAAGAGGGAATGAAATTTAGTTTTAAATTTTCGAAAACAATGAAGAAAAAATCGGATTTAATTTTTTTTTAAATGATAGGTTTTTTTCGATCGAACCGGATCGTTCGGTTTTTTACCGAACTAAACCGAAATCTGCAGTTCGGCAAACGGTCCGGGGTTTGAAAACAACCGCACCGGTTAGATACCGAAAATTAGGTTCGGTTCGGTTCGATCCGATTCAGTCCAAATGCTCAGCCCTATGCATATGATTGCGAAATGTCTATTGGACAATTTAATTACAACTTCTGTCTCGACTAGGTGTTGTAATCACACTGAAACTCGTAGCTGCAACTTAATTTTGATGCAAAAAATAACAAATTTAACTTTATGATAACATACTCCTTTACTTTTATCTTCTGATATGCCTAATATAAGGGCATTCTACCAGTGATATTTATGATGGGGATTGCATAAGTAAGGGTAATTTCGTCCAAAAATATCTTCTATGAATGTAAAAATAGGAAGGATTAAAAGGAATAATTTCCTATTAACTTATTCTTTTTAAGTATATAAACATGTTTATGGTTTAAGTATTTTATTGAAATTGAAATCATTGCAGAGTATTGGTTATGCTAATTTGGCTAAACTCGATCCTCAATATGGCCTATGTAAGTAATTACAAAATCAGCTACTTAACAATTAAATGAAATTTCTTGATTATTATTAATTAATATTTTTGTACAATTAATTAATTCAGATACAAGTGTTGTGCCACCTTTGATTTATGCTCTAATGGGAAGTTCAAGAGAGATTGCTATTGGTCCAGTGGCTGTAATTTCATTGTTACTGTCGGCAATGATTTCTAAAGTAATAGACCCTTCAATTGATCCAGTTAATTATACAAGATTTGTTTTCACTGTCACTTTCTTCACGGGTACTTTCCAGGCCCTGTTTGGATTCTTCAGGTTAATCAACTTCTAGACTTTTTATATAAACAAGTTTAATTGGACTTAATTAGTTAAATGATTTGGTGTTTGATTATTGTTTTGTGCATTATATACAGGTTGGGATTTCTTGTGGACTTTCTGTCACATGCTGCTATTGTTGGGTTCATTGGAGGTGCAGCTATTGTAATTGGCTTACAGCAATTGAAGGGGCTGTTTGGTATCAGTCATTTCACCACAAAAACTGATTTGGTCTCTGTTCTTGGTGCTGTTGTTAATGCACTTCATCATCATCAAGTATGGGCTTTATTTGCAAAATATTATGCTCTTTCATATATGTGTATGCCTAAAATGGAATCTTCTTTCCACCTTAATTAGGAATTAGATGCTCTAATGACAACAAAACACAAAGTAATGCTCTAATGACAACAAAACACAAAGTAATTAAATGATTAGAAGTAAAAAGATAACCACTAGTTAGAGTATGTCATAGTTCAATTTTTTAAGTAATTCTTATGTCCCAAATTATTTGTCGTTTTAGAGATATTTTTTTGTCCCAAACTATTTGTCGCTTTAGGATTTCAATACAATATTAATTAAATATTTTTCGATTTTACCCTTAAGAGAGAGAGTGTAAAACTTGAATAACGTGTAAATAGTTAATACTGGTATAAATAGAGAATAAGGATATATTAGGTATATAATTTATTTATTTCCTAAAATTAAGGTTATTTATTAGATACTTTAATATGTGTGAAAACATGTAAAACGACAAATAATTTGGAAGAGATGTAGTAGTTTACTATGATTGCGGTTAAATTCTCACATGAGAATTATGACATATTTAAATACTAATATGTCAGGTCTAACTTCGAAATGGATTAAGTCGGACTTCAGATCTGAATACCCTTACAGAAGAAAAATAATTTACATACACACAAGTATCCATTTATAAGGCAAAATAGAACAATTAAAGTTACAAAATTAAATTACTCTTAATCAGCAAATCCATAGAGAATGATTAAAGCTCTAAAACTTAACATGTTTCTTGTCAAATTAATACTTTTTGTTTGCTCATATGAGAAAAGTAAATTGTGCTTTTACTGAATGGTCGAGACTTCCTATAATTTCATATTTTCTATTTCATTATGTAAATCTTAAAAAAAATACCAATTTTAGGACTAAAGTTTTTTAATATGATTATTTTGTTTGTTTTTAACAGTGGTCACCATTGAATTTTGTCATTGGCTGTTCATTCCTGATATTCATCCTAATTACCAGATTTATCGTAAGTATCCAGATAAATTTAATTTCACCTTCTGTAATTATTGTTATTAATAAACAATACAGTAAATTATGTTTATAAAAAATTGCAGGGCGGAAGAAACAAGAAACTTTTCTGGTTACCAGCAATTGCTCCTCTGCTTTCTGTCATATTATCCACTACCATAGTGTACCTAACCAAAGCTGATAAGCATGGGGTCAAAATAGTAAAACACTTCAAAGGAGGCCTTAATCCAATTTCAATTCATCAATTGAATTTTGGAAGTCCATATGTTGGAGAAGCAGCCAAAATTGGATTGATTTGTGCACTTATAGCTCTCACTGTCAGTTTTTACTCTTATACCCTTTTCCCTTGTTTATACTTGCATATAACAGTTAAATTTCACTATAAGAAATTGTGTATGACATGTTAAGTGAAAATCATATTTTGTATATGATCATTAATATAATATACTTAATTAAATAATAGTGACAAATATAAAAGTATCACTTATCATATAGATTGTTTTTTTATTTTTTATTAATGTGACAGGAAGCAATTGCTGTTGGGAGATCTCTTGCTTCCTTAAAAGGGTACCACCTAGATGGGAACAAAGAAATGGTAGCTATGGGATTTATGAACGTAATTGGATCTTTTACTTCTTGCTACACAGCAACTGGTGAGATTATTTTGCTTAATTTTTAGAAGAAAAAAAATTAATAATATTATATATTATATTTTTAAAAATTTAATCAAGTTGACTGGTCAATCGTACCAAAAATTTCACATTTTTTTATTTTTTTTTTCTAATTTCGACATGCAGGTTCATTTTCAAGGAGTGCAGTAAATTTCAGTGCAGGGTGTGAAACAGTGGTGTCAAATATTGTTATGGCAATTACAGTGCTGATATGTTTGCTACTATTCACAAAGCTTTTATACTACACTCCACTTGCAATTTTGGCTTCAATTATATTATCTGCATTGCCTGGACTTATTGATTTAAATGAAGCCTATAACATATGGAAAGTTGACAAGCTGGACTTTATTATTTGCATTGGTGCATTCTTTGGTGTCCTGTTTGGCTCCGTCGAAATCGGCCTCCTACTTGCGGTAATTCACTAATCATTTATATATATTCTCAATATTTTCCTAATCATTTACGTACAATTCTCTTGTACCTTTGCATCAATTTCATTCATCACATGACTTTGGACTAATAAATACATTAAATTACTTTAATTTCAATTTTCCCCCCTTTGAAATGTATAATTTTCAAATCACCTCGCCCATAATTTGAAAAAGAGCAATTTACCCCCTGTGAAAATTTTAAAAAAGCAATTTGCCTCCTTCAGTCGGAGAGTATAACTTACTTGCCGAAATTTACCCCTCGTGTTTTGTAGTATAGGAGGATAAATTGACACATTTATCAAAACAGGAAGGGTAAATTGCTACATTTATGATAATACAAGGGGGTAGACTGCAATATAATCATAACGCAGGAGGTAAAGTGCCACATATAAAAATACCAGGGAGGCTGTGTGAAACTTTTACTCCCTCCGTCCCATTTATTTTACTCCCTTGGTACGGTCAAGTGGACTATATTTATAAAAATTATAATAAATAATTTAATTAATGTATTTCATTGATAATATCATATGACACCATACATATTAATATTTAAAAGGTTTAAAAGGTTTAAAATATTGAAAAGTTTGACCGGGTAATGTAGCAAATGGAGCAAAATAATTGGGACGGAGGAGTATAAGATTATAGGGGGGTAAAGTGCTCTTTTTCAAATCACAGGAAGGTAAATTAATTAAAAATTATGAATGTCACGGAGGATAAATTGCCATTAACTCTAAATATATTTAACTATTACATTCGAGTAGATTTTACCAAAATAAGTACTGCAATTAAATATTTAATAATTGGTTGCAGGTGTTCATCTCATTTGCGAAAATAATCCTAAACTCAATCAAACCTAGTACAGAAGTGTTGGGGAGACTTCCAGGAACAGACATATTTTGCAACATGGTCCAATATCCTATGGCCATCAAAATTTCAGGCATCCTCGTAGTTCATATTAATTCCGGACTACTTTGCTTTGCAAATGCTAATTTCATTAGAGAAAGGTACGTAATAATACGAGAATATGAGGACATATATTAATAATTAAGCTACTGCTTTAAGTGTGATAAAATTGTGATTATATAATTAGATGTAAACTTATGTGATTGAATTTTGAATGATTCAGGATCCTGAATTTGGTTGTCGATGAGAATGGAATTGAAGGGGGAGGGCTTCGCGTGTTGGTTCTCGACATGACTAGTAAGTTATTTTGCGTGGTTTAGTAAATATTTATAGGATTATTTAATCATTCGAATCGAGATTGAACTAAATATTTTGGAATAAAACGTAAGTTTTTTAGTTAGTTTCTATATATTAATATAAAAAGAATTAGCTTTATAAAATGATATTGTAGGTATCTTTATTTTGAGTTAATGGCAATTTTCTCCCTGTGATATTCATAGTGTTCAATTTACCTCCCTGTGATTTTATAAAAGTTTCGCACTACCTCCCTGAAATTTTTATATTTGACACTTTAACCCCCTGTATTAAGATAAATTGTCATTATATTCTTTATAAAATGATATTTTGGGTATCTTTATTTTTCTTGTCTTAGAATTAGTAGCTGAAAATTAGAAATAATTTTATAACTTTACAACGTTATGTCACTGTAATAGTTTATTTACTTATTTCAAAAACAGAAGTTTATTCAGTTTTATTCTCATAGTATGAGCAAAAAATTGTGAATAAAATGAGAGTGATTATTTATTGTTGCAGATGTGATGAATATTGATACTTCGGGTATTCATGCTATGGAGGAACTGCAAAAGAAACTGATTTCACAAGGGGTTGAAGTGAGACTATTTATATATCCTTGTTGTTAATAATCATTTTCTTCAAATTAATAAACAAAGAGATTTTCTTAACTATTATTTATTACTATAATTTTGCAGTTAGCAGTGGCTAATCCAAATTGGCAAGTGATTAACAAAATGAAGGCATCAAAATTTATTGAAAAAATTGGATCGGGGTGGATTTTCCAGTCGGTAGCCGATGCTGTGAATGCTTCTGTATGTATCAAAATGAATGTCCTTAATAGTTGTTAATAGCTCGTATTTTCTTTTTATGATATTGAAATGAAATCTATGAATAATAATCCTCGTACGTTTTAATATTATGTGTAATATAATGTTGATGGTGACATGATATTGTAAACGAGGATAGTTGAATGATGTAATATATTTGTTTCCTCTTTATCGAGATCAATTTATATTTCACTTGGCATGATATAATATTTGTTTCATATCCATGAAAAAATGATGGGCCAAACTTAAGCTTGTACATAAAAGTACACCTTGGGTCATTGTTGTTGCTTTCTTGACTATGAGCCAAACCAATTTGGATATCAAAATGAAAAGCCCAACCAAAAAGGAGCCAAACAGCTCCAAACAAGTCCATATTATTTATCCGATTTGGCTCCGACAACCCACATTTCATAAAAGTAAATGAATGATACCCGGCGTTCTGTCTTCCAAAAAATATATTACTACTACTAATTAATTATGGGTGCAGAAGAGGAGAAAAATCAACAAGCAGCAGAAATAAATCCAAACCAGAATTCCAATCGGAATCCCAACCGTAATTCCATCACAGGAGCTCAATTTGCAGCCTGGAAAAGTCGAAAGGTACTTATATTACTATTTCTTCATTAACTGTTTTTGTTAGTCTTTGTTATGGTGCATGATTATTAATTAGAGAAAATTTCACTCAATTTGTTATTTATTCTGGAATTTTTGTTAATTAATGAATCAAAAATGAAAAATCCATCTGTTTAAGGGTGAGAAATGGTTGGGATTAGGGCACAAATGGTCCGGCCAGGGCGGGTCAGGTGTGGTTCCGTACTTTTGTGTTTTCAGGTGCAGTGGAACATATTATCTTCTGCACATGTAATTTGGGTCTATATGTGATAGACCCTAAGATGTGTTATATTTGCATTTTAGGACATTAGTTTCAGCTAAAAGAATCTACACTTACAATATATGAAAATTCTGAATGCATTTTCTCTTTTTTTTTATTTGGTTGGAAAATATTGTTATGTATAAAATTTGTCGCAGGATGCCAATGCCTCTGCCAGTAAAGCTGAAGCTGCAAGGAAGCGGGCGGAAGATATAGCCGCTGGAGTGGTTCAAATGAATGGTCGCGAACTTTTTGTTCATGAGCCTTGGGTGTTTGATAATACACAATACTAAGGTTAGTTGTATCCGTGCAGCTCAGTTCTGTGGCAATTTAAAAGCGAGATTGTGTGCTATTGTATCTCAGGTATGTGGAAACAGAATAGAAGATATTATTAAACCTTTTTACTCAAATAATGCGTATCTTTGGAGTTCAACTTCACAGTTTGATAACCACTTGTTAGTTTACTCTGTGTTCTTGTAAAGTTTAAGACACTTTATGATCGTAATGTATGTACAAATTTTATATTTGGAAATGTATCTTCAGATGATATGTTTTGTTAAACTAGGAATGTGGTAGCTTAAGTGCACATGTATATGAAATGTCATCGATATAATTCGTTATCATTTTCAGTTTGAAAACATATGAAATTTTATGGTTTGAACTATTCCATCCAAGCATAATTTGAGTTAAATTGTTGTAACCATTTTCATGGGCTTGTAATTTGGAAGCTTAGAGAACATTATGGTAGCTCTTAAGCCTAGTTATAAAACATATGGTAATATGGTTTTGGATGGGGGATTATCGTCATATTTGGGCTTTGAAATTGTGTTTGTAAGGTAATACTTTTTATATGTTTGAATAAGATAGGGCCATGGGAGTATCATGTTGTAAACTATAAACAATCTGTCACCCCTTAAAAGATTACAACAGATGTTTAGTTTCGGGTCATGATTAACATTAACCAGCCGTTATTGAATCTTATGCAATCAAACTTACATTGGTCCAGCACTCCAGCTTAACTAAATCAATCTACCTCACTCCTAATAAGGCCAACCAAACATCCCCTTAAATGATACAATTGATCTGTGATATTTTTTTAGGCAGCAAATATTCTAAGGAAAATCATAGTCAGAGTTTGACCAGTGTATTGTTTGTTTCAAACTATGACCAATATCACGATATTCTTCAGTGATTAGATAAGAGTCGTATTTGGGATACGTCTCGATAAAAATCAGGGTTAATATGTTGGAATTGTGTATTGGAATATTCTGAACTAGAACTAGCTTAATTACAAGACACTTAATATTACCAGATCACGTAGAAATACTTCCCCTATGAGTTTTGAGTTTAGTCGAGCCAAATCTGGGTTATAATTCCCTTTATATGTATCACTTTTTGAA
This sequence comes from Penstemon newberryi var. newberryi, assembly GCA_030819805.1. Taxonomy (NCBI): domain Eukaryota; kingdom Viridiplantae; phylum Streptophyta; class Magnoliopsida; order Lamiales; family Plantaginaceae; genus Penstemon; species Penstemon newberryi. The sequence continues at coordinate 18,440,785 of JAUALY010000001.1, forward strand.
GTTTTACTCTAATATGACTGAAAAATAAGAACATTATTCATTAGTGTCCATATCTTAGAATCAATCCAGCATATATCTACATATTTATATTAACTAATAGATAAGTAGTTACATATATCTTGCTGAGTTTTGATCAGAAAAAATCTACATGATTGAGCATGCATTTGGATTTTCATCATTGAATATTAGCAAATATTGCTCTTCTTCTGGGTTGAGAGTTGCAACGCCTGGCTCATCTGTGAAACGAACGAAATTTGCGGGCGCCTTCTTGTCATAAACTCCGCTCACATAAGGGTGAGCAATCATGGTGTAAGGCACATAAGGCCATTTTTCGACTTTCTTCCCAGTTGCCTGAGCTGCCTTTAATACCTCCTTGGCATCCACATACCCGTACACTGTTGCCTTCTGCTGTTTCAAGTCCACCTCCACAGATTTTGCTCCTGGGTTATGCATGTTAATTATATAGTCGATAAATACATATGCTTATAGGCGCGTTAAAACAGATATATGAATCTGTAAATTATAGTATGACAAAACAAAGATGTTTTTCTAAGTTCAGTTTTCATTGGTCGTATACTATTTGAGCTAATGAATACAAAATAATACTTATAATTAGCTCCTTAAGAAATAACGAAACTTATAGTCACTTTTAAGATCGAAAGTTGGTTTTATCATGCCACTAACAAGATCTAGAAGCTTATTTAGTTATACTTTCGGTACCACATTTAGTAGTACTAGTTTATTATAGATACAAATTTAGTACTATAGATGAATGCTTGCAAGTCTATTAGTAATAGCGATGATGTTTAGAGGGAAAACATGTGAATCCCTGTTAACTCCTAGGTTTTGAAGTGCATGTGGTTTTGGTCTTTTGTGTGAAAAAATTGACCAAGTAACAAACTTACAAGCATCCATAACTTATGGTATTAAATTTGCATTTGCAAATCTTTTTGACTAAGTTACAAAATAACACAAGCTATAGGTTTACCTTTGACCCCTGAAAGAGCTTTCTTGACTTTAAGCCCACAGCCTTCACAGTCCATTCTGACTTTGAGAGAAACAGTATTGAGCTGTTTCTTTTTCTTTTTCTTGCTAAACAAATCTGAAAAGTACTCCAAAGTTCCTGCAACTCCCATCTTAACTAATTCTAGCTAGCTAGCTTCAAGTTAATTCAGTTTTGAGACTCGTAACAAAAACGTAAAAGTGATTTAGCTTGTGATTGATGAAAACAAGTCAAAACTCTTCTCTCTTTCAGTAAGTATATAGCAGAAAAAGACTAATGCAGTTAGGCTGATTAAGTGAAGTGGTATTCATTATATTTGGGTTTGGAAGTAATAATGCCAATACTGGGAAATGTGATTGATTAATGAACTTTTTTTATTGTCTTGATGTTACCTAGCTAGTTAGTTTACTACATGCATATATATATATATATATATTGTTATATGTGTGATGTGTATGTGTGAAGAGGTGTCCACAAGGCAACAGGAACAATTCAAAATAATGGAGTGGGGTTCAGCGTTTAAATCTGGAAACTGGAGGAAAGTTCTTAACTTGTGGAATTCTGTTCTTTCACTTGGTACAAGGGAAACAAAACAAAATTTTAGTAGCTATATAATATCAAGTGAGATGAACTTATAACTGATTTTCTGTTTTTATGTGTGTGTTGTTATTTCATTACACGTTGTGAAAGTCGTCTCGTGCCTTATCTAGCAGCAGTTCAGAAGTAATCCTAGTTGTTAACTTGATTAGTATCTTTGATTCCCATTGTTTATCTTTACTACTATAATTATAAAATAGTTTCAATTTTCAAAGGCGTAACTATAAGTTGCGACGAGATCGTGCTAGAAATAGCAATCAAATATGTGTAGGGTGGATATGGTGAACACGTACAGAGAAATAAATAAGCATTATTAATATTCCGGTGAAGTTGGTAATAGAGATTTTCACAATCTACTATTATTGTCTACATGTGAATATTTTGGTTGATTGGGCGGTGGGGTTGTGGAAAAAGGAGGTAGTTAAACGTAGCAGTTACGGCTACAAAATGTTGTAGAGGTGGTATTTTCAGAATTAGCATATTTTGGTATTATAGTTAAGATGTATTTGTAAAAACTAAAATTTTACATATTATCCATTGGATTCATTTTTGGGTTCGACTAAAACCATATTGATATGGTCAAAAAAGTTGAGTGGTGAATGTGAATTTTTGTCCAATTAAAGTTGTGATTTGTTAGCTACAGTTCATAGTCAAATTTTTTTATGTTTTAGGTGATTTGTCAGGTCGAACTTTTTACATTTATGATGTTATAGTCCTTTTAAATGTTAATATACATAGTGTTATATAATATAATTAAATTATTATTGAAATTAATTAATAGGATTTTCTATTATAATACTTCGAAATTTATTTAAGTTGGCCGGACAATACTCAATAGCAAATGAAAACAAAAAATGGTACGGAGGAAGTATATCCTTCTTCAACTCATGCTAGAAACTTGTCATTTTTGAAGATCGGTTCAGTTCATGCTTGTTAATCTTAAAGATGAGTCACATATGCACATGATAAGCATATAAGTCGAGAGCGTTCATAACTCCAATCTTTCGACTTATGTTATTTGTTTGGATTTTCGGAGAGTGGTTTGGGAAAATAAGGTGTGTAATTTTTTTTTGGAAGAATTTAGGTTGTTGATGGAAGATGTATAAGACTTTATGTCAAATCATGTTTGTTATGTGAAATAAGTTGTGTACGAGATAAATTATTTTATGTCTAATCAAAGTAGAGTTTGTGTAGAATTTTTTTAGAGATAAAGAAAATTATTGTTTGTTTAACTTTTGAGAGAATAATTTAGGAAAATTGAGAGAGAATAAATTTATTTCAAAAAGTACAATTAGTATTTGTCTTATTTTTTCCAAGCACAAATTTTTTTTGGGAGATGCCAAAAAGGCCCGACTTGTCATTTTTCAACGAAGTGCTTCATAGTATTGGCATAAAACTAGTGCTCAACTATTCGAATAATGCGGATTAAAAATATGCGTATTACACATTTGGATATATTCTTGTAGAGGGAAGTGATGTATCATGTATGAGAACAAATTTGAGGCCTAGTTTGTAGAATATTTCTACGTTTAACAGGATTGGGAGAAGTAGTCATTGCAAATCAATTGATGTATTATGTCTACTTGTTTCATGTTTTGCTTATTCGCTATAGCCCAGTCACGTCGTTTCGCTGCGCCCTACGTAGCTAATTTCAATTTAGAGCACGCTATGTGCGCTATTTGGGTTAAATAGCGCAATAGTCCATAGGACCAAATAGCGCGCTATTTAAGGAAAGTAAAAAAAAAACACCTAGATGAAAATTAAGTAAATTGATTGCATAATTAATCGTTGGTTTTCCTAATATAAAATGAAATTTACCTTAATTTGTCTAAAATTAGGATAATTTGGCTGAAATTTCTCTGAGTTAGTTAAGGCTAACGATATTATCAGAGCAACAATTGTTACTGCCAGAGCAATTTTTTTAAAATTCCAAACATAACCTTTAATGGTCAAAGCTGATTAACTACTTGGTCCTTAATTAAAGGAATATGCTTTCCTCATTTATTATTGTCTTTCCTTTTCTCTTTTCGAAGACTTACATTAGCAATCTAGTGTCTTTTGTTTTCCTCCTCACGTCTTTGATGCCATTGACATCAATTGAGTAATGAACTAATGATTCTTTTTCTTTATGATTGTTGATGATAAATTAATTATTAGTTTTAGTTTTGTTGCATTAATATATTTTACTTAACATTAGTGATATCCTCTTTCATTAAAAAAATAAAAATAAAAATATATGTGATATCTTCTGTTATACTACTGCAGCTCTTCCTCATCCAAGGTAGAATTATTTGTAAATATGTTGGCTTTACAGGGGATAATATCTTTTTATACCATTAATGTGCAACTAAATATTGAATTTTTCAATATACAACTTTGATTTAGGGTGAGTTTGGTCTAGAGGTTCGAAAAGTAATTATAGGAGAATTAACTTTATTAAAAGGATTTTAACAATAATTAATTATATTATAAATTAATTATGAAATAATAGATTTTGCGAGCTTCTAAAATAAGTTGATTTTTAGCTTTTGGAGGTCTCAAAAGTGATCGTGATATTGGGAGCCAAAAATAATCACGATTAACCAACAGTAAATTTTAGAATTGGGGCCAAACAATTTAAAAATAGAAATGAGGCCTAAAAGTGATCCCATTGTAGGGTCAAACTCACCCTTAGATTTAGATTCACCATTGGGTAAACTTATTTGTAAATTTGTCGGGGTTTACAGTGGATTTTTTTAACAGTAATTTTGCAACTAAAAATTGAATTTTCCTATACACAACTTTGATTTTGATTTAGATTCATCATCCGCGGGTAGAATGTGCAACTGAAATTTAATAATTTGTAAACTTATTTTTACAGTGAATGTGCAACTGAAATTTAATAATTTAATATAAAACTGTGATAGATTTGGATTCATCATTGGGTATAATTATTTGTGAATCTGGTGGCTTCACAGGTTATATTTTTTTTCTAATTTTTTTTTTTTTACAGTGAATATTCAACTAATAATTGCATTTTTCTGTAACCAAAAAAAAAAAAAATTGCATTTTTCAATATCCAACTTTAAATTTGATTTAGGTTCGTGATTATATCTCCAAATCAGTTTTTGTGGAGAAATTACAATTTTCAGTGTAAACCTAAATAAAAGCAGATTAAAGTTTTGGTTTGCAGGTATTAATGGTATTCAATTTTAAGGAAATACCTTAAATTGTCATTTCGAATCTTGATCTTTTGGTTTGGCTGGGTGAGAAGAACACAATAAATTTCTAAAATTGCAAATTCAAGTGTAAGAATTGACAAAACAAATAAAGAAATAGTTATACGCGGAATGAGAAAATAATTACTTAAATTAATGACCAAATAATTAATTAGATTTGACCATAAAAAGGTATGTTTGGAATTTTATAAAAATTGCTCTAGCAATATCGCTACCTTTAGTTAATTGATTTTCTCTATGTTTAGGTGAAATTTACCTTAAGTTGATTTACCTATTTTTTTAGGTTAAATTGGTTGAAATTGTTTTTCTTTATTTAATTGATGATATTCCTAAATTAAGATGAATTTTACCTTAAACATTTTTCGTTTAAATTGTTGATTAATTTAATTGTTGATCTTCTCGAATTAAGATGAAAATTACCTTATATTTGAATCATATTTTTATGTTATTTAAATAACGATTTTAATTAAAATTTTGACTTATTTTACTCAAAATTAGCATAACTTTAGTTAAAATGAATGCTAGCTGGCAAATTTTACATCAATTAACTTAAATTTGGCTGAAATAATACATAATAATAATGAATACTTATTAACTTTATGTTTTAATGTGTTAAAGTTGGTTTTTATGTTCTATAATTTTAAAATTTAGTAGCATTCTTGATATATATTACAAAACCTATATTTTATATGCTTTATCTTCAAAAAGCCCGCGCTACGGCGCTGCGCTATGAGCTATAGCCCCGGGAAGTCTTGCGCATCACTGCGCTATGCGCCATTAACTACCATGTTTGTGACACAAAACAGACCAATTTGGAACACCCTTTTTTTCTTTATTAAGTTTTGCTCAAACTCAATTCAATAACTTGGCTAAAAATATAGAAATATCAAATTATTCAATTCCAACTAGTGCTTAACTCAACCTAAGCTTAATCAAGTACACTTTGTTAAATAAGGGAATCAAGTTGAAACAAAAAAATTAAGTCAATAATAAAAATAAAACCAAAAGTAAATATTATGTAATTGGCCTTGACTGATGTTAAAGGACAAGGGATAACTCTTTTTCTGAATCAACAAACTCTAAAGATCTAAAGTAGATGATAATAATTAAGATTAAGGAAACGAAACTGATTTACGAATAGATATCATATATCGATTATAGACCTCAAATGAGATATGTTATCATTACAGTACAAAGTAGTAGAAGCAAAGGTACGATTACATAGTTACACGGAGCAGGAACGAGAAGTGGAGAAGCTACAGAAGGTTTTGGAGAAGTTCTACCGGCAACAGCAGGTGCAGTAGCATTTCCATGTGGGTTTCGTTGTTGCTCGGTTGCTGGCAAAGGATTTGGTGGTGCATTACTCGGAGATGGTGTTACATTATCTGCACCGATATCTTGACCTGAAAGTAAAATAAAATATCCATCTATGAATGCCAAGAAATCTAATAATTCAAAGAAATACTCGAAAAATAAGAAAAACCATAACCTTTCACACATATTAGAACCATTTTTTAAACCAAAATGACTGAATTTTGAAATCTATCCAAAATTGGAGTCATTTAATATATTTTCTCCAAATGTTTCATCATGTGAGAGATCTATGTGAATTCGAATAAATAATTAAGAATTAAAATTGAAATGTGCAAAATTTACTTACAATTATTGGAGATAGACCAACCAAGCTTTAATCTCTCCCAATCAAAAACCATGCGGTAGCCCATTAGGAAGTTTTCTGCATTATGCAAAGAAGAATTATTATACATAAATGAATAAATTCTTTATACACAATATAGATTTTCAGATAGCAACTTGACGGTTCAAAAAATAATAATAGTAATAATTCCAATTTGTGCTCACGTCCGATGATACCAACGTCTCCGTCCATAGGATGTATGCCTAGGCAATGTAAATCTCCCTGCACAAACATTTCCCGTTATAACCACCGATGAAAAAGCAATCAATATTACAAAAACCACATTTTGAAATTACTTGTAGAGAATATATTGTGCACCTGTTCATCAACAATGTGGAGCCATGGATTTTCGACTACAAAACTTTGGTTCCCGGAGAATACAAGTTTTAGGCTAGGGAAGTTGGGCACTTTCAGCAAACTGTATCAGAAAACATTATCACAATTATAGCTCATCGCAGGAAGAAAAAAAAATTAAAAATTCGAAACTCTTGCTAAAAAGGGTGGCGTGTTACCGATAACAGTAATCAAATCCTTGTGTGGTGATCCTTGTGGCCTTAGCTTGTCTGTCAAACTGCAACCGGAAAATTGAAAAGTTAATAAAAATTGCAAAATTATAAGGAGAGAGAGAGAGAGAGAGAGAGAGAGAGAGAGAACCTCAGAAACAACTTTTTCGTAGCTCTCACTTGGAAGATACGTAAAGGAACATCCAGTATCAACCTGTGCTTTGTATCCAGTTTGCTTTAGACAGGAATTTCCAATACAATAAGTTTCAACTTCGACAATGTAAGCACTGCTACACATCAAAATCAAATAAAATCATTAAAAAAATAGAATTGTGTAGGTTGGCATATGACTTATAGTATTGGGTAATCTCTGAAAACATGGTAAGAGAGTCTACATATATACATACGGATTTTCTTTTAATGGTAAAAAAGAAGTAGATTTTTGAGATATAGGCCCTTCATCACCAAAAAAGAGAGTGCCAGAGTAACTTTTGTCAAAGCAAAACGAGAATGAACGAGAAACGAGTCTCGATTTCGCAAGCAAACTTGGAATAGAAATATCCCCTGGTCCCAGTCCCATAAGTCCATCTGGAGCAATTCCATCCAAATAACCACCACTTTGTTTGCTACCACATCTGCGATATAGGAGAGAAACAAAATCATTAGTAAAATATTGTAAAAGTAAATTTGGAAAAGTTGGGTATCTATCGGTGGATAATTCTAGCCCAGATCAGGTTCGGCTGCACCCATAGTATTCACGTAACAAGTGCAATACACTTGTCTTCTGATTGGCTAACACTGCAACGAGAGTGACCTATCACAAGGCATGTGCAGAATACACTTGCATTGTGATTCGGTGGGTTTGACCAAGACAGGTCTGGGTTAGAATTTTCTATCTGTCAAGTAAAAGTACCCTATAATCACGGAAGCTTGAACAGTGTTTTGTGGTTTATTTCCTTGATCTGAGGCCAAATGCAACTTATCCTCAAAAAGAAATCCCGAGCTTGATGTATCTTTGGACAAATAATTTACGGTATAAGGGCAATGCCCCTCTGGAGTTTTACAATTGGGTCCCATTGCACACAATTCATGGCTGCAAGGTAGGCCTTTACTGCTGGTGGAGTGTGATGGATTATACTCGCCTAGTTCTTTATCCTGCATAATAGATGCCCCAAACACGAGTATTTAACTGTCAAATCAATCACTCCAGTATTAACTGCTAAAAAGGTGTTGCATGTTATAATTAATGTGAAAAACGGATAGCTTACCAACATATAGTATTTACTTGGAGACAGGGGAGCACACTGCATGCATTGACAAGGAACCCAAGACATGTCACTTCCGGTATCCAGTGCTACGAGGAAAGATGTTTTGGGCGTCCCTATATCAATCCATGTATAATGCAACCTGGAAATAATGTTGATTCAAAATATCATTTTTGTAAGAAGATAAAACATATTTACTGAGATTTAAAATAAATTTTATTAGACATCATTCATAAACATAAAGTGCTGTAGTTTCAAGATTCATAGTCATGCTTTTATGATAAAGTATTAGAGATGCAAAACCAAAATTGAATGAAACGTTCAATTACGAAATATTCCATCTCCCATAAGCGTAATCTGAAGTATTATGCGTTGTGAAATGGATTGGCACAAATCATAGGGGTGAATGCACCTCCCTCGTATTTTCTTCTATTCATTTCGAGTGAAAATCTTTTAGGTCATGTATCACTACCACTCTATCGAGAAAGTGTATGGTTTCCTTTGGTGAAAGTATAATCCATGATTCACAATTATTAAATTACTCAAAATACGGTAGGAAAAGTTTATTTTATTGTATTGATGTGGCAGCAATAACCTGCCAACAGAATATGCATAGACACAGCTTATAGTAGTTTTAACAATGATCATGTTCGTGAAGAAACTATTCTGTAATATTCTTCCAGATATTAATATTTCAGGCAAAGAATAAGATAGCAAATTGGATATACAGTATCAAGAAGACAAATTTTTCATAGGTTTACCCCCAAAAAAAAGGTGACATTGTTGCAAAATGCAACTTAACATAAAAATAAACTCATAAAATTGTGGATACGAAAATAAAGGCAAAGCAGCCAATCATATATGTTCCGAAGTAGGTACGAAAGCAAATATAACTTCCGTGCTAGACCAATCATGGAAAACCGTTACGCCAAAACTCTGAGCTGATGCTAGAAAAATAATATCAACTTAGAAAGATAATAAATATGCTTATGCCGACAATATGTTTGTCGTTTTCTTTTACTAACAAAGGTCGCGCTGATGGGCTTCACGTCACTACCTTTTTTTTTTTTCAAGGTCAGTATTACGTCATTACCTCAAATGCATCATCAAGTAATTGAACTCTTAAATAAGTTAAAATTAAGCATGGTCTTTTTTCTACATTTTATGATATCGGATTTTCCATAACTCATATCCGACAAATTTCTCCTTTTACATTCATAAAAACCCAGCCTTTCCTATTTAAGAAGCCTACACTTCTTAGTAGGGAATTTAGCAAAAGAAAGATCAAATGCATGATATATGGTTAGCCAAGTAAGGTATGAGTAATATATATTTCATCTTTATTAGCCATTTTTTAGTTTCTCAATTTCACTAGATAGGATGCATTGAATATCAGTGAAATAAATACAGCACTGCTTTTCAATCCTACGGAACATAATTATCATATAAACACTAAAATTTCGAAAAAGTCGATTAAGCATTTCAATGAATTTTAACTTTTGAGCTTAAACAGATCATGGAGATTCTAGATTTTGTGTTAAAACAAATCCAGCTAAACAATTCGGTGAAATTAAATGTTTAAGCTAAAAAAAACCCAAAAAAAAGTAAAGAATTCACCACAGAGACCAAAGACATAATTAAAACCCCACCCCACCACACACACACACACACACACACACACACAAAGAGAGGACACTGACCACAATAACAAAAATCTATTATCACTTCATTAAAAAAAGCTCCATTTCAAATAAAATAGGAAAAACCCTCTTCTTTCTTCAACCAACAAGAAGAAGAAAATGCATTGCTACAAACCCCAATTTAATTTAACCAAAAAAAAATTCAAATAAATTATATAAGGAAAGTAGGAAAAACACATACCAACCCAAATCATTTCCATAGTCAAAAGTTTGGCTGCCCTGAGAAGCAACCAAAAGTTGATTTTGAGCTCCAAGCTTCAACCTTTGCCTCCTCAAATCACTACCCAACAACATTCTCATCTGCCCAAAACTCTTCCTCTCCGGCCAAGACGACATCGTTTTGGTGCTCCCATTGTTTCTGCTTTTTCCACCCCACAAACCCAAACCATGTGCTTCATCTGAGAACCTGTGAATCAGTCTTGAAGAGTAAATGGGCTTCGCTGAATATGCATTGACGGCGAGAAACAACACTGTAATTGTTGCTGCAAAAAGATAAAGATGGGTCTTTCTTTCCATAGCTGAGAGAGGAAATTAAAATGGGTTCAAGAATTCTTTTTTCACTTTTTGTTGCTATTAATAATAATAAAAAGTGTAGTTGAGAATTGAGTTGAAGAGGTTTGGATTCATGTGCATAAATGTGCTTACATGGAGAGAGTTCAGCGACGAGTGGCTTTTTCTTCTTTTAGGCATAAAAATATTATTTTTCAAAAAAAAATAAAGGCATACAAATATTCTAGGCAGTGTGAGGTTTGATGAAATTTGAAAATCCCCCTCTTGTTTGTAAATTTTACAAATATCCCCTGAAGTTTGTGAAAGTCTTACCCAATAGAATCTTTTAGAATATCTGATTTTAAATTTCTAATTTTACCCGGTTGATTCTTTTGATGCCCCTTTTGGTGTTTTGTAGAAATATTTTTTTCTTTTCGGGTAAAAAGTCTTGGGGTTGAGAAAGAAGATTTTAGAGACACGCACATCAGAATTTTCGGAGAAATATATTTTTTATTTTTTATTTTCTTTTTGAAAGTTAGAATAGATGAACTTTGATAAGAGTTTGTGATACGGTTAGTTCGAGGGGGATATATGTAATTTTGCAAACAAAAGGAGAGTTTTTTTTATTTTTTTATTTTTAATTTTGACAAATCTCAAGGTGGTATTGATAATTTGTCGAAATAATATTTGTACTGCCACGTCGCCTCACCCTCTTTAGCTTTTGCGAGTTGCCTAAATTGCCCTTCAGTTTTCTCATAATTTTGATGTTGAAGATGACGTTCGTGACCAATTACTTAAATTTATCTCTTAAATTTAAATACACTATCTTGTCTACCTTTTATATATTTTATGAAAATTAATACATTAATCTAAAAGTTTGTGAAGTCTTCAAAATTAAAAGAAGAAGATGGAATTAGGTATAATGTAATATATAGTGAATTTGTGTTACAGCTTTTCCTATATATACTTGATATGAATATGAGTATTTTTTAGTACTTGGGTAACTTTTTGATAAAAGCACAAAGAAGTTACTTTGATTTGAAAAAATAAAAAAAATTAACGAATGATTAATTTAATGGAAGTAACAAATTATCACAATATGATTGAATTTAAGATCTGAATTCTCGTTGAACTATATTCATACATATTATCTAACATGCCCTCAAAATGATGAAGTCAAACATAAATATCTATATTTTATTTTTTTGTGTGAAAATATTGTTACTTATATCTTAAATTATGTATACTGTTAAATTTTGGAGAAGTACGAGGTGCAACTTAAATAATCTTATGTTATTTATTACTGTGTCTTAGATTTTTCACTTTTCTTTTCTTCCTGTAATCCAACTTTAGTACTACTTATGAATTAGTTAAAAAATGTGATTTTCATTCCGAAACATAGAAAGTAGGGTCAGATACCGATCGGACTAGGCCTAATTCAAAACTGATCAATTTTAATCGAACTGCTTTCGATCTGAATCCAGATGTGACTTGGATCAGAAAATCATTCATGTTCTTATTCTTTTCTTTATTTTCTTTTGCAGTAAAAACATCCAGTTTATAAATTTTTTAGATTCATTTATTTTTTAGCTTGACTTCTAGTACTTGTTATTTCTTTTATCTAAAATGCTATTTGCAATCAGTATTGGTCCGTTGGAGTATTTTCAAAATAAAGTGGGCCTTGTGGAAATTTGTCTCACATTGAAAAAGCAAAGAAACTTTGAACACTTTATTAATGCTTGTCTGTCTAAAGGGTTGACTAAAAGACAAGTGAATATTAGTATGTCAAGTGGAGGGTTTTTTGCACTTTGCACCCCCAAAACATAGGAAATAGGCACTTTGCACCCTCGAAACTTAGATTTAGCACTTTGCACCCTCAAAATATGAAAAATACAGCACTTTGCACCCTCTTTTATTTTCAAGCAAAAACTCAAGGGCAAAATAGGTAATTCAATTATAAATCTTTGGCACTTTGCACCCCAAAACTTGAGAAATTGACACTTTGCACCCCAAAATAAAATTAGCGCTTATCACCCTCGAATTAAGAACAAATCAGCAACTTGCACCCCCGAAACACAATAAATGGACACTTTGCACCCCGAAACACAAAATTAACACTTAAAATCCTCAAATTACAAAAAAAAAAAAACTCAAACCCCTCATTTTCTCCGACAAAGTTGAACTTACCAATTTTTACTCATTCAATTGTGGTGCATAGCACGTTTAATTTGTACAAGCTATAATTTATGGCTTGTTAATTTGTTACATGATGTAATCATTCCAAATTCATGGTATTTAATTAGTATATATGTATATAAATGTAGGTTGTTCAATCGAATCGGAAACTTACCTATTTTGCCTTAGGTTTTTTTTCACCCCGATGGTCAAGTTTGCCGGAAAAAATGAGGGGTTTGATTTTTTTTTTAATTTGAGGGTGTTAAGTGTTAATTATGTATTTCGGGGTGCAAAGTGTCCATTTATTGTGTTTCGGGTTGCAAGTTGCTGATTTGTTCTTAATTCGAGGGTGATAAGTGCTAATTTTATTTTGGTGGTGCAAAGTGCCAAAGATTTATAATTGAATTACCTATTTTGCCCTTGAGTTTTTGCTTGAAAATAAAAGAGGGTGCAAAGTGCTGTATTTTTCATATTTTGAGGGTGCAAAGTGCTAAATCTAAGTTTCGAGGGTGCAAAGTGTCTATTTCCCATATTTCGGGGGTGCAAAGTGCAAAAAACCCTCAAGTGGATCCTAAATCCGATTTTAATTTTTTCTGGGTTAGCTAAAATTCATTTTTTGAATTTTAAATATTTGAAACAACAGTTATTTATACATAATAAAACAGTAAACTTTGTGATAGTTTTTTTTGTTCAAATCCAAATTAATGTGACTGTTCCCAACATACAAAAAATTGAAAAGTTGTGTCTATTTGAACAGACACGAGTTCTATCTATAAATAGGGTTGTTTGGTTATAAAAAAATGCATATTTTTCTTCCCTTCTCCATATTAATTATACCATATTTTATTGCAGAAAACTATTTTTAAGTTAGAAAATTTTGTTAATTTCGTGTGTGCTTTGTGGTTTAATTATATGAGTACAAAACAAAATTAAACATAGTGTTTCATTCTATCCTAAAGGCTAATCGCAAATTTCTATTGTGTACCGTATGGTGGAGGCGAAATAAGTCTTAAATAAAGTGGCATTGCAACGAGCCTTTAAATCATCCTTGCAGATTTGTTTACTTATTTCCTACCAAATTTTCTAACAATTAATGGCGAAGCAACTGTGAATAATAATGACAATTTACAGATAAACATACCACTGAGCAAAATAATAGCTGAAGTTGAAAAGGCCAAATAAAGAAACGTAAAAATATTTCCTATGCCAAATACTGTCCACTGTTTGTATTAGCAAAAACTTATACTAAAAAATAACAAGTTCAAACATTTACCTTTTGTCGGGTAACAGTGAGTTTTGCTTACTGTAGGTGCGACTATTCTTCATGATTTGTAGAGAATGTGACAATTATACTCTTAAATGTTATTATAAATTGTTTTTTTGGAATAAAATGTAAGAATGCCATTGTCCAATGTCCACTATTCATTTAAAATATTGCAATAGCCCCCTATTAACTTAGATAATAAGTAATAACCCCCGCATAAATAAAAATATAGGAATAATCCCCTACAATCAACTCTCAATTTTCAAATAATTGCAATGAGCTAATAAATATTAACATAGGAGGTCTTTTGCTGATAATATATTAATAAGGGGAATAATTGTTAATAAAAACAACAGATGTGATTTTCCATCAATTAAAAAAGTCATAGGGGTACTTTATGCATTTTACTAAAATAGAAATTCTAAACCCTAAACCCTCTTTTTTGTTTTCTAAACATTCATAATTCAACTTTGGAAATTCTTCATACTGTGGAAGAATGCTTAATTTTCTCAGGTAAGACAAAATTACCCGCTTTCATCACAAATGGCTGCGCTTGCTCGCAAAATTGGTATCTGTTTGTTTCCCAAGAATTCTTCTACTTTAATATGCAAAACCCATTTTTCTGTTTCACTCTATTTCTCTACCGATGTGGAAAAACAATCTTTTGAATGTACTCCTACAGTTTCCAATTTCTTGATTAACAAACACCATTTCTCTCCACAATCAGCTTCACAAGTTGCTTCTGTTGTAACCCATTTGAAAAACCCACAAAATTCTGATTTGATACTGTCATTTCTGAAAGACAGTGGCTTTTCGATTACCCAGTTGGAGAAAATCATGAAGTATAGGCCTGAGTTTCTAAATACTAACTTTGAGAATATCATTAAACCCAAAATCAAGATTTTTCAAGACTTGGGATTTCCTGCTAATGACATTGCCCATATAATCTCGAAGAATCCGGCTATTTTGCATAGAAGCTTAGAAAATAGAATCATCCCCTCATTATCTGTTTTGAAGGGCTTGTTGGGGTCCAATGTGGAAGTGGCTAAGGTTTTAAGGAATTCTACGTGGGTCTTGTCAGTTGATCTGGAAAATAATATGATGCCCAATATTGAATTTTTGAAGAGCTGTGGCATACCCATGAAGCAGATCATTTCTCTTATATATTGGTGTCCAAGGTTTTTCTTGACCAAGCTGGAGAGTATGAGGAAATTTGTTGATAAGGCTGCCGAGTTGGGGGTCGATAGAAGTTCCAGAACATTTTTTTATGCTGTCCGGGTGGTAGGTTCGATGTCCAATGAGATTTGGGAGCTCAAGTTAAAGGCTTTTCGGGATTTGGGGTTCCCAGAAGATGACATATTGAGAGTGTTCAGGTGTGCACCTGCTGTGTTTTCTGTCTCGGAGTTGAAGATAAAGAAGGTAAAAGAGGTTTTAGTTGAGACAGGGAAGTACAATGTGTCGTGTATTGTTAACAATCCTACAGCACTTATGTTCAGCGTTGAAACAAGGTATAAGCCGAGGCTGCAAATTTTAGGAGTTCTGGAAAAGAGGAATCTGATTAAAGAATGGCCGAGTCTCCCAGCACTTTACCAAATGTCGGATAAGAAGTTTTATGATAAATTTGTTGCCCCTTTTTTAAGTGAAATTGGAAAGGATATTGTATGTGGTAGAAGAGACATGAAACTTGCTCAAAAAGATGTGATTTAGTCTAAATCAAGATGAGATCGTGGGCAATGCTGTGGCTGTTCTTTGAAGCTATTGAACAAAATCGGTACCTTGCTTATATATGTTTTTATTTGTATCTATCCCTCCTTTATTACTAGTCTTTGAAAGATGGTTACTGGATTGAGTTGCCATCTATTTGAAGCCAAGATATCGTTGTTCGCCTCGTATTACTGGATACAAGGACATCCCCTGGCCATAGATCTAACTTCCCTTTTCCTTTTTGACCAAGCCATTGTGATCGTGTACTTGTGTTATTTCCTCAAAATAGTGCTCGGAAATTTGAATCTTTAGTCAATAACAAGGGCTTCTTGAGTGTATGAAATAAGAAGTTTGAACTATGTTTTCTTTATTTTCTTTAAAAATTGACCATTTTTTAGTTTTTTTTTTTCTTTTTTCTTTTTATGTTTCATATCAAGACTTGATTAACTCTTCATACAGAACAGCTGACAGATTACCTTTTGCATCTCCAGCACTTGGTGATTGAATAAGTTTTAAAGTCTCTAATACTAGATATTTTAAATAGAACATCAGAACATGCACTAATGTAAATGGCATTGGACAATAACAATTTATATATGCCTAATGTTGCTACTGTTTGATCTAGAAATTTCAGAGAAATCAAGGTTTCTTTTGAAACAGTGTAAAAGAAGAAGATATAATTGTTTATTCAGTGAGCCAAAAACTATGTACTTAAATAAGCTAAAGCATGTTCTCATTGCAACCATGGATTGCCTTGGCTACATACATGGCTCATTTGCTCTCTTGCTTTAGACATTTTATTAAATTGAATTAATGAGGTGTGTTAAACAAAAGAAGGTCCTTTAGTTATTGGTTAATTATATAGATTATGGTTGATCAGTGAAGTAGACATGAAAATTACTTGATTCAAATATTAAACCCGCGTTCACATTTTATTTGAGTGATTCAATGAACAATGCATATTGTATTTGTTTGGACAAGAAGTCCTGTTATTGTATTTTATATCTCGTTTCAATATCATTATGAGTGAATTTCCTTTGTAGTTACTATATCCATTAGTAAGGTATTTTGAGTTTCTGCATTTTGGACTAATTTCCTCTGATTTTGTGCTAGATGCCATACTTTATACATAGATATATTGTTGAACTTAATCACTTATACTTAAAAAAAGAAAAGGAAAATCTGAATTTTTCTATTGTATAGTATCAAATTGATTTTGTACTCGTGCTTTATTTTCTACTTGACAGAATGGATATTGTGATATTGCCTTCGTTTAATGTTGGAATTCCTTCAAGTTGTCTTCATGATAACTAGCTTGAATATCCAAAATTCAGAGTGTAAGTTTATGTGTATGAGTGTGCATTGTATGGATTATTGTGATTATTTCAGTTGACTTGGAATCATAAAAAATTTGTATGGAGAAGAGTGATTGTAGGGCTATTAAGGATGGGGGTGGATATCAATTCAAATATGATCAATATAATTTAGGGGTGACAGTGCAAAAAATCCTTGAAATATTCTGATCTAATGATTAATGATTGATGTATGAATTTATTTATAATCTTTAAAAAGAAAAATCATTCTAAACAACCGATTTTAATTATATTGCAGGGACACTCCTCAAAATTGAAAAAATGCAGAGTTCGACACCGACACGCCGTCGATACGGCTCTGACTCGTGCCACACACGTGGCTTGTCCATGAAAATAATCTTGGAAAAATCCCGACACGCGTGTCGGACGCGGTCTTAAGGTGTGTCCGACATAGTCAAGACACGACGAGATCATTTTTGCAATTTAAAAAATTGTGGTTCAAAGTGAAATTACATACTTACTGTTTATCTAATTATCTTACAATATGAGCAGTGATAATTATTTTATTAATATATAGGAAAAGACTAAAGAATTTGTCTGTACACATGAATCCGATGATGATTTTGATTAGTTTGTTTGTCTCTTGACGAATGATGCAGGTTTTAAGAAGATATACATAGCTACATTATATAGATCATTGTCAATATTATGTACATCTAACGTGTAGAAATGACATTTGCTATAATTTTATAGATCGAAAAATTCAAATCGGATTGCGGATTCGAACTTAGAGATATCCAGTAAAAGAAGTGTTGTTGAACATTGTTGATAAATGTCACAAAATCATAGATAAGAGATAACACATTCATTTGGAGAGGGAAATATTTTGTGCTCATTTTTGGGCTAAAGAGAGGTGAAATGCTTTGCAAGTTTCTTCTGTTTTATGGTCACAAGCAGTGATAATTTTCTATTTTCATGTATGATATGATTGGTGATTAGGAAAGAAAACATGGTAAATATGGTTGTACTTAAAATATTTATTAATTTGTATATCCGTACATACGTCGTGTCATTCGTGTCGTCGTGTTCGACTCATGTCATGTGTGAATTAACTTTGGCTAAAATCGATTATTGAGAAAGATAAATATCAACTATGATTCCGCAAGAAAATAAACTACTTCTAAATACATATCTTCATTTATAAAATACAAATATCCTTCTCTAAGAATGGAGAGAAAAAATAAAAATATATTAATTTAAGAAATAAATTAAAAAATGATATTTTTTTAGATGCAAATTTATCTTGATTTTTCAACAGCCAATCAGTAAGACTTAGATCTTAGTCCTTAAAAAAAGGGGAAAAAAAAAGACGTAGATTGAATTAGTCAACATTTCATTAATTTTGCCTCAAATTAGTGCTCATGTATCCTAAATTAGACCATTGTCTCCCAGATTTTTTTCATGTTTGGGAAATACCAAAGAAACAAGTTTTTTACTTTCTGAAATAAAATTTTCATCCATTAATTTTCTCAAACTACTCTATCAAAAGTCAAACAAACAACAATTTTCTTATCTCTAAACAAAACCTATACAAACTCTACTTTGATTTGACATAAAGTAACCTATCTTTTACACAATTTATCTCACATAACAAACATGATTTGACATAAAGTCTTACATATCTTACACCTACAACCTAACTCTTCCAAAAAAACCTACACCTACTTCATTTCTCAAACCACTCTCTCAAAACTCAAACAAACAACATTACGCAAATCGAGATTATTTCACAAACCTTCACTACTCTCCCAAACTACTTTCCCAAACGCCAAACAAACAGGCCCTCAATGTTTTAAAAATCGGACCGTACATCAATAGGTAGTCTTACTGGTTAAATTGGTTTAACCATTTTAACCACTGATTCAATCGATGTAACGTCAATACGAAGTAAAAGTTTTTTTTTTTTTTTTTTTTTTTTTTTATCTACAAGACTGTATTTACAGCTCGGACCGAAGAGTGCAAAGGGTATAGGTCCTCCCCAGTGTGGTGTCTCCAGTGAACTTAAGTTTTAATCTATGTAATCAACCATTTAAAAAAATCAATTCTTACCCAAACTTTTTCAAGTTATTTTCATAAACTAAATACTATCTCACAAATCACTACTAGTATACAACAAATCATTTCAAAGTAACTAAAAACAAAACAAACAGAACTAACTATGCAATTATAAATCCAACATAACATGTTCAAATAAGAATTATCACATCATTATTAACAAGAAGACAACAAACTCCAAAATAAACCTCATATATCTAAAACATAAACCTAAGTTGAATTAAACACCAAATATTCAAAATTACAACTATGATAACATAATATTAGAGCAATAATTCAAATTATGATAAACACCATATCAAAAGTAATTTTATTATTAATCACCTATAAAAAAGAGAAAATAATGGACGAGTTTTGTCACCTAAATTCTTCATAAAATAACATGCAAATATCTGAAATTGGGAAGAATAAATGAGTAAAAAAATCTCTATTTTTTTTGTTATAAGTGAACCAATGGTTCAACCAGTTTATCGGTTTTATCGATTTTTGACCGATTTTTTCGATTCGAACTAGACAAGAACAATACCGATTTTGGAGGATTGACCGGATCGAATAGATAGCCGGTTACCGGTTAAACCGATCAAATTGACCGATTCGAACTGGTTTTTAAAACATTGCGAAGTGCACAAACCTACACACACTTTAGCACAATGCACAAATGAAACTAAATAACCTACGCATATTCTATGGGCTTCACACCCAACTTGACATTTTTACAACTCACAAATACAAAATACTAGGACAAAACCTAAGGTACACATAAAACCTCAAATTTGTTCTCATGGAGTTGTGCACTCAATGAAGCATATAAAACGTGTAAATGGTTGCAACTG
Organism: Penstemon newberryi var. newberryi; assembly: GCA_030819805.1. Classification (NCBI taxonomy): domain Eukaryota; kingdom Viridiplantae; phylum Streptophyta; class Magnoliopsida; order Lamiales; family Plantaginaceae; genus Penstemon; species Penstemon newberryi. The sequence continues at coordinate 18,460,660 of JAUALY010000001.1, forward strand.
ACATTTCGCACCCATTGGGAAACATGTTTGATTGTATGCCAGCCATTTGGCTTTGTTTTCCACGTGATGAAATGCGACCAATTGATAGGCCAAATAATTGTCTTTCAGCATTTGCTAACGTGTCCAAAACTATTTTTCATGCAAACAGGAGTCATATTATGTAGTAATAACACTTGTCCACAACTTTGGGCACCTTAATCAATATGTCCTGCCAATGAATGTCAGTGACCCATCCTCTCGCCACTTGGCATGCACGTCATGCCGACTACTACCTGAGATGGTGTCATTTCATTGCGGTCACATTCTGCATGCCAACTAAGTCCATGGCCTTGCTCATGGCCAAACAACTTCCCGTGCCATATCTCGAGATAACTATCGGACCATGATCGTGCCAATTGTTGAGCATCTGTCGAGCCACCTGCCAAGTATTTATCGAGCCTTGACCAAGCAAATTGACAAGCCAAATATCGGGCAATCATGCCAACTTTTGGCCACATGTCGAGCCTTTGGTGAAGCCTTTGGCCGAGCAAGCTCTCGGCAACACTTTCCCAAGATCCCAACTGATGAGCCAGTTTTCGAGCATCCGCTAAGCCAGGTTCTGAGTGCCATGCACATAGACTTGCCCACGGATGCCCAACTTAATCCATTCTTAACCGTCTTCATATGTTGTCATGCCAAGGTGCCCTCGCTCTCAACACTTTGCTTGTATTGGCCAATGTATGACCTATGTGTGGTGTTGCACCATGCGAGCATCTAATTTGGTCCACTATTCGTCCATATTCTGAAACATGGTCGTGCCATCTTTAAAAGACTAACATTTTGTTCAGTTAAGCCATACTTAGTATAAAATGCTATATGTGACATAAGCTTACTAAAAAAATCAATGAAGTCGAAAATTAATATGTAAGATAAGAAGATTTTGATAATCAAGAAAATAGACGACTATATTCCATATTTCGAGACTCGAGTTGAAGTCTAGTCATATATATTGAAGTTAAATTTTTTGAAATAACATTTCTAGCTTTCTTTTCTCCTTCACTGAAATTCAATTCAATGGCAAAATTGTAAAAAATATGTCCCCTAACTTAGTAGGTCTGCAATTTTAGGGCACTTTATATTTCAGCAAGCAAAATACGTCTCTTACATTTTACGAATTCACGATTTTTGGACATTTTACACTCCAGCAAACAAAACATGTCTACATTTATCAAATCACTCCCGCCTCATATCTTTCGGAGGGAAAAGTATATATTTATGATGTATCTCCCTGAAAAAATGGATGAGGTGGAAGGCATTGTGACAAATGTTGACATGTGGTATTTTATTCTCCTTCCCCATTTTTCTAATTTTATGATATGGCTGATTAAAATTGCGAAAAAGTGATATATACCGTGTTTTGCTTGTTGAAGTATTTTTTTACTCCTGTCTACATTTATCACATCACGCCCGCCTTATCTCTTTTCGAAGGAAAAAGTATATATTTATGATGTATTTCCCTGAAAAAATGGATAAGGTGGAAGACATTGTGACAAATGTTGACATGTGATATTAAATTTCCCTCCCCCATTTTTCTAATTTTATGATATGGCGGATTAAATTTGCTGAAAATTATATATATCGTGTTTTGCTTGTCGAAGTATAAAGTGTCCCAATAATTGCAGACTTCTAAGAAAAGGACTTATTTTGCGATTTTGCCACAATTCAATCCAAACGCGACCTTAAAAATTTTTTTTATAGGCAAATGTTTTTTGTCCTTCACTCTAAGAAATAGTGTTGTTCAGGGGAATTTCTCTTAGAATGGAAGACTTCATTTTTATCAAGTAACAAGTGAATTACACATTTCCCCCCTTAATTACATCACAAAATGGATGCACTTGCTCGCATTCGTATATGTTTGTTTTTCAAAGATTCTTCTTCTTTAGTATGCAAAACCCATGTTTATAATCTTCCCATAACAAAACACAAATGACTCTGGTAAGTTTTCTTTTTTCAACACACACAATACACCTTGCAATCTCTTCCCTTTAACAACAAAACACATGCTCTAAGTTATCATTATATGCAATCTATGATTTTGAAAAGGGTTGTCCACCCTGCCATGGTCCCCTACTATGACTACCGCTACTTTGACAACAACAATGGTAGTAGTGGTGTTTTCATGATCCCCTATTTTGGCAACCGCTACTCTTTTGGCAACAACAATGGTAGTAGTGGTGCTTCCATGGTCCCCTACTTTGTGAACCGCTACTTTAGCAACGACAGTGGTAATAGTGGTGCAAATCCAAACCTTAAAGAACAAATTGCTTTCAAAAAATTTGCCAAGGTAAATTGTCTTCCTTCTTTCCTTTTTTCTTTCTTTTTCACTTTCTATGTTTAACTAATTTTTCTTTTTTTATGCAGGATATTGGGATTAGGGAGGGGTGGACTTGGTTAAGGCCAGTTAAAAATATCATTGTGGATGTCGCTACAGCAACATTAAAAATAACTGATAAGAAAGGGTCTGATGGGAAGAAAAGAGATAATCCTACTAAAGAGTGGGAACTACTTGATAAAAAATATTCACTGACATTAGTTAAGGATCTGGAGAAAAAACTTGTAATTACAAACAAAGACCGAAAGAAGGATAGACGTTTTGATAATGGTACTCCATCAACTAATGGAGATCAAGATGACACTTCTAGCAACAAAGGAGAAAGTGGAGACGGGAGAGGAATGTCATGGACTTAACTTGCTCAAAATATCCCGTGCGGCACTTAGCCCCGAAACGCTCATTGCAATCGTTCCCGCCCCTCTGTGGAATTGTCTAAGTCAGCTTACTCGTCCCTAAGGAAAGATTGCTAAGGAAAGTTAAAAGTGAGAAGACAAGTGTGCTAGAAAAGTACTATTTACTTTACTAGTGCAAATCTTACAACTTAGGAGATAACAATTCTTGGAGTTGGTTTACAAATGAAATGGTTATGCCTATTTATACTACTCCAACCTACAATGGATGGTTATGATTACATTGATCTAAGGGTGGACATTAGTCCTTTAGGATGTTCTAGACTACTAGAATGTTCTATGGAGTCCTACTACATTCTAAGTGTTATCTACATGTTTCTATAATATTCCAAGGTTTTCCACAAGTCTCCAGAATATTCCGCCATGTTCTCCTATTGTGTAGACATTTCACGAATGCTCTAGAATGCCTCCCTTTGTCCTTACTCGTGATGAGATGTAGCGCCGACATTCTTGCTGGCCCATACTTATTTGGTGCTTGTTGCACACACACGACACCATAATTGATTCGTCCCTGTCTACAATGAATAGTGCATTGATGTGAGGTATCACAAAGTCATTTACCTTTCGGAAGAAATCTAGTCACAACACCATTTTGTGGTCATCCAACGGTGCTACTAGGAAGTCGGCTTGACTCTTCCAATCACCTACACACAAGCTTACCCCGTGAGATGTGCCGTTGATCTGTTTTGCAGCCCCACTATCTCCTTTGATCCATCCATCTAATTTATCAGTTCGGAGTCCCAACCTCTTAACCTATTTTGCGAGAACAATGTTGTGCGTTGCCCCAGTGTCCACTAACGCCTTAGTGGGTTTTCCATTGACAAGTGCATCCACGTACAACAACTTATGAGTACCTTGCGGCTTCACCTCGGCAGACATAGTGTTGAGAAGTTGAAGTGATCCCAAACGGGTAGTGTCATCCTCTGGCTGCTCATCTGAATCATTGGGTTGTTCCTCCACTATGGCTGAAAGCGAGCCTAGTTTTGGGCAATCCTTCATCCCATGCGACCGTTTGCATATGAAGCACCCTACCATTGGCACAAACGCCGCTTCTTCTCTTCGTAATATGTCCGCCCATTGGATGGTTTGGATTACCCTTCTCCAAATTTTAAAACTGCTTTATACGGAAACTTCTTAATAAATGAAAAAAAGATTTATTTGTAACTTTCAACCATCCTAATTTTCATGTTCACCACGATGAATTAACCGTTACAAGGCACAATTACTATATCATTATCCCAAATCTTTTCATTATCTCACTAATCCCACTCTTCCTCTTCCTCATCCTCATTTTTATTATTCATATTTTCTTCTGTATATTTATCTATTTTCTTTATGATTGTAGGCTTGCAGCCCTACAAATGATGGATGGTGTAATAATGTTTAGACAAGAAAAACGATAAAGAATAGGCGTGAATTGATCTTTTCATTTGAAATTTATTTTGTCAATATAAATATTAAAATATGAATTTATTTATATACTCATAGTGTGAAACTTTTTTATACTCTTATGTACTTATGTGAAATTCCTTTCCTTATTGTTTGCATGACCATGTCTAGTGATGGAGTTTTTGCATGCAAAAGTGGAGTGGAGGTGAGCCACGTCAATCAATTAGAAAGGCAAGTAGAAATTGCGTCTTGCATAATGTATTCAATTTCTTGACGTTTATTCAGAATTAATTAGCAATTTAAGTATTCATATACTTTATTGAGTTACGCATGCGAGTACCGCGTGCCACAGTTGCTGGAGTAGTAATAACACTTGCCCACAACTTTGGGCACCATAATCAATATGTCCCGCCAATGAATGCCAATGACCCATCTTCTCGCCACTTGGCTTGCACGTACGTCATGCCGACTAGTGCATGAGACTGTGTCATTTTCCTTGCGATTGTGTGATCACATTCTGCATGCCAACTAAGTCCATGGCCTTGCTCATGGCCAAACAACTTCTCGTGCCATATGTCGAGGTAACTATCGGACCATGATCGTGCCAATTGTTGAGCATCTGTCGAGCCACCTGCCAAGTATTTATTGAGCCTTGGCCAAGCAAGTTGACGAGCTAACTATCGGGCGACATCATGCCAACTTTTGAGCACCTGTCGAGCAACTGGTTAAGCCTTGGCCGAGCAAGTTCTCGGCAACATCGTCCCAAGATCCCAACTGATGAGCTCATTTTCGAGCATCCGTTAAGCCAGCTTCTGAGTGCCATGCACATGGACTTTCCCACAGATGCCCAATTTAGTTCATTCTTAATTGTCTTCATATGTTATCATGCCAAGTGCCCTCGCGACCTCGCTCTCAAAACTTGGCCTGTCTGACATATTTTTGGTGTTGCACCATGCGAGCATCTAATTTGGCCCATTATTCGTCAATATTATGAAATATGACCGTGCCATCTTTAAAAGACTAACATTTTCGTTAGTAAGCCATACTTAGTATAAAATGCTATATGTGACATGTGCTTACTATAGAAATCAATGAAGTCGGAATTATATGTAAGGTAAGAAGATTTTGATAATCAAGAAAATAGACGACTATATCCCATATCTCGAGACTCGAGTTGAAGTTAGTCATATATATTGATGTTAAACTTTTAGAAATAACATTTCTAGCTATCTTTTTTTTTCCTTCACTCAAATTCAATTCAATGGCAAAATTGTAAAAAATATGTCCCCTAACTTTGTTAGGCCTGCGATTTTAGGACACTTTATATTTCGGCAAGCAAAATAAGTATCTTACATTTTACAAATCCACGCTTTTCGAACACTTTATACTCCAACAAGCAAACTACATCCTTTATCTTTTGATATTAAGCAACTATAAGACATTTTTTTCGCAATTTTACTACACCTGTCTACATTTATCACATCACGCCACCTCATCTTTTTTTGGAGGGGAAATTATATATTTATGATATATTTCCCTGAAAAAATGGATGATGTGGAAGGCAATGTGACAAATGTTGACATGTAGTATTAAATTCTCCTCCGCCATTTTTCTAATTTTATGATATGGTGGATTAAAATTGCGGAAAAGTGATAAATGCCGTATTTTGCTTGTCGAAGTATAAAGTGTACTAAAACACGGAACTATGAAAGTTAAGGGACTTATTTTACTTGTCAGAGTATAAAGTGCCCCAAAATTGCAGAATTCTAAGAAAAGGACTTATTTTGCGATTTTACGTCAATTGAATCCTAACGCAACCTTAAATAATTATTGGGTAAATTACGAATACCCCCCTCAGGTAAGGTCTAATTACAAAAATCCCCCTCACGTATTGGGTATTACAAAAATCCCCCTCAGGTTTGTCACATTCTTATAATTAACCCCTTGTCCCTAAAATGTTCCAATTTTGCCCTTGAAAGTTATTTGTAATGTTTATAATATGTTATAAATTTTAAAAATTGGGTGTTAATTGTTTTATCTTGTAAATGTAAAAATAATAATCATATATTTACCACCAAAATAATTGATATAATTTATAATTTCGCATAAATTTCAATAAATATTTCAATTTATAATACAATATAAACTTTAATAAATTAAAATATCTTATTTATAATACAATATAATTTATTAAATTTACTAATTTAAAAAATAAATTCATTTAACTAATGTGTAAACAATTCATATTTATAAAATATATTATTAAAATTCTATTTAATTTAATATTTTACAATTTAAATTGCTAATAAATATATAAATACCTTTTTTTTTTTGCAATATTTATTAAAACTTATGGACAATTATAAATTTTATCAATTATTCTGGTAGTAAATATATAATTATCTATTTTCTAATTAATAAGATATAATAATTAGATCCTAAGTTTTAACATTTATAAGACATTACAAACAATACAAATAACACCTAAGGGCAAATGTGGCATATTTTATGGGCAAGGGGTTAATTGCAAGAAGGTGACAAACCTGAGGGGGATTTTTGTAATATCCAATACGTGAGGGTGATTTTTGTAATTAGGACTTACCTGAGGGGGGTATTCGTAATTTACCCATAATTATTTTATAGACATATATTTCTGTCCATTCACGAGGTAGTCAGTAGTGTTTTGGGCACAACTTAAACCCTAAACCTTGAATTACACATTATTTTCCCATAATTTCATCACAAAATGGCTGCACTTGCTCGCAAAATTGGTATATGTTTGTTTTCCAAGCATAAATCTTCTTTACTATGCAAAACCTATGATTCTCTCTATTTCTCTACCTCTGTAGAAATTCAGCCTTTCGTAAGTATACCTCCAGTTTATGAGTTCTTGATGAACAAACACCATTTTTCTCCACAATCAGCTTTACGAGTTGCTTCTGTTTTAACCCGTTTGAAAAACCCACAAAAATCTGATTCCATACTGTCGTTTCTGAAAGAGAGTGGCTTTTCGAATACCCAGTTGGAGAAAATCGTGAAGAATAGGCCTAGCTGTCTAAATGCTAACTTTGAGAAGGGCATTAAGCCCAAAATCAAGTTTTTCCAAGACTTGGGCTTTTCTGCTAATGACATTGCCAAGATAATCTCAAACAATCCAGGTATTTTGCAAAGCAGCATAAAAGATAGAATCATCCCCTCATTATCTGTGTTGAAGGGCTTGTTGGGATCCAGTGTGGAATTGGCTAAGGTTTTAAGGATTTCTTCGTGGATCTTGAGAGTTGATTTGGAAAAGAATTTGTTGCCCAATATTGAATTCTTGAAGAGCTGTGGCATACCCATGAAGCAGATCATTCGGTATATCTATTTCTGTCCAAGTTTTTTCTTGAACAAGCCAGAGACTCTGAGGAAATGTGTTGATAAGGCTGACGCGATGGGGGTCGATAGGAGTTCCAAAATGTTTGTTTATGCTGTTCGGGTGGTAAGTTCGTTGTCCGATGAGATTTGGGAGGTCAAGTTAAAGACTTTTCGGGATTTGGGGTTCTCAGAAGATGACATATTGAGAGTGTTCAGGTGTGCACCTGTAGTGTTTGATGTATCGAAGGAGAAGATAAAGAAGGTAAAAGAGGTTTTACTTGAGACGGGAAAGTACGATGTGTCGTGTATTGTCAACAGTCCTACATCACTCATGTTCAGTGTTGAAACGAGGTATAAGCCGAGGCTGCAAGTCTTAGGGATTTTGGAAAAGAGGAATTTGATTAAGGAATGGCCGAGTTTGACAACACTTTGCCACATGCCGAATAAGAAGTTCTGTGAGAAATTTGTTGCTCCATTTATAAATGAACTTGGCGATATGAAACTTGTTCAAAAAGATGTGATTAAGTCTAAATCAACATGAGATCGTGGGCAATGCTGCGGCTGTTCTTCGAAGCTATTGAACAAAATCGGTACCTTGCTTATATGTGTTTCTTTTATTTGTATCTATCCCTCCTTTATTACTAGTCTTTGAAAGATGGTTACTGGAGACACGTATATCCCCTGGCCATAGACTTAACTTCCTTTTTCCTTTTTGACCAAGCCAATGTGATCATGTACTTGTGTTATTTCCTCTGTTCCCTACTTGGATGTTTCACTCACAATTGTACTCGGAAATTGAATCTTTAGTCAATAACAAGGGCTTCTTGAGTGTATGAAATAAGAAGTTTGAACTAGATGTTCTTTAATTCTTTAAAAATATGACTTTTCTCCATAGTAAGACTTGAACAACTCTTCATTATGTTATTAAATAAGTTTTAAAGTCTCTAATACTAGATATTTTAAATGGAATATCAGAACATGAAGTAATGTAAATGGCATTGGACTATAACAATTTCCTATGCCTAATGTTGCTACTATTTGATCCAGAAATTTCAGAGAAATCAAGGTTTCTGTGAAAACAATGTAAAAGAGGAAGATAGAATTGTTTATTCAGTAAGCTAAAAACTATGTACTTAAATAAGCTAAAGCATGTTCTGTCCATTGCATTTAAGGATTGCCTAGGCTACAAACATGGCTCATTTGCTCTCTTGCTTTAGACATTTTATTAAATTGATTTAATGTGGCGTGTTAAACAAAAGAAAGTCGTTTAGTTAATTGGTTAACTATATAGATTATGGTTGATCGGTGAAGTAGACATGAAAATTACTTGATTCAGATATTAACGCACGTTCACATTTTATTTGAGTGATTCAATGAACAATGCATATTGAATTTTTATTTCTTGACCAACAGGTGATTGGTCTAGTGGAAAGAACTAGTCACTACAAAGTAGCGAACTCAGGTTCGAATCCCTGTTGGGAGAGGTTCCCACTTAATGTGTCCGACGTGCCTCAAAAGAGATTAAACCCATGGAAAACAAAAAAAATATGATTGAATTTCTTGCAAGTGATGATGACTAAATTGGCAATAGATAAGAAAAATTTCATATATAAAGTAATGTTGTGAGTCGAAAATCTACTTGGTTTGTATTTAGATGAACCACATCCTACCTTGATTATTTTTTCAATGCTTTTACTTGTTATGCTCAGTAATCTTAATTCTTTGTGGTCTTTGTAGTTATTATGATACTTGCTGGTTAAATCTGATCACTGATCACCCTCAGATTGGAAATTAGTTCCACATTTATATTGCCTTCGTTTAATGTCAAATTAATTTGCTAATGGTGTTCAAACTTGAGGCTTCTGATTGCAAAAAATACATTTTTGGGAAAATTACGAATATCCCCCTCAGGTAAGGCCTAATTACAAAAATCCCCCTCACGTATTGGGTATTACAAAAATCCCCCTCAGGTTTGTCACATTCTTACAATTAACCCCTTGTCCCTAAAATGTTCCAATTTTGCCCTTGGAAGTTATTTGTAATGTTTATAATATGTTATAAATTTTAAAAATTGGGTGTTAATTGTTTTATCTTGTAAATATAAAAATAATAATCATATATTTACCACCAAAATAATTGATATAATTTATAATTTCGCATAAATTTCAATAAATATTTCAATTTATAATACAATATAAACTTTAATAAATTAAAATATCTTATTTATAATACAATATAATTTATTAAATTTACTAATTTAAAAAATAAATTCATTTAACTAATGTGTAAACAATTCATATTTATAAAATATGTTATTAAAATTCTATTTAATTTAATATTTTACAATTTAAATTGCTAATAAATATATAAATACCTTTTCTTTTGCAATATTTATTAAAACTTATGGACAATTATAAATTTTATCAATTATTCTGGTAGTAAATATATAATTATCTCTTTTCTAATTAAAAAGATATAATAATTAGATCCCAAATTTTAACATTTATAAGACATTACAAACAATACAAATAACATCCAAGGGCAAAATTGGAATATTTTATGGGCAAGGGGTTAATTGTAAGAAGGTGACAAACTTGAGGGGGATTTTTGTAATATCCAATACGTGAGGGTGATTTTTGTAATTAGGGCTTACCTGAGGGGGTATTCGTAATTTACCCTACATTTTTTAAGTTAATTAGTTTTAGTTTAAGCGTTTGATAAATTGGTTCTTTAATCTTCAGTCAATTTTATTTCTTTTATGGCCACATTAATCTTTGCCTCTACAGTGTAACAGAAAGAGCGAAGGACAAAAACATCCTCTATGTTTTGTCTAACTCCCAAAAAACTCTCTGTATTATTTTAACTCCCAAAAACCCTCCTATGATCTCAAGTAAGTGCTAAATACACTCCCGAAAAAGAGAATGTGATTCAAAAATTACAAGTATTTGTTCACATTTTACTTTTGATATGACAATTTTACTCCTGACATCGAAAGAAAAAAGCACCCCCTATGCTTTGCCTAACTCCCAAAAAACCCCCCTATATTATTTTAAATCCCAAAAAAACCCCTTTTTTATTTTAAATACCACACTCGACCCAAGTAGAATATACTTATGTTTTCAAAAAGAACAAATAAATTTAAAAAAAAATACATAGGGGTAATTTTGTCATTCCGCCAAAAGTCAAAAAATAAAATTCTACTTGGGTTGAGTGTGGCAATTAAAATCAAACACAAGAGAGTTTTTGGGAGTTAAAATAACACAAGAGAGTTTTTTGGGAGTTAAACAAAGTACAAGGGGTGTTTTTGTCTTTAGCTCGAACATAAATGTTGAAATTCCTTCAAGTTGTCTTCACGAAAACTAGCTTGAATATCCAAAAATCAGAGCGTAAGTGTATGTTATGTGCATTGTACTATGTATTCTTGTGATTATTTTAGTTGACTTGGAATCATCAAAAAATTGTATGGAGAAGAGTGATTGTAGGGCTCTTAATGGGGTGGAATTTTCATGTTTTATGATAATTAATTTTCTATTTTCTTGTATGATACTAGGGTGATCATGAGGAGAGAAAACATGGTAAATATGGTTGTATTAAGATATTTATTTGAATTATATGAATTTGGCTGAATTTAAGTTTTCAAGTATTTATATAACAATGTTAATTGAACTTCTTTCTTGGCTGAAATAACAAAACAATGATGTTGATGTGTAATTGGAATTTAATTAGTCCTTTAATAGACAATATTGTTGTATAATAGTTATGTACTTTCTACATTGTTTCTCTTGCTAAGATCTATTTTGTTATTTATTAAAATATTAATTTATTTTAATATCCGTGAATATGTCGTATCGTGTCATGTCTTGTAAATTTTAAAAATTCATGTAGGAGGATTTTGATACAATGACGTTGAGCTTTCTGATTGTGCTTTATTGTCGCCAAAATATCATGACTTGATTGATCAGCGCAAATCGAAGCTTCTTTTTGAATTGTAGTTTTTTGTCGTGTTGCACTCTTTTGGCCATAACTTTTACTACGATAATCAGAATCGCAATTAAGACCGCAATTCGAAAACCTCTCGACAGTGCACACACATAGTAAACTTGGCTTCACCCCATTGACGTTAATTTCAACCTCAAAAATTGTCATATGCCCCCTAGAAAAATTCATTTTTAGGCTTTCTTTTTGTCATTTTTGGTAACTTTTGTCTTATTAATTAGGTGGTTTGGATCAAAATTTGGTCATGTGTCTTGTTATATTTCATACTTTTGACTTTTTATTATTGTTATCCGATTTTGTCATTTTGGCATATTTTTACTGATTTATCATTGGTAACTATACAATTCGGATTGCTTGTTTTGGGGCAGTTGATTGATTTTGATGAGAAATTCTTATTCAGATCAGGTTAGGCCAAACTCAAAGTAATTATATGACATGACAAGTACAATACACTTACTTTGGGATTGGAAGTACCTACCAGGAAAGTGACCAATCACAAAACAAGTGCAATACGAAGAGTTCCGATTTTTATTTAGAAATTTCGAAACGTTATGTCTAGAGTTTATGTTCTTACTTTTCTTTTCGTAACTTCAATATTCAAATTGTCTCAGCAAATTATTTTCTAATTTGTTCCGACTTAAAGAAATTTCACACATTCATTTACAATTTCTTATTAATTTTTTTTTTTTCCGGAGAGGTATATAGGGAAATTCTAAGCCCTAAATCCTTTTTTCCCTAAATATTCTTCATAGTGTGGAAGAATGCTTCATCGACTGAGGTAAGAAATCATAACTCATAACTCATTTTCATCTTAATCTTTCATCACAAATGGCTGCAGCACTTGCACGCAAAACTCACATTTGCTTGTTTTCCAAGAATTTTTCATCTTTCATATGCAAAACCCATGTTACTGATTCTCTCAATTTCTCTACCTATGTAGAGAAACAATCTTTTGCAAGTCCTCCTACAGTTTCCGATTTCTTGATTAACAAACATCATTTCTCTCCGCAATCAGCTTCACGAGTTGCTTCTGCTGTAACCCATTTGAAAAACCCACAAAATTCGGATTCAGTACTGTCATTTCTGAAAGAGAGTGGCTTTTCGATTACCCAGATGGAGAAAATCATGAAGGCTAGGCCTCAGTGTCTAAATGCTAACCTTGAGAAGAGCGTTAAGCCCAAAGTAACCATATTCCAAGACATGGGCTTTTCTGCTAATGACATTGCCCAGATAATCTCCAACAATCCGGGGATTTTGGGAAATAGCATAAAAAATAGAATCATCCCCTCAATATCAATTTTGAAGGGCTTGTTGGGGTCCAGTGTGGAAGTGGCTAAGGTATTAAGGAAGTCTTCGTGGTTATTTATAGTTGATCTGGAAAAGAATTTGGTGCCCAATATTGAATTCTTGAAGAGCTGTGGCATACCCATGAAGCAGATCATTAGGCAAATCTGTTATTGTCCGAGGTTTTTCGTGAACAAGCCAGAGACTATTAGGAAATTTGTTGATAAGGCTGAGGAGATGGGAGTTGGCAGGAGTTCCAAAATGTTTGTTTATGCTGTTCGGGTGTTAGGTTCATCGTCCGAAGAGAATTGGGAGCTCAAGCTAAAGGCTTTTCGAGATTTGGGGTTCTCGGAAGATGACATATTGAGAGTGTTCAGGTGTGCCCCTGTAGTGTTTAATGTATCCAAGGCGAAGATTAAGAAGGTAAAAGAGGTTTTAGTTGAGACGGGGAAGTACAATGTGTCGTGTATTGTTAACAATCCAACATCACTTATGTTCAGTGTTGAAACGAGGTATAAGCCGAGGCTGCAAATTTTAGGAGTTCTGGAAAAGAGGAATCTTATTAAGAAATGGCCAGGTCTTCCAACACTTTCCCAGATGACGAGTAAGAAGTTTTATGAGAAATTTGTTGCTCCCTTTTCAAATGAAGTATTCGATGTGAAATTTGGTCAAAAAGATGTGATTATATCATCTAAATCAGCATGAGACTGTCGACAATGGTGTAGTTGTTCTTGAAAGCAATTGAAGAAAAAGGTACCTTGCTTATATGCACTTCTCTTTGTATCTATCTTTTAGTTCTGGTCTTTGAAAGACGGTTCAACCCCATCTGTCTGCTATATGGAGTTGCCATATTTTTTAATCCAAGATGTCCTATAGCTTACTTTATGCCTAAACCATTGAGATCATGTGCTCGATCTGGTTATTGAAAAATTACTATTTAACTAATTTTAGAAATTTGAGAATTTATTTTGGGCTAAATACATATACCATCTAAACTAGAAATTTCAATAAAATAAAATTGCTACTCGAACGTGATTAGAATACCTCATTTTTATAAGCAATCATATAGATGAATGGAAAATGCAAGAAATCATTAATTTCTTGATTTTTTTTTGCCATAAAATCAACTCTGAGGTTGTAGTTATAGTTCTAATAATAAAACACATTGCATACGAGGGTTTAAATAGGATATCATTGAATATATTAGGGGTTCTTTTGTACTTTACTCGAAAAAATTAACGATGTTACAGTTCCATAGTATAATGTATTAAGCTCTTTTATTCAACACATTACACATCCAACGTAATAACTACCTGCTAAACTCAGTAATTCAAATACATTTTCAACGTGTACTAAAACCTAACTAAAGTATTTTAACCTCGGTTTCTTTTTTACCTACCCCCAAACCTGGACACCCCCCACTTCCAAGGTTGTCGCAGGCTTGGGAATTTCTACCCGGGTGATCGCCTGCCTCAGAAGTGGCGGGTACCCCGGGTTTGGGGATAGGTTGGGGTGGGGGTTGGCAGGTTGGGGGTGGGTGAGTGGGTTTTTTTTAAATATTTTTCTCAAAAAAAGCTAATTATGTATTTAATTGTAATTATTATTATTTTTGGAGGGTATTTTAGATATTTCACAAAATTTTATAGTCGACTAACGACTGTCAGGTCAAGAGTTTCTTGCAATATAGCCCTCTGGGAGGGTCCGAGTAAATCACCCTAATTTATATTAGACAAGGTCCACGAATGAATATGCACAAGTTTCACTAATTTCTCTACAAATCCAGCTCAATGGTTTGGTCTAGGGGTGTTGGCCTGTTGGATGGATTTATATGAAAGTTCAATCCGACCAATGCAAGCCTATTGTTCATTTAATTTTCCTACACACAACTTCACCGCACACAATGATCTATAATTAGGGGTGCAATCGAGTTGAGTAGCATCGAACGATATTGTGTTCAATCTTGATTTAAATTTTATTGAGTTTGAAATTTTGTGTTTGAACTTGGTTTGATTGTTAAATGAGCTCGAGCTGAGTATCTAGCAGCTTGATAATTTACATGTGTTTTTATCAATTTTTAGCTTATTGAGTCGAGCTTGAGCCGAATTTTTAAAGTTGTCGAAAGGAAAATGATATTCAATTTTTTTTGACTTGTGTGACGAATCGAGCTTAAACGAACTTTTATTACTCGAGTCGAGTATCGAATAACTTGATTTAATTTTCAGCCATATGACTATGATCTCCCAATTAATGTCAAAAGTCGTATGTCTTATTCAATGAACTACATGAAGAGCCAACATGTAAGCATTACATATATAAAAAGAATTACATACAAAAGTACATTTTTTTCTAATAAAAAAACCATATCTTCCAAAAGTCGAAAGAAATCATATCCAAGAAATCTCAAAAGTGTATGAGAAATAAGTTTACATGTGAGCTACATCTTCTTTAGAGAAGAGGTAATTCGATCTTCATTTTCTTCTTGTACATTAGCAAAAATATTTAGTAAATACTACTCTTAACTTATTTTAGAAATAATTATAAATATTATGTGCTATCCAAATTAACTATTTATTTCCTAACATAAAGTAGTTTGTTTATTCAATAAACTTTAGTCGTGGAGGAATCCTCGAGAATAGGTACCGAAAATTTAAATTAGAGAACAAAGAAATTGAGAATATAAGAAACTCACGAGACACAAGATAAAACAACAAGAAAAATATATATCAATTTAAGAAATTCGAAATTTACATGAAAATAATTGGGTTGCGGGACAGAACGGATTTCTAAACATGGAACCCGTATACCGACATATGACTTTCGCATTAATGAGTTACTCAACCGTCAATAATAAGTCAAAAACTTAAATCGATGAGTTGTGAGCGGGTTGGGTCGGATCAGACTAATGGGTGGGTCTAGTTCGACGGGTTTATGAACACCCTCTACAACCTCTTTTTTATTTTTTTCTTTCAATTTCTTTTCGTTTTGAACTATTTCTGCTATCATTTCCACGTACAATTGAAATACTGTAAAATGTAAATTGTTTGTAGTGTTCTTAGAAATAGGGAAATTCTAAACCCTAAATCATTTTTCCCTAAATATTCAGCTACGGAATTTCTTCAGTGGAAGAATGCTTCATCCTCTGAGGTAAGAAATAATTACCCGCTCATATCTTAATCTTTTATCACAAATGGCTGTAGCACTTGCACGCAAAATTCATATCTGTTTCTTTTCCAAGAATTCTTCTTCTTCTTCTTTAATATGCAAAACCCATGTCTCTGTTTCTCTCTATTTCTCTATTTCTCTATTTCTCTACCTCTGTGGAAAAACAAAAACAGCCACCTTTCGTAAGTGGTACTACTTCTTGTACAATTTCTGAATTTTTGATGCACAGACACCATTTCTCTCTTGAATCGGCTTCACGAGTAGCTTCTGCTTTAACCCATCTAAAAAACCCACATGAATCTGATTCATTGTTCTCATTCCTCAAAGAAATTGGCCTTTCCAACACCCAATTGGAGAAACTCCTGAATAATAGGCCTAGCTGTCTAAATACTAACCTTGAGAATATCATTAAACCCAAAATCAAGATTTTCCAAGACTTGGGCTTTTCAGCCGATGACATTGCCCACATAATCTCGTTCAATCCGGGTATTTTGCATACTAGCCTAGAAAATAGAATCATCCCCTCATTATCTGTTTTAAAAGGCTTGTTGGGGTCCAGTGTGGAAGTGGCTAAGGTTTTAAGGATTTCTTCAAGGTTGTTGATGTTTGATCTGGAAAAGAATTTGGTGCCCAACATTGAATTATTGAAGAGCTGTGGCATACCCATGAAGCAGATTATTAGGCATATCTATTTATATCCTAGGTTTTTTTTGCACAAGCCGGAGACTATGAGAAAATTTGTTGATAAGGCTGACGAGATGGGGGTTGACAGGAATTCCAAAATGTTTGTTTATGCTGTTCGGGTGGTAAGTTCGATGTCGGATGAGGTTTTGGGGCTCAAGTTCAAAGCTTTTCGGGATTTGGGGTTTCCAGAAGATGACATATTGAGAGTGTTCAGGTATGCACCTAAATTGTTTGATGTATCAGTGGAGAATATAACGAAGGTAGAAGAGGTTTTACTTGAGACGGGGAAGTACGATGTGTCGTGTATTGTTAACAATCCTATTTCGCTTATGTACAGCGTCGAAAAGAGATATAAGCCGAGGCTGCAGGTCTTAGGGGTTTTGGAAAAGAGGAATCTGATTAAGAAATGGCCAGGTCTTCTAACACTTGCCCAATTGACGAATAAGAGGTTTCATGAGAAATTTGTTGCTCCTTTTTCAAATGAAATCGGCGATATGAAACTTGCTCAAAAAGATGCGACTATATTATCTAAATAAACATGAGATAGTGGACGATGTTGTAGCTGTTTTCGGAAGCTATTTAGCAAAATAGGTACCTTGCTTATATGCCATTTTTAATTTGTATCTATTTTTCATTACTAGTTTTAAAAGACGGTTCAACTCCACCTGTTTGCTACATTGAGTTGGCATACTTTTTGAAGCCAAAATGTATCATTTTTCACTCCGTAATTCGTATAACTGGATACAAGTATTGAGTTTACCTTGCCTTAGACTAAATTTCTCTTTTCCTTTTTGCCTAAACCATTGTGATCATGTACTCTGTGTTATTTCTCTCTAATATGCATTGATTTAAACCATATCATTCGTAATATTACTTGGTAGACTTAAATTTTTTAGTCAATAACTAGGCCTCCTTCAGTGTAACAGATAAAATGTGTAAAACATAGGCTTTTGATCATGGCAAAGTTTACATATGGAAGTGCTGAGGAAATGCCATTTCTATTACTGCTTATGTTAGGTTAGAATTCGGAGATTGAAGAAGTTCTGAAGGCTCTAAACTGGATATTTGCATCGAAACATAAATTTATGAAGTAAAATAAATTGCATGGCGCAATAACAATTTCTTACGCCTCATGTTTCTAGTGGTTGATCGAGATATTTCAGAGAAATTGAGGTTTCTGTTAGGTCATGCCACTTATTGTTATTGGAAAAAATATGAAACAAGAAGATAACATTTGTTCATTCAGTTAGCGAAGCATGTCTTCTCTCTGTTTAAATAAACTTCAGAATCGCGTGCCAATCAGTAGAAGACATAAGAAAATTTAAGTTGCATTCTTGAGAAACCAGTAAAGTTCTCCCCCTTTCTTCTAATAGACATTTGATAAATCATAGGACAGTTGGTCTTCGAGTGAGCACGAAACAGTTAACACTATGATGCAAAAACAGGGCCGCTTCTTTACAACGTGTGCATCTTTAGGATGTTGATCATGATAAAGATTGAGCAGTGAAGTAGAAATGAAAGTAAAAAATATCTATATTTCTAGTTAACTCACTAGATTCAGTGTTAACATGCATTCACATTTTATTTGAGTGATGCAAAGAACTGTGCATATTAATTAGGAATTGTTTCACCAAGAATTGCTACTTATTACTATATGTTTGTGACAGAAAGAAACATAAACCAAAAGGGAAAATGGTAATGAGAGGATTCTTGTTATTAATTGCATCATTTTAATTCTCTATTATGAGCCTTTCTATTATTTTTATTTATACAATTATTATTAGGGTAAATTACGAATACCCCTTGAGGTAAGGCTAATTACAAAAATTTCCCTCGGGTTTGTCACCTTCTTACAATTAACCCCTTGCCCCTATAATATTTCAATTTTGCCCTTAGGGGTTATTTATATTGTTTATAATATCTTATAAATTTCAAAACTTGGGTGCTAATTGTTATATCCAATAAATTATAAAAATAATAATCATATATTTATACCAAAGTAATTGATATAATTTATAATTGCCAACAAATTTCAATAAATATTGCAACTTTTTTAAATATTTATTATTAATTTAATTTCTATAATAACAAATAAATATAAAATTATATTTTAACTAATTAAATAAATCCTATTTTTATTTGATTAATAAATATTGAATTTATAATAAAATATAAACTATATTAAATTAAAATATTGATTTATACAATATTAAAGTTTATTAAATTTAATAATTTAGAGCATAAATTCATTTAACTAAATGTGTAAATAATTTGTTCATATTTATAAAATATTATTATTAAATTTCTATTTAATTTATTTTTATACAATTTAAATTGTCAATAAATATGTAAATACTTTTTTTTTTTGCAATATTTATTAAAGCTTAGGCCATCTCCAGCCGAAGGGGGGAGGCAGGCAACAGCTCCCGTCGGCTGGAGACGGAACTCCCTCCGGAGGGCAGGCAGGCCTCCGTGGGTACTTGGTTGCCTGGCATGCAGGCTGCTCCTAGACGCGCGCGTCCAAGCTTTTTTTTTTTTATTGTTTTTGTTTTAAAATTTAATTAATTAAGTGTGTAAAAAATATATAAAAACTTTTTAACACTTATTAATTATGATTTAATGTTTTCTTCAAAAAAAAAACTTAACCATAATTTTGAAAGAATGAATGTTTTCTCCTTCATATTTATACTACTAGAAGACCACTCAAATACTATTTTCAAATCAATGTGAGATAAAAACTTAACTCTCTTTATCCCACATTGGTTAGAAGATAGTGTTTGAGTGACCTTCAAGTAGTATAAATATGAAGGAGAAAACATTATATCTTTCAAAATTATGGTTAAGTTTTTTTTTTTTTTTTTAAAGAAAACATTAAATCATAATTAATAAGTATTAAAAAGTTTTTATATATTTTTTACACATTTAAATTAATTAACTTTTAAAATTAAAACTTAAAAATACACTTGAAGGATGTGAGATTTTTTCTTTCCCAGTATTCAATCTTACTAAAGCATGCTTGATTGACCCATCTTAAATAAATGGATCCATTCAATCATTTAATGTGAAGTACAATTATAGTCGCTCAATAAATTAAATATTATTAACGTTTTCAAAAGAAAAAATATTATTAACAATGATAAAAATTATTATATAGTAATCGATGTTAAATTTATTATTTTTTTGTCACCTTTTTTAATTTATATATGTCTTAGTTTAAAAAAATATAGTGTGAATACAAAAATATGACTTAATTATATTTATTATTATTGCAACTTAATTTAAAAATACAATTTAAAGATCAATTAAACAACTTAACAGATGCGATTACTAAGAAATACCTAATTCGAAGAAATGTTTACTAAGATCACTATTATTATTATTGTTGTTGTTGTTGTTGTTGTTGTTGTTAAGTGAGAGTGGAGAAAGTTTGACATTGAAATAAATATTTTGGATTGTTGGTTCGGTTGGAGATGACAGACTAGACAAGGCAGATAGGCAAGCAGGCAGGCAGGCAGGCAGGCAGGCAGGCATGAGGGGGCTATTGCGTGTTTCGGCGGAAGATGGCCCTATGGGAAATTATAAATTTTATAAATTATTTTGATAGTAAATATATAATTATCACTTTTGTAATATAACAATTTGCAAACAATTTTTAACATTTATATTTGATATTACATACATTTCAAATAACAGTCAATGACAAAATTGAAACATTTTAAGAGTAAGGGGTTAAATGTAAGAATGTGACAAACTTGAGGGTGATTTTGTAATACCCAATACGTTATGAAAATTTTCGTAATTAAATCTTACATCGGGATTATCCTTAAGTTAACCTACCCTTATTATTATATATTACATTCTAGTTCTAGAGCAAGAAAAGGTAAAGGGACATCATATGTAGCGCCGTCGTGTAATGTCGCCCATGGCCGTTGGGAATTGGGGTCAGGCTCAGGTGAGATTGAGCAGATGAGCCTGTTAATGTTAAACATAACATAATAGTCATCCCCCACGTGTACTTCACATGACTACGCGTACACTAGTACTACTATTTATAGTAGGGGTGGGATCGGGACGGGATTTTGGGATTTCGAGTAATTCGGGACGGGATTTTTGGAATTCGGGTTTTGATTTTTACTACCCGAATTCCATTTGAATTGACTTGGTCCCGGTATCTCGGTTTCCCGATAAATATCGGGTTTTCGGGATCGGGATTCGGGTTTCCCGGAAATTAATAATTTTAAACTCCTATATGGTAGAAATATCACACTTTTCTTTATTTTGCTCCTTCATAGCATTATATTTTTCTTTATGGTCATGAATTGTTAATTTCAAGACCATGGGGTAGGTGATGGGGCTTGGGTTGGGAGTAAGAGATTGAGTGAAAGGGGTAATTTATTTTGTATGATAAGAAATTCGGGATTCGGTTTTTCCAATCGGGTGTGAAATATTTCCCGAATACCGTCCCGATTTAGTTTGTCGGGTTTTCGGATTTCCCGAAACCCGAAAATCAATCATACTTCCCGTCCCAAACTACAAAATCCCGACCGGGACGGGACGGGTTCCCGAACCCGATACCGAATGCCCACCCCTAATTTATAGGCTTTCACCGTTCACCGCAATCTATCACATATTGCGTGTTCTTTGGTAGAACTATACAGTATTTAATTTATTCTTGAATTCCATTCCAGCTTCCCGGCAATAAGGAAGTTTATTTTCTAGCTCAATATATCTCATAGTAAACAATTTTTTATTTTATTTTATTTAATAAACTGTGTATTTACAGCTCGGACTAAAGAGTTCATTTTTTTCTATATCTACAACTAATAAACACACTTGTAATTTATAGACTTTTGGCAGTTTGTATTCTAAATATATTTTTGACATTTCCTAATTATAACCATGTTCTAAAAGTTTAATTTTAATATTTTGCATCTTAGAAATATAATTTATGAGACACTTTGCACTCTCATACATTTTTCGGCGAAAAAAACTTATTAATGGAGGGCCAATAATTCTACCATTTTTGGCAATTTATGCCATGAAAATATATATTTTCACTAAAATATAGGTGTTAGATATTTTGCAGTATAGAAATATAGAATTTTGGCACTTAACACCTCGAATCTAAAACATTGGCATTTTATGTTCTGAAAATATAATTTGTTTGACATTTCACACTCTTAAACTATAAATTGTTAGACACTTTACACCCTGAATGTAACCTTTCACAAATTCAGGTGAAAAGTGTCAAACAAATTATATTTTGAAGATGTGAAATATCAAATGAATAATATTTTCAAAGTGCAAAGTGCCAAAATTTTCAAGTTTGGGTACAAAATGTCAAAAACCTATATATTTTTGGTGCAAAGTTTCAAAGTCTATGATTTTGGGGTGTAAATTACCACATATTTGGTATGCATGACTATTCTGCCCTCCATTGAAAATCGCACTAAGGTGCAAAGTGTCAAACAAATAGTATTTTTAAAATGAGGGAATTGCAATTTTCATACCAAATTTTTACCTACTTTAGACATTTGGTACCGAACCTTAAAAAACACATTTAATACAAAAATTGAAGGATTTTTTTACATTTGCTTAAATTTAATGGTGATTTTTTGTATGCTCCAATTTTTTTATCATAGCATGCTTATGTGCGTTATATCATATCTGAAAATTAGTATGGCATAATTCCTTGTAGATTATGAGATATAATTTAAATTTGATTAATCAATATCCCAAAACTTTAGCCACAAAAAATTAATGGAGAAAGAAAATCTGAAAAAAGTCGTTCAATTAATTCAAAGTCTCAAAATTCATGTGTGTCAAAATTCAGGTGAAAAATGCCAAAACAAAACTCTTTTCGG
This sequence comes from Penstemon newberryi var. newberryi, assembly GCA_030819805.1. Lineage (NCBI taxonomy): Eukaryota > Viridiplantae > Streptophyta > Magnoliopsida > Lamiales > Plantaginaceae > Penstemon > Penstemon newberryi. The sequence goes on from JAUALY010000001.1 coordinate 18,483,174, forward strand.
CGAGATTTTTCCGAAAATCCGCTATACAGTGCATTCACGTAGAACAAGGAGGGGATGGCAAATCTAACTTGGAGTCTCAAGTGTGATTCATCATTTTTTGCTTTATAAAAGTATAAAACTCGTTTATCTCTTCAATAAATCTGGTTGAATAAATGTTATATATAAACATTGACGGCATGTTTGTTTGGCGTTTTCTTAAATAATTTCGTGTTTGAAAAATGTCAAACAAACATATTTTTTATTATTTGAAATAAATTTTTCGTTTTTCAGTTTTCTCAAACTACTCCCTAAAAAGTTAAACAAACAATAATTTTCTTATCACTAATACAAACTCTACTCTATTTGACATAAAATAACTTATCTCTTACACAATTTATATCACATAACAAACATAATTTGACATAAAGTCTTATACATCTTACACTTACAACTTAATTCTTCCAAAAAAATCAACACTTACTTTATTTCTCAAACCGTTCTCTCAAAAACCAAACAAACAATATTGCGCAAATCGAGATTATTTCACAAACCTTTATTACTCTCTCAAACAACTTTTCCAAACACCAGACAAACAAGCCCTGACGATTTCTGATATATAAATTTTTCATAATAATCCACCAAATAAATTTCAATAATAATTCATTTAATTTGTGAATTGAACTATTATTGTCAAGTGAATAATATATATTTCTAACAACAATCAAATCTTACATTAGACTTAATCCCTTACGAAACAATATCGAACATATATTATTATAAAAATATGTTCTAATATATATTTGAACCCGATTAAATTCATTCTAATTAAAAACGTAAATGATAACTCGTATCTCTATCCAAATTATAAAATTTACCCAATCATAGCAACACCCAGCTGTCACTGACACTCTTTCTCTTTCTTCAATATTCTCCTCTACACCCTCAACCGCTCTATAAATACCCACCCACCCATGCATAAAAATAAATCCCCAAATCAGATTTCTTTTTTAATATCAAAATTCGATTAAATTTTTCTGTAATCTCCATGCAAAATCCAGAATTAGTCGATTACATTGGGATGGAGAGTTGCGTCGATTTGGAATGCGACGCAGTGGATACCACCCCATCACCACCCGTCGGATTAAATAACCGGCGACACAGGATCAGATCATCAACGGCTGAAAAAGATTACCCACCACCAATCACGTGTCTGGCACGCACCGAAAATCTTCCGTCACACATGCCGTGGGTCATGAAGAAATATTACAGCAGCGACGGAAGGTTGATAATTAAAGAAGAGAAAGTGAAGCGTCACGAATATTTCACGGCGCATCGGTCTAATGGACGACTCGTATTGAATCTCGTACCCCTTGACGACGCCGTTCAGGAAAGCTGCAGAGAGCATCGAAACGCTGTTGAAGAAATCAACGGTGGAGATGATGATGGTGATCCGACGGTGGAGGAGGGGTTTGTGGAGTGTTGTAAGTGTAGTGGCGGTGGGTTTGGGGTTGCGGTGCCAGCTTTTAGACCGCCTCTTCATACATAAGCAAACAAATGCTATTTTTTTTTATTTTTTTTCGCGTGATCGTAATTGTATTTTTGAGTATTTTTTTTTTAATTGAGATTTTGTTTTTTTGGTATTCTAAATTGATCTCTACCTTAAATTATGTACTAAAAGATATGTCAATTTCAAAAAAAAAAAAAAAAAAAAAAAAAAAGATATATCTGATAAACAAAATGAAAAATAAGGCTTTATAAATGTACTGAAATAGTAAAATATACGTCCCTTAAATTAAACGTTGGTTACAATTACATCATAAAACTTTATATTTGAGTTCAAAGTTTTGACATTCTTGTTACATTTTCTTATTAATAATTTGATTTGGGGTCATCTCTTTTTAATTTGCAACTCCTTATATTCTGGCTGAAATTCAGAATTCAAATTGAATTATCAAAATTCAAAATTGATGAGACCTTGTTTGTACTCTCTGTTGTTGATTCATGGTGGAACTAACTCGGAAAAAAATCAAAACTATTAAATTTTGAATTCTGTTTGGGTACTATTAAACTCGTTTGAGCTTAATTTGTTTAATAACATATAGAATCAAAATAAGAAAATCAACCAGAATTTAAATAATTTCTTGTTCGACTTACTGACTTGTTAATGTACAACTTATTTTCAGATGGGTCATTCTCCAATATGATATCCAGCTTTTTTATTTCCATTATGAGTGATAAATGTCTTAATTAATTAATTAACTAATTAAGCTGGTAATTAATTTGATAGAATATAACAGGTTAACAATAAGTTTGCACAAATGTCAGGGTAATTAATTTCTGTCATTATGATGAAACCGAAGGCAATTAACAAAAGCATTTACAGGATTAATTTTGGTAATCAATTTGTTTAATCACATCACAATTAATAGGGGATAGGGATGTGATTTTAACTGGCAATTCTATATAATCTTTAAACAAATTTATTTATTAATAATTCTTGAAGGGAAAATTTAATTGTAATAATTAATAGGTTACTAGCTATTTTTCACCTTTGATTAGGATGGGCAAATTAGAAAATTATTAAAATTTGCTAATTGCAGTTCATATAGTATATATATTTGTTGAATTTTTTAAGATAGAACCATAAACTAAATAAGGTTAGAATTTACCTGCATATATATACTGTATTGTTTTGGTAGACAGCTCAACATCGATAAGCTCTCAACCAGACCTGAAAATGCAGCTTGGTTTTAGTAACGCCAAATCAATATTTTGCATTTATTGTCACTATTAAATTTACTGTTGAATCTTAAGTTATTTTGTTAGTTCAATGCATTTTTTTTAATTATTATTATTATTATTATTGCCGTTATTGTTATCTGTGTGTGCATGTAGTGACTAATTTTCTGTTAATTAAAAAAGATGTATTGAATGATTTTATTATTATCTTTGTTTGTTATTAATGTCAATGAAATATTCGGGGTTGTTGTGTATCTCCAAATAGCTTTTAGAAATCATCTTTCAAATATTATAGATAAAATGATACAATTCAAACATGAATTATTTTTAACTTTCGAGTATATATCTCCACTATTTACATTTCATCAATACTGTTTGTTCGAGTGAAATGGACTAATCCAAATAATTTTGTAAGTTCACATTCAAATTATTGTTGGAACAAGTGTCCACACATAATTAATGTGCGCAACAATTACTTAAAACAAATTAAGTTTTTTCGTAAGATGTTTTACCAAGTTTTATTAGTGACATTGTAACCTATGATTCTTTACCTTGATAAATATAAATTAGTTCTCCAAAAAAAAACTTCCAAGTGTTTTTTTTTCCGTCTAGAGCATGAAAATGGATTGCGTCTTGAACATTTTTTACTGAGTGTTTAAGAATTTAATTAAAAAAATTGCAATTTTTTAAAACTTTTTATTGGACATAATTATTGTATTAGTTTATCTTATTTAGTTTTGTCATTTTATCAAATCATCAAAAAAATATCGAGTTCGCTACAAAAAAAACTTCGCCCCCCCCTACAAAAATGGTCTAGCGGGCTGATGATCTGGAAAAGAAATCGAGGGAAAAATACTTCGGATACCAAACTTTAGTAAAAAAAAACACATTTGGTAACAAACATAACGGGCACGTGAGCGGCACGTATTGCATTCCATCTGAAAATTGACGATAAAACTAAATGTGTCAAGATGATGAGAATCATGGTATGCAATGTATTTTTTCAAAATGTATAGTACCAAATGTATTTTTTTGACTAAAATTTAATATCAAAAATGATTTTCCCTCGAAATAAATCAGAGATTCAGAGTAAATTCTCCTCGTACCATATTAATCTATGTGTATTTGACAAATATGCTTGTTCATTGATCGAATTTAGAAGAAGAATTGGAGAAGGAATTTGCAGAAAGACAATACATTTTTTATTGAATAATAAAAATTGGATCTAAAAGAAAAAGAGAAAAAAGCGCTGAAAAACTAAAAGAATTGCCATTTACATTTAAATAATACAAAGAATAAAATGAAATAGAAAATAAACAAATTACTTATCCCAATTTTATAATCCGAAATTATAACATTTCAAAATTACGTCTTTCTTCTTCATTAAACTCCAGAATCTCAATCACAAGAAATCTTCCATATAATTAGCTCCTGCAAGTCAGTTAATATCTCCAGCTGTCCTGCGATGCTGCATATTAATTTCCTTAAATATTTATTGAATAATAATAAGGGATAATTACTCAAATTACCCATGAAGTTTAGTGAAATAACATTGACCACTCTCCATGTCGGAAAAACTTATCAAGCTAGCCCCAAGGTATTGGATTAATTACAGCTACGCTTTATAAAAAAAAAGTTCAAATACTATTAGAAAAATCATAAACCTCTAGGGTAGCAGTCCAATTTCATCCATTTACTTATTGGTTTCATGCATTTTCAACCAATTTTTCACTGATTTGACCCAATTTTATCAATTTTCATTAATTTCACCCTTTTCTTTATCCAATTTTACCATTTTTCATCAAGTTCACCCTTTTTTCACATCAGAAGTTTGTTTGAAAACATCGACATGCGCCATTAGAAAGTAACGTTATAAAGGATGTTCATGGGTAGATTGTGTAATTTCTTAAACATAAAAAAGTAATATTAGTGTAATTACTTTAAACCTCATGTGTAATTTAAATAATTCTCCCTAATAATAATTATGTACCAGAATATTTCACTACTAACCTAATATGTTTCCTAGTATTTTGACTATTTTGTCACAATAAATTCTGCCAGTGCTGACCGATCAAATAGTATGAGTTGTAATAATTTAATAAATTGAGACACAATTTCAAAGACATATATTAGTTAGAAATTTAAAAACTCTATTTCGTCTCATTTTTCTTGGATCTTTTAGGTTTGATACAGAATTCAGGATCAACGAGTGATTGGTCTAATAGAATAGAATAGCCCCACAAACTGACGATCTTCGTTGAATGATTTCCATAGCAATATTTTTTACCCCGTTCGTGCCTTTTCTTTTGCTCTTTTAAACTTTGACACAAAGATTTATGTAAGAGTTCAAAAAGTAAAACTTTTAGACAACTTATAATTATGTCCTGAAAGTAATATGAATATATAATTATGTTTGAATTGAATTTAATAGGTTTTGTCAAACTTTATTTAAAAGAGTTTTGACTTAATTTCGCGAAATCCGTTAAATCGAATCATAACTCTTTCAAATAAACCTTTTGTAGTTAATGTAGTTATTATAGTGAAAAGCATTTTATGCAAAATGAGTAAAATCCTTCTAATATCATAATTTTTATACAATTATTATTATATGTGGTGCGTGTGCAGGAGATAGCAGTGACAGAGAAAGGGATATCAATATCTGGACAATTACCGAGGAAACAAAGGAGTGTAAATTTTGTACGAAAAATTCTTGCATAAAACTGGTCAGGTCCAGGTCTATGAGCTTTTTATAGACCTTGTGATTAGGGCTGTGCAAACGGTAAAACCGAACCGAACCGTACCGAATTTCGGTATCTAGGTCGGTTCGGTATTTTCAGATCGCGTACCGTTTGTCAAACCGAAAATTTCGGCACGGTTCGGTAAATTACCGTTCGGTATGATTCGGTACAAAAAAAAACCGAAAATTTGAGTCTTTGAATTTTCTTAAAATTTGGGGTTCTTTTTAGTATTTTGGCTGAACTAAATTCATTCAACAACTAAATTATTTTTTGTTTCTCTGTGTAACTAAATTACAAATCTAATACATAAATACCGTACAATGAAACTTTGGAGAAAATTTAATTACAATGGTGAGCATCTTTGTGGTGACCTCTTCAGTTTGATTGATGAAAATTCATTTAAGTTCTGCCATATATACAAATTTATTTTATTTTCTTTTCTTTTTGGATGGTGAAAAGAGCATGTACCTCTTGAACTGTTGTCTGTCGTACTCGAAATGTTCCAAAATAAACAGCAGAAGAAATTTGATAAAAGCAACTTTTTGTGGTTAATAGATTTATGGATGTAGTTTATGCTTTTGTAAATGAAAGTCTTATTGCCTTCGAGACTACCAACCTAGGGATTTTAGAACTAATTTTAGCTGAAAAAGAAAATCTAAAGGTTTTGAACTATACCTTTGGGCCGAGAGAGATGGAGGCGGTACGGCAGTGCAGTGGGGGTGGTGCGGCGAGGGTGGTGCGGCGGCGTAGACTGGGTAGGAAGTAGGAAGAAATATTTTGAAACGTTTACTTAGGGCAGAGAGAAGAGAAGAGAAGTGAGAAATTTCCTAATTGAGTCTAAGTTAGACATTTAGATTTAGGAATAGAATTAATAAAAAAAAAAAATCGGTATTCCGGTTCGGTTTGGTAAACCGGCCGGTAATACCAAAAACCGAAAGTGAACCTGGTTCGGTAATTGGGCACGTACCGTATACCGATCCGAAATTTCGGTTCGGTATACGGTACGTACCGAAATTTCGGTTTCGGTTCGGTATGACCTGTTTACCGAATCGTGCACACCCCTACTTGTGATTGTAAATGAACCACATCATACATTGTGAGAGCATGGCATCATCAAAATGTATGATGTGATGCATTTACAATCACAAGATCTACCACTAAACTCATAGACCTGGTCTATGTAAGAATTTTCCATTTTGTACGTACATTATTATTACATGATCATATATATGATGGTGATGGTGTACAGCAGTACAACTACTGACTCCTACTACTGTCAATATTGTCATGATTGGACTACTTTCGGAATACACCTTTAATGAAATCAAATGACTATAGGGAGGAAAATTCTACCCAAATCAAATTTAATCGAATTCATTAAACTATAAAACAAGTTCAGTATATATGAGATAAGATATTAATTATAAAAACCAAATTGTGACATATGTTTAGCCAGCCAACCACAATAACTATTAACAAACATAATTTTACAAATATCCACGGATCATTCACTTAATTACACAACTCTCATTATGTACCCGAACACATTCTAGAGTTTCTTGAACCTCTTTCGATGCTTAAGTTAGCAAGAGTGCAAAGAGACTTAAACAAAGAAGTTGCAGAAGGAGGATACAACATAAAATGTGTATTAGGGTTTAATTGATTATACCATATGGTTATTTATATCAGTTGGATATGAGTCCATAATCATGCATAATCCTCTAAGGAAGAGGAAACTTCCATGCAGGGGTTAGTATTTTCTTGTGAGGCTAGATTCCGTGTTGGATAACTTTATGCCTCATTAGTATATGATTCGTAGTTGGGCTTGTTGACTATGCAACCTTAAAACATAGGCGGGATCGCATACAGTTTTGTGATGGGGCCCGATTGATCCGATCCGATTAATGACTTATGCTACATCAAAAGTAAAGAACAATTTTCAAGAAAGCAGATAAATTAAAAAAACAATTGTTAATAAAGAAAAATAAATTGAAAAAAACAATGGTTTAGAAAGAAAATAAACTTGAATTGTAGAGAGAATTAAAAGAACAATTGTTAATAAAGAAAAAAAAATTCGAGCTAACAATTACTTAAACAATGGACCAAAGTCAAGAGTGACTAACAAGACTGGTTAGAAGTTCGACCTAGACTAGGACCTGTCTTAACCGAGTCAATCCCTAGATTATGTGAAGAAAAATGGCTGCCCCGCCCGAAGCGTGATCCACTATGTATTGGGCTGATCCCATATCAAGTTGTTCCGAGAGGACCCATTTTTCAATTATACAATTGTTAATAATTTTATTTAAGTTATTTTGGGTTTAAGAATCATTATATAACATTTTCTTAAAATAAAAGAATCATAAGGACTTAATGTTTTATACGTTTTTTTTTATCAGTACTTAATGTTCTATACTTCACTTTACATTTTAAGACTTCAATTATTTTATTCAAAACTATAAAATATACACACAATAAAGACTGAAGGTTAAAAAAATACCTCAAATTTGGTTAAATTAAAAAAAAATTAAGAAAACTTATGAAAAAATTATGAAAAATTACAAGAATGAAGTTTAAGTTCGTCATGAATATATCTTGGAACTTGATCAAACTATAGAGTAAAAAAATTGAATGAATTGAGGTATTTCGATATTTAATCGGGCAAAAAATTACTTGAATAAATTGTCAGCTAGCTCCTAGGTGGGTCTTGTATGGGCCAATTAGGGATCGGGGTTTGATCTATCCTATCCCTGGGCTGGTCTTAAAAAATTGGGCCCAAAAGTTATCGGGCGGTTTGAAATATATATATATATATATATAACTAGTCACAGCCGCCGGCCCAGTTCTAGCACAATAAGAACTAAAAATGGGTTAAGTTAAAGCTAATCACATATTATGAAGAATAATAGGTGACTTGGAACTTGAATTCGTGTGTACAAGATTGCAAATTTACCAACTAGGTCTGAACAAGTAAACAAAATTAAAGAGTTTGAACTATTACTTAGTTGAGATAATCTAGTAATTACAAAATGTAAATTGTGAACACTCACTCTTGGAGTACTAAAACAAATACTATTGTAATAATATCATTCTATATATAGATAAATACTTTATTTATTCCCACATATAGCAATAAAAATAAAAATTCAATGCACAAAAGAAGTTTCCCCTTCCTTCGGCTACTAAACATCACCAACTCCATCTGCATTATATTTCTCTCTAAAGTCAAATCAAAACCCGAAGGGCCTGTTTGTGTCGCATCTCGGAAAATTATTTCCCATTTCCGAGAGGCGAAACAAACAAGCCCAAAATTTTCCCAAATAATTGCCTCTGGAAGAATATTTCTCCTCCTCTCTCCTCTCTCTTCTCTCCCCTTTCATCTTCTTGAAACCTCTCTCTCTCTCTCCAGACTATGATTTACAACATTTTCTCCACTATCTTCTCGAGATCTCTCTCTGTGCTACTTCACGGACTGTACAATGCATCTGAGCTATTTTATGTGCTTCACATGGGCTTTAATTTCATGATTTCGTGATTTCACTTCAATCATTTCTTCCCCCTTCCCCCGTGAATGCTCTGGTTTTGTGTCTATATATGTTATGGATTTGTGCTTGAAATATTCACACAACACTACTTATTGATTTTGGGTTGGCAATTAAATTAGGCTTTTTTTTTTTTTTGTTTTTTTTTTGCACACTAGCACGACGGAGGGGCCCTGTGGATCTGTGTGTGACTCAAGTGAGTGGTCGTCGTCACCACCGCTAGGGAAACTGAATGTACTCTTCAGTTTTGGGCTTCTGTTTTTATTTTTTTTTGCAATCGATTTGGTGTTCTATGTATATATGGCTGCTGAAATTGTTGTTGCCGTTTCATTTTCTAAGGATATTGTGGGGCTGAAATTGTTTGCTGAAATATGGTATTTTTTTTTTACTGAACACCAATTCATATGTTTAGGATATTGTGGGGCTGAATTGTTTGCTGAAATTTGGTAATGCATGCGTGACTGAACACCGATTCTTTAGTTATGTTTTTTGAATTGTGTATATAAGTATATGAGGATTGATTTTCCTAGTTTACAGTAGTTAAGTACCTTAAAAGTTTGGGATCTGAATTGTGTATATAAGTTTGGGATTGATTTTCCTAGTTTACAGTACGCCTTTTAGCTTAATTATGAAGTTTGAGTTCTGAAATTTGAGCCAGTGATTTACCTTAAAAGTAACAACAAAAGTGTTTGGATTTTTTTAGGATTCTGATGTTTTTGGTATTGGTAAAAATAATTTTCATATGTTCTTCATATTGTTTTCAGTTCAATTTTAAATAATGCTATATCTATTTCTTTCATTTTTTTGGGGGAAAGTTCCTTAATCAGATCTTTCTACTTGAGTGTGATAGTTTTTTGCCTTAAAACTTCTTTATTTGGGCATACTGAATGAGAAAAGTCATTAATGCATAATTAAGCTTTTGTAAGTTCAATCAAAGTTAGTTATGTTGTTGATCTTTCCTTGCTTTATATCTTTTTTGATGGAGTTTATTATAAAGATAGTTTTTTACATCATAGGTAGGGAAAGTGTTGTCATAATTCAAGCATTATTGGTTTATGAGTATATTAATTTGTTATAAAGATAGCCTTTTACATCATAATTTTCTGTGTATATATCTGAAATTGTTTGCTAGAAATTGGGCTTTTTTTGAATTGTTTGCTGTAAATGTTTACTGGAAATTGTTTGTTGGAATCTGTAACTAATATAACTTGGGTTTTTTTTTTTGAATTGTTGCCAATTTTTATAGTAGGATATTACATAGTTTACTGCCATACTTGGGGTTTAATCACAAGATTGAGTAAGTAAGCCATTCCCCCATGGTCGTATTAGATTTTCACGGTTCTTATTTGTTTTTGTTTCGGAATGCAACTGAACATGATATCACGTAATAAGTGAGTCGATATTTAAGATGCTCACACCACGTCTATTTAAAATATTTTTGTTACATATGTGATTGTATATTTCAAATTGTTTTGTTAAAGTGTATGTATTTTATATTGGTTTTCTGATATAACTTTGATCATTAGTGGATATATAGGTTGTTGTATAATATTTAAGAATTTTGAATTCGAATTTAAATTATTAGAATTTAAATTTATTATGTTTTATTCTCACTGTTTTATTTATGTTACTTTATTACATTTTACATAAATTTGAAATCTTTCAAATTATAACTATAGAGTTACTTCAATCAATAAACAAAAGTATAAAAAATAACATGGACATTGTCTTAATTTGGTATAGTGTAATGAAATTAATGTTCAAATTCATCTAAAATCATATTCATGTAAAATGTTATTAAATAGGTTTGAGTAGGATTGTGAATGGGCGGATTTTAATCAGAATTAGGTCCATATTCGATATGATTTAGTATTAATTGTCACTCTCAACCAATATTTTAGGAATAATATTCATAATTTAATCTCCAATTTGCAGCAATAATAATAATAGAAAAGAAAAACAAATCGATGAAATCACATTTTTTTTAGTCACTACACGCATTCATTCTTCAAAATAAAAACAACCTAAAGAAATAATAGATTAGACAAATGTTTTTATATAATATATGGAAAATTCATGATGTTAAAACTTTTATAAATAGTAAACCAATAGGTATCAAGAAATACAATTTCGGCTTTTAAAAATTAACAGAAAAGTATATTGCTCATAATTTTATTTATAGATGAATCTTGTCAAAAAAAAAATCTATTAACCAAAATCAACTATACAAATTTTGCAATGAGTAAAATATGTCCCATAAATCCTAACTTAAACCAACTTTTATAAGTTCTTAATTTAAAACAACTAATAAATAAAAATTAAGATATATAAAAAAGTGATACATAGAAAATGTGTAACTCATAAATTTTAAATTAAACCAAATTTTATGCTAGTTTTAACAAAACTTTTATAAATTATTATTTGAAATTAACTAATAAATTGACTATTAAGATATATCAATAAATAGATATATAAAAAAATGTATAACTTATTATATTTTCGTAATTTAAACCAACTTTTATAAATTATTATGTCAAATTAATTAACAAATTGACTATTAAGATATTTCAATAAAGTTAGATATATAAAAAATGTATAACCCATTTTATCAATAATAAACACATTAAGATATAACTGCATATTTATTAAATTTAATAACTAATAAATTCTATCATAAACTTTGATCCCATTAATATAAGTTTCCAGCTATTAAGTTCCTCATACCTAATTTTTTCCACTAATATATTAATACAAATTCAAATGAGTTCGAACACTAGGATTAACAAACGCACTAGGGAACACTGCATATTCTGGCCATACGAGACTGAGAAGATTTTTGTGAGTCTGATGTATGGGGAGTTTGTAGATGGCCAATTACTTGGAACAACATTTAGTCCAAGTATTTGGGCTGACATATGTCTCGCCTTGAATGGAAGACAACATGGTATGACGTATACCATTGATCAATGCAAGGGCAAAATGGGGTGATTTGGCGCAAGCTTGTAAAGCTGAGGGAGAAAACTGGATTTGGCTATGATGCGGCTTCTGGGAAATTGACAGCTGAGCAGGAGAGATGGGATCGATTGGCTTTGGTATATAACTTACCATCATTTGCCAATAATTATTTTTTCGGGTAAACACCACTTTTGGTCCCTCTTATTATTAATTTTTTACAGAGTGGTCCCTCTTATGTTTTTTTTCCCACTGTAGTCCCTACTATGAATTATTTGTCTCAGTTTAGTCCCTTTCAAGTGATCCAAGGCGGTTCCAGTAACATGTGATATGCACATGAGGGCAATTTCATCATTTCAAGTAAACTAACAGGGATATTTTCGTCTTTCTAATTTAAAAAAAATATTTAATCTCTTCCAAACTAGGCTTTCCTTCCAATCCAACTTAATCATCCATTTCGTTCCAAACTAAAGTTTTCTCCCAAAATCTTCTTCAAACACCAAAATTGCTCACCAATTAAACAATATCTCAAATAGTCTCAATAGTGAACGGACGAAAATGCCCTAAAAAATATTCATATACATGTCACGTGTTATCGGAACCACCTTATAAGGACTAAAGTGAAACACATAATTCATAGTAGGGACTAAAGCGGGAAAAAAAACATAAGAGGGACCACTCTGTAAAAAGTTAATGATAAGAGGGACCAAAAGTGGTATTTACCCTTTTTTTCTTTTATACAATTCTATGTAGTTAAATTTATTTAACAAAATGAATTAAATTACAGGAAGACCCTGAAGGTTTTAGTTGCAAGGATGTTAAATTGGCCAATATGGACATGTTGACTGAAATGTTAAATTTATATGTTAATCTTGTATCGGGACTTTCATTTTTTCTGATTTAGCTGCTGGTTTTTTCGGTTTTTGTTTTGGTGGTGGTTCGAAAGGGACTTCAGAGGCCATAAAAAATTGTTTAGAATAATCAGGGGATTTCAAAGGAGGATCATAATAGGCTGTTGAAACAGATGTGGGTAAAAATGGAAGTTTAGGGATAGATCTTCTTTTTCTATCTTCTTCCATGTGTTCAAGATCCTTTTTCAATCTTCTGATTTCTGCCTCTTTTTTATTAATTTCATGCCCTGTTTGATGCTGAGCAATTAATTGACGTAGTTCTTTATCCAGTAGATCAATTCTATTTTCCACTTTGAGATATACGTGATCCAATTGTTGGGATATGGCATCAACCTTTTCATTGGTATTCTGGACTTGAGAAAGAACTTTATCAACCTTTGAATCCAGATGACTCAAAGCTTTGTTTTGGGCTCTAGCATTAGATGTGTCATTTGAATGGATTTGTCGGTGAGATAAAATAATTAAAAGAATTTTATTATAACATTTAAAAAAAAATCAAAAAATTTAAAATTAAGTAGTAATATTTTTTATTATTTTAAAAAGCATAAATAATTAATTATAAAATATTATTTACCACATATATTACATATAATATTTATACATCAATAAATTTAATTATATATAACTAACTAATATGACATAAAGTCTTACATTATCTTACACATAATTAACTATCTCCCTTCAACCTAAACCTACCCAAAATAACCTACATCTTCATTATTTTCCAAACCACTTTCCCAAAATTCAAACAAACAACATTAAGCAAATTGAAATTATTTCTCAAACCTCTACCACTTTCCAAAACCACTCTCCCACCAAACAAACTGGCCCCAAAACTCTCTCTGTGGTTTTATGTCCTTTTATGTGACCCTCTATTATTACATCCTCAAGAAAAATCTTTCCGCTCAAATTTTGATCTGGGTTTTCTGAAAAATAATCCCTTTTTATTTGAAAGCTGATTTCTTTAGTATTCTTGATTGGCTGTGCAATATCCGTACGAAACTTTTAAGTTCTGATCTGGGATTTTGATTTATGATCTCACTTTACTTTGTCAATTGATAGTTTGTGATTTGGTTTTTGGTTTTATATATAGTTGTAATTAAGATTTGTTGAATGGCTGCTGAAGAATTGGTTGAACTGAAATTCAGGCTTGCTGATGGTAGTGATATTGGACCTAGCAAGTATAATTGCAGTGCAACTGTGACCTTAACTCAAAGAAAAGATTATCTTACAATGGCCCAAAGGTTATTAATCTTCTTTTTTTTCCCATTTATTTTATGAGGAGATTTAAAATTATAATTATGGATGGATTGCACAATTCCCCCCACCCCCCTGCCTCTGCTTAAATTAAAGTTATTTTCTTGTTTCACATAGATGTTCAAAATGGTGCATAAATTATTGATGTATTTGTGTTGCTAAGTACTTAACTTTTTTGAGCATTTTGGAATGTTCTAAAGAACAATAGGGAAGGGAGTTTCTGATATTTATGTACTGTCTTGCAATATATGGAACATATAATTATGAACTGTTTTGATTTACTTATTATCTTCAGTTTGAGTAGAATCTATGTCTTCGTCAATTTTATATTGTGCTATTTGATATGTAATTTTTCTGATGGGAACTATGAGTCCATTTTGATCTTATAATTATGAAAACAGTCCTAATGGCGTTCAACAGTTTTAAGGACTCAGCTTAGTTCACATTTGTTTTTGTCAAATTCCCTCGTGCAGCTTATATGTTTGTTGAGCAAGTTTAGCTACCAATTTGTTTGTAGCTTATGTAGTTATCTTTTGTCTTCTCTTTCGTAATCCTTTGCTTAAACGTACGAGGGAAACATGGGGGAGAACTTGACACTTATACTAAGCCTAGTTTTGTGCTGAACTATTAGAACTTATATTAAGCTCGATTTAGTCATTCCCTTTGGTATTGGAGTAAAAAGTTGAAAAGCAAATCATGTAGAAGGATGGTAAGTGATTTGAAATTTCTCTCTAGCTAACTATAGTTTGGTTATAATATATAAATATGTAATTTTCTTGTTTTGGCCATTATCCTGATCATAGAAATGCTTGTGTTTTGCAGAAAAAGAAAACGGGCCTAAATCCGTAAACGATATAAGGCTTATTAATGCTGGAAAGATACTGGAAAATAACAGAACAGTAGCTGAATCTCGAGTTCCACTCAGTGAAGTTCCAGGTGGTGTCATCACGATGCTTGTCGTTGTTCGTCCTCCCCTTCCAGACAAACATAATGGTACGTAATTAAATATTTAATATTTCAACTATTTCTCATTGATATAAACTTCATATAGTACATATATAATTGGATATAAACTGAATCCGACGCAGTGTATATCACCCCATCACCACCTGTCGGATTAAATAACCGGCGACACAGGATCAGATCATCAACGGCTGATAAGAATTATCCACCACCAATCACGTGTCTGGCACGCACCGAAAATCTTCCGTCACACATGCCATGGGTCATGAAGAAATATTACAGCAGCGACGGAAGGTTAATAATTAAAGAAGAGAAAGTGGAGCATCACGAATATTTCACGGTGCATCGGTCTAATGGACGACTCGTATTGAATCTCGTACCCCTTGACGACACCGTTGAGGAAAGCTGTAGAGAGCCTCAAAACGCTGTTGAAGAAATCAACGGTGGAGATGAATGATGATGATGATGATGATCCGATGGTGGAGGAAGGATTTGTGGAGTGTTATAAGCAAACAAATACTATTTTATTTCTTTTCGCGTGATCGTACTTGTATTATTGAGTATTGCTTTTTAATTGAGATTTTGTTTTTTGGTATTCTAAATTGACCTATACCTTTAAATTATGTACTACTTATTAAGGGGAAACGGCAAGATACTCCCCCGTCAGTGTTATGTTAAACCTGGAAGAAACTACCTTGTGAAATTTTTATTGTGTCGAATTTTCTTGTGTTTTTAAAAACCCTGCAAAAAAAATCCAATTTGTAAAAAATAGGTCATTTTGGATCAACATTTTTCAAGAAATTATTTTTAAAATATATCACGTAAAGTTGTGGTGATCAACTTGAAGTATTTTAAAAATAATTTCTTGAAATATGTCGATAAAAAATGACCTATTTTTTATAAACTGGGTGTCTTTTGCAGGGTTTTTGAAAATACAAGGAAGTTTGGCGCAAAAAAAAATTCACAGGATAGTTTCTTGTAGGTTTAGCATAACACAGGGGAGTATTTTGCATTTACCCCACTTATTAAAGATATATCAATTTCAAAAAAAAAAAAAATTTAAAGATATATCAGAAAAATAAAATGGAAACTAAGGCTTTATAAAAGTAGTAAAATATCCGTCCCTTAAGTTAAACGTTGGTTACAATCACAGCATAAAACTTCATATTTAAGTTCAAAGTTTTGACATTCTTATTACATTTTCTTATTAATAATTTGATTCGGGGTCATCTCTTTTTGCAACTTCTTTTATTCTGGCTGAAATTCAGAATTCACATTAAATTATCAAAATTTAAAATTGATGAGAGCTTGTTTGTACTCTCTGTTGTTGATACATGGTGGACCTAACTCGGAAAAAAAATCAAACTATATATTAAAATTTGATTTATGTTCGGGTACTATTAAAATCGTTTGAGCTTAATTTGTTTAATAACATACATATAGAATCAAAATAAAAGGACTATAAGAAAATCAACCAGAATTTAAATAATATCTTCTCTCGGGCTTGTACCGCTTTGGCAAATAAAGCGGTAAATAACTTTTATGTGACTATATACCAATTCACCAACTTTTATACTTATAAATATTTTATATGCATCTTAATCGCGCGTCTAATTAATTTAACTTAACTTTTGGTAAGTTTTATTAACTTGTCTAGCAAAATCTTTTCATTAGGCTTCTCTTTTTTTTTTTTTTTTTTTGGTCAAGATCATTAGGCTTCTCTAGATGTGCTTGAATTAACATTGGTTGATTAAAAGTTGACATTTTGAAAAGAAAAAAGAAACTGGATTTATACACAATTAGCAGTTGGGTAGTTGAAAATAGGTGGCAAGTGAAGTGTCAAAGATTCCAAGATAAAGAATCAGAATTAAATTTTGGGTTGTTGATACATCCAAAATTGATGAAATTGAAATATTGAAGGTTAAATAATAATAATTAGGGTAAATTAATAAGGCATACCAGGTAAGGCCTAATTACGAAAATTTTCCTCACGTATTGGGTATTATAAAAAAATTTCTGTGGTTTGTCACCATCTTATATTTGACCCCTTAACCCCATAGGCGGACGTACATAGGGACAAGGGGCCCCTGAATTTTTTTTTTTAGTATAGGAGTGGTGTATTTTTTTTTTTAAAAAAAAAAATTCAATAAATTAGCCCAATATGAAATTTCCAGTCCAAATATAATCTTAGTCCAATTAATATCACACAACCCAGTCTAATAATAACCCATTCTACCCAATTTCTAAGCCCCAATGAAAAGCCCAAATTTTCTCTACTCCCAACATCTCCAAACCCTAACTTTAGCCACCATTGCCACCTCCTGCCACCAGACCGCCGCTGCCCCACCTCCGACCATCCACCCAACCCAAGTCCCAACCCATTGCAGTCTTGAACACAAAAAGGCCCAATTGTGAATGTTAGTAATTTTTTTTATATATACTTATGATATATGTTTGTGCAATTGTGCTTATGTAATAAACTAATAGTGTTATATATTCATTATTAATGTTTATATTCACTTTTCAAAATCAATTTTTAGATTCAAGTTTCATTTTTGTGCTTCAAATTATATATTTGTTAAGATTTTCATATAATGATTAAATCAAGATGCAATAGAGTTAATAGTATTCATTTACATATCAAACACTAATCTTAGATGGTTAATAGTTTTTTTTATTGAAATGTCAAACACTAATCTTATATTCTTAATAGTCTTTTATTAGCATTTATTGGCCTATTGGGATTCAACCTCTCTTGTTTTCTCAAATGGAATGAAAAATAAGTCTTGTAATTATTATGTCTCTATTATATTTAACTTCTACTTCTTGAGTATGTCATTATTCTTGAGATAGTTATGTTTTGTACATTTTATAGTGTTAGAAATATGGAGAGATACTTTAAGGCTACACCTACACCTCACGATGAGTCTTCAAGTAACGTTCACATTCAAAGTGACCCGCATGAGCTTCCAAACTTTCATATTGAAACGAACTTGTCCGAGCTTCCGAGTGATCCCGTTCTATGACCTCATATAACTTTATATGATTCTAACATTCGAGAGAGAGTTCATAGAGCATACTTGCTCAAAGGTTTATTTTTGTCAAACTCCACCTCCCTATTTTTGTATTGCGTCATATATTTTATTGTGAATAATATAAACTTTAAGTTTAACTGTTTGACATATTTTTTTCTGTATAAGTTTAGCCCCCCCTGACCAAAAATCCTGGATCCACCCCTGCTTAACCCTGAAAAGTTAAAATTTTGCTCCTAGGGATTATTTGTAATGTTTGTAATATCTTATAAAAAATAAAATTTGGGTGCTAATTGTAATATCTCAAAACTTAAAAAATTGATAATTATATATTTACCACCAAAAAATTGATAAAACTTATAATTGCCCATAAGTTTCAAAAAATATTATTTTTTTACATATTTATTAACAATTTAATATTTATAATAAAAAATATTTTATAAATATAAGAAATTTATTTACACATTTAATTGAATTTATTTTTTATGCTATAATAATAATTTAATAAATTTTATTTATTATAAACATAACAAGTAAATTAAAAAAATGATATCGTATTTTTAAATTTTCTTATTATTTTTTAAAATATTAAATTTGTTAATAAAGTAAAAAAATAAATTAATTAAATGTGTAAATAAATTTATTTTATTTATAAAATATTATTTATGGAATTTTGTTTAATTTATTATTATAAAAATTAAATTGTTAATAAATATGTAAAATAAGGTATTTAGTATTTTTGGAAACTTAGGTGAAAATACAATTTTTTCAATTTTTTTGTGGTACATATATAATTATCAATTTTATAATTCATGAGATATTACAATTAACACCCAAACTTTAATTTTTTAAGATATTACAAATATTACAAATAACCCTAAGGGACAAAGTTAGAACTTTTCAGTGATAAGGGGTTAATTGTATAATGATCACAAACCCCAAGGGAAGTTTTCGTAATACTCAACATGCTCAAGAAAATATTCGTAATTTACCCTAATAATTAAACTGAACGAGATGTTAGATTAAAAATCACAACCGCCGGTCCAATAAGAACTAAATTAAAATGGGTTAAGTTAAAGCTAATCACATATTATGAAAGAATAATAGTTGACTTGGAACTTGAATTCGTGTGTACAGGATTGCAAATTTACCAGCTAGGTCTGAACAATTAAATAAAATTAAAGAGTTTGAACTATTACTTAGGGTGTGTTTGGCAGTTCGTAAAATAATTATAGGAGAATTAATTATATTAAAGTGGATTTTGATAATAATTAATGATAATAAAAATTGATTATAGAATAATTATTTTTGTGCCATAGCTTTTACAAAAGTAACATTTTAGAAGCTTCTAAAATAAGGTAATTATGTAGATTATGGAAATCCCAAAAGTGATTATGACATTGGAGGCTAACCGGCTAAACACCATGAAAATCGCGATTGAACAAAATTAATTTTTATAGTTCGGATCAAAAAATTTAAAAATCACAATAGAGATTTAAAAGTGCTCCAAATGGACCAAACTCAACCAGTTGAGATAATCTAAGCATTGCACAATGTAAATTGTGAACTATGACTCACTCTTGGAGTACTAAAACAAATACTTATGTAATAAATATTATTCTAGATATAGGTAAATATAATTTGATTTGCCGAGTCAAGTGAAATGTTGTAGTTGCTAAATTAACCATCGACTTGAGGGCAGAAAAATAATTGACAAGAAAAGTAACTATGAATGAAAAAGAAAGATGATTATCAAATATATGTAAAAGAAAGATGATTATCAAATGAGCTAAACATTGAATTGTCACGAGCTTAGAAAAAGATTTCACACTAAGAAATTTGAGGAAAATTCTTGTCAAAGTTTGGCTTGGTAAAATCTATCCAACCGTCAATCAAGTGTATTATATTTGTTTTGTGATTGATCACTCTCCTGAGAGTTACACTCAATCTCAAAACAAGTATATTGCACTTGCTATGTACTTTGAGTTCGACCAAATCCGATCTGGGTAAGAATTTCCCGAAATTTGAACACCTAATTTAATTTGTCTTTTGCAAATCACGTGTTACTTCATAGAACTATAATATTCTCATCAAAATTTGTTAATTGACTCAATCTCAAAACAATTGTATTGAACTTGATATGTACTTTGAGTTCGATCAAACTCGATCTGGATTAGAATTTCCCGAAATTTAAACACCTAATTTAGTTTGTCTTTTCCAAATAACGTGTTACTTTATAGAATTATAATATTCTCATCAAATTTGTTAATTGATTGATTGTTTCCAAAATATTGATTGGTAGATGGGGTCCTTCTTCATCCTTGAGTGGTTTGTGAATCATTGCGTACATGTTAAATGAAAAGGAAGAAAAAAACAAGTTGGGGGGTGGCTTATTTATTGTCTACATGCAGAAATGGGGCTCAAGTTTTATTTATTTATTTTTTTTAAGAAAAAGTAAAAACTGTAAAATTCAAGTGGTTCAATTGACAGTCAAATTGTTATCTTCATAGTCAAATTTATCCGGCTCCAAGCCTCCAATTGACATTTGGCTTTGCTTATCAATATTTGATTTTGATTCTTGAATTTTAAGCAAATTGCTAAGAAACATATTTTTGAAATTTACTTTCGGTTAATTACTTATTATCTTTATCATTTTTCTCGTCGAAATTCAAAAACTAATTATAGATAAAGTGTTTCAGTATTTTAGTATTTTCAAAGTTTAAATATTCAAATTTCTACACTTTACATAATCATTCAAGTTATTTAAAGTGTTAATGTTAATTTACCTCTACGTGATATGCATAATGTTCAATATAATTAACTTCACTATAATTTGAAAAAAATTATTTTATCAATATAGAAATGGGGCTCAAGTTTTTTCATTTTTTTTCTTAAAAAAGAAAAAACTGTAAAATTCAAGGGGTTCAATTGACTGTCAAATTATTATTCTTCATAATCAAATTTATCCTGCTCCAATTGCACATTTGGTTTGGATATGTTTGATTATTGAATTTCATTGCATAAAACGCTAAGAAAAGTGTTAACTCTTGCATTCAATAACGCAACATTAAACTTCATTTCTTGTTTATTTGCATTTTACTCGCTCAAATTCATAAACCAAACATAGCATTTTTAATATTTGATTTTGATTCTTGAATTTTAAGCAAATTGCTAACAAACCTATTTTTGAAATTTACTTTCCGTTAATTATTTATTTTCTTTATCATTTTTCTCGTCGAAATTCAAAAACTAATTATAGATAAAGTGTTTCCGTATTTTGATATCCTCATAGTTTAAATATTCAAATTTCTACACTTTACACAATCATTCAAGTTATTTAAAAGATTAATGCTAATTTACATCCTTGTAATATGCATAATGTTCAATTAACTTCACAAATTCTCAAAATTGAAAAATACAAACTCAATTATTATCATAATTTTGAAACACTCAAAACATCAGTTGTTCCTCTAAAATTCTACAATTCTTTTTTCGTCGAAACATACTTTAATGATTATTCACACCCTAAACTCTAAAACTAGAAAATCACTACAAAAATACCCAAAATATAATTACATTCCAGAAACTCATCATTTAAAATTTCCTGATAGATTCCAAGTTCAAGAATGAAGAATCTCACTTGGACCTCTTCCATTTCCCAATTAAATACTTTATTTATTCCCACATATAGCAATAAAAATAAAAATTCAATGCACAAAAGAAGTTTCCCCTTCCATCAGCTACTAAACATCACCAACTCCATCTGTATTATATTTCTCTCAAAAGTCAAATCAAAACCCCTAAACTCTGCTTGTGTTTTTATTTCCTTTTATATGACCCTCTATTATTACGGATTCTTTGTTGCTAGAAGCCTAACAAACCTATTATTACATCCTCAAGAAATCTTTCCGCTCAAATTTTGATCTGGGTTTTCTGAAAAAGAATCCCTTTTTATTTGAAAGCTGATTTCTTTTGTATTCTTGATTGGCTGTGCAATATCCGTACGATACTCTTAAGTTCTGATCTGGGATTTTGATTTATGATCTCACTTTTCTGAATTAAGAGAATTATTTAGACAATTGATAGTTTGTGATTTGGTTTTATATATAGTACTAATTAAGATTTGTTGAATGGCTGCTGAAGATTTGGTTGAACTGAAATTCAGGCTTGCTGATGGTAGTGATATTGGACCTAGCAAGTATAATTGCAGTGCAACAGTGACTTCTCTCAAAGAAAAGATTATCTCACAATGGCCCAAAGGTTATTAATCTTTTTTTTTTTTTTTTTCCTTTTTCCCATTACTTTTATGAGGAGATTTGTAGTTATAATTTTTGGATGGATTGCACAATTCCAACCCCCCCCCCCCCCCCCCCCCCCCCCTTGCCTCTGCTTGAATTAAAGTATTTTTCTTGTTTCACATAGATGTTAAGTACTATTTTGAGCATTTTGGCATGTTCTAAAGAACAATAGGGAAGGGAGTTTCTGATATTTATGTACTGTCTTGCAATATATGGAACATATAATTAAAAACATTTTTGATTTAGTTATTATCTTCTGGTTGAGTAGAGTCTCTGTCTTCGTCAATTTTATATTGTGCTGTTTGATATGTAATTTCTCAGATGGGAACTATGAGTTCATTTTGATCATATAATTACGAAAACAGTTCTAAAGGCTTTCGACAATTTTAAGGACTCAGCTTAGTTCACATTTGTTTTTGTACAATTTCCTCGTGCAGCTTATATTGTTGTTGAGCAAGTTTAGCTACCAATTTGTATGTAGCTTAGGTAGTTATCTTTTGTCTTCTCTTTCGTAATCCTTTGCTTAATCGAGGGAAACAAGTCGATCATACAGTCTGTCGTTTGCCATGGGGGAGAACTTGACGCTTATACTACGCCTAATTTTGTGCTGAACAATTAGAACTTATATTAAGCTCGATTTAGTTATTCCCTTTGGTATTGGAGGAAAAAGTTGAAAAGTAAATCATGTTTGTGGGAATGAATGATGAAAAGCTATGGTTGATTTAAGAAATAAAACCTCATAACATGAGGCTTTCGTTTCTTTTATCAAGCTTTTCTAATTTATAGAATGTACTTGGCTTTTTCTGGACCAATAATCCTCTAACGTGCTAAAGACACACGGTGAAGGCATAAGTGAACAAAAATGAAAAGAAAAGAAAAGAAACTACTAAACAAGATTCCATTTGCAATTTTACATAGATATGGCAAATGATTTGAAATTTCTCTCTATTTTCCTTGTTTTGGCCATTATCCTGATCATAGAAATGCTCATCCTTTGCAGAAAAGGAAAACGGACCCAAATCCATAAGCGATATAAAGCTTATTAATGCGGGAAAGATACTGGAAAATAACAGAACAGTTGCTGAATCTCGACTTCCACTCAGTGAAGTTCCAGGTGGTGTCATCACAATGCTTGTCGTTGTTCGTCCTCCCCTTCCAGACAAACATAATGGTACGTAATTAAATATTTAATATATCAACTTCTTCTCATTGATATAAACTTTAATTGGATTAACACATAAAATGCCTCGTTGCAGATAACGTGCAGGATAATTCTCAGAAGAAAGGCGGATGCTTGTGCTCTATCTTGTGACTTATCCGACAAAATTGCATGTTGCACATGTTAATAAATTAAATTAAATTATATTTTAGTTTCCGATTCTTTGTCCGTGTGCCCAGTGGTGGAATATTGTGCAGTTACATAGATATTCCCGGTGAACAAACAGAAAAATGTCGAAGCCAAGTGGATTAAAGGAGCACAAAACAAAATTGAATAGAAGATAGCAGAATTTGAATATTGTTTGTGGTTGAATTGTACTGTTTCTAAATGAATGGTATTTATGACTTTGTTTTGTATAAGTGTATTGAAATTAGCTGACTTTCTTACATTATTTGTTTGGCAGCATTGTTGTATATATACACGTGATTGTTTAATAATTTATCGCATTTGAATTGAATTATTATGTTCACTTATGTAAAGGTGGAAAAATCTCTAAAATATAAAGTAAATTTTGCTGATTTTTTTTCTGGCTTTCATTGTCATGTTAGCTTTCTTAGAAAGAAATCTGTACGTCATCTTTGTGTTAGGCTCATTAATTTATATGTCAACATGAATGAGACATTGCATATATCTATATCCTCTTAAGTTTTATATGTTAGGCTATGAAGTTGGGCAAAAATTAAGTGGTAGAGAAAATCCTGAAATTTTAAAGGATATAATTTGTAAGTATACATTAAAAAAAAAAAAAAAAAAAAAAAATAATGTAACCAATTTCTGCCGAATTATATATGTGCAATGTACGTCCGATTATTAATGTAATTGGTATTCTTTTGCCTCCATCCACGGTTTATTATAGATGTGGTGGTTTATTACAAGGTTTTATTACAAGGTTTTAGATGTGGTGGTTTATTAAAAGGTTTTAGATCTTCAAGTTTATGCAAGACACCCCCTCCATGATAAGCCTAATCATCATGTGTTAGGGATTTGTTTACCCCCGTGCTTTGCTCAAATTTGGGTTGCTACTTACACGTCGCATTCTGCAAGGTTGAGATTTAATAATGTCACGTGTTGGATTTGCTTCAAGCATACATTCACTTCGCCCACATGTTAAATGAGAGCAGGATCGACCCTAGACATTTCAGGGTCCTAAGTAAAATATGGGTTCCTTTACAATTTTTTTTTTTTAATATTTGAAAATACAAAAGTATTTGGTTAAATGTTTACGTTGTAGTTTTTTACCAATGTATTTTTTCTAGATATAAAATGACATATATACCCAATTTTTCGACATAATTAAATGTAATTATGTATTTATTAATTTTTAATTTTGATAACTTTCTTTCACTGAACAAATACTATACATGTGATAAATGTAACTATAGGAGTATAACAAATGCACATTAATAAAAAATACATCTTTATTTGACAAAAATCAATTAAACTAAAATGTGTAGGAATAAAATTTTACTCCTATAACATTGCTACAAAAATAAAGTTCGACTGCATTAAAGCTCTTTTTAGCTCGACTTGTTTAAACATTATATTAAATACTATCTCAAGTTTGCTAAGAAAATTTACTAATTTGAATAATACATCGTTCGACTCTACGTTGTTCACTAAGTCTTAATATATCATTTAACCATATATAAAAAGTAAACCACATTTTAATTATTAACTTAAAAATAAATAAACTACACATCATATACCAAAAGAAAAAGAAAAAAATTAGGTGCCTTTTACACTCAAGGCCATAGGTAACCACCTAAATTGCGGGGAGAGGGTCGGCCCTGAATGGGAGTGTTGAGACTAAAAGTCTCATCTGAATTGAATATCAATATTAAATGGTCTTTATATAGTCGTGGACAATCCTCAACTTATGGACTAGCTTTTTTACGATGATTTAGGCTTAATCCGTCTAAATGGACTTAGTAATGTAAGTAACATGATATCAGAGCCCGTATTAATGTGAGTCCGTTTCTTCCGTGCTAGATTTCATTTGTTCTTGTTCGCATATTGGGATTTACTCTTAACTATTACATGTGTAATTCTTGTGTTGAGCCCTTACTCACAAATTACAATTCGCAAGATTGAGCTATAATAACATCACTTGTAATCCTTGCCTTTTAAGCCTTTCAAAATTCAGCTTATTATATGAATTAAGAGAATGTAAAATAAACCGAAAGAATATATACACATAATTAGGTTGTGTTTATACAACTAGAGTTGATCTTAAGTCTTAACACACCTAAGTTTAAGAGGAATCAAAGAACTTTTTTAATTAATCCAGTAAACAGAGACTTTAAAATTCTGTAGCATTTGAGAAATTAACCAGTTAACTTTTTTTCTGATGAAATTTGTGATTCCAAATGCATGTATTAATTAATTCAAGTATCTGAAGAAATCACACTATTGGGATGAATTTTCTTGAACATCAACAAGGAGAAGCAACTACCACCAGAAGCAGAAGCAGAAGCAGTATTAGTACTTTTCCCTTGATCAGAAGCAAGTGCTTTTTCTTGAGAAGATGATTTCTGCTTATGATCATTGTAAGTAGTCTTCATCTTCTCCTTTTGAACTTTTCGCATTCCATAAACTTCTGCAAGACCCAAACCAGCTGCCCACATGCTAATTTAATTTCTTGATATAAGCACAAGCAGAATATGTACAGATTGAAGTAAAAAATTGTGTTTTAATTCTTGAAGATAATTTTGAATGAACAATATTTATAGATTTCAGAACTTGGGTAGCAAGCAAATTAATCAATTTTATATTTATTTATAGGAGTTGTGTTGTGTTTAGGCTTCCTCTGCAGAAAAAGGAAATACGTACGTACATTATTTAGTCAAACAATTTAATCCCATATAGTATTTACTTACTTATATAGGTTGCCAAACATACGGTCAACAATTTGGGTTGACCCTTCCAATCGGGTTTTACGAGATATAATAAATCATGTTCATATTTTTATCCAGAGAGGTGTGAATAACGATATTTCGAAATGGATTAAGAGAACATGATTACATTTAGCCTTCGAGGTCAAAGAGTTACTCAACCGTCAAAGCATTAGATGAGTCGGTTTATATTTTGCCTAGTAGGGTTTGTCCCTCCAACTATTAATTTAGTCACATTGATCACCTTGTATTATCACATATGTACATGTAATCATCGTTTTATATATTTATGTCCTTAAAAATGGTGATCGAAAATTACTGATGTCAAATATTATTACTTTATGAGAGAGGATTGCCTTAAGGAAAATTATTGGATTTTGAGAAAAAATAATATTCTATTTTAGGAAATAGAATTATGTTACAAGGCATCACAAAAATGAGAATTTAAGGATGAAGATAGGGCTATCAATGGGTCGGACTCGGACCGGATCAGTGTTGATCCGGATCCGAGTCCAATTTCTATTTGTCCTAACCTAATTCGTTAGGATACTTCAAAACTACAATCGGATTCGGACTCGTTGGATATCCGAGATTTGACTGAAATATCTGGATCAATTAATAATAAAAAATAAAATTGCTTCTCTTTTCCTCATTTGGAATAAAGAGAATAAGAAGAAGAACGAAAAGTTGAACGGGAAAAATGAAGAAGAAATTATGGAAAAGTAGAGATAAGGAGGAGGAGGAAAAGTTGAAGGAGAAAATTAAGTAAGAAAAGAAGGCGGCATAGTTCTTGAGTTATATCCAAGTTTTCTTCATTTGTCATTATGAATAAATTTGGAAAGAAAGGCATGAATTATATGTTCATATTAAATGCCCATTGTTTCTAAAAATAAAAATAAAAAAATATGGCCCATCAGACTTTTGTAATGAGGAAGAAAAAATGGTCTGGTCCCATCATTTCATAATGGGTGGTGTTTTGTTTTTGTAAATTAATGGGTGGTCAATTCATAAGCACTTTTAATGCAATTTTTTGGGTGGGTTACTTATATAATGAAGTTAAGCTTTAAAAAGATTACATATATTAAAAAGAAGGCGGCATAGTTCTTGAGTTAGTTCTTTCCAAACCATATTAAATATAACGCGGGTTAATTTCGACTTATCTCCTTTGATATGCATAATTTTCAACTTATTTCCTATAATTTAAAAAAGAACATTTCAATAATCTATTTTAAAAATTATAAAATTTTGCCTTCTTATTAGAACATATGGATTGCATTGCGGCCCATAAAACTTGGATATAACTCACCTCAAAGCTTGTTCAAGAGGTAAGGATTGTTGAAGACTTTATAAAACGAATTTAGTTATGATTTTCAATTCAAGTGAAACATTTAGTCTAACACTCCCGTATAAGCGAGCTGAATGTGTGGGTGAAACAAACTCAACTCGTGATATATTAAAGTCTAACCTTGCGAAAAGTAAAATATGGGTAATTAGAGTCCAACGTGTGGATTTGCCCAGACCGTTTGGAAGTTCAACACCCGAATTTCCCAGACCGTGTGTTGAAGAATAAATCCCATCACCGAAGAATGTGACCTACATTAATTTGGGGCTCATAAACTAATGCAGGAGCAATTTCATAATGTGTTCCCGCACATAGGATCACTTTGAACAATAATATTTTTTGATTCACAATGAATTAAAAGGTTTGTGATATATGGTTGGAAAGGTAAAGAAGTCTAGTTTTCATAACAATAAGCGGTTTATGAAACGAAGGTCTATAAAGAAAGTAATGTCCATTTTAATATAGGCTGTCAAACTGCACTCGAAAAACAACACTCCTTGTTTTATTTGGTTTATTACTTTATTTTCGAGTTAATATTATTGTTATAAGATAATAAGGTCATATTTTATGTTTTCTATAAGTGAAAAGTTAATTTTATATGTTTTCTAGGATAGGAATATGTGAAGTCATTCAAATATGTAATTTCCTATGTTTTGGAGGGATGTGTTCCAAAACTCGTATATAAATTCCTCCAAATGAATAAAATAGATGAGTGTCGAAGTTGGAAAATATCATTATTTGCAAGTATTCTTGCATTAAGAGTGAGTGATTCCTCTTTTACAACTAAGTGACTTGGTCGCATTGAGTGATTCCGCGATTAGTAGCGTCGAGTGAGTCCGCTACCGTCGGTTGAGTGATTCACGGTCATCTATCATTTCATTACCTATACCATCGCAGGTTTTAGCCTGCATCAAAAACCATATTAAAACACATGAATTGAGCTAAGATTCATAAGGGTTGGGCTTAACTCATCTCAAAAGTTAGTTTACTATGTAAAGATTGTTCAAGACCTTATAAAGTGAAACACTCCTCTCGTTGGAGAGTGTAGCTCACTCGTCTGAAATTGAATGTGAGAATGAAAAATATTACATAAAAAGCATAATTATGATTCTCCACGTAAAATAATATAATAATGTAAAGTAATACATAGGGCTATATTGATCCATATGAAATAAAATAAGGCGTAAACTGCTCCAATTTTTTTTTTTTAACTCAGGTTTAAATAGGTCTAGTTATATGGTATATAAAAGAAAGTCTTTCTAGTAGATCTCTTTTTGTCAAATCAAATTTTTGTTAAGTTTCAAAAATATTAGAAATGGAGTGTGATTCTTTTATAAGAATATATAGAGAGATAAATACATTTTTTTAAATCACAAAAAGAGTAAATTGATGATTACGAAAATTGACTAAATTTTCATTAATTCTACCACTACCACTATGTAAACATATATGGGATTGCATGTCTATTTGTCAATTCTTTGTCTGAATTCTTCTCTGATGGCTTATTCTATGACTTCGAAAATTCTTGTCCAAACCTGACTTGACCAAACCCATCCAACCACCAAGCAAGTATATTGCACTTGCTTTGTGATTTGTCACTTTCCTGTGAGTTACATCTAATCTCAAAATAAGTGTATTTACTTACCATGTAATTACTTTGGGTTCGACCAAATTCGATCTGGATAAGAATTTCCCGACAAGGAATTTGAGTTCCATCAAAGAAACGTATTTCACTTTATTTTGAATAAATATATGGGTCCAATCTGTTACGGAATTTACGGAGCAGATTCTTTAAGGAATAGATTTTTACACGGCGTGCAGTACAAAGGTGATTCCTAAGTTCAAAGTTTCCTATAACTTATAAGTTAGTCAAACAACTATTCTATCTATCTACTGTAATGAAATTTATGCAACTTATTTATATTTTATTAACCGGACACTAGAAAAGTATTAGGAGTGAAATACAAAAACACCCCTTGTATTATTCTTAATCGACAAAAAATCCCTTATAATATTTTATTAGCAGAAAATTAAACCCCTTATGTTAATAAGCCAAAGGCACTTATTCCCATTTGAAGCCGCAATATAAGTGCGAGTATTTTTCATGACTTACAGGGGAAGGGACAAATATACCCTCTTTAACTTAAAATTTGGCAATAAACTCTTAATTTTCAAACGAGTGTAATAAGCTAAAAAAATGATATCACAGGGGAGTTTTCGTCAATAAAATCATACAGGAGGTGTTTTTGCATATTGCACTATCCATTAGTTTTGCTAATAGTTAAATATGTTTAAGGAAGTAAGAGTAATTACAAGCGCTAATAAACATAAAGATAAACACAAAACCAATAATTTTAACTCGTATTAATTAGTCTAGATTAAAACATTAGACATGATTTTAATTTGCAATTTCAAAATTAAATTAAAAACATCCATTACAAATTCTACCATGTAAGGCATTCAACAAAATGAGAGTCAACTCCTTCTCAATCATATCATTTTCTTGTTGAATTTGCATAAGATGATACTCTGCTACAATCACCTCAGGTACAACAGAGCTCCTGCACAACGGACACGTGCCGCGATATCCTTGCAGCCATTTCTCCAGACAATTTCTATGAAAAACATGCTTGCAATCTTTGATTTCTCTACCCTCATCTCCTGTCGCGAATTCTGATAAACAAATTCTGCATTCGACTGGTTCTGTTTCCGCCTCTTTACGATGAACGAATTTGATGCTTTTTTTGTTGATCATGTACATGTACTTGTAATTTGAGCTCACGAGTTTGTAGTGTTTCCATATAATGCAAATTGAGAGTATGATTATTCGGAGAATTTCAGGAAGAATTTTAAGGAAAAAGGATGCAATGATTTTATCAGGGTAGGAGAAGAGTTTTGATAAAGTTCTCATTTCTTATGGTATTTTAATTTGGGCTAAAAATTGTAGTGGGCTTTATATAGATGGTTTTTTTTTTTTGTTTTATTTTAAGGGTGGTAATTTGTGGTGACGTGGTAGGGCAATTATGACAGATCGAGACCGGTATGTTAAGTTATAAATATTAAATTTTTTAAAAGTAGTGAATTCAGATTCGAATTTCTTGTTTGGAGAGGCTCTCACTTAATGTGTCAGACGCGCCTCAAAATTGATTAAACCCGTGAAAAAAAAAATTAAATGTATCTCTTATCTGACAATTTAAATGGGTTGAAATGGTTGTGTTGTTGAATTATAATTGGTCCACTATTGGTCTTTTTGTTTCTTAATTTATTTTTAATTTCATTTTTTAAAGTTTGTTAATCATGATATATAATTTGTTTAATTATGCATTAGAACCACACAAATAAATATAAATAATTTTAATATTCTTAATATAAATATTTGAAATTAAAAACAAAAATAGGCACGTAGATGTTTATGTCACATACTTTTAAAGTTTTAAACCTTTAAAACTGGTATATGACAAAATATTAATTGAATTTTGTCCAGCTGGTTAATTTTAAGCCAGGCAAACCAAATAAAAAAAAAATATGTAGAATTAGAGTTGAATTTGGTTCAAAATGAAATTTAGGTCGACCATGGGTCCCATTTCGTTTGTCGAATCTTTTTTTGGTTCCTGCAAATTAATGCACGTATATGTAATTTTTTTGTCTTGTTTAAACTTGTATATATATAGCCAACTTGGCAGGTTCGATTTGTCCACCTAATTATTTAGACTATATGTTTATGATTCCACCAAACCTTTTGATTACGAAATTTGCAGTAAATAAGTAATTTAAGGATTATTTAATAGGCATTTTACCTTGTAAGAAGAGTTGCTGGCCGGTTTGTTTTAAAAGATTTAGTTAACTAAACCTAACGTTTTCGAGGACAATTAGTACAAGAAAACAATTGCTACTTAAAGTAGTAGGTTTGTTCTAGAACTACCATGTAGAAGGATTCTTAATTAATAATCATTGTTCATTGTTTTTATGTATATAGTATTTTTAAATTTGTGTCATTTTTCTCTGTTATGTGGAAAAAGAGATAGAGATAATGATCAATTTCTTCAACTAAGTTTTGAGTTTTGACCTGTTTCTTTTATCTACTTTGTTGACATGTGTACCTGATACATTTTTATGCTTAGATATGCTACAATGGACTAAATTTAGATTAAGTCAAACTTAAGTTTGATGGAATGGGTCTACACACTTAATAGTTCGTTTAAATTCTTGAATAAATTGAAATAAAAATTATTTATATGGGTTTATTTCTCATCTGATTCAGACAATTGAATCTATGATAAAATCCGAGATAAATATCGACTCAAAAAAGATTTCACTTCAAACTTCAAACTTCAAACTGGACATAATATATTCAATAACGAAAAAGTTGGATATGGATATGAGTTTCAACCACTATTACCTAATCTACAATTTAATGGGGCAATAAATTTATCTTTGTGTGATATATCATATTTCGTATGCCTACTACATGTCTTCTTCAATGACGTCGTTTCGTACGACCCGACCCGAATAACCAACCAATATTCAGGACAAACATTCTTCCTATAAATACGACAATCATTTAATGTCAGGGCACGTAATCCAAGGTACTGAAGACCGGAGCTTGAATATCGTTTTCACATCCTGTTGTTTGTCGAGCTATAAATAGAATTGTAGATTGTATTATGATTCTTTACTGAATTGGACTGTTTGTTGACTTGTTTGACTTGTACACATCATTACACAACAAATCACTGCTCTTCTGTTCAAAATGTTATTGCTTTCAGTTTGCTTTGGCTTGTTTTTAGATTGACCAACTTGGTTCAAGCGATCCGAGTCCACCAGTTCAACCAATCTTGGCTAATGGAAGGGCATTACTAGACATCCAAAACGAGCTTACGATGCACGCTTAAGGCGACCACATAACATTTAACGTGCTTAAAGCGATTTAGTTTTCTGATGATTGCTTACAATGGCTGAGTTGTGTTCTTACATACATACTTGCAAAAGCCTCAAGTGAAGGCCACAGGGGGTTGGTGCGTCAATGACTTTTTTCGCAGCGAGTTTTCTCACAGGGGGTGGCATGTCAAGCAACTGTTTTCTAGCTATTACAGATCTCACATGAGCTTTGTATTCATTAAATCCTTTGTCTATCATACATTCGTCCCATAAATTCCGACTTGGTAAAATGCAGCTACTTTCCATATCATATATCCACCATCCATTTTCCGAGCCCTGAGTGAAGTATACACAATCCCCCCTGCAACCAATCTCTCTTGAATTTATCCAAACACAACACTCATTTTCCAAAAAAAGTGCCTTTCTTTCAATCTTATCAACCTTAATCCACTTATGTTTTGGAAAACTAAATCGAAAGACCTCAACTTGATCCACAACACTCAATGATTTTCTATAGATCAAGAAAACCAACAAGACTTCCCCATTTGATTCGAGGAAATACTCTTTGAAATACTTTGAACTTACGCAAGGAACAGCCCTGTTCGTGCTTATAACAGTCATCTCAATACACGAACTGATCATCTCTTCAATGACGACAAATGTACCCTGCAAACTCAATGCATAAAACTTTCCTCCAAAACCAATTACATTGCTGAATTTCATGAACTGATCATTCTTGGAACCATAGGGATCGACTGTATAGCAATCGTGTGGGATCCATGCAGCTCCATAAGGAGGGTGTACCATGAAAGTTGGACTAGAAAGGCCACTCGACACTATAACAGTAAAATTACGATTCATGTCCGTTGAGAGTGCAGCAACTTTGAAAGAGATGGTGACATTCCATGGCGGAAGGCTCGATTCGTACCCCCTTGCAACATTTAAAATGGAACATTGTATTTGATTAGTTGATCCTCGAGTCATGACTAATCCACCATGGGAGTAGCCAACAAAACTTAGTGTTGGATCAAACCAGAAATGTGTTGGGAGTTCTCCTTAAAAATAGCGCCAATAGTCTTTAATGAAATCATAGCGAAAATAGATGTCCATATATTTTTGGATGGTATTGTTTGGAATAGAGCGAAAATAGGGATCGTGTAAATCGTTGAGTTGAGGCCATTGGAGTTGTTCTCTGCTTCCGTTGCATCGCTTTGTTGTGGTTAGCCATGACTTGGTGGTGCAAGAATAGCTCATTTGGTGCTGCAAATTTGGTTTCTTTGAAAGTAAGTTGATCAGTAGTTGTTGAGGAAGATTAGGACATGGCTTTTTGTTAATGGCTTCTTTTTTGTTGGACAATTTTTTTCCTTTTTTGCCTTTCTTGCCTTTATATAGTTTGAAAATTTCTTGCCTATAACCGTATCAAAGTATCCACAAAATTCAAAATTACATCAACAAAGTTCTAGCCTATCACATTTACATCAACAAAATTCCAACCTATTAAACAACCTTTCACTAAAATCATCACCAAAAATTCCTTAAGAACCTATCTTTATTACATTACATAAATAAAACAGCATGTAACCATCAAATACACAGAGGATCCACTTCTGATTTCCTCAAACTTCAAATAATTATGTATATGTTTATGCCCATTATATGTGTTCATATTCAAATACGATTTCTGAGCCTTTTAGCCTAGTTATGAAAAAAATACTATATATCAGCAGTGATTGTGAAGAATTAGTTCATCATTGCTGTTAGAAGTGTGATCTTCTTTTGCACAGAAGTTCTTTACTTTTGTGTTCTACCACTACTACAAAATTATTTGCAAGAAAGTCGAGTAGTTGGGGAGGAAGATTAGGACATGGATTTTTGTTAATGGCTTCTTTTTTGTTGGACAAAGGTTCTTCCTTGTTTGCATTTCTTGCCATTATAATCTGAAAAGTGCAATATTTTTCAAAGTTTCTAGGCTTGATATGAAATGAGCAGATAGCTTTGAAACGGCTCTATTCCATGCAAAGGTAGTTGTGCCACTTAATTTGAAGAAAAGCATTTTATCCCTCAATAAAAATTTAA
Organism: Penstemon newberryi var. newberryi; assembly: GCA_030819805.1. Lineage (NCBI taxonomy): Eukaryota > Viridiplantae > Streptophyta > Magnoliopsida > Lamiales > Plantaginaceae > Penstemon > Penstemon newberryi. The sequence continues at coordinate 18,517,988 of JAUALY010000001.1, forward strand.
AGGAGCAGTTTACTTCATTCCATTGAAGAGTGTAACTTACTCGCTTGAAATTTAGTGTGTGAGTGAAAAGTGTTGCGTAAAAAATAAAATTACCCTTCTCCAATAAAGTGCCGCATATTAATAACATAGGGGATAATCTGATACATTAAAATAAACCAGGAGGTAAACTGATCAATATAGTATAACATAGGGTGTAAACTTCTTCATTTTTTCAAAGTTTAAAATAGGTCTGAGTATATACTCCTATATAAAAAATGGTATTTTTGTCGAATTATATTCTTTTTAAGGTTTAAAACTATTAGGGCGACAATGAGTCTTTTATAAAAATATAGGGAAGTAAAGTGCACTTTTTTTAAATCACATGAGCATAAATTGAACATTATGAATATCACAATGGGTGAATTATCATTAACTCTTTCTAAACCTTCTTTTTTTTTAATTATTATTTAACTCTCTTTAATGTTGTAGTAGTAATAAACTAGTAATCTATAAGTTGTGTTCATAAATATATCATAAATTGCAAGTGTCTATAATCTTATTTTGAATGCTATAAGATGGAATGCACCAATTGTGCTAAATTTCGTACCATATTTTAGTGTCACATACATATAAATTGATCGACAAATAGATAGCTTTGAATCTGTTCTATTAATATTTTTAATTTACTATAAATGAACCCCATTAAACAAAACAAAAAATTGTATAGTGTGGGTCCATATTTTAGTTGGAGATTGAGACGGAAAAAAAATTTAGAAAAATTGATACTTAGCATTAACATATTATGTACCAATTTTTATGTGTATATATATAAGAAAACTAATAAAGTCAAATTTATAAAATTTGAAAAATGCATTACATAGTTACAAGATCCATGGGTGAAGGCCACTTTGAGCGATAAGGGGTTGGGGCGTCAATGATACTTTTCGCAGTGGTTTGTCTCACCAAGAAATTACGTCCATGCCGATCTCTAGCTATTACAGATTTCACATGAGCTTTGTATGCAAAAAATGCTTCATCTATCATACATTCGTCCCATAAATTCCGACCTGGTGAAATGCACCCATTTCCCATATCATACATCCACCATCTATTTTCTGATCCCTGATTGAAATATACACAATCCCCCCTGCAACCAATTTCTTTCGAATTTACCCAAACGCAACACTCTTTTTCCAAGAACACTGCCCTGCCTTCAATCCCTTCGACCTTAATCCACCTATGTTTTGGAAAACTAAATCGAAAGACCTCAACTTGATCCACAACATTAAGTGATTTTCTATAGATCAAGAAAACCAACAATATTTCACCATTTGATTCGAGTAAAAACTCTTTGAAATACTTTGAACTTATGGAAGGAACAGCCCTGTTCGTGCTTATAACAGTCATCTCACAACGCGAATTGATCATCGTCTCTTCAATGACGACAAAAGCACCCTGCAAACTCAATGCATAAAATTTTCCTCCAAAACCAATTACATTGCTGAATGTCATGAACTGGTCATTCCTGGAACCATATGGATCAACTGTAGTGCAATCGTGTGGGATCCACGTAAACGGATAAGGACCGTACACCATGAACGCTGGACTTGAAATGCCGGTCAACACTAGAACAGTAGAATTACCCGATTCCATATAAGAATAAGATAGTGCAGCAAAAGGGATGTCAGCACTAGTCCATGGTGGAAGAACCCATTCAAACCCCATTGCAACATCCAAAATGAAATAACGCTTTTGATTAGTTGATCCTCGACTCACGACTGGCGAACCGTGGGAGCACCCAACAAACTTTAGTGTTGGATCAAACCAAAAATGGGTTGGGGGTTCTCCATGAAAATAGCGCCAATAATCTTTAATGAAATCATTGCTATAATAGATGTCGATATATTTTTGGAGGGTATTGCTTGAAATAGAGCAAAATTTGGAATCGTGTAAATCATAGAGTTGAGGCCATTGGAGTACTTTTGCACTTGTGTTGCATCTCTTTGTGGCCGTTTGCCACGACTTGGTGATGCCCGAATAGCTCGTTTGCCCCAGCAAATTTGGTTTCCTTGCAAGTAAGTTGAGTAGTTGTTGGGGAAGATTAGGGCATGGCTTTTTGCTAATGGCTTCTTTTTTCTTGGACCAAGATTTTTCCTTATTTGAAGGATGCAGTGTTTTTTTATTTGATGTTAGGGTTGATATGAGATGAAGAAATGAAAGAATAGATGTTGGGATGATATAGGAATTGATGGCCGTGACCTCCAAGTTTTGTTAGTTTAAAAATATGCTAGTGTATAATTATTTAATCAAGATGATTATTTAATTTAAGTTCCTTGGGGACCAATGCTTTCTCATTGAATATGACTAAGAAACTATGGCCTACATGTTTTCAAAAACTTAATATTCAAATAAGTCCAAAATGAGAGCTCTAACAAAATGCATTATTGCTTAGAAATTCGGATCAAAATTTTCTTGCAAAAAAATACCAACTGATTGATGGTTGACCCTAATAACAGCACCATGAAATCAAGTGCATTTGTGAAATTTTACATCTATTGGGAACATAATGGAAAATGTCTTGAGGATATATTTCAGACAAAATATTAGTTGAAAAATAGTTGAAATCCTATTATTTTCATCATTACTATTCCAGAACAAAAGTCACATTTGTTGTTTAAGCACTTAGTTACACATAAAATATGTTAGCTTAGCTAAACTATGAAGAAAACAAACGGGAATTTAATTTGAAACCCGCTTGTGGACATCACCAGATGAGCATAAATCATAAACCGGAACTTATATAATCAGAATGCCTATCAACAACGAGTTTGATAAGTGGACTTTCTACATCGGCATCAGCTTGAGTCTTGTCTCTGTGAACTGTGATCTTTCCACTCTTTGCTACTACTATAACTTCTTCTTTACGAGTTAAAAGCTCGTTAGCCACAACCATATGCATATTATACCTTTCAAGGGCCATATCAGCCTTCTTCAGAAGAATCTCTGTATCAGTCTCCAGCTATCAATTTGAAAGTGAACTTTATTAAATCTAGACAACAATCTTCATATATTATATGCTTTTTACGTAATAGTTGATTGTGACGAAATGTTAATAAATCTTACCTTAAATGATATGCAAAAGGCCTTAGGAGCCCAGTCTTTTCGCAGCACTTTAAGCATCTTTGGGACCTGAACAAGTCGCATGTCCAGAGGACCAGAGCTAGATTGGATTTTATGCACTGCCTGCATTGAGTAAATTTTGAGGTAAACTAGCAGAGCAAATATATGATACATTCACTAGTAAAATACCCTTAGAAATTAAAATTATTTATGCAGTTTTCCTACTTGTGAAACATCAATTTCAATCGGTTCGTGTTTTAATAAAATTGTTTCTGAATCTTTCTTATAAGAAGAATTATTTCCAGTTTTAGTAGATTAGGTCATTACCATGCTCTCCCAAGGAACGTAGAAATCAGACACTGCTGCAGCGAGATAAAACATAGCACTTGGACCAAGGCTTCTCATTGAAAACGCAATCAACTGCAAAATCTGTTCATCATACATAAAGGAAACTTTAGTGCACCACTAATGACTTTTTTTTTTTTGCTCATTGAAAATCCATTGAAAATTCGGAAACTGTTGAAGATATTGACTCATTAATGCATTTTTAATTAATCCGAACGTATAACGTTACCCAGAAGGTGGACATGCCATACTCATTCAAAAGGCATTCTTTTGGCAACTAACCATATATTTATAATTAACAAGAAAAGCTGGCCCACCTTCTCAGTAGATTACTGAGTTCCATCAACCTCAAAAAATAACTATTAGCAAGAATACAGTGTGTTGTTCTGTGTATCCTTTAGTAAACAGATTAAATTCTAGAAAGAGAAAGTCAACTCTTACAAGCCGACAAACTTTAAAAAAATTATGAGCACCCATATAGTGGGTGTCAAGTCTTATGTTTCCATCGGAGTTCTATTTCTCGTTTTAAATGTTTTAAAAAAGGGTTAGGGTCCACACCTAACCCCCACTATCTTATTGGTTTTATAGAGGAAAAAGAATAAATTAAGATACTAAGGGGTTAAATTTCAGGAAAGATTTAACAAGACTATAACCTGAAGATACTCAAAGATTGATGTAAACGGAAGTTTTAACAAGGTGCCTTTGATGATTGCCTGCATCAAATATTGAAATATTGTTGTTCAATCACACCTATCACAAAGTATAGCAACATACTGAGACATCGAAAATGGTTATCTTACAGAACGATGTTCACTGATTGCTCTCTCGACTGTTTCACGATGTGTTGGGAGGACTGAAATGTCAAATTAAAGAGTTACATGGTCAATCAAAGAGCTATTATGGATGATTTAGGTAATATAATCAAATAAGAAAATTGGTCACAATGTTTGGAGGCTCTCCTAAATAAGTAATCTAAACTAATTACTATTCATAAATATAAAATTAAATGAAGAAGATGTGTTCTTGGGTAAAGAAAAGACACACATCCTGACATTCTTGTGAAAATATAGAACTACCAACCTGTAATATTTGATTCGCTAGTAACTTCAAAACATTCAAGCAATGGATCATCCGGAAGAGACCTGTAGTACGGCTGGCAGGTTCCTCTGCATACACAATCTCATGCTGTCATTAATGCAAAAAAATCATGGTATACATTTGATAGATAAATACGAAACATGAATTTTTCCAGTGAATTTACCCACCTACGGTAAAGAAATATCACAGCATATCCAGCCTTCAAAAAATATCTGTAGTTTCATCATTTAACTTTACAGGGTAAGAATATGAGAAAATTTCAAGTTTATTCAATCGAAACAATACATCTAAGTAGTTTACTCCGTGGATGTAGCTCCTCTATGGCCTGAGCTGAAATTGTCAATGTAACGAACACATCGCTGCTCCAAAGGTACGGTTGTTCCACCAGATGTCACGCATACCACCCTACTGGCTCTTTCAGTCTCTGAGCATACATGTTAACAAATTCTAAATATGGATCTTAAAAAAAGTGCATCTGAACTATGATCGAGTGAGAGGGGAAGGTAGTTAAAACACACACACTCACACTCACACTCACACTCACACTCACACTCACACACACTGAGAGAGAGAGAGAGAGAGAGAGAGAGAGAGAGTAAATATGTAACCAAAAGGCATTCAAAGTGTCAAACTTACCTGGCCTCAAAGAAATTCTTCTGGTAAACTCATCTAGTTTCCTTTTGATGTCAGAACTATCTTTTAGAGGAGGAGCGGAATCAAAGAAAGATTTTATTTCTGCATACGGTGTTTCTCCAGAAGAATCTGAATCATTTGATACATCCATAGATGAACTTGCTAATTAGTAACAACCAGAACTCTGAAATTTGGAAATTCTGAAGGTACAGTTTTGCATGATCTGCAATATAAGTAGCATGAGAATTGGCATGATTACACCATCCAAAAATTGAATGTAATGACAAGTTCATCTTATTAAGTACTTTAAAAGATAACAAAAACCCACGTGGTAAAGATACTGTTAATGGTACAGCAGAATAGTCACTTTGCCTATACTGCTCACTCAACAGATAACATTAAACAATGGCTATCAGGGCAAGTAAGAGAAAATCATTATGACACATCACCTCTTGTAAGTTTAAACTGATCCTTCTAATATTATATAACACTAAAAATTTCAAAAGTGATTGATTAATATTGACTTATCACAAGCCATGTGCAAATATACCCGCCTTCTGATTGGTTAGCTGAGGCCAAACAAAGTCTGAGCTAGAATTTCCTAAGAAAATCGTACACCAAATTCTCCAAGTTAGTTCCATGAAGTCTCGCGAACAATTCATCAAACAACTTGTGTGCAACCAATTCTTCAGATTTTACACTAGCTCTCACTCATCAGTATTCAGTTCAATCCCAACCCTTTTTGTGTTCCTTTCTTTAATGACTACATGACACGTATGAAATCTGAGAATCCCAAACAAACAAGAATGTCCACATAAACAACATGGAAAAATAATATTCATAAAAAAAAGGAAAGGAATCAAGCAGCAGATACACATTTCAATTGTACGTATCCCAAAAACAACAGCATTGTAATTTACCTTTGGAGAAAATAATTTGCTAAACGAATATACGATCTAGTCTGGATCCCGCTATAATAAATAGGATAGGAATGCAGTGCAACAGTAAAGAGTAATAAATTGAAAATTCTGATTTTGCTAAAGCCAGGTCTCTTATTAGTTATAACCTAATTGTGCCCCCTTTTTCCAATTTGGATCTGGTACGATGCAATATAAAGACCCGAACTACCCGTTTCAGATTGAGTCGAGATTTCGGGTTTTGACCCAAACCGGAAAGAGTGTAATTGGTAATTAACCGTTTGTAATAGAATTTTCTTAAATAGTTTGTTAAAATCCAGATTCAAAAGGTAAAATATTTTCAATCTGGCAAAAGTGATATGTGATCTGGTAATAATAATATTGCCAAAACATAATAAGTGATTAATTAAGCGTCGGGGATTTAGGTTGGGCTTAATAGCAGTTTGTAGGTTCAACTGCATGTGGCTGGCTGCAGTATAAATAGTGTTTAACTGTTTATTAGACTATTATTTTATAATTGGTGTTTATTAGAGTTTAATTAATAGCCGTCTTTTCTGTCCTCATCTATGTGCCTAACAACAAAGAAAATTCATGTGGATCATTCCAATTGCATATTTGCATGTGATATTAATTTTAAAGTCGAAACATATTAGAGATTAAATATCAAAATTATCATTACAACGATGCAAGAAAAGAAACCTTAGGAGAGAAATTCTCGAAAATTTTCAATACCAATAAATCAACTAAATGCAAAAGTCCACAAGCAGGACGATTTAGTCTTAAAGGAAATAACTAACTTAAAATAGGTAGAGTATCTCGAGGAAACAATAAGTAAAGATGATAATTAAAACTTTTTTTGGAAATAAAATAACTAAAAGGATTACAAAAATATTCTACAAAATTTGATCTATGTCAAAATCCTCCAACAACAAACTGAACATTTTTTGGTAAAGAGAGAATGTATTAGTTGTATCCATTGAATAATGTCCATATATTTGATTATAATTTGAAATTAAATGGAATAAAATTATTGAATATTCATTTAGTAAAAAAGTGATACGATGAACATCACCGGAAATTAAAACCATGTATTTTTTCTAAAAATATAGCAAGTATTTTTTTCTATTATTTAATCAAATTGGAAAATCAAAACTCCGATTTTTTTTTATGTATAGCAAGTACTTTTTAATAATTAGAGGAAGTCTTTAAGTAGTTTATATAGTTGAATTCATCCATCTGATTCATTGAACCATGGATTAAAGTTTCGTTTCGTAGGTGAGTTTCGGGTATACGAAAATTGGAAACATTTCGGAAACGCTCGGAAAAATTATAAAAATCAGGAAACCGATAATTATAAAAAAATACATTAAAATCATATTCTTATTTATGAAGCATATTCATGTGATTGTAATCAGTTGACATTCTCCTTTATACATCAATTAAAAGTTGACTCAAATATCTACAGACATTGAAATTATCATGATCAAACCAACTAAAAGCAACTACTAAAAAGATTACTCGTAGTTAATCTAGAAGATTACTTAGACCCAATTATAAATCAAAAAGTTAATAAATTTTAGTCCTAGAATTTCAACCGTTATTGTAATTAAACCATTCAACTTATTGTTATTTCACAAGAAAGCATAAACAATTCATCTCCACCAAGAATAAAAAATTGATAACAATTCATACCTTGTGTTGCTTGAAGCCCAATCTCCTTATGTGAGTTGTAATGTTTGCTTTGATTTGTTCTGAATTGGAAGACAACTCGTGTATTTTAGGGCTGAAGAGGTTTGAGATTTCTGGACTTTGAATTGAAGATTTGGAAGGCATAATCTCGAAAAATTGTAGGTAAGTCATATTTTTTGGAGATATTTTCCTTCTTTCTAGTGATTTTTTCCGAAATTTTGGTTGCACACTCCTAATCAAAACATACATCGTTTATATGTTTAACTATTGATTGATGAAAAACTCTCATGAAAATCTCGATCAAAAACCGTCCAACTACAAAGCACGTTTATTGTACGTGACATATGATTTATCACTCTTCCAAAAATATTAACATTTGCTACTTAAATATTTTGGATTCAAGCAAATTCATCCACATGCCTTAAGAATGTTATTGCCAAATATAAAATGTATGGCAGTAATCTGCCAAAATAAAGATAGTTAAAGGGGTGTAACTGTAAATAACCTGAAGCCACAAGTATTGTTAATTTGTGGCCAATAAACAAACTCATGAATAAGGTTTACATATATTCCATCAAAAAAATTGTAGTATATAAATTCATACATAAAAATCATATGAAAATGATTTACACAGCAGCTAATTGAATGTCCCCTAAATCCAGCTGCTCAGCAATCTCCTCAAGCTGTTTCTTCACACTCATATCAATCAACTTGGATCCCGATTGTCCATACCGGATCGTAAACCCGGCCACTAAAGACGGGTCAATAACCGACTTGATTCTCACATTCTTCGCCCCTGTCAATTTCTGCACACCTTTGGCAATCTGAGCCAAATGCTGCGACTCCAACGGCACCACAGACGTCACCGTCGCTATTTCCGTATTCGAAGCTCTATTATACACGAGTTCGAATTCCTTGACGATTTCCTTAATCAAATCGATTCTCTTCATATCCAGCAAAATGTTGAGGAAATTCGTGACGTGCGGCTGCAGGTTCGTCGATTTAGCGATCTCATCGACGACTTCGCGCTTCTTTTCTAAGCTGATTGTTGGATTGGTGAAGAAATTGACGACTTCTTCGCTGGCGAAGAATTTTTCGAGCTTCTCCACGTCGCCATAGGTTAGGTCGAGAGTGTTGTTCGATTTTGCAACGTCGGCGAGGGCGTTGGCGTAGCTTCCGGCTGCGGAGTCGGCCATTCTGGCGCCACCACCGCCTCCGCGACGGCTGCGGCGGAATTTGAGAGTGAGTTTGGGGTGAGTTCTGGTTGAGGAGAGAGAGAGTTTGAGTGAGGGTTTTGAGAGGAGTTGTGCGGACGGAGGTGAGCGGGTGTGGAAGGTGGTTGGGGTTTGCTGTAGGGCGGCGGCCATTGTGGAGAATAGAGAGTAGCGGCGGTGGCTGCTGCTGTGTGGTGGTGGAGAGAGAGATTTGATTTGAAAAAGTGTGGTTTACCTGAAGAGGGGGGTTTTGGGTAGGAATTAACGGTTGAGATTGAGGTGGGTGAGCCGATGGACGATGAAGATATGGGTAATAATCTAGTGATTGTGGTGATGGGGCTTATCTGAACGAGATATGAGCTTTGACACGTGTCTGTCTTACATTAGACGACTGAATTTTGGTTTTCTTTTCTACTTTAAAGCTGATTTTCTTTCTTTTTGATAAAATGCTGAATTTATTAAAACAACGAAGAAGTATAAAAAGAATATTCTTTTATAATTGGAGGTGATGGGAATTTTTTTTTTTTCATAATTGAGGTGATGGGATTTTAGTGATTGAATTATTTGAATATCATACTAATAATTTCGCTCTCACATAACTTTCATTCTATTAGCTATAATGTGAATTAAACGTTTTAATTTGTTAAGCGGTTTATCATGATAAAACTTTTTGAAAATATGGAATAATATGACTACATTATTTATTATAGTTTTAAGAATTTACATAAATTGATTGATCTATCACATCAGTGAATAAATAATTTTAAAATGAATGTAGTGTAACGAAACAAAAATAGAATTTTAACTTTAGTATCGGTCCTGCTTGGAGCCCTAAATATTTAATAAAATTTATTAAGTATATTTATTGTATATTTACTAGCATTTAATAAATATATGTAGTCACCAATTTTTAATTTGATTATTTAATATATAAATTATTTTTTTAAAAATTAAAATCATTAATAATTTATTAGAATTGTAATTAAATTTATTTATGGACAAATCATTAATAAATAAATAGCATTTTTTATTTTAATATCTTTTATTGTAATTAAAAATTTAATCATTTAACTACAATATTGGTGGTGGCTATATTTTTTTAAAAATACGGAATTAGTTAAAAATAAAATTAAACACTTATACACATAATTTAGATTAATACTTAATCTAAATTAAATATTTAAATACATACTAAAATAGACAAGAAAAGTAAATTCAAACAATTACATTCATACTTAACCGTATTTTGCGTAAACATGGGCTATTAAGTCTTTTTGAAGTCTACGGTTGGTTTCTTTTGAACGAATTGCTTCATGACGCAGCATATAGTTATCCAACGTTTGCCTTCTTGGTTCAACATCTTCGAACGTTACTCCGCGATGATCATAGCTTTTAGCGCGTGCTCTACGAGACGTGCTAATGTCAGTATCATCATCGTCGGAGTCATCGTCTTTGTATTCGTCACGTTCGTCCTCCACAATCATGTTGTGGAGTATTATGCAAGTTAACATGATGTTGGACAAATCCTGCGTATGCCACCCCCTGCCGGGTTGATTAACGATTGCGAACCGACCTTGGAGAATTCCGAACGCTCGTTCAACATCTTTGCGGAATGATTCTTGATACCGCGAGAATACTTGTTCAGGAATGGTTCTCGGGTTTCTCACAGACTGGATTAGCGTTCCCCACTTCGGATATATACCATCCGCAAGGTAGTAAGGCATGTAGTACTTTCGATTGTTCACTTCATACCGAACTTCGGGAAGGTTACCAGAAGTGAGGTTGTCGAACAGAGGTGAACGACCAAGGACTGTAATGTCGTTCAATGCTCCTGGCACGCCAAAAAAGGCATGCCATATCCACGTGTCATGTGAAGCAACAGCTTCAAGAACAATCGTAGGTTTTTTCGACCTTCCAGAAAAACTTCGTTGCCATGCAGTTGGGCAATTTTTCCACGTCCAATGCATACAGTCGAGCGAGCCAATCATCCCACGGAATCCACGTCGTTCCGATTTGTTAAGTAGCATTCTCAAGTCAGATTGCGTTGGGGCACGAAGGTACTCGTCTTTATACAAACCCAAAATGGTTTGACAGAATTCACGGACAATCTCGCACACAGTACTCTCCGCAACACGGAAATTTTCGTCGTTGGAATCGTGGGTGCATGCATACGCCAACGAACGCATCGCGATTGTTACCTTCAGAATTGGTGAAAACCCTGCTCGATGGGAGGCATCGTATCTTTGACGAAAGTATATATTTTTTCGCTCGCAATCCGCAAGGATACGGAGAAAAAGAGGACGCTTCATACGGAAACGGCGCCTGAATATTTCACCTGAATACAACGGTCTTTCGATGAAATAATCGTTCATCAGTTGTATGTGTCGTCCTTGGTGGTTCCTGTCTAAAAATTTACGACCTGGAACAGAACCACCATGTACAGGCACAATTTCTGTTTGAGAATTCAAAAGTTCGTTGTACTGTTCGAGAAGTTGTTGATCTTCATTATCTTGTTCTTCCATCGTGTTGTTATAATCTTCCCAAAAATTATTTCGGGAATAAGATGATTCGTCACCATTACCATCACCATAACCATAACCATAATCTCGGCCATAACCATAATCATAGTTGTGGTTCATCTTGAGAAAATAATATGAAATTTTTGATTACGGAATATTTTTAAAGAGTGAATATTTTCTGAAGAGTGAATAATTTTGAAGAGTAAATGTGTTAAGTAGAATGTGAGACTGGATTATTATATAGACAAACGTTGCACCAGATCATAACCGTTCGATTTCTGCACCAGATCATAACCGTTCATTTTCTGCACCAGATCTCCACCGTTCGATTTCTGCACCAGATCTCCACCGTTCTTTTTCTGCACCGATCTCAACCGTTCTTTTTCTGCACCGATCTCAACCGTTCTTTTTCTGCACGGATCTCAACCTTTCTTTTTCTGCATCGATCTCAACCGTTCTTTTTCTGCATCGATCTCCACCGTTCAATTTTTAGAAAATTACATAATACACCCTATAGCTTTTCCTATTTAAAGGGAGGTGTGCTCACTTCTGAAATCACACATCTCTCAATATCTTCCAATCTACATAAAAAAGAAAGCAATCATTTTAAGGCAATGTCGACAAAGTGGTCTCAAGCTGAAGATGTAGCCTTGACAAAGGCATACATAGAGGTCTCGGAGGACAACGTGGTAGGGGCAGGCCAACCACAAGATACATTTTGGGCAAGAACCATAACCATAATGTATGTCCTTCTTGAGAGTACTGGACATCAATATGAACGAAGATCAAAAGAGTCAATCACTAGTAGATGGAAAAAACACATTTGCAACAAGATGCAAAAATGGAACGAAGCACTTGAAAGGGCGAAAAGAGAGGTGGGAAGTGGCGGCCAATTAATGGACGAGGTAAATATTATGTTAATACTATGCTAAGTAATTATTAATAGGTTATATTAACTATTTTTTGTAATTTTTAGCATGAATTGGCATTGCGTCTGTACAAGGCCGAAACGAAGCAACATTGGTGCTTCCAGCACACATGGGATGTTGCAAAAGATTGGATCATGTTCAGTTCAACATCTGGAACGTCTCAAACACCTCCTGTTAACCCATCTCAACAAATGGGAGACTGTTATATTCCAAACCCACCACCAGAAACTCAATTTGAATCGGAAACACTAGGCGACGATGATCATCCCGAGACTCCCCACGTACCCCAATCGAGTGAAAGGTCTGAAAGATATTGGTAACAAAAAAGCCAAGAAGGGAAAAGGGAAGGCTTCGTCGAGTAGTTCATATGGAGGAATTCATGACTTCGAAAGGGAAAAAATTGCGGCCATGAGAGAAAATACACTTCTGGTAGAGGCTGGACGAGAGAGAAGGCATATGGAGAATATTCAACGTCAACGGGAAGAAGAAGCAGCGAGATTGTCAGTGACAATGTCATTACAGGAGGAACGGATTATGTCGATGGACTGCTCTTCATTCACTCCAGATACAAAGGCGTATTGGAGGAACAAAAGGAGAGAAATACAAAATAAAAATCTTCCTCGGGACTTATTTGGAGATTCATCGAATGAAGGAACCGACTGGTTTCAAAGGAGAAATCAGTAAAATGTTATATTTTCGTGTGATTGTCGTTTATTTAATCCGATGTTCTTGTATTTCCTTTCTTGTTTGTTGTATTTCCTTTCTTGTTTGTTGTATTTTCTTTCTTGTATTTCCTTACTTATTTGTTGTATTTCGTATTATGTATTAATTTTAATTTACTTAATTATTTACTCTCTTTAATTTTAATATTTTAATATAATTAATAATTTAATTACAAGTACTAATAATTATTACTATTATTAATATTAATATTAAAAACAAAATTAAAATCAGAATTATAGGTGAGAGCGGGCAAAGGAAAAAAATGGAATTAATTCAATTCCGGAGCCCTACCATTGGAGACGACCAGGCAGGGCTCGGGGGGGGGGGGGGGGGCAGGGCTGCCCCGGGGCTCCGGAGCCCCGGGGCTAGCCCTCTCCATTGGAGATGGCCTAAGAGACATGAATTTTGAACAATTATAATATAATTTATTGTCTTCGCATATTCAAAAGTATTGGCTAAATGTTAATAATGTAGCTTTTTTTAAAGTATTTACTTCATCTTTCTTATGACATAGTCGATTTTAAAGATATTTTAATTAATTTTCAAAAAATTGTTTTCAACAAAAAATATTTGTTACTTGTGTAGTTAACAACTTAACATTAGCAAATGCTCCCTCAGTTTTTTTATTTGTTGTTTTGGAGGAGTGCACTTGAATTAAGGAATATCATAAATAGTCACTTTTTTTAAGTAAAAATTCCAAAATACCCTTTTAATCAAATAATCTTAACATTAGTGATAAATACTAGTAAAAAGGGTAAAATTGATAAAATAACATTAATTTTATATTGAAATCCCAAAACGACAAATAAAAGTATAATTTTTTTTTTGTCAAAGCGACAAATAAAAAAAAACTGAGGGTGTACATTTTTATAGAGTGTGACTTTGACTTGTCAAGATCATTAAACTACTACAAATTATAATTTCCAATATAGAGATGGACTTTTAGGGCCTGTTTGTTTAGTGTTTGAGAAAGTAGTTTGGAAGAATAGTGAAGGTTTGTGAAATAATTTCGATTTGCGTAATGCTGTTTGTTTGAGTTTTGAGAAATTGATATGATAAATAAAGTAGGTGTGGGTTTTTTTGAAAAAGTTAGGTTGTAGGTCTAAGATGTGTAAGATTTTATGTCAAATCAGGTTTGTTATGTAATAAAATTGAGAGGTGAAAAATTTATTTGAGAAAATTGAAAACATGTTTGTTTGACATTTCCTAAACCCGGAATAATTTTGAGAAACGTCAAATAAACAGGCCCTTAGTGTTCCCATAAATATGAAAAAACCTCAACGTGTAAACAACTTGAAAACTAATTCAAACTAATGGATATTCATTACACACATCATATTAAATTTGAACATTGATAAGTGAAATGTTAAAAAATGCCGCTCACACGAGGGGCCTGTTGACGAAAATAATTAAATAAAAAAGTCCAGATAACACCCAAAGATTATATATACTTTTTATTCATATATAGAAAAAATGATATTGGTCACAAATTGTTATTATGAAAAATTTAAATATACATAGGGATGTGCATGATGCTCATAAAATTCCAGCCTTTCAAATTTGGGAAGCTTTTCTCCCCAAATACTTGAAGACTAAATTCTACACTCTCAAGATTTCTAAGATTTCTACTATGTACAGATATCAGAACACCTTCTCTCGTTCCTTTAATTTCACCAAGTGAAACTTTTCTGCTAAATATGTAGAAAACTTAAAAACAAAAACGAGCTCTCGAGGAGGAAGAGAGCCGATCGATCCCTAAATCAATGTAGCACCCCTCTTAACTCATCTATCAATTGATCTCTAATCGATGGATCCACCTGCATTACATACCGTATTTTTTTCAGTTAATATGATTAGAGAAGAAAATCAAATTATTATGCATGTCTGGATAAAACGGTTTACCTTTTTCAGGAAGGCGGCAAGACCTTGAGGCAGAGCTCGTAAATCCATTTTGGAATCCCCGATGTGGGACAACTGCAGCAACATCTTTTGTACACGCAATTCTTGTAGCTTCTCCTCGTAGTTTCTCGAATCATCTTTCCACGAATAAAAAGCTTCATCATTCATCCACATACTTTCTTTCCCTCCTCCAATCCCCGAGTCCAAGAACCAACTCTTAATCGTGTCCCTTGCAGATTTGTAGTCGAGTTGCTGACCAGCAGCATCCTTTATAGTCTTCACTAATGAATCCTCGACAACTCTCCTACGCAATCTCTTGTAGAAGTAAAAACGAGAGTCTGACCATTCCACGACTTCTTTTATCACCCCTTTTGCAGCCATTCGTAGTGAGGTATCGTGTAGCTCTGCGAATTTTGTCGCTATTTGAGTGTACAACGGCAAAAGTTGCTTCTCGCGGGTTTTTATTTGCTTCTGTAAATCTTCGATTGTTGCATGTGTTTCCGTGCTTTTGGCTTCTAGAAGTTTAGCCTTTTGATTGATGAGCTCGGGGTCGAGCCTGCTCATGCATTCCAAAAGTTCTCGAGTTCGGAACTTGATCTCGATCAAACCTTCAGGCTCAAGGACATTACCTTTCGCGGTTCTTTCTGCATACATTTCAATGTGGTCGGGATTGATCTTACTATCAAGAACCACCCACGCCCCACCTCGAAGCTCACCCATCATAGGTATGTATATGAAAACCGGTTGTTTGTATGTTCGAAGATTCTCAACAATTGTCGATCCCGCCTGGAGAATACCTTCAAAGAGGTCCCTTTGTCCACCCGAAAAGCCTCTCCAATTGGCAAGAATGAAGAGAGGTAAATCTTCTTTATTAAAATCCATCAACGCTTGAGCTGTTTTGGATGCGGAATCGGGAAACCATACTTGCCCGGCTTGTGGAACCACCCTTTCATGTGAATCGAGCTGCCCGGGATCTGCGGGAATTACTTGCATCATTGTTTGAGTCTCGACTGCAACAATTCCAACGGGTATTCCTCCGAGTTTTGCGCGACCAGTAACAACCGTTCTTGCCCAGCCTTCCAATGTTTCGATGAAGCTATCTTTATCGAACATACCTCCAAGCCACGTTCCAGAACCATCCACAACACCCGAGATAGCTGCACGGGGATCACATGAAGTTTCCGGAAGATATTCGACGGGCCTCTCGGGTGGATCGAGTGGAGTCAAAATCGGAAGAGGACCACCGGAATACGATGGAACGAAGCTTAACCACTTCAAAATGGCGGATATACCCTCGAGATCATCCGACACGGTAAGATGAACGACTCCATTTGTCGCCATGATTTTCGGTCCTCCGAGTTGCATGTGGGAGCTATACACCTCCCGACCCAATAGCTTGTTCAATGCGGAGAAACCCGTTAGAATAATTGGTTGATCAAGTCTTTGTATGCACCGCATACCAAGACGAGCAAGGTAAGCACCAATGCCGACAGTTCTTCCGGTCACGTACGTCAAGGTAAATGTTTCATTATATGCCCTTGAGTAAGCACTAGCAATGGCTCCACTTCCGGTTAAGTTTTCGACCCCTAAACCATCTTCTTTTCCGACAATCGAATCTATTACCCAACGGGTTTCTCCGCTCGATAACTTTAACTCGTGGGCTATCACCGAAGTTTCCATTCTTGCATAATCCTCGGGAGCTAAATAAACATATTGGAAACCACGTTCGGGATTCGTTTCATCAGACCAACCGACTTTGAAGCAAGATTTCACTTCCTCGGCTACACCAATGCGGGCCCCCGAATTAGCTGCAAGATAAATAAGAGGTAGTTTCTGTGTGCAAGCAACATCGGTCACGGCCTGAAAAAATGCATCTTCTCTAGGACCAAACGAGCCATTTTTGAAAGTTACGTCATTTGATACGACAAAAATTGTTCTTCCTGAGGGAAATTCGGGTGTGAACATTTCCATTCGCCAGGCAACCATGCCAACATCATTAAGCCCGGGCTTTCGTTCGATCGATTCAAGAGGAGTGCCCCAAGTACCATTGTCATTAGCAAAAACCAACTCAGAGACTCGGAGGACTGGCTTATCTTTAGGATTGGCAATCCAAGGATGCTGAGTCCATGATTTGTTCAGAGCTGCCTCAAATGCCTGTAAAAAGGACCCATTTGAAATATAGTTGCATCGGTCTTAATATATGTAATTTAAATAATATATACATACCAGAGGGAAATCGTAGCAATAAGTAGTGCTGCTTTTTCGTGCTAAAAGACGTTTTTGATCAAGAACTCCCAAAGGTTTATATTGTGCATTCACGGGTAGTCCGTGCAGGGGACCTTGTTCAGAGATTGAATTGTAGACTACACTCTCTTTGCTGGAATCATCAACTTCTCTATAAACCTGAAATTGAAACGGAAAATGTTACGATATTCACATAGTTTTACCAACCAAAGTTTCAAATCAATTTTTCTTTACCAAACTCGACTTACATGAACAATACAAGTGTGACCAGTCACATTTGTGACCACAACTCTCCATGCTCCATTAGCGTCTCCTTCAGACGATATTCGAAGCTTAAGTTCCCACTGATAAACACCTAAACGATGCATTTTCACACTAATTGACGCATTTACTTCAAGAGCAAGCTCATACAAAATTTTCTCAACTGTAGCTTCTTCACGGCCATCAGCTATATCCGCTTCTCTGAAAACGATTTTGGAGACTCGGTCAACCTTTGAGTCTAAATGCCAACAACTTTTTACATAGAATGAAAGCATCTTAATAATCAAAAGCTTACTTGTGGTATGGCAAAAGATCATTTATTTGTTGCTCTCTCAAGATGTAAAGGTACATGTGAGCATGGTCAGATTTGACGGCGGAATTATGGGCATTAAGTTCAAGCTCCTCTATTGCAGAAACCAATGCCCTCAAAATACTCCGTGAAGTGAATGATAAAGACCATAAAGATTGAGTCACTCCCTGATTGAGCCCCTGATACAAAGTCAAACCTTCGTTTGATAGAGGCTGTCTCACAAGTGTTCTCAGAAACATCCTCTGGACAGGAAGTGGCTTATCGGTAACAGTATAAAGGTGCCACTGTCTATCCCTAGAAGGAGTATACCGTATATTTTCGTAATCCTTAAGCTTGTCCTGTTCACCATAAAATTCGGGATATAGGGTTAGAAACATTAACACTATATATATATATGGTCATATTTGAAACATGGAAAAAAAAACTATCTAAACGAACCAGCTCAAGGTATATGGACAAGGGAGGCTCCAAGTGGCGCAAAAGAGGTTCCTCCTCATAGTATAGTTTTTCTTCCGACCAGTGAAAGGAGTGCCTCATAGGGCCTCGACCTTCATCTCTTTGTATAATACAGCTAATGACCCCCACTCCAGCATTTCTAAGGTTGGAGCTTACTTCTTTATCCTTTAAAATTTTGGCCAGCTTGTTGATTCTCTCTTGAGCCTGATCCTCGTCTCCGCTATAAGGGGCAGAAAGAAAACGAACCAAAAAAAGTCAATTTGATAACTAAGAGAACAGAAGCATTAAATAAATAGTTTTGGTAATGGCCTAATACCTATCTTGAAGCGAACTCATTTGGTTATTGATGCCGGCCAAGGCAATATGCATCATATTACCATAAGTAGTTGGATGAACAGATCCATTGGAAATTACAGATTGCAAATTTTGTGTTGCTTCCTTCAATGCAGCAGTTACTACTGTAGGCAAGAGCTGAAGAGATTTGATGACAACCATTGCTCCCCACTTCTTCTCATTGTGCTTCTCGATCGAAGATCCATTCGAGATTTTTTCTTCAGACCAACTCTTTCTCTCTACATGGTCATCCAAGAATTCCCACGATGCTAAAAGTCCTGACCTATGCCATTGCATCCTCACACTTCCCTTGACTAGATATGGCTGTTCATACAAAAATATTAAAACTTAGTCGAAAAAAATTCTGTTGTTTAGCAAGTGTTCCAAAAACTTCTTTTTTAGGGAAAATTACTCAAACTACCCCTGAGGTTTAGTGTAATTTCACTGACCACCCTCCATGTTTGGGAAATTACTTGAACTACCCCTGAGGTATTGGATTCGTTACAGTTACCCCTACATCAATAATTTCATCAAAAAAGAGTTTGAATGTGACAAACCGATTTCACCTGTTTCTCCACCGATTTAACCCAATTTCACCCTTTTTTCGCCAATTTCACCCATTTTTTCACATCCAAAAGTTTTCTTTTATGCCATCGGCATGCGCCGTCAGAAATTAATGCCATAAAGGGGGTAACTGTAATGAATCTAATACCCCAGGGATAGTTTGTGTAATTTTCCAAACATGGAGGGTGTTCAGTGTAATTACACAAAACATCACGGGGAGTTTGAGTAAAGAGCTTGTACCTGGTATAATCTGCGGACATAAGTCTCAACAACACGACGAAGAAGTGTGTGATCGCTGTGATCGAAAAGACCAACGAGTGCATCTTCAACTGCTAAAGGAGCATTCACGAGATCTTCCATTCTTTCATTTATGGCACTTTTTCTCTTAGGAGTATCCATATTCTCACCTTCTTCCGTAAACATTTCTAACTCTGAAAGACTTCTTGCTATACTTGAACGTAGCTCACTAAGTTTTGTCTGCTCTAGCAGTTGACTTGCCTTTAAAGCTAACTGCATAAACAGAGAACGTATATTAAAACTAATAACTAAAGGGTCACCCGTTTAAGAATTTCGAACAGAGAACAATTAATAAGTGAAAATGCAAACCTGAGAGTAGTTTGTATGGTTAACCGCAGAAAAGCGGATTAGTTGATCACGGTATGGAGCAGGATTAGGATACACGAGTTGTTCTAGGAGCCGTAGTATAAGTTTATTTTTACTCCTTATGCCCTGAAAAATAGCAATGGATTCTAAAAATCGATTTTTTAATTTTTTTTTTTTAAAAGAGCACCCCAGGTGGATTAAATTCGACATACCTGATGGGAAAGTACAATGTCGACAATTTTAAGGAGATCTTTCTTATATTGAAGTCTTAACCGTTCAATTACATCAGCCTGGAAAAACACAAGACACTTCAAGTTCACATTCCAGATAAAAATAAAACTTATGAAGGAATTTGGCACATTTTTTTTGAGGAGAACCTTTTTTTTTATGATGTTACCTGAATATTGTCACTAAATAATTCTTCAACAGATAAATACTCTTCAAAAAGGGCCTGAACTATAATACGAGCATGACTTTCTCTGCCACCCTCATAGGACTTGACAAGACTCATCAGAGGCTCCACTAATCGTTCCTGGGCTCCTTTTTCTTTCTCAGAGTACGAGTTCAAATGGGCCTGTAGTAAAGGAAACAGTGTACAGATAAAGTCCTCTGAAAATACAAAAGAAAAGACAATGTATAGATAAAGTTCCGAAAAATAAAACTATTCCAAAGGACTAACCTCAAGAACACTACGCAAAGTTTTTGCGGGGAAGTCAACATTTTGCATATCGGGAATTCCTTCAAACTCCCTGTACTTTGTTTCCAACTAAAGTTCACATGACCAAAAAAGAAAAACATTAAAATAAAAGAATGATAGCACAAAGCTTCATTTGTTTGAAAACTAAGACATTTAGCTTATATGTTTGTAAATACCTCATATCTAAGGTCCTTCGGTAGTCTGTTTGCCAATACAGCAAAGCATTCTTGCCATTGAAGGAAAGGCAACTCGGGATTGTCCAGGCAACTAAGCAAGTTTTGAACTACCTGAAATTGAATATTATTCAATTGTAAACATAAGTTCTTGAAAAATTGCTAAATATTACAGAGATTGGTAATAGCCAAGGCAAGTGAACTTTACTTCATCAATGTTATGCTCGTATCCTGCGAGAATCATTCTAGCCGCATTCAAACTTGCAGCACATCTTTGATGAACTTTTCCGGATATAGCAGTTGGAGGTCCGAGAATAGGAAAGCTACCATGGAAAAGTTCTGCTTTCCTTACAGCTGAAGGGTCATCTAGATCAAGTCTTGCAATAAGCTCACCAGCCTAGAAAATTAGAAATCATTCCATTACTTGGTTTCCGAGTAGAACAATAAAGTACTTATAATGTAAACTTTGTTTACCTGCATTGCTTGACCTTCCGACATAGTAAAATGGATGTTTCCGGAAGCCGGTGAAAGAAGGGGCATACACATTTTCATGACCTCGACTTCTGCAAAAGGTGTGTCAGCATCAACATGGCTTCCATCGACAACGAGAAACCTAAGTAGCTTGCACGGTGTTTCTGCCACTAACTTGGATGGGTCGTGGTCATTCTGGTTACAGAGATAAAAAAAAATTCCATATGATGAAGAAAAATTGGATTTAATTACATGATCTTCACAATCATTTAATTACATTTTTTAGTTGGTTAAATCTTGAGATCTCTACCCACCTGAAGTAAACAAGTCCTTCCATCAATAAGAAGGCGTGTTCCAGCCGCTTCTTCCTCGGCATATATAACATGACTGTTTCCATCCAACTGGGACAATAATATTAAAACCAATCAAATTAATTTTTTTATCAATTTAGTCATCTAAAGAAGAATCGTAAAAGTTACTAAATAAACCATCTTATAAGGGTACATAGAAGGACAATATAGTAACTTCTTGCCTGCATCAATAGACCTCCATCACGTAGAGTATGTATTTCTGCTTCAATCTCCGAGTCATTCATCCTTAATCTATAGCTTCCAGGACCTCCCCTTACCATATTGATCTAAATAATCCAAGAATATTGGAAAACCATTTAAAACTAAAAGAATATAAAAGAAAAAAAAAAGATTCAATTTCCATTGTTTCCATTACTTTTTCGAAATATAGCCCTACAATTTTTTACTTACAGTATATTTGCTTCCTTCGATATTTAATGAAACTTGAGAATTGACCAGTGAAATATGCTGCAAGTGGGAGGATGTGAATTAGTCGATAGTTTGCAGAAAACAAAACACCTAACAATAAGAGAGACCAAGTACCTTGGGAGGGATTTGTCCTTTCTCAAGATAACCAACATAGTCTGAAACCATGGCTGCACTACTGGCAGAAGCTTTCTGATTTGACAATACGGAAAAGCAACATTAATATGACGTAATGTATGACCATGTGATGCCATAAAGAGTGCCTTGTGGCAATTACGAACAAGATACTTACATAAAGAGCTCCTCCAACCACCGAAAGATACCAAGGGGGCCTTTCGGCTCTGACCCTCATCGCAATTCTACTGTCGAGCCACCCCGTATGGATTTTATTTTCCTTGTAATCTATAGCCTGCAGAGATATTTGATCAATATTAACTTATAGTCGCAGAAGCTACATTTTATATAACATGTCAAAGATTCTCACATGCAAGAGATCAATAGTGTAATCAACATTTGTCCGAATTTCCCCTCTTATTTGAATTTCTTTAAGTCCAAGAACCATATTTGCAATTGCCAACCCCCTCGACTCTCCAAAAGCAAATACGTGCCCTGAGGTAAGATAAAAAAAAAAATTACCTACTGCAGGAACTTTATTTACATATGAACCAAAATGTATATGAACTTACCGAACTGTGAATCTGAAAATTCGTGGATGCCTCCTCCAGACTGTGATCATAAAGATGTTAATAAGAAGCAGTTTCAGGTTTTAATTTTTTCTTGCAAAATAACTTAGACAATACCTTCACAGAAAAATAGGCCCACACATTTGGCTTACTTTTGAAACTTAGCTCCTGTTCAAAAATATTGGATATGAGAATGCAATTTCTCGAACATAAATTAAAAGACACAGTTGATAATTTTCTGACCTGTACTCTTCCACTTGTTGGCTTAAAACCATCATCGGGATCCTCACTCGTCACACGCACAGCTACACAATGACCTTTTGGCTTTGTAGATTGCGCCATGTCAAAGTCAAATGGAGTAGCAACAATAGACGTTTTTCTCCAAGCATCATATCCTCCACCGTGTTCCACTCCATAAAATCGACGTATCTCTAAAATAATTTAAACACCATATTAAGCTATCAACATATACAAAAACACAAATGAAGTACTGAAAGTGCATAATCGGAAACAGACCTGGAATTTGCCAGAGAGGGATACCCATTCCAACTGCAGCTTGTGCTGCCGGAAGATTTATCTCGGCTATCCACTCTGTAACCGGGTGCTCCACCTAAATTATATAAGAAAACAAAAATGTTCATTAGGCTTCAAAGTTTGTGTAGTTGTTAGATATTGAGTGTTTTTCTTATAGTGTATGTGTTTTAATTGATATTCTACATACCTGCAACCGTGGGTTTAGCTCTAAAAAGTAATATTCACCGGTCTCCATACTGTACAAATACTCTACCGTTGCAGCTCCAACATAATTTACACTTTTTGCCAACCTTCTAGCAGCCTGCTCAAGTTTCTTTACTGTCTCAATGGGAGCAACCGTAATTGGACCTTCTTCTATAATCTAAAATAGCATAAACCATCAGAAATGTAAGATAACAACTAAACCGTACAAATAAATCGAGTTAATTCTCGAAATAAGAAGTCATAAAGAATGCAGGAGCTAACCTTTTGGTGTCTCCTTTGAACACTGCAATCACGGCTGTGCAAAGCTGCAACATTTCCGTACTGATCACAAAGTAGCTGGACTTCGAGATGTCGGCTCTGAGGAATAATTACAATAGAGATGTTACGCAAAAAAGCTCTTATTTCTGCAGTTTTGGGGGCATTAGAAAGGGTGCATGTTCTAACCTGTGACGCAACCTTCATTATAAAAATGGGGGAGCCGGGAACTTCACCTTGAACTTGCTTAAACAAAGCTTTTACCTCGTCATCATTGTGGACCTAACAAATATCATTAACATGGAAATCAAGTTTACTATTTTGGTCACTCGTTCAACTAAAAAAATTTAATCAGCAATAAAACGTCGAGTAAAATGCATAACAATAAAACCTTTCTTATTCCTTTGCCACCTCCACCCCAAGATGCCTTAATCATTGCAGGGTAACCGACTACTTGACAGCTAGCAATGGCTTCTTCCGTTGTATGAACACATGCTTCTTGATATATGGCATCGGGAATTGTGACCAAAGAGCCTCCTGGAGGAATTCTCACCTAAAAATGACGTATATATTATATTTGTACGTAGAATAAAATTAAGAGCTATAACTTCAATGAGCAAATAGACTCTACATGAGAGCCACTCCATGGAAGAGTCGGCACTTCTGCAGCTTGAGCAATCAATGATGACCCAATCTTATCTCCCAATGCTGCCATAGATGCAGCTGGTGGGCCCAAAAATACTATTCCTTTTGCCGTCAAAGCATCCGGAAGCTCCGGATTTTCCGATGCATGACCCCAACCAGGCCACACTGCATCAACATGTGTTATCTCCGCCATCTGACCAACGAGAAAAAAATAAAAACGTATCATATGATATTTCTTTTCCAATTTTAGCGACACATTGCCACTAATTTATACCTTTTTAAACAAATGTGATCCAATGGTGAACAAACTAATAAGTATAACGAACCTCAACAATGAGTTGAACATTAGCATAGTTATTATTGTTTGTTCCACCAGGTACTTCTACAAATTGATCGGCTATCCTAATATGCTCTGCATTTATTCTCATATCTTCCGGAGTAGCCATTGCCACTAACAAAATTGCCTTCTCCGAACCAAATGTTTCGTAAGCCCATGTTCTAATGCTACGTATAAACTTGACAGCTGCCATTCCATTGTTGGCTATTAAAATACTATGAATCGGCCTCTTTCCTCCAAGAGCATGACAAAAGTCATCAACCTCGGGTACCATACTTGGAGACCTCAAAGAAACAGCTCCATTTGTGTACCCGTTAGCAGGCTTGACACTGACTGTAGTCAGCCTCCTTTGGGCTTCTGACATCTTGTTGTGCCTGAGAATCAACAAAATTTCAAAAAAATATGAGATCCAATATAGTCGGTTTAGAAGTATTTTGTCTCATTCAGTGTATAACTCAAAAGTCTCCTCACTAAAGCACAAATTTGTGCCCCATGAAAATGAAACCAGTAAAAATTTTCTCCCAATAACAAAAGTAAAAAAACCAAATCATGGCAGTGTCTGAGATGTAAAAAAATTGATTAGTGATGATTGTATAAATAACAAAGTTTGTCAACTGAGTTGCTTTCAGTTAAAACAACAGTTTAAAATACTCAATTCTAGAAAGTCCAACTACAAATTCATACTTAAAATGGCTAAAAGAGCACATAAATAGCAAATTCATAGAGGATCATAGCTACAGCAAAGATCACTCACACAAAGAAACATAGCAACCCTATTTGTTTTCCCATCAAAATAAATTAAAAAGTCTTATTCAACTAAGAGGTATCATAAAATTACCAAATGCAATCAATTGAACACAAATTTCTTAAACACTCTGACATCACATACATAGCACTTCAAGTTTGAATTCCATCAAAATAGAAAGAAACCCAAATCAAGAAAAGTAAAATACTTCTCATTCAGCAAAAACCCACATAGGAAATTCAATGATCACAACAAAAACTGGAGGAAGCAGTAAAGAACTGACCTTTAGAGAAGAGCCCAGAATAGAAAACAGCTGAAAAATCAAGTCTTTTGAACAACAATCAGATAAGATTGGTTTTCTCAAGCATTCTATGATTTCAACAAATTGGTGTGAACATGCAAATCTGAGTTATACAAACAATTATAGTAATAATTATAAAAATGAAGAAGTAGATGTGTTGTGTGACTTGTATTTAGTTCTTCGGTTTGGGGTTTGGTTCGGATTGGTTGAGGGTTCTTAAATATTAACGGGCCTTTTCAATAAAAGCTTGCACGTGGTACGTACCCGATAATTGTCACAAATTAATTCACACACTTCATCTACCACCACCCCATAGTCGCGGTTTTGTTGTATCCAACGGTCATTGTTCAACAATGATTTTATTTCAAATATTTTTTCTATCTTTAGATGTTCTTCTAAATAGAGAAAAAAATCTAATTAATTTTTTTAAATACTCGGCAGTCAATGGGAATGTGAGTTCCCATTTGAATTCGACTAAACTATTGATTACATTTACCATGAAATTAAAAAATTACTCATAAATTTGATGGAATTAGAACACAAAATTAGTCTTGGCTAATAATATCTTATATACTTATTAAAGTTTTTTTTATTTTGGCAAATAAATTAATATATCTTACCCGATGACATGAGTTGCATATATTCTGACCAACTGAATCGATTTAGAAATCCCAGTAATTCATACTCATTGTTATATAACTTTAAGTGAGTAAATATTATTATCCTCTAAAAAGGTGTGTAGATATTAAAGCATAAGGTAAAATAGAATGAGTTTCGAAAGATAAGACTTTTATTACATTACTAATAAAAAAAAAACTTGTATTAAATTAAATTAGGCTAAAGTTATTTTAGATTTATCAATTAATTAAATTTGTTAGGTGATTAAATGCCGTACTATAGTGATGCATCATTTGTCAATTTTAACACGAAAGAACAACGATTTTGGAGGCAAATGGATATTTGGTCCTAAATAGAAAAACACAAGCCAATTAGACATCTTACTTTTAACAATTTACAATAATGTTTGCTTTTTTTTCTGTCCTACATATTTTCATGTTTAAAGTTGGGAAAGATTTGCGTGTGTTGACTTAATTAGAGTTGGGTGATATAGTCCACCCACCCTATATATGTAGGAATTAGTATTATTATTATTATTATTATGTGATTGGTGAAAGGGAAGGTTGCTCATCATTTTTTGTTTGCCTCAATTTTGATACATTAAATTGGGAGCCTAACTTTCAATCATAAATCTATTGGAGGTTGAGGGGGCGCTAGGTGTCCAAGATTTTTTTTTTCATACATAATTAATCGCATTGGCAAAATATGTTGTGTAAATTTTACTTTCTATTGTTTCAAACTTTTAAAATTTGATTTGAGGTTGATTAGACTAACAATAATATAGTTAATAATAACAAAATATTTGAACTCTTTTCTTTTTATATATAATAATTTATTTATTTTGAGGGAGTTCGGCAATGGGGACAATACATAGTTAAATCATGAGCTACATAGTTATTTTCTCTAAATCGTACGAGAACAAGAAAAATAATCAATACTTACAAGATAATTAATCATTCCATTTCATCAAAATTAAATAAATGGTACAACAAAGTCAAAGATAGGGTAACCCTCATCACAAAAAACACTAAGAGGAAGCAAACAAAATGGAATACAACAAAAATGATTCAACAAATTCAGGTTTAATGCCTATGCATCTAGGTTATAAGCGGCAAAGTTGGATCCACGGGGGATGAGATGAAATTTTCACTTTGGCCAACATGCCCAAAAACGTCGAATTTCTTCAATTAAGCCCCGAGCCACCCAATCAGGCTCTTTCCCACAATTCCGAATATCCGAAATAGATTGGAGTATGGAGACAATCATTCTCAAAACAAACATCTTCAATTAATTTCCCAATGAGCAATAATGGAACAAGCCACTTTAATGGAAAGAACTTCAGCCGCGTAAGGGCAAGGAAATGGATGTTTAGAGGATGAAGAAAACACAATTGACCCAATAGAATTTCGGATAATAATAGCAATAATCGCAACCCCATTCTTAAAAGAGGCATCAGAGTTAACTTTAAGAACTCCATATTTCGAAGGATCCATCTGAGTTAATCAAAATATTTGAACCCTATTTGTACTCGGCATTACTAATTATAAAGTTCTACTCGATTACTTATTAAATCAAGTTTAAATACGTTTTTTAACTCAATAATAATAGTAAAACAACTTCAACTACATTTGATATTTTATTTGACTTGACTTCACATATATATATGTAAATGTTGACAGGACTAGACTAATCTATTGCATATTGATTTAATCATGCTCAAACCAGTAAAAGTCAGGGGCTAAGACTTTAATAAATTAGAGTTAAAGTTGGAGGAAGCAGGTATGTGACAGAGTTATAGGTTTAGAAGTGTATTATTAATTGTAAATATTTGACCAGCTCTCCGATTATTAATTTATAGGTCACAAATATTCTGATTGGCTAGCTACAATAATTAATCATTATTTTGAAATATATATATATATATATATATATATATTGAGTTTGGTATATCGGGAATAACTTTTTGATATTATGTCGATCGAGATCTAAAAGTAAAAGGTGTAATTACCTATAATATATGATCAATATTTTATGACGTTAACCTCTGAAATTGTTATCACTTTTAAAATGTTCGATATGAAAAACAAAGTCCAAGCTTAAATTACAAGAAAACTATATATCCTAGGTAAATGTTAAATGATATTGAAGCAAAAAGAAAAACACATCGTTGATAAAATCAATTTTTGGTGCACTTTCCATTCTAACAAAATAAGTTTTAAATATCATGAAACTAAAAATAAAATTATAAATCACGTGTTTCTCCAAAGAAAATCTTTGATATAAAGGAAGTGAAAAAATGAAAAGACTCGATCGGATGCATTTGTTTATTCACAAGATAAATTAATCTTACAATTCAGTATGTTTTAAATCAGAAATTTATTATGTTAAATAATAAATAAAAAGATGTATATCATGGTCAACATGTAAAATAAAAAGGGGACCAATAGAAGTGTGTAGGTGACTGACCTGGAGGATGTAACTTATGAAAAATTAAAATTAAATAGGTGGGGTTTTATTAATGTGCATGGGTGTTGAGTTGTAGTTGGAAGTTAGGTAAATGCCATGCATTACTCACCTATTGCATCATTCTTATTTATTGCATTATTTGGTCCTATCTCTAAATTTAATATCTTGATATATATTTCAAAGTCTCAAGCACAACATTAATTGGCGTATATAATTTATTTCCAAGGAACCATGTCATGATCATGTCAATATATTGTAAGTATATATATAATTACATGAATTTTAATTAACTATACAGACATCTTCAGGTGTATTTAATAGTCATACTATATGATTAAATAGAAGTTTTTAAGTTCATATAAGTTATGTCAATTCCTTGAAAACATTACGTTTTACATTAAAATTTAAAATACATATTAGAGTGAAATTTTATTTGAATTTGACTTTGTGTATATTTGAATCGATGAATTAGTGTCTCTATTTAAAGTCAAATTTAAATTATCCAAATTCGTAATTTCAATATATATATACTAAACTCAAGAAAATCCAAATTTTATTTGATCTCTCTTGTTCTTGAATTTACTAAAAAGCAATATAAAAGAATAAAGAAAGTACAAAATTTAAAGAATGCAAAATTGGGAGGTCAAAGAAGTGTTCCAAGGACCGGAGTCAACAAGATGGCTTATTTGCAACCTTCTGTTTTACCTAATTTTATTTATTTGTTGTAACCAAAAAAAAAATTATTTGTTTTGTCGACAGCCCAATACAATTTTCGTGTTATCTTGCAGTCCATTCTCTACACGTTTATGGGGCCCATAGTTCGGTCCCTTTCGTTATTTACATGAGCATGACCCTTCTACTTCTTATTTTCTTCATGATAGATTTTATCTTCCGTTTTGTCTCTAATTAGGCAATTTATTATGTCACCTAAACGAAAAATTATTTGCGTTGCACGAAGAATATTGGTGCAACATATATATGAGGGAGATTGCATGTAGTCCACTAAAGAAAAAAGTTAATTTCATAATTTTATTCTCACTATGTATTGATATGTAAAAATTAATTTGAATAAATTATATATGTTTGTTGTACCACGTTATATGTGAAGCGGATGCACCAAATATTTTTCTTTTTTGTGAAGTGGATTTTATTCTACATGGCATCTTAAAATTGACATGCTATACCATATTTATTTGATGACATGCAACAGATATATATAATGATTTGTCGTATCATGACCATAAAAACTTACAAAACACACTTGAAGTTTGTAGGATATTTTCCTGGTTAGTCATAACTTTGCCAATTTTGATTCTGCATTATACAAAATTGCATTTTTAATCCTAACCTTTTAAATTCTCTAAAATGAAAATGTCCTTATCTTTCAAAAATGAGAGAAAAATACTTTTGATATCAAACTTTAATCCAAAAAATACATTTGATACCAAACTTTTCGAAAAAACACATATTATAAAATGATTCACATCTTCTTGACACATTTAGTTTTGTCGTCAATTTTCGGACGGAATTCAGCATGTGTCCGTTAAGTTAACAATGGTGAATCTTTAAAACTCATGTCTATTTTCCCTCCCATTGTCAACTTAAGAAGCACGTGAGCAGCATGTATTGAATTTCGTCCGAAAATTGACGAAAAAACTAAATATGTCAAGAGAGTTTGAATTATGATATGAAATGTGTTTTTCCGAAAAAATTAGTACCAAATATTTTTTTTAACTAAAATTTGGTATTAAAAATATTTTTTCCCTATTAAAAAATGCATCACCTTTTTCGTACCATAACCTTATTTTGCCATCCAATTAGGAATCAGAATAACCTACTAATAGGCTAATAGCCTATTTTGTACGCGAAGAATAACCTAAAAAAATGAAAACTTTTACAAAGCGTAATTTAAAAGCGTGGAATCAAATGTTATAAATATTCCATTCAATCACATGAAACTAAAAGTAGATTTTTTTTGCAAGTACAACTAATACACTTATTTTCCTATTTTCGTATAAGTATACATTGATTGGATTGATTTGTCCAAATCAGGCTTGGACTAAAAAAGTTCGTGAAGTAGTTAAAGCTAAAAAATGATTTTTTTTTTAGATGGTGAATACATCGTTACATCAAACACTATATCGAATCGAATCTATTACATGGGTATCAAAGTAAACTTACAAATGCTAGTATTAAACTAGAAAAAATGCTAATATTATACTAGAAAAAATACCAAAAAAAACTCGAATGATTAAAATAAGTATAATAAACTCCAACAAATTAATGTAAACAATGAAAACATAAAATTAATCTAAGAATATAACGTACCATGAAACCTTACATAAATAATTAATAAATAATAAAAATCTCTAAAAAAAATTAAATAATGGGGAACTAATTAATCAAACTAACTAATTATTGGCCAAGGCATTGAAGAATGAATAAGAAATAGCCAAAGTAAAAACAAATGGAAATGAATTGGCGGCGGATATGGTGTAAGCTCCGGATTTTGTAGGAGCTTGTGCTGGAGCTGCTTCTTGAGAATCAGAAGCTAGAGATGATGGTGATTGTGCTTCATCAGAAGCTGGTACTTGTGCAGCGGCGGTGGGGGATTCCGGTGATACTTCCGGGGCGGAGGAGGCGGCTGGTGGCTGAGTTGTAGACGGAAGGTTTGGAGAAAGTGAAGGAGTAGTAGTACTCACTGATCCACCAAATTAAAGGTAAAAACTCATTTTCTTTAATTATACAAATTTCTAAAAGATTTAGATTTTAAAGCATGATATAAATGTCTTTTGCCTAATAGAAAGGGAAAAAAAAAAGCCTAAGCTTGCATGCATGCAATGCAATAGGAATAATGATATTTCATTATGTAATTGAAAATAATCTATTTGAATATTTGATACGCCAATAACCTATCAATCCATTGGCATTATATATACCAAAAACTTAAAGGAATCCCAAATAAATCAACAAATACCTGGAGATTCCTCGGGAGAGTTAGACATTGCATTAAAAAAAAAAAAATTAAAATTAAATAACGTGTGAGCAACCACGTGAAACAAAAAATTCTAGTCCATATCTAGTTTCACCATAACCCATTCAATCACAAAAAAGTGAAATAATTTAAATCTATCCGACCATCTTTTTATAAATATATATTTTGTTACTTGTTTTATAAATAATTTAAATATATTAAACCAAATCTAGACTATTTTGTAGATAATGCGCGCTATATGGATCCCGGTCATACATATTTATATTTGTTGAAATTAGCTTTGATTTTTCTGATATATATTTGAAAAGAATTATAACATTCTTTCTCACGTGACAATCAATCAATAATCTAATTTTTTTTTTCTCTTAATAAGCCAATAACTTATCAATTCTTTAGCATTAATTTTACATATAATCACCAAAAGATACCAAAAATTTAAATCAACAAATACCTTGAGATGGAGATGGAGATGAAGATGCCTCAGGAGAGTTAGACACTGTAATAAAAAAAAAAGAATAAAAAAATTGAAATAATTTGAATACAACCAAATCCGATTTGAGCTAGAATAATCTTCCGCTAACGTACCGTTGCAGCTACTGGCTGTAGGAGCGCCAGAAACCCCACAATCAGAAGCCAAAGTTTGAGCCTTAGTCATATTAATATCAAGCCCTAAACTAACACTACTACTTAATCCAACACAAATACAATTAGCATTAGTTTGAACAACAATATTAAATCCCGAACAACACGAATCATCCGGCTTCGATTCGTCCCCACCGTTGCTCAAATACGACATACAATCCATCATGTTGTACATCAGGCTTGTACAATCCTCTCCCGGGGCCTCGACCGGTGCCTGTGACGACGGTGCCGTACTCTGTGCGCCGCCATGCAACGCCAACACGGAAAATGTGGCTAAAAGGCATGCAACAGTTAGAGAATTCATCATTCTTTTTACTTTTCTGTTGCTAAACCTTAGCAAATTAATTAAACTGATTAAGACTAATTCTGATTTTGATTTTGTTGTAGTGTTTGTTAGATATATATATATATATATATATTATATTTCCCTAGTTAATCGGTTTGTTTGTTTAAAAGGATAAGTGATTGACGAGATTTGGTATTTTTGTGTGATATGCATAATTAGTATATACTTGGTTTCATATGGAAGAATTCTATTGTCGATGCACTACTTCAATATTGATTTATCTTTTTTGGATTTAATAAAAAAGAAAAGGTTAAATTAGTGAATCAATAACGTTTATAATTATATAGGTTTTTTGTGTTTATAGTTTGCTCTATACAAATATTGCGTCGCTTTAATTATTACTTTAAATGATAATGGTATTACGCATATTAATTAATCAACGCGTACATTATTTTCGATAGAATTTAAATTTGAGTTTATCACGTGACTTGTTTTAATTAAATGATCAATCACTTACACATGCTATGTATTTTTACAACTTTATATCAAACCAAATGAGTTTGGTATGAAGAGTAAATATAAATTAATTAGTATTTAGTCCTCGCAAAAGTATGGGAAATAGTCAAATATATATAGTTTTAATTAAATTATTCACACTTTTATTGCTAAAAAAAATAAAGAAGTATTGACCGAGAAAGAATCAACCCGTGAATATAGTCAATAATGAGCTATAGCCACGGTTGCCACCAGTATATTTAATTTTTTTTTATCCATTTAATTTCTATTAAATTTTGTGTGTATGATAAAGTAATTTATAATTTAAATTCATATTTTATATTTTTTAAATATATTATAATTACCTGAGTGTTCTTATTATCTTATATATGCGCGTGGGCCTATCGACAATTAAGCCCCATTAAGGTATAACCCACTTCTAAATGAAGCCAGCGGAGGCCTTATTATTCAAATTCAGTAAATTAATATTTATGAGTTGGGCCTATCTGACCCTGGATAGGGCTGTCAATGGGTTGGATTCTGGTTGGATCAGACTCGTCCAGATCCGGCTCTATTTATATCGGAATCATGTCGGATTAGAATTTTGTTCGGATTGTGTCCGGATCTAGATTTTTTTAATCCAATGGATCTTGGTCGGATTTGACCGGATATCAGATCTTTTTCGGATCCAATAAAATTTCTATATAAAAAATTACATTAATATTTTTTCCTAAAACAAGTTTATTAACTTCACAATTTAATTTAATTTAATTTAATTTTAGCTCACATGTTCAAACATCATTTACTAATATTAATATTTTAGATGAAAATATTGGTTTAAATAAATTTATAATCGAGCTATAAATTATTATCTTCTTAAATTGACAGTGAAATATTATTAATGGTACTTACTTTTATAAAATATAATATATATATATATATATATACCTAAATCCATATTCGCTCCATGTGTTTCGGATTATGGATCTTTATAATCGAATCAGGTCCATCGAATCTCTAATCGGACAATTATCCTAATAAATCGAACCGGATTCGGACGGATCCGGATTGAAATCCGCCCCATTGACAGCCCTAACCCTGGAGCATTCTTATTTCTCCTTTGGCCCAAACAAAAAGCCCAGTGTAATAGCAATAACCTTAAGGGCCCAAGTGAAGAGGGTATTTTGTACTGTGTAGTGGCCTTTGAGCTGTTCTTCTCCCATATCCTAACTGATTAGCAATTCATTTTAGATAAGTCATTAGCAATTTATTTGAATCTTCCTTAATTATCCTATACTATATATTCATGACTGAGTACGTTAGGTGAATTTCATAATTAGAAAAAGGGATGGCTTCGAAAGAATTTTCCAATAATAAGTAAGGCAAAATCAATCCGTTCAGGATTTGAATTCGATAATAAATAAATAAATTAATTAAATGCATACTATTTTATTTAGACTAATAACATTAACACACTATATCATAAGTCTAAGGAGACATTAATATTTTCACATGAGATATTTTTCATGTTTATTCTCACCAAATAACGTGAATTATTTTTGTTACATTATTAATAATGTCTTTCCACAAGATCTAATAAATATTTTAATGCAAGTTATTATATGTATATGGATTGATCTTTTTAAGTTGAAGGTCAATTAATAACGAAAAAAGTTTGAACTAATGAACTAAGTTGAGTGATTAATATAACGGAATGTCACGATAATGAAGGAGCATCATCTATCACATTTTGGATTCACATAATTCGATATATAGGCTTCAAACCCACTTTGATATGTGGTACATTTATTTGTTTAGATCCGTCGGTGTCAATTCTAGAGAAATGAAGCAACATACATTATTGTTCACCTTGTTAAAAGAATGCCCGAGACTTGAACATGGAATAAGTAACACCAGTCTAATTTATTTATTTAATCCCATTTGATTTCACATTTTGACGCCATCAACAATTTATGTTGCCAAACCATGGGATTTGTTGAATGTGTACATAATTAGATCCAAGTTAATTCATTGCTACTAGCTATTGTAAAATTTTGATACGTTTGTATAGAAAATACCAAAGAAATTACGTTTTTGAATCAATCAAAATAATAATGTAAAGTAGTTTCGAGTGGCTAATAGTATATGATATCAACATTCGTACAAAGCGATCAATGACACATAACTTGTAGTTAACTTGTTTATTTAATTTTATTTTGATAAATATCTTGTAGAGTAATGACACTTTTCTCATGGTTAACCAATGGAAACTCATATAGGCCATGACAATAACATGCAAAGATATTCACTATAAGATTTATCGGTTGGCATCCTCACAAATTAGGAATCTTCCGACTCAATGCCACGGCACAATAGATATTTTCTAACACAAAAACCAACCAATAATTAAACATCATAATTCTAATTCAAATTCAAATTATTGTAATTAAAATTCTGAAGTTGACACATGCATGCCCACTTGCACAAGTAGATCTATGTAAACATGCATAATAATGGTTGCTTAGATGCAATTTGTAATTGAGAACAAAGCAACTTTCATTAAATAAAATTATTTTAGAATAATGCGAAGTTAAATCAAGTACAACTCCTTTTTAGTTAATAATTAATTGTCCAAGTAATTGTTTCCTTGTCCACGACAAAGGGTATAGTGCAATTAATTTGCCACACAAGCAATAAAACATACTCATTTTCCAAGGTCAATGTAAGATACCATTTGATACCTGACATTTAGAATATCATAGTTTATTAAATCTATATTAAATAAAACTACATATACTGTCATATTTAGTACTTGTATGTTACGTCGACGGAGGTGTTTGAAGTTCAAGTGGTAGACTATTTGTAATATGAGAGCCTTTTTTTTTTTTTTTTTGGTCTAGATAGACTATTTATTTATAATTGGTCCATAATTATAATTTTCTTCTGTAATTATGATGACCATAAATGACGAGTCATAAATGAGAAAGACATTAGAGACATCGCATTAAGATCCATTATACAAATTTACACATTTAAGTAATTAATTCTTTATTCTAAGATCCATTATGTTAAGATGTTATGTAATATTTATTTTAAATCACAAGCAACGTTCCACAAAAATACATAATTAAGAAAATTTTCATGTAATATACCAAATAAACTAAAAGAGGGAAAAAAAAACAGCTGTGTTATTCTTATGTTTATTTACATTAATGAGAGAATTAAGAATCAAATATAAGGAATAAGCATCCTACCAAGTAGTATTATTATTTCACCCACACAATAATGTTCTATAATTGTCGAATAATTAAGTGGACCAATTTTCCAGCTCAACGTAGATAATGAGCTGTGTGTGTTATTTCAATTTAATTTCATCTCGTGAGAACTGCATATTAGGGCCAGTTTGTAGCCCTACAACTGAAGAATCTAATATTTTGGACATGGTTATACATCAAGTAACGAAAATCTTATTTTGTAGTCATTTAAATAAATTCAAAAAATTGTATGTGATGAAAGTTATTTTTCTTGTAATTATAAGTGGAATTACAACACCTCCAAAATATCGAAAAAGCCCTTGAAATATATCAATAGGGGACCTATACTTGCAAGTAGAAGTAGTGAACACCGTAAAAAGTGTGACTTATAAAATAAAAACTTTCGGCAAGACGCAGAACTATATATTAAAAGATAAATGAGTGCTATTGATATTGTTATTTGATATGGGTTCTCGATTTGAGACGAGCTAATTAAGGAACAACTTTTCTCTTCCGTGAGATCAACGGTGAGCTGTGAATAATAATTAGGGTGTGTTTGCAAACTCTTATGCAAATATCTTATGAGCTTTTCTGATTTCGAACCTAACTATTTGGTGTTTGAGAAATTAGCTTCAACTTCAACTTATCTCAAAATAAGTTATTTTAAGGTCATAAGTTGCAAGCTTCTCAAGAGGTACTTCTGATTGTACTGAACTTAACTCCGAAATCCAGCTACAACTTATTCGATAGAGTTTGCAAACACACCCTTAGACTTACGTCCAATTGCATCCCAATAATAGCCCCGACTTTAAAATTGACATGTTCCAAATTGATTATTGAAGCTAATGCAAATTTATCTCCATGTTATTTGGAAAAAAACACTTTACATAGGGGAGTAAAAATTGAGAGTGTGCATTAAAAATACTTTTGTAAATATGGGGTAAAGTGCAACACTAATCATAACACAAGGAGGTAAATTGCTATATTTATCACAACACATAAGGGTAAAGTGCCACATGGGGGTAAAAATGTCACATAAAAGAGGGGTTATTTTGTCAATAGTTTTTTTTTTTTTGTTAAGTTTAAAAATTTATGGGAGACGTGTGAAACTTTTACTTTAGGGGGTAGAGTGCCCTTTTCAAATTACAGAAAGGTTAATCGAACATTATGTAAATCACAAGGGATAAATTGTGATCAACTCATTATTGAATATTTAAATTCTTGTACAACTTCTGGTAGAACATATTGAGTTTTGTTAAGGTTTTCCTTTTCGATGAGGTCCATAATTCTTTTCCAATCCCTAATTCGGGTCAAGCACACGATCCTCTGCCTAGACGAGAACGAGCTAGGCCTTGATCTTTCACGGTGGGTCTCTTAGTGACAATCTTGGGTAGCTCCACAACACGAAGTTATATTGACATATCTACAATACCCCCGTTCAATTTATAAGTGAATTCGCGAGTTCAATTTGAAATTCGAATTGTGACTTTACCGATCGGAGAACGTTCTTTCAACTTTACAATTTCCTAAATATAGATGCTTCACATTTTTTGTATGCATTATTTCACCCATTGAAAATAGAATTGTGATGAGAGATTACATTCGCATTTTTCCTATTACTTTGAGATATCTTTGGTGAAAATAATTAAA
Organism: Penstemon newberryi var. newberryi; assembly: GCA_030819805.1. NCBI lineage: Eukaryota > Viridiplantae > Streptophyta > Magnoliopsida > Lamiales > Plantaginaceae > Penstemon > Penstemon newberryi. Next base: position 18,556,051 of record JAUALY010000001.1, read on the forward strand.
AAAAAAATCAAAGACGACTATGAATCAGTAAACATTATGTGGTGGACGATACATTAGGTGCAACCCACTGAACCAAAAGTGGTCCCAACCACAATTCATTTTCGTAGGACCACCCACCCACCCAAACTTCACTCTTTCATGCCCACGCTTTTCAATGTTTTCATGCATCCACTCCAAAATCTCCAATCCGATACAATTAATAAATGAAAATTAAATTACTTTCTATATATTTCGTTTTCCAACGTACGTCTTAAATTAATAAGATCGAATTTCTTGAAAAATAATTATTTTAAGGAAAACCTTTAAATGTTTCAAACTAAGTAAAAGTACAACATTACTAAATATCTCAACCACTATATTATGAATCACGACTGTGAGACTTTATGACATCGATTATATATCTACTGTGCAATTTATATTTCATTTATACTTCACTCTTTTTATATTCCAGAAAAACATTCTATTTCTTTAGGAAAGAAAAAAAATCAATAGTCAAAATTTTTGTATCTTAATAATAATGTGGCTGCCACTAAGTAAAGATACTCAAAATTTTATTTTTTACGATTCATATTTACCTAAAATTTCTTATACAATAAAATGGCTGATTAAAAAATAAAAAATCCACGAGCGTGTTTTGTAAAATCACATTCACCTATAAGTATTATTCATGGGTCGATATTGTAGGTTATATGTTTAATATATATAGTCGTCTAGAATTTGGGAAAAAAATAATTTTTATATACTTATAATAGATAATTATAGCGTTTTAGCACACGTATACAAATTCTTTCATGCGTAATTGATTAAGATTCCTGGTATTATTAAATAGACACTTTTCGTCCTTTTATGATCGACTTTTGTACATTCGACCCTCTTAAATTTTTTGTAGCAAATTCATCCCTCTTATCAATGTAGTGTAACACATTTGTTCATATTTTTTTCAGCTATTACACTGCGGAGACGGCCTCATTTGCAAAACTCATGCATTACTTGGAGGGCATTTTCGTCCATTCACCTAATTAAATCCAAAATACATCCATTTTTGCCCAATTTAGTAAAATTTGGATGAGTGTTTTATATATTTTGGTGTGGATATATTTTGGATTTAATTTGGAGGTTTTAAGTATGTTCTATGTATTTTTTGATTTAATTATGTGAATGGACGAAAATGACCTCCAAATAATGCGCGTGAGGTCGTCTCCGCCGTGTAATAGTCATAAAAATTTAAAAGGGACGAATGTGTTACACTATACTTATAAGAGGGACGCATCTGCTAGAAAAAATTTAAGAGGAACGAATGTGTAAAAGTCAACCCATAAAAAGGACGAAAACTGCGATTCACTATATTAAATATCTGGTTGTAAACTTTATAACATGTACGTCTTCATAAAATTTAAAAAGATATTTTACCACATGTACAATCTTGATTCCATTATTTATCATTGCACCATGAACAGTTGTGCTAAGCAAGTACACACACAGCTGAGATTTTATACATGTTGGAATATTTACTAGCCCATATGGAAATTACACTTCTCTCCAAAATTTGCCCTTCAACTTGAGTGAAATTATAAAGACAGCCCCACAAATACACCGATAGATACATACTATTTATAGGAAGTTTCATGGCTACTTAATTAATTATCTACACGGCAGTAACCGATCCTCCGGCAGCGGCTGAGGCAGAGGCGGAGACTTTGGCTCTGGCGGCGGTGGTTGAAGAAGGTTCCTTTTTTGACGTAAATGAACATAACTTCTCTTTTCTCTCGTCTTGAGTTAATTGTTGTTGCCTACACTCTAGACTGCAGAAAGCTCTATTACCCCTGCAAAATTAATTAAAACAATTTTCAAATTACATAAAAGTCTTACTTCCACCAAAATATTAAAAAAAAATTAAAAAAAATAAAAATCACTTATTATTAATTTCCACTCACAAATTCACACAAACACTTATAACTAGTGCCTAGTGGTATATGGTAGCTAGTACCAAATAAGTGAAAAATATTGGTCCCCACAAAATGGTGAACTCGTTAAGTTCGAATTTACGTTAAAAAAACTGTTCCACATAATATCTTACGCGTCTCGAAAAGAATTAATATATAGTATATGTAATGTGTTGATACCTATACATGTAGATGTCATAGCCAGGAATAAGGCGGTGTTTGCATAGGGAACAAATTCTCAAGAAATATTGATGATCAGCAGCATTTGTTTCAACGAAATCTGACGATTTGATGTGGTGCAGGGGTCTAACGGTGGACCACTGATCTAATCCGTCGGCATTGAAAGGATATTGATCCAACGTCTGAGATTGATCAGGGCAGATGTTGAAATCCAATGTAAACTCCGTCATGCTTGTATTCCTCTTCATCGGTGGACGTGTTCTCTTTCCTAACATCATCTTTCCGATCCAATTCCTCTCTTTCTCTCTCACACAGTCACACACACTTTTCTTCTCTCTCTCTTTATACATCTATGTTGTGTGTGTTAGTGTGCATATATATATATGGCTACATGCGAGACTGAGAAGAGGAAATCTGGGCCGTTGATTTTAATTTATTTAATAAATTTTTGGAAGGTTGCATTAATATCTGGGGAGGCTATGTCAGCAGACCTTTATTGTAATAATTTTTTCAAGAGGGATCTTTAGATTTAGAGGAATCTTTTCATTTAAATTTTTATTATTTTTTCAACAATAAAGGTTGATAGGTTGTAAATTTTTATTGGTGCCCATCTTTTTCTAAATACAAGTTCAAATTAGGCTTGACCAAATCCAAAATAATAGTGTGATAAAGTTAATATATATTTGTTTTGAGATTATATAACAACTAACTAATCACATACCATATGTATTATACTTGTGGTTGGAAATAAATACTACCCTAACGATGAGAATGGGTTAACTTTAAAATTAAATGTTTGAAATATATTATTTAAATTTGATTACTTCATTTATATATTTTTTAAAGTATTTTTGGTCATATAACTTTACTAATATAAGATCTTATTCAATCATAAAAATAGTCTATTAAAATTGTTTTCACGAATAATTCAAGTACTTCTATAGCTGACTCGACCTTTTTTTTAGTTTTCATTATATCAAAATAATTTCAATGAAAAAAAAATCAATAACTTTTTAACTAAGAAAAAATATTTTCAATAACTACCAAATTACAAAGATAAACTCTTGTAATATATTAGAAAAATACCCACATAAATAGGAATTGATCCAAACATTTATTAGTCTTGGAGCTTCAACTTTATCACTAGGCCACTGTCTCATTTTTTTTGCCTCATGCTTTCCACGAGCCTTTCAGGTTAGGTTTTTACTCGATTTCGTTGAATTTTGACTTCAAATATTGATTTGGGTGGTTTCGGTGAAACATTTGAAACCGTATTTTGACATTTGAATTGAGTTTGGATGTTGATGTCAAAAAGTAGATAGAAAGTATCAAATAAATGTATTGTATTTTATAGATTTGAAAATGAAATTTGAATTTCATGAAATCTATACTCAGACTTCATTTAGTTAGATTTTGTTAAAAAATCTCACGAAACTGCTAGACTTAATGAGAAATGACCTAGCCAAATAGGACCCACTAGACTGGATTGAATGTTTAATTTTCAGAACTTGGAATATTTTTGTGGGGCTGAAGCAGACCTCATTTTGTCTGCCCACTTACATTATATTTTTAACGTACTCTACTCAGCCTTCCAAGTCTAGATATAGACCTCATTTCCTTCCCACTAAATTGTTTGTTAAAAATTAGGACATGACTTCATGGTACGTGTCGATGCGATTGAAAACTGCTAGGAAATGAGCCTTTTGTTTTTTTCTCCCTTTTTCATCAAGGGTAAACTATAAGTTGGTAAAGTTTGAACAGAGACTTGATTTATTTACATGATACACACACAAAGTTAGAGAAACTAAGGCTTATTATGGATTTTTTTTGGCTGGATTCCGTCTAAGTTTGGTCTCAAAAAATGGTTTGAAAGTTTTCGACGAAACTTTAAAACTTAATTTGGATAATAATTTCAATGAAATATTGAGAATTATTATTTTTTCATGAAATAATAGAAAACTTGATACTGGATTGAGGTTAGATTGTTGGGTTTGGAGAAGAACAGTAGGTGATAGATGTCAAATTAATAATTAACTTTATATGTGTGAAGAATAGATAACATATCTCAAATCAATAAATTTATAAGTTTGGACTCGGGTTGTGTATGTTTCGGTTTGAGCTGAAACTTAAGGTTTGGGCTGAGATATTTTCAAACTCTTTTTCTTATGGAGTTTGCTCCAGTTTAGATATGTCCAATCCCAGTCAAAGTACGTCCATACAGAGCTAAGGATATTACCCACTCAAATCTTCGGATGTTCAAATTAATATGAGCCTTTGACTTTATGAGTCCAAATGAGAGCCTAGTTGATACACGAATGATATAATACAACAAACGGTGAAGGATTATCTAAATATATATAATTTGTGCATATAACTACACGCGCGGTGTATATGAAACTACATAGTTGGCTTCTCTTTAAATTTATAGATTATATTCAATCTTAAATATTTGTTGCATCACGTCATCCGTGCAACCGATGACAAATACTGAGAAATTAAATAAGCTAGAGTTCAAAAATTTCTTTATGCAATCATCATATTTCCAAGCCACCCCATAACCCTTTTACCTTATCATCATATTTGCAAGCCAGCCCATAGGTGAAAGGCCCATTCTTTCTTTTTTCGTAAAGTATACTACTCTCCCAGGACCCAGTTGGAAAATTGACATTTGTTTAATTAATAATGTATCCTTCCCTGCCCGGCCCAATTGCAAAACTGACTTTTTTGTGTATTTCTAATTTGATTAAACAGCCCATTAATAATGAAAGTTGTAATTATAGTGATGATAGAATGTACAACGATATTCCCGTATCCGATAGTGGAGACTTAGGCTGAGCACGGTTCAGGAAACCGAATGAATTGAATCGAAACAGATCGAATATTTCGGTCCAGACCGATTACTGAACCGAAAATTCGGTCCACGAATTTTCGGTATCGAACCGACTAGGAATCGAAAATTCGGTTCGATTCGGACCTAATGCTCACCCGAAGTGGAGACCAAATTTATAATTTAAGTTAACGAATAAAAAAAAATCTTTCAATACATGCATTTGAGAGGTCAAATTATAGAATGACTCAAATCTAGTCTCGTAATTGAGATCACTTTTGAGTCTAGATAAAGTGCATAATACATAATCTATGTGAAGAGATAATAAAATAAATTATTTTGTTTTGTTTGAATTAAATTTTCACATTTTTTTTTATGAGTAAATAATTTAAATATTTTTTGTTCTATGTATGTTCTTACCTAAATAAATATTTCACATTTTTTCTTATAATAATAAATATTTCACTCAATACTTGTTTATATAAGAACAACTTTTGTCGAAACGTTTGGATTTACATATATCCACTAAATCGTTACTAGAAATACATATTCTTTTACAAACTTTTTGAAATTATTGTCGGTATTTATACTTAATTTGGTCATATATATTATTCGTTCTTGTGTCAGTTATTGAAGTCGAAAGCAGTCGAAATTAAATCTCAAAGAAGATCAAAGATTGATATATCCATTTTGTATCATCCATTCCAAACTCCAATGGTTGTTCACATTTTTCAGACTCCAATATGCCCACCCAAATGTTGCACGCCCAAATACTTGAAGTTGTGCCTCTGCATATCTTTGAAATTCTTCCTTTGCTGCATTTCTAACTTGCCATTCACCCACCCATTCCCCTGCAATTAAAATGAATCTAATTAGGAAGTGTAATCATAACAAATTCAATACCTCAAACGTAGTTTATGTAATTTCTCAATCATGGAGAATGTCAGTGTAATTACGTTAAACATTAGGGGTAGTTTGGGTAATTTTTCCTTACAAAACGATGCTTACCGACAAAAATGAGAGGTCCATTTGAGGTAGTGAGCTCACTCAGTTGTCCCGATCGATCGTTATAGATGTAATCGATGTTTTGTTGGACGGTAAACGTGTCATATATATCAGAGAAGAGGTTGTAGTAATGCACATCGATGACCGATTTTGAAAATCCACTTGCAAGAGGAAAAAGTTCTCTTGGTTCCATAGGACCTAATCGATTCGATAGCACGACATAAGCCGATTGCGAGTGCTTGCGAACGGCGTCGTATCCGAGTTGATAAAACTTGGTTAAATTTTGTAAAGATGCTCTAGGAGAAAGTGGCTCATTGATTAGTTCCACTGCAAACAAACTTTGGCTCCTCGCATACCTTTATCAATTTTTAATCTAAAATTAATATTCTTAATTTGTTGTAAATTTAATATTATGGAAAATGACTTAATTACTACTAGTTATGAAAATTAAAAAGATTTACCGTGCAGTTAAAAATTCTATAACATTAATAGTTTGTTGAATGTTGGTATCGGTTTGTCCCCATTCTTGTGAGCCATCTCTAGAGGAACTATGCTCCCAACCATTTTGTGAACCAGGTGTTGCATGTAGATCTATAATCACTTTTATCCCATACTTCCTGCATCCAATAAAGTAATCTCGAAAATCAAACAAACTATTCAGTACTCGACTCAAGATTTTCTCTGATAGAAGTTTCATCTGAGCTAGCTTAAACAATATTTACCTTGCGACTCAATAATCAAAGAAATATATGTATAAATATCAAGCTAGATACTCAAAGTTCGACTCGTGTTCGGGTACTTACTCGGCCCAAATGAAGGCATTGTCTAGAGCTTGCAAGGAACCCCCAACATAAGGTTTTGGGGGAGAAGGGTCACTTGCAATCCACCAACCAACTGGAATTCTAACAGCATTTAGCCTATTGTTCTTTATGAATTTGAAGTCTTCTTCTACTATATATGTGCTCCAATGTTCCTAGAAATTAAATATTTAATTTAAGTATATAAAATACTATATGTATTCAATTACAACCTTTTTAGCTAAGCATAGTTACCTTGGCTAAATGATGAAAGATTAATTAAAACGTCACACTTATTTGATTTTAAACATATATTTTTTTTTATTAGGATAGAAAAATGAATTAAAATACCTTCATTATACGAGGAGCAATGAGAGGACCATAACCATTAGTAAGTTGATATTCTCCTTGCAATCTTCCATTTATTGTCAAAATGAAAACTGATGGATTATCATCTCCCCATCCACCATTAATTTCTTGGTAATCTGCAGTAACTACTTCCTCTGTCTTCACCTACAAATTAATCGATCTAATTTGGTTTAATTTGTTTCTTAATCATTCATGCCAAATATCATAGAAAATTAGGGAAAAAATGCAAAATATGTCTCATAATTTATGATCGCTAGCAAATTTGTCCCATAAATTTTTGAAAAATCATTTTTTTGTCCAAAATCCTAATTGTGATTGAGGAATATGTGTAATATTATAGAATAATATTATGCGCACATAAGATCATTACAACTTAATATAGACATGATCGATTGAGTAACATTTATAGGATATTCAGCTATCACGAAATATGTGTAATATATCCGTCTTAACAATTCAAACAAATTTAATATACAATATATGCTTTTATTAATTAATTATTTGTATTTTCAAATTCCACCAAGCCAACTGTTGTAGGCTCTAGTAAACATCAAATAACATGATAAAATGACAATAATGTGCCTATATGAGATATTCAAGGGGTACTATGTCTATGTGTCTATATGTACTAACTTGACTTTGGATAAAAAAAAAAATGAATAAAATAAAAATCACTTATTGGAGCAGTGGGAAAGAAGACTAATCACATGTGTAGTTGTGTACCATCTAATATATATACATATATATATATGTAAATATTTATATACTCTTTGCACTATTTGGTCCGAACTGATAATACACAGTTTAACAGTTTAATAGATTAAAAAAGAAAAGAAAAAGTAAGCCGCCCATGAACACAAATATGGGTTCAATCATTACATATATATAAATGGAATTTTATTCAAAAAGTGCACAACGCACTTTGAGATATTGGTATCTTATCCATTTAACGCACTTTGAAATATTGGTATTTATTCCAAAGAATTGAATATTGAATAACCATAGTGGTGTGGTTTTCTTTTAACAGCAACAGGATTGTTATTTATAAATAATATAAAAACTAAGGTCGTCATTCATAATTATATAAAAAATTACACAATCATCCTAGTGATTACGTTAAGTTTATCCATTAATTTTTCATAGCTAAATTCTTTGACAACTAAGTTGATCGCTTTCAAGAATCAATAGCAGATGGGTGCAAATCAACTTTTAAATATTGTGGAATGTGGATAGAACATTGGAAAATGCAACATGTCTATTCAATAGAGTCATTATGTACAACTATTAAAAAATAAGTACAAAACCTCTGTTTATAAATAGTTTCAAATCGACATATTTCAAAAATTATATTTTAAATAGTTCACGTGAAATTGTAGAAACTAATATATAAAATATTTAAAAAAGTAGAAAATAATTTCTTGAAATATATCGATGTGAAAGGATCTATTTTATATACACGAGTTTTGTATTGAATTTTTAATAATATAGGGAGGTTCTATGTAATAAATATTTCATAAATGAAATGGAATGGACATATGAAAGTTCATATATGTCACGGACAGTGGCGGAGCTATGGGGGGGGGGCGGCGACTGCCCCCACAAGAAAAATATGCCTTTCTATTATTAAAACTATTTATCAATTCTTGTAGATATAGTTCATTTAGCCTAATGAATTAAGTGACTCATTACCAGTGCTGAGGCCAACGTTCAAAGCCCAGTTGATGCAAAACTACTACTTTTTTATATAATATGCGATTTATTTTAAATTATAACATATAAATATTAATATAGTCAAGAATTAACATAACAAACAGTTTTAGTATTAATTTTGGTACTTATTATGGCATTTGTTTTTTACAGATTTGAATTTATATTGTAAAATGTTTATGTGTTTATCAATTCCTCAATCTTTTGAACCATTTTAAAAAATTTCTAGTATATCTTTCACCTTTTTTTTAGATAAAATTAACATAGGAATAATATCAAGTTTGCTACAAACATTTTCACCCCCCAAACAAAGTCGTCTAGCTCCGCCTGGTCATGGATATATCAATATCAAGAAAATAAATCTGGAATTATTTGAAATAATTGATACTAACCTGGAGGAAAAATCCGTTAGATGCTTTAATCCGAACCCGACTCGAATCATTCGGGTTTCTTAAAATTTGAAATGTCTCTGTCACACTAGGTGCATTTGCAACAGCAACAACATTAATCCTATTTCCACCAGTATTTTCTAGTCCCACAAATTGGTTGCCGAAAACCCGTAAATTAAAATTAGTCTCATTGATCCTCCATAGCTACATAACAACATTAAACTAATTATATAAGTGCCAATCATTTTTAATTAATCCAATTAAAAAATAATTAAATTTTCACATTTAATTTATACCCTAAATGTTTCCCATCCAGAAGCAGATGTTCTGTTTGCAACTATGATTGTTCCTCCGCCTGTTTCAGCGCATAAGAACTTTCCAACTGTGACAGATTTCAATTGGAGTCCAGTCCCATCCTTAAAAAATAAAAATAAAGTGTCACTAACTAAAGCATATAAACAAATTAAAAAATTAAATCAAATTATTTGTACGTTGTGTCAGTCTCAATCATTATTGTTAAATATACATGAATTGGACTAAGTCCGTATGACTTTGACCTAATTGATTAGCTCAAAAGTTAACTCAAAACATAAATACTTATTGCGTTCTGATATTCAATTCGTAATGTGCACATTTTGTCTCAACAATTATGGGTAATTTGTTATAATTTGTTACAATTTGACATTGTCCCCTCTTTTATAAAATATATATATATATATATATATATAACCTATGATGTTAAAATACTCTACAACGTAAGTGGAAGTTCAAAGCCACATCATTAAAGTTGGATGAAATATTATGTTAGATTCTGATTTTTTGCATCTTAGAGGCTACCTGAGATATTTTTAATAGTTGAGGGGGTTAAGTGAGAACTTGCAAATATTAGAAGGCAAAATGAGAAAATGTTCAAAGATTAGGGAGCAAAATGAGATTTTCCCCAAAATATAACATATGGTATAAAAGACTCCACAACGTATGTGTTCTTTTTTTTTTTTTTTTTTTTGATAATTAAAGTAAGTAATTAATACCTGCATTATATATCGAATACTTCCATGTAAGGCTGAAAAAAAAATCATCTTATAGAGGTTTGAGTTATAAGAGCTCATTTAGAGCTAGCTTGATTATATTGAAGACAATATTTTTTTGATAATTATAAAATTGGTTCATTTTCAGTTTGATAAGCTAAAAAAATATTAATATTAATATATATAAATATCCATTGATTCGTACTATGTTTGATTAAATTTTGTTCGTGATCGATCGAATAATTAATTAGTAAATAAAACTTGATTCAAAGTAAATGTCGAAATTTCCTAAGAAAATAAGATGAAATTTAAATATAACGTTATTCGGCTCCAATCACAATTCCACAAAAGTAATAAGATTTATTGAAGATATAATTAGAGACAAAATTAAAATCTACTTAATTAATTAATTAAAGTGACGTACCAAGAAATCTTTATTGGGGATGCTTTCGAAAAGAGATGGCTTCATCCATCCTTCTGTAACTAACCAGCCCCCAAGATTAACTGCTCGAACCGGAGGAATTTCAGTACCGTTGGGAATGGACCTCCCGTTTGAGAATGAAATCGTGCAAAAACAAAAGATGGAAAAGTAGAAGAAGAGTTTCTTAATAGTTGATGAATAATAGTAAGAGTTTTCCATTTTGACTCTTCTTTTGAAAATATTATGGAATTGTCTCCGGCTGTGTAAAGTATGCTTTCAATTTATACGCGTACATGATATACAACAAAATTGTTTAATCATTGGTCAATCCTTTGGAAACTTTGACCGTTGAGATTCTTGCTTTGGTTCCATTATGGAGGTGGTGGAATTGTGAGGGTTCACATGTAATATACGTTGTCGATTACCTATTTTGCCCCTAGATTTTTTGATCTCGGTGGTCAACTGTGCCCAAAAAAATGAGAAGGTGCTAGTTACTGAGTTTTTTTTTGTTAATTTGAGGGTGCTAAGTGTTAATTTTGTGTTTTGGGGGTGCAAGTTGCTGAGTTGTTCTTAATTCGAGGGTGTTAAGTGCTAAATCTGTTTTGGGGGTGCAAAGTGTCCATTTCTCGTGTTTCGAGGGTGCAAAGTGCCAAAGATTAAAAAATGAACTACCTAATTACCCCTAGGTTTTTTTACTCCGGTGGTCAACTTTGTCGGAAAATAAGAGAGGGTGCAAAGTGCTGAATTCTTTATACTTCGGGGGTATAAAGTGCTAAATTTGTGTTTTGGGGGTACAAAGAGTCTATTTTCCATAATTTGGGGGTGCAAAGTGCAAAAAATCCACCAGACATCGCGTTCAATATATGTCATATCCAGTGATGGGACTCATGTAGGGATTCAAATTTATGATTCGCTCCTAAAGATTGCAGAGTGTCACTACTTGGACCAACCACATTGAGTATTTGAAATATCTAAATATTCATAACGTTTTTAGCTAAATTTTATTATACATTGTATTACATAATTTATATTTCGTATTATTCATAACCATATTAATATTAACCTTGTAAATAAACATACGTGGAATAATTTATGAAATTATTTGATTCGATCGAGTATACTGCGAGATTTCGTGCTGAGTTTATGGACCAGAGACGTGCTGGCTGGCTTTGACGATTTTAATTAATATTGATCTAGATTTTGTGAAGTAATGAATATAAAGAAAAGGGCTTCCTTAGAGATCTAGAATGCTAAGTCCAATAACCCATCCGTTGTTTAATTTGTTGATAATATTAATTTTGTTCTATTAGATATTAATAAGCATGCACCGCAATCATAATAATAAATAATAAATACAAACAAATAGGTACGCGTTTCTTGAATTGTCTGAAAATGTGAATTCATTTACATCATATCTTGTGATCAAAATTTACATGGCAAAAATGTATTTTGAGTCCTTTAATTTTTAATGGGTAGCCATTTTGGACAGTTGTTTTTATTTTAGGTAAGCAATTTTGGTCCTTCTATTTTTCATTGTTTGCAATTCAAGGACAATTAGCTGCATTTTTTGTCCTTGAACTTCTAAGTATTTGCAATTCTATGACATAGCTGTAATTTTAGTCCTTTAACTTTTTGAATTTCGGGAGCAACAAACCTAAATTATCGTCAAATATCCTAAAATTGCAACTACTAAAAAATTAAAAGGATCAAAATTGCAATCAAATATCCTAAAACAAACACAAAAAAATTGAAGGACCAAAATTGCTTATAAAAGAAAAAACTGTATCAAAAGTGCACACTAGCAAAAGTTAAAGGGCTAAAATTTACATCTATATATATACTATATAAAAAAAGAAATCAGGTCAGGCTACACTAATTTTATGATTTTTCTTCTTTACCCTTAAAATTTAAAGTTATTTAATTATGTAGTTTTTTAACTCATCCACTTCTCCCATTACGTTTATTAATAAAATTTACTTTTTACTTTTTTCTTTGAATCAATTCCCAAAAAAAAATCCTTATTTTTTGTGTTTAAAATATATTATGCAATCACGAACGTGTGCTGAGGATGTTTAGTAAATATAGAAAGAGAAGAACTTTTGTCAAACTGGATCGAGTTGAGAAAGTGTGATAATATTATAGTTCTGTTGAGTGTTATTTATAATTTACTTGACTCATTACAAACTCTAACTAGACTTAATCTCAAATTCAAAACAGCTATTAGTTAGGTTTTCTTCATGGACAATGTCAACTTAAGACCAACCTTAGGTTGTTTGCATAAGTTTTTTGAAAATAGAGCCGATGTTTCTATATGTTGAAAATATATTTTAAATAATTTCTTTATATTAATTATATATTTTACGATTTTCAATACGATTCAATATATGGTACATACAAGAACGATACGTGATACAATTATCTTATTTCTAAAATAATTCGTATACAATAAATACATAGGGCCTGTTTGTTTGGCGTTTGGGAAAGTAGTTTGGGAGAGTAGTGGAGGTTTATGAAATAATCTCGATTTGCGTAATGCTGTTTGTTTGGGTTTTGAGAGAGTGGTTTGAGAAATAAAATAGGTGTATGTTTTTTTGGAAGAGTTAGGTTGTAGGTGTAAGATGTGTAAGACTTTATGTCAAATCATGTTTGTTATATGAGATAAATTGTGTAAGAGATATGTTACTTTATGTCAAATCAAAGTAGAGTTTGTATAGGTTTTGTTTAGAGATAAGAAAATTGTTGTTTGTTTGGCTTTTGAGAGAGTAGTTTGAGAAAATTAATGGATGAAAAATTTATTTCGGAAAATAGAAAACATGTTTGTTTGGCATTTCCCAAACACGAAAAAATTCTGGGAAACGCCAAACAAACAGGCCCATAAAGTTTCAGAATCATAAAGGTTACATCCTATTAAATATAGTCAAGAATATAATAATTAAAAAGACGGTGCTTAAAATTTGGGTCCAAGTCAATCATATTAGCACATATAATTAACAATCCAATTCACACCTTAGATGTACTACTTTTAACTTATAAGGCGATGACCCAATAATTCTTGACTACTGACTTGTCATAAGTGAACTTTATTAACTTATAACCTCGACTCGATTTATTCTTTTTTTTTTTTTTTTGTTAACCCAGGTTGAGTCCTGGACCACTCATCACTGGCCTCTCAGCAATGTGCGGAAGTAAATCGCGGGATGTGCCTGAGTTGGTCAGGGTTTGTTCACTCTTTATACTCCTGGCCCCCAAGGGAGCCTACTACCATGGAACTTACAACACCAAGCTGCTCCATCCTCCCTTAAAGATTTTACAACACTTGGCTGCTCCTCCCAGGATTCGAACTCCCCACCCTGGGGGAGTGAGCCCCGGAGTTCACCTCCTTTACCAACTGAGCTGTGCCCGACTTGTCATAAGGGTGTGGAAGAGGCTATTGAGGTTGGGAAAAGAATTAGCAATATACCCGTAGATGTGATTTATACTTCGGCTCTTATTCGTGCACAAATGACTGCTATGCTTGCCATGACCGAACATAGACGCAAGAAGGTATTTAAAAAAAAAAAACATAACAACGTATTTCATTTATCTTGCGATCTCTGCCTCAGTCATATTTCAACAAGTTTGTAATTTTTGAAGTCAATTGATGAAGATAAAATTAGTAGTACCATAAACTTGAAGAAAATAAATTTACAACAACTGAATGTCTGACTCAATCAAGAGAAACAGAGCCAATACATACATATACAAATTTAAAAGCATTAGTTGGGTATGGGACACTTAATTTCTCAACTTTGATTTAAAACTCCAGCGTCTGCCGCTAAAGAAACCAATACAATAAAGGAAAGAAATTACGCCCGAGAAAGCTGCAAAATAGGATACAAGAAAACCCCACAAAAATGCATCTCGAAATGGGTCCTCTGGTTCAGGAGTTATTGAAGCTGGTTGCAATCTTCCAGGAGTGAAACAACTGTTCTCTAATGGTGGTCCACAGAGGAGAGGATTACCTTCATAACTGCTTTTCTCAAATGTACCAAATTGAGCTTGCATATTTGGTATTCTGCCCGATAAGTCGTTAAAAGCCACTGAGAAAACAGATAGGAAGGTTAACCGAGTTAGCTCTTCAGGAATTTGACCAGACAATTTGTTGCAGGAGAGGTCCAAGCTTTCGATTTCCTTCATGTTAGAAAGTGATGTTGGGATTAAGCCAGTTAAATCATTGTGAGATAAGTTGAGAGTGTGAATCCCTGTTAAGTTTCCGAGCTCATTAGGGATTGGGCCTGTGAGTTTGTTCTGTGAAAGATCAATGCCAGACATATAATTCAAAATATTCCCTTTGTATGACTCAGACCTACTCTTTGACATAAATTCTATTTCCTCTTCCACATCTGTTGTTGTGAATGATATATACATTTCTTCATGAACCTGGATTCCATTTCCATATCTAAAACTATGATCAATTGGTATTCCAAAATAATATGTGCTTGTAAAAAATGTATCATAATCATCACCTAGTCTTTCGCTCCCAAAAGGAATTTGATACAAACAAGTAGGTATACGCCCTGTAAAGTTATTGGAAGACAAGTCTAGTATAGTAAGGTTTTTTAGGTGACATATTTGAGAAGGAATTAGACCTTGAAGATTGTTTCCTTTAAGTAAAAGTATCCTAAGACTTGAGAGTGAGCTTATCCAATCAGGATTAATCTTTCCTGATAACTCATTATCTCTGACGTCAAGAGTTCTAAGCTGGGATGATGATAATCCAGACAAAGCATGTTGTATCGTTCCGCTAAACTTATTCTCTTGCAGATGCATATATATCACAGATGATAGATTCACGCAATAAGGGATCATACCATGAAAATGGTTCCAAGACAAGTCTAAAAAGTTTAGGTATTGCAGTCTACAAAAACTGGCAGGTACAAGGCCATGGAAGGAATTTCTAGAAAGAACTAGAGATCTCATATATGAAAAGTCTCCTAGCCAATCAGCAGGAATTTCACCTGTGATAAAATTGTTATTTATTTTTAAAATACTAATGCGGCTGCGTCTGGTGCTATTAAGAAATCCCTGTGAAAACAACCCTCCAGAGAATTGATTGTTGTCCAAATACAAGTACTCCAATGACGTAAGGTTTGATTTTTCAGGAAGTAAGGGACCTTGCAAGGTATTATTTGATAACTTCAACACCATTAGCGACACGCATCCCATGGCCAAATGTTGTGGTATTACACCAGAGAAGTTGTTATTGGACAGGTCTAACATTTCCAAAAATTTCATATCCCCAATGGAGGCAGGAATATTACCTTGAAGATAATTCATTGATAGGTTAAGAACCCGCAAACCACTAAGCATACCGATGAAGTTTGGAAGCTCTCCATGGATTTGATTCACAGATACGTCAAACTTCTCCAAATTAGTTAAATTTAATTTTGTATCGAGTGATAAAGGAGGACTGGAGAAGGAATTGTTTCTGAGGTTTAGGACTTGTAAATTTGTCATATTTACGAGTAGCCAAGTTGGGAACTGTCCCACCAAGTTATTGTGACTGAGGTCGACATATTTTAACTCATATTGATTTCAAGAAAACTGGGAATAGTTCCATTGAGTCTACAGTGTGCCAGACCAAGCTCTTTCAGCCGAAACAGAGGAACCCAATTAGGTGGATTTTCTGTGTCTACCTTCACTTTATTTCTATCAGTAGCATAGTCATAGTTGCTGCTCAATTCAAGTAAAAAGACTTCAAGTCTGGAGTTGGCACTCAATGAACTAAATGTGAATGGACCTTCCAACTGGTTGCCAGAAAGGGATACAAACTCCAATAATTTCAGATTTTCAAATATCGTCGGAGGAATTTTCCCAACAAAATTGTTATAAGAAAGATCGAGGACTTTCAGAGATGTCAAGCTGCCAAGACAAGAAGGAATAACTCCACTTAATCCATTCCAGCTGAGATCTAGCTCTACAAAGTTCCTTAGTCTGCAGAAACCTGTATATAATATAAGAGTTTCAAGAATATAATAATAGTGGCTTGTTGTCTGTCAATTAAGTTAACGAGGACAAACAATATAATAAGTAATAAGTATATGGACACAAACAATAAGCTTTAATTTCTCTCTATTGTAACTATCTAGAACAAAAAATTTGGATTCATGGGAGAAGATACCTACCTTGTAAGGAGCCGGTTAGAAAACATCCTCTAAAAGATAGGCT
Organism: Penstemon newberryi var. newberryi; assembly: GCA_030819805.1. Lineage (NCBI taxonomy): Eukaryota > Viridiplantae > Streptophyta > Magnoliopsida > Lamiales > Plantaginaceae > Penstemon > Penstemon newberryi. The sequence goes on from JAUALY010000001.1 coordinate 18,572,924, forward strand.
CTTTAAAGATGTCATTCTCCAAATAACTGACGGAATCTGACCACCACTATATTCATTATAACTCATATCCAACACATCCAGAGATTTTAATTTCATCAATTCTGCCACATAATCAGAGTGAAACTTAGCCAATCGTGAATCATGTATCTATTAGATTCATCCGATCCGAACATGTATTATATATTAGTATAATTTAGTGCTCCATTATTTTTTATTTACCTTGAAAATTTGTAACATTCCCTTCAATGATGAGAGACTTCAAGGAGTTTAATGTGCCATTGCCAATGGACGGAATATCGGTGAGCAACTTCGATTTCAATTTCAATATTTTCAATTTGCTTAAGTTTAGTACACCATGGAAACCTGTATACATATATTTAATTATAATATCAAAATTAAAAACAAGAAGAAACTGAATGATCGAATAATATATATTATAAGAGAAAAGAGGGAGACAGAATTAATTTACCTTTAAGGTTATCTGAATCTATTGAAAAGTTCTGCAATTCTTGAAAAGGAAGAAGCAAAGAGGAATTCAGGTACCACAAGCCCCTCTTGGCGTCGATTTCCGGACTGGATATAATGAGTTCCATAATGAGTTCGAGTTGTACAACACGCTTAGTGAGGAGGTCGCACTTGACATGGTTCCACTTGCAGCAGTCCGTTTCTTGTTCACCCCATGTGGAATACTCATAGGCGGAATCAAACTTTGGGGATTTGAAGATTTCTTCTTTGAGTTTCAAAAGCCCAATTCTCTCTTGTTCGATGCAACCAAAAGTTTGGAGAAGCTGAACAAGTGCTAATGACCCAAACACTAACCAAAAATATGATGATTCCATGCCTAGCTAGCTATATTTATATTAGTTATAATTCAAGTCGTGCAAGTAATATTGGCAAGCAAGCAGGTAAATGGAGTAGTAGTATATATAGGCCAGCTGTGTGTTAGAATATTTTTGGATTCCATACATTTTTTTCCAAGGACAGATATGATGGCTTACTGATTTTTCTCGAGTGGACCACTATGTCCTTGTCAAGTTTAGGAATTCAATTGAAGTAAACAATTAATGGATTGGATGGAGAAAAGGTACCGATGATTCTATGGAAAATTTTGCCTCAATCTCACTTGGTGTTAAATTTTCATGGACGCGTACTCTACCTGTCGAAACTAATTGACTCTATTTTATTTTCTCTGAAAAAGAATAAACATGCAAATAATGTATAATTAGCTCTCTACCATTTGTTTATATTTCTTTTTATAAAATAAACATTACAGTGTTTGTGTATTAGTTTATTAAATGCTATGAGTTATTTTCTTTTTACTTGTTATTAGATCATTTGGTTCATTTGGAAAAAAATTGTTTTATGTTTTTTTTGCTAAAATCTTTAGAGATTTTCTGCATATGTGTTCGACTATATTACAACACTATTTTTCTAGTGAATTTACCATTGAATTCATCATTTTAGTTATAGAGAAAAATATATTAAAATAACTAGTGTACAAATATTTTAATTAATAATTTTGCATTTAAAAAAACTTGAAATGTAATAAATAATACATAAAATATTGAAAATGTATTTCTTAGGAGTCCCATTATCTAATTTCGCCTAGGGCTCCCGAAACCCTATGACCGGCTATGTACCTGTCAAATTTTAGGAATTCAATTGGAGTAAACAGTTAATGGGGTGGAAAAAAAGGTACCGATGATTCTATGGAAAATTTTGCCTCATTCTCACTTGGTATTAAATTTCCATGGATGAGTACTCTACATGTCGACACTAATAGACTTTCTTTTATTTTCTCTTAAAAATAATTATGAATGGATGGGATTGGATAATATTAGATTAGATTAGATTGGAATCACCATCGTCAGTCAAGCTTTATTAATGAAACAAGAACAGCTAGCCAGTTAAGACGAAAACTGAGAAGGATATATAGCCACTCACACTCACACTTAGAGGCCTTGTCCTCGAGGTAATATATATTTCTGCTATATCAATATGATTGACAATCTTCTCCAGTTAATTTACTATAGAATTAATCATCTTTATATATGTATATATATATATATATATATATATATATACTTATTATAAAATATTTGAGGGGTACTATTCATATAGGCAGTACCCCTTTATAAGTTTGTAATTGTAATATATATTAAGTTCTTGGAAAAAAAAATTATGGTATTTGGTATGTCAATGTGATTATGGTATAAATGAAATACTCTATATGATGTGTTTGCTGAAGGCTTAAGTTGATGTGAACTTTGAAATAATTAAAAGCAAAAATACTCCCTATATTTCTTTTTTTACACTACAAGAAAACCGAGAAATTTCGACGGATTTTTCATAAAATTCGTCGAAATTTCCAAATTTCGACCGAAATGGGTCGTCGAAATCAAAATTTCGACGGAAAATTTTTCGACGGATATATTTTCGACAGAAATTTCGACGGAATTATTTTCCGTCAAAATTTTCAAATTTTTTTTTTATTTCGACGGAAAATATTTCCGTCGAAATTTTCAAATTTTTTTTTTTTTTTTTTGCACCGGTTAATTATACCTAAATTATACATTCGACAAACATTATTATAACATTCAAAAACATTTTAATAAACATGATTCAATATTCAAAACATACATTAATTAATCATCAAACATCCAACTACGAAATTCCAAATCCAAATACAATCACAAATTAAAATAAATAGCTCCAAGTACATAGTTATTGTGACCATCTTGCTCCTTTCAAACATTTTCACTAGAAGAATCATAACAATAACATGTCCTACTTTAGTCTTCAATTCATCGAGCGAACTTATCTTCATCCACTTTGGCCTCTCCTGCATACCAATCATCATCACCGTCAATTACTAATTAATTAGTTAAGACTACTCAAACGATCGAGTTGAAAGAATACTGACCTTCAAAGCAAACATGCCAAATAAGGAAGAGCCTTTGAGTGCACGATCATCGGCAGAAGGTATATCGGAGGGTGCATTTGAAATGAATAATCCATACAAGCCCATTCCAAATATTAACATGACTGTTCCAGCAAGATATACATCTGGACTAATATTCAACAGAAGTTAATTAATCTGCATATATATGATTTAAAAGTTAATTGATTTCAAGAAAGAAACGTATCTCACCAATAGCTTCAACTAAGAGTAGAACCATTTTGCCAGTATGGATTCCCTTGACGCAGCTTGTCCAATATACTCTATATGCATCAAATATGTAAACACATCCCTACAAGTAACAAGCTATATGTCAATATATGATCTATCTACCTATACATTTGATTTACATAAGAAAGAAAGAAAAGGGATTTCGAGAAATTATTAATTACTTACATTGAGAAAGCACAGCAAAGATCCTGCTAATGAACCTCCAACAGCCAGAAGTGCCAAAAAACGGAAGTCGAATATCCATATTCTATGTACACAAAATTTACATTCATTATCATGATTTAGTCATTTCTCTAAGGTGTTTTGTCTCGAGTACATAGAAACTTAACGTTAACAATTGCACTTCACAATAAGCATTTAAGTTATATCTCAATTCAACCCAATTAATTATGCAAGTTCACAACCGAAAGTCTCATCTAGCATGTTCTGTTTATATTGATTTAGGCCATGCCAGTTCATATCTCAATCATTAAACTTCCTCTACCAACAAAATAAAAATTAAACAAACCTCCAAACACACACACAGAAAAAAAATCACCTCAAGAAAGAAAACAAACACTTAATTAAACTCCATTTATGTTTATCTAAATTTCAATATGTTAGAATTACAATGTTCTCATCTTTTCGCCTAATTCAAATTGTAACTATCTAGACCACAATTTGGATTCATGGGAGAAGATACCTACCTTGTAAGGAGCCGCTTAGAAAACATCTACTAAAAGATAGGCTCTTTAAAGAGGTCATTCTCCAAATAACTGATGGAATCTGACCAATATATCGATTTTGACTCATATCCAGCACATCCAGAGATTTTAATTTCACCAATTCTGCCACATAATCAGAGTGAAACTTAGCCAATCGTGAATCATGTATCTATTAGATTCATCCGATCCAAACATGTATATATTATTAATTAGTGTTACATTATTTTTTATTTACCTTGAAAATTTGAAAAATTCCCTTCAATGCTGAAAGACTTCAAGGAGTTTGATGTGCCATTGCCAAAGGACGGAATATCAGTGAGCAACTCCGAAGCCAATTTAAACATTTTCAATTTGCTTAGGTTCAGTACACCATGGAAACCTGTATACATATATTTAATTATATCAAAATTAAAAACAAGAAGAAACTGAATGATCGAATATATATTATAAGAGATTAGAGAGAGACAAAATTTACCTTTAAAGAAATCTGAATATAAGGTAAAGTTGTGCAATTCTTGAAGAGGAAGAAGCAAAGAGGAATTCAGGTACCACAAACCCCTCTTGGCGTCGAGATCTTGACTGTATATAATGAGGTCGAGTTGTACAACACGCTTAATGAGGAGGTCGCACTTGACATTGTACCACTTGCAGCAGTCCGTTTCTTGTTCACCCCATGTGGAATACTCATTGTCGGGATCAAAGTTTGGAGATTTGAAGATTTGTTCTTTCAGTTTCAAAAGCCCAATTCTCTCTTGTTCGATGCACCCAAAAGTTTGGAGAAGCTGAACAAGTGCTAATGACCCAAACACTAACCAAAAATATGATGATTCCATGCCTAGCTATATATTATATATATATATATTTTTTTTTGTTACAGTATATATATTATATATATATTGGCAAGCAAGCAGCTAAATGTAGTAGTAGTATATATAGGCCAGCTGTATTGTAGGCTTCCATACATATTTTTCCAAGGAGTCAAAATTCAAATGGGATCTTATCTCAACTTTTTGTCCTACCTATTATAAAAAATGGAAAAAGAATGAGACTAGCTAGCTAGGTAGAGTATAAGAACTTTAATTCAAGGTTTCTGTCAGCTAAAATGGCTTACTGATTTGTCTCGAGTGGACAAGTACGTATGTTCCCTCAAGTTTTAGGAATTCAATTGGAATAAATAATTAATGGGTCAGGGTGGAAAAAAGGTAAGATGATTCTATGGAAAATTTTGCCTCAGTCCCACTTGATATTAAATTTAGGGTAAATATCACTTTTGGTCCCTCTTATCATTAATTTTTTACAGAGTGGTCTCTCTTATGTTCTTTTTCCGTTTTAATCCCTACTATGAATTATTTATTTCACTTTACTCCCTACTATGAATTATGTGTTTCACTTTAGTCCTTATTAGGTAGTTCCGATAACACGTGACATGTATATGAATATTTTTTAGGGCATTTTCGTCCGTTCACTATTGAGACTATTTGAGATATTGTTTAATTGATGAGCAATTTTGGTGTTTGATGAAGATTTTGGGAGAAAACTTTAGTTTAGAACGAAATGGACGATTAAGTTGGATTGGAATGAAAGCCTAGTTTGGAAGAGATTAAATATTTTTTTAAATTAGAAAGACGAAAATATCCCTGTTAGTTTACTTGAAATGATGAAATTGCCCTCATGTGCATATCACATGTTACCGAAACCGCCTTGGATCACTTGAAAGGGACTAAACTGAGACAAATAATTCATAATAGGGACTAAAGTGGGAAAAAAAATATAAGAGGAACCACTCTGTAAAAAATTAATGATAAGAGGGACCAAAAGTGGTGTTTACCCTTAAATTTACAATAACGAGTACTCTACCTGTTGAAATTAATTGACTTTCTTTTGTTTTCTCTGAAAAAGAATTATGAATGGATGGGATTAGATTAGATTGGATCCACCATCGTCAGTCAAGCTTTATTTATGTACAAGAATAATGTATATATACTACTACTCAATTTAGCTGCCTGCTTGCCCATATTACTTCATGGCTTGAGTTATAACTGATATGATGGCTTAGGGCTTGTTTGTTTGGTGTTTGAGAAAGTAGTTTGAGAGAATAATGGAGATTTGTGAAATAATCTCGATTTGCGTAATACTGTCTGTTTGAAGAAATTAAAACATAATGTTGTTTGGTGGATGAATGGATTCATAATTAATAAAGAGACAATTTTATTTTAATACAAGATTTATTATTTATGTAAGGGGTGGGGGTATTTTTGGAATAAAAACTACAAATCTATAACAGAGGGGGTAAGTGTTACAATTGATACTTTAGGAGGCAACTGATACCACCCCCATACTTTAAGGGGGGAAACTGTATTTCACCCATTTTGTTTAGAAATAATGAAATTATTGTTTGTTTGACTTTTGAGAGAGTAGTTTGAAAAAATTGTGGAATGAAAAATTTATTTCAAAAAGTAAAAAACGTGTTTGTTTGATATTTCCCAAACACGAAATAATTTAGGGAAATGCCAAACAAACTGACCCTTAGTATATTATTCTCCTGTTTGTATTACACGTTGGAATTTATTGTAGACTACTTGTACTACACGTTGGAATAAAGCTTTCGGATCTGTGTCATACTTGTGCTCATATTCTTGTGTTTATACTGCTTATAATTATATATTGTGTCGAATTGGTGTCGGGAAATTGTATTGGCTATCATTCCGTTAATTATAGTTATTGGAGCAACCATGGTTAAAGAAGGTATCGAAGATTGTCGTCGAATGCGACAAGTAATTTATATTGAATTTTATCCCCCCCTTTTAATTTCATCAAAGCCAGATCATGTTCAAGTGACGCCTCTAATCTGGATACTAAATGATGTACCAAGTCTTCGTCTCTTGACGTGGACCTCCACATATGCTTAAAATATATATATGATATCGACATGACCGAGAATAGAGGTGCAACGTCGGCCTGTTGACCGCTATAAGGCGAATCGACTTACGTAAATATATATATGATATCGACATGACCGGCCTGTTGACCGCTATAAGGCGAATCGACTTACGTAAAAACACAGTCGATAAATGTGTCAATGGCCGACGTCCTTAGAAGCTCCACATCACAACGTCACCGGGTCAAGATGAATAAACCATATCCGTATCCGAGTCCATACGTCTTATCGCAATCCGACCCGGTAGTTGGATTGCAAAAACTATAAATACCCCTCTTTAATGAGAATAGGTACGCATATTCTAAACACACAATATAAAACCATATCTCTATTCCTGAAGACTAACTTAAGCATCGGAGGGTTATCACCGGGTCACCACCGGTACTAACCCAACGTAGTTATCTTTGATTTCAGGTTAAGATCCCAAAACTTAAGAGGAAAGAATTGATTGACCTGTTGATCCTCATATTGATGAGTCACATTTAAACTTGACACCTGGACAATAAACAATTAATATATAAAAATAAGCTCATCAATTGGCGCCGTCTGTGGGAACAGTTAGCCACGAATCGAAGGAAGATGACTACTAGATCGAAGGCCGCACTCGCCCGTGATCGAGAGGATAACAGAGATCAGAATGGCGAAGGGCAAGGGGATAATATCGCTCGAAGAAACCCGATCCCATCTCCCATCAATGAGACGGGACCATCAGGGCCGGCAGCTCCTGCCGTCTTCCAGCTCACTAGAGAAGACCTGAAAACTTTCCTGGACGAAGCCAGAAGAGAGTGGGCTGCCGAGATAGGGAAAGAAGGGCTACATATGCCTCGAGAACTCCCGCCAACGGCGGTGCCTGGATTAGGAGTGAGAAGAGATGCAAACGAGGCCATCAGTAGGGCTCGAGAAGGTTTCGAAAGACACGCTGAAAGGGACGACTTGAGGGAAGACTCAGTGAGAGAAGTCAATAAACTAGCTTCTGAGGTTAGATCACTCCACCAAAAATTGGATCGGCACGAGAAGAAGAATGAAATACCAATTTCGAACTCTCGACTAAGGAAATCCCCCTTCTGTGATGAAATCTTCTTCGAGAGGCTGCCATTGGATAAAAGGTTGCCAACCCAATTAGCGAGATACTTTGGCACGGAAGATCCCGAAGAACATTTAGCCTCGTTCAATTTACAAATGCAGTTGCACGGAATCTCTGACAATGTCGCGGCAAAGGCTTTCTCCACGACACTCGCCGGTATGGCCCAATCCTGGTTCGGTAGATTGGAGGAGAAGTCGATTTTCGATTTCGATCAATTATGTGACAAGTTTATGAGCCAATTTGGCAGTAAGAAAGCAGTGAGACCTCCGGCGAACCATTTGTACTCGATAATACATTCACCTGGGGAATCATTTAGAACCTTCATGGGAAGATTCAATAACGAATTATTGAAAGTCGAAATGCCGAGAGTGGACTTCCTAATAACAGTCCTCTTCCAAAGTACATTGAATCGGGGTTTTGCCAGTGCAATCGTGAGAGAAAATCCTTCGACATACGAAAAACTGATGGAAATGGCCAACCAATACATGGTCGAGGAGGAGATGACCAAATTAATGGGAACGTTTTTCGGCTTGGGCAAAGTGGAGGAGAGGGAACCTTTAACCGACAAGGCTCCAGTCGACAGATATGTCGAAAGGAGGAACAAAAGGGAATTTCGCGAAGAAGAAAGAAATTTCGATCCAAGAAGGCAAAACAAGGGGAGATCGCCTCGGAGATTTAACGAAAACTTTACACCATTGAAGAGGCCCATAACCGAGATCTTATTTGCAATACAAGACAAGAACCTCTTAAGACGACCTCCCCAGCAGAGGGAATCCCCAAACTCAAAAAGATATTGCAGATTTCACAGACAAAGAGGTCATGATACCGAAGATTGTTACCAATTAAAGGAAGAAATCGAGAGACTGATCGCAGAAGGACACTTAACGGGATATGTTAATATTGAAAAAAGTGGCCGAGTAGAGACTAGGACAAGAGGTGATCGGTCTCCATCGAAATCCCCAGGAAGGAAGGATCCGCAAACAGGTAATCGAGACAACCAGCCAAGGAGAGCTCAGCCAGGAACAATCGTCAATATGATCTCAGGAGGACCCGCTGGGGGAGACAGCAAGAACTCTAGGAGGCTAGTATCTAGAGCTCTTGAGGAAAGGAGGAGAAGCAATCGAAAAGAAGTCTTCTCGATAAAATCTTCATCCCCAAATAAATTTATCGGGTTTGACGACTCAGACCTGCTTCAAGGATATGTACCTTACGATGACAGTGACGTGCCCGACTGTCCAATGGGAATAACAGCCCAAATAGCCAGCGCAACGGTCAAGCGGATACTGATTGATTCGGGTAGCTCAGCTAATATTCTTTTCCTGGATGCATTAACAAGAATGGACCTCGGACACACGCCATTTGAGCCCATAGCTACGCCCCTAATCGGGTTTGGAGGAGCACAAGTAGTACCCTTAGGAACTTTATCTCTGTCACTAATGCTCGGCGACGGGGATAATTCTAAAATCAGAATGATAAAGTTTCTAGTCGTCGATGCTCAGTGCGCCTATAATGTGATATTAGGTAGGCCGGCCCTGAACAGCTTTCAAGCAATTATTTCGACGTATCATCAAAAGCTCAAATTCCCAACCTCCAAAGGAGTGGGCGATGTACGGGGAAATCTGAAAGTAGCTTGGGATTGTTATACGGTGGCTCTCGACAAACGTGCAAGGGAAGTACAACTCCCTTTCTCGACGAACAAGAAACCCCATAAAGAGAACCGGTACCAACCAGTCACCCCGATCCCAGTGGATTGTGTAATCAATGAAGATTCGACTAAGAAATCAAAGGAAAAACAGGAGGAGTTGAACGCTAGAAAGAGGAAATTTGAAAGAATAGAACCTTCAGAGGGTCACAAAACTATTGAATTAATCCCTGGGGAGTCGTCAAAGACGACAAGAGTGGGAAACCAACTCTCTGAAGGGTTGGAGACCCAACTAATCGATTTCCTCAGACAGAATGTCGATGTTTTTGCATGGTCAACCACCGATTTGCAAGGAATCGACCCCAAAGTCATCGTACATAGGCTAAACATTGACCCAGCTGCAAGACCTGCGAGGCAGAAGAAGAGAAACTTTGGGCCTGAGAGGAACAGGATAATTAAGGAAGAAGTTAAAAAACTACTCGATGCGGATTACATAGCTGAAGTACAATTCACGGAGTGGCTCTGCAACGTAGTTCTAGTTTCCAAGGGTGAAGGGAAATGGAGAATGTGCAACGATTTCACGGACTTAAACAAATTATGTCCCCGAGATCCCTATCCACTCCCGAGAATCGATTCCCTAGTTGACTCGACGGCGGGATGTGCGATTCTTAGTATGATGGACGCCTTCCAAGGTTTTTATCAAATATTCATGGCCCTCGAAGACCAGGAGAAAACCGCGTTCATCACTGAATTTGGCGTCTACTTCTTCAAGGTGATGCCCTTTGGACTAAGGAACGCAGGAGCTACTTACCAACGCTTGGTCAACAAGATGTTTGAGACACTCCTTGGAAAATCCATGGAGGTCTATGTCGATGATATGCTGGTCAAAAGCCTTGACGAGAAGGACCACCTGGAACACATCAGACAAGCTTTCGACATCATGAGGAAATACGGAATGAAACTAAATCCCGCAAAGTGTACTTTCGGAGTCAGATCGGGAAAGTTCCTAGGGTACCTGGTAAACGAGAGGGGAATAGAAGCCAACCCAGAGAAGATCCAAGCAATTTTAGACCTCAGAGCTCCACGCAACTTGAATGAGGTACAGAAACTGGTCGGGAAAATTACAGCTCTAAATAGATTCATATCCCGATCCGCAGACGAAAGCCTCCCGTTCTTCAAAATCATGAGAAATGCTAAAAAATTCGAGTGGTCGAAAGATTGTGACCAAGCCTTCGAACAACTCAAAACATACTTAATATCACCGCCTCTCTTGGCCAAACCTCAAGAAGGCGAAAGTTTATACCTGTACATAGCTGTTTCCGAACAAGCAATCAGCTCGGTCTTGGTCAGATTGGAGGCAAAGATTAGTCATCCAATATATTACGTAAGCAGGGTTCTGCAAGGACCAGAGAAAAACTACACCGAGATCGAGAAATTCGCTCTAGCCATCATAACAACGGCCAGAAAGCTACGCCCTTATTTTCAATCACACAAAATCGTTATCCTCACAAATCAACCACTGAGACAAACCCTTTCTAAACCAAACGCCTCTGGAAGACTGATCAAATGGGCAGTTGAATTAGGTGAATACGACATCGACTATATGCCAAGAACTTCCATTAAGGCACAAGTCTTGGCCGATTTCGTACTGGAAAACACACAGTTGGAAGAAGAAAAAATAGAATTGTGGACGATGCACGTCGATGGATCTTCGACATCGACAGGAGGAGGCGCAGGGGTATTTTTCCAAGGACCAGTGGCAGAGGAGTTGGAATTCGCTCTGAAATTAGACTTTCAAGTCTCAAATAATGAGGCGGAGTACGAGGCGCTGCTGGCAGGCCTCAAAATGGCTAAAGAAGCAGGAATACAAGATCTGATTGCATTTACAGACTCCCAGCTAGTGGAAAAACAATTCAAGGGATTATTCGAGGCCAAAGAGGATTCCATGATCAAATATTTAAAACTTATCAAGGTTCAGGCATCCAAATTTCGAAGCTTCCAACTGGAATATATAAGAAGAACCGAGAATACAAGAGCGGATGCGTTGTCAAAATTCGGGAACCTGATCGAGGGAGTCACGACGAGAAAAATAACGCTCCTGGTCTCCACTAAACCGGCCATCGACACGCAAATCGAAACTATGAGCGTTGAAGTGCTGAATCTCGACGACACGGAGCCTAGCTGGAAAACCAGCTTGATTAAGTATTTGTCCAAAGGAACCTTGCCTGCCGACAACAACGACGCAAGAAGAATCAAGTATAGAGCACCTCGGTACGTTATTCTTAACGACGAATTATATCGTCGATCTGTGTCAGGAGTCCTGCTCAGATGCATTTCCGCGCCACAGACGATGACTGTACTTAAAGAAGTTCATGAAGGCTCCTGCGGAAGTCATTCCGGAGGAAGATCACTGGCAATTAGGATATCCGGACTGGGGTACTATTGGCCAACTTTAACCAAAGACGCTAATGATTATGCAAAGTGTTGTGCTCGCTGTCAATATCATGCAAACATGCCTCACCAACCAGTTCAAAAGATGGAGTCAATTTCGATCGCTTGGCCTTTTGATCAGTGGGGCGTCGATTTGGTTGGGCCACTCCCAATAGCAAGAGGACAGAAGAAATTCCTCCTCGTGGCCGTTGAATATTTTAGCAAATGGATTGAAGTAGTACCCTTGCAGAAGATCACTCAAACACAGATCATCAATTTCTACTGGTCGATAATTTGCAGATTCGGTCTCCCGAGGATTATCATATCGGATAACGGAGGGCAATTCGTCGGCAAAAGAGTAACGGATTGGTGTGCGAAGCATAGAGTTACACAACGCTTCACCTCTGTCGGGTGTCCTCAAACCAACGGTCAGACCGAAGTCACTAATAGAGAAATCGTCCGACTCCTAAAACAGAGACTGACAGAGGCCAGTGGAGCTTGGTTGGACGAGTTGCCTTGGGTAATTTGGGCAAATAGAACCAAGGAAAAAACAGCAACAGGAGAAACGCCTTTTAGTCTAGTATACGGCTCCGAAGCGGTTGCTCCGGCAGAACTCGAAATTCCCTCACCAAGAGTCGAGCTTTATGACGAACTGGAAAACACAGAGAAACGAAACTACGAACTCGACCAAACGGAAGCTAGACGTGAGAGGGCCTCAACGAGAATTCAAGCCTATAAAACTACGATGGCCAAAGCATATGATAAGAACGTGAGGCTGAAGTTCTTTCAGGTAGGAGACTACGTACTTAAACGAGTCGACGTGTCGAAAAACAAAGGAAAACTGGACGCTAACTGGGAAGGACCTTTTAAAGTAACCGAGGTAGGAAAGAAGGGAGCATATCGGTTATCTTCCATGGACGGAAAGCAAGTAGACCGAACCTGGAACGGGAGAAATCTTAGAAAGTTTTACGCCTGAAGATCTTGTTTTATTGTCGCACTTAAAGATCTCGTTTGGTCGGATATTTCAATTATCCTGTGAATATCTACCTATTTTGTATCTAATTTAGAAGGAAGCATTGACATTCAAGCATTCAAGCTATTAATAAGCTTAAGATTATTCAAATTCCTCGACAGCCAAAAAGGCATCGAGATGCAAGCTATTAATAAGCTTAAGATTATTCAAATTCCTCGACAGCCAAAAAGGCATCGAGATGCAAGCTATTAATAAGCTTAAGATTATTCAAATTCCTCGACAGCCAAAAAGGCATCGAGATGCAAGCTATTAATAAGCTTAAGATTATTCAAATTCCTCGACAGCCAAAAAGGCATCGAGATGCAAGCTATTAATAAGCTTAAGATTATTCAAATTCCTCGACAGCCAAAAAGGCATCGAGATGCAAGCTATTAATAAGCTTAAGATTATTCAAATTCCTCGACAGCCAAAAAGGCATCGAGATGCAAGCTATTAATAAGCTTAAGATTATTCAAATTCCTCGACAGCCAAAAAGGCATCGAAGATGCAAGCTATTAATAAGCTTAAGTATATTCCACGTTCCTCGACAGCTAAAGAAGCATCGAGATGCAAGCTATTAATATAGAAGTTTTATTTATTTAAAAAAAAAAAATTGAAGCATTCAAAGACGGATAAATAACAAAGATTGATAAAATCTGGATTTTTATTTCTTATAAAAGGATAGAGTACAAACACGTCAAAATCATTACAAATTTATCGAGATCCTACTACAAATCCTACGACCAAAACTGTCGAACCGCGGTGGTGTTTGACTTCAAAGAACCCGGCGTCGAGTTAATTAAGGCCTCTTTTTCAAGGTGTAATGTGAATACTACCTTGTTCGAGAAGGACTCCGCAAACACGTCTTCGAGTCTTCGAATGTTCCAGGGCCAGGGGTATTTAATGGCAGCAGCTTGCTTCTTGATAGTATCCATCATCTCTATCAGAGGGCACTCTACGAGATGAGGATGGACCAATGTGCATCGAGCTGGAGGTTTCGCAAGTCGAATATTTGCTCTTTAGTTCCTCCGCCCCTTTTCTCGGCTGCTACCAACTTGTTTCTCCCTCCTGGCCCAGCGATTTCGGCGACAACTCGGAATTCCAACGTCCAGATGTATGGTGAAGAGTTTCTGAACGACGAATTTCCGAGAAGCATCGACATTGACCCCTCCTTTGTTACCGATCCCACCCAATCGAAAGGAGAGGCCATCGCAACGGGGAACCCCTTTTACCGATACCACCCAATCCAATACGAATACCGGCTCTTTATCCATAAAGGGCGTCGAGATGATCGAGGAGGTGCGAAGATAAAGAGAACACTCCTCAATAATTTGATGATGACATGGTAGGAAAGAGCGTATGTGGTGAAATCCATAGGAGGATACATGTTTGGGTGTTTTGATACGAAAAAATATGAGCACCCCCAACCTTATATAGGCCTGGACCATATAATCCAACGGTCCATCAAGAGACACGTCCAACGGTTCAGATCAGATCCATTAAATGCAATGACAGTCCCAATGCCTGAAAAATCGCGCTGGCCAAATCTAACGGTCTGAAAATATCGCAAGCAACGGCTCAGATGGAACCCTGAACATAAGGCAACCGTTCCACTTCTCCACAGGTCCTGTCGATTAGATGGCGGTGCGTAAAACACCACTACAACAAAAACAAACTAATGCGTCGACCTGAAATGGTTAACATGTCCGAAATGGTTAAACATGTTAAAGCTGGAATGAGAACACGACCTTACAGCTGCGTCGACCACCATTAGCGCAAAGTCGACACAACAAGACAATTCGAACAACAACGCTGCAGGTTGATCTGATGAAAAATTTCCAATTTCTCCCATACCAAGAAAATTAGACGACTGCGAGTTTAATGATATTAAAAGGCAAAACGAAGACATTAAGAAAGTTCTTTCTTGTCCAAAAATGGACTAGTGAGCAACTTCTACTTATAGAGAACTTAAGTTCCATCCGACGGTCAAGAGCAATGATAGAAAAACCTCGAGATCAACAACTCATAATTAATTTTGGACAACCGAGGTGGGGCCACCATCGTTTACTTAAAGACAAATTACGTAATGACAACGGAAAAACAAGATATTGATAACAAGACAAACAGGAGAAAACATCGATTCATTAATGAGTAGAAATTACAAAGGGAGATACAAAAATAGCGCCAGCCAAGCGTGAATCGACTACAAAAGCTAACCTACCCTAAAACAATAATTAGAGCAAGTCAGCAGGCCAAAATTCAAGACGTCAATCTTTCGAGGGACCATGCTCTCCTTCATGCATGAGTTGATCAACATGAGAAGATGACTTGGACTTTTCCTGGGCTCCCAGTTGAGCCGTGGCAGCCTCTCGATCTTTCTCGGCTTGGAGCCCAAGCAGAAAACCAAATTCGTGAGCCTCGGCCTGAGCCTCGACTTGACCCTCTTCATCGGACTGATAATACCCCTCTATAACCTCCCCATCCTCGTCGAGAAAGGGGCTGAGCCGACTTTGGTTAAAGCTATCGTTTAAAAAACCAAACGCTCGACATTGCTTCCATCCTTTCTCGAACATTTTATGCAGCTCAACACTGGATTGGCGATCGACCAGCTCCTGAAAGACGATGCTGTTAAAAAATTCGAGGACAATTCTCCTCCTTTCCTCGACCGAGATCTCCCGCCGAAGAGCTAATGCCTCTCGCTGCCCTCTTTCGAAACTCTCCGACGACCTTCTGACAACCTCAGCTTCAAAACCTTCTTTTAAAAGAGCTAACTCGGCCTCGAGAGCAGCAATTCTCTCGTCTTTCTTCGACGCTTCAGCCTCAGCCAACGCGGCCTTCTTCTCGAGGTCCACATATGCCATCTGGACCTCTTTAAGCTCCTTCTCCTTTTCCTTCCCCAAGGATCTGTACTTGTCGGCCCGCTTGCGCAACGACTCCACTCGATAACCAGCTTGAAAAAACACTTGGTTGAGCTGCAGACATGAAATACTAAAAATTAACGATTGAGTTATACAAATACAAAGGCATGGACGATGACGACAACTTACCCCGAGCAAGAGTCCAGATCCTACTCGCATAAGATCGCTCATGTCCGTGGGACCCATTGCAGCTTGGTCCAGGACAGAGATGGTGGAAAAAAAATTTTCCCACACCTCGGAGCTCGGTGGAGAGCTTAGCAGATTTGGATTCATCATGTGGGAGTCGGGTGCTTGGCCCCCCGTGCGTTGCTTCATCTTCTCGATAATAGACCCGAGAGATTCTTTCGCCACCTCCCTACCACGTTCAACGGGTGTGGCTTCCCCACTCGACTTGGGCTTCTTCGCGACAGGCCCCTCCATCTGTGCACCCTCGCTCACAGCAACTCTTTTTCCCTTACCCGGACTAGAGGCTTTCTCGACTGGATTTTTAGCACCGGGAGGAGGCAAAGTGCTTGATGTAGCTGCACCCGACGGTTTGGGAATAGACGATTTATCGGTAGCGGCAGGACGAGCGGGGATACTCGCCATTTTTGACACCTTCGACAACGATTTCAGTGCACGACTCATAGTGGCTGCTACGACGGATTCTGCCAATAATCAGTATGTTGTTAGTAGGAGCAAAGAAAAATTACTTAATAAAATGAAGTATGTAAACTACCTAGAGAAGGGCTGTCGATAGATAATGGAGTTATCGACATCCCTCTCAAACTCAAGATCGGCTCCCGCAGAAGCAAGTTGGTATCATATGTCGACTCAGACAACTGCGAAGGAAAGTTGGGTCCCCATGAAGGCCCGGGTACATCCCCCAACGAAATGGGACCCGACCTCCATTCGCTTGTCGTCCTCCATATATAGTTCTCGGGAGCTCGAACGAAAATAAATTTGGTTTTCCAACCTTTCCCGTGGGAAGACTTTAAATCCCCGAGAAATCTAACGTTGGGTTTCGATTTAATAAAATAAAAACCCTCATTCGACTTAGGGGACTCGCTCACTTTAAAAAGAGCACAAAAATTGGCCAAGGAAGCTGGTTGGCCCAGCGATTTCATGACAAGGCAAAACCCTATAATATACCCTATCGCATTAGGAACTAATTGGGACGGACATATTTCCAGACCTCTTATGATATCGACGAATTCATCGGCTAGTGGAAAACGAAGCCCGTTCTCCAATGTATCGATGTGAAAGGTCCTACACCTATCGGGCGGGTTATTCATCCTCTGATCAGGCGTAGGGAGAATGACGGACCATCCCGTCGGGAATTGATACTTAGCGGCAATCGTTTCGGCCGACAGCCGAAAGCGACTAGCTATTATATTACTAAAATGGTCTATAGTCCGATGACGACCCGATGTACTCTTAGACCTCGGACCAACTACGCTCAACAACTCAGCTGATAAAGGGCTATGTAACTTCCCTTCAAACGGGATATCGAAATGCGACATTATAGACTCTACCGACAATCCCTCCCCTTCCCCAACCGACTCGTCCCCGACAGATACAGATCGACTAGCCATAGAATAAAAAGAGAACAATACCTAAATAACTTTTCGAAAGAGGACTTCGACAGGAGTATACTTGCTTACGATCTCTCGCCTTTAAGCTCCGACAACTTGGCACCGACTAGTAAACTTTCAATTTTCTGAGAATGAATGAACAGTACAATAACGGACGCTTATTTATAAGATACCCAAATATCAAAGCGCGCGAAATTGACTAGTCACGCCTTTCTTTTAAAATTTACATTTATAATCATCGCGTTGATTGGTTGACAATTGGAACAATCGCGATGCTTGGGTGGCGGCCCATCCCCTTTATCCATTCAAACGGCCCAAAAAGCCCAATTCATCGACCACACGATATCCTCGGTTACTGATAAGAAATATAAGAAACATAATTCCATTAAAAATATGGGCTACAGTCGACTATTATATAAAAATATAATGCCCTAACTAATTATAGAAACTACAAATCGACTATTCTCTATCACTCTTCGGAAGGGGGCGGAGGTATCAAACTACCTAACTCGTGGCCTCGAGCAGCCGCTTCCTCCTCTTCCTCCCCCTCGATGGCCTCGACCCGACATTCTTCATCCCAAAATGGGCTGATTGCAGCACGATCAAACTCTGGCGTCAGAAAACCCTTATATGCACATTGACTGATCGCCTTCTCATACATCTTCAACAACTCGACCCCCATTTTCACATCGGATATATACTCGTACACGGGGGACTCAAGAAACTCCTTTGCAATAGCCAATCTCTGATCGGCAGAAACGATTCCTTCCTGACGGGACTCACGGGCCTTCATTCTATCTTTCTCCAGCGATAAAAGGCTCAGTTGCTTGACGGCCTCGTTAAGCTCCTCCTCCTTGGCCCGAAGGGCTTCTTTCGCCTTTTTCTTTTGTTCGATCAGCTGCTCGTCTTTCGCGCGAAGGGCAGCCTCACTCGCATCCTTTTGTTTACTTAATTCCACTTCGGCCAACTCGACGCGGTAGTAACCATGAAAGAGGAATTGTAACATCTGCATAGTAACATACAATATAGTGAAATAAGCAGACTATAGCGAACAAAAGCACTCTAAAAATTACAAGGATCACGTACGCCGACACCAAGACGCCCAGCAGTATGCACGTTCTGTTGAACTGACTTCTTCATTAACAGCGCCTGGTCACTTTTGAAAATGCCATGTACAAAGGCAGCAAACGCCGAATTATAGGACTCAGAATAGAGCACCGACGTATCGGGCCCTAAGCCGCCAGGATGGGTCAATTCCGACGCCATCCAATCAGACAAACTCCAGTCGAATACAGGCCGTTCCTCATCCGAAATCCTGTCACTCGCTTGATCCACAGGATCGGCAGCTCCCTCGATATCGTCATCCTCTTCAACTCGCGGTCTTTTCCCACGTCGACGCTCCTCGCGAGTTATGATCCGCCCAGATTCTACGGCCTGCCCGACGCTACTGGTCACTCTTGGTATCGTCGCGGGCCCCCTCGATGTAGAAGCACGATTCCAAAACGCTTCATTTTTCCGTTGCAAGTCGAGTAGCTCTTTTCCCTTCGGCACAACCATGGCCCCACGAAGTACCTCCTCCATGCTCGGATCTTCGGGGTCCCCAACCTTCCTACGCGACGACGTTAACCCACAAACACGGAGCCGCGGTTCCTCGACAAGCTTCTGTACGTCGAGATTGTATCGTCGGAGATTCTCGACGAATCCTCCGTGCCAGGAAGGCTTCAGAACGTTCTTTGGAATAATTGCGCCAACCCGCCATGGACAATTGACGTTCCATTTATATCCCTTCGGGGGATATACATAAATGTATCTCGACTTCCACCCTTTGCCATGGGAACTTTTGGTCGAACACAGGAATCGATTATTGTTTCCCCGAGACTTAACTTGGTAGAATCCTTCATTCGATTTCGGGGACTCAGTGACCTTGAATAGGGCCCAGAAGTTACCAAACGAAGCAGCTTGACCGAGTACCTTCATAACCACGCAGAAGGCGATAATAGTCGACATGCCATTTGGCAATATCTGAGTAGGGCGAACTCCTAAAGCATTTATAATCCCAGCCACCTCCGGAGGAATCGGGAACCGAAATCCACCCTCTAAACTTGCCTCGTGTATCGCCATTCCGGACCGAGGAG
This sequence comes from Penstemon newberryi var. newberryi, assembly GCA_030819805.1. Classification (NCBI taxonomy): domain Eukaryota; kingdom Viridiplantae; phylum Streptophyta; class Magnoliopsida; order Lamiales; family Plantaginaceae; genus Penstemon; species Penstemon newberryi. The sequence continues at coordinate 18,592,551 of JAUALY010000001.1, forward strand.
GGTTATGCATCCTTTGGTTGGAACTTGGGGTGCATATCGTCCAGCCAGCTGGAATCGAGAACGCCTCGCTCATCTCGGCTAGGGTACGCCTGTAATCTCCAGCCACAAACTCGTGATACATAGTCTCGGTAAAAAATCGCCGAGACCCACTGACCCCTTCTGCATCACCAGCCCCTTCAGCATCATCGGACCCCTCTCGAGACTCCACAAAATCTAATACATTTTGTACAGCGTTTCTGTCAACATCATCGAAATCCCCCTCCGTACCGCTCGACGACATGTTTTCCTTTTCTCACGCGGTATAAATAAATTAAACGAGTACGGTTCCGAGTGAGCGAAGCTTTTTTACTGCAAAGTAATTCCGCTATACAGTCATGGGACCTATATATAGTACCACTAAATAACCGCACGGGCAAATTGCACATTGCCCCCTGAAGAATTGTGACGATTCGCATCCAGGACAATTTTTGAAATACATCCTCAGAAACGGCGCGCTTAAACTTCATGATTTCGCGCCACACTTGAACTCATGAACTTGGGGGACCACCTTATACCTAATCTCAGTCTCTCGATATACTACGTTCGCTAATCTATAAAATTTTTTAGAAATAAAACTTCATGACTTCGCGCCACACTTGAACTCACGAACTTGGGGGACTCTTGATGTACCAAGTCTTCGTCCCTTGACGTGGACCTCCACATATGCTTAAAATATATATATGATATCGACATGACCGAGAATAGAGGTGCAACGTCGGCCTGTTGACCGCTATAAGGCGAATCGACTTACGTAAATATATATATGATATCGACATGACCGGCCTGTTGACCGCTATAAGGCGAATCGACTTACGTAAAAACACAGTCGATAAATGTGTCAATGGCCGACGTCCTTAGAAGCTCCACATCACAACGTCACCGGGTCAAGATGAATAAACCATATCCGTATCCGAGTCCATACGTCTTATCGCAATCCGACCCGGTAGTTGGATTGCAAAAACTATAAATACCCCTCTTTAATGAGAATAGGTACGCATATTCTAAACACACAATATAAAACCATATCTCTATTCCTCAAGACTAACTTAAGCATCGGAGGGTTATCACCGGGTCACCACCGGTACTAACCCAACGTAGTTATCTTTGATTTCAGGTTAAGATCCCAAAACTTAAGAGGAAAGACTTGATTGACCTGTTGATCCTCATATTGATGAGTCACATTTAAACTTGACACCTGGACAATAAACAATTAATATATAAAAATAAGCTCATCACTAAATGTTCTTAATTAAAATTAGTTGAAATATTTAAGTAACTAGGAAATGTTTGTGGAATTCGAAAGTTTTAGTTTCTTTCTCTTTATGTTTTGAAATATGGAAACATGCAATCCATGGTACGTGTATGAATGTTACTCTTTTCATAAGTTCAGAAAATCAAGAAATTGCTCTTTAATTCCCTTTACCTAATTTTCAAGCCTTGTGTTTTCTTTGTTCTGATATGCATTTCAAATTTAAAGATTTTGCCTATTCTGATATTCATATTCGACAAATTCTTGGTTTATTGTCTAATTATTGTGCTAATCTAATGTGCATACAAATTTTTCTTTGAATTGTTTAAGGATAAAATGTACATATAGGGTTTTATCCTAATAAAATATTAATATAAGAGGGTTTTTGTTAATAAAAAGTAACCAGGTGATTTTGCATTTTACACAAATATAATTGCATGACAGAGAAACACTACAAAAAAAGGGGTCTTATTTTTGCATAGATGTAAACCTCATATTTATTTCCACTTTGCACTCTTGAATTAGGACAATTTGATCTTTGTATCCTAAAAAATTAATTAGTTTATCTTGCACCCTATAAACACCTTAATGACTTTATTTAGTACTCTCAACATCTTCAACCATATTAATGTTGTCGGAAAAGCCATTCCCAACTGTCAGCAAAGGCATGTTTGGTGATATATATATGAAAAAAGTTTCTCTCTTTCCGATTGAACATGCCATTTTTTCCGTTCAATATTGTTGAACGAGCATGTTAATTTTCTCTATCTAAACCTCAAACCAGTATATATTCAACGGAACAATCCATGAATAATTTTCCTAGTTATGTCCAAACTCTTGGATCATACCATTTAAAGAAGCAACATATATCCTCCATTAACAAAATTTCAAATAAACAAAAGATTTATGTAACAAAATAATCTTAACACCATAATTTTGGCAGATATTTTATAGTAATATGTAGTTTCTTTCTTATGGGGAAATCTTCTACCAATGTCATTTTTCTCCTAGCATGTAAGTATGTGAAAAACATGTTAACATACACACCGCATAACAAAAATATGTTGACAACAATGTTTGTAATTTTTTTAGCTACTAGAGGAAGAAACTCTCCTCAAATTTCCTGCTATGTAGTCATTTTAGTTACGGTTCAACACAAAAAAATATAAAATTTTCTCTAAAGAAAAGAGCTTCCTTAGAGATCTAGAGTGCTAAGTCCAATAACCTATCCGTTGTGGTTTTAAAAAGATGTTTAATTTGTTGATAATATTAATTTTGTTCTATTAGATATTAATAAGCATGCACCACAAATCATAATAATAAATAATTAATATAAACAAATAGGGGGAAAATGCTTTTTTCGTACCATAGAATAGGTTAATTTGCAACTTTGGTACCATTGAATACGAAAATGCAAATTTGGTACCATAGGATAGGTTTTCATTGCAATTTTGGTACTAAACCTAAATTTCTCCAAAGTTAATGACGATTTACCCCCTATGAAATACATAATGTTCAATTTATCCTCTATAATTTGAAAAAAAAATCAATTTACCCCCTATAAAAAATTTAATGAAGCAATTTACCCCTTTCAGCCGGATAGTGTAACTCACTTGCCGAAATTGAGAGTAGACATGAAAACTATTTTTTAACATAGAGGGATAAATTGCCACATTTATCATAACACAGGGGGTAAAATGCCACAGTATCATAATAAAAGTGGATAAAGTGCCGCCTATATAAAATATCAGGGAGGCGGTGTGAAACATTTACAAAATTATAGGGGTAGGGGGTAAAATGCTCTTTTTTAAATTATAAGGGATAAATTGAACATTATGCATTTCATAGGGGGTTTAAGTTTGGAGAAAAATTGGGTTTGGCACCAAAGTTGCAATGAAAACCTATCCTATGGTACCAAATTTATTTTTGCGTATCCAATGGTACCAAATTGCAAGTAGGTATCTCCTATGGTAACAAAAAAAAAAAAAATTTCCCAAACAAATAGATACGCGTTTCTTGAATTGTCTATGAAAATGTGAATTCATTTAAGTCCTATCTTGTGATCAAAATTTACATGGCAAAAATGTATTTTAATTCCTTTAATTTTTAATGGGTAGCGACTTTGGACAATTTTCATTTAAGGTAAGCAATTTTGGTCCTTCAATTTTTCACTGTTTGCAATTCTAGGACAATTGGCTGCGCAATTTTTGTCCTTAAACTTCTAAGTATTTGCAATTCTATGACATAGCCGTAATTTTAGTCCTTTAACTTTTTGAATTTCGAGAGTAACAGCGGGAGCAACAAACCTAAATTGTTGTCAAATGTCCTAAAATTGCAACTACTAAGAAGTTAAAAGGACCAAAATTGTACTCAAATGTCCTATAACAAACAGAAAAATTGAAGGACCAAAATTGCTTATAAAATAAAAAACTGTATCAAAATTGCACATTAGCAAAAGTTAAAAGACTAAAAATACATTTTTTGCAAATTTAAATCAATACTATTACTATATAAAAAAGAAGTCATGTCATGCTACACTAAAATTTCCTATTCTATCCTTAGAATTTAAAGTTATTTAATTATGTAGTTTTTTAAGTCCTTCACTTCTCCCATTACATTCATTAATAAAATTTACTTTTCACTTTTTCTTTGAATCAATTGCCAAAAAAGAATCCTTATTTTTTGTGTTTAAAAAAATTTATGCAAGCAGAGACGCGTGCGAATGATGACTAGTAAATATAGAAAAAGAAGACCTTGTGTCAAAACCGAATCGAGTTGGGAAAGTGTGATAATATTATAGTTAGACTGATCTGTTGAGTGTTATTTATAATTTATTTGACTCATTATAAACTCTAACTAGACTTAATCTCAAATTCAAAACAGCCGAATAATAATAAATAAATGAAATTAGGGTTGGGATAAGTTAGACCGGCGAGACTAACCTATATATATATGAATCAATATCCATATTGTCACTATTAGTTAGGTTTTCTTCATGGACAATGTCAACATAAGACCAACCTTAGGTTGTTTGCATAAGTTATTTGAAAATAGAGCCGATGTTTCTATATGTTGAAAATATATTTATAATTTCTTTATATTAATTATATATCTTACGATTTTCAATACGATTCAATATACGATACATACAAGAACGATATGTGATACAATTATCTTATTTCTAAAATAATTCGTATACAATAAATACATAAAGTTTCAGAATCACAAAGGTTACAACCTATTAAATATAGTCAAGAATTTAATAATTAAAAAGACGGTGCTTAAAATTTAGGTCCAAGTCAATCATATTAGCACATATAATAATTAACAATCCAATTCACACCTTAGATGTACTACTTTTAACTTATAAGGCGATGACCCAAGAATTCTTGACTACTGACTTGTCATAAGTGAACTTTATTAGTAACTAATAACCTCGACTCAATTTATTCTAGAAGTAGTTTGGCATGATTTCAATGTCTTAATTTTTAGTTAAAATATTTTATTTGCATTTTCACTCTTATAACTGACTCAGCCAAAACAATTTAAATGCATAAATAAACAATTTTGTTTGTATAACTAAATATCATCCTCAAAATGTTTACATGCTCTTTGACACGTAATCATAAAAAGACTCTGAAATAAGACACTTGAATCTTTATTACAGAAAACATTTCTACAACTAAAAATTCCCATTAGTTGTTAAAAGCGGGCTTTAGCTCACACTATAGCATGAAGCGCAGAAAGCACAGGCCTTTCAAATTAAGAGCACGTGCGCTTTATTCTAGTGCTAGAATTATTTCTGTAAGATTCAAAAGGAACGGGAATGACGTAGCTCATAAAGTACCAAGACTGGCAAATTAACAAAAATTTCTACCATAAGACAAATCTTGCAGATGAAACCAGAAAATATAAGCAAATTTTGTGGAAAAACTAGAATATATGTACTGCTGCTGTATAACAAAAGCAGCAGGGATGCAGCAATCACCAATCAGATAAAACGAAGGTACAAGTTAAAGGCACATTGTTTGAGACTACAAGAAATAACTTTAATGAAAAAGAGGAGAAATTTTTGCATCCCCACAGAACATCTTCAATGAACATAAAAAAGATAGAAGCTCTCAATTATACCAAAACAGAAGTTGATGATCCTAGATGAGTAAGACATTTGACTTACAGAAATACATGCAAAAAGCCTATTCTATAAGGGAATAAAAATCATCAGAAGATAAGGACCAGATTCTAAGTATACCAGACAACCTGTATCATATAATGTAAAATGTGTTACTTCCTAAATAATAAGTAGAATCGGCAGATCACAACTGACACAGTAGTTGAGCTAAAGGCAACATATAATTAATTGAATTGCTATAGTTCCTCGATTATAACATCCAGTTCAACAACAAAAATTATACAAAGAAAATCACAAAGAGATGATTGAGTAGTAGTAGTAGTAGTAGTAGTAGCCCTGGTAAGAATTAGCCAACATACACCACAAAAGCATAACTTGAAAAGAAGAAGAAAAAATGCATAATATGGAAAGCAACCTAAATTAGCATAATTGAGATAAACTAGTAACCTTGCAAACTAGTAATGCAAAATAAAGCTAGCAATCAGATTTATCATTCCAATTATAGGACCTTAGTATTTGGTATTTGATAAACTACTAATTTGCAAACTAAGCTAGAAGCCTATGTAATACCATAGATAATAACCTAACAATGTCTAAATTACAAGTCAAACTTCTTTCAGAGTTTTGATGATGAGTTGCAATTATAACTCATACCAGTGTGGAAATAGTCTTCTTTCCATCCGTTGCTCGGATCAGACATCTAAACTCAACCTTTTCCCCAGCTGTCTTCATCTTATTCCGTTGCACCTTAGACTTGTCAGAAGCTGGATAAAGAGCAAGTATATGTTTTATGAATATCCAATGGAATAGCAAGTGCTATGATAATTTTGCATTAGGAGTAGATCAAAAGGGATAGAATTAACAGAATATAACATACAGTGTTTCAAAGTCACCCACACAGACCCCTTCTCCGTGGTCCTTTCAAACATGCTAGTTAGCTCGTTCAGGAAAGGATCAGGCTGTAAACGTACCTATATAAATACGTCAGAGCTCAATAAATGTCCAATACAGAATCTCCAGAAAGAGAAAAGAACACTGCATATACAAGCAATGTGCAATACTTCCAAATTCTCAGCAACTCTTGTAATCACTTATACGAAACAGAATATTGATGTACACATACGTGCCATATATGGATGAAGATGTACAGTGTACAAATAATTTCTTTTTGTAGCACAATGACGGTCAGATGCAACTCAACCGTGAGCTCATGGCCCCTCCCACACAACAATACCCCCCCCCCCCTCCCCTCCATCCGCAACATTTATTCTAACCTCCAACCAATTCACAAGTCAAAGGTAATGAAATCCTTAAGAAATCCTAGTATTACTGGACCATATTTTGCCCAAAACCTTTATACCCTCATGAAGAAATCTGTTGATTCTAACAAACTACAAAAAGGGGTCTACATTTACCTGAAATTAGCAACACTATATTGTGCAATCACTTAGACTGTGACACTGTTTTGTGCAATGCAGAATACTAGGATACACATAGAATTCAATTTATTACAGAATGTATATAAAACAATCCCAAAATGAAACATATCAATATTTAATTTAACAAATATAGAATTTACTAATCATAGATGATGCATGCTGTGCTTTATTTATTCACAACTGAATATAAAACTAAACCCCAAATGAAAAAAAAAATTAATCAAGATTAAATTTTAACAAAAATAAAATTAAATCTCCTTACAAACATCGACATGCTGCCTGATCTCTTTTCAGAAGACGAAAAGACGATCGATTTTCATTTATCATGAATACACCAAAAAACTTTAATACAGATACATACATAATCCACATTCACAGAGAGCTGAGAGATTACCATCTCTGCGCGTATGGAAGGATGAAAAGTTCCGACGCCAAACAGAAAAGAGAGCTAAAAATTGCGTCTTTGCAGGGTTTTATTTACTGGATTTACTACGACAGTTCTTCTTAGGGTTTTTACCGTGTAATTGAACACAATTCGGGTTTTAATTCAACTCGCCCCGGTTGTTTCAAGTCGGTTCGGGTTCTTTCTCAAAAGTCAAAAGAATCGTAACTTCCACAACAGGTTAAATGGATCCAGAATAAAAGGTCTAATAGTCTGAATTCGGATCTAGATCCAAAACCGATGCCAATAAGAATAGTAATAAGTTATTAATTTTTTGACAATGATCCGAGAATTATTCAGATACCAAAAAGTATAATAATAAAATTATTTTCTTTAGTTTCTTTTTTTTTTTTTTATGAGAAACAAAATTATTTACTTAGTTAACTCTTTTACTTTTGACAAAGAAATATTATCATTAATAAGGCATTATAATGGAATTATATATAAAGCAATGTCACATGAAGAATCAATTACTAGTTATTTTTTTCGAATGTCAACACAAGTTTTTTTTTTTTTTTTTTTTTTTTTTTTTTTGGAGAACGTCAAAACTGGATTCAAATCCATAGAATTTAGAATTTTAAAATATTCAATCTAAATATATTGGATCCTTAATAGATCAAGAAGCTATACCCTAAATGGCTAAAAGGTAATGAATTCGTATTGGATTGCTATATTTTTTGCCCAAATAACCCTGCATAAATAATACAATGTGTTGTGGATTTGGCAAATCCATTAGTCAGTATGATAGGCATAGGATTCGAATTCCTCTAGAATTTGGAAATTTATTTTTTGAATTTAAATTGGCAAAAATTCAATTTTCATACCATAAAATAGGCCAAAGTCCATTTTTCATACCAATCGAACGAAAATCATACCGTAGAATAAACGGACGTTTCAAAAATCATACTTCCGTCAAGTTTTTTAACGGAATTGCCACGTGGTCTGTTAAGTCACCTTGAGCGGGAAAAAAACTCACGTGCGAGGCACGTGTGGTATGAAAAATGAAAATTGTCATGTTCTATGGTATGAAAAATGATTTTTTGCCACACATTTTATTTAATTAGACATAGATATATAATTCAATTTCTTTTATTAACCACTCAAACATTTGTTGTCCAGTCTCACCAAGTAAAATTATTTGATTGAGAAATATTTTTCTACCTTTTTTTGGGTAAAACAGTTATAATTTGACTTGGATTATAAATCGACCCAATTTGAAGTCAGGTATTTTACCTCCTATAATGGTATCAAATTTACATTTCAAATTACTTAACTAATCAAGTATTACACTTTTAATATGATCCAACGTAAACATTGAATGGTCTTTGCTAGGATCAACTTTGACGAGCCCTAATAGTTTTTTTCCCATCACACCCATTTGCTAGCTAGTAATGTTGATCGATTACATAGATCAAAACTCCATTCTAATGTGAGAACTACACGTAAAAGTTCATTGGTAATTATCTACTTCCATGAAGTAATCCATCATTAATATTGGACACATACCCTAATTAGTAACTATGAGCACAACCTATATAGTTATATACGAATTTAATTTAATACACCAAACAGAGTAAAGATGTGCAGGTCTTTGTATGACCTCGAATATATAACTATGCCACATTATTTTAGTAGATAAACAAAACCGCCTAGAATTAGTTTAAGGTAGTGGAGAAGTAGTCGTATTTTTTAGCTATCCGTATTGGAGTATTTTGATACTAAAAGTAAAATATAATGCCTACTAAAGGTTGTATGTCCCATTCGTTCATATACATTGCAATATTTGTTTAGATGAAAATGTATGGTAAAGAACTAACAAATTAAAGTTGATTACAGTTAAAATTGAAAGTTAGGCAAAAATTCAATTTTCATACTGTAGAATAAGCCAAAAGTCCATTTTTTCATACCAATCGATCAAAAATCATACTTCCGTTTCAAGTCAACTTAACAGACACGTGGCACTTCCGTTAAAAAACAGACGGAAGTGTAGTTTGGTATGATTTTCGTTCGATTGGTATGAAAAATGGACTTTGGCCTATTCTATGATATGAAAATTGAATTTTTGCCAATTTAAATTCTACTAAAATTCAAGAATTTACTAAATTGCAAAATATGCAATACAAGTCTGCTACAATTGACTCTTGATAACATTCCAGTTAGGGGTGAACGCGGTCGGGTTTTGGTGGGTGACAGTGAAAAAATCAACCCGACCCGACACATGTGGATTGCCAAAATTTCAAACCGCACCCGCATTTTTAAGTTCATAAACAGCACGGTTCGGGTGAGGCGGGTGCGGGGGGTTTGGCGGGCGGGTTGGCGGGTGCGGGGGGTTTGGCGGGCGGGTTGGCGGGTTGAACCATTGAATTTATTTAATGCTTAAGTATTTTTGTTATATAGTATATTCAACTAATTTATATTACATAAAATTCAATCTAACTAGAAAGAATAAAAATAAAATAAGATTGGGGCAAGCTCATGGTTAATGGCCCATTTTGCCAAACGCAACTATAATTCCAAGCTAGAAAATTCTCTAATCCGGTTTGGTAAACAAAATTAATCACGGGTAGAGTGATCTTTATGGGTAGGATCAATTCCTGCGATTGTTTTATAAGAAGAAACTACGTACATACAGTGCAAAAAATAACAAAAAAAATAATTAATTAATTGATGCATAAGTTACAATACTCATTTTATTTATAGAAATAAATAAATGATTTAAATATTCTAAACTCAAATGTTCTCCAAAACTCTTTTTGGGTACTGCAAATGAAAGGGAACCACATAGCACAGGAAATAAGGTAGGTGTGGCAAGATCTTTAAACTAAATATCCAACAAACGGAATTTGGTACTTGGTTAATAACTATGAATAACTCAAACTTTGAAACCTTTGATGTTCCTCTTTCCTCTTGATCGCTCAAATTTCCTACCATTGGCTCACACGTATGGCTTAGTGTGACTTATGAGTGATGAAAATTGAGAATTGATTTTGAATCTTGATTTTTGAGGAGAGGCGCGATGGAGAAGAGAACTGGAGAGTGGAGCAGGCGTGAAGCTTAGAGATAGAAAGCCTTAATTCTTTTTCAATGTTTTGTTTGGTAAGTGGTGTTGGGTAGATAAAACATGTAATATTTGGATGGGTCGGGTTAGGGGCGGTTTTTAACCACTAAAATCGCAACCCTACCCATAACTTTCGGGTGGTCACAATTTTAACCCGTTGCTATTTTATAAGAACAAAAACCGTCGGGTTCGGGTCGGGTCGGGTCGGGTTGAGCGGGTCGGGCGGGTTAATGTTCACCCCTTTCCAGTACCCATAAATAGATTTATTTCACATTCCTATTATCCTATATTAAATATAAATCACGAACACATTTTCGAACTACAAAACTTCACCTGCCAAATTGTTTCACCAAAACCCTTTTATTGTTTGTTTCCAAGCAAATTTTAATATTTTTGTAGAACTGTAAAGACCCAAACTTATAATAAACCAAAATACATCAAAATCAACCTCCGCACGTGCCCGTCACACGCATACTAGCTTGCTGCATTAGGCAAGAAGACACAAAAATAAAAGGGAATAATGGAGGAGTATATTCAAATATTGTTGTAACATTTTTCTTTTGTTAATTTTTCTGAAAGCCATAGATGTGTACTATATTGTATCTTCCTTGTGTGAAACGTGTAAACAAATTGGTTATGTCTAATCCAAATAGCTTATCACGTAAATTAAACTTGTTGGGGTTTATAAGTCGTATCCAATTGATTTGAGCTCAATTTGATTAACTCCATAAAACCAAAAAGCTGAGTTGAACATAAGGGTTTGATCCTTGGGGGTACCAATGTGTTGAATGAGAGAGGAACTAGGTGAGGTAGTTTCAAACACACGCTCCGTTGTTGTTCGGCACGGTCACGGGTTGGGCTTGGCTTGGACTTAAAAATATGTTCATTTTTTAGAGAAAAATCGGTGTGTCCGTTCGGTTCAAAATTTGAACCAAACTGTTGGCACTTGTTCAGACCTAACCAGTGCTACTGGTTAATGGTTACATCCAAACACACGTACCCCTCCAGAAACACCCTTAGTACTGCTATAAATAAGAGAAGAATCTGACAAGTTCTTCACACAATTTTTAGCAAATAAAGCAAAAATAATCTATCTTCTCTCTTAGTGTGCCGTGGGTTCTTTGTTCATGCAAACAATGAGCCGCAATCGCTTACTTTTGATTTACTTGCACAAATATATATATACAGTATAATTGTATAAAAATCAAGTCCACCCATTTGATGTGTACTAGTATTGCTTCAAATTAATTATTGCCTCTCATTTAATTAATTAAGTATTTATTACTGATTATACTAATTGTATTGTATATAATAATTTATTTAGAAATATGGTGCGAACAATTTGGTTAAACCTACCCTGTCGAAGCTTTGTAACAGATTGTTAAATATCACCAACAAAACTTCGATAGGGTAGGTTGGAATTAATACAAAGAAAGCACATGCATGTATTGTCTACAATGAGTGTGGGGTCATAGGTGGTAAACAACAAAAGTATGCATTGCTAGAAATTTTATGCTACATTTCTTTGGTATATGCTAAATTAATCTAGTTAGTTTTAGGTTGTTGGATTTAATATTAATTAAATGAAAAATTAAAGCTTTGTTGGATGTAATATAGGTGAGGTTTTATGACGGCTGTAAAGGTTAGGTTCTATGAGGGTACCCAAATGGTTGGTTTTGGAACTATTTATGTATAGTACAAAGTCCTTATTAAATACTAATTACTTGGGTGAAATACAATTTCCCCCAAGTATGGGGTGGTATGGGGTGGTATCAGTTACCCACCTAAAGTATTATTTGTAACACTTATCCCCTCTATTATAGTTTTTATTTTAAAAATACCCTCACCCTTTTTATAAATAATAAATTTCTTTATTAATTTATCAACAAAAAATTATCTCTTTATTAAATATGAATTCATCTATCCACCAAACAACATTATGTTTCAATCTTTTCATTTTTTTTTGTTTTCTTCTGTTTTTCGATCTCATATTTTTTCTTTATTTTTATCTCATTTTTTTTTTATTTATGTTCAATTTGTTTTCATTATTTTCTGTTACAGTTTTTTTTTATTTTTTTATTTTTTATTTCTATCTCAGTTTTTATTAGGATCAATTATCTCATTTATTTTCGGTACGTATTTTTTGAGTAAAATCTTGAAGGAGAATTACTCAAAAAATTTAATTATAATTTGTAACAAAAACAAAGGAGATAATAATCACCAAATAAATTTGAGACAAAATGTAAAGAAAAAATCTAGATATAAATGAAGAAAAAAATTGAAACAAAAAATAAAAAAAAACAAATTGAAACGGGAATAAAAGAAAATATCAGATGAAAATGAAGATAAAATTGAGACCATAAAACCAAGGAATGAAAAGACATGAAAAAATTGAAACATAATATTGTTTGGTCGATGGATGAATTCATAATTAATAAAGATTTTTTTTTTGATAAATTAATAAAGGAACAATTTATATGTAACTTTTACCCCTGTTTCAGATTTATGCTACTCTTCTTGAAAGTGAATAAAATGAGTACTACTCGATTTTGGCTGTCTTAGTTTATCGAAGTATTGAACTTTATGAGATTGCTGATTTATTTGAATTTTTTTTATGTATAGAGACCATCATCAATGTGTGTATTTTATTGTTGTATTTGCTATAATACAATTTTGATGATTTAATTGTTTAACTACAGAATGGCTGCAACCTCATTTCACCAAGTATTTAGAAGTCTTCAATCTCAAAATCACTTAAATTATTCCAACTTCAATCAGGGGAACGGAAATTCTTCGTTTAGGTTTATTTCAGGGATTCAAGCTAGATATCAATCTTTTAAGAAGAGGAACTTACTGCTCTAAAAGGAGAAGTTTTGGTGTTATTAAAACATTGGCTTCTCAGACTAGTACTGCTTTCGACCCGGTTTCAGCCCCATCAAATGGCACGACAACAGATTCGAACAAGAAATCAAGTAATGTTGTAAATAATTTGAAAATTAAGGCTAAAAACTTTGATCACAAGTTAGGTAATATTTTTGTTTATTATTTTGAAGGTGAGTCTGCGTTGATTTTGATTAGGCATGGAGAGTCTATGTGGAATGAGAAGAATCTTTTCACAGGTTGTGTTGATGTTCCATTAACCGAGAAGGGTGTAGAAGAGGCTATTGAAGCTGGGAAAAGAATTAGCAATATACCAGTGGATGTGATTTATACTTCGGCTCTTATTCATGCACAAATGACTGCTATGCTTGCCATGACCGAACATAGACGCAAGAAGGTATTTTTTTTTTTTAAATTAACGGTAAAACAAATTATATTTGTGTTTTGTGTGTTTTCTGATCAATATTGTTGAGACAAATGTTTCCTATGGTGCATGTACATACATATTTAGTGTGTTGACTTTCTTGTATCTCTTTATGTTTTAAGCTCGTCATATTTGATCATCTTCTAGGCTTAACAGTCAACACACTTGTCCAGTCAGATACATTTAGTCCTCTAGTAGACACTATTAATCCCTTATCTTTTGGATCAATTTCGTTTGCTTCAGAACTTAAAAGACTTTGTTTGAGAGAGTGAATTTGGTGAACTTGTGTCTTCAAGATGACATTTTATGCAACTATACAGATGAACACATAATTCTGCTATAAAATCAATGACTAAGGTTGTGTTTGCAAACTCTTTTGCAAACAGCTTATAAGTTTTTCTTACCTCGAACGCAACAATTTAGTGTTTGAGAAATTAGCTTCAGCTTCGGGTTCTCTCAAAATTAGCTATTTTAAGCTCATAAGTTGTAAGATTCTCTTGAGGTGCCTCGGATTATACTGAACTTAACTCACAATCTCCAGCTTTAGCTAATATGCTAGAGTTCGCAAACACATCCTACTAGAAGTGAAGATTAGAGTGTCACATGTGTCTATCTGAAAAGATAAAGGACTTAATATATTAATGAAATCTGTTAAAATGAGGACCTAATGTGTCAGAAAAAGAAAAAAAACATTTGTCAAGGCTCGAAGGTTTTGCGGACTAAATATGCAATTTTGTCATTTACATTCTTTTAAGTCAAGTAAAAGTTTCAGGCTTTTAGCCAAAAAACATTACATAATTTTGATGATTCTCTTAAACAAATCTATGAATCAATATGCAGGTTCCTGTAATTTTGCACAATGAGAGCGAGCAAGCGAAAACGTGGAGTCAAATTTTCAGTGAAGAAACTAAAAAACAGTGCATACCAGTTATAACAGCATGGCAACTAAATGAAATAATGTGAGTAAACTCTCAAGGCTCGTCTCCTTTGTTAACCATATCATATGGTCTATGACCCATGAGTTACTATATATATAGGTACGGAGAATTACAAGGCCTTAATAAAAAGGAAACAGCTGATAGATACGGAACTGATCAAGTTCATGAGTGGCGACGAAGTTATGATATACCCCCACCTAATGGCGAAAGCTTGGAATTGTGTGCCGAAAGAGCTGTTGCTTATTTCAAAGAATATGTAAGTAAAAATCAAAGCTTAAAGTTATTTTATCTAGTATTTTACTGGGTAAAATTCCAAGAACCAAACATGGCCTTAATATTTAGTGAAACAGATTGAACCCCAACTTCTATCGGGGAAGAATGTAATGATTGCGGCTCATGGGAATTCACTGAGGTCTATCATTATGTATCTGGACGAGCTCACGTCTCAAGAGGTGGGATTTCATACCAATGGGTTCTTCTTTTACCATTACTTTGTATTTCTTATGCTTATAAGTTACAACAAATGGGTTCTTATTTTTAAAGGTTATTAGCTTGGAACTATCGACAGGAATACCGATGCTCTATATTTTTAAAGATGGACGATTTACTCGTAGAGGTAGTCCTGTTGCTCCGACTGAAGCAAGTGTTTATGCCTACACTAAGGTATATGAGATTTTTTCTATTTCAGATGTTAATTTAATTTTATGCATTTTCCAACTCAGAAAAGAACTCAGTCGAATTTCACTTGTTCATATTTACATTTATCTCAACTCCTATGTTCAAACCAAATGTAGAGTTTGGCCCAATACAGGCAGAAGTTAGATGAGAGGTTCCAATCGTAAAAGAAGGTACGAGGAAGTTTATGAGTTTTCTACATAATCAGTCGAAATTCTTAGAAACATAACTGTAATTTGGTTCTAGATTGGAATGGCTGTATAGTATCCATAATGTACTTTGTGCCATCTTTATGGTTTAATACAGTGTTTTGTGATAGATTGTGATAGTAATGCAAAAAGAGACTCGATGAATGTTGTATCAACTAGTTAGTTGTAACTTCTATGTATGTCTTTTATGTATTGCACCTCCTATAAGTACATATTTATATCAAGTTCTTGGCATATTGTGATGGTATTTTTCTATTGGTTGAAACTTGAAAGCCCCAATATTATTTTTATTAGTACAAAACCTCTGCTTTTAACTCTTAATTTCCAATTGGGGATTTTTGCTAAAAAAATGTTAATACATGATTTTTTACTAATAAAATATTAATATTAATATAGCAAACATCTCCTAACAGGGATTCGAGCCTGGATTCACTATTTTGTAGTGACTAGTCTCTTCCAGTAGACAAAGCATTTGTTGGTTTGCGTTTAACTCAAATATGATTGCATATGAAAACCACATGTTTGATTCCGCTTTGCACTCTTGAATTAGGAAAATTTGGTATTTTGCACCCTAAAAAAAGTTTATTTTAATTTGCACCCATACAACCACTTTTATGTCTTTATTTCGCACCTCCAACTACTTAAACATAGTGAATAAGAAAGGAGATGGTATGGTGCAGGAGCATTCCCATGCAATCAACCATCCAAATATTCCAATAATTAATGCATGAAGTTGAAGAGTTGAGAAAGTCATAACATAAACTTCAGTCAAATTCAAATGCATGTATCTCTCAATCTAGAAGGACATATAAAACGAGTAGTATATGTATGGAACCCTCTGGAAGTCTAGTTTCCAATGCAACAAACGGTTCGTAATTTGGAGCTATATTGAAGAAGTTATGAAAGTTCTGGTCAGAGGTGGCAGTATAGTACCTAAAGAAGTTCACCTACGGGTTCAATGAACTTTAGGTGGATTTTCTGAATATATTCACTAATCCTTAGTATTCCTAAAGTAATTTATAAGTATTAAGAGTCTAATAATATTTAACAAGTTTCTAAGAAGTCTTTTAATTTATCTAAGTCTTATTTATTGCCTAAGTTGGAGGGTTGTTCCAACTTTATAAATAGTGGATTGTAATGTCCTTTGTAACAAGTTAATTTGAGTGGAATAACATTTGAGTCTAAGACTTTGTTCTTATACACTTAGCCCTGTATCTCTTAGGTGGATTCCTTTGAGTGGTGAGCTAACATAAGGCCCTGTATCTCTAGGTGGATTCCTACGAGTGGTGAGCCTATAAATCGTTTCTCACTTGTGTTACCTTCTCCTATCCACCATTCCCGGCATCATGGTATATTATACCATGATGAGGAAAATTACAAACTTAATCAATAATATTTATATATAGTCTACATGAAGACAATTAGACAAATTAGCAAGCAAGCTTCAAAACTCAAAAGCATTATTATGAACAACCTGAAGTAAAAAAAAATTAAAATAAATAAATATACTCCTTTATATAAGAAAATATATAACAACGTATTTCATTTATCTACTGTCACATCATGCGATCTCTGCCTCTGTCATATTTCAACAAGTCTGTAACTTTTGAAGTCAATTGATGAAGATAAAATTAGTAGTACCATAAACTTGAAGAAAATAAATTTACAACAACTGAATGTCTGTGTATGGAAAAGATAAATTCAAACTGGTCATGAAACAAAACATACATAAACAAAATCATGACTTGCAAATTTATTTATTTATTCTCAATCTCAAATTCAACTCAATCAAGAGAAATAGAGCCAATACATAAATACACAAATTTAAAAGCATTAGTTGGGTATGGGACACTTAATTTCTCATCTTTAATTTAAACGGCCAACGTCTGCTGTTAAAGAAACCAATATAATAAAGGAAAGAAATTACGCCCGAGAAAGCTGCAAAATAGGATACAAGAAAACTTCTCAAAAATGCATCTCGAAATGGGTCCTCTGGTTCAGGAGTTATTGAAGCTGGTGGCAGTCTTCCAGGAGTGAAGCAACTGTTCTCTAATGGTGGTCCACAAAGGAGAGGATTACCTTCATAACTGCTTTTCTCAAACGTACCAAATTGAGCTTGCATATTTGGTATTCTGCCCGATAAGTCGTTAAAAGCCACTGAGAAAACAGATAGGAAGGTTAACCGAGTTAGCTCTTCAGGAATTTGACCAGACAATTTGTTGCAGGAGAGGTCCAAGCTTTCGATTTCCTTCATGTTAGAAAGTGATGTTGGGATTAAGCCAGTTAAATCATTGTGAGATAAATTGAGAGTGTGAATCCCTGTTAAGTCTCCAAGCTCATTAGGGATTGGGCCTGTGAGTTTATTCTGTGAAAGATCAATGCCGGACATATAATACAAAATATCCCCTTTGTATGAATAGGACCTACTCTTTGACATAAATTCTATTTCCTCTGCCACATCTGTTGTTGTGATTAATATAAACATTTCGTCATGAACCTGGATTCCATTTCCATATCTAAATTTATTATCCATTTCTAATTTATAAAAAAGTGAGTTTGTAAAAAATGCATCATCATCAAAACTTAGTCCTTTGCTCCCAAAAGGAATTTGATACAAACAAGTAGGTATACGCCCTGTAAAGTTATTGGAAGACAAGTCTAGTATAGTAAGGTTTTTTAGGTGACATATTTGAGAAGGAATGAGACCTTGAAGATTGTTTCCTTTAAGTAAAAGTATCCTAAGACTTGAGAGTGAGCTTATCCAATCAGGATTAATCTTTCCTGATAACTCATTATCTCTGACGTCAAGAGTTATAAGCTGGGATGATGATAATCCAGACAAAGCATGTTGTATCGTTCCGCTAAACTTATTCCCTTGCAGATGCATATATCTCACAGATGATCGGTTCATGCAAGAAGGGATCATACCGTGAAAATGGTTCCAAGACAAGTCTAAAAAGTTTAGGTATTGCAGTCTACAAAAACTGGCAGGTACAAGGCCATGGAAGGAATTTCTAGAAAGAACTAGAGATCTCATATATGAAAAGTCTCCTAGCCAATCAGCAGGAATTTCACCTGTGATAAAATTGTTATTTATTTTTAAAATACTAATGGGGCTGCTTATGGTGCTATTAAGAAATCCCTGTGAAAACAACCCTCCAGAGAATTGATTGTTGTCCAAATACAAGTACTCCAATGACATAAGGTTTGATTTTTCAGGAAGTAAGGGACCTTGCAAGGTATTATTTGATAACTTCAACACCATTAGCGACACGCATCCCATGGCCAAATGTTGTGGTATTACACCAGAGAAGTTGTTATTGGACAGGTCTAACATTTCCAAAAATTTCATATCCCCAATGGAGGCAGGAATATTACCTTGAAGATAATTCATTGATAGGTTAAGAACCCGCAAACCACTAAGCATACCGATGAAGTTTGGAAGCTCTCCATGGATTTGATTCACAGATACGTCAAACTTCTCCAAATTAGTTAAATTTAATTTTGTATCGAGTGATAAAGGAGGACTGGAGAAGGAATTGTTTCTGAGGTTTAGGACTTGTAAATTTGTCATATTTACGAGTAGCCAAGTTGGGAACTGTCCCACCAAGTTATTGTGACTGAGGTCGACATATTTTAACTCATATTGATTTTCAAGAAAACTGGGAATAGTTCCATTGAGTCTACAGTGTGCCAGACCAAGCTCTTTCAGCCGAAACAGAGGAACCCAATTAGGTGGATTTTCTGTGTCTACCTTCACTTTATTTCTATCAGTAGCATAGTCATAGTTGCTGCTAAATTCAAGTAAAAAGACTTCAAGTCTGGAGTTGGCACTCAATGAACTAAATGTGAATGGACCTTCCAACTGGTTGCCAGAAAGGGATACAAACTCCAATAATTTCAGATTTTCAAATATCGTCGGAGGAATTTTCCCAACAAAATTGTTATAAGAAAGATCGAGGACTTTCAGAGATGTCAAGCTGCCAAGACAAGAAGGAATAACTCCACTTAATCCATTCCAGCTGAGATCTAGCTCTACAAAGTTCCTTAGTCTGCAGAAACCTGTATATAATATAAGAGTTTCAAGAATATAATAATAGTGGCTTGTTGTCTGTCAATTAAGTTAACGAGGACAAACAATATAATAAGTAATAAGTATATGGACACAAACAATAAGCTTTAATTTCTCTCTATTGTAACTATCTAGAACAAAAAATTTGGATTCATGGGAGAAGATACCTACCTTGTAAGGAGCCGGTTAGAAAACATCCTCTAAAAGATAGGCTCTTTAAAGATGTCATTCTCCAAATAACTGACGGAATCTGACCACTATATTGACTATAACTCATATCTAGCACATCCAGATATTTTAATTTCATCAATTCTGCCACATAATCAGAGTGAAACTTAGCCAATCGTGAATCATGTATCTATTAGATTCATCCGATCCGAACATGTATTATATATTAGTATAATTTAGTGCTCCATTATTTTTTATTTACCTTGAAAATTTGTAACATTCCCTTCAATGATGAGAGACTTCAAGGAGTTTAATGTGCCATTGCCAATGGACGGAATATCGGTGAGCAACTTCGATTTCAATTTCAATATTTTCAATTTGCTTAAGTTTAGTACACCATGGAAACCTGTATACATATATTTAATTATAATATCAAAATTAAAAACAAGAAGAAACTGAATGATCGAATAATATATATTATAAGAGAAAAGAGGGAGACAGAATTAATTTACCTTTAAGGTTATCTGAATCTATTGAAAAGTTCTGCAATTCTTGAAAAGGAAGAAGCAAAGAGGAATTCAGGTACCACAAGCCCCTCTTGGCGTCGATTTCCGGACTGGATATAATGAGTTCCATAATGAGTTCGAGTTGTACAACACGCTTAGTGAGGAGGTCGCACTTGACATGGTTCCACTTGCAGCAGTCCGTTTCTTGTTCACCCCATGTGGAATACTCATAGGCGGAATCAAACTTTGGGGATTTGAAGATTTCTTCTTTGAGTTTCAAAAGCCCAATTCTCTCTTGTTCGATGCAACCAAAAGTTTGGAGAAGCTGAACAAGTGCTAATGACCCAAACACTAACCAAAAATATGATGATTCCATGCCTAGCTAGCTATATTTATATTAGTTATAATTCAAGTCGTGCAAGTAATATTGGCAAGCAAGCAGGTAAATGGAGTAGTAGTATATATAGGCCAGCTGTGTGTTAGAATATTTTTGGATTCCATACATTTTTTTCCAAGGACAGATATGATGGCTTACTGATTTTTCTCGAGTGGACCACTATGTCCTTGTCAAGTTTAGGAATTCAATTGAAGTAAACAATTAATGGATTGGATGGAGAAAAGGTACCGATGATTCTATGGAAAATTTTGCCTCAATCTCACTTGGTGTTAAATTTTCATGGACGCGTACTCTACCTGTCGAAACTAATTGACTCTATTTTATTTTCTCTGAAAAAGAATAAACATGCAAATAATGTATAATTAGCTCTCTACCATTTGTTTATATTTCTTTTTATAAAATAAACATTACAGTGTTTGTGTATTAGTTTATTAAATGCTATGAGTTATTTTCTTTTTACTTGTTATTAGATCATTTGGTTCATTTGGAAAAAAATTGTTTTATGTTTTTTTTGCTAAAATCTTTAGAGATTTTCTGCATATGTGTTCGACTATATTACAACACTATTTTTCTAGTGAATTTACCATTGAATTCATCATTTTAGTTATAGAGAAAAATATATTAAAATAACTAGTGTACAAATATTTTAATTAATAATTTTGCATTTAAAAAAACTTGAAATGTAATAAATAATACATAAAATATTGAAAATGTATTTCTTAGGAGTCCCATTATCTAATTTCGCCTAGGGCTCCCGAAACCCTATGACCGGCTATGTACCTGTCAAATTTTAGGAATTCAATTGGAGTAAACAGTTAATGGGGTGGAAAAAAAGGTACCGATGATTCTATGGAAAATTTTGCCTCATTCTCACTTGGTATTAAATTTCCATGGATGAGTACTCTACATGTCGACACTAATAGACTTTCTTTTATTTTCTCTTAAAAATAATTATGAATGGATGGGATTGGATAATATTAGATTAGATTAGATTGGAATCACCATCGTCAGTCAAGCTTTATTAATGAAACAAGAACAGCTAGCCAGTTAAGACGAAAACTGAGAAGGATATATAGCCACTCACACTCACACTTAGAGGCCTTGTCCTCGAGGTAATATATATTTCTGCTATATCAATATGATTGACAATCTTCTCCAGTTAATTTACTATAGAATTAATCATCTTTATATATGTATATATATATATATATATATATATATATATACTTATTATAAAATATTTGAGGGGTACTATTCATATAGGCAGTACCCCTTTATAAGTTTGTAATTGTAATATATATTAAGTTCTTGGAAAAAAAAATTATGGTATTTGGTATGTCAATGTGATTATGGTATAAATGAAATACTCTATATGATGTGTTTGCTGAAGGCTTAAGTTGATGTGAACTTTGAAATAATTAAAAGCAAAAATACTCCCTATATTTCTTTTTTTACACTACAAGAAAACCGAGAAATTTCGACGGATTTTTCATAAAATTCGTCGAAATTTCCAAATTTCGACCGAAATGGGTCGTCGAAATCAAAATTTCGACGGAAAATTTTTCGACGGATATATTTTCGACAGAAATTTCGACGGAATTATTTTCCGTCAAAATTTTCAAATTTTTTTTTTATTTCGACGGAAAATATTTCCGTCGAAATTTTCAAATTTTTTTTTTTTTTTTTTGCACCGGTTAATTATACCTAAATTATACATTCGACAAACATTATTATAACATTCAAAAACATTTTAATAAACATGATTCAATATTCAAAACATACATTAATTAATCATCAAACATCCAACTACGAAATTCCAAATCCAAATACAATCACAAATTAAAATAAATAGCTCCAAGTACATAGTTATTGTGACCATCTTGCTCCTTTCAAACATTTTCACTAGAAGAATCATAACAATAACATGTCCTACTTTAGTCTTCAATTCATCGAGCGAACTTATCTTCATCCACTTTGGCCTCTCCTGCATACCAATCATCATCACCGTCAATTACTAATTAATTAGTTAAGACTACTCAAACGATCGAGTTGAAAGAATACTGACCTTCAAAGCAAACATGCCAAATAAGGAAGAGCCTTTGAGTGCACGATCATCGGCAGAAGGTATATCGGAGGGTGCATTTGAAATGAATAATCCATACAAGCCCATTCCAAATATTAACATGACTGTTCCAGCAAGATATACATCTGGACTAATATTCAACAGAAGTTAATTAATCTGCATATATATGATTTAAAAGTTAATTGATTTCAAGAAAGAAACGTATCTCACCAATAGCTTCAACTAAGAGTAGAACCATTTTGCCAGTATGGATTCCCTTGACGCAGCTTGTCCAATATACTCTATATGCATCAAATATGTAAACACATCCCTACAAGTAACAAGCTATATGTCAATATATGATCTATCTACCTATACATTTGATTTACATAAGAAAGAAAGAAAAGGGATTTCGAGAAATTATTAATTACTTACATTGAGAAAGCACAGCAAAGATCCTGCTAATGAACCTCCAACAGCCAGAAGTGCCAAAAAACGGAAGTCGAATATCCATATTCTATGTACACAAAATTTACATTCATTATCATGATTTAGTCATTTCTCTAAGGTGTTTTGTCTCGAGTACATAGAAACTTAACGTTAACAATTGCACTTCACAATAAGCATTTAAGTTATATCTCAATTCAACCCAATTAATTATGCAAGTTCACAACCGAAAGTCTCATCTAGCATGTTCTGTTTATATTGATTTAGGCCATGCCAGTTCATATCTCAATCATTAAACTTCCTCTACCAACAAAATAAAAATTAAACAAACCTCCAAACACACACACAGAAAAAAAATCACCTCAAGAAAGAAAACAAACACTTAATTAAACTCCATTTATGTTTATCTAAATTTCAATATGTTAGAATTACAATGTTCTCATCTTTTCGCCTAATTCAAATTGTAACTATCTAGACCACAATTTGGATTCATGGGAGAAGATACCTACCTTGTAAGGAGCCGCTTAGAAAACATCTACTAAAAGATAGGCTCTTTAAAGAGGTCATTCTCCAAATAACTGATGGAATCTGACCAATATATCGATTTTGACTCATATCCAGCACATCCAGAGATTTTAATTTCACCAATTCTGCCACATAATCAGAGTGAAACTTAGCCAATCGTGAATCATGTATCTATTAGATTCATCCGATCCAAACATGTATATATTATTAATTAGTGTTACATTATTTTTTATTTACCTTGAAAATTTGAAAAATTCCCTTCAATGCTGAAAGACTTCAAGGAGTTTGATGTGCCATTGCCAAAGGACGGAATATCAGTGAGCAACTCCGAAGCCAATTTAAACATTTTCAATTTGCTTAGGTTCAGTACACCATGGAAACCTGTATACATATATTTAATTATATCAAAATTAAAAACAAGAAGAAACTGAATGATCGAATATATATTATAAGAGATTAGAGAGAGACAAAATTTACCTTTAAAGAAATCTGAATATAAGGTAAAGTTGTGCAATTCTTGAAGAGGAAGAAGCAAAGAGGAATTCAGGTACCACAAACCCCTCTTGGCGTCGAGATCTTGACTGTATATAATGAGGTCGAGTTGTACAACACGCTTAATGAGGAGGTCGCACTTGACATTGTACCACTTGCAGCAGTCCGTTTCTTGTTCACCCCATGTGGAATACTCATTGTCGGGATCAAAGTTTGGAGATTTGAAGATTTGTTCTTTCAGTTTCAAAAGCCCAATTCTCTCTTGTTCGATGCACCCAAAAGTTTGGAGAAGCTGAACAAGTGCTAATGACCCAAACACTAACCAAAAATATGATGATTCCATGCCTAGCTATATATTATATATATATATATTTTTTTTTGTTACAGTATATATATTATATATATATTGGCAAGCAAGCAGCTAAATGTAGTAGTAGTATATATAGGCCAGCTGTATTGTAGGCTTCCATACATATTTTTCCAAGGAGTCAAAATTCAAATGGGATCTTATCTCAACTTTTTGTCCTACCTATTATAAAAAATGGAAAAAGAATGAGACTAGCTAGCTAGGTAGAGTATAAGAACTTTAATTCAAGGTTTCTGTCAGCTAAAATGGCTTACTGATTTGTCTCGAGTGGACAAGTACGTATGTTCCCTCAAGTTTTAGGAATTCAATTGGAATAAATAATTAATGGGTCAGGGTGGAAAAAAGGTAAGATGATTCTATGGAAAATTTTGCCTCAGTCCCACTTGATATTAAATTTAGGGTAAATATCACTTTTGGTCCCTCTTATCATTAATTTTTTACAGAGTGGTCTCTCTTATGTTCTTTTTCCGTTTTAATCCCTACTATGAATTATTTATTTCACTTTACTCCCTACTATGAATTATGTGTTTCACTTTAGTCCTTATTAGGTAGTTCCGATAACACGTGACATGTATATGAATATTTTTTAGGGCATTTTCGTCCGTTCACTATTGAGACTATTTGAGATATTGTTTAATTGATGAGCAATTTTGGTGTTTGATGAAGATTTTGGGAGAAAACTTTAGTTTAGAACGAAATGGACGATTAAGTTGGATTGGAATGAAAGCCTAGTTTGGAAGAGATTAAATATTTTTTTAAATTAGAAAGACGAAAATATCCCTGTTAGTTTACTTGAAATGATGAAATTGCCCTCATGTGCATATCACATGTTACCGAAACCGCCTTGGATCACTTGAAAGGGACTAAACTGAGACAAATAATTCATAATAGGGACTAAAGTGGGAAAAAAAATATAAGAGGAACCACTCTGTAAAAAATTAATGATAAGAGGGACCAAAAGTGGTGTTTACCCTTAAATTTACAATAACGAGTACTCTACCTGTTGAAATTAATTGACTTTCTTTTGTTTTCTCTGAAAAAGAATTATGAATGGATGGGATTAGATTAGATTGGATCCACCATCGTCAGTCAAGCTTTATTTATGTACAAGAATAATGTATATATACTACTACTCAATTTAGCTGCCTGCTTGCCCATATTACTTCATGGCTTGAGTTATAACTGATATGATGGCTTAGGGCTTGTTTGTTTGGTGTTTGAGAAAGTAGTTTGAGAGAATAATGGAGATTTGTGAAATAATCTCGATTTGCGTAATACTGTCTGTTTGAAGAAATTAAAACATAATGTTGTTTGGTGGATGAATGGATTCATAATTAATAAAGAGACAATTTTATTTTAATACAAGATTTATTATTTATGTAAGGGGTGGGGGTATTTTTGGAATAAAAACTACAAATCTATAACAGAGGGGGTAAGTGTTACAATTGATACTTTAGGAGGCAACTGATACCACCCCCATACTTTAAGGGGGGAAACTGTATTTCGCCCATTTTGTTTAGAAATAATGAAATTATTGTTTGTTTGACTTTTGAGAGAGTAGTTTGAAAAAATTGTGGAATGAAAAATTTATTTCAAAAAGTAAAAAACGTGTTTGTTTGATATTTCCCAAACACGAAATAATTTAGGGAAATGCCAAACAAACTGACCCTTAGTATATTATTCTCCTGTTTGTATTACACGTTGGAATTTATTGTAGACTACTTGTACTACACGTTGGAATAAAGCTTTCGGATCTGTGTCATACTTGTGCTCATATTCTTGTGTTTATACTGCTTATAATTATATATTGTGTCGAATTGGTGTCGGGAAATTGTATTGGCTATCATTCCGTTAATTATAGTTATTGGAGCAACCATGGTTAAAGAAGGTATCGAAGATTGTCGTCGAATGCGACAAGTAATTTATATTGAATTTTATCCCCCCCTTTTAATTTCATCAAAGCCAGATCATGTTCAAGTGACGCCTCTAATCTGGATACTAAATGATGTACCAAGTCTTTCGTCTCTTGACGTGGACCTCCACATATGCTTAAAATATATATATGATATCGACATGACCGAGAATAGAGGTGCAACGTCGGCCTGTTGACCGCTATAAGGCGAATCGACTTACGTAAATATATATATGATATCGACATGACCGGCCTGTTGACCGCTATAAGGCGAATCGACTTACGTAAAAACACAGTCGATAAATGTGTCAATGGCCGACGTCCTTAGAAGCTCCACATCACAACGTCACCGGGTCAAGATGAATAAACCATATCCGTATCCGAGTCCATACGTCTTATCGCAATCCGACCCGGTAGTTGGATTGCAAAAACTATAAATACCCCTCTTTAATGAGAATAGGTACGCATATTCTAAACACACAATATAAAACCATATCTCTATTCCTGAAGACTAACTTAAGCATCGGAGGGTTATCACCGGGTCACCACCAGTACTAACCCAACGTAGTTATCTTTGATTTCAGGTTAAGATCCCAAAACTTAAGAGGAAAGAATTGATTGACCTGTTGAACCTCATATTGATGAGTCACATTTAAACTTGACACCTGGACAATAAACAATTAATATATAAAAATAAGCTCATCAATTGGCGCCGTCTGTGGGAACAGTTAGCCACGAATCGAAGGAAGATGACTACTAGATCGAAGGCCGCACTCGCCCGTGATCGAGAGGATAACAGAGATCAGAATGGCGAAGGGCAAGGGGATAATATCGCTCGAAGAAACCCGATCCCATCTCCCATCAATGAGACGGGACCATCAGGGCCGGCAGCTCCTGCCGTCTTCCAGCTCACTAGAGAAGACCTGAAAACTTTCCTGGACGAAGCCAGAAGAGAGTGGGCTGCCGAGATAGGGAAAGAAGGGCTACATATGCCTCGAGAACTCCCGCCAACGGCGGTGCCTGGATTAGGAGTGAGAAGAGATGCAAACGAGGCCATCAGTAGGGCTCGAGAAGGTTTCGAAAGACACGCTGAAAGGGACGACTTGAGGGAAGACTCAGTGAGAGAAGTCAATAAACTAGCTTCTGAGGTTAGATCACTCCACCAAAAATTGGATCGGCACGAGAAGAAGAATGAAATACCAATTTCGAACTCTCGACTAAGGAAATCCCCCTTCTGTGATGAAATCTTCTTCGAGAGGCTGCCATTGGATAAAAGGTTGCCAACCCAATTACCGAGATACTTTGGCACGGAAGATCCCGAAGAACATTTAGCCTCGTTCAATTTACAAATGCAGTTGCACGGAATCTCTGACAATGTCGCGGCAAAGGCTTTCTCCACGACACTCGCCGGTATGGCCCAATCCTGGTTCGGTAGATTGGAGGAGAAGTCGATTTTCGATTTCGATCAATTATGTGACAAGTTTATGAGCCAATTTGGCAGTAAGAAAGTAGTGAGACCTCCGGCGAACCATTTGTACTCGATAATACATTCACCTGGGGAATCATTTAGAACCTTCATGGGAAGATTCAATAACGAATTATTGAAAGTCGAAATGCCGAGAGTGGACTTCCTAATAACAGTCCTCTTCCAAAGTACATTGAATCGGGGTTTTGCCAGTGCAATCGTGAGAGAAAATCCTTCGACATACGAAAAACTGATGGAAATGGCCAACCAATACATGGTCGAGGAGGAGATGACCAAATTAATGGGAACGTTTTTCGGCTTGGGCAAAGTGGAGGAGAGGGAACCTTTAACCGACAAGGCTCCAGTCGACAGATATGTCGAAAGGAGGAACAAAAGGGAATTTCGCGAAGAAGAAAGAAATTTCGATCCAAGAAGGCAAAACAAGGGGAGATCGCCTCGGAGATTTAACGAAAACTTTACACCATTGAAGAGGCCCAGAACCGAGATCTTATTTGCAATACAAGACAAGAACCTCTTAAGACGACCTCCCCAGCAGAGGGAACCCCCAAACTCAAAAAGATATTGCAGATTTCACAGACAAAGAGGTCATGATACCGAAGATTGTTACCAATTAAAGGAAGAAATCGAGAGACTGATCGCAGAAGGACACTTAACGGGATATGTTAAAATTGAAAAAAGTGGCCGATTAGAGACTAGGACAAGAGGTGATCGGTCTCCATCGAAATCCCCAGGAAGGAAGGATCCGCAAACAGGTAATCGAGACAACCAGCCAAGGAGAGCTCAGCCAGGAACAATCGTCAATATGATCTCAGGAGGACCCGCGGGGGGAGACAGCAAGAACTCTAGGAGGCTAGTATCTAGAGCTCTTGAGGAAAGGAGGAGAAGCAATCGAAAAGAAGTCTTCTCGATAAAATCTTCATCCCCAAATAAATTTATCGGGTTTGACGACTCAGACCTGCTTCAAGGATATGTACCTTACGATGACAGTGACGTGCCCGACTGTCCAATGGTAATAACAGCCCAAATAGCCAGCGCAACGGTCAAGCGGATACTGATTGATTCGGGTAGCTCAGCTAATATTCTTTTCCTGGATGCATTAACAAGAATGGACCTCGGACACACGCCATTTGAGCCCATAGCTACGCCCCTAATCGGGTTTGGAGGAGCACAAGTAGTACCCTTAGGAACTTTATCTCTGTCACTAATGCTCGGCGACGGGGATAATTCTAAAATCAGAATGATAAAGTTTCTAGTCGTCGATGCTCAGTGCGCCTATAATGTGATATTAGGTAGGCCGGCCCTGAACAGCTTTCAAGCAATTATTTCGACGTATCATCAAAAGCTCAAATTCCCAACCTCCAAAGGAGTGGGCGATGTACGGGGAAATCTGAAAGTAGCTTGGGATTGTTATACGGTGGCTCTCGACAAACGTGCAAGGGAAGTACAACTCCCTTTCTCGACGAACAAGAAACCCCATAAAGAGAACCGGTACCAACCAGTCACCCCGATCCCAGTGGATTGTGTAATCAATGAAGATTCGACTAAGAAATCAAAGGAAAAACAGGAGGAGTTGAACGCTAGAAAGAGGAAATTTGAAAGAATAGAACCTTCAGAGGGTCACAAAACTATTGAATTAATCCCTGGGGAGTCGTCAAAGACGACAAGAGTCGGAAACCAACTCTCTGAAGGGTTGGAGACCCAACTAATCGATTTCCTCAGACAGAATGTCGATGTTTTTGCATGGTCAACCACCGATTTGCAAGGAATCGACCCCAAAGTCATCGTACATAGGCTAAACATTGACCCAGCTGCAAGACCTGCGAGGCAGAAGAAGAGAAACTTTGGGCCTGAGAGGAACAGGATAATTAAGGAAGAAGTTAAAAAACTACTCGATGCGGATTACATAGCTGAAGTACAATTCACGGAGTGGCTCTGCAACGTAGTTCTAGTTTCCAAGGGTGAAGGGAAATGGAGAATGTGCAACGATTTCACGGACTTAAACAAATTATGTCCCCGAGATCCCTATCCACTCCCGAGAATCGATTCCCTAGTTGACTCGACGGCGGGATGTGCGATTCTTAGTATGATGGACGCCTTCCAAGGTTTTTATCAAATATTCATGGCCCTCGAAGACCAGGAGAAAACCGCGTTCATCACTGAATTTGGCGTCTACTTCTTCAAGGTGATGCCCTTTGGACTAAGGAACGCAGGAGCTACTTACCAACGCTTGGTCAACAAGATGTTTGAGACACTCCTTGGAAAATCCATGGAGGTCTATGTCGATGATATGCTGGTCAAAAGCCTTGACGAGAAGAACCACCTGGAACACATCAGACAAGCTTTCGACATCATGAGGAAATACGGAA
Source organism: Penstemon newberryi var. newberryi (assembly GCA_030819805.1). Classification (NCBI taxonomy): domain Eukaryota; kingdom Viridiplantae; phylum Streptophyta; class Magnoliopsida; order Lamiales; family Plantaginaceae; genus Penstemon; species Penstemon newberryi. Next base: position 18,622,836 of record JAUALY010000001.1, read on the forward strand.
TGAAACTAAATCCCGCAAAGTGTACTTTCGGAGTCAGATCGGGAAAGTTCCTAGGGTACCTGGTAAACGAGAGGGGAATAAAAGCCAACCCAGAGAAGATCCAAGCAATTTTAGACCTCAGAGCTCCACGCAACTTGAATGAGGTACAGAAACTGGTCGGGAAAATTACAGCTCTAAATAGATTCATATCCCGATCCGCAGACGAAAGCCTCCCGTTCTTCAAAATCATGAGAAATGCTAAAAAATTCGAGTGGTCGAAAGATTGTGACCAAGCCTTCGAACAACTCAAAACATACTTAATATCACCGCCTCTCTTGGCCAAACCTCAAGAAGGCGAAAGTTTATACCTGTACATAGCTGTTTCCGAACAAGCAATCAGCTCGGTCTTGGTCAGATTGGAGGCAAAGATTAGTCATCCAATATATTACGTAAGCAGGGTTCTGCAAGGACCAGAGAAAAACTACACCGAGATCGAGAAATTCGCTCTAGCCATCATAACAACGGCCAGAAAGCTACGCCCTTATTTTCAATCACACAAAATCGTTATCCTCACAAATCAACCACTGAGACAAACCCTTTCTAAACCAAACGCCTCTGGAAGACTGATCAAATGGGCAGTTGAATTAGGTGAATACGACATCGACTATATGCCAAGAACTTCCATTAAGGCACAAGTCTTGGCCGATTTCGTACTGGAAAACACACAGTTGGAAGAAGAAAAAATAGAATTGTGGACGATGCACGTCGATGGATCTTCGACATCGACAGGAGGAGGCGCAGGGGTATTTTTCCAAGGACCAGTGGCAGAGGAGTTGGAATTCGCTCTGAAATTAGACTTTCAAGTCTCAAATAATGAGGCGGAGTACGAGGCGCTGCTGGCAGGCCTCAAAATGGCTAAAGAAGCAGGAATACAAGATCTGATTGCATTTACAGACTCCCAGCTAGTGGAAAAACAATTCAAGGGATTATTCGAGGCCAAAGAGGATTCCATGATCAAATATTTAAAACTTATCAAGGTTCAGGCATCCAAATTTCGAAGCTTCCAACTGGAATATATAAGAAGAACCGAGAATACAAGAGCGGATGCGTTGTCAAAATTCGGGAACCTGATCGAGGGAGTCACGACGAGAAAAATAACGCTCCTGGTCTCCACTAAACCGGCCATCGACACGCAAATCGAAACTATGAGCGTTGAAGTGCTGAATCTCGACGACACGGAGCCTAGCTGGAAAACCAGCTTGATTAAGTATTTGTCCAAAGGAACCTTGCCTGCCGACAACAACGACGCAAGAAGAATCAAGTATAGAGCACCTCGGTACGTTATTCTTAACGACGAATTATATCGTCGATCTGTGTCAGGAGTCCTGCTCAGATGCATTTCCGCGCCACAGACGATGACTGTACTTAAAGAAGTTCATGAAGGCTCCTGCGGAAGTCATTCCGGAGGAAGATCACTGGCAATTAGGATATCCGGACTGGGGTACTATTGGCCAACTTTAACCAAAGACGCTAATGATTATGCAAAGTGTTGTGCTCGCTGTCAATATCATGCAAACATGCCTCACCAACCAGTTCAAAAGATGGAGTCAATTTCGATCGCTTGGCCTTTTGATCAGTGGGGCGTCGATTTGGTTGGGCCACTCCCAATAGCAAGAGGACAGAAGAAATTCCTCCTCGTGGCCGTTGAATATTTTAGCAAATGGATTGAAGTAGTACCCTTGCAGAAGATCACTCAAACACAGATCATCAATTTCTACTGGTCGATAATTTGCAGATTCGGTCTCCCGAGGATTATCATATCGGATAACGGAGGGCAATTCGTCGGCAAAAGAGTAACGGATTGGTGTGCGAAGCATAGAATTACACAACGCTTCACCTCTGTCGGGTGTCCTCAAACCAACGGTCAGACCGAAGTCACTAATAGAGAAATCGTCCGACTCCTAAAAAAGAGACTGACAAAGGCCAGTGGAGCTTGGCTGGACGAGTTGCCTTGGGTAATTTGGGCAAATAGAACCAAGGAAAAAACAGCAACAGGAGAAACGCCTTTCAGTCTAGTATACGGCTCCGAAGCGGTTGCTCCGGCAGAACTCGAAATTCCCTCACCAAGAGTCGAGCTTTATGACGAACTGGAAAACACAGAGAAACGAAACTACGAACTCGACCAAACGGAAGCTAGACGTGAGAGGGCCTCAACGAGAATTCAAGCCTATAAAACTACGATGGCCAAAGCATATGATAAGAACGTGAGGCTGAAGTTCTTTCAGGTAGGAGACTACGTACTTAAACGAGTCGACGTGTCGAAAAACAAAGGAAAACTGGACGCTAACTGGGAAGGACCTTTTAAAGTAACCGAGGTAGGAAAGAAGGGAGCATATCGGTTATCTTCCATGGACGGAAAGCAAGTAGACCGAACCTGGAACGGGAGAAATCTTAGAAAGTTTTACGCCTGAAGATCTTGTTTTATTGTCGCACTTAAAGATCTCGTTTGGTCGGATATTTCAATTATCCTGTGAATATCTACCTATTTTGTATCTAATTTAGAAGGAAGCATTGACATTCAAGCATTCAAGCTATTAATAAGCTTAAGATTATTCAAATTCCTCGACAGCCAAAAAGGCATCGAGATGCAAGCTATTAATAAGCTTAAGATTATTCAAATTCCTCGACAGCCAAAAAGGCATCGAGATGCAAGCTATTAATAAGCTTAAGATTATTCAAATTCCTCGACAGCCAAAAAGGCATCGAGATGCAAGCTATTAATAAGCTTAAGATTATTCAAATTCCTCGACAGCCAAAAAGGCATCGAGATGCAAGCTATTAATAAGCTTAAGATTATTCAAATTCCTCGACAGCCAAAAAGGCATCGAGATGCAAGCTATTAATAAGCTTAAGATTATTCAAATTCCTCGACAGCCAAAAAGGCATCGAAGATGCAAGCTATTAATAAGCTTAAGTATATTCCACGTTCCTCGACAGCTAAAGAAGCATCGAGATGCAAGCTATTAATATAGAAGTTTTATTTATTTAAAAAAAAAAATTGAAGCATTCAAAGACGGATAAATAACAAAGATTGATAAAATCTGGATTTTTATTTCTTATAAAAGGATAGAGTACAAACACGTCAAAATCATTACAAATTTATCGAGATCCTACTACAAATCCTACGACCAAAACTGTCGAACCGCGGTGGTGTTTGACTTCAAAGAACCCGGCGTCGAGTTAATTAAGGCCTCTTTTTCAAGGTGTAATGTGAATACTACCTTGTTCGAGAAGGACTCCGCAAACACGTCTTCGAGTCTTCGAATGTTCCAGGGCCAGGGGTATTTAATGGCAGCAGCTTGCTTCTTGATAGTATCCATCATCTCTATCAGAGGGCACTCTACGAGATGAGGATGGACCAATGTGCATCGAGCTGGAGGTTTCGCAAGTCGAATATTTGCTCTTTAGTTCCTCCGCCCCTTTTCTCGGCTGCTACCAACTTGTTTCTCCCTCCTGGCCCAGCGATTTCGGCGACAACTCGGAATTCCAACGTCCAGATGTATGGTGAAGAGTTTCTGAACGACGAATTTCCGAGAAGCATCGACATTGACCCCTCCTTTGTTACCGATCCCACCCAATCGAAAGGAGAGGCCATCGCAACGGGGAACCCCTTTTACCGATACCACCCAATCCAATACGAATACCGGCTCTTTATCCATAAAGGGCGTCGAGATGATCGAGGAGGTGCGAAGATAAAGAGAACACTCCTCAATAATTTGATGATGACATGGTAGGAAAGAGCGTATGTGGTGAAATCCATAGGAGGATACATGTTTGGGTGTTTTGATACGAAAAAATATGAGCACCCCCAACCTTATATAGGCCTGGACCATATAATCCAACGGTCCATCAAGAGACACGTCCAACGGTTCAGATCAGATCCATTAAATGCAATGACAGTCCCAATGCCTGAAAAATCGCGCTGGCCAAATCTAACGGTCTGAAAATATCGCAAGCAACGGCTCAGATGGAACCCTGAACATAAGGCAACCGTTCCACTTCTCCACAGGTCCTGTCGATTAGATGGCGGTGCGTAAAACACCACTACAACAAAAACAAACTAATGCGTCGACCTGAAATGGTTAACATGTCCGAAATGGTTAAACATGTTAAAGCTGGAATGAGAACACGACCTTACAGCTGCGTCGACCACCATTAGCGCAAAGTCGACACAACAAGACAATTCGAACAACAACGCTGCAGGTTGATCTGATGAAAAATTTCCAATTTCTCCCATACCAAGAAAATTAGACGACTGCGAGTTTAATGATATTAAAAGGCAAAACGAAGACATTAAGAAAGTTCTTTCTTGTCCAAAAATGGACTAGTGAGCAACTTCTACTTATAGAGAACTTAAGTTCCATCCGACGGTCAAGAGCAATGATAGAAAAACCTCGAGATCAACAACTCATAATTAATTTTGGACAACCGAGGTGGGGCCACCATCGTTTACTTAAAGACAAATTACGTAATGACAACGGAAAAACAAGATATTGATAACAAGACAAACAGGAGAAAACATCGATTCATTAATGAGTAGAAATTACAAAGGGAGATACAAAAATAGCGCCAGCCAAGCGTGAATCGACTACAAAAGCTAACCTACCCTAAAACAATAATTAGAGCAAGTCAGCAGGCCAAAATTCAAGACGTCAATCTTTCGAGGGACCATGCTCTCCTTCATGCATGAGTTGATCAACATGAGAAGATGACTTGGACTTTTCCTGGGCTCCCAGTTGAGCCGTGGCAGCCTCTCGATCTTTCTCGGCTTGGAGCCCAAGCAGAAAACCAAATTCGTGAGCCTCGGCCTGAGCCTCGGCTTGACCCTCTTCATCGGACTGATAATACCCCTCTATAACCTCCCCATCCTCGTCGAGAAAGGGGCTGAGCCGACTTTGGTTAAAGCTATCGTTTAAAAAACCAAACGCTCGACATTGCTTCCATCCTTTCTCGAACATTTTATGCAGCTCAACACTGGATTGGCGATCGACCAGCTCCTGAAAGACGATGCTGTTAAAAAATTCGAGGACAATTCTCCTCCTTTCCTCGACCGAGATCTCCCGCCGAAGAGCTAATGCCTCTCGCTGCCCTCTTTCGAAACTCTCCGACGACCTTCTGACAACCTCAGCTTCAAAACCTTCTTTTAAAAGAGCTAACTCGGCCTCGAGAGCAGCAATTCTCTCGTCTTTCTTCGACGCCTCAGCCTCAGCCAACGCGGCCTTCTTCTCGAGGTCCACAGATGCCATCTGGACCTCTTTAAGCTCCTTCTCCTTTTCCTTCCCCAAGGATCTGTACTTGTCGGCCCGCTTGCGCAACGACTCCACTCGATAACCAGCTTGAAAAAACACTTGGTTGAGCTGCAGACATGAAATACTAAAAATTAACGATTGAGTTATACAAATACAAAGGCATGGACGATGACGACAACTTACCCCGAGCAAGAGTCCAGATCCTACTCGCATAAGATCGCTCATGTCCGTGGGACCCATTGCAGCTTGGTCCAGGACAAAGATGGTGGAAAAAAAAATTTCCCACACCTCGGAGCTCGGTGGAGAGCTTAGCAGATTTGGATTCATCATGTGGGAGTCGGGTGCTTGGCCCCCCGTGCGTTGCTTCATCTTCTCGATAATAGACCCGAGAGATTCTTTCGCCACCTCCCTACCACGTTCAACGGGTGTGGCTTCCCCACTCGACTTGGGCTTCTTCGCGACAGGCCCCTCCATCTGTGCACCCTCGCTCACAGCAACTCTTTTTCCCTTACCCGGACTAGAGGCTTTCTCGACTGGATTTTTAGCACCGGGAGGAGGCAAAGTGCTTGATGTAGCTGCACCCGACGGTTTGGGAATAGACGATTTATCGGTAGCGGCAGGACGAGCGGGGATACTCGCCATTTTTGACACCTTCGACAACGATTTCAGTGCACGACTCATAGTGGCTGCTACGACGGATTCTGCCAATAATCAGTATGTTGTTAGTAGGAGCAAAGAAAAATTACTTAATAAAATGAAGTATGTAAACTACCTAGAGAAGGGCTGTCGATAGATAATGGAGTTATCGACATCCCTCTCAAACTCAAGATCGGCTCCCGCAGAAGCAAGTTGGTATCATATGTCGACTCAGACAACTGCGAAGGAAAGTTGGGTCCCCATGAAGGCCCGGGTACATCCCCCAACGAAATGGGACCCGACCTCCATTCGCTTGTCGTCCTCCATATATAGTTCTCGGGAGCTCGAACGAAAATAAATTTGGTTTTCCAACCTTTCCCGTGGGAAGACTTTAAATCCCCGAGAAATCTAACGTTGGGTTTCGATTTAATAAAATAAAAACCCTCATTCGACTTAGGGGACTCGCTCACTTTAAAAAGAGCACAAAAATTGGCCAAGGAAGCTGGTTGGCCCAGCGATTTCATGACAAGGCAAAACCCTATAATATACCCTATCGCATTAGGAACTAATTGGGACGGACATATTTCCAGACCTCTTATGATATCGACGAATTCATCGGCTAGTGGAAAACGAAGCCCGTTCTCCAATGTATCGATGTGAAAGGTCCTACACCTATCGGGCGGGTTATTCATCCTCTGATCAGGCGTAGGGAGAATGACGGACCATCCCGTCGGGAATTGATACTTAGCGGCAATCGTTTCGGCCGACAGCCGAAAGCGACTAGCTATTATATTACTAAAATGGTCTATAGTCCGATGACGACCCGATGTACTCTTAGACCTCGGACCAACTACGCTCAACAACTCAGCTGATAAAGGGCTATGTAACTTCCCTTCAAACGGGATATCGAAATGCGACATTATAGACTCTACCGACAATCCCTCCCCTTCCCCAACCGACTCGTCCCCGACAGATACAGATCGACTAGCCATAGAATAAAAAGAGAACAATACCTAAATAACTTTTCGAAAGAGGACTTCGACAGGAGTATACTTGCTTACGATCTCTCGCCTTTAAGCTCCGACAACTTGGCACCGACTAGTAAACTTTCAATTTTCTGAGAATGAATGAACAGTACAATAACGGACGCTTATTTATAAGATACCCAAATATCAAAGCGCGCGAAATTGACTAGTCACGCCTTTCTTTTAAAATTTACATTTATAATCATCGCGTTGATTGGTTGACAATTGGAACAATCGCGATGCTTGGGTGGCGGCCCATCCCCTTTATCCATTCAAACGGCCCAAAAAGCCCAATTCATCGACCACACGATATCCTCGGTTACTGATAAGAAATATAAGAAACATAATTCCATTACAAATATGGGCTACAGTCGACTATTATATAAAAATATAATGCCCTAACTAATTATAGAAACTACAAATCGACTATTCTCTATCACTCTTCGGAAGGGGGCGGAGGTATCAAACTACCTAACTCGTGGCCTCGAGCAGCCGCTTCCTCCTCTTCCTCCCCCTCGATGGCCTCGACCCGACATTCTTCATCCCAAAATGGGCTGATTGCAGCACGATCAAACTCTGGCGTCAGAAAACCCTTATATGCACATTGACTGATCGCCTTCTCATACATCTTCAACAACTCGACCCCCATTTTCACATCGGATATATACTCGTACACGGGGGACTCAAGAAACTCCTTTGCAATAGCCAATCTCTGATCGGCAGAAACGATTCCTTCCTGACGGGACTCACGGGCCTTCATTCTATCTTTCTCCAGCGATAAAAGGCTCAGTTGCTTGACGGCCTCGTTAAGCTCCTCCTCCTTGGCCCGAAGGGCTTCTTTCGCCTTTTTCTTTTGTTCGATCAGCTGCTCGTCTTTCGCGCGAAGGGCAGCCTCACTCGCATCCTTTTGTTTACTTAATTCCACTTCGGCCAACTCGACGCGGTAGTAACCATGAAAGAGGAATTGTAACATCTGCATAGTAACATACAATATAGTGAAATAAGCAGACTATAGCGAACAAAAGCACTCTAAAAATTACAAGGATCACGTACGCCGACACCAAGACGCCCAGCAGTATGCACGTTCTGTTGAACTGACTTCTTCATTAACAGCGCCTGGTCACTTTTGAAAATGCCATGTACAAAGGCAGCAAACGCCGAATTATAGGACTCAGAATAGAGCACCGACGTATCGGGCCCTAAGCCGCCAGGATGGGTCAATTCCGACGCCATCCAATCAGACAAACTCCAGTCGAATACAGGCCGTTCCTCATCCGAAATCCTGTCACTCGCTTGATCCACAGGATCGGCAGCTCCCTCGATATCGTCATCCTCTTCAACTCGCGGTCTTTTCCCACGTCGACGCTCCTCGCGAGTTATGATCCGCCCAGATTCTACGGCCTGCCCGACGCTACTGGTCACTCTTGGTATCGTCGCGGGCCCCCTCGATGTAGAAGCACGATTCCAAAACGCTTCATTTTTCCGTTGCAAGTCGAGTAGCTCTTTTCCCTTCGGCACAACCATGGCCCCACGAAGTACCTCCTCCATGCTCGGATCTTCGGGGTCCCCAACCTTCCTACGCGACGACGTTAACCCACAAACACGGAGCCGCGGTTCCTCGACAAGCTTCTGTACGTCGAGATTGTATCGTCGGAGATTCTCGACGAATCCTCCGTGCCAGGAAGGCTTCGGAACGTTCTTTGGAATAATTGCGCCAACCCGCCATGGACAATTGACGTTCCATTTATATCCCTTCGGGGGATATACATAAATGTATCTCGACTTCCACCCTTTGCCATGGGAACTTTTGGTCGAACACAGGAATCGATTATTGTTTCCCCGAGACTTAACTTGGTAGAATCCTTCATTCGATTTCGGGGACTCAGTGACCTTGAATAGGGCCCAGAAGTTACCAAACCACGCAGAAGGCGATAATAGTCGACATGCCATTTGGCAATATCTGAGTAGGGCGAACTCCTAAAGCATTTATAATCCCAGCCACCTCCGGAGGAATCGGGAACCGAAATCCACCCTCTAAACTTGCCTCGTGTATCGCCATTCCGGACCGAGGAGGGTTATGCATCCTTTGGTTGGAACTTGGGGTGCATATCGTCCAGCCAGCTGGAATCGAGAACGCCTCGCTCATCTCGGCTAGGGTACGCCTGTAATCTCCAGCCACAAACTCGTGATACATAGTCTCGGTAAAAAATCGCCGAGACCCACTGACCCCTTCTGCATCACCAGCCCCTTCAGCATCATCGGACCCCTCTCGAGACTCCACAAAATCTAATACATTTTGTACAGCGTTTCTGTCAACATCATCGAAATCCCCCTCCGTACCGCTCGACGACATGTTTTCCTTTTCTCACGCGGTATAAATAAATTAAACGAGTACGGTTCCGAGTGAGCGAAGCTTTTTTACTGCAAAGTAATTCCGCTATACAGTCATGGGACCTATATATAGTACCACTAAATAACCGCACGGGCAAATTGCACATTGCCCCCTGAAGAATTTTGACGATTCGCATCCAGGACAATTTTTGAAATACATCCTCAGAAACGGCGCGCTTAAACTTCATGATTTCGCGCCACACTTGAACTCATGAACTTGGGGGACCACCTTATACCTAATCTCAGTCTCTCGATATACTACGTTCGCTAATCTATAAAATTTTTTAGAAATAAAACTTCATGACTTCGCGCCACACTTGAACTCACGAACTTGGGGGACTCTTGATGTACCAAGTCTTCGTCCCTTGACGTGGACCTCCACATATGCTTAAAATATATATATGATATCGACATGACCGAGAATAGAGGTGCAACGTCGGCCTGTTGACCGCTATAAGGCGAATCGACTTACGTAAATATATATATGATATCGACATGACCGGCCTGTTGACCGCTATAAGGCGAATCGACTTATGTAAAAACACAGTCGATAAATGTGTCAATGGCCGACGTCCTTAGAAGCTCCACATCACAACGTCACCGGGTCAAGATGAATAAACCATATCCGTATCCGAGTCCATACGTCTTATCGCAATCCGACCCGGTAGTTGGATTGCAAAAACTATAAATACCCCTCTTTAATGAGAATAGGTACGCATATTCTAAACACACAATATAAAACCATATCTCTATTCCTCAAGACTAACTTAAGCATCGGAGGGTTATCACCGGGTCACCACCGGTACTAACCCAACGTAGTTATCTTTGATTTCAGGTTAAGATCCCAAAACTTAAGAGGAAAGACTTGATTGACCTGTTGATCCTCATATTGATGAGTCACATTTAAACTTGACACCTGGACAATAAACAATTAATATATAAAAATAAGCTCATCACTAAATGTTCTTAATTTAAATTAGTTGAAATATTTAAGTAACTAGGAAATGTTTGTGGAATTCGAAAGTTTTAGTTTCTTTCTCTTTTTGTTTTGAAATATGGAAACATGCAATCCATGGTACGTGTATGAATGTTACTCTTTTCATAAGTTCAGAAAATCAAGAAATTGCTCTTTAATTCCCTTTACCTAATTTTCAAGCCTTGTGTTTTCTTTGTTCTGATATGCATTTCAAATTTAAAGATTTTGCCTATTCTGATATTCATATTCGACAAATTCTTGGTTTATTGTCTAATTATTGTGCTAATCTAATGTGCATACAAATTTTTCTTTGAATTGTTTAAGGATAAAATGTACATATAGGGTTTTATCCTAATAAAATATTAATATAAGAGGGTTTTTGTTAATAAAAAGTAACCAGGTGATTTTGCATTTTACACAAATATAATTGCATGACAGAGAAACACTACAAAAAAAGGGGTCTTATTTTTGCATAGATGTAAACCTCACATTTATTTCCACTTTGCACTCTTGAATTAGGACAATTTGATTTTTGTATCCTAAAAAATTAATTAGTTTATCTTGCACCCTATAAACACCTTAATGACTTTATTTAGTACTCTCAACATCTTCAACCATATTAATGTTGTCGGAAAAGCCATTCCCAACTGTCAGCAAAGGCATGTTTGGTGATATATATATGAAAAAAGTTTCTCTCTTTCCGATTGAACATGCCATTTTTTCCGTTCAATATTGTTGAACGAGCATGTTAATTTTCTCTATCTAAACCTCAAACCAGTATATATTCAACGGAACAATCCATGAATAATTTTCCTAGTTATGTCCAAACTCTTGGATCATACCATTTAAAGAAGCAACATATATCCTCCATTAACAAAATTTCAAATAAACAAAAGATTTATGTAACAAAATAATCTTAACACCATAATTTTGGCAGATATTTTATAGTAATATGTAGTTTCTTTCTTATGGGGAAATCTTCTACCAATGTCATTTTTCTCCTAGCATGTAAGTATGTGAAAAACATGTTAACATACACACCGCATAACAAAAATATGTTGACAACAATGTTTGTAATTTTTTTAGCTACTAGAGGAAGAAACTCTCCTCAAATTTCCTGCTATGTAGTCATTTTAGTTACGGTTCAACACAAAAAAATATAAAATTTTCTCTAAAGAAAAGAGCTTCCTTAGAGATCTAGAGTGCTAAGTCCAATAACCTATCCGTTGTGGTTTTAAAAAGATGTTTAATTTGTTGATAATATTAATTTTGTTCTATTAGATATTAATAAGCATGCACCACAAATCATAATAATAAATAATTAATATAAACAAATAGGGGGAAAATGCTTTTTTCGTACCATAGAATAGGTTAATTTGCAACTTTGGTACCATTGAATACGAAAATGCAAATTTGGTACCATAGGATAGGTTTTCATTGCAATTTTGGTACTAAACCTAAATTTCTCCAAAGTTAATGACGATTTACCCCCTATGAAATACATAATGTTCAATTTATCCTCTATAATTTGAAAAAAAAATCAATTTACCCCCTATAAAAAATTTAATGAAGCAATTTACCCCTTTCAGCCGGATAGTGTAACTCACTTGCCGAAATTGAGAGTAGACATGAAAACTATTTTTTAACATAGAGGGATAAATTGCCACATTTATCATAACACAGGGGGTAAAATGCCACAGTATCATAATAAAAGTGGATAAAGTGCCGCCTATATAAAATATCAGGGAGGCGGTGTGAAACATTTACAAAATTATAGGGGTAGGGGGTAAAATGCTCTTTTTTAAATTATAAGGGATAAATTGAACATTATGCATTTCATAGGGGGTTTAAGTTTGGAGAAAAATTGGGTTTGGCACCAAAGTTGCAATGAAAACCTATCCTATGGTACCAAATTTATTTTTGCGTATCCAATGGTACCAAATTGCAAGTAGGTATCTCCTATGGTAACAAAAAAAAAAAAAATTTCCCAAACAAATAGATACGCGTTTCTTGAATTGTCTATGAAAATGTGAATTCATTTAAGTCCTATCTTGTGATCAAAATTTACATGGCAAAAATGTATTTTAATTCCTTTAATTTTTAATGGGTAGCGACTTTGGACAATTTTCATTTAAGGTAAGCAATTTTGGTCCTTCAATTTTTCACTGTTTGCAATTCTAGGACAATTGGCTGCGCAATTTTTGTCCTTAAACTTCTAAGTATTTGCAATTCTATGACATAGCCGTAATTTTAGTCCTTTAACTTTTTGAATTTCGAGAGTAACAGCGGGAGCAACAAACCTAAATTGTTGTCAAATGTCCTAAAATTGCAACTACTAAGAAGTTAAAAGGACCAAAATTGTACTCAAATGTCCTATAACAAACAGAAAAATTGAAGGACCAAAATTGCTTATAAAATAAAAAATTGTATCAAAATTGCACATTAGCAAAAGTTAAAAGACTAAAAATACATTTTTTGCAAATTTAAATCAATACTATTACTATATAAAAAAGAAGTCATGTCATGCTACACTAAAATTTCCTATTCTATCCTTAGAATTTAAAGTTATTTAATTATGTAGTTTTTTAAGTCCTTCACTTCTCCCATTACATTCATTAATAAAATTTACTTTTCACTTTTTCTTTGAATCAATTGCCAAAAAAGAATCCTTATTTTTTGTGTTTAAAAAAATTTATGCAAGCAGAGACGCGTGCGAATGATGACTAGTAAATATAGAAAAAGAAGACCTTGTGTCAAAACCGAATCGAGTTGGGAAAGTGTGATAATATTATAGTTAGACTGATCTGTTGAGTGTTATTTATAATTTATTTGACTCATTATAAACTCTAACTAGACTTAATCTCAAATTCAAAACAGCCGAATAATAATAAATAAATGAAATTAGGGTTGGGATAAGTTAGACCGGCGAGACTAACCTATATATATATGAATCAATATCCATATTGTCACTATTAGTTAGGTTTTCTTCATGGACAATGTCAACATAAGACCAACCTTAGGTTGTTTGCATAAGTTATTTGAAAATAGAGCCGATGTTTCTATATGTTGAAAATATATTTATAATTTCTTTATATTAATTATATATCTTACGATTTTCAATACGATTCAATATACGATACATACAAGAACGATATGTGATACAATTATCTTATTTCTAAAATAATTCGTATACAATAAATACATAAAGTTTCAGAATCACAAAGGTTACAACCTATTAAATATAGTCAAGAATTTAATAATTAAAAAGACGGTGCTTAAAATTTAGGTCCAAGTCAATCATATTAGCACATATAATAATTAACAATCCAATTCACACCTTAGATGTACTACTTTTAACTTATAAGGCGATGACCCAAGAATTCTTGACTACTGACTTGTCATAAGTGAACTTTATTAGTAACTAATAACCTCGACTCAATTTATTCTAGAAGTAGTTTGGCATGATTTCAATGTCTTAATTTTTAGTTAAAATATTTTATTTGCATTTTCACTCTTATAACTGACTCAGCCAAAACAATTTAAATGCATAAATAAACAATTTTGTTTGTATAACTAAATATCATCCTCAAAATGTTTACATGCTCTTTGACACGTAATCATAAAAAGACTCTGAAATAAGACACTTGAATCTTTATTACAGAAAACATTTCTACAACTAAAAATTCCCATTAGTTGTTAAAAGCGGGCTTTAGCTCACACTATAGCATGAAGCGCAGAAAGCACAGGCCTTTCAAATTAAGAGCACGTGCGCTTTATTCTAGTGCTAGAATTATTTCTGTAAGATTCAAAAGGAACGGGAATGACGTAGCTCATAAAGTACCAAGACTGGCAAATTAACAAAAATTTCTACCATAAGACAAATCTTGCAGATGAAACCAGAAAATATAAGCAAATTTTGTGGAAAAACTAGAATATATGTACTGCTGCTGTATAACAAAAGCAGCAGGGATGCAGCAATCACCAATCAGATAAAACGAAGGTACAAGTTAAAGGCACATTGTTTGAGACTACAAGAAATAACTTTAATGAAAAAGAGGAGAAATTTTTGCATCCCCACAGAACATCTTCAATGAACATAAAAAAGATAGAAGCTCTCAATTATACCAAAACAGAAGTTGATGATCCTAGATGAGTAAGACATTTGACTTACAGAAATACATGCAAAAAGCCTATTCTATAAGGGAATAAAAATCATCAGAAGATAAGGACCAGATTCTAAGTATACCAGACAACCTGTATCATATAATGTAAAATGTGTTACTTCCTAAATAATAAGTAGAATCGGCAGATCACAACTGACACAGTAGTTGAGCTAAAGGCAACATATAATTAATTGAATTGCTATAGTTCCTCGATTATAACATCCAGTTCAACAACAAAAATTATACAAAGAAAATCACAAAGAGATGATTGAGTAGTAGTAGTAGTAGTAGTAGTAGCCCTGGTAAGAATTAGCCAACATACACCACAAAAGCATAACTTGAAAAGAAGAAGAAAAAATGCATAATATGGAAAGCAACCTAAATTAGCATAATTGAGATAAACTAGTAACCTTGCAAACTAGTAATGCAAAATAAAGCTAGCAATCAGATTTATCATTCCAATTATAGGACCTTAGTATTTGGTATTTGATAAACTACTAATTTGCAAACTAAGCTAGAAGCCTATGTAATACCATAGATAATAACCTAACAATGTCTAAATTACAAGTCAAACTTCTTTCAGAGTTTTGATGATGAGTTGCAATTATAACTCATACCAGTGTGGAAATAGTCTTCTTTCCATCCGTTGCTCGGATCAGACATCTAAACTCAACCTTTTCCCCAGCTGTCTTCATCTTATTCCGTTGCACCTTAGACTTGTCAGAAGCTGGATAAAGAGCAAGTATATGTTTTATGAATATCCAATGGAATAGCAAGTGCTATGATAATTTTGCATTAGGAGTAGATCAAAAGGGATAGAATTAACAGAATATAACATACAGTGTTTCAAAGTCACCCACACAGACCCCTTCTCCGTGGTCCTTTCAAACATGCTAGTTAGCTCGTTCAGGAAAGGATCAGGCTGTAAACGTACCTATATAAATACGTCAGAGCTCAATAAATGTCCAATACAGAATCTCCAGAAAGAGAAAAGAACACTGCATATACAAGCAATGTGCAATACTTCCAAATTCTCAGCAACTCTTGTAATCACTTATACGAAACAGAATATTGATGTACACATACGTGCCATATATGGATGAAGATGTACAGTGTACAAATAATTTCTTTTTGTAGCACAATGACGGTCAGATGCAACTCAACCGTGAGCTCATGGCCCCTCCCACACAACAATACCCCCCCCCCCCCTCCCCTCCATCCGCAACATTTATTCTAACCTCCAACCAATTCACAAGTCAAAGGTAATGAAATCCTTAAGAAATCCTAGTATTACTGGACCATATTTTGCCCAAAACCTTTATACCCTCATGAAGAAATCTGTTGATTCTAACAAACTACAAAAAGGGGTCTACATTTACCTGAAATTAGCAACACTATATTGTGCAATCACTTAGACTGTGACACTGTTTTGTGCAATGCAGAATACTAGGATACACATAGAATTCAATTTATTACAGAATGTATATAAAACAATCCCAAAATGAAACATATCAATATTTAATTTAACAAATATAGAATTTACTAATCATAGATGATGCATGCTGTGCTTTATTTATTCACAACTGAATATAAAACTAAACCCCAAATGAAAAAAAAAATTAATCAAGATTAAATTTTAACAAAAATAAAATTAAATCTCCTTACAAACATCGACATGCTGCCTGATCTCTTTTCAGAAGACGAAAAGACGATCGATTTTCATTTATCATGAATACACCAAAAAACTTTAATACAGATACATACATAATCCACATTCACAGAGAGCTGAGAGATTACCATCTCTGCGCGTATGGAAGGATGAAAAGTTCCGACGCCAAACAGAAAAGAGAGCTAAAAATTGCGTCTTTGCAGGGTTTTATTTACTGGATTTACTACGACAGTTCTTCTTAGGGTTTTTACCGTGTAATTGAACACAATTCGGGTTTTAATTCAACTCGCCCCGGTTGTTTCAAGTCGGTTCGGGTTCTTTCTCAAAAGTCAAAAGAATCGTAACTTCCACAACAGGTTAAATGGATCCAGAATAAAAGGTCTAATAGTCTGAATTCGGATCTAGATCCAAAACCGATGCCAATAAGAATAGTAATAAGTTATTAATTTTTTGACAATGATCCGAGAATTATTCAGATACCAAAAAGTATAATAATAAAATTATTTTCTTTAGTTTCTTTTTTTTTTTTTTTATGAGAAACAAAATTATTTACTTAGTTAACTCTTTTACTTTTGACAAAGAAATATTATCATTAATAAGGCATTATAATGGAATTATATATAAAGCAATGTCACATGAAGAATCAATTACTAGTTATTTTTTTCGAATGTCAACACAAGTTTTTTTTTTTTTTTTTTTTTTTTTTGGAGAACGTCAAAACTGGATTCAAATCCATAGAATTTAGAATTTTAAAATATTCAATCTAAATATATTGGATCCTTAATAGATCAAGAAGCTATACCCTAAATGGCTAAAAGGTAATGAATTCGTATTGGATTGCTATATTTTTTGCCCAAATAACCCTGCATAAATAATACAATGTGTTGTGGATTTGGCAAATCCATTAGTCAGTATGATAGGCATAGGATTCGAATTCCTCTAGAATTTGGAAATTTATTTTTTGAATTTAAATTGGCAAAAATTCAATTTTCATACCATAAAATAGGCCAAAGTCCATTTTTCATACCAATCGAACGAAAATCATACCGTAGAATAAACGGACGTTTCAAAAATCATACTTCCGTCAAGTTTTTTAACGGAATTGCCACGTGGTCTGTTAAGTCACCTTGAGCGGGAAAAAAACTCACGTGCGAGGCACGTGTGGTATGAAAAATGAAAATTGTCATGTTCTATGGTATGAAAAATGATTTTTTGCCACACATTTTATTTAATTAGACATAGATATATAATTCAATTTCTTTTATTAACCACTCAAACATTTGTTGTCCAGTCTCACCAAGTAAAATTATTTGATTGAGAAATATTTTTCTACCTTTTTTTGGGTAAAACAGTTATAATTTGACTTGGATTATAAATCGACCCAATTTGAAGTCAGGTATTTTACCTCCTATAATGGTATCAAATTTACATTTCAAATTACTTAACTAATCAAGTATTACACTTTTAATATGATCCAACGTAAACATTGAATGGTCTTTGCTAGGATCAACTTTGACGAGCCCTAATAGTTTTTTTCCCATCACACCCATTTGCTAGCTAGTAATGTTGATCGATTACATAGATCAAAACTCCATTCTAATGTGAGAACTACACGTAAAAGTTCATTGGTAATTATCTACTTCCATGAAGTAATCCATCATTAATATTGGACACATACCCTAATTAGTAACTATGAGCACAACCTATATAGTTATATACGAATTTAATTTAATACACCAAACAGAGTAAAGATGTGCAGGTCTTTGTATGACCTCGAATATATAACTATGCCACATTATTTTAGTAGATAAACAAAACCGCCTAGAATTAGTTTAAGGTAGTGGAGAAGTAGTCGTATTTTTTAGCTATCCGTATTGGAGTATTTTGATACTAAAAGTAAAATATAATGCCTACTAAAGGTTGTATGTCCCATTCGTTCATATACATTGCAATATTTGTTTAGATGAAAATGTATGGTAAAGAACTAACAAATTAAAGTTGATTACAGTTAAAATTGAAAGTTAGGCAAAAATTCAATTTTCATACCGTAGAATAAGCCAAAAGTCCATTTTTCATACCAATCGATCAAAAATCATACTTCCGTTTCAAGTCAACTTAACAGACACGTGGCACTTCCGTTAAAAAACAGACGGAAGTGTAGTTTGGTATGATTTTCGTTCGATTGGTATGAAAAATGGACTTTGGCCTATTCTATGATATGAAAATTGAATTTTTGCCAATTTAAATTCTACTAAAATTCAAGAATTTACTAAATTGCAAAATATGCAATACAAGTCTGCTACAATTGACTCTTGATAACATTCCAGTTAGGGGTGAACGCGGTCGGGTTTTGGTGGGTGACAGTGAAAAAATCAACCCGACCCGACACATGTGGATTGCCAAAATTTCAAACCGCACCCGCATTTTTAAGTTCATAAACAGCACGGTTCGGGTGAGGCGGGTGCGGGGGGTTTGGCGGGCGGGTTGGCGGGTGCGGGGGGTTTGGCGGGCGGGTTGGCGGGTTGAACCATTGAATTTATTTAATGCTTAAGTATTTTTGTTATATAGTATATTCAACTAATTTATATTACATAAAATTCAATCTAACTAGAAAGAATAAAAATAAAATAAGATTGGGGCAAGCTCATGGTTAATGGCCCATTTTGCCAAACGCAACTATAATTCCAAGCTAGAAAATTCTCTAATCCGGTTTGGTAAACAAAATTAATCACGGGTAGAGTGATCTTTATGGGTAGGATCAATTCCTGCGATTGTTTTATAAGAAGAAACTACGTACATACAGTGCAAAAAATAACAAAAAAAATAATTAATTAATTGATGCATAAGTTACAATACTCATTTTATTTATAGAAATAAATAAATGATTTAAATATTCTAAACTCAAATGTTCTCCAAAACTCTTTTTGGGTACTGCAAATGAAAGGGAACCACATAGCACAGGAAATAAGGTAGGTGTGGCAAGATCTTTAAACTAAATATCCAACAAACGGAATTTGGTACTTGGTTAATAACTATGAATAACTCAAACTTTGAAACCTTTGATGTTCCTCTTTCCTCTTGATCGCTCAAATTTCCTACCATTGGCTCACACGTATGGCTTAGTGTGACTTATGAGTGATGAAAATTGAGAATTGATTTTGAATCTTGATTTTTGAGGAGAGGCGCGATGGAGAAGAGAACTGGAGAGTGGAGCAGGCGTGAAGCTTAGAGATAGAAAGCCTTAATTCTTTTTCAATGTTTTGTTTGGTAAGTGGTGTTGGGTAGAGAAAACATGTAATATTTGGATGGGTCGGGTTAGGGGCGGTTTTTAACCACTAAAATCGCAACCCTACCCATAACTTTCGGGTGGTCACAATTTTAACCCGTTGCTATTTTATAAGAACAAAAACCGTCGGGTTCGGGTCGGGTCGGGTCGGGTTGAGCGGGTCGGGCGGGTTAATGTTCACCCCTTTCCAGTACCCATAAATAGATTTATTTCACATTCCTATTATCCTATATTAAATATAAATCACGAACACATTTTCGAACTACAAAACTTCACCTGCCAAATTGTTTCACCAAAACCCTTTTATTGTTTGTTTCCAAGCAAATTTTAATATTTTTGTAGAACTGTAAAGACCCAAACTTATAATAAACCAAAATACATCAAAATCAACCTCCGCACGTGCCCGTCACACGCATACTAGCTTGCTGCATTAGGCAAGAAGACACAAAAATAAAAGGGAATAATGGAGGAGTATATTCAAATATTGTTGTAACATTTTTCTTTTGTTAATTTTTCTGAAAGCCATAGATGTGTACTATATTGTATCTTCCTTGTGTGAAACGTGTAAACAAATTGGTTATGTCTAATCCAAATAGCTTATCACGTAAATTAAACTTGTTGGGGTTTATAAGTCGTATCCAATTGATTTGAGCTCAATTTGATTAACTCCATAAAACCAAAAAGCTGAGTTGAACATAAGGGTTTGATCCTTGGGGGTACCAATGTGTTGAATGAGAGAGGAACTAGGTGAGGTAGTTTCAAACACACGCTCCGTTGTTGTTCGGCACGGTCACGGGTTGGGCTTGGCTTGGACTTAAAAATATGTTCATTTTTTAGAGAAAAATCGGTGTGTCCGTTCGGTTCAAAATTTGAACCAAACTGTTGGCACTTGTTCAGACCTAACCAGTGCTACTGGTTAATGGTTACATCCAAACACACGTACCCCTCCAGAAACACCCTTAGTACTGCTATAAATAAGAGAAGAATCTGACAAGTTCTTCACACAATTTTTAGCAAATAAAGCAAAAATAATCTATCTTCTCTCTTAGTGTGCCGTGGGTTCTTTGTTCATGCAAACAATGAGCCGCAATCGCTTACTTTTGATTTACTTGCACAAATATATATATACAGTATAATTGTATAAAAATCAAGTCCACCCATTTGATGTGTACTAGTATTGCTTCAAATTAATTATTGCCTCTCATTTAATTAATTAAGTATTTATTACTGATTATACTAATTGTATTGTATATAATAATTTATTTAGAAATATGGTGCGAACAATTTGGTTAAACCTACCCTGTCGAAGCTTTGTAACAGATTGTTAAATATCACCAACAAAACTTCGATAGGGTAGGTTGGAATTAATACAAAGAAAGCACATGCATGTATTGTCTACAATGAGTGTGGGGTCATAGGTGGTAAACAACAAAAGTATGCATTGCTAGAAATTTTATGCTACATTTCTTTGGTATATGCTAAATTAATCTAGTTAGTTTTAGGTTGTTGGATTTAATATTAATTAAATGAAAAATTAAAGCTTTGTTGGATGTAATATAGGTGAGGTTTTATGACGGCTGTAAAGGTTAGGTTCTATGAGGGTACCCAAATGGTTGGTTTTGGAACTATTTATGTATAGTACAAAGTCCTTATTAAATACTAATTACTTGGGTGAAATACAATTTCCCCCAAGTATGGGGTGGTATGGGGTGGTATCAGTTACCCACCTAAAGTATTATTTGTAACACTTATCCCCTCTATTATAGTTTTTATTTTAAAAATACCCTCACCCTTTTTATAAATAATAAATTTCTTTATTAATTTATCAACAAAAAATTATCTCTTTATTAAATATGAATTCATCTATCCACCAAACAACATTATGTTTCAATCTTTTCATTTTTTTTTGTTTTCTTCTGTTTTTCGATCTCATATTTTTTCTTTATTTTTATCTCATTTTTTTTTTATTTATGTTCAATTTGTTTTCATTATTTTCTGTTACAGTTTTTTTTTATTTTTTTATTTTTTATTTCTATCTCAGTTTTTATTAGGATCAATTATCTCATTTATTTTCGGTACGTATTTTTTGAGTAAAATCTTGAAGGAGAATTACTCAAAAAATTTAATTATAATTTGTAACAAAAACAAAGGAGATAATAATCACCAAATAAATTTGAGACAAAATGTAAAGAAAAAATCTAGATATAAATGAAGAAAAAAATTGAAACAAAAAATAAAAAAAAACAAATTGAAACGGGAATAAAAGAAAATATCAGATGAAAATGAAGATAAAATTGAGACCATAAAACCAAGGAATGAAAAGACATGAAAAAATTGAAACATAATATTGTTTGGTCGATGGATGAATTCATAATTAATAAAGATTTTTTTTTTGATAAATTAATAAAGGAACAATTTATATGTAACTTTTACCCCTGTTTCAGATTTATGCTACTCTTCTTGAAAGTGAATAAAATGAGTACTACTCGATTTTGGCTGTCTTAGTTTATCGAAGTATTGAACTTTATGAGATTGCTGATTTATTTGAATTTTTTTTATGTATAGAGACCATCATCAATGTGTGTATTTTATTGTTGTATTTGCTATAATACAATTTTGATGATTTAATTGTTTAACTACAGAATGGCTGCAACCTCATTTCACCAAGTATTTAGAAGTCTTCAATCTCAAAATCACTTAAATTATTCCAACTTCAATCAGGGGAACGGAAATTCTTCGTTTAGGTTTATTTCAGGGATTCAAGCTAGATATCAATCTTTTAAGAAGAGGAACTTACTGCTCTAAAAGGAGAAGTTTTGGTGTTATTAAAACATTGGCTTCTCAGACTAGTACTGCTTTCGACCCGGTTTCAGCCCCATCAAATGGCACGACAACAGATTCGAACAAGAAATCAAGTAATGTTGTAAATAATTTGAAAATTAAGGCTAAAAACTTTGATCACAAGTTAGGTAATATTTTTGTTTATTATTTTGAAGGTGAGTCTGCGTTGATTTTGATTAGGCATGGAGAGTCTATGTGGAATGAGAAGAATCTTTTCACAGGTTGTGTTGATGTTCCATTAACCGAGAAGGGTGTAGAAGAGGCTATTGAAGCTGGGAAAAGAATTAGCAATATACCAGTGGATGTGATTTATACTTCGGCTCTTATTCATGCACAAATGACTGCTATGCTTGCCATGACCGAACATAGACGCAAGAAGGTATTTTTTTTTTTTAAATTAACGGTAAAACAAATTATATTTGTGTTTTGTGTGTTTTCTGATCAATATTGTTGAGACAAATGTTTCCTATGGTGCATGTACATACATATTTAGTGTGTTGACTTTCTTGTATCTCTTTATGTTTTAAGCTCGTCATATTTGATCATCTTCTAGGCTTAACAGTCAACACACTTGTCCAGTCAGATACATTTAGTCCTCTAGTAGACACTATTAATCCCTTATCTTTTGGATCAATTTCGTTTGCTTCAGAACTTAAAAGACTTTGTTTGAGAGAGTGAATTTGGTGAACTTGTGTCTTCAAGATGACATTTTATGCAACTATACAGATGAACACATAATTCTGCTATAAAATCAATGACTAAGGTTGTGTTTGCAAACTCTTTTGCAAACAGCTTATAAGTTTTTCTTACCTCGAACGCAACAATTTAGTGTTTGAGAAATTAGCTTCAGCTTCGGGTTCTCTCAAAATTAGCTATTTTAAGCTCATAAGTTGTAAGATTCTCTTGAGGTGCCTCGGATTATACTGAACTTAACTCACAATCTCCAGCTTTAGCTAATATGCTAGAGTTCGCAAACACATCCTACTAGAAGTGAAGATTAGAGTGTCACATGTGTCTATCTGAAAAGATAAAGGACTTAATATATTAATGAAATCTGTTAAAATGAGGACCTAATGTGTCAGAAAAAGAAAAAAAACATTTGTCAAGGCTCGAAGGTTTTGCGGACTAAATATGCAATTTTGTCATTTACATTCTTTTAAGTCAAGTAAAAGTTTCAGGCTTTTAGCCAAAAAACATTACATAATTTTGATGATTCTCTTAAACAAATCTATGAATCAATATGCAGGTTCCTGTAATTTTGCACAATGAGAGCGAGCAAGCGAAAACGTGGAGTCAAATTTTCAGTGAAGAAACTAAAAAACAGTGCATACCAGTTATAACAGCATGGCAACTAAATGAAATAATGTGAGTAAACTCTCAAGGCTCGTCTCCTTTGTTAACCATATCATATGGTCTATGACCCATGAGTTACTATATATATAGGTACGGAGAATTACAAGGCCTTAATAAAAAGGAAACAGCTGATAGATACGGAACTGATCAAGTTCATGAGTGGCGACGAAGTTATGATATACCCCCACCTAATGGCGAAAGCTTGGAATTGTGTGCCGAAAGAGCTGTTGCTTATTTCAAAGAATATGTAAGTAAAAATCAAAGCTTAAAGTTATTTTATCTAGTATTTTACTGGGTAAAATTCCAAGAACCAAACATGGCCTTAATATTTAGTGAAACAGATTGAACCCCAACTTCTATCGGGGAAGAATGTAATGATTGCGGCTCATGGGAATTCACTGAGGTCTATCATTATGTATCTGGACGAGCTCACGTCTCAAGAGGTGGGATTTCATACCAATGGGTTCTTCTTTTACCATTACTTTGTATTTCTTATGCTTATAAGTTACAACAAATGGGTTCTTATTTTTAAAGGTTATTAGCTTGGAACTATCGACAGGAATACCGATGCTCTATATTTTTAAAGATGGACGATTTACTCGTAGAGGTAGTCCTGTTGCTCCGACTGAAGCAAGTGTTTATGCCTACACTAAGGTATATGAGATTTTTTCTATTTCAGATGTTAATTTAATTTTATGCATTTTCCAACTCAGAAAAGAACTCAGTCGAATTTCACTTGTTCATATTTACATTTATCTCAACTCCTATGTTCAAACCAAATGTAGAGTTTGGCCCAATACAGGCAGAAGTTAGATGAGAGGTTCCAATCGTAAAAGAAGGTACGAGGAAGTTTATGAGTTTTCTACATAATCAGTCGAAATTCTTAGAAACATAACTGTAATTTGGTTCTAGATTGGAATGGCTGTATAGTATCCATAATGTACTTTGTGCCATCTTTATGGTTTAATACAGTGTTTTGTGATAGATTGTGATAGTAATGCAAAAAGAGACTCGATGAATGTTGTATCAACTAGTTAGTTGTAACTTCTATGTATGTCTTTTATGTATTGCACCTCCTATAAGTACATATTTATATCAAGTTCTTGGCATATTGTGATGGTATTTTTCTATTGGTTGAAACTTGAAAGCCCCAATATTATTTTTATTAGTACAAAACCTCTGCTTTTAACTCTTAATTTCCAATTGGGGATTTTTGCTAAAAAAATGTTAATACATGATTTTTTACTAATAAAATATTAATATTAATATAGCAAACATCTCCTAACAGGGATTCGAGCCTGGATTCACTATTTTGTAGTGACTAGTCTCTTCCAGTAGACAAAGCATTTGTTGGTTTGCGTTTAACTCAAATATGATTGCATATGAAAACCACATGTTTGATTCCGCTTTGCACTCTTGAATTAGGAAAATTTGGTATTTTGCACCCTAAAAAAAGTTTATTTTAATTTGCACCCATACAACCACTTTTATGTCTTTATTTCGCACCTCCAACTACTTAAACATAGTGAATAAGAAAGGAGATGGTATGGTGCAGGAGCATTCCCATGCAATCAACCATCCAAATATTCCAATAATTAATGCATGAAGTTGAAGAGTTGAGAAAGTCATAACATAAACTTCAGTCAAATTCAAATGCATGTATCTCTCAATCTAGAAGGACATATAAAACGAGTAGTATATGTATGGAACCCTCTGGAAGTCTAGTTTCCAATGCAACAAACGGTTCGTAATTTGGAGCTATATTGAAGAAGTTATGAAAGTTCTGGTCAGAGGTGGCAGTATAGTACCTAAAGAAGTTCACCTACGGGTTCAATGAACTTTAGGTGGATTTTCTGAATATATTCACTAATCCTTAGTATTCCTAAAGTAATTTATAAGTATTAAGAGTCTAATAATATTTAACAAGTTTCTAAGAAGTCTTTTAATTTATCTAAGTCTTATTTATTGCCTAAGTTGGAGGGTTGTTCCAACTTTATAAATAGTGGATTGTAATGTCCTTTGTAACAAGTTAATTTGAGTGGAATAACATTTGAGTCTAAGACTTTGTTCTTATACACTTAGCCCTGTATCTCTTAGGTGGATTCCTTTGAGTGGTGAGCTAACATAAGGCCCTGTATCTCTAGGTGGATTCCTACGAGTGGTGAGCCTATAAATCGTTTCTCACTTGTGTTACCTTCTCCTATCCACCATTCCCGGCATCATGGTATATTATACCATGATGAGGAAAATTACAAACTTAATCAATAATATTTATATATAGTCTACATGAAGACAATTAGACAAATTAGCAAGCAAGCTTCAAAACTCAAAAGCATTATTATGAACAACCTGAAGTAAAAAAAAATTAAAATAAATAAATATACTCCTTTATATAAGAAAATATATAACAACGTATTTCATTTATCTACTGTCACATCATGCGATCTCTGCCTCTGTCATATTTCAACAAGTCTGTAACTTTTGAAGTCAATTGATGAAGATAAAATTAGTAGTACCATAAACTTGAAGAAAATAAATTTACAACAACTGAATGTCTGTGTATGGAAAAGATAAATTCAAACTGGTCATGAAACAAAACATACATAAACAAAATCATGACTTGCAAATTTATTTATTTATTCTCAATCTCAAATTCAACTCAATCAAGAGAAATAGAGCCAATACATAAATACACAAATTTAAAAGCATTAGTTGGGTATGGGACACTTAATTTCTCATCTTTAATTTAAACGGCCAACGTCTGCTGTTAAAGAAACCAATATAATAAAGGAAAGAAATTACGCCCGAGAAAGCTGCAAAATAGGATACAAGAAAACTTCTCAAAAATGCATCTCGAAATGGGTCCTCTGGTTCAGGAGTTATTGAAGCTGGTGGCAGTCTTCCAGGAGTGAAGCAACTGTTCTCTAATGGTGGTCCACAAAGGAGAGGATTACATTCATAACTGCTTTTCTCAAACGTACCAAATTGAGCTTGCATATTTGGTATTCTGCCCGATAAGTCGTTAAAAGCCACTGAGAAAACAGATAGGAAGGTTAACCGAGTTAGCTCTTCAGGAATTTGACCAGACAATTTGTTGCAGGAGAGGTCCAAGCTTTCGATTTCCTTCATGTTAGAAAGTGATGTTGGGATTAATTAAGCCACTTAAATCATTGTGAGATAAGTTGAGAGTGTGAATCCCTGTTAGGTTTCCGAGCTCATTAGGGATTGGGCCTGATAGTTTATTATGTGAAAGATCAATGCCGGACATATAAGTTCTTGGCATATTGTGATGGTATTTTTTTAATTGGTTGAAACTTGAAAGCCCCAATATTATTTTTATTAGTACAGAAGTACCTCTACTTTTAACTCTTAATTTCCAATTGGGGGTTTTTGCTAAAAAAATGTTAATACATGATTTTTTTCTAATAAAATATTATTATTAATATAGCGGGGTTTTTATTTATAATAATAACACAAAGTGTTTGCATTTATTTTGGTTTCCCAATGGTTTAATCCCTTTCGAGGCGCGTCGGATATTTAAGTGAAAACATTTCCCAACAGATATTTGAACCTGAATTGACTATTTTATAATGACTGGTCCCTTTCACTGGACAAATCACCTATTGGTTTGCGTATAACTCAAATTAATATGATTGGATATGAAACCACATGTTTGATTCCACTTTGCACTCTTGAATTAGGAAAATTTGGTATTTTGCACCCTAAAAAAGTTTATTTTATTTTGCACCCTACAACCAGATTTATGTCTTTACTTTGCACCTCCAACTACTTAAACATAGTGAATAAGAAAGGAGATGGTATTTTATTCTATGATGAGGAAAATTACAAACTTCTATCAATAATATTTATATATAGTCTACATGAAGACAATTAGACAAATCATCAAGCAAGCTTCAAAACTCAAAGGGTCTGTTTGTTTGGTGTTTGGGAAAGTAGTTTGGGTGAGTAATGGAGGTTTGTGAAATAATCTTGATTTGCATAATGTTGTTTGTTTGAGTTTTGAGAGAGTGGTTTGAGAAATAAAATAGGTGTAGGTTTTTTTGGAAGAGTTAGGTTGTAGGTGTAAGATGTGTAAGACTTTCTGTCAAACCATGTTTTTTATGTGAAATAAATTGTGTAAGAGATAGGTTACTTTATGTCAAATCAGAATAGAATTTTTATAGGTTTTGTTTATAGATAAGAGAATTGTTGTTTGTTTGGCTTTTAAGAGAATAATTTGAGAAAATTGAGAGGTGGAAATTTTATTTCATAAAGTAGAACACATGTTTGTTTGATATTTCCCAAACACGAAATAATTTTGGGAAGCGCCAAGCAAACCGGCCCAAAAGCATTATTATGAATAACCTGAAGTAAAAAAAACTAAAAATAAATAAATTATACTCCTTTATATGAGAAAATTTATAACATCGTATTTCATTTATCTACTGTCACATCATGCGATCTCTGCCTCTGTCATATTTCAACAAGTCTGTAACTTTTGAAGTCAATTGATGAAGATAAAATTAGTAGTACCATAAACTTGAACAAAATAAATTTATAACAATTGAATGTCTGAATATGGAAAAGATAAATTCAAACTGGTCATAAAACAAAACATACATAAACAAAATCATGACTTGCAAATTTATTTATATTTCTCAATCTCAAATTCAACTCAATCAAGAGAAACATAGCCAATACATACATATACAAATTTAAAAGCATTAGTTGGGTGTGGGACACTTAATTTCTCATCTTTGATTTAAAAGGCCAGCATCTGCTGCTAAAGAAACCAATATAATAAAGGAAAGAAATTATGCCCGAGAAAGCTGCAAAATAGGATACAAGAAAACCCCTAAAAAATGCATCTCGAAATGGTCCTCTGGTTCAGGAGTTATTGAAGCTGGTGGCAATCTTCCAGGAGTGAAGCAACTGTTCTCTAATGGTGGTCCACAAAGGAGAGGATTACCTTCATAACTGCTTTTCTCAAACGTACCAAATTGAGCTTGCATATTTGGTATTCTGCCCGATAAGTCGTTAAAAGCCACTGAGAAAACAGATAGGAAGGTTAACCGAGTTAGCTCTTCAGGAATTTGACCAGACAATTTGTTGCAGGAGAGGTCCAAGCTTTCGATTTCCTTCATGTTAGAAAGTGATGTTGGGATTAATTAAGCCACTTAAATCATTGTGAGATAAGTTGAGAGTGTGAATCCCTGTTAGGTTTCCGAGCTCATTAGGGATTGGGCCTGATAGTTTATTATGTGAAAGATCAATGCCGGACATATAATACAAAATACCCCCTTTGTATGATTCGGACCTACTCTTTGACATAAATTTTATTTCCTCTTCCACATCTGTTGTTGAGAATGTTATCGACATAACGTCAGAAATGAGGATTCCATTTCCATATGTAAAACTATCATCAATTACTGATCCATATGAATATGAGTGTTTGAAATCTGTATTACCATAATCACTTTTGCTCCCAAAAGGAATTTGATACAAACAAGTAGGTATACGCCCTGTAAAGTTATTTGAAGACAAGTCTAGTATAGTAAGATTTTTTAGGTGACATATTTGAGAAGGAATGAAACCTTGAAGATTGTTTCCTTTAAGTAAAAGTATCCTAAGACTTTAGAGTGATCTTATCCAATCGGGATTAATCTTTCCTGATAACTCATTATCTCTGATGTCAAGAGTTATAAGCCGAGATGATGATAATCCAGACAAAGCATTTCCGCTAAACTTATTCCCTTGCAGATGCATATATTTCACAGATGATCGGTTCATGCAAGAAGGGATCATACCTTGAAAATGGTTCCAAGACAAGTCTAAAAAGGCTAGGTGTTGCAATCTACAAAAACTAGCAGGTACAAGGCCATGGAAGGAATTTCTAGAAAGAACAAGAGAACTCAAATATGTAAAGTCTCCTAGCCAATCGGCAGGAATTTCACCCGTGAATAAATTGTCATTTATTTTTATAGTACCAATGCCGAGTATGGGGCTGCTATTAAGAAATCTATGTGAAAACAAGCCTCCTGAGAATTGATTGTTATCCAAATACAAGGACTCCAATGACGTAAGGTTTGATTTTTCAGGAAGTAAGGGACCTTGCAAGGTATTATTTGATAACTTCAACACCATTAGCGACACGCATCCCATGGCCAAATGTTGTGGTATTACACCAGAGAAGTTGTTATTGGACAGGTCTAATATTTCCAAAAATTTCATATCCCCAATGGAAGCAGGAATATTACCTTGAAGATAATTCATATAGGTTAAGAACCCGCAAACCACTAAGCATACCGATGAAGTTTGGAAGCTCTCCATGGATATGATTCATAGCTACGTCAAATTGCTTCAAATTAGTTAAATTTAATTTTGTACCTGGATACATGAGTGGTAAAAGAGGACCGGAGAAGGAATTGTTTTTGAGGCTTAGTATTTGTAAATTTGTCTTGAGTAGCCAAGTTGGGACCTGTCCCACCAAGTTATTCTGACTGAGGTCGACATATTTTAACTCATATTGATTTTCAAGAAAACTGGGAATAGTACCAGTGGGCTCATTGAGTCTACAATGTGCCAGAACAAGCTCTTTCAGCTGAAACAGAGGAACCCAATTAGATGGATTTTATGTGTCTATCTTCAGTTTATTTTTATTAGTAAAATCTCGATAATCGTTAACTTGAAGTATGAAGACTTCAAGTTTGGAGTTGGCACTCAATGAACTAAATGTGAATGGACCTTCCAACTAGTTGCCAGCAAGGGATACATACTCCAATAATTTGAGATTTTGAAATATCGTCTGAGGAATATTCCCAACAAAATTGTTATAAGAAAGATCGAGGTCTTTCAGAGATGTCAGGTTGCCAAGACAAGGAGGAATAACTCCACTTAATCTAGTGGCTTGTTGTCTGTCAAGAAAGTTAACTAGGACAAACAATATAATAAGATAATTTGGATTCATGGGAGAAGATACTTACCTTGTAAGGAGCCGGTAAGAGAACATCCCCAAAAAGATAGGCTCTTTAAAGAGGTCATTCTCCAAATAACTGACGGAATCTGACCACTATATAGATTTTCACTCATATCCAGCACATCCAGAGTTTTTAATTTCATCAATTCTGCCACATAGTCAGAGTGAAACTTAGCCAATCGTGAACCATGTATCTAGTAGATTCATCTGATCCGAACATGTATATATTAATTAGTGCTCCATTATTATTTTTTTACCTTGAAAATTTGAAAAATTCCCTCTAATGATGAGAGACTTCAAGGAGTTTAATGTGCCATTGCCAATGGACGGAATATCGGTGAGCAATTCCGATTTCAATTTCAATATTTTCAAGTTGCTTAAGTTTAGTACACCATGGAAACCTGTATACATATATTTAATTATAATATCAAAATTAAAAACAAGAAGAAACTGAATGATCGAATATATATTATAAGAGAAAAAAGAGAGACATAATTTACCTTTAAGGTTATCTGAATCTATTGAAAAGTTGTGCAATTCTTGAAAAGGAAGAAGCAAAGAGGAATTCAAGTACCACAAGCCCCTCTTGGCGCCGATTTCCTGACTGTATATAATGAGGTCGAGTTGTACAACACGCTTAGTGAGGAGGTCGCACTTGACATTGTTCCACTTGCAGCAGTCCGTTTCTTGTTCACCCCATGTTTAATACTCATAGGCGGAATCACCCAAAAGCCCAATTCTCTCTTCTTCAATACACCCAAAAGTTTGGAGAAGCTGAGCAAGTGCTAATGACCCAAACACTAACCAAAAATATGATGATTCCATGCCTAGCTAGCTATATTTATATTAGTTAGTTATAATTCAAGTCGTGAAGTAATATTGGCAAGCAAGCAGCTAAATGGAGTAGTAGTATATATAGACCAGCTGTGTGTTGGAATATTTTAGGCTTCCATACATTTTTTTCCAAGGTCGAAATTCAAGTAAGATATTATCTCAACTTTTTTTCCTACTTATTGGAAAAAAAAAAAAAAAAAAAAAAGACTAGCTAGCTAGAGTTGAACAACTTTAATTCAAGGAAAATACTCGGTTGAATATGATGGCTAAGTGATTTTTCTCCCGTATGTCCCTGTCAAGTTTTAGGAATTCAATTGGAGTAATTAATGGGCTGAGGTGGAGAAAATATACCAATCATTCTGTGGAAAATTTTGCCTCAGTCTCACTTGATATTAAATTTCCATGGACGAGTGTTCTAACTGCCGAAATTAATTAACTTTTTTTTTTTATTTTCTCTGAAAAAGAATAAACATGCAAATAATGTATAATTAGCTCTCTGCCATTTGTTTATATATCTTTTTATAAAATAAACATTACAGTGTTTGTGTATTAGTTTATTAAATGCTATGAGATATTTTCTTTTTACTTGTCATTAGATCATTTGGAAAAAATATTTTATGTTTTTTGTGCTAAAATCTTTAGAGATTTTCTGCATATGTGTTCGACTATATTACAACACTATCTTTCTAGTGAATTTACCATTTTAGTTATAGAGAAAAATATATTAAAATAACTAGTGTATAAATATTTTAATTATTAATTTTGCATTTGATAAAACTTGAAAAACAATCAATAATATATAAAATATTGAAAATGTATCTCTTAGGGGTCCAATTTTCTAATTTCGCTTAGGACCCTTGAAACCTTATGACCGGCCGTGGACCTGTATGTCTCTGTCAAGTTTTAGAAATTCAGTTGGAGTAAACAATTAATGGGATGGAAAAAAAGGTACCAATGATTCCATGGAAAATTTTGTCTCAGTCCCACTTAGTATTAAATTTTCATGGACGAGTACTCTACCTGCCGAAACTAATTGACTTAGTTTTATTTTCTCTTAAAAAGAATTATGGATGGATGGGATTGGATCCATCATCGTCGGTCAAGCTTTTTATGAAACATAAACAGCTACCAAGTCAAGGCTACAAATTAAGATGGAAACTGAGAAAGGATATATAGCCACTCACTCTTACACTCACACTCACATTGGCCTTGTCCTCGAGGTAATATTTCTGCTATATCCAATGGTCAATTTTTAAAATATGACCGTTGACTATAAGTAACTCCTTGAAATTATTGTAATATTTCAAATACACCATTTGAAGTACATTATTATTACATAGACATTCAGGGTATATTCGACCAGGGGTAAATTTAGAAAATCAATAAAAAAATTACTGACGTCACTAAATTCCGTTAGTTTTTAACGCCATAAGAGTTTTTTTGTAATTTTTTAAACAATAGTGGGGTTTCATGTTATACGTCCAAACTTGAGGGGGTCTGAGTGTAACTCACCTAATAAACATAAAATTATGTAACAAAATAAATTGATTAAGATTAACTTAATTTAATTGCTAAAATTAAAACTCTAGTATAATCAGGGACGGACCTCTTGAGGGACTGGGGGGCAATGGTCCCCCAAGAAAACATTAGTTTAAATATATTTATATGTATATGTAAACATAAAATAGGTGTTGGCCCAGTTTTATTTCATTTCCCTACCAAGCAACATGGATGAATTTCCGTGTTCGAGCCCTGAAGAGAACATGTAATGTTTTTGTCATTTTTCATCCTGCCATATAAATTCTCTATTTATCAATATATTTAAGAGCATTTAGCTTAATGGTATAATTTTTTTTCTAGATAGTTATGAAATAGTTCTTTCTAGAGGTGTACGAGTAATTGAGTTCAAGTCTAAAATGTGTCTTTTTGTCATTTTTATCGTTCTCAATTTCTTTGATATATTATTTTATATGGACAAAAAAATTTAACAAATTCAAATTATTATTAACATGGTATTAATTTATCTAATAATGAATTTGATATGCATTATTTATAAATAGTAGCATAATTTTGGTTAAATGCACAACTTTTAAATATTGTTTTAAATATATGATAAATAAAAAATTAATCATACAACTTTTTAGTCTACACAAGCTTCAAGAATGACTTTACCATTATATTTTATATTTTAAGGGTGCATTCGACATTTTCATATCTTGTTTAAGTAGTATTTATTTGTTTTTTTGTGTCAAACTGGATTGTATTATTGAATATTTAAGAATTCATACTATTAAAAAAATTGTTATTATATTTTTCACATTTTGTTGGACAAAATTATAGTGTTAGTTTATCTTAATTCAATATTTCTTCTATCATTTTGACAAAATTTGAAAAAGTATCAAGTTTGGTACAAAAAAATTATTCCATCCAATTTCCAAAAAAAATCCCAATTGCGCACCCCCCCCCCCCCCCCTACATAAACGGTCTAGGTCCGTCCCTGGTCGGCCTTGTCTACAGACAAGTTAGGTAAAGGCCTAGGGCTTATAATTCTCTTTCTTTAGATATTAAGGAATATTTTAAATATTTTATCTTAATAAGTGAATACCGTATAAATATTTTTTTTTTCATACATGAATATATATTTGTTTATTCATATGACAAATCTTTGGACATTTTTTATAGAATAATTATATTATTATGAAAAATTACTCATATAGTATGACTATTAATTGATCAAACCAAAAGAAATACTTTATTGACGTGCTTTTGTTATAAAATAATATGGGGTTGTCTTAAATGAGATTTCATCAAATGGGGAGTATGTAAGATATTATTTCCCATGTTGACAAGTGTCCCATTTTAATTTATTTTTTAAAAATCTAATTATAAAAATACCAATATACCCTATTTTATCTTACTCTAAATAATTATTAATTATGCAAACGCTACCTCTTTCTTCACCACTAAACCCACCCCGCCCCAATCCTTCTCCCCAAAATCATCACCATATTCCGATTTAATGAGGGTGGGAAGTGTGTTGAGATTTTTTGAAATTACACATTGACCCCTAAATTCTAATTGTTTGTTTTATTAGATTTAATTTAAGTTATAATTGACTCTTGGAGTTTATGATTTAGCTCAATATGATCCTTAATATTTCTTTTTATATACATATTTAAACTTTGAAAAATCATAGGTTGACGTTTTTGGGTATATATATGATTTTTAAGGAGAATATAAAATAATTTAATAGAAAAATACACATTTTATTAATTTAAGATCAATTATGTGTAACGTGTTGCCACCAATGAGAATTGTATGTAATATGTTCGATGGAATGTCAAAATAAAAATCTTCGGGTTCTTAAATCAAATTACAGAAGAAAGAAAATTGAAGTCAAATATGATTGCAGCGGGTAGAAAGGAATTGTGATATATATATGAAACTGATACCATAATGTCTAATACTAAATCAGAAGTTAACTGAATTGAAAAATGTACAAATCTGTTTATACATATATAGGCAGAAGAAACTAAACTAAATAATAAAACGGGGATAGGGCGCTTGGGGGAGAGTCTTGTGGGTGAGGATGGTGGTTGGAATTTTGAGAAAAAATGGGAAAGATAACATTATTTTAGAAAAATGGTGGTTGATGATTTTCCTTGGTTAGTCACGAAGGTGAAGGTGAAGGTGAAGATTGGGGTTGGAGATTTGGAGATGGAGATGGAAAGATAAAATTTTGAGAGAGAAAATAACAAAAATAATGAAGGAAAGAGAAGTAATATTCTATTTTTAAAATATATTTGTTAAAGGGTTATTTATGTAATTCATTGAATGTCTACTTTTTCCAAATGTTCCATTGCCACGTCATGTCGGACATTTTGACCTGAAATTGTGGTATAGATCTTTTGTTGATTTTTTTTAGTGGTTGATATGATATATCTCATATACACCTCTGTCCAATAAAATCTCATTTTAGAAAGACCCAAATAATATTCACAAAATCTTTGTTTATGCTGAAAGAAGTTTAATATTACAAACGACTATGTAACAACTAATATATATGAAGTAAGCTGGATATTTTATCTGTAGAAAAATATGTTGCAAAAATAAGTGAAATCAAGTTAATATTTTTGTTCTATGAATTGATTAAAGTTTCGTTTCTAGTGTATGTTTTAGTCAGCAAATATTGAAAACTATCGGAAACGTTTCAGAAACAACATTAGGAGAAAATGTAAATTAAGAAAAACAATAGAGTCCACAAGACAAACTAATGGTTTCGGAAGTACATCTTATTTTTGTTTCCAATTATACAAAAATGAAAATTTTTCGATGTTTTTAACGAAAACGGTGGAAATTTTGATTCATAGTTCAATGGAATAAAGAAAAATTAAGACACATATAATAAGTTTCTCCAAAAAAAAAAAAAAAGACACATATAATAAGAGTATAATGTATTTGTTCACATGCAATTCCTTTTGCTGATTATCAGTTAAATATACTATGTTTCAAAGTTTGCATAAAAATTAGATTATTTGATCTTGATTTATTTTTTGTCGTTTGATCTAAATGTATTTTTTTTTTCACATCACCCCTACATGAAATGGTTTCACATTCATCCATCTGGACAAGAATTCAGAAAGAAAAAGTTGGCGCATTATGTATGCCATACGATTTATTCAATGGATCATAGAAATGACATGTTATGTACATAGCACATTCTAAAACCATTTCAATAACAAAATTAAATATATAAGTCTCACTTTAAAAGAGTAATTGAAGTAGTAATTATCAAAATCTATATCAGTACCAATCATTAAATTAAGTAAAAACGAAACAGTACAAATCATCAAATCTAAAAAAGTAGGACAAAAATCGAAATGCTAGATATTTATCCTCAACCTCAATTAAAACCATAAAACTCCTCAATCCTGAGGTATCTCCACGTCACTTGTTCTGAAAATTTAAATTGTTGAAGAATTGGGTAGTACTTGCACTTGCACTTGCGGCAGGAGTTGATTGATTAGTGTTCGGACAATTGGAAGTATTTGTGTCATTAACTTCGGTACTACAATTTGTGTCATTCATCCTTTGCTTCTTCTTACGATTGTTTCCCCGTCGTTCATCAATTGTCGGATTCAGTTCGCAAGTAGTCGCTTTATGACCAGCCTCGCTGTTAAAATTTTCAAACGTTAATGTAAATTGAACACGTTATAGCGACAAGATAATGGCTCCAAATCTTATGCTACAATCAATGTTACATCTCCAAAGCTTTTTAACGACGAGATGAAGGGAAAAAAATAATGTATTGTCAACAAAGCTTTTAAATTTAATAATAGTTATTAAATATACAATTAGTTATAATGTTACAAACTAAATTGACATAATTTTAAAAATTACCCGCATAATCCACAATGTTGTGGCTTAGCACGAGGTGCTCCTCTAGCCATGAGTTTTTTAGGATCACGAACATTATATTCTTTCACAGGCGGATCACATTCATTTTCCTCGGCAGGATCACTATCTCCCCCATCCTGGAACTTCGAAGCAATTTCATGTTCAACCATCTTTGATAATTTCTTTACCCCCTTCAGGGACTTTGGATAAGCACCTTTTGCTTTAGAGGACAAAAATGAAAGATTCATACATTGCTTGTTCATTTCAGAGAGTCTCTCGCGTTCATAATTAACTGAGTAGAATATTGATTTGGCATAGTCTTGCAATATCGTTCCTGTCTTAACAAGCCATCTGGGCAATATGCACACATCTGGAAATGTTGTGAAACCCGCAGACTTCAATCCAGATATTATGTGACGACAAGGGATGCCGTCGGATTCCAACATCAAGCAAGTACACTTAAACTTGGAATTCACCATATCGATAGTTACCGAGCATTGTGGTCTATTGGGGTATTCATACTCACTAAAAGTCAACACAAATTCATTATCACCCTGGACTTTTTTGTTTTGTAATATTAGACCTTGCTCCTTGCAAATTTCTTCACGAATAAAGTAAAAGATCCTCTTTGGGCACATAATAGCAGCTTGTTCCTCAAGCTTCTTTAAAGGGCCTGGCCTTATTGGAGGGGGTTTTATCTTTGCCTCGATTTGTCTTGTATCAAAACTACTCCTCAAACTCTTTAAAGTCTCATTGAATTGCAACAAAAATGCTGTAAAAGTTAAACTTTGTTTGACACATAGCTTAACTAACGAATTCATAGATTCAGAGCGTTGTGTGGTTCTCATCATGGCAGTGAAATGCCCACGGAAATATGCTTCACACCAGCTATGTCTATTAGCATAAATATCTTTGATCCAGGTATTTTCAGAAACATCATAAGCTTCAACAATGTTTGACCAAGATTGCTCAAATTCTTCAATGGTTATATGCGCGCTTAGAAACTTTGCAAACTCAGAAACAAATTTTGGAGGCAATCCCTTATTTGTTCTTGCATTTCGTGCAATATGCCAAGCACAAAGCCTATGTCTGGAGCCAGGAAACTCTAATCGTATTGCTGAGGCCATTGCTTGGTCCTGATCCGTAAGTACAACAGAAGGTATTTTACCTTTCATCGTATTACGGAAAGTTCTTAACAACCAACGGTATGAAGCAATTGTTTCGTTATACATAAGTGCAGCACCAAATACACATGTGTTGAAATGTTTATTTACACCAGAAAATATAACGAGTGGAAACAAATACTTGTTGGTTTTGTATGTGCTATCAAATGCTACCACATCACCAAATAGGTCATATTCGACCCTAGACAATCCATCGCACCAAAACAATTTATTCAATGCACCATCATCATCAACTTCGTATTCAAATAGCAAATCCTTGTCATGAACTTTCATTCCTTGCAATATGCTTAAACCAGTATTGACGTCTCCTGATTCAATCATTTTCAGTCTTTGACCATTCAAATAGTTGTAACCGTCTTTTCTTTGGAAATTAAGCTTGCCGGCACCACCACACATTTTTTCCATAAGGTCCATCACCTGCGATGGTCTTATCCCAGCCATAGTCAAAGTACTTAACCAAGACTTGTCTGCCGCGGACAATTGCCTATGTAAATCAAAATATCAATATCGTTATTATATTAATTTAGAAAACTGTGAAATGTAATGAATAATAAACTAAAACTAAACCAAACACACAAGTCACATCTCAAATTTTTGTTCCCTATAATTTCTTTACATGTTTATTATTTGATCTAGGATGCCAACACGAGTGTACCAAAAAAATATCCAAAAAATATTGATGGCATGTACTTCAAATTGCATGTGGCTATAAGTAAACAAAATTTGTTGCGGGGGAAAAGAGAAACCCAAATCTACGTCCAAGAAATTTGGTTAAGAATTCAAACGTATTTGTTAGCTATGCGAATAAATTAACTCACTTTCTTAACGTTAGAATAATTTTAAAGTATCATATTCAAAGTTGATGAGCCAGTCCAAAGATACGATATTGATCACCATATAGTTTTTTCATATGGGAATTAAATATAAGGAACTAAAAATATAAGAAGCAAGGAATGCCATGTTTTTAACTAAACATATGATGTACCTGTTACATCGTAATATCTTAACATCATCCATTGTTGCCAAGTCATGATTGTGGCGTGACTCAAATGTTGTTACCTTGTACTTCCCAGTCAAACGGTCAAGAGCTACTCGAAAAATTGCTTTGCACCCGCATCTACTTTGGTGTCTTGGTTCTCGAATTCGGCAATGATCCTTGTCTAACTCCTGTCGAAAACCTTCTCGAGAACAAACCCAAACACGATTTCTTACAATACCATCCTTTTTTTTAAGACTGTGTCTGCGAACATCAAATCCAAGTTCTTTACCATACGCATTAAAGAAGTGTTCGGCCTCGTCAACAGTATCAAATGTTAGTTGAAGAACTAACTCAGAATCTATTTTCTTCAAATTTGAAAAAGTACGTGGGCTAGATGGATGTTCACTATCACTTTTAGAATGACAACTATTGTGTTCCTCGGAGAAAGGCGAGGATGCTTTAGGGCTCTCCAAACTCACGGCCATGTATGTTTGACGAAAATGTACTGCAATTAATTGATCCACCCAACTCGTTAAGTAGCATGTATTCATATCAATTCTATCACATTTAATGAATATGATAATGGACCAATAAAAGTTCATGTACATGAACTCATTTGCAGACTTGTGTAAGTGGAGTAAGATAATTAAATAGATTCGAGCAAAAAGAAATATTAATCAACCAAATATACAACAAAATATTTGGAATACTAATTCCTTAGAACACTTGTGATGTCTATTAAAGGGCCGTAACATATCTTTAAAAAAAACATATCTACACACACATGTAAGAAAATTCAACAGATTTCCTACATGTTTTCACAGAAAATCGGCCCTTCCTCTCCCTAACTTCGGCCATTTTTTCCTTGTTTTTGTTCATCTTCTCTTTCAATTTTACTGCATCGCCTATCAATTTAGTAAACGATGTGTGTTCTGTGAATTTGTTGAGGCACAAAAAGAAGGAATTTGCTTCTTGTTTTGTTCTTTAGTGGTAAAATTACTAAAAAAATACTAATGAAAGGTTTCATATATGAAAGCCATTTCTTCCTCTGCGTTTTATTAGCCCTGTTCTTCCTAGAGGAATCCCAACATTCTTTGTAAATTTATATAAATAAAATTGTTAACAAGCTTAAATACCCATAAAATCTATTATACCTGTACACCCATGCTTACATTCATATAAATTAACCAAAAGCTAATCTTGTGCTAAATGACAATAAATTATTCATCAATTGTAACAGGGGAACAAATTCAGCACTATATCTCCGAGACTCCGACCATAATTCTCGATCCAATAAAAAAAAAAGAGCAATTCAGAAAATAAAGTTGACTAGTGTTAAAGAGATTAATGTTTTGGAGAAATTGAAGCAACAAAATTGAAAGATTTTCTCACCTCTTACTCTTTCTCTTCACAACCGTGTAGTAGCCATTCTTTTCTTTCTTCAAAATTTCAAATTTTACAGAGAAAGCAAAGCCCTAATTTTTCTTTATTTGGAGAAGAAGCGATTAAGTGAAGATTAAAAAAGGCCCAATTTTTCTTTATTTTTTTTAAAAGAAGCGACTAAGTGTGAGAGATGTAGAAAGGATAATTTTGTCTTTAAAGAGATTTAAAAAAGGGTAAATTTGTCTTTAAAAAAATATATTATTTAAATTTAAATTTTTAGATGACACATGTCACCAAGATAAATACTATCTTATATGCTCCCCACCCCTTGAAATCTCATTTTAGACGACCCCTTGATTCATTTCATGGGGTGTTTTGTATTTTAATACTGTCATTCTACTTTTGATGTAACAAGTGTACGCCACATAAAACATGCCCGCCCGAGAAAGCACTAGCTTTAGACTTTAATCAATGTAACATAAACTGCAGACAATTTCAATAACGGACCCGTGACATGAATGATCTCACAGTTTTTTAGATTTTAAATTGTTATAATAATCTAGAAATTAAGTTCCAAATCAAATGAAAAGAAATTAAATTGATACATATATATATATATATATATAAATACTTACTTGAGCATTAAATCCAAGACGACTAATGCCTTTCCAATTATCCAAATCATATGCCGTGAAGTGTTTGCAACATGCAGAAGCCTGAAGAAGATGATGCCCATTAATATTATTATTATTAGTACCTTCAAAATTGTCTCCTTGAAAACCCCTAACAAATGCTACTGCATATTTTCCTGCAACCAATGGGTCTTCGCCAGGTGTCTCTTGCCCTCTTCCCCATCTTGGGTCCCTAACTATGTTCACATTTGGTGCCCAAAATGTCATCCCCTTTGCCTGTCCTTCATTGTACACTGCTCTTGCCAATGTTTTTAGAACCGGACCGGACAGTGAACCGGTAAGCCAACTGGCCACTGGTTTTACTGGTCGAACCGGTCGGACCGCTGGTCGGACCGGATGACGTCATAATGATATAATAAATATATTTAATTTTAAAGTATATATAATATTCATAAAATTTAAACATTATCCTAGAATTGATTAAAAATATATAAAATCTTACAATAAATTTAAATTAAATCACATAATATTTACATAACTTATATCATAATTGTAATATGATACTAATTTGTAAGCTCATATATATATAATATGACTATATTTCTTTATAAACATTTAAAAGTGTAAGTTAAAAATACAACAAACTAAGAGATTAATAATTTTAAAATATGATTATGTATAAAAGTCTAATATTCAATATCAAACTTGCATAATATATCGATTTGATTTTCAAAATTTGACACTCTTTATCCTAAAATAATATTGGAAAGAAATATCTTATAGAACAAATTTTAAAAAAAAATTATTATTTGAGTATTAATTTTCATTAATAATGTGTAAAATGTTAATTTGAGTTATCATAATCTAATTTATAAACAAATTTGGCTACATGTTTTCTGTAATTTATAAATTTGTTTTGTACTAAAAATTCAACAAAAATGATGTAGCTCAAGTGGTAAGGAAGTTATCTTTCATGCAAGAGGTTAGGTGTTCAAATCCCACCTTCTACAAGAATTTTTAGTATATTTTTAACATTAATAAAATTTAAAAAATCAAAAAAAAAAAAAAAAAAAAAAGAAATTCAAAATCGGGTTGAACCGGCCCAAACCGATTCGCTTGTTCACCGGTTTTGGACCGGTTCAACCCGGTTCAGACTGGGTTTTGAGTCAACTGGTTTTAGGGGGTAAACCGGACCGGACCATCCACCGGCTCGCGGTCGAACCGGTCGGACCGGCCGGTCCGGTCCGATTTTAATAACATTGGCTCTTGCTTCTTTTCCAATCGCCTACATATTAATTAATTCATTCTTTTGTTCATTAAATTTATCAATTCGGCATTAATTGCTATTTATCAACTTAATAATATTTGATCAAACAAAACAAGAAAAAATATTAAGTTTAAATATTCAATGCCAATGGAAAATTTTAATATGGACGTGACTTGCCTTTACCTATACAATCGCAAAGTAAATATATCACAAATGTCGAGTGAATGAATAAATCATTATTTTGCTAGTGCTATTCAATCTCTATTCTACTTTTTTGAATCAGATCAAACCCGATCAGAACGAAAATTACATGTACACAACATGCATGATTCAATAGAAAAATCAATAATTGCAATTTGCAAAGATTTTGTCTTTTGGGCCCATTTTGATAACGTCAAATCAACTGACCTCTAACCTCATAAAAAATCATCTAAAACTCGGTACCAAAAATGTAATTCTCTACATCATTTTTTTTTTCTTATGTTTTATCAATGACAATAGAATAGTAAAAGGAATTTATTAAAGGTAACAATTAATAATTAATTTCACTCTAATTACCTGACCAGTGCGGTACCAAAGACGAGCATCAAAGGTAGAAGCAGAGAGAATGACTTGAGGGAAAATAGTGGTGTTGAAAATTTATCCCCAAAGATCTATCTCATACTAAATCATTAAGAGTTATATATGTACTAAATTAAATACGTACCAGTATCCATAGTGAGCGATTAGTCTGATGCGGAATTTATGGAATCGATCACTAGTATGAATTGAATCGATCGGGTACGAGGTCTTCTCAACCAAATCGCCTTATTTTCTTAAGATCGTCTTCTTGATGGGGAGAAGAGAATAGTATATTGATTTGGTGTGTTGGGGACCATAACCCTTGTGTTCTTTATATAAGAAGAGAATTAGGGTTCCCATAATTCCCTAGAACTCTCATAAATAGGTATCTACCCATTATTTAGTCCACATTCGTATATAAGTTACTATATTAGTCCACATTCTTATTGGAGTCATTACCTTATTAGACCACTTAATATTAGTCCAATATCTTTAGAATAGCTACCATAATTGATTAAATAGTCCAATTAGGATTAGGAAATAATTTTCCTAACAATCTCCCACTTGGGCTATTTATTAACCTTGAATCAATTATGTTACAAATTTCCTTAGGCGCGCGTCCGTATGCTATTTGTCGTTAGACTTACTTAAACAATCTGGTCCATCTCATATATCAGCAATGGAACTACCGCGGCTTTTATCACAGTATAGCACTACAAGAAAACTGGGCTTCACCTACGACAGATTTCGTTGGTGAAGCCTTGATTTCTGTTGGTAATCATGCGTAGCGACGCTTTTTTTCCGTTGGTTAATTCGTAGGTGAAGGCCCCGTAGGTAAATGCAGCAACGTTTTTTTTTTCCGTTGGTAAATGTTGCGACGGTTCATTTTTGTTGGTATTTTTGTTGGAAAAAGCGTTGGATGAACGATCGGGCCCGAATATTTTTTGCGACAATTTTTGCTGTTGGAAATGCGTAGGAAAATTACTAACTGATTTCCAACGGCAGAAATTTGTTGGTATTCTGTCGCCAATCTGTTGGAAACATTGTGACGGAATATAGCATCAAAAATATTCCGTTGGTTAAAATCTGTCGGTATTTTGTCGCCAATCGGTTGGAATCATTCCGACGGATTTATCTTCAAAATATTTTCGTTAGCTTATTTTTGTCACTAATTTGTAGGAAATTAGTTGGAACCTAGTGCTAACTTTTTTGTTGCTGATTCTGTTACTAGCAATCGGGTCGGAGCAAAAAAATTGGACCTCGACCTAGCATTGACTCAGTCGTTCCTGGGCGCGCCTAAGCCTCTGACCCGGGCGCCCAGGTCTCGCCTGGGCTTGGTTGAGGCGCCTAGGCCATGCTTGGTTTTTGTTGCTGATTCCGTTACTAGCAATCGGGTCGGAGCAAAAAATTGAACCTCAACTTAGCGTTGACTGAGTCGTTCCT
Source organism: Penstemon newberryi var. newberryi (assembly GCA_030819805.1). Lineage (NCBI taxonomy): Eukaryota > Viridiplantae > Streptophyta > Magnoliopsida > Lamiales > Plantaginaceae > Penstemon > Penstemon newberryi. The sequence continues at coordinate 18,667,120 of JAUALY010000001.1, forward strand.
AGGCGTGCCTGAGCCTGACTCGGTCGCCTAGGTCTCGCCTGGGCTTGGCTGAGGCGCCTAGGCCATGCTTGGTTCTGGCCCAGGCGCCCGGGCCACTTCATGGAGCTGCCTCGGGCGCCTCGGTATCGCCTGGGCTTGGCCTAGGCGCCAATGCCACGCCTGGTTCTGGCCCGAGCGCCCCTGGGCCACTCATGGGGCTGCCTCGGGTGCCTATGTCTCGCCTGGGCTTGGCCTAGGCTATGTGCGCCCGGGCGACTAGGCAATATATTTTTAATTAACTTGTTGGATGTAGGATTTGAACCCTTGACCTCATATATATACATATTAAAGGATCAAACCAGTTGAGCTGAACATCTTTGTTGTATTTTCATTAAATAATTATATATATGAGTCATATAAATGTTTATTTCATCAATTTTTTCAATAATTAATTCATTTTTCATTAGTATCATCGATTTAAATCATTTTGAACTTTCCCACGGTTTTTATCAATTTTTTTCACTAATTTTGTTGATTTAAACATTTTTTGACCTATCTAACATGTTTACTCACCGTTTTCACCATTTTAACCCCTTTTTTGACCAATCTCGCATATTTTTCCCTAATTTAATAAATTTAAGCTATTTTTTACCGGTTCAACTCATTTTTCACCATTTTCATCGATTTAGACCATTTCTGACTGAGGTATCCGATTATTCACAGATATCATAATTTTTTTTCAATTTCATGATTGAACCCATTTTTTCATTGATTTCACCCATTTTTTCACCAATTAATTGATTTAATTTTTGTGTCGATATAACTAGTTTTCCCCTTAATTTCATCAATTTAAATCATTTTTGACCAATTTAACTAGTTTTTCCATCATTTTCATCCTCTTTTTACTAGTTTTATCGATTTAAATTATTTTTGACCGATTTAACTCATTTAAATATTAACGGACTTAAAATACATTTTTGCCATGTAAATTTTGATTACAAGATATGACTTAAATGAATTCACATTTTCATAGACAATTTAAGAAACGCGTATCTATTTGTTTGGGAATTTTTTTTTTTTTTTTGTACCATAGGATATACCTACTTGCAATTTTGGTACCACTGGATACGAAAAAATAAATTTGGTACCATAGGATAGGTTTTCATTGCAACTTTGGTGCCAAACCCAATTTTTTTCCAAACTTAAACCCCCTATGAAATGCATAATGTTCAATTTATCCCTTATAATTTAAAAAAGAGCATTTTACCCCCTGCCCCTGTAATTTTTTAAATGTTTCACACCGCCTCCCTGATATTTTATATAGGCGGCACTTTATCCACTTTTATTATGATACTGTGGCATTTTACCCCCTGTGTTGTGATAAATGTGTCAATTTATCCCTCTATGTTAAAAAATAGTTTTCATGTCTACTCTCAATTTCGGCAAGTGAGTTACACTATCCGGCTGAAAGGGGTAAATTGCTTCATTAAATTTTTTATAGGGGGTAAATTGATTTTTTTTCAAATTATAGAGGGATAAATTGAACATTATGTATTTCATAGGGGGTAAATCGTCATTAACTTTGGAGAAAGGGTTTAGTACCAAAATTGCAATGAAAACCTATCATATGGTACCAAATTTGCATTTTCGTATTCAATGGTACCAAAGTTGCAAATTAACCTATTCTATGGTACCAAAAAAGCATTTTCCCCCTATTTGTTTATATTTATTATTTTTTATTATGATTTGTGGTGCATGCTTATTAATATCTAATATAGTCGTGACTAAACCCCGATGATCACAATACTAATACTATTAATGACATAGATCAAATGTGGATGAGTAGCATGAAAATTACATGTAATGTGGTCTTATACATGCCTATTTCCAACTGGTCCTTCTTTACGTACTTTCTTAACCATATGTAATACCACAATAGAAAGTCATTTACTTTACTTTCAGAGTAATCAATCATGAAATCCATTCATACCATAAAACTTAAGTCTGTACAGAAAACAACCATAAACATGTCAAAAGCATTAAACCAAAATAACTCCCACTAAACAGACATATCATAAAGTATGATAATGTCCATAAGAGTTGCATCCTCACGAAATCACCTTAGGCGGCCAACCTTTGGTGGATGGGTCTTTAACCAAAATTTTGTATTTATATGCTCTATTGACATTTGAAAACTCTGAAACTTTATTTGACACTAAGTCACAGAACACCTAGAACAACATCGATATTAGTCTTTAGACATAAATATCAAGTATAAATGGTAATCCTTGTGCAGTGATCAAATACTGACAATAATTCTAGTCGGATAGTAGCCTTCCTTTGGGCCGACGTACTATCTACATAGATAATGAAGTTGTCACATATTTATCATCAAATGTATACGTGTTATTCAGCCAATCAAAGATCTTCCTTTGGGCCGATCAATTGATCGCATGACGTAACATATATACTAATAATATATAAATCATTGGAGTATCATAGAATCTCTAAAAAGATTTGATCTCCTAAATGTGAAAATGTAAGCTTTAGTTCTCTACTTTTATTACCATGCTTGAATCACTCAAGTATCAACCCAAAACTCTCACGATAAATATTTGAATTGAGTGCAAACTTGAGCATACATTCCCCATTGTCGATGCAGGTGGAAAACTTATGTATATCTTTTCTTTAAGGATCTTTATTGGAGCACTATTTGAGATTTCACTTGTCTCATTAACACCACAAGTATGTTTGCTCCCACTGAACTTGAGATATGCATAATTATCAATGAAATTCACCTCAAAACCATAAGAGGTGGACTTAAAAAAAATTAGGATCTCCTTAATAACAATTCTTGAGGTTGTTGAGTTTGTTTTACAGGTACCTCATTGTTGTCTTGTTGTAGAGAAATTTCAGGATTAAACTTGAGCCTGATTATCATTCTCTTGAGATGAAACCGAGTCTCGAACAACAATAGGTATTGAAACCCAATCATTGTAAATGCCAGATTATACTTCAAAGACAACATTCCTTGTAATTTCTTCCCCCCAAACTCAATATCCTCAAGGAATATCACATTTCTCATTTGATAAAAGGATCTTTATGTGGGATCTTAAAACTTGTAGTTTTGAGAGCACTTAATTTTACCAACAAATTAACAGCTAACCATCCTTAGTCCAATTTTCTTTTATATGGTCTATAAGACCATGCTTTAGTTGGACAATGCTTTTGATGTGTCACTGTTAATGATGTATACTGCATTCTTAAGGTGACAAAATTAAAAAATCTGTCAAATTAGGGGACTAAGAATCATATCTGACAAAAGCCAATAAATTTTTCTGAAAAAGGTGTAAACCAAATGTTTGTGTCATAAGGTGACAAAATTCTCACTTAATCTTTGCAATATTTCGTTTAGGAACTAGTTTCAAACATATAAAGATTATCAATTAAAAACTAGAACCAACAAAATTTGAATTTTAAATAAAATTAACTTTATTATTTTGAGAAGAACAAGGAAAAAGAAAAAATTTATTTGTCCAGAATAATAATAAATTTCCTCTAAAGACGATCCAACAAAAGTTTTATAAAAAATTCAAATAAAAAACTAGTTTTCAACTATAATCTAAAAGTTCCTCTGACTTAAACTTCAACTTTATTGTCGCCGCACATAAAGATGAATCTTTCAGCATCAGATGGCGATCGGCTCCTCAGATAACCCCCTCTTTGCACGCCAGATAACGTACTTGGCATACTTGGGACACTCACTCTTCTTGTGTCCGAACTTCTCGCAGAAGTAGCAGGTAATACTTTTATCCTGCTTCTTTAGTTTCTTCTGCAGTGAAGATCCTTTCACAATAACATCAACTTTCTTGTTTTGAGAAGTTGAAGCTAGATGAGCACTTTCAATCTTATCTCGTTGTTGTCTTTCTTCTTTTTGCACACAGTGAGATATAAGCTCATTTAGGGACCATTTGTCCTTTTGAGTGTTATAACTCACTTTGAATTGCCCAAAGTGTGTTGGAAGAGAAATCAAAACCAAGTGTACGAGCAAGTCATCAGACAACTCTAACTTTAGTTTTGATGCGAGATTAGATATATCCTTAATGTACTCCCTTATGTTCCCTTTACTTTTATACTTCATTGAGACGAGTTTCCCTAAGAGGTTACTCGCCGCAGACTTTTCATTTTTGGCAAAATATTACTCAATTTTCTCAAGGAACTTCTTAGCGCTCTTGTCCTCAGTAACAGAGCCCCTAAACGCTTCCGGAATGGAGAGCTTTATGATCATTAAGTACATCATGTTGGATCGATCCCATTTTTCTATTTTAACCTCATTGAGGTCTTCCAGAGTAGAAATGGGTCGGTCCTCTCGTAGTGCTTGATCCAAGTCCATACAACCGAGAACAATTTCTACGGTATCTTTCCAAAGTTTGTAGTTAGTCCCATTCAGCATTGAGATATTGCTGATTTGAGCAGAAACATTAGTGGCAGTAGTAAAAGCAACTGTACAGAGAGAAACACTTTCACATGCATGTCGGAAAAAAATTGACATAATTAAATTTTCATATAGGGAATCCATCTCAGGATACCTAACGCAACATTAACATTTAGCCTTTGGGCAAAAACGTCAATTTACAAGTGGTCCTCCTAACGCAGTAATCAAATATTGAGAATAAAATCCTGTCAAACAATAACCTTCCTTTGGGCCGATTATTATTTACATGGAAACTTGATAATTATCACACATTTATTACCGCAAGTACGTTTATTATTCGGTCAATTAACAATCTTCCTTTGGGCCGATTGTTGATCACATGAACAATAAACATACTAATTTTAATGAAGAAAGTCTATTATTTGGTAAAACAATGATCTTCCTTTTGGATGATTATTGTTCACATAAATAATGGACACCAATATTATTATTTGGCCAAATCATAGCCTTCCTTTGGGCTGACTATGACTCGCATAAATAATTAATATTGATATGAAAATAATTGAAAACAGCTTTAATCGAACATGCTATTTTCATACACAAATATTCTCATATAAATAATCATTCACAATTGAAATCAAGAAATTTGTAAATGACCTGACTTGATACATAATCTAATTTTTCGAAAAATCATTTGGCCGAAAATAGTTCACCAGCAAAACGGTCAATCCAATTCAATACATGCAGATTCAAACATGAGAAACAAATTGATTTCATATCATATACATTAATGTATATATGAAGATTGGTGGACCCTTAATCAATATATATCCAAATTAACAATTCCTTAACAATACATGAACAAAGTAAAACTACACATAACATGCGGCAATACAGAAGCATGAAACAAGATTCACAATTCCTTACCATGTTTCTTTAACATACAAAATTTTACCACATTAACCCAAAATAAACATGCTTTAATCAATCTTCACATCGGTTTATATGAGCAACCCAAGTCCTTTAACGTGGCCATAAAAAAAACTTTGATTATATAAAGGTCCGAGACAAATCATAGATTTAACATGAAACAAATTAAATACCATCACAATAGTTATGTTCTCTCCGAGATAGAATCCAAGTTAAGATCACATAACAGGTGCAAATTCGGCTCATATCCAATCCGAAACTTCTAATTAATTAGATCCAGATCCAAAACCAAATAGAATCTAAGTCGGACATATGTTACTTTAACCGACCCAAAATCAAAACTTTTGCTCCATATTCTGGTCACCCGACCCAGAAGAACCGAATGCAAATTGGATCTCATGAAAAAACGAATTGGAACAGAAAAGGAAAACAAAACCAACTTCGCCGATTCAGAATCCACATATTCGAAGCATGATATAGCAAATAAACATTAATAATCATGGTTCTGTATAACAATATGGGAAAATTATGTAGCACAATAAGAATTCTATGAACCAATGATAAATACCAAAACCGACGGTTTGAATCACAAATTGAGTTTCCAGAATATCAAACCCTTTTGTTTGCAACAAGTTTTATCACAGGAGTATAAAATCAGATATACCAAGGTATGCTTATTGAATCAATTTTTCGTGGATTCACTGAATCAATTTAATCTCCAGATTTAATATCTAATATGGAACATAATTTCAAAATCCTACTGTATTCATTAACTCAAAGTATCTTTCATCTAATTATCAATAACATATAGAAATTGCAAACGTAGAAAGCAAATATTTTAATCGAAAAATCAAACCCACATCGATCAATAGTTTCGCATCTAAACGAAGCTAAATTTACTTTCAAGACAATTTAGAATCCGCAAAGAATCCGTAGATCTAGCATGAAATTAACCTAAAAAAAAACTTATATTTCCTCCGATAATTACAAACAAACTTTAATGGAGAAAAATTAAATAAATCTACAAATTCTGCAAGCTTCAATTGATCCCAAAACCAAATAAATATAACTCAAAAAATAAATTCGGTTAACTTTATTTACTTAATCCATTTTACATATAAAACAAACAGTAAGCTTAAGCCATAATCAATTCAGTTTGTTTATTATTATATAAACATGACAGATTCATGTATTCAACAAGTCAACCCCTGAGCACATCACATACACACAGAAGCACGTACATAGACTTGATCTTTATTTTCTTTAACCTATTGATTGGAAATAATTTTTCCTTTTCTTCAATTCATGGAATTTTAATTCACTTTGAATTACTTGTTTCGTGTTTAAAGAAACATAATTATTAAAATTCCATAGATTCAATGATACATGAAATTAAATCCAAAATTGAACCCTAATGATACAGCATGAGAGTAGCTCTGATACCACTTGTTGGAAATTTATCCCCAAAGATCTATCTCATACTAAATCATTAAGAGTTATATATGTACTAAATTAAATACGTACCAGTATCCATAGTGAGCGATTAGTCTGATGCGGAATTTATGGAATCGATCACTAGTATGAATTGAATCGATCGGGTACGAGGTCTTCCTCAACCAAATCGCCTTATTTTCTTAAGATCGTCTTCTTGATGGGGAGAAGAGAATAGTATATTGATTTGGTGTGTTGGGGACCATAACCCTTGTGTTCTTTATATAGGAAGAGAATTAGGGTTCCCATAATTCCCTAGAACTCTCCTAAATAGGTATCTACCCATTATTTAGTCCACATTCGTATATAAGTTACTATATTAGTCCACATTCTTATTGGAGTCATTACCTTATTAGACCACTTAATATTAGTCCAATATCTTTAGAATAGCTACCATAATTGATTAAATAGTCCAATTAGGATTAGGAAATAAATTTTCCTAACAAGTGGCCCCACTAATTTTCCCATTATTGAAAGAAACGCCAAGTCCATAGCCGGAGACACCGTGCAACGCCTCGGACCACCACTCCTACGCCGGAATCCCCAGCCGTGGGATCGCCGGAGCTGAGTTAACCAGCTGCGATATTTTCTCATCAAGTGTTAGCCTTGAGACTAAGTCGATCCTCCACTCTTTGATGTATTTGGAGTGTTGTTTGGCAAAATGGAAGTGAATTTGTTTGTGGGTTTGTTGTGTCACATGCAAATGGAGGCTAAGTTGACTCGGTAGAGAGGAGGAGGAGAGTTAATGTGATGAATGTGATGGTGAAGAGGAGGGTAATTACTCCATGGAAATGGAGTTTCATTTTTCTTTTTCTTTTTCCTTTTTTGTTGGAAGTGAATTATGTGACGAAAAGAATAAATGTCAAAGTGGTTTTATAAAAAAAGGTATTCTGTGATTAATGGTATTGTTGTTAAATAGAGTGGTTGCAATATTTATTGTTGACAAGTTAATTTAGAGACAGGGTTTGTAAACGCCTCCAAGGGTGGAAGGAGAGGTGGCTTTCAAAAGGAGGTAAGGAGATTTTGCTTAAAGCGGTTATTCAAGCTATCCCTTCTTTTGCCATGAGTTGTTTTCGACTTCCTCAATATTTTATCACTGATATTGAGAGGTTGATGGCTAAATTTTGGTGGGAGAACACGCAAGGTCGCGGAATTCATTGGGTTAAGTGGCAAACATTATGCAAAAGTAAAGATTTCGGTGGTCTTGGCTTTCGAGACTTATTTGCTTTCAATACAGCTCTTTTGGCGAAGCAAATTTGGCGTCTTTTAGAGTCTCCGAACAGTTTATTGAGCCAAATTTTCAAAGCACGTTACTATCCTTATTCGGATGTGCTTGGTTCAGTTTTGGGTTCTAATCCGTCTTACACGTGGAGAAGTATTTGGGGAGCAAAATATATTGTTGAAGAAGGTATTCGTTGGCGAATCGGAAATGGTGCTTTGGTGAAGATTTGGGGTGATCGCTGGATTCCTAGGGAACGTACGTTTCAGCCGTTCACTCCTAGAGGTTTGTATCCGCAGGACCTAAAGGTGAGCTTTTTGATTGATAGTAACTCCGGACAATGGGATATTTCTCGGGTTACTTCCATGTTTGATCCAGAAGATAGTCGTTGCATTTTGTCAATTCCTTTGGGTAGCAATAGAAATGTTGATCAACGAATTTGGCATTATAACCGTTCTGGAATATTTACAGTTCGAAGTGGCTACCATCTCGCAGTTCGACTGGATCATGAAATTAGCAACGGAACGAGCAGCTCTTATGAGGATTCTCTTGGTTCTTGGAGGTGGTTATGGGCTTTGAACCTCCCAAACAAAATTAAAATATTTCTTTGGCGGGGCTGTAAGGATTTGTTACCTACAAGGATTAATCTGATGAAACGAAGGGTGTTGGAAGAGGGTTTTTGCGAAATATGTCAAGATTCTACCGAAGACGTCTTACATTGCTTGGCACTTTGTAACTTTGCAAGACAAGTTTGGGCTTTGAGTGGGGTTCCCTGGGTGGTACATTATCCGAATGGGACTGATTTATTAGACTGGATTTCGAATATGCGGAAGAGATTGGATAATGAAGAGTTCAGCTTTTGTGTTATTCTTTGCTGGTCGATGTGGCATGCTCGAAATAAGAGGTACTTTGAGGACTCCAACTTTTCTCCCCTCGATGTTGTTGTTTTTGCCAAACAATTTCTCCAGGACTTACGTACGGCTAAGGCTGAAATTCTTAGGCCGTTGCTTCGTGTTGATAGACAGGCGATCCGTTGGAGTGCTCCAGCCGAAGGTGAGATCAAAATAAATTTTGACGCAACAGTTAACGAATCCGATGGCTGTTGTGGTTTCGGTGGTCTAGCCAGAGATCATTCCGGCGTTTGTCTGGCTTGGTTTTCCTTACATCATGCTCAGGCATTGGATGCTCCCTCAGCCGAAGCTATGGCAGCCGTACGAGCTTTGGAGTTTGCTAGGGGTCAGCAGTGGGATAATATTGTACTAGAAGGGGATTCTAGTGTAATTATAAATGCTATTGGTGGAGATGTGAACTCTCGTACTCATTACGGCAACATTATTGAAGACATTAGAAATATGGCTCGGGATTTTGGAGTTTTTAAGGTTCAACACATTGTGAGAGAAGGAAACAAAGCCGCCCACGAAGTTGCTATTTTATCTAGAAAGGATCAGTTTAATTCTGTCGTTCTCCCGTTTCATATTCTTAATATTGTAAACTCTGATTCGATTCATTAATGCATTTCATGAGTTTTCTCAAAAAAAAAAAAAAAAAGTTAATTATCTCTAGTAAATAATGCTAACTACTACCTCTGGTTTGTTTTTGAGAAAATGTTATGGCTGTATTATACTCCATTCGTCCCATAATTATTTATTATTAGTACAATTAATCAGTCAACTTAATTAAATTTAAAAGAAAAAAAATCAACAATAATTTGATTATATTATAAAACAGTAACACCATATAAATTATTATTTGAAAGCTTTAAAATGCAATAAATATAAACATTCAGCTTGATAGTCATTTAGAAGATTAAAAAGTTTGACTTTGTAATGTAGCTAATTAATGAAATAAAATTTTGGTACAGAGGGAGTAATTAACTACTAATTATACTACTATCTACTTTTGAATTTGTTTATACTCAAGAGATAAATATGAGGCAAAATACTTGTTATTGATTTGATTATTTACGTAATTTATTCTTTGACTTTTAACTTACATTTTATGTTACTTATAATGTTAATTAAGTACTGTGACTTTCTTACATATATATATCCACTATAATAATTTATATGTTATTTTTTCAATAAATTCTTGAATAAAAGGTTAATTCACTTCGATTAATATAAAACTTATCATGTAGAATGCTATACACATGTTTTTTTTTTTTTTTTTGAAGAAGAAAGCTACACATGTTTTTATATTGAGTAAATTTGTGTATATATATTTACTACGCTTGTAGAAAATTCTTATAATCTGGTTTTGTCACACATATTCATTCACAAGACAATTATATTGCATATACTTTGTGATTGATTTGAATATGAATTAAACTAAGTGGAACTTTAAACACATTTCAAAGATCTCGAATGTTACAGCCCAGAACTTGGTGAATTAAGTGGATTGAGTCTACTAGTTTGATTGAAAATTGATGTTAATTCCATTATTTCTTTATCTGTATAAACTCATCATAAACTCTTGTACTCCTTATATTTAATTTGTTTAACGTAAGTTTAATTATAAGAAAGAAAAATGACAATGCGCATGTCCACACCCCTTTGATAATGCACACTTAAAAGCATGCCGACAAATGCACGAGCAAATTTGTTCAACACAAACATATCTCCAAGATCCGTGTTAACCTCCATGCCTTTGGTGCCACAATTGTTATTGCCCAAGATGCACCATTCGTTGAACCCACAAATTTTATTCAGATGTTGTTATAAGCAGGGATTTGTATTTCTTGTTGATAAGACTGTTGATGATTCAGAGAATATTGCTCTAGAAACTCGTGTCAACTCAGATCTACTACTTTATTTATTGATGGTTCAGAGTTATGAGGGAAGAGATGCACTGGATGAGCAATGTGATGTTATATGATAGGTAAACAAATTCCTTCATCAAATTCCGTCTGTTTTTAACGCCGTAAGGGGTTTCTTGTAATATGCCCAAACCTGAGGGGGTGTCCCTGTAATTTTTCAAACAGCAGGAGGTTTTTGTAATATGCCCAAACCTGAGGGGGTCTGAGTGTAAATCACCCTAAATTATACTCCTTTATATAAGAAAATACTATATAATAGCGTATTTCATTTATCTATTGTCACAACATGCAATCTCTGCCTCTGTCATTTTTCAACAAGTCTGTAACTTTTGAAGTCAATTGATGAAGATAAAATTAGTAGTACCATAAACTTGAAGAAAATAAATTTACAACAACTGAATGTCTGAATATTGAAAAGACAAATTCAAACTGGTCGTGAAACAAAACATACGTAAACAAAATCATGACTTGCAAATTTATTTATATTTCCAATCTCAAATTCAACTCAATCAAGAGAAACATAGCCAATACATACATATACAAATTTAAAAACATTAGTTGGGTGTGGGACACTTAATTTCTCATCTTTGATTTAAAAGGCCAGCATCTGTTGCTAAAGAAACCAATATAATAAAGGAAAGAAATTACGCCCGAGAAAGCTGCAAAATAAGATACAAGAAAACCCCTAAAAAATGCATCTCGAAATGGGTCCTCTGGTTCAGGAGTTATTGAAGTTGGTGGCAATCTTCCGGAAGTGAAGCAACTGTTCTCTAATGGTGGTCCACAAAGGAGAGGATTACCTTCATAACTGCTTTTCCCAAAGGTACTAAATTGAGCTTGCATATTTGGTATTCTGCCTGAGAAGTTGTTAAAAGCCACTGAGAAAACAGATAGGAAGTACAACCGAGTTAGCTCTTGAGGAATTTGACCAGACAATTTGTTGCAGGAGAGGTCCAAGCTTTCGATTTCCTTCATGTTAGAAAGTGATGTTGGGATTAAGCCACTTAAATCATTGTGAGATAAGTTGAGACTGTGAATCCCTGTTAAGTTTCCTAGCTCATTAGGGATTGGGCCTGTGAGTTTGTTCTGTGAAAGATCAATGCCGGACATATAATACAAAATACCCCCTTTGTATGAATAGGACCTACTCTTTGACATAAATTCTATTTCCTCTGCCACATCTGTTGTTGTGAATGATATAGACGATGCGACATAAACATCGATTTGATTTCCATAATATCCATAAGAATATGTGTTTGTGAGAAATGCATCATCATCAAAACTTATTCTTTTGCTCCCAAAAGAAATTTGATACAAACAAGTAGGTATACGCCCTGTAAAGTTATTGGAAGACAAGTCTAGTATAGTAAGGTTTTTTAGGTGACATATTTGAGATGGAATGAGACCTTGAAGATTGTTTCCTTTAAGTAAAAGTATCCTAAGACTTGAGAGTGAGCTTATCCAATCAGGATTAATCTTTCCTGATAACTCATTATCTCTGACGTCAAGAGTTATAAGCCGAGATGCTGATGATAATCCAGACAGAGCATGTGCTATCGTTCCGCTAAACTTATTCCCTTGCAGATGCATATATTTCACAGATGATCGGTTCATGCAAGAAGGGATCATACCGTGAAAATTGTTCCAAGACAAATCTAAAAAGGCAAGGTATTGCAATCTACAAAAACTAGCAGGTACAAGGCCATGGAAGGAATTTCTAGAAAGAACAAGAGAAATCAAATCTGTAAAGTCTCCTAGCCAATCAGCAGGAATTTCACCTGTGATAAAATTGTCATTTATTTTTAAAACACTAATGGGGCTGCTATTAAGAAATCCCTGTGAAAATAACCCTCCAGAGAATTGATTGTTGTCCAAATACAAGTACTCCAATGATGTAAGGTTTGATTTTTCAGGAAGTAAGGGACCTTGCAAGGCATTATTTGATAACTTCAACACCATTAGCGACACGCATCCCATGGCCAAATGTTGTGGTATTACACCAGAGAAGTTGTTATTGGACAGGTCTAACAATTCCAAAAATTTCATATCCCCAATGGAAACAGGAATATTACCTTGAAGATAATTCATTGATAGGTTAAGAAAATGCACGCCACTAAGCATACCGATGAAGTTTGGAAGCTCTCCATGGATTTGATTCACAGATACGTCAAACATCTCCAAATTAGTTAAATTTATTTTTGTATCGAGTGGTAAAGGAGGACTGGAAATGGAATTGTTTCTGAGGTTTAGGACTTGTAAATTTGTCTTATTTACGAGCAGCCAAGTAGGGAACTCTCCCACCAAGTTGTTATGACTGAGGTCGACTAATTTTAACTCATATTGATTTTCAAGAAAACTGGGAATGGTACCATTGAGTCTACAGTGTGACAGACCAAGCTCTTTCAGCTGAAAATTAGGTGGATTTTCTGTTTCTACCTTCAGTTTATTTATATTAGTAGAATAGACATTGTCGCTGCTAAATTGAAGTATGAAGACTTTAAGTCTAGAGTTGGCACTCAATGAACTAAATGTGAATGGACCTTCCAACTGGTTGTCAGAAAGGGATACGTACTCCAATAATTTGAGATTTTGAAATATTGTCTGGGGAATTTTCCCAACAAAATCGTTATGAGAAAGATCGAGGACTTTTAGAGATGTCAGGCTGCCAAGACAAGAAGGAATAACTCCACTTAATCTATTCCGACTGAGATCTAGCTCTACAAGGTTCCTTAGTCTGCACAAACCTGTACATAATATAAATATAATAATAATGACTTGTTGTCTGTCAAGTGAGTTATAAAGGACAAACAATATAATAATAAGTAACAAGTATATGTATATGGACACAAACAATAAGCTTTAATTTCTTTCTCTATTGTAACTATCTAGAACAAAAAAATTGGATTCATGGGAGAAGATACCTACCTTGTAAGGAGCCGGTTAGATAACATCTGCTAAAAGATAGGCTCTTTAAAGAGGTCATTCTCCAAATCACTGACGGAAACTGACTACTAGATAGATTTCCACTTATATCCAGTACCTCAAGAGATTTTAATTTCATCAATTCTGCCACATAATCAGAGCCAATCATGAATCATGTATCTAGTAGATTCATCCGATCCGAACACGTATATATTAGTATAATTAATGCTCCATTAATTTTTATTTACCTTGAAAATTTGAAATATGCCCTTCAATGATGAGAGACTTCAAGGAGTTTAATGTGCCATTGCCAATGGACGGAATATCGGTGAGCGAATACGATCTCAATTTCAACATTTTCAATTTGCTTAAGTTCAGTACACCATGGAAACCTGTATCCATATATTTAATTATATAAAAATAAAAAACAAGAAGAAACTGAATGATCGAATATATTATAAGAGAAAAGAGAGAGACATAATTTACCTTTAAAGAATTCTGAATATATTGAAAACTTGTGCAATTCTTGAAAAGGAAGAAGCAAAGAGGAATTCAGGTACCACAAGCCCCTCTTGGCGTCGATATACTGACCGTACATATTGAGTTCGAGTTGTACAACACGCTTAGTGAGGAGGTCGCACTTGACATGGTTCCACTTGCAGCAGTCCGTTTCATGTTCATCCCATGTGGAAAACTCATTGTCGTCATCAAACTTTGGAGGTTTGAATATTTCTTTCAGTTTCAAAAGCCCAATTCTCTCTTGTTCGATGCACCCAAAAGTTTGAAGAAGCTGAACAAGTGCTAATGACCCAAAGACTAACCAAAAATATGATGATTCCATGCCTAGCTATATATTTATAAATCAATTCATGAAGTAATATTGGCTAGCTAAATGGAGTAGTAGTATATATAGGCCAGCTGTGTGTTAGAATATTTTAGGCTTCCATACATTCTTATCTCAACTTTATGGGCAAAAATTCATTTTCATACCCTAGAACTTAACAGATTTCATTTTTCATACCAAACTCGCAAAAAATATACCAATTCTTGAAAAACGTTATAAAAGTGATACTTTCGTTAGTTTTGTTGAGGGAATTAAACCATGAAGATTGAAGTCCAGGTCCAAAAGAGTAAGATGACACAAAAATTTCTGAAAAAGGTGGAGAAATAAGGTTGTAATCGCGATTTGAAAATTGTGAGGAAAAGGGTTTCGGGATTTATATTTTCAAATGCAAAAAAATTGTACGATTCACTCAACATAATATGAAATATATTATACGTATGTGTTCGCAGTGAAGAGACGAACAAAATCCATCTCCTATTTTCGACGAACAACTACCAGAGGATGGTGGTCGTGCGTGAGGAATGAGACAGGTGTCAATTCACAAAATTATAAAAGGCAGGAGTTAATCGGCAAAATCGCCAAAATTTAATCACTTAAATTAATCTTAATATTATAAAAAGTATTAGTAGTTTAATTTTTTACAGTCATGTGGCAATTCTATCAACAAAACTAATGGAAGTATAATTTTGTAACGTTTGACAGGGAATTGGTATGTTTTTTGTAAGTTTGGTATGAAAAGTGAAATCGGCCCAATTCTATAGTATCAAAATTGAATTTTTGCCCAACTTTATGTGCTAGAGTAGAACAACTTTAATTCAAGTCATGAAGTATGATGGTTTGTTTCCATTGGAGTAAACAATTATATAATGGGCCTGGGGTGGAGTAAGGAATGATGATTCTTTGGAAAATTTGCCTGTCCCATTTGGTATTAAATTTCCATGGACGCTGGTTTGTTTCCCATTGGAGTAAACAATTATATAATGGGTCTGGGGTGGAGTAAGGAATGATGATTCTTTGGAAAAATTTGCCTGTCCCATTTGGTATTAAATTTCCATGGACGCGTACTCTCTCTACCTGCCGAAATTAATTGACTTTATTTTATTTTTCTGAAAAAGAATAAACATGCAAATAATGTATAATTAGCTCTCTGCCATTTGTTTATATTTCTTTTTATAAAATAAACATTATAATGTTTGTGTATTAGTTTATTAAATGTTATGAGATATTTTCTTTTTACTTGTTATTAGATCATTTGGTTTATTTAAAAAAAAAAATTATGTTTTTTGTTCTAAAATCTTTAGAGATTTTCTGCATATGTGTTCGACTATATTACAACACTATTTTTCTAGTGAATTTACCATTTTATTATAGAGAAAAATATATTAAAATAACTAGTATAAATATTTTAATTAATAATTTTGCATCTAAAAAAATTTGAAAAGCAATAAATAATACATAAAATATTGAAAATGTATCTCTTAGGGGTCTCATTTTCTAATTTCGCCTAGGGCTCCCGAAACCCTAGGACCGGCTGTGGACTTGTATGTACCTGTCAAGTTTTAAGAATTCAATTAGAGTAAACAGTTAATGGGGTGGAAAAAAAAAGGTACAGATGATTCTATGGAAAATTTTGCCTCATTCCCACTTGGTATTAAATTTCCATGGACGAGTACTCTACATACCGACACTAATTGTCTTTCTTTTATTTTCTCTGAAAAAGAATTATGAATGGATGGGATTGGATTAGATTAGATTGGAATCACCATCGTCAGTCAAGCTTTATTAATGAAACAAGAACATCTGGCCAGTTAAGACGAAAACTGAGAAGGATATATAGCTACTCACACTTAGAAGCCTTGTCCTCGAGGTAATATTTCTGCTATATCAATATGATTGATAATCTTCTCCAGTTAATTTACTATAGAGTTAATCATCTTTATACACTTATTATAAAAGTGTGAAGTTTTTTTTTTTTGTGAAGACAAATATACTCTTCTTCAAGTTGTAAAGAAATATTTTCGGAATATAGATAAACATGGATTTTCAAATCAAATTGGAGATAAAAAAAAAAAAGATTGGTAGAAAAATATTTTCTAAGAAAGAGAAGAAAAAAATGTAATTTACTTTCCTGCTAACCAAACACCAATTGGGAAAAACATTATATTTTCCTCAATTAAAATAATTGAAGGAGATATAATTAGACATGGAGTCTTATTATATTTATCTTGTACATTACTCCTAAAATTTAGTTTTTATCTATTACATCAACTTTTATAATTTCAATAACACATAAAAATGAACCATAAGAAAAAAGTAAAGACTATTATTACGAGAAATAGCTCCTAAAATTTATGCTAAATTACTACATTATAATATCATATTTTAAATTAAAATAATATTATTTGTATCATTTAAAGATTTTTTACATTATAAGCTATAAACACTCCTCTAAAAACAAAAAACAAAAAATATTTAAATTCTCTTAAATATCATCTCCTACACCAAAAAAAAATCGCATGTTATATATGAATGAACAAAAAATTAGTCCAGTTCGCAATTCTTTGGCTAGAAAAATAAAATCTAAAGAATATCGAGACATACATAACTTTGATATTTTATGAAATTCTTCTCATGGAAAACTAGTAAAGTCAATGAAAAAGAGTGGAAATTAATGAAAATTTATGAAATCGATAAAAGATCTATGAAATTGGTAAAAACAAGTGAAATCGATGTAAATTTGGGTTTAATTGGTTAACACTGCTGAAGTTAGTGAAAAAGGGTGACGTTAATAAAAAAGTGCACGTGAAATCAGTAAAAACATGTGAAATCAATGAAAATTGTGCATCACATAAAAGTATCAATACATACCATAAACAATCTTTACAACAAATACATAAAACAAAATGTACAGACAGTAGAATTAATTTAACAAAGAAATGCACTTCGAAACACTTTAGAACATAATAGAGCGATTATATTCAACGAAACAATACACCAAGACTAGGCACAACATGGTGCTTCACCCTAGTGTATATATAAATATCAAGTTCTAGGCAATTTTTATTATGGTATTTGGTATGTCAATCTGATTATGGTATAAATAAAATATGTAGGACCTCAGGCGCTACCAGTTGCCCCAAAATCAATTGGTGTTAGGAAATGAGCATACCCTTCCCTTATAGTACATTCATACAAGCGCCCACGATATTTGATTGTGACTCCACCCGCACACTCAGTTTGGGTGCCACAGGACAATTGTTGTAATACTATATAATATGACTACTTACTACTAATATGATATCGTACTAACTATGTTGAGTCAATATTATATTACATGTGAGACATTATACTATGTAATGTGAAGAACTATACACATTGGTTAGAACTAATGAAAATACCATATAATGTGACTAATTACTACAAATATGGGACCGTACTAAGTATGTGGAGTCAAAACTATGATATTTGAGTCTATACTACTACATGTGAGACATATACCATGTAATGTGAAGAATTATCAATAAATTGCTTAGTACTAATGGTAATACTATATAATGTGACTAATTACTACTAATATGAGACCGTATTAAGTATGTAGAGTCAATATTATTACATGTGAAACATTATACTACGTAATGTGAAGAATTATACACATTTGTTAGTACTAATGATAATACTTCATAATGTGGTTAATTACTACTACATGTGAGACATATACCATGTAATGTGAAGAATTATTAGTAAATTGGTAAGTACTAATAGTAATACTACTATATAATGTGATTAATTATTACTAATATGATATCGTAATAAGTATGTGGAATCAATACTATTACATGTGAGACATTATACTATGCAATGTATTATACACATTGGTTAAAACTAATGATAATACTTCATAATGTGGCTAATTACTACTAATATGGATCAGCCGTACTAAGTTTGTGGAGTCAATACTATATATGCTATGTGAGTCTAGACTACTACATGTGAGACATATACCATGTATTGTGAAGAATTATCCGTAAATGGGTAGTACTAATGGTAATACTATATAATGTGACTAATTACTACCAATAAGAGACCGTACTAAGTATGTGGAGTCAATACTATTAGGGGCCGTTTCGTAGGACCTAATAGGGGATATTAGGTCATATTATATGTGTCAATATGGTATAATACAACGTTTGGTGGCATTACTCTAATACCGGGTCAAATGGATTAAATCCTTATCACCCGGTATTAAGACTAGATTATCATCCACCCAGACATGGGTGAATTAGTTAATCCGGGTGAATATGGATTCGATGAAATGTCACTTATAATCTTTAATTTACGTATTACCTATTTTGACATATCATTAAATATCATAAATTCTTCTTAAATCTCTGAAAATGGAAACACATTCTACATAAATAAATCACTAAAATCTATATCAATTTACAATTAACATGGAGGTATTCGAACTAAAAATCAACTCTTACTCTTATACGAATTATACAAATGACTACGATGAATTGATATATCTTAACTAACATAGTATGTTCAATTAAGTAGTGAAAATATATTAATATATGCTTAAATTCATAATTCCCCCAAACATAGTACAGTTTATTGCTTTAATGTAATATGACTCCATTAAATCTACCAAACGTATTTTTAATATGGCCTTCAATCCGCTCTGATCTAATCCACCTTAATCCCATACACCCTACCAAACGACCCCTTACATGTGAGACATTATACTATATAATGTGAATAATTATACACATTGGTGGTGTTGTACTATTATATATGAACTAGTACCATACATTGTGGAAACATACAATTTTTATGGTGATTTGATATTAATTTGGGTGGAAAAAAATAAAAGAAGGAAAGTAGAAATTTTTATGGTAGTTAAATCTCAAATATTAAATTATAGTTTTAACCTGTTAAATAGGTAACTCATAATTAATTAAGTTTGATTTTATTCTATATTATGAAATTTATATGGTTGTGATTACATTTTTATAACTCAATACCTTAAATTAAATTGATGTAATATAACGTGACGTCACCATACAAGTCAATTAATGGGGCTTTAAATCAGTTATAAGGCAATTAACGCACTAGTGATGTGTGGTGGTGACTAATTACTTTATCCTCTTCTTTTCTTTTCCTATACGATTCCTTTTGCTTTAGAAAAATTGATGGGTTTAATTAATTAGCACTTAGTCTAAATCAATGCTCACTTTTATTGCAAATGGGAAATTGTATTTTCAAATCTTCAATCATTTGATTTTGGGGTTTTGTATGTTTGAACAAGAAGAAGACTAATTGGTCAAAAAGCTTTTGCTTTAAATAAATTGATGGGTTAATTAATTAGCACTTAGCCTAAATCAATGCTCACTTTTATTGCAAATGGGAAATTGTATTTTCAAATCTTGAATCATTTGGGGTTTTTGGCACTTTGCACTATAGGGTTTTGGTACTTTGCATCCTAACTTCAAAGTTTTGACACTTTGCACATTGGAAATACAATTTAGTTGGCACTTTGCATCCTAGTGTGTATTTTGAAGAAAAAATTCATTGATGGAAGGGTATAATAGTCATTTTCGAATATTTTTGACACTTTGCAACCTAAAAGTATAAATTTTGATACTTTGCACACTGGAAATATAGAATATTGACACTTTGCACCCAAAAAATATAATTTTTGGCATTTTCAACATCGACTTAATATGATAATCTAAATAATGTAAATAACATACAATACAATAACATGTTAGATTTTTAAATGTGTATTTTAGATATAAAGTAAATAATAATCTAGAGTATACTTGAAAATAAAATAAAGACAATGTCTTTTCCTTAATCTAAATTTTACTGAGAGAAAATGTTAAAATAAGTTATTATAAACTAAAATAAATTAAAAATAATGTGTATATGATTGTTGTGCATATAAATGACTATTTTATCTCTACATCGACGACATTCATGAGTATTTTTTCAGGAAAATACATTAGGGTGCATAATACCATACAAATTATATTTTTGGATGCAGAGTGCCATACAATTCAGGATGCAAAATGCCAAAAACCCAATCATTTGATTATGGGGTTTTGTGTGTTTGAACAAGAAAGAAGACTAATTGGTCAAAAAGCTTTTGCTATAAATAAATTGATGGGTTAATTAATTAGCACTTAGCCTAAATCAATGCTCACTTTTATTGCAAATGGGAAATTTATTTTCAAATCTTGAATCATTTGATTTTGGGGTTTTGTATGGTGAACAAGAAGAAGACTAATGGTCGAAAAAGAAAAAGAAAAAAAAGCAAAAAGAGGAGTAATAAGGAAAATTATTGTCCATGCCTGACTTGGCCAAACCCATCCAATCACCATGCAAGTGTATTGCACTTGCTTTGTGATTGATCACTCACCTGGGAGTTACATCTAATCCCAAAGCAAGTGTATTGCACTTACCTTGTAGTGACTTTGGGTTCGGCCAAACCCGGTGCTGGTAAGAATTTCCCTTGTTTTGGTAGGAAAATTAATTATTCACTTATCATATATCTATCTACTTATAAATATACTAGCATTTGCCCCGTGCTATGCACGGTTTATACACAATAATTTAAAATTATATTTTATTTGAAATAAATTTAACAGTAATTACTTAATAATTATTGACTTTTATTATTTATATATAGAAACTAAGGCGATTAATTTACCACACTCAATCCATAACAACAAAAGGCGCAAAATGCTACATGTTTTGTAATTCTAAAGTACAATGGTAATTCTCTCAAAAAAAAAAAAACTACTATGATAAGGTTTTGATCAGTTCTCAAGACCAAAAATAAAAAAATATAGAAATGCGGAAAAAAAAACTAAAACTTTAATTGAACTTTTCTATAAAAAATTTAATCATATATAAGTATTAGCTATTGCAATAGATTATATCACTTGAGAAATTTCGAGACATGTTGGACATATTATATGAGAACCTCTTCGTACGGATATACGAATTTGAGTTCACCACTTTGTGAAGGGTTCACTTCAGAGACAATAAAATATTTGTTTTACAAACCTCTACGTATTTCAAATTCCAAAATCCGATAACATTTCATAAAATATATAAATTTGATTTATTAATTTGATCATGAATATAAAATTTAAATGATAGTGATACATGTTCAAATTAATTAAAAATAACAAACTCTAAGTTTTGAGTTTTCCTACTTCAATCTCAAAGATTATTATCTAATTAAAAAGTCAATAAATGCGTAAAAGTTACAATGACAAAATAAACTAATTCAAAGCTTTTGTAATAACATAAAATTGAAAATTATGACTTCAAAATTGTATTTCTCAAAAACATAAAAAATTATTAGACAACAAAGAAGCACCAAATATTAATAAACTAAACCAAATTAAGAATTTTGATGAATCAAACACTAAATATTTGAATTAAGTATAAATGAAACCTAACAACTAAGCAAAACAAACAAAGGAAAATGTTCCCATATAAAAATCTTAAAATCATATAGGTATATTATATGAATGGAAAAAAGAAAGAAAAGCTAATATTCTTAAGATAGAGCATATTCATATGTAAAGTATATAAACACAAAGTATATTAATTTTAAAAATTAAATTGGCAGAAGAATTATGAAGAAGTAACCATTCAAATCATTAGGCGAGACAAATACAATTCTCAAACTCCAAAAACATTAAAAATAAAAAGTAAAAAATAATAATAATACAAAAGAATCAAGATGAGCCAAATATTTGAAATATTTATACTAAGAGAAAAATTAATAGAATATGAAAAAAGAATAAAAATATATAAAAAAATTATATGGACATGTAATAAAACATATAACAAATAGGCCATCATCTAATAGCCATAAAGTAGTTATGTTAGGAAAAATCATATTCAACTTAAGTTTAAAAATTATTAAAAAACATAATATAAAAATGGGATTTGATGTAGAAAGATCATCGAATATGAAGTTCAAAACAACTTCAAAGTCGCCCTGCAATGAAGGTGTAGAACAAACAATGTTAGATTTTTAGTTTGAACAATTGAATCAATAGAAATAAAAAATTCAACATGGACGATTCAAATTAATACTCTAAGTTTTGTAAAACATAAAATAGGGTTCTTATATATATATAAGAGTTGTTATATGTAAGTAGTACACTGACTTAGGGTAAGTAATAGCTAAATTTAAGGGAACAATTAATGAATTTATTAGGCTAATTTTTAGGAATTTAAAACTTTTAAACTGAAATAACATTTTGACCTTAATTAGGTCCGTTTATAACAACTCTAGCCTAATTAATGATCATTAGTTACATCCTTACTTAAATTACGTGAGTATATATACAGTAATAGACTTCATTACATTAATATTTAGAAATGACAAATAATAAAATTTTATAGGATTAAAAAAAATCAAAACTCTAAAAAAATAGATTTTGGTCAAATTAACCATATGGGTAAAAATGAGAAAAATAAAAAATGTTGTTTAATTGAGTAAAAATTAAAAATCATATGAAACAAAAGAATATTAGTCAACAAAAAATAAAATGACTAAATTAAATAATATATTGTACTATATTGATAATCTCCTTTTAATACGAATCAGAAAAAAGAAGACAGGTGTGCCATTTGAAAAATTAAAAAATTAAACAAAAACTATTCAAGAAAATAAAGTGAAAAGGTTAATAAAATGTTTTTGAACGTCAGTTCTGAAATATTCGGAAAACATAAGCCAAATTCAATCCATGTAGAAGTGAGTAAAAAAATATATATTAATACAAACATAGACACAAATAATAAGTTAAAAAAAACACATGAAATTAATGAAAAAATTGTATATTAGAAAGTAGAAACTAAAAATCATATATATGAACCGAAATAAGTAATATAAGAGAAAAGTTACAAATAAATATAAATTGCCATATTGATACACTTATATGAAAGTCGCAATCAGAAAAGAAAATTAAGGTGTGCAACTTAAAATTTTTAAAATAAATAAAAGCTATTGACAAAACAATGGAAGAGGGTGCCAAAATCTCCATGGGCACCAATGTATGAAATATGAAAAAGAATGAAGAGAATATATGTATATATAGATATCATAAAAGTGTAGTCAAATTCAATATTTTGAAATTTTCCTAAATTTTGGGGGAGGTTGAGGTTCTTAATTGATATAATTGCTCCTTTTGTGCAAATCAATCAATCTCAATTAACATATTCCTTATTTAATGAGTAGGTTATATTTTTCAAATGAAGAAAGTCTCAAAATTTAATTTTAAAGGAATAAAAGAAATTCAAAATTCTGAAAAAATAGTATTTGGTCAAATTTGAGCAATTAGGGTCAAAAGACACCCTTCAAATCAGTCTTTGACTTTAATTGAGGTAGTTTGACCAAAATTCTAATTTTACAGAGTTTAGAATTAATTTTATTTTCTAAAAGATAATTATCGGTTTAAAATCTATCTATCTATCTATCTATCTATCTATCTACTTATAAATATATTTCAAATCAGTCTTTGACTTTAATTGAGGTAGGTTGACCAAAATACTAATTTTATAGGGTTTAGAATTAATTTTATTTCCTAAAAGATAATTATCGGTTCAAAATTTGAACTCCCGAATTCCAAGTGCCCACTACTTCCCAAACCCCCCCTCCATCTCTTCCAAACAACTGTCAAATAAAATCTACCACAAACCACATTTTCATTAAATCTGACTCCATAACCAATTCACTTTTATCCAACAAATTTCGGGTACTTATTGGAGTTAAGTTGCTTTGCCAGTGCTTAATGTTTGCATTGCTCTACGTTTTCTTTAGTTTTTCACAGAAGTGTTATGTGCCGAACCAAAAAGCAGTCGATCAACATGGTAATTGACGGACTTCTTTAATATTCTTTCTAAGGTATCTTCTTATATCTCTTTCTCATTCCCATACCAAAAGTCTATATTCTCCATTGTAGGTTATGTCCTCGAGGGGCTTCATTTGTTCCATTTTTCTTGGTAAATTCTTCGATTAAGTTTCTTCAGTTAACATTTTCATTTTTTTTCATGTACCAATTCTGTGAATATTTTTATTGTTAACTACATGCCACATCTCCTGAGTCATTATGTGACTCCTCTGCATAGAGCCTTTGTGTCTTGCTTTAGGGGTTGTACTGTTGAAATTATTGGTTTCTGTCACTATGTATGTGTCATGTTTTATTGATGTGTTTAAAGTTTGAGCATCATTGGCCTTAATTAATTTCCAAACAAGCATTGTTGGCCTTAATAAATTTTCAAACACTCTTCTAAAAAAAAAAAAATTTGAAGCACATGAAGTTGCAGTGTGAAATGGAAAGAAAAATTATTTTAGATCTTTTTTTTTTTGTATGGGATAAGCATCTCTCTTGGTGGTTCTTAGTAATCTTTAGTTAAAAAAAAAAAGTTACATTTCTAAAAGAGACGAGTCTTTTAGATTATAAACACAGTTCTATTTCATTTTATGCAGCCCGACTCCCATTTAATTGTCTAGAATTAACTTTGCGTTATGTATGTGACTATATAAATTTATTTTACATGTAAACTAGCATTTGATGATTTACTTTTTATCATTTCTTTTGTGTGTAGTTTGTGGAAGCTAAATTTTATTTAGCTAGCCAAAAAGTTAATTTTCTGCTTCTAATAATTTTACATTCTATATCATGGGATTTTCAGTACTCGAAATACTGTAGTTGCACTAAGGGAGGTTGCAATATGGAGCAGTTGCAGCAAAGAGATTGGCATGCCTTGTGTGGTTCAGGTAAAGCTTAAATATGGTTAAACCTTTAATCAGGAATATGGTTTTATTTTTTGTAGTTAAACATAGATTGCATTTTGGCACAACAACACTTTGGACACCCATATCAAATTTACATTTAGAACAATAGGATAATTATTTTTCCTACAAGGGTGCAGGAGTTGCAGAAGAAAGAACCTGAGGGACAAGTTCAATAAGGCATCAAACTTAGCTGAGACGAGTACGTGAGATAGTATGTTGCATGTAAACATTGTTAGTAGAGGAAGTGACCTCATTGCCAACACATGTAAAGTCGTAAACATTACCTGAACCCGGGAAGTTGCAGCATGAATGGATTTTACAATCTTGAGGCATATGATGTAAACCCAGACTATGATTGTGACTAAAATGCGTCAACCACATGGTAATTTAAATTGATTTTCTCTTCTGAGTTGAAGCTCGATGTGTTTGGAGGGGATCATCAATATCACATGTATTCAGAATATTGACAAATATCTTAAACCAAATTGTAGATTTAAAATTGTTAATACATGTTGAGCCAACTCATGAAATTAATGTTTTTAAGGTGGCTAAATGTTCTCTACTTTTCTTCATAAATTTTCTCTTGCTTTACTTTACCACAGCAACGCTACAGTCAATATGTATTTGATGATGTTTTTCACAATAAGAATTTAACCATATCCTTTCAATCAGTCTTAGACTATGAAAATATTGAATATATAGTGCATGGAGCATTTCATTATAAGTTTTGTATATCTTTTCATTAGAATTTATAAGATGATCATTATTCGCTATATTGTAACTATTTTGTGAATGAAGCCAGTGAAAAAAAAAATGGATCGATAAAGCTTTCTTTAATTATCAGTTGCATCTAATCTAATAGTGTGCAACCTAAGCAGCGTGTGATTTTGTATAAATAAAATATTTTAATAATTTTGGGACGATTTGAGTACATAAGTCCGTCCTTGAACACTTTTCTAAATATTGAACATTGAGTTTATATTCTTTAATTTAGTAACTAAATTTAGTTGATTTCCATCTTTCTTTCTATACTCCATAACTATGAAATTTCATATCACTAAACTATGAAATCTCATATTGTGCATAATGTCATATAAATTATTACACAATTAGAAGTTAATATAATCCCGTGCATAGCACGGAGCGTATACTAGTGTATATATATATATATATATATATATATATATATATAGGAGAATGGTCTTTGACTCAATTTGACAAAATTCTCTTTTTCTAGAATTTTGAATTTTTTTTAATCATAAAATAGTTAGTTATTTGGCAATTAAGAAGTAATGGTAAATCTAAATATTTGCGGAATATTTTGAAATTGTTAATAATGATTTCCTTCCTTTTGTACAAAAAGTAATTAATTATTAATATATCATTAAACACGTAATTGAATATGAAACTCCCTACAAATCATGCTAATTATTAGGAATTCTACATAAATGTGTTATTATAACGTATTCAAAATTTAATCTCCCTACAAATCATGCTAAATTTTAGGAATTCTACAAACTATAAATTGTATTCTAATAATTATGTTTAGATTGATAGCATGTCTTCTCCAACCTCAAATTACCAAGGCCAAGCACTAAAACCATCGCCATTTTATTTCCTCGTCACGTGACTTAGGTATTTATGTGATCATATCATATATCATATATATATATATATATATATATATAGGAGAATGGTCTTTGACTTAAATTGGACAATTTTGAATTATTTTTAATCATAAAATAGTGTAATTAGTTAGTTGGCAAGTAAACATTTATGATAATTTGCATTGATTATTTCCGAAATTTTGAATTTTTTTAATAATGATTTCCTTCCTTTTACATAAGAGTAAATTATTATTAATTTTTGATTAAATATGAATTTAAATTTTAAACTCCCTACAAATCATGCTAAATATTAGGAGTTCTAGGTTGTAAATTTGTTAAATTTCATTCACCGAGTAATATGGGTAACTGATAAATCTAATTCCTAACATTTTGCATAAAATAAGGAAATTTAAGGCAAATTATCCCTAAATAAATGGCACATTTAATAGGATTGGAAAAGGAAAATGTACTATATATAATTATCGTACTCACGTTTCTTTGTATTGCATTTTGCATATTTTGCTTTTCCCATTTCCCTAATCTTTAAACACATTATTTTCTTATTGTTACTCCATTGTTGTCCTTACTTTAAGTCTTTTTTTAATTTTTTATACATGTTAATTTAAATATATTCACATTATGCATGCTAATTGTTTCTTTTGTTTTGCTAACAGTTTTTTCACTGTTTATTAATTGTGTATATTATTTTTATTGTGATTTCTATTCAATTTTCATGTAAACGAACTTGCTAATTTTGTGTAAATAAAATGAATCCTAACTTTATATTTGTTTTGTGTTCTTTGTAGGTTGATTAATGATAACTAAGAAAGTGTAGACGTTGTCGAAAGTCTCCATTCCATTTTTTTCAAAGGTTGGTCTCCCTCGATAACCCTCCTACCTTTTTATTGATTCGTCTATTTTTTATATTAATATTTCCTAGATTTAATATTGAGGTTTATTTAATTATTTTCTGTGAGGAAATTCACTCTAAATATATAAAACATAATGTAATGATAATGTTGTCATAGAAAATTCACGTTTCTTTAAAGCTTTGTCCATTTGCACTTTGCAATTTCGCATTGTACATATTATGTATCATATTTATATAATCAAGTATTAACATTTTTAACATTAAACAACTTAGCCAAAGGAATCATCTGAAAGAAATATACCCATATATGTATCTATTCATAGAAGTGGGATATTTATTGATTGTTAATATAAAAACCCTTTAATTACATAAAAAATAAAATTGGTGGATTTTTAATATTTTGTAGATTTTTATTTTATTTTACAGAATATATTTTAATAATTACAATATTCATCGTTAATTAGCTTAAACGAAAAGAGTTATAAAGTTAATATGTGTAAAATACGGAAGAGTGTGGTATTTTAATGTAACCAACTTAGTCAAAGGAGTTATAAAGTTAATATGTCTAAAATATGGAAGAGTGTGGTATTTAAATGTAATCAACTTAGTCAAAGGAGTTATTGAAATAGTTTTACACATGTGAAAACCAAGCTCTAGATTGCTAATTCTCGGTTCAACACCATATCCGATTCAAGGGCTAATTTAGTTTCCATAATTTGGAGGAGATTGATCTCGCTCAAAAAATTGGGGAGAATGAAGCTTGAAAATGAAGTACGGAATGAACGCCATTGTAAAGGGGTCAATTTTTTACCAACAAAAAAGTGAAAAATTGGTTTCAAAGTACATTCTATTTTAACTAAGTGTATGATCCTATAATGATTTTTGTTCTACTTTCTGTAAAGCATTTTAGTACTTCCCCTCATTGTGATGATAAATTCGTGCCTATTCATCAATAGTATATTTAGAGAAACTTAACTGTAAATTCTTCTTATTTTCTCATTTAGATTTGTTTTTATTTTTAAGGTAGTAATGGTATTTGTAGTGAATCTAAATACATTCGGGGTAGTTTGAGTAATTATTTCTCAAAGTTGTAGCGTGATCGTGTAATTACACTAAATTTGAGGTGTAGCGAGAATTTTAAAAACAATTGAAAAAATAATATTAGGGGTATTTATTGAATGAAAATTTCTTTTCTTATGACATCAATATGTGCCGTCAGAAAATAATATAATGAATCCAATATCTACGGAGTAGTTTGAGTTATTTCCAAAACTTAAATTGTGGATTTACATTAAATATGAGAGATACTTTAAGCAATTATCTTTTGATATTGTTGAGTTAACTTATGCATTGTCAATCATCCATAGTCCATATCCAATGAAGAAAAAAATATATGAAACATTCGTTTAAATTCAATTATACATTTGCAAATATTTATAGCACGGTAAAAAAATATTCAAATTTTAATTTTCACAAGCTTGAAAATTGCAGTGATCAGAACACATTATAGGTTTGTCCATAGCACGGGAATAGGCTAGTATATATATATATAGGAGAATGGTCTTTGACTTAATTTGACACAATTCTCTTTTTCTAGAATTTTGAATTTTTTGTAATCATAAAATAGTTAGTTATTTGGCAATTAAGGATTAATGGTAAATCTAAATATTTGCGGAATATTTTGAAATTGTTAATAATGATTTCCTTCCTTTTGTATAAAAAGTTATTAATTATTAATATATCATTAAACACGTAATTGAATATGAAACTCCCTACAAATCATGCTAATTATTAGAAATTCTACATAAATGTGTTATTATAACGTATTCAAAATTTAATCTCACTACAAATCATGCTAAATTTTAGGAATTCTACAAACTATAAATTGTATTCTAATAATTATGTTTAGATTGATAGCATGTCTTCTCCAACCTCAAATTACCAAGGCCAAGCACTAAAACCATCGCCATTTTATTTCCTCATCAAGTGACTTAGGTATTTATGTGATCATATATATATATATATATATATATATATAGGAGAATGGTCTTTGACTCAAATTGACACAATTCTCTTTTTCTAGAATTTTGAATTTTTTTTAATCATAAAATAGTTAGTTATTTGGCAATTAAGCATTAATGGTAAATCTAAATATTTGCGGAATATTTTGAAATTGTTAATAATGATTTCCTTCCTTTTGTATAAAAAGTTATTAATTATTAATATATCATTAAACACGTAATTGAATATGAAACTCCCTACAAATCATGCTAATTATTAGGAATTCTACATAAATGTGTTATTATAACGTATTCAAAATTTAATCTCCCTACAAATCATGCTAAATTTTAGGAATTCTACAAACTATAAATTGTATTCTAATAATTATGTTTAGATTGATAGCATGTCTTCTCCAACCTCAAATTACCAAGGCCAAGCACTAAAACCATCGCCATTTTATTTCCTCATCAAGTGACTTAGGTATTTATGTGATCATATCATATATCATATCATATCATATATATTTATATATAGGAGAATGGTGTTTGACTTTAATTGGACTAAATTCTTTTTTCTTAGAGTTTTGAATTATTTTTATTATCATAATATTTATGATTGGTTAAACCTATTCTAGACCAACCCACGTAAATTAAGGAATCAAATAAATTGTCCCAAATCATAGACTTAAATAGGAAGATCAAATTTTGAAATCGGAGTAATTATAGGCTGAATATTAGGAAAATCAAATTTTGAATTGGAATACAACATCATTCAACCTTACCTATTTATTTTGCTAGAAGTTGTCATTTTTTCTAACTCAGTTTTCATCTCAACTAATAACCTCCCCCATTTTCCGTCACCAAGCACTAACCATTGCTTCCTTTTCTATTTTCTCATCCAATGGCTTTTTGTTATCAGTGAGAAGTGGCCTAGATATATGTTGTTTAATTTATCTCAATTGTTTAATTTATTTCTAATAATTATAATTCACATATTTTTTTGACCATAGAATATGTGCAGTCTTCATCAAACTTACAAGGAAGATGTGCATTTCGAAGTTGTTTCGTACGTATTTCCTTTCATTCTAATAAATTTATTACAATATTTTTTTTCTAAGTTGTTTTTTTTCATCACATTTTCAGTTTCTTTTTCTCTTGATTGATTAATGTTAATTACTACAATTTTTTTATATTCTTTTTTATATATTTTTTGAATTTATATTCATCTGATTTCGTATTCTTGGTTTTATATTTTTTATGCACTTGTCATTGGGCTAGATAGAGATTTATCTCCTTTTTTATATATTTATTTTCATCAATTAATTTATTATGCTCTTATTTTGAGCAATTTATTTGAATTTGTACTTGCATCTAATTTTCTCTTGCACTATCTTTATTTAAATTCATCGATTAGATTAAATTATAATTTTTAATATTTTGACTTTTTCATAATCACCTTATATCATCCAAACTGTTTATGAAATTAACAATTCTTTTTTTTATGTTTTGTAATTCTAAGTTAATTATTGCATATTCTTATTTTTTACATACTAATACAACGATACTCCTATCTTATATTTTAAGTTGATGGTTTTGTAATTCATGTTCTTTTGATTCATATTATTTTGAATCTAATTTTATTATGAATTATAGTTCACCACATGTTTTTTATTTGTTGATTTAGGTAACTCTTTATGTACGCAAAGGTCCTTAATCATTTTGTATTTACATTTTTTCTCTATTATTCTATTTTTGTTTTCTTTCTTTCTTTATTTATTTTTTAATCGGGATTGAGTATTCATAATAGTAGTATGTTAATTATATGATGAATTCTTCTCTTTTCCTTTTTTTTTAATTGCATACTTATGTTATTATATACTATGTGCTCAGAAGAGTAATATAGTAAAAAAAAGCAAAAAGTTTAAGTATTGCATTTTAAGGAAGCAAGATTTGAGGTGTAATGCGAAAATTAAAAATGTCAAATTGAAATTAAAATTGTCAAATTGAAATGATTATTATGACTTCTATTCAGCTATATTATATATTTAGAGAAAATTAAATTTAACATCTTCTTATTTTCTCATTTACATTTATTTTTATTTTTAAGGTTGTACTGATTTTTAGTAGTGAATCCAATATCTTTGGGTTTTGGGGTAGTTTGAATAATTATTTTTCAAAGTTGGAGCGTGATTGTGTAATTACACTAAATTTGAGATGTAGTGAGAAATTTAAAAATAATATTAGGGCTACATCTTGAAAGAAAATTTCTTTTTTTATGACATCAACATGTGCCGTAAGAAAATAATATAATGAATCAAATACATACGGAGTAGTTTTATTTATTTTCAAAACTTAAATGGCGGTCATTGTATTTACATTAAATATGAGAGATACTTTAAGCAATTATTGTTTGATATTATTGAGTTAAATTATCCATTGTCAATCATCCATAGTCCATATCCCGTGCAGAAAAAAGATTTATGAAACATTCATTTTAATTGTATACATTTACAAATATTTCTAACACGGTAAAAAAAATCAAATATAAAATATCAAATTATAAATTGGAATATATTATTTACGTTTGTGCATAGCACGAGAATAGGCTAGTATATATATATATATAGGAGAATGGTCTTTGACTTAATTTGACACAATTCTCTTTTTCTAGAATTTTGAATTTTTTTAATCATAAAATAGTTAGTTATTTGGCAATTAAGCATTAATGGTAAATCTAAATATTTGCGGAATATTTTGAAATTGTTAATAATGATTTCCTTCCTTTTGTATAAAAAGTTATTAATTATTAATATATCATTAAACACGTAATTGAATATGAAACTCCCTACAAATCATGCTAATTATTAGGAATTCTACATAAATGTGTTATTATAACGTATTCAAAATTTAATCTCCCTACAAATCATGCTAAATTTTAGGAATTCTACAAACTATAAATTGTATTCTAATAATTATGTTTAGATTGATAGCATGTCTTCTCCAACCTCAAATTACCAAGGCCAAGCACTAAAACCATCGCCATTTTATTTCCTCATCAAGTGACTTAGGTATTTATGTGATCATATATTCTTATACAATTTATCTAAATATATGGTTAGATATATTTACTATATATCTATCTAATGATTATTATTTGCATACTTTTGTAAACTTTAGAAAACTATGTTGTAGTTTTTACTTTTTATCATAATCCACTAGAAATTAGTGGATTTTGAATTGTTTCGTATATGTCATGTTAGTTTCATAAATTTTATTACAATTTTTATTTCAATTTCTTTTTATCACAATTTTTTTCTTAATCTTGATTTATTAATATTAATTGTTACAAATTATTATTCTTTCTTTTATGTATTTTTGAATTTTCAATTCATACGATTTAATATATATTCTCGATTTGATATTCTTTTATCTTTTATTGAGTTAGATACATACTTTTTTTCCAGAGATATTGTCAACAATTATATTGTTATGCTCTTAATTTAAAAAATTTATCTTTGTACATTTTATTTTTTCTTGCTTAATATTTTTATTTACAATCGGTGGATGAGATTAAATTTTTAATTATTTATATTCAGTTTTTAGAAATTATTTGTATGAGTTTTCATTTCACCTAACATCCAAACTTAGACAATTTGCCCAAGGTTTTTTTTTTAATTTAGTATTTTACACTTTTTGTGTTGATTTTGTTAGATATTTAATTTTTACACAATTGCTATATCATTTTCTAAGCTCATTGTTCTGAATTTTGAATTTTGCACACTGCTAATATCATCTAATTAATTAGGGTGATTTTTCAGGTTATTAGATCCTTAAATTAATTAGTCAATATTAATTATTATATTAGACTTTTTTTCTTTTACACGAACCACTTCTTTAGTTTCATATGATTTTATTCACATTTTCTTTTGAAGTTATATTGAAAACTATTATAATAATTCTTTAAATGTTTATTTTTAATTTATTTTCTTTAATTTTATTATTCTTATTATTTTTGGTTTATTAATCAGATAATTAAATATATTCTCGATTTGATATTCTTTTATATATCTTTTATTTAGTTTAGATACATGTTTTTTTTAGAGATATATTGTCAACCATTATATTGTTATGCTCTTAATTTAAACAATGTATCTTTGTATATTTTATTTTTTCTTGCTTCATATTTTTATTGACACTCGGTGGATGAGATTAAATTTTAAATTATTTATATTCAGTTTTTAGAAATTATTTGTTCGAGTTTTTCATTTCACCTAACATACGAACTTAGAGAATTTGTCCAAGGTTTTTTTTAATTTAATATTTTACATTTTTTGTGTTGATTTTGTTAGATATTTGATTTTTACACAATTGCAATATCATTTTCTAAGCTCATTGTTCTGAATTATGATTTTTGCACACTTCTATTATCATTCAATTAATTAGGGTGATTTTTCAGGTTACTGGATCCTTAATTTAATTAGTTGATATTAATTATTATAATAGATTTTTTTCTTTTAGACGAACCACTTCTTTAATTTCATATGATTTATTCACATTTTCTTTTGAAGTTATATTGGAAACTATTATAATAATACTTTTAATGTTTATTTCTAATTTATTTGCTTTAATATTATTTTTATTATTATTTTTGGTTTATTTTTCAGATAATTTTTTTTTATAATTAAAATTAATGTGTATTGGTTTTTTAAAATTTCAATTGTTTTTTTCAAATTTGTCAAATTCATGGTGTCAAAGTACAATATTTATAGGATACTCTTTATCTTCCACAACCAAATACATAATATACCCCTCTTCTATCACCATTAAACCTTCTTCATTTGATGTGCTCAAATGTTCACATGGATTCAACACAAATTCAATTTTAGCTCTTTCACCTGCATTCAAACTCACGCATTCAAATCCCACAAGTTGTTTCTCGTAACTTCCATTTCTCGACTTTCCATGCCTAACGAACATCAAAACCGGATGCTTTCCGGCCAAACTCCCTGTGTTTTCAATTCCAACAAACGTTGAAAACTTTGACTTTTCACAAATTCCCTTCCCCATCTTTGAAACAAACATGTAAGGGATCGAACTTGAACTTATACTACTTTCATTAGTTGATTGAATACTAGACAATAGTCGATTTAAATGGATCGTGTTTGGAGTTGTAGCGATAAAGTTGAATGAATATGTAGTGTAGCTGAGGCCATATCCAAATTCGAAAACTTTTGTTCCCTTGTAGAAACGATAAGTACGCCCTGGATATCCAGATGATGGATCCGACCTCATTCTCTTGTCAGTCATCGGTACATTGATGAAATCCTTCGGATACCAAGTCATTGGTAACTTCCCTCTTGCATGCATAATATCGATACACCATATGAATAAGCTCATTTTTTAATGAGCTATTTAATTTGCAAAAAAATTAACAAATAAATCGATCCCCGTGTTAGTTTAAGTGGCAGATTATCCCTCGTCATGAAGTAGCCTATTGCATACGGGGATGAACTTCGTCGAGGGATCTTCTTGCTACATCTATGTGAATATACAGGAGTAAAACTACAAAATAATCTAACACAAAGGTGTATTTCGTAATTAGAATGCATGCGAGGAGGTGTTTCGTAAATACTAACCTGGATTATGTTCACCAAATATAATTTGTGCTAGAGCAATCCCACCAGCTTCACCCAGATATCCAGCCCAAATTATACTTTCGATTTTCGGGTCATTTTTTGCGAAAGATACATCGACTGGACCTCCACAAATCAACACAAGAACAACCGGTTTCTTTGAAGCTAAAGCAACCGCCTTAATAAGACTCTCTTATTGTCCCAGAAGTGTCAAATCCACTCAATCACGATCCTCCGTTTCTTGACTTTGATCTAATCCCATAACCAAAATCACATTATTTGCATTTTTGGCAACACTAACTACATCCTCTATTGTAGCAAAGGTACAATTCACAGCATTGCATCCCTGGTTGTACATTGTATTTTTCACATATCCTTGAATCACTCTAAGAATTTCTAGAATTTTTACAAAGTGGGCCATCGTAGTTTCCTCGAAGTGCATATGCATTAGTGGCATTAGGGCCTATAACAGCGAGCGATGAAGTTTGAGACTTCGATAAAGGAAGAAGCTTAGCTGAGTTATTTAAAAGAACAATGCCGTTTCTTGCAGCCTCGAGGGCTAATTCTTGGTGCTCATTAGTGCAAACTTGGTCTTGACCAATGTTGCCATAAAGTTGTTTGTTTGGATTTCCATTGAATAATCCTAATCGCATACGAATTGCAAAGAGATTGTGAAGGACTCTGTCCACTTCAGATTCAAGCACTTTTTTATGATCAATTGCTGATTTTGTATAGGTTTTTAAGTAGGAACCACAATTTACATCCATACCTGCATTTTTCGTAATTTATAAACGTAAGAGGTTATTTGCTAATAAAAATAACACAAGGGGTTCGTAATTAAATCGACTTGTACATAGAATTTAATAAGCAATGAAAAATGAGGCAGTAATAATATAGAAATAAGAGTACAAACCAACCAGCTTTGAGTACATCGGCTACTTCATCTTCGGGTACATTCGCGTACTTAAGAATATCGTGCATAGTCGAGACCGCATCACAGTCGGAGGTAATGTACCTAATAAAAACCAATGATAATAAATAAATATCAAATTAAAGAGACAACAATTGATGAAGTTACAAAACTACCCTTATGAGAGAAAGGTGTAGTACATGTTAAAATTGAGTCAAAACTCTTTCAAACGGAATTTGACAAAACTCATGAAACTCGTCACATACATATTCACAAACTCACCACTTAAACTTTTTGACACCTACCACCTATTTTTCCTTCCCCAAACCCAAACATCAAAACTCAATCCAAGTTGGGTTTCAATTTATTCTAAACCACAAAACCCGACATTCAAAATCTAACCAAATGAGGTTTCAAAGATGTCACGAAACCACAAAAATCATTTTTTTCAAAACCGAGACCCACGAAGCCGGACCAAAACCCTTTCAAATAAGGCCTAAATGTTTCAATTCAAAAGATAAATGACCATTTGTTAAATATGCAATATTTGTGGAAGATCTAATCTCAATCATCGGTTCACTGTTACCTACATATGGACCATCATATATAATCCTTAATAAAGATTTCCAAAATCAACTAAGATTGACTTGAGCGAAGAAATTTCAAGTAAGTAGGTGAAAATCAAAAGATGTAATCCAATATCATTAAAGTATTACTATATCTCTTTTCGGTGGTCTCACTGGAATATCTTATTGAAGGATAGATTTATAAATAAATCTTTATTTTTATATAGATTCATTAAAAAAATCCAAAAGAAGAAAAAGAACATTCATTCATGGGGTGTTTTGTATTTTAATATATTTTAATACTGTGATTCTACTTTTGATGTAACAAGTGTACGCCACATAAAACATGCCCGCCCGAGAAAGCACTGGCTTTAGACTTTAGTGTAACATAAACTGCAGACAATTTCAATAACGGACCCGTGACATGAATGATACCCAATTCATCTCACAGGCTTTTAGATTTTAAATTGTTATAATATATAATCTACAAATTAAGTTCCAAATCAAATGAAATGAAATTAAATTGATACATATATATATAAATACTTACTTGAGCATTAAATCCAAGACGACTAATGCCTTTCCAATTATCCAAATCATATGCCGTGAAGTGTTTTCATTGTACACTGCTCTTGCTTCTTTTCCAATCGCCTACATATTAACACATGAAAATGGTTGAAAAATATATCACAATTTTCATGTTTATTCGGCATTAATGCCTTTACCTATACAATCGCAAAGTAAATATATCACAATTTTCGAGTGAATGAATAAATAATTCTTTTGTTAGTGTTATTCAATCTGCATTCTATTTTTCTGAGTCCGATCAAACCCGATAAGAACAAAAATTACATATACACAACATGAATGATTGAATAGAAAATCAATAATTGCAATTTGCAAAGATTCTGTCTTGTGGGACCATTTTGATAACGCCAAAACCACCCGTGAATCGACCACTAAGCTCATAAAAAAAATTAAATAAAGTTCGGTATCAAAAATGCAATTCTCTCAACTATTTTTTGTTTTTAATCAATCCCAATAAAATTGGTAAAAGGAATTTATATATTAAAGGGAAGAATTAATAATTAATTTCACTTTAATTACCTGACCAATGCGGTACCAAAGACGAGCATCAAAGGTAGAAGCAGAGAGAATGACTTGAGGGAAAATAGTGGCCCCACTAATTCTCCCATTATTGAAAGAAACGCCGAGTCCATAGCCGGAGACACCGTGCAACGCCTCGGACCACCACTCGTACGCCGGAATCCCCAGCCGTGGGATCGCCGGAGCTGAGTTAACCAGCTGCGATATTTTCTCATCAAGTGTTAGCCTTGAGACTAAGTCCTCAACTCTTTGATGTATTTGGAGTGTTGTTTGGCAAAATGGAAGTGAATTTGTTTGTGGGTTTGTTGTGTCACATGCAAATGGAAGCTGAGTTGACTCGGTAGAGAGGAGGAGGAGAGTTAATGTGATGAATGTGATGGTGAATAGGGTGATTCCTCCATGGAGATGGAGTTGTTGAAAAAAACACAGTTTTAAAATAATCAAAATCCGAAACTAAATAAAACAAACCAATTTGGATACAAATTGAATGTACAATTAGTTTAAGGAATAGATAACGTAAATAATACTTATCTCACAATTCTGTATAGTTACCGAATTGATTAACCAAATCACAGAAAGAATTATGTTTGCCTTGAAGAAATTATCAACCCACCTTCGGTGCAATTCACTACAAGAAAATCGAGAAATTTCGACGGATTTTTCATAAAATCCGTCGAAATTTACAAATTTCGACCGAAATGGGTCGTCGAAATCAAAATTTCGACGGAATTTTCGACAGAACTCTCCATAACTCGTAGTCTTGACCAACAAAGATCGGAACACCTTGTTGGGAATATGTGAAAGCAAGCTCATTGCTATTGCTTGGATTCATTTTTTAATATATATGAGGGGTTATCAGGCCAAGGGTGGCTCTGATACCACAATCTGTTGGGTGTTTGGGATATGAAAGGCTAAGAAAATAATTTTAGCAAGACAAAGTAGACTTATTATTTCATCAAGACAATAAGGCTACAATATTTTGAGGCTTTTTGCACTAAGCCTTCATACAAGAGAATAAAATTTCTTCTCAAAACTAAACTTGCTAATTGATGGATTTTTTCTATCTATAAAATTCTACACACTACATACATATATATAGGCATATGAACTACCTTTCTACTCTACACTAGAAGCAACTAGATTAATGTTGGATACATTAATTTAATTCAAACTTAGGGGCTAAGCATGAAGACTAAGCTTCTTGAGAGTTCTTCAATGCTAAGGCTTCAATTTTCATTGGTTGATTTGGATGACTAGAATGTAATTCTAGATAAGTTTGTGTTGCAAACTTTGACTATAATTCATCCAAGTATGAATTCTTCATGCTTAAGGAACTTCAAGCTTAAGTAACTTCATGCTTAAGGAATTATGAATTAATTTTAACAAACCTGTCATTTGAAACAACTCAGATATGTTTTTAGTAATAAGCAAGAGTTTCAGAAAGTCTTTTTACAAAAGAAATTTGTATGGTTAATTTAACAGGTTCTACGAGGGTGGTAGAGTTCAACAATTTTTCAGGGATACAAAAACTTCAGGCACTCTATTGGATCTTCTAATAAATCAACCGGATTTTTGGCAATTTGCACCCTGGAATTATAGGGTTTTGGCACTTTGCACCCTAACTTAAAAGTTTTGGCACTTTGCACCCTGGAAATACAATTTAGTTGGCACTTTGCACCCTAGTGTGTGTTTTGAAGGAAAAATTCATTGATTGAAGGGTATAATAGTTATTTTCGAATATTTTTGTCACTTTGCACCCTAAAAGTATAGATTTTGACACTTTGCACCCTAAAAGTATAGATTTTGACACTTTGCACTCTGAAATATAGAATATTGGAACTTTGCACCCAAAAAATATAATTTCTAGCATTTTCAACCCCGACTTGATATGATAATCTAAATTATATAAATAACATGCAATATAATAATATGTTAGATATGTAAACGTGTATTTTAGATATAAAGTGAATAATTTAGAGGATACTTGAAAATAAAATGATGACAATGTCTTTTTTTTAATCTAAATTTACTGAGAGAAAATGTTAAAATAAGTTATTATAAAGTAAAATAAATTTAGAATAACAAGTTAATGATTGTTGTGCGTAGAAATGACCATTTTATCTCTACGTCGCCGACATTCATGAGTTTGTTTTTTTTAAGAAAAATACATTAGGGTGCAAAATGTCATACAAATTATATTTTTAGGGTGCAGAGTGCCAAAAAATTTAAATCGGGGTGAAAAATGCTAATATTTTATAATTTTAGGGTGCAAAATGCCAATATTGAGAAGTCGACATCAAAAAATAGTCAAGATAGAAATCAAATGGAAATTAATTAAGAATATTCAACAATAACAAACCAAAAGAAAATAAATGGCTTATACGTATGGTCATATACAACTATATTAAGTCCAACCAGCATGTTTTCACTAAATATTTTCCCTAAATCCTTTTTAATATTTTCGCTGAGATAATTGATTATTAATTTCAACTTTCAGATCATATATTTTAGACCACATAAGTTGGATTGATTAATGAAAATGCAGCAAATTCAGGATATGCAGAATATGCATTAGAAACTGTGTTGAATATCATCAGTTACAGTTTACTAGTATGCCCCCCTAATACAATAAGAGGACAGGACAAACTTTTAATACTCCTAAGTTGAAATAAAACCTTGAAATCTCTCTAAGCCCTTCGAATAATCTCTTTGAGATGAAGATTAATGGAATCTCTCCAATACAATTACCAAAAAGTTGCAAGGATTGTATTCTTCTATTGATAAGCTTATTTGAGAGTGTTACCTAATGTTTACACGCTCTTTGACACGTAATCATAAAAAGACTCTGAAATACAACTCATACCAGTGTGGAAATAGTCTTCTTTCCATCCGTTGCTCGGATCAGACATCTATACTCAACCTTTTCCCCAGCTGTCTTCATCTTATTCCGTTGCACCTTAGACTTGTCAGAAGCTGGATAAAGAGCAAGTATATGTTTTATGAATATCCAATGGAATAGCAAGTGCTATGATAATTTTGCATTAGGAGTAGATCAAAAGTGTAGAATTAACAGATTATAACATACAGTGTTTCAAAGTCACCCACACCGACCCCTTCTCCGTGGTCCTCTCAAACATGCTAGTTAGCTCGTTCAGGAAAGGATCAGGCTGTAAACGTACCTATATAAAACAAGTCAGTGCTCAATAAATATCCAATGCATAGTCTCCAGAAAAGAAAAGAACACTGCATATACAAGCAATGTGCAATAGTTCTAAAGTCTTAGCAACTCTGGTAATCACTTAAACGAAACAGAATATTGATGTACACATACGTGCCATAATTGGATGAAGATGTACAGTGTACAAATAATTTCTTTTTGTAGCACAATGACAGTCAGATGCAACTCAACCGTGTGCTCATCAATTCACAAGTCAAAGGTAATGAAGTCCTTAAGAAATCCTAGTATCACTGGACCATATTTTGCCCAAAACCTTTATACCCTCATCAAGAAATCTGTTGATTCTAACAAACTACAAACAGGGGTTTACATTTACCTGAAATT
Source organism: Penstemon newberryi var. newberryi (assembly GCA_030819805.1). NCBI lineage: Eukaryota > Viridiplantae > Streptophyta > Magnoliopsida > Lamiales > Plantaginaceae > Penstemon > Penstemon newberryi. The sequence goes on from JAUALY010000001.1 coordinate 18,708,836, forward strand.
AGCAACACAATATTGTGAAATCACTTGAGACTGTGACACTATTTTGTGCAAAGCGGAATACTATAATACACACAGAATTCAATTTATTACAGAATGTATATAAAACAGTCCCAAAATGAAACATATTAATATTTAATTTAACAAATATAAAATTTAACTAATCATAAATTATGCATGCTGTGCTTATTTATTCCACAACTGAATATAAAACAAACCCCAAATGAAAAAAAAAAAATTAATCAAGATTAAATTTTAACAAAAATAAAATTAAATCTCCTTACAAACATCGACATGCTGCCTGATCTCTTTTCAGAAGACGAAAAGACGATCGATTTTCATTTATGATCAGGAATACACCAAAAAACTATAATACAGATACATACATAATCCACATTCACAGAGAGCTGAGAGATTACCATCTCTGCGCGTATGGAAGGATGAAAAGTTCCGACGCACAACAGAAATGAGAGCTAAAAATTGCGTCTTTGCAGGGTTTTATTTACTGGATTTACTGCGACAGTCCTTCTTAGGGTTTTTACCGTGTAATTGAACACAATTCGGGTTTTCATTCAAGACGCCCCGGTTGTGTCAAGTCGGTTCGGGTTCTTTCTCAAAAGTCAAAAAACTCAAAACTTCTACAACAGGTTAAATGGATCCAGAATAAAAGTTCTAATAATCTGAATTCGGATCTAGATCCAAAATCGACGCCAATTTGAATAGTAATAAGTTATTAATTTTTTGACAAATGATCCGAGAATTATTCAGATACCAAAAAGAATAATCATAAAATTATTTTTTTTATTTTTTTATTTAGGAGAAACAAAATTATTTTCTTAGTTAACTCTTTTACTTTTGACAAAGAAATATTAGCGTTAATAAGTCATTAAAATGGAATAACGTCACATGAAGAAACAATTACTAATTATCTTTTTCGAATGTCAAAACTGGATTCAAATCCATAGAATTTAGAATTTTAAAATATTCAATCTAAATATCATTGGACCCATAATAGATCAAGAAAATATACCCTAAATGGCTAAAAGATAATGAATTCGTATTGGAGTGCACATGATTAACTAGCTGAGCCCAATATTAACTAGCATAATTAATACAATGTGTTGTGGATTTGGCAAGCCCATCAGTCAGTATGATAGGCTTAGGATTCGAATTCCTCTAGAATTTGGAAATTTATTTTTGAATTTAAATTCTACTAAAATTCAAGAATTTATTAAATTGCAAAAATATGCAATACAAGTTTGCTACAATTGACTCTTGATAACATTCCAGTACCCAAAAATAGATTTATTTCACATTCCTATTATCCTATATTAAATATAAAATTCGAACACATTTTCGAACTACAAAACTTCACCTGCCAAATTGTTTCACCAAAACCCTTTTACTGTTTCCAAGCAAAATTTTAATATTTTTGTAGAACTGTAAAGACCCAAACTTATAATAAATCAAAATACATCAAAATATTTGTTCAAAAAAAAAATACATCAAAATAAACTTCCGCACGTGCCCGTCACACGCATACTAGGTTGCTCACATGCTGCATTAGGCAAGAAGACACAAACATAAATGGAGGAGTATATTCAAATATTATTCTAACATTTTTCTTTTGTTAATTTTGCAGAAAGCCATATATAGATGTGTACAAATTGTTTAATTTCTTTTGTTAAACAAATTGTTTGTCTAAGCCAAATAGCTTATCACGTAAATTAAACTTGTTGGGGTTTATAGGCAAAACTTTAGCTATTTGTAAAGCTAAACTGCTAAAGTTGTACATAAGGGTTGGGCCCTTTGGGGGTATCAATGTTTTAAATGGGAGAGGAACTAGGTGAGCTAGGTTCAAACACATGCTCCGTTACTATTCGGCACGGTCACGGGTCGGGTTTGGCTTGGACTTCAAAAGTTATTAATTTTTTTGAGAAAAATCAGTGTGTGTCCGTTCGGCTCAAAATTTAAACCAAACTGTTGGCACCTGTTCTGACCTAACCAGTGCTACTGGTTAATGGTTACATCCAAACACACATACCCCTCCAGAAACACCCTTAGTACTGCTATAAATAAGAGAAGAATCTGACAAGTTCTTCACACAATTTTTAGCAAATAAAGCAGAAATAATCTCTCTTCTCTCTTAGTGTGCCGTGGGTTCTTTGTTCATACTTGCACAAATATATACAGTATAATTGTATAAAAATCAAGTCCAGCCATTTGATGTGTACTAGTATTGCTTCAAATTAATTATTGCCTCTCATTTAATTAATTAAGTATTTATTACTTATTATACTAATTGTATTGTATATAATAATTTATTTAAAAATATGGTGCGAACAATTTGGTTAAACCTACCCTATCGAAGCTTCGTAACAGATTGTTAAATATCACCAACAAAACTTCGATAGGGTAGGTTGGAATTATTACAAAGCAAAAGCACATGCATGTATTGTCTACAAAGAGTGTGGGGTCTTAGGTGGTAAACAACAAAAGTATGCACTGCTAGAAATTTTATGCTACATTTCTTTGGTATATGCTAAATTAATCTAGTTAGTTTTAGGTTGTTGAACTTGGATTTAATATTAATTAAATTAAAAATTAAAGCTTGGTTGGATGTAATATAGGTGAGGTAGTTTTATGACGGCTGTAAAGTTTAGGTTCTATGAGTACCCAAATGGTTGGTTTTGGAACTATTTATGTATAGTACAAAGTCCTTATTAATTACTTGGGTGAAATACAATTTCCCCCCTAACTTAAATATGGGGTGGTATCAGTTATTCACCTAAAATATTATTTGTAATACTTATCCCATCTATTATAGTTTTTATTTCAAAAATACCCCACCCTTTTTATAAATAATAAATTTCTTTATTAATTTATCAACAAAATTGTCTCTTTATTCAATATGAATTCATCTATCCACCAAACAACATTATGTTTCAATCTCTTCATTTTTTTTGTTTCCTTCTGTTTTTCGATCTCAGATTTTTTCTTTATTTTTATCTCATTTTTTTTCTTTATTTATGTTCAATTTGTTTTCATTATTTTATGTTTCAGTTTTTTATTTCTATCTCAGTTTTTATTAGGATCAATTATCTCATTTATTTTCGGTACGTATTTTTTGAGTAAAATCTTGAAGGAGAATTACTCAAATTTTTTAATTATAATTTGTAACAAAAACAAAGGAGATAATAATCACCAAATAAATTTGAGACAAATTGTAAAGAAAAAATCGAGGTATAAATGAAGAAAAAATTTGAAACAAAAAATAAAGAAAACAAATTGAAACGGGAATAAAAGAAAAAATCAGATGAAAATGAAGATAAAAGGGTAAACCTACCCTATGAAAAATATTTTTTCTCAATTTTTTGTTGGTAATTTGTCGTTATTATTGGCGGAACATATTTTTGTTGATGGTTCCGTCGCTGTTCAGTTACTAAAATCTAAATAGCGACAAATATTTTCTGTTTGAATGATTTCGTTGCTATGGATAACTTTTCCCTACAACTTAACAACCGAATTCCTACAAAAAATGTTTGTTTTCGACATTCCGTCGGTAATTTGTCGCTGTTATTGAAGGTAGATATTTTAATTGAAATTATGTTGGTATTTGGTTACTAATCCGTCACTAATAACGACAAATTTATTTTCGTTGGAATCAGGTCGTAGGTGAAGCCCTCTTTTTTTGTAATTAATTGAGCCCGGAAAACGAAGGAAAAAAAGACATGAAAAAATTGAAACATAATATTGTTTGGTGGATGGATGAATTCATAATTAATAAAGTTTTTTTTTTTTGATAAATTAATAAAGGAACAATTTATTTGTTACAAAAGGGAGGAGGTAGTTATGGAATAAAATGTTCAATACTATAACATAAGGGGGTAAGTGTTAGAAGTGATGCTTTAGAGTGGTAATTAATACCACCCCCATACTTTAAGAGGGTAAACTGTATATTACCGTAATTACTTCCTCCATTCCAAAATATCAGTTGGTTTAAATAAATAAAAAAATGTTCCAAAATATATGTCGCTTTAGGATTTCAATACAATATTAATTATTCAATTTCCAAACAACATATATTATGAAACGGAGAGATTACTTGATTACATGTTATCCTTTCTAAATTGTGCATTGAAATTGAATCAACCGTACATATCTATGTTCTAAACACAAAACAAGTATACTTATACATATTTATTATTTGTAGTGCAAAAAATTGTGAATAATCTAAGTTTGACCGGATTTAATCTAAACTAAAATGTCACTGACTATCTCAGTCTCGGCTACCTACCAAATGTCCAATAGAAAACAAGAAACACAATACTTTTTTTCTAGACAAAAAAAGAAAAGAACTCAATGCTATAAATTAAGGGTGATTTATCTCGGACTTCCTGAAGTTTACTGTAATTATAGAAAATCTCCTGTGATTTTAAAAATTATAAGGACGCCCTTTCTAGGGGTTTTTTATAAATATTTTCATAAATTATAGGGGTGTTTTTGTAAAAATTGTTGAAGATATAATGAGTGTTTTGTTACATAGTCTAAACCATAGGAGATTTTCGAGTAATTGTTGAAATGTCAGAGAATTCTTTGTAAAACGATTAAACCACAGGGATCCGAGTGTAATTCACCCATAAATTAAATATAGAGTCAACATTTTGCCGTCCATTTTGAATACCTAAGAGCCGTATCTCTGTTTCTTGAACAATTGCCCCTTTATAACAACAAAAAAACCCATCTCCTGATTTCTCCCAGGACGTTGTACAGTAGAGTACAACCCACAACTAACGAAAGAAATTGTATGCCATACTGTGAAAGTAATTCTAATTAGGGAGTATAATGTAAATGTAATAACTTTATTGCAAATAAATACCCACTTTTTCTCCGTCACCTTTCCTTGAAATAAACTCTTTGTCCTCGGTTTCATCGCAACCCCTTTTAATAAATGTAAGATCTTTCATTTCTAAATAATAGTATTTTTTTTATTCATTTTTCGTGTATCCTTACATTTTTCAAGTAAATTCCATGATATTTGATTTTAGGAGTAGTTTATTCTGGGGTTCATTTTTTTCTTCCTGTTCTGTATTCTGAGACATAGCCATTATTTGATTTGTTATTTATCATTCTTTTTATTTGGATTGGGCATCTTTGTTGGTAGACTTATATTGTTAGATCTAGTTCTGTTTGCAAGTTATTATTTGGTTGGTGTTGTATTTGATAGTTTCTAGTTAGACAAGTAAATTCATGGTTTTCCATGTGTTCAATTTTTAATTATATATTCTGGTAATTAAATAGTCAACTAGTAATTCATTCAGAAGCTACAATTTAATCCAATTCCTTCATATGTAACTTTGACCCCTGTTTCACATTTATGAAAATTTATGTTGCTTTTCTTGAAAATGAATAAAATTAGCACTACTCGATTTTGGCTGTCTTAGTTTATCAAAGTATTGAACTTTATCAGATTGCTGATTTATTTGAATTTTTTTTTCTGTATAGAGACCATCATCCATGTGTGTATTTTTATTGTTGTATTTGCTATAATACAATTTTGATGATTTAATGGCTTAACTACAGAATGGCTGCAACCTCATTTCACCAAGTATTTAGAAGTCTTCAATCTCAAAATCACTTAAACTATTCTAACTTCAAACAGGGGAATGAAAATTCTTCGTTTAGGTTTATTTCAAAGGGATTCAAACTAGATATCAATCTTTTAAGAAGAGGAACTTACTGCTCTAAAAGGAGAAGTTTTGGTGTTATTAAAACATCGGCTTCTCAGAATAGTACTGCTTTCGACCCGGTTTCAGCCCCATCAAATGGCACGACAACAGATTCGAACAAGAAATCAAGTAATGTTATAAATAATTTGAAAATTAAGGCTAAAAACTTTGATCACAAGTTAGCTAACTATATTTTTGTTTATCATTTTGAAGGTGAAGCTGCATTGGTTTTGATTAGGCATGGAGAGTCTATGTGGAATGAGAAGAATCTTTTCACCGGTTGTGTAAATGTTCCATTAACCGAGAAGGGTGTGGAAGAGGCTATTGAAGCTGGGAAAAGAATTAGCAATATACCTGTGGATATGATTTATACTTCGGCTCTTATTCGTGCACAAATGACTGCTATGCTTGCCATGACCGAACATAGAAACAAGAAGGTATTTTTTTTTTTTTTAAATAACGGTAAAACAAATTATATTTGTGTTTTGTGTATTTTCTGATCAATATTGTTGAGACAGATGTTTCCTATGGTGCATGTACATACATATTTAGTCTGTTGACTTTCATGTATCTCTTTATGTTTTAAGCTCGTCATATTTGATCATCTTCTAGGCTTAACAGTCAACACACTTGTCCAGTCAGACACATTTAGTCCTCTATTTGACACTATTAATCCCTTATCTTTTGGATCAAATTCGTCTGCTTCGGAACTTAAAAGACTTTGTTTGAGAGAGTGAATTTGGTGAACTTGTGTCTTCAAGATGACATTTTATGCAACTAATACAGATGAACAAATAATTCTGCTATAAAATCAATGACTAAGGTTGTGTTTGCAAACAACTTATAAGTTTTTCTTACCTCGAAGGCATCAATTTAGCGTTTGAGAAATTAGCTTCAGCTTCGGGTTCTCTCAAAATAAGCTATTTTAAGCTCATAAGTTGTAAGCTTTTCTTGAGGTGCCTCGGATTATACTGAACTTCACTCACAATCTCCAGCTTTAGCTAATATGCTAGAGCTCGCAAACACATCCTACTAAAAGTGAAGATTAGAGTGTCACATGTGTCTGGCTCAAAAGATAAAGGACTTAATATATTAATGAAATCTGTTAAAATGAGGACCTAATGTGTCAGCAAAAGAAAAAAAACATTTTGTCAAGGCTCGAAGGTTTTGCGGACAAAATATGCAATTTTGTCATTTACATTCTTTTAAGTCAAGTAAAAGTTTCAGGCTTTTAGCCAAAAAAGATTACATAAAAGAAATCTATGAATCAATATGCAGGTTCCTATAATTTTGCACGATGAGAGCGAGCAAGCGAAAACGTGGAGTCAAATTTTCAGTGAAGAAACTGAAAAACAGTGCATACCAGTTATAACAGCATGGCAACTAAATGAAAGAATGTGAGTAAACTCTCAAGGCTCGTCTCCTTTGCTAACCATATCATATGATCTATGACCCTTACTATATATAGGTATGGAGAATTACAAGGCCTTAATAAACAGGAAACAGCCGATAGATACGGAACCGATCAAGTTCATGAGTGGCGACGAAGTTATGATATACCCCCACCTAATGGCGAAAGCTTGGAAATGTGTGCTGAAAGAGCTGTTGCTTATTTCAAAGAATATGTAAGTAAAAATCAAAGCTTAAAGTTATTTTATCTAGTATTTTACTGGGTAAAATTCCAAGAACCAAACATGGCCTTAATATTTAGTGAAACAGATTGAACCCCAACTTCTATCGGGGAAGAATGTAATGATTGCGGCTCATGGGAATTCACTGAGGTCTATCATTATGTATCTGGACGAGCTCACGTCTCAAGAGGTGGGATTTCATACCAATGGGTTCTTCTTTTACCGTTACTTTGTATTTCTTATGCTTATAAGTTACAACAAATGGGTTCTTATTTTTAAAGGTTATTAGCTTGGAACTATCGACAGGAATACCGATGCTCTATATTTTTAAAGATGGACGATTTACTCGTAGAGGTAGTCCTGTTGCTCCGACTGAAGCAAGTGTTTATGCCTACACTAAGGTATATGAGATTTTTTCTATTTCAGATGTTAATTTAATTTTATGCATTTTCCAACTCAGAAAAGAACTCAGTCGAATTTCACTTGTTCATATTTACATTTATCTCAACTCCTATGTTCAAACCAAATGTAGAGTTTGGCCCAATACAGGCAGAAGTTAGATGAGAGGTTCCAATCGTAAAAGGAGGTACGAGGAAGTTTATGAGTTTTCTACATAATCAGTCGAAATTCTTAGAAACATAACTGTAATTTGGTTCTAGGTTGGAATGGCTGTATATTATCCATAATGTACTTTATGCCATCTTTATGGTTTAATACAGTGTTTTGTGATAGATTGTGATAGTAATGCAAAAAGAGACTCGATGAATGTTGTATCAACTAGTTAGTTGTAACTTCTATGTATGTCTTTTATGTATTGCACCTCCTATAAGTACATATTTATATCAAGTTCTTTGCATATTGTGATGGTATTTTTCTATTGGTTGAAACTTGAAAGCCCCAATATTATTTTTATTAGTACAAAACCTCTGCTTTTAACTCTTAATTTCCAATTGGGGATTTTTGCTAAAAAAATGTTAATACATGATTTTTTACTAATAAAATATTAATATTAATATAGAGGGGTTTTTATTATATATTTATAATAATAACACAAACTGTTTGCATTTAGTTTGGTTTCTCATGGGTTTAATCATTTTCGAGGCGCGTCGGATACATTAAGTGAAAACATCGCCCAACAGATATTTGAACCTGAATTGGCTATTTTATAGTGACTAGTCTCTTTCACTAGACCAATCACCTGTTGGTTTGCGTTTAACTCAAATTAATATGAAACCACATGTTTGATTCCACTTTGCACTCTTGAATTACGACAATTTGGTATTTTGCACCCTACAACCACTTTTATGTCTTAATAATTTTGCACCTCCAACTACTTAAACATAGTGAATAAGAAAGGAGATGGTATATTATACCATGATGAGGAAAATTAAAAACTTAATCAATAATGATTATATATAGTCTACATGAAGACAATTAGACAAATCAGTAAGCAAGCTTCAAAACTCAAAAGCATTATTATGAATTACCTGAAGTATAAAAAAACTGAAAAAAAAATAAAATATATTCCTTTTTATATAAGAAAATACATAACAACGTATTTCATTTATCTGCTATCACATCATGCGACCTCTGCCTCTATCATATTTTCGGGAATTCTATTTTAACTCTCACAGTGTTCAGGAGTCAAAATAAGAAAAGAATGGTGGCCTTTGGATGTAAATGAAGATGCATGCTCACCATTGGATCATGTCCATCGTGTATGACACTACAATTAAGTGTCTGAACCCTTTAAATTTGTTAAATTTCAAGTTGTACACAGCAAAAGTACATTTTTATCCTTTCATAAAATATTAAAAATCATAATTACTAAAATATCCCTCCCATTTTCTCTTCCAAAATTCTCCCCCAATCTCCTTCCCAAACCTACCCCAGCCCCCCTCCCTTGCAGTTCTGGTCGCGAACGGTGGCAAGCTTTCACCGCGCCGCCGAGGTTCATGCGAAGAAGTTGGTATATTTTCTTTCTTTTTTCTTTTTGAAAAATTCCTTATTTTCTTAACCCAAGTTTTACGCCCAATAACCAATTAATCAAAGCAATCAACCCAAGTTTCACGCCCAAAACCTCTTCTTCATACATCTTGAAGCCATTAACCATGCCCAATATTTTTTTTGGTACAATTAAAGTTTTTCAATTTTTTTTAATGCGTTAAATCCAATTAAAGTACTAATAAAAACCCTACAAAATAAAATCAATGTTCTGGCTTCTTCGCACACTGCCTTCTTCACGCCTTTACCAGCAAACCAGTTCGCCTTCACCAAATGCATCAACCTCTGTTTTATATGTTCCAAAAATTACAAGAAAATATATTCCCCAAATGGTGGAATTATTTATCCCTTCATATTTGTTTCTTCACTTTTATAATTAAAAAAAATAATAATAATATTGCCCATCTTATCTAATTTCATACAAAAGTATATTATATTATCATTATATTTATTATTTATATTTTTGTATATTATTTGTAAAGTTAAACAAGTTATAGATGCTTATTAATTATTTAAAATATATATTTATTATTTATATTTTTGTATATTTGTAAAGTTAAACAAGTAATAGATGCTTGATATTTGAGCTACATGTATTAACCCAACACTGTATACTTAAAAATAAAATTAGCAAATTGCACATGTTTATATTAAAGAAAAAAAGGTAATTTGAATTTAATTCAATTTGAGTTGATATAAAAAAATGTTTAATATTTCCTTTATTTGATGTTGCGAATTTATTAATCAAAACAATCATCAATTTCAGTTACGATTAATATAATTATACATTACCCTAAGATAAATAATATTGACTTCAGTCAATTAATCGAATCAATGGTTGATTTTCGTAACGATTAACCTAATTCTACACTATTATGTGGTTAACAATGTTGATTCGAAAGGAGTCAACCATCTAATAGACAATTTAATCGAAATAATGATCGAATCATCAATTTTTGTTTAAATTATCGATATATTTTCAAATTACGGAGGACTTAGTGTTAAATAACCATCTAATAGAAAATTTGATCGAAATAATGATCGAATCATCACTTTTTTATAGACAATTTGATCGAAATAATGATCAATTCATCAATTTCTTTAAAATTATCGATATATTTTAAAATTATGGAGGACTTAGTGTTACATAACCATATAATAGACAATTTGATCGAAATAATGACTGAATCATTTTTTTAAAATTATCGATATATTTTAAAATTACGGAGGACATAGTGTTACATAACCATCTAATAGACAATTTGATCGAAATAACTTGCGAATCATCAATTTTTTTTAAAATTATCGATATATTTTCAAATTACGAAGGACTTAGTGTTACATAACCATCTAATAAACAATTTGATTGAAATAATGACCGAATCATCAATTTTTTTTAAAATATCGATATATTTTTAAATTACGGAGGACTTAGTGTTACATAACCATCTAATAGATAATTTGATCGAAATAATGACCGAATCATCAATTTTTTTTTAAAAATATCGACATATTTTCAAATTACGGAGGACTTAGTGTTACATAATTATCTAATAGACAATTTAATCGAAATAATGACAGAATCATCAAATTATTTTTTAAATTATCGATATATTTTCAAATTACGGAGGACTTAGTGTTAAATAACCATCTAATAGAACATTTAATCGAAATAATGACCGAATCATCTATTTTTTCAAAAATTATCGATATATTTTCAAATTACGGAGGACTTAGTGTTACATAATCATCTAATAGACAATTTGATTGAAATAATGACCAAATCATCAATTTTTTAAAATTATTGATATATTTTAAAACTACGGAGGACTTAGTGTTACATAACCATTTAATAGACAGTTTGATCGAAATAATGACCGAATCATCAATTTTTAAAATTATCGATATATTTTCAAATTACGAAGGACTTAATGTTACATAACAATCTAATAGACAATTTAATACAAATAATTTGTTTTTAAATTATCGATATATTTTTAAATTACGGAGGTCTTAGTGTTAAATAACCATATAACAGAAAATTTGATCGAAATAATGATCGAATCATAAATTTTTTCAAATATTATCAATATATTTTCAAATTACGGAGGACTTAGTATTACATAATCATCTAATAGACTCGAAATAATGACCAAATCATCATTTATTTTTAAATTATCGATATATTTTAAAATTATGGAGACTTAGCTTATGTAACACTAAGTCCTCCGTAATTTAAAAATATATCAATAATTTTAAAAAGAATTGATGATTCAGTCTATTAGATAGTTATGTAACACTAAGTCCTCCGTAATTTGAAAATATATCGATAATTTTAAAAAAATTGTTGATTCGGCCATTATTTCGATTAAATTGTCTACTAGATGGTACGGAACTAAGTCCTCCGTAATTTGAAAATATATCCATAATTTTTGAAAAAATTGATGATTCGGTTATTATATTCGATCAAATTTTCTACTAGATAGTTATGTAACACTAAGTCCTCCGTAATTTGAAATTATATCGATAATTTAAAAAACAATAATATGATTCGATCACTAGTTCAATCAAATTGTCTATCAGATGGTTATGTAACACTAAGTTCTTTGTAATTTGAAAGTATAGGTTAATTATATAATTAATAAAGCCACAACATCAAATAAAGAAAATATTAAACAATTTAGTTTATGTATTTTTTACATATAACTATTGTATATCTTTAATAAATATATATTTTATAATTATGTTCAATTAAATTTTAATATATCAGTTATAACTTTATTATAGTCGTTCAATTTAAATAAATTATTTAATTTGTCTAAAGTCGTTAAATTTGAAATGCCCACTTAAGAATTGCCCATCATTAAGTTTTAATATCATTACCTATTTTCTAAAAATGAGTTAAAATTTATGAAATCAAATAAAAAAAAAAAAGAATTTTCCAAAAAAAATAATTAAAATTTACCATCTTCTTCACCAAAACTCTTCCACTAACGCCACCACTTTCCTCCCCCTCCACCACCACCACCAATCACCAAACCTAAATCATGGCAAATTCTACCATTGCTTTGGCAAAATCCATAACAGTACACAAATAGATCTACTAATTAAAATTAAGTTAACCTTTTCACATAAGTTAATTAAGAAATTAAAAAATTATAATCCAAAGTCTCTATCCCACTCTTAACTCCGATTTCAGCAAGAATCAACTGAAATCGCGAACTTCAGATTGGGGATCGTAAACTCAAATTCGCAACAATTAACAGATGAAACGTTAAATCAACACAACCAACTGAGAATATTCAGCTCCACGAAGTGATTCCATTCGGTATTTGCCCAAATATTGAAGTGGCGGTGATGGGGGTAAGGGGTGGGTGGTTGTGGGGTGTTGGGGGAGGGGTAGACTAACAGATTATTTTCCCTGTTTTTTTTCACTAAAAGGCTATTTTTGTCTTTAAATATTTTTTTTTCAAATTTGGTGGGTTTGTACACCAAATTATGAGGGTTGTACTCTGTCCAAGTGGCAGCATTTTGTTGGAGCCGCTCATGACTCACACCATGGGAGAGTTAAAATAGAAGCTCCCATTTTTCAACAACTCTGTAACTTTTGAAGTCAATTGATGAAGATAAAATTAGTAGTACCATAAATTTGAAGAAAATAAATTTACACCAACTGAATGTCTGAATATGGAAAACAGGAAAAGTAAATTCAAACTGGTCATGAAACTAAACATACGTAAACAAAATCATGACTTGCAAATTCTTTTATTTCTCAATCTCAAATTCAACTCAATCAAGAGAAACAGAGCCAATACAAATACATATTTAAAAGCATTAGTTGGGTATGAGAAACTTAATTTCTCATCTTTGATTTAAACGGCCAGCGTCTGCTGCTAAAGAAACCAATATAATAAAGGAAAGAAATTACGCCCGAGAAAGCTGCAAAATAGGATACAAGAAAACTTCTCAAAAATGCATCTCGAAATGGGTCCTCTGGTTCAGGAGTTATTGAAGCTGGTGGCAGTCTTCCAGGAGTGAAGCAACTGTTCTCTAATGGTGGTCCACAAAGGAGAGGATTACCTTCATAACTGCTTTTCTCAAACGTACCAAATTGAGCTTGCATATTTGGTATTCTGCCCGATAAGTGGTTAAAAGCCACTGAGAAAACAGATAGGAAGGTTAACCGAGTTAGCTCTTCAGGAATTTGACCAGACAATTTGTTGCAGGAGAGGTCCAAGCTTTCGATTTCCTTCATGTTAGAAAGTGATGTTGGGATTAAGCCAGTTAAATCATTGTGAGATAAGTTGAGAGTGTGAATCCCTGTTAAGTTTCCGAGCTCATTAGGGATTGGGCCTGTGAGTTTGTTCTGTGAAAGATCAATGCCGGACATATAATACAAAATATCCCCTTTGTATGAATAGGACCTACTCTTTGACATAAATTCTATTTCCTCTGCCATATCTGTTGTTGAGATTGATAAAGACATTTCGTCAAAAACCTGGATTCCATTTCCATTTCCATATCTAAATCTATTATCAATATCATATCCATAAGAATTTGAGTGTGTAAGAAATGCATCATCGCTTAGTCTTTTGCTCCCAAAAGGAATTTGATACAAACAAGTAGGTATACGCCCTGTAAAGTTATTGGAAGAGAAGTCGAGTATAGTAAGGTTTTTTAGGTGACATATTTGAGAAGGAATGAGACCTTGAAGATTGTTTCCTTTCAGTAAAAGTATCCTAAGACTTGAGAGTGAGCTTATCCAATCAGGATTAATCTTTCCTGATAACTCATTATCTCTGACGTCAAGAGTTATAAGCTGGGATGATGATAATCCAGACAAAGCATGTTGTATCGTTCCGCTAAACTTATTCCCTTGCAGATGCATATATCTCACATATGATCGGTTCATGCAAGAAGGGATCATACCGTGAAAATGGTTCCAAGACAAGTCTAAAAAGTTTAGGTATTGCAGTCTACAAAAACTGGCAGGTACAAGCCCATGGAAGGAATTTCCAGAAAGAACAAGAGAACTCAAATATGTAAAGTCTCCTAGCCAATCAGCAGGAATTTCACCTGTGCATAAATTGTCATTTATTTTTAAAATACCAATGATGCGCCTGGTGCTATTAAGAAATCCATGTGAAAACAAGCCTCCTGAGAATTGATTGTTATCCAAATACAAGTATCCCAATGACGTAAGGTTTGATTTTTCAGGAAGTAAGGGACCTTGCAAGGCATTATTTGATAGCTTCAGAACCTGTAAAGACATGCATCCCATGGCCAAATGTTGTGGTATTACACCAGAGAGGTTGTTATTGGACAGGTCTAACATTTTCAAAAAATTCATATCCCCAATGGAAGCAGGAATATTACCTTGAAGATAATTCATTGATAGGTTAAGAACATGCAAACCACTAAGCATACCGATGAAGTTTGGAAGCTCTCCATGGATTTGATTCACAGATACGTCAAACTGCTCCAAATTAGTTAAATTTAATTTTGTATTGAGTGGTAAAGGAAGACTGGAGAAGGAATTGTTTCTTAGGCTTAGGATTTGTAAATTTGTCATATTTACGAGTAGCCAAGTTGGGACCTGTCCCACCAAGTTATTGTGACTGAGGTCGACATATTGTAACTCATATTGATTTTCAAGAAAACTGGGAATAATACCATTGAGTCTACAACATGCCAGACCAAGCTCTTTCAGCTGAAACAGAGGAACCCAATTAGGTGGATTTTCTGTGTCTACCTCCAGTTTATTTTTATTAGTATGATCCCAGATAGTTGAATAGTCACCGTTGCTGCTTAACTGAAGAATGAAGACTTCAAGTCTGGAGTTGGCACTCAATGAACTAAAAGTGAATGGACCTTCCAACTGGTTGCCAAAAAGGGATACATACTCCAATAATTTGAGATTTTCAAATATCTTCGGAGGAATTTTCCCAACAAAATTGTTATTAGAAAGATCGAGGACTTTCAGAGATGTTAGGCTGCCAAGACAAGAAGGAATAACTCCACTTAATCTATTCACGCTGAGATCTAGCTCTTCAAGGTTCCATAGTCTGCACAAACCTGTATATAATATAAGAGTTTCAAGAATATAATAATAGTGGCTTGTTGTCTGTCAAGTAAGTTAACAAGGACAAACAATATAATAAGTTATAAGTACATGGACACAAACAATAAGCTTTAATTTATTTCTCTATTGTAACTATCTAGAACAAAATTTGAATTAATGGGAAAAGATACCTACCTTGTAAGGAGCCGGTTATATTACATTCTCTGAAAGATAGGCTCTTTAAAGATGTCATTCTCCAAATAACTGACGGAATCTGACCACCACTATATTCATTATAACTCATATCCAACACATCCAGAGATTTTAATTTCATCAATTCTGCCACATAATCAGAGTGAGTGAAACTTAGCCAATCGTGAATCATGTATCTAGTAGATTCATCCGATCCGAACATGTATATATTATTAATTAGTGCTCCATTAGTTTTTATTTACCTTGAAAATTTGAAAAATCCCCAAAAATTCTGAGAGACTTCAAGGAGTTTAATGTGCCATTGCCAATGGACGGAATATTGGTGAGCAACTCCGATTCCAATTTCAACATTTTCAATTTGCTTAAGTTCAGTACACCATGGAAACCTGTATACATATATTTAATTATAATATCAAAATTAAAAACAAGAAGAAACTGAATGATCGAATATATATATTATAAGAGAAAAGAGAGAGACATAATTTACCTTTAATGAAATTTGAATGCAAGGAAAAGTTCTGCAATTCTTGAAAAGGAAGAAGCAAAGAGGAATTCAGGTACCACATGGCGCCGATATCCTGACTGTATATAATGAGTTCGAGTTGTACAACACGCTTAGTGAGGAGGTCGCACTCGACATTGTTCCACTTGCAGCAGTCCGTTTCTTGTTCACCCCATGTGGAATACTCATAGGTGGAATCAAACTTTGGGGATTTGAAGATTTCTTCTTTGAGTTTCAAAAGCCCAATTCTCTCTAGTTCGATGCACCCAAAAGATTGGAGAAGCTGAACAAGTGCTAATGACCCAAACACTAACCAAAAATATGATGATTCCATGCCTAGCTAGCTATATTTATATTAGTTAGTTATAATTCAAGTCGTGAAGTAATATTGGCAAGCAAGCAGCTAAATGGACTAGTAGTATATATAGACCAGCTGTGTGTTAGAATATTTTTGGCTTCCATACATTTTTTTCCAAGGAGTCAAAATTCAAATAGGATCTTATCTCAGCTTTTTGTCCTACCTATTATAAAAAAAGCAAAAAGAATGAGACTAGCTAGCTAGGTAGAGTAGAAGAACTTTAATTCAAGGAAAATATGATGGCTTAGTGATTTTTCTCGAGTGGACATGTACCCTGTCAAGTCTTAGGAATTCAATTGAAGTAAACAACTATATAATGGGCTGGGGTGGAGAAAAGGAATGATGATTCTATGGAAAAATTTACCTCAATCCCACTTGGTATTAAATTTCCATAGACGCGTACTCTACCTGTCGAAACTAATTGACTTTATTTTATTTTCTCCGAAAAAGAATAAACATGCAAATAATGTATAATTAGCTCTCTGCCATCTGTTTATATTTCTTTTTATAAAATAAACATTATAGTGTTTGTGTATTAGTTTATTAAATGTTATGAGATATTTTCTTTTTACTTGTTATTAGATCATTTGGAAAAAATATTTTATGTTTTTTGTGCTAAAATCTTTAGAGATTTTCTACATATGTGTTCGACTATATTACAATACTATTTTTCTAGTGAACTTACCATTGAATTCACCATTTTATTATAGAGAAAAATATATTAAAATAGCTAGTATAAAGATTTTAATTAATAACTTTGCATCTAAAAAAATTTGAAAAGCAATAAATAATACATAAAATATTGAAAATGTATCTCTTAGGTGTCTCATTTTCTAATTTTCCTAGGCCCCCTGAAACCCTAGGACCGGTCGTAGACCTGTATGTCCCTGTCAAGTTTTAGGAATTCAATTGGAGTAAACAATTAATGGGGTGAAAAAAAGGTACTGATGATTCTATGAATATTTTTGTCTCGGTCCCACTTGGTATTAAATTTCCATGAACTAGTACTCTACCTACCAACACTAATTGACTTTCTTTTATTTTCTATGAAAAAGAATTATGGATGGATTGAATTGGATTATATTAGATTAGATTGGATTTGATCCACCATCGTCAGTCAAGCTTTATTTATGAAACAAGAACAACTACCAAGTTAAGGCTACAAATTAAACTGAGAAAGGATATATAGCCACTCACACTCACACAGTCACACTCACATTAAAGGCCTTGTCCTCGAGGTAATATTTCTGCTATATCATGACCTCTAAGATATGATTGACAGTCTTCTCCAGTTAATTTACTATAGAATTAATCATCTATAAATATATATATATACTTATTACAAAAAATGTGAACAATAAAAGGTTTTTTCTTTTTTTATGAAGATAAAAATACCCTTATTCAAGTTGTAAAGAAATATTTTCGGAATATAGTTAAACATGGATTTTTCAATCAAATTGGTAAAAAAAAAAAAAAAAAATTGGTAGGAAAATCATTTCTAAGAAAGAGAAGAAAAAATTGTAACTTCATTTCCTGCTAACCAAACACCATTTGGAAAAATAAAAATTATATTTTCATCAACTAAAATAATTATTGAAAGAGATATAATTAGTTATGGAGACTTATTATATAAAAAAAGTTACTCCTAAAATTTAGTTTTTATCTATTACATCAACTTTTATAATATCAATATTCTTCTCCTATAACACATAAAAATGAACCATAAGAAAAAAATAACCAAGGTGGTTGGGCCAAGTGGTAGTGACTTGCGACCCCCAGAGGAGAAACTCAAGTTCGAATCCTACTGGAGACATCACACTGGGGAGGACCTATACCCTTTGCACTCTTCGGTCCGAGCTGTATATACACAGTCTAGTGGATCAAAAAAAAAAAAAGAAAAAAAAAAGTAAAGACTATTATTATGAGAAATAGCTCCTAAAATTTATGCTAAATTACTATAATTTAATATCATATTTTAAATTAAAATAATATTATTTGTATCATTTAAAGATTTATTACATTATTATAAACACTCCTTTAAAAATAAAAAACAAAAAATATATTCAAATTCTCTTAAATATCATCTCCTACACCAAAAAAAAAAATCGCATGTTATATATGATTGAACAAAAAATGCTTATGACTTAGTTCATTTCGTAATTATTCTTTAGCTAGAGAAGCAAAATCTAAAGAATATCGAGACATAGATAACTTTGATTTTTTATGAAATTCTTCTCATGGGAAAAACGGGTGAAAATTAATGAAAATTGATGAAACCGATAAAAGATCTATGAAATTGGTGAAATCGATGTAAATTTGGGTTAAATTGGTGAACACTGGTGAAGATGGTGAAAAATCGGGTGACATGAGTGAAAAAGTGCACGTGAAACCAGTAAAAACATGTGAAAAATTTCATCTTCAACCATATTAATGGCATCGGAAAAGCCATTCCCAACTATCAGCAAAGGCATGTTTGGTGGTGTATATGGAAAAAAAGTTTATGTCTTTCCGATTGAACATGCCATTTTTTCCGTTAAATGATTGTTGAACGAGCATGTTAATATTTTTCTCTATTTAAACCTCAAGCCAGTATATATGTTACGGAACAATCCATGAATAATTTTCCTAGTTGTGTCACAAACTCTTGGATCATACCATTGAAAGAAGCAGCATATATCCTCCATTAACAAAATTTCAAATAAACAAAAGATTTATGTAACAAGATAAACTAATTAAGATTAATTTAATCTAATGATTAAAATTAATGCTCTAATATAATCAGGACCGACCTTGTCTATAGGCAAGTTAGGCAAAGGCTTAGGGCCCCACTTTTGGGGGCCCCAAACATTTATAATTCTCTTATTTTAGATATTAAGGAATATTTTAAATATTTTATCTTAATAAATGAATACCGTATAAATCTTTTGTTTCATACACGAGTATATATTTGTTTATTCATATGACAAACCTTTGGACTTTTTTTTATAGAATAATTATATTATTATGAATAGTTATTCATATAATATGATAATTAATTGATCAAACCAAAAGAAATACTTTATTGATGTGCTTTTGTTATAAAATAATATTCACAAAATCTTTGTTTAGGCTGAAAGAAGTTTAATATTACAAACGACTATGTAACAACTAATATATATGAAGTAAGCTGGATATTTTATTTGTAGAAAAATATGTTAGAAAAATAAGAATATTGAAATCTACTTAGTATTTTTGTTCTATGAATTGATTAAAGTTTCGTTTCTAGTGTATATTTTAGTCATCAAATATTGAAAACTTTTCAGAAACAACATTAGGAGAAAATGTAAATTAAGAAAAACAATAGAGTCCCCAAGACAAACAATTGGTTTCGGAGGTACACCTTATTTTCGTTTCCAATTATTCGAAAAACAAAAAACTTTTCGATATTTTTAACGAAAAACGGTGGAAATTTTGATTCATAGTTCAATGGAATAAAGAAAAATTAAGACATATATAATAAGTTTCTCCAAAAAAAAAAAGGACACATATAATAAGAGTATAATTTTCTAGGTCATAGGGCCGCAATTTTCTATTTCGCCTTGGGGCCTCCAAAAGAGTTGAGCCGGCCCTGAATATAATCTAGCTTATCGTGAAGGTTCTAGTGAAAGTTTATAGCATTCCTACATTATGTACAAACTTGTACATTTAATGATGATTTTAGATAGTGTCTAGAATGTCTCGGTAAATCTCTACACTTGTGTAGAACCTTCATCGAAGTCTCCGTACTTGTTTAGAGCCTTCTTGAAGTCTCTCGAAAACTTTTAGTCATCGATTGGACCAACCTAGCCACTGCTATGGCGGGCACACGTCCTCGTCCCTTCGAGCCACGTCTGGCCCCTATGTTGTGTCATTCCCGTTGGTGTGAGTCGTCCGTCCCTTCAATACATGAAACTAATTTCATTGAGAAGTTTTTCGGACATGTATACCAACTTCACACACAAAAATACAAATTATTATTCAAAGTTGGCAATTAACCATTGTTTTAAACCAACAATTCCAACACTTACATCATTAAAATGAAACAAAAACAAGACACATAGCAAGCACACTACAATTATTTAAAAGAACCAACACTCAATCTTGCATCTCTTCTCATTAAATCACATAGCCAGATTCATCTTAAACTATAACAGGATAGAGTTGAAGCACTTTCTTCCAAGATGGTCTAAGATCCCTTATCATACACTCCTTCCCCATTCTTTTCACCATCAAGTACTGAAGGAAAGGAATGTGGCTAAGATCCGCCAGGCTAAACGTGTCCCCGGCCAAGTATTTGCTCTTAGACAACCTATCATTGTAGATATCCAGCACATGCGCGAGTTTTTCTTCGTTTTCTTTGATGGACTTTGGGTCGGGTGTGATACCAAATTCCGAGGGGAACAAGAGTTGAACTACTAAGTCGTAAAGTGGTGGTTGAAAATTATGCGCTTCGACTTCTAGCCATTGCTCCACAAGTCCTTTTTCATCTATAGTTTTGCCAAATAGATCATTTCCTTGTGACTTGTATTTCTCTGCAAAATACCTGATGATTGCCCTGGATTCTTCACCCAAAGTGAACAAAGGGAAATTTGGCTGAATAGCCTTATCAAAAATGATATTTGCAAAACTAGCTCTCACCTTTTTCCTTTTCTTTTTTCTTATTATAAACTCAATTAAAATTTAGTAAACATACTTAATACTAATTAATTACAATTAAATAATTTAATTAATTAACATAACATTTTTTATACACCCCCACTCTTTCACAAAAAAATCATTTTCACCCCACTTTAATTACAAAAATTATCTTTCTAAAAATTCATCTCCAAAATCAAAATTCAACAATGGAATCGGGGAATTGTGAGTTGGCACTATCATCCGGCATACCGGAAACATCTACCCGACGAGCGAGAGTCGAAAATGAAGGAAAATCGGTAAATTTTTTTAATTTTACGAAAAAAAAAATTTCCCCCGGTATTTGCCGCCGGGTCACTTGGACCTCCAAGTGACCCGGCGACATTTGAAGATTCACATGCCGCCGGGTCACTTGGACCTCCAAGTGACACGGTGACATTTGAAGATGTGAATCTTCAAATGTCGCCGGGTCGCTTGGAGGTCCAAGCGACCCGGCGGCAAGCCTACGGGCCAATTGGACCTCCAAGCGACACGGCGGCAGCGTGCGTGCCATGGCACGCACGCTGCTCGTGTCCCTCGACCAAGTGACACGAGCCCGTGCGTGCCATGGCACGCTGCCGCCGGGCCGCTTGGGCCCCAAGCGACCCGGCGACAATTCCAGTTTTTTTTTTTTTTTTTTTTTTTTAAATTTTCGACTTACTCAATTTATTAGCTTTTATTTATGTTTTGTAGGGTCGATCTTATAGAAGAATGTACACGAATGAATTGCCAGAGTTTCCTAGCCTTCATTTTGGGAGGATAATTAATGAAGGGAAACTTACAACAAGAGGAGGTTGGAATAAACTTCAGACGTACGCAAGTTACTTGTCGGATCGCAACCGCATACAGGCATCACATTACCCTCAACTGGCACGCCAGCCAGCGTGCGTGCCAGGGCGGCACTTGTTTTGTGCGTGACAGGGCTCGTGTCGCCGGGTCACTTGGACTTCCAAGCGACCCGGCGACAATTCCAGTGTTTAAATAGTTAAATGCGATTTATTTATTTTAGAATTTTGGTTTGATGTATATATTGCTTATTTTTAGGTGACTTCTCCAAATTTTGGTCAAGATGTTGTTCTAGAAGTCTTCGAGGAAGTGGAGAACAACAATTTGAGAACTTTGTTACACCGATCTCCATATCTTCTCCGAGCAAAAACCAAGATAAAGCCTACTCGCGCCACCACAAACATTTTACCTTGAATTGTATAATTTCACTTTGTTTTGTAAAATTCTTATTAGTATAATTTCACTCCCAGAATATTTGTTTTGTAAAATTCTTATTAGTATTTTATTTTTCAGATTACAAATGGATTTAATCGGATCAATTATCAATAAAATTATTGAAAAAATTGGATAAAAACGGTTTTAATCATTATAAAAATGGGTTTAATCGGACCAAAATCGAAAAAAAATAGTTAAAAAAATGGGTTTATTCGGAACAAAATCGAAAATATAGTTCATAATCGATGAATCAAAATTTTAGTTAACTAATGAAGGTTTTAGGGTTTTTAGGGTTAGGGTTAGGGTAGGTTCCCGATTGACCGTAAATTCGATAATTTACTAACTTTGATTTACGGAAGAGTTTATGTTACTGTAAGTGGTGCTCCGTTTGAATTCCCGACTGACCGTAAATTAGATAATTTAACTAGCTTTGATTTACGGAAGAGTTTATATTACTGTAAGTGGTGGTTCTCTGTTTGAATTCCCGACTGACCGTAAATTCGATAATTTAACTAACTTTGATTTACGGAAGAGTTTATGTTACTGTAAGTGGTGGTTCTCCGTTTGAATTCCCGATTGACAGTAAATTCGATAATTTCACTAACTTTGATTTACGGAAGAGTTTATGTTACTGTAAGTGGTGGTTCTCCGTTTGAATTCCCGATTGACCGTGAATTCGATAATTTCACTAACTTTGATTTACGGAAGAGTTTATGTTACTGTAAGTGGTGGTTCTCCATTTGAATTCCCGATTGACCGTGAATTCGATAATTTCACTAATTTTGATTTACGGAAGAGTTTATGTTACTTTAAGTGGTGGTTCTCCGTTTGAAATCCCGATTGACCGTAAATTTGATAGTTTCACTAACTTTGATTTACGGTAGGGTTTATGTTACTGTAAGTGGTGGTTCTCCGTTTAAATTCCCGATTGATCGTAAAATCTTTGTCACTTGTCACTTGGAGTCCCAAGTGACAAGTGACAAAGATTTTGTCATTTGTCACTTGTCACTTGAGACTCCAAGTGACAAGAGACGAAGTTGTCACTTGTCACTTGGAGTCCCAAGTGACAAGTGACAAAAAAAGTTAAAAAAATTTAAATTATAAAAATAGTTCAAAATTTAATTTTTTTTATGTTTCCCACTTATCAAATGCAATAGAAGATCGTATACTAACATTAAATGTTGATCTTCTTGTTTTTTCTTGATTTTCTTTGAAGTGAATTTGGGAGAGTTTTTGCTAGAGAGATAATTTTTATTTTTGTTAGAATGAAAGAATAAGTTTGGTTTTTGAGTTTTTGTATTTAGTGGGGTTTGATTAGTGGATTTTATTTTATGTTTTTGAATTTATTGGGGTTTAATTTTGAGTTTTTAATTTAGTGGGGTTTGATTAGTGTGGGTTTATTTTGTATTTTGAAATACATTGGGGTATAATTATTGAGGTTTGATTTTGTAATTTCTAAATTTTGTGGGGTTTAATTTTGAATTTTAAAATTTAATGGGATGGGGTTAAATTTTAATTTTATTAATTTTGTTGGATTTTTTTTGTAATTTTCCATTTGATTAAAACACTAACTAATAAGTTAATTAAGTGAAGGCTAGTTTTGCAAATTCAACATTCATAAAGCTATTTTTTTAAATTAAAAAAGCCATAAGGCTATTCTTGCAAATCACTCGTGAACAAAACATTCATTTAATAATGGATATATAATATATAGTAGCCAAACAAGTGCGCAATTTGCAAATAACTAAATAAAAATGTAGTAACATTTAATTTCTCTACCATATAATGTGTAGTCTCCATCTTGAATGACAGGAAGAACCCCAAAAGGCTGCAAGTATGCAAAATAACACACTTAATTAATAAGATACCATTTTCCTTAATTAAAAAAAAAATGACTTGTTCATATTGGACAAAAGAAACACAAAAAAACACCTGCAATTTGAGATACTCAGGAGATTTGTTCTCTCCTTTGAAAAGATTAACATCGACAACCTCAAACTCGATCCCTTTCTCGATTAAACAAGTGGTCACTCACTTACCCGAACCGCAATTTACTTGTTCTTTTTTTTTTTTTTTCTTCACTTTTGATGAAACAAGAGAACTGGCTCCTGGGATTTATATAAAACCCATTCAATAATTTCTCTACCTCATTTTTTGTTTTGACTTAACTAAAATTCACCAAGTTTTAGGCATATGTTTATGTCAGGACAAATTACCATTCAAATATTTGTTGTCTTGCTAACGCATTACTGCTCATAAATTTATACTTGTTGGGAAATTATGAACTATAATTTACTTAATTAGGTGTGTAATTGGATAGAGAAATGACTACAAAAAAGTAAAGTTTTAATTTGCTTAATGTTCTAAAATTGAAAAAATAGTTCCAAAAAATATATATGCATGAATAATTGATGTGACTCCACATCAGGCAATTAACGCACTAGTAATATGTGTGGTGGTGACTAATGACTTTATCCTCTTCTTTTATTTTCCTATACGATTCCTTTTGGTTTAACAAAATTGATGGGTTAATTAATTAGCACTTAGCCTTCAATGCTCACTTTTATTGCAAATGGGAAATTGTATTTTCAAATTTTGAATAATTTGATTTTGGGGTTTAGTTAGTTTGGAAGAAGAAGAGTAATTGGTTAAAAAGAAAAAAGAAAAAAAGGCAAGAAGAAGAGTAATAACAACTGGTGTTTACGTAGCAGAAAACTGGGTCAAAATAATTAATTTATTAAAACAGGAAAATTAAGGGGCATTCCGAGAATCGAACTCGGGACCTCTCGCACCCAAAGCGAGAATCATACCACTAGACCAAATGCCCAGATATGTTGTAGAACAGTGAGAAGTTTTATATATTATATTTTTCCATTTTGGTTGGAAAATTATTTATTTCAAGTACGTATACTTGTTTTATAATAGTCAATAAAAGAATATATTGATTGATTTGATTCAAAAATCTTGATACATATTTCATGAATAAAATCGCTCAGATATAAAATCGCAAGTAATAAATAAAAACAGTAATAAAATCTAGATAGTGTCACTTCATGTATATGCTATATGTCAACTTACTAAAAACTCTTGGGTTTATTTTTGTTTTACACTATTGTTGACCAAAACACAAGTATAATACTTAAAGATATAGTATTTACTTGATAGCAATCATGTAATAAAATTAAAAATGTTATCTGATGCAAACGGGGAATTGTATTTCATATGATTATTTGTTACTCTTTAAAAAATATTGTTCATTCGCATAACAAATAATAAATGTATTGCGATTTTCACGTGGATAAACCTAATAATGACTAGAAACAACTAGGCTCCAGGACATCAAGAAAGGCCTATTTCAAAGGGGTTAATGGCAATTTATTCTCAGTGATATTCATAATGTGAATTTACTTCCTTTTGATTTGAAAAAGAGCAATTTATCCCCTGTAAAAATCTGAATATCACGGAGCACAAGCTAAAAGTAATATCGTATAATTACAATTTTCTTTTTCTTCTTCAAATAAACATTTATAACTCAGGAGAAAACAGTACAAAAATCTAAAAGAGGGTCCTCATCACAATTATGGGCAATGACATTTGAATTTCTCGGAATAAATTTAAACTTTCACCTTGATCATTTGCTTCAATATCTTCTACACTCATCGATGAATGGTTCAATTATGCAAAACAATGGACGAAAGCTAAAACAACTTAATTATATTATATACTTCATGGTGTCAAAGTACAATATTTATAGGATACTCTTTATCTTCCACAACCAAATACCTATACCCCTCTTCTATCACCATTAAACCTTCTTCATTTGCTGTGCTCAAATGTTCACATGGATTGAACACAAATTCAATTTTAGCTCTTTCCCCTGCATTCAAACTCACACTTTCAAATCCCACTAGTTGTTTCTCGTAACTTCCATTTCTCGACTTTCCATGCCTAACGAACATCAAAACCGGATGCTTTCCAGCCATACTCCCCGTGTTTTCAACTCCAACAAATGTAGAAAACTTTGACTTTTCACAAATTTCCTTCCCGATCTTTGAAACGGACATATAAGGGATCGAACTTGAACTTGAACTTGAACTACTTTCATTAGTTGATTGAATACTAGACATTAGTCGATTTAAATGGATCGTGTTTGGAGTTGTAGAGATAAAGTTGTATGAATATGTAGTGTAGCTGAGGCCATATCCAAATTCGAAAACTTTTGTTCCCTTGTAGAAACGATAAGTACGCCCTGGATATCCGGATGATGGATCCGACCTCATTCTCATGTCAGTCATCGGTACATTGATGAAATCCTTCGGATACCAAGTCATTGGTAACTTCCCTCCTGCATGCATAATATCGATACACTATATGAATAAGCTCATCTTTTTAATGAGCTATTTAATTTGCAAAAAAAAATTAACAAATACATCGATCCCCGTGTTATTTTAATTGGCAGATAATCCCTCGTCATAGAAGTAGCCTATTGCATACGGGGACGAACTTCGCCGAGGGATCTTCTTGCTACATCTACGTGAATATATACAGCAGTAAAACTACCAAGTAATCTAACACAAAGGTGTATTTCGTAATTAGAATGCATGCGAGGAGGTGTTTCGCAAATACTAACCTGGATTATGTTCACCAAAGATAATTTGTGCTAGAGCAATCCCACCAGCTTCACCAGGATAACCAGCCCAAATTATACTACCGATTTTCGGGTCATCTTTCGCAAAAGAAACATCAACCGGACCTCCACAAATCAACACAAGAACAACCGGTTTCTTCGAAGCTAAAGCAACAGCCTTAACAAGACTCTCTTGTTGTCCCGGTAGTGTCAAATCCACTCGATCACGATCCTCCGTTTCTTGACTTTGATCTAATCCCATAACCAAAATCACATTATCTGCATTTTTGGCCACACTAACAGCATCCTCTATTGTAGCAAAGGTACAATTCACAGCATTGCATCCCTGGTTGTACATTGTGTTTTTCACATATCCTTGAATCACTTTAAGAATTTCTAGATTTTTACAAGGTGGGCCATCGTAGTTTCCTCGAAGCGCATAGGCGTTAGCGGCATTAGGGCCTATAACAGCGAGCGATGAAGTTTGAGACTTCGATAAAGGAAGAAGCTTAGGTGAATTCTTTAAAAGAACAATTCCGTTTCTTGCAGCTTCGAGGGCTAATTCTTGGTGCACTTTAGTGCAAACTTGGTCTTGACCAATGTTGCCATAAAGTTGTTTGTTTGGATTTCCGTTGAATAATCCTAATCGCATACGAACTGCGAAGAGATTGTAAAGGGCTCTGTCCACTTCAGATTCAAGCACTTTTTTCTGATCAATTGCTGATTTTGTGTAGGTTTTTAAGTAGGAACCACAATTTACATCCATACCTGCATTTTTCGTAATTTATAAACGTAAGAGGTTATTTGCTTATAAAAATAACACAAGGGGTTCGTAATTAAATCGACTTGTACATAGAATTTAATAAGCAATGAAAAATGAGGCAGTAATAAAATAGATTTAAGAGTACAAACCAACCAGCTTTGAGTACATCGGCTACTGCATCTTCGGGTAAATTCGCGTACTTAAGAATATCGTGCATAGTCGAGACCGCGTCACAGTCGGAGGTAATGTACCTAATAAAAACCAATGATAATAAATAAATATCAAATTAAAGAGACAACAATTGATGAAGTTACAAAACTACCCTTATGAGAGAAAGGTGTACCCATGAAAATCCCACTCTCCGCGAGCAGTTTTTGTAAGGAGATTATAGTCAGCACAGTTTGGAACGCCATTTACACTGTTGTAAGCACACATTATACCACTGGCTTTACCTTGTTGTACACAACTTTTAAATGGAGGCTGATATGTGTCTGCTAAATCTTGCTGTGTCACCTAATTATAAATTAAACAAAGTTTCATTGACAAAAAACAGATTATTAAATATTCAAAGGAACAAAGTCTGCAATATTAGGTATTTTGTGTCCAAATACTAAATTTAGACCAACAAATTGAATAGAGGAAATTATAGCATAAGATATATATATGCCATAGAAGAAGTATAAGTGGCCATACAGAATAGAATTAAGTAGAATTTAATTTATATATATATATATATATATATATATATATATATAACACTAAGCATTCATATTTTTCTTGTTGGTACCAGAACTATGTTTATTCTTTTTTCTTTTAATCTTTGCACGTTAGGTTATTTACTTTCTTTGGTCAGACACATCAAATGTGCTAATGTGCATAACTCAAAAGATAAATGATTCAATTTGTTGAATCCAAAAGATTTTCAAATATAGTACATGTTAAAATTATGATGACTAAGGGCATGTTTGGAAGAGTTTTGGTCCGGTCTCACGGGTCTTGTGAAACTGAGACAAAACTCTTCCACATGGAAATCCACCACTTAAACTCATCACAAACATATTCACAAAGCCACCACTTAAACTCTTTGACACCTACCATCTATTTTTCCTT
Source organism: Penstemon newberryi var. newberryi (assembly GCA_030819805.1). Classification (NCBI taxonomy): domain Eukaryota; kingdom Viridiplantae; phylum Streptophyta; class Magnoliopsida; order Lamiales; family Plantaginaceae; genus Penstemon; species Penstemon newberryi. Next base: position 18,737,744 of record JAUALY010000001.1, read on the forward strand.
CCCCAAACCCCAACATCCAAATTCAATTCAAGTGGGGTTTCAGTTTATTCTAAACAATAAAACCCGACAACCAAAACCTAACCAAACGAGGTTTCAAAGATCTCACGAAACCACAAAAACTATTTTTTTTAAAACCGAGACCCGCGAAGCCGGACCAAAACCCTTCTAAATAAGGCCTAAATGTTTTGATTCAAAAGATAAATGACCATTTGTTAAATATGCAATATATGTGGAAGATCTAATATCAATCATCGGTTACCTACATATGGACCATCATATATAATCCATTAATAAAGATTTCCAAAATCAACTAAGATTGACTTGAGCGAAGAAATTTCAAGTAAGTAGGTGAAAATCAAAAGATGTAATCCAATATCATTAAAGTATTACTATATTTCTTTTCGGTGGTCTCACTGGAATATCTTATGAAGGGTAAAGTTACAAATAAATATTTATTTTTATATAAATTCATTAAAAAATCCAAAAGAAGAAAAAGAACATTGATTCATTTCATGGGGTGTGTGTTTTGTATTTTAATACTGTCATTCTACTTTTGATATAACAAGTGTACGCCACATAAAACATGCACTAGCTTTAGACTTTAATGTAACATAAACTGCAGACAATTTCAATAACGGACCCGTGACATGAATGATACCCAATTCGAGTTAATATCAACAGAATTGGCCAAAAGCATTTAATCTCTCAGTTTTTTAGATTTTAAATTGTTATAATAATCTAGAAATTAAATAACAAATCAAATGAAAAGAAATTAAATTGATACATATATAGGAGTACTTACTTGAGCATTAAATCCAAGACGACTAATGCCTTTCCAATTATCCAAATCATATGCCGTGAAGTGTTTGCAACATGCAGAAGCCTGAAGAAGATGATGCCCATTAATATTATTATTATTATTACCTTCAAAATTGTCTCCTTGAAACCCCCTAACAAATGCTACTGCATATTTTCCTGCAACCAATGGGTCTTCGCCAGGTGTCTCTTGCCCTCTTCCCCATCTTGGGTCCCTAAATATGTTCACATTTGGTGCCCAAAATGTCATCCCCTTTGCCTGCCCTTCATTGTACACTGCTCTTGCTTCTTTCCCAATCGCCTATAATATATATTAATTCATTCATTCATTAAATTTATTTAGCTAATAAAAAAAATATCCCTATATATAGTATTATATTATGCATCGAGTTATTTTATTAGTAGTAAATAATAATCAATTAAAGAAAAAGTACATGTACACAACATGCACGATTGAATAACAAATCAATAATGCAAATATTCTGTTTCGTGGACTCATTTTGTAACATCAAATCGACCGGTGGATGATACCAAAAATACAATTCTCTCAATCATTTTTGTTTTTTATCAATCCCAATAAAATTGGTAAAAGGAATTTAAATATTAAAGGGAAGAATTAATAATTAATTTCACTTTAATTACCTGACCAATGCGGTACCAAAGACGAGCATCAAACGTAGAAGCAGAGAGAATGACTTGAGGGAAAATAGTGGCCCCACTAATTCTCCCATTATTGAAAGAAACGCCAAGTCCATAGCCGGAGACACCGTGCAACGCCTCGGACCACCACTCGTACGCCGGAATCCCCAGCCGTGGGATCGCCGGAGCTGAGTTAACCAGCTGTGATATTTTCTCATCTAGTGTTAGCCTTGAGACTAAGTCCTCAACTCTTTGATGTATTTGGAGTGTTGTTTGGCAAAATGGAAGTGAATTTGTTTGTGGGTTTGTTGTGTCACATGCAAATGGAGGCTGAGTTGACTCGGTAGAGAGGAGGAGGAGAGTTAATGTGATGAATGTGATGGTGAAGAGGGTGATTCCTCCATGGAAATGGAGTTTCATTTTTCTTTTTCTTTTTCCTTTTTTGTTGGAAGTGAATTATGTGACGAAAAGAATAAATGTCAAAGTGGTTTTATAAAAAAAGGTATTGTGTGATTAATGGTATTGTTGTTAAATAGAGTGGTTGCAATATTTATTGTTGACAAGTTAATTATCTCTAGTAAATTAGGCTAACTACTACCTCTGGTTTGTTTTTGAGAAAATGTTATTGAGAAAATGTTATGGCTGTATTATACTCCATTCGTCCCATAATTATTTATTTATTGTTTGGTACAGTTAACCAGTCAACTTGATTAAATTTAAAAGACAAAAAAATCAACAATGATTTGATTATATTATAAAACAGTAACACCATATAAATTATTATTTGAAAGCTTTAAACATTCAGCTTGATAGTCATTTTGAATTTGTTTATACTCAAAAGATTATTTTTTATAAAGTAATTGTTATTGATTAATTACGTATTTTATACTTTAACATTTAACTTACATTTTGTGTTAAATGTTATGGGTCTATTTGGATGGGTTTTGGTTCAGTTTTACGGGTCTCGATTTAAAAAAAAATAGTTTTGGTGATTTCAATGAAACCTGTAAGACCTCATTTGGATGAGTTTTGACTGTTGGATTTTATGGTTTGAATAAGTTGAAACCCCACTTGGATTGAGTTTGGATGTTAGGGTTTAGGAAAAAAAAAAGTAGGTGATAGATGTCAAATCACTGTCTTTTTTTATTGAGATTTGGGGGAAAAAGTAGGTGGTAAGTGTCAAATCAATATTTTATAGGTTTGAAGAGTTTTAGTGTGAGTTTTTGAATAGATTTTTGATGATTTTATGGGTTTGGCGAAAACTCATTTAAAAGGTTTTGATTCGGTCTCGTGAAACCCGCGAGACCGGACCAAAACACATCCACTTACACCCTATGTTACTTATATAATGTTAATTAAGTACTATAAATTTCTAACATATATATATATTCACTATAATAATTTATATGATATTTTTTGTAAATTACGTCTTTCAACTAAATTTTTGAATAAAAGTTAAATTTACTTCGATTGATATAAAACTTATCATGTAAAATTCTACACATGTATGTTTGTTTGTTTGTTTGTTTTTTTGGAGAAAGCTACACGTGTTTTTTAATATTGAAAATAATTGTGTATATATATACTATTCTTTAGGAATCTTATAATCGAACTTTGTCACACATATCCATTCAGAAAACAATTATATTGCATACACTTTGCGATTGGGGAGTATTATCTACACAAAATAAATGAATTGCAATTTTGTGATTTGATGAATATGATCAAATTTAAATTGAATAGGAATTAACTTGGGAATTAAACTAAGTGGAACTTTAGTTTAAACTTAAACACATTTCAAAGAACTCAAATTTTAAACTAAGTGGATTGAGTCTATTAGTTTGATTGAAAATTGATGTTAATTCCATTATTTCTTTATCTGTATTTTGCGTGACTCTATCTCATCATAAACTCTTGTACTCCTTATATTTAATTTGTTTAACGAAAGATTAATTATAAGAAAGAAAAATGACAATGCGCATGTCCACATCCCTTTGATGATGCACACTTAAAAGCATGCCGACAATTGCACGAGCAAATAATTTACAGCACTCAATTTAACAGAAAAATACTTATCTATAGTGTTGTTGTGTATGGTCCAAATTTCAATTGAAATGAACAATCGGATCCAAACTATTCGACTGGATTGAAAAGTATACATTTGATATGGGTTTAATCCGAAAATAAAAGATGTTAGGAATTCAAATAGGTCATGTTCAAATATTGACTATAAATTTCAAGTTACGTCCGGGCAAAAGTAATCTGGCAATAGTCGCCCAACTTCAACTCAAATAGATGGCTTTTATTTTCCCTTTTTCATTTCTATATTTTAATTTTTGGTGTCTAAATTATACATCTAATAATATCAAAGGGAAAAACCCATGTTTTAGTCTTTTAGTCAACAATTTCATTAAAGGGCACACTATCATTAGTCATTACCCACATTTCAAGGGCTATATATATTTGGTCACCTAATTTATAAACAAGTGACAACTTTAATCAGTTAATCTATCAGTCAAAATCTTTATGTTGGGCCTCAACAGAGTTTTGGGCCTCGACCCAACGTTTTTATTCAGAAAAGAAAGAGGAATAAAATGTAGCACTTATTTTGGGCTGTGGGCTGAATCAAAATATGACAGTGTTTTGGGCTTCATTCACAAAACTAATTATCTAATGTATGAAAGTAATAGTAATACTATTACTTACGTTGATAGGTACTGTCAGCCTTATTATATCATGAAATGAATTTCTGAATCTGAATTATATTCCAAAAGAAGTCGTGGAATTAAATTATTAGGCCATTTATCTTCAGTTTGACAACTAATTAGTGAAATAATATTCCTCAATTTGGGCTGTAGAGACTTGAAGTCGTATCGTATGCATTTATCCATAAAAGACCATTGATATATGAAATATAGTTACGTATCTAGAAGTTGAGGATGTTTAGTTTAATGATAAATATGAGGTTTTAAGACTTTATGTCTCATTTGGATTGGACTCGATTTTATTTGCTCGAGAAATGGTCTGGATGATTTCAGTGAAACCTTTGCAATACCATTTGAATTGAATTTGAATATTGGTAAGTAACTTTAAAATGTTGAAATATGATTTTGATTGAGTTTGAATGTTTGTTTTAAAGGGAAGTTCGATAATAAGTGTCAAATCAATATTTATGTAGATGGCAAATCAATATATTTTATAAATTTGAGGTTTATAAGATTTAAAAATATGAGTTGAAACCGAAGTTCCGCGAAATTTATGTCCAAAAACGTTAGAATTGATATTGTCACAGTTTTGCGAAATCAAGAATTTGGGTCAACATGTACCAATTCAAATGAAACCTAGATGTTTTGGGTTCAAATTCCATTGAAAGTTTCGGTACGTATTTTTTAATTTATTACTCCCTTCGGTACGTATTTACGTAAAAATTGAAAAAATTGAAAAAATAGAATTTTTAGACATCTTTACATTTATGCCCTTACTTAAAGTAATGATAGATAATTAGTGGTCTAAAATCATTATTTTATGTGAAATGATACTTTTAGAAAGAAAAATATAATAATCGAAAATGAAGTATTGTTTTGAAACATCCCAAATGAAGTAGGAAACGAGAGAAAAATAAAAATAAAAGATTAAATGGAGTATTAGTTTTGTAAGTTTTATATTTTTTATATTTTTTATATTTTTTAGTTGTGTTTTGTTTCATTGAAAGAAAATGCTAATCTAGAAGTTAGCGTAAAGCCATTGAGACTCCAGAAAAATCCTGTAATGTGAAATGAAATGAAAATTGCAGTGCAGGTCACATGCATTTCCTGTAAAGCCAAAATTGAGATGTGTCCCCAAAAATTAAATTCAAAGAACCTGGCCCCCCTATATTCACCTACATACAACGACGTCACGTCACAACAGCTTCTGAAAACGACATACGCCTAATTAATGTCTCGTAAGTTAATTTTCGGAGTACACTTTTTTGCTCTAAAATCCAAGGTGGAATTTTATTTTTTGCTTAGCCTTCAATTAATGGCATTCGATTAAAAATTATTTCCCAATTTCACTAACCTGGCTAGAACAAGATAATAAGTTATTGTATTGCGCAATCAAAAGAAAAAAGTATTTTTTGATAAAAAAAAATTATATTTTAGTGATAAAATATTAAGCGAAAATACTCAAATTGTCACTATTTATATATGTGAAGTAACAACTATTTTAAGTTTGTAACTGAAATGATTTTTCTTAACTTATTAGTGATAAGAATTATAAATAAATTGTTACTATTGACATTTAGTATTACCCAAAATGTGACAATTAAATTATTGTCACTAAATTATTTTGAAAATAATTAATGTTCTTAGATTGTCACTAAAAGGATATCAGTAATTGTCATTTGTGGCAACTCAAATTATCACATTCTTGTCAATAAAAAAAATTAGTGACAACTAAAAATGAGTTTTTATCACTATTATAGTTGTCAATGTTATAAAACTAAGGTAAAAAGAACAACAAATCTAAGTAATAGTTGCAATAATGTAAGAGTTACAGTACCATTAAATGGTCATATCATGACCTTCAATACAAACGTTAAAAAACCTCTTAAATGTGGTCTTTATGATATTTTTCAATAGGAGGCTATAAAACTTTTCAAGTAGGAGTTACAAAACATTTCATGGACATCCACTAATATTATACTCCCTCCATCCTATTATTTTTACTCAATTAGCTACATTACCCGATCAAAATTTTCAATATTTTAAGTGATTTATCATGTTAAATTTTCACACTTATGGTGTTTTAAAATTTTTAAATATTAATATATATGTTGTCATATGATAGTATCAACTTAGGGATAAAGAAAAATGGGACGGAGGAAGTATATTTTATAACAACCACAAATTTTTATTTTGATTAAAACCAAAATTATCTTCACTAAATACATGCAAGAAATGACAACTTTCACTTTATCTCTTAAAATCTTGTCACTAACACACAATTTTCTTGAGGGTGCAAAAAATAAGGACACAAAATTAAATCAAAAAATTCTACTTTGTCCTCTGACCTTTGAACATTTTGCCCCCTAACCTTGCGAGTTTTCACCTAACTTCTTCAACTATTAAAAATACATGAGGCAGCCACCCGAAGATGCAAACAACTAGAATCTAATATAATAATTTCGTCCAGTTTTAATGATATGGTTTTGAATTTTTTTCTCATTTTGCCACAATATTTGGATGTTTTCGCACTTTGCTACCCAAACTTTGAACGTTTTAGCACTTTGCCACCCAAACCTTTGAACGTTTTCACACTTTGCCACCCCGACCTTTGAATGTCTATCTTGACCCTGACTAAAGCCACGTGGAGTCTAAAAAACCGGAATATTCTCGCAACACTACTAGAAATTTGAATTTTAAGTTACAAAATATTAAGTGACATTGTTGAAATTGCCAATTTTGGTATGTATTTAGGGACAAAAATATTGACTTTGTCACAATAACAATAGTGACAAGTATAATAATGACAAAATATATTTTTAAGTTGTCACTAATTGTTATTAGGACAAGTGTATGGAACTTAATTAAATTGTCACTATTGACAATTAGTGACAGTCATTCAGTGACAACCTAGTGACAATAAATATTAAAACTATAATTTAGTGATAACTTTTTAATTGTTATTTTTTAGGTATCACTAAATATCAATAGTGAATTTTTTTTCACATTTCTTATTACTAATGTGTCTATGCACAATATTTTAGTGACAATATTTGAATCGGAATGATGTTGTACTAATGCAATTAGACAATTTCATTTACAAAAATCAACTTCTATTTAGTATACTCCCACTATTTAGATTTTTATTATTAAATTATGAAAGTGTTGGAATATATTTTGAAGAAAGAAACAAGAAAAAAAAAATCCTTTTTTTTTGGCAAATAGGGCTCCTCTTCCCATGTGTAGGTTCATGCATCACATAGCACAAACCAAAGGGAGATGTGAAGGAGTTCCATTTCAAAGGCATTTTCGGGAATCTCTAGGCAAATACTGAAATTAATGATTATCATATAGAACACAGAATATTCCCCGTCAAGGGGGAAAGAAAGTGAAAAATATTGAAAAATGTACAAACTTTGGGTATGTTTTTGTTTTTACTTTTAAGGGTGATTTAAATTAGGAGAATATTTTGAGATTTATAAAAAAACTTGTTTGATTGGGTAAGTAGAGATGATATGGTTCATATACATATGAAGTTTAATTTTTAGAGAATTTTTAGAGATTTTTTTTTTCTTTTCATTTTTGAGATTTTGGGAAGAAGAGGAGTAGGATAATATACAAGATATGTTTAATCAAAGTTTTCATGCATGTGCTTCTTTTTCATTTTTTTTTTCTTTCAGATTTATGGAAGAAAGACAAATTAATAGTGTATGTTAAATTAATGTTAAATTAAGGTGGAGTTTCTTTAGGATTTTTTAAGAAATGAGAGATTATCTATACTATTATAAAAGTACGAATAATGTTGAGTGTTTCTTAATGACAAAATCTTAATTTGGTGGCATTTTACTGTTGAAATATAGTGGTATTTTACCCCTAATGTATATAAAAAATGTAATAGTCAATTCCTTGGACCAATTAATGATTAAAAATTTAGCACCGTTAACTTTTTTCAAAAAAGTATAAAAGAGTCCCTAAGGTCATCTCCAACAGCTCTTTTAAATTTCAGCCTTTTATCCTAAAATATAAGTAATGAACAGTGTTGTACACTTCCACTTTTTACTCTGCACTCCAACAGCTAGTTTATATTTTAAGAGACTACTTTTTAACAACCACATCACGCCACTCCAACAGCTAGTTTATATTTTAACATATAACTTTTAATTATTGCTCCCTCCATCCCATTATTTTTACTCAATTAGCTACATTATCCAGTCAAATTTTTCAATCTTTTAAGTGATTTATCATGTTAAATTATTCACATTTTTTTGCGTATTAAATCTTTTAAATATTAATATACATAGTGTCATATAATATTATCAAATTATTAGTTCAATATATTAATTAAATTATTTATTAATTTTCTTTTGAATTTAGTCAAGTTGACTGGTCAACGGTACCAAGGGATAAAGATTAATGGGACGGAGGAAGTATTTTATATAAATAATAATGATATATTTCTAATATTAGTTTTTTGATTTAATTTCATAATAAAAAATAGTTTTTTTAAAAAAATATTAATTTTCGGAGTTTTATGGGCATAATATTTTAATGTTTTGTATGAAAGTACAAAAACTTTTGTACTTTCTTGCAAACAATTGCATATACACTTTGCTTTTGGCCTTGGGTATTTGGCCATCCAAACTCATATTTTTTAACAATCCATAAATTATACAATAGCTCTTGGAGAGCAATTTTTGTGTAAAATTTATCCAAACTCTTAAAATTTAAGTTTTACAATAGCTATTGGAGATGGCCTAAGGGTGTATGTGGATGGGTTTTGGCCCGGTCTTGCGGGTTTCGCGAGACTGAGCCAAAACCCTTTCAAATGAGTTTTCGTCAAATCCATAAAATCATCAAAAACTTATTCAGAAACTCACACTCAAACTCTTCAAACCTATAAAACATTGATTTAACACCTACACCTATTTTTTCCCCAAAATCTCACTAAAAAGGACATTGATTTGACCCTTACAACCTATTTTTTCCCCTAAACTCCAACATCAAACCCAATCCAAGTGTGGTTTCAACTTATTCAAACCACCAAACCCAACAGCCAAAACTCATCCAAATGAGGTCTCAAATGTTTCATCGAAACCACCCAAATCATTTTTCCTAAACCGAGACCTGCGAAACCGAGTCAAAACCCATCCAAATAGACCCAAAATATTCAGTGAGATTCCATTTTTAAATCCATATGCAACATGTTTTATCAAAATGACCCTAGTGAAATACAAGTGGTTAAATAAAAGATTTAACCAGAAAATTGATCAAAATAACCTTAAAAATACAAATTGCAATAGATCAATGAAAGTGTAAGTCTTTAGGAAATTTATTTTGTAACCAATTTTAACCCAAAAAAAAACGCTACTAGAAAAATACACTTTGTAAGTAGTTTTATTTTACCAAAATACTGTATTTTTTGTAAGCAATTATATAGAGATCTAAAAGAAAAAAAGTCAAAAAAATCATTAATACCCTAAAATATTTTTACATAAATCTTTCTCGTTATCAATCAAAAAATTAGAATGAATGACGTCCAATTGTTTAATGAATAGACAAAGGTTTTCTAAACCTTTGGTATACATTAAAATCCTATTGGAAGCAAATGGAAAAAGAAGTTATGTTTGTGGAGGCTGAAGTATTATAGGTATAATGGTAAAATATATGGCGTACGAAGTTAAAATGAAATATCATTGAATATATTATAGGCTTTTTTGTATTTTACCCGAGCAGATTAACAATGCTAAACTTTTAACTATTAACTGAGTGTCCAGAAATCAATTTAAAAACGTTAATCAAATTACAAAGAAAATCAATCATTAAATATTAATATTAAATTTAAAAGAAAAATTCACGTTAGTGAAAGTCAACACATTGAGTCATTGGCATAAGATGAAGAAGATTTAGAGAAAACAAACATGGAGGCGCGTGTTGAACTGTTGATTCCTCGCATGAGGGGATGAAATTCAATCAGAAAGTGGCGCCGCAAAATAAGTAAATGGTTGTCCAAACAAGCAAGGCGAAAGGCAGCTGTACACGTGATAACCACGTGTTCGGCACATTTCTGATCATTTTGCTGCTATTGTCCGCCGTAATGTCCGCCGAAATCAAACTAAGGTTTGACTGACGGCGCTAACCTTAGTTAGCTTTTCACCCACACACGTGAAGAACAATTATTTTTTGTTTTCTTAAACTTATGCATTAATTATTTTATTTTTTGTGAGAGCATTTACACAAACAAAATTAAAAGAGAATTTAGTTCTAAAGTATATATGTGTAACGTGTGATTAATAATAGTTTTAAAATTTGACGATATGGTGATTTTTTTAATGATAATATTTCCATAAAAAATATTTGATTTATAGTTTAGTACTACTTCAATCTTCTTATTAAGTAGTTTATTTATCATGAGATGTCAAATTAGTAAAGAGTACATTGATATTCTGTTAGGAACATTTTAAAAATTTGATGTGTTTAATTTGTCTTAAAATTTGAAAATTCACGGAATGGAGAAATGAAAAATTATTGATGAGAAAACCAAATCATGAGGCCTAAATACTAAAACCATAGAATTAAAAATGGAGATAAAGTAACGGGAATTATCCATTCGGCTGGAAATATAGCATGTATTTGTTTTTTGTATTGGTGCGTATTTCAAATTTGATGATTTGTTTTCATCTTTTTTCTATATATTAGAAAAGTACACGTGTGTTGCATGTGATTAACTAATTTCCTAAGTTAGTTGAATCATGTATAATGATTTTTCATCATACTATGGTTTTAATGATATACCACATATTTTTTTTTACTAAATCACTTTAATTATGTTGTTACCAAAAATTTTAAGTTAATATCTAAAACCAAAACTTGAAAATAAAAAACGAACTATAATTACTAAATATTTATTACCTAGAACTACATGACTACATAACTATAATTCTAAAACTACGACAACATCAATTTTTTTCTTACCAGACCTTGATATTTCCATCTAAACCAGTATTCACATGTTTAACCCATTTTTTTTAATCGATTTCACCTGTTATGTCTGTTATATTTGTTTTTTAATCAGTTCATCCATTTTCAATCACATGCCTAATCCAAATTTTTACCAATTTAACTCGTTTTTACTAATTTTCCTCGATTTTCTCGAGTAAACAATTTTATCGATTTAAACCGCTTCTACACTAAGTTTACCATTTTTTTTGTTATTTTAATTTAACATGTTCTCTCATCGATTTCATCCCCTATTACATTGGGTTTACCGTTTTTGTTTATGTTATTTAACCCGTTCTTTCATCGATTTCACCCATTTTTTGTGGTTTATCTCATTTGTTAATCAATTCACTCATTCTCTCCGGTTTAACCCAATTGTAGTCGATTTTACTTACTTTTTGATGATTTAACCTATTTTAACGCCTATTTCACATTTTTTTCAATTTAACTCGGTTTTTGTGTTGTTGTTCTTTTATTGATTTGACTCATTTTTTGTTATCCCGTGTTTAGCTGAGATCATTCATTATTTACCGGGTTACCTGTGTTTTGCCTGTTTATCCCGTTGTTTTATCGATTTTACCCTTTTTTGTTGCTTTAATTCGTTTTTCTTCGATCTAACCCATTTTTTCATTATTTTACCCTTTTTTTATGTATCAAATTTACATGTTTTCACCAATTTAACCATTTGTACGTTTTGACTAAAATCAAATATAAATTTTTCAGTTAACTAAATATTATTTTAATTGATTCATACAACACAAATGTGGCATTTTTTTTCGAGATTCTTCAATGGTTTTTAGGTTTAAGAATTGTACAAAGAAGTATAGGTTGCACTTTTTTGTTATTTTAACATGTTCTTTGACCGATTTAATTTACCATTTTTTTGTTTTATCCCATCTATTAATCAATTTACCTATTCTTTCCGGTTTAACCCAATTTTAGTCGATTTTACCTATTCTTTTGCTAATTTAACCTATTTTCTCACATATTTCACCTTCGTTTTTTTGGCAATTTTAACTCATTTCTTGTTCTTGTTCTTTTATCAATTTGACATCCCCATCCCCCCCCCCCCCCCCCCCCCAATTTTTTGTTATATCATGTTTAGCCAATATCCTTCATTTTTAACCAGTTACACATTTTCTGTCGATCACCATTTTGTTTTTCTTTAACTAGTATTTCTTCTATCTAACCAATATTCCCATTGATTTTACCATTTTTTATCGTATATTATTGAATCGATTTTTACCCTTTCTCACCGATTTTAACCATTCTATTTTTTTGACTTATTTTGGCTTAAGCCAATTATAAGTTTTCCAGTTAACTAAATAATATTTTTTTTAACTAACCCAAAGGTGCCTTTTTTTTAGGTTCTTTAATTTTTTTCGAGGTTTTTTGATAAGTGATAATTTCTTAAAAAATATTCAAGGAAATATAGATTTTACCTGCTTTTACATTTGTATCATTTCATTTTTGTTATTTTAGCCCGTTTTTTCACTAATTTCACACATTTTTTGTGGTTTATCACATTTCTTAATCAATCCATCCATTCTCTCTAGTTTAACCCAATTTTAGTCAATTTTGTCCCATGTTAATCAGTTCACTTATTCTCTCTGGTTTAACCAGTTTTAGTCTGATTATACTTATTTTATTGCTGATTTAACCTATTTTCTCACATATTTCATATTTTTGCCAATTTACTCACTTTTTCTTGTTCTTTTATTGATTTGATCCGTTTCATTTTTGTTATTCCGTGTTTAGTGTCATTCATTTTTTTTTATTGATTTTACCAATTTTTTGCCGGTTTACCTTATTGTTTAATCAATTGCACCATTTTTCTGCTTTAACTCACTTTTTTTTTCTATCTAACCCATTTTCCATTGATTTACCATTTTTATTATATATTTTTATAATCGAATTTTACCCGTTTTTACCGATTTTAACCATATCTATGTTTTGACTCTTTTTTGCTTAAGCCAATTATATGTTTTTTTTTGTTAAACTTTATTTTTTATTCATGTAGCACAAATGTGGCATTTTTTTTTCTGAGGATCTTTAATAAATGATAACTTTAATAAATTTCAAAAGAAATATAGAGTAATAGTGTGTTTTTAAACTATTAATATTTTAATGAGTTAAAAAATAATTATAATAAGTTTGATGTAGGAGAGACTTCTTGTCTAATATTGTACTTCTATAATTCTTTTATTATACATTTTTGTCATAAAATTAAATATCACAATATAATTAAATAGGGGTATATTAGTCTTCACAAAAAAAAAGAATTTTTTTTTCGCCAAACTCATACTTTTATATGTATATAATATAATATATATAGATATAGATTTATATTAGTGTGAAATAGTTGAAATACAAAAATTTCTTGTAAGTATTAAAATCTAAAATTACTCCTACAAAACAAAATTATAATGTTTTAGTTCAAAATTAATCTAAGAGGGTTTCATGGGCATTCTTTGCCTTAAGTTATATCAGAATTAACTTTTCTTTTGACAATGAATCAATGATGATTATATTAACTCTTTGGATCATGAGAAGCAAGTCGATTTAAATGGCCTTCAATCAGATTATAACATTATTTGCCGTTGGAATCATATATGGAACAAGTAAAGAATTTGCCAGCATTGGTGTATGCATGGATGATATTAAAAGATTGTCTTAGTTTGACGATTTTCGAGGAAAACGTGTCTAGATATTGAAAAAGCGGCATATTCATTAGCAAACAATCTCACCTTAGATTCATATGTATATGAATAACCTACTATTACAAGAATTTATCCAAAAAGAAGGACATTTCTTTAAAAGATAAGTTTTTTGTAAAAATAATCGCACATTATGAATACATTATTATTGCACTTTGCTCCTTAAAATTAAAATATCTATACATTTATTCTCAAATTACATATTTTTTAGCGAACCCTATTTATTGGAGTGCAATATGACAATTACTTAGCCAAAAATATATCATTTGAGGGTGTTATGTGTCAATAGTTTAACCTTAGGGTGCAAAGTGCAAAAAAATAATATATTTTAAAGGAACAAAACATCGAGGGCCTGTTTGTTTGGTATTTTCTAAATTTTTTTGGTGTTTGAGAAATGCCAAACAAACTTGTTTTCTACTTTCTGAAATAAATTTTTCATTCATTAAATTTCTCAAACTACTCTCTCAGAAGCCAAACAAACAACAATTTTCTTTTCTCTAAACAAAATAAATACAAACTCTAATTTGATTTGACATAAAATAACTTATCTCTTACACAATTTATTTCACATAACAAGCATGATTTTCCATAAAGTCTTACACATTTTACACCTACAACATAACTCATTCAACAAAAAAACATACACCTACTTTATTTCTCAAACCACTCTCTCAAAATTCAAATAAACAAAATTACGCAAATCGAAATTATTTCACAAACCTCTACTACTCTCCCAAACTACTTTCCCAAACGCCAAACAAACAGACCCTCTCTTAACATATTTTGTCCTTAGATTTTGTAAAATTTTTAGCCGTTTCAAGGTAGTTGACTATAGAAAATTGAGATCTGGTTAAAGCACGTGCCCTAATACATGACGCATAAAATATATGGTTAATAAGTATTGGGATATTTAAGGACCTGTTCAATAAAGAATGCAATAATTGCTTTGACATTTGTTAATTAATAATAAAAGTTCATTTGACTTCATAACAAATAATTTAACAGAGAGAGGATACGAATTAATTTGATTTGTTTATTTTGTGAATATATATACATGCAAGATATTTTGTTCTATTATTATCTTTTGGCTCTGGTTAAGTAACGTTCTTAATAATACTTCTCACATTGACAAATCACAAATGAGTACAAACTAAAATATTATTAATACATTTACATTTTTCTCCAGCAATCTTATGGTTTTGTTTAAGGATGACTTATTGGAAATATTTTTTTTGTTTCGATTTTCAGAGAGCATTTCGGTGTTATCTAAAAAAGCAAAGAAACAATATCTTCTCTTTTCAGAAAAAATAAATATATATTCTCTCTCAATTCATATTTAAAAATCTTTTATTTATATATATTTGAAAAAACATGACCAAAATCTAGTTTGATTTAACATAAATTAACTTATATCTTACACTATTTATCTCACATACTAAAAATGAGTTGACATAAAATACAATATATCTTGCATTATTTCTCTTCTTCCTATAATATCTTACAAAAAATTACACATTTCTATTTATTTAATCTTAAAAAACTCGATCTAACTTCTCCTGAAATATCAATTTATTTAAAATCACTCTCAAAAGTGCAAGACAAACAATCCTTCTGTATATATTTTAAATAAAACACGGAATTATTTCAAAATCAATTACATAAATACTTTGATAAGATATTTAAGTTTGATATCTTGGAAAAAAAATTACTTTGAAGAGATATTAGTCATAATATTAATATGGAGAATATATATATATATATATATATATATATATATATATATATTTAAGTTTGATATCTTGGAAAAAAAATTACTTTGAAGAGATATTAGTCATAATATTAATATGGAGAATATATATATATATATATATATATATATATATATATATATATATATATATATATATATATATATATATATATATATAAGTTTTTTTCTTTCTTTTGATAATTTCATAAAACCTTAAGTGAATAATTCCATAAATATTATTTAATTATATACTCCTCTGTCCCCTTTTTTCTATTCTTTTACTTTTAGCACGAAGTTTTAAATAAACGTTAAAAAGGTGAAACTTTTAGTTATTTTTACATATACACAATCCTTAAAAGTAGTGGTCAGAAGTTAGTGTTGTCAAATCATTACTTATATAAGAGTGTACTTTTGAGAAAAAATATTTTTATTCATATATAATAATAAAGTGTTATTTTGGGACATCCAAATAAATAAATAGTAGTAATTATAATAATTAAAAAGGTAGGGACATAGAAAGTATTACTTAAAAGTAATATCATGATGACCCAACTAACTATGATTAAATTGATCATGAACTGAATTGGTATTAGTTTATGATTTTCAGAACACAAATTGATAAGTGAAATTAATTAGTCACTAGTCTTCTAGAGGCTTCCTCTAAATGATGTCTTCATCATCATGATAAACGAAAAAAGGACCGGTTTTGTGTTTGTGATTACTCATTGATCAAACCTTATCAAACTTAACAATGTTATTAATTATAAATGTAAAGTTGTGTAGTCTAGTTAACACTACATTGAGATTTTTTTTTTAATTTTTTTTTTTAATTCAAATTGCTAGTATGAAAAATTAGTGAATGTTGGTTTTGTTTGTCCTACATCTGATTGCAAGAAAAATTAGCTTAACCATATATTTTACTAATTAGAGAAAAAGAGTCTTGCTAAACACATTCATATATCTAATAAGTAAATTACAGAAAAAAATTAAGATTTTACCACCTACCGTTATGTACTGTCGATTAAATTAATAGGGCCTGTTTGTTTGGCATTTCCCAGAATTTTTTCGTGTTTGGGAAATGCCAAACAAACATGTTTTCTATTTTCCGAAATAAATTTTTCATCCATTAATTTTCTCAAACTACTCTCTCAAAAGCCAAACAAACAACAATTTTCTTATCTCTAAACAAAACCTATACAAACTCTACTTTGATTTGACATAAAGTAACATATCTCTTACACAATTTATCTCACATAACAAACATGATTTGACATAAAGTCTTAAACATCTTACACCTACAACCCAACTCTTCCAAAAAAACCTACACCTACTTTATTTCTCAAACCACTCTCTCAAAACCCAAACAAACAATATTACGCAAATCGAGATTATTTCACAAACCTCCATTACTCTCCCAAACGCCAAACAAACAAGCCCATGGAGTTTCCTACATATTAGAATCAGAGCACTTTACTCTCTTTTTATTTATTTATTTATTTTTATTTTACGCTCTTAGAGCAGTTTTTTTTTTATTTCTTTTGCTAACGGCACTTCTTGAGATCTTATATTTTAGGTTTGACTTAATTTAAATATCAACATTTGTGGTTCAGCTCTCCTTATAAACCTCCACCAATCACCAACGTCATTATTGGTATCATCCTACAAAAGATATTGTATTAAACTCCTAATCATGTCACTAACAATTTGTTTTTTAAAACTAAAACAAATAAGAGGGGACTGCAGCCACAAAACGAAGATAATAATCTAAAATTGATTTAATAAAAAAATATGATTCACAACACAAATTGGTAAAATTGTGTAATGGAAATTTTCACTCAGACTTTTAAGTGTAAGAAATCTACACCCACACCTGAATAATTATAGATTTTTTCTCCAAATATAACTACAATTTTCGAGGAAAAAATATCTTATTTTCTTGGTGTGATCTATTGATCGAAAAATTTAACTTTACACAGACAAATGTTATTTTTAAATGTATTAGAGGTGGGATGAGTGATACATGTTCATGAGAGGACAAAATGGAAGTGCAATTTTTTGTTATCTGTCGTTCATCATATGAATTGACTTTATGGATCGGAAGTAGAATCGAATTTATAAGTTGTTCAACATAAATGACTGTTGAACATAATTGTCTTATAGCTTGTTGCAGAATTTTTTGGCAAGTAACATTTAAATTCTGAAAAGTTGATTTTATGTTTAGAGAAAATGTTTTACTCTTATTTAACTTAAAAATAGTCAAAAGTTAAAAGCATGATTGGAGTTGCTTATAGCTTCTATTGTTAGAAGTGCTTTTCTGAAAATAACAAATTTGTGCAAACAAGATCGTAATATACAACTAGAACCGTATCAAATATAAGATGCACCCGAACTACCTTCCCCCCCCCCCCCCCCCCCTCCCCCTCGTGTGATCAGTAATGAACCACTACGGTTGCCTCAAATAATCATGTATTACTCGTTTTCCATAACGGATTTGAGATGTCAAAAAGTGATTAGTGGAATAAATTATGTCCCTTAAAGTGACAAACTCCTTTTTGAATTCTTATTAGGAGAAGTATTCATATAATATGTCTTATACGCCTTGAAATAAATTAAACCCTTGAAAATATAAAAATATAATGAATTTGAGATTTACCACAATTAATTTATCATCTCAAAAGTTGTGTTAGTTCACTATTCACTCATGTGTCATCGAAGTAATTGTTTTCTTTTGTGTTTTTCTTTCTTTCTTTTTTTAAGAAAAGAAAATTTTACTCCCTCAATGCTAAACATGTTTTCGGAGCACTATTGAAGATGAAGAGGGCCCTTATCAACTGGTCCTATTATTCATGACATTAATTAAGAGATTTGTTGGAGGTTTCGAAGTAGCTTGTTTGTTAACTAGATTAGTTTCTCCGATTGTTTTATTGGCTTTGGCCGACATTCAGTGATTTATTGATCCTTATCATTTTTCTAAAAAAAAAAATGCTAAAAGATTAGGCATCGTCAATAACACCATAACTGCCTTTTTACAAAATTTACACACAATTGATCTTGATCAACCACACCATAACAAGTCTACATGAATTTGGTTTGACTCGATTTTGTTGCTTCCATACGATAGACCGTTCCGATGTTTTAAGTAAGATAAGTTTTTCTTAAACTCGAAAACGAAGTTGAAGATGATATGGAATGCTCGAAGCGTGTGCATAATGCGTACATTAATAATGAAGTGTACCTCCTATACGAGGGAACTTACCAGGGTTTGTAACCTAGAAATGGGTTAGGTGTCGGGTTGCATTTGGTTTAGATGTGCTCCCCTCGGTTACATTCATCCTACACCGGTGGTGATTATTTCCGCTCCCCTCATACTCCATAATATATATTGATTATAGGTACTATTATGATCTTATCTCTATGGTAAGACACAAATGTTCTTATTGTGACAGTTGGACGAGTGGCACTCACGCTACTGTACTATTTTATCGCTCGGCATGCAATTTTGTTATTCAGTGTCAGGGGAGCTCGACATCTAACCATCGACCTACTATTTTCTGAGGTTGAAATCGTTTGGATGAACATTTTGTCATATTCACAACGTTTTGATAGGGCGCTTAGATGAATGACCTTCTTAGATCATCACTTGATTTGAAACTTAGGTTAATTATTTTCTATGTTTGGGGTCTCGTCCAAAAGTAAAACTCTTCCTATTTTTACCCATAATAATCTTGTTATATCATAATTAAAAAAAATGTAATCCATTTTGTGAAGGTATTTACACAAATCAATACTTCCTTCGTTCTTTCTTTTTTTATCCTTTTATTTTGGCATGGTATTTTAAGTAAAACTTTAAAAAATGAAACTTTTAGGTATTTTTACATATGCAGCAGTGATAAAGAGTTTATAGTGTCAAATAATTTATTTATGTGAGAGAGTATTAATAAGAAAAATAATTATATTTATAGAAATGGTGTGTTATTTTGGAGTAATTTTTCGAGAAAAATAATTCATTTTACAACAAAGAGTGTTATTTTAATACATTGCAAAAAGGAATTAATATTGAAAATTTAGGAATTAATATTAAAAGAGCCCTCATTATCTTTTAACCTTTTCTTCTAAATTAAAGAGTGGGAGGAAAAAGAAAATGTGAAACAACAATGGAAAGGACGCGGAACGGTGAGTGGTGATGTGTGAACGCGGTATGGCTCAAGTCAACAAACGGGCAGACAGCTGACCGTTAAAAGCGACCGTTACCTGTCGGTCACATGCACATCTGTTACATATTAATTGCCCACAAAATTACTACTAACTCTTAAGAAATCATGACGTAACACGCGGAAAATCATTAATTGCGATGTGGGGTTAAGTCACCGACTACCACTATATAATGGGAGCAGGTGAACTGACGAAAACCACACCAAAAAAAAAAAAAGAGTGAGAATATTTGAGAGATAATTCACATTTCTTCTTCTTCTCACTTGCACACACTTCACTATTTCTTTCTTTGAGCAAAAAAAAAAAAAAAAAAAAAAAAAATTGTTTTTCTGATTTAATTTTTTTAATTTCATCCCCCCTCTAATTCATCCCCGCTTCTCAGATCCCTTTCTGCAAATCATCTGTTTTTCTAAGTTTTCTATGATTTTTGGGTTTGTTTTTGTTTGTAAAAATCATATATTTAAAATGAACAAAAAGCAAACTTAGAGCAAGATTTCAAGAAATCCGGGTGTTTTCAGAAAAAGATCCGTATTTTATTTTATTTAATTTTATCTCTTTAACAATTCTTTTTTTGTTAATTAATTTGAGGGCTTATTAGTTGTTCCCTCAAGGCTTCAATTTTTTTTGTTAAGCCCACAAAGGATTTCTTAGGTTGTCTATTTGTAAACCTCACTAAATCCTTATTTTTCAGATTTGTTTCTTTAATTTTATTAAGAAACAAGTACTCTTTAATTTTCCTTTTATTTTTATATAAATATAGATTAATGGCAACTATGGATTTCTGGAGCAATACACCGGTTGTGGTGGATTCCTTCATGGGTGGTGAGTTAATGGAAGCACTTGAACCTTTTATGAATAGTGCTTCTTCCACACCCAATCCTTCTTCTTCCAATCTCCCTTCTCCTTCTCCCTCTTCTTCTTCTTCTTTTCCCTTGATCAATAACCAATACAATTATTGTACAACCCCTTCTCCTTCTCCCTCCAGTTCGTATCCCTACAGTTCTTACATTCAGTCCACCCAATTTGACCCCAACATGTACCAAGCCTACGATCCAAATTACTCACTCGGACCGGACCAAACCCAAACCCAAACCCAAACCCAAACCCAAAACCAAATCCCAAACTACTCTCTTGAACTCAACCAGTTATCCACAACTCAGATCCAGGAAATCCAAGCCCAAATGATTCAGGCCCAATACCCACCACCTCGAAACACGAACTTTCTCGGGCCCAGGCCCGTTTCCATGAAACAAACCGGGTCACCACCGAAGCCCACAAAACTCTATAGAGGAGTCCGACAACGCCACTGGGGTAAGTGGGTCGCGGAGATCCGTTTACCCAAGAACCGAACCCGGCTGTGGTTGGGCACCTTCGACACGGCGGAGGAGGCGGCGCTTGCCTACGACAGGGCGGCGTTCAAGCTGAGGGGAGATTCTGCTAGGCTAAATTTCCCCCACCTACGCCACAGTGGGTCCCACATCAGCGGCGAGTTTGGAGAATACAAACCCCTACATGCCAGCGTGGACGCCAAATTACAAGCGGTTTGTAAAACCTTGGCGGAGGGTAAGAGCGTCGACGTTAAGAAATGTAAGAAGTCGAAAAAGGTGGCGGAGGAGAAAGCACCGGCGGTGGTGGTTGATGGATCCGAGAGTGAGGGGTCGGGTGGATCCGACGCGTTGTCTCCGAATTCGGAACTGATTTTTCCGGATTTTGGTGCGGATGAGCAGTTTGGTTGGGAAATGGGAATGGGAGGGTTGGAGAAGTGTCCGTCGTATGAGATTGATTGGGCTGCTTTGTGATTATTTCGAAGTTCAAGCCCTTCTGCAAATTAGGACATATTTATTTTGTTGATATGTAATTTTGTTGTTGTACAAGGGCTGCTCTGCAATGAAATTTTTGGCATTTGCAGGATACAGCCTCTTATTTTAGGTTTAGGTCAGTGATTCTATTCTAGGTTAAGTCAGTGATTATGGTTAATAGTTGAGGGTAATTATGTAAATCTCCCAAGCTGGTTAGCTGGTTTTATCATGGCTAGACCAGTGGGATTGCTTTGATCCTTAATTTTCTTCTTGTTTATATTTTATTAAGTATTTATGTTAATTAGTAACTACTAGTTTTAATTTAATTTTACTATTGCAAATTGTTGTATGCTTCTAATTTCTGATTAGCTACAGTTTTTACACTTTAAGGTCCATTATCAATTAATTTAACATATCCAATTGCAACCGCATTTTTTTTTTTTTTTTAAATCTAATAAAAACCGTAGATGAATATAAAATTGGCTTAATTGATTTAGACCAATGAAATTTGCTCACATCGGAAGGGTTAAAATTGAAGTTTTTTCTTTTTTTAGAGAAATATTGATAATATTATACTCCCTTCGTTTCATATAATTGACACATTTTTTTGTTTTCACATGAATTAATGTCTGAAATACCCTTTATAATGATAATTATTTTTTAATTTTTTATTAGTGAGTGCACCATTGAGTTTTCTAATTTAAATGTGAAAAAGACAAAATTGAAAGAAAATACTTTGAAAACTGCCATTTAAAACAAACAAAAAAAATTGACAAATGAGTCAATTAATATAAAATAAAACGGAGGGAGTAGAAGATATAATATACGACAATACAATGTATATCACAATACAATAATAAATATACGATCATTTATCACAAGTTTTTGTAATTCAAAATTTCTAAAGTCACAAGCTTTAAAGTTAAAAGGTTATTTTTATTCGCCTAAAATACATTTCAATTATTCGAGTTTAGTGGTGATATTTCCCTATGGTTTAGAAGTTCCTAAGTTAAGTGGTAGATTCAACCATCCACCTAAAATATAATTGAATTGGTCATGTTCGGTTGTAAAATACCTCCCCAAGGTTATATCTTTGTGCAAATTGGTTTTGGTCGAATTTAAAATATTTATATAATAAGTGTTACATATTTTCTTTGTGGTTGGTTAACT
This sequence comes from Penstemon newberryi var. newberryi, assembly GCA_030819805.1. Classification (NCBI taxonomy): domain Eukaryota; kingdom Viridiplantae; phylum Streptophyta; class Magnoliopsida; order Lamiales; family Plantaginaceae; genus Penstemon; species Penstemon newberryi. The sequence continues at coordinate 18,760,548 of JAUALY010000001.1, forward strand.
ATAATAATGATCAATCAGCGAATATAATATATTTATTTTATAATTAATTAATTGAGCCAAACGAACAACAAATTGCTTTTGCTCGTACGCTTGAAAGAAGCTTACATGAATTCCCAATTTTATGATATATGTAACTAGAAAAACCTTTTCCTTGTCAAACCCGAGCGTATAACACCCCATTGGCTGCATTATTTGTCGCAAAAAAGTATTTCAATGCTATTTATATCATTTTATATGATTAACGTGTTTAGATTATTGTGTAATAGTGAAAAAAATGAATTTTTCTCAATAGGTTACTTTATTAAAAGAAATCCAAACAAAAGGGAATACTACCATTTCAAGAAGAAACTTTACTTTAGTTTTCGCATATTTTGTGCTATAGCTAACATTACGAGGGGTTCAAAAACATTGATATCTTTTTTAAATAAGTGACATAACTAAGCTGCTTGCGAGTTGCGACGATTGTTTAAATATTTCTCGATGGCTCCATCAGTTTCCAATCAAGTCTTAACCAATTAATGGACCAATCAACATTAATATTCACTTTTGCATAAAAGATACTCAAAAGTTATGTTTCGTTGGCTGCTCAAATTAATATATGAAATCACCAAATTTTATTAATCCTATTTAATCTTCATCTCATTCATTACATATACATTTCTCAAATTTGTAAGAACATAATATTGTGGCACTTACAAGTTACACGTCGCCCCAAAACAACATTATTCAAAATACATTTATATCAAGTCTCCAAGCACAAATTAATTATGTTAAAGAATCTGAAAAATACTCAAAGAATCCAAAAAGTCAAAATTAACCCAAACCAACCCAATAACTCTAAATTGTGGGCCTATAGGGATATGAACAAGTCCAAAATGCTCTTTTCTGCCGACATAGACATAAACACTTCACTATAGCACGGGCGTTGATACCAATAATCATTCCAAATCTCTTGAGATAAGGAATTATGAGGCCTGTTTAAATTATTAAAAAGGAAAAAGAATTTTGAGGCCACAATAATTTGTTGCTGCTTCACTTTATTCTTTTCCACTCGTGTATTTTACAGGAACCACGGGTATAATGTATTAATGGGTAAAAGGAAATCAATTTCTTCACTTTTTCACGTTATTTAAAAACAATAGTTTCCAAAAGTTATATGCTAAGCGTGAACACAAGTTCTGGAATTGTTAAAGTGCTTGTGCCATTTGGAAAGAAAATGATGCCAACTTGACAAATTTCAGCTTAAGTTAAGCATGGGATAAAATATTATTTGGATGTACTTGTCCTTAAGTGGGAACTTTTGTTATAAAGTTAAGCATGATGTAAAGGGGGAGGTAGGGGGTGTTTTCAATTGATTGATCATTGACCTTTTTTTTTAAGAGATTTTTAAAAAGTTAGAAGTAGCGTACCAAGAGCTTCTACTTTTTATACTGTTATTGATTTATTTTAAGAGAGTTTTAAGCACTTGTAATTTATTACACACTTTATTTTAGCTTTTTCATAGAAAATCATTTCTAAAGGTTTTTGAAAATACCACCTTAATCCAGAAGGCTCGAATTTGTTCTCTACAAATTCTAGCCTAACTCATCCTAATAGAAGTAGAAAATGTTAAATTTGGACCGGGTGTAATTTGACTCATGGTGTTTTCTTTTTCTTTTTTCTTTTGAATTTATATTCAACTAATAGAAATAAAGAACACCAACAGGTGATTTGTCAAATGGAAGAGAATCGTCATTGCAAAGTTGCTTGGGAGATGTTTGTCTGACACGCCTCGAAATAGATTAAACTGTTGAGAAACAAAAAAAAAAAAAAAGGACATAAACAGGTGCAAATCCATGGACCCTCTGCTCCAAATGGATATGAACCTGAATTGATGTGCATCCTCGAATCTGTTCCTGCAACGAATGAGAGAAATTATTTATTACAACCAATGCACCACGTCATCAAGTACACGTGGTGCAACCCACCAACACACTTCTCAAATGTGGAGACACATCAGCCATGTTTTGGCCAATGCGAACACATTTTTCAAATCCTATTTTTTTGGAAAATATGGTTGATATGAATTCTCACTCCACGTGTAAGAAGTATATTGGTGAGTTGTACCACGTGTACTTGATGACTTGATGCAGCGCTTGCACTAAATAATTTCTCAATAAGTGGATCTAAGTTTATAACTTGCTGGCTAGATGGGATCCTGGCGATAACTCTCTAATATTTAAGATGGTTTAACTTGTAGAGCAAAATAACAATTTAGAGATAGTATGATGTCTTAATTCGACTGCGAGGGGTTATTGGAGCTTTTATAGTCTCGATCTAGGATTTCAACAAGTAGAGTTGACACATGATGATACGGGTGCCACATTTTGAGAAATAAGGGTCCTTCCTCAAGTGTTTTGAATTATCTGCTTGTTCAAATTTGTTTATTTACTTATCCGAATTCATTTTCATCAGTAATTGATTCACTAGTTCGGGCACTAGACAACTTATCGACTGGAACAATTAAGGTTGAATCGGTCTCACACGTTTAAACCAATCACACTATTACTAGCAATGGCGGTGCAAGGATAGATCGAAATATAGAAACTAGAAGCAACATCAATCTTTCTTTCCTTCAAGAACAGAACATGGTGCAAAAAAATATACATTACCTTATACCAAAAGAGCACAACAATCCATCGCCAAGTTGATCCCAAACAAGATCTGAATAAAATTAGATTTCAAAACATGTCCTCTAATAATCAAAGTCTTACCAAAAACATGAACTGTGAACTACAAAAGAAGGGTTAAATCTATTCATTAACCTCTGACAGTGAAATTCAATAATATTTGCAAGAAGCAAGTTCCCTTCGTCTCTGAGTGATAAAAAATCTCTCCAGAATGAGCAATCAACTAAATTTGCCAATTTCCATTTTCTTTTTAATTGCTTTTTGACCGTGATACACAAATGAATCAATTATACCCGAAACAGCGAATACACCGACATGAACCGGAATCCGTAAACAAAATATAGTAACAGGGCGCTGGTATAAATCTATATATGAGAAATAATGACATAAAAGAAGCCACTAAGAGAGAGAAAGCGAAAGAGACCTCCAACAATGGCGCATACATTGGTTAGGAAGTGCAAAAATGATACATGTGTCTCTGCAAAAGTCACCTACAACCGTGAAATGAAACGATAAGCAGAGAAATTTAATATGCAACCATGAGAATATTTGATAAGGACACTTATTTTGCACTTGCATTCAACAGTTACACACCTTAATCGGTGAAAGGTCGTAATAGAAGAAAACTCCAGGAAGTGTTTGTAGACGAACCAACTCTGCTCCTTTAACATGTTCAGTTACGGAGAACTGCAGCGGGACAAAAGTTCATGCATCTAACATACCGTGAAGTTCCTAGACATGTTACATATATGATATATGGTAAATGAAAAAGGCAAATTTAGTGTCTTAACCATACCTGATTTGACTGGATGGTGTGCCTGTTTATATCTGAGAAAACACTTGGTACCACCTGCAACATAGCAAAATGACCAATACAATCCTATTTCAGATATTTCATGAATAGGATGCTTTTTAAATGATTGAGCAACAAAATTGTTGTTTACCCTGCTTCTTGAATGTAAGTTCTAAATATATGCACACCATCATTGACAGAAACTCAGATATACTGTTATCTGCAATTTTTTAATTGGAAGAGATGATTGGAGGCTACCCCAATCTAAATTCATCATATTTCACCCGATTCGGATACTAATATGATGAAAAACTGAAGAGGTAAAGCATGATTAACTTTCTGTTTCATGTGAAGAGCTACAAATATTTAAGTAGTTCTTATTAGAATAACAGTAAGTAGTCATAGCTGTCATCAGACATGGAAACTTTAGAAATTAATCGTAAAAAACTAATTGTTCCATGGGAGCACAAAAATATAAAATTGTGTATGATGGAAGGAATGGGGGTTATATTTGTTAGGAAAGGGACAGGAAATGGCACCCCATAAAACATTACAAGTAATCATGACTAAAAATCCCAGTTATTCGAATATGAATACCAGAATGTTAACATACACAAAAATGAAATGTCTATAAGGACCAAATAATTAAAGTTATACACAATCGTCAAATATTCGTTAGAAAAATGTGGAGGTCCAACTACTCAAAAAACTGTAACTTCATTACAAGCTAGTACTTGAGTTCCAAGTTATATGGGTACATCAAAGTATTCTAGATACAGACGCACATTTGGATTAGCATATGGCTTGGCTCCAAACCGAAGTGCAAAGGTAATAAAGTACCTTTTTTTTCTTATACCAATTTATTCTATAATCAAATGTAGATAAGTAAGTCGAGACATTCTGGAGAGAAAAAAGGATATCCAACATCTAAAGATCACATAAGTTAAATGCATTTTTCCTTGAAGTCCATGACATGGTTGGCAAATGTGGGAACTCTCTATCGAAGCCACAGTCAAAGTCCAACCAGAAAGATATAAGTCCTCTTTAATTTCCACGTCTCATATAATTTGTGCAGAATACAGAATATAAAGAAAATGAATCCTAAATCGAAATCCCATTAAGTGGGTCATTGTACGATTAAAATAAATCAATCAGACACAATCAGATTGAACTTAGCCAACAATATATCTCTGTTTCCCCAACACGAATATGATATTTGAAGTGAAACAAACAGTAAAATTGGAAGGAAAGAAAGATTAAAAAATAAAAGAAAGAAGTGAACAAAATTAAAACCACAACATGCAGGATTTTATACAAAACCACTAACCTTGAGGAAATATTGATACATAGCACTTGGTGTTTGTTGTGTCCATTGCACACTGCAGATAGAAGCAAATGCAGACATCTTTTATTTACATGCATTAGCTGAAATCCAGAGAGGAGGTAAAAGCCCATCAGACAGTAAATAAAGGAAATGCATGGGTGAATTACCCATCAAGAGGATTAACACCCCGAAGTAGTTTCCAAATGCTAATCTGTTGATATTGTGACTTATCTGTAGACAAATCATATATACTAACTTCAGGCAACTAGACACTACATCCAAACTTAAAGAAGATGTATATAATTAATCTCAACAAGTGCAGTATATGATCTTTCATTGGTATTCCAATGCAAAGCAACAAGGACACCATCTTACATTAAAACTGTCTTTCTGAAAGGCAAGCAGATCATGAACATGCACATTTGACTGCTGAAAACTCTTCCCGGCGGAAAATGAAAATTTACCAGCTACTTTATTGACATCCAAGAATCCATAAAGGTTACATCCTTCACCATCTTCGTCTTTAATCTTTTGAAGAAAACCTTCTCTCTTGCACTGATTTATTATGAAAAATAGAAAACCCCAAAAAAATCTAGAGTCATGTCAAGAATTACAAATATGTTCCAGAATAATTTATGGATAATGTTTATATAGGTCCACTGATCCTGCTGGCAAGGAGAACCGACAAATTTGTTTTGGAAAGAGACAAACTTTCAGCTAACTCGTGAAAACCAAGCTTAAGTTATATAGAAGGCTCAAGTACAAGAAAAACCACTTAGCAAGAGATAAAGACCTGATCAACCAAATCTGGATTTGAGACTGCCCAACCTTTCTTTCTATATGCTTCACGAACTTCTTCACAAGTGTTGCAACAATCATCATCTGCCTGCAGAAAATAGCAAAATCTGCGTAAAATTAGTCAATAGAAAGATCAGATGGATAATCTACTCAAATAAATGCATCAATAATAAGCATAAGAGACTATACCATGAAAAATAAATAACAAAAAAACTACACAAATCATGAGAAAGCAGTTATTCATTAAAACTGTATTACCCTTCTCCTCTTCCCTGATCAACTAAACCATGATACATAAGAAACATATAAAAGTATAACAGTAAGCTCAAAATAAAATGTCAAAGAGGAGAGTACCACTTCTGCACCATAACATGAACCACAAATAGGTTTCGTTGTGTTCAAGCCTTCCGCCATGTCTTTGTAAAGGCCTTTCAATCTATGCCAGTTAAAAATATTAAAGAAAACATCAGTCAGAATCAAATTTAAAAAGATCCAACTCTAGTTCCTTTTTCCAATAGTTCCAAGAGAGAATAAGCCATCTCCCGCACGACTGAGTGAAGCCTACCATCACAGATGTTATTGGTGCAGTAACTAGACGTGACATGCCAAAGGATGAAACAATGGATAGTGCAAAATTTTGCATGAATATATGTTCAAGGAGTGTATCTCCCGACCCACCTTTGGAGCACCAGTAGTATCTGGCTTTGTTTCTATTACATTACCATGAGCATCAATCTTCTTCTGGATAATGTCATGTCTCTGCCGGAGTAAATGCATTGTCACTACAAGGGTCGTATAAAAAGATGCAACTAAGTTGGCAAAGTTTTGGAGAGATAAGACACATTGCATATTCTCATTCTTTTCTACTAGTAATATACTATATGTATATTTTTTCATATAATCTTACTTAGATAAGGATTCATACAGCTATTACCTTATTAAGTTAAAGATCCATATGTAATGGAAATCTCAAGAAAATTAGAGAAAATGAGGTTATACTTTATGACCATTTACAATTTTGAATCGTGCAATAATGCACTATTCCGAATGCATTCAAGAATATTTCAGTCTATGTGTAAATGGCAGTGTAAGATGGAATCTCTGTAAGAACAAAAAAAAATCCGAACTACATAACAATTGAAAGAGAATAACTCTTTGAATCACTTACAACATCCAAATGTTGCTCTCCACTTATATCCATGGCATCAAGACTGAGTATAGAGCATGGTAGTGCTGGAAAAGTCACATCAAACTGCAATTTCAGATGCAAAAGCGGAAACCATCACTTACATAGTTGATTACAATTTACTTTACCTTGCTAAATCGTCTATGGCGCAAGAACAAAGTATAATAATAAGTGAATAAGGAGATGAATCAAAAGTATGGTAGAAAGGTGAAAATATAAGTTAGTTTAGTTGTCAACATGACGCATCAGGTTGCTCAAAACTCAACTGGAAATCATGAATGAGGAGAATAGTTATCTTAAGGCACCTTCTAACATAAATGAAATAATCCCGACCAAAAAGTTAACTAGAGACTGGTTGTAGATGTTTAGATGCATCTTCGCAAATTGAGTTGCATCCAGCTGAACATGGATAAGCCCATCAGCTTAACTATGATCAAGCTTCATTCTTTATGTTAATGTGCCAATCTTAGCCACAATACAATTAACTATACTTGTTGAGTTGATTTACTGACAATAGCCCAAACATACCTTTTTTAACAAAAAAGAAATTTATTAAAATAAAAATAAGTGCACAGATCAATAAAGACACTTTTCATATTTTAAAATTCAAAGAGGTTAACGAGCAAGGATAAAAGAGTTTGCCAGAAAGAGCCAATTTTGACAATTAAAGGATAAAAAGGTAAATAGAATTGATTTTGAAACAGGTAATGGTCTAATGGATTTAAGTAAACTGATACCAAAACACAATGATAATAAAAAAGTATTTACATTAATGCGGAGCCTTTCTCCTCTTGATGTATCTACAACTAACTTTGTTTCAGTTACAGCATGCACATATAATCCTGCAAATGGGGAGGGAGTAAATAAGGCATCCGAATTCTAAGTAGGGAAAACCATATAAATTTCAATTGTATTATATGGTATCAGGGTTACAGAGAATGGAAAATCCCTCCCCAAGAATGCTTAACTAAATATAAGGGACTCTTAACCATTCACTTATTCAGAAAGGGTAAATTTCAATATTTTTCTGGAAAAACTGGATATAAGTTCTTGTCCAGGGTCAATTTCCAAACAATTCTAGCTAGCATCAATACTATGTTTTAGGAATACATAGATATCTATAATGAGACTGTGTTCACATGGCTGCTAAGCCTTGAAAGTTAAAAGGCTCATGAAAAATGTTATGATTGACCAGAAATATATCACACGAAGACATTGGACCTTTATAAGTTACTATGGTCATTTTGCCTTGAATTACCTAGTGTAGGAACGAAAAGATTATCCTACAATTTATTTTCCTTTGTTTATTACAACGTACTTGAACAAACATCTCAACATAAAAATAAAGTTTAACACATCTACTCCAATAATAATTCCAAGATTTGTATTCAGAAGCACACTAGCATGATTTTGGAGAACTGTATTTGACTTGAGTTCAGATATTTTATTTGTATGCAACGTTGAACATGTGTTTGAAGATGCACCAGCCCTAGCAAGTTTAAGAAGATTAATATTAACTTTCCTGTGAGTTTTTCTCTAGTTCTCTATCAATAAACTTACCTCCATACAACTAAATCCACACAAAGGATAATGCATAAGCAGAAACACCAAATAACAGTCCCATTCTACAATCTCCCCCTCTTACCAAGCATTTAACTAGGTTTCTCCACAAAATCAAACAAAAGAAACTGAACCAACTTCCTCAAAGCATCTACTTAGTTCCCAACACTTCCCCAAAAAAAATAATAATTTAATTTTTTTTTTTTTTACAAAATCCATTAATTGTCGTATAATCATTAAACTAGTTAGCTCAATCCAATTTCCATCAACAGTCGTGTCATTTAAATATTTAGCTCAAAACCAAGATTCAAGAGATTTTCTGAAATGACAGGAAACTTATTTCTTCTTTACATACTGCGTGTGCACTCTTCAAAGGTATTCCTATTCATTAATCTCTAGTACATAACCCCTTCTTACAATGTATTGTATATTTCCTTTACACATACCGAGTGCTTAAACTATGTAAAACTAAGCACAAACTAACGCTACAATCACAAACTTCTGACATATAATACTCCTTAAATTCCATTCTTACCAAAACGCATTAACTAACAAAAACCAAAGCATAAAGCACATGAAAAATTATTTAATGTAGCACTACATCAGCTGCATATGAAGTGACGTAGGAGCAAATTCCAACATTTTAGGTTAAATAACCGGAAATAACATCATAAAACATCCTGTGATACAAAGCAATCTAACATTTGATTCATTTGTATTAATAAAATTTATCTCAGCACAACAACAAAAGTCACAAAATATCATCACAAAATTGTATACTACTATATGTATTGAGAAAAATACGAACTGAGCTCGGAGATGAACAGGAGGAGCATAATAATGGTGGAAGCTACTGTAATGACGCCTCCGGAGAGCGTTCTGCTGTAGAAATCTTCATTGATCTTAGGATACGTTTCGTATTTTACCTATTATACCCTCCATCATCTATTTAATCACCAAATTACTAATAAAAACATAACAAAATGAGAGAAAAAGATCGACTAGTTATAATAAGAATGGTTCAACGCCGAACGATCGAAGACCGATTTTGCATAGTCTTCGACGAGGCCTTTGAGCTTCATAATCTGGAAATATATTTTCAAAGCTTTTTCTTTACACGTTTTTGAGGAGGAGGAGAGAAACAGAAGATCTACAGCCTGCATACGTATTCAATTATCTAATTTTGTGTATATCTTTTTTTGTGTGATAATTTTGTGTATATCTCTCTATACAGTATACACCTATTCTTTTAACTGTTGTTGGGCTGGTGTCATTAAAAAAATAGTAATTATTTAATTTATTTGTTTTTTATCCTAATTTTTTGTTGTTGGGTTGGACTTGGCCCAAAATTATATTCATCAAATTAAAACGAACATTGTAAATAATTTTGCAATGAAAAGAGGTCGAGCTGTGGCCTGTGATCCAATTAACAGGCCTAGTAATCCACAAGTTGGCCCATATATTTTTCGAGCCAAACCAATTCCATGATCCTTCAAAAAAGCTCAAGGACCTTGATTGGATAAAGAATTCAAGTAGACAGGATAAATAGCCTGGACCCGTATATACTCATAGTACAATTATACCATATAATAAAACAAAAATGAGGAAATGTAGAATACCACTGTATACAATTCTTAAAATTTTCATGTTTATTCTGATTATTTATTTTAGAAATATCGAAGAAAATACACAATTGAAAATCTACCCAAAATTTATATCATCAATTTTTCAATTATCCATTCTCTCCATTGCATTCGATTTTTTCCTTGAATATTTATACATTTCTTTTTGTTAAGCTTGCGGGTAAGCTTGTCATTCTAATAAAATTCTTGAAAATGTTGCACAAGCACGCACATCACTTATTCAAACATTAAATCTGAAAAACTATATATCATCTGAGTATTTTTATTTTTATTTTCTTGGAATGATTCTGAGTATATCCACTCTAGATAAATGAAACACATTTTCACCTGGTTTGATAAGATATGGTTTGAAGCGCTACTAATAAATAATCAATAAACATATTAAACTCAATTTATTATTGAATATCATAATTAATCAATAAATGTGCAAAAAAGAAGCATTAACCAGAAAATTAACAGAATACCATTCTTTTGTGTTTATTTTATTGGACAATGATCACTCATACTTTGTAAATCCAATTATCATAGTTTTAAACATGATAATTACTCTTTTACCCTTACGACCCATTCTATAATTTCTATTCTCCATAACCAAATTTGGACCCAAAAGCAAAATCCCAGTAATTAAGTTGATAACCAATGTGCAATGCAGAAAGTACAACGCAAACTACAATCCAAAACGCAACTTGACTTTTTTATTATCTGGAAAAAAAGAAGCTTGTACATTAAAAAATTCGTTGTAGTAAAAGAGATTAGTACAAATTTGGAGCAGCCCAACATTTGATATCTCTGCTCCCTCAAATCATGTCACTTTAATCACATGGAAAATCGAACAATCTCCTATGTGGAACATAAACAACCACAAATCAACCCAATACTAAATTTCCAATTATTTTTGTTCCACGAAACAGTACAATTCAGGCTCGAGCATCGATGTGGGGACCAATTTCTTCATTCGACACGTATATGGAAACCTAGTCCTTACTAACATGTAGCCGTCCTTAATTATATATAGGTATAGCCTATACAGCAGATCAGATCACACATACTGTGTGTACTTAAATTATTTGTTAAAAAAAAAGCTTTAAATAATTTGGCTAGGTCTCAACTTTTTTGGGAAAAATACAAGATATTTTTCAGTATTACGCAAAATTTGCAAATAATTTCCTTTTGAAAATTTTATTTTATAGAGTCCCTTTCTACTTGTAAAGACTCAACGTAACCCCAACATTCTTAGAATGGATTGTCTCAGATCGACTAATTATTTCATGAAACTAATTTTATAAAAAATCATCGAGTAGTTTCGCGTAAGCATAACACAGGGAAATATCATACATATACCTCCAATTTTTCAGAAAATTCTTAAATAATATGATCTAAGAAAAATTCCTCAAAACTTGTGGATAAAAAAAAATTACATTATTTATTGTGGGAACTTGCATAGCCACAAGGTCGAGTAATTTTCCTCAATCAAATTTAAATAATAAATTTCCCAATTATTCTATTCTTACTTGTTACACCGGAAATTAAACCCCAAATATATGGTTTGCATAAAAGCTGCTGGCTAGCTAGCCTAGTTAGTATTTAATTAGGATTAGTTATTATTACTATAGTATGAGGGGATATAATTATGCCACTTTTCCACCAATAATTGGTGTTTGTATGATTTGATTTATTTCAGTTTCAGGCATCAATGATAGATTGAATCTAGTGGAAGCCATTCTTTACACGCCTAAAAGAATTATAACTTTTTTTTATTTAAAAGCATGTTCGTGCCCCCCAACCCATGTCTTGTTCACATAAATCAAGCACTTAAAGTGGAATCCAACTCCATATTCAACAATATAATGGTGTTTTTATTTTTTTTCCTAGTTGATTTAAAGTGGTATTTTGCTTTCACCACCTAACCTCAAAGGAAAAAATAGACTATACCAAGAATACTTTAGTTCATATTCAATTTAATTGTCATACTTGTCCAATAATTAGACAAGTGTATTTGTATATCTATTTTGGTTGGTCACTTTCCAAAAAATTCAATGACAAAAATTATATAATCTACCTAATTTTAAAATGGGGCAAATTAAATCAACTAAAAGAAACATGACTACCTTCAGATTGCCTTTCATCTTTTGAAGTGGGCTCTCACAAATCCAAGTGCCCAATAGTGTACACTTGTTCTTCTGTTTGAGAGCAACGGCCTCGTTCCACCCATTATGGATTTAATATATATTTTAAATCTTTGCCAAATCTCATAGTTAGTTTTTAATGTACATATAGGTTATTTGTCAACTAGTTAAAAAGGGTTTAAGCCTAGTCAAATTTGACTAGAACATTTAATCACCAATGCTAAAGTTGGTTTGATTTTTATATTAAATTTGAGTTTGTATTTGAATTTGATTGTTAAGTTATAAATTGTTTTAAACAAGTTTCAACGATATGGTCTACGAATCCAACATACCATATTACCATTAGGCTATATATGTCTGATTCTTACATTTCGATGAGTAAAACACTAAGAAAAATCTTTTCTCTTGTATCCAATGACGCAATGTTGATTTTAATTTCTTGTTGCATTTTACTTATTACTTTACTCTCTCAAATCTATAAACCAAACATAGAGAAAACAATCAGGTTGCTCAACTTGTCTCTGCTAAAATGTCTTTTCCCATTATAGCTTAGACTAGAAAAATCATGCGGAAGGATACTCGTCCAAAACACGACTATTATTGACCTATTATAGCTCCAATAGAACATGACAAAATATCTTTAAACTCTTTTAACTAGTTGGGGTGCAATAATGAGAGCTAGACTGCTTAATTGATTAAGAATGTGGCACCTTTCAACCAATTAAATGGTGTTATATTTATTTTTTTATATATATAATTAATGGACATCATTGATTATGATAATGACATTAAGATGTGTACGGTTCCGTCAACCAATGGAACATATTTTGGTTCGCCAAAGGGTACAAGTTCAAGAAATAAATTTATTCACTCTTAATGTTAAAAAATAATCTCCTCCTAAAAAATGTATTAAAACACATATACAAATTATATTTTGATATGTCATAAATTAACATATCTTTTAGACTACTTATCATAATAAATATGATTGGATATAAAGTATATTTTACAACATTTACCTTTTTTTTTTATAATCTTTGTAGAAAACCTACACTCATTTATAAAACTTGTACGTACCTACTTCATCTTAAACAACTCAAACAAACCACATTACGAAAAATAAAATATAAATTTTATTTTCTTGAAACACTTTTAGAAACACAAGACAAACTGACCCTTGAGGTTTTGCCTTTTGGATAATTAATATATTACCCTAATTTATAAATTTAATGTGTATGGATAAACACAAGACCGTATACTATTAAACAATCCTTAATTTATTAGTTAATCTTTTTGTTTAATCTCGCTGTTTCTGACTCCCAAGTTTACTCTTTACAACTCATGTTAAGATGCATGCCTTGTAATATACTAGTACATTTTAATTGTTTTATTGTATTTATTGTATACATGTTCTTTTTAATATTGATTGATGAAATAAAGAAGCTGATCAAGATTCAGAAAAACACTGTTGTTAATATATATTGACCGCCTAAAGGTTTCAGTGAATCAATGCATGTGCAGTGCATGCCCATCATCTCAGGAACTAATACGTGTATATATATATATAACCATCATAATTATATATATATAGTAATTGATTCGTACTTCCTTTATTAAAATCAAAATATATTACACTTCATAATATAATTAATAAATCATTTTCGGTCTAATTGTATGGAGTATTATTTCATGAATGTAAGGGTATTATGGTATTTTCTTGCTTTAAACAAAGTTTTACATACCGTTCAAACATTTAACGTCAACACTAGAGGAATATAATTATGCCAATTAACTTCAAGAAAACCATATATTTGCACGTTCATTTAATTGCAAGGAATCTATTTCTGCTTTTCAAAGGCCTATATATTTTTAGATGGTCCCAATATTGACCTCTAAACTAAACTATAGAAAGATGAAGGAGAGAAAGCATTCCACGTGCAACATATATGAATTTTTTATTTTCATTTGAGCTAATTTTTCTCTAAATTTCTTGATCTGCATATATTTTTATTTATATTTGATGCAATAAATTTAGATTGTTGATTATTCTATATTTTCTTCACGCAATGTTGTTCTAGTCCAACTAACGTGCCTAATGTATTTTTGCCTTCGTAACACACTTACAAATTAATTAAATTTAACTATTTGAAGTTTATAGGGTATATAGTTTAGATAAATATGTGGGCACAAACATATATGTATAAATATGTGTATAACTAGCAATATGTAATTGGTTTAGTAGAAGGTCCTAGTTCCAACAATGTGGTGATCTCAAGTTCGAATTTTCGTTGGAAGAAATTCATACAAATTTGTCTGACTCGCATCGAAAGGAATTAAGTCAAATCTAAAACATTTATATCGTTGGAACCATTTTTTTGTTTGTCATATATAACTATATAAAGGGGACAAAGATTTAATCATTTGATTAATTCAACTTGCCATTTTTATAAACAAAATTTTTCTTTTGAGAATAAATTACAATTACAAGTTAAACAAATGCAAAGAAAATCAGCCCCATCCCTAATAAAACATCCAAGACAGGGTAGATTGTTTCTCTATGTTAATAATGCCTTAGTAGGGACAACTTCTTCCACTCCACTAAACGCTTCAAGAACTGCATAACCTGTCAAACATGAAATAATAACATGTCAATAACTTATATGAACATAAAGTTCCAATTTTTATTCTTAGTTTCAGAATGACCAAAATCGACTCAAATCGTGTCTAATTTACAATGAACGGGCGGTTATGGTACTTGCCTCATATGGTTCTTGCAACGAGTACGATGCATTCGTTTCTTTTGGAGCTTTCGTTACAAGAATTCCTACACCTTGTCCTCTTTTGCGCAAAACCTTGTATGAACAAAATTATCATAATTATTTCGTTTTTCTTTTGTGGGTCGAAATTTAATGTGCCTAAACGAATCTAATAAATCAGAAAGGAAATATGTTATAGAAAACATACTTTAAATGCATCTTCATCTGTTCGATCATCCCCTATATAAACGGGTAAAACATCGTCTGAATCCGCGTATCCTAATGACTCTAACAAGAATTCAAGTGCATTTCCTTTATCCCATTTAATAGTGGGACGAATCTCTAAAACCTTTCTTCCTTGAGTCAATCTAAGCTTTTGATAGTTCTTGATCACTGATTTAACTTGATCAGCTAATTCAACCCATTTCTGCAAATTTTCACAAGGACAAAATTAATTAAATCAATTCAATTTAATTTTTTCCGACAATTAATTAATTATTCCTAAAGGGACTAAATTAAATTATTTACCTGCTCCTCAACACAACGAAAGTGTACAGACAAACAAAATTTGTTGTTCTCAACTTTTGCACCTGGGATATACTTAATTTTCTCCAACAAAGATTTATACACCTGATTGAAAATAAATAAAAATAAAAAAATTAAACTTTCATCTAAAAAAAGTTATTTTTTTACGAAAGAGTAAGAAGAGACCAACCTCATCAATCATGGGCAAAAATTCTCTAGCAGGTTGGCAAAGGACAGTTTGATTTCCCTGAATATTTACAAAATTACCAAACATAAGACATTTGTAACAAAATAAAAAAACATTTTCATAATTTTGACATTACTTACTTTTTGGCCTTCTGATGGTCCTTTAATGTCCATTCCATGACTACCCGCGTAATAAAGCTCGTCCAATTTTACAAAATTATGCACCTTAGCTCGGCACCTTCCGCTCACAATGGCCGTCGGGAAAAACTTGGCGACGTCCCTCACCGCCTCTCTCATCTGTTAATCGAAGAAAATCAAGTGAATAAAAGTCTTTTTTCGTTAAAAAAAAAAATGTGATTATCAACTTATGTAACATAATTTTTTCAAAAGACTCACTTCATTAGTCATGAAAGCGCGATCCGGGTCCTCGACTATGGGCGACAAAGTGCCATCATAATCCAAGAACACGACTATTTGCTTCCCTTTAGAAGCACTCGTTATCTCATCGAATTTGGTTAAAGCCGAGGGCTGATTAACCTGTTTTAATTTCACACAAACGATGCGTAAATCAGATACACCAAAGAAATAAAAAACGAGAATTTAGTCTATCTGAAATACTTCAAGTTACTTACAATCCAGGAATTTTGATCTTGGGCGTCGGAGGGCCTACGCGTAGGCGAAGAGGCACGCATTGAGTCGAGCAAGGCATTGATTTTGGCTCCATTTCCATTGGTTTCAAGAAATTTGAGCAACTTTTTTCTAGTAAAGTACCCATTTTTGGGCTTTGATTGGAACAGAGTGGATTCGGACACGGCGACTGCTATAGCAGCCATTGTTGGGCCTGATTTTGCATCAGAAATCATCATGTTTTGCTTTGTCATAATCAGTCTTTTTCTAAGCTAATGTAACCTGCATTGACATTTATAGTCAAAATATTATTACATAAAAAATAAAAAAAAATAGAATCCGTCAAAGGAAATATGATTAAAAAATGGAGTGTGTAAAGTACCTAGAAATGGGTTGGAAATTATGTTAGAAATGAAGGGGAAAACCAGAGGAAATTAAAGAAACAGAAGCAGAGAATTGAAGAAGAGAAAAAGTGACCACAAGTGTGACAGGGGAAGAGGGAAATGTGGCCAATTTATAAGTACCTTCATAGCACAATGAGACGAAAGTCCTGCCTTTTTTTCCATCTTTTTTTTTTGTAAAATTGTGCCCCCACCTCCACCCACACATATATACCATTTCTGTAATTATTGTTAATTTCACATTATTGGAATTTTTTCTATTTTTTTATTCTTAAAAAGTTCAAGTAAGAGAAGGCTCGATATCAGGATAAATTGCAAGATACTTTCATGTGATATGAGAAACTTGCACGAAACAATCATATGAAATATTTACGGCTTACAATTTTCATGTACTTTTAAAATTTTAGCACGAAACCCTCAAACTGTGCAAAATAAGTTGTTTTTAATCGGCATATTTTAAGAAATCATTTGGTTTAAATACTTCATGTTGATCGTGTCAAAACGTTACTTTGCGTGAAATGATGGTTTTGAGAATACAAATTCTATTCTTTTTTTCAAAAGTCTTATTTTCGAACATTATAAAATGAAATTAGGAATATATTAATACTCCTTTCGTCCCTAAATAATTACTCTTATTTCCTCTTTGGGATGTCCCAAAATAAGACTCATTTTCTATTAATGGAATTATTTTACTCAAAAATAACCTCTCACATAAAGTAATGATTTGACACAACAATTCTCAACCACTACATTTAAGGGTATATAAGTAAAAATTCCCAAAAGTTTCATTTTTTCAACTCTTACCTAAAACTTCGTGCAAAAAGTAATAGGAATGAAAAGAAATGGGACGGAGGGAGTAATAAATAACAGAAGGAGTATACTTGCTAGTTGGATATTTTTTTCCAAGGGCTTAATCCCTTTCGAGGCGCATTGCATCGGACGTATTATATGGGAACTTTTCTCAACACTGATTCGAACTTGGATCGCCACTTTGAGGGTAATAATCTTTTCCACGAAACCAATCATTTGTTGGTGTATACTTGCTAATTGAAGTTTATATGGTTTGTTTACTTGCTTCATTTTTACTTTATAAGATTATGAAAAATTGTAAGATATTTAATATCTTAATAATTTTCGATTCTGAGGATGAGGGTCCATATATATAATATGAGAGGAAATTTGATTATTTTTTGGACTAAGCTACTTTTGGGTCGCGCCACTTCATCCAGAAGAGGCATTATGAGTGTCTTGAAACCTTAAATAATAGTAGTAGGTGGTCCTGAATATAATATGGAGTATATATGTGTTGAATAAGATTTGATGTCAGATTATATAAATAAAATTATTATATTTCATTGACAGACACACATTATTCATTTATTTGCTATATATGTAGTTTGATACCAGTTAACCAAAAACTTTCCAGCATAATTTTATATAGTGCATAAGGGGGCATTTATCTGCGTTGATTTAGGGGTCATGGGCTAGCTAGCTAATTTGGTCCAAATATTAAAAATATGATTCTATAAATTTTTATTGTTTTACATATATATATATTGATTTTATATTCATTGCAGTTGGTAAACGTACGTAATTTGACTTGGTTAGAATTTCAAATTTCAGGCAATAAAAAATTATAAGTCAAATTATTTATTTATTTTCTTGACTTTCGACGAATAAATTACTCTTTGAACTTTAGACTCGAGACAATTTAGTCTTATTTAATTTTCATTAAATATAATCATTTACCTTTGTTTTAAATATATTTAAACATTTATCTTTTGAGTCAATCACATTTTTTTTAAAACTTTACATGGAAGACTAATTCTCATATAGACAACTTAAAAACCATTAACGTTGTCTCTAATATGTTGATAAAACACATCCTAGCTTGTAACAAAATTTATTATTTAAAATATGTGATAGATGATAAATTTTACATAGTAATTAACTTAATATGTTTTCTTATATATGAAGTTAAACATTTTGAATTTTTTATCAGTCCATCTTGATTCGACTAGCAGATTACCATGCAGAATAGAGAGAGTGTTTGTTAGAATCCAAAAAGAATTTTATTATTGTGATTTTGTTCTTTTTTGGTTATTTAAGTAAACTGAACCAATTAAAGAGAATATCATGTATTCTTTGTATCATATGATAAAATGCAAAAAGCTTTTGGAATCAGAATTTTATGTGATTTGGGTCAATTGGATAGTTTTAGGAATGGAGAATGTAGAAAGATATCACGGAATATATTAAACTTTTTTTAATTACTTATGAAATAGAATACTTTTAGCCAAATCCACTTTTACCTATAAACTAAAACCGAATAACAGATTTGATGCCTTAATCTTTTGTAATGATGAGATATTCGTCGGAGGTGAACCACGCTTGAAAAACTTAGGGTTTTTTGCACTTTACACCCCCAAAACATGGGAAATAGGCACTTTGCACTCCCGAAACTTAGATTTAGCACTTTACACCTTCGAAATATGAAAAATGCAGCACTTTGCACCCTCTTTTATTTTTAGGCAAAAATTCATTGGAAAAATTGGTAATTCAATTATAAATCTTAGGCACTTTGCACCCCCAAAACTTGAGAAATTGGCGATTTGCAACCCCGAAATAAAATTGGCACTTAACACTCTAGAATTAAGAACAAATCAACAACTTGCACCCCCAAAACACAATAAATGGGCACTTTGCACCCCGAAACACAAAATTAACACTTAACACCCTCAAATAAAAAAAAACTCAAACCCCTCGTTTTATCCGGCAAAGTTGACCATCGGGGTGAAAAAAATCTAAGGCAAAATAGGAAATTCATTTTTTTTTCCTTAAATTTTGTAAAATGAATTATCTATTTTGTCTTAGATTTTTTTCACCCCGATGGTCAACTTTGCCGGATAAAATGAGGGGTTTGAGTTTTTTTTTTATTTGAGGGTGTTAAGTGTTAATTTTGTGTTTCGGGGTGCAAAGTGCCCATTTATTGTGTTTCGGGGGTGCAAGTTGCTGATTTATTCTTAATTTGAGGGTGTTAAGTCCTAATTTTATTTTGGGGTGCAAAGTGCCAAAGAT
This sequence comes from Penstemon newberryi var. newberryi, assembly GCA_030819805.1. Classification (NCBI taxonomy): domain Eukaryota; kingdom Viridiplantae; phylum Streptophyta; class Magnoliopsida; order Lamiales; family Plantaginaceae; genus Penstemon; species Penstemon newberryi. Next base: position 18,780,220 of record JAUALY010000001.1, read on the forward strand.
TTATAATTGAATTACCGATTTTGCCCATGAATTTTTGCCTGAAAATAAAAGAGGGTGCAAAGTACTGCATTTTTCATATTTTGAGGGTGCAAAGTGCTAAATCTAAATTTAAATTTCGGGGGTACAAAGTGCCTATTTTCCATATTTCGGTGGTGCAAAATGCAAAAAACCCAAAAACTTACACATGATCAAAATCGAAAATTATAGACCATTTTGCTTTTATATGCCTCATTATTAAATTTTCAGAATTTCTGATTTAATTAATTTTGAGACGCGTCGGATACATAATATGAGAATCTCCTTAAGCAAAGATTTAAAATTGAGTTTGTCACATTATGGGGACTAATCTCTTTCAATAGACTAATCATTCTTCGATATAATTATCTGACCAAGTCAACACTTGCAAATTTAGGTAAAAAAAATCCCAGTCAAAACCGGAGGCAAAAAGGGAGTATAGGCCAAATCTAAGATGCTAAATTGATGAAGGCGTGGATCTTTGATTAGGCTTTGGGAAAAAAGGAGAAAGTGGAATCGCTTTTAAATTAAGCAGGAATTGGAACATCTTACGGGCTTTCTCCTCTTACTTCTTCGAGCATCACAATGTGAAGTGAACTAATACCTAACTCGCATATTACTAATTGAATACTTTTTCTTGCCTTCTCGGAATAAAAATGATTCATGAAAACTTTTTCTTCGATATCTCAAGACATATTATTTTGTTTCTTGCATGGTTATTGATGCAGGTAAAATTCTATGAATTCGGGACATGTGTAGATCTGATCTGTCCGTGTATGTTAAGGATAACATGTACGTAGGCGTCTGCAAAAAATGGAAAATTTTATTCGGTGTTGTGTTGGTGGAGCATCCTCCGATGCTTAAGTCAGAATGTTGATACTGGAACTTAAGAGGCAAAAGTATATTTCTTTGTAGAAAAAGAGGCAAAAGTATATGAGGTTATGTAATTGTGCGTTAGGTTTTTTAGGTCCATACATGGGGTATATATACCTAGCGAATAATTTTATACGATGATATCTAGCTGGAATCCCCTTTTGTTTTATATTGTAGAAAAATAACTTGGTTATTGTGATCTGCTTTCATGCATAACGCATCTATTCCATAAAATGGGAGGTTGGTTTTGGAAGAATACCCTCTAGAAGATTTCATCTTGAACTCGTGACTTAGTTAGGCGAGGGCACTGGCGGATCGCCCTCGTCGGGTCAACCCACGAGGAAATGGTTGACTCCTATATGAGTTATATATACTAGTACTAAACTAGTCAAGTTTATATAGGACAATTAATAGAATGTTCAAGTATGATATAATTTTTTTTTAATCTACATTTCGTAATATTTAAATTTTAAGCGAACCGAGTTAAAAAAATGTTTAAACAAAATCAATATTGAGTACAGGTTTGTACTTTTTAACTAATTGAATTGAGTTTGGGTAAAATAAAAACTATAAACATGTCTTTACTTAATGGGAAGTTGAAATATTAGTTTTCAACTACAGTGAAATTGCTATAATTAATTTATCATTTAAGAAATATGGGCCCACTTAGATGAAGAGAAACGAAGACGCCTAGTGGACTCGATTAAGGTACAGTTGTTACTTAGGATTTGACATAGTAATGATTCATCTGGGCCCACTAATCACTCCTCAGGCCCATAAAGCTCGACCCACTTATGCCACCATGAACTACCCCCACAAACTTTATTCATTATTATTAAAAAAAATAAAAATATAAAAAAAATAGGAAATTCAGCCCAGAAGTACTTCCGTTTTTGTCCCACCGGCCCCTCCTCCATCTTCTTCTCATAAATGAGTGAAAATTGTGATAGTGAAACAAGAGAACTTCTAGGGGTAAACTTAAATTATTATACCTTATAACCTTAAGTTATTAAGTATATTTATACAATTATTATCGTTTCTCAAAAAAAAAAAAAAAAAAGAATTATACAATTATGATAAGAACTTAACTCAGTAATTTATTGTGTGTGTAACAACATCATTACTGTATTTCGTGGAGAAATATGAAATTTTGGTATCAATCATCAGTAAATCTGAACCCGATGAGAATGTCGAGTATTTTAGTAAATGAATTTAAACATCCCATCTCACATTGCATAGTAAAAATGTTTTATTGATTTATAAGACTTTTAGTTATTTTTACTTGTTAATACATGAGCTCTGATATTTTGGACTAGCTGGAGATCATAATATTGGATGTACAAAAGAGTCTAATTTGAACTTCTTTTATACTTATATGTGTAATTTAGTCTATTTTAAAGGTAAGTAATTTATTAAAAATTTACAAATGTAATTACATGTGCAAGATAATTTACTAGGTTTGAAACGGATATGTAAAACTAAATTTTTCTATATAAATATTATTTTATACATAAATGTAGTGATAGATATTATGCAACTAAATACTATTGGGTAATAGAAACAGTACATAGAAATATATAAATGAAAGGATGAAGTAGAGTTTCCCTCCTTAAAGTATTGGGGTGGTATCAATCACCCCCCTTAAAGTATTATTTGTAACACTTACCCCCTATATTATAGTTTTGTAATTTTTATTTCAAAAATACCCCCGCTCCTTTCATCAATAGTAAATTTCTTTATAAATTTATCAAAAAAAAATTCTCTCTTTATTAATTATGAATCCATTCATCCACTAAACACAATTATGTTTCAATTTCTTCATTTATTTTGTTTCCTTCCTTTTTTCGATCTCAAATTTTTCTTTATTTTCATCTCATTTTTCCTAACCAAAGGAAACAAAAGAAATGAAGAAATTGAAACAATTTTTTTTGTTGGATTGATGAATTCATAATTAATAAAAAAAATTGACAAAGAAATGAAGAAATTGAAACATAATATTGTTTGGTGTCAAACTTGAATTTTGCGAGAAATAATTTGAAGGAATTACTCAACATTTTAAATAATAATTTGTACCGAAAAATGAGATAGTTATCACCAAATAAAAACTCAGTAAAATATAAAGAAAAAAATTGAAACATAAAATAAAGAAAACATATAGAAATATAAAAAAAAAAAAAAAAATTAGATGAAAATAAAGAAACAATTTGAGACCATAAAATCGAAGGAAACAAAAGAAATGAAGAAAATAAAACATAATATTGTTTGGTGGATGAATGAATTCATAATTAATAAAGATTTATTTTTGATAAATTAATAAAGAACCAATTTATTTGTTCAATACTATTTTTTTTTTTTTTTTTTTGATAAATAAAATATTCAATACTATAACATAGGGGAGTGTTACAATTGATACTTTAGGGGGTAATTGGTACTTCCTATATACTTTAAGGGGAAAAACTGTATTTCACCCTAAATAAAAAGTTGATACATAGGAGGAGCACCGATCAATAGTATTCCTAATAACAAAAAGGATTGACAAATATGTGTTCAACTTTTGAGGAACACCGGCCGAGCTCAAGAAATTTTTTTATAAACAATTATTTTCTAATTTCTAATGCTTTTTATAAACTTAACAATTCTTTGCTAATGCTTTTATATAATTTACTAAAAAACAATTCAGCAAAGGAATTTTTACTAATTTGGAAACTGTTTTCGTTACAAAGGTTGTTGGCTCTAAGCATCACATAACATTGTGTGCCTTTTGAGACAATGAAGTTCCACAAGCCCTTCGGGGCTTCATGAGCCTTCTTATGTAAAGCAAGGAATATATATAAACTTAACCTAATCTTGTGAGTATCTCCAAGAAAACAATAGGTTGGAAACATTATTGGTGAATCTAGAGAAATTAAAGATTGAATAGGTAAAAGTGGAGAATGTTGTTAAATGAATAATCATGTTGAAGGAATAGCATTATTGGAATATAATGGGACAAATATATGCAAACGAGTCGAGTATCGAGTAGCTTCATATCTTACATGTATTTTATCATTTTTTTGCTTATCGAGTAGAGCTCAAGCCGAGCTTTAAAAGTTATCGAACGGAAAATGATGTTCAAGCTTGTTTGATTTGTTTGACGAACCGAGCTCAAACGAGCTTTTATCTAACGAGTTCTAGTCGAGTATCGAGTAGTTTAGTTTGATTTTCAACCCTAATTGTATTGAATTTTGTTGGACTATTAAATATTCGGCACAACACTCTTTATATGTACAAATTTTGGCTACCTATTTTGTATAGATGGGAAATTTCGTGTTCAATGGAGTATTAAATGAGGGAATTGCACTTTTCATATCAAACTTTCACCTGCATTATACATTGGTACCATAAGTTCTGAAAAAACACATTTGATACCATGATTTCACTCTCCTCCACATTTTCTTTCTCCATCTTCATTACAAGACCAAATTTCGTGTTCTTTATATAGCTGGAAAGCTCTTAACGAGGTATTTCTTACGATACAAGTTTCAGTTTATGAAATGCAATAATCAATCTGCATAAAATTAATAAAATTTTGGGATATTTAAAAAATATTAAATCATGTCTCATAATCTACAAGAAATCAATGCCACAATAATTTTCAGGTATGATATATTGCACATTTTATGGTTATTTCTGTCCAAAAAATTGACATAGAAAAAAAATGTGTCGAGGGGGTGAAATCAGGATCAACCAACCCTAATTGTATTGAATTTTGTTGGAAAATTTAAAAATTAAATATTTATAGTTTTATTAATTTTATGTACACAATATAGTATTAAATGTGTTTTTTCAGAAAGTATGGTATCAAATTTATAAAGTACATGAAAATTTAGTTTGAAAAGTACAATTCCCTTATTATTTAATAATACTGTGAAATTTTATGTACTATAAACATCGATCACATTGTAATTTCGTATAAGCTTTTCATGACACGTGTCTTCCATTTTCCTTGCTTTGGAGTGTTTATGTTAGCTGTCAAACCTAAGTTGACAATAAGTTATTCGATTTCACTAAATTCAATATTCTTAAAATCAAGTCGACATTATATTGTTTTGGGTTCCAAAAATAGTCGGCATTGTATAAGATCGAAAAAATGTCGACTTGATACCAACTTAATTTTGATTTTGATTTTGATTTGATACCAACTTAATTTATCCCTAAATTTGATAAGATCCTCGCACGCCTGTGTGATACCAATCAGAAATTGGAAAGTGATTGTTTGAATCACGTTTCTATTTTGGAAAACGTCGAAAAGAGAATATTTAATAGATGAGCTAAATCCAAAAACAACTTTTGTACTTTGTCTTATTTGGGCCAACATTTTCCTATGTGATATTTACTAACAATGGTTTTCATGTCTTATATTTTTATTAGCAAAAAATCTCATTTGAAATTTCTTCATAATTCATATGATATATATTATTGTCAATTTTTAAGTGAACACATGGGTTATTGTCAGTTTCAAAGTTAACATGTAGATTATTGTCAATTTTATGTGAATAGCGGTGTTTTTGCATCTTTTGATAGGGATATTTTTTGCTAATAAAAATTAGCACATGAGAATTTTTTTGTAATAGAAATAACACAGTGAATTTTTCTAATTAGGCAAAACATAGGAGTATTTTTTAATTTCACCCTTAATAGATCGATTAATTTTTTTTTTAGGAACCCACATGGGAAAATATCATTAATGATCAATGTCATGAATTACAAGCTCACGAATAAAACTAGGGAGAACAATAGAAGATGGGGAAATACTAAATGTTACTTTAGCTAAAGCATGAGCAACGGAGTTGTTTTCACCCTTAATAGATCGATTAATTATATGGGGTGAAATTAATAACAAAATTAATAAATATATAGTTTCCATTAACATTACTGGCTATGTTGCGAGTAATTATTAAATATATATTTGTACTATTCAAGATAACAAATATTACTTTTATTATTTAGTAGGAAACAAAACAAATCTCTTTGTGATATTCACTTGTACTGTAAGCACTGGCGATTTGTAAAATTAAAGATTATATTAGATTTCAGAATACTAATGTAAATAATTACTCAATAAAAATTGGAACAAAATTAATTCAAACCTAAATGTCAAATAGCTAGATAAGCATCTTCAAACAAATGTCCACATGAGTTTTTCATAGATTGAAATTGTCATAGACTCTTTGGGGATGTTTTAAATAGTTAAGTTTAAGAAATTTTGCTAGAAATTTCGAATATATTTGGAAATTCTTAATCAAATAAACTAATCTATACTTTTGTTACAATGACAAAAAAAAAAGTATATTTAAATTGTTCAAGAAAATGTATATTTTGATTCATGAAAATCAATTTCACAATAATAATTCCAAACAATATCAAGTACATATTTTATCTATATAAGTATCAATTGGTCTTTGTTATATTTCAAATATACACATACATTTGTCATAATAATATTTTTCAAACCATTTTATTAGAAATGTAGAATAACATAAATAATTTATTAAAATTTACAAGTGAACATAAATAAAATTTTAATATAACTATATAATTCATACATGGACCCCTTTCTTCGCAATTTGTTATTTGTTTAGTGAGATCATTAAACAACAAACATATACTTATTATACTTATTATATATTTTAATATAAAAATCAAAACAAACTTAGGGCCTGTTTGTTTGGCGTTTCGGAAAGTAGTTTGGGAGAGTAGTGAAGGTTTGTGAAATAATCTCGATTTGCGTAATGTTGTTTGTTTGGGTTTTGAGAGAGTGGTTTGAGAAATAAAGTAGGTGTAGGTTTTTTTGGAAGAGTTGGGTTGTAGGTGTAAGATGTGTAAGACTTTATGTCAAATCATGTTTGTTATGTGAGATAAATTGTGTAAGAGATAGGTTACTTTATGTCAAATCAAAGTATAGTTTGTATAGGTTTTGTTTAGAGATAAGAAAATTGTTGTTTGTTTGGCTTTTGAGAGAGTAGTTTGAGAAAATTAATGGATGAAAAATTTATTTCGGAAAATAGAAAACATGTTTGTTTGGCATTTCCCAAACACGAAAAAATTTTGGGAAACGCCAAACAAACAGGCCCTTAACATTTCATCACATTTTTTCTTAACAAAGATTAGAATTTCAGGGGGGCCCATGCACCCCCAAGTGTTAACGTGGCTCCGCCACTGACTGTAAGATTTGTTTTAAGCGACAACTTATGTATTAACTATATTTTCATAAAACTAAAATGACAAAGTGAATATATTATATGATCGAAGAACACACTTTTTTCTTTTCCAACATCATATTGTATACAGTTAGTTATGAAATATTAAAAGCGCTGCAAATATAACTACCTTCAATATGTAGTCCGTTGACCCTTGGATAAATTCAGGGAAAAGAAATGTTATGTGATAAAGTTTCTCAAAAAAAAATAAAAAAATAAAGCAACAAGTTGCTTCATATAAAATATATCTGCATTTGGTTCCTTTAAAATTTATATTGGGTTGTACAAAAACATGATTTATATGTGCTCATAATTATTCAAATTCCTTCTTGGATATTTGAATGTCTAAAAGATATGCATTTGGATCCTCTAAATACTTATATTGGGTTGTACACTCTCCCCTGACAAATTTTAGATTTAAAACATATATGTGCTTATAATTCTTCAAATTTCTTTAACGCGGATATTACTCCTACATCAGTTGCTATATATTTTATATAATTCTTTTGGGGGAAATGCATGATACTATCATGTGTTATGTAAAACCTGCACCAAATTATCATGTGAATTCTTTTGCACCAAACTCCCCTGTACTTACAAAAACTCTGCATAAAATACCCAATCCATCTCATTTTGTCCATTTTTTAACGAGCGTGTGTTCCACACGAACAATGTGCGAATTTTGTTATTTTTTGCCTATTTTTTCAACCAAATCTCCCTTGTACTTTTGAATGTTTGCGCAAAACTCTCTTGTAAAAAGTTAGTACCTTATGTGTGCTAATTCTTTTAGCATTTTGTTAACCGAATCAAACTCTAATTTAACACCCTAACTTTACTCCCTCTTAATGCAACCCTATCAAACCAAATAAAATAGACTAAGATATGGGCCATTTTACTAGCACTACTAAAGAAGAAAGACACGTTATGAAGAGACACGACAAGTGTCTGTATTTAATTTATTAATTATAGTTGGATTTAGTGATTAGAAATGTGGACTTCAGTTTATCCAAAGTGTATCCAGCTTTTTATCAGGATGTATTCATTGCCTTCAAAATATATATACATATATGTGTTTGAGCTTCTTTACAAGTCATATGCTTGTAGATGACTATGCTTTTTGTGTAATGGAAGCGGTCGAACTGGGATGTACAAACACTTGGCTCCAAAACTTTTTATCCTTATTTTCTTGTAGGCCATTTATCTATTTTCTAACCTTATCCCAAATGCATGTTTGAAGCCTCTTCTGGTCTAATCCATGATAAAGATAAATAATATTGTATGATTAACTAGAATGGATAATAAATTAAAGCGCATTGTCATATAACATTGGCTACACCGTTATTATTTATTAAATTCATTCTTACTTAAGTAAAAAAGGAAAAAGATACTTGTTATATGTACTTTTGAATAATTCTACTATAAATTCTAAGAAGTGATCATACATTGAACACATTTATAAATAACACATCATTTTTGTAAAGAATAATGACATAATTTGTTTGGAACATGGAGGCTTTTTAAGTTGAATTACATTGAAAATTCAGTCATTTGTAGCTAAGTCGAATAAAATAGTTAGGTTAGGTGTAGAAGCCTAGATGTAGAAACTTGAAGAATAAATCATAGTATTATATTGACACGTTGAGAATGAAAGGCTTTTTTCTTATATCCATATTCAGCCATAGTGTGCTGAATTTATAACAATACAAACCTTATGATTAAGGAAAGAAATCAAAGAATAACAATCTACATTATACACAACGTAATAATTCACAATATGTAAATCATATGTTTCAATATGATGATCGGAAAAGTAAAAGAATTTACAGAGAAAAATTAACTTCTTGTATATTATTAATTGTTTGAATGAATAGATTAGTTACAAAGTCATCAGCAGAGTCCTATATATACATAACTAATGTAACAGACTAAAAGGCGGTGAACAAGAAGAAGGGTAAAAAAGTAAAATTACAATAAGTAAAAATAATATAATAAAATAACATTAATTCCCAAATCCCTAATTACTTCTACAATTTGGGAAAACATTTGCGCGTATCTCCTCTGCATCTGTAAATTCAATCTTTTCTTTTTCTTCAATTTTGATTTCATCTTCTTCACTGAAGCTTGAAGTCTGTAGATTTGATAGCCCCCCACAAGATGGAGTGTATAAATCCAGTACACCCATCTTGGAAAGGATGAAATAAAATGGCTGGCGTGGAAGAGGCTTGGTGAAGATGTCTGCCAGCTGAAGATTTGATCTAATTGGAAATAAACGGAGATTGCGGCGAAGAACATGCTGCCGGACGAAATGGAGATCAATTTCCACATGTTTAGTCCTCTCGTGGAAGACTGGATTTGATGCCAGATGAATGGCTGAGTTATTGTCACAGTACAAAGCAGGAGCGGAAGATGGTGGGAGATTGAAATCACGGAGTAATTGACTCAGCCAAAGGAGCTCACTTGTTGCAGAGGCTAAGGACCTGTATTCAGCTTCAGCTGAAGAACGAGATAAGGTATGCTGCCTTTTTGATTTCCAAGCAATTAATGAATTTCCTAGAAAAACACAATAGCCAGTAGTTGAACGGCGAGTATCTAGACAGGAGCCCCAATCTGCATCACAAAATGCAGAAAGGGCAAGATTAGATTTAGAAGAGTAGTATAAACCTTGACCTGGAGATTTCTTTAAGTATCTTAATAGGTGATGTGCTGCATTTAAATGACAGTGTGCAGGCTTAGATAGAAATTGACTTAACTTGTGAACTGAAAAACTAATGTCTGGTCTTGTAAGAGTAAGGTAGATTAGTCTGCCCACTAATCTTCTGTATGAAGAAGGGTCATCTAACAGATTATCTGGATCATTAGCTAAATTTAGTTTAGGATCCATGGGTAACAAGTTAGGTTTGCTAGCCAGGTACCCTGTATCCTCTAAGAGCTGCAATGTATACTGTCTTTGTGAAATAAACAGACCAGTCTGAGAATGTGCCAATTCAATACCCAGAAAGTATTTGAGTTGACCCAAGTCCCTTAATTTGAAGAATTTACTGAGATTATCCTTGGTTTGAGAAATAATTTGTATAGAAGGACCAGTAAGTAAAATGTCATCAACATAAACTAGCAATGCAATGAAATCCTTGCCAATGCCCTTAAAAAATAAAGAGTAATCAGATAAAGATTGAGTAAAACCAAGGGATAACAATACCTCTGTTAGTTTTTGATTCCACTGCCTGCTGGCTTGCTTTAAGCCATAGATAGATTTATTTAACTTACATACCTGTTTGCTGGAAGTGGATGCCTGAATAGGAGGAAAATAGCCTTGTGGTAACTCCATGTAGACCTCTTCATGCAAGTCACCATTTAGGAATGCATTATTTATATCCAACTGATGTAGGAACCATTGTTGGGCAACTGAAATAGCTAAAAGAACTCTAACAGTAATAAGTTTAGCAACAGGAGAAAATGTATCTATGTAATCAATGCCCTCAGTTTGAGTAAAACCTTTAGCCACAAGTCTGGCTTTAAACCTATCAATAGTTCCATCTGACTTTCTTTTAGCTTTAAAAACCCATTTGCAGCCAATGGGTTGTTTAGAAGGAGGTAGAGTTGTGACAGTCCATGTATTGTTAGATTCCATAGCTTGTAACTCTTCATTAATAGCTGTAACCCATTCTTTGTGTTTGATAGCTTGTTTATAAGTAGATGGTTCAGAAAAAGATGAGATATTACAGATAAAAGATTTAAAAGAAGGAGACAATTTATTGTAATCTAGAACTTTAGAAATTGGATGTTTTGTATTGTTGTGATGAGTGGCATTGCAGTGGAAGTCCTGGAGATAGGAGGGAGGGTTAGAATGTCTAGTGGATCTTCTTAGAGGTTGGGAAGTAGCTTGAGATATGGGTGGGGGTTGGGGATCAGTATTGGATGGGGATGGTATATCAGGAGGAGAAACAGAATCAAAAGAAGGAATATCATATAGAGGGGGAGAAAGAGAGGGAGAACCAGTAGGTAAAACAGAGGGAGGAACAGGTGTATCTGTAGGAATAGGAGGAGAAGATGAATGAAAAGGGAAAGAATCTTCATGGAAGATTACATCCCTGGACATAAAGATGTCAGTAGTGAGATTGTCCATAAGTTTGTAGCCCTTGATGCCAGGAGCATAGCCTAAAAAGGTGCATGCTCTGGCTCTTGGCTGAAATTTTGTTCTGTGATCAGCTAATGTAGAGGCATATGCCAAACACCCAAAAGTTCTTAGAAATGAGTAGTCAACAGTCTTTTGATATAATAAAGAGTAAGGGCAGGACATTTTTAGAAGAGGGGAAGGGGTCCTATTCATGAGAAAAACAGAAGTGAGAATACATTCAGACCAATAAGTGATAGGTAACCTAGAATGAAATAGGAGAGACCTAGCAATGTTAAGAATGTGTTGGTGTTTTCTTTCAACCACTGAATTTTGTTGAGGTGTTTGAACATTTGAGAACTGATGTAAGATTCCTAAGTCAGAAAAAAGTTTAGAAAAAAGTAGCTCCTTTGCATTATCAGACCTAAATATTTTAATAGTGGTATTGAATTGATTCTTAATCATATTAATGAATCTAGGTATGATAACTGAACTTTCAGATTTTTTATTAATAAGATATATCCAGGTGAACCTGCTATAATCATCAACTAGTGTAATAAAGTATCTAAATCCATTGTAAGAAGTAACATGATATGGTCCCCAAATATCACAGTGCACAATTTCAAAAGGAATAGTAGACATATTATTTTGAGATGGAAAAGGTAAACGTTTTTGCTTAGCAATAGGACAAATAGAACAATGATGAGAAACTAATTTGTCATAATCTGAAAGATTAAGTACATTCTTTAAAGGAAACAAAACTTTAGATGAGGGATGCCCTAGTCTAGCATGCCAAGTCTCTGAAGAAACAACTTTATTGCAGAAGGATGTATGAATGGTGTCCTCTAGAATGTATAATCCATGGAATACTCTACCCTGTCCAATCATCCTGAGAGTGTGAATTTCCTGTACATAAAACATGTCATGTTTGAACACAATAGAGTGCATTGTGTTCTGTAAAATAGAACTGACAGAGAGGAGGTTAAATTTAAAAGAAGGAACAAACATAACATTGTGTAAGGTAATGTCTTTAGAAAGATGTACTGTTCCAGTGAATTGAACATTAACAGTAGAATGGTCAGGTAAAATAATGCTAGTGTTAAAAACAGGATTCAAAGTGTGAAAAAAAGTCTTGTCAATGCAAATGTGATTGCTAGCACCTGAATCAACTATCCAGAATCTTTTAGGAAATAAAACATTAGATGGTGCAGAAGAACAAATACCTGTGTTGGTGACCATGTTAAAAGCATTGACAGTGGACTCACATGATGTAGGAGAGGGATTCTGAGAAGGTGATTGACTAGAAAATAGAGATGTAAGTTGAGAGTACTGTTCTGGAGTCAAGGTTTGGACAAAGTTGTGAATGTTAGTCTGAGCAGGTGTAATAGATGACACATTGTTGGTTGGAGAAGCAGTTTGTGGTGGTCTGTAGTTGGTAGATTTGAATCCTGGGGGAAAGCCATGGATCTTGAAACATGTTTCAATAGTGTGTCCAGGCATATTGCAGTGAGTGCAATATGGCCTGTTTTTGCCCCTGAAGGTATTAAAGGGTGGCCTGGATTGAGGATTGTATGGAGGTCTGGGATTAGTAATATAAGGTGGTCTGTATGGTTGAGGGGGTAGTGGTGGTCTGGGAGCATATGTAGGTGTGTTTGGCTTGATGGCAAAAGCCATAGAATTCTTTGGCTCAATACTGGGAATGGGTTTCTGTAATGAGATTTGTTTTTCTTCTTGAATGATCAAGGCAAGGGCCTTGTTGACAGTGGGGAGGGGTTCCATTAGGAGAATCTGACTTCTAGTATGTGAAAGAGAATCATCCAGGCCCATTAAGAAAATGAACAGATATTCATGCTGGAAGTATTCCTCCAGTTTACCACAGGTACAAGCTGGTCTAGAATTAAGAATTTCATCCCAATAGACCTTGAATTTTGTGTAATAAGTATTGGCAGATAAGTGTTCCTGTGTTAATTTCAGTAGATCCCTTCTCAATTGATATAATCTGGGGCCATTGCCCTGTTTAAATCTTTCTTTTAATTCAGCCCAAAGATCACTTGCGAGAGTGTGGTATTGGATGCTTGATTCAATGTCAGGGGAAACCGCATTCATTAACCAAGAAAGAACAATTGTATTGTTTCTTTCCCAGTAATTGATTAAGACTGGATCTGTAGATGGTTTAGGAATAGTGCCATCAACAAATCCAAGTTTGTTTTTGACTGTTAGGCTCATTGTCATGGCTCTACTCCATGACTGGAAATTGTCCTCTGTGAGGTGTTTATTGACAAGGCTCAAACCTGGGCCATCAGCTGGGTGAAGGTAGTAGGGACTGGATGGGTCCTCTACTGCTGGTCTCTGTCTAGGGGTGGAAATTTCAGTGGTGGGATCAGTCATGATGAAGTAACAGTAATCTTTGAATTGAAATCTTGATTTGAATGATGAAAAAAGAAACAAATCTTGAATGTAGAGTGAGAGAAAAAAAACTGGTATTGATACAGAATTTGTAGTGTGAATGCGTAGAAATAATATATAATGTGAATGATGATTTAAAAGCGAAACTGAAAAACTGACTGGAATATGAATTTGATTGTGTAGGGATGATAAAGAAAACAGAGAACGGAGGAAGAACAAAGGGATAAAGAATCTGGAGAAAGTAGGCCGGAACGAATACGCCGGTGGTGATGCTGGAGTGTGTTAAACTACTGATACCATAATAATTCACAATATGTAAATCATATGTTTCAATATGATGATCGGAAAAGTAAAAGAATTTACAGAGAAAAATTAACTTCTTGTATATTATTAATTGTTTGAATGAATAGATTAGTTACAAAGTCATCAGCAGAGTCCTATATATACATAACTAATGTAACAGACTAAAAGGCGGTGAACAAGAAGAAGGGTAAAAAAGTAAAATTACAATAAGTAAAAATAATATAATAAAATAACATTAATTCCCAAATCCCTAATTACTTCTACAATTTGGGAAAACATTTGCGCGTATCTCCTCTGCATCTGTAAATTCAATCTTTTCTTTTTCTTCAATTTTGATTTCATCTTCTTCACTGAAGCTTGAAGTCTGTAGATTTGATACAACGGCTAGTTGATTAACACAAAGAAGATTTTGTGGAGAGAAATCAGTAGAGAGAATAAGGCAAGGATTGAGTTTCCAACATCCCCCCTCAAGTTGGTAGGCTGATATCTATTAGACCCAACTTGCTCAAAATTTCGCAAAATTGATTCTTGGAAAGAGCTTTAGTAAATATATCCGCTAGTTGATTCTTGCTATTGATGTATGGAGTGGCGATTTCCTTTGATTGAACCTTTTCACGCACATAGTGACAATCGACTTCAATGTGTTTTGTGCGCTCGTGAAAAACCGGATTAGAAGCGATATAAATAGCAGCTTGATTATCACAATGCATAGTCATGGGGCATTCTGAACTAAATCCCATATCTTTAAGTAGTGACTTTAACCATATCAATTCACAAGCAGTTGAAGCCATTGCTCTATATTCTGCCTCGGCGCTTGATCGAGCAACGACAGCTTGTTTTTTACTTTTCCATGTCTCCAAATTTCCTCCTACAAATGTGCAATATCCAGTGGTTGATCTTCTATTAAGGGGATCTCCTGCCCAATCTGCATCAGAATAAGCTACGATATTAGTGTGTCCATGCTTTTTCATTAAAATACCTTTCCCGGGCGAAGACTTGAGGTAGCGCAAAATTCTATATGCCACTTCCAGATGAGATGTTTTGGGATTATGCATAAATTGACTTACCATACTCACGGCATGAGTGATATCTGGTCTTGTGATTACAAGATATATTAGTCGTCCAACTAACCTTTGAAAGCTTCCATTGTCTTCCAGATTGTTTCCATCATTGACCCCTATCT
Source organism: Penstemon newberryi var. newberryi (assembly GCA_030819805.1). NCBI lineage: Eukaryota > Viridiplantae > Streptophyta > Magnoliopsida > Lamiales > Plantaginaceae > Penstemon > Penstemon newberryi. Next base: position 18,795,350 of record JAUALY010000001.1, read on the forward strand.
TGTAGTTTGATTCAATTGGAGTTTCAGCGGGTTTACAACCAAGTAAACCAGTTTCTTTCAAAAGGTCAATTGTATATTTTCTTTGAGAAATGAAAATGCCTTTATGAGAGTATGCAAATTCCATTCCAAGAAAATATCTCAATTTTCCTAAATCCTTTATATCAAATTTAGTGTTAAGAAAGATTTTAAGTTTATTTATGCCATCCATATCACTACCAGTTATCACAATATCATCAACATACACAAGAACAATAATTATACTATTTTGCCTTTTTCTAACAAACATAGAAGAATCAGCATTACTTTGAAAGAACCCAAAACTTAAAAGGGCTTGACTTAATTTTGTGAACCAAGCTCGAGGAGATTGTTTTAGGCCATATATTGCCTTTTTTAATTTGCATACAAGAGATTTATTTCCTTCTTGAGGGTGCCCAGGTGGAAGAGTCATATATACTTCTTCTTCTAAGTCTCCATGAAGGAAAGCATTTTTCACATCTAATTGGTAAAGAGGCCAATCATTGTTAACAGCAACTGAAAGTAAGATCCTAACAGTATTCATTTTTACCACTGGAGCAAATGTTTCTTTATAATCTATGCCATAAGTTTGTGTATAACCTTTTGCAACGAGACGTGCTTTATGCCTTTCAATTGAGCCATTACTATTATATTTTGTTTTGAAAACCCATTTGCAGCCCACGGGTAGTTTTCCCGGAGGTAGAGAAACGATATCCCAAGTGTGGTTTTTTCTGAGGGCCATTAATTCATCATTCATAGCATTTTTCCATGTTTCTTGAGTTTTAGCTTCTTCATAACTAGTAGGATCACGAGAACAACCAACTTTTGAGAGGAAAGAGACATACTTAGGAGCTAATTTTTCTAAATCAACATAATTTTCTATAGGGTATTTGATATTTGGTTTGCCTTCTTTGACATGATAAGTATGATAATCTTTAAGCATTATTGATGGTTTAGAAATACGACTTGAACGTCTTAAATTGTTATCATTATCTGTTTCATGATCATTAAACGTATCCGTAGGTGTATTATCAGTAGTCGTATATTCTTGAATACTTTGAGAAATATCCTGAGTATCTACATTACTATGAATTATTTTAAGAAGTGATGAATTTACTATGTCAGAATCATTATTTTCACTCTCCTGCTGGGAATTACTATTATTATTATAATAAGGTGTGTCTTCATTAAATCGAACATTTCGAGATATATACATTCGTTTATTTTTAGGATCATAACATTTATAACCTTTCTTAGTAGTTGAATACCCTAAAAATATGCATTTAATAGCACGAGTACTAAGTTTATCTCTATGATTTTCAGAAACATGGACAAAACATTCACAACCAAAAACTTTTAGATAATGTAAAGGAGGGGTTCTATCATGCAAAATTTCATAAGGACTCTTAAAGTTCAAGACTCTAGAAGGTAATCGATTTATAAGAAAACATGCAGTAAGTATAGTTTCTGACCATAAAACTTTTGGAACATTCATTTGAAAATTTAAAGCACGAGTAACTTCAAGTAAGTGTCTATTTTTCCTTTCAGCGACTCCATTTTGTTCAGGAGTGTCAACACAAGATGTCTGGTGGATAATACCATTACTAATAAAATAAGATTCTAATTTTTTGTATTCAGTACCATTATCAGTTCTAATTATCTTAACTTTTGCATTATATTGATTTTTAATCATAGCATGAAATTCCAAAAATGCAGTAGGAACATTAGATTTGAACTTTAACAAATATATCCATGTAAAACGAGATTTATCATCAATAAAAGAAACAAAGTACTTGGATCCAGTAAATGAAACAATAGGGCATGTCCACAAATCAGAGTGAATAATCTCAAAATTATTTTTGCAAATACTATCAGATATCTTAAACGGTAACTTAGTTTGTTTTGCGTACCGACAAACTTCACATGAAGTAAACGATGCGTCAATCTCAGAAACTGAATGTTTTAGAACTTTATTTGAGGGATTTCCTAAACGGTAGTGCCATCTCTTATCATTAGGTTGGTCCAATTTACTTGCAAAATAGGATTGAGCGGTTTGATCTAGTATGTATAACCCATGAGATTGATGACCTTCACCAATCTTCTTCCCCGTGATCTGATCCTGAAAAACAACACCATTAGCAGAAAAAATAGCTATGCAATTATGACTTTTGGTTATCTGACTAACGGATAGTAGGCTAGATGGAAACGAGGGTATAAGTAATGCATCTGATGTATTATTATCACCAAAAAAATTAACTTTCCCAATACTATGAACTAAAGACTTGGAACCATTTGCTAAAGTAACTGTATTGTTTGTATTTAGTTTTTCATAATTTTTTAAACAATCATAATTTCCTGTCATATGGTCAGTCGCTCCAGTATCAATTATCCAAATTTTTTGATTTTTTGAAGATGAAAGAGCTAAGTGCGTACCTGAATTCAGCGGAGGCAATTCAATAGATGAAGCAATGTTAACCTGACCTATGTTTTGTAGTAACTCAGTTAATTTGTCAACTGATATGAGACGCTCCTCCTGACGATGTTGACTTTGATTTTTTACAGCAACATGTGCGGAAAAAGGCTTACCTTTATGAGGAGGTTTTCCATGAATTTCCCAGCATCTATCTTGTGTGTGCCCAGGTTTTTTACAATGGCTGCATATCACCTCGCCATGTTCTCGATAGTTATTTGATGGTTTCCCGTGAAGATGCCAACATTTGTCTTGTGTATGACCATGTTTTTGACAATGATCACAAAATATCTCGTCACGTGTTTGATAGCTCTTTTTATTACCTCCAAATTTTCCAATCATATATTGTGAATTCTGAACCTTCTTAGCAACAAATGCAGAATTTTCGATGTTTTTGTTGTGATCTTCACCAGCGATTTCGGAGTTCATCACTTTTCTTCTAGTTTCTTCCTTTTGAATTATTGCACATGCCGTTGAATAAGAAGGAAACTCAGTGCTCATAAGAATTTGGCTTCGAACCAATTCATATTCTGGATCAAGACCAGCCAACATAGCGAACGTTTTGTCTTGCTCTATTTCTTTCATTCGAGATTTGATATCAGCAGTCATTGGAGTATATTGAGACAATTCATCCCACATTCCTCCAACCGTTCCAATGTAATTACTAAAGGATTTTCCACTTTGTTTGAATTCCCATATATCCTTTTTTATTTGATATATTCTTGCTGCATTATTTTTTTCTCCATAAATTTCTTGCAGAGTTTTCCACATCTCTGCAGCTGTTTCCCGAAAGTACATACTTTCAGCAATTCGGGGCTCCATAGAATTTATTAACCATGATCTAACAAGACTGTCATTCGATTCCCACTCTTCAAAAGTAGGATCATTAGACTTTGGAACTTGCTTTTTGCCATTGACAAATCCCATCTTAGATTTGCTGCTAAGATACATACTTGCAGCTTTAGACCAAATCATATAATTGGTTCCATTGAGCAACATGGGAGTAATTTTCAGACTTGGATTATTAACCTCTTGTACAATGATATTTGAGGCAGCGGAAGATTGTAGAGAATTTTTTGGAATTTCGGTAGTCATTGAGGAATTTTCACAAACACTTGGCAGACTTGGTTTGTTTGGATGTAACTTAGAAAAGGATAAAGATGATTTCTATCAACAATTTGGTAGAAAAAGATTAAGCATAACTTGCTCTTGATACCATGTAGAAACTTGAAGAATAAATCATAGTATTATATTGACACGTTGAGAATGAAAGGCTTTTTTCTTATATCCATATTCAGCCATAGTGTGCTGAATTTATAACAGTACAAACCTTATGATTAAGGAAAGAAATCAAAGAATAACAATCTACATTATACACAACGGCTAGTTGACTAAATGTCCCACATTGGTTGAAAACAATAGTTAAGTTCACCTTATAAGGTCTTGGGCAATCCTCACCTTACAAGCTAGCTTTTGAGGTTGAGTTAGGCCCAAGCCATGTAAGTGGACTTAGCCCAATCCATGTGGTGAATTCTAATATGGTATCAGAGCCCCAGGTTGAAGTGGGCCACCTCCTTCCGTGATGGGCTCCTCCTTGTTCGTATGATGGGATTATTCTTCACCCACACATTTTCCCCCAGATAACAAAGGCCTGGGTTGTCATTCTTCGTCCAGTTAACAAAGTCCTGGACGGTCATTATTCGTGTGTTGGGGCCCACATGTCGCAATCCGCAAGGTTGGGCTTTAATATGTCACGAGTTGGGCTTGTTTCACCCACACATTCAGCCCGCCCACACGTGAAGGGGGAGTATTGAGACTAAATGTCCCACATTGGTTGAAAACAATAGTTAAGTTCACCTTATAAGGTCTTGGGCAATCCTCACCTTACAAGCTAGCTTTTGAGGTTGAGTTAGGCCCAAGCCATGTAAGTGGACTTAGCCCAATCCATGTGGTGAATTCTAATACTAGACATAGGTCGAAATTGTGGACTTTCTGAATAAAATAATATGTTATTTTATCAGGATCTTACTATAATAAGGTAAAATGACACCGTTCCTTTTCTCATAGTTGATAACTTGTTAGTTTGATTACTATGTATGCTTCATTTAATTTAGAAGGTTAACTTACTTCAAAAAAAAAAAAAAAAACTTGATTATATTACATAGCATTACAAATATTAACATCTTAACTTTTTAAATAAAATGGATATAACAAAGACAACTATATACTTAGCAAAAATAGTAGATTTTTTGGACACATGGAGTATTTAAGTAACCCAAAACCTTGTGAGTTTTTTATTCTTTTGGGCATAAGTCAAAACCATATGATTCAAAAATTTCAAATATTAGAAGATTTAATAGGGTTAAAGCTTGATTTTCCCTCATTTTCAAAGTTTATATTCAACAACTAATGATCAAATTGCAACAATGTCAAACTTTTGCGTAGCGAATGAACTTGAAGTAGTAGTTTTGACAAAAAAGTTTAGGCTTAATCCCACTTTGCACCCTACAAATAGGAGCATTTTTCACTTTACACCCTACAAAAAAATTTATCCCACTTTGCACCCTACAAACCACTATTTCATTTCAAATTGCACCCTCAACCATTTTCAGCCCATATATTTAAGTCGCCTGAGTAAGGGTAAATCCGTCCAATCACATTATTAACCACCCCAATTTCCTCCAAAAATAATATATGGGCAAAATTGACATAACACCATAATAACTTTAAAAAAATGTTGAAAAATAGAAAACAAGTTTTACGGGTACCATATTCTCAATTTCTCCTCTTTCTTCTTCAAATCCAGTCCCGTGGCGTCTTTGTCTTTTTTATGTTTGAAGAAAAATGGGTTGGGTGCTAAGAAAAAAGAATGAATTATGTTTACCATATTCTCAATTTCTCATCTTATTTACGTTTTAATTCTCATTTTCGTTAACAACTCTGTTATACTTGTTTGTAGAATTAGTAATTAGGGATAACTACATGTACATCCTCAGAATTACTCTAGGTTAGTTTCAATAATTATATGTAAAGTGAAAAGAAAAAAGGCGGCACAGGACTCGACTTGAAGAAGCAGGATGAGAAATTAAGTAAACCCTAAGTCCCCGTAAGACTTGTTTTCTATTTTTCAGTTTTTTTTTTTTTTAAGTTATTGTGGAGATATGTCAATTTTGCCCATATATTGTCTTTGGGGGGAAATTGGGGTGGTTAATAATGTGAATGGACAAATTTACCCTTACTCCAACAACTAAAATGGGCTGAAAATAGTTGAGGGTGCAACCTGAAATGAAATAGTGGATTGTAGGGTGCAAAGTGTGATAAATTTTTTTGTAGGGTGCAAAGTGAAAAATGCTCCTATTTATAGGGTGCAAAGTGGGATTAAGCCAAAAGTTTAGGAGCAAATCAGGCCCAAAAAATGAACAAAGCCCATTACTTCTGAATGGGTTGGGTTAATGATAGATAAGTGGGCTGTTCCATGTGACCCATATCATATTATCATGTACCCAGTACGAGATAGAAGTAAATATGCTGATAAATCATTGTCAAATTCTACGGGCCTGTTTGTTTGGCGTTTCTCAGAATTTTTTCGAGTTTGGAAAATGCCAAACAAACATGTTTTCAATTTTCCGAAATAAAATTTTCATCCATTAATTTTCTCAAACTACTCTTTCAAAAGACAAACAAACAACAATTTTCTTATCTCTAAACAAAACCTATACAAACTCTACTTTGATTTGACATAAAGTAACCTATCTCTTACACAATTTATCTCACATAACAAACATGATTTGACATAAAATCTTACACATCTTACACCTACAATCCAATTTTTTCAAAAAAACCTACACCTACTTTATTTCTCAAACCACTCTCTCAAAACTCAAACAAACAACATTACGCAAATCGAGATTATTTCACAAACCTCTACTACTCTCCCAAACTACTTTCCCAAACGCCAAACAAACAGGCCCTACATATTCGAGTTCGTGTAATGAAAGCTTGTTAACGTTTGATTTCTTTAATAATCAAATCAAAAATAAAACTTAAATATAATTTCATCATCGCTTAAAAATTCAAATCAAACAATCACATCAAACAATCACATGTTGTTCATACTACACTACATACCTACATCCCTAATATATATATATTTTTTTTTAAATTTCAAAGTTGAATATTCTTCAATAATCAAAAGCTACCTGCCCATTCATATCATCTTGAAAGACATTTTCATTCATTAATATAAAATGACATTATGCACACAAACACACACAATTGACACAATCTCATAGAGACATAGTCCAATCCTAGACCAGGGACCGCCCCTCTGTAAAAGCTGAATGCCGGCTTAGACTCACCAATAAGGCAATCAAATAAATTCCTTTGTTCCCAAATTTTTGTGTATAATATTTTCAATCAAGTTTAAATTACTTACTCGAGTGAATAAGTAAAACTATTTAAAATTTGATTCATTACAATAAACTTCCCTAAACCAATAATCAATTCATTTAATGACATATTTTCTAAAACTAGATTCTCACAAATATAATGATTTGACGTTACTTATCTAAATTATTACTCCATCCGTCCCAAATTATTTGTCGTTTTAGAGAAAAAAAATTGTCTCAAATTATTGGTCATTTTAGTATTTCAATACACTATTAATTACATATTTTAGGTATGTAAGAGAAAAAGTATGAGAGAGTGTGTAAAATTTGAATAACGTGTAAATTTTTTTTTTTTGATCTATTAGACTGTGTATTTACAGCTCGGACCGAATAGTGCAAAGGGTATAGGTCATCCCCAGTGTGATGTCTCCAGTAGGATTCGAACTTGAGTCTCGCCTCTAGGGGTCGCAAGTCACTACCACTTGACCCAACCACCTTGGGTGAATAACGTGTAATAGATAATGGTGAGATAAATAAAGAATAAGGGTATTTTAGGTATATAATTTATTTTTTCCCTAAAACTGAGGCTATTTAGTAGGTACCTTAATATGTATGAAAATATGTAAAACGACAAATAATTTGAGATAGAAAAAGTACCTTAGATGACATAATTGTAAAGGTACAAAAAAAATCAATTTTCCAAATTTGACCTAAAACTCAGTGTAAAGATGAAACGAAAAAAAATATTAAGATATATTAAATTAATCAAATTAAATATAACTGCCTTTTATAAAAAAAACAGTTATTTTCAAACTTTATTTTTTCCTATGTTAACTTAGAATGTATTTAGACTTAAAATCATTGATAAAACTTAAAGGAAATCTATTTAAATCATACTACTAATAATCTTAATCTAAGATTTATATATATTTAATAATTATTTTTATTTCTAGTTTATTTAATTTAGCTTTAATCCAATCCCCTCATGGGAAAATTCTTACATAGACCAGGTCTATGAGCTTAATGGTAGACCTTATGATTGTAAATGCACCACATCATACATTTTGATGATGTCATGCTCTTACAATGTATAATGTTATGCATTTACAACCACAAGGTCTATGAAAAATTTATAGACCAGGTCTATGCAAGAATTTTCCATTTTGTAGACCCCCACATATTTCAGGTCAACAGTCAACTCCACGCTTTCCCTCGGAATAAACTTTTCGCCATTCCCCAAACAACCTCTAAATTACTCTATTAATTAAAGATCCAAATCTTTAACCATTTTCATTATAATAAATAAAATCCCAGCAAACAAAGATTCCTTTTCCAATCTCCATCAATGGCATCCGGGCCGGATAACTCCGACGTATTCGACCTCTTACCCGACCCAATCCTCCTCCTAATCCTAAACCAAGTTTCCGACATAAAAACCCTCCTCCAGATCCGATCAGTTTCCAAACGATTCAACTCCCTCGTCCCCCAATCCGACTCCCTCCTCCTCCGGGTCGACAGGGTCATCCCCACTTCAACAAACGACGACGTTTCCTTCATCTCCACCATCCTAAAATCTCTCCTCCACCTCATCTCCCCCACCTCAAAACCCGACTACCAGACCCGTCCCCCCAATTCACCTTCCCGGATCCTCCGAACCTTCGAATCCATCAAAAATCTCCAGATCGAACTCCCCGCCGGCGACCTCCGCCTCGAAGAAGAAACCATCATCAAATATGTCGCCCGATTCGGTAAAACCCTAAATAGCTGCGTTATACTCGCATTCACAAAAACTCCGAATCCGAATCCGAACCCGAATACAAATCAAATTAGCGACAACGGAAATCTAAAAATGCGAGTAGTATGGACGATTAGCGCGTTAATCGCGGCCTCCGCGAGACACTACATGATCCGTGACGTCATCGACGAACATAAATTTTTATCTAATTTATTAGTGACGGATAGGGAAAATGAGGGGACGGTTGTGATGGATGAGGATGGGTTGAGGGAGTTTAGAGAGAGCGGCGATGGTGGTGAAGTGGAGGAGGACGTAAATAGTTATCGGACGAGAGTTCCGGCAGTGCGGGTGAGAATGAGGCATGAGGTGAAATTGGAGCTTTCAGGGGGTGTGGTGATGGAGGGGGCAACGCTGGTGGTGGTAAGACCGGCGGTGTGGAGTGAGGTGGCGGCGGAGGAGGAGCTGGCGGCGGCGGAGGTGTTTGGGAAGGAAGGGGTTTATGCTGAGGCTGTGAAGAGACTGATGAAATGTAGGAGTTATGTTCTTGAAATGAATTCCTTTTGATTGATTGTGCATAAATATATTTGTTGTATCGATTGTACTTGTTCTTGTCTTGTGTAAGCTATCTGGTTCTATATATTTTTTTATTTTTTTATAATTCTTAGTTATAGTTATGAATAATTTTTGCCCAGATTTGATTTAAACAAAAGATTTCTATCATCAATTTTATTTTCTTATCTTAGATCCAACAATAATAAGTATTCCCTCCGTTTTAAATTAATTGACATATTTGCAAAATTTTCATGTTTGAAATTACTTGTAACATTTGATTTCCCAAAGCATCCTTTTTTTAATTTTACCTTTTCTTACTTCTTGATTTACATAATAAATTAGAGTGCACAAATATCAATGACATTAATTAAAGCAATCTACCCTTAAAAAAAATTAAAGCAATCATAAAATGGTATTTTTGATATTTTATTTTATAAAAATAATTAATTATTGAGCTTCTTAATATGTGTGAAAATACCATATGTGCCAATTAAAAGAGGGAGTATTATGAAACTCAATGCGTCTCTTTGTCTCGCTTTTAATAGAGCATTTAGATGCTCTTTAAAAATCCAAACAAATATTATTTTTAATTTTTAGAAATAAACTTATTTTTTTTCAATTTTCACAAACAAATTTCGTAAAATCAAACAAACAACAATTTTGTTATCCGTAAAAAACCAAATAAGTAACAAACTATATATTACCTTGACATAAAGTGATATTTTTTACACAAATTATCTCACATAACAAACATAATTCGAAATAAATTAACATATGCCTTATATGTATATTATTTTCATAATCTCTTAAAAAAAATTAACATAATGTATGATATGTATATTATTTTTTTTTATTTCTGAAATAACTTTCACAAAATTCAAAGAAATAACATTATGAAAACTGAGATTATTTCATAAACCTCAAATTGTTTCCGAAACTAATCTAAAAAATCCAGACAAACATGCCACGTATGTTTTTGTATTTTTTTTATTTCTTCAACCTCCTCAAATTTAGGATTTGTATGGACCAAGTTGACCCAAATTGGGCTCACTCAAACCTCATTTAGTAAAGTGTCTAGAAATATTTCAACCAAAACCCCAAGTTTCACCGGCAAATTTACTTATGACCTATAAAATTATTGATTTGATATATGTCATCTATTTTTCATACACCATAAATATTTGATTTGACATACTTTTCTCCTCAAAACACATTAATCAAACTTCAAACCAAATTACATCTCATATTTTGAAAGTCCACTAACTATTGTTTATACTATCTCAATATTTCATTAAAACTATTATGAAAAAAGAGTTTCAAAAGCTTAGTCGAAAACTCCAAAATCATTTTTTGAGACCGAGACAGGACAAAAATTGGGGATAGACGGAACATGTTAGTGTGTGTGTTTGGGTGGGGGTGGGGGTGGGGGTGGGAGTGGGAGTGGGGGAAGAAGAATGCCACCAATACTGACTACATCGACTCTACTTTGGCACACTAATTTAATAGTTAGGGCATCTCCAACCCGGGGGCGTATCCCCCTCCCATCCTCCTCTTCCTTCCTACTTCGTCTCCAAACCATAGGGGGATTTGCACATTTAAATTTCCACTACCACTATCACTAATAATAATAATAATATATTATATTTAATTTAAATATATTAAAATTTAACAAAAAAAAATATGTATTTGTACGATTTTGTTTAAATTGTACAATCTTAGACAAATTTAAGATTTAAAAATTTAAACTAATAATTTTTAAATTACAATGTTATTAAATTAAATTTAAATTTAAAAATAAATTTTTCCATATTTGTACGTTTTGTTTATTTAACTTTCATAGACAATTTTTAAATTTCAAAATTAAAACTAATAATGTTAAAGATTTAATTTAAAATATAATGTTATTAATCTTACACAAAATTTAAAAATAAACTTAATCCATTTTTAAGGTTAAAAAAATCACATTTTAAATAAAATAATTAATAAAAGAAAGAAATTAATAAAAAAAAAAACAAAGGTGAAGCAGGTGGCGCCACGGGAACAGGGGATCCTTCCTCCCCTCAATACTCACCCCCACCCGCCACCCCCCCAACCCCCGGGCGGTTGGAGACGGCAAAAGTCCATCCCCCTCCAAGCCCTTGAGTTGGAGATGTCCTTATAACAGCTAAGTGATAAATAAAACAGTAAAATGCAAAAGAAGGCTGCAACAAAGTAGCAATTACAGATATCGAATGGGTAGAAGAAGCATGCATGGTAAAACCTGAACTTGAAACAATCTTGAAATGAGACCAAACATGACCAACCCTCAAAATATTAGTTTAAGACAAATAGCCTTTGGTTTAATTTGCTCATCTTGAGCTCATATATATTTGTCTTCATATTAGGTTCAGGAGCCTTCATTGGGCATATTGAATCACTCATTCATTCATATAAAAACATGTTGGGTTCATTGGGCATATGGAATCATTAAAAAAAAAACTAGATCCTTGAACTTGTTATGATGCCATATTTAACAAAAACCTCAACCGCTAATGATTTCAATGGACGGTCGTTAAGTCTTCTTAGTCAAAATCAGCAATTTACTAGCAAGAGATATGTTGCAATTCCAGGATATTTATAGAGTTTTTCCAATGTACATTATCATGTCACTTAGCTCAATCATGAATTTTTATAAGTATAAAAGAATTAGATCAACAGTACTGACATATATGTAAATCTTCTGGCTGTTTCTGAAACTATCAAGTCGACTAGGGCTACGCATATTAGATGTCATATTAAGGTTTTCATACAAGCAACACCAGAAACATCGAGCATATGATAGTATTTTCCATTTTTCCCCTACATTTTTATGTCCCGCCATGAAAAGATAATCTCAATGAGGTCAATACTTGTATTTAGTTATTGGTCAATATCCGTATTTTTCTCAAGTTACAATGAACATAACATCCCAAGAAATGGATTGAAAACGAAGCAATTAAGACAAGCAAAAAAGGATACAAGAAACACTGCACAATCACGAGTTAGGAGAACAGGAAACATCACTTACACGGTAAACAAAAAATTTCTATAACATGAACTGGTCTTAAAAAGGATACAATATTGATCAGTATAAATTTGAGTAAGGAAGGTACCTTTAAGTAGCTTCAATATGCAGCAAAACACTAACCACAAAGCTCATTACTTCACTTGTTAATTATTACTGAAATCCCAATTCCTTAATCAGATCCTTCACGTTTATAGCTTTCTCTCTTTCGCCACCAATTTCATTTAAATAAGGGGCAACATAATTCTTTAAAAAGAACACATCTGTTAAATAAAAAACTCTTCCAAGAGAAGGCCATTCCTTTATCAGATTCTTCTTTTCCAAAATCCTCAAAACTTGAAACCGTGGCTTATACCTCTTCTCGATGCTTCCCGTGAGTGATTTTGGGCAAGTAACAATGCAAGAAAGATCGTACTTCCCAGTAGCAAGAAGAACTTCTTTTATCCCTTTTATCTTCTCCCCTGACACAGCAAAAACTATAGGCGCCTTCCTAAATAATGTCGTAATATCACTTTCTGAAAATCCCACATTCCGAAAAGCCTGCAATTTGAGCTCCCAAGCCTCATCACTCATTGAAGCAATAATTCCAATGGCATAAATATATGATTTGTAATCCCGATTAAACCCCATTTCATGGGCTTTTTCCACACATTTCCTCAAGTTTTCAGGCTTGACCAAAATACATCTAGGATAATTGTAGATGAAGCTAAAGATACGGTCCATAGTGATGCCACAGCTTTTCAAGAATTCGATATTTGGAACCATAGTTTTTTCCAAATCGTCTGTCAGGAACCACCCACAATGCTTCAAAAGCTTAGCCACTTCGGCATTACATCCTAATAACCCCGTTAGCTTTTTTAATGCAGGGATGAGACAATTGTTAGCACTACGATGCAAAATTGAAGGGACGCTGGTGATTATCAAAGCAATGTCCTGAGCAGAAAAGCCCAAATCTTGGAAGATTTTGATTTTGGGCTTAATGCTATTCTCAAGACTAGCGGAGAGGAGTCGAGGCCTGTATATCACTATTTTCTCCAACTGGGTATTCGAAAAGCCACTCTCTTTAAGGAATAACAGTATTGAATCGGATTTTTCTGGGTTCTTTATCTTGGTTAAAACAGAGGCGATTTTGGAAGCAGCTTGGGGTGAAAATTTGTGCTTTTGCAGCAATAACTCAGAAACTGTGGGAGAAATTACAGGTTGGTTTTCTTTTTCATCGAAGGTAGAGAAAAAATGTAGAGATACATGGGATTGGGATTTGTACGCAAATGAAGAATTTTTAGATAACAAATAGATTAGATTTCTGCGTATACATACAAACATCGTAATAGGAGAATTTGAACTATAGTATGTAAATTAGCACCAAATTAGGTTTTGATTGAAGAATACTTGCCTGAAGATGGTACTTTACCGACGGAAAATTGCGGCGACTTTCCGAGGGTTTTCAAGTAATTCATTCAAAAACGCCAAGTAGTGCCCAGAAATGTTTGCAATGCAATCGACTGGCGAAGTTGGTGTAAGCTTATGATGTTCGGATACAGCTGGAAAAGGCGTTGGATACGTATCTGATAATAAAAATAAATTAAAATGGACACGGTATCGGGCACGCTGCTGCTTGGACATATCCGACACGTCTAGAATTAGCCGAAGATGTTTTATGTAATATCTCTAAAATATGGGGTAAATTAAAAATAAATGATAAATATAAAGAAATAAAGAAAACTACTACACAGGCTCTCAATTCTCACTCCTGTCTCTCTCCTTGGTTAAAAAAAAGAACTCCAAAATATCCATTGCTGCGCTATTTTGTTCCGCCATTCTTAATAACAACCAAACACCCTCTATTGCACCCGCAAGCAAGTGAGCGCGATATCTTTAATTCGAGTCGAATCCCCTTGCCAACACTTTTTAGGTCGAGTTCATCACACCTGGTTGATTTATATTTCTTATGTGGTTTGCAAGCTATTGCATTAGGGCAGAGTTTACTTTGTACACTTCGATGACTGCGAATTCACTTGTCAACAAAAAAAAAAAAAAAACCTCTATTGTTTGGTATTATTTGGTTGTAGGACTATTGGTTGATTCATAAAAAATTCACTAAACAACTCATTATTATATATTTTTTGTGTATGTTAGAATGAATTATGTTTGCTTTTGAAATTATATAGATTAATTTTACTTTTGGGACTTAATTAAAAATCTAGTTGCTTATGCATAATATAAAATTATATTTTTATATTTGTATTCACGCCGTATTTATATTCCCATGTGTTTTTATCCATGCAACGTAGCTAATAAGTAATACCTTTATTGCTCTTTTAATCAAGTTAATTTTAAATAATTTATCATGCTTATTTTGTGTGAAAAAAGACTAAATTAATAATTAATTTGTATTTAATAGTACTAATTTATTTGTTGGCCAAGACTTTGGCAACGATAGTTTTGTGGCAAAGGCATAGTATCGTTGATGTTCGTAGATTTGAAGGCATTATAAGGTCAGAGTTTTCTTAAATTTATAAGATATATGATTAATCACAATTGTTTTAATAAGGACAAGATGGGGTTCAAAATAGATTTGAAAATAATATTTTTTATTTATTTTTATTTTCAAAACTATTGATGTCAAATTGTTAGTTTGCGATGTGAGAGATCAATTTTACAAAATTTGTGTAAAAGTTGGGATAAATGTTCTCCCTTGTGTTATGCGAAAAATGCACAAAATTATCTCGTGAATTTTTTTACACAAAATTTTCTTGAACTTTCAAAAACCCTGCATAAAACACTCAGTCTCTGTTAGTTACTAACACCATTAATTTTTGCATAATTTTGTTAGCGTAAAACTCCCTTGTACGTTTTAATGTTTGCACAAAACTTCCTTGTACTTTTGAACATTTGCGTAAAACTCCTTTGTATTTTTTAATATTTACGTAAAACTCCCTTGTACTTTTAAACTTTTGAACAAAACTCCCTTGTACTTTAAATATATCTAGGGGTAATTTAGGAAATTCAATGAAAAGTTAACGGTATTAGTAACAATGGAAACTGGGTATTTTATGCAGAATTTTTGAAAATACAAGAGAGTTTGATGCAAAACAATTTCATAGGGTAATTTGATACAAATTTCGCATAACACAGTGTAGTATCGTGCATTATTGCCTAAAAGTTGAGCTTTATTTCCAGGGGTCGAGAACAATGTAACAGTAATTTTTTTTAAAAGACAATATAAGATTTGTTAAATGGGATTGTCGAAGAGAAAACTAAAATATTACTTCATAAAATTTAGTCCATCTATGAATAAATCTTTCTTGTCTATGTACCCAAAAAAAAAAAAAAAAAAAATTTGTCAAAGCGTTTCTTTCCACATTTCTTTAAAGCCAAACGAAAGACCTTGCCATTTTTCTAAACCCTTCAAGTACATGGAAAAATCTAGCATAATTTTGAAACTCTAATGATTTGATAATTATATTTTTATAGAATTTCAATCACAGAATGACTTCAAATGTCAATTTCAACTAAAATTTCAGCTAAATGTAGTGAAGAAATTAAATACTCAATCTTTTAACACCATATCATATAGCAGAGCTTAGAATTTGGCAAGAAGGTTAAGATGCCTGAAGAAATATAGCAGGACAAATACTCAATAATATCATGTAACTTAGAAAATTAACAACAAAACTACATTGATTCTTCCTCTATAATCATTTGGACATGTTTAAGTTTGGATTATCAAATCGTTGTTAAGAATAGAAGCCAAAGTTCTAAGAACATGAGACACGAATAGCAGAAGTTGTCATTAACATTTATGATTTCAGTACACGAAGCATTATTGTAGATGAAGCATCTCAACACAGAGAATGTAAATAATGAAATACAAATAGCACAATCTGCATTATCACAATGGTTGAAAGAAATTCAGTTAAATGTCAAGAAAAAAACACTTGTCCCCAATTACATGAACTGAGCAAAGATATCTTAATGATACCTGGTAATGGTTAGGTCTTAGTTCTATCGGCAGACGATTTTCGACTCTATTTGCCACATATAGCAGACGTTGTCATGTAAACTTGGCCAATTTCATTTATATAAGGAGCAATGAATTTCTTATGAAATTTCTCATCAGGCATTAGATAAACAACACCAAGATTAGGCCACTTTTTGATCAAATTCTTACTTTCCAAAACCTTTAAAACTTGCAGCCTAGGCCTATACCTCTTTTCCACACTCGTGGTAAGTGATTTCGGTCTATTGACAATACACGAGATATCGTACTTCCCAGTAGCAAGCAGAAGCTCTTTTATCTTCATCATCTTCTCAATTGATACAACAAACACTTGAGGTGCTTTCTTATAAATTGACAATATATCTTTCTCGGAAAATCCCAAATTCCGAAAAGACTGCAACTTGAGCTCCCAAGTCTCCTCACTCATTGAAGCAATTACTCGAACAGCTTGTAGGTACATTCCGGAACTCCTATCAACACCAATTCCATCAGCCTTGTCAGCACATTTCCTCATAATTTCAGGCTTAATCAAGAAAAACCTTGGAAAACTATATATGAACTTAAGAATCTGATTCAATTGAACGCCACAGCTCATTAAGAATTCAATATTAGGCACCAAAGTCTTTTCCAAATCTTTAGACAGAAACCAACTTGAAAGTTTTAAAAGCTTAGCTACTTCTGCTTTGGATCCCAATATGCTCTTCAACACAGCTAATGAGGGGGTGAGTCTGTTATTCAAGCTGTTTTTGAAGAACCATGGATCCTTTGATATTATCACTGAAATTTCAGATGCAGAAAAGCCCAAATCTGAAAAAAACTTAAATTTTGGCTTGATGGTGTTTTCGAGACTTGCCTTCAGTATTTGAGGCCTGTATATCATGATTTTCTCCAATTGGGTTTTTGAAAAGCCATTCTCTTTAAGAAATGACAGTACTGAATTGGGATTTTCTGGGTTTTTTACACGAGTTAATACTGAGGCGATTTGTGAAGCGGCTTGGGGAGAAAAGTCGTGTTTTTGCAGAAAAAGTTGGGAAACTGTAGGAGTGGTTGTAAATGGTTGTTGTTTTTCGGCAGAGGTAGAGAAATCAAGAGAGAAAGAAACATGGGATCTGAATAGAAATGAAGAATTTCTCTGGAGTAAATAAATGAAGGACCTTCTGCGTACAAGCACAGACATCGTTGATATGATATGTTTAAGATGACAGGAAAGGTTTTTACTTGGGGTCGCAAATGCGTATTATTATATAAGGAGTTTACATTGGTAATCGATCGGGTTGGGCCATACAAGGAGCCCAATCTCAAGAGGAAATTCTTATTCAGATCAGATTTGATCGAATTTAAAATAACTAAATAGCAAGTGCAATATACTTGTGTTGAAATTGAATGTAACTCCCAAAAGAATTGCACTTGCTTGATGGTTAGATGTGTTTAACCAAGTTAGATTTGAACAAAAATTTCAAGCTGGGAGAGACGGTTCTCATATGGTTCTCATATTACGTCTCAAAAAAAAAAAAAAAGTCAGATATAAGATTAAAAAATCTTTGTGAAACTAAAAATACTCCAATGGACTAGAATTTCATGGGCCTTATTATTTCGTAAAATGTACTCACTCCCTTCTATTTGTCTCATAATTCTTTACCATTTCATAATATTTGATCGATCAACTCGACTAAATTTTAAAGATTTTATCGACCCAAGTTAGCTCGGTTTTGTTAACAAATTATTTCGTAATTTCATGCTTAAGAAGCCAAAACCTCTGATAGTAGTAAGACATTAGTCAAATAATCTTCTACCATGCACCAAATCAATATGCAAAGCAGATTCCAAAAACCACACACAACTCTTTCAAAACTTGGCCACTTGTTCAGTAGATCCCAACAAGATTTTCAACACAGATAATGAGGGGATGAGCCATCCACTTGAATGCAAATTCGACCGTATCCTAAATCTTGGAAGATCTTGATTTTGGCCATGAAAGTTTTCGCAAGTTTGAAGGAGAACACCTCAGGCTAAGATTTCACCATTTAGAAGAAAATCAAAACAAACTTGAACTACTCAACTCGTTCAAAAATCTAACACCGTATGATTGTTTGGTAGAGTAAACTGGCAGAATCGAGCGTTTTTACAAACATGAGAGTCATACATTCTAACAACAAATGCAACTATGCATGGTTTTGGAGGATGATGAAATTTATTATGAATTAATTATCCATCAACGGTCATATATTGCAATATTGATAGCCTAGATTGGAGTTTTTCACCAGTATAGAAAGAGCAAATCATTCAAATGCATTGCACAGGTACAATATGAAAATTCACCAGCAGAAATCCCTCTTTACCTATCTCCTTTTCTTCGTGCATCTATTGCTCTTTGCATCATTCCAATGAACTGTAAAAGTATGTAATCTTTCAGTCTGGTAAATGCACAATTCACTTCAAGCAAAAGATAACATTCTTGACAAAAAGTTCACCAAATAAGAATAATTCATCAAAACTTCAAAACTGTAACCACAAAATACTTCATTCAAAAGAAGTTCATATCGGGACTTAACATCTGTGATGTATTAGTATTTTTTGGAAGATGTATAAGTTTCATTTTTGTCTCACTTTGCAACTGACATATAATCTGCCAATTTGATTTACATAAGGAGCAACAACTTATCCAACTTGTGATCCGTCAATAGATAAACAACAAAAAGATTAGGCCAATCTTTTATAAGATTCTTACTTTCCAATATCTCTAAAACTTGCAGCCTAAGTGCTTGTGGTTGATTAACAATACAAGACGTACTGTATTTCCCAGTGGCAAGAAGAAGCTCTTTTATCTTTTTGATCTTCTCAGCCGATCCAGAAAACAGTGCCTTCCTAAACTTCGTCAATATCTCGCCTTCTGAAAATCCCAAATTCCGAAAAGCCTGCAACTTGAGCTCCCAAGTCTCCTCACTCGTTCAAGCAATTACTTAAACAGCTAATAGGCACTTTCTACAACTCGTATCGAACCCCATTCGATGAGCCTTGTCAACACATTTCCTCAAAATTTCAGGGTTATACAAGTAAAACCTTGGATAACTATATAAGAACTTAACACATATAATGAGGGGATGACCCTTTTATTTAAGCTGTGATTCAGAACCAATGGACCCCTCGATACTATGTCTAATGAAAAACCCAAACCTCGAAAAATCTTAAATTCTGGCTTGATGGTGTCTTTGAGGCTCGGGAGAGCAATTGAGGCCTGGTTGATGATTTTCTCCAACTGGGTTTCTGAAAAGCCATTTTCTTTGAGGTAAGAGATTATTGAATCCAAGTTTTTTGTGATTTTTAGATGGGGTAAAACAGAGGCATTATCAAATAAAGGAAGAATTTTTGGGAAGCAAATAGATGAAGCAGCGTAGAGCCATTATCAAAAAAATTGTGGAGAGCGCATTTCAGTTTCAGCTGATACTGATTTTTTTTTTTTTTTAATCCAAGCTTATACTGATTTTGTATGACCGGAATTTAAATAACTAATATAAAGCCCAATGTATCAATATCACATGTTTTGAAATGTTAGTGTGACATCCGAGCTAACAAACAAAACTCTCAGATATTTAAAATTTAAATTGAGTACTTTCATTAAGCTGGATAACTTATCAAAACGAAAAAATTGATCAAGGAGTTATTAAAACGAAGTGTCAACTACATAAGCTGTAGGGACTGTGTCTACTTTGTACAAGAAGTAGTCTTCAGAAAGGTTGCACTGAATTTTGATTAAATTATTACTCAATGAAAGATGGATATTGAAGCCATTAACTTTAAGTTAAGTAAAAAGTAGCATTACCATTTTGTAATTTTTTTTCATTAGAGAATTTAACATAAGAACAAAAGAAAGCTAGTATTACTTAAAGACTTGATGGCTTCAATACCTTTCCTATTCATTCCAAATAGGAACCGAACTGAGCAATAGTTTCATTTCATGAGGATAGACACATTTCAAACCCGGTATGGTTTAAATGCTTCTACTCAATCCTAAAACAACTAGTAGTACTGTACTTATTCACTCTGATCGACCCAGGTCCGAACTAGAATTTCTCCAAGGGTTGGAGCGCATGTTCATCTAACCATCGATGCTTTAGCATTAGCTGATTTTCTCTAAGTTCAATCTTGATGCAAACATCCCTTCACCATAAACCTTGTGCATATTTACCATTGACATCATATAGTTTTAGCCTTTTAGGTAATTGATTTATTTTTTTAATTGCAAAGGTTAAATGGATACAAATTCTAGTTAGTAGTCAATATGCTTTCTTAATTTCTTCAACGATATTGTTGTATCTATGATGCTATTTTTATGGCACAGGGTTTTACAAAAGTAAAAACAAGTCTTTTTAAATGTTTCAAAGTGCTTCTTTCTCTAAGTACATAGTTTTCATGCCAATGAATTAGCCATAATTTCCTTCCCTCTACTTTACTTATTTTTGCAATAAGTTAGGACTTAGGAAGCGTTGGTTCATCTGAACTTTATGAATCGACCCAAACAATAAAGTCTAGACATATAAATTGCTGTTGTTTCTTCAGCTATGCAATATCATAACACAAACACAAGCGAAAATGACACTCTAACGTCTAACAGCAGCCATGAAAGGGTATCTCAAGTCAAACATAAAGACATAAGATGTATGATTTTTTTGCAGCTTCTCAATCAACAAGGCATAATTATAGATGAAAAAGAATTGACAGCAACCTTGTGTTTTTGTCCATTTGTGTGCATCAAACATCACATGACAGTGAATGTAAACAAAGTGATTAAATTAAAAGAGCTATTTTTATCAAATATATTCCATTGTTAAGAAGAAAAGGGGAGATGTCAATTTAAATAACGGTGCAAAAAAATATTTATCAACAGTTGGAAAAAGGAAAATTAAATGTACCATTTTTTTCAGCTTCCATAACCGTCGTAGCATTGATTTAACTAATGACAATATCCCAATAATTTAAGTGGATTAGTTGTTCACCCTCTCTTTTTCCAACAATAGCACACCCCTTTGTCATATCTATATCTCCAACTTCTTTTAAATAAGGTGCGACAAATCTCTCATAAAACTTCTTGTCTGTCATTCTAGAGAGGGTTCCAATAGAAGGCCACTTTGTAATCAAATTCTTACTTTCCAAGATTTCTAAAACCCGAAAGCGCGGAATGTACCTCTTTTCAATGCTGAACATAAGCGTTGGTGGATCGTTAATAATACACGACATATTATACTTCCTTGTGGAAAGCACAACCTCTATCACCTTCTTCATCTTATCCTCCGACACACCAAGCACTAGGGGTACCTTCCTAAAAACTCTCAAAATGTCGTCTTCTGAAAACCCCAAATTCCGTAAAGTCTTCAACTTGAGTTCCCAAGTTTTATTACTCATAGAACTAACTGTTCGGACAGCATGAATAAACATACTGGAATTCCTAACAACCCCCATTTGCTCAGCTTTGTTAACAAACTTCTTCATCATTTCAGGCTTATGAAGCCAGAACCTCGGATAGAAATACATTAGCGAAATGATTTTCTCCATGGTTACGCCACAGCTTTTAAGGAAGTTAATATTAGGCACCCAATTCTTATCCAAATCAGATTTCAAAAACCACACTGCACTCTTTGAAAACTTAGCAACTTGTTCAGTGGATCCCAACAAGCTTTTCAACAAAGATATTGAGGAGATGAGATTATTACTTCCTAAATGCAAAATCGACGGTGCCGTTGAGATGATTTGAGCAGTTTCATGGGCTGAAAATCCCAAATCTTGAAAAATCTTCATTTTCGGAATGATGGTTTTCTCAAGATTTGCAGAGTACACCTCAGGCCATGATTTAACTATTTTTTCCAACTGGGTATTTGAAAAGCCACTCTCTTTTAGAAATGTTAGAGTCGAATTGCACTCTTGTAGTTGTGGGTTCTTTAGTGAAGTTGAAATTGAAGCAGCTTTTACATAAAAATGAGAAATGACAGAGGAAATTTTAGGTTTCCCAACTCCCTCCCTAAAGGTGGAGAAAGAAGCATGGGAATTGCACAGAAAAGAATAATTCTTTGAAAACAAATAGATGAAGCGGTTTCTGCGTAAATGTATAGACATCTTTAAAAAGATTAATATGAGTGAATAAAATGGAAATATTTACTTGCCTGTGAGAAGGAAGCGACCCAAAGAAACCTTAGGGTTAGGGGATCTAATTTTAATTGAATATTGGAAGACGAGGCCAAACACTGAAAATGTTTTCAATTTTAATTGTTGGCCCAAAATTAGTTTTTGTTTATTTGAAAAATATTGTTTATTTGATTTTTCAAAGATGAAATAAATGGTAGATAAATATTTTAGAACGCTGTAGATTTTTTAAAGACCTTATGGAAATAAGAGAAATAGTATAACAAATATGTTACTTAGTGTCAAATTAAATCTATATACATATAATTACTTCAACTTCATTCAAAACTCAACAATAAAAAGATCTTACAAAATAAAAAATGGAAAAACCTCAATACAAATGAAGAAACAATGATTAAATGAAACGAAATGTAACAACAAGGTTTCAACCTATCAATTCAAATGACCAAAAAGTCAAGTTGTGAGCGGCAAAATTGAAGTTACGGGAGAAGAATAAAAAATGTCATTTAAGCACACAAGCACAAAACCTCCAAATTTCTTCAGTGTGACCTCTTCCTTCCCTGCTGGCAATGATGTTCAAGCATTCTTAACGGCAAGAAGGTCCGCAACGAAGGGACTGAGAGAAGACTGCTTTGATGCATCAATGAACATAATCGAGCCCTTTGAAATTACAAATCAACATTGTCGTCGTAACTATCCCTTCTCGAAAAGTGGCGTCCGAATTCACAAAACCATCTTATAGAGGAGCCCATTTTGAGCTTATGCGAGGGATCGAAGTAAAGTTTGTTATGTGAGATAAGTAATGTAAAAAATAAAATAATTATTTTAATACTTCAAAATATTTTTTTTAAATTAAGAGATAAACGTATAGGATAAGTTTCTTTCTGAATATGAAAAAAAAAATGTTTGATTTTTCAAAGAGCACCAAAATGCTCTTTGAAAAGCATAACAAACAGTCTCCAAGGCTAATTCAGGTTATATTTGTTCATACAAACATACATATAGTTGAAATCAAAATTGAATCTTGTCCAATTTTACAATCCCGAACCTCAAACCTTAGCAAGTTTAAGAAAAAAGAAAGTGGAAACAAATTGTGTTTGGATATAGATTAAAATACAATGAAATATGTCCTTTCAAAATTGACCTTTTATCTTTTTAATATCACATAATCATCAAATTTATTTAATAAAACTTTTGTCAAAACCAATTAAGTTTTAATATAAATCAACAACACATTTAACTACTTGTTTCGAGATAATTATTATATCTCGCCAGATAACAACAATGCTGAAAATATACCAAAATTGATCTAAGTTGTAGATGAAAATTAAGGTATAAAAATGAGATCATGGATAAAAGTATCAATCCATATTCTGTTATACCGATAATAACATATTATAAAAAAAAAATTATATATATTTTTTATAAAATACTAGTATATAATTTAATTATTCTTTATCGGATTCAAATAACAAAGTGGATCATTGAAAACACATAGGAGTATCACTAGAAGTAGATATATACCACCAAGCAAATAAGATTCAAAGTAATTTATAGTGGCAATACAAGTCAAAATCTAAATAAGCAAAAGTACCTATTTCTGTTCAGTTAGCAGCCACAAAATTCAACCTTGAAACAAAGAAGTATCCTAATCCCACTTCTTTAAACAGCTTATATTTGCCTCATCTATTTTTTCATAACTATATCGACATGGCCAACTTTGTCTAATAAGGACCAACATATCTATCATATAACCTCTTTCTTGAAACTGTACACAAATGTCAAATGTCCCAGGCCATTTATTAATCAAATTGTGACTTTCCAAAATCCCTATAACTTGTAACTGTGGCTGTAGCCGAACGATGTTGGGTTGCTGATAATTGAACTCATATCGTACTTTCCAGTGGCAAGCAAAACCTTCATTACCTCCTTCATTTTCTCTTCTGATGAGCCAAACACCAAAGGGGACTTTCTAAATGCTAAAACTATGTCATTTTTGGAAAATTCCATATTCCGAAAAGCTTGCAACTTTAGTTCCCAAGTCTCATCACACATCGAACAAACAACCCAAACAGCATAAATAAACATTCTTGAACTTCTACTTACCCCAATTTCATCAGCCTTTTCTTGATAATTTCCGGCTTATTTAAGAGATATCTCAGATACAAATAGATAACCTTATTGATTTGATCCATTTTCACACCACAGCTCTCCAAGAATTTAACATTGGGGACCAAAGTCTTATCTAAATCTTTCGTCAGGAATGACACAGAAATCCTTAAAGCCATACACACTTCCTTATCAGATCCCAACACATTCTTTAGAATAGATAGTGAGGGATAATTCTGTTATGTACACTACATTGCAAAATCACCGGAAAATCTTGATTTTGGGCTTAATGCTCTTCTCAAGATCGGAATTAAAAAAGCCACTGTCTTTAAAGAATGAAATTCATGAAGAACCTTCTGAAAATAAATGAGTTTGGCTAATATGAGTCAGGTCCTAACTCAATTCAATTTGAATTTGGCTCGGGAATAAGACAATAACAGATAGGACTAAAAAATAAACCAAGTTATTTAATTTTTTACTATATATCATGAAAATCAAACAAACTTCAATAACATATCTAGTTTGATAACTTTAAAGCTCGTTCGAGCTCGACTGAATAAACTAAAAATTGACAAAAAAATACAATAAAAATATCAAGTTACTCAGACTTGGGTATTCGAAAAGCCATTCTCTTTAAAGAATGATATTACTGAATCAGAATTTTCTAGGTGTTTTATGTGTTTGTTTTTTTTCATGATAAACTTGCTTTCACCATATATAGACTCGTTGCTTCTCAGGCTAAAATATCTTACTTTATATCTTGACAAAGAGCTTAATTGCTTGAAGGAAACAAATAGATGTTCTATATGACCAAGTACCTATGATCGAAACCAATATCAATAGATTATTACCTCAACCTTCTTGGAGTTCCATGTGCTGAAAAGAAAGGACCCAAACATGAGGCTTTTTAAAACTCCTCTTCAAAACAGAGCCCTGCATTCTCCAAGTGCTACCCATTCCCTTTTTCATACATATTTGCGATTCTTTAAAAGGTCATTTTTGCCTCTGCGCAGCCTTTTTCAATTTTTCCAGTACTGATTCCTCAAATGCCTGATATCCAGCACCAACAACATTGCCCAATTTTGGACCATCAGACTCGTTCCTCTCAGCACTGAAGACCGATGGCGATGAAGTTGGTAGAAGAGGCAAAACTAACAAAGGGTTCGAAAGATCACCCAACACATTCCCTATAGCAGCAACAGCCGCATCCTTAGACCCCATTACAACAAGAGCTGATCCTTTCTTCTTGGTACTCTTGATGACAACATCTTCAACCACTCCAAACTTTTCAAAAATTTCCCGAAGTCTCTGTGCTGTGTAGTCTTCACCAATCTTATCCCAAGAAACTTTAAGCACCTTTGTCTTATCCAATCCTCCATCACCTCCACCAGTTTCCTTCTCCGATGTGTCTCTCTGTGAAGGTGTTGCATCAGCTGCAGCTTTTTTGGTACACATTGCACGAATTCTAGCAATCTCCTCCTTCAGTTTCCTAGAAATGCTCTCTTCCTCTTGTCGGGCCCTCGTGGTGGGGTCCACAGAAAAAGCAGACCGCTCTCTTTCTTCAAGATCCGACATCATTTTCCGACGCTTGGAATCTTGTTGTCCCTGTCGTTGAAGCTTCTCTCGTTTCACCCGAAGTAGATCATCGAATAACTTCCTAGCCTTTTCATTCTTGAGAACCTCATAGGAAGTCTGAAGCTTTACAAAATTAACATGTGCGTTCGGGTCATCAGGCCTCTTATCGGGGTGCAATTCCCTAGCCTTTGATCGATATGCTTTGTTAATCTCTTGCTCTGAAAGCCTGGAACCTTCCTCGCCGGATGGAAGGCCCAAAAAGACATAATGGTCGACATCTACATCCATATCGCCCACTTATTTTATCAACTGAAAACAGCTAAATAGGAGGGTTCTCCGGTGTAGGTGTTTTAAAACTGAAGAAACTCGTGCAGCTGTTTGAGGAGAAAACTTCGTGTTTTTGCAGAAAGAATTCGATTTAAATCGGGGTTTTTTTTGCAGGTGTTTGCTCTGAGAATTTCTTCTGCTCACAATAATTAGGGCTGAAAGAGAAAGAAATTAGGAACGAATTTGTTACTGTATCAAGGCTAAGGCCCATACGTTCTTTATTGGGCTCAATCATCATTCATGTGTAATTGAATTCGGTCCCATTAGAATCTTCTTCTATTTGGTAACTAATGGAGGTGTTTAAAGTTGAATTTTTTTTTATTTACTAGACTGTGTATATAGCTCGGATCGAAGAGTGCAAAGGGTATATGTTCTCCCTAATGTGGTATCTCCAATAGGATTCGAACTTGAGTCTCGCCTCTGGGGGTCGCAAGCCCAAATCAATCAACTTGATATATGTACATTTATTTGTCAATTTTCAGTTGGACTACAATCGAACTTCAAAAGTTATCAAACGAAAAATAATATTCAAACTGGTTTGATGTGTATTACGAACCCTCAAACAAACTTAACTTGGTTTTAACTTTCAATTCCAATCCTAATTAGTAGTTACAAATCTCATTACGAGTAGCTCATAAACTAAAATTAATATATAACATTACGTTGATAATATAGCCATTCATGAATTATTTGTGAATATAAGGGAAAATGCGCGGAATTCTCCCGTTTCATGAAAACCTGCACAAAAGTCCTATGTGAAATTTTCATTATACCAAATCCGCTAGTATTTTTGAAAAATTCGAGATATAATCAACGATTTGTCCACTTCCATCAATTTTTTGATAGGGAGTGTGCAGAAAATTCTCCTTGTAATTTTTAATTTTTGCACACAATCACCTTGTAGGTTTTTTTTTTTTTTTTTTTGCACAAGATCCCGTTGTAACATATCAATTTTTTTTTTGAAACAAAGACATTAGGGGTAATTCAGATATATTAACTAAAATTTAAACAAGTAAGGAAAAAATATGCAAAATTTTCTGAAAGTACCAATTTTGTACGAACTTTCCATAACATAGGAGAATATCGTGCTCGCACTCCAATATATTTTTGCTCATTCTCATGGAATATGAAAATGGGGGTATATTTTACTTTACATCTTCTACTTTGAAGTTTTAAAATTTACATTCTAGGAACGAAAGGAAGGGAGAATGAATTTTTTGGAGGGAATAAAGAGTAAATCAATATTACCTGTATTCAGGTGAGGTCAGGTGAGGTGAGGTTCTACCATTATTGATATTTCTAGATATTCAGGTGATGTATTAAGTTAGATTAAATCTTCAATGAGATTTCAAATGCCCAATCACAACAGGTGGACTGAAAATTTGTTATAAGCCAAGAAAAATACACATCATTCTGTTAATTACCAGATTACATCTAAAAGTAAACATCTAAAAGTATAGCCAAGTACCTATTTTTTCTCAATTAAGCTTGAGATAGATCATTGGCGATAGAAATCTCAAAAATCAAGAGTAATGTTGTAATGAACGTTTGAGATGAAGAACCGTAGGATCAGGAGGGCTGCATGATCAAGGGTCCAAGAATCCAGGCTAATCACATATATAGGGAAAATTTGGAAGACAGTTTCAGAATATATGCTGACATAGCATATTGGAGACGTGTGGAACCAGCTTATTGGGTCGTTCGGGCAAGACCAGTAGAATTAAGAGGTCGGGCTCAAACATTCCTGTATTCACGCTGCACAGAGCATCATTTTATTCTTTTTCTGTTAAATTTTGTTGTTTTCCTCATGTTTTAACTAACATAAAAACCTAGAGGATGTAGATGGAGTGAAGGCAATAGAATATATCCAAATTTCCCAACTCGCTTCCCTATATTCTCTCCAACTTCTCATCTCCAGAATCTGCAAGGAAGAATTCTTTATATATTGAACCAATTAACTGAGTTTTCACTTTTCATCTTAACACATGAGTATAACTACAACGAGATAATACAATTAATTAAAGGGATCGTCTCATTAATCATCATTTTCCTTCTTACAAATCAATAAACAACAAACCTAAAGCTTAAAATATATGCTCCCAATCATAAATTTACAACCGCCCTTCCTAGCCATCGGTGAGTTGGCACTTAGAGAAATAAGAGTACATCAATAATAGCTTTCCGGATTCCACAAAAGTTGCCTAAAAATTACTGAGCGAAATATAAAATGTATTCTCTATATACCAGACTACGTATAAAGAAGATCTTATGCAAATGCGCAATCACAATGGGGGAAGACACGGGTGGAATGAAAGTTGGTTGTAAGCCAAGAAAATACTCATAGATCTCATATTTACCAGGATTTACAAATAATATTATGAATAAGAGAAGTTCCTTATAGCTTCCATCAAGGGTCATAATCACAGTGTTCAAGCAGAGGGTGTTATTTTTACTTATTTTTTTCCAGTGAAAGCACTCTTAACCCAGCATACATCGTCGAGTTCACTTAAATACGGGTCAACATATTTCCTTGAAAAATCTGTGTCAATAATATTGTACATTGTCCTAAAACTAGGCCAACTTTGAATCAAATTCTTATTCTCCAAGATCCTCAAAACTTGCAGCCTTGGCTTATACCTCTTTTCAATGCTGCAAATAAGTGATTGTGGATTCCTGACTATACACATGGCATCGTATTTCCCAGTTGAAAGCAAAACCTCCTTTAGCTTCTTCATCTTATCCTCCGACACCCCAAACACTTGAGGCGCCTTTCTAAATGCTACCACAATATCATCTTCAGAGAAGCCCAAGTTCCTAAACGCCTTCAACTTGAGCTCCCAGCTCTCACTTGACATTGAACTAAGAACCCGAATAGCATGAACATACATTTTGGAACTCCTTTTTATTCCCACCTTCTCAATGTATTCAACAAATTTCCTCATACTCTCGGGCTTACACAAGAGAGCCCTTGGATACTTATACATGAGCCAAATGATGTTCTCTTCGGGTATTCCACAGCTTTTTAACAACTTAAAATTGGGTGCCAAAGTATTTTCTATATCAGATTTCAGGAACCACCCAGAAATGGTTAAAACCTTAGCAAGTTCCACATTCGACCCTAACAAGCCCTTTAACACAGACAATGAGGGGATGACTCTATTATTCGCGCTACGGTGTAAAATATCTGGATTGCTTGCAATTATCTCAGTAATGTCATTTTCGGAAAAGCCCAAATCCTGGAAAATCTTGATTTTAGGCTTGATGACTTTCTCAAGACTAGCCCCGAGAAATCTAGGCCTATATTCCACGATTTTCTCCATTTGGGTAACCGAAAAGCCAGTATCTTTGAGAAATGACAGTATTGAATCAGATTTTTGTGGGTTTCTTATCCGGGTTAAAACAGAAGCAACTCGTGAAGTTGATTGTGGTGAGAAATGGTGTTTGTTCATCAAGAATTCAGAAACTGTGGGATTGGTTACGGGTTGCTGTTTCTTAACAGAGGTAGAAAAGTAATGAGAGAAAAAAACATCGGATTTGCATATAAAATAAGAATCTTTCGTGAAGTAGACAAGAGTTTTGCGCAAGTGAATAAACATTATGATCTACTAATTGCAATTTTGGATGCAATAATAACAGGTAAAATTACCTGCCCGCGAAATGGTGTTCCGAATAGCCAAAAATGCAAGCTCTCAGCTAAGTTTTAGGGTTCTTGTTCATCAACCACGCAAAAACAAAAGTATTAGTTGGGTAAAGAGAAAAATCCCTAATTAAATACCAAAATACTCCTTCCAAAAGATTCAGGGCTTCAGGCCATATTTTGTAACAAAACTTAATGGTCCGATAACTTTGATATTTATTAAAAAATAGTCTTATAACTTTAGTGAACGCACATTTACTATTTTAACTTTCACATAATTTAAATTTTAGTCTTATGCATCACAAATTTGGTCCTTTAACTTTTAATAAATTTTAATTTTTGTACTGCAATTATAATTTGATCATATTACCGGGAAAAAGTTATAATTGGATGACGAATATTGAAACTTATTGAAAGTTAAAGGATGAAATTTATAACTGCAAGACGAAAAATGAAACTTATTGAACGTTAAAGGATGAAATTTGTTGTGTATATCACTAATATTAAATTTGATGAAAGTTAGAGAACTAAAAGCATGCTCAGTGTATTTAGGGGACTATTTTAAAAGAGACCTAAAATTACAGGATTATTTTTAAAATTTTGCCCATATTTTATGTACCTTCTAGTTTAAGATTGCATTTTAGGCCCATTTTGGGACCCACGGAGGATTTAAATTGCATTAAATTTTATCACAAAAATATGTATGTAAGTGTCTTAAATCTTACATCAAATGAAATTTCACATATGATAAAATTCATTTCTTATATATACATGTATGTAAGTGTCTTACATCAAATTCATTTCACATATGATAAAATTCATTTTCTTATAGTATAGCAAAAAACTTGTGTAAATATTTAATAGTCCATAAGCCGGTAAAAAACGGATCAACTGAAAAACATTCATTTAGTTAAATTAGTTAACAACTAATGACTTAATTTCGACTCAAATATATTATTTTATTTTTCTCTCCTAAATTCTTGAAAGTTTTTGGTACCATATTAAATTATTCAATATATTTAATTTTTAATTAAATATAATATATTATATTCCTTAGACAAAAATATAAATTAAAATGTGGTGAGTTCTTTCTTAATTCATATAACTTAAATTATTTAATATCAATTTAATCTCTTTTTATATTAGAATATTTGAATAATTTATGGTGTTTTTTTCTTCTTAATATTAAAACTAATAAAATACACAAGATTAGGAAACATAAAACAGATTGATCCGACCCCACCCAACCTATTTGACCAGACACATTGTCTACCTGACCCGCTTTTGAACCATATCAAGTGGCTCGTTTTCAACCCAACCCGACCCACCGGTACCACCCTTAGTACTGATATTAGCGTGCTAAATGCCATGCAATGCATACATAAAAATGATATTATGAATGAAATATTTACTAATATCTTTTCTTTGGTGATAAAATATTATCAATGGAGTATAACTTATCTTCATTTTATAAGATATTACTTGAATGTAGAAAAATTATTTATAATTAGTCATTTTATTTGCAATTAAATACATGAAATTTGAATTGATAGGTGTTGAACCTTACGGAAAAAAATACCAAAATAAAGCATTAAGCCCCATGTACAACGGCGACAATTATGAGGGTCATGGCGGAGGACGTGAGGGATCTCGGAAGGATTTGATTGCGGCAGTGTGTCCTGATAGTTTTCATATAATTTTTTGGACAAGAACGTTTCCAATGCGGGTTGGATACTACTACACTGTCCATTTTCCATCGTATCCGTGCAACATAGCTTTTTAAAAACTCTCAATGCAGAACAAATAACCTCTAGTTTCCTATTATTCGGTTCAAAACACAAGTCCAAAAAGCAATAGATTTGATCACTTAAACGAACACCGTCATCATAAGTTCTACAAATACATTGCACTTACATTTTGAATGATTTGAGATTTGGATGTGGCCAAACTACATCTTAGCTAGAATTTCCTTCAACTTGTTGGTGCTCCTTCTCGCTTAAATGCCATTGCAAAAGACTTCAGTCCTGAACATTAATAATAGCAAGAAGATTAATCTATTCTTGTATCATGTCTAATACTATCATCAAACTCTTTTTAAGAACTCAAACATTTACGGTTGAATAAACACGAGAATTACGTGTGATTTTTTGAAAGAAAAAAAAAACAATAGAGTTGTGCACATAGCAAACAATCTCCACTGGTCACATATAATGATGGTAGTGGTGAACTCAAAATCATATTCACATGGAGATTTTGTAATGAAAATTCAATATCATTAGCCTGTAAATGTAAAAATTACTCATGGCAAGAACTTTTTTATGATAATACATGTTTCATTAATTTCGTGGATGATGCTATTGTTACATCTCCTCAAATGAAAAGAAAAAAAAATGTCACAGATCTTAACAAATAGTTACAACTATCTTAACAAATGTTTTCTCAAGATTGGTTTATTTTCCTAAATTTATTACGCGTGTATGGTTTTCAATTCGACTAAATTAGCCATCATTTCCTTCCTTTTCTTTTACTTCTATTTGCAGTAAACTAGAAGATATTGATTCATCTGACCTTTCTAGGTCAACCCAAAACAATATGCCTACGAAGTTGATGTTGTTCTTCAGCTATGCATTTTAACCCTATATGGATTTCCTAATATCTGCATTTTAGCAGCTTCTGTCTAGAATTTATGTCATTTTAGATAATCAGTCAACATTCTGTGTATGCCAATTTGTGTGCTCAAAAGAACACATGACAAATAAATATCACAATGTACTTAAACAAACTAATTATATGATAGAGTTGATTTTTATCAAATTCCATCATTACGATAGGAGAAAACGGAAGAAGTAAGACATAGATATCACAATGCGGTGGGAATGAAAGATGACAATTTAGATAATGAATCAAATAAATAACTATCACAAGTTGCATAAAAAAAGCCATAAAATCTTCGCTGAAAAAATAATGTATTAAAAGAATAAGATCATTGGAAAGTTAACTTACCGAATTTTATTCAATTAGCTTCCAAGGGCTGCCATAAAATTAACACCCACATAGCAATCATCAAGTTGATTTAACATATCCCAATAATTTAAGTGGATCATTATATTTGTTCACCACCTTTTTTCCCAACAAGAGCAACCCCCTTTGTGATATCTATATCTCCAACTTCATTTAAATAAGGTCCGATATATTTCTCATAAAACTTCTTGTCAGACATTCTAGAGAGGGTTCCGATAGAAGGCCATTTTGTTATCAAATTCTTACTTTCCAAGATTTCTAAAACCCGGAAGCGCGGAATGTACCTCTTTTCAACACTGAACATGAGTGTTGGCGGATCGTTAATAAGACATGACATATTATACTTCTTTGTGGAAAGCACAACCTCTATCACCTTCTTCATCTTATCCTCCGACATACCAAACACTAAAGGTGTCTGTCTAAAAAATCTCAAAATGTCGTCATCTGAAAACCCGAAATTCCGTAAAGTCTTCAACTTGAGTTCCCAAGTTTCATTACTCATAGAACTAACTAGCCGAACAGCATGAATAAACATACCGGAACTCCTACCAACCCCCATTTGCTCAGCTTTGTTAACAAAGATTTTCAAAATTTCAGGCTTATGAAGCAAAAACCTCGGGTGGAAATGCATTAGCCTAATGATTTTCTCCATGGTTACTCCACAGCTTTTAAGGAAGTTAATGTTAGGCACCAAATTCTTATCCAAATCAGATTTCAAAAACCACACAGTACTCTGTGAAAACTTAGCTACTTGTTCAGTGGATCCCAACAAGCTTTTCAACAAAGATATTGAGGAGATGAGATTATTACTTCCTAAATGCAAAATCGACGGTGCCGCAGAGATGATTTGAGCAGTTTCATGGGCTGAAAATCCCGAATCCTGAAAAATCCTCATTTTGGGAATGATGGTTTTCTCAAGATTTGCAGAGTACACCTCAGGCCAGGATTTAACTATTTTTTTCAATTGGGTATTTGAAAAGCCACTCTCTTTAAGGAATGTTAGAGTTGAATTGCACTCTTGTAGGTTCTTTAGTGAAGTTGAAACTGAAGCAGCTTTTACACGAAAATGGTGTTTGTGCACCAAAAAGTGAGAAATGGCAGAGGAAATTTTAGGTTTCCCAAATAATTTCACATTGGAATTGCACAGAAAAGAATAATTCTTCGAAAACAAATAGATGAAGAGGTTTCTGCGTAAATGTATGGACATCTTTAAAAAGATTAATATAGTGAATAAAATGGAAAACTTTACTTGCCTGTGAGAAGGAAGCGACCCAAATAACACTTAAAGAAAAACATTTCAGTTTCAGAATTGCAGTGAAATTCTCAGCTGAAGGTTTGGGGATCTAATTCAAATTGAATATTGGAAGACGAGGGCATTTGCATATTCACCGAAAATGTTTTAAGTTTTAATTGTTGGCCCAAACTGTAGGGCCTCTTTGTTAAATTGATTTTTTAACAAACTTAGAAATTCAGTCAACTAGGGCCTCTTTGTTTATTTGATTTTTTAAAGATGAAATAAATGGTTGAGAGTAAATCGCGTTTTTGGTCCTTTTTATAGATTAATTTTTGCACTTTCGTTCCTCTTAAATTTTTTGTAGCAGATTTGTCCCTCTTATCAATGTAGTGTAACATATTCATCCCTTTTATCAATCTAGTGTAACATGTTCATCCCTCTTTAATTTTTCATAGCGGATTTGTCCCTCTTATCAATATAGTGTAACGCATTAGTTCCTTTTAATGCAAAATATATTCTAAAATAGACGAAAGTTGATGTATTTTGAATTTGAGAGGGACCAATGTGTTACACTACATTGATAAGAGGGACGAATCTGCT
Source organism: Penstemon newberryi var. newberryi (assembly GCA_030819805.1). Lineage (NCBI taxonomy): Eukaryota > Viridiplantae > Streptophyta > Magnoliopsida > Lamiales > Plantaginaceae > Penstemon > Penstemon newberryi. Next base: position 18,830,191 of record JAUALY010000001.1, read on the forward strand.
ACAAAAAAATTAAGAGGGACGAATGTGTTATAAGAGGGATAAATGTGTTACACTACATTGATAAGAGGGACGAATCTGCTACAAAAAAATTAAGAGGGACGAAAGTGCAAAATTTGGACCATGAGGAGGACCAAAAATGCTATTCACTCAATGGTTGATGTATATTTTTGAAAGTTGTAGATTTTTAATAGAGATTATGAAAATAAGATAAATAGAGTAAGAAATATGTTATTTATGTCAATTATAAAAAAAAAAAAATGTTATTTATGTCTAACTTTATTAGAAAAAACCCAACAGTAAAAGGATTTTACAAAATCAAAATTGAAAAACCTCAATACAAAATACAGAAACTGTCATTGTAGACAACAAGTCCAAAACCTCAAAATTTCTTCTATGAGACCTCTTCCTTCCTTCCTTCCTAGATCGGAATGACGTTAGATTATTAATTCAAATGTCGTTTGGAGGTAACCAATTTTAAACACAACCTCCTTGATTTTTCAATGGCCAACAAAAAAGCAAGCATTCCTAAAGGCAAAAAGGTCTAAGGACTCAAAGAAAACCATTTTGATGCAGCAATGAACACAATCGAACCCTTTGAATTACAAATTAACATTGTGATCGCATCCCTTTAAAAAAGTGGTATCTGAATTCACCTTCAAACAACCATTTTTCGGGGAGCCCACTTTGAGCCTAAGGGAGGGGTTATTGAGACTAAATGTTTCACATTGGTTGAAAACAATAGTTAAGTCCACTTTATAAGGTCTTAGATAATCCTCACCTTGTAAGCTAGCTTTTGAGGTTGAGTTAAGCCCAAACCATGTATGTGGACTTAGCCCAATCCATGTGGTGAATTCTAATAGGGATCAAAATAGAGTTTCTTAACTTAGATAAGTAATGTAAAAAATACTTTATTTTATGTTAAATTAAAATAGAATTTGTTTAAGTTTTTTCAGAGATAAAATGATATTTTCTTAATATTAAACATTTTAAAAAATTATAAAAGATAAGGTTATGGGATAAGTTTCTTTGTGAAAATGAAACAAAAAAAAATGATTCTTAAAGAGCACCAATTTTTTTTGTGGAAAGCGAATCAAACAGTCTCCAATACTAATTCGGGTCATATTAGTTCATACAAACATACCTATTTATTTTAGTTGGAATCAAATTTGAATCTTGTCCAGTTTTAAGATCCCGAACCTCAAACATTAGGGAATTTAAGAAAAAGATTTGGATATAGATCTTACGATGAAATATGTCCTTTCAAAATTTACAACTTATCTTTAAATAACCCATATTCATAAAATTTATCTAACAAAACTTTTGTCAATACAAGTAAGTGATAAAATAAATAAACAACACATTTAACTACTTGTTTTGAGGTATTTATTATATTCTCGCCACATAACAACGATGTTGAAATGTACCCAAATTGATCTAAGTTATAGATGAAGATGAAGGTATAAAATGAGACCATGATATATTTGGTAAAAAATATTTTGAAGTGTCACGGGCTCGGCATATGATATTTTTGATAAAAATTAAATTTTATGAAATTTTAATGTTTACAAAAATTGTTTTATAATAAAAAATACTCGTGTAAATTATGAAATAGATTATATTGAATCCAAAAAGATATGATATACAATCGAACCCAAACAATATATTAGGACTCCAAAGTTTAGTACCAAAGAAATTTGGATCTATCCAAACCCAATCTCTGACATAAAAGAAGTCAAATATGATCCTAAATATGATGGAATGGTAGACCTACTTCCATCCATCTATCTAAAAAGTGAGTGATTTTTTTTTGTCCAAAAGGAAACTAAACTAAAGCTACCAATACAAGACTGGGAGCTTCCTCCCAAGCATTCTTCACCCCTCCTTCAACATGGTATCTGCCATCGAGTTCGCCGATCTCTGGACGTGTCTAAATCTTATCTCTCATGGTTTCCTAAGCAAAACTCCACAGTCCTCCAAAATGTGAAAAAGAGGATGATCATCAATATTTTGTTTCCGAATAAACTTGTAAATAACCTCCGAGTCATCGGAATCTACGGTCTCAAGCCGAAGAGCCAACAACTCAGCTATTGTGCATGATAGGGCAAATACCAATGTTCTAATGAAAACCAAGAACCCAATTGCCTTCATCATTGCAGATCACTCCCCCTGCTGTTGCTGAGTTGTCAAGGGCATAAAGACTCCCATCGGTGTTAAGCTTATGCCACCCCGGCGCGGGCTGAGCCCACCGTTGGATTGGGACTAGCTTTGGCTTCCGCAAGGAGTTGATATTATCCTTAAGGTACGAAGCTAAAAGGCAAATTTTGAGAGAAGTAACCTTTGTATGTTCCTCAATATTATTAAGAAAATTTGGTTTTGTGCCTTCCAAATATGCCAAATGGTAGCAAGAAAAATACTCGTAAATAAGAATGTTGGTTGCCAAACATGCTTCTAATGGATTGCATAACTCATATACACAAGGGTTTCAATTAAAAATATAAATAAGAGAGATAAGTACCTTATTTTGCTCAATTAGCTTCCAATCAAATTTTATGTCGGTAATATGTACATTGATGCAAAACTAGGCCAATCTTCAATCAAATTCTTACTCTCCAAGATCCTTAAAACTTGCTACCGTGGCTTGTAGGAGTATCTCTTTTCAATACTGCAAATACGCGTGATTCTTAACCATACAAACATTGTATTGCCCTCTTTCAAGCAAAAATCTCATTTGGTTAATGCACGAACTAGAGAGCATGAAGGCAAAGAACAGACCATCAACTCTCCTCGGAAATTACTTGTCAGAAGACAATCAAATAAGGGTCTTATTACTTCATCAGTAATTCCAAAAGATCTGATTACTCCGAAACTTTTTCTTAAGATAGGTAGCAACAAGCATTTCGTAGGTCCACTCCTTTTTCTTCCCATACTCCATTACTACTTCCGAACTCAAATGGAAGTCCCCTTTCCCCATAGCCTCAAAAACAAGTGGATCCGTCGATATCGAAACAAAATCATTCCACTCAAATTTTCTTAATGCATATTTCAAATTCCTCCCAAGTCTCCTATCCAAGTAAGCATCAACAACACAACCATAAGTCACCAGATCAGGAACCACTTCTTCATGCTTCATATGTTCGAGGCTCACATGCAAATCCCAAATCAAAGACATTCTAGAGAAAGCAAGTGCTCTAATGTTAAATGTGTCCAAATCAGGTTTAAATCCTGCTTCCACCATTCTAACGAATTCCCTCTGTAAGCTTTTCATTTTGAAATTTGCGGAATAAGATAATAACAAAAGGTTCCAAAGAAGATTACCAACATTTTTTCTACCAAGACCCACTTCACGTACAAAACGACCCAAATCAAAAAACTTATTTTCTTTTATATAAGCAAGTGAAACAGCCTTAATCGCTTCTTCTTCTATCAGAATCCTCGACCTCTTGAGACGGTTATAAGCAACTTCCATATCAGCCAAGGAACCACAAGCACTATAATACATAACATAAGCATTCCCAGTGGCTGAATCTACGGAATATCCCAGGGAAACCATTTCCTTGATCATAAATTCCATGCAATCAAGCTTCCCTTTCTTCCCAAAATAAGAGATGGACATAGCAAATATATCAGGTAATATATCGGCATCTTTCAGTTTCATTTGGCGAAGAATTGTGGTAATAGTATCAAAATTTCGCACGCTAGCACATATATAGATCAATTGAGAAACTATACGAGCTTCAGGTATGAACGAACTGTTAAACATTGCCTCCCAAATTTCTAAGGCTTCAGATAACAAATCATTGTCGGCATAGTATACTAACAACTCCGATAAGGTAGAATTATCAGGGAAGAGCACTTTTGATTTCGAATTAGGAACAATGTTTAGAGAAACCAGAGGCCATCTTTCTCCACTCGAGCCATGTATTTGTGAATAACAATGGTAAGCACGATCCCAATCCTTAAATCTCCCCTCAAAATTCTGTTCTGAGCATTTATAAAAAGATAAAGAATTATGTATGCATCAAAAAGGAAAAAGAAGAAGAAAAAGAGTTCATACACTACATTTGAAATAAATTCATATACAGAAATACAGCTTTAAACTCAATGATTAACTAACTGTATTTCCTTTAAAACACGGGGAAATAAGAAAATTCAAAAAAGTAATTTATTGGCAGCAATAAGCAAGGAAATATGCATGTACTTGAACAAAATTTAAGAGAAAAATTGTACCTTGAGCTGGCGGAAATACTTTCCTTTGAGTGTATTCAAGGGAAATGGTGTGGACGCCATCAGCACGAGTTCCATTCTTCAGTTTCACAAATAAACTGATTTTGGGTTTTCAGAGGAAGCGCCGCCTGTAAATCACTATTTTCTTCTCCAATTGGGTATTTGAAAAGCCACTCGAATGAAATTACTGAATCGGATTTTTCTGGGTTTTTTGTGCGGGTTAAAACTGAGGAGAAAACTTAACTTGTGTTTTTGCAGCGAGAATTTATAAACAGTAGGAATGGTTGTTGCGGGTTGTTTTTCAACAGAGGAAGATAAATAACTAGATAAAGAAACATGGGGGATTTATAAACAGATGATGATAAATAATTCTTGGAAAACAAAAAGTAAAAGGCCCGGAAGAAGAAATAAATGGGCCAACACTTTTGAATTGCTCAGAGTAGTCAACACAACAGGCCTGATTTATTGAATCGGATAAGGATCTGGAATTTTCGTTCGAATTTGGTCGGGTTTCAGATGCAAAAACCTTAGAATTTCATCAATTAATTTAATAAGTTTGTAAGGTTATATTTTCATTTAATTTAGTTTACATGGATCAATTTATTTTCAAAACTCAATAAGCTCCAAAATATAATCGTAGATTATACACTCGACCCTAAAATACATACTATAATTTAAATTATTAATATTTTTTCTTTCTTGCTCTATCTATCTCAAAAATCTTGCTCTCATTAAGTTTGACACAAAATGATAGCAAAAGTTGAAAAAGGATTTTGATTTTTTGTTCACTTCTTTATATATGTGTTCTCTAATAATATTTGAGAATAAGTGATGCTGCTTCATTAATTTGTGTAAGAAATAATTTAAAAACAAAATAATACTATTAGGAAAAAGAGTTTTTCTATAACCACCAAAAGGTAAACACATAGCCTCTAAAAAAAAACATATAAATAACAACCATAGGAAAAATAACGGGAAATAAATGGTTCTGATTGTTTGTCTGTTTTATTTTTTCATTTATTTATTGGAGAAAAAGTGCACTTTACTCCCAAAAGTTTATAGGGCCTGTTTGTTTGGCGTTTCCCAGATTTTTTTCGTGTTTGGGAAATGCCAAACAAACATGTTTTCTACTTTCTGAAATAAATTTTTCATCCATTAATTTTCTCAAACTACTCTCTCAAAAGCCAAACAAACAACAATTTTCTTATCTCTAAACAAAATCTATACAAACTCTACTTTGATTTGACATAAAGTAACATATCTCTTACAAAATTTATCTCATATAACAAACATGATTTGACATAAAGTCTTACACATCTTACACCTACAACCTAACTCTTCCAAAAAAACCTACACCTACTTTATTTTTCAAACTACTCTCTCAAAACCCAAACAAATAACATTACGCAAATCGAGATTATTTCACAAACCTCCACTACTCTCCCAAACTACGTTTTCAAACGCCAAACAAACAGGCCCATATATGTTTTAGCTCTTTATCACCAAAAGTACAAAATCACCCTAAAATATTACCCCTCAAGCGAGTTTATGCCATCTTGTTTGCCAAAAAATGTACATGAGTGCCTCACTTGAATTTTTTACAGGGTAAATTAGTCACAACACCTCTTATCCATCCAAAAACTGCTCTCACGTTTTGTGATCCAAAAACCCGAAGTGAAGTAGAAATACATTCTAATCATAAAGAGATAGGGGAAAATGTGAGAATGAAATATTTGGGCGAAAAAGAGATGTTGTGGCTAATTTACCCTTAAAAAACACACATTAGGCACATATATGTATTTCTCGACGATCAAAATTGGTTTAAAATCGTTTGAGGGGGAAAGTGCAATTAATTTTAATATTCGGGTAAAGTGCTTGTTTTGTACTTGTAAGTGGTAAAGTGCCAAAACATGTAATTTTGAGGGAGCAAATAGCACTTTTCTCTATTTATTAAATTAGCATGAACTAAAATCAAATAAACAACTACAAACATTTTCAAATCCTCCACATAAAATTGAAATAGGTAAAAAGTCTAAAGGAACAAAAATAGAGACTTCCGTCAATTGGATTTAAAGTACTTGAATTTTACTTGATACGGAGTAATTCTTTAGGCTATTATGAGTTTATGGGTCGGGGCTAATCGAATTCGAATTCAATTATTTAAAGCGAAGAACTAACAAGAATGAATATGAAACTAGAGCACAAAAAGCTACACTATAGAGATAAAACAAACAAGGAAACATCTAATCCATCTATCTAAAAAGTGAGTGAAAATATAACCGGTTCGGTGTAAAGAAGAAATTTTAGAAGCGCGCAAATAGAATAGGATCGTTGTAGCTAGAGGTCGCAAAATTCTTTTGTAGACAAGGTCTTTCATAGACCATGAACAAAATTAGTGCATCCACTAAACATATGTGCAAGATTTTGTGTATGGTCTACGAAATACTGGGTCTATGCAAGAATTTTCCAGTTAGAGATCTCATATTTTAGTCTCTCATGCAGAATGAACCTTTTTCACCTTCATTGGTTCATTCTTTCGATAAATCATCTTCAGTTTGCCTTCCCAAGGCCAAATCTCATCTTTCATTGAACCATTAGATTGTTGGTTCAATGAATGATGAGACTTTGCTTGGCCTTAACTATGGCGTATGATTCTTAACTATAAACAAAACAATCACGTATTTCCCTGTTTCAAGCAGCGAAAACCTCCTTCGACTTCTCCGATTACAATTAAGTAAATAGGATATAAACATAGATAAATATCTTTGATGCAAAACAACCTGCTAAAGCATTTCATAACTCAAAGGAGGAGTTACAAAGGGACGACTAGAATGGCTTCAATGGATGAGGATGACAACGATGACTAAACCGACAGGGCGGAAGACGATGAGAATGGAGGGCAGCAGCGGCAGCGTAAGCGAGCACCAAAGAGATCACCCTTTTATAGTGACGGAGCCGCGTGGGAAAAAGAAAGTTCTTGATTATCTTTTCCATCTTTATGAACAATGCCGCGAGTTCTTGATCCAAGTTCAAATTATTGCCAAGGAGAGGTGAAAAATGTCCAAACAAGGTTAGTTTTGTAATTTTGTTAAAGGTTAAATTCTGTATTTTAGATATTTGCATTTCACTTTCTCCATTTCCGCAACCATTGCATTCATATACCATCTTTGATTTCGTGATGACATCCATTATGATTCACAAGAATAATCAAACCAAAGGTTTATTACTCCATCGTTCATTATTACATAATGCATGTGAAATGTTTGATAAAAAGTAAAAACAGAAAATTTGAGCAAAAGATGATCGATATTGCTTGGGAGATCCAGTCAGGTTATTTTCGAGGCGATTGCCACTGCATCACACTTGGTCGAGCACAAGGTAGAAGATGATAATGTCTGGAGGGCATTTCATGTATACTGGCCAAGGGAATTTCCGAGTATTATGAACATTTTGAAATATAAATTTTACATCGGGGACCTACGTCTGATGACCTCCGCAATGTGGTGTCTGAATTTCTTTCTGCAGCAAAGCAAATTAACGTGGATCGGTTATTACAATGTCCAACAGATATTGATCAAATACAAGCCAAGATTATGATTTCAGCTAAAACAAAATTAGACAATTCAGAAGACATCAAGAATCTGATTAATAGCAGCGGAGAGATTGAAAGAAAATTTAATGTTGGTGTAAAGAACTTTGAAGAGCAATGGAAGATAACTAATGTAAACACAAGTTCCCTAAGAATGAAAAGGTCTTGATTTATTATGATTATGATGAGATTATGATAATCATAGAAGCATGTCCCCACTGATACATGCGAAAAGAGGTGACAACCGAATTCCTTCATACTGAGAAACACGACTAATGATTATAATTGGGTGCAACAATTACGAAAATTGCTCATATTCATACTGAGACTACGTGATAGAATATTTTCATCGGACTGCAATAAGTAATATGGATCGGCAAGGCCGACTACACCTCGTGGTGCATATAAGGATTTGTTTGGTCGATTCCACGTTTGAAGAGGCTACATTGTATCAAAATGAGGTGTTCCTATAATTTAAGCTTGAGATAGATCATTGGCGATAGAAATCTCAAAAATCAAGAGTAATGTTGTAATGAACGTTTGCCGTAGGATCAAGAGGGCTGCATGATCAAGGATCCAAGAATCCAGGCTAATCGCATATATAGGGAAAATTTGGAAGACAGTTTCAGAATATATGCTGACATGGCATATTGGAGACGTGTGGAACCAGCTTATTGGCTCGTTCGGGCAAGACCAGTAGAATTAAGAGGTCGGGCTCAAACATTCCTGTATTCACGCTGCACAGAGCATCATTTTATTCTTTTTCTGTTAAATTTTGTTGTTTTCCTCATGTTTTAACTAACATAAAAACCTAGAGGATGTAGATGGAGTGAAGGCAATAAAATATATCCAAATTTCCCAACTCTCTTCCCTATATTCTCTCCAACTTCTCATCTCCAGAATCTTCAAGGAAGAATTCTTTATACATAGAACCAAGTAACTGAGTTTTCACTTTTCATCTTAACACGTGAGTATAACTACAACGAGATAATACAATTAATTAAAGGGATCGTCTCATTAATCATCATTTTCCTTCTTACAAATCAATAAACAACAAACCTAAAGCTTAAAATATATGCTCCCAATCATAAATTTACAACCGCCCGTCCTAGCCATCGGTGAGTTGGCACTTAGAGAAATAAGTGTACATCAATAATAGCTTTCCGGATTCCACAAAAGTAGCCTAATTACTGAGCGAAATATAAAATGTATTCTCGATATACCAGACTACGTATAAAGAAGATCTTATGCAAATGCGCAATCACAATGGGGGAAGACACAGGTGGAATGAAAGTTGGTTGTAAGCCAAGAAAATACTCATAGATCTCATATTTACCAGGATTTACAAATAATATTATGAATAAGAGAAGTACCTTATAGCTTCCATCACGGGTCATAATCCGTGTTCAAGCAGAGGGTGTTATTTTTACTGATCTTTTTCCAGTGAAAGCACTCTTAACCCAGCATACATCGTCAAGTTCACTTAAATATGGGTCAACATATTTCCTTAAAAAATCTGCATCACTAATATTGTACATTGTCCCAAAACTAGGCCAACTTTGAATCAAATTCTTATTCTCCAAGATCCTCAAAACTTGCAGCCTTGGCTTATACCTCTTTTCAATGCTGCAAATAAGTGATTGTGGATTCCTGACTATACACATGGCATCGTATTTCCCAGTTGAAAGCAAAACCTCCTTTAGCTTCTTCATCTTATCCTCCGACACCGCAAACACTTGAGGCGCCTTTCTAAATGCTACCACAATATCATCTTCAGAGAAACCCAAGTTCCTAAATGCCTGCAACTTGAGCTCCCAGCTCTCATTTGACATCGAACTAAGAACCCGAATAGCATGAATATACATTTTGGAACTTCTTTTGATTCCCACCTGATCAATGTATTCAACAAATTTCCTCATAGTCTCAGGCTTACACAAGAGAGCCCTAGGAAACCTATTCATAAGCCAAAAGATGTGCTCTTTCGCTATTCCACAGCTTTTTAACAATTCAAAATTGGGTGCCAAAGTCTTTTCTAAATTGTATTTCAGGAACCAACCAGAAATCCTTAAAATCTTAACCAGTTCCACATTGGACCCCAACAAGCCCTTTAACACAGACAATGAGGGGGTGACTCGAGCATTTGGGCTACGGCGTAAGGTATCTGGATTGCTTGTGATTATCTCAGCAATCTCATCAGCAGAAAATCCCAAATCTTGAAAAAACTTATATTTTGGCTTGATGGTATTCTCAAGACTCGCCACCAGCATTTGAGGCCAGGATATCATGATTTTCTCCAAATGGGTAATCGAAAAACCACTATCTTTGAAAAATGAAAGTATTGAATCAGACTTTTGTGGGTCTTTTAGATGGGTTAAAACAGAGGAAACTCGTGAAGCTGATTCTGGAGAGAAATGGTGTTTGTGCATCAAGAATTCAGAAACTTTAGGAGTGGATGCTGAAGGTGGTTGTTTTTCCACAGAGGAAGAGAAATAATGAGAGAAAGAAACATGAGATTTGCGTATGAAATTAGAAGAGTCTTTTGTGAAGTAAAAAAGAGTTTTGCGCATATGAATAAACATCTTCTGATCAATAATTGCAATTTCATATATATGCGAAATGTAAAGATTACTTGCCGCTAAAATGGTGTCCAATTGCCAGAAATTTTGAAGCTCTGAGCTGAGCTGAGCTGTTTAGGGTTCTTGTTCATCAACTACGCACAGATATAACAATAAATTGATGTAAAGAAAACCCGCGATCCAATTCAAAAGAACAATCACTTTAAACCCATACTTCAGGTGGTTCCTAATTGGGCTGCATATTTGAAGATTTCACTCAAGGCCCATTTATTTTTAAAGATTTTGCCAGTGGGTCAACTTTGAATCCAATCCGTTCAGATCTAAATAAAGGGCTGTCAATGGGGATGATTTCAATTCGGATCCGATCCGAATTCAGTTCGATTTATTAGGATAATTGTTCGATTAGAGGTTCGATTATAAAGATCCTTAATCCAAAACACATGGAGCGAATATTGATTTAAGTTGATCCGATCTGTTAAATATCTGTATCAGACAATAAATAAAAAGAATGATATGTATACATAATATTTTATAAAAATTAGTAACATTAATAATATCTCACTGTAAATTTAAGAAGATAGTAATTTATAACTCGTTTATAAATTTATTTAAACGAATATTTTCATCCAAAAATATCAATATTATATTAGTAAATAAAGTTTGAACATGTGAGCTAAAATTAAATAAAATTGTAAAGCTAATAAACTTGTTTTAGGAAAAATATTAATGTAATTTTTTAAATGAAAATTTTATCAGGTCCGAAAAAAATCCGATATTCGGCCAAATCCGATCAAGATCCATTGAATTCAAAAAATCTAGATCCGACTACAATCCGATATAAATAGAGCCGAATATGGATGAGTCTGATCCGACCCATTGACAACCCTATCTAAAAATATGGTCAATTAATAATTCAAATTAAATATTTATTTTAAATATTTGTATATATATAGTGTGTAACTGTGTATTAAAATTTAAACGTTTTGAAAAAATTAGCATAAGATTAAATAAATTTCAAATTTCTATGTTCAAATGTTATTACGAACAACTTAATAATGAAACTTTAATTTATATGTCAAAATCATGAGTTTCGGTATGTCGATAAAGGTACTAATGATAAAGTTTATTGAATTATTAGTTTCATAAAAAAAAAAAAAAAATTATGAACTTCTTACTAGGAGCAGTGATCATTTTACCTATTCGTTAAACACGTGTTTTAACAGATCAATTACAACTCGCAAATTCATAGGAGATCGTACATAGAAACCCTCATTAACAGTTTCCGAAGAACAATACTTATGATAATTATGATAAATCTTGGAGTACTTATTTCAATTTCAATCCGCGTACACATTTAAATCTTGATATGGACCACAGAGATAATATATATATTCATCTGAAAATTAATCACAAATTCTGAAATGAAAAGAACCATTTGAAACGAGAATAAAGCATAAATGGGTCTAAAAATGGATTCGGGGTGTTTCAATTTTTATTTATTTTAAGGTATTGATCAATGGGTAAAAGCATTAAAGACCCATGTTTTTTCAGAAACCTACACATAATCTCGTTTATATTAATTTTATTGCATATAATATATTTGTGTTTTATACAATATTGCATAAAATCTCTTTTCCGTCTCCAAAATTGTGAGATGTGTATCGATCCCACACGGGTAAAACGGTCTAAGGCAAATGACATGATTGACCTAATTTTGATAAAAAGCATAGAACCCCATCTCCTGTATTATTTTATTGCATACGATCCTTTTGTATTTTATAAAATATTGCACGTATTTTTTTCTTCTTCGTGCAAGGGTTAAAGAGAAATTTCAAAATAATATTAGCGGTGTTAGTTAAATGAGATTTCATTCTGAGGTATAAAATGGCATTTTTGCCATTCTTTTTTTTTTTTTAAGATGTATGAAGGTAAATTTATAATTTATAATATTATATATATTAGCAACCAACAATTGTTTGGTACAGCGTATTGGTTGAATAACATCAGAATTCCGAAGTCTTATGATAATATAAATAAAAATAATATGCAAGAAATTTTAACTATAAAAAATGAAACAAAATGGACTAAATTGAGAGAGATAATTCTCGAGTGAATTTGAGTCATCTTATAAGATACCCATTTATTTTTTATTTTTTATTTTTTATTTTTTATTTTTTAGAAACTTTTTACAAAGGTAAAAGTAGATCGAACAGCAGATCCTTACAAATGTAAATAAGACTAAAGGTTACATACCTGCTAACTTTATCAAAATAACCAATTTCTGATTGTTAAGCTCAATCATTGCAGCTTCGGTTGGAAACCAACACCAGCATCGAACCAATTTTCATGACATGTTATAATTTTAGGTACAATAGTAACATGATGATATCTATTATTTCCAAATTTAGTATAAATGCCATTTCATCAGAGTTTAATTTGAAGCCGAAGCACTAAAGCTTGCGGAGGTAGTTTGGCTAGGTTTCGTCTCGATTTGATTTTAAAAAGTGATTTCGGAATTTTCTAAAAAAACTCTTGAAAATTTGATTTTGATAATGATTTCAATTGAATTTTGAGATAGCGAAATATTAACAAACAATAGTTAGTGGTTTTTGAAACTTTGAGTTATAATTAATTGAGGGAAAAACACTTTTGATGTCAAATTTTATTCCAAAAAACACATTTGGTACCAAACTTTTTCAAAAAATACATTTCATACCATGATTCACAAAATCTTGACACATTTAGTTTTGTCGTCAATTTTCGGACGAAATTCAGCACGTGCCGCTCATGTGCCCGTTAAATTGACAATGGGATGGAGAATATGCACGGGTTTTAAAGATCCACACATGAACGACACGTGCTAGATTTCGTCTGAAAATTGACTGCAAAACTAAATGTGTCAAGATTGTGTGAATCATGGTATGTAATGTGTTTTTTGAAAAAGCTTGGTACCAAATGTGTTTTTTGGACTAAAGTTTGGTATCAAAAATGTTTTTCCCTCATAATTAATTTGAATTGATGTTTGGTTGTTAGGGTTAGGAGAAGATAGTCCTGGTAGATGTCAAATCAATAACTTTATAGGTAAGAAAAATTGATGGCATGTGACAAATTAATAATTTTGTAGGTTTCAAATAAAATTATGTGGATTTCAATTTGCTGAAACTTTGATTTGGGTGAGCCAAGACTGGGCAAAACCATTTCCATACAAACCCTATGTATGTCAACTTTGAGTTGGGTTTAATTTGGATCGAAAATGTATTGGTAAAAAAATTACAAATTACTAAATCACTCAAATATTATTAATAAATTGTGCATGATTGAATGATGTGAGAAATTGTGAAATACATGATCTATAAAATGTAAAATAGAGTTAATTTAAGGAAGAATCCCTGCAGTTTTTTCTTTTAAATTTCACTTCGCCTACCCAATATTAGACATGACACTCGTAATAAATAGTTTTATGCACGTTGCATATGATATGTCATGCAGTAAATTTTTTTTTTTTTTTTTTTTGCACTGACGGTCAAGATGAGATTATAGAGAATAATAGGTCCTAAATACTTATATATTATTACTGAATATTAGTGTTGCATTGATTTTCAATTTTTCATTCATTTTGCTATTTTGGCTTAACCCCTCTAATTCTTTTTTGGGTTGGGAATGTTTTTGGTAAAAAGTTAGGTCAACACATCAACATGTACGAATAAAAGATATGAGTCGACTCCTTTAACGGGCCAACCTGGCTCAAATTTGACCTAGAACACATTACTCGATCCGACTTATTCGAACTCAAAAAATATAATCACCTATAAGATTTATTTTTGACATTTAATCACCTATAAGGTTTATTTTTGACACAACTCATCTTCCTTATCCCTAATATGAACCAAAACTTTATGATTCAATCCCAATATTTTATTAGCCAGGTCGGACTAAATTTGTAAAAGTCAAATTTTGAGTCTTATCAAATTAACAATGTATAAAAAAAAAATCACATTTAGAAAGATAATTAAGGCTTCTATAATTGCTCAAATCAAGTCGAATATGACTAAATATTTTTTTACTTAATCCAATTTGACCCAATCTTTTTATGCCTACCAATGATACATCTTCTCGTTACACAACTAATTTTCGACTTATATCAATTCGTTCAGTTTCATCTCATAGCTATTTCTATCTAGTTAATTAGTTAATTTAGCCCTTTTTAATTTTCCAATGTCAGTATGTATACTAATCAGAAATTATTTTAGGACAACCACCATGTTAGATGGATAAAATATTAAACTTAGTAATATATGTGTCTTTTCATCTACCTACCTATCTTGTATATCATATATTAATTTAGTCTGCATATATGATTATTATAATATATCCAAATATAAAATCAACAGTAACAATTTGTACCATTAAACAAATGATAGTGTTTCAGAAAAAGATTCTCCTTGATGTTTCTACCCCTACTTCCTCCATTATATTAGAATTTATTATTTATTTTTATATATATTAATTTGTTTAAAGACAAGGGTCTTGATTTTGTCCATGGAAGGACCCAAACAAAAGTTGAGAAGTTTAATTATACCTAAAGCAATATGTTGTAATGGAAGGCGGGGCCATTGTTGCCAATGCTCTCAAGTTCATTACTTCCTTCATTATGTCATACTCATCACTTTCAATATATTAATCACTTTTTCTAAAAAAAAAAAATTCCCTTATTAATTATTATGACAACAATTTGCCTCGTTTATTTGGATTTTCAGTAAACCTCAAACTAACAATATTCTTTATTGTATTTCTCAAATTTAAGTCACTTTTCGGTATCTGTATCGTAAAAATTAAACAAACAAATGCAAGAAAGCCAATAAGCAATTGTATCTCAAAAAATCTCTAAAAACACTATTAAAAAATCAAGTTTTCCATAAGTATTAGTACTTATGCTTTTTGTTTATCAAATTCATTTGATTAATCGATAAAACTAATATTTTCTATAAGCTCATTTTAATGAAGCATCATAGTGGGCAAGAAGACGGAGGTTGAAGTCAATCCCAAATAGAAAACATCGCGTAATGCATAATCGGTTACTATTTAAAATATTCTGCAAATATATACTAAATCTAGATCAAGGAAAAAGATACTTCTAAAACGGAACTCAATAACATAAACATATATTACCTCATCAAAGTTCAAACTATAATAACCCGATTTGAACATACAATCTTGTTGATTTATAATATGGTCACTTACTAAGCATCAACTTAAAGTGGGATAGATAATAATGCACATTATAACATGAGACTTTATCTGGCATGGGGTCATCAAACATGATAGGATCATGAAACAAAGCTCGTGGGCACCAACTTTTTCTTCTTTTTATTTGGTTTAGTTTGGCATAAAAGCAAAGGCCACAAAATTAAAGAAGCTCACTCACTTCTATATTGTGACCCCATTCCAAAGTGAATGAGCAAAAAGTAGAGTCACAAAGCTAACATAACAGATGGTAAAGAAGACCTCATAACAAAAAGTAACCAAAGCAAAGCTGTCCCTCCACCCTATACTATATATTATTATGTTTATAGGTTGCACGGATGACGTGTTACAGTAAATGAATTTGATTTATCCAATTTAGTTTTCGCAAACCAATACATAGTGGAAATGAGTTCTTGAAATCAATTATTTCTTAAATTTATAGACTTAACACAATCTGATCTATTTATTACATCACGTCATTCTTTCATCGACTACACCAAATAATTTCCCAATTCCCCACCCCACCCCTTTCATTACTTTTAAAACTAACACATCCAAATTCATTGCACAACCCAAAAGAGGCCATACATTATATACTTCATTCCATCAATCCCAAGATTTGAAGCAAAAGTACTACTGCACAATGAAAGGTAGAGAAGGAAAGGGACCTCCAACAACTGATTTACTTGTATGTTTTCCAACTAGAGCTCATCTAACTCTAATGCCAAAGGCAATATGTAGTCCCGTAAGGCCGCCGGAGCAAGGCATGCGCCACCACCACCATCACCGCCGCCTCCACCACCATCAAATGAGAAAATCTACCAATCGAGGAGGCGGAAATGGAGGCCATGCCAGCCCACTGTTATGGGCCAAAAGCAAGCCCAATAATTCAGATAACTCAGAACCAACATCACCAAAAGTCACTTGTGCAGGTCAAATCAAAATTAAGCCAAAGCCCAATTCATGCAAGAATTGGCAATCTGTGATGGAAGAGATTGAAAGGATACACAATAGGAAACAGAAAAAAAGGCCATCATGGATTGAAGCACTTGGATTCAAGAAAGATGTTATGCAATTCTTGACATGTTTACGGAATATTAGCTTCGATTTTCGTTGCTTTGGTTCGTTTCCCACTACAAATGTTACTTCTGACGATGAAGATGATGAAGACGAAGATGAAGAAGAAGATGATCCAGAAAATATATCCAAAGAGGAGATCGAAGAGAATGAAGAAGATCCAAAGGCTGTTTTCTCAAAATGGTTTATGGTTTTTCAAGAAAATAATCAAAGTAAAGATTTTTTGGTTGATGAAGATGATCATGATGATGCACCTTGTGCAGCACCACCGAAGAATGCGTTGTTGCTCATGCGGTGTCGATCTGCGCCTGCAAAAAGTTGGCTCGAGGAGAAAGAAGAAGAAGAAGAAGGAAAATGTGAAAGTGAAGATGAATATGAAAGAAAAGAAAAAGAAGAGGAAGAGGAAAAACAGAGGAAAACAGAGGAAGAACAGAGGAAAACAGAGGAAGAAGAGAAATTAATGGTGATGCGATGTGGGACAGATTTCTCAAAATTTTCATCAGATGTTGCTAAAGAAACATGGGTTGTTGGAGGAATCAATGAGTTGCTTTCAAGAAGTAGAAGTTGGAAGAGATGATCTTAATTGATTCTTGAAGATTGATTGATCAAGGTTCTTCATAATTTTAATTTGGTTTCTTTTTTTACTTTTTCTCTCCTATGAATAATTGCTATTAAACTGATTTAATTTCTGGGACTGGGTTCTATGTTTGGAAAACCATGATTTTTCTCAGGTTTTCAAAGTTACATTTGTATTTTATTTTTATTCAAGTACTACATGTGTATAGTAAGAAAGATGTTTTATGTTTGCTCGTTTTAATTAGGCCCCAAACAGATCTTAAATAATGTTCCACAATGTACACATCTTGTATAATATGGAGTGTTTAAATGGATATTGGCTACTTATAATTGCTCTCATGACATTTTTATTTTATTTTATCTTATTTAGAATATATGATGTAATTGTGTGTTTCCCTGAGTTGTGTATATAACTATTATTTATAAAAAAAAAATGTTTAACAAAGAGAATTTGTTTAGATCGATTTTCAAGGGTATTTTCACAAATAAAAGAAGTTGGAGGATTTTTAAGATGACTTGCACATAAGTCAAATTCATATGGTTTGATTTGAAGTTACTTAATTTGATCTTGCAGCGTCTAAATTGTCGTTAATTTTCGTAAATTGAGGTTAATTGACAAATGAATAACTAGTTTTTGGCTGAAAAGGATAATTTGTATTTAATTGGCAAAAAAAGAAATGGTGTGGATCAAATGAAGTGATAGAAAAGAACCAGATCAAATTGATTCAAAATAAAAGTTATTGGATTTAAAGTTAAGTATTCTTTTTCTTTTTAGAATAAAAGAAAAAGAAGAAGAATTGTTGGAATTGTAGGAATATGATGTTTGAAATTATTTTCAACAACTTTTGACACATGTTTGATTAGCAAAGCATCACACAGAATCAAAACATTGCCTAAAATTGTACATTCTTAAATCTTTAATCTTACATTCATAAATAAATACTTTTAGAATAATAGTAATATAATTTAAAAGTGAAACAAATATTTCTTACTACATACAACATTAGAATAGGTGTTTTCACTATTATAATAATGAATGACAACTCTTTTACTATATACTATGTTGGGATACTCTAAGGTGACTCTCAGCCGTTGAGAGTCACCTTAATTCTTTGTTAAATATACGACTTGTACGCACCTCCTTATAATTTAAAATTACCATATTACCCCTTATAAGAAAAAAGAATTTCAGGAAAAAAAAAGTACTGTTCATCTTCTTCGCCTTCACCGGTGGATAGCCATTGTTGAAGGTACCAAAGATATTAACTCAAGATTCCCTGCTTCTTTACTCAAATCAGCCCCCAAAATCGAAATCTGGAAATGAGATTCTTGAAAAAAAGGAGAAAAATTAACAAGATTAAACCCTCTCAAATCGGAAAAAAAAAAAATAATGTTCATCTTCTTCGCCTTCACCGGTAGACAACCATTGTTGAACGGCGAAATCTTGAGGCGGTGGTTTGTGTTCAGGGAGAAGGGAGAGAGAAAAAGAATTAAAATGACAGATCTTGAAAAAAAGGAGAAAAATTAACAAGATTCAACCCTCTCAAATCGAAAAAAAAAAAATAATGTTCATCTTCTTCACCTTCACCGGTGGACAACCATTGTTGAACGGCGAAATCTTGAGGCGGTGGTTTGTGTTCAGGGAGAAGGGAGAGAGAAAAAGAATTAAAATGACAGATCTTGAAAAAAAGGAGAAAAATCAACAAGATTCAACCCTCTCAAATCGAAAAAAAATAAAAATAATGTTCATCTTTTTCGCCTTCACCGGTGGACATCCATTGTTGAACGACGGCGAAATCTTGCCGTTCCGGTCGCCACCGGAACGGCCAGATGTGTGAGGCGGTGGTTTGTGTTCAGGGAGAAGGGAGAGAGAAAAAGAATTAAAATGACAGGGACATTTTAGTCAAATTGATGTGTACATTCATTTTGATTGGGTACATACTCTTGTACACACCATACACCATCGTACACCATTTTTTAGGCAAAAAATATGGTGACTCTTGAATGTGAAAGAGTCACCATATAATGTCCCTACTATGTTTCTTATTGTAACTTGTTCTTTCTAAGTGGATTTTGGTCTAGTTGACTAGTTCTCCTCTTAGATTTTCTTTTTGCGTCTATTTAATTAGTGCATCAATTTACAGCCCAAAAGATCTTATGTTTTTATAATAGTAAATTAATTTGTGATCTAAGATATTAATTTATTTTATCTTCCTTAATTCGAGGGATGTAAGTCGTTCATTTTATTTGTAAACGTGATGATGATGACATTTAGGAAGTAACATGCAATAATAAACTTGTAGCTAACCTCCAATCACTTTTGTCCAAGATAGTAGGCTAAAATGGTGGAGATATGTCTCTCTCTTTATGGACTTGTAGTGAATTTAAATCACAAGTAAAGTTGAAGTCCTCAATTTTCACTTGAACCAAAAAAATAGTGTAAGATATCTATGAAGAAAGCAATAGTGTAATTTGGTCTAATTGCAAAAGCTTAGCTATTTGAGATTTAAGATTTAACTTCAGTTTTATAAAAAGAAAACATTGTTTCAGCTTAACTCGTTATTCCTTATCATCAAGCTAGAACTGCATTTAATGTATTTTAAAATTTGTTTGTGTTGATTTTATAAACTAGAAAAATACAAAATATATAAATATACTAACTCGAACTCGAATTGTGTTCAATTTTGATAAATGCTCATACGATCTCAACATTTTTTTTTCTAAAATAAAACTAATTTTGATACAATTTTAAATCCAATTTAGAAATCATACTATTAAAGTTAATCAATGTGCTATTGAAATCAACTCAACTTGATACTTTGACATAATTGTAGCCAATTTTACTTGAACTTCTTCTGGTACACTACACGTTGGAGTTGAGTCTATTGTTCCATTTGTAATGTCAGGTGATCTCAAAATGGGCCACCATTGCGTAACTTTGTAAATCAATTTTCACATTTGATTAAGGATTATAATTTGAGTTTCTCTTAACTTTTGTTATTTTTATCTTTTTTATGAACTAAACTGTATATTTACAGTTTCGGACCGAAGAATGCATTGGGTATGAACCAATAAGGGTAACGTACTTTATGCCTAAATAGGTGATTTCTTAGACCATCTACATATTATATACATTAAATGATTTTGTAAGATATTATTTTCTGAATATTATGGTGGATTTAGAAAAAAGAAAATACAATATTAATATATATTATAAAAGATTGAGCAAAAAAATCTGAATAAAAATTATAGGTTAATTATATCATGAGAACGCTGCTTAGGTAACTGACTCATGAGATTTAAAAATTATGTTGAAACATAATCAAATAAAAATATATGAAAACGATTAATTGTTAATGTCTAAAAAAAGGAATACCTATGATTCTATGGCATTTATTTATTTATTTAACTAACTATCTAATTTTCTGTTTATAAAACACATTCACACATATGCATACATACATACATGACCTAACTTTTATGCTTAACGAAACTCTCTAAATAAAACCACACTTACAATTCAAGCATTGGAAAAGTGTTAACTACGGCAATCTTTTTTTTTTTTTTTTTACATTTATAAACTTATGAAAGAGTATATTAAACTAAAATTTTGTAACAACATTATTAGAGAACACTATATAATTTATTTTGATGATTTAGATAAAACTATATAATGTTGTGTGATTTAGACAAATTTCAAAGTTTATTGTTTCATGTTGAAAGGAGAGTTGGGGACTTAGATGTTATATGCGGTACAATGAATAGGTACATTTGCAAGTGATTTGTGCAAATTATTTTATTTTTAATATGTTGGGTACCTAAACTGTGTGTGCGGGTGACATTAATTGTCCTATGGCACCTAAACTGAGTGTGCAGGTGGAGTCACAATCGAATATCGTGGGCGCTTGTGTGAATGCACTATAATGGAAGGGTAAACGCCTTTCCCAACACGAATTGGTTTTGGGGAAATTGGTAGCGTCTGAGGTCCTACAAGTGGTATCAGAGCCAAAGTGACGTGTTCGATTCCCAGCTGGAGCAATTGCTGAGGGGAGATTGTTGAGCACCTAAAATGTGTGTGCGGGTGACAACAATTGTCCTGTGGCACCCAAACTGAGTGTGAGGGTGGAGTCACAATCGAATATCGCGGGCCATTCTGTGAATGCACTATAAGGGAATGGTATGCGCCTTTCTTAACACCAATTGGTTTTGGGGAAACTGGTAGCGTCTGAGGTCCTACATAATTATTTTTTAAATCAACATTTTTAATTGTATCTAACAAAAGATCACAAGTCTTTAAACGAAATGTACACGTGCATTACACGTCGTGGCTTGTGTGAATGCACTATAAGGGAATAGTATGCGCCTTTCCTAACATCAATTGGTTTTGGGGAAACTGGTAGCGTCTGAGGTCCTACATAATTATTTTTTAAATCAACATTTTTAATTGTATCTAACAGAAGATCACAAGTCTTTAAACGAATGTACACGTGCATTACACATCGTGTATCAGCTAAATTTTGGAAAGAATTATCATTGTTTTCTTTCAAATTTAAATTTTATTAAAACAACTTAAAAAAATACGCAAACTAAAAAATATCCTAAAAGAATGTTATAACTTTACTAGTAAATATTTTAAAAAATGTAAAGATTTTAAAAATGACCTTTTAGAATGTTTAATTTTTTAATTTGATCTTAAAAAAATTTTAGTTATAGAAATGACCATCATTCTAATTAATTTATTAGATTAGTTAGTTAATTTAAGATGAAATTAATTAATCTTAATTTAACTATAACTAAAAAATTATATTTTAAAAGATGAATTACTCATACTAATTTCTTCCAGAAACGTCAATTAGATTTAGAACCCTAAACCCTAAGTTCTCAAATTTGGGAAAACGATGTTTATACAGATGCGCAGAACCCTCCTCCAATTAACAAGAGATTCATCTCCCATCTGTGAATTCCATGCGTTTTTCTCAACCTCTAATCTAAAACAACAAACGAACACCCCTTCATTTTCTGAACTACTGGTGCACAAATACCAATTCTCGCTTCAATTGGCTTCACGAGTTGCCTCAGTAACAAAAAACCCAAAAAGCTCTGATTCAATACTATCATTCTTCAAAGAAGTTGGCTTTTCAAACACCCAATTGGAGAAAATAGTGAAATATCGCCCCCTTTTTCTCTTGTCCGATCTCGAGAAGAGCTTTAAGCCCAAAATCAAGCTTTTCCAGGATTTGGGATTTTCTGCCGATGACATTGCAAAGATAATCTCAACTGATCCCTCGATTTTGCATTGTAGTGTAAATAACAGACTCATCCCTTCATTCTCTACTCTAAAGGGTGTGTTGGGATCCGATGAGGGAGTTGCTAAGATTTTAAGGACTTCAGGGTCGCTCCTAACTAGAGATTTAGAAAAGACTTTGGTGCCGAATGTTAAATTCTTGGAGAGCTGTGGTGTATCAATGGATCAGATCCTTAAAGTTATCTATTGTTTTCCTAGATTTTTCTTGCATAAGCCGGAAGTTGTTAGGAAATTTGTAGACAAGGCTTATGAATTGGGGGTCAATAGGAGTTCCAAACAGTTTTTTTACGCTGTTAGGGCAGTTAGCTCAATGACAAACAAGAGTTGGGAGCTGAAGATGCGTGTTTTTCGGGACATGGGATTTTCAGAAAATGACATTTTGAGAATGTTTAGGTATTCACCTTGTGCCTTTGCTGTTTCGGAGAAGAAGTTGAAGAAGGTAAAAGAGTTTTTGATTGCCACTGGGAAGTATGATATGTCATGTATTGTTAACAACCCGGTATCACTTTGTTGCAGCATTGAGAATAGGTATATCCCGCGGTTCCGTGTTTTAGGAATTTTGGAAAATAAGAAGTTGATTACGAGTTGGCCTAGCCTTTCGACTCTGCAATCATGTACTGATAAAAAGTTTTTCGAGAAATTTGTTAGTCCTTATTTGGACGAAATTGGAGATGTTTATAAAGCAAAGAGTGAACTTGATAGCAAATGAGAGGCGAAATTTTTATGATCGACTGAAAAATGGTTCTTATAATATTAGGTAAACTGACAATGAGACCATTGATTCTTTGTAGTAGTTTTATGGCATACCAATCCTGTATTTCTGGTATTTATAAGATGTTGTGTAACTTCATTATACTTGTTCTGCTAAACTGAGTTATGCTATCCTTCGGAAGCATGTTTAACATAACGAAGTACTTTTCTTACTCGTATTTTTTACTTACATGTGTTCTTTACTTTTTATGCAATCCTTTTGAAACATGTTTTAAGGGTTAGATATCCTTGAAAAGTTCATTTAATTAGACACGAGGCCAATGAATAAGTATATCGTATATTTACCTCAATGGATCACCAATGTTCCAGTAAGTATAAGTGGAATGCCTCTAAGAGTACAAGTTATATGTTTTTAAGGCGTATTAACTATTCTGATGTGATTTTTGCCTTAAGTAAAGAATCTTGATATGCATGTGAAGACAATGATCTTTCGAACCGTGATTTTCCATCTTCCACTATTTCTCAAGTTTGAATTACCCTTTTTGTGTTCAATGAACTTGTGATTGCCATATTCCGCCTGCTGCAGAATGTTTCAAAGTCAATTCAGATGCATCATTAGGAAAAATTTCAGGTAAGCTTCTTGTTAATGATGTTAAGCGGCCTGAGTTGATTAATAGTTTTACTTAATATATATGTGTTGCTTTTTCTTTGATTTCATTCAAATCTTTTTCATTGCAAACAGATACGATTTCTGACAATTATTTGTTTACCTGTATAGTTGCTGAGTAATCTGTTTAATTTATGGTTTTGGAGTAAATAGTTATATTGTTGATAGGGTTCAGTTCTTGAAATTGATGCTGGGTTGTAATATAGGATTTACTTCAATATTGTGCATTCATTTCATAGGTCATCATATCTCTAGCTTAGAACAATCAGGTGAAATTGTGTCATAAAAACCTTTAGTGTACAAAACAGTATGCAAACGTGACATGAAAATATATTAGCTGTTTAAAGAGGTAGGATTTAGGCCACTTGGAGATCTCCATGGATGCAAACAAGGCCGGCCCGACGTATCAGGGGCCTAGGCGAAATGTAAAATCAAGGCCCTATCTAAAAAGAATGATTATTATTAAAATTTATTTTCTTACTTTTAAAATTGTAAAAGTATTTATTAAATATTTACATAGTTTTTCTCTAACATATTTTTTAGAGATAGATAAATAGATAAAATGACAAAAGTCAATTTAACTTCTTTTTCAAATCGTAATATATTTTTATAAATATAAAGCAAAAACTATAAGTATAGTGAAATATAACTATACAGCTAATGTATGTTGGGTCTTTCTAAAATAAGATTTTATGGAACATAGGTGTACATGAGATGACTCATCTCAACCACTAAAAAAAGTCAACAACAAATCTGAACCATAAGTTTTGGTCAAAATGTCCAATGATGATGTGGCATCGGACATTTAGAAAAAATAAATATATGTTAAATTACATACTAATCCTTTAATTAATATGTTTAAAAATTTCTCCCTTATCTCTAATTAATTTCATCTCTTTCCCAAAAAAAAAATATCAAGTAATTAAAATTTTATACGAAAAAAAGTAATCAAATTTTTATACGAATTGACAATTAAGACCATCAGTATAAGATCATTTAAAATATTTTGAGGGAAAAATGCACTTTACACCCCCTCTCAAAGTTACGTATTTTGAATTTTACCACCCAAAAGTATAAATTAATTATAAAATTAATAGCAATTTTTCCCTCAAATAATTTTAAGCCAATTCCGTTCACCAGAAAACATAGATATGCGTCTCACTTGTGTATTTTAAGGGTAAATTAGTTCCAACATCGATTTTTCGACCAAATATTTCAGTGACGCGCATTTTTCCCTCTCTCTTTACAAATAAAGTTTTTTCTACTTAACTTTAGATTTTTGGTTCACAAGACATGAGTCAAGTATTTGGACAAGTAAGAAGTGATGTGACTAATTTACCATTTGAAAATTCATGTGAGGGGCACATGTACATTTTCCGTCAAACAAAAATTGCATAAAATCATTTGAGGGGGTAAAGTGCAACTAATTTTATTTTTCATGGGGTAAAGTGACATATGAGTGGTAAAGTGCCAAAACATGTAATTGTTGGTGATAAGATTTTTGTAGATTCATAAATCATATGGAGAATTTGGTCAATTTTTTCAAAAAAAAAAAAATGGGGAGGAGGTGGTGTATTCCCAATTTTTAAAGTTACCAGGGGTTATTGGTAACCTTTTAGGTAATAGGGATGTTTTTTCTTTGTTCGGTGGGGTAAAATTGTTATTTCGACTTGAGAGGGGTTTTCTTTGTTAATAAAAAAAGTACAAGGTTTTGTTGCTAATAAAAATAACATAGGGCTTTTTTTTAGTTAGACAAAACACAAGGGGTCTTTTGAATTCACTCATTAAAAAGGATAAATTTGTCTTTAAGAAAATAAATTATTTAAAGTTAAATTCTAAGGGGACATGTGTCACCAAGATAAATGATATCTCATGTGCTCCCCATCCCTCAAAATCTCATTTTAGACAGACCCATGTATGTTAATATAATTAACTCTTACTTGTTAAAATCATCGAAAAGATAAAACATAAAAGTAAAATGTTTTCACAACTACGTTACAAGAGGAGCTTTTCATTGAACCGAGCCGTACACCTTTGCATTCATTCTCCAAAGGTATTACATTCTTTAAGGAGATGTTTGTAAAGAGATAGGTTATTCATTTAATTATAATAATTTTACAATTAATTTTTTAATTTTTTATT
Organism: Penstemon newberryi var. newberryi; assembly: GCA_030819805.1. NCBI lineage: Eukaryota > Viridiplantae > Streptophyta > Magnoliopsida > Lamiales > Plantaginaceae > Penstemon > Penstemon newberryi. The sequence continues at coordinate 18,856,302 of JAUALY010000001.1, forward strand.
CAAGAGTTTAATTCTTTCGAGTCGCGTCGGACATATAATAAAGGAACCTCTCATAACATAGATTCGAATTTGGGTTCACTACTTTGTAGTGACTAGTCTCTTCCACTAGACCAATCACCCGTTATTATCCTAATATAACTCTTACAACTTGATACCAAGTAGGGAATGTGTGTTGTGTTTGAGTTAGGGCTCTCAATCGAGCCTTCTGAGTCAAGCTTTAAATTATTCAAATCCAAATATTATTTGACTTTATGACTATAAGCTCAATCTCAAATACCAATCGACTTTGGTATATTAGGCTCATACCAAATTTGCTCACACGCAAATTTTACTTGATAAATAAATAATTACGCATTATTAAAAAACATAAAAATATATTAATCTTATTTGTGCCCAAAAATATATAAATGTCATACTTGTAATCCACAATATAAACATTAAATAAAGGGGATTAGTGCATTTTTTATACCACAACTTAAGCTCGATGACGTTTCTATCCCATATCTTATCGGGCTGGCATACTTGGGGCCACAACTTCAATTTCGGTGGCAATTTTGATCCATATTGAGTCCAAATTCAAAATTGGCCCTAATTAACCCACGTGACTTGTAATTTGGGGATTTTGGTGTCACAACTTAAGCGCATTGACGTTTCTACCCCACATCTTATTGGACTGACACATTTGGAGCCAAAACTTTAATTTAGGTTGCCATTTTGGTCCACATTGAAGCCCAATTAAAATTGACCTAAATTAACTTACGTGCGGGGCATTGATCGAATTCTAGATCACATCCTTTTGCTTAGTCCAATACATTTTGATACTCCATCCTTCTCTTTTATTTGTCGTTTTAGAGGGTTGTACACAGATTAAGAAATTTAATAAATAGCCATTTTTTTGAAGTAAAAATCTCAAAATACCCTTTTAATCAAATAACTACATCATTAATTAGCATTAATTACAAGCATTAACAAGAAGGGTAAACTTGGTAGAAAAAAATAATTTTACATTGAATCCTAAAACGAAAAATAAAAGTAAACAATTTTTTTTGGCCAAAGCGACAAATATAAAAAAAGGAGAGAGTAATAATTTTGAGCTTTGAGTATTGAAATTTTGGCCAAAGCGACAAATAGTTATGTAATTAACTAAACACACATTAATTTTAGTCTTTTAACTTTCACACAATTTTAATTTTAGTCCTATATATAACAATTTTCATCATCTAACTTTGAATAAGATTCAATTTTTGTACTCCAGTTACACATTTCGTCCTCCAAATTTTAATTTTTGTCCTGCAATTACAAACTATTTCCATGGTAATAGGACCAAATTTGTAATTGCTGGACGAAAATTGTAACTTATTGGAGGACAAAATTTGTTATGTATATGACTAAAATTAAAATTTGGTGAAAGTTAAATAACTAAATATGTGTTCAGTATAATTACAAGACTATTTTTCAAAAATTTATAAAGTTACTAGACGATTTTTTGAAATTTTACCCATTATACTCTATGTAATACGTCTATAATATTATGGATAGGGGGCAGGCCCCCTCAAGCGAGTGAATATATCCACCCCTGATTATCTGCCAATTAAAGTAACACGGGATTGATGTATTTGTTAAATTATTTTGCAAATAGCTCATTAGAAAATGAGCTTATTCATATGGTGTATCGATATTTTGCATGCAGGAGAGAATTTACCAATGACTTGGTATCCGAAGGATTTCATCAATGTACCAATGACTTGATGACATGAGAATGAGGTCGGATTCATTATCGGGATATTCAGAGCGTACTTATCGTTTCTACAAGCGAAACAAAAGTTTTCGAATTTGGATATGGACTCAGCTAGCTACATTACATAGTCATATGAATTCATCGCTTCAACTCCGAACACGATCCAATCAACTAATGAAAGTTCAAGTTCAAGAAGCATCCGGTGTTGATGTTCGTTAGGCGTGGAAAGTCGAGAAATGAAAGTTACATGAAATAGTTAGTGGGATTTGAAAGTGTGAGTTTGAATGCAAGGGAAAGAAGTAAAATTGAATTTGTATTGAATCCATGTGAACATTTTAGCACAACAAATGGAGAAGGTTGTAATGGTAATTGAAGAGGTGTATAGCCATTTGATTGTGGAAGATAAAAGAGTATCCTATTAATGTTGTACTTTGACTGACACCAATTGACAAATTTTAAGAACTATTGTATAATTATGTATTTTAGCATTCGTCCATTGGTTTTCAGAAATTAAAGTTATTTCTTGATATACAGTAGTCGAGAGTTCTCGAATACCAATACGTCCTTTTTTGCATTATTTTTTGCCTATTATGCACAATTATGGGCACGACTTTTGAATTTCTGAAAATAAATTTAAACTTTCGTCTTGACCATTTGCTTCACTTCTAGACTCATCGATAAATCGTTCGACTTCAAGGTTTAAATGTGGGAACTCCCGACTAATGTGAATGTAAGCCTATTTGTTTCCTAGATTACAATTGAGCAGCATTAGTGTAAATATTTCTTGTTTTCGATGTTTTATCTTATTCATGAAATAGTTCTCTCGAGTTTGGAATCAATATATCGTTGTAATTGATTGACTATTATAAACAAAATGAATTAGAACTAATTATCTTTAGGCACAACCGTTGAGAACTTTCCCCGAACCAAAATAAAACTATGAAAATCTGTCTGTTTCACAGTTCCAGTCTCATCTGGGCATTTGGTCTAGTGGTATCATTCTGGCTTTTTGTGCGAGAGGTGTCCCGTGTTCGATCCTCATAATGCTCCTCTTTCCCTTTTTAATAAATTAAATTAATAATAATGGCTTAAGAGAAAATGGAAAATCTTTTAGCATTTTGTAAGCAGGTAAATTTCATGAAAAAATAATTTTAACTAAAAGCCACCATCAATTCTGCCCAATAAGAAAGAAACCATTTTACAGAGCTCAGATATATTGGATTTTTTCCTGGAATGCATTTATAGACTTTCAGAAAATGACAACGTCATAATTTAAAAAGGAAGTTGGATGTTATATTTATGAATTAATAGTCAGCAAGTATAAATAGTTAGCTCCAACTTTTAAGTGTGGCCAACCAAAATATATACAGTACAATATCTGCAAAGCTAAGTCGGAACTAAAAAAGGAAACATTATGCAACTAAATGCATAGTATATTGAATTGGAATAAAAAAATCGGGTGAAATACAGTTTCCCTCCTTAAAGTATGAGGGTGATATCAGTTAACCCCCTAAAGTATCAATTATAATACTTATCCCCCATCTGTTATAGTTTTGTAATATTTATTCCAAAAATACCCCTGCTCCTTTCATAAATAATAAATTACTTTATTAATTTATCAAAATTTGTCACTTTATTAATTATGTTTCCATTCATCCACCAAACAACATTATGTTTTAATTTCTTCATTTCTATTGTTCCCTTCCTTTTTTCGATCTCAAATTTTTTCTTCATTTTCATCTAATTTTTGTATAACCGAAGGAAACAAAAGAATTGAAGAAATTTAATCATAATATTATTTGGTGGATGGCTGAATTCATAATTAATAAAGTTTTTTTTTTTAATAAAGAAATGAAGAAATTAAAACATAATATTGTTTGGTGTCAAACTTAAATTTTACGAGAAATAATTTGAAGGAGAATTACTCAACATTTTGAATAATAATTCGTACAGAAAATAATTGAGATAATTATCACAAAAAGAAAACTAAAAAAATATAAAGAAAAAATTGAGATAGAAATAAAAAAAAAACTTGAAACATAAAATAAAGAAAACAAATTGAAATAGAAATAAGAAAAAAAAATGAGATGAAAGTATAGAAAAAAAAAATTGAGACCATAAAATTGAAGGAAACAAAATAAATGAATAAATTAAAACATAATGTTGTTTGGTGGATGCATGTATTCATAATTCATTAAGATACAATTTCATTATGATAAATTAATAAATAAATTTATTATTTATGAAAGGGTAGGGAGTATTTTTGGGAAAAAAACTACAAAACTATAACAGAGGGGTGTAATTGTTACAATTAATACTTTAGGGGATAATTGATACCACCCTCATACTTTAAGAGGGGAAACTGTATTTCACCCTAAAAAACTAACAAAAAATGAGTCAAACGACATTTAATTTTATACTAAAACTAAAGAAAACCACCAAAATGTTCTCACCTAGATACTGTAAATTTGTTCCCACATATATTGTAAAAAAAATTAAGGTAATTTTGTAATTATATAGTATATTAGTAAAAACGCTGAATTCCAATCTAGAAAACCAATTACCCACATATATTTAATACTGAAATTAAAATGCTGAAACATGCATAGAAAACCAGTATATGTTCCAACCTTACTATATCAAGAAGACTGTAAGAAAGAATACAATTTCAATAGTAGCAATAAAATGTTCTGTATAGTTCAAGACGATGATATGATGCAGGAGAAATTCTAATCCAAACCCGGTTCGGATTCTAATCTATGTATTGAGTTAGTAACCAAAGAATTGCCTGTAGTGGCTCAAGAAGAAATGTATCGAGTCTGATTTGCTCGGTGTCATTGAAAGAAGCGATCGAGATAGTTGCCTGCGTACACTGTACCGCTAATCCTCAACTGTATATTCATTCACATAAACTCTATATATGTAACCAAAAAATTGCATATAGACTATAGTGGCTAGCTCAAGAAGAAATGGATTGAATCTGATTTGCTCGGTGTCACTGAAAGAGGTGCGATAGTTGTCTGCGTAAAGTCCTCAACTACACATTCAAACAACATAATAATCAATAACTTATACTACTACTACTACTACATTATTATACACTGAGAGTTTATTGAATATATGATATATGATGCTCACCACTAATTTGGCACAATGAAGGCAAATAGCAGGTGCATCAGTGAAGAAAGTCAATGCATCAATTTCAAAATTGGAAGGTCGATACATTAAGTTCATAACTAGCTCCTGTGTATACATTGCCACATACACCGAAAAGCACACCACCGCAGCGCATACCTTCTTCAGTTGGACTGAATCGAAACCAAAATCATCTTTACAAATATAGATCCAGTGGACCACCGATGCAGACAAGATCACGCCTCTTAGGTAGTATTTATCATATTGCTCCAACCTTCCAAACCTCCACCAGCATGATGCTTCCCAGAAACAGAGGAATACCATACAACCCCCAACAAGTAGTACACTAGGTACGTTGGAGGTGCACAGATAGCCAAATTTCGCCCCAACGCAAAATGGGAACGTAACCAATAAAAAGATCCTCGTCTCCTGTACAAGAAATTACTTATGAAATATTAGAGGGAAATCTTGTGGAATACGAAATTAAGATTTTGAATACCTTTTTCCATATGAGTCTTAGTCTGTAGCCGGTCAGGATCAAGAGAAAACACACTCCAATTCCGATTACTGCATATGTGTACTCCATATGTCCTGCTCCAGGGCCGGCCTGACATATTACAGGGCCCTAGGCGATATTTAAAATCAAGGCCTCTTTTACAAATTAGCTGATACTTTTTAGTTTCAATTGTAATATATTTTTACGAGGATTGTTATCGTTGCATTCAATATAATTGAATCGTACCAATTTTTGGTATCTAGTCTGACGCGGTAGTTTCAAAATTTGTACAATACATCAAACCGAACTATTGGGTTCGATTATCAAACGGTTCAGTCCGCTATAAAAAAATTGAGACGTGTATGTAGTTTGAGTATTCTTTGTAATAAATTAATATTAAAAATTGTAGCTTGACTCAAACTCGTTGAATATAAGTTACATCAAATTCTAAATTTTATTAATGCAAAACAACAATATTATAATATATTTTTTTCAAAATACTAAAAGACACAATAAAACAAAAACACTTGTATTATCAATTAGCATATTCTCCCTCCGTTTTTTTATTCGCTTTGGAGGATTGAACACGGATTAATAATTATAATAAATAGCCACTTTTTTAAGTAAACGTCCCAAAACACCATTTTAATCAAATAATCATATCATTAATAAGAAGGGTAAAATTTGTATAAAAATTAATTCTACATTGAAATTCTAAAACGATAAATAAAAAAAAAACGGATGAAGTAATCTTTATTATTTGACACCAATAATATGAAATAATCATTTTTACATAAATTAGATAAACAAAACTTACATAACAAACACAAGGAGAATTTCAATAGAATGTGTAATGTTAATCGAAAAGTTAATTTGATAGATTAAATCTATTTTAATGTCGCGCTATGATCATTGTCCAACGCATCTTAACCAATACATGACGCATTAATGTTAATATAATATGATGCAGGTAAAGGGGGGCAGACATATCAGAAATATTTAGCCCATAAATATATCTAAGACATTCTTTTTGCATATACATGGTTCTAGATTATGAAGTAAAACATTCTAGACAAGTATATATGAAAAGTCTCTAGAGCATCAGTTTTAGCCACTAGATCAAGTTGATTTTCACCGTCTGTTTAAGAATGTGGTTATATAAATAGGGCAAGACCTTATTTGTAAATTTCCATTCTTACATCTTATTTGACAAAAAAAAAATATATATATATATATATCAAGTAGAACAAAACTGAGATACATTTACATTAACAAAAAAAAATAATTGAAGCCCCTCTATAGTCGGGGCCCTAGGCGAAGGCCTAAATTGCCTAGCTTTAGAGCCGGCCTTGCCCATCTCATATCCATATGATAAGAACAGAAAGACAAGAGCCATAATCTTGTAAAACTGCCACCAAACAAACAAGTCCTTAATTATTAACTCCAAATACAGAATCTAATGAGGCCAAGTAACAGATATTGAAGAACAAGGTACTTATTACTAATAACAATCTGTCTTACATTACACTGTAATTTAATTTAATACTTCAAGTTGGACTTAGGTTTATAGAAAAAATTAAATCAGTCTCAAACTTCGTTGCATATGAACATTTTGGCGAAAAAAAATCCCCTTCTTTATTGAATTGAACTACCTATCAGATAAATAAATAAATTCCCAGAACAATAGAATAGATCACATTTACAATAGAACATGCACTGCATAATTAATATTGTTAAAACTCTACATGTACAATTACCAACATCCTCGCTGTGTGAAATCTCAATAATTTGTGTAAAGTTCTCACAAGATTTAACTGTGTATATGATTCACAAGTAAATCAAACATTCCGATTTAATATCTTTTTTCTGTGTTTTAATAGGATTTATTAGCGTCGTAGTGAATAAGAATAGTTTCTTGAAGAATAGTTTCTTGAACTATACTGCATGTAAGTGCGCAATGGGATTAAATGACATATCCAACAAATTCCTCTGTTTTTTCATCCTTGTAAACTAGGATTATACGATGTGTTGCAACTGAAAGAAAACCCTAACATTCACTCTGTGACCCTAAAAAAGAAATACCTTTTGAAGCTCCCAAAGAATGTTGGCATCGATTTCCCCAAATCTACTTATGAGACCCCAAGCCCAATATCTGTACAAGTATTTTTGAACATATTCAAGAAGAAGAGACGACATTTTAGATTTTCTTTTGATGAAGGTGAAGGTGAAGGTGAAGTCTTGTTATGTTCGTCATGTTCTTGATATGAGAAGTGTTTGAATTGGAAGGAGGTGGGAAAACATACTGGACAACTGGAACGAAGTAGGAAGATGGGTGATTCTCTTCAAGTTCAAGTGGGCGAGTCGGATTCAGATAGAAAAATGGGTCATTCGGTTTTTACTAACAACTTAACCAGTTGGTATCGGATAGGGAAATATATCCGGATCGTGGGTCATTTAGTCCAGCTTTCGTATTTGGGCCTGCGCAGCTGAAGGGCTTATTACAAATTTCTGGTCCAATCCAAATTTCTTTGGGGTTATTCCTTTATAGCTTGTTTGGTTGTAAGGAAATTGAGGGAAAATTGTAGGAAAATGAAAAAGAAAGGAAAGGAAAAGGAAAGGAAAAAAAATTCATTTTCCTCTACATGTTTGGTTGTCAGGAAAACTATTTTCTTGCAAATGTTTGGTTATCAAGAAAGTTTAGAAAAAGAAGTAATATTTTTTATAATTATCTCCGTTTTATTATAAATAGTTTCAAAATTGTAAAATATATTGTAAAATTAGTTGATATTGTCTTTTGCTATTTGTAATTTTCTAGTTGCAAGATAAGAATTATATTTTCTTTGGGTTGTTTCTATCTGAAAGGGTGTTTTTGCGATATTTTATGGGGGTATAATTGCTATTGTGACTTGAGAGAGTATTTTTTTGTTAATAATAAATAAGCACAAAGGGAATTTTGGTAAAAAAAAATCACAAATAGGAAGTTTGGACAGTTAGACAAAGTACAAGGGGTATTTTGCAATTTACTATAAAAGTTTCCCAAGATTTTCTCAGGATTTCCCCCATCAAATTGGTGGGGAAATTTTTTCTTCACAAAACTTTTCTGCAGGAAAGTTGAAGGAAAATAACAACTTCCTTTCATGCTTTCCAAACAACAAGTGAGAGAAAATAAAACTGACTTTCCTTCACTTTCCCTCACTTTCCCGACAACCAAACGATACATTATCAAAAATTCTTGTTCAAATCTGACTTGATAAAACTTATTCAACCAGCAAACAAGTGTTAGACTTGTTTTTTGATTGGTCAATCTCCTGGTAGTTACATTCAATCTCAAAGAAAGTGTATTACTCGTGTCCTGTAGTTACTTTGGGTTCGGCCAAACTCAATCTGCGTAAATACACTTAATCTTGAAAAATCTCTCAAAATTCTATTTCATTAATCACTTTCACAATATTCAAACAACAAACAACAAACATTACGAAATCCGAGACATTTTCGCCTTGAAAATCTCATTTTATTTGTTAGATTACTTTTAGAAATAAGATATAAACATGACCTAATTGTTTTGACAAATAGTATATATTTTTGTGGTTTTAGTATTTTTTTTTTATGATATTGTAATAGACACCCTTGAAGCTGAAATAAACCTTTTTTTTTTTTCCCAAATACAGAAATAAGATAATTGAATTTTTTTTTTTTTTTTTGGTACAAATGAGAACAAAATGACCCTAAACTAGATCATTACATAGAAGGGGCAAAACAACAGGAGGAGGTTCCTCCCAAATACTAGCATTTCCTTGAATATCATGGCCCAACTTGGCCAAAGCATCTGCACAATGGTTCCCTTCTCTGCGTGTATGAATGATACAACTCTCCCAAGGTCTTCCAAGTAAAGCCCGACATTCTTCAATAATGTGCCCCAAGGGGTGGTTTTCCGTTTCCGCGTCTTTAATGAGTTGCACCACCACCTCAGAGTCAATCTCCAAAACAATCCTTTGTAGTCGTCGTTCCCAAGCAAGTGAAAGTCCTTCCCTAGCCGCAAGTAGCTCCGCAATTGTAATGGATACATCACCAAGTTTTCGTGTGAAACCAACAACCCAATTCCCATTATCATCTCTTATGAGGCCCCCAGCCGAAGCACTTCGTTTATCAACAAACACACTTCCATCCGTATTCACTTTGTGCCACCCTTCATTAGGTTTGATCCATTTCACTTGAAACATTTTCCTTTGTTTCTGTAATTTATTCTTTCTTTTGATCCTCGAGAGGTCCTCCGCCAAACGTTTAGCAGAGCAAACAACTCGCCGCATGGGTTCCCGGTGATTTTGAAAGATGAACTTATTCCGTGACTTCCAAATAGACCAAATTAGAGCCACAATGTTAATCCGTATTATAGTTTAAAAAAGAAATTTGCTATGCAAAATTATTTATGCTAGAAATGTCAATTAGATGTAGGAACCCTAAGCCCTAATCCGAGAGCTCTCATTTTGGGGAAAATGATGTTTATCCAAATGCGCAGAACCGTCCTACAATTGAGAAGAGATTCCTCTTCTCTGTGCGAATTCAATCTGCTCTTCTCTACCTCTACAGAAAATCAGCAAACAGACTCTAACACCCCTTCAGTTTCTAAATTTTTGGTACACAAACACCATTTATCGCTTCAAGTGGCTTCACGAGTTGCCTCGGTTCTAAAAAGCCCAGAAAAATCTGATTCAGTTCTATCATTCTGGAAACAGAGTGGCTTTTCAAACACCCAATTGGAAAAAATAGTGAAATATCGGCCTCGTTTACTCTCTGCTAGTCTTGAAAATAGCTTTAAGCCCAAAATCAAGATATTCCAAGAATTGGGCTTTTCTGCTGATGAAATCGCAAAAATACTCTCTACTGATCCTGCAATTTTGCATTGTAGTGTAGATGACAGAGTCATCCCTTCATTAGCTATTCTAAGGGGTGTGTTGGGATCCGATGAAGGAGTTGCTAAGATTTTAAGGACTTGTGGATCTTTCTTGGCAAGAGATTTAGAAAAGACTTTGATTCCTAATGTTAAATTCCTGGAGAGTTGTGGCATACAAATGGAGCAGATCATAAAAGTTATTTATTCTTTTCCAAGATTTCTCTTGCATAAGCCAGAAATTATTAGGAAAGGTGTATGCAAGGCTGACGAAATGGGGGTCAGTAGGAGCTCCAGAATGTTTATTTATGCTGTTCGGGTGATTAGTTCGTTGACCAGCGAGAGTTTGGAGCTGAAGATGCAGGCTTTTCGGGACATGGGTTTTTCAGAAGATGATATTTTGAAAGTGCTCAGGATGGTTCCTCATGCCCTTGCTGTATCAGAGAAGAAGATGAAGAAGATAAAAGAGGTTGTGCTTGCCACTGGGAAGTATGATATGTCATGTATTGTTAACAACCCAGTAACACTTTGTTGCAGCATCGAGAATAGGTATATCCCGCGGTTCCGTGTTTTTAAAATCTTGGAGAGTAAGAAATTGATTACGAGTTGGCCTAGTCTTGGGACAGTGCAAACACTCTCAGATAAAAAGTTTTTTGAGAAATTTGTTGACCCTTATTTGCACGAAGTTGGTGATGTTTATAAAGCAAAGAGCAAACTTGATGGCAAATGAGAGGCGAAACAAACTTGTATCATCATCTACTTGAAAACTGGTTCATACTTTGATCACTGATTCTTTTAAGTAGTTTCTTGGCATCCTGTGAAGCTAATTACATTTGTTTATTACATTATAGGAATCCTGTATTTCTTGTATTAGTAAATGATGTTTTAACCTCATTGTATTTTTTGCTGCTAAACTGAGTTATGATATCTTTTGGGAGCATGAACGAGGTTCTTTTCATACCCGTATTCTTACTTGTATCTACGAGTTTGCTTTTATTCTTTGAGTTTATGAGATAGCTCAATCTCAGATCTTATTGCCATTTGCTGAATTGAATTTTGTATTCATTTCGAGTCATGTTTTCAGAGTTTACACATAATACAACTTTATAGAGCTCTTCTCTCTAACAAGCCTATATTGATTGACCCATGGAATTTAGAAATATAATGAAAGATACCCCCCAAAAGACTAGGTGTGAATTCTCAATCTGCTTTGGTTAACTAATAGGTTAACTCTTTAAGCTTCCTCAATGAATCAATCATGTTTGAAGGTTTTGCTTTGCAGAGGTCAGTTTTGATGAACAACACAATTGATTCTCTAGTTCCAGTACAGATTATAAATCTGATTTGAGACCACTTCTTCATCAAAACAGCACCTTTTGTCATATCTTGAGGAGTCTTTTGATCCTGTTCTTCGTGGCTCGACAACAACTTGCTTCTATAGCAACTCATCAAATTCTCTTTTTTTTTTTCTTGGTCCATGTTTGATTTACTTTTTGAAACTTTGGGATGATTTTGGATCAGTTAGTCTTTATGGTTTCCTCTGGTTTATGTAGTACTCCATCTAATTATTTGTAGTTTTCTTTCTAATTATTTTCCCCTTTAGCTCCTTTCACATTCGCATGTAATTGTAGGATTTTTATCTGTAATGAATGTTCCTTATTTTGCTTTAGAAAAGAACTATTTTTAAAAATTTATAATAAAATTTAAAGTTAAATCAGAAGAAAACCAAAACAAATTTTCTCTAAAATATGTCAAATAAAAAATCTTAAAACACAAACATTGACATTTTAAGTTACAATAATGAAAGATCTGTCTTAGATTGAGTGTGAGTCTGAAAATCCGAATCCATGTTTGTTTTTCTCTGAATTTTTCTAGGCTTTTCATATAAGCATATTTCTTTTGAAAAAAAAAATCATTAAATAATAATCATTCTTTCTTTTTGAAAAATAATTCATACCTTATTGATTTGACATATAACAACTTAGCCTTTAAAATCTTTATTTATTAAAATCAAGACTAGCATGTTTCTTTTCGAAGAAAACAGCGTAATTGCTTGAACAATACAAAAACTAATCCAAAAATAATGCACATATTTCTAGAACATCTTAAAAATTCCAAACGAAAAAATAAAATCCCTATATTTGAAGAACTCTTTGGGAAAGAAACCATGAGCCTTAGAATTTTGTAATATGACTAGACTAATACTTGGATTTTGAATTTCTTGGTTTATCAAGGAAAAATAAAAAAATTTGGGTTTTGAATTTCTTGGTTTTTATAGGATATTCAAGTTTTAAAATTAAATTAATCTCTTTTAAAGTGTATTGTATACATTACGTTTTTTTTTTTTTATTTCGAGTCAAACTTGAATTCGTCATATTATAAAAACTAACCAATCAGCCAATAATATCTTCGGACACATGGTCTATTGAACTAGTTGGGACTTGGAATATTCCATTTTAATTTTAGCTAAGATCAAAGTTTGATCAAATCAACTTTGACCCTTGACTTTTCAATAAAGAACCAAATCATCCTTCTCCTGCCACGTGTCTTTCTCCATTTCTTCAGGAAAAACCAAAACAGTGAGTCCACCGCTCCCTCCAAAACATGAAATGAAACCATCGCAAAAACCCCTCAAATACTGAAATGTAACATTAACATCCCCAAAAAAATAAGAAATGAAAGCAGAAACCCTAACGCTAGTGCTTGTAAATTTGGCTGGAATTATGGAAAGAGCGGACGAATCATTGTTACCAGGAGTGTACAAAGAGGTCGGTGAAGCACTCCACGTGGGCCCAACCGGGCTCGGCTCTCTAACCCTTTTCCGCTCTATCGTTCAGTCATTTTGTTACCCAATCGCTGTTTATTTATCGGCCCGACACAATCGGGCTCATGTTATCGCTTATGGTGCTTTTCTTTGGTCCGCCGCCACATTCCTCGTTGCCTTCTCCACAACCTTCTTCCAGGTTTTGCCAAAAACCTGCGCACTCCGTTTGCTTTATGTATAATTTATTTAAAAGAAATGGAGTTTTCTAGGTTTTGTGTTTTGAGGAAGCTGGAATGAGTGGAAATTGTGGTTGATTTTTTTTTTTTTGGTTTATTGTATTTTGAGTGCAAGATTAGTTTTTTCTCGATTAACAATGCTTCATTGGTTGAGATTTGACTGCTTTTAGATTTGAGATGTTGAATTTTGACAATATGGAATGAATTGATTGCACATATTTGGTTTGGGTTCTTAACCATTTTATATCCCTAAGACATGCCTAATGACTAATCCAACTCTTTGTTATAAAAAAAAGCAGATTATGCCTTCGCGAACAAAAATGCAAATTTCCCATGAGCTGTGGTTAGTTGCTTGTTCAGTCCCTGCTAAATCTTGTAAACTTTGTAGAGATATTATAATATGGTGGTGGTAAGGTACAAATCGCTCCACTGTATCGTTTTTTTTCCTCCCTCTAATACCACAGAGTAGAAGTGCTTTACCAATCTCTCACTCTCATGATGTATGTTAAAGAAGTATGTACCAACAAAATTGAAAGTTCACCAGTTATAGTGTATTGCATTGCCATTGTTTTCCACCTATATGAGGATCAGAAGTCCATTCACACGGCACTTATCAATTCAATCTGAAGAGAAAAAAAAATTATCACTGCAAAAATTGTATCTAGCACCTGGCATAACTACTATATTTAAATGGATTCGAGGCGAAAGGAAATTTTGGAGACAAACTATATACAAGAATGTGCTACTTTTCAATCATATAGTAAAACTCATCCTACAGCTTCTCCGTCGCCCTTTTAAGTTTATCATTTTCTCACTGCTAGGTAGCAGTTTCAAGAGCTTTGAATGGGATTGGCCTTGCCATAGTTGCACCCGCCATTCAGTCCCTTGTAGCCGACTCTACCGATGACAGCAGTCGAGGTATGGCTTTCGGGTGGCTGCAGCTTACAAGCAACATTGGTTCAGTTGTTGGTGGATTATTTTCGTTATTGATAGCTCCCACTACTTTCATGGGAATCTCCGGCTGGAGGATTTCTTTTCACCTTGTTGGCATAATCAGTGTTGTAGTGGGGATACTAGTGCGTTTATTCGCTAATGACCCTCACTTTCCAAGTGCTGTTGCAAAATCTAGCAATGAAGCTTCCCACAGATCCTTTTGTTCAGACGTGAAAGATCTGATTCAGGAAGCAAAATCGGTAGTAAAAATTCGTTCTTTTCAAATAATTGTTGCTCAAGGTGTTACCGGTTCATTTCCCTGGTCGGCTTTGTCGTTTGCACCAATGTGGTTGGAACTAACCGGTTTCTCACACGAGAAGACTGCGATCCTAATAGGTCTATTTGTGGTTGCAAACTCTCTTGGTGGTCTGTTTGGTGGTAAGATGGGTGATGTCCTATCCAAGCGCCTTCCAAATTCTGGTCGGATAATTTTGTCACAGATAAGCTCAGGATCGGCAATCCCTCTTGCAGCTATTATGTTGTTGGTGGTGCCAAACAAATCATCTATGATGTTCTTGCATGGTTTGATCATGTTTATAACTGGTTTTTGCATATCTTGGAATGCTGCAGCAACAAATAAGTAAGTTCTTCATTAACATTTTATGTGTTGCCTTCCTCGTTTTTGCTCCTCTTTACATTCCATGCATGAGTTTGTGAAGGAATTTTTTACCTTCCTCGTTATAGCAATTCAACCATGATATGATCCTTTGTGAAGGAAAAATTAACCATATATGCAATCACCATTTGTTTACTTGTATTCGGAAAAAGTGTCATGTAGGAAATGATAAAAATGTATATTTTGTCTGCTAACTTTCGTTTCGCGACAAAAATAGTGGGGTTCAAATTTATTTTGGAACGTATTCTTTCAATTATAATTATTTAACTTTTAGACTCGACACTTTGGTCTTTTATATTTTCATTCAAACATATTTGGTCCTTAAGTTCAATCTTTTATGTCAAGTCAAACTATTTACTCCAATCATTGCACGTTATTGTGATAGGGCTAAAAGATCATATTCAGGTTAATGTTTTTATATAATCGAAAGATAGGAGTAAAAGTGAAAAGTGATGTCTGTAGAAATAAATGTATCCGTCCTAGAGATCAAACGTGTTTTAAAAAAAATATAAATTTATTAAATTAGGACCAACGTGTCTATTTTGTGACCTTTGAAAGTTAGTGGACTAAGTATGCAGTTTTTCCAGGAGATAACCAAAATTGGGGGGTATAGGAATGGAGATTTCAGGGCTTTAATGTGATGGGGATTCATGGACCGTCTCTTTCACATAATATTATTGTAATGATGTTGAGTATCTTAATAATTTGCCATAAACAGTCCAATTTTTGCAGAGATAGTCCCCGAGAAATCTCGGACAAGTATCTATGCTCTGGATAGATCCTTCGAGTCTGTATTATCATCATTTGCTCCTCCATTTGTTGGACTCCTGGCTCAATATGTTTATGGATATAAGCCGGTTCCAGAAGGTTCTGTAAATATTGCTACAGACAGAGAGAATGCAACATCTTTGGCCAAAGCTCTATTTGTAGCAATCGCAGTACCAATGGCTTTATGTTGCATTATTTACTCTTTCCTTTACCTCACATATCCACGAGACAGAGAGCGTGCTCAAATGGAGGCCCTTATAGAATCGGAGATCCAGCTCATAGAATCCGACTCAATACATGCAAGAGGATTTCAATTACAAGTTCATTCTGCTGAAACGAGAGAACTTGATCTTGACGACAGAACTATCATTGAATTGCCTTATGATGAAGATGAATTTGATTTTGATACGAATGATGATGAAAAGAGATTGATTTATCGTGACGATATAGTCCCCTATCAGTGAAGGTGTTCTATATTCATTTCACAATTGTGCAGTGGCTTAATCGTTTGTCCAGGTAAATTTCATCCTGAAATAAGTGGAGCTGCTTCATGTTACATTGTCTAGCAACTGATGAAACTGACTACATTGGCTGGATCTTGCTTTCGGTAATGCACAAACTCTTTAAAATCACACGATGAAGTGTCCTTTTCTCTATATCCATGCATCATTTCATGCTCTATGATTTCAAATTTAAGCCTGGATTGACATGTAATAACGTGCATGCAGATGATTTCATTAGAGAACCGGAGAAAAAGAACCTGAAATTGTAATCCATTGACCACCTGTAATTATTGATGTGTTCTGTTAGGTGTAGTTGTAGAGTTGAAAGTTAAAATAAGCTACTCCATATTTTATAAGCTCATATTTATTAAATATAATAAATTGGCTACAGTTGAGTTTAATTCAATAAGCTAATACGTACAGAACATAAGCAAAAACATCTCGTCTTTTTGCCTGCATAAGATGATGAGTAGCCAAGGTAAAGGTAAACTTTTATTTCTTATAATTTATTCATTCAATAATGTATCTACATCCCTTAAATTTGATCTATTTCTTTTCCAAATTTGACCTTTGCTGTGGTAGTATGACATAGACAAATACACCAAATAGATTTAGTTTAAGTACTATATAGGTTTCATGGCTGAGATCATCACGAAACGCCTGTTTCTGATACATGTAAAATTCGTAAGCCCACAGGATGTACACAGATCTTCGAGCTCTTTTTCCGAGAGAAATATATGACTTCCTGAGAGTTGCGCTATGTTCTGTAACCAATAAAACTCACAGCAATCAGTATTTGAACAAGTTGTCTACAAGTCATAATTGTATCCTCACGCTTGATTTTAGAAGTTCAACTTTTGAGAAAAACAGAAGTTACCTGGCGTATAGGTTCTCGTAAAGGAACATATGAAAGGGCGCCGTCTAAGATATAAGTTGTAGCAACAAATATCCCTCCAGGTTTTAGTACACGACTTATTTCTGCTACCTGTTAAATAGTTAAAAAAGCAATACCAGAAGTGAGTAACGTGAACAAAATTGAAATTAATCTCAGAGATTGGCATAATTGTATACACATTTCATGTCTTCTGCGGTCTTTATATTCATTTTCAGAGAATAAAGAAACATGAATTTGGATAAAGAAACTTATAAACATGAATTTATAAGTTTGAGATATGCTTACAGCAGCTGATGGGGAAGGCCAACAGTGTAAAGCAGCTCCAGCATGCACAGCATCCACAGAACTTGAAGCAAAAGGAAGCCTCGAGATATCAGCTCTAACCAGGACAAAGTTCCTGGAAAAAAACAAGTTGCAAATGAAGCGTTCCTGAACTTCAGAAGAAATATCCAAATTAATTACAGAAAGCTACACGCAAAATATTACATACTCTTCAGGAAAGTTATCGTCCTGCTTAATGAATTCATAGCATTGCTGCAACATGGTCTCAGAAAAGTCCAAAGCAACGACAAGCGAAAATAGTCCACTTTTGGCAAAAAGTCTCGAAAACATACCACTACCACAACTTGCATCTATTATATTTCCACCTAAGACTGGTTTTAGGTAATCTTTGATTAATTCAAACTGCATTCAACAGCAATATGACATAAGATATAGAGCCACCAATGAAGTTATGATACTAGTATGATAAATATTCAGTTACCTCTTTCTCTGGGCCTGGAAAACCACCCCACAGGGAAAAGCTTTGCCGCCAACCTCTCTCATACAGATACGACACCAAAGGAGTCCTGTTTTAAACAAACAACTGCCAACTGGTAATTCTAAGTAGGCACAAGTATTAATAAATCATGAATGAAACATTCTTTAATAAGGAAGACAGGAAGACAAGAAAAGAACAAGATCCTATCAATTTCTTCACAAGAAAAATAGATTAGCAGTGTCCATCAGTGAGGAGATGAATGAACACCGATGGATAATAGCATCTCCAAGTGTTAAATCGTAATCACTCAATTTCTTCAGTCCGCCCTTGTTTTCAGTCTTATCATTTTCATTTCAAATGCATTCCAGAACATCAGCAACAAGAAAGCTCAAGAACTAGTCAATCTGCATAAATATTGATGATACCTGAAAAGCTCAGTAGAAACTGCCATAGGTTCACCATACACTTTGCCACCACCAGTTATTGTCAGGTCAAGATGTTTACCATTACCACAGTATGACTTCCTGCATGTGCTGCACTGCAAAGTTGAACTAGCTACAGATTCTCTGCAAAATGCATTGAACAAAAATAAACAACCGGGCAAGAACACACTGACTTATTATTGTGTGCAAACATTATAAGGTAGAATTTCTTACAAAGATAAGCCAGGATCACCAGTCCAACTAACTGGCTCGAAGCAAATAGGACAAGCTAAGATTTTCTTGCGGATGTTCAGCTTTGTCTCATCGATAACAGGATTCTAGAAACGACAGCAAAAGCTTGTTATTTTCTACGTATATAGGATCTTCATCTCACAATAGAAAGTGCATTTAATTTGAAAATGCATTTTACTCGTCTCTTGAGAACTAGATCACATACATTAATCTAGCTATAAGATAAATTTACTTGAAATACCCCCACAATTTCATGGAATTCTAACAGAATCAAAGTTCATGATCTCAATCACACTGTCTAACAAGATGAAGCATTTAATAAAATTCCAAATGCAAAACAAGAAAACATCAATATCTCGTTATTTCACATACCAAATTACTATTTATAACCCAATTATCGGAGTTTTGCAAACTAGAGGCAAGTATTTATGATGGCTAATGAAGTCAACAATTTAATTAGCATTTTAACTCCTACACCAAACCTAATTTAAAAGAACTATATATTTGTCATAAATTCTCGCACACAAACATTTGTCAATAATCCAAATTATACCAAATCTGATTACATCCTAAACAACCTCCTAGTTCATACTAGAGATAAAATTGGTCCAAATTAAAATCATTTCTCACGAAATCAATTTTCACAGCCCCAATCCTCAAAACCCTGAACCTGACACCACCACTTCTATGCCACCAAATGGTGAAACTAACACTTCAAAATTACTTCACAAAATCCAAATCCACTTACTAATATCAACAATCTTCAATAAAAAGTTCGATTACACACACACAGAAAAAGGGGGGGATTTCACGAAAATTAGAGAAAGAGAGAGAAGCTTACAGGCTTGGTTTCAACGACGGCAGCCGAAGAAGCTCGGACGTTCGTAGAGAAAAGGCGGCTCCGAATTGTGGCTGAAATCAACTGCGACGACTTTACCTCCCAGGAACAGCGTCGTATCGAGTTGCAGTGGAGTTGGCTCGGCAGCAGAAACGCGGCTGCTGATGATGTATTGCTACTTGTTCCTAGTACCGCCATTATTAAGTTGACTTTAGCTACTAGCTTCGAAGAATTGAAAATTGGTGAGCTATGGTGGAAATGGCAGTTATTTATGATTGAATAAAATAGGGGAATTGAATTGACGTGTGATTACAGTTGCCAAAAGTTTTTGAATTTTTACGAGTTTTGTAGTTGTATTTTTTGTGTGTTGATTTCTGTTTCGTCGGTTTGTTTGTTTAACATATATCCGGAAATGTAGGGAGGCAAAAAAGTGGTGGCCAAACGGCTGAAAAATATAATACTCCGTATTTTCTTTTTTAATACGTTTGGCCCAAATTTAACCAATACAGATTTTTTTCTGGGTTTCATTTTAGCTTAAAGAACAAAAATATTTGGAACTAGTAAGGCCCTGTTTGTTTGGCGTTTTCCAAATTTATTTCGCGTTTGGGAAATGTCAAACAAACATGTTTACTATTTTCTTAAATACATTTTTCATCTCTCAATTTTCTCAAACTTCTCTCTCAAAAGTCAAACAAACAACAATTTTCTTATCTCTAAACAAAACGTATACAAACTCTACTCCGATTTGACATAAAGTAACTTATCTATTACACAATTTATCTCACATAACATACATGATTTGACATAAATTATTACACATCTTACACCTACAACATAATTCTTTCACAAAAAACCTACACCTATTTTATTTTTCAAACAACTTTCTCAAAACTAAAACAAACAGCATTACGCAAATCGAAATTATTTCACAAACATTCACTACTCTCCCAAACTACTTTCCCAAACACCAAACAAACAGGCCCTAAGACTTGGAGATTAATAACTTATTGACCATCTCATGTAATATATTTTTTATATTTTTGTAGTATTACTTTATTTTGAAAATTTTCTTTTCTGTACCTCTTATGTTAATAGCACCGACAAATTTAACTAATTTGAATCGATTCAAAAGAACTACTATTCTATACTTGTGAGTTGAAATTTCCTTCTTGCAAAATATTTTTTAACTAAGATCAATCTTAGATAAATATTTAGCGCAAATCATCTAAAAGTTCATGACTAATAACTAGTATGAGAAAGTAATGTTTAATATTAAGATTATGTACATGTAACATATATTTATGCGTGTAATTGAAGGGGAGGCAAAGAGGGTCAAGATACATTGGGTGACCCTTTACCAACCCGATCCGGTCCAATTCATATATTTTCTATTATTAATGGGTTGGATTGAGTTTGAGTTTTGTAAACTTTTATATGGTTTTTAATGGTTTTATAAATGGGTCTTTAATGAGTCTAGTAAAAAAAATACACATTTAATTAAACTAATTAATATTTAATGATTTAATTTTGACTCAACAATATTATTTTATTGTTCTATCCTAGATTCATGAAAATTTTAGTTACAATATTAAATTTTTAAATATATTTAAGTTTCAAATAAATACAAAAATATTAAATAGCTTCAAAAAAATAGAAAAAATCATTAAATAATATCATATTAATTTAATCTCATTTAAATATAACTAAATATTGAATTAAAATTTATTTATAACTATGATGTACTTATTTAATTTAGGACTCACACTATTGTTACACCTAAATGGGTTGACCCGAATCCGACCCATTAATGACTCAACCCAATAAAAACCCAACCCATTAATGACCTGTATAAAATGACCCATTAACGACCCGACTCATTTTCGACCCGCCCATTTACACCCCCACGTGCAAGCATACTTGTAAGGGTATTGTGTCATTGTTGCAACATGTAGCACCAAGTTAATTTGTTTAGTCATAGACTTGTAGGGTATTCAAGTGATTATGGAGATTTATTGAGGTGTTTGAAAACTGGTAAACAACTGATCAATACTAATATCACTCGTATTACTTCAATATTAATTAAAAAATTCTTAATTATGACTCGGTTTTTAACATATTTCTTTAAAAACTTATAACTTTACAATTTAAACAATTACTAAAATACATTATTAACCAAATTTCAAAGCACTCTTGGATCATCTAACACATTAACCTTTTGGCCTTTTTCAAGAGCCCCTTGTCAACTTTGATATATTTATGGGTTTCCGATGTTGGCTTGCATTGCAAAAGAAGTTGGCATCATCATAAACCACGTGTGTTGTTGGTTCCTTACTCTGCACATTCACTTTTCTTTTTTGAGTGAAAGATAAAAACACTCCATTTTTGCCTAATTTTCAAAAAAGCCTTTGTTATTTTAACTCTCAAAACCCTCCATGTGTTTGGGTTTAGTTACCAAATTCGATCCAAGTAGAATTTGACTTTTAATTTTTGACGAAATGATAAAATTACTCCTATGTATTATTTTTTTTCTATTTATTTATTTAATTTGAAAACCCAATTATATACTACTTGGATCGATTGTGGTAGTTAAAACCAAACACGGGGGGAAGGGGGGAGGTTTGGGGTTGAGGGTAGGAGTTAAAATAACACAAGGGTTTTTTTTTAAAGTTAAACAAAGCATATGGAGTGTTTTTGTCTTTCGCTATCAAGGGTAAAATTGTCATATCAAAAGTAAAATGTGAGCATATACTTGCAATTTTCGAGTTTGAATCACACTTTTTTTTTCTAGGGGGTGTATTTAACATTGACTTGAAAGCACATAAAAATTTTAGGGAGTCAAAATAATACATGGAGTTTTTTGCCATTGAGTAAAATGCAAAACGCGCCTCGTGCTTCTTTCCATTGACAGAAAACCCACCATTGTATTTTTATTAGTAAGATGGGCTATATTATTTGATTTAGAAAAAGCACTATATATTAAGTAATTATTAATTTATTAGCTCACTGCACCCCTTTTAAAAATTAATTGTTTACCTCATTGAGGTTATTTCTATATCTTTAAGAGAAATTGAAATTATTGTCAAATTTTAATTAAGTGAACAATGGTGTTTTCGTATTTTATTTCAAAGAAAAAACAAAATTTATGGTTATAATTGTCATTTTTCAATGCAAATTATGGAAAAATACTCACATTTACAGCCATGACTGAAATACATTGGGTCTGAAATGGATAAACTTTTAGATAAACCCTCCATTTTTTGAAATTTGAAAATCATAAATATAAATAAAAAATCCGTTATGCAGTAGCGAAGAAGCGATTCAACGTATAGCTTTGCCAATACTTCAGCCACCATATCTGGAGCTTCAACGATTTTCTTACTTCAAGTTCAAAAGGACTTAACTACCCTTCCCCCAATTAATCACAGCTGCCTTTTCTTTCTAAAAATTATGACCATTTAGTACTTTTTAGAAATATTTTATTCTCAATTTACTTTGAAACTAGATTCTACTATACCAGGA
Organism: Penstemon newberryi var. newberryi; assembly: GCA_030819805.1. Lineage (NCBI taxonomy): Eukaryota > Viridiplantae > Streptophyta > Magnoliopsida > Lamiales > Plantaginaceae > Penstemon > Penstemon newberryi. The sequence goes on from JAUALY010000001.1 coordinate 18,879,125, forward strand.
AAAAGAGTTTTCCAATCTAAGGAGTTTTAAATTAACTGAGTCAGACTCTTAATCAAATCAAGAAGAATTAATTATTATATAAATAACTAAATTAAACTCAAATAAATTCAAGTTTATAAATATTGTTAAATAACATTAGGGGCATTAAAGTAGTATCGTATAATCATTGGGTCCTCTCCCACTGTCACTGTCACGTGCCTTCCAATACCAGCACATGCCTCCCCTTTCAAAAATTCTTCGCACCAATAAGCTCTTACCACGTAATCCAAAAAAGTATCTCTCTCTCCAGTTGTACTCTCTGCGGTTCTCTTTTGTTCAAAGAAACCCCCAGAATTCCAGAAGAATATTATAGTAGTATAAAATAAAATTACACTACTCCCCATACACACACTCAAGCTCCATAGCTCCGAGCAACGTAGGAGGACAACATCGTCATTTCACATTCAGACCTCACTCTCTAGCTGCTGCTTCTTTCATCAGCAGATTCGATTTGTTTGTGCTGTTCAAAACGACAACAGGAAACTTAAAATTAAGATTAAATTAAAGTTTATTTAATTATAAGTAGAAATGGAGAAATGCACGCCGGTGAGGAAGCCTCACACTTCGACTGCCGATCTGCTGACGTGGTCGGAGAATCCTCAGGAATATTCCGCCGGAACTGTCTCCGCCACCCGTTCTCACCAGGTAAGTTCAATGATTTTCATTTTACTAAATTCCTTCTTCTTTATTTATGTGATTAAAAAATTGGGTGAAACACAGCCGTCGGATGGGATTAGCAAAGTGGTGTTTGGAGGTCAGGTTACTGATGAAGAAGTTGAGAGCTTGAATAAGAGGTAATAAAGAGATCTACCTTTCTTCTCTATGATCTTTTTTTTTTTTTTTTCTTTTCTATAATTTAGTTTACTTATAAGTGCTGGAGATTTTGTTGACTTATATTTCTGCCTGCATTCTGTAAAATGTAATTTTTGCTTGTGTGAAGTCAATCTTAATTCAATTCTATTCATTTATGTTTCTCCCCAGTCAACAAAGTGACAAAATAATTGGAATCGTTTCGGGAAATTCAAATGATGGAACATTGAGCATCATTTTTTGTTCATTTTCAATTTACTCCTATTTCTGAAATAAATGAATACAATTATAGGAGTTTCTAGGTTTTTATGCATTTTATCATCCTCCATCACTAGCTAGGATAATGCACCCAACATCGCACAGGCTTAAATTTTTGCTTGACAAAAGAGCATCATTTTTGGATTTCCTTTTTTCTCATATGGATTAAAGAGAATGTAATAGTACAAGAATCCATGTCATCTTTGTGGTCGAACCATCATTTCTAAACTTGCATCTATTTGTTATAGCTTTTTCAGAGATCGCATTAACTTTACCTTGGTACCCATAATTGCATTATCGCATGCCCTGCTCAGAGTTTTGGCCCAGTACAATTATCGTTCTGCTTTAATTATGGTTTTTAAAATCGTGATTCAGCCACAAATTTCCTATTTATTCCATTTTTCTCTCTCGCATTTGGTACAAATTTTTGACATGTTCTACATTTACATCGAACATTCCAGGAAACCATGTTCGGGCTATAAGATGAAGGAAATGACTGGCAGTGGTATTTTTAAAGCCAATGGTGCAAATGGAACTTCAGAAACTGAAGATGCTGACCAGACCCCAGTCAATAAAACTGGATTGCGGATGTATCAGGTACTATTTGTTCTTTAGCTGGTTAAGTAATCGATCAAATATGTATTTAGAATTTCAAATGACCGACCTCTTATGAATTTGAATGTTTGACTTCTTACTAGCAAACATTGGTGGGAATCAATCACATTTCTTTTGGTGAAGAGGAAACGGTTTCTGCCAAGAAGCCAATCACTCTGCCTGAAGCTGCAAAACAACGGGAGTTGAGTGGGAATCTAGAAAGAGAGTCTGAAGCCAAGTTGAAGAAACAAATTTCTGATGCAAAAAACAGAGAGCTGAGTGGGCATGATGTTTTTGCTCCACCACCTGAAATTCAACCACGCCCATTGGCAGCTCGAGCTTTAGCATTACGAGAAAGCATTACAATTGGAGAGCCCACATCACATAATGTATGTATTAATTCCTTGATATAATTTCATAAATGGTACCAGTATAATATATGAACATTATATTTTAAAGTTTTCACTTTTCCTTGCATCGTTATTCAATTGAGAAAATGAACGTAGGGACCTCAATTCAATAGCTAAGAAAAGTTCCGTACAGTATGTCAGAATCTACTTGGTTGTGTCTTGAATAAGGCGCTTCTTTGTCAGTAACCACACTATGAATAAGGCCACTCCACTTGGTTGTGTCTTGAATAAGGCGCTTCTTTGTCAGTAACCACTCTATGAAGGTCCTATTGTGCAATTTAACTCCTTGTCATATAAGAATTGTCATATAAAAATAGGTAGATTATTCCCCTACGAAAATAAATAATGAGTATAATAACTCCTTGGAGCTTGTGGTGACATGCACGTGTGAACAAGTTCATCTATGACTGAATTTTATAGTGTGAAATACCATTTTAACCCCACAATCATTGCATAGTATCTCAACCCACAATCCATGAACTTATTACTTCCTCTGTCCCAAAACTTTCACTCCTATTGCATTTTTGGGACGACCCAAAATAAGACTCTCTTTCTTGAAATGAAAACTTCTTTCTCAAAATTATCGTACACATAAAGTAATGATTTGATAGCACTCATTCTTAACCACTTCTTTTGAGGGTGAAAGTGTAAAAATATTAAAATGTTCCATTTTTCTAACTCTTACTTAAAACTCCGCGCCAAACCAATGGGAGCAAAAATATTGGGTTGGAGGGAGTATATTATTTAAATATTTCCTCCATCAATTTATTTTTGCTCCCTTTAGATTTGGCGCAGAGTTTTAGGTAAGACTTATAAAATTGGACCTCTTAGATATCCTTACATTTATGTCCTTTAAAGTAGTGGTTGAGAAATACCAGTGTCAAATCTTTACTTTATGTGGGAGAAAAAAATAATTTTATTTTAGAAAAGAGTCTCGTTTTCTGATATCCCAAAAAGGAAATTAGGGTGAGAATTTTGGGACATCCTATTTTTTTAATACTTAAGAAGCAATAGAAGGCAGTGAGCAGGAAGGAAGGTAAAGTGCATGTTAAGACTTCCACAGGGGTTTAAATTGCTATTCACTTCTTGAATAAGCGTTTTAGGTGAAATTTTCAATTTGGTCAGAGACATTTTTTGCATAATTCTCTTGCTGTTGAATGGCTTCACTTGTGAAGTTTATGTGACTTGAGATGCTCAGCTTCAGAGTTGGATGCTGCCGTCATGGCCGTCCCATCCAAAGGTCAAGTTAGTTGATATATAGTATAGTTAACCTATTGCAATACTCTTGTTAGAAAAGGAAGAATATGAAGATTTAATTAATTGATACTTTTATATCTATAACAAGAAAAGTAAATTTATAAATCATGAGGCTCCGGTTTTATATTTGGTCAAGTTGATAACATTATCCTAGAGTCATTTGCATATATGGCCTTATGGAAAGTTTAATTTGTAAAACTAGCTTTTTCAAATTTTTATTTGCAAAACTAGCCTTACTTAGATTAGGTTATTAATTAACTTTAAATAAAAACCCGAAAATGCCGCTTGTCACTTGGGCGCCCAAGTGACAAGCGGCATTGTTGCCGCCGGGTCACTTGGGGGCCCAAGTGACAAGCGGCATTGACGCCGGGTCACTTGGACGCCCAAGTGACAAGTGGCATTGTTGCCGCCGGGTCACTTGAGCGCCCAAGTGACCCGGCGGCAATGCCGCTTGTCACTTGGGCACCCAAGTGACCCGGCGGAAACAATGCCGCTTGTCACTTGGGCGTCCAAGTGACAAGTGACAAAAATTTGGGATGAATTTTTTAGAGAGTTTTTTGTAGTGAGAGAAATTTTGAAATCTGAATTGGGAGTGAAAATGAATTTTTATTGGTGTTTTGTATTATTATTATTGGATTAATTGATTAATTAGACTTAATTGTGTTTAATTAGATTTAATTGTTATTTAAACCAAGAAAAAAGAAAAAAGGGAAGGCTAGTTTTGCAAAAAACATTTGGAGTAAGGCTATTGAGCCAAATATCCCATGTCTTAACATTGCGTATCCCTTCATACATAAGGATGATAAAACTAATGTAATTCTTGTAATATAAGATCCTATAATATATGCGTGCAATAATTCACCTTTTTGTTTTTGGAGTCTGAACTGTTTCTCGTTTGAAAAGGGTATTGGAGGCCAGAGCAATGGTGCTTTGAGTGAAGAACCAGTGATCAAGACAGCAAAGAAGATTCCAAACCAGAAATTTACAGAGCTTTCAGGCAATGACATTTTCAAGGGAGATGCACCACCTTCTTCTACTGAGAAGCCACTGAGTTCAGCCAAATTACGAGAGATGAGCGGCAGTAATATATTTGCCGATGGGAAAGTAGAATCTCGCGACTTCTTAGGTGGGGTCCGCAAGCCTCCGGGTGGTGAGAGCAGCATTGCCCTGGTGTAACTTGTTAGGTTCTAATTCAACTATTTACTAGTTAATTATGTCCTGATTATCTTATCTAGGTGGGTTTATTCTAATTAATGTGTTTTGACCTTTATGTTTGTGGGTTTTTGGTATGTCCTAGGTTTGATTAACATGTTAAAAAAAGTTGCTATGAACAGTTGGCTAGTTGAATTGCATTTTCGTAGTACTGTTTCAATTTATGAAGTGCTTTCGGATGTCATGTATATTTACTTTTTGTTTATGTATCTAGAATGTTATTCTCGTAGGTTTTATTGTCGTAACTCTTTATTTCTGTTTCTGTTGATATAGATGAGATTTTTTTTGGTTTATGTATCTAGAATGTTATACTCCATAACTATGTATACGCAAAAACATTCTACTCCATAACTATGTATACGCAAAAAGAATGTCTTAGATATTTCATGCATAATTTATTTGGTCAGACTTAATTGATTAAGTATTGTTGAGACAAATATTAACAATAATGTGTCATGTATTGGTTCAGATGATCGGAGCGCGACATTGAATTAAATTTAAGTTATTAAATTAACTTTTCGATTTAACAATACATATTCTACTAAAATCCTCATTGTGTTATGTAAGCTTTGTTGAGCTAATTTATGTAAAAGTGATTATTTCATGTTATTGGTGTCAAATGATTAATCCCTTTATTTTTTTTATTTGTCGTTTTGGCAAAGAAAATTGTTTATTTTTATTTGTCGTTTTAGGATTTCAATGTTTCTACCAATTTTACAACTCATATTTATTCTAAATAATGCTATGATTATCTGATTAAAATGATGTTTTGAAAAAAAGTGATTATTTATTACCCTTCTTAATTTGTGTACAATTCTTCAAAGCTATCAATAAAAAAAATGAAAGTGTTATTATTTTATTGAATTTTAGTATTTTGAAAAAACTTAATTTTAAATTTAATATAACTAAGATTCAACGGTTAAGGTACAATTTTTAATATTAATTTATTACAAGACTCAAAACTATATATACGTCTCGATTTTTTGATAAAAGACTGAACCGTTTAGTAATCGAACCGAATAATTCAATTTGGCATAACTTTTTTGAAATTACTGCACCAACCTAAATACCGAAAATCGATACGATTCAGTCATATTGATTGCACACCCCCAAAATAATAACGAGCGCAAGAATATTTTACTTTCACATTTTATCTATTTATTGATTCTAATAAATAAAAAAATTATTATATTTGTTAACGTACATTAGTTATATAACTGTATTCACAATATTTGAATTTATATATACACACGATATTATAGTATTTATTTTTATTAAGAGAAAGTTCTAGAACGAAATGTTACAAATAGATATTACCATTGAATCTAAAAAAGTCAGTTAATTTGTCATTTTGTCCATCAATTACTAATATGTTGGTATATACTAAAAAATAATCTTACAATTTTAAAAGTAAATAAATTAATTTTTAAATAATACATTGTGTTTTTTGTAAAAGAGGTCCCCAATTTTAAATTTCGCTTTATATGTCGGGCCGGCCCTGCAGGCAGCATCAGTTTCTATAGATATCTGCAACAACCAATCTACAAGAGTATCTACTAGCACTTCACAGCTACAGTCACGATCTCATGTGCTGTAACATAACGCAAACTGATATCAGCTTACGGCCAGAGGTTAATAATAACAAGGAGCCAAAGGGGACACCAAGCAACGCAATAGTTTAAGATTATTAATATCTTACCACCCCCAAGCTCATATACAGTGACAAGTAATCACAAGTACATTGTAACATAATCAGCAGACAAAGTATCAATTTGTTAACAGTCTCAGCCATAAGTTACATGGACTTCAGCCACCTCAAAAGATCACTTGTAAAACTCGGGTTCGTTGACCAATATCACAGTAAGCAACTGTCAGGTTAAATTTAGAATCTCAATATGATTAATAACAAATATATATTGTTATTCTTCAGATTCTTTTCCGATATCAAATGTAAATAAAATCAAGTAGGTATATGGAGAATAAAACTTGGTTAAAAGAATTATACTCGTAAAGTTATAGTTATAGTGCATGTAATTTGCAGATTGTATTTAATAGAATACGCAAGTCTATTAACCTTACCAATCATCATGTCAGAAATTTCGCACAGAAACCCCAGTTCGTCGGCAGCAAAAAAATTACAACAATCAACAGCAAAGTAAAAGCAGCATCAACAGCTACTGCATCAACTAAAACAGCATCAATAGCTGCTACATCAACTCGTCAATCAGCAACAACTACTGCATCAACTAAAACAGCATCAATAGCTGCTACATCAACTCGTCAATCAGCAACTACTACTCCCCCCGGACACAACTATAGAAGGCCAGTAAAATTTACAGATGAGTGAACTGTTCAATGTTCTGCATTTAGATTAACGACATGAAACCCAATATGAAGATATGTAATTCAACCTCATGGGAGAAGATATAGAGCAGAGATAAAAGGCAAGAGGTACCAAACAATTGAAAGTAGAGTGCAGAAACAATCAAATTAAAACATATAATATATCCAGTACCCAAAAAAAAACAAAAAGAGTTCAACCTTCAAATAATTCTGGGATATCACTTATAGCAACCACTACATACATGATCACAGCATAGATCCAGTTACTCCAAAATACCAAGTGCTGCTAAACACGCCATATAGTTAATGATTCATCAAGCTGCCATTCAATCTCTTATGCCTGAAAAAAAAATACAACATGCCATTGTAAATAAGAACCCTTATTGCATAGCACCACATTAAAAGAACTCAAAAGCTTTTGCTTGTAGGGAACATATACATTTAGTACTGTTAATTCTTCTAAAAATCCTCAACCAAGGTTCAGGCAAATAACAATAGTAGGATACAGTACTCACATCAGCATCAGAACGAGGAGATGCGCTACGAGAATCAGCACGTCGACCACGAGGAGATGCGCTACGAGAATCAGCACGTCGACCACGAGGAGATGCGCTAAGAGAATCAGCACGTCGACCACGAGGAGAAACACTCTTTGGGGTGGTTGATCGTTCTTTGCGATTGCGAGTAACTGGACTTTCACCCCTGGATGGAGGTGTTTTGCGCGGAGATGGGCTCCTTCGCGGACTAGGACTACGTCTAGTAGGAGAAGCACTGTCATATACCACAAAAGTGTCATCATAAATAATTAAAACATGAAAGTGATTCTGATAAATAAATGTTGACAATAACGAAGTACCTTCCATAAGAACGACTTCTACTACGTCTCTTATCATCATATTTGCCTCTTCCACGCTCTCTTCGATAACCAGGACTCCAGCTGCGGCTTGGACTCCTGCTCCTGCTTCGGCGACGATAATCCCTGTCTCTACCACGGCGCTCACGTTCGCTCCTGCCCCTACTTCTACTACGGCTTCTCTTCCTGGAATCCCTACCCCTGTATTCATCCTTGTACCTAAATTGATTGATTTGAGTCAGCACATGACTTCATCAGGAAAATAATAACTTAATAAAGGAGATACTAAGTTTTTAAGTAACTAGCATGAGAAAATATTTCTGCAAGGAATATAGACTCATGAAACTTCAAATATAAATCCGAGGAATCACGGAACAGACATATAATACCAGAGGATGTACATAAATTAAACTGTACAGGTTCTTCTTCATGAATATGGCCACTCCTCATCCAGATTGATACGATGTTAGATTTCACAATATCAAAAGCATACACGAAACATATTAACTACTGAACAAAAACATAGATATTTTTCTCCACAATTGCACAGTCCAATTCCTTCTAAGTAATACATATTATATTCAGCAACTGTGTGTATAAGCATTATAAGAGTGTTTTACCTTGGACGTGGACTTCGGCTTCTGGGCTCTTTGGACCTGGACAGAGGTTCCGCAACTCTCCCCTTATGACTGATTAAAAAAACAACTAATTAGGATGGTCCTTAACTAAGAAATCAGAGACATATCAGTAGCATAATAGTTCAAATAAAGAAGCCCGGTAATCAAGCAAAACTTGCAAATAGAGCCACATAATTCCACCATGATTGAAACCCACAAAGGACAAGTGGAGTAACAAAACTTATCGGAAAATCTTGAACATAAAACTAACTATTGCCAAATCAGTAAGAGTAATTTATCACTTACATTCTTTCAGCGTTGGGGCCATATTTTGCAAATTGAACCATTATTTCTCTCCCATCGACAACTCTTCCTACAAATAATAGTAAAGAAAATTATGACGGCATAAAAACAGTGGATTCCAAGCAGTTCTCATGCTAACCAATTGAATACTTTATTGCCCCAGACTCACCATCAAGCTTTTCAACAGCCTTTTGAGCCTCGTCTTGATACTTGTATCGCACAAATGCAAACCCCCTCGAGTCTCCAGTCCTGATTCAAAGTAATCACATAAAATGAAGCAGCTCCGCTTAACCAAACAAAAACATGTGCATAACCAATATCAGCAGGAACAACCTCATACCCAGACCTATATACAGGGTACATAACATTTCCATGTGAAATAACAACACACGCGCCATAATGCTAAAACTCTCAAACACAACAGCATTTACCAAACTCGGTGGAAAGAATAGAGGACTTTTTTCAATTACTTCACATGTGTTATTTCTAATTGTCAAGTTCCCTTATACAATACCCATGCGCGAGACATACAAATAATGTACTATTTTAGCGATAAAATGAGATTTTTACCATTTAATTCCTATTCTCTTGTCAATGCATATGAAAGTAATCCGGTAATCAATATCATTTATAACTGCCAAATATTTGTTGGGGTGCAATATGCCACTGATTAAGTAACTCAGGTATATTTATTTTTAGAAATTAAAGTAACAAAGAGTGACTGCCAGAAAACCTGAAAATAGCTCTCCATAACTACTTTTAAATAAAAACAAAAGGGTCTTCTTTATGAAAAGAAAAGGATGGGACACGGTGTTATAATCTCAGACAGAAACACATCCCAACCGTTGGAGTCAAGACAATTGATTATGAGCTGTTTTGTACTGCAAAGTTAGTTAGGATTTAATCCTTTTTTTATTTACGGAGTGCTGTAAGAGCACATTAGGCACCTTGTGTAACAAACAGTAATGAATCTAGTCAAATTCTGATTCTCTCTTGTTCCCCTTCCCCATGCTTATTCTCTCTGTATCCCATCTATATGTCTTCTGATATCTTCGCCCTCCCCCCCCCCCCCCCCCTCTTCCCCCATGTCTGCCGGCATTATCAATTGTCACTAATTCAATACGTGAGCTTATTGTTGGATTTGATAAGTCCCATATTTCTGAAATAAATAAGTTGATAAATGGCATCTAAGTCCGAGGTGAGCTAAATTAATTCATACATGGAGCCGGGTCATAACACACTACCAAAATTAAGAGAATTCCTATACAATCCAATTGGACTTGTTTTCTGTCAACCAAATTCCGAACAAAAATTAAGTAACCCTAAATGAAGTCAAATTCATGTAACATATACACATACCTCCGGTCTCTGGGGATGAAGACATCAACCACTTTTCCATACTTATCAAATAGGGGGAACAAGTCATCAGCTGTCGTACCTGGACGACATAAATTTTAAATCAAAAAACCAGAAAAATATATACACAAAAACAAATAATTCATTTCTTAATTGGAATAACAAATGAAGGGGACTAGTGTGTACGGAAAGTGATGTTGAGGACGAGGAGAGAAAAGGTGTCTTTGATGTCCGGCGGCCCAGATCTTCCAAAATGCGACATCGTTTCAGACTATGAGGACTGAGGACTGAGGACGGAGTAATTGCTGTTCTAGGGTTTGGAACCCGACACTTCTAATCTTTAGCTAAATACGGTGTAGAATTTTATATATATATAGATAAGATTATTTGCGATCTGCGGGATTGTGTGGACCATTTTGCCCTATATATTGATAGAGGAAAGCGAAAAGCGAAAAGGGGTCAAGACTCGAGACGTTCCGAGTTCGATTCCAACTAATATGTGTATCCTTTTTTTGTTAATAATTGCAATTAGCTCATTTTTCTTTTTTCTTTTTTAATAATACAAATTACATCATTACACCAATACCATCGTATCCAAAATCTATTCAAATACAAGCAAATCATAAAAAAAAATTAATTACTAATCACTACTATTAAATTAGAAGAAAACTCACACTAACGGTAATTGAACTCCATATATCTTGGTCATCGTGCATTAGCCTTACAACACTTACCCAACAGACGACGGTCTCATTGATAATTATTGTAAAGTTATATTTGTAATTTAATCATAATTGAAAAATGTTCTAATGTAATTATTGATTGATGTATGAATGAATTCAAAGTCTAATAAAAAAAATTAAAAATTGATGATTTGAATTTCATTTTGTAATTTTAGAATAGGAAATCAAATAAGCAATTATCTTACTTCAAATGTTCTCACGGTCTCATTCACAATTATTGTAAAGTTATATTTGTAATTTAATCATAATTGAAAAATGTTCTATTGTAATTTTTGATTGATGTATAAATGAATTCAAAGTCTAAAAAAAATTAAAATTTGATTACCATTTATGAACTAAATGCAAATTCACTTGCATTTTCTTTGTTAAAACTTTGAAAATATTTAATTGTGATGTAGTGAGCACAGATTAACTAGCTTGGATATTGTTATTAATATTATTTTCTAGAGTAACACTAGTATGAGTATGACAGTCCCTATTTGGTATGTTTATTTGATTAATTTTTTAACTCAAAATTTATGAATGAAGATGGAAAATATCTCTCGTAATAATAATTCTTCCAACGATGTGTTTGGAGAATCCCACTAGAAATGTAGGTTCAAGTACAAAATTTTATAAAGTTAAGTGCCTCATTTGCAATTTTTGAAAATTAAGTAGGTTGTTAATTGAATAAAAAAATTATAAAAAGTATAACCTGTTAAACAGCTTTGGATAAAATTAAGTGGTACATGTACAACTTTGACATATTATTTACCTGTTACTTTGGATACTGTACTCTTAAATTCAAGGAATATAAAATCTTATTATCCTGTTTGTCTCACATACTTTCTGAAAAGTCAAATGAATAACATTTTTTATTTTCATAAATAAGCTTATAATCTCTCAGTTTTCATAAAAATAAAAAGTTATTACATATTTATAATTGACTATTTTAAATAACTGTCAAAGTACAAAGAAATGCAAATAATAGACAACTATTAAATACTAGTAATAAACTGGAATAAAGATTTACATTAGTTGGAGTTGAACTCAGGACCCCAACTTTGTCCGTGATTATTACTAGGCTACGGTCTCATTGACAATTTTCGTAAATAAATCTTATCGGAAAGAAACTCTGTTATAAAAATGTACACAAACTCTATTTTTATTTGACATAAAATAATTCATCTTTTACGTAACTTTATCACATAACAAACATGTTTTGATATAACCTAACTCATTTCTATTATTTCTAAAAGTTGAAACCACTTTCACAAAACTCAAACAAACAACATTTTAAAAAATTGTCCATGTGTTTGTGAAAAACCATCAAAATTAATTTAAGATCAGCTTCTTATTTCCATTCCTTCTACACACAGAATTTTTCATCCCACCAAAGTCCAAACACGTAATAAGTCAATATCATAAAATCTGAAGTGTTGAGTTTGTGGGACCCGAATACACCCGCTTCATTCGAAAATATTGAAGAGAGAGAAAAACGCAGGGGATTTGAAATGGAGAAAATTGGAGACTATGACGAGGAGAAACTCAATCACAAAAGCGCGATTCGATGCGCAAAAGCTGCAATTCTGCTCTCTTGCATCAAAATCTCCACCCATAACTCAACCACGGAAATTCCCCTACTCCAGGTTTATTTACACACACAAACACCCAATTACGGGTTTCTTCTTTAGAAAATTGTTAATCAATGTATTTATTTTATAGTTTTTCAGTTTAATTTTTTATAGTAACAATGTTAGTGTTTTTTGGGGGTTTTCAGAAAGATGAGGCAGAAATTGAGATGCTGAAGATAGAGTACTTGAAATTGAAACAGGAGGTGAAGAAATTGAGGTTTTACGCTGCAAATGTGTTAGTATTGTGCTTCCTATGTCTTCTCATTCTTCCAATCGTACTTGCCTTAATCTGATTAGATGTTATTAGTTTACTCTGTAAATGAAAAATGATTGATGAAGTCTAGATTAATCATGCTTTGAACTTGTTAATTACTCTCTTATATGATCTGCAACTATTTCTTTGAGTATATAGATATGATGATTTCTCAAATATGTATACATCACATTCACAAGCATTACCTGGTACCAATTGCTCCTGCTCTCGAGTATTGTATGGCTCAATTAATTAATCTTGAAAAGATGATTCCTCGCCTATAGTTATACCGAACTTATCAATGTGGATTTTGTGGTGGTTTTTGAATTGTGTCGTAGATCATTTAATGATAGAATTTGTTGTGCCGCGTATTCTACCAAGGATTTAGCTACAGGTGAATTAATACTGAAGACAGTTGCCGTAAAAATATCATGTAGAAATAAAATGAAATGTGATGTGTATGATTAGTTGTGCCCGGAGAGGAGCGATTGAGCGATATTTTGATTGAGTTTGAAGTTCCTAACAGACTCTTCACTGGATAATGCAACCTTTTAGGTGAAGTTATAATATATTGAAAAGGTTTTTAAGGTCAAGTATGACAAAAGGCTATAGCATTTAGGGAGTCATACTCTTATAGCAAAAATTGTTGGCTTTCTATGGCAACAATGATCTTCTGGTAAAAAAAACGCATAATGTAGACTTTTACAGTCGTAATCTGTCACTTGACTGTAGTGGAAGTCTAAAGATAAGATGAATTGTTGCTATCGGTTATAGCTCTAAGTAGACACTTGATCCTATAATTGGTATTGAGCTTAGGTCAAGAATTCGAATCTTGGCTGGGTAGGAATCAATGGGGAGTTAATTTTATTGGTTTTCCGATAATATTAAGGTTTTAGACCCGACTTAATTATTTTCGAGGTGCTTAAGTCCATATTATATGGAAACCTCTCCCAACAGTGATTCAGACACGAGTTTGCCACTTTCTGGAGAATAGTTCCTACCAATAGACCAATCACCCGATAGGATCGATGGAGAGCTACTTGTTGGCTTGAGTATGGAAACAATTGTCGTAGTTATGGAGGATTCAAAATGTGTTGGGCCGCTGTAGCCTTTAGCTAAAAGTTTAAAATTCTGAATCACCTTATTATTATTAATCAACTATATGTTATGATATATGTTTGGAATATTCTCCATATAACTTATCAAGAAAATATATATGCACATATATTCTCCACAAATATTATATGGGTACAGCTGAAATTCCCTCTGAAATGGGATACTTATGCCCGAAGAAATTAGAAATGAGACTCAAGCATATTATCTAGTCAAAATCTTGCTAAGTGCTAGGCTAGCCGAACTCATAGTATTATTTATTAGGATTAATATTCTTACCGAATTCTTACGATTTAAAATTAAATTTATTTGATTTGTTTGACCGATAAATCATTAATGTTTGCTTAAGTTGAAATGGTTATACATAACAAATCTCTCAATTTATTGTTTTAGAACTTCAACTCATACGCAAAAAAAAAAAAAAAAACGCATACCTACACTATAAATTGACTTTATTGGAAAACATTTAAACGTATACCAACTGCCTAAATTAACCAAATCATACGTGTAAACCTGTCGATAGTCTCAATAACTGTACTCACTCCCAATAGAGAAAAAGGAAAGGAACAAAGAATAATTATCCCCACCGGGCACCGGCGATGGCCGACGGGGAAGTAAAAGACGCTGCGGCGGCAAAGTGCGCGTGCGGATCGAACAGCTGCTCGAATTGCAGTCGGAAGCGATCGTCGAGCTCTGGCCTTCCGTCATCGTCTTCGTCTTGCTCCTTGCTGAGCTTCGATTCGTATCCGGTTGAAGACTACGATAAGCCTTGGCGTGTCTTCACAGCCTCCGTTAAAGGCTTCGCCATTGGCGCTGGTCTCAAAGGCGGCCTCGCTATATTCGCTCTTCTATCTCGCCTCCGCCGCCGCCAATTACTCCCTCTATCCAAGTATGTATATGTTTTTTTTTTTTTTGGATAGAAATTAAGTATGTGTTCTTTATATTGTTTTCGGATATTTTAGATCTAAACCTAATTTATCGCTTGCTTGAAAGTTGATTTACTAATTACTATGGTTTTCGTATATGCAATTTACTAATTTTTATAAGCTTTTTTTTAAGAATCATATGAACAGTGATTTTGTGTTTGGCGCCATAAATTTGGATTAGGAAATGTAAATCATAAATTCAATTGAGTACATATATTTCTTAGTTAGTTTGTCGCCAGTGTTTCATATTAATTTAATTAATTCCTGGTTTATCGATGTGCCTATGCAAGTTTGTTGAGTTTTTGTTGCTCCAGCACTTCAATTACTGTAGTTTGTTCTGCCATTAGTTCTCTATTTGTTTATTTTTTCTTTTTCATATTTGTACTATTATGTGTAATTTTCTAATTGTCTGGTTTCTATGCCGTGTGAGGTTGTGTAAAGTGAAACAGAAATAGAAATTTCATGTTTTTGTGAATATGGGAGTGAATTAATTTTCTCTAACCTTGGCTGCACAACCTTTTTGTTTGTGAATGCTTGTAGAATTTATCATTGTGATTAATTAATAAGCTTAACCAATTATCATGATATTATGAGCGTGTTTAATTTTCAGGAAAACAGAAATGGCATCAATTAGTGCAGATGTGATTTTGGCGTTGAAAGAGACTTTGAGATATGGACTGTTTCTCGGTACATTTGCTGGGACATTTGTGTCTGTGGATGAAATTGTTGCTGCTTTGGGTGGTCATCGTAGGCATGTTTTTTTCCCTATTCTGTTTTCTTTTTTCCTTTGTTTATAATTATTTATTTTCAGTTTAATTTTTTTGGAAGAGGATTTTTAAGATTTAGTTTAAATGCCTCACTGCTTGTGCTACATTTGTGAGTTGATGTCAATAGTCAGCATTCTGATTACTGAGACTTCCTAAATATTTAGGACGGCAAAATGGAGGGCTTTGCTGGCAGGTGCAATAGCAGGACCATCGATGCTACTTACTGGGTTTAATACGCAACATACAAGCTTGGCCATATACATCCTCATGCGTGCCACTGTACTGGCCTCGCGATGTGGAATAAAAAGTAAGAGATTTGGGCGTATATGTAAGCCTCTTACATGGGCACATGGAGATATTTTCCTTATGTGCATCTCATCTTCCCAGATTTTGTAAGGGTCCTATTTTTCTGCTCACAATTTGTGATTACTACTTCTTTTATGTTCTTTTTTCAGAATCTTACAGTTTCTTTAAGTTAACACTGAAATAAAAGACATACATGCATGATATATTTTAGTGTCATTACCAGTTTGCTGATAAGTGAAAGGCAGGTTCCAAATAAATATACAGTGCCAATATTAATTCGGCCTGGAATCAAAAGATGATAAAGTGGCTTGTTCATTAGGCTGATTGAGTCATTGAGTTACGTTGTGAATTAAAACAAAAACAGCACCTTAAGAAATCCAAATATATATTTTTAGTTTTTTGTTTAAGGTGAAGGTGGTTAATCATCCCGGGTTGAGATACTATATGGTGAATAAGTTGACTTATGAAATTACAGAAATAAAACAAATTCGCAGATCTTTACTTTTTTGAGATTTGTACTTTATTCCTCACAAAGAGCATCAACCATTGAGCTTTAAACATCTGAAAGCAATTCAAAAGCATGTCAATTTTGGAAAACTGCCATTCAAATTTTAGCTTTCTGTTTATTTTCTGGAAACGTGATTTTTAACTTTTAAAGTATTGACTAGAATCAAATTTTGGCTTGAATCTTCATAGTCTTTTAAGAAGTGTTGGGTTTTTGATGGTTGAATCAATTGTAAAATTGATATCAACTTGATTTTTTGATTTGTGATTTGTATTTGTAGTTATTTGGAGGAGAATGATTTTTGGAGAGAATTTTTTTCATTCAATTGCTTTCTTTACTTACATCACATTTGAGTAATACATTCTTATTTATACTTGTCTATAGAATTTTCTAGACTATCTAGGACATTCACTATTTCTAGATTATTCACTCCTTTCTTAGATTTCCTAGGATTATTAGATATTATTCTAGATTCCTCTACCATATGCTTGTTTTGAATCTACATGTGATATCATGATATTTCTTGATACATGTAGAACTTTCTAGAAACTTTGGCAAAATATCTCACATTTCAACAAGAAGTTACAGCTTTTAAATTAAACCTTTGCCTGTCCACTTCATGAAATTATTGTGCTTGAAGAATGTAATTGATAGTAAAGATGACATTACTTTAGGTGTTCAACAATTGCTCTAATTTCTAAATCAAAATCTATGGTCAAGGTCAACATTTAGAGGAAAATTATCCTCAGTAAAAAAATCAACTCAACACCAGTGCGCAGGTTCCATCTTAAAGAAGAAGAAAACTTTCATGGAAATCAACATACAAGGTGTGAGTGTGACACAAGGGCTTTTTGGTCAAATTATGGACCTTAAGATATGTGAACTTTATATGGTTGCTTCTTCATGCTTAGTTTCTAGTAGTTCTTGAGCTTATGACCTTTGGATATTGTCTAATGTCTTTATTATGTTCACATGAAAGTGTGTGTGTCAAGTCTTTTTTTTTTTTTTCTTTTTCTGAATATACTAGTAATTCGAATCTGTGTTCTTATTTAGGTCGGCTTACATACTGAAGCAAGATAGTTTGCCTCCATCTTACAAGTCATTCCTCAATAAACATGGAGGAAAGGATTCTGTCATCCTGAATGGTGTGAGAGATATTGCATGTGGCCTGCCTTTCACAAATTTGGAAGCTATAGAGAAATATTACAAGTCTAATGGTGTTGACATCAAATTAGACCCACAAATGAAAATACCTTGCTCGGTAGGTAGAGCTTATATGAATTTCTTATGCGTAAATATTATTTTCCATTTACTCTGTGATCTTAATCTCTCTAATCAAGGTATAAGCGGTTACTTGAAGCTTATATAACTTTGTTTAGAATGACACATTCTGATTAAAAGACATCTATTATTAACAATCATTAATTTAAGTATTTTTTTATTTATGCAGATTGTGCATGGAAATCAAGCCTGTGGTACACATTTCATTTCGTTTCTTCTACAAGCCTATAAAAGAGCACTTCCAGTTTATCTTCCAGTCTACTTGATTCCTGCCCTGATCGTACATCGTCAAGGTCTCCTAAAAAGGTAACTCATCTTGATATAACACATGATAAAGATTGTTCCTCATCTATTTATGAGATATAGCGTAATTGTAACAACTCATTCGGTTTGAATTTTTTAGGTCTGTGTTCTATCCATGGCTCTTTGATAGTTACTTGTTGTCTCTGGCCTGCTTAACTGTTAGGAGTGAGGTCTAGGAAAGCAATCTCATTAATTAGAATCACATCATTGAACTAATCAACTTTATTAACTCTATATCAAAATTTTGAATTATTCTGAAAATTTGAAACCTTTTTGGTAGTAGATACTCTGATTCCCTAATCAAGAGTATGTCAATGAATAAATTATGCTAATCTTTTCATTTGTTCCTTACAGAACTTACATGCCCAGCTTTTAACTCTATCTCTAGTCAACTGTCATTGCCCTACAACCTTGGAATTTCTTCTTATTTTATGTGTATGTGTGTGCATTGATTGAGAATATTGATGGAAAATTTGCGGAGGAATTACTGTATAATAGTATTAAATTTGTGGTAAGTAGCTTCTGCCATATAAAGTTAAATAGTTCAATAATTGAAGTAGTCATTAGTAGTGTGTTAGTGTCTTTTCCTTTTTCCGCATTCTTTTGTGAATGTATGGTGCCTGGAACTAAGTTGTTGATGCATGCTAGTGACTAGTCTTATTTGATCATAACTTACATCGTCTTATCCTTTTATTGCCAATAATCAGTTGTCAGATATTTCAGTTTGCATAGCATGGGAGCATGTTAACCTATTTTTATATTTTAATTGTTATATTAGTAACCCTATTCAATGTCTTTCAGGCCTTACACAATTTTATGGAAAGGCCTCTTTGGTACTGCAAGGTCAAGCTTGTTTCTCTCAACGTACTGTTCATCTGCATGGTAAGCAATGAGTTCTTAGATGATAATTTAACTTAAATTATTTATATGTATGAATGTTTATATGCCATTTTCTCCAATACCAAACTGAAGCTCGAAACCTTTGCTAGCCTTGAATGTTTGTTTAAAGGAAGGTACATTCTTTTGCAAAAAAAGTAATCTGAGAATGGAAGATGTATCTAATTATATATTTCACCGTTCGTGCGAGTATTGGCATTCAGATTAAGTTGGAGCACAATTGTTTTCTCTGCTTCTTATTGTATTTTGTTCGTATTAATTTCTGATTTTACTGTTTTGCTTAATCTGAATAGGATGTGGACATGCTTCTTGTTCAGAATTTTCAGGAGATGTAACATACCCATGGTGGCCATGGGAACGGTAAAATTTCATCTTCATCTTTTTTCCTTGAATGAAGAAAAGTCAATCAAGCATAAGAACATGGTTTTGTGTATCTGTGTACACGTGTGTGAATGAGAGAGAGAGAGAGAGAGAGAGAGAGACATACACACACACACACACACACAGGGAGGGAGGGAGGGGTGGTGGTCATGGTGGTGGATGTGTTATGATTTACACTGACATCTACGTTCTTGTACAGTTTCCGACTGGTCTAGCTTTAGCAATAGAAAAGAAGAGTAGAAGAATAGAGATATCCCTATACTGCCTTGGACGAGCACTGGAGAGCTTCTTCACATGCATGGCTGATGTTGGATACTTACCTCAATCATCAAAAAATTTGAAAAGAGCTGATGTTTTGATCTTTAGCATATCAACAGCAATTATTATGCACTGTTATGCCATTGAGAGAGATGTCTTCCGGTCAAAGTACCTCAACGTTCTCGATTGGGTGTTTGGCGTTCCTCTTCCACCATACGAAACTACTCCGCGGAAGAAAAACCTTGGTTCAAATCCCGGATTTGAAACAAATGGATTTTAATTTTGTATCCAAACAGCCCAAAGGATTTGGGAGGGGATTTCAAATCCGCCCAGCCCAAATCCGTCCATCCAAATGGGATCTAAAGAATTGGTATTCTATTAGCATTTATAATGGTTCTTCCTCTCAACTGAGAAGGGCTTAAACTTGTGTACTACAAATAATGTACAATTCAAATGACTAAGTATCATGTTACATCATAATGTACAATTCAAATGACTAAGATCAATTCAGTTATAGTCGTTTATTATTTCCTAGTTTTATTCTCTAGAGATTAAAATGGGATTTTGTAAAGATGGAATGCATGATGCTAATAGTTTACCTTTCTTCGAATAACATCTTTCTCCCAAAATTTAATAATTTAGTCACATGTAGCCCTTTAATAGTATCTAAAATTTAGTAGTTTAAACTACAACACTATATACCAACTTACCAAGAATATAAAAATGTACTTTTTTTTCTTTCTTTCAATTTTTGGACTTTATACGCAACTAGATTTTTAAGCTTTTATTTACATATATGTAAATATTCAAACAAATTTTCTATGTTATGTGTAATTGAACAAAGGACTGCTCAACAAATCTCAATATTAAAATTAGTGGTATGCACATATCCTGGTTCTTAATTGACCTGAACCACATTGGACCTCAAGAGTCTGGAGGTCTCTACAACCCATTCCATTCCAGACCCAACCCAAACCCACCCTGAAGGTCCGATCCACCATTTTGTAGCATGAGTTGGGTCTATATCAAGACCTATAAAATCTCCCCATGGTGCAACAATTCATTGGCTCTCAATCTATAAAAGGATCAATTGCACTTTGTGTTCAAAATTTCCAAGGGATTGAAGCTGAAAATCAAACTAATCCATTCTATCAACTCGACTTAGATCAATAAAATTATAAGAATGTTAAACTAATTGAACTAAAATTATTAAGAGAACTTGTTTGAACTCAATTTATTTAACGATCAAATTAAGTTCAACTACAATATCAAAGGAATTCAACACAAAACTTGATTGTTCAACTCAAACATATCTATCATCACAAACATATCCATACAATGTTTATTCATATGCAGCGAAACCACAAATTTATACCTAATCTACCAATTTCTCGTATCATGGCTGCAGTTGATGGCTGGTGATGCATCTCTTTCGTAAACACTAGTCTCCTTGAGATGAGGACAACTTCGCAAAGCCCATTGGTACAGCCTGTAGAGGATTTCACACAACAGCCTTCTCTCAAGTCAAAGTGGTTTAGGTGGATCAATATGCAATACTGGGGACGGAAAGCTAAAAGGATCTTTTCACTAACCTGTTTATCCATTTCGTTTCCTCGTATATACTCATCCTGACACTAAATTTTCTTGAATTTAAACAAAAGACAAGGTAATCAAGTATAGATGAATGCAAGAGAAGGCACACATAGTTGAAGAACAAAGGAGATCTGATCTATTTAGTAAAAGAGTGTTGTAATAGTCATTTATCATGTAGATCTTCGAAATTTATCGGGCTTCATATATCCATGGGGTTTGAAGCGAGCCATTTACGCTTAGTCCTTTTTTACTTCATTGGATTGGGTGGTTTCTTCATCTTTAGCCTGGGGTCGTGGGATCGTTTGATGGAATTTTACTTCATTTTCCCATGGAAATCGTATTGCGATGATTGTTAATATCAAAGTCTGAATCATAGTCCCACAGATCATTCCAGCCCAAATTCCCTGCAATATATCTGATAAGTTCATCTTAATTATATGAATATAAACGTAAATTGTTAAACCAACTGCGGAGGACAAATTTTGAAAGTTCAAATGGCCCTCCAATCTTTTTTCATTAACAAAGCGTGCAGAAAACATACCTCGAATCCAAAATGGAAATACCATCCCAAGATTATGCCAAGAGGCACTCCAAAAAAGTAATAGCTCCCAATGTTTATATACGCCACCAACCCCTGCCAACCAGATCCAACGGCAACTCCTGAAAATGAAAATTTGGAAAATATATGAAATTATGATTCCATTATCAACTTTATTTCCTTTGATGGCAATAGATAATTTTGTTTGCGAAACTAAAATCTAAACAACAGTTATATGTAAAAATACAATATATTCAATTATCGACTTGCATATGTAACAAACTGACAATTGAGATTTTCAATCAGATATAACTTTTTATACCTGAAAGAATCGGTTGAATGCAATTAGAGAGAATGGTTATTGCCAACAACATTGCTAGTTCTTCTACCATTGTGATCACAGACGAGCTCGATGTGAAGATCATAGCAATCTTGTCCGGGACGGAAATGACTATCGAAAAGAACACGAGACCAATAATGAGAGAATTGCAAACAGAAATTTTGGCAGCAAATTTTGCCGAATTTCCATTTCCAGCTCCAATTTCATTTGCTACTCGTACCCTGAGTTCATTGTGCACATTCATTCAAAAGAGTGCCCAAAAAAACGCAGATGATATTAACTTGTGAGTTAAGAGTAGAAAAAAGGATAGGGTGAAAGTAGACAAGTTTGTTAAAAAAATAGAAATATAGGACCAAATTATGTCATATGAAATTAATCTTACTATATTATGTAAACAATTCTCAACGTCTCCTATGACTAAGCTACATAACAGGTAAACAACTGTAGTATACATCATCTATGTTAAGATAAAAAGACTATAACACCCCCTATTTACAAAATTATGGAGGCCTTCTAATTAGGGGCCCTAGACAAGACATTGTTCAACTATTGCTCGTCTTCAACTCTTAAGTAACATTAATAAACATAGGGATGTCTTAATGTTGAACAATGTGACATATTTTCATAAAATGCCTTTCAAAATATTTTTCTCCTTACCATTTTTTGCAGCATTGCTAAAAGTTAAAAGGACTGGTAATTACGAACACATACCCTGTTGCTGCAAAAAGTCCCAGAGGAATCATGGACTCCCAACCGTAGAAACTAATGCTGTTAGACATCAGGAAACGAACATAAGTATGACAGAATCAAAGTCCAACTACGTAGAAAACTAGCATAAGAGAAGAATGAAAAGGGAAATAGCAAATAGAAAATAACCATATGGACAATGCATCAACAGCAACCTCGGCACTTTTCACGCCCGAGACTATGATCAAGATTCTATAGTAAAAATTCTCCAACCTGAAAATTTACCAATCCAAAAGATTTACACTGATTTAAAATTTCAATTCAAATTATGGTTTTTGTGCGGAAACATACGAGAGCATGACACCCGAAGCCAGAGAGAGTTTGAAGAATTCCCACAGTCCTGCAAAAGCTTCCCAAGAAAAACCGGTCCAAGAATGATGACAACTACCGCAAACACTATAAATAAACAATCCCCAAACAGACATCCACCAGGAAAAATCGAGGGTGAGGGCAATCCCGATTATCCCAACCCTCATCTTATAAACGAAAATCCAACTCAATAAGACGTGAACAAGCAGCACCCCACCAGACACCCAAGCAACCACAGATGTTTTCAACTGGCATTGTAAGAACCTCATCAAAGTGAACTGAAACACAAAACTTAAGTGCATAGGAATCAGCCACAATGCAAGCTGACCTGTCATCTCAGCTAACTCCATCGGCTGCCCAATGAGCTTCAGTATTGGCTCGGCAAAGATAAAAAGAGGCAGAAGGAATATAGAACTTAGAAACAATACGACCCAAGAACGTTGCAAATATATACCCAACATGTGGTATTGTTTTCCTCCGTAAGCTTGTCCGCACAATGTTTCGAGTGCACTAGCCATTCCGAGCTATAACAAGGAGTTGATGCTTCACATGTTAATATGATAATTCATCAATGATTCTAATAAACAGGAAAATTTCCCAAGCCGGAGTACATATTTTGTGGGAAAATGACAATTATATCCCCACCATAATATGATAAAATACCCCTATTCACCTAAAAATTGACAAAATTCTCCCTATTAACTTTGAAATTTGGCAAAAACACCCATGTTCACTTAAAAATCTGACAATAATCACCCTATTGACTTATGAAGAAATTTCAAATGAACACTGGAGGGTTTTGCCAATTAGATAAAGCACATGGGGTATTTTTTCCTTCAACTCCCCCCGCCTCCCCAAAACAATAATTTTATTCGGCCCTGATTCGACAAGCACACATAATTTTTTCCTCATCAATTACTAATTATAGGACAATCTCCTGTATCGTATCATTTTATTAAGTGCTAAAGTTCAAATTTTTTAGAGAGGGAGAAAGTTACCAAGAAGCCGAAAGTAATGGAGATAATGACGGTGGTAGCAATGGAGATGGCGGCGAGTTGGGTTTGGCCGAGGTGGCCGGCAAATGATTGAGTGATGAGTGTGAGAGAAAACATAGCCAACCGGCAAAAGATTGAAGGAGCTGCTATTTGCCATAACTTCTTGCACTCTTTCCACGATTCCTTCACGATAATATAATTTCTACCACCAGATTCGTATGACAATAATAATGTGTGCTCGAGCTCACGAGTCATTCCCACAATTGATCAAACCAATCTCAATTTTCTTGGACTCCTTCTACCTGGATTCTGATGGATAGAATAAAAGTAGTAGTGTTATTTTTTATTCAGAATAAAAAAGATTTATTTGATCTTAATTTGGTGAAATGTATTTGAATTTATCAGTCAACTGGAGTAAGTATAAAATAGGACATTAATAATCTTAATATTTTGATTTTAAAAAATAAATCGATTCATGTCTGTCTTTGAACATAACTTTTTCTCTTTCAGTTGACTATCAAGTATCAACAAGAATGCTTATAAAAATGAAGCATTTTAGTTATATTATTAAATTAACATATGTATTAGAAAAAAACGTTTGCAGTATGTTTGTACTTATA
Organism: Penstemon newberryi var. newberryi; assembly: GCA_030819805.1. Taxonomy (NCBI): domain Eukaryota; kingdom Viridiplantae; phylum Streptophyta; class Magnoliopsida; order Lamiales; family Plantaginaceae; genus Penstemon; species Penstemon newberryi. Next base: position 18,903,665 of record JAUALY010000001.1, read on the forward strand.
CCCGTTGATCATACATATCAATCCGAGATTAACTGGTATAACTGAAAATAACATACTCCAAATTTTAATACCTCATTTTTTGTATTATTTCCCCAAGGTACAACTTTTACTTGAAACAAGATGAGAATTTTTAAAATACTTGTACTTATAAGCCCATATAAAATTCAGAATGCCCACACTTGCTAGAGCAAATTTTGAAAAATAAAACTTAAAAGATTACCCCTACCATCACAGTTGATCCGTCAATCTTGTATTCTTTTTTTTTTTTTTTGGGGTAAATAAAATTCAAACTCGCGTTTGATATAATAGCTTATGCATACTGTTTACTTTGTTTTACGAAATATAGCTTAATAACTTATTTTTAGAGAAGAAAAAACGATAGTTGTATTTGCAAAAAAAAAAAAAAAATGCTTAAAGCAATTGTAGTCACTTTTGATTTTCCGTAAACTATTGCAAACACCATCTAAACGATTTCACCCTTCTTTCCAAATCCAAATCAAGAGTAGACCCTGATCCATAAACATCAATTTATTCTATTACACCAAATCCAACAAAAGTGTTGACCAAAAACTAGAGATCAGCTATACAAAGGAAACCCAGAATTTGCAAATATAAACGTCGAAGTTTCATCTTAAACCAGGAAGAAGTATAAGATGCTACAACATTATATTTCAATTACACGCAAAGATTTTAAGAATGTCATCCAGGACTTACAAACACATTCAACAGGTAGACATCCAATTAAAAGATACTAAATGCACTACATAAAAGACTAATCAACCAGAATGGATCCCACCCATGAAGGTCCTGGGGTCAGGGCAATTCCCGGAGAACTGGGCTTGTGAGAAGTCGAAGCCTGGATTCTGCAAAAAGAAAATTTTCATGGTAATGTAAGGCTTAAATTCAAAAAAACATTATAGTGTTAACATGGTTGTTCGAGTTTGTCAAGTGTCCCCACAGTGGCATGCCACAATTTCTGGGTTCAAGCACAAGCTAGTTCATGGGCAAGTTTAAGTTCCAGATGCGTGTCAATGGATGTTGCAAGTTTTTGGGGACATATTAGCAGCCATTCAAATCAATGCAGTCACACATCAATTTGTGTTTGATAGATAATTATCTATATGTTAATAGACTTAAATGTTATCATATTGAGACTTGCGTATGTGACACAAGATTTACAGAAAATGGCGTTATTTTGCAACTCATGCATGCAAAATCATCGATGTCTTCTCACTACTACGTGATGCTCAAGATATATGTCAGTCATAAACTCAGGTATAATATAAATCTCTCCATTTGCTCAAAAAAGTAGGACTCCACTTTAAATATCAGCACAATATTACAATATAAGCAAAATAACTACAATGTCTTAGTTGGTTTCATGCTTTACATGTAAACACAAAAGAAAAAGTTAATATCAAAGACTAGCTAGTGATTAAAAACAAAAGAAGAAAGTAAAGATCAGCAGAGAACCCTCAACCCTAAACTATTACAGGCGAGAAATATAGAGAACTAAGAAGAAAACGAGAAGGGGTTGATATAAAGAGAGATTGAGAAATCTGCAAGAGGAAGACTCGCCGTGAATGATAACGAATGAATTAGCTCATTAAGTGAAGAAAGGAGAAAAAGAGGGGGGGGGGGGTGATAACAGTTTTCTTATGCTGATCCATTTCAGTTTCTAGGTAGGAATGGTTAGGAGAGTGAAGCAGAGTTTTATAGTGGATAGGAGATGCCACTTCCATAACATGAAGATGTTCCAAGTAAGGAAATGAACACAGGAAATAAGATCTGGCTTTTGACATTATTGGATGCCCAAAATATCACGAATGATCAATAAACTGGATTGCATCAATATATCCTTTTGGGTAGATATTACCATCAACAAAATGGAACAGAGCATCTTTTGAAAGATACTTAGGCCAGTCTAAGGATTTTTTGGTATTTTATTTCAGTCATTTAGGATAATTTGGTTTAAGTGGTAGATGTTAAAGGTTATTCTAATTTAGACTTTTAGTCAGTTTTAGTTGTTAAATTCAGGAATTTTGTCACTTAAGTGTGTATTCCTGTTTCGTAGTTGCAGAAGAAGAGTGCGTGAAACAAAGTTCAAAGACCAAAGCAAAGGAGTTCGGACTTGGGACGATGATGTCACGATCAGATGCAAGCTTTAGCAGCACTGGACAAGGGTTGCGTCAGCAAGGGCCAGAAGCTGCCTTTCTGGGACACATGCCCGGGGGCTATGCTCAGAAGCTCCACAATGTAAACTGTTGAAGGATATAGCATGATACTCCTATTTTTATAACTTTTGAAATTAAATCACAATTCACAACCCTTTCACAAATATACGCAAGAGCGAATACATTAACGAGATGTGATAATTGGGAGCAATTATTTGCAAACGTGACCCCAAGAAACTGCATTGTTGCTCAACATTAAGCAGAACTCAATTATATACAAGGTTTCTGAAAACACCACCAGAGGTATCAGCCACTCAGCTGAATTTACGTGATAAAAAGATTGAAGAGACATTAAAATCAATCTAGAGAAGACACATCAAACACAAGAAGTAAAAATTCAGCTAAGAAAGCACAAAATATCACATATTAAAACATAGATAAGCATGCTTCTGAAGTGCTCACAAAGAGACAGAATATGTAACAAGAAAAACAATAAGATAGAAGTTTGACCTACTTTTTGCTAAAGAAGACTGAAATGACATACCTCCTCTTGAAACCGTTGAAGCATGAGGCGCTTTTGTTCAAGATCGGTGGAGTAGGGATCCAACTGGCCTTGACCTATTATAGGCGAAGACCAAGTCTGACCTTTGTCCCTCTTCTGCAAGGTTATGTGCATTATATCATCTTCTGCAACAGTGAAAATGCTAAGTTAGAATCAAGTTAAAAGTCATGCATTAGGAACCACAGACTGGTCAATAGCTATTTGTCATATGCAGTACATGCAAATGTAAAATCCATTTATTTGACACAAGAACCAATTAGCTCCATGTGTTCATTTTTAGGTACCCTGTATGAAATCAAAGACCAGTTTCCAGAGCAGACAAAAATCCCCAAAATCAGTTGATCCAGGTATTTGAGGGTTTAACCAAGATGCATTATATTCATCACAAGTTATGAAGTAAATTTGAAGATCCCAGATTAATCTTGATTTTTCTACAACAAAAACAAAACATGAATTGTCTGATACCAACTGATTCTCTCAAAACATAAGGTAAATGAATTTGCATGTGTAATAAAGAGTGAATTTTCCAAATTAACAAATGCAGCCACGATCAGGTACTCTCAATAGCTATAAATTACATATTCATTACACTATAATGTGAGGAAGACAGTGCTCACAATTTTCTTATCCCCTATCCTGCATGAAATTATAAAGCTAAAACTAACAATTCTAACGAGAAACAAATAGAATGACATGCTCCTTAAGAAGTATATACACCCAATTCTCACAAGCAGCAACAATGAATCAAATCCATCCTGTGGTTTTTATATACACTTCTCTCATGAACTTAAAACTAAAAGCAAAAATACAAATCTCTTGGATAGGTAACAATATAAGCACAAGAAATTACCAAGAGTCCAAAACGAACAATCGGTCTTCACCGGGCAGGTAAGGTCATGCTGCATTTTATACAAAAAATAAAAATATACAAATAAGATCGGTTGTAAACAGATTAACAATGTTAACAAATTGAAGAGAAAAATTCTACTCCAGACGCGAATTGATCAGATTCAACCAATTACGTCTCAGTGTTTTATTATACTTGCCTAAGACTGTTCACTAATCATGTGACAAGAATTTCCCCAAATTTCAGATACAATCATAAACATATATCTATGTAGTATTAAACAAGTGAGAAACTAACAGACATTAAGGTATGGAGGATTTCCTTTAATCCCAAGTTCCACATGCTTGGATTCAATTTTGCAATAGAATAGCTTCTTTGGCACATTTGGTGGAAGAGTTATGTACATGTTCACTTCTTCCAACGTTTGGTCCCAATCAAACACCTTCTCACCTAAAACACCACCAACATTTTCAACTATAAATTTCATTATTAACAAATAAAGTTATTATCTACACTATAAAGATGCACATACACACACATGTAAAAGAGAAAGAGAGTACCGTTGTGGATAAAGCTGTGTTTTTTCTCAGGAGCTAATTTCTCAGCCATTTTCTCGAAGAAGATTATATGATCGGATTATTCGTGATCTTTTAACCTTTTGGTGATCAGAGAATAATAGCAAAGAATGTTATGATCGAATTCTGTGATTAGGTTTTTTCCTCGATAAATTGGAAAATTAGGAACGAGAACTGAAATTGAGGTTGGAGAAGAGTAAGCCTGAATTATTTTCTTAAAACCAAAAAGAAAAAAAGAAAAGAAAAAGAAAAAGAAAAGAGGTAAAATTAATATTTTGATTTTTGGAAACTTTTCTTTACAAATGTAAAAATTTAGATCCGATTTAATTTCTTTTAAAACACGATCAAATACATTTTTTTAAACTAATACATTCAATGTAACAAATTCACATGACTAAATATATAACATTAACTTCTCTAAAAAAAATTAACAGTGTTATATCTAATAAGACGTGAATCAATATTTTCGCTCGTGATCTCAATTTCATACAAAATTCTCAACTAACAACATGAATCAATTTTCACATATAATGACATTGTTTTGTTTCTGGATGAGATCTGATGAAAACTTTTTAGTAGATGGTTCAATAGGTTGGTGCATTGAAGAAAGTTTGAGCTAAGTTGAATTATTGTATTTAATTAAAAATTATACAGGAGATAGTAGTGGAGATTTTGAGGATATAAGGGTGTATGTGGGTGAATTTTGGTCCGGTCTCGCGAAGTCAAAACCCTTTCAAATGAGTTTTCGTCAAATTCATAAAACCATCAAAAACCTATTCAGAAACTCACACTCAAACTCTTCAAACCTATAAACATTGATTTGACACATATCACCTACTTTTTTTTTTTCTTTCCAAATCTCACTAAAAATGACATTGATTTGACACCTACCACATACTTTTCCCCTAAACCCCAACATCCAAACTCAATCCAAGTGGGGTTTCAACTTATTCAAACCACAAAATCAACAGTCAAAACACATCCAAGTGAAGTCTCAATGGTTTCAACGAAATCACCCAAATCATTTTTTTTAAACCGAAACCCGCCAAATCGAGCCAAAACCCATCCAAATAGAACCTAAAGGATCCGTCAACAGATTTTACGAAATTCAGATACTTGCTGATTTGATTCGAGAGTTGAATCCAACTACTTGACAACCCCTAATGTTATTATTGTTAAAATTATTACCAATCTAAAGTTATTATTGTATAACTTTTTTATACATAAATAAATAATATAGGAGAGTTAAGAACGCAACTAAGTTAAATAGAGTCAACAATCAATTATTAACTTAGTTTTATTTTTTGTCGAGTTTGATGATTGACATCAATAAATGAACAAATCTTAAACTAACTTTAATCGAGATGAATATGAGTGGGGATTGATTCAAGTTTAAATAAATGGAGTTTTATAAATTGATAGATGTTGCTTGAACTTGATATGATGATATGACCATATGTATAATAAATGGAGTCCAACTCAACTGTTATTGATCAATCATTGATCAAAAAATCGAGTAGCTTCTTTTAAATTTCACTTTAATTAAAGTTGTTTATTAGTTACGACAATCAATTGAACCCTTTTGTAGCATATATAACTGTATATTTACATTATAGCTCATAATTGATCCTGATTAATAAAGTGTTAAATCTATTAAAATACACTTGTTGTGGAATTATAAGGAGTACATATACTTAAAAATTTTGCTTATGCTAAAAGACCATTTTCAAAATAAAAATTTATAAAAACATATTTACGATTGATTCAGTCAAAAATTAAGTGAATATCCTTTAAAAATAATATGTCGAATTTTAATAGTATTTTTGTAAGTTTAAAAATAAAAAAGTAAGTTTTGACTACACAATTTTTTGTACTATGATATGTGGCCTTGATTTTAAAATTTACATAGGGACAATAGTAATCATTGACAAAGTTAAGGTCTCAAGATCAATAGGTCTTGGTTCAATTTTCACTAACGTGAGTTTTTCTCTAGTTTAATACTAGTATTTGGTAGTGGTTCATTATTTGTATTTTTTTGTACTTATCAGTTATTGAAATAATTTCTGATGTAATGATTGATGGCTAATGTATTTTAAAAAAAAAAAATAGATAGGGACCCGAAGGTGTAGAGCCGGGGCCTTGCATGTCACAAATCATTTGAACAATAGACAATAATGGAATTCTTGTTTCTTAAAGAGTTCCCAAATTGGAAGATAAGGTCCGTCTCAATTGAAGGCCAATTTTCAAGTTGGTCAACAAGCTTATCTATCTACTCTCAACCTTTCTTTTCTTGTTTTTTTTTTCTCGTGAAAAAAAAAAAAAAAAAAAATCCCCAACTTTTATGAATAATACCAAAAGCAAATGCTAGCGAAATTACCAATATCACTAATATTCCATATTTCTCTTTTTGAAAAGGATTCCACATAGATTCCTAATCATTCAAATCTTACCTAGTAGACTAGTACCTTTTGAATTACTATGATAACATTTAATTTTTATATATTTTGTGATTGTTTATTTTTCTTAATATTGTGTCATACAATTATAAATTACTAATATTGACTAGTACGTACTAACAGATAATCATCTTGTATATTACCATTATAATATTGAAAATCAATTACTATGGTTGTGGTTGAACAACAATTTATTATATGTTAAAGTTCGTGATTTTTCTATTTAAACTTTCCTCCATCGTTTCCAATATAGCTTTGTAATTCAGTAATATCTTTTACAGCTAGAAACACATATAAACAAAATTTTAATTCATGTTTTCAACCATGGGATAATTCAAAAAAATCAAGATTTTATTTTACTAGGACAATTTTTTTTTGTAAACATTCTTAGCTAGGATCATCACATGTGCAATGTACAGAATGAAAAACAAATGTCCTTGTGTGTATTGGTTTTTATAGGAGCTTTAAAATCTCTCAAAAAAGAAGTTTCAGAAAATATTTTCATATTCTAAATTTTTTCTTTCAAATTTATTATTTGGAACACTATCTTTTTAGCTGAATATATATATATATATATATATATATATATCATTCTTAAAAACTGCATTACTTCGATTTATGACAAGTAAATGAAAGTTGGACCTCAAATAATTCGGGTTGATGAAAGATATTGGAAAGTATGTTCCAAATGAAGATTTATATAACTGTTACGTAATCTAAATTGGGAGCTGATCATAAATTTGCGAGTTGGGTTGAGAAAAACGAGTTTAGTGGAGATATTATTGCTTTTAATCTATTACCTATTTATGTTTTTTTTTAAGACAATTGATATCCTATTGATGACAGCGTTGTATTGAATTTTAATCTAATGAAAAAGTAAAAATAAAAAACAACTATTCAACGGACTGTGTTAAACTATTACAATTTTTTTTATATTTTGAAGGTGGTTTATCAAAGAAAATCAACTTGTTTTATTTTGTTAAAATTGAGATTTACAATTTATTTTGATCTTAAAAACATATAAATTTTTTGTCTTGATTTCAATGAGTTTTGGCTTTCATAATGTTGGTTTGAGTGGTTCTCGCTAAACCTTTGGAACATGTTTTGGATGAGTTTTGATGTTGGATTTTTTGGGTTTTAAAATTTTAAAATATGGAGTGGATTTAGTTTAAATGTTAGGATTTTGAGTGAAAAATTCGTGGTAAAAAAAAAAGACTTTTGTTTCATATGAAAGATAAAATTGATGATATGTTTCATTTGATTTTAGATTGTATTTCACTCGGTCAAAGGTAAATAGATTAATTCTTACTTTTTTGCAAACTAGATAGTAACTATGGATCAATATTTCCATCTTTTTCGTCGAAAATATCGAAAAATTTCCAATTAGCTGACCGAAACATATACTCGAAACAAAATTTTGATCCATGATCATAACCTACCCGGAGCCTAAATATGCATTTTGATTACAATGCAAGAAAACCATATTCGATCTTTAATAAAATCCCTTCTTACTTAAAAAGCCAAACACATCTCCAGTACTTTGTCATTAGAGTCTTGGAGAAGGCTGCAAATTTTCTCTCTTTTGTACAGGATAAGAAAGAAAAACACACAATAACTAAAAGTTGTGGCTGCAAATTGCTTAACGATTTTCTTGCAGCCCCACCACTTCACCAATCTATCTTGACTACTTGTATGCAAGTATTATCTCTTTTTGCTTCCTCCCTGCTTTTGATAAAATTAACTTACCCAAAAATCAGGATTCTTTCACACACAAAGTATTACTATTCCTCATTATTTTAAAGCATTAATTCTTTATTAGTATCATTTATCCCGTCCCTCCAAAAAAGTTGCAGTCTTTATTGTCTATTTGCTGTAGTCTTTATAGTTTCATGAATCCAATAGCAAAACTCCAAACAAAGGGCCAAGACAGATTACACCCACCTCAAATTATGATTTACAGATAGCAATAAACTGTGTGTCTCTGTGTCTTTCTTTTTTGTGGGTCTTTTTTTCTTCTTCTTTGTGTTAGATTCTTGGTGGGATGTCAGGAGGTGGATGTAGCATAGTATGGTTTAGGAGAGATCTAAGGGTTGAAGATAATCTTGCTTTATCTGCTGCAGTTAGAGCTGGTGCAGTTGTTACAGTGTTCATATGGGCCCCTGAGGAAGAAGGACACTATAATCCTGGAAGGGTTTCAAGATGGTGGCTTAAACAGAGTTTAGCACATCTTGATATAGCTTTGAAAAGTCTTGGTACTTATCTTGTCACAAAGAGATCTAATGATAGTGTTTCTTCTCTTCTTGAAGTTGTTAAATCCACTGGTGCTACTCAGCTTTTCTTCAACCATTTATATGGTGAGTTCTTTAGTTTATTTTTTCATGTATATGATTAAATAATGAGTTTTGTAGTATAATATTGAGTTGACCCTTGTATTCTATTGTTATTATATTAGTCTTGGGAATTGGGATTGTTTAAATTGATTGAAAAAATCAAATCTTTTATGGTAGTATTAATTTTATAGGGATATTCCATGCTTAGACTTGTTTATTACTACATAAATCCCAGTAGCTGCTGCTGGTGAGATTCTTGTTTCTTTCTTGTTCCATGATCACTTATATTATACAATCTTCATGTGTATATGTTCATTTAGGGAATTAAAATCCATTAAAATTGGAAGACTTCAATTTTATTCTATCATGTTGGTCTCATTCTTGATATCTTTATGACTATGGTATGATTGGCTACTTAGTATAATAGAGCATGTTTTATATTATGAAAGGAACTATGAAGTTCTCATGTGTTTTGGGTTGTTTTAGACCCTATATCGCTGGTTAGGGATCACCAAGTAAAGGAAGTTTTGACCTCTCATGGTGTGGTTGTTCGGTCTTTTAACGCGGACTTGCTTTATGAACCTTGGGAAGTTCAAGATGAGAAAGGTCGACCCTTCAATACTTTTGCTGGATTCTGGGACAGATGCCTTAGCATGCCATACGATCCCGAGTCTCCACTCCTACCACCTAAACGAATTATTTCAGGTTCTAGTTTCTTTTCCTTTCTTGCATTTTCTCGATTACTATTGTACAGTTTATACAATGATTTCTCTTCTAGGTGATATGTCGAGATGTGATTCGGACATCTTAATTTTCGAAGATGAATTGGAGAAAGGAAGCAATGCACTTTTGGCTCGAGCATGGTCCCCTGGCTGGAGCAATGCTGATAAGGCCCTAACCACTTTCTTAAACGGTCCTCTCCTAGAGTACTCAAAGAACCGTAGAAAGGTTGATAGTGCCACAACTTCATTCCTTTCTCCTCATTTACATTTTGGGGAAGTTAGTGTTCGAAAAGTCTTTCATCTTGTTCGTATAAAGCAAGTTCTATGGGCCAATGAAGGGAACAAAGAAGGTGAAGAGAGTGTCAATTTGTTCCTTAAGAGTATTGGCCTTAGGGAATATTCGAGATACATGAGTTTCAATCATCCTCACAGCCATGAAAGACCTTTACTCGGTCACTTGAAGTATTTCCCTTGGGTTGTGGATGAGGGGTACTTTAAGGCATGGAGACAAGGTAGAACCGGTTATCCTTTGGTCGATGCTGGTATGAGGGAGTTGTGGGCCACGGGATGGCTACATGATAGGATACGTGTGGTCGTTTCTAGTTTCTTTGTGAAGGTACTCCAGCTTCCGTGGAGATGGGGAATGAAGTACTTTTGGGATACCCTTTTGGATGCGGATCTTGAGAGTGATGCTCTCGGTTGGCAATACATAACCGGTACTCTTCCTGATGGTCGTGAGTTTGATCGTATTGATAATCTACAGGTACGGATTTACAATATTTTGAATCCTTGCTTAATTTGCTTCTACTAATACAAATGAATTGGCAATTTATTTAGAGCTCTAGTTGCTTAGAAAAACTTTGGTTTGCAATTCTTTTTGTTTGAAATGTTAAATGAGGGGTGTGTCAAATTTCTTCTATGCATTTAACAGTTTGAAGGGTACAAATTTGATCCAAATGGAGAGTACGTTAGAAGATGGCTTCCGGAACTTATTAGATTGCCAACCGAATGGATACATCACCCATGGAACGCGCCTGAGTCTGTACTCCAAGCTTCCGGAATCGAGCTCGGTTCCAACTACCCTCTTCCCATTGTTGAAATCGACGCCGCAAAAGACAGACTACAAGAAGCACTATCACAAATGTGGCAGCATGAAGCAGCTTCAAGAACCGCCATCGAGAATGGAATGGAAGAGGGACTTGGAGAATCATCACCCAATTCCACAACCCTAATCGCATTTCCTCCCGACACCCAAATGGATATGGATGAAGAACCAATCAGAAACAATCCCACAATCTCGACTATGAGAAGGTACGGGGATCAAATGGTACCAAGTATGACTTCTTCTCTTGTAAGAATTGAAGATGAAGAGACCTCTATCAGTAGAGGTGAAGTACCATCAAATGTGAATGTTGTAATCGAGGAGGAGGAGCCAAGAAGAGAACCACAATTTGATCTTGCAAGAAATAGGAGAAATTCTGAAGAATCGACAGCAGATTCATCGAGTAGTAGTAGAAGGGAGAGAGATGGGGGTGTTGTTCCGGTTTGGTCTCCCTCGATTTCTAATTACTCGGAACCGGTTTGGTCTGGAGAAGATAATATTGGAACCGGTTCTTCTTACATGCAACGGTCTCACCAGCTACCGAACTGGAGGCGGCTTTCGCAAACAGGGTAATAATAAATCCATAAAATATATATATATATGTACTTGTTTCCTTCTTGTAAAATGTTGCTCTTCTGTATAGTATATATCCATATGTTTTCAAACAAACACAGACAGGATCAATGTGCAGTAATCTAATAAATGCAGATTTGTAACTAATTTATATTGCTATGTGCTATTTATATTATATTATGAAACTTTGGAGATTATATATGCAATAATGTTCAAAATCGACGTTGTCTATCGATGTAATATTGCTGTGTTCATCGGAATTTTTTGTCACTAATTTATGTTCTTGGTGTTTGAAGGATAAACTGTCACATAATTGTTCATAAAATATCTATATGCTCCCCAGCCACAGAGCCTTATTTTGCCAGTTTCTAGTCGAATAAAAAGGAAAATTAGACACATTATTGCAATGATATTCATCAGGTCAATCCTCGATTTAAAACAACAGAACATAAACGATTTAAAGATGTTTTGCAAGACTAATAAAAATACAACACAATAATGATTCATCCTTATTTTTATTGTAAACAACAATGAGGCTTAAAAAGCAGCATTCTTCAGCCAATGGACTAAGGCAGTAACAACTCCATCTAGCTCTGTAACTCGAAGGAAATAACGTACCCAAAAGAGGAAATCAGCGACCACTACATTGATGCCAGGATCAGAATCTTACCTCTCATTGATGATCATCGGTCTTTGATTGGTCACCTGAAAAACAGATGCGAAAGTACGAGGATTAAGTTACTTTTTCCCTCTTTCACATAGAAACTTGTCATGAGGAACGTAATTAAATACAAATTGCAACAGTATATCAGGTATCTAGATTGATCAGAAAATTGCAAAATGGCATCAAATGATTTGAGTTATCCATGCATCTTCCATTTTCTTGATACTTTAGGCTATGTTTGTTTCTTGGATTTTAATGAATAAAATGATAAAAAAAGAAGAAAAAAAATTAAAATGCACGAAAAATAACCCTTAGCATATTACTCACTAAATTTCAAGAATGAAACATAGCATTATAGAAATAATTGACAAAGACACACATACCTCCCTCTTCTGGAAGATCGGAGGTCCACAAAGTAAGATTATCTCTAAGAAGCTGCATAATGAGAGTGCTATCCTTGTAGGATTCTTCATTGAGGCTATCAAGTTCCGCAATCGCTTCATCAAAGGCTTGTTTGGCAAGGCTGCAAGCTCTTTCAGGAGAATTCAAGATCTCGAAGTAAAACACAGAAAAGTTTAGTGCCAAACCAAGTTTAATAGGATGTGTAGGACCAAGACCAGTCGAAGCAGCACTAGTGGCAGCCTCGTAAGCCTTTAGTGATTGATCTGCTGCCTCTTTACGATCATCTCCTGATTTGAACTCAGCTAAATATCGATAATAATCTCCTTTCATTTTGTAGTAGAAAACAGACGATTCTCCGGTTGATGATGATGGTATGAGGTGCTCATCAATAACAGCTAATATCTCCATGCATATCTTAGTTAGCTCATTTTCGACCCTTTGTCTGTAACTCTTTATCCTCTTCACGTTTTGTTCATGCCCTTTACTCTCCTCTTTTTGCTCGAGAGAGGACAAGATTCTCCAAGACGCACGTCTTGCTCCAATCACGTTCTTGTACCCGACTGAAACTAGATTCCTCTCCTCAAGTGTCAATTCCACATCTAACCTTGCAAGTTTGTTCATTGCTTCAACCATTTCTAAATAGAAGAAACAGTTACAAAATATGAGTTCTCATAATCCATTTTTAGGTCAATTCAAAGTCGATAAAATTATAAATAGGAACTAGAATTACAAACGGTGATGAAAAACAATAAAGGGTACTTAAATTTCAATAAAATTGGAGACAAAATCACCATAACTATTAAATAAGAAACTAGTTCCCATAGCAAACCATACTAAAGTAGCCCAAAAATTTCCAAGACATCCTAAAAGATTCATCTTTTACAAAATTAACATTGAAAAAACAAGATCAGAAATTGACTCTACTGCTACTCAACCAAAAAAGCTTAGAAAAACTACAATATATAGTACCACGAACAATTGAAACCCAGAAATGTTTCAATTCCACAACAAACCCATAATTGAAAATCACAAATAACCATATAAAAAAGATATGCTTTATCATTTCTGTAGCAAAATAACAAATAGAAATGAAAGAAATTAAAGAAAAATATTTACCATCATATCTTTCAGCCTGCTCTGCAAGCCTGGCCAAATAAACCTGCTGCTCTCTCTCATTCTCCATCTCGCTCTCTCTGTGTCTACTGAATGAGTTATTATGTTTACTTATTTGATTTTGATTCTCTCCAAAAGGAAAAAGAAAAGAAGACACAAGGTTAAAATAATAATAAAAATGCTGCCTTGATTTGTGGGTAAGAATGAGATCCGATTCGAACCGTTTGCTAAGTTGCGGGTCACGTAGACTATGATTGTACAGTACAATTGCTCCGTCAGAATCCACTGATGCGGTTCCTTCCTACAGTTAATATTTTCACCACTTTTTGCTATGAAGGTTCTCTTTTTATAATTGTAACACTTTTATTCTTAAATAATTCCAAGGCAATGTAATTTATTTTATAAAAAGAAAAGCAAAAAGGAAAAAAATGATTTAATTGGACTGTATATTTGATTGTCAATTTTTTTTTTTTTGTTACACGTGTTTGGTTTGTTTAGAAAATTATTTTCCTACATATGACTTATTAATGCAATCAAATTTTAAGTAAGGTATGAGAAGTAGAAAACGAAATGCGTATTGATAACAAATAAATTATGATGTATCTTACTACAATAAATTGAAAAAGGTAACTAAATACGTCTCATTTATTTCAAATAAAACTTGTAAAGTTTAAATTGAAGTAGAAGCTAAAAGGACAATCCAAGTGGTTCTCATTTATTTAATACTAAAACGATCAATTCATAGCCAGCTGCCAACCCATGATCTATACATAGAAATTGTCAACTTGGAATTGGCCATGCTAATTTGACTTAATATTGTGTCATTGTCAGTAGTTCAATCCTTGTTATTTATTATGTATTTTAACCCCTTTCATTTTAATTATCACTTTTACAAAAAAAAATATTTTTCAAAATTAATTCTCATATTTGATTTTTAATTTTCTTTAATTTTACAATTTTTTATTTTTAGAGTTACACGTTTATTAGTATATATAAAAAATAATAGCATTAATTAGAACAATCTTTAAAATTGTATTTTTGACATTTTATATTAGAAAATCAAATAATTAAAAAGTTTATTATTCTGTGTGAAAAGATCAAACGTTACAATAAAAATGAAACGGAGGAAATAAATGAAAAGGTACATTTGTCGACCGATTGAGAGATGAGGTGATCATACACAAATATTTTGAAGGTGATGATAAAAATGGATTTACAATTTGGTCAACATAATCTTGAAAATTGTAAAGTGCATGATACAATAATGCATTATTTAATCTTGCTACATATAAGTACATGTTTTTAAAATAGTAAGTACTAATAATTTTTTTATTTTTTATTTCTTAAAGAATTAATTCATTTCGGACCGCATCGAACACATTAAGTGGAACCCTCTCCCAACAGAAATTCAATTTTGATTTCGCTACTTTGTAATGACTAGTCACTTCCACTAAACCAATCACATGTTAATAAATAGTCATGATAATTAAAAATTAGTTGTGTCAAAGATATTAAACCATTATAACTATTATTATAAGACAAGGATGGTTTGTACATAGTGGCAATCTTTTATTTATTCAACAAAAAAATATAGTGGTAATCTTTTGATTGGTTTTTCTGAAGATCACATTCGTGCCTCGATTCGAATATGTAGTTGAGCTACTTGTCATAGGTCATCAATCATTCACATTATGTTATTCCTTTTATTAAAAAATGAGTGCTTTCTATTATTCTCGAAGATGTTCTATTCCTGATTAAACATTGTCAATAAAAGAAAAAAACTTAAAGATTTAATCCTAATAAACTAATTAAGTCCTTTCATTATTTCATATGATGTTTATATGAATAAAATAAAGACAGCATTTTATTTTGTTTGGTACAAGTGTCCAGAACAAGAATGCTTTGCATAAAGACCAGCTGGAATGAAGGCCTTTCAGCACTCACATGTAAAAGAGATGAGGATTCTCAAACCTAAAAGTTTGTAAATGAGAATAACACAAAAAATTAAATTCATAACTGAATGATTATGCCAGTAAAAAGCTATACACAAATTAAAAAGGCAAACATTATTCTTGATTTGTTTGAATGCTCAAACAAACCCTACTCTACATCACATTAAAAATTTCACCTATTCTTTTGCATTGGATCCCATACAGAACCATAATCGGCTATCTAAAGAATAACGCTCACCAACATAAGGGAAACAGTTCTATCCCTGGACTGTTTTACGACCAAACGATCATGTTTGCCACGTCATCACGCACTGGCTACGAAGCATGGTTGTGATTGGTTGGTCCTATAACACACGGTCAAGGCAAGCACAGCTCCCAACATTGGTAATGTTACAGATTATATTGATATACTATCGAAAGCTGCAAGCAAGCAGGATAAGAGAAAGCGGAGTAAATTACCTTTATAATTATCAATGGATACGACTCATTGATGGATCATGGCTTGAGCTAGAGTCTCCAAATGAAACAGTCGCAAGAGACTTAGAGGCCCATGCCTTGGCATTCTTTGCTCCTTCTTGCAAATTGCTATTCTTGCATGGCTCCTTTAGAGAATTGAACAACTGTTTTACTCGATTGAGGTGGACCATTAGATGCTCCCACAAACTACTCAAACTCACGTTTATCATGTACCTCCTCCAAGCTAATTGAGCATATCTTCGTAATGTTGGGAACGTAAAGAAGAGAAACCTCAAAACCACAAAAAATGTTGCCAAGGCCAAATATGTTTCTTGCTGAAATAAATTCTCAGGAGATCTAGCCCAAGGAAAAGGACAGGTTTCCGGGTTAATTTTGTAGTTTTTGTCATATCCTGAACATCCAATTTTGTCCAAATATACTCCATCAGCTTCTGATGTCTCTATACCTGGTTTGTAAAACGGTTTCTTGAATTAAATTCATCGAGCTAATGAAAAATTATGCATTGAAACATAAAGCCTAAACTGTATAAACTTACCAGTTAAGTCGCCATAGAAAGAGATGAGAGAATCCATAGTGCGAGAACCTTGATACCTCATACGCATGGTGGAGTTTAGAAGAATCAAAGTAGGAAACCCATGAACTCCATATTTGGATAAAATGCTGGAAATACATTGTTATTGTTATTTAGAGTCATAATGCTATAATGTAGATATAAGATAAAAATAGAAGGTATTTATGTTCCAACCTTGGTCTTACAGCTGACTCTTCAATTGCAAAATGAGGTATAGAAGGAAAAAAGGAAGACAAAACAGAGAAACTGGGCCTAAACGATCCAGAGAAAGGACACCAAGATGAATAGAAGAGAAGAGCAACATAATCATGTTCGTTTTTGTGAACCATATGCAATGCCTTCTGCAGCGCAACTTCATCCCCCTTCACAATGGAAATTATCATTGCCATAAGAACCCTTCACAAACGAAAGCATGTGCAACATATACAAACACCAACAAGCATATTTGTCTTAAGATAGAGATAACCCAATGCACATAAAAGAGGGGGCAACCATGGAGTGGGGAGAAGACTGAAATATGTTTATCATGCCATTCCCCATCCTTTGTTCGATTATATGGAGGGCACAGGAACAAAGGGTGGCCACATAGTCAAAAGACTCAAAACTATAGTAAAATAATAAGACAGATTCACACTATCACTTCTCAATGCCAAAAATCAGATCGCTAGCACTCAAATGGCACCACATAAATCCTTCTTTTCTTCTATCCGCACCTTAATTTAGAAAGCATCACCAATCTCTAAAAGAATTTGTAAAGCATCAAGAAGAAACCATAAACACAACCCAGATCGCTAGACTATCAAATGCCAAGAGCAGCCTCAATCTTTCTCTTTCTTCTCCTTTTCACTTCTCCAATTTCTTGCCTAAGAAGTTGTCTTTTCAGTGTTGATGTGTACATATTAACAACTTTAGACCACTCAACTTTTCGGCAGTCAATTAAAAATATTCTATTATTGGGTCACAAATAAGTAGCCAGGGAGCAGAATCAGATTAAGAAAGTGAAACAATAACCCCAATAATTGAAGAAGTAATTCACATCCAAAATCCAATTGAACATGAAAATCACCAAGCCATGTCCAATAACCCCAAGAATTGAAGTCACTTAGTCAAACAAAACTTCCACTAAAAGCACAATTCCACTCTCTTTATAATCCATTTCCATAAATCAAGAAACAAAAACAGAACTTTAACATAAATTGCATACATACTTCCTTGCAAATCTAAAAACTATTCCCACAGCTCAATTATGCTGTGACACCATATACTGTCCCACAGTAAATAACAATAAAAAAAAGCAGAATTTCCATTCAAATTTCCTTAACATAAAGCACATAAACCATAACAACAACTTCAAAAGAAAAATTCAGAATAAATAATAGAAGCAGTGAACAGTACAAATCAGGAAGAGCATACCTCAATTACCCCAGTGGTGTTCAGAACCTGGGCCCCACCTTTGACAGAACACACATCGCTCGAAGAAGCAAAGATGAAGTCTTTGACGGAATTTAACGGACAGACAGCTGGAGGAATCGCAACCCTAACGGTTTCGGTTGACGTTAGCCTCCCCAGCCCCAGCAATAAAAACAGAGCCAATCCGATAATTTTCCGTACGGCTGCCATTTTTATGTATTTTTTCTGGATAACGGATGAAATCTAATTGAAGATGGAGGAGGGGGAGGATTGGTGGGGGTGGTGAAGGAGCCCCTCGCGTTTTAGCATTTGGGCTTTAGATCCTGTTTGTTTTCCTTTCCATTTTCCCCATTTATTTCTTTTGTTATTTATATTCTGATTTTTATCGTACTGTTTCGGTTTTGTCACCAAACAAAACAATTTCTTAATACTATTATTTATATTTTTATAGTTGACCACTCTATTTAAAATGTAAAATTCTGAAATGCTTTGTTTGCTACTTAAATTATGTAAATATTTTATATTAAAAAAGTACTTGGTTAATTAAATATCTAAGATTAAATAATTCAATTTTATAGAAAGAAGTTTATACTTGGTTTAAGGCTAACAATTGTAGCTGTATTTCTATAATATTTGGTTAAAATACTTGTTGTTTTAATTGTTGTAAACAATCATTCTTAGTTGTAGTTTTAGTTTGGTACTTGGGTTAAAATATATTTTATCAACTTATTAAGTTAGTAATTCCATATCACATTTGACCACTGGTGAAGTTTAGTGATAATGTGATGAGAAAATCCTCTTAAAAAAATGTGAGGAGAAGAAAGAAAGGTTTTCCTTCCCATGGCCACAACGAAATCTCATTTTTTTTTTTTTTTTTTACTTTTTCCTTTTCCTTTTTTAACTTTTAATGCCTTTTGAGGAGAAAAAAATGGCCAAAGCTAAGAATTCCAACTTTAAGGATCAGAATAAATCTACTAAACAATTAGAAGTTGATTCCGTAATTAAGAAATTGTACCTAAAATTAGGGTTAAATACAGTTTGTCCCCTAAAATATGATGGTGTATCAATATACTTAATCCTTTCATTTCTTGTTGTAGTCAAAGTCACACTTTTTCTGCCCAAATTGCCCTTCCTTTTATTTATGCAAAATGTTGTTAGTTTTAACCTCATACAAATTAGTTCTTAATCTCATACTTTATATCCAGTTGTATTCTTCTTGATGAATTTTTCATATTTATTGCAAAAAGAATTCTCATTATTATTTCAACAATTATTATATAATTTTATCCATTATTATTTCACTGATTATTATATTTATATCCATTTGTCTTATGTAATTGAATATATAAAATTCAAATTTTGCACTTGGTATAACCAAGAAAAAAATGGTAGTTATTTTTTCATATTAATAATTTATGAATAAAATTGGAGATATTACTTCCATTCTAATTATCACAACCAACAAATTTACAAACTATTTTTGGTATCGATCATGGAAACATTTGATGTATTGTTAGAATGACGATTTGAATCTCGTGTTGGGATTAAGAATTCGAAGAGCTAGTAGAAATTTTAAATAATAATGGAGACAAACAACCATTGTTCAAATAATAATGGAGGTAAAAATATAATAACCGATTGAATAATAACGAATATAAATATAAAATCCGGTGAAGTAATAACGGATATAACTGTACAATTATTATTAAAATCATAATGGGAACTTTTTTTGCAAGAAGTGTGGAAACAAATTATCAAGAAAAATATAATTGATTGTAAAATCACAATACTTTGCATATAAAAAAAAGGGTAACTTGGGCAGAAAAAGTATAACATTATCTAAACAAAAAAAAGGGAATAAGTGTTACAATTAATACTTTAGGGGGATAATTGGTACAATCCCTCATACTTTAGGGGACAAATTGTAGTTAACCCTAAAAATTAAGAAGAAAAACCATTTTCTGATTGTCTCCATTTGATGGTGATTTGGTTGGTTGTCGGTTGAGGAACTTCTAAGCGCATCAAAAGAGATATTTGTTGCTCTTTTAGCCCAAGGTCATTTCCTTTTTCCAACTTGAAATTAAATTGAAAAAAAAAAAAACAGAAGGCAGAAAATGAAGAAATGGAGATGCGGGGGATCGAACCCCGTGCCTCTCGCATGCAAAGCGAGCGCTCTACCATTTGAGCAACATCCCCTTTCGACGAAGAAAACTGTAATTAATTTATTTGACTTATTTAATCATAATATTTACTACACTTGATGCTTCTGGAGTACATATTGTATATCAAACTATACATGTATTGAAGATTGATTTATCTTCATTACATTCACAAGAAATTAGAAATAAAGAACCTGGGATTTCTAAAATTTAATTAATAGTATAACTTACTACCTAAATCCACTCACATTCTGATGCTTAAGTTTTTCATTCAATTTCAGAAATAGGGTATTCTACAACCAAAATTTATTAGCTAAACCACTAGCCCTCGCGCTTTATTCTGATTTTGGTAGTGTCGAAACTCTGAAAAGATACAAAAGCCCTCACAGCCATGACTTGTCATTTTCCTTGGAACGGACATTTTTTATTTCTATTTTGTGGCACGCAACAATGCCTTCCCCGTTGTTGAAGTACAAAATGCTTCCTATATCATAACCAAAGATGTTCTACATGCACCAGGTGTTTTATGAATTTTGCATGATTCAAAGAATTGACATTCTCTTATATATGACGGTTTGTACAATATTACTATTTACGGATCAAATTGTGGTTTAACTGATGCATTGAGACAAACGTCTGCGATCATCAATGGCATGAAAACATATGTTAGCTCCAAACGAGGCTTACTTCATGAAGAAAACAAACAATGGGACTAAATATGAAGAAGAGGCAAATCGATGCAAGTATGTAAACGAATTCAGGTTGAAAACCAAGTACAAAGTATATATCAACTGTATCATTTTTCTTGCCCCATAACACTACAACACTGATTTCAGAGCTTACATCTACTTCAGAAAAGAAAAAAATTAAAAAAATCCCAAATGAAGATACTCTCATAATCTCATTCCATTTCTTGCATATCAGCATACTTATAAAGTTTTTCATTAAAAACCACCTGAGGAATCAAAACTCCATCTTCACCATAACCATCCTTCATAAAAACACACCAATTCATCTCAGTACCAGCAACATAAAAAGTCCGACTCTGCTTCGTATGTTTTGTGAGACTAAATCCCTCCTTAAAGTCCATTATATTATGTATATAAGCCCTCTTCTCCAAAGTCGAGCTCAAGAACTCGTGAATAATCCCGACCCTACACTTCTTCGCTTCCAATGTCCACAGAGAATACATTGATCATCTGGTTGAGAATGTCCCATATCATTTGTGTCAATTGTCATGTCACAATGTCTTTGAAATTTTTCAATGCTATAATTTTTTCTTTAATTGTGGTGGATCCCATGTTTGAACATAAGATTAAACATTCATGACCAATTCAAAGTCATCCAAATGGATTAAGCAGTTTGCCTTAAAGTCATATATATACTAGTAGTATATAAGTAAGAGAAAAAGTCATATCTTGCAACTCCTGGCTTGTAAAAACCCATTTTTATAAAATAAAATCTTGTTTTTTTTTTCTTTTTTTGGTTTGGACTCTTCCGTTTTATGCAATGAGGCAATTTAAATTTTAAAGCAGAAAACAGGAACATAAGCACTGATCTGACATTCTATGATCATGTATCTGGATGGAACTAATCATCATTTTTGGGCTACAATTTTCATGTGCTTAATTACCGGTATTCATCTCCTGTCTTATTTCTTTTCCATTTTCTTGTATCAATATCATGCCTACAAAGAAGTGCTTTCTGATTGATTGAGTTCATAGATTTTAAAGGGTCAATTTTTTTCTTTATATTCTCACAGGCCCTGCAGTAAATTCATTTTATTGTTAGAGTTCAATTAATAAGCTTTTATACAAACTAGCTATTAGCTTGTGATTGTCTTTTTTGTTTTTTGGTGAAATTGAAGGCAAATTTGTGATAGGAGATATACAGAGTGATAAGGATGTACTACTCAACCTTAAGTCATATCCTGTTGTGTATGAAAATCGATATCCCGAGTGGAATTCAATGGAAGAATCGCCGTGCAAGTGGCCTGGAATTTCATGTGACACAGGGGGCAATCATGTCACTGCAATCGATCTTTCAAGCTCCATGATTAGTGGGGAGCTCTTTCGGAATTTCTCTGCTTTAACCGAGTTGCGATACCTTAACCTTTCAGATAACTATTTTCACGGGACGATTCCTAATGACTTGGGAAAATGCAAAAACTTGATAGTCTTAAACCTTTCCAATAACATGATTGGAGGCGAGGTCTACGGGTTCAACAACTTGGAGGTTCTTGATCTATCAAGCAACGGAATTTCAAGCAGTTTTGAGAAAATGTTTCCTGCAAAAGCATGCAGAAATTTGGTGGTTTTGAACCTGTCATGGAATAATATAACTGGTTCAATTGAACACTTATTCAACTTGTGCAGGAAATTACACTCTCTTGATCTTAGTTCAAATAACTTAAGTGGGAACTTTCCAAAGGGAATATCAAACTGTAAGGATTTGGTTACGTTGAATCTTTCCGGAAACAAGTTTTCTGGACAAGTCCCGGGTGAAATAGGCTCCCTTTTGAGCCTAGAATCACTTTCGCTGAGTAACAATAAATTCTCTAGAGATGTTCCGGAGTCTCTAATAGGGATGAGCAACTTGTCTTTCTTGGATTTAAGTGATAATGGATTTGGAGGAGATGTTCAACAAATATTCGGGCGACTCAATCAAGTGAAGTACCTTAGTCTGAGTGGTAATTCTTATACCGGAGGGTTGGTTTCATCCGAGATTCATAAGTTACAAAATATCGTTCAGTTGGACTTGAGCGACAACAATTTCTCTGGTTCATTACCAGTTGAAATTTCTCAAGTGTCTAGGAGCTTGAAGATGTTGGTTCTGGCCAACAATCAGTTTACAGGAAATATACCTCCTGAATATGGAAACTTATCGAGAGTTCAAGTTCTTGATCTCTCTTTCAATAAACTTAGTGGATCTATACCAGACAGTTTTGGAAAGTTAAGCTCGATTTCGTGGTTAATGCTCGCTAACAATTCACTAACAGGTGAAATCCCTGCAGAACTTGGGAACTGCAGCAATCTTTTATGGTTAAATATTGCAAACAACCAACTTTCAGGTACAATTCCAACTGATTTTTTCAACATTGGTAGAAATGCAGTGCCTACTACATTTGCGTCGATTGATACTGGAATTGGCAGCTGCAGGACTCTGAAGAGATGGATCCCAACTGAGGATTATTTTGGTAGTTTCTTCTTTACACATTTTACACCTGAAGTTAGGTGTAAAAGAATGTGGGATTTGTTGCTCAAGGGAAATGGTGTATCCCCTATGTGTACTAATAATAAATTAGGAATAGGATATGTTCAACTTAGTGGCAACAAATTGTCAGGTGAAGTAGCTCCTGAAATCAGTAAGATGAACAACTTGGGTATGTTATATCTTAATGGTAATGATTTCTATGGGGAACTTCCTCCGGAGATCGGTTTACTACAACTTTCAGCCTTAAACATTTCAAAGAACATGTTCTCGGGTGAGATACCACGAGAAATTGGGATATTGAAATGCCTACAATACCTTGATTTGTCGTATAACAATTTCTCAGGTGAATTCCCAATAAGCATATCAAATTTATCAGGGCTAAGTAAATTTAACATCTCCTACAACCCATACATATCTGGGCGAATACCCCCTCGTTCGCAACTAGCAACATTTGATGCATCTTCATTTCTCGGTAATCCATTGTTAACACTACCATATTCCACAGAAACTAATGGAAATAGAAATAGAAATAGTACCTCAATGCCAAGAAAAGATGACAGGAATACAAAAGATGAGTCCAAATTTGGTTTCTTTTACGAATTTAGTTTCCTTTTCGCATTCTTCATGTCTTATCCAATATTCTTTGTTCTATCTTTCCTCTACTTCTCATTTCGCGGAAGCAAGAAACGTTCAATGCTTGCCAAGAAAAAGTGCAAGCAAACACGAAGAGTATAACTCACTGGTCAAACCGTTCATTGCTACAGTATTATTTTCTGAATCATGTTTGGCATATGTTCATCTCAATAATAATCTCATTCTCTTTATAAAGTTACTGTAATTTGTTTCATAGGTTATTTGTAATCATTTCATAGTTGGCGTTCTTTAATGAGTTCAAAACTTTTTTGGATTTTATTTTTGTGACTGTGACTATATATGATATGGTAACCACAAATCTAGTTTTCTTTTATTCTTTTTCCTTTGAAATGATCCGCAAGCAAATAGGTGAAAATGGATCTATGTCATCGATAGCATGAAATCATATGTTAGCTGCAAAGGGGGCTTAGTCCATGAATAAGCAAAAAATTCAGCCAAAAAGGAACAATCAACTCCGATGCATGTCTTTTATTCTGAATGGAAACCGAGAAAATCACCATGGTGTAAATTCTTTTTGCAATACACCACTAAATTTGAGAGAGAGAGAAGAAAAAACATTGCTATGTTTGGTTCTTGAATTTCAGTGAAATAAAACGATGAAGAAATGGAAATGAAGCTCAACGTTATATCAATGCAATCAAAATATATTTCTTACTGTTTTACTCACAAAAATTCAAAAATCAAACATATTGCTACAATAAAAATATACTACTATTTCTTTGTGTTTTACTCACTAAAATTCAAGAATCAAACATAGAGCTAAGGTCAAAGAAATTTAACTCTAGCATCTTAAATATCATGAATTGCTTGAATAATATTGAGGCGCAGTAATAAATTCTTGGATTAAAAAAGTAAAATTGTACCATTTGAAAAAAGCTGATATTTTGCTGGACAATGAAGGGGAACTTCAACTATACAAGCAGATTTCTACTATCATCTCCAGCAAATTCGGTTTGCATCAACAATCGAGCAACCAATTCAAAATCTAATCTCCAAAACTAGATCCCAAATGACGATATTCATAACTCATAAGCTGATCAATTCTTACTATCAAATTCCATTTCTTGCATATCAGCATACTTATAAAGTTTTTCATTGAAAACGACCTGAGGATCCTTATCAATCAGAACTCCATCTTCACCATAACCATCCTTCAAAAACACACACCAATTCATCTCAGTACCAGCAAGATAAAACGTCCGACTCTGCTTCAATAGCATCTGATAAGTATGTTTAGTGAGACTAAACTCCTCTTTGAAATCCACTATGTTATGTATATAAGCCCTCTTCTCCAAAGTCAAGCTCAAGAACTCGTGAATAATCCCGACCCTATACTTCTCCGCTTCCAACGTCCACAAATCCAACTTACTCCCATCCGAATAAGGCGAAACCAAAGGCAAAGTATTCAACATGTTCAATTTCCTCTCATCATCCAAATCCAACTCCAAGTCCCTCCCGTGTTTAACGGGAAACCTAAAAGCTTTTTTCACCTTCTCCTCATCAACCAAAAACTCCTTCTCTAAAGAACTAACAGCTAATCTTTGATCCCAATTTACGAGCTCGAGAATTCTCTTCCCGTCTTCCTCCACAACTATTCGAAAATAATCCGGATACTTAACTACCCTATCCCTAAAATCCTCAGGAATGCCAAACAAAAGCCTATTATGATATATTGTACTTAAGGGTATTCTCTTATTTACAGTCATGATTAATAACTTTCTGACTACATCAACCCTTTGCCGCTCTAATTCGTTTATAATATCTTTTTCCTCTCGCAAAAGACCATCCATGAAATCGGTAAACCCGAACCACATTTTGTTGTCGGTGTGGCGATAGGTTTGGAGGAGGAGGGGGTGGCGGAGGATAGATTTTATTACTTTGCGGCCACGAGGGAAGCCGAGCTGTTGGTGGAGTTTTCCGGCTTGGTCGAGGGGGAGGATGTGGAGGGGCTGTTTGGAGAGGTATTCTTTGGTTTTGGTGAGGAATCTGAAATGGGAGTCGCGGAGGAGGATGTTTTCGAAGTGGGTGTTGAGGTTAGGTTCGGTTTGAACAAGCTGGGTGCGGGGGGATGGGTTTTTGTTGCGTTTTTTCTTGAATTTTTTGGGGGTTTTGGTGATGAGGAAGGAGGTGGAGAAGTGGGAGATGAAGAGGGAAGTGGGGTGGGGGGTGGAGGGTTTGGAGATGAGGAAGTGGAGAAGGGTCATTGCAGTTGGTTATTTTTTTTGAACTTTTTGTTTTGGCGGTGGCGCCGCCGTTGATATGGTGGTGATTTGGAAATTGAAGGGGTGGGTGGGGGGGAACAGAAGGTTTATGAGGACTTATACAACCGGAAGAGGGGGAATTCTTCTTGGAACCAAACATGGGGCATTCTATTAGGAGATTTTATTGGATGTTGTGTAATTAAGATACCCCTTCTTTGGATGACAAGTGTCCTCTAAAATAAATACATTATATAAACTATTTAATAAAAGACTCATTTACCCTCATTCATTGAAAATGATTAATTTGTGAAGATTTATGTTTATATCTGTAAATTTATTGTATAAAATAACACATATTTTAGTAATATATCAAATATCAATGTCCTTATATGATAAAAATATTTTTGTTTTAAGAAAATATATATTTGCTCTTTGCTTTTTAATACAAAATAAAATTTAAAGAATGTTTCAATTTCACTCCATCATTCAATTTTTTTTTTTTAAATTGTAATATTACAAATTTTAACAACATTAACATAGTTTGTTTAATATAATCAAAAAGTATTTGATATTAATCAATTTTAATTATTAGGATTCAAATTTGAAAATATTAATATATTGATTCATAAATTGAAAAAAAGAAAGAAAAAAAAATTGTCACACCCACCTCCACCCGGTGCCGGCATCGGCCTCGGTGTGGTTGGTGCCGGCTATGCGAAGGCCAGGGATGGCCTAGGGGTGGTCGGTGTTGACCACGAAGAGCCAGCCCATGGCCTTGCGCGTGTCAGATCTGGTCAAACCATGTAGCCAAGGTGCGGCCAGATCTGGCATGGCAGATTCATTGAAATAGGGTCTTCGTTGGTGCCGACGGCGGGGGGAGGGGTCGGCGCAGATCTGAGTTTTACCATGGTGGAGGAGGTTTGGGTTGATAGTGGTGGTGATAGGGTTTTGATGGAGAAGAAGAAGAAGGAAGATGGAAGATGGAGAGAGAGGAGAATGGATTCACTGAAATAGGGTCTTCGTTGGCGCCGACGGCGGGGGTGGGCGGCGCATATCTGATTATGGTGGTGGTGATAGGGTATTGATGAAAGGGAAGAAGAAGGAAGATGGAGATAGTAGAATGAAGGAGTGTTTTTTTTTTAATTTTTAGTAAATATATTTATATAGGGGTACCAAAGTAAATTGTTACTTTTGGAATGTCCGATAATTAAAAGAGATCCAATTGATTATTTTTGTATTGGACAAAGTTATGTGGCTAAGATTTAATCTTGTTAAATTTTAAAGGCCATGATTAACTATCTCAATGGAGATAGACTTTTTACCTATCTTATAATAGACTAACCCACCAAACATAGCTGAAGGTAAAAGAAAGAGGAAAAGGGTAAAAAAAAAAAAAAAAAAAAATTCCGACCTGCCGGATTCGAACCAGCGACCTAAGGATAGCTATGTGACCACTACAGTCCTCCGCTCTACCAACTGAGCTAAGGTCGGCTTGTTACCACTTTGCACTTAATATAATTTAAACTTTATACTCGAAAACATACAACTAGTCTCATGGGCGGCATTTAACATTTTAAGGATTTTTTTTTTTTTTTTTATTGTGACTTTTTTACACAAAATAAAAGATAAGGTTGAGTTGTGATAATTGCAATATCAAACATACATTATTGTGCTATACAATATACTGATATACTAACTAATAACAACAATGCAACTTAAATCTTTAAACTACACATGTCAGGTGTCACGCTGTGATTATACAACCCCCACTTGGACCTCCTCCACGAAGACAATTATTGTCATATACAAGCCAACAATCATTTCCTATACAACGTCCCTATAGAAGTCCAACCGAACCAACATAATGAACCAAAATAAGATAAAAATTGATCGACGAGAAAGAAAGGAGATTCCTATCTCGACTGTACAAGTAGAGTTTAAGTTTGTATTTTTTTCTTTATATACACTATCAAATAATATTTTGCTTATTGTAATTGTGTGCTTTCATCAAGAAATAGTATAAAAAAAAAATTACTCTGTGGCCCTATACAATACATGGCCCTATGTCTGCCTTGCGGCTCCAAAGGAGTTGTCGCTCGGTTGCTTTAGCAACCATGTCTATATGTTTTCTCTGTCAAAAAATTCATTCCACCCTTCTGGAACTTGTGACAATAATTTTACGTCCAGAAGTGAATGCGAATCTCACCATCTACATACCAACCATTTCAAAAAGAATCATCGGGTGGCCTGTCGTTTAGAGAAAGGTTTCTGGCAAATTAAAAGTTTCTCATCACTAGTACTCTCGATCTCTACAACTCGTGCATCCCATTTCAGATGTGTTGTTAAAGACCTTGCAAACTCGATAAGAGGAGCACTGTCCCTTAAAATCACCCACCCCTGCATGTTTCCAAGTTCATTAGCAAAACACACATAGATACAAGACATAATTTAGATTAAAAAAACGAACTTCAACCAAGTCAAATTCTATATTGTACCTCTGGACGAAGTAAGCGATCAATCTCCGAAAACAAATCTATTAACTGGCATTTTGGCTTCTCAGCAAACTCAAGAGAGAGAAGTCCTTCCGCATGAACCAAATCATATGTTCTTGGATATGACGGAAATGGTTCACACCTGCACAAAAATAATGAGTAAATTAGAAAAAGCATGAGAATTGATCAAAGATGAATTTGTGTTAAACATAAAACGAAATCTATAATAAGACTGATCGAGCAAAACTCATTAAAGTGATCTAAATTAAATCATGTAATATAGTGAGAATTTACCAGTCATGGAGCACCCCAATAAATCCCCGGTCGAGAATTAAAGGTAGATGGTTGGGTCCCCTTGTGGGGACCACATTCATAACCCATACAAATTTTCCAGTTTCTAATAAGGCAGCATTGAAACCTCCAAAATGAGCATTCATGTCCAACACATTTCTCAACATGTTATAAGGTGGCGAAGGATCCTCATTGCCAGGTCTCTTTGGATGATCGGAAAATATCAATGGTGAGAGTAGAGACCAATAATTTCGGACTGCCGAGTTCCATTTTATAGCATCCTCGGTAACCTTTTCCGAATTTAAACCTAAGATGACAATATGAATTAATTAAAAGTGTACGAAAAAGAGTAATAAACGCGTTAAGGTATATTATTACCATAAATTCCAAGTTCAGTTGAGTTCAATGTAGCTTGGGAAGGCCATTTTCTCCTTTCTTGAATAGGAATCCATCTGCGACTCTGAGTTCCAGCAATGCACGATTGTAGTGGTTGATAGTATGGAGACTCGATATCATGGCCCTTGCTGCAGAGAGAAGGGGAACTAGTTTTCCTGGAAGAAGCAAAATTCTACTTAGGATGACTTATTGTTCGCCCATGGAACAATTTGTACATAGTCCTTCTTTAGGCATCATTTATTTATTTATTTAAGGGGAAAATACAAGATACTCCCCTATGTTAAAGGAAACCTGCGCGAAGCTACCCTATGAAATTTTTGTTGCATAGAATGCCCCTGTACTATTAAAATTCAGCATGAAACCCGCCATATGTTCAAAATAGGTCGTTTTGGATCGGCATATTTCAAGAAACTAATTTTTAAATATTTCACGTGAAGTTGTAGGGACCAATATGAAGTATATTAAAAATTGTTTCTTGAAATATGTTGATCCGAAACGACCTATTTTGTACATACGGGGTTTCGTGCTGAACTTTTAAAAGTACATGGGATTTGTTGCAATAAACATTTCACAGGTTAGGTTTGTGTAGGTTTCGCATAACACAGGGGGAGTATCTTGCATTTACCCTTTATTTTATTTGTGTAGAAATAAAATAAGCAGCCAACTCCTCAGGCCTCCTCCACAAGGGAAATTGTTGCCCACGAGGACAATTATTGCCATACTCGAACAACAATTCTCTCCTATCAATTGCCAATACTAGGAGTAGAACCCGTGACCTAAATTGATTTCGTGAAATGAAACATGATTTGATAACTCAGAAAGGTAACATGCTCTTGTCTAATATGTGGATATATAGCTTAAAAAGGGAAAGAACTTATTATGTTTTCAAGTACAAACTAAGAAAAGAGGCTTCATGGTAGCCTCACCTTGTCGAGTAACATTTCTTGTTACGAGTTTTCTTCCATACAACAGTTTCATCCTGTTGGGGCAACATCTCCCAACACAGATTTTCTGCAAACAAACGAACTGCATTCCACTTTTTCAGGTTTGCTTTGTTGCGAATCGAGCGCTGAGAATTTGTAATTGGATCAGTCCACACAAAATATCCACCAGGCCGCAACAGTCGATCAACTTCAACTAAATATATGCCATCTGCAACACATGAAATACAATATCAATGATGAATAATAATAAGCTATTAATTAAATAAAATAAAAAAGCACGAATTTTTCGCATTTGATTTTAAGAGTACCTTTTTTATCCCAGTCAACACGACATCTTGCACAATGTATCATATCGAACGAGAGAGATGGATATGGCAACTGCTTTGAAGTAAAGGAACCAATCATTGCTGGAAGACCTCTTTCAAGAGTTAGTTGGACTTGACTGCCAGATGCCTCATAGTTTGCTATACACATTGTCAATATTTGACTTGAAGATAGATGTGCACCAAAACTACCATAACCACATTCTATGTCCAAGATAGTTCGAACCTGAAATTGGATAGGTTAGGGCCGGGCATATGGCGTTACACTGAAGGTAAGTCATCAGTCATGCAAATAATATATAGTAATTAATTTCTACTTAC
Source organism: Penstemon newberryi var. newberryi (assembly GCA_030819805.1). Taxonomy (NCBI): domain Eukaryota; kingdom Viridiplantae; phylum Streptophyta; class Magnoliopsida; order Lamiales; family Plantaginaceae; genus Penstemon; species Penstemon newberryi. The sequence goes on from JAUALY010000001.1 coordinate 18,934,589, forward strand.
TCCAGCTTTTATAAAGTAGGATTCATTTCTTAGTCCAATAATTTCCGCAATTTGATGAGAGTAATCTTCAACATCAAATGTAGATGATACTGAACGAAAAGAAATCTGATCTTCATCTAGCATCATCATCCTGAAGGTAAAATACATATAAAAAAATATAATAAAATCCAAAAACCAACTTTCTATATACTAGTTAATTAGAAAAACGAAGCTCTTTCACTCACCTCTTGGTTAAACTTCCAGAAGATAGCACCTCCTGTGCCGTAATATTAACATTAGCAAACCAGATTACATCTCTTCCAGTAGGCCACCTAAGTGGAATCTTATAATTAACGGGTGAATGAACCAAGCAGCTTTGCTTTGATTTGTGTCCACAATGGCGGTCAAACTCTTCACCTTTAGAAAATCCCAAAACAAGATTTTCGGAAATGTTATAGCATGGAACATAGTTTTCCGACTCAAGAGAACAATAGTCCAACTCTTTAAACCTTGAAGAACCAATAGAGAGCTCCCCAATCTCGTAAAGGTCCGATACTAGTTGCTCTTGAAGCCGTCTATATCCGTGGAATATTTGGCCTCTAGAAGGAGATGATATAGATAGTGTCCACCAGAAGGAACCAGTAAGAGCAAGAATTAGAATTAAAACTAAACTAAACTTGACCAATGAGAGTATCACTTTATGCTGACTCCTCATAGCCCCGTGGCTAAAGGGATCAGATACGAAACTATTCTCACTTAACCTATGCTTTTTTGATAAATTATTAGTGAAAAGAAACCGGAAAGGGAATTTGATTAATAAATGTGTCTGATCAAGGACGTTTGTTCGATTTTGGTCCATATTTTCTTTCTCTGTCCTTGCTTTCATCTGAGAGTCTGCCCATAAAACATTGCTGCTTCTAGAGAATTTCCCACCGACTGATACGCCTCGGTGAAGAGGCCTTGACATTTCACAACCTAAATAGCTCAAAAAGAAATAAACAAAAAAGATTATGATGAAATGACAGACCAGAGAACACACACACAAAAGAATCAATAAAGCCCTTATTTGAAAAAGAAAAAAAACAACCAAACTGTGATATAGAAAAAAAAATCTTAATAGATCCCCTAATCTCACAAAGTAACTAATTTATGGAAAAATAATAGCCATTACTCCTAAAAGAGGAAACTTTTCAATGTAAAGTGACTTCAACTAAAAGCAGAGATAAGAAATACAAAATCCTATTAAGAAGCCCAATTATGAAATAACAAAATCTAATTTAACATTCAAATTCAATACAACAATAAAATGCCAGTTCATGTACACAAGTGAAGAGTAAGAGTAATGTAAATAAGCTAAATCGAAACTGAATTCAGTTCAATATAATTCAGTCTCTCCATTAAACCAAAACATACCCAATAAAAAAATAAATACTCACTTGGATCATTAGTATATAACTAAACGAAAAATGGCATCTTTCAAACCAAAGAATCAAAAAGCATAAAAAAAAAAACACAAGTTATTATTTGCAGTAAGTACCTTAAAAGATTCAAACTTTTGATAATACACTGGGACTAAACAAAAAGAAAGCCTTCAAATTTCATTAATTTCTCACAAACCCCTTTCAAAAAATCTCTCTTTTTTTGCTTTTCAATATTTTGAGGGGATGCGAGTGAGAAAACCAGCTAAAGAGAGATAAAATGAAGATGATAAATAAAAGGGTGTCGAAATTATATATATATATACACATTCACGTGATTACATACATTGAGTGTGAAAATGTGTACTGTGGATCCATTCTCAGCATAGGTCACTCGTGAAACTAAATTGCGGTTGATTTAATTTCGTAAGACTATAGTTTCATTATTTTATTTATTGTATTGAATTATGTTCTGTGTCTAGGTTAGCTTGCATTAAAGATCAAGAAGACCCCCACGGCCTTATCTCTTTTTAGTTTATCTTCGACAAAATTAATTGTCAATCTTAATTAGAGAAAAAACTTTGAGTTGGTTGGGGGCCCTTTTTTTTGGTTTTGTATAGTTTATTTCTAAAATATTTATACTACTTTTGTGATATTTTTTTTATTTCTATCAGTTGATTTATTAATTACCTTAACTAATCTCGAAATTACCTTAATAAATGGATATAGCCAGTTTCCTTTTTTCAAATTAAAATATTTGATAGCTTAAATAATAAATACTACTACCAATATCAAGATTTAAAAAAAGGTTGCAATTTTTAACTTTGTAGGGGTGGTCTATTTTGACTCATCCCCCGGAAAGAGTCACGAACGACTCAACATAAGACTACCACGTGGAAGAGTCTGACATCCACACTTTATTGGGTATGAACCATACTTACATGACAAAATACTAATATGCCCTTTTACTCTTAAAAAAGTAAAAAATCCCATAACCTAAATTGACCCTTCGTCCCATTTCAGTACCAAATCTTGAATTCTAAAATCCATAAATCGATTTTTGTAATTATTCTTCCCTTTACTGTTTTCTTCATCTTCCAAACAATCTCAAGAGAACATTTGAATGCTCGCTTAAGACCTATGGCTTCCTAACACTACTTCTGGGCAAATCTTCTTGCAAAGCCCACCACCCACTACCCATCTAGTTGAAGATGTCACATAGGCCTGAGCTTTGAAGATTTTGTTTCAGTGAATGATAAATCTTTAAGTTTTGTAGTATTAAATTTTGATGGTTGATGTTTTGAATTTTTCTTTGTTTTGGGATTAATCGACTTTTTGGACCATATCAGAAGATGTCTTCTTTATTTATCTTTAAGTTTTGACAATTAATTATATGTTGGAAACTGATGATAATTTCTCATTGTTATCAAAAGATCCAATCTTTTATGTTCCCCCAGTTACCCTCCAACCCCCACGTTATTTTTTCAAATCTTTGAAGCCCAGGAATTGTTGAAATAAATTTTGAATATTTTTCTTCATCTGAAAACACAAACCCAGATGCATAAACCCTTTTATTACCTCAAATTCAAGTTTTGAATCTTTATCCTCATCTGAGAACACAAAACTCAGATCCATAAACTTTTATTACTATTTTATCTCCTGTGTAGATGGTAAATTTCAACGGGAGGTGGGGGGTTGAAGGTGGGTGGTTTTGGGTGGAAGGTGGGTAGGATTTTTCGGGTCATTTTTTTTTTCAATATTAAAAATTTATATTTTTAATACACTAAAAACAATATATTTTTGTTCAATTTTGTATCAATAACATTTTATATTGGGATCATAACTCTATTTAATTTATAATTATAAAGAATTAAAGGAATAATAAATATATAAAAATAATATATCTTCATAAGATGTACGTTAATATAAATTTGTGAATAATTTAAAGAAAAATCTTATAATATTACATCAATTTATTCAATTGCTACTCGAGTAAATTATCATTTTTTATTATGATTAACCTAATTATACATTACCATACGGTCAATACTTTCGTAAATCAAAATTGAGGGAAAATTTGTTGAATTTTGATTAATTGAGGATCCAAACGGAAGACTAACAAGTATTGTAACAATAACTCCTCCATAAATCAAAATTGAGGAAAATTTGTTGAAATTTAGTCAATTGAGGATCCAAACAAAGCGTATAGTAACATTAATTCCTTCGTAAATAAAAATTGGGGGAAATTTGGTCAATCGAGAATCCAAACGAAAGACTAACACACCTAATATCAATAACTCATTCATAAATCAAATTTAGGGGAAATTTGTTACCAAAATTTTGGTCACAATTGACCCCGAACCGAGAACTAAGTGTGTCAGTATTTTAAGTTCTCCGTAAATCAATAATTTATGAAGATTTTTAATTTTGGTCACAACCCCGAACGGAGAACTAAGTGTGTCAGTATCTTTAAGTCCTCCGTAAATCAATAATTTATGAAGATTTTTAATTTTGGTCACAATTGACCCCGAACGGAGAACTAATTGTGTCAGTATCTTTAAGTCCTCAGTAAATCAGTAATTTGTGAAGTTTTTTTAATTTTGGTCATAATTGACCCCGAACGAAGAACTAAGTGTGACAGTATTCTTTAAGTCCTCCGTAAATCAATAATTTATGAAGATTTTTAATTTTGGTCACAATTAACCTCGAACGGAGAACTAAATGTGTCAGTATCTTTAAGTCCTCCGTAAATCAATAATTTATGAAGATTTTTAATTTTGATCACAATTGACCCCGAACGGAGAACTAAGTGTGTCATTATCTTTAAGTCCTCCATAAATCAGTAATTTGTGAAGTTTTTTTAATTTTTGTCACAATTGACCCTGAACGGATAACTAAGTGTGTCAGTATCTTTATGTCCTTCATAAATCAATAATTTATGAAGATTTTTAATTTTGGTCACAATTGACCCCGAACGGAGAACTAATTATGTCATCTTTAAGTCCTCCGTAAATCAGTAATTTGTGAAGTTTTTTTAATTTTGGTCACAATTAACCCCGAACGGAGAACTAAGTGTGACATTATTCTTTAAGTCCTCCGTAAATCAATAATTTATGAAGATTTTTAATTTTGGTCACAATTAACCCCGAATGGATAACTAAGCGTGGCAGTATCTTTAAGTCCTCCGTAAATGAATAATTTATGAAGATTTTTAATTTTGGTCACAATTGACTCCGAACGGAGAACTAAAATGTCAGTATTTTTAAGTCCTCCTTAAATCAGTAACTTATGAAGATTTTTAATTTTGGTCACAATTGACCTCGAACGGAGAACTAAGTGTGTCAGTATCTTTAAGTCCTCCGTAAATCAGTAATTTGTGAAGTTTTTTTAATTTTTGTCACAATTGACCCCAAACGGATAACTAAGTGTATTAGTATCTTTAAGTCCTTGTTAAATTTACATAAATTATATAATTTGACTATAGTCATTAATTATATTATCAACTTAAAAATATTATTCTAATTTCATATGGTAATCAAAATATACACCACCACCCGTTAGATATATATATATATATATATATATATATATATATATATATATATATATATATATATATAAATATATAGATGTTTAAAATTATGTTCGATTTTTTCCAAACCAAGCACAATAATATTAACAAAAAAAAAATGGTATTATATATAAAAAAAAATAGATTTAAATATTTTTAATTTTAAAAGAAGCATTTTCTTTATAATATAAGTATTTTTTTACAAGAGTTAACATCATTAAATCTTAATATCATTCCTTCTTTTTAAAAATGAATTATTTTTTTAAATTAAATTCTTTAAAAAAAATTACCATAAAAAAAAAATCTCTTCTGCCTGGTCCGTAGACCAGAACGGCGGCGAAATTTCGCCGCCTGATCGGTGGGAAGTTAAAATTATCTACTAACAAATTGAAGCGAAGACAAACTTAAAATTCTCATAACTTAAAAATTACTCCTTATTTCAAACAAAAAAGATGTAACAGAAAAGCCAAACTTGCAAACCATTTATTATGGTGTACTGTTCGGGGAAAATAAACAAAGGGGCAAGGATCTATCACAAAGCAACAAAAAACAAACCTTAACCATTTTCCCCAATATTATATCTAATCAGATAGACTCTAACAAGTGATGTAGGAATTCAAAGCTGCAATTTATGTTCAAGAGCCCGGTAGGAAAACAATTAAGTGTCGTGAGATGCTATAAATTCCGCCGCCGTTCTGGTCTACGGAAGAAGAAGGGTGGTTGTATTCGAACAGGGAGTAAAATTTAATAAGGGTTTGGGATTAGAAGGAGATTGGGAGAGAATAATGGGAGCAGAAATGGGAGGGTAATTTGGGGAATTGAAAAATGTTTATGGGTAAAGTTGTAAAATAAAGGTGTACATTAATTTGAATGGGGTTCATATATTTTAGTGGGGTGTGTACTCCCCGTACACATCATACACTTCATCTCGGCCCATCCAATGGCCGAGAATAGTTCTGCCATTTGACTCATCTACTTGGGGTGAGTCAAAATAGACAACCCGAACTATGTATGGTAGGAAATGAATTGAACTTTTTGAATGGAGGTATAATTGACAATTGATGTAACAAGTTTTAATAAGTTTCGTAACAATTGAGCACAACTTCTCATACTTAAATATTTTAAGTTCTCAAGTTTCAACCATGCCGGTCGAAACTAAAATTTAGACCTCAATACAATACTACATATATGAGTATGCTAGTTAAATTTGAAATACTGATGAATTCAATACAAAATCCAACGGAAGAAAAAACACTTTTGATATCAAACTTTAGTTTAAAAATATATTTGGTATCAAGCTTTTCAAAAAAATACATATCATACATGATTCACACCCTCTTGACAAATTTAGTTTTATCGTCAATTTTCGGACATAATTCAGCATGTACCGCTCACGTGCCCTTTAAGTTGACAATGGGAGGGAAAACATGCACGAGTTTTAATGACCCACCATGTTAACTTAATAGACACGTGCTGAATTCCGTCCGAAAATTTATCAGAAAAACTAAATGTGTCAAGATGGTGTGAATCATGATATGAAATGCGTTTTTTCGAAAAAATAGTATCAAATGTATTTTTTTGACTAAAATTTAATACAAAAAGTGTTTTTCCCTCAAATCCGATTTTGTTGAGATTTCATATGCTATCAATAAGTTCTATTAATATTACTTGAATGGACCAACTGAAAAATGACAATTAACAAAGCAATGGAACTTGCAAAATCAATCACCCATTTGGATGCATGTGAGTGAAGTAACTTTCATTAAAGAATTTCAAATATACAACTCACTTAGTCACCATTTACTTTGGCCGGAATTGGCGCTAAATGATGAAGACTTTAGCCGTGTTTAAATCATGATACAATTTCATAGAGCTAACGTATGAAAGTTCTTCAAGCATTGAATTCTGAAATTGAGACCTCCACAAGAAAGAGAGTGAATAGCAAATTAACTCCCTGTGTTATTCTAAATAGGCAATTTAACTCCCTGTGATAAATAAAATGGCAAAATACCTCCTTGTCATATCCTAAATAGACAATTTAACTCCCTGTGATAAGAAAAATAGAAAAATACCTCCCTGTGTTTTTATAAAAGAAGTACATTGTCTCCCTCTAAATTGCTTATTAATTCATATCACAGGGAGTTAAATTGTTCATTATTCCATTTCACAGGGAGGTAAATTGCCTATTTTTATATCACAAGGAGGTAAATTGCTCATTATTTCATTTCACATGGAGTTAAATTGCCTATTTTTATTTCACAGGGAGGTAAATTGCCTATTAGACATATCACAGGGAGTTAACTTGCAAAAAAACCCAAGAAAGAACCTGGTGGATGTTTCTCACTTAATTTCTAGCTATTTGGTTTCCAATAATAGTGTTTTACAATTGTATATCTTCAATTTTCTCAAAAGCTCTTTGCTTCCGGAACACTTACTGAACTTTAGGGTTGTAAATTAACATCTAAATCATTTTTGGGTGATTTATGCTCAGTCACTCGGATCCCCTCAGGTTCAGGCATATAACAAATCCCTCGTTGTTTCAAGAATTACCGGGACATCTCTATTTACAAAAAAAAAAACCTTACGGCGTTAAAAACTGATGTGACGTACTTTGATGACGTCATCAAAACTTTTATTGATGTTTCAAATTTACTCAAACGAATCCTGAGATTTATATATATCAATATAAGGGTTGAATTATAAACGAAATAAATCCATTAATTATTGAACCAAAATAACTTGAACATGTGTATTCAACGGAATAATAGTATCGTAAGAGTTGAAAAGCAAGCTACACGATCTCCATCGACAATCGATCAACATCCAATATTGAACAACGATACATGAAATTAACTAAAGCATATTATATATAAATATATACATCAAACCCGCAACATAATCGATGAAAATATATTGAATTCTATGGAACCACCACAAAACGACCTTCTGGATGCGCCACAACACGACCTTGAATTTTTGCAGGATAAAGAGGTACTGTTACGACCACGGCTGGGTCACAACTATTAGCGGCTGGCACCCGGAACCACCAAATAAATTGTCCAAACCTCTCGTCCCAAGGATGTCTGCATTACTTGTCGGCATGGTAATGGCCACCATGACGATTAGAACCAAAGTGCAACCACCGGAATAATATTTCGTACTAATAATTTAATTACCTGTTAATGATCTTAAAAGAATAATAATTAATATATTTATATCTATATTGATCAGCATGAACCAATGGTGGACCTATTTATATATATTTGCAGCTGCCTAGCTACTAACTCAGATTTAATTAATTTTTTAAGTTTAATTATCCATGATCATGTAAGATTATTGAGATGTGATCGTGATTAAGTAGCTAGAAATATTTTTATATTATTATTATTAATAATTATGCCATATTAGACAGGCTCTATAATTAATTAATATAAATTTATTATCAATAATAGATCATGGTACACACGTATATTTTTATATTACTAAAAAACTGCAAGTAGGTTGTACGTCAATACGTGGGCAAAAATTTATTTTTGGCACCATAGAATTAGACGTTTTTCAATTTTGGTACCATGGTGTCAATTTTGGTACCAATTCTAACTGATTTTTTCAATTTTGGCACTTCCGTCAGTTGACTTAACGGTCAACTGACGGAAGTGCCAAAATTGAAAATGCAAGTCAGAATTGGTACCAAAATTGACACAATGGTACCAAAATTGAAAAACAACTAGTTCTATAGTGCCAAAAATGATTTTTTACGAATTTCCCTCACCATTTACTTCCAATTCACAATTTATCCCACTCGCATTTTAATAATAATAAGAATAAGAATAATATTAGTAAAATAGTAAAAAAATTATATTAAAAAAATATTTAGGTACACAATAATAATAATGGCTGTAATAATAATATTTTTTTTTGCTACACATGTTTTCATCAAACCATTAACTCATTAACTCAACTTCTTCCAACAATTCCCCTCTTTTTTATGATGACAAAACATTCAACTAAGAACGTCTTATAAGTCTTCAGTTTGGTCTTTACTCAAAGATGAAAATCACTTGGCTGAATAAGGATATACGATTATCTTCTGATATGAACTTCCGCTTATCAGTTGTATCCTTCTTTCAATTGTAAGTTGTCTCCTTTTCATTTTCTTATTTATCTTCTTCTCCTTATTATTCCAATAATGGAGACGTTACTTAGATGCATTACTTCTTCTCATTTTGAAGAGTTAGAATCGATTCCTTTTTTATTCCTTTTAAATCGTTCAAAATTATATAAACAACTTTTAAACCATATTTGAAAGTCGGGTCGAAATAATAAATGAACAAATCAATAGACTGTATAGATGTGCAATATAAAAAATATGAATAGAATAATATAGAACTAATTTTATATACTCATAGTTAAAATAAAATACTTTAAATAAGTATGCAAACTATTATATGAGAATGTATAATATATTTATATTCGCAAATTTACATTTAGCCTTTGGAGTTGATCTTTGTTTTCTTTTTTCACTGTATCTCGAGATATATTCCTTAATTTAAAATTAGAAGTATTATGAAACTTAGTTGAATGTTTTGTCTTCATAAAAAAGAGGAGAATTGTTGGATAAAGTTGAGTCAATGAGTTAATGGTTTGATGATAACATGTGTAACAAAAAAAAATTATTATTATTGTGTACCCAAATATTTGTTTTAATATAGTTTTTTTACTATTTTATTAATATTATTCTTATTCTTATTATTATTAAAATGCGAGTGGAATAAATTGTGAATTGGAAGTAATTGGTGAGGGAAATTGGCAAAAAATCATTTTTGGCACCATAGAACTAGTTGTTTGTCAGTTTTGGTACCATTGTGTCAATTTTGGTATTGATTCTGACTTGCATTTTCAATTTTGGCACTTCCGTCAGTTGACTTAACGGTCAACTGACGGAAGTGCCAAAATTGAAAAAGTCAGTTATAATTGGTACCAAAATTGACACCATGGTACCAAAATTGAAAAACGCCTAGTTCTATGGTGCCAAAAATGAATTTTTGCCTCAATACGTGTGACCTGTCTAGTTAATTTGAAAGATATTTTTTGTTAATTGAGTAAAATTAACTTTATCATAAAATAACATCACATTTAGAAAAATTATTATCAAATTTGTGGGATGAAATGCAGAGAAATGAATATTTGGACTGCTTTTTATAGTCAAAATATGTGGCCAATATAGTAACATCCAACTGTCATTTTTTAAAATATGACCGTTGGCTACAAGTAACCCCCTGAAGTTATTGTTCTCTTTCAAATACACTCCCAGTGGCATAATATTATTACATAGACACCCCTGAGATATATTCGTCCAGCAAAAAGTCCAGTCAACCTTCAAAAAAGTTGACCAAGGGTAAATTTAGAAAATCAATAAAAAAATTGCTGACATCATCAAATCCTGCTAGTTTTTAACGCCGCAAGGATTTTTTTTGTACATAGACCATACCAGAGAGGGTGTTCCTATAATTTTTGTAAAAGCAAGAGATTTTTTATTATATGGCCAAACCCGAGAGAATCTGAGTGTAAATCACCCATAATTTTAATTATCATTTCGAAGAGTACTTTCATAAAGGAATTTACTCGATAATGTCAACACCGAAAAAGTAGATAAATTGATTAGCACAACTAGATTTTAAAAGGAAAAAAAAAACAGATGCTAGCTATATATATAAAATAAATTAGGAGTAGTTAAGTAGGTAATATTTTTTATTTGTTTTTGATGCATTAAGTAGGGGAAATTATGTGATGACATTATTGACACTTTTCTTTTAGGAAGAGCTAATATCTAGAATCTAATTACTTATTTATCAATAGATAATGTAGAATAATTAATTTAGATGAATTAAGAGAGAGGAGGCCCACATGTACGTAGCCTCTTTTCGTGTTTTCAGGGACGGATTTAGGGCCTGTTTGTTTGGCGTTTCCCAAATTTTTTTCGTGTTTAGAAAATGCCAAACAAACATATTTACTTTCTGAAATAAATTTTTCATCTCTCAATTTTCTCAAACTACTCTCTCAAAAGCCAAACAAACAATAATTTTCTTATCTCTAAACAAAACCTATACAAACTCTACTCTGATTTGACAAAAAATAACTTATCTCTTACACAATTTATCTCACATAACAAACATGATTTGACATAAAGTCTTACACATCTTACACCTACAACCTAACTCTTCCAAAAAAACCTACACCTACTTCATTTATCAAACCACTCTCTCAAAACTCAAACAAACAACATTACGCAAATCGAGATTATTTCACAAACCTCAACTACTCTCCTAAATTACTTTTTCAAACACCAAACAAACAGGCCATTAGCCTTTTTTTAAGGGGTCCCTGCCCCCCAAGATTTTTAAAATATATATATATATATATATATATATATATATATATATATATATATATATATATATATATATATATTCCTATTTAACTATATAAGTTAGTAATACAAACAATATCTTAGTATTATTATATAGCCTAATTATAAAATGAATTTGACTCGTTATAGTAGATGTTTATTGCATAAATTACAAATAATGTAATAGTGCATTGGTACTATTTTATTTGTTATACAATCGATGGTGAATTATTGATTATATAAACTCAAAATTACGAGAAAATCAACCATGATTGATACATTTTATTACACAAAGAATGTTAAAATTCTGGAACCTAAAATCCTACTATATAAAATTGTGTGTCGAAGGTTAATCCACCATTATGGTTTATCCCATAGCAAAATTATCTTCATAAAATGGAATGAATTAAAATATCAAAAAAAGTATAGAATTGTATAAAGAAGTGAATTTGGAAATCACTATAAAAAATAATAATAACAGTAGTTAAGTCCGGCCCCCCAAGACTTCATTTCTGGATCCGTCCCTGCGTGTTTTGGGGGGTAAATTGGTGACCCGAGTTTTCTCGTGTGTCGGTGCCCATGGCCGTGTCCAACGACCCTAATAGGATAAGTAGGTAGTTTAAAATGCGTGTGGACTGCTGCATTTGATCGTTGCTAGGATTTTTTTTTTTCCTGCATTTTGGTCATTCCTTTTACTAATAATAATAATAACAACATGTATAATGCTCTCGTCCTGGGCATTTCCAAAAAAATACCACTTATTTCTTTTAAAGAATCTCCAAATTGTTCTAGAGTAACTAGTTTTCGGGGAAAAATCAAGACAAAGGAAAGTAAATCTTCCATCCATTTTATTATGACAATGATTATGAAACTTCCATTAATTTTTTTTCTTGATACACCATTTTCTATTGCATCACAAATTTCTTCTATCACGTGTGAATTTGTGACTCAATCGACAGATCAATCAATGTATTTCTTTCCACAAGCGTTGAGGTATGATACAACACTTGGTTTTCTTGGTTTTATGCATTGTTTTTCGATACAAAGAAAATTAATGGATGGTGGTCTGAATATATACATTGTTAGAGAAAAATCACAATTAATTCTTGCATATTAGAGGTTTATAACTTTTGAATAGATTATCATAGTCTTTTTAATTTTGTTTAATTTATTTTTAATTACAAATAAATTAAAATATTCATGTGAGGTATTTCAAAAATAGTTTCTCGAAATATGTCGATACGAAATGATCGGATCGATCTATTGTGTATAGAAGATGAATTTCGTGTTGAGTAGTTAATAGTACGAGAGAATTCGATTCAATAAACAATTTACTTAATAGCTTTGTACATATTTCGCATAACACACAAAAATTTATTGCATTTGTTGATAATTGGGAGTCCACCACAATTAATAAAAACACTATGGGCCTGTTTGTTTGGTGTTTCCCAGAATTTTTTCGTGTTTGGGAAATGCCAAACAAACATGTTTTCTATTTTTCGAAATAAATTTTTCATCAATTAATTTTCTCAAATTACTCTCTCAAAAGCCAAACAAACAACAATTTTCTTATCTCTAAACAAAACCTATACAAACTCTACTTTGATTTCACATAAAGTAACATATCTCTTACACAATTTATCTCACATAATAAACATGATTTGACATAAAGTCTTACATATCTTACACCTACAACCCAACTCTTCCAAAAAAACCTACACCTACTTTATTTCTCAAACCACTCTCTCAAAACCCAAACAAACAACATTAAGCAAATCGAAATTATTTCACAAACCTCCACTACTCTCCCAAATTACTTTCCCAAACGCCAAACAAACAGGCCCTATAGCTTTGAAAAATTGTAAAAGTAAATAGGAAGTTTGACAAAGGGCTTGTCAAAGTTCACGGAAGTTGCAAGTCTTTTCAAGGTTTACTGCATGGATTGGAATTGCATGCATCCCAACATTTAATGCACTTGGAGGTTGTATATATGTGAGCATCAAGAATTTTACCTCTTGGAGTTTGCACTTTGGCTTATATAAAATGAAGCATTCTGAAGGCATTTTGAATCACCACAGCAACCCACAATTTGAAGCCGAGGGAGAATTTGAGTGAGAAAAAAATTAGAGTTTTTTTTTTTTTTTTTGGTTCTCTCAATTTGTATTCATCATCATCAATTTGATTAGTTCCATATTGCTTCCGAGGACGTAGACATATTTTTGTCGAACCTCATTAAATCATTGTCTTTGAGATTGTGAGTTACTTTTGTTCGTTTTAGCATTTGTTTGATCACTTGATAACACGCTTATGCACAACAAGTGGTATCAGAGCTCAAGGTAAAACTTGGGCAAATGGCTAGAGACAAAAATATGGAGAAGATTGTTGAATCTCCGTCAACATCTTCCAATTGGAATTCACAATCAAAAACTTCAATTTCAAACGCTAAATTCAAAATTGTAACTTTGGAGGAAAAACCAGAGTCTATGTTAGGAACCGGAATGGTTGAAAATCAATAGAATAGCATGTGGGTCTATCCGTCTCTGCATTGCAAAGGATGTCAAATACTTTGTGATGCGTAAGACCACAGCGAAGGTGCTATGGCAAAAACTTGAAGACAAGTACATGACGAAAAGTATTGATAATCGTTTGTATCTAAAGCGAAAGCTTTTCCGATTCCAATACAAATGCGTTGATGAATAACGGATTTCGAAAACGTGACAAGCAAGCCCAAAAATGATACATCCGAGGCTTTGTTGACAAGGGGTAGATCTGAAGGCAAGAAACACAATAAAGGTGTAAATCGATCGCGTCTCAAGTCGAGATCGGAAAAAGACCTAAAATTCCCGGCAAAAGATGAATGTGCTTATTGCCGAGAGAAGGGTCATTGAAAGAAGGATTGTCCAAAGGCGAAAAGAATAACTCATATACGAACGCCAATGTGGTTTTCATGGAAAATGATGACTCATATTTTTCTCTGGCCACTACAACAGGAGATAGTTCACTCGAGTGGATTACTGACTCGGCATGTTCCTATCTCCTGCTGGCTAGTTGGGTTTTGTAGTTTGAATAAGTTGAAACCTCACTTAAATTGGGTTTGCATGTTGGGGTTTAGGGGAAAAGTAGGTAGTAGGTGTCAAATCAATGTCCTTTTTAGTGAAATTTTGGGGGAAAAGTAGGTTGTAGGTGTCAAATCAATGTTTTATAGTTTTGAAGAGTTTGAGTGTGAATTTCTGAATAGGTTTTTGATGGTTTTATGGGTTGACAAAAAATTATTTGAAAGGATTTTTGCTCGGTCTCGCAAAACCCGTGAGGCCGGACCAAAACCCTTTCACATACACCCTAATATTCTCATTTGTGTCTCAACTTTTAACTATGTTGATGCAGCCTTTCTTGATAACCGACTCCTTAATGCCATTGCCATTGTCATGACCCTAACTCTCCTAAAACTTATGTAACCACTTATTTTCATTTGTTAATGCTTAATCATTTACTTAAAAACATGAACTCTTATTTTTATGTACAGTTATTTTTATGAGAAACAAGAGGTTAAATGTTTTCAGGATTGAAGTCTTATACAAATTCCGACCACAATCAGTTTGACAAATTTGGATAAGTCTAGAGATTATAAAATCCGACTAAATTAATCCGATCGATACAATAAAGTACAAATTAGATAACATATATTACATCAAAATCATCAAATCAGAGATCTATTCACGTAAAACCAAATTATAAAGAGAAGTAACTATCAAACAACTAGTTAAAACTAGAAGAAAAAAAAAACTCACATTAGTGAAAATTGAACTCAGGGTCGACGTCAATCTTAGTGCCTTGTGAGCTTTGTGAATCCAATTAGAATCCGGTCCAATGACCACCATAACTAAGGAGGCTTACCATTTTAGTCATCATGGGTCAGCCCACCAAACAAGTTTACTAGGAATCCGACAATTTTGGTAGGTCACGGTCCAAGTGAATTTCTAAATAGGCCATATAGTATTTGAGATTATACTTCTTAAATGGGGTTGACGTAAAATTTGAGACATTCTATTCAAGAGGCCTTTCTACTATACCATTCGTGAACGAGTCGTTAGGAGCATTTGTAGGTACATCAAATTTATGTCCAATAAATTATGATACGGGTAAGGCTTAGATCACATAATCAAGAGATTTATGATTCAGTTTCCACGTTTTTTTTATTAGTAATGTTTGTTGATTGATTTTTTTTTTGTAATTAATAGATTTTTGGTTTAGTGATATTGATGTAATGATTATTTCTCTAAAAAAATATGATACAGATAAATTGTATTAGTTATTCATTTTTTATTAATAATCCAATTTTTTGTATAATTAAAGACAAAATAATACTATTGATATTCTATTTTATGTTCTAGGAGTATAATTATGGAAGTAAAAAGGAGATTACCTACTAATGCTCATATTTGGAAGTAAAAATGAGATGACCTAGTAAATTGTAAGTAATATTTATTTATAGGGGAAAATGCATTGTGTTATGCGAATTTTGCACAAAATCATCTTGTGAAACTTTTATTGCGTAGAATCCCCTTGTATCTTTAAAATTAGGCACAAAAACCACTACCTATACAAAATTGCTCGCTTTCAATCGATATATTTCAAGAAATCACTTCTAAAATACTTTATGAGAAGTTGTAGGAGCCAACTTAAAGTATTTCAAAAATACTTTATTGAAATATGTCAATCTGAAACAATCAATTTTGTACTAATGAGAATTTTGTGCACTTCCACATAACATTTTAGAATTTCTCGCATTTCAAACTATAATAAGTATATATAGAATCCTTCAAAGAAATTAATACATACAGATTCTGATTAATCATATCCATTGGGAAATGTTCATATCTCCGTCAATTTCATAAGAGATAATGAATGGTTCATAAATTCTTGTTAATAAAGTTGACATGTACAGAAAATGGTCTTGGATTTGGGTGGGGGAGGTTGAAATGTATGGTTACGTACATAATAGAAATTAATTATTGCGACGAAAGAACGAAATAAATAAATGATTAATATTGCACAGAAGATTATATAATGAAAAGTTTTTCATCATGATGAATATGTATCTTAAGTTGTCGAGCTTGTTGAAGTAACAGGTCCAGCTTCACTTTCAGTTGATGTTTGAGGAGGAACCAATGAATCTGTATATAATTGGAATAATTAAATTAAAATTCGAAAATAATAAAACAAACATGTACTCATATATAGTTAAATATAATTATGTATACACATATTAAACTAGGGGACTATTTTTTTTTTTTTTTTTTTTGATGAATTAGTTGTCCAAAAGATAAATGGCTAAAATGTGTTAAGAGAGAATGGAATGACTCAATGTATTCAGCCTAAATAAGTGGCAAAGGGCAAGAAGGCGGTTAATTTCGGCAGGGCGGGCAGGGGGCTGGGGCAGGCAGGAGGGCAACTGGGCAGTCGACCTTTGACCGCCTGCTTGCCGGGAGGCATACGTGTTGGATCTCTCTCTTTTTTTTTTTTTTTTTTCCAGTTTTAACATAATTAGACCGATTTCGTTAATTTCACAACTCAATATTACTCCGTCACCAATCTTGCTTTAATTTGGTGAGATTCGAATTAATTTGGTGGAATTGAAAATTAGGGTGAAAATCTCCTTAAACTGCTACCGTACGTCAAGACAGGGTGGGGAAGATGAGTAATTTGCACATTCAGCCCCCAGGTTCTGTCCCTGGTCAAAATCACCCATAAACTTTCAATTTTGCTGAAAAATTGACTATATTTAAAAGACTTAATTTAAATTTCTTAATTTAAAAAGAATTAATTTAAGAAGAATTAATTTAAATATTAAAAATAAGACTTAATTAGAATTCTGAAGAAAGACTTAATTTAAAAATATATTTTATTTAATACACAAAATAATTACGATAATGAAAAATAAGAAATATTAGATTATGATAACGAAAATTACGATTTATCTTAATTTAAAAATATATATGAATTAATACGCAATATAACTCAAATAATATTAATAGGTGAGAGTGGGGAATGTTATGAAATTAAATTAAATAGATATTGATTGACCATCAGTTGGAAATGAGTTTCTAAGTGGGTCGAAAGGGCATGAGGGCAAAGGCAAAAGGGCAAGGGCAAGAGAGGGGTCAATGAAGCAAAAGGGCAAAAAGGCAAGACCTTCGGTTGGAGATGGCCTAAGCAATGGAACTTACAAAATCAATCAAGATTGAGCCGCGCGCCATTTGGATGTGAGTGAGGTAAATTTGACTAAAGAATTTCACATGTACAACTCACCTGGTCACCACCTACTTTGGCCGGAATTGGCGCCAAATGATGAAGACTTTTAGCCTTGTTTAAATCATGATACAATTTTACAATTTCCATAGAGGAAATGTTTAAATCTAAAGAGACAAAATACACCAAACAAGTGGATCTGTACGTATATGAATTAGTTCTTCAAGCATTGAATTCTGAAATTGAGACTTCCACAAGAAAGAACCTGCATGTCTTCACTCATTTGTGTATCTGTTTTGTGTGTATGTTAATAGTGTTATACCATATTTTGTACCACTCACATGGTATTGGTACTTGCGACATTCACATCGGTTTAAGTCGTTAAAATCATGATCTTATAATTGATCAAGCGGCCCTGCTCGATTAGATTGATCAGCTTGCTCGAACCCGATATTTATTCGATGCTTAACAATATATATAACTCGTGTGGGGTACCAAAAAATAAACTAGCTACCAACGATGTGGGGCATTAGTAACTTCTCAAACCCTCTTGAAGTCTCAATGAAAATTTTAAATACGATTTAATTTTAAATTTATTGGTGACCTCTCTAACGCAAAGCTATTGGGAAAAGTAAAAGGTTAGAAGAAGTAGAGAAATTAGCTTTTATTGATGGTAAGATTCCAGAGAAATTTCATTACCTTAAATGAGAAAAAAATCCTATTATTTTAATATGTCTCATCAATTAAATATAAAAAAAGATCGAGAACTTTTTAGAAAATATTTAAGAATTTGAAAATTAAATAAACATGTTAAGTGAGAACTACTCTTTATTTTTAATTTGAGCATCCAAAAAGAATAAAGAAATTTAGGTTTCCAATGCGAAAGACCTAACTAAACTTAATTAGTAGAATTTAGTTATGTCAAAATTCACTAAATAATAAAGCGAGAAACAATAAAAATCATTTTTGAAAAGGAAATTATTTTATATATACATAGCAAACATGATTTCGTTAAAATAGTCAACTTCGCCCGAATTTCTGTTAATGATACAAAACCATCTGTTAACTTACTTAACTCCCAAATCGATCAGTTAGCTAAAATCAACCGACAAAGTCTAATAAGTTTTAATCCTTTTCATTCTGTTTCTTACTGTTTTAGTAATTTGGTAATCTATTAGGGGCTTTCTTGTAATTATGTATATTAGTTTGTAGGTTTAATTTTTCCCCCTTATTTTCCATGTCAATATAAATAGGCTTTGTTCATTATTTTTATGTACAGAAAATCATTCCATCAAATACAAATACATAGAACGCGCCTTTTCTCATTCTTCTTCCTCTCTTTCTGTCAATATCATCATATTATTTGCAATTATCAAGATCAGTGCCATTTCTCTCTGTTTTCACTTTAATCTCCCGAAGACACATTATGGTAATGTATCTTGTTACCCATTTCTTGACCCCTATTAATTTTGCATATGATCGATATAGTTAATTTCTCATTTTTTTTAACATTTCTTTATGTTCTTTTTATTAATTGAAAGATTCTTTAACTTTTGTGATCATGACCCTAATAATGTTATCCTCTCCTATTACTTTTAATTTCATGTTATTGAATCTAAATACTGCACAATATATATATATTGTTCTACTATTAGTGACTGACTACATTAATTCTTCATGAATAGATCTGTGATTTTGTGGAACAGCATTGCATTTGATAATTTATTGTGGTAATTAATGAATATCCCATTTCTTGAACCCTTTTTTATACGATCAAGTTATTTTTTTCGAAATTAGTTGGCAAATTATGTTTTCGAATATATATATATATATAGAGGTAATCAAGGCCGGCTCTAAAGCTAGGCAATTTAGGCCATCGCCTAGGGCCCCGACTATAGAGGGGTTTTTGTTAATGTAAATGTATCTCAGTTTTTTTCTACTTGATAATTATATTTTTTTTTTTTGTCAAATAAGATGTAAGAATGGAAATTTTCAAATAAGGTCTTGCCCTATTTATATAACCACATTCTTAAACAGATGGTGAAAATCAACTTGATCTAGTGGCTAAAACTGATGCTCTAGAGACTTTTCATATATACTTGTCTAGAATGTTTTACTTCATAATCTAGAACTATGTATATGCAAAAAGAATGTCTTAGATATATTTATGGGCTATATATTTCTGCTATGTCTGCCCCCCTTTACCTGCATCATATTATATTAACATTAATGCGTCATGTATTGGTTAAGATGCGTTAGACAATGATCGTAGCGCGACATTAAGATAGATTTAACCTATCAAATTAACTTTTCGATTAACATTACACATTCTATTGAAATTCTCCTTGTGTTTGTTATGTAAGCTTATATTTGATCTAATTTATGTAAAAATTATTATTTCATATTATTGGTATCAAATAATAAAGATTACTTCATCCGTTATTTTTATTTATCGTTTTAGAATTTCAATGTAGAATTAATTTTTTATACAAAATTTACCCTTTTTATTAATGCTATGATTATTTGATTAAAAGGGTGTTTTGGGACGTTTACTTAAAAAAGTGGCTATTTATTATAATTATTAATCCGTGTTCAATCCTCCAAAGCGAATAAAAAAACGGAGGGAGAATATACTAATTGATAATACAAGTGTTTTTGTTTTATTGTGTCTTTTAGTATTTTGAAAAAAAATATATTATAATATTGTTGTTTTGCATTAATAAAATTTGGAATTTAATGTAACTTAGATTCAACGAGTTTGAGTCAAGCTACAATTTTTAATATAAATTTATTACAAAGAATACTCAAACTACATACACGTCTCGGTTTTTGTGTAGCGGACTGAACCATTTGATAATTGATAATTGAACCAAATCGTTCGGTTTGATGTACTGTATAAATTTTGAAACTACCGCGTCAGACTAGATACCAAAAATTGGTACGGTTCAATTCTATTGAATGCAACGATAACAATCCTCATAAATTATATTTTTGCAATTTAATTAATTATATTGAAGGGCATGAATGACTAGTTATGATATGAGTACATAGTTTTTGTAAATACTACTTGACTAGACGACAATTACATACGCCTAGCTATTAATTAATTTGAAAATATTTTTTAGTTTAAGTACATTTTTGCAATATAATTAATTATATGGAAGGGCATGAATGACTAGTTATGATATGAGTAGATAGTTTTTGTAAATACTACTTGACTAGACGACAATTATATTACATACGCCTAGCTATTAATTAATGCTAAATATTTTAGAAAATGAATTGGGGAAATTTTGATGATATGATTTATGAAGTGATTAAAATAGCTAGAAAATGTATAGACGTCATTAATTAATTCCTATAGGATCGATATTTTGGACTCGTAATCCATGCATGTTTTATTTTAATTAGTATTTTGTTGGTCATGACTAGCCAGCTAATTAAATAGAAAATGTACGTATGTATAATATATTTGGTGCATGCAGGATAATGATCAAAGGAGGATTGGTGCTGGGGCTCATGAGGCTAGGGGTTCACATTGCTTTCACTGCAATAAAGGTTTCAGCAACTCATCCATGCCCGAGCATAACAGGAGGAGTCGACATGGGAACATAATGAAGAGAAAAGATTTTACTGAATGTAATGATTGTGGGACTGTCTATGCAACCAATGCAGAGATGATCATTCATAAGAGGACAGATCAAGGTGCACCAGTTTGAGAAGTGGGGCTTCTTTTTTTTTTGATAATTGAGAAGTGGGGCTTCTAGAGCTATAAATAAAAATAAATAATTTGGGCTAGAGCACAAATTAGTATAAATAAAAATAAATAAATTCAGACATCCAAGCCCAATTTTATATGAGATAGAGCACAGAATAATAATTTGGGCTAGTTATTCTTTTTTTTATTTATAACATCATGAGTTTGTAAACAGGATTATTTTGTTGACATTTATGATTTCAATTTTGCATATCTCAATATTAGTAGATCTAGTTTTAATTGATATTTATTTATGAGCTAAATGCAACAAAAAAATCTTGTGTTTTGCCTAACTATCAACCCTCTGTGTTACTTTTATTTATTTTTGTTACTAGAAACCCCTCTTTTTATATGCTCAAAATCAAATTAAAAATATAGAGTAGTTCTCACTATAACATATTTATTTAATTTTCAATTTCTTAAATATTTTCTAAAAAGTTCTCCATTTTTTTTTATAGAGAGAATTGCACTTGTTGTACCAAACTTTATATCGATTCTCACTTGTGGTACCATAAAAATTCAGGCGGACACATTTGGTACCGATAATTTAACAAATCCACTCACATTTGGTATCGCCGTTAAAAATCACCTTTAAGTGGTGACGTGGTATTGCAAAATTGATGACATACTTATGTTGACTTACAGTTCTACCCCATAACATTTCGAACTAGCAAAATAGTCCCACAATTTCAAATTTACTGACGATTTTAGTCCACATTGTTGTCAAATTTCAAAATTGACTCGAATAAGACCACTTGCGGATCAATTTGAGGATTTTACTTATTATATTTATAAAATTAATTTGATTTTATAAATAATATTAATAAATTAAATAATTCTTAAATATAAATCTGAATTTTTTTTACAAAATATATTCTTTTCAAACCTAGGATTTATATAATAGTATTAATCTATTTAATATTTATTAAAATAATAAGTTATATAATATTAATAAATAATTAAATTAAAAAAAAAAACTGAAACCTACCCATCCCCACCCACCCCGTAATCACCAACCCCCCACCACCACCACCCCAAGTCCCAAACCACCGCACCTTCAAAAGTGGATTCCGGCCAAACCCCTCCACCTCTCTCAAAATTGATCACACATTTATGAAACCCATATCACAGGCAACTTATTCCATGGCTTGATTCCAGATTTGACGACCGTCTGAGCTCCGCCCATTTGGGCGACGCGTTTAGTTCGTAAACCCTAACTTCTACGTTTTTTCAATTTGTTGCGAATTTAATTTCTTCAAGTTAATTGTTCATTTGCTGTTTTAGATATCGATATTTACTTTTGGTGGTGTCAAAGGTTAATTGTTGATTTTGGTTGGTCGATGTTCACCTTCTTCACGAACAAGTTCACGCCTCCTGTGACAATGGTGATTTTTGGTAATTCACAAGAGTAGTCCAAAACTTCTGAGCAACAAACAAAACCACCCAAAAACTTCTGCTCCATGAGAATCGTTCAATTTTGAAATTTTGCAACATTGTGGACTAAAATCGTCAGTAAATTTGAAAATGTGGGATTATTTTGCTAGCCTGAAATATTATGGGGTTAAATTGTCAGTTAATATAAGTAATGACATCAACTTTAAAACTTAACTGTCACGTCACCACTTAACAGTGATTTTTAACTACTATATCAAATGTGAGTGCATTTGTTAAATTATGGTACCAAATGTATCGACCTGATTTTTTATGGTATCACAAGTAAGAATCGACATAAAATTTAGTACTACAAGTGCAATTTTTTTTTTTATATTTAATTAATGAGGCATATTAAAATAATAGGATTTTTTTTTTCATTTAAGGTAATGAAATATCTTTGTAATGCTCGAGTTTTTGGCAGTACTAAAGTTAAATTTCTCTACTTCTAAGGCCATCTCCAATGGAGATGGGCGGGGTCGGGGCGGGGTGGAGAAGCCGTCTCCAGCGGTGGGGGCTCGGGGGCGGGGTTGGGAACGGGCAGGGAATGGGTTGGGCGCAGGGCTCCGCCGAGCCCTGCGCCCAACCCTGGGTCGCGTGGGGGCTTTTGAGGAAGAAGAGGGGCGCGTGCCGCCAAGTGGCGGCACCTGACTAGTTCCTCTTTTTTTTTTTTTCTTTTTTTTTTTGGTTATTTAGGATTTTTATATATGCAAAATTGATTATTTAAAGCAATTTTTAATAAAATTAAATTTAACACCTAAATTAAATTAACTTTGTAGAATTTGATTATTTATTAAAATTTGTTAGCATATTTATTGTATATTTACTAGTATTTAATAAATATAAGTAGTCACCAATTTTTAATTGAATTATTTAATTATTTTTTTTAAAATTAAAATCATTAATAATTTATTAGAATTGTAATTAATTTTATTTATGGACAAATCATTAATAAATAAATTCAACATTTTATTTTAATATCTTTTATTGTAATTAAAAATTTAATCATTTAACTACAATATTGGTGGTGGCTATATATTTTTAAAAATACCGAATTAGTTAAAAATAAAGGCGTATTGGAAGAATAAAATAAGGGAAATACAACAAAAAAGTCTTCCTCGGAACTTATTTGGAGATTCATCGAATGAAGGAACCGACTGGTTTCAGGGGAGAAATCAGTAAAATGTTATATTTTCGTGTGTTTGTCGTTTATTTAATCATATTTCTTGTATTTCCTTTTTTGTTTGTTGTATTTTCTATTATGTAACAATTTTAATTTTATGATTATTTACTCTCTTTAATTTTAATATTTAAATATAATTAATAATTTAATTATATTAATAAAATAATTATTAGTATTATTATTATAAACAAATTAAAACTAGAATTATAGGTGAGAGTGGGCAAAAGAAGAAAATTGAATTAATTCCATTCCGGAGCCCTGCCATTGGAGACGACTAGGCAGGGCTCGGGGTGGGGGCAAGGGCAGCACCGGGGCTCCGGAGCCCCGAGCCCCGAGCCCCCCCCCCCCCCCCCACCATTGGAGATGGCCTAATCTATGTTGCACGGATATAAATACGGGGATACGGATATAGTACAATACGGATACGATAATACGGATTTTTGAAATTTATTGAATACGATACGTTATGGATACAGATGTAAAAATATAATTTAAATTTATTTATAAGCAACTAGATCATTCAATTTAAGTCCTAAAAGAAAAAATAATACACTATGATATAAACAAAAGTTATATAACTCCAAAAGCAAACATAATTCATTCTTAACATAACGCATCAATAAAAGAAATTCATTTTTGAGATTTCATGACCTAGGAGATAGATTTGATTAAAGAGATATTGGCGTATCCTGATGCCCAATTAGTGTATCCGATACGTATCTATTTTAATTTTAATTTATTTTTATTACCGATACGCCACGTGACGTATCGAATACGTATCCCACGCGTATCCTACGCGTATCAATATCCCCCGTGTATCCGATACAGTACTTTGTCTTTTTCTTTTACTTTCCCAATAGCTTTAAGTTAGAGAGCTACACCAATAAATTTAAAATTAGAGTGAATCACTTTTGGTCCCTCTTATGGCATGACTTTATCGCTTTCATCTCTTTTAAATTTTTCGTAGCAGATGCATCATTCTTATCAATATAGTGTATCTCATTAGTCCCTCTTATCAATGTAGTGTAACACATACGTCCCTCTTAAATTTTTCGTATCAGATTCGTCCCTCTTGTCAATGTAGTGTAACACATTGATCCCTCTTAAATCCAAAATACATCCTAAAATGGAGGCAAAATTTTATTTTTCGCCCTTTAAAGTGGCAACATTTCAAAATTTGTATGTCAGTTATTGTGTCATCATCATCAATTTCAGTCCTTACCACTGGAAATCATCAATTTATGTCTTAGTTGGCTAGAAAATTAATATTTTTTGCCGAAAATCACCAATTTATGTCCAATCTGACCCAAAAAATTAGTTTTAGCCAAAAGTATCATTTTTCGAGTGACAATTAAAAATTAAGAATTTCTTATTCTGATCCCAAAATTTGCAAGTCCAAGTCATTTGATAGGTCTATAACTTCAATTCTTCATGAAAAAACGGTTAAATTTTGTTCCCCCATAAATCGAAGATCCCTATTTTTATTTATAAAAAAATCACATTTGCCTCAAATGTATACAAATTCTAATCTAAAATAAATATTGAAGTTATAGACCTATCACTTGATTTGGACTTGCAAATTTTGGAGTCAGAATATAAAATTCTCAATTTTTAAGTGTCACTCGACAAATGATATTTTTGGCTAAAATTAAAATTTCGGTCAGATTGGACATAAATTGATGATTTCTGCCAAAAGAAAAATTACAGTCGAATATGACATAAATTGATGATTTAAGGCGATAATTAAAATTTTCCTGTGATAAGGACTGAAATTGATGATGACGACATGATAAATGAGGTATATTGTCGAGGTACCACAATAAAGGTTAATTTTGAAACGCAACCACTTTAGAGGGCAAAAAATAAAATTTTGCCTAAAATGGATGAAAATTAATGTACGAATGTGTTACATTGATAAGAGGGACGAATGTGTTACACTACATTGACAAGAGAGACGAATTTGCTTCAGAAAATTTAAGAGGAACGAATGTGTTATACTACATTGATAAGATGGACTAATGTGATACACTACATTGATAAGAGGGACGCATCCGCTACAAAAAATTTATAAGAGACGAAAGTGATAAAGGCAGGCCATAAAAGGGACCAAAAGCGCGTTTCACTCTCAAAATTACATCGTGTTTAAAATTTTCATTGAGAACATATTAAAAAAAAAAGAAAATCTTTAAGAACACCCGTGCCAATTTTCTAGAATTGAATTGAATCAAAACCATTCTTGGTTTTTTCTTAATCAAACATATATAGTTTCACAATCAAGTTTTAAGAAAATTGTGCCTGAAATTTTCTATTTGGGCTGGTAAAAGGAAAGTATAGCATTGCTCAACTTTAATGATCGACTAATCCCACAAGACTAATACGAAAGGTCATCAATATTGTCAGAGCAAAGATTTTGCTACCAAAATAATATTTATAAAATACCTAATATAAAATATTACTAACTTGAATTCTAAATAAACCATATTGGTGGAGTAAGGTGAGATCTAAATTATGCAGCATAATGTGATGTAACACTGTTACTTTTCACGTCGAATATCCCTGTGTCGTTGCCACCTCCGTACGGTGCACACACATATTGCTCGACATTATCTTCTGAATAATAGATGCAATTAGCTTTAATACATTTTGAAAAAGGTAGTGAGACTGATGCATTATAACCCAAGAACAAAGTTTGGTCTCCCAAACTATTTACTTTTGACAATTTGTAAGGATAATTACGAGTGATCCTATCATCGTGCCATTCTTCCAATCTAAATATAGAGAAATCAATTGTATAATTAGGTTCACGTTCAATGTGATCATCAATATCTTCTTCATCATCAGTGAGTACTTCCCGATGTTCACATTTATTATCGTGACGACGACGAATAACAACCAGAAGAGACCCTGATGATTCAACCAAATACTTTTGATCCATGTCGTGAAATCCACTTGGTGTAAAAGCTATGGCTGTTACCTTCGGACCTTTTTCATCGTCAATGTCACAAACATATACAACTCCACGGCAATCAATTGCATAAAATTTTCCCTTGTAGAAGATAACATCATCATAACATGGTAAAAGAACATTGATTTTTGTCCATGTTTCATCTCCTGGTCTTGCGAATGCCAATACTTTACATCCTCCATAAATGGCCAATATAACGCAATCTTGATTACTATTGTTGTAAGGATTTGATGACATCACTGCCTTGCTCACAAAAAAACTAACAACAGTTTCTGGCTTGTGGATCTCATCATAATAATAGGGTTCCACTTCAAAGGACAACAAAGGAGGCATGCCAATTTGTTGTCTCGTGAAAGGGTGCAAAAGGTTGATTTTTAAGTCATATCCAATGGTTAGTAACCATCCATAACCAACTCCAATGCATTTTCTACGAGTGGCTTCTGGCAACTCAATTTCACAAGTTTTAGATGTAGAAAAACTAAAAAAAGGTCGTTTGTGCATCCCTTCAATGTGTTCTTTTTTTTGTACCTCCTTAACCAACATATCGAATGGATGCATATTTCCTTTGACTTTAGGATAATTTTTTTCAGCTCTATCTGTAAGCATCACATAAGGAAATCTTGGAGGCAAAGTTCGATTTCTTTTCAATATTGATGTTACTAATTGCCATGATTTGCAAACTGCACCGAAGCTTATGAAATCCTCAAAGAAATCTATGCGCTCTGCTACAAGGAACAAAATATCTGGATAGAGAGTTGCCCAATCCGCCATACCTGTCAACCAACAAAAAATTATAAAGGGTTAATTAGTGAGATGAACTAATAGTACTTTGAGTATAATATATTATGGACTGGAATACATTTAATATTTTATTATACCATTATGTAACGACATTATTAGCATTAAAACTGACACCTAAATTTGCTACGGCAATATAGTTGATTGTAATTCTAACATAATTATTTTACTATCTATTCAAAAAGCACAATATAATGGGTGAAAAAAATCACATAGTAGTTTAATGCCAACCTTGCAAGAAAATTGTAATAATAGATTAAACAAATCAACGAAGATTGATTAATCCAACAATTGCTTACAATATATATAGAGAGAGAGAAAAAGACAACTTTGTAGAAGATTTCGAAGATACTAATTATTAATTCTAACAGAGAATTAATCAATTTAATAGAAAAGAAAAAAAGGATTATCAAAAGAAATTCACTTTGATTTGTGAATTGTTTCTTTACAATTTTCAGAAGAAATAAACAACAAATTAAAATACTTTACCGTAGAATTTTGGATTTGATGAAATAAAAAGTTGAGATTTGATTGTTTATATGATGGGAACTGCGACGGCTTTGTCGAATATTGTGTTTAGTTAGTAATTCAAATCAGGAAATTGTAGAACAAAATCTAATAGAACGATCAATTGAGTCTATAAAACAATTGATTAATGAATGTTACAAGTTCTTTAAATAGGCTATAAGACTAACCTATTTGAACAAGGAAACATGACCTAAGTTTGTTAGGACTCAATTTAATTATAAAAGCTTATCTTTATTTCTCTCACTTCTAACGCAACTCCACCATTTTCATTTTTTATTTTTGTATAACAAATTATTATAAATTCAAATAAAGAGGATCAAATATACTAATTACCAACTCTATGAAATAAATCAGTCAGCAAATTGTTCTCAAACACCAACTCAATCTAGGTAAAAAATATCTCGATAGGATGCCCAAGGATATATGGGCCGGGCCATACACTACTCTTTTGATAATTGAAATTGTGCGAGATTAAAAATCAAATAAATTTATTTAATTTCCTTTTTTTCTTTTCTTTTTCTAATATGCTCCATTAGTTAACCTAACTTCCGTAGTCCTAAGACCTATAAAAAACAATCGAATTGAGAATCGAAATTGTGCGATTTTAAAAATCAATTTAAATTTATTTGATTTATTTTGTTTTAACTTCTAATCAGTTCCATTAGTTATCCTAACTGCCTGCACTCGTAAGATTAATCTCTTTTTGCTTTTTCCCACTTTTGTACCACATTTTAACTACTAACTAATACATATATAAATATGCTCCTATTTTTGAACTTTTTGTTTGGTTTCTATATCAAATATGAAATACTCCATCATATATTCCACATCATTTCTTATACCACACCCAGTGAATGATTAATATTTTCTATAAAAGAGAAGAATACACAGCTAGTGTTCATTCACGAACAATTTAATGTTATTTCAGCACTGGCTGCAAGGGTGTAAGCTGTTCAATATTGATTATTATCCATTTTCCAACAATTATGGCAATTGTTAATAACATCAAACAATTACATCATCGTACGTACTATCCAAGATGAATGTCATACAAGTTTCCATCATCTTGTGGAGTATTTGAGAATGAAAAGACCAACCCATCCACATGTAAAAGATGGTAAAATTTGTGAGAATGGCGTTTCTTATATAAGCATACATCTACAGACCACAAACAAGAGATGTAATGATGTTGGGTTTTAAATCCGAATCATCCGTAAACTTACTTACTTGAACCGGATCGGATAATCGCCGGTTTCTTCAAGTGGGTATAAAACCCTTCTTGATGAGTTTTGGCCCGATCTCGCGAGTTTCGCAAGACCGGGCTAAAACCCTTCTTGATGAGTTTTCGATAAACCCATGAAAATCATTACAAACATATTTAGAAATCCACACTCAAACTCTTGAAACCTATAAAATATTGATTTGACACCTATCACCTACTTTTGTCCCCTCAAACTCTATAAAAAAAAATTGATTTGACATCTACACCTATTTTTTTTCTTACCAAAACATCCATACCCAATCCAAGTGGGTTTCAAAAGGACTTTTTGCTCTTTGCACCCCCAAAACATGGAAAATAGGCATTTTGCACCCTCGAAACATAGATTTAGCACTTTGCACCCCCGAAATATGAACAATTCAGCACTTTGCACCCTCTTTTATTTTCCTTAAAAGATCTAGAGATAAAATAGGTAATTCATTGCACCTTCGAAACACGAAAAATGAGCATTTTGCACCACTGAAATAGAATTAGCACTTAGCACCCTCGAATTAAGAACAACTCATCAACTTGCACCCCTAAAACACGAGAAATTGACACTTTGAACCCCCTGAACACAAAATTAGCACTTAGCACCTCAAATTAAGAAAATTTCAACAACTAGCACCCCCTCTTTTTTTTTCGGGCAAAGTTGACCACCTGGGACAAAAAATCTAGGGGCAAAATTGGTAATTCATTTTTTTCCTTAAATTTGAAAATACGATTATGAATACTAGAATACTCATTTCTCTCTCCATCTTAAAATTTGTTTTTGAGATATGATTCAGTCAATTTATGTATTGACTTTCTGGAAACTTTTCGAATTGTTTTGGATATTTTGAGGACACTTGAAAAATTGATAATTAAATAAATAGGTTAAAATAGATTTTGAAGATGAATATTCTTGTACTCATAATCGTATTTTGTAAATTTTAAGAAAAAGAATATGAATTACCTATTTTGCTCGTAGGTTTTTAGATTCTGGTGGTCAACTTTGCCCAAAAAAAACGAGGGGGTGCTAGTTGTTGAGTTTTTCTTAATTTGAGGTGCTAAGTGTTAATGTTATGTTTAGGGGGTTCAAAGTGTTCATTTCTCATATTTCGAGGGTGCAAGTTGATGAGTTGTTATTAATTAAAGTGTCTAAATATGAATTACCTATTTTGTCCCTAGATTTTTTGAGGAAAGTGTTGAATTGTTAATATTTCGAGGATGCAAAGTGTTAAATCTATGTTTCGATGATGTGAAGTGCCTATTTTCCATGTTTCGGGTGTTTAAAGTGCAAAAAACTCGTTTCAAAACCACAAAACTCAATATCCAAAACCTAATCAAATTGAATTTCAAAAGTTTCACCGAAATCACCCAAACTATGTATTTGAAACTGAGACGCGCGAAACCGAGTCAACACCCTTCCAAATGAGGTCTTTTAGTTTTTTCCCAGTTTATTATTATAGCGTTACCTCTCTTAATTTTTCCTTTTAGAAATGCAGATATAATATAATAATAGTGGGATATAAAATCTGGTGAATGTCAATTGTCCAGAGTGACATCACATCCCCATGAAAAGGCTTTCAGACGCGCTTTATGTTAGCATCATATTGCTGGGAATATAAATACTCTAATTCATTCTTTATTTAACTTTTCGGTAATTATTTGTATTCGAAGATATTCCCGGTACTAAGGGCATCTCTAGTGTAGATGGGAAAGGGAAGGAGTGGGGAGGGTGATCTTTTGTGTATGGGGGGAGTGGCCCTGGGGAGGTTGGGGATGGGTCGAGGCATGCATCCCTCGCGAGGCTTTACGCGCTGGGCGGGCACGTGCATCGTGGTCGGCATTTGTCGACCACCTATTAGCCTATGTTTTTTTATTTGTTTTATTTAATTAAAAAATTAATAAAAATGCTTTTTTTAAAATAAAAAAAACAACTTATCTTTAATTTATCCTTAACTTTAAAAAACTTAAATTTAATTTAATTAATAAAAATATAAATTTAATTTTTTTTTAATGTAACTTCAAATTAAGAATGTAAGTTTAAATAATAAAATGTAACTTTAAAAAAATCTAACTTTAATTTAAGAAACTAACATAAATTTATTATTGTGTAAAATTTAATAACATTGTAAGAAACTCCAAACATAATTTGTTTTAATTTAGAAATTTATAATTTGTCTACGAGGGGAAAAAATTAAATAACATTATAGTTTAACCTTTATATTTTTAAATTTTAATTTAAAAGTTATTTTTGAAAAGTTTTAATTAAGCACACAAAACGTACGAATATGAAAACTTTAATGTTTTTTAACTTTAGTTTATTTTAATAACATTGTAATTTAAACATTGTTAGTTTTGAATGAATATATCTTAAATTAAATTTGTGTATCATTATACACCCTCTGTCCCATCCTTTTTTTTTGTTTGCTCCATTAGGTTTGGCATGGAGTTTTAGGTAAAAGTTACGAATGTGAACTTTTGTTGTAGTTTACATTTTTGCCCCCAAAATTAGTGGTATCAAATCAATAGTTTTATGCGAGAGGGTAGTTTTGAGAGAAAAAAATCCATTAAAAGAAATAGAGTTTTATTTTAGGACATCCCAAAAAGAAGATAGGAGCAAAAATAATGGGACAGAGGGAGTACACTCTCAACACTCGTAGTATGTTCAAGTTTTAATTAAATATGGCTCTCCTTATATGAGTTAATAATTGTTGTATTATTGTGTACCCAATTTTTATTATTATTATTGCTATTATTATTATTATTATTATTAAGAAGTGAGAGTTGGGAAAAAAATTAATTGAAATTAAATGAAATAAAAAGATTTATACATTAGAGATAACTATGCTAAAGGGAAGTGGAATGGGAATGGGCGGGGACTG
Source organism: Penstemon newberryi var. newberryi (assembly GCA_030819805.1). Classification (NCBI taxonomy): domain Eukaryota; kingdom Viridiplantae; phylum Streptophyta; class Magnoliopsida; order Lamiales; family Plantaginaceae; genus Penstemon; species Penstemon newberryi. The sequence goes on from JAUALY010000001.1 coordinate 18,967,005, forward strand.
GGGATACATTCGAGATGGCCTAATAGTCTCTTTCATATGGGACGTTGTTTTAGATATATATTGGAAAGATTAATATTCCAAATGTTTATGTATTTTTGTACCATAAAGCAGAAATTGGGAGGTAGTTGTTTATTAAAGAGGATAATTCTTTTTAAACGTTCCACAGAGAAATCAAAACAAAAATATTAGATAGAATATTTCATGATTAAGAGACAACGTACTTAATCACAAGAAGAATTTCTGATTTTGCTTGGACACTGTTAAGTCATTAATATTACATATATCATCTCTACCTCTAATAACTTAAATTTTTAGATGAACATAACACTTAGGGTGAGTTTAACCCAGCGATTAAAAAAACAATTCTACAATGATCAATTGTATTATAATCAATTTTTATAATTGATTATAATAAAAAAAAAAATGATTATAGAATAATTGCTTTTGCTAAAGTTACACTTTTATTGCTTTTGAAAAAGCATGATTTATGTAATTGAAAATCTCAAAAGTAAACATAATAATGGGGTCAAACACACAAAAATCACGATTGACCAAAAGTGATTACCTTTGAGGGGCAAATCACGATAGAGATACAAAAGTGTTTTTGATAGTTAAACATGATCGTTAGGTCAAACTCACCCTTAATATGATATCAGAGCTAAGTCCAAGAAGATGTCTTGTGTTCGAATCTATCCGTCACTCATTTCTTTTTTTCTTTTTTTCTTTTTTTTTATGTACTAAATTTGAGTAAAATGTATATTGCCTAATAATACAAGGGGTTTGTTAACTGTTAAGTCATATTAAATGTATCGGTTTTCTAATAACTTAATTTTTTTTTAAATTCCAGAAGAAGAAAAAGAAAAACTGCCGCATTAGTGCACCCACATTTGAAGAATTGTTTTCATGCTGGGCCTTTATGTTTGGACAAGTAGGAGGGACCCATTTTTGGTGGACACAAGAACTAGGGGCAGAAGATATTAAGGAAACTGCGTGAATAAGACGATTTTAACTTAAACCAATTCAAGTGATTGGTATCACCAAAAATTGATTGGAAATTTAGAATGTTCAATATAGTACATATTAGACATAACTTTTGTACAAATAAATAATTTGTATACTTAACAAAAAAAAAAAAACACAGGAAGAGAATATGAACGCAAAATTGATCTATTTCTTTAACAATATGAATCCAATAATAAATAGTATATATGCATAATGATTAATTTATATAAGTAACATTAACTTTATTCTATCATCGTCTAACAGGGGTAAATGCAAAATACTTCCCTGTGTTATGCTAAACCTGCAATAAACTACCATGTAAAATTTTTACTGCGACAAACGTCCTTGTAATTTTTAAAACCCTGCAAAAAACACCCAATTTGTAAAAAATAGGTCGTTTTGGATCGACATATTTCAAGAAATCATTTTTAAAATACTTCAAATTGGTCCCTACAACTTCACGTGATATATTTTTAAAATTATTTCTTGAAATATGTCGATCCAAAACGACATTTTTTAAAAATTGGGTGTTTTTTGCAGGGTTTTTAAAAACACAAGGACGTTTGGCACAATAAAAATTTCACATGGTAATTTTTTGCAGATTTAGCATAACACAAAGGAGTATCTTGCATAATAGTTTGATATTCTCATTTAAATCTCATTTTATGTCTCAACTTTTAACTATCAACATGAAATAATGTTTTCATTACAGTAGAAACAAGAGGTAAATATTATCAGGATTGATCCTTTTATTATCGGAGTTCCAATAGCCAATGAATAAAATAATAATGTAAAATTAAGAAATTTGTAATAGATGATGATAAAAATATTGAAATTTCAAACATGGAAATTTCATCAAATTTGATGTCTAGTACGAAATCCGACCACAATCAAATACTATTTGATAAATTTGGATAAGTCTTGAGATTCTAAAATCCGACCCAGTGACAACCATAAATTAGGAGGCTCGCCATTTTAGTCAGCAAGACTAGTCTAGATATATGATGCTTTAATTGGGTTAGCCCACCCAATAAGTTTACTAGGAATCCGAGTAGGTTTTCTACAATATTGGTAATGTCACGGTCCAAGTGAATTTTTAATATTTTAGATTATTAAGAGTTCTAGCATTCAGCATTCAACTCTTGCATATGTGAATTTTTCTTCTAATTTAATAATAGTACTGTTTGTTGAGTGATTTTCTTTATAATTTAGTTGTAATTAATAGGTTTCTGATTCAATAATATTGTTGTAACGAAAATTATGTAATGATCGTTTCTCTAAAAAAATTATGATACACGTAAATTGTATCAGTTATTCATTATTTTTATTAATAATTTATTTTTTCGCATAATTAAAGACCAAATAATACTATTGATATTCTATTTTATGTACTAGGAGTACAATTTATGGAAGTAATTACCTACAAATGCTCATATTTGGAAGCAAAAATGAGATTACCTAGTAAATTTTAATTAATATTTATTTATAAGGGAAAATGCATGACTTTTCTCGTGTTATGCGAATTTTGCACAAAACTATCCTGTGAAATTTTTATTGTGTAGAATCCCCTGTATTTTTAAAAATTCGGCACAAAATCATCTACTGACCTACATATACAAAATTGCTCATATTTCAAGAAATAATTTCTAAAATACTCATGTGAAGTAATTGTAGAGACCAACTTAAAGTATTTCAAAAATACTTTATTGAAATATGTCAATCTGAAACAATCAATTTTGTACTAATGAGAGTTCTGTGCACTTCCACATAACATATTTCAGAATTTCTCGCATTTCAAATTATAATAAGTATATATAGAATCCTTCAGAGAAATTAATACATACAGATTCTGATTAATCATATCCATTGGGAAATATTCATATCTCCGTCAATTTCATAAGAGATAATGAATGGTTCATGAATTCTTGTTAATAAAGTTGACATGTACAGAAAATGGTCTTGGATTTGGGTGGAGGAGGTTGAAATGTATGGTTACATAATAGGAATTAATTATTGCGACGAAAGAACGAAATAAATAAATGATTAATATTGCACAGAAGATTATATAATGAAAAGTTTTTCATCAAGATGAATATGTATCTTAAGTTGTCGAGCTTGTTGAAGTAACAGGTCCAGCTTCAGTTTCAGTTGATGTTTGAGGAGGAACCAATGAATCTGTATATAATTGGAATAATTAAATTAAAAATAATAAAACAAACATGTACTCATATAGTTGTCCGAAAGATAAATGATTAAAATGTGTTAAGAGAGAATGGAATGACTGAATGTATTCAACCTAAATAGTAATTAGGAGAAAGTTACGTAAATAGGAATATTAATGTGTTGAATCTATTGGAAAAAAATACTACATTTTCTTTTTCTACAGAAATGGGGATCTGATGGTCTAAAAGTACAAATTTATTTACAAATTACAAATTTGTTGACGAGTTCGAATATTATGATTAAAGGCTAAATCAAATTTATAAGTATGCAATAGATGGGCTAAAAAGTGATTACTAATCTTGAACTACTTCCTAATTCAATGGCATTTCTATGAAATCAAACAAAACTCTAGCACAAATTAGCCCATAAACTAGCACAAATTAGCTCATTAAGACTGGCAATTAGGGGCCTAATAAAGAGTAGATCAATAAAAAAGAAAACAAATTGTATTACACTCCTTTCCACATAAATAAAAGGATCCTTCTTAGGCTATGGTAACGGGTAAATTTTGAAGTAAACATTAAGGTGAAAATTTCCAGAGATTAATTCAATCTAACCTACTTATCGGTGAACGTGCAAGATACTTTAATATATTGTGCGAAACTTGCAAGATACTACTCTTTAAATTTTTTATTGCATAGAACCCCTTGTACTTTTAAAAATTCAGTACAAAACCTCAACATGTTCAAAATAGATTGTTAAAGATCAGCTTATTCAAGAAACTAATTTTGAAATAGTTCATGTGTAATTGTAGGGATCAACATGAAGTATTTTTTTAAAATAGTTTCTTGAAATATATTGATTCAAAACAACCTATTTTTAACAAATTCGAGTTTCCTGCCAAGTTTTTAAAAGTACAAGGAATTTCTATACAGTAAAAATATCGCATGCTAGTTTAATGCTAATTTTACATAATACATGAGAGTATTTTGCATTGTATTTACCCCTAATGAACAGATTTTTTTTTTTTTTTTAGTTTGGACCACAATAGAATAGTAAATAAAATAAGCACTAAAATAGATAATATCCATGCAACATGATATGGTCCAATACTGTCAATTTATAAACTTTAGTGTGATAGATATACACATAAGTTATCTAAAATTGTCTGAAATGCACATGCTACCACTATAAGTATACAGTCAATCCTCTCTGGCATTAATTCGTTGACTGACCCATCTAAATGGGTCACAGCACAAAACTGAACAGCTCATGTCACGTGATCTAAAATTTCAAAAATGGACCCCCCCACCCTCCTCAACTACACATGGTTAATTTGCGCATTAATTCACGTATTAATTTATAGTAATACTTTTTGTTTTTCATTTACATTTTTCTTAGATAATATTTATCGAAATTTTTCTAAAAGTTTATCCAACCGAAAGATATTAGAAAGACGAAATTCTAATCCATGTTTACAATAATTTGGTTATAGTTTTAGATTAATTTTCTTTTAATGATCGGTTTGCATTGTTTGAATGATATGTATGAACATGAAATATATATTCGTGTTGTACTCTCTCATTTGCACAATAATTGTCATTTTAGAGTTTTGCACGGGTATTAAGAAATCTAATAAATGACATGGATTTTTGGTAAATATATGTAAAATAAGATAATCCATCTGTCCCTAATTATATGTCGTTTTAGAGAAAAAAAATTGTCCCAAATTATTTGTAGCCTTAGGATTTCAATACAATATTAATTACATATTTTTCTATTTTGCCCTTAAGAGAGAGAGTGTAAAACTTGAATATGTGAAATAGTTAATGCTGAAATAAATCGAGAATAAGGGTATTTTCGATATATAATTTATTTTTTTCCTCAAATTGAGGCTATTTATTAGGTAGCTTAATATGTGTGTAAACATGTACTAAAACGACATATAAATTGGGACATAGGGAGTAGAATTTTTAGGTGTAATAAATAGGGGTAAAATTGGAAAGGATAATTAATATTGCATTGAAATCTTAAAGCGACAAATATTTTGAAACAAAAGAATTTATCTGAAACGACACATATTATGAAATAGAGGGAGTATTTGTTATTTTCCTAGGAGTTACTTTCATTCTGAAATCAAGTGTATTGCATTTATTTACCATGAAAATATTTTGGGTGCAGTCAAACCTAATTATTGTGTTGAATACTAAAAAGATGTGTCTCCAAACAAGTGCTAAACATGCAATCTTCTTAAAAAGTGTTCTACTATTTAAGTTCAGAAATATTTCTTAGGAAATAGTACATAAATTTGCAATTAGTAAAAAAAAAAAAAATGGAAGAATTAAATGAAGTATTAATGAGGTAGGAATTACTAACCAGTGGAGGAAGGAAAAGAAAGCCTTGTTGGTTGCAATAAAGCATGAGGAGGAAGCGGGGGTGCAGGATAAGCCGAAGAATTAGAACCAGCTGGATCCGTCTGCGTAGGATAGTAAAGATAAGAGGGTCCTTGGAAACGTTGCGCCGGAGGTACGGGAAATGTACCCCGTGCTGCTTGTACATAGTAATATGGTGCGCCCATGGTTGAAGATGAAGCCCCGTATAACTGATTATAATACTGTGCTTGCTGCATATGGGGGTTGTACATTGTCTGTTCATATGGAAAAAGATATTAGAAAAAATACACACTTAATCAAATGTGATGTGAAATAGTAGTATAATTGTGTGTTTCAGTTTTTTCCGGTACGTTCCAAAATAAAACTTCATTTTCAGAATAATTATTTTTAATACTGTAATTTCACATAAAGTAGTATTGACACCCCTAAAATTCAACAAAAAATTTAACATTTCAGAAATATATATGTATTACGTACATTTAACTTTTCATGTAATTCTTGTTCAAATCCGGTTTGATTGTACTCAAAATATTGGGGAAATTGCAAGATACTTAATTCCATTTGTTATGTGAATCTCCACAAACTACATTGTGAAATATTTATTGCATAAAATCCTCCATTACTGTTAAAATCCTCCAAACGACTTATTTTGTATAGATGAGGTGTTTCGTGTTGAATTTTAAAATTATGAGGGTGTACTATGCAATAAATATTTCACATGGTAGTTTAATGCAGGTTTCACATAACAAAGAGAAGTATCTTGCATTTATTCCCAAAATGTTCATTTGAAAAATTTATAATTACATTTGCTTCAAAATTAGATGGCAATTATAGGAGACTGACTAATCAATATGTGTGCATTTAATATACTACATTATGGTTGGATGAATTTGAAATTCCTCATTTTTCCATTTAAACCAGTTTTCAAAATTTGTTAGCTCTTTCTCATAGACGAGCCAAGAAAATCCATACGGACCCATTAGACCATGTCTTATCGACCAATATATTACACTTGTCAAATAATTAATTCATACAACAACTTTACAATCTTCTTTGAATTAATTTGCATACTATTTAGAAGATTTGGGGAGACTAACCTGATGATAACTATAATCAGTTGGGTAAGCTGTATACCTGAAAAATAAAATGTAGCAAATAATGTAAATTATCAAAATAAATTAGAATGCTTGAACAAAACATAGGAACTACTTTTCCATCAATAAAAAAGGTAAAATCCCATGCTGAATTATAGTCTAAATATATTGAACACGTGATAATTAATTATTTTTGTGACATAAATGTGCAGGGTCTAAAAAATGAAATAAATTGGAGTAGTTTATACTTAACGCATAATGATCATCAAATACAAGTAATTAATATAATTTTGTCAGTCAATGTATACATTTTATAAGAATTAATGTCAAAGTTTTGGTTAATTTAGAGTAAATTTACACTCTGGTGGAGGTGAAGGATTAATGCCGTAATTGCTCTGATTTAAAGATCATTAATGATTACTTTGTTTAACTTATAAATAATAACTGTATTCCAACTAACCAACCCCACTAAACTAAAGACGTCAAAATTACTTTAACTGACAAAGAAAAAGTCGTGGCATCTTATATATAAAGTCGTGTTGACGTGTATTGTATCTATTTGTATTTTATTATTTTATTAATTCATTAATTAATTAATTCTCTCATTTATTTTTCCAATTAATACAGTAGCTCTTCAAAGCATTAAACATCTGTGCAGCTGACAATTTTTACACCTTTCTGTCCTCAAGTTAATTATTGTACATCTGCCAAATAACTACTGCATTGAATAGAATTCAACATTTCCCCTCTTTTTTCAGTTATTTTTTTCTTTCTTTAATTCCCCTTTTTCTAAATCCAAGTACAAAGAAAAATTAGAAAATTTTAGTATAATCAACCAAATTTAGACATTTTCTTCTTACTTAAATTAAAATCTTAGGTTGACCAAAACTATTGATATTTGTCAAGTTTTATACTAGTCTTACTTGTTATTTATTTATTCATTATAATCTCTTAATATGATCAATCGATATTATAATTTAACAATATAACTAACCGTTTCGCTTAAAAAAAAAAAACTTATATTAAAGACAATTTCCTAACTCAAGCTAAAAATTATACCAGAAAAAAATTGATCATTAAAAAGCATGCATGCAAAACAAGAACACTTTTATTTTCCCTTATATACCCCACATGATAATTGCCATATTTTGCATAATGTCCCATGGACAATATTATACAGAGCAATGTGGGACAATCAACAATTGCAGTTACCAGCAAATTAATTCTAACATACCCATACGGTGGATAAATGACCGGAGATGCTGGCGGCAGTGGCTGCGGCCGCGGCAGAGGCGGTGGCAACGGTTGGTAGGCCCCTCCTCCCCCTTGTACTATTCCACCTCCTTGATATGTATTCCCCACTTGATTCCTACCTATAGTGCAACAACCACCAATTATCACCTTTCATTAATTTTTTAAAATAAAAAAATAAATAAAGGGTATTCAGGTCTTAAACCTTCAATTTATATTATTTATTAATTTTACCTCTGGGAGGCGATGGTCGAGGACGACCCAATGAAGCAATATTACAATTTGCCCTTCTTCCATCAATCACGGGGTTGGGTTCGACACAAGCCCTCGTGGCGGATTCATGATCTCGAAATGTGACCTGTTAGTCAAAATTAATTGTTACGATTTGGATCACGCGCGAAATTTTTCATAAATTGTACGAAATAGTATAATTCGATATGCTTACAAATCCATATCCTTTAGATTTTCCGGTGTGCTTATCAGTGATGATGACGGCTTCTAGAATTTCACCAAATTGCTCGAAATAATTGTGCATTACATCCGATGGAGTCTCCCAAGCAAGCCCTCCAACAAAGACTTTAGTGTAGGTCGTGTCCCCAAATGGTGATCGATAATGTTGATGAGCCATTCGATTAATCCGATCAAAATCACTTCCAAAATGAAATTGACATATATATATAGTACCTAGTTTTCCAAATCATCGTTTGTGTTGATTAATTCCACCACCATGCCTCTAGTTGAAGTGGCGGAGGTGGCGGTGGTGGTGGTTGTGGTGGTGGGTGGTGGTGGAGAGAGAAATTGATTAAAGGGTGCAGGGGATCTAATATATATATAATTCCGACAGTTGCAAACATGAATTTGCTGTATAAGAGAAGGGGGTAGGGATATATGTGGCTTTTGTGTGCTCGAATGACAGCTGCGAGTTTAAAAGACCACTATGACTCTGTCCTCCCTGTCCTTTCTCCTTTTTTTTTTTAATGTCTTTGTATTTATTTATATTTTTTATTTTATTTTTTAGATGGTGAAGATGTACATCAAAAACTATATCGAATCGAATCTATTTTATTGGTATCAAAGTAAATTAATTATAAATGTTATAGTATTAAACTAGAGAAAATACCCACACTAGTGGAGTTGAACCCATGACTTCTTGGTCAAAGAGTTTCATCATATGCCTCTGTATATATATGTATGTATCTAAATGTGAAAGGATTTTTATCACTCGTTTGGTTTTGTGGAACGGACAATATTATGAATTCATGTTCGGCTGGGAGATGTGTCAATTAACATTATATGTTTGACAGTGTACCAAATGATTAAGCAAGGTCGGGTCTAAGACCTAAATATTTTTGAAAAAAAAAAAAGATTATGGAAACATCGAAAAGGTAAAATTGATCTTTTGATACCATACTACTGGGTGATTTGCAGCTGTGTTATAGAGTTACATCAAATTTCATATCATGACTTAACGCACAATTGCACATTATACCATCGTGCATCACACGTGGTCGTTGACTCGGCATTTTGGAGGGAAAAAATCACGTTTTTCTGGTGGTATATTGAATTGCTCAATTTTTGTGGAGTTTTGTTTGGACACGAATTTATAAACCATCTTAAAGAATATACAACATTTGGGACCAGAAAATATCGAGTTACCGTGAATTTTCTCTCCAAAATGTCCATTTAGCAGCCATATGCGTGCGACACAAGTACCCAATTTCGTTCAAATAATTAATTGTTCTATGAAACGTGCAATCATGTGTTAAATTATGCTTAGGAATTGATAATTTGATAATCCTCAATGTCATCGTTGCAAACCACCCTATTGTATGGTACTAAAAATCAATTTTGCCTTTCTAAAATAAGTTCAATAACAATTCATTCAAAAGTGTCAAATCATTCACTAGACAAATATAGTTTGTGTATAAAAAATCTTCAACCAAAAGGAATTTAATAAGTTTCGACTTATTCGTTTATATAAATATAAATTCATTTGTTTTGTAATTGTACAAGCACGATCAAAAAAATTACGTACTAAAATTGCCACCAACTTCGGAGTGAAAAATCGTAGCCCAAAAATATCAATTGTGTGTTAAAATTATTTATAGTCTAAAAACCATATACTCAAGCACTTTCTCTTTATTGATCATTCATCTAAATTAAGAGTTTATATCATAAGTAAAAATGACTCTTGCATTTTGATATTTGAATATTTTGGGTACGAGTCGAATTTGGAATTAAAAAATGAATATCTACCAAATTTATTTAAAAATTGTTGGAGACTAATATTACTCCTATGTAGAATATCATTATGATTTTGGCAACATAGTACAGATATTAGTGGGTCTTGATGACAAGGATGATTATCATACATACATATATACAGATAAGCAATGGCGAATCAAATTCAATAATATAATATGGTTCACCATAATGAACCTGAAACGCGTCTCGTTGAGTTGACAAACGAAAATTTCAGACAGATCCCACGATTGTTGTGTTGTGATTTGACAATATCATATTATCATGTTATCTAATGCAGTAGCAAAAATATTATTTAGCGTTGTAGAAATTCAATCATCACGACTTTATAATCGTTTGATTCAATGTTCTTGTAGAAATAGCGAAAGTTCTTGTACGACTTCAAATCGTTGTGGATGTTTTCATAATAATAATGAGTCGTGATGACCGTTTTCAATATCTCTTGTTGGAAAAATATTCACAATGACTTAAGGTCATGGTGGATATTCCACAATGGTTTGTGGTACGACTTTTCGAATGAATGAATAAATTATTACATAAAATTCAATTTACTTACATAATATATAAGTTAGAGCATTTTAGATCGACCGAATACTTTTGGGCTAGCCAAAAACTAAATTTTGGATATTCTAGCTAGCTAGACAACCGAAAAAATTGACGCTCAAACGGTTCAACCAAAATGTGTCTAGCTAGCCAAAATCTCACACTTTCCAGCTAAATTTGAAGATCTCCAAGAAGCAAATAGTCAACAAAATATTATTTGACGTAATAAAATAATAAAGTTAAATGTTATTTTACTAACTAATTCCTAAATTTTATATTTCAATTATAGTTACACTACAAAAAAATAGTGATAAAATTTTATATGACAATGTTAAAGTTGTCATTGCTTATATATATTAAGTGACAAGAACTCAAATATTGTCACTAAAATGGTTTTCATTACCATACTAGTGACAAGAATTGTAAAAAAGTTGTGACTGTTGACCTTTAGCGATACTCCAAAAGTGACAACTAAAAAGTTGTCATTAAACCATAGTGACAATATTTATTGTCACTAGGCTGTCACTAAAAGGGTGTCGCTAATTGTCAATAGTGACAACTTAAGCCACCATATATTTGTCATTAATAGCTATTAGTGACAACTTAAAAACATATTTTGTCACTATTGCTCTTGTCACCATTATTATTATGACAAAATTAATATTTTTATCACTAAATGCATATAAAGAGTGACAACTTTTACATTGTCACTTAATTTTTTGTCACTTAAGCTTAATTTTCTTGTAGTGTTAATACATAAAATAATAAAATATAATAGTTAGCTAAATTCGAGAAGCAAAAATGGGTAATATCATAATATCAAAATACTATTAACGTTTGCTTCGCATGGTTTTGGTGCTTTTTATTAAATATTAAATGGAATTCTAAATCTACAATCTTTATCATATGATCTGAGTTAGGCCTTACATGAGTAACATGTAATTATTTCATTTCAATGTTATTGCAAGAAAGGATCAAGCACTAGGTACTTGAACACATCAAACCCTTAAAATAAATTTTCTCCAAGTGAATCAATCTAAAATTATAAATATCATTTTTGCGATTCCAAATAAACCTACTTGTACGACTAATATAATATACTTGTACGACAGTGAATACATTAATGTATGAATCATTACATCATAATATTTTCAATTACTAATAATTATACTATAAATTAGAAATACACCTACATCAATTGAAATCGAACTATCGACCTCTTAATCTTGGTACCTAAACAACACTTCCCTTTTTTCATTATTATGTATATATATATATATATATATATATATATATATATATATATATATAGTACTATATTATATATTGGTACTTGGTAGCAACTTTTTCGTTGACAGACTAATTAATCGGTACATCCACATGACTCCCACGTTCTTAACCTTTCCAATCATAAGCTGTTACACTGCTAACTGTCCTAACACCCAAAACAAACAGTTAATTAACAACTCCTAATTAAACTTGGTCAAAACAGAAAGCTGCAGATGTAAGTGGTCGGCTGCGATTGAATAGAAAGTTTGTCCGTCAAAATTAAATGTTTTCCAAAAATTCCCAGTCAAACATTCTTAATTAAGTTTGTGATTAGGCTTTTTGACATTCAATTTGATCATAAGAATATTAATTAGTCTATTAGACCAGTTGTGCTGTCCACATTCTAAGATTCGTCCAACTTTTTTCTTTGACAGAATATATGTCTCAACAACTTTCGAGAATTAATCTCCCAAAAAGGCTTCGAGCTCACTTTTTTTTATATAAAATTAAGTTTCATGTTCTACTTAAAATAAAATTACTTTTTTTTTTTTTTAGCAGAAATAAAATTACTTGGCCCTAACATAAATTGATACTCTTTATTTCTGGAGGATGACACATTTTTTTATTTGTGAAATGTGATACATGCAGTTGGTTGAGCAATTATGTGTGTAAAGATGGATTTACATTTACATTTAAAATGAACGGAAAAAAGGGGACACCTCCCTGAACTTCATCTATATAAGTCCACTTTTTTCTTCCTAATTTAAGCAAGTGTGAATTACCTCACAATTTTTTATGAAAGGGGAATTTGACGTCATTTTTCTTTGTTGATTGATAACTTTATACTTGAATAAAAAAAAATATAGATATTGCATCACATAAAAATATTTTCTCTAAATAAAAATATAAAAAAAAAGTTATGATTAAAAAAAAATCCTTTTTTTGCAATTCTAATTTTTGAATTTATTTAGCCCCTATTCTACTTTATCGGAAAGAAAAAAAAAATATAGGACATGCTAAAATATCATTTTGTTCTTGATAATTATTTTATTTTATTGATGGATATAAATATATTTTTAATTAATCAAACTTATGTTTTAAGTTGATTAAATATTGAAAATAATTATGGCAACACTATCTTAGATTATTGCAAAAGGATTATGAGAGGGAGACAACTAAAGGATTAAGAGTGCAAGCCCGTGAAGCGTCAGTCTTCTCCCACGTGGGGTCGTGTGACTTTCAATTAAATATTGTGAGAATAATTAATGATCTGGATATATTTCACCTTTTTACACTTCCGCACATCCTCAGCCCAATTGTTCTTTTTTTATTCTTTTGATAAATATCTTCAGCCCAATTGGTATTTATTAAATTTAAGCATTAACATAAGATACAACTAGCAATATTTATTGTGGGTTCCTAATATGACCCAAAAAATGGTGCAGAGTGAAAATTATGTTGTTTTGTTTTTAGAACCAATATTTAAGCGTGAACTTAAAGTGTGTATTTTCAAAAAAGTTAAAAAACAATGTTTAATTTCCCCCGGTTACTTGTCATCTACGCTGAATTATATTGTAGTTGTCTTTCATAAATAGGATTTCAAGTCGTTTACGATATAGAGATGACAGATGACAGATGTTAACTCTCTTTCCATTCATTCGAGTTGTAACTTAGTAGTTACACCTTTGAATTCCGACTTAACAAATTGTACTTTGTACTAGGTTCATATAAGTTTTTGGTGTTTTGAGTCCTAACTTAAAAATGTTAACATTTTTATATCCTAGAAATTTCACACTTCACATCCCTGTAAATATAAATTGTTTGACACTTAGCATCCTGGAGTCTTTTTCAAAGGAAAACACACTACTAAGGTACAAATTGTTAGACAATTTATATCTCAGTGTTCAAAGGTCAAACAATTTATATTTACAGGAGTGTAGCAAATTATATTTTCACGGTACAATATGCCAAAAGTTTTAAATGAGGGTGTGTTGTGTTAAAAAGTTTAATTTTAGTGTGTAAAGTGTCAAAAGTCTATTTCCAGGGTGCATGCAAAGTGTCAACTATGGTGGAAAATGACAATTCTTCCCCTCCACCCGATGAAGTTTTTTCATCGAGGTTGTAAATTGCCAAACAAATTGTATTTTTAGAGTGCAAAGTTTCAAAGATTTTCTATCGGGTGAAAATTCAAAAAACCTATGACCTATTTTGGAAATTGTCCGCCCGAGTCGGTCAAACCCCGTACAGAAATGGATGTGTAAAGGTTTCAGCCCAAACTTCAGGTTCTGATCCAAGTCGAGATCTGCCCGGACGTACTGGAGGTCAATAATGTTATTGATTTGATAACTGTTAGCTACTTGTATTACGTACAAGTTATTCATTGATACTTATCACCTATAAGATTACTTTTTTAAGTTGGTCACAATCTATAAGACTATTAATTTAACATTTTTCATCTACTTTTCTCCTCAAACATCAACAATTAAACTCCAATCCAAATAATATATCGATTTATCAAATCCACAAGTTATTATTATTTTACCAACTCAATATTTAATCGAAATCGAAACCATTCTTCAAATCACATTTCATAAGTTTTGCAGAAGACTTCCATATTAATTTGTGAGACCGAAAAAAAAAAAAAACTCAACAAAACAAGCTGCTAAATGTCAAATATCGACTGAAACAGCCAGGTCCAATATAAAAAATGGTTTCCTTGTTTCTTCTTGTGGATATTTTGGGCCCAATTTCGCAGCTTTGTTCATTATTTTAAACTGATGAATATTGCAAAAGTTGATGCTTTGCTCAAGGCCACTGTCATGGGCCAGTTTTGACTTTGGATAAACCAATTATTTTGGTGGGCCAAACCGCTGATCTACTCTACGATATCCTATACAGGTACAGGAAGAAACAAATCATGTTTTAGGACTTCAAACATCAAGCCTTGCAACAAAATTATTATTAGCCGAATAGTTGGGCTTCATATGGGCAGAATATTAACTAGGTCAAAATCCGGTTATCTAATTCTTTTCTTTTGGATCCGACTTGTTTTGGGCAAAATAACCTAACAAAAATGAGGGATTTCTTTTGCTTGATAGTTACTTGCTATTTTTGGAAACCAAATCTTAAAGATTCTGTGTTATAGAATTATTTTTGGGCCTCTTTATTTGGCGTTTTCCAAAATTATTTCGTATTTGATAAATACCAAACAAATATATTTTCTATTTTTTAAAATAAATTTTTCACGTTTTAATTTTATTAAACTACTCTCTGAAAAGTTATATTTAGAAAAAAGCTATACAACTCTACTCTGATTTGACATAAAGTAACATAACATAACAAATATGATTTTACATAATATCTATAACATAATTCTTTCAAAAAAACCTACACCTACTTTATTTCGCAGACCATTCTCTCAAAAACCAAACAAACAACATTACGCAAATCGAAATTATTTCATAAACCTCCACTACTTTCTCAAACACCAAAGAAACAGATACTTTACTTTTCATTAAATGGGCTCTAAATGTTTATGTTCTTGGCCGAAATTATCTTGCTGAAATTTATTATTATGGGCTGAAAAAATATTGACTGAATTATAAATTATACTCGTGCAAACATTCATCTTTCATATTTAATTTAATAAATCAGTAAGTTCATAAGTCATATACATAGGAGTATTATTTATAGTACATATGCAAGAAAATTGTGTTACAAAGGGCTTATTTACACTGTGTACAGATCAGACTACAGTTGAGCACTCCTCAGTATTTGGGTCAAAAATGGCAGGCAAAAGATGCTTCCTCCCATTCACCCCCAGCGCATTATAGCTCCCACCAGTACTAAGATCCACCAACAAATCTCCCGGGTAACCCGGATAAGCCCCCTTACCATACATCCCCGTACAAGCCGAAGCCGCCTCCATCGGCGCGCCAGCCGAGCCCTGATAATACCCGTTCCCAAAAGGATTAGTAACAGCACCAACCATAATACTCGCTATATTTACAATCATGCCATCCACGCCCACGTCACCATTTGGTGAGCCTAACGGTTTAGTCTGTGGACCATAAACCGGTTGGTGAAACGGCCAAGCACACTGACCCGGACACTGAGTCACCGAGTTACCAACCCATATAAAAACTGCCTGGTCTAACCGGCCGTGGTATCCGCAATTGCTCATGCAAAAGCCCTCCACCGCCACGTCCTCCGCCGTGAGGACAAGGGTCAACCCGCCGGGTTTCGAGTTGACCCGCCTAGCCAACTCGGATACTTGGGTTTTTTTCAGAATTTTACCCATGGAATAGTTCTCATCACTGATTTGATCGGATAAAACCAAATGGGTCTTCTTCTTACTCGCTTTTTCCATGTAAGCATCCACAGTCCGCCACCAATTGGAGACTGTTGGAGCTTTTATTGTACCGATCCGGGTCGAGTTTTGATCGAGAGAGAGAGAGGTTACAAAGTCTATAACGATGGACTTTTGGGCCGGGGTAAATTTGCCATACCATAACAAGGAAATACGAAGATGGCCTTCGAGTAAAGGGCCATTATGGTAATTCAGCGACATTGGGGGTTGTTTGTATAGAGAAAATAGATTTCTTGATCCATAACAGAAGCCGAAAAAACAGAGGAAAATGAGAAAATGCAATGGAGAAAGTGTTCTAGAATGTTCCATTAATTATCTCAGATTTAATTTGGATATTTGTGTTGTGTGAATGATAATGGATAAAGAAGAGTAGTAGTATATATAACTATATATAGGTAATTTAGGTGCATGAATTGAGTAGTACTTGTTCACATGGAGTTATCTCTACATTTGTGTTTGCATTAGTCACGAGAAATGAAGATAAGGAAAAAAAATTGGGAGCGTCTTGAATGAATCTAAATTGTTTAGGTTCTATTTACTTCCGGCTTCACCTATTGCATGTATACCTTGATACATAACACTAATGTTTCTATCTTACTCTTTAAATTTAAGGTGTAGTTATTATTATAGTATAAAAATCCATATATCCGAAGCAAAAATCAAATTAACTGACCGTGTCACATCACATGTAGACGTTCGACGAAATAATCTCTCCATCCCTATTGATTGATCAACAAGAATATGTGGACTTTTTAAATTCAATGCAACTCAAATTTTAACTTCGAAGTTCTAGAAGTTGTGACTAATAATTATAATTTAATTCGATGAGTCAAATACAACGCATGATTTGTCAATGCATCAAAAACTTAGTTAGCACGGTTACTCATGGTCTTATCTTACATCGTGGCTACTAATAGTACGAAGGTTATAATTTTGATACTATTATATATGTTTAGCAGCTAAACATTACTTGTCTCTAAAAACACATTATTGTATAAAAGACAATACATACAATATAGTCAACATTAAAGGTCCAACAACAATATAGTTCGGCCTCCCAACACGTGAATCATGGATCCGTCCCTGATAGAGGGTGACATGTATTTTAAACTTGGAATGGTGGCCTGCGAACCTAACATCTGTCCCTGGCAGTTGTCAACTGCGTGTGTTACTCTACTTATACGCCCCATGAGTGCACAAACTCAAGCATTCAGATTGCATGAGGAAATTTGAGTGTATTGTGTGCACCTTGGTGAAAATTCCTTGTACTTTGTATTGATGAGCAACAAAAGTGTGGGTTGGGTGTGAGGCCCGTAAATACTTGTGTACATTTCATTATTCCATTGTGCAATTGTGTTTAAAGTGTGCTTGTGTGTTGTGCTTTTCGTGGATTAAGGGTACAAATCGGGGAAACACGAGTGTACGAGGAAAATCTGATCAGGGCAAGGCTGACTGATTCAGCCCGCATTGGCGGTTTGCTGTGGGAAAATCAGGCCGCACGGGGCGAAAAATTTGGTGCTGAAATTAACCCCGTCACAAGTGCTGTCTTGATCATTATAGTTATATGTTAGCCATATACTTTTTGTTGGTAAAAGATTAGTAACTCTTCCATTTATTTGCAATTCTACTTAATTCTTTTTATTTATTACGTGATATCTTTTTATTTATCACAATGTGACCATTTATGAAACATTAGTTATGATTGCAATATCTCCTAATACAGTTGTTAAGCTAGGTCGAGCTCGTCATAACTGGTTTATATAATGTGGTTTACATCTCTTTCATGTGGTTTGCGAGCTATTGCATGAGGGCGGGGTTTACCTTGCGCGCTTCGCGCGCGCGGCTACGGGTTCCCTTGTCAACAAAAATAAAAAAATTACATATATAGATTATTGAATACAGCGACTTCCTACGTACAACTGTACAAACACTTTTTTTATAACAAAGAAATGGCCTCAATGAAAGAATGCCTAACTATTATTAATGCGGAGTATATAAAATTGTCCTATAGGCTATAGTCAATATGCTTTAGAAGTTTGTATTAGCATAATTTGTTCTGTACACTCTATTATTGGGTATTTAGTTTAGTAAAATGAACTAATCAATATAATATGAAGTTATATATGTTTGGAATCCCATTTAAAGAGGTGTCTATATAGGTAATGTGTACGAAAGGAAAAAAAAAAAAAAAAAAACCATGACACAAAGAGGTAATCTATTATTGTTCAAATTAAAATCAAATGAAACAAATAAAAAAGCTACCCAAAATATCATTTAAAACATGATGAATACTTTCTTAAATATTGATATACACACATAGACTTAGAGGACTTAAATTACACAAGGAAATGGATAAATTATTTTAATCCAAACTCAACACCTAGCTAGCTTATAAATAATATAAGATCCAAATAATAAATAAATCGTATTCTTAGAAATTTGAGTAATTATGAAGTGATGCATAAATTAAGTTCAATGAACTTGGGCGTCATGGGCAATAGTACTAAATCTAAATTGGGTCTCACTTTTCATGACAAGTTCAGTTCATTAACGCTCCATGCCTCTTCACCTGAGGCAATACTCATATCGTTGTCATGTATATGGGCATATTATCCGACCCATTAATATATGCTCATACGTTTTATATATTATCTTCAAATTTTCCTTAACTGTCCAATTATGATAAATCTCAGATTATTATACGTGTTTCAATTGTTTTTCATATCATTCAAACATATACATTAAATGAAACTAAAGCCAAAATTTTAAATACCTTAATTTATTTTTTAATTATATTGACAAATTAATTAAATTATGAATCCCATTCGTGGAGCTACATATAATCATATCTAATGGACTGTGATTGCTAGGTGGGAAACAAGCCAAGTTATGATGCAGGGGCATATTAGGAAACACCCATCAGACACGCAAAATTTCTCTTCAGCGGGAACTTAGCGCCAATCGTCATTGCATAACTCACCACATAATATTTTCATCACTTATAGGCAGGTATTATTAATTAAAGTGCAACCCCAATAATCTATAATATTTTTCAATATCTTTAGGGAATAATATCAAGAATTAATATTTACACGGACGAAAATTCTAACCAAATTAAGGGTGCTCAAGGGTCGATTTTGACTCAGCTTAGCTCGATTTCAGTTTGAAATGTTGATTTGAATATTGTTAGCGGAACTTTTGAAGTATGATCTAGGTTGATGTTTGATATAAGATAAGATAAAATATTTATAAAATAATAGTTTGTTGATTTTGAAATGTTATACTCACTTGGATTGAGTTTTTAGTTTTGGAGATTGTAGGAAAAAAATATGACTATGATGTCTTCTTCCACGTGCTTATTTGACTCTGAGTTGAACCTTGTGTTGAGGTTGCATCAATGTTCCGCTTAATCATGTTTGAGATCGCATCAATGCCTTGTTTACCCTATCCACATTTTCAAGAAGAAGAAGAAGAAAAATTGAACAGTGGATTTATATCCTAATCATTCATAATATGATCTAGGTTGATATGATGGTCTAGGATCCTGGACAATTTGCTCAGTATAGTGCATTTCGCCGCCGAAGAATGTACAATTTGAAGATACAAAGTATCAAATTTTCAATTCTAAGATGCAAAGTACTAGAATAGTGCATTTATAGGGTGCAAAGTGTCACTTACTCGTGTCACTTTAGTTTGAACATTGGGGAATTTAAAGTCATATTAATGTAGATGGATATAAGTCAAATCATATTACTAATATGTTGATATTTTATTGTATATGGTAGATTTTTTTTTTGGTTTTCAAGGGTTTAATCTCGTTAATGCGTCAGACATATGAGAACCTCTCTCACCAGGGGTTCGAATTTGGGTCGGCACTTTGAGGATACTAGTCACTTTCACTAGACCAATCACATGTTGTATACGGCGAATATATATATAGGATGAAGAAATGTTGGGAACGTGTTTGCTTAAGCATTGGACCGTAAGTGTCAACAGGGCCAAGAAAGCATGCATGATGCAATGTTGCTGTTTCAAACTTTCAATGAACCCAAATAATAGGCGGAAACATATTCGAGAAATAGTTAAAATTCTGTTTTTGAAAAATAGCAATTGGGAATTAACGGTATCATTTTATTTGATTTGATTGAGTTGATTTGAGATTTTGCATAACTAATAATCCATATTTTATCTTAGTACATATATATCAAAAAAGATAGACACCAAAAAGAATAGGGCATAAATACATGACGTAGCAGTCAAATATGATTTTCATCCGACTCACCAAGTTGACCAGAGGATTAACACGCGAAAGGACTCTAAAATTTAACCTCGCGCATCTCGACAGCTTAGCGATCTGCAAAGATCACAAAATCAACATAATATGGAACAAACATGCTTCCATAGCTAGAATTTGATCATTATGGAAATATTGAGGTAAATAAGGTAACAACTAACAAAAATGAATATGTTTTCCAAAAAACATGGGATCTTCATTATTTGCAGGATAGGTATAAATACTCTCAAAAGTACACATAAAAAACCCTATCTCTATAATTTACATATCGGAGGAGGCTCCGCCGACACCCCACGGCACATGATTTTTGTTTTATAGGCCTCGCCGCACATATTACAAAACTCTCTAAGTGGACCTACGAATTCGACCCAATTCAGGATCTACATGACTTTCACCGGCATTGATACAAAATTTAGAACGTATCAAGAAAGGAACAAGTGGAAAAAATTTTTGGAAACAATGAGCATTAAATTCTAAAGTCAAAAACTTTAGTATCGTTAAACAATAGGTCTTGATTATAATTTAAATTAAATCTTCAAACTTATAAAAGTGGATGGATTAGATATATAAGTAATGTTTGCAGATAATGAAACAAGGAAACACCCATCAAACACGCTCGAGTTTTCATCACATTAATCGGGGTTTTAGGGCATTGCAACTGGACGCTCTAAATTAAACATCAATTTTTAATTCTCCTTCATACGAATCAAATTGCTCACGCTGATCAGCAATATTATTTAATTTGTTAGATATCATTATCATGCATTGTATTCTCTGGCTATCTAGCTAATTTTAGTTTGTCGATGTTGCAAGTTGTTAACATTATTATTATAATTATAATTATTATTGTTTTTATTATAAGCTCGATAATTGGAGGCTTCGTGATAGGAGTGGATAAGTATGAAGTAAGAGAAGCTAGGTTTGTAGGTGATATATAGCTTAATTCATTTGGGTACGTAGCTTCCTAATTAGTCACAACTCTCAAGTTACTAAGGGTGAGTTTGGCCTAGCGATTCGAAAATCAATTATAGGATAATTTATTTTACCAAAATGAATTTTGGCAATAATTGATTATGATAAAATTCAATTATAAAATAATTGTTTTTGGATAATAGCTTTTACAAAAGTAACACTTTAGTAACTTATAAAATAAGTTGAATTTTAGCTTCTGGAGATCCCAAAAGTGATTATGATATTGGTGGCCAAACACCATTAAAATCACGATTGACTAAAATCAATTTTCATAATTGGGGCCAAACACTTCAAAAATCACAATGGAGGTCTAGAAGTGCTTTTAAGAGCTCCCACCGCTAGGCCAAACTCACCCTTAAAAGGTCTATTTGATCAGGTTTTAACTCAGTTTTATTATTTTGCGAAAAATATGAAAATGTGTTTTGTGAAACCCATGTTTACTTTTTTTTTATTTTTATAATTTTATAATAAATGTCTCGTCTTATATATTCAAATATAATAAACCTCAGATCTATAAAAATAATGATTTGACACGCGTCACCTACTTTATTTTTATATATAAAATACTTTAATTTGACATATATCACATATTTTTTTCCCTCCAAGCTCCAACGTCTAGCTCAATACAAATGGGTTTTCAACTTTTCAAACTCAATCCAAATGAAGTTTCAGAGATTTAACCGAAATCACCAAAAATAATTTCTCGAAATCAAAACCAAGTGAAATCTAGTCAAAACCTAACCAAATAAGCCCTAAGGTGTAAACGAAATGAGTATTGTCGAATAACATAGGCACCGTATGCAAGTAGCTTCGTTGGGTTTGGTCTCACTCAAACCAAGTCAAACCCCAATAGGTAAATAGTTTAAAAAATGTCTGAATCTAAATTCAGTTTCAAATCAAACCGAAACCTACAAAACCCTACTTGTGATCTGTAAAATTATTGATTTAACATTTTTATCTCTTTTTCACATATATAAAGTTATTTATTTGATATTTACCACCTACTTTTCTCGTCCAAACTTCAATACAAATCACAAATCAACTTTTCAAATCCACTTATTAAGAGTATTTAATAATATTTTATTATATTAATATTGAATTGAAATCAATATTCAAATCGAATTTCAGACCGAAACTCTAGGTAAACTACTCCCATACTCCCATAATAAAGCCTTTAAGTCACGCGTAGAGATACGTACGTAGGCTCTTTCTGTTCATAGGATGCTCGAGCACAATTACCTCACTGGCACAGCCAACTTCTCAATGATCACTTACTCACTGTGTGTGTCCCCACACAATCCAGCCTGTCTCAACGTTTCTCTGTCTTTTATTCCCCCACCTCGCTTTTCCCAAATTACCCCTTAAATTAGATTAATTATTTTTTGGATAGTGGAGTATTTGTTGAAAGCCTTGCAATACATTTATTTTATAATTAATTGAGTCTAATTCATTACAAAGTTACTATACTACATTTTATATGTAAATGTTTTGAGTTCATTATTAGAATTCGTCACATAAATTGGGTTAAGTCCACTTAAATAGTTTGGAACTTAACCTCAAAAGCTAGCTTATAAGTTGGGAATTACCCAAGACCTTATAAGGTGGACTTAACTATTATTTTCAACAAATGTGGGACATTTAGTCTCAATATTCAGTCAAGCATAATTTATGCAAGAATTAATTGAGCTTATATTTAATTTAATTTAAAACGTTCTCCCAACATAAAGCCAAACTTGGGTTTATTATATTATGGATCCCAGTCCTTGCACTGAACAAATCACTCTGACTATGAGACATCATGAATTTAATCACAATGAGTCAATGATTAACATTATCAAATGTGTAGACTGGTTTTAAATTAGAGTCTTTTCATTAAATTATTTAAAGAAAACAATGGATGGGCATTTGCGGAAATTCAGCTGTATGTTAGCTGTATTATGTAAGTAAGGATATGATGCCAACATCAAGCTGTAATGCTTTTTGTTCTTTTCTGTATGCCCAACTAAAGTGTCTAAAGATAAAGCAATTGCTACATGAACCTCAACCCGCGTTGTATTTTTGAGTTTTTGACTAATATCTAAGCAACTGTCTCTTTCTCAGCAACTTCACCCACACCCCACCCATATTCATTTAAAAATATTAACAATTTTTTCAAATTTAAATATTCCCAAAATTGGGTATATAAATACCCTCTTCCCCCTTCATCACTTTACCATCCCAAATCACAAGAAACTATCTACTACTAAACTTAATTTCTCAAGCTTATCCAAAAAAAGAAAAGCTTAATTTCTCATTTCCAAGAAAATGGCTTGTTATACTTTCTTCGTAAAACTCTTTACACTCATTTGTCTTTTAAACCTCAGTTTTGCCTCAAGAAGAATGCTCCAAAATTTGGTAGAAGACCCACAAATCCAAACACTACATTACCACAAAGGTTCTCTTCTCCATGGCAAAATCTCCATAAATCTCATCTGGTACGGAAATTTCAAACCGTCACAAAAGGCCATAGTCTCTGATTTCATCACCTCTTTGTCGTCCCCTTCTCACAGCCAACCATCTGTTGCCACGTGGTGGAAAGCCACCGAGAAATACTACCACTTCACAAAATCCAACCCCCTCTCTGTCCACCTAGGCAAACAAGTCCACGACGAAAACTATTCCGTCGGGAAAACTCTAACGAACGACCAAATAATCCAGTTGGCGTCCAAGGGTGAAGCGAAGAACGCAATTAACGTCGTGTTAACGGCGACGGATGTCACCGTCGATGGATTCTGCGTCAACCGTTGCGGATCTCACGGTTCCAAAAGCTCCGTCGTGGAAGGAAAGAATAACAAATTCGCTTACATTTGGGTTGGAAATTCGGAAACTCAATGCCCGGGTTACTGTGCGTGGCCATTTCATCAGCCCATTTACGGCCCACAAAGCCCACCTTTAGTTGGGCCTAACAACGATGTCGGACTTGATGGAATGGTTATTAATTTATCTGGGCTTTTGGCGGGTACGGCGACGAACCCGTTTGGAAATGGGTTTTATCAGGGTCCTTCGGGTGCACCATTGGAAGCTGCATCGGCGTGTACTGGAATTTATGGTAATGGGGCCTACCCGGGTTATGCTGGGGATTTGTTGGTGGATTCGACTAGTGGTGCTAGCTATAATGCGCATGGTGCGAATGGGAGGAAGTACTTGCTTCCGGCGATATATGACCCTTCTACTTCTAAATGTTCCACTTTGGTTTAGTTTTAAGTTTTGTTGTTGTAGATTGTAGGATTTTATATAGATAAGGATAATAGTGTAATAGTGAATTCATTTATTCGTTAATTATAATAAACAAATAAAATTATTCATTGTTTTATTTTATTATTTGTGAAATACTAAGCAACATACTTGAGGATAACATTATTTCTTTTTTTATTCCGAATATTTCTCATTGAATTTCAATATGTTATCAAGTAGTGTCGAACAACACACATTTCAAGTTTTATTTGAATTTTATCGATCTTCAAGATTAAGTGTTTAATTGCTAAACGAGTCGAGCTCAAACAAGCTTTTATAGAACGAGATCGAGTCGAGTATCGATAGTTTGATATTTTACATGTATAATATCAAATTTTAGCTTACCGAGTCATACTCGAGCCGTGCTTCAAAAGTTATCGAACGAAATATGATGTTCAAGCTTGTTTGATTAGTGTGACAAACAAAGCTCAAACGAACTTTTATCGAACGAAGTCGAGTGTCGAGTATCGAGTAGTTTGATTTTATTTTCAACATAGTCTTAGGATTATTACACTAGGGGGAACTGATACGTAATAACGCAATTTTATAAGAATACATTTTAGAAAGAAACTGTTATTCGTTATTTAATACTCCCATGAACTTAAACAATTTCAATCTTTTGTTTGAATAATAAAATTAAATGTTTGACTAAAACTGAGGTACAATTATAAAAATAATTTAACTTCAGTTAATAATTTGTAGGTTTGTTGGGAATGAAATCTAAAATATGAGACAAAGGAATAAATAAGCTTTAAATCAAGTACGTGCTAGAACTCCTTCCTTTAGAAAATTATAATGACAAATTAACTATGTTAATTATCGAATAACTTATTATATTATTTTAACATATTTTAGAACATTGTAAGGCTCTCCGGAATAATTATTATTTACAGTGTTTAACATTGTTTCAATGAACTTTTATTATTTAACAACTAATTTTATTAGTTACATTTTTGGTAAATTAGAAAAACCACGGTTTCATTCATTCAAATACACTGAATACTATACGCTTTTACTACGTTATTTATATCATAAAATAAAATTGCGACTTATCCAAATTAAAACAAACACGCTGTTACAATTTAGAGTTTTTTAGTTCAATTTTCATGAGTACGGGTTTTTTTCTAATTTTATTATTCTACAAGAAAATTGAGCTTAAGTGACAAAAAATTTAAGTGATAATAAAGAAGTTGTCAATCTTTCTATGCATTTAGTGATAAAAATATTAATTTTGTCATAATAATAATGGTGACAAGTGCAATATTGACAAAATATGATTTTAAGTTGTCACTAATAGCTATTAGTAACAAATATATGGTGATTAAGTTGTCACTATTGACAATTAGCGACACCATTTTAGGCTAACCTAGTGACAAAAATATTGTCACTATGGTTTAGTGATAACTTTTTGGTTGTCACTTTTGGGGTATAGCTAAATGTCAATAGTGACAATTTTTTTAGAATTTTTCTTACTAGTATTTTATGAAAAAACTTTTTTACAATTCTTGTGACTAATATTTTATGAAAACCATTTTAGTGATAATATTTGAGTTTTTGTCACTTAATATTTATAAGAAGTGACAACTTTAACATTGTCACATAAAATTTTATCACTAAAATTTAATTTTTTTGTAGTAAGTGTTGTTAATTTTTCTTTGTACTTTGATATTATTGGATTGATTTTTGATGTATTGATTATGTTTTGTTGGATGATTCGAATGTAATAAATAATAGTGATGTATTGATGTAACAATCTAAAAAAAATGCCTATAAATGCAATTTATGTAAATACATCACACTGTGACGGTTGTCACACTAACTAAAATTTTGCATATTTCTTCTTCCATATTTTGTCAAAATAAAATTAAAAATTGAATTTTCAAAGTAAAACCCAGAATTCTTGTATTTTATTATCCTATTTGATTCTAGATGTATAAATAATTAATTCCTTGTGAACTATTCTCAAATAAAAAATTGTTTGTATTTTGAATCAATCAAATAAAGCTGTGTTTGTGCCAAAATAAATTTTAGGATGAAGGCAACACCAAGAATAAATAAAATAAAGTTTATAATAATCAGATCATTATTAATAAATGAATGAATAATATATTATGTCTACATAAACGTGTATACAAATACAAAACTTTCCCTTAACACCTTTCTCATATTCTATCTAAAGTAACCACGACTTCAAACTAAAGTTGAACACGATTTAGCCTCAGGATCATATAAAGCGGGAAGCAAATACTTCTTTCCATTAACACCATGCGCATTATAACTAGCACCAGTAGTCGAATCCACCAACAAATTTCCAGCATAACCAGGGTACGCTCCTTTACCATACACCCCACTACAGGCGGATGCAGCTTCCAATGGAGCTTCATATGGACCCTGATAAAACCCATTTCCAAACGGGTTCGTCAAAGTTCCAACCAAAAGCCCAGCTAAATTAATAACCATACCATCAAGGCCCACATCATTGTTGGGCCCAACTAAAGGTGGGCTTTGTGGGCCGTAAATGGGCTGATGAAATGGCCACGCACATTGACCCGGACACTGTGTCTTCGAGTTACCAACCCAAATATAAGCAAACTTTTTTACTGCGGCGTGGGTCCCACATCGGCTGGAACAGAAACCCTCGACTGCCACGTCGGACGAGGTCATGACAACGCTGATTGCGTTGGACTTGGTACCCTTGGCTGCCAAGAGTTGTACGTTCTGCATCGTGAGTGATTTTCCGAGTGTGTATCCCTCGTCTAAAATTTGATTTCCTAAAGAAATGTGAACTGAAGTGGAGGATTTCTTGTTTTTGTAATACTTTTGTGTGAGTTTGAACCAGGTTTGAACGGACGGGTTTTCGGGTCGAGATTGGGTTAATGAAGAGATGAAATCAGTAACTATGGCTTTCTGGGACGGTTTGAATTTGCCATACCAGATGAGATTGATTGAAATATTTCCGGTTAGAAGTGGGCCGTTGTGGTATTTGAAAAGCATGTCTTGATCGGAGAGTATTCTTGCAGCAGATGAGAAATTGACTAGTGTTGCAAGAATTAGAAGTATAAAGATTTTGATGTATGCCATGATTTTGATTTTTATAAATTGGGAAATTTGTAATTAAATGGAAGAGAATTTTGTTGTGAGGAATTGGAGAGTGGGGAGTGTTTTATATATATGATAAAAAGGAAGGGGGGAAGGGTCGAGGAAGGAGAGAATTTTGATGGTTGCTGTTTTACTAAAGGGTACAGCTTGAGAATGCGCGTATTTATTTAATGTGAGATAATTGTAAAAAGGTCAAGTTGATGGTTGACATTGAGGTTTGGGAGCCTGGGTACAGTACATAATTTAGAATTATTATTATTATTATTATTATTATTTTATAAACTAGGTGTTCAAGTTTACACAGATTAATCATGGACCCTCGAAACCCTTGTCCTAGAACCCTGAAGGAAGTAAATCACGAGATGTGTCTCCACCAAGCCTCGGGATCTCACCATACTGCTGTACACTCTGCGCACAAAGGGGTCTTGCCCACGAATGACCCTTAGACAGACTCATTATAATGCTTCCATCCAAGTTTCAAACGGGATTCGAACGCCCACCCTTACCACTGGAGCAAACCTTATGAATTGTTGGTCAGCAAGTTGGAGAAAAACTCCGGGGACTTTAGAATTTATTGTACCGTGTTGTCTCTTTTCATAAATGATTTCACGGGTATAGTCTGAATTTATTGGTAGAGCTAAAAGATTTTGAGGTTTATCCTTCATGTATTTTATATATTTGGTGTTTCCGAAAGAATTCTCCTTCAAGTATGATGTGTTTATCAAAACGCCCCTTAAGCCGTCAAACATTTCTCACAAGAACACCTTTTGCAATATGATGACATAATGGGTGTTTTTCCGCACTTAGTGGAGTATTTGTTGAAAGCCTTGCAATTTATTGGGCCTGTTTGTTTGGCGTTTGGGAAAGTAGTTTGGGAGAGTAGTGGAGGTTTGTGAAATAATCTCGATTTACGTAATGTTGTTTGTTTGGGTTTTGAGAGAGTGGTTTGAGAAATAAAGTAGGTGTAGGTTTTTTTGGAAGAGTTGGGTTGTAGGTGTAAGATGTGTAAGACTTTATGTCAAATCATTTTTGTTATGTGAGATAAATTGTGTAAGAGATATATTACTTTATGTCAAATCAAAGTAGAGTTTGTATAGGTTTTGTTTAGAGATAAGAAAATTCTTGTTTGTTTGGCTTTTAAGAGAGTGATTTGAGAAAATTAATGGATGAAAAAATTATTTCTAAAAGTAGAAAACATATTTGTTTGGCATTTCCCAAACACGAAAAAAATCTGGAAAACTCCAAACAAACAGGCCCATTACTACTGAAAATGATGACATGATGAGTTTTCTTGTTTTGGTTTTCAATGTTACCCAAATTCTTAATCTTTATAATCTTAAATCCCAAAATGATGATATCTGGTTTATTTGGATGGGTCCTGGCTCGGTTTCGTGGGTCTCGATTTTAAAAAAATGGTTTGGGTGATTTCGATGAAACCTTTGAGACCTCATTTGGATGATTTTTGACTGTTTGGTTTTGTGGTTTGAATAAGTTGAAACCCCACTTGAGTTGGGTTTTGATGTTGGAGTTTAGGGAAAAAAGTAGGTAGTATGTGTCAAATCAATATTATTTTTAGTGAGATTGGGGTGAAAAGTAGGTGTATGTGTCAAATTAATATTTTATAGGTTTGAAGAGTTTGAGTGTGAGTTTCTGAATATATTATTGATGGTTTTATGGGTTTAACGAAAACTCATTTGAAATGATTTTTGCACGGTCTCGCTAAACCCGCGAGACCAGGCCAAAACCCATCTACATACACCCGATTAGTTTTCTTGTTCATTTAACCACAAGAAAGTGTAATACACATATTTTAATTAGTTGAGTATTTTTCATTTTAAAGTCAGTATATTACATTTGCTATGTGAATGTTTTGGATTCGATGAAATCTAATCTATTTTAAAACGTGACAGACATATTATATAGGAATTTTTCCAAAAACGAAGTCGAACTTGAATTTATTATATTATGGATCCTAGTCCTTGCACTAAACAAATCACTCTGACTATGAGACATCATGAATTAATTACAATGAGCCAGTCATTAACATTATTTAACACTACACTGGTTTTAAATTAGAATCTTTTTATTAATTCAATAAAGAAAAAACATATACCTGCAAACAATGGATGGTCATTTTCGGAAATTCATCTGCATGTTAGCTGTAATATGTAAGGATGTTAACATCAAGCTGTAATGCTTTTTGTTCTTTTCTGTAGGCCCAACTAAAGTGGCAATTGCTACCTCTACCCCACTCCCCACCCCCACTATTACACACATAAACCCCAACCCGCGTTGTATTTTTGAGTTTTTGACTAATATCTAAGCAACTGTCTCTTTCTCAGCAACTTTACCCACACCCCACCCATATTCATTTAAATATAAATAACAAATTTTTCAAATTTAAATATTCCCAAAATTGGGTATATAAATACCCTCTTCCCCATCATCACTTCACCATCCCAAATCACAACAAACTATCTACTATTAAACTTAATTTCTCATTTCCAAGAAAATGGCTTGTTATACTTTCTTCGTAAAACTCTTTACACTCATTTGTCTTTTAAACCTCAGTTTTGCCTCAAGAAGAATGCTCCAAAATTTGGTAGAAGACCCACAAATCCAAACACTACATTACCACAAAGGTTCTCTTCTCCATGGCAAAATCTCTATAAATCTCATCTGGTACGGAAATTTCAAACCGTCACAAAAGGCCATAGTCTCTGATTTCATCACCTCTTTGTCGTCCCCTTCTCACAGCCAACCATCTGTTGCCACGTGGTGGAAAGCCACCGAGAAATACTACCACTTCACAAAATCCAACCCCCTCTCTGTCCACCTAGGCAAACAAGTCCACGACGAAAACTATTCCGTCGGGAAAACTCTAACGAACGACCAAATTATCCAGTTGGCGTCCAAGGGTGAAGCGAAGAACGCAATTAACGTCGTTTTAACGGCGACGGATGTCACCGTCGATGGATTCTGCGTCAACCGTTGCGGATCTCACGGTTCCAAAAGCTCCGTCGTGGAAGGGAAGAATAACAAATTCGCTTACATTTGGGTTGGAAATTCGGAAACTCAATGCCCGGGTTACTGTGCGTGGCCATTTCATCAGCCCATTTACGGCCCACAAAGCCCACCTTTAGTTGGGCCTAACAACGATGTCGGCCTTGATGGAATGGTTATTAATTTATCTGGGCTTTTGGCGGGTACGGCGACGAACCCGTTTGGCAATGGGTTTTATCAGGGCCCTTCGGGTGCACCATTGGAAGCTGCATCGGCGTGTACTGGAATTTATGGTAATGGGGCCTACCCGGGTTATGCTGGGGATTTGTTGGTGGATTCGACTAGTGGTGCTAGCTATAATGCGCATGGTGAGAATGGGAGGAAGTACTTGCTTCCGGCGATATATGACCCTTCTACTTCTAAATGTTCCACTTTGGTTTAGTTTGTTTTAAGTTTTATTGTTGTAGATTGTAGGATTTTATATAGAAGAGGGTAATAGTGTAATAGATAATTCATTTATTCGTTAATTATAATAAACAAATAAAATTATTAATGTCATTCTCGGATATCATTATTTCTTTTTTTTTTTTTCCGTATATTTCTCATTGAATTTCAATAAGAAAACGTCTTAGGTAGTTGTGTAATCGAGCTGAGTAGTGCCGAATAACACACAGTTCAAGCTTGATTTGAATTTTATCGAGCTTGAAATTTAGTGTTGTTAAACGAGTCGAGTTCAAACGAGCTTTTATAGAATGAGCTCAAGCCGAGTATCGGTAGTTTGATATTTTACATGTATATGATCAATTTTTAGCTTATCGAGTCATACTCGGGCCGTGCTTCTAAGTTATCAAACGAAATATGATGTTTAAGCTTGTTTGATTAGTGTGACGAATCAAGCTCAAACGAGCTTTTATCTAATGAAGTCGAGTTTCGAGTATCGAGAGTTTGGTTTTATTTTCAACCCTGGTCTTAAGATTATTACACTGGGGAGAACTGATACGTAATAAAACAATTTTATAAGAATACATTTAAAAAGAAACTGTTATTCGTTATTTAATACTCCCATGAATTTAAACAATTTCATTCTTTTGTTTGAATAATAAAAGTAAATGTTTGACTAAAACCGAGGTACCAATTATAAAAATAAATTAAATTTAGTTAATAATTTATAGATTTGTTGTAAATGAAATCTAAAATATGAGACAAATGAATAAATAAACTTTAAATTAAGGACGTGCTAGTACTCCTTCCTTTAAAAAATTATAATGACAAATTAACTATGTTAATTTCGAATAACATATTATATTATTTTATCATATTTTAGAACATTGTAAGGCTCTCCGGAATAATTATTATTTACTGTGTTTAATATTGTTTCAATGAACATTTATTATATAACAACTAATTTTATTAGTTACATTTGTGGTAAAATTAGAAAAACCACGGTTTCATTCATTCAAATACATTGACTACTATATGCTTTTACTACGTTATTTATATCATAAAATAAAATTATTACTAATCCAAAACAAACACGCTCTTGCTATCTACACAGTTTTGGGCCTTTAGCCTTAAATTTATCATAACAATACAATTTAGAGTTTTTTAGTTCAATTTCCATGAGTACGGGATTTTTTTTTTTTAATTATATTATTAGTGTTGTTATTTTTTCTTTGTACTTTGACATTATTGGATTGATTTTTTATGTACTGATTATGTATTGTTGGATGATACGAATGTAATAAATAATAATGATGTATTGATGTAACAATCTTAAAAAAGAAATGCTCCTATAATTGCAATTTATGTAAACACATTACACACTGTGACGGTTGTCATACTAATTAAAATTTTGCATATTTCTTCTTCCATATCTTGTCAAAATATAATTAAAAACTGAATTTCAAAAGTGAAACCCAAAATTCTCGTATTTTATTATCTTATTTGCTTCTAGATGTATAAATAATTAATTCCTTGTGAACTATTTTCAAATAAAAATTTGTTTGTACTTTGAATCAATCAAATAATAGCTGCGTTTGAGCCAAAATAAATTTTAGGACAACACCAAGAATAAATAAAATAAAGTTTATAATAATCAGATCACTATTAATAAATGAATGAATAATATATTATGTCTACATAAACGTGTATACAAATACAAAACTTTCCCTTAACATCTTTCTCATATTCTATCTAAAGTACCACGACTTCAAACTAAAGTTGAACACGATTTAGCCTCAGGATCATATAAAGCGGGAAGCAAATACTTCTTTCCATTAACACCATGCGCATTATAGCTAGCACCAGTAGTCGAATCCACCAACAAATTTCCAGCATAACCAGGGTACGCTCCTTTACCATACACCCCACTACAGGCCGATGCAGCTTCCAATGGAGCTTCATATGGACCCTGATAAAACCCATTTCCAAACGGGTTCGTCAAAGTTCCAACCAAAAGCCCAGCTAAATTAATAACCATACCATCAAGGCCCACATCGTTGTTGGGCCCAACTAAAGGTGGGCTTTGTGGGCCGTAAATGGGCTGATGAAATGGCCACGCGCATTGACCCGGACACTGCGTCTCCGAGTTACCAACCCAAATATAAGTAAACTTTTTCAGTGAGGCGTGGGTCCCACATCGGCTGGAACAGAAACCCTCGACTGCCACGTCGGACGAGGTCAGGACAACGTTGATTGCGTTGGACTTGGTACCCTTGGCTGCCAAGAGTTGTACGTTCTGCATCGTTAGTGTTTTCCCGAGTGTGTATCCCTCGTCTAAAATTTGATTTCCTAAAGAAAGGTGAACTGAAGTGGATGATTTCTTGTTTTTGTAATACTTTTCTGTGAGTTTGAACCAGGTTTGAACGGACGGGTTTTCGGGTCGAGATTGGGTTAATGAAGAGATGAAATCAGTAACTATGGCTTTCTGGGACGGTTTGAATTTGCCGTACCAGATGAGATTGATTGAAATATTTCCGGAGAGAAGTGGGCCGTTGTGATATTTGAAAAGCATGTCTTGATCGGAGAGTATTCTTGCAGCAGATGTGAAATTGACAAGTGTTGCAAGAACTAGAAGTATTAAGATTTTGATGTATGCCATGATTTTGATTTTCGATAAATTGGGAAATTGTAATTAAATGGAAGAGAATTAATTTTGTAGTGAGGAATTGGAGAGTGGGGAGTGGTTTATATATATGGTAAAAAGGAAGGGAGGAAGGGTCGAGGAAGGAGAGAATTTTGTTGGTTGCTGTTTTACTAAAAGGGAACAGCTTGAGAAAGCGCGTTTTTATTTAATGTGAGTATATTGTAAAAACGTCAAGTTGGTGGTTGACATTGAGGTTGGGGAGCCTGGATACAGCACATATTTTAGAAATTTATTGTTCCCTGTTGCCTTTTTTCATAAATGAGTTCACGAGTAGCGTCTGAATTTATTGGTAGAGCTAAAAAGATTTTAAGGTTTATCCTTTTGGTATTTTATATATAAGGAAAATTGTTTTTTGGTTGCAATTTTGGTTTTATTGGATATGAAAATGTAAGTCTGGTACCATAGGATAAGTTTTCATTGCAACTTTGGTACCAAGTACAATTTTTCTTTAAACTTAATGATAATTTATCCCCTATGAAATGCATAATGTTCAATTTACCCCTTATGATTTAAAAAATAGCATTTTACCCTCTGTAATTTTGTAAAAGTTTCACACGGCCTCCCTGATATTTTATATAGGTGGCACTTTGCATGCCTACTCTCAATTTTGGCAAGTGAGTTACACTCTCCGGCTGAAAGGGGTAAATTGCTTCATTAAATTTTGTACAGGGGGTAAACTGACTTTTTTTAAATTATAGAGGGATAAATTGAACATTATGTATTTCATAGGGGATAAATTGTCATTAACTTTGGAGAAAAACTGAGTTTAGTATAAAAATTGCAATAAAAACTTATCATATAGTACCAAATTTGCATTGTCGTATTCAGTCAAGTTGCAAGTTAGTCTATCCTATGGTACCAAAAAAACATTTTTCCCGTATTTTATATATTAGGTATTTTGTAAAGAATTCTCCTTCAAGTATGATGTGTTTACCAAAGCGCACCTTATAGCGTCAAACACTTCTCACAAGAGCATCTTTTGCAATATGATGACATAATAGGTGTTTTTGTAAATAGATTACATTATAAGGGTTGTTCTTGTAATTTTTGGAATAACATGAATTTTTTTAGTCATATCAAGTGACATCATTTCTTGAGTTTTCTATTTTATCCTTAATTTTTAAATTTAATTAACTATGTAACTTTTCAATTTCTTTATTCCATTAATAATATTTATCTTTTACTTTTTCTTTAGATCAAATTCAAAAAAAATCCATATTATTTTTTGCTTGAAAAAATTTATGCATACGAGAACTCGCGCTGAGAAAGACTTAGACTAGTATTAGTATACCTGAGGAGGTCCGAGCGTAAATTACTCCTATTTTTCTTTATTAAATCTATTTTACGTAAATTAAATTAAGATCAAATTGATAGAGTTCCATGAGATGATGACTACTTGTGATCAGTTGTGACACTGACTGATTAATTGATAAACTAGCTAATTTTAACCCATCAAAAAAGTGATATGGCCATGGCCTTTAGTGTGGCAGTGCCATGGCCCATAAGAGATTAGACCAGCACAAAAATAACATGTGATAACTAATTATATATTTAGTTTTGCGTATATTTAAACAATTAATAATTTCCTACAGAAAAAAGAAAATTAATAAGGTATGACAATTTAATTTCTCTTTCAGTCCTTCATGCAATTAAAATTGACAACGTCTCAAACATAATTCAATTATCGAAATGAACACAAAGTAGCCTCCTGAAATGAGTAAAGCCTATAAATTAAACGAATATCACCTATATAATTTGGTTCCAGTGCCCAGATAAAACTCCCCCCAGCTGTGTTGCAAGTTGTTGTTGGTTTTAATTAATTTCTTTAAACCACTTCTCAAACTGGAGCAAGCATCTAGATTTGATGAACGCGTAGCACCAATATATTATTATTATAAAAATATTGGACAAACCCATAGAATTGATGAGTAAAATGCATAAATACCCCTATGCTCTTTTTGCTAAAACTCTCTATGTTGTTTTTATTAACAAAAGTGGTATTGTATTAACAGGTCAAAGATGGACATTTACGCCCTCTTAGATTGTAGTGTGTTTTACTTCTTGTAAAATGCGAGTATTTTTCAAGATTTGCAGGGGAAGCGACAATTAATTATACCCTTAGTTGTTCTTTGCTATTTAGAATAAAATGTCAAAACACCGTTACCCACTTCAGAAAATAATCAATAATTCTTATATTCAATTAGAAAACTGACAATTACACCTCTATACTTGCAAATAACATAATACATATATAGAATTTTTTGCCAATTATAAAAAGCATAAAATGTATTTTTCATTTTACTCGAACTTTATTAAATCAACCAAATATATACATCGATGATAAATTGTTAAGATATCATACCAATAATAATCTAAAGAAATTCCAAAAATAGACTAAACACATACAAAATACTTGAAGTTTAGTTAATACTTAAGAATATATTTTTTGTTAAATCACGTATATAATTCAATCTGATGAGAGCTAATCTTATCGCAAATCACAAATGGGAGAATTGATCTTATGGGTTGCACATTTCCTAAATCACCTACTAGGTCACGGAATGCCTCATCACGAAAGTTGCTTCTCTGCACTATATTTGCGACTTACGTTCTAAGCAGCTACAACATGTATATGTTCGGATCACACCCGAGCTCAAAATTATATTTTTTCATCATGAATTGTATATTATAGAAAATTAAAAAGATAAAAGAAAAACATGTCACCAAATAATTGATATTCAAACAAATTATACCATGAACAAGGGTACATACTTTGCTTGAAAAATAAATAAGGCATACATAAATTAGAGGTTTATAACACATGTCACCAATAATTGTCACACAATCTAGCGAGTCTATATGCATTGATACATAGTGAATATAATTAGGGTCGGCAACGAAAAGATAAATGCGTTTGCACTTTGCACCAAGTTGTTGCCAATCTATACACGTAGAAGATGGTTTTGCTTTAGCTTCTTCAATTCTCTTTTAATTATAAGTCAAAAGTCCCACACGACAATCTCTATCACAACAACATGCCCGTCACAATCTCCATTTTCGGTTAGTTGTGGAATTAGATAACAGCATACATCATACAGAGTAAAGTTTACGACTTAGACATTAATATTATCAATTAATATTAATATACTAAGTAATTCATTTATATATATACATGTAGAATATATTAATATCTTACAATATAGGAATATCATCGTTAAAAAAAAATTTAAATCCTCTTGTAATCATTTCAATTGTTTTAATTAGTTTTAGCTTATAATAGGCATGTATTAATTATTAGTATTTAAGAATTATGATCACACTCTCTTGTAACTTCATAATTAATCAAAATGAGATATGATACTTGATGAAAGAAAGTATTGAACATTTTATTATTCTCAATAATAAGAATTAATTAAACAGATTATTTTCAATGATTAAATGTTATATACTTTGAAATCGAATTGTTCTAATTTAATTTGACTTACAAATAGAAAGTCGCGTATTAGAAGATAGTATCCAACTCCAACCTCTGAAAGTTGCTAATTGTTTATTGTTTTAATATCTTATTAGTGTCGATTATAAGATTTTGGCAATCCATTAATTAATTAATAATAATAACCATGCTCGCCCACCGTATGTAGTAGGGGCTGTCAGTGTTGGGGATTTTAAGATTTTAACTTGAATTCGTACATATTAACTATAACTTTTATCAGATTAAAGATTTAAAAAATATAATCAGATCAAGAATGTCATGAGTGTTGTCTTGATTTTTTTTTTTTTTTTTTGGAAGATTAAAGACTAATTCTAAGATAATACTCTCTCCGTCCCATTATTTTTACTCCTTTAGCTATAGTACTCGGTCAAACTTTTCAATATTTTAAGTGACTTATCATGTTAAATTATTTACATCTGTGGTGTTTTAAACCTTTTAAATATTAATATATATGGTGTCATATGATATTCTTAATAAATAATAAATAATAAATTAAGATTAATTCTATCAATTTATATAACCCGACAACATAAATTAACTCCTATACATTAATATCAATACACTATTTTCCAGCATAATCTCTTAAATTGTTTGAAAGGAGCGGTTAAATATATTTAATGTTGATCTTTAAATGTTGAATCTCAGTAGACTAATGTTTAAACATGTAAGTTAAATTAAACAAAAATGAAATATCATCAATAAGAAGAAAATCGAGAATTTAGATATTATATTGAATAAAAAAAATAGAATTTAAATGAATGCGGATGAAACAGGATAGATTTCGTCCAACCCGCTATGCTAACAAGTACAACCCTGACCATAGGTATAAATAAAATGTCCTCCCCCCACTATTTTTCCCAAACTAATTAATAACTCTCCATCTCTCTTCAAATGATGAACTCAAAAATGTCTGATTCATTTCTTCTTTTACTCATAATAACATTCACAACCTTAGCCAATTTCTCCTCAGCCAGTCCAAGAATTCTTGCTCTTGTCAAAACAAACCCCATTATTCTCAAATACCACAAAGGCGCACTCCTAAAAGGCAACATCACTATCAATTTAATTTGGTATGGCAAATTCACTCCACCACAAAGATCCATAATCATCGACTTTATCCAATCCCTCAACCACCAAGTCGCACCAGTTCCCTCCGTCTCATCGTGGTGGCGCACCACCGCGAACTACGTCGGCGGTCCACGTACACTCACACTAGGCAAGCAAATCCTCGACCAGAATTACTCACTCGGAAAATCACTCAAAGAAACGCATATTGCAGCCTTGGCTTCCAAACTCGGTGTGGGACCCACGATTAATTTCATAAACTTTGTATTGACGGATGCCGACGTGGCAGTTGAGGATTTCTGTATGAACAGGTGTGGGACCCATGGATACACACGTGGCAAGGAGAGAAACTCCGCGTACGCGTGGGTGGGTAATTCGGGTAGGCAGTGTCCGGGTCAATGCGCGTGGCCATTCGCAAAGCCGATTGTGGGTCCTCAAACAACGCCGTTGGTGGCGCCTAACGGAGACGTTGGAGTTGACGGAATGGTGATTAATTTGGCGACGGTTTTGGCAGGCACCGTTACGAATCCGTTTGATGGTGGGTATTTTCAGGGTCCGGCTACCGCTCCGTTGGAGGCTGTTACGGCTTGTACTGGAATATTCGGGTCGGGTGCGTTTCCGGGTTATCCGGGTAAGGTGTTGGTGGATAAGGTGAGTGGTGCTAGCTATAATGCGCGGGGTGTGAATGGACGCAAGTTTTTGCTGCCGGCTATGTGGGATCCGAAAACGACGACGTGCAAGCCACTCTTGTGAATAAACTGAAAAATAAAATATATGATGCACACAACAGTTTGTTATATACTCACTAAATTATTATACTTTTTTTATTTTTTTATTTATGATTGATTGCTTTTTCTTTTTAATTATAGTTCATTGATTGATTGCTTGTTGAAGATTATATGTACATTCAAATTATGTTGTAAGACAAAATAATAAGATTTAATAAAATGCCCCAAAAAAGCATATTATATATGCACATTTTATGAGTTTGGGTTGACAAAGGCTACTTGTCAAGTCTATGTTATTGTTTTCATTGTTTAAATTACAGATTTTCACAACATACCTTTAAAAATATCTTTAAAAATACAACATTAAAGTTAAATTCAAACACCTTTTACATTTCTTTATTTCAAAATGTTCGCAAGGCTCATGAGGCGAATCATCCAAAGTTCAGTATCGAAGATAAATTTAAGTATATTTTCACATATTCAAACCTATAAAATTTTGGTTGAGCATACGTGTTTCACTAAAATCATTTAACTCTTTATATCCAATTTAGCATTTAATTTCTTTCAACAATCAAAAAGTTAAATTAATTGAGCTTGCTTCATTATACATATGAAATCAATCTTCAGCACATCATTTGACAAATTTGAAATCGACTAGATCTCTCCACTCGATAAGGTAAAAAATAAAAAAATATCAAGCGGAGTCGACTCGTGTTCGTCTTAATTAAAGTTTGTTTGAATTTGGTCTTTTTTCTAAGATCAAATTAATTCAAACATGAACTCCGACTTGATGAGAAAATTAAACTAAGCTTGAATGTGATTCGAAAATACAAGTCTATGACATACTTGACTCTCTTAAGAAAATAAGTTCGTGTAATTAAAGAGACTAAATTGCAAGGCACATACATGGAGAGACTCTTAGGGAAAATTCTTATTCATATCGGGTTCGGTCGAACCTAAAATTACTACATGACAAATATTGTAATATACTTATTGGACAAAGACAAAGCACTTAACTGGGCTCGGACATGTACAGGCCCAGGTAAACTCATACTGAGATAGGATGTCTGGCTTTGAAACAAATGGGCCAAACGTCGAATAAACAATCTGACTCGTTTATGGTCATTTGAATCCCATAATAATAATAATAAATAGTAGGGTCTATGAAACTCTAGGGCCTTTATTGCGTTGCATTTAACAATAGGATGGTTTCATATGAAATCTTTGGCCCAACCTCATATTTGTTGGTTGCATATGAAACATAATAGAGATAAAGTTAAAAGGTTTCTAGAAAAAAAATGATCAACAATTAATATTTCATTAAAATAAAATTTGAAACGACCCTGATAATTAATTTAACAAGATTCCCTCACAAAATAAGCTAGACATGGTTTGGACTTTTGAAGCTAGTCTTCAATGTGGTTGCCTTGCAAAAAGTAGTCCGTTTTCGAATTCAATTTGGGCTTAAAATAGACCAAGTTTCCAAGCTGATGGAGTATGGACTCATCTGTCATGCTAGAGTTAAGACTAGCTAATTCAAAGTACACAAATTTTATTTTTATTCATCAAAACAAAAGAGTACACCATTTTTTAATATTTTATTTGTGTTTTCTAACTGATAGATTTTCCTTTTAACATGTTTTTAATATTTAATAAGTTATTAATTAATAATAAACTTCGAGTCCTGACTTTTATTTTATTAAAAATTGTGAAGTGGGCACAATTATGTATAAAGATAAAAAAAAAAGATCGCTTATAAATGTATTAAACATGTGGAAAATATTAAATAGCATATTCATAGTTGAAAACATAAACCACAATATTGACTATGCTAACTTATTTATGCGATACACTAGTTAAATTTGATAAGTACAAAAATATATTAAAAATGAACCAAATATGTCCTAAATAAATAAATAAAATGCAAAAAAAAAAAAAAAAAATATGTATACAGTTAGGTTAACGAGTGCTATCATGCACAATTTCCTTAAGATCTCTTTGAAACAAAATGAAATTATAGCACAAACTCGATTTGAGCAACATATATCCATTTTTCTAAATAATTAACATATGTTCAATTATTTATCAAAATAAAACATTTTTTAGGGTAAATAAAACATATATTCAATTAAAAACTATATATGTTTGGCTATTTATGCATACCTTATGATTAATCAAACTTTAAATATATAATTCAATTATTACGTACTACTGAATTATTTTAGTATGAGTAAATAGTCATGAACTACACCAAACCTAAAACTAGCATACAACATCATAGCTATGGAGCAATTTCAAATACTTTGAAAGTATATCTCTCTCTCTCTCTCATTTTTTTAAATTAGCAAACATTTAATTATTAAGAGGAGATAAATCGTTTGTTACAATATTGTTTGACGTGACATGATCACAAAAACACATGAGAGGGAATGAAGGAAGGAGAACAATTTCATTCCAATTACAAGATTTTTCCCACTTAGCCAAATTATGAACGACCTTGTTATCAAGTCTCGGGATCTTTTTAACCTTAAATTTCGACAATTTGAGGAGTAAATTTCTCTTGAATAGCATATTAAAAATATTCTTTTCTTTTAGTATATTCCTTAGGTAGTAGGTAGGTAAACTTCAATAAATAACTTAGCAGATCTACCATAATTCAATGTCAATTGTCAACTTTCACTTATCATTTGATAGGACGTGTTTGTTTAGCTTGAACAAGTTCGCAGTGTGGATTTTCTGGCATCTATTAATTGTATTTAGATTGATTTCA
Organism: Penstemon newberryi var. newberryi; assembly: GCA_030819805.1. Taxonomy (NCBI): domain Eukaryota; kingdom Viridiplantae; phylum Streptophyta; class Magnoliopsida; order Lamiales; family Plantaginaceae; genus Penstemon; species Penstemon newberryi. Next base: position 19,009,193 of record JAUALY010000001.1, read on the forward strand.
TAAATTATAGAAAAATGAAATAAATTCTTTGAACTTGTGAATCTTCATCTAACTTCTAGAAAATTAATGCTAAAATTATACACAAAGTAATAATATTGCTTGCCATTACTAAAATTTGGCACAAGGCATTTATTTTAATCATGATTCAATTATGTAATTCGTATATAAACAATATATTATATATTATACATGTATGTTTTTTAATTTTTTAATCAATTAACGTACTCAAATATAAGTACTATTGCTTGTCATCACTAACATTTATAGCAATTAAGTTTATAATAATCAAATTATGTATGTCAAATTTTAAGTTAGTGTATGAATGTATTTTGGCTCACAAGTTTGGGATTTTAAAACTTTATAACCTCAAAATCTAAACTTTAATTAAAAGAAAAGCATATATTCATTTAACAAACCAGCATGTTCTCTAAAAAAAAAAGTCAATATTGTAGAAACATCCAAATATATTTCTATAAACTTCTTTTTTTTAATTTTTCGGATTTTTTTTTCCAGAAATCTAACATAAAAGATGAAACTCGATTTTTTTTCTTCATATTTTTGAACATACAAAAATAAGTTAACTCACATATTTCTCCAAAGTATAGTATTCTTTATTTTCCATTTAATTCAAATTTAACATTATAGTATATTATTTTCGAGTAAATATCAATTTATTACAAAAATTGGACTACAACTACTAAATAATTAACCACCAATATGAAACTAAACAAATATCCAGACTTAATATAAGACTCGAACTCAAAACTTTATAGAGTCTCAAAATATTCGCTACTATTCAAAATACGCTAACAAACACGACTTAAGGTCTTGAATTCTAAAATGAAATTAATTTACCAAAAAAAATAAAGGCATTTTCCATTCTCACCAAACGAAAGTAGGTGGTGAGACACCATACAATCACGTTTGACAATTCCTTCAATCGGCAACAACTAAATTACCAAAAACACCCTCAACTACTTCCCACCACCAACAACACCCTCCTAACCCCCGTCGTGCCCCGCCACCCTCTCTTATTATAAAAACACTCTTTCTCCTCCGTCCAAAAAAATAGTTAAAACACTCTTTTGCTTCTACATTCAACACGCGTAGCCTCAAAAATGGCTCTCACATCCCAAAACTCTCTTCTTCCCAACAAATCATTATCATCTCTCATTCCTCAAACCCAACATTTCCCTTCATCTCTCACCGTCAGATCCACACCCATCCTCAAAACAATCTCAGCCGTCCACGCCGCCGACTCATCCAAGACCCCCATTGTCCCCTCCGCCGTCTCCACATCCTCCGCCTCCACCGCCGTAGAAACTAATACAAATACACCTTCCAAAAAATGGGCCGTCGACAGCTGGAAATCGAAGAAGGCATTGCAACTTCCGGAGTATCCGAGTCAAGAGGATCTCGATTCGGTTCTGAAAACCCTAGACGATTTTCCTCCGATCGTTTTCGCCGGCGAAGCTCGTAATTTGGAGGAGAGATTGGGTGAAGCCGCCATGGGTAATGCTTTTCTCCTTCAAGGTGGGGATTGTGCGGAGAGCTTCAAGGAGTTTAATGCGAATAACATTAGGGATACTTTCAGGATCCTCCTACAAATGGGTGCTGTTTTGATGTTTGGTGGCCAAGTTCCTGTTATAAAGGTTAGTAATCCTTTTTTTTAAAAATAAATTGTTATAACTAGTCTTTGATGGATTATATTTCCTGGATTAACATTTAATTTCCTTGGTATGTTTCAATTGGTAACATTATAAACTTTTGTAAATCGAAGGAAAACATTGAGTAGAAACTATTTCGTAGTTTTGTTTTGATTGATCCATAAACATAAACTTTTGAGTGTATTTGGTGGAAACTTATGGAAATTTTGATCTATTTTATAGGTGGGAAGAATGGCGGGACAGTTTGCGAAGCCAAGATCAGATAATTTTGAGGAGAAGAATGGTGTGAAGTTACCAAGTTACAGAGGCGATAACATTAATGGAGATGCATTTGATGCGAAATCGAGAACTCCTGATCCACAGAGGTTAATTAGAGCTTACTGTCAATCTGCAGCTACTCTGAATCTCTTGAGGGCGTTTGCAACTGGAGGATATGCCGCGATGCAGAGGGTTACTCAATGGAACTTGGATTTTACGGAAAAAAGCGAGCAGGGTGATAGGTATTTTATATGGAAATATAAGTTACTCCTTTCAATTTTGTCTTTTGTTATGAAATGGATAGCTTAAATGTTTGACTTTATTCTATCAAACAGAATGGATCTTTACAAGGAATTGATTCTAAATTTAGCTCTTCTAATGTCACAGTTAAGTTTCTATATAGATAGTGATGGGATTAATTTGGCCTGTTGTGATTCAGGTACCGTGAACTGGCTAACAGAGTTGATGAGGCTTTGGGATTTATGCAAGCTGCTGGACTTACGATGGATCATCCTGTAATGAAAACTACTGACTTTTGGACATCTCATGAGTGTTTGTTGTTGCCTTATGAGCAATCACTTACTCGACTTGATTCTACTTCTGGTCTGTATTATGATTGTTCGGCCCATTTCCTCTGGGCCGGAGAAAGAACGAGACAATTGGATGGAGCCCATGTTGAATTCCTTCGAGGAATTGCGAACCCTCTTGGTATTAAGGTGATTGTTCAGAATCTATATTTCCTTTTCGTAATTGATTTTTTATACAATTAGCAATTCTTGGATATTAGCGATTCTTAGTATTTTAAGCACTGAAATTCAAGAATCACTCATAGCCTTAGTATTTTGGTGCTGATGGAAAAGTTTTTGTTGTTTCTCAGGTAAGTGATAAAATGGATCCCAATGAACTTGTTAAGCTCATTGAGATATTGAATCCTCAAAACAAACCAGGAAGAATTACGATAATCACTAGAATGGGGGCAGAGAACATGAGGGTGAAGTTTCCTCATTTAATCAGGGCAGTTCGTCGGGCAGGACAGATTGTCACTTGGGTATCTGACCCTATGCATGGAAACACTATCAAAGCTCCATGTGGTTTAAAAACTCGACCATTCGATTCTATAAGGGTATATTTCTTTATCATTATTCATATGTTTGACGTAAAGTTTATCTGTTTCTTTATTTGGGTGCTAGCTTAAAAGTTAAAAGGAATTATCAAACAAGTAATCATTTTACGTGTCAATATTAGAATTTAAGAGCACGCTAATCGCATTAGGATATGTCATTATTCGCAGTCTAAATTGGGCTATTCATATATTACATAAGAAATAGCTGAATCGCTTGCTTAAATGATAGAAAAGAGGCAATGAAGTAAGCTGAAAAAGTTTGGTGCGTTATGGAATTAACATCGGGTTGCTCCTAAATTTTCTTTTAATCATTATTCCATTTTAGGTGGTATTTCTATGTTTAGTTCACTTTCATTTATGTATTTGATCTTAGTTTTCCTCTACTAGTTAATTTGTCTTATTGAAATATTAACCAAACGGAACATTACTGAAAATTTACATAACTTGTTGATGTTGCCTCCGTAAATTTACACAAGTTGTTGCCTAATTTGAGCTACTTGTTACTATAACTGCTTAAGGACGTACCAGTGTGAATTGGTGACTCAACTGATTTTAACATATAAAGATTTCATATGATAAAGTAGGTGGAAAAAAAGAATAACACGATTAAGGTGTGTAGAGAAAGTCAAGTGATCAATTATGTGTCCAAGTTTTCATCATAAAACTGGTTGTTACATGTCCTTTTCAATGAGTTGGTTTAGAAAATAAATATCTATTATTGTAGTAGGTGGTTAGGTACTTTTTTTTTTTTTTTTCTTGAACTCGTATCTCTCTCACAATATGCTTGGTCATATTTTAAAAGTTTAGATCATTAATTTGGCCATCTACAAATATGAATTATCATTACCTATATATTGTGTTCTTATCACATACACATGATTGGTTTAGGCGGAAGTGAAAGCTTTCTTTGATGTACACGAACAAGAAGGAAGTCACCCTGGAGGAGTGCATTTGGAAATGACGGGACAAAATGTTACAGAATGTATCGGAGGATCTAGGACTGTAACTTTCGATGACTTGAGCTCTCGCTACCATACACATTGCGATCCTAGACTTAATGCCTCTCAGTCTCTCGAGCTTGCATTTATTATTGCCGAGCGCCTTAGAAGGAGGAGGCTTGGTTCTCAGACCGCAATGGGCCAGTAAAACGAACTAGCCCCCTCTAATAGTGTCTTTCCGGCTTGTTTTAATTACTTATAATTTATCTTTGAACATCAATATGTTCTTTTGAAAACTATGTACTATGTAGTAGTTATCTTGTGTAATGCATTTGTATACTGTAAGAGTAAAGGTTTGGCAGACTTTGAGACAAGAAAATGAACTGAACATTTATTTATGTATCTTTGTGGAAGGTGGTCGTATCTTTATTTGTTGTATCGTAGTTGTCCGAGTATTATTTTATGGTGATTTGCAGGCACGAAATAGATCATACCAATTAAAGGATTTAAATATCTTTGATTTGTCTAATAGGGAAAAATATTGCGCAGATCTGGATTTGACAGGCTAATTGAAAAAGACGTGTAATGCAGGAATGAACCGATCTAGTCTATTGCACATGCAGAGATGCTTTATATATATTCATCTTTTTAATTTTTAATATATTTACCTTTTTAATTTTCAACAGATTTGATCAGTTTACTGTTTAAGCTTTAAATCTATATTAATTTCACGTATTTTTAGAACTTGATTCTTTTTTTTTTTCTTTGGTCAGAATACTTGATTCTTTTTTTAATTGAATCAAATCAGCTTATATTCATGTTAATTTTACATATTTTAAATTTCTTAATCAGATCAAATTTGTAGTTTTTAAAATCGAATAAAAATCATAATAAGTCGACCTAAACTCTAATCTAATGAAATTAAAACCCGGAACTTGGTCAATGACTCAATGGGCTTTCGTTATCTAACGTGTTCGGTTTGTCGGGCCATATGCGATCCAATTCACGTGCAGATTTTTCATTTGGACTAGACATTGGCAAGAATAGATTCAAACCAGGCCATATCCTATTCAAAAATCATAATTTTAACTTTGGGAATACAATTTGCAATTTTAGAAAACGATGAACAATTGCTCACAATTGGGGGGAAAAAATGGACCATTAGAAATGCGAATTATTTCAAACATATTCGTAAAATATTTATTAAGCCACATATTATGAAATATCAAAAAGTATAATGTGAACTAGATTCAATATTTTTCTGCATAAGATTAATATATTCCCAAAAGAGATTATCTCACTGCGACGAGATTTATAACAAAGAGAGGAATAAGAATCGTAAACATGAAAGCCAACAATTTGAGAGCCAATTGATGAGATGCTCATAGGACGATTTTGGGTTGGGTGACTCAAATGAAGATTCAAATTCACGCCCCGAACTTTCGAATTGTGCTATCTATAATTTTGTCTATTCGGCAATTTTCGTATCAAGATTCTCGAATTTTAATTTTATGAATCATGTAGGACTGAAAATCGAAACAAGTTACTCGATATTCTTCTAGAGTTCATCCGATAAAAGCTCGTTTAAACTCGATTCGTCATGCAAATCAAATAAGTTTAAACATTATTTTTTGTTTTATAATATTAAAAGTTAGGCTTGAGCTCAACTCGATAAGTTTTAACAATAGACGTGTAAAAATACAAAGTTATTCGATACTCAGCTCGAGATCATTTGATAAAAACTTGTTTGAAGCTCAAACACAATTTTAAGCGCCGAACAAAATTATTTGTTCAATACTAATCGACTCATTTACATCCAAACTCCATACAATTTTTTCAGTTTATTTGCTTATTTTCTGAATATGTTGTTAAATTCACATATATCCTAATATTATATCATATAATTAGTAGCATATTTTCAAGAATAAAGACTATAACATAATAATTAGTAACTTTAATTATATCATAACGTTATTTAAATATTTTATATTTTAAATTATTTTGATGTTTGGACGATTTAATTAGTGTATAGTAAATATTTTTAGAATTGCGTCTAGTTAGTTATCAATTAAATTTTAAGCAAATTGGATATCTTAGATATCAATTTATTATTATTTTATACAATATAATGACCATGGATATAAATCGAGTATAATAATCGAACAATTTATTTTTTTTCATTTAGCACCCTCTAATTAAGAACAACTTAATAATATTTAGCACCCTCTAATTAAGAACAACTTAATAATTTGCACACCCGAAACACGATAAATTGACACTTTGAACCCCCTAAACACAAAATTAGCACTTTGCACCTCAAATTAAGAAAAAATCAACAACTAGCATCCCTCATTTTTTTGGGCAAAGTTGACCACCGGGGTAAAAAAACCTAGGGGCAAAATAGGTAATTCATTTTATTTTTTCTTAAAATTTGCAAAATACGATTATGAATACTAGAATATTCATCTGCAAAATAAATTTTAACATATTTCTTTAATTACCAATTTTTCAGATGTCCTCAAAATATCCAAAAGAATTCGAAAAGTTTCTAGAAAGTTAATACAATGACTGAATCATATCACAAAAATAAATTTAAGATGGAGAGATAAATGAGTATTCTAATATTCATAATCGTATTTTTAAGGAAAAAATAAAATGAGTTACCTATTTTGACTCTAGGTTTTTTGCCCCCGATGGTCAACTTTGCCCAAAAAAAGAGGGGTGCTAGTTGTTGAGTTTTTCTTAATTTGAGGTGCTAAGTGCTAATTTTGTGTTTAGGGGATTCAAAGTGTCCATTTCTTGTATTTCAGGGATGCAAGTGGATGAGTTGTTCTTGATTCGAGGGTGCGAAGTGCTAATTCTATTTTGAGGGTGCAAAATGTCAATTTCTTGTGTTTAAGGGGTGAAAGTGCCAAAGATCCAAAAATGAATTACCTATTTTGTCTCTAAATTTTTTGAGGAAAACAAAAGAGGGTGCAAAATGATGAATTGTTCATATTTTGGGAGTAGAAAGTGCAAAAAACCCACATATGAACCAAAATGGTTCCAAACATGGCTTAAAAAACTAATTTTCAGTGTTACTCGAAAAAGAATTAGAAAAACACTTTGAAAATGATTTTGCAATCACCACTTTACAATGCCTCAAGTCAAAATAAATCCGAGTATCTGACCATACCCGAGTGCGTAATTTAACAGAAAATTCTCCGGAACCAATTGGCCTCAACGTGCACGCGTTGTTACCGCGCTTAAGGAACCGGATTCCAACTTTCCAATTCCCCACCGAAAATAGGAGCAATAAAAGCCCGATTGCATAAATGTTACGCATGCTCTGAAATCTAAATCCTGTTATCCATTACTGAATAAGATGAGCTTGAACAACAACAATGGCGAATCGACGGCTAATTTCGAAATTGATCGTAGAAATGAGGCTTTGGGTGACCTGAGCGTTCTTCCAGATGAAATCTTATGTTGTTCCATACTGACGAATCTCACACCTCGCGATGTTGCTCGCCTCTCCTGCGTCAGCAGGTCTAAATCTATCACAATCTGCTTGAATTATTTATTGATTTTGTCTATATGTGCGAGAAATGGAATTTCATGTGTATGAATATTTGGAAACCTATTTTTGGTCCTTTAAATCACAAAGATTGTTGATAGATGATTTAACCAGCTTTAAGTTACAATTTGGAAGAAATTATGATAAATGGTCATCTTCATATTGCCTTGTTTATGTACATTTCTATTAACTTAGTTTTTGTTGTATGTAGTATTATGTATATATTATGCAATGAGGAGCCACTCTGGATGAGTCTCTGCCTAAAAATTGTAAATCGTCAGCTCGAGTACAAAGGCTCTTGGAAGAATACAGCCTTGCATCAGTATGTTTTTTCCTTTCTTTCTTAATTTCTTCTGTGTGATAAATTTTATCTTTTGATTTTTCCAAGTTTTAAGTTTTGGAGAAGGTTGATAGTTTTCATCTTATCCCATGTTTTACTTTGATCTCAGACTAGATTTGCCCTGTGCAAATAATGAAGTCAGCAAAAAGGCGTTGTGCTTCAGTGGTATTTAATTTCATCAGTATTTTGTATTTTGGCATTATACTGAAGGATTATCTCCTACATGTTCTAATGTTGTAGTATATCACCTCATGCAGGATTCAATTCTTTATTTCTCTATAGGAGGCTATACAGATGTTATACCACGTTAAGTGGATTCTCTTTCGATAAAGGGAATGTGGATAGAAGGGAGAACCTTTCTCTGAAAGATTTTTCCACAGAATATGATGGTCAAAAGCCGGTATGTCAGCGTGTATATTTCATCGTCTCATTGAGTAAACAGCGGAACTAAATTATGCCAATTATTGATCGAAATATGGACATTTTCTTTAAATTGTTCATTACCAGCACCCATAATGGCCTAATTGTCAATTTATCAATTATTTTAGTATTTCCTCTCACGTGGGTTTAATTTGTCTATAACAAGAAAAACAATTAAGAACAAGGAATATTGTCAATCAATTTTACAGAGTTTTGGTTTTTGCTTCAGTGGCCTCTCATTTGATTAATGTTCATGACTATGATCTTTTATTTGATACAGTTTATCATGCTAATATTGTTGCAGGTTTTGATCAATGGTCTGGCTGATAATTGGCCGGCTAGGAAATTATGGACAAGTGAACAGCTTTTGTTGAAGTATTCAGATACAAAGTTTAGGATGTCACAAAGGACTTCGAAGAAAGTCATTATGAAGTTCAAGGATTATATGTCATATGTGCAAATTCAACACGACGAAGATCCTCTGTACATTTTTGATGACAAGGTGTGCAGACTTACTCATTATTCAATATACAAGTTCCGATTTTGGGCTTTATAACTCTGAAGTTTTGTTAATGCAGTTTGGGGAAGCTGCACCTGACTTGTTGAAAGATTACAGTGTACCCCATCTATTTCAAGAAGACTATTTTGATGTTCTGGATATCAATCAACGACCGGCTTATAGATGGCTTATAATTGGGCCAGAGAGATCTGGTGCTTCTTGGCATGTTGACCCTGCTCTGACTAGTGCATGGAATACACTCCTCTGTGGGCGTAAAAGGTAAAACCTAATAGACTCTGTACAACCATTTGTGTGGCATGGCTAGATATTATTCTAATAGCTATAAATTTATCTTGTTTCATCTTTGCTTTTTTGGATCCTCAAGGCTTGGTTCTGGGGCCTTTTCTTGCAAGACTTGATTAGACCTGTGAAATTGTGAACATAAAAATAATTATTAATGATTCAGTTTTACAATATCGTGTTAGTCACATATTAAGACTGATTAGGCTATTGAAAGAGAATTTGACAATCCCATACTTCCAACATTTTACGTTAGGGGGATAATGTCGTTGGTTCCAAGCTCGTTACAAATTAAATGAAAACTTTATTGACCCAATGTATTGTTCTTAGATAATTCATAATTGATTATAAGGTGAACACATATCTGCCAAAGTGGATAGAAGAAAATTGTCAGAGATTCGGAAAATTTTACATGTGAAGCCAAATCATCTTTGAATGTATTCTTTTCCCAAAAAATGGGAAAATGCATTTGGTATCTCTCGTGAAATTTCCAACCATAAGCAATTTGTATCAATGTATGGCTTCTGTGATATAAAAATTCCGCTTCCTCGAATGAGATGAACAAATTAAGTTCTTGCAATATATTTATACCCTGGTTAGTTTGCATGGGATGTAAGGCCCCTGTACTCTGACCCAACACTCAATGGAGAATATATTATAGGAAGCATCCGGGAAAATTAATATAGTAATAATATAATATAAATTTATAATAGGAGTAATAATTGAGGACACAATTTGGGCCCCACTCATCAGAGTATACCATCAATTATTTTATCGACACTGTAAAGAGAAAACAGGTTGTATCCAAACTGACATTACTTGTTCTTTGATGACTGAGGCTAAGGAACGTTTCAAAGTTATTCATGGATGACGGAGAATGGATGAGAAGACTGAGAAGTAAAACTTATCTGAAGCGTGGGGGCAGTGAAAATACACGGTCAAAGTAATACAGACCATCCGATGGTTCCCTTTGCCAATCATCTGTTACACCTTCAAAACCTTTAACATAATCTGAGACCAAAGTTGCAAAATTGTTATTTGTTTGGATTGTTTTGATAACAGTCGTATTAATGGCTTTCTAGAACAGCTTAGGATTGGTCTTATCAAAGTTATGTCTTCACGAATACATGTAGTTAGAAGTATCATAATATATCGAACAATGGAATATCATGTCAGTGATGCTCAAAGTTTAACTTGTATATACTAATAATATGAACTAGACTATGATTATATCCATTTTAATGATGGATAACATGCTACTCAAAACTGTATATTATACTAGTAAAAGCTTGAACTTTAAATTGTAATTTCTTCAGATATTCTTATAAAAACTGCTACTATGACATTAAAAACGTAAGAGGCCTAACATGGTTAGGTCTTCAGTAGATTTGTTCTCACTAAATGTTCCTTTGAGGTCATTATTATAGCCAATATTGCTTAATACACTGTTTTGAAGGTAACATTATGAGTTTTCAATAGGTGGGCGTTGTACCCTCCTGGAAGAGTTCCTTTAGGAGTTACAGTACATGTAAATGAAGAAGATGGTGATGTTAATATTGAGTCTCCAACATCATTGCAGGTATTTTCGTGCAGAAAAGTCTTCATTGTCTAAGCCTTTTGTTTTTCTCTCCATTATTTTTTATGCATTTTTCAAGCATTCTTCATGTCATTGTAATCTGTAGTGGTGGCTGGATTTCTATCCCCTTCTTGCTGATGATGACAAGCCAATAGAATGTACCCAACTTCCTGGCGAGACAATATATGTTCCAAGTGGGTGGTGGCACTGTGTGTTAAATTTGGAGACAACTATTGCTGTCACACAAAATTTTGTGAACTCCAAAAACTTCGAATATGTATGTTTGGACATGGCTCCTGGTTATCGTCATAAAGGCGTCTGCCGTGCGGGGTTGCTAGCTCTTGATGAAGGTTTTGAGGATATTGAAAAGAATATCCAGAGCATAGAAAATAATCCTTGCTATTTTGACATCCCAAGGAAAGAGAAGAGGGTCAGGATATGCCAGTCTATAGAGGATACAGACTATGAGAATGGTACCAATGGCATGTCTACAAGTCAAGGTCTGGATAATTTGGAATATTCTTATGATATAGATTTCTTAGCTATGTTTCTGGATAAAGAAAGGGACCACTATAGTGCTTTGTGGAGCTCTGGCAACTGCATAGGTCAAAGAGAAATGAGAGATTGGTTATGGAAGCTCTGGGTTGGAAGGCCAGAACTTAGAGACCTAATCTGGAAGGTATCACCCTTTCTTATTCACTGATTCGTTATTAGATGTTGGGAATTTCTTTGTAGATGAACCAATTTTACAAAATAAATCTTATAACTGATATTATTTAGATTGTCCCTGGAGAGTCCATGAGGATTTGTAAAGTTGATTTCTTGTATGAAGAAAGTATGTGTTTGAAATAATACAATGTCCACGTCCAGTCCATAATACATCTCGTGAAAAAGATGGCCAAGAGTAATGTGGCCTATAAATTTTGAACTATCACATGCTTGTTTTTAGTATAATTTTGTTGATGCAATGATTTTATTTCACAAATGGTTAGTACTTATGCTTCTTACTTTCTCACATGAACGACATTTCCACGTTCATTAGGAAAATATTAGCTGAGAGCTGATCCAGGTGATCTGAGGTTTTCTAGAGAAAGTTCGCTTAAGTCGCTTGAACCATTATCTTCTGCATCTAATTCAATTGCAATATGTCTCAGGGAGCCTGTCTTGCACTCAATGCTGGAAAATGGTCTGAACGTATGAGAGAAATTTGTGCCTTTCATGGGTTTCCGTCGCCTCTCCATGATGAGACACTTCCTGTTGGCACCGGTAGCAATCCTGTGAGTTTTATGATAATCTTTGAGCCATCAGTGATGGCTGACATGTAAACTGGCATTTTCATTTCACTTTTGATCGTATGTGCATTTTCAGTTAAAACTCTCTGAAGCTACAGTACGAAACAAACTTCTTCTCTCGAATAAATAGATTTTTAGACGGTGCCAACTAACTTTTTGAATTTTTGTAACTACAATCCCCGTTTAACAGCATAGCAATGCTTAATATACTATCAACATATGTAGTAATTGTTTAACAAAAAGACATTCTCGTGTTTATGCATTTCTTTTCAGTAGGGTGGGGGTGATAATTAGGTACCACGTATAACTAACAAGAATCTTCTGATATTACTACAGGTTTATCTTGTTGCTGAGAATGTGATAAAAGTATTTGCTGAAGGAGGGCTGGAAGCTTCTCTTTATTGTTTAGGCACTGAAGTAAGAATTGGTTGTCCTGTACTGTAGCTTGTCTAATGCTGTTATTTCTTCTTATCTCATGATCATCTAAACCACATCTTTTTACAGCTTGAATTCCACAATCTGCTACATACTTTGGACTCCCCATTGAAGAATTACATTCCTACAGTAGTGGCAAGTGGGATTCTCCTTTATGAAAATGGATCTTATAGAGTGTTGCCCTGGGATGGTAGCAGTATACCTGTGGGGATCGACAGCAGCAATCTCATATCAATAATGCATAAGGAGGTTGAATATCCATTCGGTGTCTGGGGCAAAAAACAATTTGAGTATGAAAAGGCTGGTAGGCCGTCGTATGAATCAGAAATTTCTGGCAAAAGCTCTTTAATATGGCCTTATATTGTGACAAAACGATGCAGGGGAAAAATATATGCTGAGCTGTAAGTTTTTCTCGACATAGTATGATTTTGATTTTGATTTTATTGCATGTCTTATGGGCTCAAACCAACACTCATGCATTTCTTTTATCTGGCTTTTGCATGATAAATCTGCAGAAGAGATACTCTCTCATCAGAAGATACACTCAATTTGGCTTCTTTTTTGGGAGAGCAGCTTCGCAATCTTCACCTTTTGCCTGTGCCACAACCATCACATGATATTTTGAGGCGAATGGTTCAGGAAAATAACATACAGCTGTCTTATGGTAATGAATTCTCAGACAATATTGCAGAAAAGATTGACAATCTTGCTGAATGGAAATTATTTCTCAGCATTCTGAACCGGAAAAGGAAGGATGTTACCCACCGTTTAAAGGAATGGTACAATACGTTTGCTATTTGTATGACAACCATGATAATACTATAGTTCTCTCTTTGTCATTGGCATGATATTTTCTCTTTGAGTTCAAAAGGTTGGGCCTGTTTCAAATGACCTTATATATCAACTTAAAGAACCATAGGCCCGGCTAATCCTCTTTTTGATTTCCAATAATTGACTAAGAAACTATAGTAGAATAGAGTAATGATATCAGCAGTGGTAGTGAGTCCTCTTCCCCCAAACGTCTGGTCATTTCCACCCTTTTAGCCATTTACTTCCTTGCTCCGATATGAGTTGAGAAGTATTTTACCCCCTCACACATTGAAAATAAGAGAAATTCTGGTTGGAATATTGTGGGACATTTTCTTGTAGTGTCCTTATTCTTCACATCATTGGATGTTGTCCACGATTATTTGCAAGAGACATTTGATGAATTAAAAAAGAATTTGTTAATTATGCACATAATAGGGCTTTATTTATATCTCCACACATCATTCACAAATTGTCAGATACAGTTCAATAACATTATGGTTATTCTTCTCAATATTATTTTGATACTTTATTCTGTCTTCCGACTTTTCGTCACTCCTAAATGAATTGAATGTTGTTTGCCATGTCAAAATTTGGTGGCTTTTTGGTATATTCATCTTTAACGTGTCTAACTCAACATTAAATTCCAGTTAAACATGTCAAATTCAATTGTTTGCGACACCTATTGACCTTGTCTCAAAACTAAAGTACTTTATATGTGAGGGGATGTAGAATATATATTGTGATATTCTCTTATATTATCCTTAAGCTTCACATATTTGGATTAAATTAGATTAGTTTAAGAAAAGTTAGTTAATTTTACAATATAAATACCCTAATTGTATACCCTGCACATACTGAATACATTTTAACCAAGTTATGGTCTTTCTCCTTTCTTCTTTTTATTATATTAGGAAAAATTGCTAGTAGAAAAATTATAACCTCTTGGAATCACTATATGGTTGAAACAAAACCTCAATCTTTCTAGGGCATTCCAATAGTTCTAGAGAAGTTGAGAGAGTCTGAACTGTATTCATGGACTCTTTGGTATACAATTCTGCTTGAGAAATTACTCAAAAGATTAGAAGTAAGGAAATTCCTCTTGACCAAAGATTTGACTCAACTACTTGGTTCATGATAGTTTAAACTGAAAAGGGGCTCTAAAACATTAAATTCAGAAAGAAATTTAATCTCGAATATTCATGTTTCTAGCATTTTACCAGAGCCACCAGTTCATAGTAATGCCACTGAAAGTTCCCACTGCACACGAATGCCCTACTAGCGTATTTAGAGGCTTAGGGATCCATCACTCTCTCGCTCTGGCTATTTTTATATCACGAAGCTGTAAACTCTGTTAAGAGATTTGTTTTCATAGATTTTTTGTTTTGTTACATATTCTCCCCTTCTCTTAATTATATATTTATGTTTCTATTTGTTAACTTGTTTGGTTGCCACTGGTTTGATAAACATGAAATGAAATGGGTCAACTGGAAAAAGAATGGGATATTGGCCACATGTGATGTACCTAGATTTAACATGCATTTACTTCCTATGGGAGTGATTATTGTCATCTTAATATTGACTAGTTAGATACTACCTATATAGGTAGTACTATGATAACTTCACTGTTATTTTGTGGGACATAGAAGCTGATACACTCTAGCCTGGTTATCCGACATTGGTGAAATCTATAAGTTTGTATTATGTTACCATTTAGGCACTTATAGCAGAAACATATGACACATGCATCTACGCATCATCTCTAGTCAGAAGCATCCTTACTTGTTATTCTGAGATCCTATAAATAAGGATGATTCGGTCTCGTATACATCAACTAATGGAATATAACATATTTGTCTTCAACTCAAATGCAAAAAAAAACAGATATTCTTGTTTTGATGTAATAAACACATGTTCATCGGTCTTCGATCTTGGTGAATGAGTTAATCTTAGGTCTAGTATACAACAAATAATGGAATATAACATAAGTGCAAAAAAAAAAAAAATTATTGTTTTGAGGTAATAAACACATGTTCATCAGTCTTCAATCTTGGTGAATGAGTTAATCTTAGGTCTGATTTGCTTATGATAATTCTTTTGGATATTATTAGTTTTTCAGATTACCTGCATGCTAGAGGCTGCATAAAGAATTTCTTTTTTTGACAAAATATTTGTTTAATATCTATGATATTTCCTCAAATCTTGCAGGGGTGATCCAATTCCTACCAAACTGATTGAGAAAGTAGAAGAATACATTCCTAATGACTTAACAGTATTTGCTGAAATATTTGAGGTGATACTTTACTCTTTCTTAGTTCCCCTCTTTTCCAGTCCCTCACTCTTGTGCTGCTTTGCGAACTAAATAAGTCTTCTTGATAACTACATCTTTTTTTTTCCTAATGTTAAGAATGAGACTGAAGTTTGCAAACCTTGCACCTGGATACACTCCGATGTAATGGATGATAATATCTACATGGCCCCTTGCTGCTCATCTCCTTCCTCAGCGGGAAATACTTCTGATCCTTGTGTGGCAGAAGGTACTTGTGAGAAGAGATCTATCAGTGGGCAAAAGCGTTCTTGGTCTCCTAGCCACATCCTTGATTTCAGTGATTTGTCTATAGGTGAGATCTTTTTCTCATTCTTGTCCTAGTTGATTTATATTTCTTGTTCCTACTCGGAAGGTGGTTAAAATTTACATATGTACATTCCTTACATTAATAACTACCATCCCAACTTTCAGTTGTGCAACTTTCATATTGGGTTGCCGTTGGACTTTATCCAGTCTATGGCCATATCAGTTGTTATTTGTGTGGGAATAATATTTAATTTTTTAGATGGATAGTCTGTGCTCATATAATATATTTTTGTTGAATCTAGTCGCGATGATTTATTTTTAATCCAAATATCTTTAAAATTGAAACATGACAATCATATAGAGTCAGAATATTCAAAGAAAATAGAATGATATTAAACATAGATTAATAGGTGCTGCCTGTTTGATCCACTGCTGTTTAGGTAATACTTGGGAGTCATATAGTTTGCTTGATTTGTCATCAAACTGTACTTGTCAGTATGAAGTCCATTTTTATGAGAGTGGATTAAAATCGCACTGTGACGGATGTAAAATAAAGTTTATGCGGTGATGTTTGCAAGGGGGGTTCATTTAGTTTACTGCTCCAACTATTCCACTAAAAACCACAAAAAGGCGTAAATAATCTATAATCGCTTTATTCCATGCTTTCTTGGGTTAAATTTCTTTCTTCTTTATGATTGATTCTGATCCCTTAAACTTAAATAGGAAGTTTAAATCAAGGAAAGAAAAAAATGGGAAAAAAATGAATATTAAATATTTCTAGTAACACGAATTCAATCCAGCAAAAATAATTTGAAAATGCCTACTTTAATGTTGCAGGTGCACATAATTTTTTCCTCTTATCTAGTCCGTGGTACATAACTGCTTAATGCTTCCTTAGTATTTTTCAGTAAGCAATAAAGAAATTTGAGGCCCGCAATGATTTGTTCTGTATTATAATTCCCTAATAATGAAATTGCCTTACAATGCAAGGATATGCTTGGCTTATCTACTCTATATGCAAAATCCCACACAGAGCCATCTAGATGTGATTCGCTTGAACTGCTTACTTGTGTCTTGTATACGTTGAAAGATATATAACATCCATTTAGCTTATCAAATTCGGATAATGTTATTGTTCACCTGCATTAGGTTAAGGAAGCATTTTTTTGGGTGGTCTTTCCCACATTATATGCACATGACATGAGTTGTTGTTTGTCTCATTAACCGATGAGAAATGTTACTTATTTTAAACAAAATATATGCTGTGCCTTCACTGACTCGAAATTGCTCCTTCAATTTTACAGCGGATCCCATACTTGACCTAATTCCAATATATCTTGATATCTTCCGAGGAGAGCCTGTTCTCTTAAAGCAGTTCCTCGACAGTTATAAACTTCCATTTATGAGAAAAGAATCACTCAAACAGTCGGTTAAGGACAATAGATTTGGTCGATTTTCTTACCGAGCAATGTAAGTTGAATCTTTTGTACCTTATCTGGTCATTAATAAGTTACATATATATATATAACAACCCCTGGGATCATCTAACTCGTTTTTTGCTATATTAGATTAGAAATTGATTCACCTTTTTTCAAATATTTCCTTTTTCCACATTTTCTTGATTGGATGTTTCTTAAATGATTGAATTGTGAATATGTTATCAGGTGTTATTGTATTTTGCATGATGACAACATTCTGGGAGCTATTTTCAGCCTCTGGAAAGAATTAAGGATTGCAGAATCGTGGGAGGAAGTTGAGGAAAAAGTTTGGGGGGATCTAAACAACTACTCAGACTTATGATGTTGATGAAGTCCCTTTTTTCTCAATAAAAATAAATATTTCAGATACATTTTTGCTACAATTATGTTATAATTTGTATTATTGTATAATTTATGAAGGCAATGGTTTCAACATAATTTACCCTTTAAAATTTTTATGGGTATATATGTTACTAAATATTATTTTCGTCCCATGGCACAATAAAGGGATTGATCAAATAGTGAGTCGTTGCAAGTCAATATATGGCCTCGTTTGGATATATTATCATTGGGCTATTGGTTACTTAGATTCTACCCCAGTGGATTTAACCCATTGGGATTGGATGTTCTACACATGGGCATGAGATGATAAAAAATTGTCCTTTCATGCCCATGTGGTATTCATCCAGCACCCCGATGGATTAAATCCACCGGTGTAGGCACGAATTTTCCCATAAGAGAGTATCTTGCTCCAGCGATTAACTAAAACATAAACTATAGGACATCTTTTGGATTTGCAAAGATGATACATGAAGCATTAGATCAACGAAAATGCATTGCAATATAATGAGTTAACTTCATAAATATATAGGGATTTTATGTGATATGGTGTGGATAAATCCAGATAGTATATGTCAAGATTAAATAAATGGTCAATTGAAATTTTGGTTAGGTACGTCAAACAAATTAAGTGGAACATCTTCCAATAAAAATTCGAGTTTTGGTTCTTTTACTTTGTAGTGACTAATTTCTAAACCAGAACAGGTGACATGACTTTTATTAACAACTATGCATTTGTTATAAATTAAGACTAAAACTGGTGACACTCAAATTTTCTAAAAGTATATAAATACATATTTCTCTTTCCATTTCCTTAAAATTGTACCCATTTCTGTTTGCTTATGTTATGTCAGTTGTGAGTTGTAAAATAGTGAGGCATCAAGCAAATATTCTACCATTACACCACCGAGTGGAATGACTAATTGTTAAATGCAATATCAAGTTATTTAATGAATTTTCTTAACCTTTATAATAATATAGTATAAACACTAATTCAAAAATTTATGTTATAAAGCAGTAAGGGTCTATTTGTCACGCTCTTGAGATAATAATTTTTTTGAAAATGTTGTTTTTTCTCATTTAAAAATAAAGCGACGTTTTTTAGTAAATTTTAGTTTCTTTTAGGGATTAAGAACAAAAAAAAATTGTGTGTACATTATTTTATATCAAATTATATTCATTATATAAGATAAATTGTTTAAGAGATTTATTACTTTATATTAAATTAAAATAAATTTTGTTTTTAAGATAAAAAAAAAAAAGAAAAAAGAAAAAGGATGGTGGTGATGGCGGCAGAAAAGTCAACAAATGCAACTGGGTCCACACACAGCATGTCTTTGGAGGTTAATAAATTAACAATCCTGAATCCCCTCTCTTCCTCTCATTTCTTCAACAAAAACCCCCAATTCCCCGTTCCATTTATTCTTCTCAGATCTCCTCACTTTTCTCCCCCATTCCCTTCCCTTTTCTCTTTTCCATACACACACCCCTAGATCTCCACATCAAATCATGGCGGCGCGTGAGGACAACGTCTACATGGCTAAGCTAGCCGAGCAAGCGGAGCGTTACGAGGAAATGGTGGAGTTCATGGAGAAAGTATCCGCATCTCTTCCCGACAACGAAGAATTATCCGTCGAGGAACGGAATCTTCTCTCTGTTGCCTACAAAAACGTGATCGGCGCTCGTCGTGCGTCGTGGCGGATCATTTCCTCCATTGAGCAGAAGGAGGAGTCGAGGGGGAACGAGAGCCACGTGTCCACGATCAAGGAATACAGATCTAAGATTGAAACCGAGCTCTCCAAAATCTGCGACGGAATTCTTAAGTTGCTGGAGACGAGCCTCATTCCTTCTGCTTCGTCCGGCGATTCGAAGGTGTTTTATCTGAAGATGAAGGGAGATTATTATAGGTACTTGGCCGAGTTTAAGACTGGTTCTGAAAGGAAAGAGGCTGCTGAGAGCACACTCACTGCCTACAAGGCTGCTCAGGTTTCCTTTTTTCCTCTCTTCTATATTATTGTTTTAATTTAAAGCAATTTCCTGAATTGATTTTCTGAATGCCAAATTGTTGTTATTCCCTGTATGAGTTAGAATTGAGCTAAGATTTCCTAGCATTTATACGGACTAATAGTAATCTGTACGATGTAATATGTTTTTTGATCGATGTGGCTACTTTGGTTGCCTATAATTATAGTTGTGATTTGTTAAGTACCGTGGCTCATTGTTCTGACCTGATAGAATTTCATTAATTGCCATTAGATCTACTTAAAGTTGCCTAAAATATAGTTTTTTCACGCACCTTCACAACTATCACTCTACATGGGTAAGTGCTTTGAGAAAGTAGCATTCTAGATCATGCACTTGGATCATTACAATGATGAATCTGAACATAAATTTCCCGAAGGCCGTGTAAGATATCTTTTTATAGAATGAAGATTTGATAAGAACTAATACTTTATGCTTCCGCATTGGTAAACATTCAATTTTATTGATTGCATAAAACGACCATACCTTTATTCATATATTGACAAATAACTGTATAAACAATTGCACACTCCATTTCATTGAAGGATTATGAACGTGGTTAATTTAAGAAACACAAATTTAATAAGCCTTAACATTTCAAGATTGGAATTTTGTATGGATAGTAAACAATTGTAAAAGTGCATCAATCTATTTGAAACCGCAAGATATTACTATTTAATGGTTTTGATTTTAAACATTTGAAAATCTAACAAAAGTGTGTCATAGATTTCATAAAAAGGACTGGAGAATGTGAAAGTTTGTGTGCCCCTTCTACGTGGCTTACTTAAACTTATTATTTAACAAATGACTAATTTTGCAATCCTTCAACCAAATCATTATTTAATATATAAACTTCATAATAAAGACTTCAGGCCTGAACCTTTCTGGATGTACTTTTGTGGTTGGGTGGCAGAGATAATAAAAACGTTGCATCAATTTGTTAAACTCTTTATTAGATGATAAGCTAAGTTGCAAAACAACATATGATACACGTCCTTTAATGGTAATCTGGGGCCAAACAGGTCGGCAATGCCTTTTACTGAAAAAGAAAGTTTGATTCGCTTCTGCGGATTCTCGATGGTATTGGCTAAATTTTCTTACTGTAATTGGTTCATCAGATGTGCATCTAATACATGTATGTCTGTCATTTCTAGTTTACTTACTATTGCTGCAGTCCCACCTCTGATTTTAATTAGTTTACATGATTCACTTAAGATTGTTTTATAGTATTTAAATGATTCATTTATACCAGGTTTTTCATCTGAGTTGTTTAGTAGAGAGATATTTTAAGTTAAATTATTAAATCCTCTCTCACCAAAATATTTTTGCCTCTTGTTATGCTTATGCAGGACATAGCCAATGCAGAACTTGCTCCAACACACCCAATCCGACTTGGACTGGCTCTGAACTTCTCTGTTTTCTACTATGAGATTTTGAACTCTCCCGACCGTGCTTGTAATCTTGCAAAGCAGGTAAAATTTTGAATTATATATGAGCTCAGTTTTAGCTTTATTTTTTCATTGTATTTCTCAGTCACGACAATCCTGTTACTTTTCTTGCCTAGTACACAAGTTTTGAAGTAGAATCTGATAATATTTGATGTTTTAAACTACAATGTTCTGTATTCACCTTCTTGGCCAGGCCTTTGATGAAGCAATTGCTGAGTTGGATACCCTAGGCGAGGAGTCCTACAAAGACAGCACTTTGATTATGCAACTTCTTCGTGACAACCTCACTCTGTGGACATCCGATATGCAGGTATTGATTCTTCCTACTTAGTGGGAATTTAAGTACTTAAACAACCAGAAACACGAGCTTTAATTGAGTCGAACATGACTTGAAATTCGAGTAGTTTGACATTTTTTTTCTTATGGAAATAAATTTGTACTGAGCTTGAAAAGCTATCAAAGGGTAAATGTTGTTCAAGCTTGGTTTGTTATGTATATCTAGCTGAGCTGAAACGAGCTTTAATCGACCAAACTTAAGTCGAACCCGTATAGCTTGGTTTGATACATGTCAAAGTTTCTTTTAATCATCAACCTAAAAAAACCACTATTCTTTTGCTTGCACTTTTAGGTGGTGTTTGCATTTAAAGAGAAAATTCTGCTATAAGCTGGTGGTGTTTTAAGTGAAAAAATGCTACCGATAACTAGAAGCACCCTCCTTGCTGCTTCTGATTTTCTGTCATTTTCAGTTTTTAAGAGAAGCTAACTCAGAAGTTAACTTTGCAAACACTCTATAACTGCCAGTTTTTCTAAATTGCAACAATCATCTATAACTGCCATTATATTTGCAGGAAGATGGAACTGATGAAATCAAAGAAGCTCCCAAACCTGAAGATGGACAACAACAGTGAAAGTAGAGTTTTCTCGTTTCTCCAGCAATGGTTTTTATTAGATTTTTTTTGTTTATCTATTTCAAGTTTGATTTCACTTGTTATTTTGGGTTTTTACCGAATTGTGTGCAAAATAGATGCCCTGCCATTTATGCTGAATTTTTTCGCAATAGGCAGCAGCATTTAAACATTGTTCTCTGATTGAACCTCAAAATCATGTTCATTTCTTCTTGGGTTAAAGAAAGTAGTACTACATTAACTGTATTTTTCTCCAATGCTCTATAATGTAGCTTTCTTTTCTCTTCTTAAAGTAAACTGTATGTTATTATTAATTTTGTTTGCCATTACATTTTGAGGCTATGTGATAGCCATAGATTAAAATTTAGTTTTTAAGGTTATTGGATCTACTAATTACTAGAATAAAAGTAAAAATTATGAAATAAGTGCAAAAAATCATGAATAAGGATAAAAGAAAAAAAAGATTTGTTAAGTTTGAACATGTAAATACTCCTATCATGTATTGAATTTTACTTGCCCAACTAAAACTAGGAAGTTCCGACCTTTATGATAACAATATATGATGTGTATGATGAGGTATTATTTATTATATCTAGGTAGCCAATAATATATATTTTTTTTAGTATTATATCTAGGTAGCCAATAATATACTTCCTCCCTCTCATTATTCTTTATCTCTTGGTACGATTGACTAGTCAACATGACTAAACTAATTATGATAAACAATTTAATTAATATATTTCGATAATAATTTGATAATATCATATGACACTATATATATTAATATTCAAAAAAATTAATATGTTTCAAATGTGGATAATTTAACTTGATAAGTCATTTAAAAAATTGAAAAATTTGACCGGATATTATAACTAATGGAACAAAAATAATGGGACGAATAGAGTAGTTAAAATCTATTATAATATAATATGGATCTCATGTTAAAGTGATGCTAACATGATTTATATTACCATGAAATTATTAATCCATAAATAATAAGTACATCATTTATAATAGTATGTGAAAATAAATTATATTTTAATAACCATAAAAAAATAAAATGAAAGAAAACAGTTTAAAAGAGGAAAATGATTATATCACAAATTTGACAGCCCTTGTACAACTTATATTTTAAGTTTTTGAAGTTAATTGTATTACCTACTACTTGTTTTAAAGATTTATGGTTTAAAATTTCAAGGTTTAGGGTTTAATATTTACAAACAAGGTTTATATTTTCTTGATAATTATTTATGTAACATATAATTAATTTTTTTTCATATACATTAAAATATATGAATGACCAAAAAAAAAAAAACACAACCAACTGTATATATATACAGCCAGTTGTGGGTTGTGCGACTAGCACTACTCTTTAAAAAAATGGGATAAGAGTTTCGCACACCGAATAGGAATTATCATCTGTTTTACTTTATATTGACTCAGGAAGAAAGATACACCGCGGCCGTTTCTCACTTTCCTGAAAGTTTTATAGAGACAAATTGAAGTTGTAGAAAATTTCTTGATTTTTGTAGGGTTGCTGTTTGAATTTGTATAATAATGAAATAAATAGTAGAAGTATATGATTTAGAAATAAATAGAATGTTTTTAGAAATTGTAAAAATAGTGTAAGAAATAGACTATTTTATGTCACCTCAATTTGTGTAAGATAAATAGCTTAAAAGATAGATTACTTTCTTGAAATCTTTGAAAGATGAAAATTTCTTTTAAGATGAAATTATTTTTTAAAATTGAGAGATAATAAGTTTATTTCTAGAAAGAAAAAGAACTGTTTGTTTAACTTTTTAGATAACACCAAAAAACTATCAAACAAATCGGCCCAATGAATTTAAGAATGATCATTTGTATTAAATTATATTAAGTGAAAAGGAGAGATGTTTCTTTACCAGAAATTCAAATACAGAAGCCAACCCTCTTATAATGAATACTACTACTCATCCTTTTCGTGAATTCGAAAGCTATACTTGTCCACAAAAATATTCATTTCGCACGAGCATTCACATCTGGCCTAATCCAACTTGAACACTCGTGGAAAATCACTAAAAAATGGGATAGAGATGTTTTTGTCCGCTGAGGCATATACTTTCCCCTAAGGTTTTTTATGCTACTCAAATGATTACAATTCTTTCATGTAACCCTAAAATTTGTACTCGTGTAAAGTCCTAGGAACAAAATCAACCAAAAGAACCCTAGGATGCAGTGTTTTTTTTTTTCAAGGGTTTTTAATCCCTTTCGAGACGCGTCAGACACATTAAGTGGGAACCTCTCCCAACAGGGATGCATTGTTCTTTTAATACAAGTCACAAATCTGAAAAGTCTATAGAGGAGAAAAACCTAATTCATTTACCATAAATCCTACTTTTATGCAATACATGTTCTAGTTGTAGACATCTAAGGGGTGTTTGCAATAGCTTCTCTATCTGGAAAAGCAGTTGCTTTTGCTTAAAGTAATTAAAAAGTACTTTTAAAAAAAAACATGGGGTGTTTGCAAAATAAGGTAAAAAGCAGCTTAAAGCAATTATGTAGGTGTTTGCAATTTCTGAAAAGCAGAATATAGTGAGTCTTTTGTTTTATATGACTTTTATTACAAGTCCTATTTTACCCTTAACTTGGTATGTTCTTACATTAATTTTATTTTAAATGAATTTTATTAGAAGCCCTATTTTACTCTTTACTTGACATGTTCATAAATTAATTTTGTTTAATTTTTGAAAACGTCAATTGTAAGACACACGTAAATCAACTAAGATCAAAACAAACAATGTTATAATTATATATGTAAACCATTAGCTAAACTTTATCAAATCAAATGAATCAAACAAAATTATTATAAATCATCAATTAAGTTTATATTTAATTATAATGAATCAAACAAAATCAACTAAATATTAACTAAGTTTAAATCAAATCAGAATGAATCCTTTAGTAAAATAGAAATAAATCAAACTAACAATAAGCTATTAGTGAAATCAAAATAAACAAACAATAAAAAAATAAACAAACAAGTTGAGCATAAAAAAACTAACTAATTTCAAGTTACCATTATAAAAAACCTTATAATTAGCGAACAAACAAAAATAATAAAACCCTACATAAAATTAAAAATGGCTACAACAATGCACAAAGCTAAACTAGAAATTTAAAAAAATAAAATATATATATATATATGAACAACATATTCTGAATCGAAGACGACACACAAACAAAAATAATTTTTTTGTTGTAAAAAATGAATATAATATTTTTTATAGTCATTATCCGCAAGAATATAAATAAAATTGTGAAAAGTAAAACTAAATAGCATCAATTACATAAAATAGAAAATGAGGGTATTGTTGGAATTAAGAGAAAATATTAAGGATATAAATGTCACAAAACTGCTTCTATTTTATTACAAGAATGCCATCAGCCCCAAAAGCAGGTCATGACATGCTTTTCCAAAACCAGCTTCTAACTGTTTTTTTGTTGAGAAGCAAAAGCAAAAGCAGAGTTTGCAAACACTGAAAAACCGCTTTTCGAGGAAAAAAAGCTGAAAAGTACTTCCTAGAAGCATTTGCAAACACCCCTAACTCTTGCCATAATCAAGCACATAGATAAAAAAAAACCCCACTCCATAGAAATATCCTCCTTTACTTTGTGCCTCCAAATTAAGGATGACAATTGGGCCGAGTACCTTTTTTCGGGCAGATTCAAGATGAGTCGGATCATAGGAAAAAATACTTTGCCTGTTGCAAACAGGTCGGACAAGTCGAGTCAGAAAGGGACGAACAAGGGTTCGAAATTGGGCAGGTCATAATTATCCATAGGGGCAAACAACAATTTCTACCTACATTGCTTTATTCAGGCATAAGGCTAGATAAATATCTGTGGATCATGATTCTGATATCATGTGTTCAGACTCAAAAATGACACAAAACACAATCATTCACCTCCCCAATCAGAATCCTACATCTGTAATTTGTCCATTAGAACATTAATTCCACATGATCAACATTTTCCAAAAAGACAGAAATGCACCTTTTCTATCATCAGTTTTTTGCACATTAATTTGAGGAAAAAGCTTCTAACTTCTCAATATCAGAACTTCATATTCACAAACAATTACTATGATGCTAACTCACAGAGCTCCCATAGTAGCAAGATATACATCCACCATACCAAAGGGAAAAAGGATTAAAGATCATGCCAAATCTTAAAAAAATCATTTCCTTACCATACGACTCACTATATTTCCAACGATGGAAACGAAAGCTACAAACCCGGCCCTCAATTCAAGCTCAGATAGGAAATCCACAAAACCGACCATTGGAATAGGTAAAGAAAATGAAGTGGATCCTCATAAAAGGAAACGAAAATTCTAAGCAACCAGTATAAAAGTATCAGAAAGAGCGACTAGTGAAGCCGCGTTCCATAGAATCAAACAATTAATTGATTCCCGAGGAGGAGTGGGCTGACATAGGAGGGAATCCATGAAAAAATACGGAAAAAATGATTCAGGTAATTTGATTTTTCAAATGATCATGAATACATTATTACGGATTTTGACTGCCCCGGTTACACCTTCAAATGACAACACGTGTCATGTTGGTTAATTACAATTAGTAGTAAGGCTGACATTTTTGAAAATTAAATAACAGAAAACTGCTAATTATTTTGTTTCGTTTGACACGTGTCATTCTCTTTTAAAGAGGTAGTCAGTGCAGCATCTAAGAAAACCATTATCACTCATTCCAAATCAGTTAATATAACACTCATAAATTTTCCACATTTGGCAATTACACGGTAGATATCCAACCGGATGAAAGCAATACTAGACTAACTTTACGTTTACCCGACTTATTTATAACAAGCCCAAGAAAACATTCAATGATCCTATTCTAAGTTGTGCGACTTAAACTACATCTTCTAAGATGAAGCCAAATCAAATACAAGGTTTCAATTACTGGTAAAAGGCATAAGGGTGAAAACATCAACAGGTAATTACATTCAGCATAATCAACATCAAGAACGGTCACGATATGCTTTCGCCATTTTTGAATAAATATAGAGCATCATTAAAGTAAATACAAGACTAGAAAGACTATGCACAATTCATCCATCCAGAGACTGAACTCATAAAATTAAATAGCAAGAAGACGATTCCGTAATAAATGGAGTAAATAAAAAAGAATTTCAGAATTAACTTTTTAACAAAATCCAATAGATTCAACAAATATGTAAACTAGTAATGAAGAAGCAACTTGAATGCTTTTCCTTCACTATCTTCACCATTCATGTACAGAAACACAAACACATCAACTATATCTTCCCCCCTATAAATATACTAAACCATTTTTCACTATAATCTCCCAAAACCATGTACATGTGCAGAACTGTAGTTTTACCACTATAAAAATACTTTACTATTAAAAACTGTAGAAACCCTAAATCAAAAGATCTTACCTTTCCGATGCTTTAGATTGAAATTCCTTAAATGCCCTTCCACCTTGGGCTTGAAACAGGCAAAGTCGGAGATAATGGCAGCTGAGGCCACCCCATTTGACCCGTCTGCGGAAACAGCATATTCGGCGACAGTATACCGTATTGAGACCTTGGCGAAGGAACACATCCAAACGGCATAGAATATGGCGAGTTTGGCTGCTGCACCGGCGGTAGAACCGGAAGCTGCGGCGAAGACGGCGGCGGCGCTACACTGTTCCACCGCGGCGAAGAGTATCCGGGATTCAGGAAAGACCTCACGTAATCTGAGACCGGTGAAGAAGTTTGCCCTAATTGCTGACCGACGCCATTTTGGAGAAGCAAAGAATCTGAACTCTGACGGAAACGCATGTAAGCAGAGACAGGAGACTCCGCCGCTGGGTGTACGGAGGGAAGTGGCGGAAGAAGGGAGAAATTTTGTTGTTGAGCGGCGGCGGCGGCGGCGATGACGTCGTTTTGGGGACGATGAGGAATAATCGGGTTAAATTGAGGAGGTCGATTGACGATTTGAGCGAGTGGAGGGGGCCGAATCCTCTGCAGCCGGGAGCTTGGTGGTCTAGGTTGGGCTGCGACAGGTGGACGGTCGTAATGGACCGGTGAGCCAGTCAGCTTCTGAACGACGTCGCGGAAGTCGTTCTTGTTGATGTTGTAGACCGGAGGCTGCTGGGTCTGACCCGAAATCTGCGGGTTCGGGTCGGGAATTGGGATTGTAGGGGGAAGAGGGTTTGTTTGCTTTCTGATGGGTTTGGAGATTTTAAGAGAGTTTCTGTTCAATTGTTTCAGGTACATGTCTCTATTGCTGCTGGTACAACCACTGCTGCCGTTGCTATTGTTATTGTTTCCTGTAGCAGAAGAAGATGAAATGGAGGTAGAGTCGTTACCAGTAAACCCATTCTCCATCTTCCACAAACACACACAGCTCTCTCTCTCTCTCTCTCTCTCTCTCTACATACACCTATATATACGTGTATGTATATATAGATTTTGTCTTTTCCGCAACGGGAGTGTATGTGGCTGTGCAGCAAGGATTGTACTGCGTGCTTTATGTGATGCGTTCTTTATCCATCAATTAGTGTTTTTTAAGTAGGGTCCACCCCAATTGTTCTAAAATAAAACATAAAAATAAAATATTCAAATCATTCTCGAGATTTCGCATAATTACATTGAGTACTTTCTTTGTAAATTATACAAATTAACCATGAGATATTGATTCATTAGAAAGATTCTTTCGTAAAAACTTGATATAAAAAAATGTAAAATCGATGAAAAATTTATGAAATTGAATTAAAAAAGTTAAAAAAAAAAATTGAAATCGGTGATGAACTAGTTAAATCGATAATAAAATATAGCTGAAATCGATTTGTCACCCTTGAAGTTTGTGACTTCTTAGTTACTACGGAGGGTATTTGTATAATTTAAATATTTTTAATAAAATTAACGTTGTAAGGGATAATTGTAATGAATTCGATACCTTAGAGATGGTGTAATTTTCAAATATGAAGTAGATTAAATCTTAGAGATAATTTGTATAATTTATCGAGTAATTTATTGTATTTATTTTTAAAATTGGTAATTGTTAAACGACTTTGGAGATTATAGTATTGGTAATATTGTAGAGATAATTATGTGTATAATTGATCGTTTTATAGGATTTTAGTTATTATTACAATTTCAGTACTATATTTGTATTGAAATAGTCAAGTTGACTTAAGACGCATCAATTGATATCCTATTTCACATTAAAATATTTAACTTGATAAACTATTAAGTCAAATCTATTATTTGACCAATTTATTATATTTCTTCAATTGAAAACTTTAATACCATAAACTTCCAGATCACTGGATTAATTATATATTGTATATATTGTTTAGATAATTAGTTAAATTACTATTAACAGAGGGTTTGATTAAGGTTTTACAAGATGTTTGATGAGTAGTGCTAGCCGCACAGCCCACAACCGGTTGTATACATATACAGCCGGTTGTGGCTTTTTGTTTTTTATTTTTTATTATTCATATATTTTAATGTATATGAAAAAATTAATTATATGACACATAAATAATTATCAAGAAAATATAAATCATGTTTGTAAATATTAAACCTTAAATCTTGAAATTTTAAACCCTAAACCTGTTAAACAAGTAGTTGGTAATACAATTATTATAACTTCAAAAGACTAAAATATGGACTGTACAAAATGCTGTCAAATTTGATCTGTGATATTATCATTTTCCATGTTTGATCGATCGAAATATTATAATATTATATTGATTGTATTTTAATATTTTATGGAATTGATGTGATATAATACAAGAATGGGTGTAAATTTATGTATATGTTATTTAATATTATTCCAAATGAGTTTTCGCCAAACGCATAAAACCATCAAAAATCTATTCAGAAACTCACACTCAAACTCTTCAAACCTATAAAATATTGATTTGACACCTACCACATACTTTTTCCCCTAAACCCCAACATCCAAACCCAATCCAAGTGGGGTTTCAACTTATTCAAACCACAAAACCCAACAACCAAAACCCATCCAAATGAGGTCTCAAATGTTTCATCGAAACCACCCAAACCATTTTTTTTAAACCGAGACCCACGAAACCGAGCAAAAAAATAGACCCTTAATTTCTCTTAACCGGTAGTGCAGTCAAGGTAGAAATGTCAGTTGATTTGTAATTATTCAAACATACGTCTCAATTTAGTTTTCTTAATGGATCTAATTACACGTTAGTATAACTAATTTTGAGCATTATTATTGATCAAAACGAATTTTGAATCAATCTTGAGTTTAATGTGGATAAAAAAGAACCCGACTCAGTTCATACGCCTCAAAAACAATATATGTCATATAACACAATCTGCAATTTTCAAATGATGTTACTTTGAAACTTTCCATATGCGATGCACAATACTTGTGTTAATGTAAGTCATGTAACATTCTCAACGAAGATGTTTGTAAATATTTTCTAGTTTTTATGCATACAATTGCTATTTGTAGAACTAAAA
Source organism: Penstemon newberryi var. newberryi (assembly GCA_030819805.1). NCBI lineage: Eukaryota > Viridiplantae > Streptophyta > Magnoliopsida > Lamiales > Plantaginaceae > Penstemon > Penstemon newberryi. The sequence goes on from JAUALY010000001.1 coordinate 19,039,688, forward strand.
TTTTCGATAAAAAGCCATTACATATTTTATGGCTCCTGGATTATATGAAATACTGTTACATAATTTTCTTTTTGGTACAAAAGAAGCAAAATAAAAACTATAATGTTTTTCATCACCAACTGAGAAATCTCTCTCAGAGCAGAATCCTAAACACACATCATGTTCTCCAAATCATATCCAAGCTTCGCGAAAGCATCCGCACATGTATTGCCACTCCTTCTTGTGTGAACCACACGTCATTCCCAAGGTTTCCGAATGTAAATCCGGCAGTCCTCTATAATTCTTCCCAGCGGAGACACTCCGTATCGGCCTTTTTAATCATGTTTAAAACCACCTCCGAATCGAGCTCGACTTCGATCCTATGAAATCTTCTTTCCCAATCCAGCTTAAGCCCTTCCCTAGCAGCAAGAAGCTCAACCATGTTGACTGAGATGTCCCAAATTTACAAGAAAATTCGAAAATCCAATCTCCTTTTTCATTTCTAAGAAGGCCACCCCTCGCCGCATGGTTCAAGGATGTGCGAACACTCCCATCCGTATTCAGTTTATGCCACCCTAAACTCGGCCTGACCCATCGAGTAACGATAGTAGTCCCCTTTTTGACAGCAGTACTGAGGTTATTCCCCCCTCCCTCTTGTCTCTGAGATCCAAGAAAGATCCTTCGCTAAACTCTTCGCCGCACAACACACATGCCTCGTAGGGTCCCCTTTTCCTTGGAAAGAAAGTTTATTCCTCGCCTTCCATATTGACCAAACAGTTGCCATAAAGATAATATGCCAAGGAACAGCAGGTAAAAGCGTATTAGCAAACTTGCCTTTCATCATGTTCTCCTTAATCCAAGTCTCAGGAAGCATCTGAAAAAATTTGAGTGATTCAGTTGGTATATGACAAAGTCCCACACCTCTTTCGCCCAAACACAGTCCCGGTGAACATGAATAATTGTCTCCACCCCACCATTACAACCACGACAGTTATTATAATCAATGAGCTTCCGTTCAAACCGTAAAGCGTTTGTAGCCAAGCTGTTATGAAGGCAGAGCCAAAAGAAGAGTTTAATTCTTTTTGAGCCTCTAAACTTCCACAACCAACTCCAGTCCCACACACCTCTTTGAACCATGGTCCCAATATCCAGCTCCAGGCAAGCATAAGCAAACAACACGTGAAGATATCGTTCGATGTTCCCATCCAGATTCTACGGTCCTTGTGCTCATGAGCCAAAGGGATCGGCATACCCAGAATGTTTCCCCACACATCATCATGGATCTTCGTTCTCAACTCCGCCTTGTTCCAAAATCCATTGGAGTCAATAATATGTGCTACAATCCAATCTCTTTCTCCTTCGTGAATTTCTAAATCCACCATTTGGCCAATCGATTCTCTACCAACCCACACATCATCCCAAAGTGAAATATTATTTTCGTCCTCTAATCTCCAACCAACACACTGTTTAACCGCATGTAAACTACGGACAATACCTTTCCAAGGTATCACCCCAAAGCTGGTTATCTCCATTTAAAGTCTTCCATCCCACTTTAGCAAGAAGTGCAATATTAATATTAATCAGAATATTTTATGTGATGTACAACGTTTATATATTTTCACGTGTCAACATAATTAAAGATTAATCTCTAAACACCATTGTGTTGCCTTACAATTTTTGTTTTAATGAAATACAATTTTTTTGTTGTTGTCTAGGCCTGTTAAAGGTCGGGTCCGAAACTGGACCTGACCCTAAAATTAATGACAGAGCCTGGACCCAAACTCATTCTTATTTAATTATATGAACGGGTATGGGTCTACTATCTGATTTCCGAAATTAATTCTAGGTTAGGTTTGGGTCGGGTCATCCGATTCTAGGTTTGGGTCGACTCAGTCGAATCTGGGTCTTAACAATTTTTTTATGGGTTCGGGTTCGAGTAGGGTTTAGAGTCTAGACCCTACCTATGACAAGCCTAAGCCCATTAATGATTTTTTTTTTCATTACCAGTACTGCAAGAACATTAAATTATATACTGATCTATCTACTCATATAATTATTAAATAATTTTCTAATTTTTAGATTTATTTTATTTGTCGGAAAAAATTATAAATATTTAATTTGTATAATAAGGTTGGATTCAAATCATATATGGCCCGACCCATATAAAATTTCATTAAATCCCGGGCCGGGTTCAAATTTAGCTTGTATCTAAATTTCTAGAGTCTATGGGATCTTGTTGGGATTTGATTGAATATGGATCTAGTTTTGATTCAATAAGATCTCCTCTTTCAAAATTCACACCACTACATAAATTTGTTAATTATAATTTCATTTAATTTAGTTCACATATTCAATTTCATTTGACTAATATATTCATGTTTTTAGATGGGAATATGTATTAAAATAAAATTATCAACGGATGATCAACTAATATTTACTTATTGCCAGATATGAATCGGATGGGACCAATCTAAATATATATTTATTTTAAATTATGAATCTTTATAATCGAACCGGATCCATTCTATCGGAAAAAAAACTTATAAATTGAAGTGATTCGGACTGATATTAACCTCATTAAGAGCCATGAGAATGTCCAGTCCAATAATTAGGCCCGACCAGTAACCCTCTCTGTATATGGGTCACGTCAGTATCAATTATCATTTCATTTCTCGTCTCTCTTCTCTTCTCTCGTGTACTTTTCGCAGCTGAAGAACAACATTTCATTCAATTCAATTACCATTTCTCCGCCTCCACCAAATCTCCATGGCTGAGGTCGAATCCTACAAGCTCCAATCACTAGCTGAGGTATACCTTTCTATTCTTGAAATCTGAATATATACTCAATTTTCGGCACTAATTTATTATCAATTTGTTTATATGGGATTTATTCATGCCCAATGTGAATTTCTCAGTGCTAGTGATTTGATTCTGGTTGAATCTAAGGAGAGTTTGTTTTATTGATGTATCTAACGCTAACATTTTTTTAGTGGGTAGAGAAGGGGAATTTTTGTTTGCTAATATTATGACACTAGTGCACAAACATGATCTGATGCGTAAATCCAACCTTGTTCACTAACTCTGACCGCATTATTTATTTCAAGATTTGATCATTGGTTACTTATTCTACAAAGCGCATTTACATTTTTACCACGAAAAAATTGTTGGAAAATTTCCCATTTATTTATTTAGTGTTTCCGAATATGCAATCGTGAATTCGGGTTGTGCATTTGAAAATCTACGGAATGTTTGATATGTTTTCTCTTTGTACGTCTTATTGGAAGTTTTAATATGATGTATATGTTGAGTGCATTTGGAGAATCATGTTTCTGTTGCTTTTGTATTTTGTAGAAGTTTTCGTTTTTTTTTTTTTTTTCATTTGGTAAACTAGAATTTCTTTTGTGCATCTCTTTTTTTCCCCTTCATTTGGTACACTGGAAAAGTTTCACGTATATATTTTCCCGAATGTGAGCTTAAATTAATTTTGGGTCGCTATATCATATCTTCTGGTGTGCAGCAATATTTAGTGAAGGAGAAAGAAAAAGAACCAGAAACAGCCGCAAAATCTGTAGAAGCAGAGGCTAAGCCCTCGGAAAATTTTGAGAAAACTGAGGAAAGCCTCAATGTTGCTGCTGGTGAAGTTGTAGAAAGCAAGGTAACAGATGTTGCTGATGAAGCTACCAATGATATCAACCCAACTCCAGTCGAAGAAAGCAACGACAGTACCGAACCTGAAAACTCAGATAACCAAGAAGCTGAAGAAGAGACCCGTGAGATCAAGGTTTAGCTTAACAAATCACAACCCTTCAGTTCTTTTGATGTGGTTTGCTTGATAGTTTATTTATTCTGTTGTCTTTTCCTTGTTAAACTTTGGGTATGCAGATTGAGACAGCACCAGCAGACTTCCGTTTCCCAACTACAAATCAAAGCCGGCACTGCTTTACCCGATATATTGAGTATCATAGGTTGGTATACTAAGTGTTTTTACTACTTTTCTTTTCACTTTTGGTTGTGGTAATTCTTGGAAATGGTACCCTTTTGAAATAGTTTGTATTTTCAGGTGTGTTGCTGCGAAGGGTGAAGGTGCTCCTGAGTGTGACAAGTTTGCTAAATATTATCGCTCACTATGTCCTGGGGAATGGGTATGCTATCAACCTCGTAACATGTGACTTTTATGCTGCTTATGTGTTTTGCAATGAATTTAAATAGTATGAATACAAGAAAACATGAGAAACAAAATAAGAAGTATTGGAATAAGGAGAGTCAATACTTATGGAGTTGGAACAATTTGGAAAATTGATTTGGGGGGAACATGTGCTTTGATGATTCAATAAAAGATTTTTTTTTTTGTTTTGTTTAACTTCAACTTCAATTAAGAAAACAAATGAACTGTAGAAATAGGCTAAATCATATTTACGGTCCCTCAAGTATAAAGTGTTACCGCAATCAAATTTCAGGCATTTCTCCTGCCAAATTTCACAGATAAAATGTGTTACACCGATTAAATTAAAATAATATAACACATAAAACCCAAAAACGCCGGAAAGTTGATCGGTGTAACACACTTTATATAAGAGGGACTTAACTGTAAATTTTTTTGTAAGAGGGACTTAAGTGTAAAACACTTTACACTTGGGGGGACCATAAGTGTGATTTAGCCATAGAAATACTTAAATTTTGGCAAAAGATTTCCCTGGAACAATTTTGCCAAAATGTGCAGTGTTTAGCTTAAAAAAGCTAAAAATGGCTACATGATTTTAGTTACTAAAAATCTTCTAAAATAGCTTTTGCCATTTAAGTGCAATGTTAGGTTCTTAATACTTGGCCAAAGAGTTGAAACTTTTATATCATATATGTCACTCTTTTTTTTTTAATTGATATGAAGCTGAAAATTTCATTTTGGGTGCAGGTTGATCGATGGAATGAACAAAGGGAAAATGGGACTTTTCCAGGTCCTCTGTAATTGTTATTTGCTGATGAATTTCAAACCAGTTTCACGCATAGAGAGTTCTCTTCTAAGCAACCGAGAATAAATTTTGTTTTGGATTCTTCTCTCGAACAATTGAAGCTCAAACTGTATTACGGGCCGGCCCCTGAACCAGATTGTTGTCAATCATAAATCTTAACAGAGAAATTGTGTTATGTTATGTTACATTGAGACTGCATCAAGTACAATACTCATCCAGATGTTCAATTGAAGACAACATGAGCATTGCGCCTAAGCAAGGGTTATGTGGATGTTTAGTGTAATGATCATGTCATTGCAACATTTAATCCATTTGTTCTTTTTTAATTTACACAATAAAGTACTTATGCTAAACATCATTTCACAATATTATCACTCTCTTATGCTAATTTTAATAAAACACAAGAAAAGAGTTCGTTTCTAGTAGTGAAACTCTTTCTTAGGTGTTTGCATGTTTTTTTGTAATAATATTTGATATTATTCATGTATTTTAATGTTTCAACTTAAAACCTTTTTGCTGGCTTAAATTTATATACATGTACTACTAAAGGTGATTTTTTGAAATTGAAAGATAAGATTTTTATTTCTAAAGGTAGTAACTTAGAATATTATGAAAACTCCAGCTTCAGAACCTATAAACTACACATAAGTTCATTTCAGAACCCGAACAAAAAGATCATCTACCACATTTTCTGGTATCACGTTATGCTAATAAGTTTATCTGGTATCGCGTTATGCTAATAAGTTTATAAAGTATATCGGAGCTTCAACTATTGACCAATTTCAAATAACAAAATTTGATTGAAAATATCTTTATCCTAATTCCATAGTCAACTTGTTGCAGTGCTATTCTCAACAAGCTAAGTTAAAAATCTTAACCAAACAATGTAACAGTTAAAATTTAAAAACCAATTTTCATTTATTCATTCCTTCAAAAGGAGGTCCAAAAATGAATAATTACATTTAAAAAAAAAACTGCTTATGCTGTACAAACTGACTAGAAAAATGAATTATTTGTCCTTCAAAATATGATGACTTTCTAATTCATTTAAGTACCAATCAGATAAGAAGCCTTGTCTTGCCTCGCATCACCTCGTTAAGTTTCTTTCCGATTCATCAACAGTAGCTAAATATTGCTACATTGACGTTGGAAATAGCATGCATTCACCATTTTGGGTTCTAGGAAGAGTTTCTTTTGTTTGCAACAATCTACTTTATAAAAAGAGAACTATTTGTAGTAGTATACAGAGGAGATTCCTTCTGACATAAACAATCTGGTAAAGGATTCACATAAAACGGCTCTTCTGAACGAAACCTATCAGTTCCCTTAGTTCCTGTTAAAGGGCCTTTTCTCTTCCTCGGTGAACCTTGCCTGATTAATTAATACAAAGAAAGTTGAGGTATCTTTATGCATTACTAGTATTCAGCAACCCAAAATTTGAAATGCTATACCTTCTTTTGTGAATTTCAATTACTCGATTTGAGAGGTTTTTGCCTTCTTTGATTGTTCCCCTCTCAATTTTATCAAAAATTCGAACAAGGGATTTCCTGATAAACAAGGAGAAGATAAAAGAAACTAAGCAATATATTAATAACATGTCATGGAGATAATAAATTGGAACCACGAAAAGAAATAAATCTCTTGCCTGTCAGGAGATATGGTTTTCCTATGTCCTAAGAAACGACGATGACCCTCAACTGCCCTAGCCATGTTGCCAGAGTACGTTGGAATGAATATATCGCTTTCAACTGAAACAATGTAGTCAAGTGCAGCCATTTGTGATGCATGATTGATAAACGGTTCAAGTTCCTCAACTGATGCCAACTTTTCCTGGGAATAAAACACTAGATGTCACTCCACATTGAATATAAGGTTTAAATATATGATTTTCTTGGTCAAAAGGGGGGAATAGGATTTCAAATACACAATTTTTTTGCTGGGTATCAATTTTATGTGATTATATCACTACAAGTATCACTTCTCTAAATGCAACTGCATTACCACTAGATTATGTTTGATCCTTTATAACTACGCAAAAGCGCACATACCTTTCAGTACTAGATAGTTTTCCTACCTTACGTTGGAGGGGCCAGAAGAGAGACTACCTCAATTGATTTGACACCACTAATTTTCAACCACTACCACTAAAATGTAAGATTACCTAAAAGTTTCAGTTTTTTTAAACTCTTAACGAGAACAATGTGCCAAACCAAAAGGAAGCAAAATAATTAGAACAGAGGGCGTACAATAACACAAGACAATACAATATCCATCTAACCATTTTTACGCGATTCACTTAAGTGTAGGAGTAGGACTCGAGATTATTAAAAAAAAAACTACAAAATAATCAATTTTAAAACTAATCCCGGAGTTCAAACAAATTCAAAATAAAGATACAATCCCTATGAGAGAGTAATGCATACAGATTACAGCAAAACCAACATTGTTCGACCTTTTGAGGTCAATCAAGCAATATGAGTACTGCAAAACAAGACCCATACCTTGTTCATTAATATAGGATAGCGAGTTCGCAGATCAGCCATACGGGTTTCACCCCCATATATCTCTCCAGCAGCAATATATATAGGAGTATTGGATGGAAAACTCAGAGCACTAAGGAATATTCCAACCTCCTTTGGAATCAGTGGGCAGTAGCCTTTGGCTCTCTGATCTAAAGGGTCAATATCTTTCACTTTCCACCATGTCGTATTCTCTCTAGAAAGTTCAAATATCAATGATAAATTATCTCAGTTTCAGGTATCACATTTAATCTATAAAAGATATCCTTAGTCCTTACCTAATTGTCTTTAATTCCTCAGATTCTTCTGGAGTTAAATCATGGGTGCAGCCACTAAAAGCAAGCATATCCTTTTCAAACCGCAAATGCAAAGCAATATAATGGCCTTTTGATTTCATTCTGTCCACCAACAACTACAAAATAAAGTAATTAATATGATAAGCTAAGCATAAAGCATGCTTAAGAGTAACAAAAGAGCAAAAAAAATACCTAAGATTTCAAAAGTAGATTAAGTAAATTGAGTGATTACCTTTCCCATCGCTTCAATCTGAGGTGAAAACTGGAGGGCTTGATAACAAGCACGGCACCGCAACTTCTGAATGTCTGGAGGGAGATTATTGTTTGCCAAACGAGAATCAGACTTGGCTGCTCTAATCACCTTAAAATTTGTCCTAGATAAATTTAGCATCAAAATACTCTGTGCACAAGAGAGAGAGAGCGCTAAATTTCTACAAGTATACCTGGTATTCTGTCCACAAACTTGCTATTTCTTGCTCATAGTAATCTACTCCAGACCAACTTCTGAAATGCTTCACCGCCCTAGTGGCAGTCACCATTTCCTTGGGGAGCTTTTTAATAATTCTCACATCATTGACCAAAGAATTAATAAAATAATCTTCATCGAAGACATCAGAGAAGTTGCTGCAGTTCAATGGCGCAAACATAATTAAAACAACTTATTCTTACGCACTTATACATGGAAGTCAGATTTTTTGTTAACCAAATAAAGGTATACCTAGAATCTTGCCAAAATGAGCGTTTATCTAGTTCAGGAATTACGAGAGTAGCATTTATAATACGTGCAACAGCAACCATGTCGCATATCTGCAGAAAAGAACAGTTTTTTAGACATGTTGGAACGCAAGCTGCTCTTTATTACAACTAAGTGTAAGTTCTCAATGCACAAGCTTCCCGTGAATTACACTGTACTGTTTCACCTATTTTATTATTCTAACAAACAACACTTTATAATCTCCACTCCACAGACATCTAGCAAATTGACTTCATTGGGAATAACACATACAAAAGGAAAAAAAGAAATGTATACTACACAAGATGGACAAATGACCATTTTTGTCATTTTTCTTAACAGACAAATAAGCTGACTTTCTCACACACAATACAATGACATAATAAGATACAGGAGAAGAATCAAAGTAAACTTGTTAACTTAAATAAAGAACACAGACAGAGAGACGAACCCCTGCCCTCATCTGATTAAGGCCTCCATTTGCATGTACCAACAAGTAACCTCGAGATTCTGGGGGAGCTGAAAATTTGATAACATTAAAACATTAGCTACAAATAGAACAAAGAAATATACATTATGTTGATTACATAACATCAAAATTTCCTCACTTGTGTAGGATGAACTTGGTTCAGTACAAGGTACATAGTCTCTATTAGGTGGGTGCTTCCACAACTTGTCCAATTCCGATCTCTCGTTTGCCCCATCCAACTGTCAATTCTAAAGGAGTGAAAACATGAAAGATGCACGACTGATTCTCATCAACAATTGCACGCCTACACTCGACCACACTAACTTCCACGTTACACCCACATGATTAATAATGCACAATCGAGCGACAAATGCAGCTAAAGCAACTGAGCAGGAACACAAAAAAAAAAAAAAAGTTAACTACAATAATATATTCAAGAAATGACAAAACCTTATGAGCAGTGAGAGGAGCTTTCAACAAATGGGGCGAGGCGAACTCCTTTGTCCAGCTTTGCTCCCTTTTCAGATTTTGATACCCAATTTCATGTTGCTATAAGAATTCAAACTTACCCAGATCAATATACATACCCAATTTCACCTTCCAACAAATAAGATAAAATAAAATATTTTCAATTAGTCCACAATTATTTGCATACTAGTTTTTTCTTACTAATCTGAACTTAGCTATGCAATTTATATTAATCTGAGCTAACCTGAACTGCCCAACTCAATACCTAAATGAAAACGTTTATATTCCAGAATATAAGATTAAAAAGACAGTAGAAAAAGGAAGGAGAGAGAGAGACCGTAGGAAGCTTATATGAAGTGTCGGAAGGCAATTTGGTGAGTTCTCGAAGGTGTATGGAAAGAAGTGCCACAAGGGCTATGGCGCCTATGGCGCAAATTAGCAACCGCCGCAGCATCAGCAGTGTCTTCCATCTTCTCTTTCCCATTTCTTCAACTAAATCTAATCTCTGATGAACAAAACGCACTGAACAAATCCCTTTTTCTCTCTTTTACTTTCTTTTTTTTCACTTTATTGTGATAACAAAGGAGTGTTTGAGTGTGTGCTACAAGTGTTTGATTCTTTGTCGCTGAGGAAGAGAGTATAATATTTGAGTTTGGTGAGTTTCTTTTATGGCATTTATTATAATTTGACGAGAGATGAATATGATGGTGATGGTGCAAATCGTGGAGACGACGGGAATGTAGTAATGCCGTGATGGCGTCACATGATCGTATTTTTCTTTTTCTTTCTTTTTTCCTCTCTTTTGAAAAATATGGGAAAAACGTCAATTAAATTAAATTATGTAAAATAACAAAAATTAAAGAGTGAAGATGGATGTAGGGCTAGGGTTAGGATTGTCGGTCGAATATGAACCTGTAGAATTTTCAAGAGCTTGATTTTGTGAATGCACTACATGCGTCTTTTTTAACATTAATTATTTTTTAGACAATTAGTAACGTCTCAAGTCTTACAACTTGTATCAAAGTCCAGGTAACGGATTCGATTCCCAACGGAAAGCTATTGACGAAGCCGGAGGGAGAGATTGTTAACCAAATCACAGTAAAATGTAGTGCTAAACTAACAAAATCTCCACAAATAAATCTATCGCAATACGCTTTAATGTGCATAATCATTTAATCCGAAGATTCAACAGAAAAGATGGATTCCCACCATATTAAAAAAAATATGTTTCTTGGGTTAAAAGTTTGGTTTAAGAATGTGATCGGGAGGTTGATCTGAAGAAATTAAAATTTTAATTTAGTTCGTGAGTTAAAATTCTTCAAAAATTAGATTCAACGTAGAAAAGATGAATTTCCGTCATATTAAAAAATATGTTTCTTGGGTTAAAAGTTTGGTTAAAGATTGTGACCGGGAGGTTAATCCTAAGAAATTAAAAGAAATTGAGATAATGACCTAACTTAAAATTCAGGTTTGTAGGGAGGAATATTAATGGGATTATTGCATTTTTGGTGTCACAACTATATCCTACTGGCATTTTTACCCCGTAACTTTTCGGGCTGGCACATTTGGTGCCACAACTTCAAATTTTGGTGCCAATTGAGGCCCAATCTTGAAATTGGCCCGAAATTCCTCCATGTACGGGCCATGTGACATGAAAATTGAGGATTTTTGACCATTCAACACCTTTTTCATGAAAAAAAAAATTTCACCCACCAAGAACTAGGCTACTTGGATGTTTTTATTTGGGGAATAATAAGAAAGCGGGTAACAATTTAATTAAAGAATGTTTGGTGAATTTTATAGGAAAAGTTAGGATTTTAAATTTTGGTATTTTTTTTTAATTAAAAAAGACGTTGAATGGTCAATTTTGATATATTACTAAATCACATGGCCCGCATATGGGGAAATTTCGGGCCAATTTTGAAATTGGGCCTTAATTGGCCCCAAAATTGCCACTGATGTTGAAGTTGTGGCACCAAATATGCCAGCCCGAAAAGTTACGGGGTAGAAACGCCAGTGGGCTATAGTTGTGGCACCAAAAATGCATTAATCCCGAATATTAATGGAGCGGTTCCTTGTCTTGCTATAAATGGATCGCGCGCGGCGGAAAATGCTTTAGGTCCTATCCTCTTAATAGAATTTTTTTTTAACATATATTTCCTCCTATTTCAATTTTTGTTATTTTTGCCTTTTCAATTAATGCAATCTTAACTCATTTAACTCATTAAGAAAAAAAAAAAACATTGCTACCTATGTACCACATACAAAAAGGTACTCAACAGCCATTTCCAAATATGACTTCTTATTTTAAATTTCAAATTATGTACTACAAACAACTGTCTTTAAGAAAATGTTTGTCAATACCTGGTTTAGGAGAGTGATTGTAAATACATCACATTATTTATTTTAGTGATGTCATGCTCTCACAATATTTTAAAAATGAAATTTATTTTGTATGAGTTTTTCCTATAAAATTAAAAACTAAAACAAACAAGTGCTATCTATAATTTGACACGACGTTAAATCATTTGAAATAATTGATTAACTATGTGGAGATTTGGTCTTTCTATGTTGGAACTCAATGATAATTACAAAGTAAGTTTGCACGTGTATGTAAAGTAAAATGAAATTGTAACATTGATTTTTTTTATTGAATTTAAAAAATATCTAAAACATGATCGGATTTAAAAATAAAGCTGAAGAAACGTACCCACCAAAACAACAGAATACAACCCGAGATATAATGGAGTCAGATCAGGGTAAGATCGGACCAATATAATGACAATCCTATAGATGATGATGGTAGGTTTTTTCTTTCCCTTTAATTTGTTGTTGAATACATAAAAAAAAAAAGGTAACGTACCTAAGTTAGGCTTCATGATGCTCTAACCAAATTTAAAAGGTTAACGGGCTTCCATAGATCCATTAATTAACTTTTTACATCCAAGAAATTAATACATAAATTTTGCACTTGGAATTGGAATATTAACACTTTCCATCATAAAACTACAAATTTGTCAACAAAATTTGTCAACAAAATAGGAATCTTGTATTTTGTATCCTAATATTAGGGATGAAAATCAAATCAAATCAAATTACTCGATACTTGACTCGAGCTCGTTGGATAAAAATTCGTTTGAGTTCGGTTCGTCTCACAAAATCAAACAATATTGAACATCATTTTTCGTTTAATAATTTTTAAAGCTCGGCTCGAGCTTGACTCGCTAAGCTTAAAATTGATAAATTACTTGTAAAATATCAAACTACTCGATACTCAACTCGAACTCGTTAGATAAAAGTTCGTTTGAGCTCAGTTCTTTTAACAATCAAACTAAGCTCAAACACAAAAATTTCAAGCTCGATAAAATTCAAATCAAACTTGATTACTACTCTACCTAATATAGACCACTTTGCCAAAAAGAATACAACTCATGAGTGTACCTAATATGTCAAAATTTGATTTATAGGGTGCAAAATGCTAAAATTAAGTATTTGGATATGGAAAGTGCCAATTTTTACTCTCACTCATTCATACAAAGATCAGGGTTTTAGAGATTGGTGCAGTGAACACGAAATTGAAGAAGGTGCCCATATATCGTTCTTATTGCTTTTCTGCCGCGAGTTCAATTCGATTATTACAAGTTTAAATATTTCTCCTTTTTTGCATGGCTAACTTAAACCCTACTTCAAGTTTTTATTTATTTATTTTAATTCAATACGTTTTTTGATTTCATATTTTTATGTCTGGTGATTTAGTTTTTCCTTTTCTTATTTGTAGTTTGAGTTGTAGCACTTTTTGGTTGATTCAGAAGACTAATAAGATGAATAATCCCATGTTCTCAGTACAACAGCAGGTATGAAAAATAGCTAAGTTTATAGTACTTTTTTTTTTTTGTGTGTAAATTTCTCATGTTTTGGAGATCGATTTTTGTGGTTGGATTAGCAGGAAAATGCTGAAGTGGAGGAGATCAAAGTAAATAAATTTCTCAGAGGTAAAGTTGCGGATTTAAAGGTAAAAAAAAAGGGTCGCCTATATTCTAATTCTCTAGCTGGTTCTGTGATTTATTAGTATTTTCAATTACATAATTATTATTATTCCTCTTTTTTTTTCCCCTTCTCCAGGTTGTAAAAGATAAGAAACTGAAGGGTCAGCTAGAAGTGAGAGAACACCTGTATAGAAAGTCTGCAAAAGCGGCTGTCAAGGCTGATAAGGTAACGATCGATGACTTTATTCTTTTTTATGCCTTCTTGTCTCCCAGTTGGTTTTTTTGGTTAAATGTGTTGTTCTTATAATGTGATGTTTGTTATTTTCTTAGTGGCTTATGCCAAGTGAAGGTGGGTTTTTGGAGCCCGAGGGTATAGAAAAAACATGGAGGATTAGGCAGGAAGCAATTCACACAGAAATTGACATCCTCAGTAAACGAAACCAATATGATATCGTCTTTCCAGGTTGAGACCTCACTCCTTATGACTGCTTTATATGGAAATGCAAAATTCATTACTGGAATCCATGTAGAACAGAATTTGGTTTACTTTATAGTGTATTTGTTTCATGTACTGAATAAAAGAAGCTTCTGGCAATGCACTATATTATGAGCACTGCTGGGAAGTCTCATGTATATTGCAAATTTTAATGCTGTTTATTTGTCTCAGCGTATGTTTTCTATTTTCAGGGCTTGGTCCATATACTCTGGATTTCTCCATGAATGGTCGATATATTGTAGTGGCTGGGCAAAAAGGTCATCTGGCCCTTGTGGACATGAAAAAAATGGACATTATAAAAGAATTCCAGGTAACTTGACACCAAGTATTCATGCCAATGCAGAAAAAATCTGATTTGTAATCCTACATTTGTGTGTTGATATCTAAGGTAAAACATCCCAATTTCTTGAACACGTTTTGGAATGTAACAATTAAGGTGCAAACCGAGGAACCCGTATGTATATTTGTAAAGTATGTAAAGTATATTACTACGACAGTGACTAACGCCTTAGTAGTGTTGTTCATATCTTTTCATCTGAAAAATATTCTTATAATAGATGTTTTTGATCCTTCTATTTGCGTTACTTGCGGAGGCATAACCACCCTTCTTATTTGAAAAAGCTATGTTTCTTAGATCTTAATTCTGGAATATGAGTATTTGATTTGTAAAAATTGTTTCATCAGGTTAGGGAAACAGTGCGTGATGTAGTGTTTTTGCACAACCAGAAGTTTTTCGCTGCTGCTCAAGAGAAGTAATATCTCTCATTCTTTTTGTTATAAAATCAAATAACTATTAAGTAATGTGCATTTGTTGAAAAAATTATTAGTAATACCGCATGATTTTGATACACGTCCTTTCCTCATTACTGCTTATTCTACTATTTAATCTGCATAGACCATGGAGAAGTGAAAAAGATGTCAAGCATAGCTTATTATTTTGCAATACAATATTGTGGTTATGTTGTTTCCATGTCTTTGTACTTTTTTTTAATGCATGCGACAGATTAGATTGATAAGTATATCTCTATAGTGGAAAGATTGATTCCTTCTATCTCCTTTCTCCTTCTTCACCAGTGTATTTTATTGCGATATTTCTAATGAGTCCTGCTTAAAATGTTTAAATATCTTTATTATTGTGTGAATTCGTCCTGTACAAGAAAAAATCATGATTTATATCATGTTTGTGATGGAGCTCATACATATTGCTCATGAATTTATAATTTGAGTATTGTTTTCGTGATCGACTCCAATTGGATTATTATCTTCATTGACTTAAGTTACTGTGTCAATCTTTTTTGTGCCCAAGATGTTAATAATTACTTGCATTTTCTTATCTATATTATTAAAAAGATAAGTCATGTCATGGTGTAGCATGCTACACCAATTTTTTGATACTCATATTTTTCCATTAATACTTAAATTAACATAACTATGTAACTTTTTAACTTCTTCATTTATCCCAAAATAAAATTTAACTATTACTTTTCTCCATAAAAAATCCTTATTTTTTGTGCTTACATAATATAATGCACGCGGGAACGCAGGATGACTAGTTTGCCAAATAGGTAATTCTTTTGCTTGGTCGTCTATACCACGAGTTGTCTTTATGAAAATTTATGTTAAACTATGGGACCATCAACTGATTAACATACTGGTTTTTGGTCATTGAGGTGGATCACAGTTTTCGTTAAATGTTTTAAATCGAGTAACCGTTCAGATGCTTGTGCAAGCTTTGGGCCATTTGTTAACATTAAACTTACCTTGAAGATAATTATTTTCCAAACTATGTTAACATGTATGAAGTTCCAGCAAAGCTCATAGCTGGTTTCAAGTTTAATATTCAACTTATGATCTACAGTTCCATGGTTTATATAAATCATACATTACAAACAGAAAAGGACATGCTTCTTTTAGATTGGCACTTTATGTTTCTTTAATTCCATTTTAAGTCATAAATGCTCAAATCTACATATTTTGCAGTAGTCCGTGTAAACAATGAAAATTTGTCATTTGACTATGTACTTAAACTGGACAGGTACGTGTATATGTATAACGACAATGGTACTGAAGTGCACTGCCTCAAGGTTAGCAATTTGACCTTCTTGATGCTTGATCAGTTTCTGATATCTTTTAGCATACCTATTTGGCCAGTTTGAAGTTTGTAGGTCATAAAAATATCACCAGTTGATTTCTTTTCAAATTTCAGGAACATGGTACTGCCTCGAGACTTCAGTTTCTGCACAAACATTTCCTTTTGACATCTATAAACAAATTTGGGCAGCTTCATTTCCAGGATATTACCACAGGGAAGATGATTAGCAACATCCGTACTGGTCTAGGTTGCTCTGATGTAATGGAGGTCAATCCCTTCAATAATGTAGTTGCTGTTGGCCATTCTAAGGGTAAAGTAAGTATGTGGAAACCCACCAGTGCCGTTCCTATATACACATTGCGGGGTCATATGGGATACCCGGTTACAGCTATTGCTTTCCACTCAAACGGCCATCTCATGGCGACAGCTGGAATGGAAAGGGAAATAAAGCTTTGGGATTTGAGGAAGCATGAGGTTCTCCGAACATTACAGTGTCATGCCAATAGTCTTGATTTCAGTCAGAGAGGTATGCTTTCTACTGCCTCGGGATCTTCTGTACAAGTATTCGAAGATTTTTCTGGCGTCTATATGAATCATCCCATGGCTAAAGGTTACCAAATAAAGAAAGTGTTGTTTAGGCCATATGAAGATGTTTTGGCAATAGGGCATTCAATGGGTTGGTCTTCTATCGTAATTCCTGGATCTGGAGAGCCCAACTTTGATAGTTGGGTGGCAAATCCATTTGAAACACGTAAACAAAGAAACGAGAAGGAAGTTCATGCGCTTCTTGACAAACTGCCCCCTGAGACGATTATGTTGGACCCGACAAACATTGGTTCTGTGAAGCCTACAAGGAATAGTGGAAGCCTCAGTAAACAGGAAAGGGATGCAGAGATGGAATCCGCTGTAGAAGGTGCTAAAAATGTATCGTTCAAGAAGAAAACAAAAGGTAGGAGCAAACCAACCAAAATGGCCAAGAAGAAGCAACAAGCCATAGTTAGAGCCAAAAAACCTTTACTGGAGCAACAAACTAAGGAGGAAAAAGATTTGTTGTCTAAAAACAAGAGGAAGAGAATCGGGGAGGAGATTCGACTACCAAAGTCTCTGCAGCGATTTGCTGGGAAACCGACAACTTGACTGGTTGCCTAGGTGGGTGCAATGACCCCTCTGGATTTTATTTCCTTACATTATATTACACTATATACAAATCTCTATATAAGCTAGTTTTGATTGAATGATTTCTAATGGCTATTTATGGATCCCGCTAAATAAAATTTAAAATCCTATAGTAAAGGGTCCATATTTAAGTTAAAAGGTGAGATGGAAAACTTGTCATCTATTCACTTGGAAATTATTTTTGTGATATTATTTTCATAGGCAGTACAAAATCACCACTAATTTATATGTTTATGTAAGAAAACTAACAAAGTCTAATGCCATAAAGTAGATATCGAGTTCCAATATAATACAAATCACATTTTTTTTAAAAAAAAAAAAACAATAATAGTCCTTCAATTTTTTGCATGGACGCCGAAATGGAACACTTGTAGTTCCGACAGATGATTTATATTTTTTATGTTTATGTTGTAGCAATTTTAGTGCTCTTACTCTCAAATTTTATTCCAAAATTCGTCGGAATTAGAATGGTGTCGATAAATTCTCACATAAGCAAACAAGAATGGTGTTCATTTTTCTTCAACTTAAGTTTATTTGACAAGGTGGCAGGGGATTACCATTGCATGACATGTAGAGGGACAAAATCCCCAATTTGTTTGCTTGCATAGCAATCAAATGACACTATTTTTAATTCCTGCGAATTTAGGATTACAATTGCGACAATATAAAACATAAATGATGTCACATGTAAATTGTTTGTCGAAACTGTTTGTCGAAACTACGTGTGTCACATTTTCGCATTTCTACAAAAGTTAGAAGACTAATATTGCCTTTTTTACCCAACTTTTGGGGTTTTCTTCAATAAAATCACCCTAAGTTCATGAGACCCCTTCATCTTCATATCTATTTCTACAAAAATACAAAAAGAGTGATTAAATGACATTATAATTGCATATAAAAGAGAAATATGCATTTGAAATCGTTTAGAATGATTCAACTGACTTCAACTTATGACAAATGGACAAACACTAGAAAAAGGAAAAAAAAGCTTGCAAGTTCCTATCTACCTTGTTAGTTGATTTTTGAACTTGAAGTTTGAATTTTTTTAAGTATTTTTATGTTACATAAATAAATAAAAAATTAATGTAATCCTTGATTCTGAGATGATCTGAAAATTCTTTCTGGCAACACCACTGTTTTTTTAGGCTTATTTGTTCTTTTATCCTTAATTTCAGCATTATTTTACAAGATTTTCTACAGAGCAATCGATACGAATTCGATGAATTCTAAAAGCAAGTTCTATAAAAAGAAAAAAAGAAGATTTGGTTCAAGCACAGTTCTCCCAAAAATGTTGTAGGACAAAGGAATTGTTCAGTGTGACGGAGATGATAATCTGTCACACTTTGATATCACATGATAGATCCATCGTTTAAGTATATGTGTGGAACCCACATAAAATTTTAAGAAAAATATGTATCAATAAATCTATATACGTAACACCAAAATGTGACAGATGATCCTCACACACAGTATGACATACTGAAAATGTAAATTCTTAAAAATAAATCTACAAGTCGAACTTTTATACTAAAAAAAAATAACTAACTAAAAGATAGATAGATGAAACAAAATAGGGGTTTTCTGTGGTTAGTTCCAGTTTGTGCTAATTCTTATTAGGTCCCCTTTAAAATTCAGTAAATTTGACCTGTTACCTTCTGAAAATGTAATGATTTAAAAATAATTTTACTAAAGAGATAATTGCATTTTTTTGGTACTGAGCTATATGTCAATTTCCACTTTTGGTACCAAACAAATTGAGGCCAACACATTTTGTACCATAATTTCACAAATTCGCTCACATTTGGTACCGCCGTTAAAAATCACCTTTAAGTGGTGACGTTGCAATTAAGTCTTATTGCATAGTTGATGCCATTACTTATGTTGACTGACAATTTTACCCCGTAACATTTCAAGTTACTAAAATAGCCCCACATCTTTAAATTTACTAACGATTTTATGCCACATTGTTGCTAAATTTCAAATTTGATTCGAATAAAGCCATGTGCAGGGCAATTTAAAAAATTTACATATTATATTTACATAACTAATTTGATTTATAAATAATATTTAACATAAATTTTAAAAAATTAAGTAAACATATTCTTTTCAAATCTAAAATTTATATAACAGTATTAATTTATTTAATATTTATTAAAATAATAAATTATATAATTAAAAATTATTTAATATTTATTAAAATAATAAAATAAATAATTATAATTATAATTAAAAAAAACTAAAAAACCTACCCCAGCCCACCTCACCCGATTTAACTTATTTCTTCACCGTTGGCATCAATTTTTTCATCAATTTCATCAATTTCATCGATTTGAACAGTTTTTGACTGATTTAACCAGCTTATTCACTTATTTCATCGATTTAAATTATTATTATTTACCGATTTAGCCCATTTTTTCACCGTTTTCGCCCACTTTTCCACTAATTTCATCAATTTAAACCATTTTTGACCAATTTAATTCATTTCTTCACCGTTTGAATCGATTTTTCACTAATTTCATCGATTTGAACGATTTTTTTTACCAATTTAACCCATTTTCCACTAATTTATCGATTTAAATTATTTTTGACCAATTTAACCCATGTTTTCACCATCAATTTATATTATTTTTTACCGATATAACCTATTGTTTCACTATAAAATGGTGAAAAAAATGGGTTAAATCGGTTAAAAAAACAATTTAAATCGATAAATTAGTGAAAAAATTGGTTAATACGGTAAAAAATCGTTCAAATCGATGAAATTAGTGAAAAAATGAGTTAAATCAATCAAAAACCATTCAAATCGATGAAATTAGTGAAAAAAAATCGATGCAAACGGTAAATAAATGAGTTAGATTTGTCAAAAATGTATAAAATCGATGAAATTAGTGGAAAAATGGTGAAAAATGGGTTTAATCGGTCAAAAATAATTTAGATCGATGCAATTAATGAAAAATGGGTTAATCGATAAAAAACGGTTCAAATCGATGAAATTTGTGAAAAAAAGGGGTTAACTAAGTCAAAAACCGTTCAAATCGATGAAATTAGTGAAAACAATCGATGCAATCGATGAAGAATTAAAGTTAAATCGGTCAAAAATGGTTTAAATCGATGATTAGTGGGAAAATGAAATAAAATGGTGAAAAATGGGCTAAATCGGTCAAAAATAATTTAAATCAATGAAATAAGTTAGAAGACGGGTTAAATCGGTCAAAAACAGTATAAATCGATGAAATTAGTGAAAAAATTGATGCAAACTGTGAAGAAATGAGTTAAATCGGTCGCGAATGGTTTAAAGTCGATGAAATTAGTAGGAAAACGGGTGAAAACGGTGAAAAAATAGGGTAAATCGGTAAAAAAACAACTTAAATCGATAAATTAGTGAAAAATGGGTTAAATCAGTCAAGAATCTTAATTTTTCTTTAGTTTTATGTTCAAATATTATTTAATTTATTAATATTATTTATAAATCAAATTAGATATGTAAATATAATGAATAAAATCTTCAAATTGGTCTGCACGTGGTCTTATTCGAGTCAATTTTTAAATTTGGCAACAATGTGGACTAAAATCGTCAATAAATTTGAAGATGTGAGACTATTTTGATAAGTTGAAATATTATGGGGTAAAATTGTTAGTCAACATAAGTAATGAGATCAACTTTGCAATAAGATTTAATTACTTGTGAACACTTAAGAAAAGAGATTAAATTTATGTAGTACAATAACCTAGAGCACATGTCACCCTTAAAAAAATGAATGGTAGATTAGAAAATAAATAATATTCAACGATAATTAAAGGGGACGTAATGAATACTTAGCACAAGTGGTACTAACCATAGAAAGTGAAAGAATTAAAAAATATTCTACAAAGCCTTCCAAAATCCTCATGCATTTTCTTCCTTCTCCGTTCATCTTCCCCTCATACACATGACGAAATTGCTATTAACTAAACCTAGTAAAAAAATACAAATGGCAAAGAGCAATGAAAACGACGACGAATTGAGTCTCTTCCAGAAGTACGGCGTCCCGCTGTTTGGAGCCGCGTGGGTTCCATATTCCGCCGCCGGAGAACCGGTGTCTCTGATTATGAACCGCCACGTGGTCCTCGCAGGAGGCGGCGGAGAAGGCCGCACCGGCATTCCAAATGCTGTCCTTCTCTCTACTTTCAATTTCCAGTCCAATTCTCTATCCGATCAACCCGTAATTCTTCCGAGTTATACTGAATTTGTTTCAATTGCTGCCAAATTAATAAATCAGTTAGTTAATAATTTATTTAATTACTTTTTTTCAACACTGCTGATAACTGTTGCTTCAGAATTTTCTTGTTATTTTTGTTTTTGCGGTTTAACTATATAGAGACGTGATTTATTCATCTATGTTTAGGTGTCAAAATTCGGGACCGGTAGTGATGTACCATATAGAATTGCAGTTCATCCTGGAGGAGAGGGTCTTATATTTTCATCACCCAAAAGTTGCACGTATGTAGTACTGCCCTATTTTTTTTTTTATAATAAAGATGCTTATTCTCTATTATATAAATGTGTTGGCCTGCATTAGATTTCTACTAGAACCACCGATGGTGAAATTATAAAAAAAATAGTTTTCTTTATGCTTATTCGAATGGCCTGCATTAGATGCTTATTCGCTAATCATTAAATGGGTCTATTTGGATGGGTTTTGGCTCGGTTTCGTGGGTCTCGGTTTAAAAAAATTGGTTTGGGTGGTTTCGATGAAACATTTGAGACCTCATTTGGATGGGTTTTGGCCGTTGGGTTTTGTGGTTTGAATAAGTTGAAACCCCACTTGGATTGGGTTTGGATGTTGGGGTTTAGGGAAAAAAGTAGGTAGTAGGTGTCAAATCAATGTCTTTTTTAGTGAGATTTGAGGGAAAATGTAGGTGGTAGGTGTCAAATCAATGTTTATAGGTTTGAAAAGCTTGAGTGTGAGTTTCTGAATGAGTTTTTGATGGTTTTATGGGTTTGACGAAAACTCATTTGAAAGGGTTTTGGCTCGGTCTCGCGAAACCCGCGAGACCGGGCCAAAACCCATCCACATACACCCATAGTTTTCCTTCAAAATATTCTTCATGATTAGCGTTTTTTATTTTTTGTATTTCTTCTGGGGTGTTTCATTTATTTCTTCTGGAATGTCCCATTAGTTAAAGGATATAGTAGAAAATTCAACAAGGTGCAAATATTCATGCTAAGTACAGATTGTGGGACAGAGTCACCTAAATGTTTGCTTTATGCTTATTAGATACTTCCTTAAGCCAATATTTGAATCGAACGAAATTGCCAACAAGAGTTGAGAAATGTGAGTTTTCTGTATTTTTACACCTTTGCCTCAAAAGTAGTGGTTTGCATACAAAATTATCCATTGAGTAATATGAAAACCTAAGGTATCAATATCAGTCCTAGACTCTTCTCACCTTTTTCACTTCAGCCTATGCTTAGCATTTAATTTGGGGAAATGTGAGAATGTGAAGTAATCACACAACCGTATTATTTTTTTGATTGAGTTCTTGGTCCTTGTGATTGATGCTGAAGCTTTAGTCATATCCTTACATTCATTTGGTTCGTCATGCAGTTGGATTGAATGGGATGCAGTCACATGCACGAACAAGCATAGTTTGAGTTTGAAATCATCTGAAAAAGTCCTTGAGCAATTGGAAGATGTTGGACAACAAAAAGCTATGACCTTTAATAATGAGAAGAACTTACTGGCCGTTGGTGGTGAGGTAAAAAAGTTTTATGTCATAATTATGATATGTTGGGTATCAAACTACATTTATAAGTCAAAGAAAAATACCTTTTTCCAACTCGCGAAACAAGGATTAAGTTTTACCATTATCAGATCAAATTCTTAAACGATTAAGAAATCACCAGATATCGTATTGTCAGTTGGGGGAAGATGGGGTGCGTTATCCATGTAAGTGCATTTATGTTCGGTACTATATCATTAAAAGTAATTGAAAGAATCAAATATATTTGTAGTATGTTGTATATACATCCTTTCTGACAACTAGACAAGTGAATCTATTTTCCAATGGTTTTCTATGTAGTTTCGGAGTAGTCGGATTATATGGTGGTGGAAAATCCATCTTCAGATGATACAGATTTCCATATCTTGATTAAATACTACTACTTCTTTGAGATTAGGCTTTTGTAGTGGAATATCTTTCTTAAGAAGTATATTTGGCTATTGGATAAGGAACTTCTTTGCAGACACCGTTATTTGTCATTCTAGATTCTATACTTTTGGTGGAACTCATTTTATTGCAAGATTAAATAGGATTTGAATCTTTTATGCTCTCCTGTTTTATGAAATGAAAACCATTCCATTAAGCTAGAGGAGTTAAGTAATTGTGTGTTTTCTTATTGTCTTATATAGGATGGCAGGTTAAGAGTCTTTAAGTGGCCGGCCATGGAAATTACTCTCGATAAGGCTAATGCTCATACTTCTGTCAGGGATTTAGATTTCAGGTCCTTTGTAATTGCTGTATATTTTAACGTTGAACTTGCTCAATTCAACCTTTTTAACAATACATTTCATAAAAGGAAGTTCTAATGCTCATACTTCTGTGAAGGCTTTAGATTTCAGGTCCTCTGCAGTTGCTGTATATTTTAACTATGAATTTGTGCAATTCAACCTCTGAAACATTTTATTTCATAAAAGGGAAGTTCTGATTTTAGTTGCTTTGATTATTTCATGCAGTCTTGATGGCAAGTTTCTTATCTCTTTGGGAAGTGGCTCCGGATGCCCTAGTAGGATTTGGGATGTCTCGACCTCAACAGTTATATCTTACCTAGCCAAGGAAAATGTAACCCTTTTCTTCTTATTTATCAGATTTTTCGACCTGTATAAATTTGTTATTACTGGGACTAATATGAAAGAATTTAACGTGTTGGGCTGTGATTTATGAACATGCCAGTGTTGTAGTACCTTCTTCACCCCCCCCCCCCCCCCCCCTCCATCTTTTTCTGGTTTTGTGTTGAAGAGTTCATGATTTGGCTCATTAATATTCATCATAGATTCTCATTTGTCCCATAACTTTGTACTATGCTGCAATTAAAAATTGATGTTCTCTTTCTAGTGAATGTTACTCTGTCCTCTGTTATCATTACTAAATCTCTCTCATCTACTCCAGGATGAGGTTTTCGGTTTTTGTCGGTTCTCACAAACTACTGACACAGATCTAGTTCTATATGTTACAATGAATCAAGGTTAGTATCTTTAGTTAACACCTGCTTTTGCACAAATAGCAGATACCAATTATGTTTCATGTCCATAGATAATGGTGGTAGCATCGTGAAGTTGAACACTAATACATGGCAAAGGATAAGTTCGGGACATGTACATAGGTTCTATAAGCGCTTTCAATGTGTCGCCTGATGGAAAACTCCTTGCAGTGTAAGAATAATCTTTTACTTTATGAGGGCTTTACTTTCTTATCTTAAAATTTAAACTATCAGGTATTACAAACTGCTGTTGAGTTATTTGACCACCTAGAGCGAGTTGCATCATGTAATGTGGCTGTTTGAACCTTTTGCCTTCTTTTCCGTACAATCTTTGCACATTTGTCCCCGTAGAATAGTCTATGTTTTTCACTTTTGGTCCAATAGGACCATATCAGGTTGCACTTTTGGTATACCATATTGGATGGAAAGGGGGGATACAACCTAAAGTTCGAAATGTTTTTAAAAATTGGGAACAAATGTGCAATATCGTAAATTTACACCATTCTGAAGTGAGAATCATGCAGAGGAACAAATGAAGGAGACATTTTAATCATGAGTTCTGCCAGCATGCGGTGGCATACTTTTGTAAGGGAATCTCATCTTGGCCCCGTAACATCAATGGCATTCTCACCAGATTCAAGGTTTGAAAGTTCTGTGCATCATCTTAATTTATATACTACGATTCTAGCATGCATGCCCAAGTTTAATTTAACTGATAATTGATTGATTATTTGGGTTGTATAGGGCTTTGATCTCTGTTTCCCTAGATTCAAGTGCAAGGGTGACATTAGTCAAGGATAAGAAGGAGGAGGAGGATGGTATGAATGCTTCTCTCTCGCTTATCAATAACTGATTTTCCGTATTTAATTCCACTCGCTGCTTATCACCCGACCCGTACAACCTTGCAGGAAGAATATGGTGGATCATTCTGTTCTTCATTTTGCAGGAAGTAGCTCTATATTATGCTAAAAAAGCAAAAGATTATCGATCCTTTGAAGCCGCATATCCTTAAATGAAGTTAGATACATAGTAGTATATATTATAGATGATAAGCTCTTGGTTCAGAGCCTTTTATTTACTTTGTAGGGTGAAGGATTTATTTCTGGTGAACAGTGTATTTATGATTCATCTTCCTTTTTGTTGATAGAATGAGTTGGTGTGAAACTAGAGATAATTAGCCTTTGAAGTTATGATAGCTAATTATATCCAATTTTGATTTAATTATGAATCCATTTACCACTTAATTAATCTGGATTTCATAAGAATCTTGGAAATTATTGTCGCCATCATATTATACTCGCTTCATCTCCTAAACCCTGGGAGTCAATTTTCTCGATTTGTTGGTGGTCATGGAGGACGTTTTTTCTTGGCCGAGTACACGATTATCATTAACTAAGTCACATTATTATTGACAATTTGACATGTTCTTTCTCCCCCACGGGGACTAGTTTACATGTTATGATATGCAACCAGTTGGTAAAAACTCTCACAAAAATCAAATCAAACCTTTGTTATGATCTCCAGTTAAAAGTTTGCAATATTAAAAAACGAAAGATATGAATTCGTCGTTTACATATCTTTAATTCCTACACATTTTTCATGTAAACTTGCAAAGGCATGACCTTTGTAGAGAGAAATAATGTGTATATATTCATCTCATTCTTGACGACCAGGTTATATATGTAAAGCTCAAGGACCAGTTCTTCCCATCAACAAGTGACACATGCTATTTAACTTCACAGCATTAACGTAGAATGTAAATGGCACTAGAGATTAAAGGATAGGTGTTGCAATTAATGTTATAATTTGTAATCTCCTCAAGGAAAAAATGTTAAAATTTGTAAGATAAATATATATATATATTAAATTGATTGCCATATTAAAGAATAGTTAAACAGTGTATACCCTCTTCAATGTCAGCAAAAAACATGATCAGGCAAGCTTGGAGGCCAGTTGCTGTAGTTTAGAGTAAACTTTAGGGGCAGGGGAGCCTAGAATCAAACTGCAAAGACAATTCCTTGCAATTTTGATGCAAGTAAAAGTTCCCATGATATGGATCCTCGTGTCCGCAATTACAATTCTTGCTTTAGTTGCATTCTCAATAGCGTGCTTGGTCCTCCCATGTTTGCCAGAAAGCCTGCCGATGGCACGAGATAGGTGGTCCCCGCGGAGCACTTTGACATCCTTGATGTCAAACGAATCAACATATAGCTCATCCATTCGCAGCAAGGCCTCCGCATCCTCGACTTCGAATCCTAGGAGTATGGCATGAATGAAATCAGCGCACTTCTGGAGGTGGCCGATCTCAGGGGTGTCGGGTTTGGTCTTCAACTGAACCTGGACAGGCTTGGTGAGTTTCGTGCGAATGTCAACCTTCATCACATCGTGGACTAGAACGTATACCCTTCTCCAATTTTTGTGGAGAAGCTTGCGGCGATGAGCAGGGACGGGTAACTTGCGAAATTGGACATTATCATGGCCACATGACATGATCTCATGAGCCTTGACAGGCTCGAATTTGGGTAACGCAACAACAGCATTTTCAGTTTCCATATCTCCTGAAACCAAATCAGCAAATTGAAGTTTGTAAAGACTATTATCCTCATTTCTTTTTAAATTTCTTAGCAGTGGAACTACACATTGTTACATAATGGAAAGATTTACATAAACGCCACAATTATTTATTACAGGAAAATACGATTACATTTGCTAAAATCTAGATTATTTCAAACAGCACGCAGTAATTTTTATGTTCATTCAACAGTCGTTCACATTTAGAAATACAGAAACAATTGAGCAATAATTATTAGCATTAGATAATAGATATAGAGGATGTTAAACAGAACAAGAAAAGCACGTTACCAACTATGTTTGATTGATATGCAAAGGGAAGGACAGCTAGGGTTTCAATAGTGTGATATTTGATTTTATTCGTTTTGTTCAGGACCCATTTGTTTACTCGGGAATGGCATATTATTGGCAATCTATTTCCTTGAAATCAGATAATAATGTTTGGGCAATTTTTTTGAAATTTGGGAAAGGAAATATATTCCAACAAATCAGGAATCTTGCCATGAAAATATGGGAATGTGAAACCTAATTTTTCTATGGTATTATGATTCCTTTCCTGAGGGATTTGATACTAAAAATAAAAAATAATTTTTTACCCATATATTCTTTCTTAATTATGATAGTTTTATTCTTCTCCCTACATAATATTTCTCTCCCATGGCCATTGTTTTTTTGTTTCTTGCGTTCTTTTCCTTCTTCAACTGCTTAAATCACATATTAAATCACCACGTCATTTACCTACTAGTTGAATCTACTGAAATAATATAGAATATTGTTTAAATGAAAATTGATTTGAAAAATATGTATATAGTTTATATGTCAATTCACATGCCAAATACAAAGCTTATGCTTCATAGCACATTCATTCCAAATTGTACGTTTAATTTTGTTATTGCTTTTGAAAGTGTTAACTTATTCTTAACTATTATCACACAACATTTTTTGTGATAGTTACATTCTTGGATTATTATGATATATATATAGCTGCAACTATATACGACTCTCCTCTAACACTAATTTCTTTTATGTTCTTTAATTTTTACTTTATATTAATTATATTATATGATATAATATATAAATTATTAATTGATATATTATACATATTTTTTTAAATCAATATATTTTTAATAATACTATATAATAAATGCTGCTTTAAATTGATTTTTATTTAATATATGAGTGGGGGTATTTTTGTGAACTTTTTAATTATGTAATCCATTCTTTGCTATTACCAAACATTGAAAAGGAATTCAATTAATTTCCTTGGTACAATCCCAAAGTATTACCCAAACACTATAATGAAATCATATTTCTGGATATCAGATTGTATGAAATCAAATACCCAAAATCAGATTCCATTCTCGTCAAACAAACGGGTCCTTAGTGTAATTAATATTTTAAGGCCCATTTATATATAGTTTATAAAAGGTTTGGCTAGGTTGACTTTGAAACAGATGCCCATAAAA
Source organism: Penstemon newberryi var. newberryi (assembly GCA_030819805.1). Classification (NCBI taxonomy): domain Eukaryota; kingdom Viridiplantae; phylum Streptophyta; class Magnoliopsida; order Lamiales; family Plantaginaceae; genus Penstemon; species Penstemon newberryi. Next base: position 19,068,146 of record JAUALY010000001.1, read on the forward strand.
TATTTAAAGAATTTGATTAAATCTGCATAGAATTTGATTATTAAAATGAGGACCCAAATTTAGTAAACTGCAATTTTTATACAAACAATCATTGAAAAATATATGAAACTTTGGCTTGTTTGTTTTGCTTTCCTTAAAGTGAGTTTAAATTTTTGGGGAATTTTTGAGATTTTTTTTATTTTCTTCTATTTAAAAAAAAAATGTTTTCTTAATTTTTTAGTGATGAAATGAATATTAGGTGTAATTTTAGAAAATTTGTAGGTATTTTAAGAAATTATGGGAAGAAGAGAAGAAATAAATGAATATTAGGTATAATTCACATTATGTCAAATAAAAATTATTACGTGAGTGACTTAGGATAAGAAATAGATTACTCTATGAAAAATAAAAATTGAATTTGTATACATAAATTTATTTAGAGATTAGATATACTAGTATATATTTTAAGATGTTTGTTTTTGAAAATCGAGAAAAACTTTTATGATAAACCAATTTTTGAAAATAAAAAAATTATTCGTTTCACTTTTAAGAAAATATTTTAGAACTCTTTAAAAGGTCAAACAAACATGCAGTATAAATAATGATGTCTGAGCTACTTCATTATGATAAAGTATATTTTCTAATATAAAAATGTAAGCAAAACTTTTCTTTGAAATTCGTAGTTAATATATAGGACATTTACTGACACAAAGAAAATATAGCACTTTTTTCGTATTTTAATCTGGTCATAACTTTCAAATGTGCCTGGACATAAGTGAAATATTACCAAACCAACATCCGAAGATTAAGATTAAGGATACATTCTGTTTATGAATTTGAGTGAGTAAATGATAAGTAAAATTTAAATAAATAAAACATAGATCTCATGGTCGCCTCATTTAATGCAAGAGATATTAAGTAATAAAAACATCTACATTTACTTTCAGATATAGAGTTAATTTCAGTTTTACCCCTATTGATATTTATAATGCTTTAATTTACCCTTGATAATTTTAAAAAGTGCATTTTGCCTCCCTATATTCTAATAAGACTCATGTTGTCTCTAAGATATTACGATCCATGATATACTATATACTTAGGGGCCGTTCAGTTTGACTAATGAGGTCGGATTAAAAAAAAAAGCCTTGCCTATATCAGCTGTTCGATTTGTAAGACTGCAATTCGCCCCAGCTCGAAAAAATGGTCAACCTCCCTTATTTGGAGCAGTTGTAATTGTGGAATATCATCCCATTAGTTGAAAAAGTGGTCAGCCCTTATGTATTACTCCCTCTGTCCCAAATTATTTGTCATTTTAGAGAAAAAAATTGTCCCAAATTATTTGTCACTTTAGAATTTCAATACACTATTAATTACATATTTTAGGTATGTAAGAGAAAAAGTAAGAGAGAGTGTGTAAAACTTGAATAACGTGTAAATAGCTAATGGTGAGATAAATAAATAATAAGGGTATTTTAGGTATATAATTTTTTTCCCCTAAAACTGAGGCTATTTAGTAGGTACCTTAATATGTGTGAAAACATGTAAAAGGACAAATAATTTGGGACAGAGGGAGTAGCCTTTTTATTTATTCCTTTCGAAAACTCAAGTATATACTGATTGGGTTGAGTGTGGTAGTAAAAATCAAACACAGGGGATTTTGGGGATTTAAAATAACACAGAGTTTTCTTTTTTGGAGTTAGACAATCATAAGGGGTGTTTTTGTCTTTCGCTCGTACAACTAAGTGTCAGGGTTAAGATTGTCATATCAAAAGAAAATATGAACAAATAATTGCATTCCGCGTTTGAATCACTCTCTTTTGTGGGGGTGTATTTGGCGCTGACTTGAGAGCACAAGGGAGTTTTTGGAGAGTTAAAATAACACAAGGAATTTTTTGGGAGACAAAGCATTAGGGGTATTTTTGTCTTTAGCTCTTATATATATATATATATATATATATATATATATATTACTTTAGCCCTGTTTTATTATAAGTGTGACACTTTATCCCTTTTATTTTACACGAAGAAAGGTAGTTTTATAATTTTGCGCAACACTATTCACTCCCATATTAAATTTTGTTGCAAATGAATTATTCAAACGGAAGTAAATTGATCCATTAAATTTTTTGCAAGTGACAAAATGTTCACTTTCAGATCACCGAATGATAAATTAATGCATATCACAGTAGAAAGTAAAAGATAATCAACCCGTTATAATAATATCCAAACTTGATTAATTGACAAAACATTAGCAATATTTACCTTAAATTTTATTCAACAATTATGACCTCTCTAATAACATAAACAAGTCCTCTAGGCTGTAAATGATAAAATCACTACTGTCCAAAACTTGTACGACAAATAAATACACTTATGAAATAATCTCAAATGACCTGAAACTGAAGAGATTAACTAAATACTGTATAAAACTTGTGATTAACATTAAAACACTAACATTAAGATCATGTTTTACACTTTAAATTACTATAGTAATCCTAGCAAATTAAGCAGCATATTGGCTACAAAATATATACTGCCCTATAAATAACATCTTCTTTCTTTGGTATGATAATTAGACTTATGCATTTGAAAGAAAAAAGAATTAAATTAGAGGTATGCATTAAACTAGGAGGATGGAAGTGGAGTACAGCAAGAAGAAATGTCAATTCCAGCAACCTCCATAGCATTGCACACCCATTGAGGAACATCTCCTTCCGGGAACTACAAAATATAAAATAATAATTACTAATATGATTTCTCCAAAATAATATGTTTAATTACCAATGAATACATTAGTACATCAGGTTATAAATATACGAAATTTTGATTATAGGAATTTGGACTCTAATACATCTAATCAATAATACTTTCATTTTTTTTATAAATGTAAGTAATACAGATGTCATTATATTTATAGAAAGGAATCAAACTAATTAAAAAATTTAAACAAAGTATGAGAGTACCATTTTTTGTAGAAACTTGCAGACAAACCTGAAAAAGAAAATATGGCAAGGATGGTGTTAGTAAGTGATGGAAGAAATAAAATCTGTTACAGGTCATTAAAACTTAATTGAATACGATGAAGAATCAAAATAAAATTAGTATAACTAAGGAAACTGAACATACTCAGGAAACCGGCCTTCAACGATTGATGAGTGTAAATCTCTGCTTAGCTGCAACAATGATGAAAATACAGGTTAATCTGAACAAGGCAACAAGGTCTGAAAGATTTCTAAACAAGAGAAGACGATGAAAAGTAGTACCTTCATCATGTAAAACAAATTGTGATAAGATAGAAGTTGAGATCCCATTGCATCTTTAGTGACAAGGATGTGAATGTATGCTCTCGAGTAATTTTTACATACCTGTGACAAAAATCAAATAAAGAAAAATACAAAACAAAGACATAATCTACACGCTTATAGGCAACAAGTGCATCATACCATGCACTCACAAGTAAGATCAACTGGACGAGTATCATCAGCCATTGCCTTGTGCTTAAGTTTTAAAACTCCCTGTGTAAAAGTATGGAAATGCAGGGTGAATTTCATATAAACTACGAGAGAAAGATAACAAGCTCTCCCGACACAGTTTCATGAAACAATGTTTTCTCTATGGCAATTTTTTAGGGTAAAAACGAAATAAAAATCAACACTAAGTTTTCTTCTATAATATTGTTTTTATTTTATTTATGCACCCCATGACTTGTAACTATTCCATTTTATTTTACTTTATTGCATCATAAACAAGAACTGATACCTCGGGTACAAGAGCCGTCCCAAAGCGAGCAGTACGCGTAGGATAGACACAATCATACATGTCAGCACCTAAAGCACTGCAAACTACAATATCTAGAGGATAGCCAACACCCTGAAGTACAAGTAACAATGATATCATAATCCGATGGATTTGAAATAGACAATGAAAAGATGTTTTCAAAACTTATACTATATTCAAATCAGAGTAATTTGTACCATAACATATCTAGGTTTATCCTCAGGTAATGAAGCTGTGCACTGGGCAACAACTCGCCAGAAAGAATCTTTATCTTCACCGCCTGCAAGACCACCAATAGCATAGCTGTCACAAGAATAAATTTAGTTATTTCAAGACATGGATCATTGAAGCAACAGACTGACTACTGTTCGCAATTCTCTTAGTCATTTATGTGCTAAATCTTGAAAAAATTGAAGAGAAGTCCAATATCAGCATTTTATAGGATTTGTGGCAGCAGAGGTGGTGGAAGTGATTGGGAATGTGGCAGTGCAGCTGTGATTGTCGATAGACATGTGGAGGCGAGGTGAGCATGGAGCATGGAGAAGGAAAAGAATAGAAGAAGCGAGAAATGCATGAAGTGCATGAAATTTGTTCTCATGCATTTTTCTTTTTAGTCTTTATAATCAAATTATGACGGATCGATTATGAAATGTTGATTTTGAACCTCCAACGTATTACTTCTCAATAAAAAAGATTTATTACTTGGTTAATCAGTTATCTGTGTAATGTTAGCTCGAAACTTTTTGACGAGGGGAAGAAATGAAACGAATGGGTAGGATTAGACCCAGATTTGATTCAACCAATTTTCGATCCAAGGAAAAATAATAAAGAAAATCCATTTCCAGTCCGCATTAATACGATTTCCTCCACAAGTTTACTAATCGAGTATCTTGATTGACAAAAAAGGCTTATAATTTATTATTAGATCTTTTGTTTGATTTCCAACTGACGGGGAAAAATAAAAGGAGGTTAAGATATGTGCTAATCTGTTGCTAACTAAATTTTAAAATCAGTGTGCACCAACTCTATATAAGGCAATGTTATGCTTTTTATGTGTATAATGTTCAAGAAAAATAATTGTGGAAGGAGCATTCACATACCCAGGCAAATTACGCTCCACTAAACCTTTTACGCATATATCCCTGTCAGCAACCAATTGCACCACAAAACAAGAGATCAAATATCGAAAAGTATACATGTATTGGATAAATTAAAAGCAAAATATGCGGAGATTAACTGACCTTAAGACAGGATCCAAGCCACCTTGCACTATGCCGAATAAATTCTGAACATGAGGTTTCTTGTGTGCTGTACATAGACATTAACAATAATACTGTGATAATCAAGAATTAAATGATTTCCTTGATGGAAAAATCAAGCAGCAAAACATAAATAAGTTGATTTTCCCCTTTTTCTTTCATTCAGCTCAAGTACAGCAGAAAATCCATAAAGAATATCTTACCACTGAAGTTAATTAATAAAGCTAATTTGCCACAATTACGTTCAATTCCCGAATACTTAAAGACAGTGTATTTATACAACAAAAGAAAATCTAATTTGTTATTCTTGAGCCAAAATAAACTTACTTATGTGACAAGAAAGTACATAAGAATGTTACCAGTAAACTTGCATTTAGGAGGTACAAGATAAATTACCTGCTATGCACCTATCTATCCAGCGAAGAGTGCGATACATAGCCTCCTCAATCCGCGGACCTGTGATTGTGGTCTTCACAACATCATCAAGAGCCATAATAATATCAGCACCAATTCTGTTCTGCAACAAAAGATATCTTAGAGGTGCCCAACAATATCAAACATGAAAATGCTAGTAAATTTTAATTATTAAAATAGATAAATTGATCAGTAATAAGAAGCAGTCATCTCAGAACTACTCAAACAAACTGAAAGAAAACAAAAACAAAATAATCATAACAAATAAAACAGCACTATATAGATGCTGCAGCCACCAAAAACTTTGAAATGAAACATGGACCTGCTCATAACATACTAATATCTCATCTAGACTCATTGATGACATTAGCAAGGCCTAATTCCTTGAGACAATAAAATATTAAATATAACTCCTCTCTAACAGTGTAAGCTTTAGACGAGGTGGTCATTCAATAGTACATACGACGAACTTTAGCTGACCTCTTTTTTATGGATATATCCCAAAATGGTGGAGATTCATAGAAGAAAGAATGTTGTAGCACTACAAAATCAACTTTTCCAACAAATAACAATAATACAATCGCCCCGTAGGTGATAGGGTTACGACTATATGAATGCAGATTAAGTAATTATTAGGGAAGCACCATTAAAAGGTGACACTATGAGCCAGAAGAGTAATTTTTCAGGAAGCACCATTAAAAGTCGTAATAAGAATTGTAGCTAGATTAAATGTATAGTTGAACATAAGAGTACAGACACATCCTTATTTCACTTGCTAGAAATAAATGGCAGTAGTAAGACAATGAAGATAATCAAAGAATTTTACTTGTATTTGTATAGATTCTTCTGGAGTGAGTAGCATTGGTTTCCCATCAACTGGTGACTGCAAAAAGCAAATGATAAAAATAACAATGAGGCCAAGTACTGGAAAACTTAATGCAAGTGTGCTTTCTGCTTTTCACAGTAGAAATCAAAAGAAACCAAAGTACGTACTAAGTGATAATGAAAAATTGTATAAATCATCTTTTCATATGTGTGAAATTTGAAATAGATATTCGTAGAATATATGATAGCTAGTTAGTTTCATACATGATCTACATGATTATTAAATATTGGAATTTCATATGACTCCAAAAGGCTAAAAGAGTACCTGAAATGTAACACCCTTCTCAGTAATATCCGCCAAATGCAACAAGGAGACCTACCAGCATAAATAAGTGGTCATTTCCATAGCACATTATCCTTTCAAGCTATTAAAAGAAATTGAATGAGGCTTTCCAGACACATAATTTCTCAATTACATGAACCAAAAAGACAATCGAGAACCACTACCAAAAACCATTCCAATAGTTAGACAATTTGTAGGAGACATGAACATGGATTTCGAGACAAATGATACTCTATGATAAATTCATTGATTACATGATAGACCTATGGATTGAGTAGGAGAAAGAGGGAGAAACCTCTTACAGAATCAGCAGCAACTATATATACAACTCACTTCTATGAAGTCGCATTTGGACAAAAAAAATAACAAATATGGTCTCAAGAAGCAAAGATATTAGAAATTTTTTTTACAACGCACTAGTATTTGTGATCGTTTTTTCCAATTAATAGCAGCCACAATGCAAGAGTCTAAACTCTATCTTAGTTGATTCTTGATAAAATATCAATCCCTCCTCTCATAGATAGAGCTATTGAATAGGTTACTCTAACAAGTCAATTCATACAATAAAGCTAAATTTGTGTTGATTATATTGACAGAAACAAACCACTGCTACTCAGAACTCACATTCATCATAAGGTGATGCCAGGTAAGACTTTACCAGAAACACCGAAATGGAGGTATTTCTGTAAATTCCTAAGAGGCTGCAAAAGACAAATGGTACTAAAGATATAGTTTGAAAATTATAACAATGTGGACATGACTACATTACAATTGTAAGTTACTTACTTACAAAGATTCAAATGTTAGAGAACTTGTTCGAAAAATATTTCAACGCAGGTTTGTATGTAGTAATCACAGAAGGCAGTGCCACGAGATTGAGGGTAATAATTACAGCAACAATGAGAAAATTACAGGAATGAGGGTGAAGGAGCACCAAAATACATGCAAAGAAGTTATAGCAAAAATAAAGAAATCATCATAAATTTTGTCACAGAAGTGATGACAAACTACCATTTGAAAGCCACCAGAGTCAGTAAGCAATGCTCTAGGCCAGTTCATAAACTTATGGAGCCCACCCAACTCATCAATTAGCTCAGAGGTGGGACGGAGAGCCAAGTGGTACGTGTTTCCTAGAATTATTTGGCACCCAATATCCTCAAGCTGACTAGTCGTTAAACCTTTTATTGTCCCTGTAACCAAGAAAATCCATGGTTATCACATCAAAATACCAAAATACTGCAGGAACTGATTCATGAACACAGGGCAATTATCTAATAAGGTCCAATATATTTGAACTTTGAAGCATGTCCACTCAGGACATTGTAAGTAGACTACATCCATATGCCGTTATATCGTTTTAATAACACCAGAATCGAATTCCTAACAACAGATATATGAATCAAACTTTATTAAATTCCACCAAAATAAATGGTTATTTTCCTCTGACTTATTATGATGCACATAAAAGTGGGATAACTTCCTTAAATTATAATTTGAAACTGATTTTACATGTACTGCTGACAAACAACAAACATGATAATACTGAATTTCCTAACCTTGTGTGCCAACAGGCATAAACAGAGGTGTCTGGCACACAAAGTGAGGAAGTGTAAGCCTAGCTGCACGGGCACGATTGAACCTCCCAAGAATCTAGCATAGAAAACATTCAATGTAGCTTATTATAAGTTACCTAATAAACAACAACACAATCATGAAATACAATTGAAACAATCTCATACATATTTTGATTGATTACATACATTAAATAACTCAAAAATAAAAAATCATTATTACAAAACTGATACGGCATTAAAAATATGATCTAATTACCAACATATTGTACTAAAAACTGTAAAATTTACCTCGAAACGAAGAGCCATATATTAATTCTGACTAGAAACTGCATCAATTACAACAACGGAAGAGCGTTGATTAAAAGTTGAAATAATGAAATTAGGTCATAGATTTTGATTGATAGGGCGGGAATTGGGGGAGGCGGCCGTTCAAAGTACAGAAGCTCTGACAAAGAAGAGAGCCCTAAGAAAAGAAATTTGAGCGGGTATATATGTGGAAAGATTGCGCGCCGGCTAAAGTCAACAAAATTAGTTTTGGAGTATTTTCTGCATGGGTTTGACCGGACAGATATATATGCCTATATGGTCGAAGATTTATTTTTTCCATTTTTGTGATTATTATATATATGGTCAAAGTTGAAAGTCATATTTTGCATCTAAAAACAGAAACAAGAATATAGCAAAAAAAAAAAGGGTACTATATTCAATATTTTCTATTGTTTTATTTTTATGTGGAGTTTTAGATAATGAAATATAAATATATACCAAAAAAAAAAGAAAAAAGAGAAGAGGAGAGCAAGCACAAAAGTTAATACTCTCTCCGTGTCATTTATTTTGCTCCATTTACTACAGTACTCCGTCAAAATTTTCAATATTTTAAATGACTTATCATATTAAATTACATTTGTGGTGTATTAAACCTTTTAAATATTAAGATATATGGTGTCATATGATATTATCAACTTATTAGTGAAATATATTAATTAAATTATTTATTATAATTTTTATAAATTTTATAAATTCAGTCAAGTTGACCATTTGATCGTACCAAATGAGCAAAATAAATCGAATGGAGGGAGTATTATTTTATTCAAAGGAGGGACCGAAATTTGTTGAATTAAATGAAATTTTATTTCACGGAATTGCATAAAAGAAAATAACAGTGAAAAATGAAAATGAGAAAGTAGTAGTCTTATAATTACTTATTGTTTTCTACTTTCACTTGAATCAAAAGCAACTATATTTTTATTGTATATTTTAATAAAATAATAAAAGTATTTTTGTTTTGTATAGTACAATATATGTCTTCTCAGTTTCACATAAGTATATATTTCAGATAATACGACACTTATTTTTCTAATAATGAGATGATTCGATGAGTGGAAATACATGACTATTTTGTTATGGATTATTATTGATTATGAAACAAAAAATATTTGGATTTTTCTGTTCCATATAACCTGTCTTACATAGGATCACGTGTTATAAATTAACGTCCAAATTTTTCTTTCAAAAATAAATCAATTATCCTCCTAAATTTTACCCAAAATAAAGAAAGAAAGAGAGGAACATCTAAAAATTGCAATTACGTTGTTCTTTATTTTGACATAATACCCTTTTATATTTGATGCATGTACCATTTGTTTATTGTTGATAAATTTAAATTAATTAATTAGAATTTGCAATATTGAGTAAAATAATTAAGTTGACTAGTTATCCACACCATATGTTGGACAAATGTAAGGCTAAAATCACACTTTCCCCCAAAATTTAAAGTGAAGTTGCACTTTTCTTCCTAAACTTCAATTTTTTGCACTTTTCACCCTCAATTTACATTATTGTTGCACTTTCCTCATAAACTATTTTCCGACCACTTTTACGACCAAAGAGTTCTGGGGGAGAAAGTACAACACAAAAGTTCAAGGTGGAAAGTGCCACAAGGGTGTAAGTTTAAGTGGAAAACCGCAACTTTGATGTAAGTTTAGGGGGGCAAAACTCAATTTTTTGCAACCAAGTATAATTCAAAATGCTAAAAACATGGAATTTTAAAAATTATGTATACTTATAATAAGATATATAATACATAAAAACAAAAACTTTAGTACAAAATTAACAATTATAAAATAGATACAAATATACTATTTAAACATTCCAGAGTGGGAGATAGGTATAAAATCGAGCATACACTATAGTTTCATGTTTATGTTCATCTTGCAAGTTTTGCAATACATTCATTTAAATGAGGTTTCAATTTGTTAAATTTGTAAAATAAATAAATAAACAGTTTGGCAATCAGAAATCGTGTATTTTCTAATTGAAAATCATTATTTGAAGAATAAAGAGGTAAACTTATTAATTAAAAAAGCAAAATAAATACCAAATATCCAAAATTGCAAACTATGATTAACATAATATCAAAACAATAATACAAACTATGATATACACTATATCAAAACAATAATTTTATTACTAATCACCTATAGAAAAGAGAAAATATTGGATGAATTTGTCACCTAAATTCCTTTATAAAAAAAATGCTAAAAAATCCATAGTTTTTTGTTGTTGTTGTTACAAGTGAACTAGTGGTTCAACATGTTCACTGACTTTTTTGAACGATTTTTTCCGCTTCAAACTAGACAGGAAGATTATTAATTTTGGAAGGTTGATCGGACCGGATAAGTAACCGATTAAGCCGATCGAACCATCCGGTCCAATCAGATTTTTAAAACAGTGGTTGTATCATCATTCCTCTCATTTAAAATAAGAAACATCTCATAGTAGTATAAGCCATGTTAATACTCTTGTTCCCGGTTTGATGACCAAAATTTGATAATACTACTGTACAAAAATTCTATAGATAAAATTTAACCAAATAATGATATTTTCACTATCCGTTTTTATCAATAGTGACTTTAATATTAAGGGAATATAATCATATATACGTGGTCTAGAAGAATTGTTGTCAAATAGTTCTACTAATATGAGATTAAAGATAGTCCCAAAGTGAGTTAAGAATAGTAGTCTTAAGTAATTATTTCGCCTCGTATGATATGATTTCTTTTTATGCATCCGTCGTATGGATAATGTGATGCTGCATATTATGTTTAGTCCTGAATTTGAGAAGTAATTAACTCTAATATCTCACCTCCATATGCAAAAATTAATTGCAATAAATCTCTTTAATTTATTACACTACGTCATCCGTATAATTAATGCACTAAGTAATTTTGATTGTAACATTACACAATTTAATAGTATCTGATTAGTAATTAGTAAACATCATAATACTCTATTAAAATACCAAGGGTTCACTATGTAGTTTTTTCATTTTTCCACTAGGGTCAATTTTTAGACAAAACCTCTCTGATATCGATTTTTTAGAATAATACATAATCTAACTTGAACAGATCCTAGACAAGAAAGGAAAAAGTTTTTGTGGGGTCTTTTATGGGTATGTAGCTTCGCCAGTGCTGGTCGACCCCCGACTCTCGAATAATGAATCCGACCCTGTCCATGACAACCCTCGTACTAAGCCTAGAGTCTTGTAATTTACGGGCTTAATTAAATGAATGAATCGAAAACATATAAGAAAATAAACATTTCATATTTTGTAAAAGCTAAATGGGCCCTGTTGGGCTACTAAAGCTACTTTTTGTTGTTGGAAATTGTGTGGGAATTGAAGGAGAAAAATTGATTCACGACATTTACAGCTTGCTTGTGAAGTATGGTTGATGACGTGAATACTCATAGTACATCTTTTCGTCACATTTGCTGAGGTTTCCACGCGTCTGTTGAAATTACTTCCGCATAGCTTGACTAACAAATCACAGTTTTCGAAATCCTTGGACTCGTGTTAAACGGAGTGATTCAACTTTGTCACTTTAAAATGTCTACGTGTTTTTTCTTTTTCTTTTAGTGCGTTTACATGTTTATTTTAATAATTATAAAAAAAATGTTTATTTTAATAATTATATTATTATTGAAAATAATTTCAGAAGATTTATACTTGAGAGTATAGACACCAATTTATCTATTTGAAAACATCAAATTATTGGTTTAAAAGTTATTCAGATTGATGTAATGGCAACTCTTCACAAAAGTTATATGGGTTGCACATTTCAAAATAACTTTTAGAAAATATATACCACTTACTTTGAAACATTACAACAAAAAAAAATAATAGTAAAAATATATTACTATATTCTAAATTTTAATACTAATTGGAAAATAAATAAAATATTCAACTGAAACCCTACTAATAATTTGGTAAGATGTTTGTCGATATTAACGTTTTCTTAGGAGAAGTATAACTATATTAGTACTAATTTACATGCTCCAATTTTTTTTTTTATTGGTAAGAACATGCTCCAAATATGTGAATCTACTTATGTTATTTTTAAAGTGGCATGGGCCCATGACCTTGAAATTTACAATCACTCATCATTCATTTTGGAAAATGAAATTTGTCTCTAAATTCCCGTTGAACGTGTCAAACACAACGGTAACGAGATTTTTAAGTATTTGATTAATCAATGCAACGGTACGCGGAATCTCACACCTGAGTAAAGATGGACCATCCGATCATAAACATAACCACGTGTACATCCTAGATCAGTTCCACCGAAAACACGCATCTCTGTCCAAAACCCTAAAATCTCTGTTCCTGAGTTGTCACCCAATCATTGGCTACAGGTTTTTCACATTTTATTTTACTCTTTTCTTCCAAACCGACTTTTGTTATTCTCACACCACAATGAGCTGTATACTTGTATATAAATACCGAACCAATCACCACAATTCCAATCCCAATTGCAATTGTTTTCAGTGTTAATATTATTTTCCTCTCACAAAAGATTACGAAAAAACACGAAAAGGAGATACTTACCTACTTGCAATTTTGAAGAATGGCCAAATATTCAGCAATTATGCTACCTTTGATTTTCGCTTTAGTGGTTGGATCGGCTTTGGCTCAGGCTCCAGCAGCCACGCCGAGAACATCTCCGACTGCAGCTCCGATTGCAGCGCCTACTCAAGCACCATCAGCTTCCGTGATTCCACCAGCATCTGAGCCAACAGCTTCTCCAACTTCTTCTCCTCCTGCTCCCCCTACCTCCCCGACCGGCGCACCTACCGGATCTACCGCATCCCCGCCGTCCATCGCCGCAGGACCCGGTGGTAGTGCTCCCGCGCCTAGTGCAGCTTCTGCTCTGAACAGAATCGGCTTCGCCGGATCTGCTGCCGTTGTGTTGTTCTCTGCTGCTTCGTTGATGTTCTAGATCTGAAGAGGGGAGAAGTATGCCACTGAGTTTTCAATTGATTGTACTGAGTTAGGGTTTATTGAGTAGTGAATTTATCTATTACTGTCAGATTATTCATTTTTTTATTTTACTTACGGTGGTGGAGAGTGAACGGTTGGAGCGGTTGCGTCGACTTTTGAATTTACATTTGTTTTTATGATTTGATGATTTTTTACTATCATTTATGGATTCTTTTGTTTAGCTGATCTTTGAGCTTCTATTTCTTTTTGTTTTATTTATCTATATTTATTCAATTGCTTAAGTTGGTCCTTTTAACCTTGAGTCTTTGGAAATTAACCACTGTTAATATTGGGTAAACCGTAAATCATGGAAGGTGAATAATTAGTGAGTGGTTTCGTACTTCTATAAATACATCTAATTTTTTTTATTTTAAGGAAAGATAATTGGTTAAAGTGTAGTTATAAGCATGGATCAAAATTTCGTTTCGAATGTATGTTTCGGTTAGTTAAATATTAAATTTTTTTTGAGACTTTTCGAAAATGTTTCGAAAAATAAAGGAAAAATTGTAAAAAAAGTTATTAAATTAAGAAAAATAAGAGAGTTTCAGGCAAATATATAGTTTTGAATTACATCTTGTTTTCGTTTCGTTTGATTTAAAAATAGAAATTTTTTGATGTTTTTGACGGAAAAGATGGAAATTTTAATCCATGATTATAAGAATTGAATTAATGAATTTATTTTGACATAGAATATATATACATAGTTAGGGATGAGAATGAGAATGGTTGTCACATATTTTATTTGAATTATTAAATTTATGTATTAAAAAAAAATGGTAAAGTACTAAAAATAAACAAATTTTAATTTTAATTGACGAGTGTTCTTACAATAGTTATGTAATTTAATTATCCAATCCGATGATTTTAGTTTGTATATCTAAAATTAATTGTCGGTTAGATCAACGATAAAATGTTTTTACCGAAAAAGTACATGGTTGAATTCGAACCTAAAAGATAAGGAAACAAACAATTCTGAATTAATTAAGATGGAATGTGTCGAAATTTCAACGATCGACATATTATATTATAGTATATTTTGTAGAAGAAAAATGGAGTTGGGAATTTATATTTTCAATTTTGCCATGTACTAACAAGAAACCGTGGAAGCCAGCTGTAGGTGTTTTACTTTATTCAGGCTATAACATAAGATTCCGATGAAATTACAAAAAAGAAAAGAGACGGACGGGGTATCATTGTCACACCACATGGCCTCACAGCTGTGCTGTGGAACCTTATCTTCCAGAAACCCCATGTGCTAAGATATGAATTTCCTAATAAAGTCCGGACAATATTCATATGCATATAAACTTGGTTAAAACACATTTTACCCTTTTTGACTACAAGTCAATGTATAATAAGTCATTCCATTTTTTTTTTGTTTTTTGATAATTGTAAGTCATTCCAGTTCGATAACTCAAAATGTATGGATTTTTCAAAAAATAGAATAAAGATATTGCTAATAGAATGATTACATTTTAATTATTCAGATCCAACAGTTTAATCTCGAGTTATTTATAGTTTTGTTCATATTATAGCTTATTGCTTACATTCCAGAACACTTGTACAGAAATTTGATGTTTCATGATTTTATCGATGAGACCAAAATTGGGAATTCTTTTTTTTTTTTTTTTTGATAATTAATTGGGAGTTTTCACAATATGTGTAATAGTGGGTGGCGTTATATTGTCCATATAAAGTGTTAGGATGAAGGGTTGTGTGTTTCTTTCTGAAGATATTTAATTTGGTTCCTAAATTTTTTCCACAGAGTATTTTGTTACTTATTTTGAGAGGGAATTTTAGGAAAATGCCTAGGTGTTTTTCGTCCACCGGCTATCTTTTGAATGTATAATTTTTTTTTGTTATTTTCTTCTTCTTTTAGTTTACTTAACATCCACACAATTTTCAAAATTATAAAAATAGCATAAACATATTGTAATATAAAATCTATACTTATTAGAAAAAATACTTCTAAATTGAATTGTATTTTCTCAACAATATAGCCAAATTATAAAGTTATCCGATATTCTGACTCAAATTTAATTTGTTTTAAGTTCAATCGTTACACATGATCATCAAAATAAATTTAAACAATAATTATTCTTATTTGATAACATCACAACGTCTTTTGAACTTGACTCGATAGAGATGTACTATAATTTAATGTTAACTTATTCAATAGACATTTTTTATTGCAGAAAATAAAAAATTAGTATTCATTGCAAAAGAAGATATTTTTTTAGAGATAATTTTAATTCGAAAAACTATCTAATTAATTACTTAATGTGTAATCTGAGATGCATATAACATTAATGTGAATCATTTTTTCCCCTCAAATTATTATGGGCTATATTATTAATTTCACAAGTTTGGAGTTCTAGTTTTAAAAAAGAATTAATTAGACCCACATACCGGATGTACATTGACAGCCTCACTTCGGAATTATATTATATTGAATAGTTTGAATGGATGAACATTGAGTTTAGTCGAATAATATATAGTTCAATAAGGTTATATTTACGTCTTGATTTGATTGTAACCCAATATACTCGATTAAAATTTTAACAGATTGAATATATGTTGAGTTCGAGTAACTTAATATTTTTTATATACTTTGATATTTATTTTAATCATCGAGTTGAGTCCATACTATGTTCCAAATGTTATCAATTGATAATGTTGTCTATACACAACCCTTATTTAATTATAAAAAGAAAAGAAAAAAACCCTTGTTTCTTCTCTATTTTCACATGCATGGATTCCCTTTCGTAACAATTTCAAAATTAAAGTTTGAAGCACTCGCAAACACAAATTGCATTTATTTCTTCTTTATATTCAACATCACCTAAGATGGGCCTAAAATCCATTGGGCTTAAACTGAAATCCCTAGCCTATCTTTAATAGGCCCAAAGACAATTGAGTGAGACACGACATACCAAATAAAAGTAAAGCAAAAATATTGAAATACAGAAATATATGAAATTCCTTAACTACTCAATTCCATATTTCAATGTAAGGTTAATTCTGATTTAATTACCCTATCCGACAAGCATAATGTTTAATTCACTTTTGTAATTTAAAAAAGAGTATTTATTTCCCTTTAAAAAATTAAAAGAGTAATTTATCTCCTTTAATTAGAGAGTGTAACTAACAAATATTAAAAATGAACCTAAAAAAAAATTGTCGCGTAGAAAAATAAATTTACCCTTCAAGAGAGTAAACTGGTCTGCATAAATAATATATATAGGAGATAAAATGCTATATTTATAATAATAGTGGATAAATTACCATTAACTCGTTCCATATAATTGGAGTAATGAATTTCATCCAACCAACTTTAATCTTACCAAAATATCATGAAGAAGCCAAATGAACATTAATTAAAAGAACAATATAAATTACATAAAATCGATTAAAATTTAATTACAAGGAAATAAAACAACTAGGAGGAACATTCATACAATGATGAACACAAACGGTAGCGCCGAAATATAATAATTAAAAATAAAGAAAATGAAGAGCACTGCCTCTCTCCTGGCCAGAGAGTAAATCAATCCAATTAAATTATTAACTAGAAAAAAGATTTAAACATCACATTAATGCAAAAGATGAAAAGCATAGCAACTGCTGGAGATAACGCCGCTGAAGAGTTAGATGACGACTGCGTAACATGAGTACTACCGCCCGCACTAGGAGTGTTGGCCGCGCCGCCGACAGGTGATGCCAAAGATGGAGTCGGGGTGGTGGTGGTGGTGGTGGACGACGGGGAAATAGAAGGAGTGGTGGCGCCTCCAGTAGTGGATGGTGCAACATTGACAGAAATTTTCATTCCGCCGCTACAATGGCCGGGGGTACCGCAAATGAAGTAATGGGAGCCGGCGGTCTTGAGGGTGATGGATGTGGCGCCGCTGCTGTCGCTGGCTATGGAATTGCCGGAAGTGCATGATTTGTAGTCACTTTCACTCACTTCATCTACTGTGTGCCCAGGGGAATAGTTGAATACTGCAATTAAAATAATTAGTATTTTTATTTTCCTATGTTTATTAATGTTTTGATAACATATATCAAAAATTCGTATCTAGTTAATATTAATTTTAGTTAGAAAAATATTGAATACATTTCGAATTTTTTTGGAAAAAAATAGGAATAATCATGAAAAAATTACTAAATTAAGAAAAATAAAAAAGACTCGAGATAAATAAATAGTTTCGAAATTATATTTTATTATTTTAGTTTTCATTGATTCAAAAACAGAAAGTTTTCGAAATTTTTAATTGACGAAAACGATGAGAATTTTGATTTCATACTATGAATTGGACCCCTAAACCTAATTTACTATTGTATTTGGTATCACTTTTAAATTAGAGAAGCGCTTAAAGTCAAAATTTGTGTGAACTATATTCACAATTATTAATTATTTAATTACTAATATGATGACATGAGTCAACATAATTACGACCGTCTTGACCCAATCCTGATTTTCTATTCGTAAGCTTGGACTAAAAATAGTGAGATTATTGGGTCTAATTAACTCTAAGCAGATCAACAACTAATTAAATTAATAAAAAATATATAATAGGTAATTTCATATTCTCTTTTGAATGGGTCAGCCGTGTTTAGGTATGATGACCCAACACATTTGTTCTTCATTTGTGACACATAATTCAACAACATTTTCAGAAAATTGTCACTAGAAAATTAATTTAGCCATAATTCTAGCAAATATCACAAATTATAAATATTAGTCATTTTGTTCAGTAACATTTCTTATTATTGTAGCACTTTATAACCTTACTTCTAATTATAATTGTTATATTCAACATTTAGCAGTTTTAGTCAAGCATCTTTAAGTGGCATATAAAAAAATTAATTTCGTTGTACATAAAAATATCACTATTAAATTGTCGTCTATAGCAGTGTGGCTAAATAGTAATTAACCCAGTGCTTAAGTGTGTTTGGGAGGAGAAGATATACTAAACATACCGAGGGTGTCACCAACTGCAAAGGATTTGTCAGTAGCCCAGGTGCCATAGTCACCAGCCATTGACCAACCGGATGAGTCACCCACTGTGTAGACCGCTGCCGGAACTGCACGAATTGCACCAAAAATCAACAGCACCACCATCAAACATGCACTCCCACTAGTGAAATTGGCCATATTTAATGTTCTTGTAAATTAATTGTCTTTTATATTCTTTTGATTTGGTGGGAAATTAAATTGTGAGGAAAATAGAGTAGAATTGTTTGAAGTGATACTTGGAAATGCATGCAAGATTTCCTTATATATAGTGGAGAGAAGTGAGCTAGGGGGTTATAAAAAGTTGGAGTTGTTCACTAAATATGTACTTTTATTGCTTTAATCATTGCATGGTTGTAAAGGATCATTTAATTTATAGGATAATTTTACTCGAGTAGATGGACAATTGAACAAGTTGAAAATATGAGCTTTTAGAATGAATTGATAGAATAAAATGCTTAAAAAGATATAATATAGTATTTCATTGGATTTATAAGTATTTTTTGATGGATTAGAAGTGCAATATTTTGAAATTAACTTACAATGTAACAAATTCATGTTCGATTTTATGTAGATAGCGAAATACCTATATAATATGTTAGACTATAATTCAAAAACAGATTAAAAACTTGGATACATTTGGATATTAAAAATAATATTTTATTGCATTTAGAGTTAATAGATAATTACTCAAGAATGATAACTAAACAATCAGAATTTTTTCTCCAGACAAACGATAGGGCAAAATTGTTCTCTTGGTATCATACAACAGAATGATTTGCAATTTTGATATTGAGGTATGTCAAATTGTATATTTCATACCATAATTTAACGCACTATGCCCATCTCTCATACTATCTAAAATTATTTGGACAAAATTGTCAATTGCGTCGCACGTGGCTGTTGACTAGGTATTTTGGAGGGAAAAAATCACGCTTTTCTGGTAGTATATCGCATTGCACAATTATTAAGGAGTTTTGTTTGGACAAGAAAACATAACCTAATAAAAAGAATTAACAACATTTGAGACAAAAAAATGTCAAGTTAACGTGAGTTTTTCCTCCAAAATGCCAAGTTAACAGCCACATGCAAAATGCAACACACTTACCAATTTTGTTCAAAATAATTAACAGTTGTATGAAATGTACACCAATCGTGTGTAAAATTAAGGTATGAAATATGCAATTTGACATAACTCAATACCATAATTGCAAATGGTACTATAAAACCAAATTTGCACAAAATTAAGATAGGTATATATCTTTTGCCTAGGTAGATGATAGACCGGGTTATTCAATAAATGAAGCTAACCTAGTTAAGGAATTACTTAAATCAGAATCTATATATTCTTGTTCATGTGGTTGTTAAATATCCCAAGATGTACATGCCACTTTCGGTAAAGTTAATCGTCTAACGACCAAAATTAGATATCTCAAATAGAGATCATTGTGTGCCTTCCAAATGAGTCACATTTAAAAAAAAATTCTAGCTCAATTTGATTCGTCTGCACAATAATTTATAGATGAGGACGTACAAATTAATAGAATTGAATGATCAGTACTTCGGTAAAAACGAATATTAGTTATGATTTTCTCATTCTAATAAGAATCATGCAATTGTGCTTAATTTGCTATATGCTGAGTTGTTGGAAAGCTTGTGTATAGTTATTTTACAATTAATAAAATGTGTAACAAAAAGGATTTAGTCAACTAACTAATCAGAGAGGAAAAATAAAGAAATATATAGAGCGATATATAGTTTATATATGTTTATCCCATTATTTAATAGTAGATGTTTTTCAAGTACTTTATGATTCTTTTCATGTCTAATATTAAATTAAAGCTAGTAGAGAAGAAGTTGGGCTAACATGAGACTGTTTTGAAGTAGGTAAAAAGGGTTTTTCTTTTGCTACAATAAAGCATAAGCCAGCGCCATAATTAGATATTTTATCAAAAAAAAAAAAAAAAGAAGCCATAATTAGTAGAGGAGGCCTACATTCATGATAGAAAAGCAAAAGAGCATTATTAAAACATTCGCATGTTCGATAAGAAAATCAAATCGAAATTAAACAATATATAAATTGTTCGACTATGTAAGTCTACATGGATATCTACGTTTCTTATAAATCATTTAAGTATGAAAAAAAAAAATTATTCATTAAATTAAAAAGATTAAAATATACTCATATAAAAATGTATATTTGTGGCCCTTCAATACTGGGGCGTAAATTGTCTAGCAATTGGTTGAACATTTTTTTTCTTTTGTTAGTAATCGAACATATTTAATAATACGTTTGATCCAAAAAAAAAATGAACAAGAACTATAGAATTGGGATGGAATTTTTCCATTAACCGAACATATTTTTTGTATTCACCAAATGTCTTTTTTACGAGGATTTCTACTTCAAATTAGAAGTGGTTATATTTATATCATTTTTCCTTTTAATAGTTTGAAAGACTGAACAAGGTACCTCGGCCTTGTCACCAACTAAAAAAAACTCATACTTTTGATGATACTAGAAGTCAAGAGCATTCGAATTCAACTTAGCCATAATTGTTAAATGCTTGAAAAATTATCCCAAAATTGATTCAAAGTCTCGAATGTATGTGTTTGCTATAAATTTCGTCTGGCTTGCCTCGATGTGCAATTGACTCGATGCAATTGACTCAATGTAAAATAAAGTGAGTGCGGGCGTGCCAATGTCTGTGCGTGCAAACATAATGGTTTAAAACGGACATATTATTATGAATATGAGATATAAATTAACGTCCTGACAAAGCTGACTTCTAATCATTTGATTGCGTTAATTAGGCTTTTAATTGGATTGATTATAGTGGGCATGTTTATTATCAAGGCCTTGTTGTCAGTCGATTTGGCTGATCTTAGACCCAATCACTTCTTATCGGGCCATTATTGGCCTGACAAACCTAAAAAATATTTTGGGTACAAACAGCATGTTAACATAGAGTTTCATGTAAATGAAAAACAAGGCCAACTTTAGTTTTTAAAATTAAGATATTTAACAAATATTTTTAAAATTTTCAAATACATTACAAAATATAATTTTCAAAAACACTCTTGGAAGAGCAGATAAACAAGCCAACAATTAATTAACATTAATTAATTAGATAAAGAGAAAACATATATGCTATATATTGAGAAATTATATTGAATCACACCAAATCCTAACAAAATGATCACCTAACCAATCCCCACCACATGAACGGAATCTTAAGAGAGTTGGTAATGGTTCAACTTTAGAGTGGTTAAGGTCCGTGGGACGGGCCAACGGTTCCTTTCTTGGTCTGCCTAACTGGCTGACTTTTTCATTATTTCTGTATATATATAATAATTCATAATTTAATAGTTTCCAATCTTTCTTGAGGAAAATTTTGAACATGTTTGTCTCGCTTGTGTTTGAGAAAAAGTGTGACAAATATATTTTCTATTTTTTGAAATAAATTTATGACTTCTTTCAATTTTTCAAATTACTCTCTCAAAAGTTAAAGTAACAATAATTTTCTTATCTCTAAAAAAAAAACTACACATTAACAAGAAAAAAGAAATTCACAAACTCTATCTCTTATACAACTTATTTCACGTAGCAAATATGATTTAACATAAAGTCTTACATATCGAGATTACTTTGCAAACCTCAAACACTCTCCCAAATTACTCTCTCCAATACCAGATAAATAGCACCTTTATTTCATGCCCCCAAAATAATAAAGATAGAGTTCCCTTTATTGACAAAAATTTATTGTGTAGACAAGGTCTTTCATAGACCATGAACAAAATTAGTACATTCACTAACATATTTGCAAGATTTTGTGTATGATCCATGAAAGACCGAGTTTAGATAAGAATTTGTCAACTAGACATATTTTAATCTGGATTCTATGTTGAAATCGGTCCGCACATATAGAGTTGAATTTTACTGAAAAAAATCATTTTTTAAGATTTTTTATTTTATTTTTTGGCGATGATATAATCATATTCAAGATGAACATAATGGTATGAAGTTGAGAAGGTTTGATCCGTTAAAGATTCAAATGAAACAAAACAAATTATCCTATTAATACATAATATTTTATTTACATACGTAACATTAATAATGTTCTATGACTAATTTAACATGATACTTCGTATTAATTAGTTAATTATATGTGCGTTCTTGATCTCATTTTTCGTAAATCAACTCAGCTTATCAAATTAAAAAAAAAGGAAAATCTCTCACCTAATGGACATGTCTGATAACTGATAAATAATTCATAACCACGAGGGGGAATTGAAAAAATTCTTGCATAGACCTGATCTATGAATTTTTCATAGACCTGATGATTGTAAATGCACCATATCATACATTGTGAAAGCATGACATCATCAAAATGTATTATGTGGTGCATTTACAATCACAAGGTCTACCACTAAGCTTTTAAACCTGGTCTATGTAAGAATTTTCCTGGAAATGCATGATGAAGAAGCCCTTTAAAGGGCCTACTTGAAAGAATCTTGGCTCAATTTCGCGAGTATCGTAAAATTGGACCAGAAGTCTTCCAAGTAGAGTTTGACAGAACCTATGAAACTCATCTAAAACTTATTCAGAAATGTATACCCAAACTCTTGAAATTGTATTTATGTTGAAGACTTCTCCTTCGTCATATATAGTGAATTATTAAGTACAACAGCAGCTTGAGTATTGTAAAAATTATGCATAAATGTCATACATTGGGCAACAAGAAGAATTAGAACATCTAATTCCTAACAAAATTTAACAGTTTTCTTTCCGATACATTAAAAGCCGCCATATGAGCCAGCAGAGGAACTCTCTTATATCCATCGCTAGCTGAAAACACTCTTGTATCCATCACAGTGTGGACTCGAATGGACTGCAACTTGGGCTGCCAGAAGAAAGTCGTGATAATATTATTACAATTTCACGCTCTCATACATATATAACCACATTCATCTTTAGAAATATCACTTGCATTTAACATCCTTTATGACGAACATCATTATATAGGTCAACAAAAATCAAGATCCAAGTAAGATTCTACGTGATTCACAAAATGAGTACAACTTTTGACAAATTCAAAATACTTCAAAGCCGGGATACGCATCATTTTGTCCAACATCTACATTACATGCAATTGTATTGGACAAAAACTATAATTGAAGTACAAGGTGATAAAATCATCATATAACAAATGGAAATCAGAAATGTAAAACTCACAGTCCAGTTACAAAACTGCATCAAGTTTCTCCGATGGAATAGTTCCAGTAGTCTCGTCTCTCGAAAATTTTCTACTTCTTGCCACGCGAAGTGATCTCCCCATAAACTCCTTCAAGGCAAAAACTACTTGGTAAATTTTGAGTTTTCACACCATTTGATTTCATTAATCCACTCCTCTACCAAGAAAGATAATTCAAATTTTAAATAATAAATTATCTTGATTAAGAATTACCTTCCCGTGAAAAGAGGCAAGTGCTGCCTCAGCTTCTTCTTTAGTATTGAATGAAACAAAGCCATACCCTGCGGATCCCTTAGGTTTATCTTTAAATATCACTTCAGCAGAAACAACATTTCCGTTTTCACCATTGAAGAAGTCCTTAAGATCTTTCGCCCTCGCTTGATACGCCAAATTCGCAACATATAAATTGTGTATTGGCTTGGGTTTCCGAGGAGGAGACACATATCTCTTCTTTTTTGACTTTGCCCAATTAAGGTTCAAGACTCTACCCTCAAACTCCTAGTTGATAAAATATCAAATTAGTAAGTTAATTTGTCTCACATCAAATAGAAGAAAACAACTACCTCGATCAACAATTGAATGTCCACTAAACTTAACTATTGTGTGAGTCTATTGTTGAAAACTTTATCTAATTCTCTTCCAAATATCTTTGAGTAAAATGCAAAAACATCCCCCGTGTTATTCCTAATTGGCAGAAAACTCCCCGTGTTATTATCATTAGCAAAAAAATCTCTGTGTCAACAAGTCAAAGACATTTGCCCCTCCGAAACCAGTCGTTTTAGGTGCGAGTTTTTTTCACGATTTGTAGGGGAAATGACAAATACACCCCTAAATATTATTTTCTCTTTGGGATAAAATGTGATAACACCATTGTTCACTTAAAAAAAGGGCAATAACCCTCTTGGTCTCTTAGTAATAACCCCTTCCAAATAGGTGTTGTGAGCTAATAATATGATTACACGAAGATTTTTGCTAATAAAAAAAACATAGGGGTTTACTGTCATTATGAATAACATGAGGGGTTGTTTCTGCATTTACTAAAAAATCTTCTTAAGTAAGTACTAAATGAGAATAATTTTTTTTTTTTTGATAATTATTTAAACGAGAATATTACAATGTGAAGGTTTATAAATTAGCAAAACTGAGCATACAATTCTGTAAATAGACATTCTGAGCTTATAATTTTCAATCAATTCAAGTATTATTTGAAATTTCAGAAACTCGAAATACTTACAGTGGATTCGAGATTGTTCACAACCGCAAGAGCTTCTTCATGTGAAGCCATCGTTATAAAGGCAATCCCCCTGTTTCTGGTCTTATTATACATGAAAAACTTAAACCCACCCAAAAAAAAAAAAAATTTAAATCAGTAAATTAACCCCGAACAAAAAATTAAAATTAAAAAAAACCCACCTCAATATCTACAACGGTACCGTATTTCTCGAACAGTGGGCGAATATCATCTGCGGCGCATGTCCAGGGAACATTCTGGACAAGCACCCTGGTATTTGGAACGCCTTCATCTTCTTCTTCTTCTTCTTCTACAATATTTTCTTTTGCAGTATCTAAATGAATATCGGGTTGGGCCTGGGCCCGGATAATGAAGAGTTGAAGATTGGGCCTCTTTGAGTTGGTTGTGTTTGTGTGAGAGATTAGAAGAGTTTTAGGTTGAAATGAAGGGAGGAAGTGAGCTGTGGTGGAAGGAAAATATGTAAGACGAAGTAGTAGTGCGGACATTATTGTTAAGGAATCGAAACAAAGATTTCTATTGTGCGGACATAGGAACATAATTATAGGATTTTGCTTGCAAATGGATAAGGCAAATATTTTAAATTGTAAGTTTCTTCCCCCCGATGATTTCCATTTTTTGGTAGGCTAAAATATTTAAAGTTTTTTGTTTTAAGTTTATGTTTTTGAATTAATGAAAATAAAATCATGTTTGTTTTCGAAATTCCTTAGAATTTGCTTATTTTCAAAATGAGAGAAAAATATATTTGATATCAAACTTTAGTCTAAAAAATACATTTGGTACCAAGTTTTTTGAAAAAACACATTTCATACCATGATTCACATAATCTTGACACATTTAGGCTGTGTTTGGATGTATTTTGGGCCATGCCTTTCATTTTTTCATTGGACCAAACATTGTTTGGTTCATTTTTCAGCAGCCCAAACTTTTGGGCCCAATTCTCAAGACTACATAATTATTATTTTATATCCATTCAATTATCTTCTAATCATTTCACCATAAAATAATATATTTTTAATCATTACTTTAATTATTACACAATATAATATTAATTATTTCAATTTAACATGACATGACATGACATCTACCAATTAATTATTAACTTCAAACTCCAACATCCAAAATACATCCAAACCATTACTCACAATTTTACCCAACTACTCCTTTAATTAATATTATCTTACATACAAAAGATTCCAACCAAAATACATCCAAGTCTATTTTCAGTTGTTTCGCACAACTTTCAAAAAGAATCTTCAAAACTCCCTACCAAAATAATTTTCATCCAAAGTGGGTGAAACTGAACCAAAATACATCCAAACAGGGCCTTAGTTTTGCCGTCAGTTTTCGGGCGAAATTCAGCACGTGCCGCTCATGTGCCCGTTAAATTGACAATGGGAGGGAAAGCATGCACGGATTTTAAAGACCCACAATTGACGGCACGTGCTGAATTCCGTCCGAAAATTGACGGAGAAAGTAAATGTGTCATGATGGTGTGAATCATTGTATAAAATGTATTTTTTCAAAACAATTGATATCAAATGTGCTTTTTGGACTAAAGTTTGGTATCAAAAGTGTTTTTCCCTCTTTTCTTAATATAGTAATTTTATACTTATCTTTTTAAGTGTATCCACAATGTTTCTGAAAATTTTCCATTTGGTATTGGGTATGTTTGTCTTATATTTTGGAGAGTTATTCGGAAGAGTAATGATTTTTTGTGAAATAATCTCGATTTGTATAATGTTATGTATTTTGATTTTGAGAAATAAGTTAGATCATCTTCAACAGCTCTCTTAAATTTTGGTCATTTATCTTAAAATTTAATGGGTGAACAATATTATACTCTACCACTATTTACTCTGCATTCTAAGACCTTCTCCAAGGGAGCTCTTATATCCCAAAATATAAAAGAATTTATAAGAATTGCACAAAAAATGAATTCCAAGGGAGTCTTTAAAAAATAAGAATGTCAAATTTTTATAAGTTTGGACTCTCATATTTGAGAGTCCAAAGTTAAATTTTAAAATTAAATGTAGTGTGTTAAAGTTGAAGTGGAGTGGTGTGGTGTGATTATTTAAAAGTAGAATCTTAAAATATAAACAAGTTGTTGGAGTGCAAAGTAAAAAGTGGAAATGTATAACACTGTTCACTCCTTAAATTTTAAGATAAGAGGCATGAATTTAAGAGTTCTGTTGGAAATGGTCTAACCGCTAGTTTATAATTTAAGGGGCTACTTTTTGACAATCACACAATTTCACTCCAACAGGTAGTTTATATTTCAACAAACTAATTTTATATAAATAGTAATTATATATATAATACTTATTTATTTAATATCGTAACAATAAATACTATTATAAAAATATATATTAGTAATTTTTGTTATTTCAAAAAATAATCCGACATTTACATTCTAACGAACATACTCAAATTTTAAAATTAATTCGAATTTGAATGAATTTGATATTTTTTTCTTATTTCTTTTTAATTGTTAGATGTGGTAATTTTTGTGATTATAGGTTGTAAATCTTACAGTAAATTTTCTGATATCAATTTTGGAATTGAAGGAGTTGGATTTAATTTTTCTGAAAAATAAAGGTAAAAGGATGTGCAGATGCAGGAAAGTACAAAGTTTGTTCTCTCCAGCAGCAATTCAGAAATTTACATTTCAAGTTGGCCTATCAAATTTGAGAGGCCCAACCCAATTTTTTTTAAGACCTTTAAAATATAAAACTACTGTTGGAGCTCCATTTTTTTGAGGAAGCTATCTTTTTCCTTAAAATTTGAGTTTTACACTTGCTGTCGGAGATGGTCATAGAAGTAGGTTTTGTTTGTATGTGTTTTAGTTGTAGATGTAAGATGTATAAAACCTTCTTCAAGGGAGTTCTTATATCCCAAAATATAAGAGAATTTATAAGAATTGCACAAAAAATGAACTCCAAAGGAGTCTTCAAAAAATACGAATGCCAAATTTTTATAAGTTTGGACTCTTATGTTTGAGAGTCCAAAGTGAAATTTTAAAAGTAAAAGTAGTATAATAAAGTTGGAGTGGAGTGGAGTGGTGTGGTGTTATTATTTAAAAGTAGAATCTTATAAACAAGTTGTTGGAGTGCAGAGTAAAAAGTGGGAATGTATAACATTGTTCACCACTTAAATTTTAAGATATGAGGCTTTAATTTAAGAGGTATGTATCGTCTAAGGGCATGTTTATTTGGGCATTTGGGTGGGTAGTTTGTGAGAGTGGTGAGGTTTGGTGAAATAATCTCAATTTACGTAATGTTGTTTGTTTGAAATTTGAGAGACTGGTTTAGGAAATAAGGTGGGTATAGTTTTTTCAGAAGAGTTTATGTTGTAGGTATAAGATATGTAAGACTTTATGACAAATCATGTTTGTTATGTGAGATAGGTTGTGCAAGACTTTATGTTAAATCAAAGTAGAATTTGTGTAAGTTTTTTTTTTAGATAAGAAAATTGTTGTTTGTTTGGCTTTTCGGATAGTAGTTTGAGAAAATTGAGAGATGATAAACTTATTTCAGAAAGTATAAATGGTGTTTGTTTCGCTTTTTCCAAACACGAAATTTTTTTGGGAGATGCCAAACAAACAAGCCTTTAGACTTTATGTGAAATCATATTTTTTATGTGAGATAAGTTGTGTAAAAATAAAATAATTTATGTCAAATCAAAATAGAGTTTATATATTTTCGGCACAAAAAAATTGTTGTTTGTTTGAAGTTTAGAAGAATAGTTCGAAAATTTGAGAGAGGATAAAGTACTTTGAGACATTAGGGCATCTCCATTGAGGTGGGGGGGGGGGGGGGGGGTGGGGGGAATCCATGGAGAGGTGGGTGAAGAAATGAACATTTATGGGGAGGGGGATGGTGGTGTAGGGGTGGTTGGGCGGTGGGTGATGCCCCACACACCTCATTTTGGGGCTGGGCAACGCGCCCATCCCCATTTCTTGTTTTTATTTTTTATTTTTTTTGTTTAATTGGGCTGGCGTGCCAAGCCCCATATACTATTTTTTTTTAATTTTTTTTATTTAAATAGTAACATAAATTATCTATTAACATTTAAATATTTAAAAATGTATTCTTTTAATATCTTAACATTAATTTATTTTTATTACTTGTGCATTTTGTACTTTTATAACTTGTAATATTGTAATTTTATGTAAAATATTTATTAATTGTTATTATTATTTAGCTCTATTATTATTAATTTTATTAAGTGAGAGTGGAAAAATATGAGAATTAGATTTTTGTGGAATAAATGGTAATAAAGTTACATTGAAATTAAATACGACTAGGGAATCGGAAAATAATATTATGAAAATGGATTGCAGTTTTATGACTCCTAATGCAAAGGCATATTGGCATGACATGAGAAATGATATTTGTGAAAAAAACATTCGGACTCGTTTATTTGGAGGTTCATCTGGAGGCTCGTCCAATCAAGGCAATGGTGGCGACAATAACAGCGGCAACGGCGGTGGCAACAACAGCGGCAATAATGGTGGCAACGGCGATGAATTTCCATATATGAATTATTAATTATTGTAATGTTATTGTATTGTTATTATTAAATATTTTTTATTATTAATGTCAGTGCTAAATTAGTTATTATTAATGCCAATGTTAAATTACTTATTATTAATGTCAATATTTAATTTACTATTGACTTAATTATTATTATTATTATTATTTGTTATTATTATTATTATCATGCTAAAAAGTTGGGAAGATTAAGTGAGAGTGGGGAAGTATGAGAATTGGAATTAAATAGAATGTGAAGATTGAGTCACTGAAGATTACTATAAAAAGAGGAGTCTGAAGTAGGGGTGAACGCGGTCGGGTTTGGGCGGGTTTGCATGAAAAAATCAACCCGACCCAACACGTGCGGGTTGCCAATTTTTTAAACCGCACCCGCGTTGTTATTTTCATAAACCGTCCGGTTCGGGTGGAATGGGTGCGGGCGGGTGGCGGACGGGTTGGCGGGTTGGCGGGTTGAACGGAAACAATGTCATAAAATCTTGACATCCAAATATAATTAAGCATATAATCTTAAGTTCTTCAAACAATAAATAAAATGTGTCAAATGTGTTCACTGTTGATTTTAAATTAAATCCAAAAAGCAAAAAATACAAAACTATAATATAATCAACGATTTCTTACTAATTAAATCAATAGTCTCCACAAAAAAGAATATTACAAATCCCCACAAAAAAACTCATTACAAATAATCACTCACACATTACTAACAATAACAAATTAGTGAAGTTTCTTCTCAATTTTTCAACAACAAACTCTTTAGGAAATAATGTGCTAACATATTTGTACCATTAACATTAATATAAACAAGAAACTTTAAGAAAGTTTGTTTATTTGTTCTTATTCATTTGTTAATAAATGTAATTTATTTCACACTTTTATTAAACAATGAATAAAAAGTACATCAAGGATGATTAAGTGCGGGTTGCGGGTGGGTCGGTTTTTTAACCATCAAACCCGTCACCCGATCCATAACGTGCGGGTTTACAAATTACCAACCCGTACATGATTATTTTAAAAACAAAACCGGCGGGTTGCGGGCGGGTTGGAGCGGGTCAGGCGGGTGGGTCGGGTGGGACGGGTTTATGAACACCCCTAGTCTGAAGGGGAAGGGGAGTCTGAGGGGAATGGGAGTCTGAGGGGAAGGGGAGTCCATATCCACTGGAGATGGCCTTAGAAAACGTATTTATCTCGTATTTCCCATAGACAATTATTTTTTGGAAAAAAGCGAGACGAACAATTAACTTTGGAAAATACAACATATAAGTTGTCATTATGATTTGTTTAGAAAAATATATTTGGCAATAAATTGTCTAATCCAACAACTATCACATTCTCACTCTCTATGAACATCCTATTTACACAATTGAAGCCAAACAAAATGAGTGTTGAATTATATTTGGAAAGATTTTAGTTCAGTTTCGCGGGTTTTGGTTTAAAAAAAATGGTTTAAGTGGTTTCGATGAAACATTTGAAACACCACTGGTTAAGTTTTGTGGTTTTGAAAAAACTGAAACCCCACTTGGATTTAGTTTGAATGTTGTGGTTTGATGTAGGTAGTAGGTATCAAATCAATGTATTTTTTTATAAAGTTTGGGGAAAAAAGTAGGTGATAGGTGTTAAATCAAAGTTTTATAGATTTCAAGAGTTTGGATGTGAGATTCTGAAGATTAATTATAGTCGATTTTGGATAATTTAATTATATTTTGTTGAACCTTGTTACTTTTAAAGTTTGATGACTAACAATTCTTTTTCCGATTAATAACCAAACACACCCATTCAATATAAAAAAGTCGACTTTAATATGTAATTTCTAAGTTCTAACTCAGTTATAATCTGTAAGTTTATGACCCATACACATTTCAATACTTTCATGTCTCAATTCATCGTTTGTTTGAATATTTCACTTCCAATCTTCCCCCTTCTAGCTAGCTAGTTCCAGTACATGTGTTGCTATTTTATGGCTGAATCTTATTCATATTAATCTTCATTTCCCCATTTAATTACAATTGATTGAATATTGTTGCTAATATATAAATTAGCGTTTAAATAATTGGTTTAATTTTAGTCGATTTTAGATAATTTAAATAAAAAATGTAGAGTTGATAACTAACAATTCTTTTATAGTCCATTTTTTTCCTTTTCCTTCCCAAAATAATTCAGACACCTCAAAGCGGTTAGTCGAATTATTACGAGATGAGTTTGAAATTGAAAGTCTCAGTCTCGAAATTTCAGCAATTTTATTGGTTGAAGAATACTAAAAGGTGCTACTTTCAACAACTAATTTGTTTCGGAAAATTCTTACATAGACCAGGTCTAAGAGCTTAGTGATAGATCTTGTGATTGTAAATACACCACATAATATATTTTGATGATGTAATGCTCTCACAATGTATGATGTGGTACATTTACAATCACAAAGTCTATGTATGCAAAAATTTTCCATTTGTTTCGAGGTTACATTCTGCCAAATTTTGATTTTGAAAATACAATGCCCTAAAAAAGTTGTTTTCAATCCGACTTGACCTTTGTAAAATAAAATTCTTCTACGTTGAAATTAGGTTTAGAGTGAGCATAAAAAAGTCCTTTCAGTCGATGTCAATAAATGGGGAATATTGAAAAGGACGAAACAAAAGAGTACAGGTGAGGTAGCTTTGGTTTTGGATTTGGAATGAGAGAAGGGATATATAGATAACGTCTGCATATCTACATTACATTAAAGTAGAGTGCATTGAACAGAGCAACAAAAATAAAAAAAGCATCAGACTTATAGACCAGACAAGACCCCATTTAAATGTCTCGTCTCGTCTGGTCATCAATCAAATGAAATTTTCACTTTTTCCTTCTTCAAATAAATAAAGAGTTATGTATGTATGTAATGTAATTAAATATATATTGAATGACCAACTCATTTAAAAGTTTAAGTTGTTAGAGAGATTAATTATTTAATATATATCACTTAACACGTTTCTTCTTGTGTATTTATTTACTCAAATCTAACACGCGAAAATTTAGAAATGAGTGGCGGAGAACCTTCTTTTAGCATGAGCTCTGATACCATATTGAAAGACCAACTTATCTAAAAGTTTAATCGGTTAGAGAGTTTAATTATTTAATATATCACTTAAAAATATGTATATCCGGTTCATAGCCCCACATGTCAGGTCTGCTATATATTCTGCAGGCAGGCACAACCCCAGATGGCCACGTTAATCCATTTTTACTACATGCACTTTACGGAACCGAAAGCCTTTCAAATAACTAGGAATATTTGTTTGTCATTTTTTTAGGTTTTAGTAGTAGTTAATTTCTCAACAATTAGTTTATTCTTATTTAAGTGTTTATTAATTAAGAAAATGGAAAACCGATGTTTTACAAATTAATGAATTATATTTCGGAAAGAAATTCAGTATAAAAGCAATAGTTTTAAATTACTCTATACTTAAGTTCATAAAAACAGCAATTAAGAATTAAAGATGTTAATTTATGGAAATTTACTTTCTATTAAAAATTAATCATAATTTTCATACATATCAAAAAGACATTAAGA
The DNA here is from genome assembly GCA_030819805.1 of Penstemon newberryi var. newberryi. NCBI lineage: Eukaryota > Viridiplantae > Streptophyta > Magnoliopsida > Lamiales > Plantaginaceae > Penstemon > Penstemon newberryi. Next base: position 19,101,246 of record JAUALY010000001.1, read on the forward strand.
GTAAAAATCGAAAACACGTAATAGTAATTATTTATATCACATTATAGGATATGTTCTTATAAAAAAATTATAGAGTTATAATAAAAACTTGAAATAAGTTAAAAAAAATATTCGTAAGAAATAAACATAATGTAGATGATTATCTATATGTTTTTAAAATAAAAGATAAAGAGGTAAAGTATCAGACATTTTACCGAATATATATATATATATGAAAAACACCGAAGTGTTAGCCTAAAATAAATGATAAGATAATAAATATAATGAAATTAAGACAAATTTGAATTAGTTCCATTTTTTCTGTAGACGAATAAAAAGTTAAGAACTAAATTAACTTTAAACTCAAGGACCCATACAACTCTTCTTTAACACGTCTATAATCACTTATACACATGTTAAAAATCACTTGCGAAGTAAATGGCGTGATTTTTCTTAAAAAAACAGCATATTTATATATAAAATTAAAGAATGACTATCAATTACTCAATCTATTTCATAAATTAATTGACACATTCTTACAATTCACATACATTAAAATATCTCAAATACCTTTCATAATAATAATTATTTTTTAATTTTTTATTAGTGAGTGGTGACAATTGAATTTCTCAACTTCAACGAGATAAAGAAATAAAATTGATAAAAATATTTTGAAAACCCAACATGTCAATTACTCCATAATTTGAAACAAAAAATTTTGTCACATATACCAATTAATATGAAACGGAGGAATTATCATTCTTGTTATTGAGATTTAAATAAATTAAACTAGTAGTAACTAATTATAGTACATATACCCCAAAAGGAAAGATGTTAACTAGCAGGCCTTATATTATATCTTCCTCCAATTGAGCTAAACAAATAAACTACTCATCATATCACAAAAAGGACAGACAAACAATAAGAAGTTAACTCAGATTAATTTCACTAACAAAAAGAAATTAATTAACTAAACTTCTACCCAACTAACTAACCAGCATGTAAAACAAACCCCATTCAATAATTCACTCAGTAAGGCGGTGGCGGCGGTCTAGCGGTGGGCGCCCATATAACATCCGAAGGCGGCGGCGGCGGAGGCGGATAACTGTAATTAGAAGCATCTCCGCCGCCAGAAACCGGTTGCGAAGTCTCATCCCCTACACCTACACCTACACGACCACGATCTAAATCATCATTGTTTCGCAACACATGAAACGAAGGACTGTTAAACGACGCCGCAATGAGATAAACAGTCCCTGCAGCTACCAACGGCCCAACGACTAACCCACCCACAACCTGACCCTGCGGACCCGCAAGTGATATCGAAAAATTACCCGACCCGTTCCCCCCGGATCCAGATAGAATCGTGGCGGATATCGTGAGTACGTCGAATCTGCCGTGGAACGTGACGGTGGAGGCTGGGGTTGTAGTTGAGGGTTGTTTGAGCGTGACGTTTGAAACGACGCCGTTCCCGTTTAAAATGCATAATCCGATTCCGCGTTTTCGGCAGAATCGGGTAGTGGATTCGATTATGTCGACGCCGGGGGGGAGCTCGAGGACGTATGGGGACATAGGGGGTTCATTGGAGGAGGTGGTTGTTAAGATTGTTGGTGGCTTTGGTTTGTTTTTCGAGCCTGGAGGGCGGCCGCGGGGGCGGCGGGAGACTTCGATGGAGGCGCCGTCGTGGGAGGAAGGTGGTGGAGGGAGTGGGTCGTTTTTGTGGTGGGAGAAAATAGTGTTGGTGTCGGAATGGTGTTTTTCTTCTGCAGCGTATTCTCTTTTCATTTTCTGTTTTTCTGCTCTCTTATCTCTTGGTATTTTTTTATTTATTTTTTACTATTTAGATTTAGAATTGGAATGAACTAGTAGTTTTTAAATAAATAAAATAGTACTAAAATAAAGAAAATGATGAAGAAAGAGGATTTAAGAGGAGGTAGGAAAACTTGGAAACGAAGACTGAAGAATTAATAATCTGATGATGCGCCGCTGTATCTGTGTCTGTAGTAGGCTCCACTTGTTAAATGGTATCTCTTGTTTTAACCAGCATTGGATTAGACTCAATTCGAGATATAGGGCCTGTTTGTTTGACGTTTTCTAAATTTATTTCGTGTTTGAGAAATGCCAAACAAACATATTTTCTATTTTCTGAAATAAATTTTTCATCTCTCAATTATCTCACACTACTCTTTCAAAAGCCAAACAAACAATAAGTTTCTTATTTGGGCATGTCTACCGATAGTTCATGTTGATTAGAACTATCGGTAGTTCAACCTTCATTACCACTCATTTATATTATTTTAATTTTTTTTAACTTGAATCACAAGTCATATTAGCAGGTCATATTTTTGGATTGATTTAGTTACATTACCATAATGCCCTTGATTTATTAAAAAAAAAACAAAAAACAAAAAACAAAAAACCTAAACTCCCCCTACCCCTACCGTCCCCCACACCACCCCACATCCCAGGCCGCCGCCGGCCTGGGATCGTCGTCCCAGACCGGCGGCGGCCTGGGTTCGTCCGTCCCAGGCCCCGCCGCGGCCTGGGACTGGTCAATCCCAGGCCGTCGCCGGCCTGGGACGACGATCCCAGGCCGGCGGCGGCGACCTGGGATATGGGGTTGCGGTTGGGGGTGTTACGGGGTGAGGGTGGGGTGGGTTAGGTTAAGGTTTAGTTTTTTATTTTAATTATAATTATTTATTAATAATATATAAATTTATTATTTTAATAGTATTAAATAAATTAATACATTATATAAAATTTTTACTGAATTTTTTTTTTAATTTTAAAGTATTATTTGATTGTGTAGAAATGGATAAGGGTAATTAGGACAATTTGGGGAGGAACAAGACAAACACAATTGCCGGTTGTAGGTTTCAAATGGGACACATGGCAACATTCGGGTGGTGAACTATTGGTAGTTCTATCAACCTTGAACTGCTAGTAGAAAGCCCGTTCTTATTTATAAAAATGTCCTATACAAACTCTACCTTGATTTAACGCATAAAATAACTCATCTCTTACATAACTTATCTCACATAAAAAACATGATTTGACATAATATCTTACACATTTTACACCTACAATTTAACTCTTCCAAAAAAATATACACCTACTTTATTTTATAAATCACTCTCTCAAAATTTAAATAAACAACATTACGCAAATCGAAATTATTTTACAAACCTCCATTATTCTCTCAAACTACTTTCCCAACCACCAAACAAATATGTCCTTATTATTTAAAATCACTACAAGAAAAGTGAATTTTGACAACCCAACATTTAAGGGTCATGGTTGATCGCATGAATAATTTCACAATGGTCTAGAAAAACCGTTGAATATTCTCGCGAGCAGTAACTAAAGTCATTGTGAAAGCATTCGACGCGACTCTCATTCATAGTTGAAACATAAAACATCCACCATGATCAAAAGTCGTGGTAGATACTTTCGCAATCCCTAGAGGGACCATCCCTAAAAATCATTGTTTGACCGTTGTAGTAGAAGATTTTCAAAATAATATTTTATCATGGTGAATACTCATATATTTTATAGTGCACCAAACATCGCATGTATGTCTAAATTAATAATGAAGAGAAATGAAAATTTAATGGAATAAGACATGTATAACTCGTGGTTTTTAGAATTTAAAATATGGCAATATTTTTAAATTTGTCTTAATTTTGTTAGTGGGTTAATGAGAAATAACATATAATAATTTATGGAGTTTTATATTCAAATGATTAATTTTTGAAAATTAATGCAAGTACACGTTCTTTTTTGGAAGAAAAAAATTGAAAAATTCCATCGAACACCATAGCAAAAAGGCCCAGGGTGTCGTGTTATTCCAACACTACCTACTGTCAATTTGTAAGGAACCTCAGCTTGCATGTTAAATTATCTACTATAAATTAAATATATGTCTGGGTCTTTTTTAGATAAGGTTTCGTTGAGATTAATTTTCAGAAAGAATATTAAGGGTGTTTTAGAAAATTCGATAAGTAGTATAAAGTGAAAAGTTGTTAATGTTTGCAAATAAAGAATAATATGTGCTATAATAATTTACAAGAAGTTCAAAAGAAATGGAAGATTTTCTTCAATTAAAGAATTGAATCTATAAGCTATTAAAATGGTGGAAATTTTCAAATTGGATGAGAAACCTTTTTATCGACCCTTGGAATTAAAGTGAACTGCCGGCCAGAATTGCACTCAATGTTACTCTCCTTGTTTTTTTTTTGTTTTTTTTTTATTTATCGCTTTGACAAAAAAAAATGATTATTTATAACATTTCTTAATTCGTCTGCGATTACTCCAAAACGACAAATAAAAAAACGGAAGAAATATGTAAGCACCAGTTCATAATAATCCTCCCACAACCTTGTTTCTTGGACTTTCAATTTGAAATGGACTGCCCCTTTTAGTCCATATAATATTCCTATTTATATTTTTTTAACAAGGTATCCCCTTATAGACTGGTTTAATTTTTCGTGTTAGTTTAGAATGATAGTTTGTTTTATTATAAAAGAAAATTAAAAAATTAGCCCTCAATTTTGCATTTGTGTAAACAATGAAGCTATTGAAATCAACTACTATATATTTATCAAAAAATATAAAAAAAGTCAACTACCATATTACTACGTACCTTTCTTTGTCCTAGTCCTAGAATGACTAAGAGTAGTATTTATAATAATGGGAAAAAAAGAGTGACTAATAGTAATAATTTACTTACACTTTCCATCAGAGTTAATGTCAATTTATCCCGTGATAATTATAATATTCAATTTACTTCATTATAATTTGAAAAAAAATATTTTACCACCATGTAATTTTATTAAAGTTTCACACTGTATTCTTGATATTTTATATTTGACACTTTACCTTCTTGTGTTGTAATAATGTGGCAGTTTGTCCCCATGTATTATGATAAATGTGACACTTTACACCCCCTCCCCCACGTGTTATGATAAATGTGGCAATTTACCCCTTTATGTTACAAAACAATTTCCATGATCACTCTCAATTTTGGCAAGTGAGTGTTGGGATTCGGTAAGATAAACAACCCTTAACGCAGCGGAAATTAAATTTTTTAGGACCTCTTACGGAATCTTGCCAGGATACTAAACTGGTTGTATATATATGAATAATAAAACGACTGGAATAATTCAGATCTAAATTATACCTGTCTCCTTGCAAATCCAAACTGTCAGAAAAGTCGTTGTGATTCTCCCTCGACTGGCTCGATCCCAAGCTCCTAGTAGCGCCCCACGTGTTGCGCCTCTACGGGTTGATACACCACAATATCACGGAAATTAATATATCCTAATCGGCTAGAACATAAGATATATTAAGATCTAGAACTAGAGAACAATATGGAGCAAGAATCGAAAAACGAAAATCTCTTCCAAGAGGAAAGAGAGTTCGGCCGATTTGGTGTGAGAGAGAGAGGGAGAGAGTTTTTCTTGACTTAGTATTTTGGCTCTTGAATTGTGTATATGAGATATGACATCAAGTCTCCTATTTATAGGAATCTCATAATCCTAATCCTCATAGGATTAGGACTCCTAAGTCTTCTAACTCTCCTACATGGGCCATGACCCTTTTAATTGGAAGACCAAGTCTTCTAATTAATTCATGGCCCATTCTTGATTTAATTAATTGGGTCTTTATTTAATTTCTCAATTAAATAGTCCAATTAATTTATTTCTTTCTCATTTAATTAAATTAGACTCTAAGTCTATTTAATTGAATATTCCCATAATTAATTAAATCCAATTTAATTAATTAACTCACAAATTAAATTCCAATTTAATTTATAGTCTTGATCCAATTCCAATCGGATCATCTTCGCTCCAATTGGGTCGACCAAGTCGACCCAGTCACCCCAATCGACCCAGTCGATCTAGTTGACTCAGTTGTTCTCCATTTCCTCGCTTTCGCTTCATGTGTATTGTGTATGCCCCCGTAGGTTCACCACATAATTGGCCGTGGGTTATAATTAAATATTTATTTAATTACTCGAGTATTAAATACTCTAAATCAATTGAACACTCTGTCGACTGATCATTCCAAAATTAGCACCCCTGCCAATTTGGGAATTCTCCCACACTCCACGGTCGATGTCTGGCCACAAGCCCATGGAGCCCAATCACTGGTGAATTAATTTAGTGAACCTTTTAATCTTTTACAATTTCCATATACGCTATAATCTCTCCATCGATCGATCTCCCAGTCAAGACTTAAGGGCATAAATTTTCATCGGTTCCCTTTTTAATTGTCTTGACCTTATGCATTCTGATCTTGAAATAATTCTCTTTGACTTAATCTTTATGAGCTACTTTCATAAAGCCGTCAGATACCTTGGCCAATGATTTTTCCAGAATTAATTTCTCACAGAAATCCATAGGAGAATTTCCCAACCTATCAAGTCGGGTCAATGGATCCTTTGTTGATGATATGAACCTGCATACGAGTCCCTCTATTCTCAACGTGAATCCACAGAGACTTTCTGGCGATCTCTAGTAAGTCGGAACTCACATTTAAGTATAGACGTTCTCGCACCAGATAAACCATATCACCTCAAGTATTTAGGGATCATTCCTCGTATACTATTGTAAATTGGAATAACTTCAACTCCGATATGCGACTACCGCTTCCATGGTGAGTTATTTCCTAATTGGGGTATTCAGTGCACTTGCCATCCCAGCAAGTCACCCACTTATGTGTATCGACTATCCCAGTCAAGCTCGTGGACCCCAGCGTTCTCCAGTTCATCGGAGTATACACATTAGTGAGAGTCTAACCGAATCCAACGATGTCCCATCTCGATTGGATTCTACGACTCTTGAATATGTTCTAGATCACGGCCTTGGAGATCAGTCCACGGGTTGTCCCATAGCCCTGTGATCTAAGGACTTCTATCCTTATGCGTAGATAATTATTACATAAGATAAAGTTGACCATATAATAAAAATATATTTATTAATCTAAATTGAATAGTTCCTTTATTTATTACAATAAATGACAGCCATACAGTTGGCATGCCGGACACTATTTCTATCAGTGAGTTACACCCTCCGTTTCAAGGGGGGTAAATTATTTATTAAAAAATTTCAATGGGAGGGGATGGGTGGATAAATTATTCTTTTTCAAATCACAGAGAGATAAATTAAACATTATGAATATAAGAGGATAAATTGCCATTAACCCCTTTCCAGCAGCAGCCGAAGTAGTGGAATTGAAATCTAGAAGTAGGGGGATCAACAATTGCAATCCCATGTTTTTACCAAATTCAATGGATCTTGGAAAGGCAGCTACAACTTTTTTCTTTGGTAGACAAAATATATGGTAGTAAGTTTGACGCAATGATTTACACAAATTAGTTTTTTTTTTTTTTTTTTTTTTTTTTTTTTTTTAATTCAGACATTTGTGTACCTTAAAATCATTACTAATTAATTAAAATTGTAATTAAAATATTTGAATTCATAAATTAGTTAGAATTGTAATTAGAATTAGAGTTAATTAGAATTGTAACTTAAAATATTTAATTAGGATTGTAATTAATATTTAAAATTAATAATTTCATTTAAACATTTAATTTTAATTTTTTTATTGTAATTAAAATTAAATTATTTAATTAGAATATCGATGGCTATATATATTTAAAATATTCAAATTATTATATTATTATTATAGTTATTATTATTATTATTTATATTATTATTATTAGTAATATTAATATTAAAATTATTATTATAATGGTGAAAGTGGTGAATAAATGAAACTGAAAGTAATTGGGGTTCAGAGCCCTGCCCTTGGAGACGACCAGACAGTGCCAGGGGAAGCCCTAGGGCTCCGGAGCCCTCGTCCTGCCCCTACTATTGGAGATGACATAAGAAACTATGTCTAGATAAGAATTCTCCAATTCGTTTTAGTTAAAAAAAATAATCCTTCAGTAATTTATTATGGAGAAGTTTGTTTTGAAGGAATTGATTTTTCAGTAAGTAAGGACACTAGTCTCCGGTGGATAGCCAGACTCGGTTGTGAAAGAAGGAGCTGCTGGTGGAGTAAGCACTGATGTTGTTAACGTAAAAGCTGTTGGGACTGATTCCTTGACTTGTTTTCTAAAAATGTTTTAACTTTTGTGTGTTTCATCAAACCCACAAATGATTCTAATCATAATGCTTAGAAAAATGTTGAAATAGTGAATAAAGTTTAGATTATAAAAAATGGTTACAAGAGATTCCACCATTAAGCCCAAACTCACGATTAGTATAAGTTAGCAGGTAGGTTCTACTCAGTCATGCGGTTTCACAAAGCTGAGCTAAAACCTAACCAAATGAAGTTTGAGTATAGGTTTTGCGAAACTCATGTCTTAATTTTAAACTTGTAAAACACAATGATTTAACACATATCACTTAAACTTTCTCTATAAAAGACATTGGGTCTGTTTGTTTGGCGTTTGGGAAAGTAGTTTGGAAGAGTAGTGGGGGTTTGTGAAATAATCTCGATTTGCGTAATGTTGTTTGTTTGGGTTTTGAGAGAGTGGTTTGAGAAATAAAGTAGGTGTAGGTTTTTTTGGAAGAGTTGGGTTGTAGGTGTAAGATGTGTAAGACTTTATGTCAAATCATGTTTGTTATGTGAGATAAATTGTGTAAGAGATAGGTTACTTTATGTCAAATCAAAATAGAGTTTGTATAAGTTTTGTTTAGAGATAAGAAAATTGTTGTTTGTTTGGCTTTTGAGAGAGTAGTTTGAGAAAATTAATGGATGAAAAATTTATTTCGGAAAATAGAAAACATGTTTGTTTGGCATTTCCCAAACACGAAAAAATTCTGGGAAACGCCAAACAAACAGGCCCATTGACTTTACACATACCACCTACTTTTTTCCTCCAAAACCAAACATCCAAACTCAATCCAAATGAAATTTCAAAGGTTTAACCGAAATCACCCAAATCAATTTTTCGAAACCAAAACCCAGTCAAAACCTAACTAAATTATGTTTTTATAATGAATTGTATGTTTATAATTAAAATTTGTTTTTAGTAATTATTATTAAAATACTCGACAATGGAACTGTGTTTAGTTTCAATTGCAAGTATTAAGTAATTATAGCATGACAGATGTCACGTGAACTGCAATATATGTTTTATTGGGGACTTAAGTATAACACTATCGTAACGAACGAACAAAAATACCCTCACGTGTATGTGGGATATCGGAACCTCCGTGTTCCGCCTAAAAGAGGGCCACAGTGAAACAAGTAACTCTTAGTAGGGACTAACATGAAAAAAAAACTTAAGAGGGAGGACTCCGTAAAAAATTAATGATAAGGAAGACAATAAGTGGTGTTTACCCTAATTATAAACTTGACAAAAAAAATTGTAAGAAAAACAAAAAAAGACCTCTATCCTTGCTCTATTTTCGTCCATTCTAATGAATTTGTTATAACTTAGTAAAAGAAGGCCAAACTAAAACATTTATAGACTCTTAATAAACGAAAATATAAACGTTATTAGCTAGTTTATTCATTTATCAACATTCTTTACCGGAGAGATCAAATTAGCCTTAATCACACTTATGGTCCCCAAGTAAAATAGCGAACTAGGACAACAAGTAGTAATCATTTGAGGTCACACTTTACTACCGACTTTTGACATTAGGAAGACAAGTCAAAAGCGTGTGGAACTTTTGGCTGTGGGCTATCACGAGTTCGTTGAAACCGGGTAAAGCTTTTGCCGCCACACTTGCATATCTTTGAATGCAAGTTTGCGGTTTCAAGTCTCTCCATTACAATTTGGTAGGTTTTATTTTAATAATTCAACTAAAATATTTTTTAATTTCTTTTCAAATTTACATTATGGTTGATTAATCCTTCTTGGTACAACTATTTGAGTTTAAAAGAACTCAAACACTGAAAGGAAAATAAAAGCTACTACAATTCCACCTCTATACATTATAAAATTATTGTAATTAACTTTAAATAAATTTTTGATAGTTAGAGCTTGGTTATTTTCATGTTTCCATTGATAATGGATTCAAGTTTTAGTATAATTGCTTCAAATCCACATGTAACAAATCTATGGTCCATAAGTGTAACTTATTTTTACCAATATTGGCAACATAAGGTTGAAATGGATAATGGTACCATAGAGCTTCAATTTGCATATGTCACAACTTTTGAAAGTATCACTAACCTTCAACTTCAACTGCCATAAGAGAAGGTGAAACTTATTAACCATCTGAAGTCCAGAAAATAACTACTGAAACTTTGGGTGCCTTAACATTATCTAAAATAAAAGGAGCTTCAACTGTTGTAAAAGGAGGTGAAACTTATCGACCATCTAAAGTCCATAAAAGAACTAGTGAAACTTTAGGTGCCTCAATATCATTTGAAACAAGAGAAGGTTACATACACTTCGTTCTGGAGGAGGTTCTCTAATTCACAGAGTTGCACCTCCACCATTTTCAAATGAATATGGCAACCCTGTTCCGAACAAGCTTTATAGACATTGTGAATGCATTTATTGTCAAAGGCCTCAACCTTGTTAAAGATAAACATATTGGTTAGTGCTATTATATATATAATTATTTTTTTAAGTGAGAGCTTGGTTATTTTCATGTTTCCATTGATAATGGATTCAAGTTTTAGTATACTTACTTCAAATCCACATGCAACAAATTTATGGTCCATAAGTGTAACTTGTTTTACCAACAGTGGAAACATTAGATTGAAATGAAACATATCAACATACGATGTCAAAAGCTCTACACAAAAACAAGCACAAACTTATATTCAATGTCTTTATTCGTACCTCTTTCAATGCAAGTTTGGCTTTCGAGTTTTTCTATTACAATTTGGTAGGTTATATTTTAACAATTCAACTTAAATATTTTTTAATTTCTTTTCAATTTACATTATGGTTGAATAATCCCTTTTGGTACAACTATTTGAGTTTAAAAGAATATTTTTTATTGAGGGAGATTTTAAAAGAATTCAAACACTAAAAGAAAAATGAAAGCTACTACAATTCCACCTCTACACAATATAAAATCATTGGACTAAAGACAACCTATATTAAATAAATTTTTGATAGTGAGAGCTAATAAATATGACGGGAAATCCATGCCAATTTTTATTGGTTAGTTATTAACTAATACCTTGTTAGGAAGAATTTATATAACCACATTCTTGAACGGATGGTGAAGATAAATTTGATATAGTGACTAAGAATAATGTTCTAAAAAAATTATTAGATATTTGTATTGACCTATCTAGAATGCATCATCCTAAATATCTATAGTTACATACTAGAATTATCTACATGAAATGTTGAGAATCTTGAACCACATACAAGCAAAAAACTAGGCATAGAAACTTCCATGCATAACTTGAGCTAATTTATTGGGTTAAACTTAATTGGTCAAGTATTGTTGGGGCCTTAATACGATATGCTAGTTTAGTTGTGTCGGGCACATGGTCGGAGCGTGACTTTAAGATAGATCTTAACTTTCAAATTAAATTGAATCAAATACTGATTAATTTTATTTGAGTTTTAGTCTAAGCAGTCATGAAGTGTATGATTTTGTAAACAATTTGATAAATCGACCGAATCGAAGCTAATTACCAAAAATTATTCCTTTTCAATTTCAGTATTAGTGGTCGATTTACGAAATGAATCCACAATTTTAGGATATGGAGGCATAGAAAGATAATTAACTAGGCATAGATGTGCCAATATTTGGGATCACCTTTAGGTTTGATGTATAACTTGATTCAATGAGTTTAAGTCAAACTACTTTCAAAAAATAATTGACAGGAAATTTACAAAAAAGACTCAAAATTACACTTTTTGGTTTTTTTTGGTCAAACTACGAATGTTCGGTTTGGCATATGGTACAATTTTCAAAATTACCTAAATAGTCTAGATACCAAAAATTGGTACGACTTGGTTCGATTTTATTGATACAAACCCCTAAGATTGAGGAGCTCATTTTGTAACATAATTGCGAGAGCATAATGATACTACTATTATATTTTACCTATTTATCGTTTTGATAAGTTAAAAATTAAATCTATTAACGTACATTAGTTATATAATTATATCCACAATACTTGTAGCATTTGTTTTATTTTAAGGAGGAAGGGTTTTAGAATTTTTTTTTTTTGTTTTCCAAGAGTTTTTCTCTCTTTCGAGACGCATTAAATGAAAAACCTCTACCTACAGGATTCGAATATGAGTTGCTACTTTGTGGTGAATAGTGAATTTTAGAATTAAATGTTATAATTTAAAAACATATTAGAATTGAATTTTTAAAAATAATTCAGTTGATTTGTTATTTTATCTATCTATAACAAATATGTTAGAGATAAATCATGTAAATATTTATAAAATACTTTTATAATTTTAAAAGTAATAAAATAAATTTTAATAATGATTTTGTTTTTGTAGAACAAGGCCCGAGTTAAAATTTCCCCCAAGCCCCCCTAATATGTCGGGTCGGCTCTGGTTCTAGGAGGAATTTTAGAGCGACCTTTATCGACTACCGGGAAGCATTCTGATTTTTCTGTGTCTAAATGTGGAAGCCCTTCAGATTTTCTTTCTTTATCAACATTTTGGAGGGACTGGCCTTCAACATCTCGGCTTTTTTCCAATGATTCTTGACGCTTGTCCATAGTTTGAAGCGACTGGCGATATTTTGATCCTCTATCTTGTTCAAGGTTTTGGACAGGCTGACTTGAATCTCGACCTTTATCCATATTATGAAGCTCGGAAGCAATTTGTGAACGCCGTTCCTTCAAGAAATTAAGTCTGTTTGTGAGCTTTGACAGAGCAGAATGTGTCGAATTAGTGCCCTGTCATACAAGCAGGAATTTATTAGCCAAAAAACTAGCACTAGTTGGAAGTATGAAGTATCCAATTTAAATGCTAGTTTAAGAACCTCAACCAAATATATTTTTTTTTAAATATTTTGCATTTTGTGTTACATAAATCATAGATGAAGACACTAGCTTATTCCTTCAATATATATATACATAAAATGACAAGTTACAAATATTTCGACACTGCAAGTTGCATAACCCATAGGTCGCAACCCCCATCTTGTTTTAGCACAGGGTTACATTGCTAGGCATAAGTGTACAAATGACTGAACTGAATATGGTTTCTTCGTAAAAACCAAACTACATGAATAATTTCTAATCTTCAAAAATTTATGTAGACAAAAAGGTCATTTAGTATGTGAAGAATCATTCATCCACTAATTTTAGTTTCCAGAAGAAGATTGTGCAGATTTAAAAGTTGCTCCTCCGTTAAACATTCTTCGATTGTAGTTAGGAAAATATTGTGGAAAGTGCCTCTTTATTTGGTTTGAAAAAGAGATGCACAAATATATAAATGAAAGACACATGTTAATCCACTAAAATGATTTAATATTAGTATATTTTTATAGACAAGACATACATAGAAACATGAAAATAAGAGAACCATACCTCTCCCCTTCCACTAGACTTTCTAGACCCGGTTGTGCCAAACTTATTCGTGCCCGCTTTCACAGTAGATGCCATTAATGGTTTACTCGATGAAGCTGGAGACTCTTGTTTCTTATATCTGTCACTGTTTGTAATGTCCAAATTGGGTTCGTGCTGTACAAAGAGGAAAATAAGTTCTGCAAGTTATTTTATTGATTTATACACAATGAAAATACTTATTCCACACGATTTTAAATGTAGATATCAAGCAATGTGTATGGTTAAGAAAGACTAATAACCAATGAACTGAAAGAAACTAGGACAATGAATAAAAGAGCGTGCCAAATACAGCTTATTGCTCAATGTCTACCGATTCCCACACGAGTGGGCTTGTACTACATTACATCTATAGTATATGGCATTTAATCACATTGGCATGTATATCAGGAACATGAGAAAAGAAGAAATGAAAGTATAACTGTTTATATAAAACTATAAAATTACTAAAAAAACACATTCTTGTGAATTGATTAAATCTAACTTATTATAGCAAAGTTTGATTTTGCAAAGTTCGCCATGTGTTAACTTAGATAATGTATTATTAGTAAGAAGATGTCCACAAATTTCCAAGAATTCACTCCCAAAACTATGACTATAGCAAAATTAGAGTAAACCTATTTTTTTCTTATTAATTTTGAAGGCGGGCATTTTCTCAACTGTCAAGTTCGACAATAACTGACTAACATTATACTGAAATTGCAAATCCAACAATAAAATAAATGTTAACACAAACACTGTCTAATACTAAAAGGAGCCTGCAACTCTAATATATATTTAATTTACCTTTCTCCATCAAGCTGTACTTAGGTATAAGTTTCAAAATGTGTAATTAGAGCTATACGAATCCGGTCATGAAATAGACGAAAGTTAACAATAATTTTTTTAATTGAAAAATGAAAGCTTTTATTCAGGTAATATAGATGAAGCTAATATGAAAGATTTGAATTAAGAGATGGGGAGAAAATTTTGAAGTTATGACCTTAAATCTTCGTGTACTGAAACCCCCCAACATAGAGTGGATTCTAGGGGAGAAGTAGAGCCTCCCCTTGCAGCTTTTGGAAAGGAATAATTAAATAATTCCTTCACAGAGAATATACAATAACATGCATATGTATTTTCGAAGTAATGATAATTAGAAGAAGGGTAAGAACGACAACTTATGCTTGACTCATAGCATTGCAAAGAGATTACTAGTCAGATAAAGACAGCCATATTATTACTTTTGGCATCACTAAATACAATGAAATTGCCATCTTCTCAAACTAATTGAACTAATAGTCATGCAAGAGTTATCATATTTGGGTATAATCCTTTTCAAATATTATCGACAAAATGACTTTCACAAACTGTACTGCACCTATTTATTTAAAAAAAAAAAAAAAATCTGCACTGCACCTATGCAATGAAGAGATTATAGTTAGAGGGTATGCAAGTTCAGTTCTCTGATTTGAATTTTAAACTACAAAAGAAACTGACCTGTTCAGCTAAAAGTTACAAACCTGCTAGGCATATCCACTAAAGAAGGCAATAGATTAATAGTAATCAACATTAATTCCATGCGGCGTATTACCTTACTTCTTGGCAAATTCTCAGAAGTGCTTTTGGTAGCTATGACTCCACCATCTATCTGCTTTTCCTTCCTGCACCCAGGCAGTACAAAAATAAAACTTAAAACTTGCATCTTTATGACTAGAAAGACTGAATATTTACCAAAAACATGGAAAAAAATTACACACCCTACTTCAAAATGTAATGTCTTAAACAATATTGGAAAAAAGAAGACCTTTTGGTCAAAATACATGTCCTTGGTGAATAGTTTAATTAAGAACTAATTGTAGTACGGTTTTTTTGGTTCAAAAATAAATATTTATTTAAAGTTTCTATTTAGGATTTTAATATTGTTTAGTTTACTTGGAGTTATTAGTTGTTTCTTAAATTTTATAATTAATTAATAAGTGGTTTTCTTGTTGGAGTATAAATCGTTTTCCTGGTAGGAGCAATTATTAGGGTCTGTAGATACTTACATATTTCAATACTGCTATTGTGTGGATTTGCCTAAAGCCCAATGTTTTCAGAACCGGACCGGACAATGAATCGGTGAGCCGACTGGCCACTGGTTCTACTTGTCGAACCGGTCGGACCGGATGACGTCATAATGATATAATAAATATATTTAATTTTAAAGTGTATACAATATGCATAAAATTTAAACATTATCCTATAATTGATTAAAAATAAACAAAAACTTGGAATATATTTAAATTAACATATAATATCTATATCTAACTTATATCATAACGGTAATATGATACTAATTAGTAAGCTTATATTTATTTAATTAAAAATATAAAAGTGTAAGTTAAAAATACAACAAACTAAGAGATTAATAAATTTTAAAATATGATTATGTATACAAGTCTAATATTCAAAATCAAATTTGCATAATATATCGATTTCACTTTCAAACTTTGACACTCTTTATCCTAAAAATAATATAGTTGGAAAGAAATCTCTTATAGAAAAACTTTTAAAAAGAAATTATGTCATAAAACTAAAATTTGTTTTAATTTTCATTGATAATGTGTAAATATTAATTTGAGTTATTATCATAATCTAATTTTTAAATAAATCTGGTTACCAGTTTTCTATAATTTATAAATTTTTATACTAAAAGTTCAACAAAAATGATGTAGCTCAAATGGTAAACATGTTATGTTTTATTCAGGAGGTCAGGTGTTCAAATTCCTTCTACAAAAGTTTCCAGTTTATTTTTAATATTAAAAAAAATTAAAAAATCGAAAAAAAAAGGAAAATCAGAACCGGTTTTGGACCGGTTCAGACTGGTTTTTAGCTCACCGGTTTTAGGGGGTTAACCGGACCGGACAGGCCTCCAGTTTGCGGTCGAACCGGCCGGTCCGGTCCAGTTTAATAACATTGCTAAAGCCTAATTAAGAAAGAAAGCTTTCTCTTCATATTATCATTATTCAGTTCTCCTGCTGAGGTATACTCTTTTTGAACAACATTAGCATTTTAATAGTTTATTTTCGTCATAGTTTACTATGTCATATGACCTATCTAAACCTAATAAAATAACCAAACATTCATTATAGCACAATCAAACAAATGCACTCAAAGTTATTATTCGTGGTCGGTACTCTTCACAACCCTAAAATATGTTTACATATATGTATGCACGATTACAATATTCTGCTCTTAAAAAGGTATCCACTCATAGTGTCTGTACATGCATTATTGAGTTTTTATCTTATCCAGTTAGATTTAACATGAATGTTATTGTGGAGCACATAAGCAAACAAATAATATGGCCTGGCTAATCTGCAAGTGGATCACTGCTGAATTCGAACTATAATAACAAGAATGGAAGGCAAAAGAACATATGCTTACAGCCTTTTTTGATGGTCTGGACTTTGATGATACTGTTTGCCTCTATCATGCCTGATCCTAGAATTTTGTTCACGTTGTTGATTAAGCTGTAGTTCAAGATCATCCGCTTTTTGCTTTAAATTCAAAACATCCGCCTCTGCTTGAGCGATTTCCTCAAGATCTGCCTTCATCTATAGTGAGCTTAAAGTTAATTATTTACAGCCTATAACAAAATTAACCAGATACAGTGGATATCCAACCTTCTCATCAACAACGGAGAAAACTGACTGGGGTAGTTGATATTCTCCGCATCCTGCTTCAAGTGCGGCCCTCAACTCCATCTCCTTCTGTAGCTGCTCCTGTAGTCCTGACACCTAAAATGCAATTTTCTAGTGTCTTTACTTGAATATTGAAAGTTTGGCAACCAACTCAAATATTATAGTTTGTGGAAGAAATATAAAAATAACTTTAATTAAAGAGCTAAGAGAAAATAACAATTTTAGCATAAATACTACAGAAGGAGTATCTAATGATGTTTGAAATGTGTAATCTTTGGCATGGCATGTTTTCTTGCTGTGCTAAAGTATAAGACATTTGCTTCATTTTATTCTGTTGTTCAGTATAGCATATGCAGTTCAGTTGAGCTGGAGAATACTTTGAATTTGTTCCCTTACAAAGTTTTTTAGCCAATTGAAAGTGTGCTTGTGGATCGATATATATAAGTATATAGAGAGAGAGGGGGGGAGGGAGGAGTAAAAATGAAAATTAGTTCTTCACGCAGGCATACATCTTTCTCAAGAGCTAGGCGGCGTTCATGCAAATCATCCTTTTGCCTCTCTAGACTATCTTGCAGAAGTGAATTCGTCTTGGCCTGATATTAAAGATAAGTCAAAGTATCATATTAGTCAAAAGAATAGTATAAAAAAAAATATTAGTCAGAACAAAACATGCAGAGATACTTAGAAGATTAAAAAGAAGAAGTTAAGGCTCCACCTCATTTGCAATCCTGTTTTGCAAATCTATTTTCACAGACTCGAGCTTTTGGATTTCAGACCTAATGATAAGGCCAAAAAATTATGTGATTACAATGTGGAACAAGTTTCAGTAGGAAAAAGGAACATGTTGTATGCGTGTATGCATATGTAAATAGTGAAACATATGTATAATTGTAGTTAGGGTCATGTTACTTTAAACAGAATACTAAATCTTGAAGTTAATTGAATAAATATCACTAAAATGAAGGATCAAAATTCTCACTCAAATAAACTATATCTTTTTTGAGATAAAAATGTTTAACTAAATAAGAAATCAAGTCTAAATTCCAATAAATAAGACACATTTTGCAAGAAACTGAAAAACTTGACTCCTAACCAGTATATTACGCAGCCAATAAAGATGTTTACAGTAAAGATGCAAATACAAACTGTGAAAGGCTCCCATTATGAATCATTGACACTCAACATAGTTGCTACGAGTACGAGATATCCATTATATCTACTAGCTATGACTCTTATGCTTTTGATGACCAAACATTGTTATGAAAATTAAACAAGATTTGAGACAAGTTTTAATTAGTTCATGGAACTGGTTTCCGAATGGAATAACTCCAACCAAGCTCTTAGATTCTTAGAAGACCCTGACTTTTTCGCCTTTACTCAAATACTGTGGTTAGTGCAGCACAGCTCTATCAAAAAGGGATTCATATGTGTTGAATGAATTATCTATAATGATCCAAGACTATCTTCTGAGACGATTTTATGAATGAAAGTTATGTTTTGAGTAAAAAAAAAAAAAAAAAAAACGGAATGCACATCGTCAGATTGATTTCTATCACCTAGTTCCCTTAAACAAGGTCAATCAGATTAACTACAATTTTTGGAAATGTAAAGGGGGGCATACAACCGATGAAGATTTAGTCAATTTTGAATCTAGTGAATGCCAACATGATATAAGAGAACCTAAAAGCTATCAAAACTGATGTTGGAGGACTTGTAGAAGATAAATTTGTGGAGAGGTTTAACTCAGATTGTTATTGAATTTGATTCTCACTTCATAAATTAGGGTTTTCAGTGACAAATTTTGATGCAGACCTGTGGCAATACTAAATGAAAGATATTCTTAGGTTTTACAGAATGTTTGAAACTAATTTTGGCATGATAGTTGGATTTACAGATGTAGATTTTAGTAAGCAATGCTCTATTATAGCTGAAAGAAATCTGAGACACAAGAAATAGAGATAAAGAAAAGTAAGCGGTAAGAAAAGCAAGAATAGCATGCTTTCATTTCAGATAACAAGAAAATGACAAACATGTAAAAAAGGAACTAAGAGTCTGTTTGGTGGAGAGGGATTTGGAAAAGGACTACCAATACAATTCCAATCTTAAGCTTAATGAATAATTGCAATGCATGAGGGAAATAGATCTGGAGCACCAATGACAAAAGTATTACTTTCAATCAGAATTGTTCAATCGACATAGGACTAGATGGCTTTCTTAACTATAATGACTCTTGCCCTTTATGAGACCCATATATCTTGATTTTGACTTCAACAGTCTGTCACGATTTAAGATGTCATGCAGCTTTAAATAATGATGATTTATGTATGAGATATATTGAAACTTCCAAGTTGAGAACACAAACATTCAGATAAATTTAAATTAGTTTCAGTTCTATAGCATAATGACATTGGGCGTCACTGCCTTAAGAAAAAGTTATAGAAGGCAACACAATCAATAGTAACGAAGATGATAAATTTAGAAATATATTGAATTGAGCAAGAATCAAGATTCAAAGACTTTTAAGAGCTTAAAAAAGATTTACATTATTGCTTTAGATTTTGATGTTGATGAATGTAATAATACTTACTCATCCTCGAAATGGAACTCAATGGATTCCATGGAAAGATTCTTCCTTGCCTGAACTCAAATGCATCAAGTCAGTAATTTCTCCCACATAGAAAATGCCGCAAAGAATAAAGTTGTTCAAGGAAAATAAAGGGCAAGTCAAAACGACCAAATATGTATAATAAGGGATTATTTGAGGGTAAAATATCTACTAAAAAGCGTGGCCAATGAAATACTGCCAAATATACTACCATAATTTTTTTCCTGGTAATAATACTACAATAATACATGTGAACCAACGGAAAAATGATATACTCACAGGAGTGCATCCCCAAACAGTGGGTCGCCGAATACTGCGAACAGGTTCTTGTGATGATGTAGAAGTCTTCAGCAACATGGATGTTTCAGCATTATCAACTCCTAACAGTTCGCATGAGTGATATTTTGGCTTCTTTGCATCAGTAATACGCCGAATAGGAATACTGTCAGTCCCTCGTATCCTGTCATGCTGAGGCAATGAAGTTTGAGGAGGATTTCCAAGAACATCATCTACTTTAGGAGACTCGGACCCTGAACTGTGACTTCTAGTCACCTGCATTTTCAGTAGTCTGTCACGAATTTGAGAAAGAAACTCGCATATATTAGGGAAAAAAATATCAAGCAACAATATTGCAAATATATCTTCCATCAAAAGAACCTAGAGGATTTCAATATTTATTAGGATAGTGTAATGTGCTTGTGCTTACAGAAAACGCAGTGAAAAAGCCTAGACAAGGACTAATTTTATTCTCTGAACTTGAAAATATGATAAGATGCTTCAAGTTAGCTCAAAATGCAACTGCATTGCATCACATCCATCCGAGATCTTAAACATTTACATCCAAGAAGAAAAATTCAAGGATAAATAGATGGAAAACCCGACATGTAGGATGACGAGTGAAGAAGGTCAATAGCACAAAAGAAGTTCCACTATTTTTCACAACTTTTACAGGTATTGGTTATATTGAATGACCACCTCAAAAAGCTTAAATTGTTAAATTGTTAGAGAGGAGAAATAATTATTACTTCTAACACGCCCCCTTGTGTGCAGGCAGGTTATTCTTCTGTGGAACTGCAATTTATCAATAGGTGGCGGAGAGATTCAAACACATGACCTCATCTTTGTATATTATATTACCACCTCATCTATACTTAAGCAGTTAGAGGGGAAAGATACATTAGTCACTTGTAATAAGTTATCATCGGTCTATGAAAGAGCATTTATATGTAGCTGTTTCCTCTTGATGTGTAAGACCGAAGTTCAATAAGGACTAACCTTTTTACTATATTCATTTTCTTCAGTCTCACTATCATCCCCATCATCATCAAAGCTATCATCATCATCATCAGTAATTTCCTCGCTCTCACTTTCACTATCTTCTGAATCAGTGTAAGGTTCAGGAGTCACCAAACCCTCCTGCAAACAATTCTACGGGTTAATAGCACTTTGTTACAAATAAAGGAAACAACATTATGCGAAAATGTATTGCACTACTTTCCTTAACATGCATATACTGATATCTAAAGAATCTCTTGCACTTCTAAACTTCTATCTTGGAACATACAGTTGTACGAGAAGATATACAAAATGACAACAAAAGGAAAAAACTGAAGCATACCCCAAATATGTTTTCGTACTCCTCAAGTAAAGTAATAACAATTGCTTGAGCATGATTTGCTGCAGCAGCTGCTTTCATAAGTTGGACAGAACCATCACCTCCCATATCAAAACCATTGTCAAGGTCACAATCGCCAGCAAGAAGTGGGCGAAGAAGTAAGGGAGCCATGCAAGCTGCCACAGCTGATATGCTCATTCTGTTCACAGCCTTGTTGGAAGCCACTTTTTGCATCATCATAAGAATTCTGGCTTAGAAGCAAACAAAGCTTGATAAAATTTCAAAATGGTTGCTACATGTGAAAGAGCAAATAAATAAATGGCCTAATGTGAAAAATAATCATTCCAGCTTCAACATCCAAGAATGTTTAGTGCAAGTAATTAAGTAAAACCTATAAGCAATTACGGCACTATTCTTTTAGAAACAAAACAAATAAATAAAAATTGAAAAAGAACAAAACAGGAAAACCAAAATCCATACATGATATCAGAGCATACTTCGCAACTATTGACTGACAATACTGAGACAAATGGCACGCCACATTAGAAGGAAGTTTAAGTAAAGCAAAAGTAAGAAAGAAGATAAGAATACATCCAAAATGCAAAAAGAAACATAAAAAAAATGGTAAAAAGACAAATAGTACCAATAAAAGATGAGGAGAAAAGAGATTTCATGCACTCATTTTGGACTACCTCTGTAATAAGCAGCGATTTGGCTCTGGAAATGTTTCACATATTGCTGTACGCATAGCGTTTAACCTCATGCCACGATCAGTTCCTAATCAAAACAAATTGCCCATGTTTAGGGATATAATGAAACATGAAATCTAATGCAATTTCAATTAAGCTACTGCTCAGATGCCACAAAACACAATTTCTGACATATTTTAGCTAAATGTATCAAAATGATGGAATCTCGAAGACGGTTGTCAAAAACAGAAATCTGTGTAATAATCTATAACTAAACAAAATCAGAAGTTCCTGTCTTACAATCTACATATTAGGTGAGCCACATAATAAACATAATGTTTACATTGTTTTCAGGAGTGAGTTATCCATTAACATCTCAGAGCTTCAAACATATCAAGTGCACAATGGAAAAATAGGTGACATAAAAAGTATAATGCATACAGTACAGTAAGTTTAAAATACTTTGTATGCCAATTTCAGTGCGTGTTCAAATATTCAAGAACTGAACGATATTATTGCAAATTAAAAGAAGGTTATATAAGTGCTGAACTCAAAGAATCAAAAGATACCCTCAATCTTAGCGTCCAGCCAGACTAAGTTACATTGTAATGGAACTAATAAATAGCAGAGATGAGTCTGCCATTCAATCTATGAACTGCTTAGCAGTTAACCCAACAGATCAAATTCACGCGATGAGACATCTAGGAATACGTGCAGTTTAATCATATACTATTTTTCTTCTATCTTCTAATACTCAAAGATTCGAAGTACTAGGATAAGAAACATAAGAAAATGAATCCAAACGCTGCAATAACAAACTTACGAAAAGCTTCAAGAAGGGCATTGCAGCAAGAAGCAGGAACTGGTGATGAGGGCAACTCCCGAAGAACATACTGGTAATAGATCAACCAAAAGAAAATACTTAATTGAACTACAGTGTAAAAACCCAAATTCGCAGATGTTTCTCCACTGCAAGAAAAATACCTTGACACAGTCAGCTATAACATGTGGATCCTCCTCATGCAAAAACTCAGATTTTCCTGAATTTGATGCAAAAAGTACTATAACATATTTTGATATAGACACCACATGAGTGAATTACAATACTTGGAACTTCAGAAGATTCATGGTTTGACATCATATACACAATACATAGGTGAGTAGATATATCCAGTTTGTGATTTTTCAAACCAATAAAACATAAAGTGCATATAGTTCTAATTTCTTACTGTCACTTCATTTTGCAGACGAGAACATTTCGAAAATCTATATTTTCACTTATTAGTGTAAGGGGAGAATATTCTTCAATCTTCCTCTCATATTGCCACTGTTTACCTATTAAAATATTAGATAATTTTATAGGTTCAGGATAATTATTAAGCACCACCGTTTCTGAAGTCCCAAACAGTTTTTTAAAACACAATTTTGCTCTCTTATTACTAGGTACATCTTACTTTCTCTGTTTTTAAATAGAAGAATGCTAGAAGAGAAAACAAATACATTTTCAAAATTTTCCTGACACCCAAAAGCCAATTTAATAGCTACTCTCTGGTCTCTACTATACCACAAATCTAACACATTTAAAACACACAAATAAAAGAATAAAAAATGCGCCATCGTCGTACATACCCCAACTATACTACTTGGTCAAACTACTCCTAAACTGAAAAAACACAATATTTATGTTTGCTCCTAAAAAGCCAAACCACCGCGATGGAATGAATTGCCAGGGTGTGACAATAAATACAAAACACCCCAGTTCAGATTAGACGAAAAAGACGAAGCTATACGCTTAGCAGATCTCCGAATAACATGAGTAAATATATAATAGTCAAATTATATCTCATAGTACTAGAAAGTATATAGTAATTGATCCTAGGCAATCAACACTAACTGAATTAGGAATCAAATGTTCCAGTATTTTTATCCATCAAGTTATCAATTCAACATAACATTCATATCACTCCAAGCAAACAAGGTCTATGGTAAAAAAAAAATACTACATTGTGGGACTTCTGTCATTAAGAATCTTAGATGACTCGCACTAATTGGTTTTTAAGTGTTGCATAGTTTTCTTCAAAATACATCGTGAAACAAAAATACTATGTCATTATTTTTTCCAAGCTAGCTGTTAGTAGATATTCAAACAATAGTTTATCGCATATAACACAATCTACGTGTTAAAGATAAATATTTTTATAGTATAATTTATAGAGTAAAATCTGTATATCAAAATTCAAATGACTTGGAGAACTTGACCGACAATTTAAGGAGATTTAAGGCTTCCACAAACTCAGAAAGTTTATTGCAATTTTCCTAAAATTTAAGGAGGTACATGAAATTCTCACTTTTGTGATTCCAATTGTAATAATAGAATTAGTGACAGATGGATAGAAGCTCAACTCTAAATCTCCAATAAACTAGAAATGAGAAAAGTCATGAAATAAATGCAATTAGAATGACCAACCTTTTTCATATTCTCGGATCCGATGTTCAACATCATCAACATCGGCTGATTGCCTCAAGATTCCTTCTATTTTGACTCCTGCAAAATGACTTAAGAAGATCAAGACCACAAACAGAAAGGGTATACAAGTGACAGTAAACTTGAAATTTTTTATGGAAGAGGAACAGATTTAAGCTTAATATAAAATAACAATTATAGCTAGCAATGTAATAGAGAGTAGAGTAAAAAATACTTCACGAATGGAAGAGGAACAATTGAGCCCATTCTAATGAATAATTAAAGCTTTATGTGAGAACGAAAACCATCTCCAAGCTCAATTTTAAAGTACTGAAACTCCAAGTTACCACAAAAAAAAAAAGCAAAAATGGAAGAAAATACAAGGGAAACTACTTGAATTTGAGTATTATCATCAAATATAATACCTACAGATTCATGAAACTATAACAGTAACATACACTTAAGATTTGTGCAGGTAAACACAGAGACTAGGTAATTTTTTAAAATTTTGATAGTACAGACTAGGTAAATAAGTAGAAAAAACTGTTTAAATAGTCTTATTCCCGTGAAGCTGTCACAAAAGAACCGAAAAAGGTTTATTTATAGTATTATGAAAGGAAGCACAAAGAGTTCATGCATTCAAGATAAATGGTGGATAATGGGATTGGGAATCCCCCCACTTCATAAAGGCCATACTAAAAAGATCCCAAGCAGATTGACAAATGAAAATACTATTTTTCTATCATTTACTCGGTGACATATTTATGAAATGCTCTTCAATGGAGGAAAAAGTGTTAACATCTTCTTGAATCGTCTAGTTTCTCATCCAGATGATGCAACTTGAGAACGACAATTTTAGCATGGAAGAAATATAGAGAGCATACTCAGAGAAATGAAAAAGCTTCTTGAAAAAAGGGTCATTAAACACCACAGGGAGCTCAAACAAATGAGTGCCAATGTAATTAAATTTTCCTAAATATGGTATGAAAAATGACATAACATGTCTTGTCTTAGTACACTGGAAAAGTGAGTTACATCGCTTCATGTCAGATGGATTCACATATTTCATTTTTTCTTTACTCTATTGGTATGTTAACATTTTTTGTTAAAATAAATTTCATACAAAACGAGGGTATCCCTTAAAGGTCGGAAACATAAAGATCTATTGAAGCAACACATATTAGGAAAAACTGCTTTGGCCTCTCAACCTAAGGTCTGCTTGCACTTCACCACCTAACCTTTGAGCAGTTGCACTTATCCCCATCAGCTTTAAATATTGTTGCAGTTAACCACCTTTGGTCGTTCGGTTATGGCATATTCCCCCTTGATAATTAAGTAAATAACTAAAGAATATCTCACCTTGCTCTTAACCATTTAGGTTACTTTGCACTTCACTTCTTGTTTTACATTTGCACTTGCCCCTCACCTTTTTAAATTGTTACGCCAAACTCCACATGATAATTCAATACTACCATTCATGTAAGAGAAGATCTGACTTTACTTCCCTAACCTTTTGATTTTTCACATGTAAAACAGCCCAACGGCCAAAGGTTGTGAACTGCAACAATTTTAAAGTTGAACTGGACAAGTGCGCGTGCAAAATGGTTAGGTAGTAAAGTCGCAAAACAGCAAAGATCAACGAAGTGTGGTTTTCCCTAATAACAATCACGTAAGAGAATATTATACTTCACTCAACATTCATCAACCTTACACCATTTTGCACTCACTTCAAACATTTCGCACTTAACTCCCCAACAGCTATTGGAGAATGGTCAAATTGTGGATTACAACAACTTAAAGGCTGGGTGCAAAAACAAAACACATGAATTCATTTCTAATGAAATGCAAAACAGTCCAAAGATTAGGAGGCAAGTGTGGATTTACATTTAACTATAGAGACTTTCTTATCTACACCACCCGTATGAAGGAAAACTAAACACATGAATTCATTTCAATGATCTTTGAAAGTATTATATCACGGTCAATTCACTAATATGAAGTGAATGGATATGGCGCAATCTTCCTAGTTCCACCCCTTCTAACAGCACATCCATTTTGACCCTTGTTCTAGAATGCAAGCACAAAATAATATGATTCATGAGAATTTTTTTTATTGGTACGGTATGTATAATGGATACTTCTAAAAGAGTTCACTCTCATGAAAGCATGCCTAAAAAAGCATGCTCAGCAAACACAGTTTGACATGAATAAGTAAATATAGATGCTACCCCATTTGACCTTTGGAACCGAAAAAAAAGCAGCTCACCATACTCTTCAAGAAATCTAAGAGCTTTTTCCAGAAAGGAAGGAGTGCCGTCAATGTCTTCCAAGGCAAGTAAAATTGGTCGGCCAATGACCAAGGACTTGGCTGGCTGTCTTTCTTCCACTATAAGGGAAGGTAAATAATCAGTCATATTAGATTCACAATAAACAAAAAAAAGTCAAGACACTGAAAAAAATGAGGCTGGCTACTACATTCCCCCACCCACTGCCAACTAGACCAGCCCCCTTCCACTTAAAGAGAAACAAAGATATTAGATTTTGACCTGATTCATACCTTAATTTTGAAGATCTAATTACCTTAATTAGGAGATTTAATGTGTTTCCTAATTTTAAGTAGATTTGATATTTTCCCTTCTTGTATAGCTTTACTTGTGCTATATATAGGGAGCCCTACCAATGATGTAGAAAAAACATAGAGAATAATAAAATGTTCAGCCCTTTGTGCACTTGTTTTGTGGATGTAAGCCAAGTGGATGGACCACATTACTTTTTGTCTATCTCTCTTCAATTCAGAAAAAAACAAAACAAGAGCACGGAATAAGTGAAGTTAATAGAGCGGAAGATATTTGGTATTTCAGCCCATGTATGCATATCCTATCAAAAATAGCAGTGAACCATATTTATATAGCCCAAGCTAAAAGCACTTCATTTGTTGATTAATAATTACAGAGGAATAATAAGCAGATTATGGGAAAATATTACTATATAATAGTTTCTACTCTTGCAGGTCTTTCTTTTGATTTGCTCAACTAGCAAAAGCTACTATCAAGGGATTCTGGCATTGCATTGGAAGTTGAGGGAAACTACAATGTCGAGATTTATACTTGAACTCTGGCATATATCAGTCTATATTTGGGAGCTTCCAGATTCTGGAAAGAAGAAAGTCTATAACTGGACAAAAGTAAAAGCACTATATCAGGTTACTAAAACATACTTCGCATATAGCAGCTGCCTATATGACAAAATAGTAGCATCCTGTACTTCATAATTTGCTTGCAATTTGTTTGATGGAAATATGTAAGCTACATCACATTATAGATACATGTACATTGTAGCAAAAGCTTACATTGTACTGAAGATATATCAACTGCATTGCCCTGATCATTCTTGAATATGCCATTTTGTCCCATGACAAGAGCAGCAGAAGGTGCATTTGAAAGGGCTTCTTTAAGTGCAGCCTTCCACTCGTGCAAATCATCTAATGACTCTGCCTGTGTCACAGGAAATTCAGGCATGTTGTAACAAATAAATTCCATGTGATGGATGGTGGAACATGATAATTTAATAATTTATGATCATGAAATTCATAGAAAAACATTTGATTGGTGCAATAACTGCCTTTCTCCAAAAACAAGTAGAACCCTCAATGCATAAACTGCAACAAAACTTACTTTTGATCCAACTAAAAATGGACATCGGGGAGACATTTTTATTACAGCTGCTTAAAATATCAGCATTTGACCAAGACCAATGTATTTCAACAACCTAAGCAATTATGTACATTAAACATTAACATAACAAAACCCTTCCAGTGCCTTCCAAATTGAAACCATATGACGGCAGTTATAACTTATTTCTTACATTAATAAATAGGCGATCATGAAGATTGATAAAAAAAATTCAGGAGAAAAAAAGAAAATGAAATGAAAATCAGGAAACCAAAAATCTTTGATCATGCAAAAAAGAATCTTAACAGGATTGCACCTTGAGTGTGAAAGCTCGCCCATCACGGCCATCACGACCATCGGGGAAGAGCACAGTGAGTAATTTCTTATCTTCCTTGACTACCACACTGAAAATTTATCAGAATATGTTAAACAGTTACTGTAGTAGGAATTACAACAAGAATGGGAAAAATGACACAAGAACTCAAAATGGGACAACTACAATAGAAAAAACAATATAGAAAACCAACCTGCCTGAACTGTTGAGATCAATGCCCCCAAGGGTTAAATTGACTTCACCCTTCTGAGGGACTGCATTCTGAAGAAGGACAAAAAATCGAGCAGTTGATCTTTGATGAGAAAAACAGGACCCCATTAAAACAATGAAACCGAGACAAATTTATAGGAAGAAGTTCTGACTTCTGAATATTATAACAAATAAACAGAAATCCGAACATTCCATCACACATAGGTTTCATTGAGTAAGAAATAAATTTCTAATGAAGTAGTAAACATGTTTGATCACTCAAACCATTACAAATTGGGAGAAGTGCAAGCTTCACATTTTATAGTAGTATGTGTCCACACTGTAGTAATAGGGAACTCTAAATCATAACATTAAAATATTAAATCATAATAGGTGCTGAAGAACATGATATCCATCAATCAAATCTGAATTCAGTATACGACACAAAAAGAGAATTAAAAAACTCACACCACATAATACATCAGTCAGAGAAAGGAACAACTGAACATTGGGAATTAGCATAATATTTATACTGAAATAGCTTGTTAATATAATGTACGATGGCTTTAAGTTAGGAAAGCAACTTACTGGATCAGTTCTGAAGAAAACTAAGGAGGTTCGAGTTAAAATAAACCACCTTTTCTTCCACGATGTCCATCCTATTCCTAAACAGAGAGAAAAAAAAAATGATGTTATGAAAAATAAAAAGTATCTCTGCACATTAATATGGTGCTCAAAATTAGCATTATTAACAAACCACCAAATGTTTTCCCCTGCTTCCCCTGATCTTGTGATTCCCCTCTATTGATCTTCTTCATCTTCTTTGCTATAATTTATCTCCATCAAATGTTGATATTTCATAGTTTATCTAAGAATGTCCTCCACCCCCCCCCCCCCCCCCCGGGGTGATAATGTAGAGATGGATAAAGACGTAATTGCTAATCTTAGTCATGAGTTAGAAGCCTCAAGAAATTAATGAAGCTTTGAGAAAGAATGTGCATAATCAAGGGATGAAGCTTGAAGCAACCAATTCAGCCTCTAGTTCACCTTATAAAATGTTTGAAAGAAAGTCTGAGGAAGCAGCCCTTTCTGTTTTGACTCAAAGCGCTTCTAGGAATTGGGATGTAGTGAAGGGACCACCTGATTGAGAAAATTGAGCTAAAATATAAAGAACCAACATGGAAGAATAGTAGGACAACAGTTGAGCTTTTCAACAAGAAAAGTGAGGCCTACTGAGACGATTGTTTGGTTGGGTACTTCATGAGTTCATTATATGAAAGTTTAACTTCACTTTGCCTAACTCCATAGCTCAGAAACTATAGAATTCTGAAGGCTTGATGAAGTCTTGTCTCAAGAAAATGGTTAACTTCTTTCACGTCTATAACCAAGATGCCAGGACTAAGGTAATTGAGGGTAGTTTTGGGATTCGTTGGCATCTATTAATTTTCAGGTTTTGAGACCCAAAACTGATCCTCTCCATATAAACATCACAAGAAAATTCCTTTGAGGTATTATCCCTTTCTCTTTTTTGGTATACGGAATGATCCAGTCATGTATCTAGTGCTATTGGTAAGCCTTCTTTACAGATTCTCATACTAAAGACACGAAAAAGAATTAACTATCACGTATTTATGTGGAGGCGGATGCTATGATATAGAAAGATAAGGAGTTGAGGTAACAGTTTCTTATGGGATGCATGTTGTAAATGCCAAGTATTTAGACACTCGACTAGTCAGTGTTCAAAACACAATAGGGAAAGACTTCATGAAAAGAAGAACAAGTGCAAGAGTATTGTGGGTACTATTAAATACAACCTTTGCAAGAGATGAGTTGTTAAAACATAAATATTAAATGTTTCTCCTCTTTAACAGCTTAAACTTTTGGATGAGTTGGACATTCAATATGATATCAGAGCATTAGATTAGTGTGGGTCATTCCTTCCATGATGGGATTCATTTGTCCTTGTTCACATGTTGGACCTCATTCTTCACCCACATGCTTTGCCCAACTCGGTCCTTAAATTTCACAAACTTTATGTAGATAACAAATTAGTAATTGATTTAGCACAGAATTCAACTTCCTATGATCAAAATACGTACATTGATACACGTTAACACCTCCACAGATAGTGTATCTCGGATAACAAAGTTTGTGAGCTACATAAAGTTAGTGAAATTCAAGGACTGAGTGGCTTAAATCATTACGAAGCCTCTCAAGAGAGAAAAGGAGAAGTTGAGAGCTCTCCTCATGATGCAGAATCAAGATTACGGTTAAGCTGGGGTGCTGGAGAATAATCGTGATTTTCTATACAAAGTTTGCAGGTATTAGAGATATGATTTGAGATATTATTTAGTTGTTCAAATTTTGTATAGTGGCTGATAAGGGATAGCTGAGGAACAAATGCAGTTATTATTCAGTATGTATAAGTGTTTATATGCAAGTAAACATTGAAAATAATAATCACACTAAACAAATTGTAAGATCATAAGAGAATATTATAAAATATACACAATATTTATGTTTCTACTCAGATAGGCTTCTGGAGGTGCAATCATACTGTCGAATCATGGAATCACAAACCTGTACTCAAATATACATCTTCTGTTACGCCCATGACTTAAGACTCCGGAAAAAAAAAAAGCACTATGCTAAAGACAGTAAAGTGTGAAACAAAATGGTGAAACAAACCTTTTGATGACAAAAATAGTGGGCCACTCTTATAAACCTGCAACACGAAGTAAATTACAGAACATGGATAAGTTGTATGCTGCAACACCAAAAAGAATAAAAAAAATCATAACTTGAGGAACTAAGAGACTGTCAGTGCACCTGCACAATTTAGTAACATACCATGTTATAAAGAGTCAATTCACTAAATTATTACCATGTCAAACAACAACTTTGATGATCTCAATTCATTAAGCAACAATATCGTCAACTCAAAATATTAACTTAATTGTGATAGCGCTTCTAACATTGCCAAACTCTTAAAACCTATAGACCACATTAACTTGGAAGAATAAGCCGGACTATGGAAGTAATGGAAAATCACATACACACCCCTAAAAGTAAATGAAATTACAACTAGACACGTGAGGTAAAAAGAAGCTGCGAAATACTAACATAATAGCATTTCTAATATACACCCGCCGGTTTACATATTAAACTCATTTCTCAAAATGTAGAAAGTTATACCTTCTCACCGCCATCAACGGCAGGTGGCATGGGTGGTGAAGACAGCTCATTGCCTTTACCTCCCCCCTATAACATAAGGAACCAGATCCAAATTGGACAAATAACATGAAAAAATTGCCTAATAAAATTAATAATCTGACCAAATTAGACTAGGTTTTTTTGTGAACTTGATCGTGCATTGATGAACGGGCATAATTCTACCTGAGAGAAGTCTGCATTATTGCCGATTGTCATTTTTCTATTACATATGAATTACAAATTAGAGGAACCCATACCCATGGATTGGTGTTTGTGTGTGTTAGGGGGGCGAGAGAGAGAAAGAGAGGTTCTGTTTGCAATTTGTTTGTGATTTTGCATGTGTGTGTTGAGGGAGGAGAAGAGAGGGGGTACCGGGGGGGGGGGGGGGGGTGTAGGGCTAGGTAACTAATTCGCGGAGCGTGAGCGGGAGCGTGGAGCGTAAACGAGAGCGCAGAGCGTCATATTTGGAAAAATCGAGTATGAGAGCGCTTTAAGAGCGTCTAAATTTATTAATTTTTTTAATATTTATATATTACTTTATTCATAGTATTTTGCATTTTTTTCAAAGAATCTATAATATTTAGATTAAATAAATATTTTATGTACACCAAATTAGCCACATTCTTTTTCTTTTATTACATTTTTGAATAGTTGATATATATACAATTTTGTAACCTTTTACCAAATGTCTATTGTATTTGACTTCAGTAAGTATAGAGAAATAAGAATCAAACTTAGTGTAAAAGTCAATATTTTTTAATTAAACAACTTTCATTTTCATGGAATATATTTAGTATCGTAATTTCAAAGTTATAATAATATATAAGAAATTATTGTATGCACATTTTTATTACTTTCATGAAGAATTTAGTCTTAATTATCGTCCTTAAACGTAAAATGCATAAAAAAATGACTAAGTATAACACTATAGCTTCAATTTAATATAGAATGAAAAAGTAAAAAAATTAGCGGACATGTGAAAATGTGTTGCAGAGATGTCATAATTAGCTGGTCAGATGCATAGACCCATGAAATGACAAGGACAATGTCTAGAAATAGTAGTAGTAGACACGTGTTCTATATTTATTGGTTGTTGACAAAACATATGATGAAGGCGCGTTTTTTTTCTGCGAAAGTCGCGAATTTGATTTATTGAATTCGTGAATTTATACGCGAATCTCAATTTACGCTCCAATTCGCGCTCTCAGAGCGCGCACGTAACTCGAGGGGACGAATTTAGTTACCTAGGTGTAGGGGTGTGTAAGCATGGATTGGAAGTTTTGGTGTAACGGAAGAGCGAAGGTGAAGGCAAATCCAACTATCAGAACCGGCGGGTCTTTTGCCCTGTGGCACTCTGCCTTTAGTGCTCTCACTCTAAAAGCATTCCTTTTTTAATTAAGTTGTATTTATGTGCAATTAAGTGACTAATAACTATTAACGTGTCTAAAAAAATGTGATTAACTATTTACGGGGAGCGTCTGCCATCTCCATAATTACATGTGTCGTGTATGATATTCAAAGTTGATTTAAATAAATTTCAACCAACTCATTTGCATATGTGTCATGTGTTGATATGAAAAAGTTGATTTAAATTAATTTCAATCGTCAGATGTATCATGCCATTTGTGCATGTACAAAATAATGACTTGGTGATAATGGGGACAATATTGTGGTTTGTTTATACATTTTTCTTAAACCTCGTCCAAGTGCAAGTTCAATTGATTATGATCTACTTTTGCAATTTGACGAAACCAAACAAAAACGAGAGAATTACAATTGTGGTATCAAACTATATATCGATTCTCACTTGTGGTACCATCATAAAAATTGAGGTCGACACATTTGGTACCACAATTTAAAAAATCAATCACTTTTGGTACCACCGTTAAAAATGGACATTAACTGATGCGTGGCAGTTAAGTTTTATTGCAAAATTGATACCATTACTTATGTTGACTGACAATTATACCCCTAACTTTTCAAGTTGTCAAAATAACCCCACATCTTCAAATTTACTGATAATTTTAGTCCACATTGTTGCCCAATTTCAAAATTGGCTCGAATAAGACACGTGCGAACCAATTTAGAGATTTTACTTATTATATTTACATATTTATTTAACTAATTTAATTTTATAAATAATATTAATAGACAAAATAATCCTTTAACATAAATCAGATAAAATATTAATTAAATCTAAAATTTATATAATAATATTAATATATTTAATATTTATTAAAAAATAAAGTTATATATTATTAATAAAATAATTATAATTTTTTTTAAAAAAAAGTCCATCCCCTACCCCCAACCCCAACCCCCCACCCAAATCCCAGGCCGCATTGGCCTGGGATCGAAGAACCCAGGCGACGCCACCTCGGACTGGGACGGACGATCGCGGCGGCCTGGGATTTGGGTTGGGGGGGGGGGGGGTGTTCGGGGTAGGGAATGGACTTTTTTTTTTAAATTATAATTATTTTATTGATAATATATAACTTTATTTTTTAATAAATATTAAATATATTAATATTATTATATAAATTTTAGATTTAATTAATATTTTATCGGATTTATGTTAAAAGTATTATTTTGTCTATTAATATTATTTATAAAATTAAATTAGTTAAATAAATATGTAAATATAATAATTGAAATCTCTAAATTGGTCTGTACGTGTCTTATTCGAGCCAATTTTGAAATTGGGCAACAATGTGGACTAAAATTGTCAGTAAATTTGAAGATGTGGGGTTATTTTGACAACCTGGAAAGTTAGGGGTATAATTGTCAGTCAACATAAATAATGGTATCAATTTTGCAATAAAACTTAACTGCCACGTCATCAGTTAACGTCCATTTTTAACGGTGGTACCAAAAGTGATTGATTTCTTAAATTGTTGTACCAAATGTGTCGACCTCAATTTTTATGGTACCACAAGTGAGAATCGGTATATAGTTTGGTACGACAATTGCAATTCTCTCAAACAAAAACGGATCCTTAAGAGCCATAACTTTATCTCTAAATTCCATACAATCTTCAATGACACCAAATGTTCTCCAAAGGACCAACAACGGAAACCTATTTTTGCACGGATACAGACACATCGATATGAATACGGTATGATACGATATGGATATGACAACACGAATTTTTAAAATTTGTAGGATACAATATGACATGGATACATAAGTAAAAAAAATATTGAAATAGGTAAAAAATATTGAAATAGATTAAATTAAGTGTCATAAGTAATAAATCATCCTACTATATAACTATTATAAAAGAAAATTAACCAACATATGATTGGTCTAGTGAAATGGACTAATACCCCCAAAGTGACGACCAAGTTCGAGTTACTGTTGAGAGAGGTTCCCATATATACGTCCGACGCCCTTCGAATTGATTAAACCCTTGCAAAAAAAAAAAAAAAACCCATCTAGTAACTTAATACTAATTATACATTATGATCATTGTTTTATGATATACTCCCTCCGTCCCATTTATTTTGCTCCATTTGCTACAGTACCCCTCAAACTTTTCAATCTTTTAAGTGACTTATCATATTAAATTATTCATATTTGTGGAGTATTAAACCTTTTAAATATAAATATATATGGTGTCATATGATATTATTAACTTATTAATGAAATATATTAATTAAATTATTTATTATAATTTTTATAAATTTAGTCAAGTTGACTGGTCAACTGTACCAAGGGATAAAAATAATTGGGACGGAGGAAGTATATTACATGTTTCATAGTAAAATGAATTGTTTTGTGTTGCAATTGTCTATAATACAAATTGTGGTTCGACACCTCATATTATTCTTAGCAATTGTGGTGATTTTGCGAAAATTCAGAATCTAAAGTGTCTTGGATACGTCAAAGGAAGTACCACACGCGTGTTCAATTTTCCTTTTTATTTAGATTTACGAACACGTAACTGGAGTGCTGAATACGTATCGCATGAGTATCCGAGAAGTATTCGACACTGCATTTTATAATTTTTACGATACCGATACGGTGATACGGATTTTTGAAATTTATTGAATACGATACGGCATGGATACGGATGAAAAAATATAATTTAAATTTATTTATAAGCAACTAGATCATTCAATTTAAGTCATAAAAGCAAAAATAATTCACTATGATATAAACAAAAGTTGTATAACTTCAAAAGCAAACATATTCATTCTTAACATAGAGCATCAATGTAAGGAATTCATTTTTGAGATTTCATGACCTAGGAGATACACTTGAATAAAGAGATAGAATAATGATACTAGTCGTTTATGTTTAACCCTAGAAACTTTATCATTTTTAATAATTTAAATATGACCCGAAATATTACATAAAAAACCTATCGGTGTATCCTGATGCCCAACTTGATGAAGGGAATTTTCGTCTAAGTGTTTGGTCCGCGTCCAATGTGCCACGTAATGATATTTTCCGCTCCATAGTATGGAATCCTAAGCCGGTCAGATCGAGCTGGACTCCACTTCAAGGTTCCTAACCCTGTGCTCAAAGAAACTCGTCAGGTTGTGCCGGTGGTTGACCCGGCGCTGACCCTCCGATGCCTAAGTCAGATCAATTCAAAGCATAGCAGAATATAGCAGAAATGTAGTAGTTATGCAGACCAGAATGTACCTTTAAATGTAACAAATGGGGGGGTATTTATAGGAGGGGAAATCGGATCTTTCAGGTCGGTCGGGTCTTTAGGGTCGGGTCGGATCTTTAGTGGTTATGTCGAATTAAGACCCATATGTATCGATATGTATGGTGGGCATGTCGAATAACCATGCTTGGATGTCGAGTGACATGTCTTCAAGGCAATTTGGAGATCAAGTATATGTATATCAATTCTGGTGTATGTCGAACATGTCTATTCTGGTGTACGTCGAACAGGTCTATTCTGGTGTATGTCGATATATATAGAGCAGACCTGGTCACAATATATATGTCGATATATATAGCAGATCTGATCACAATATATATGTCGATATGTATAGCATATCTGATCACAATATATATGTCGATATGTATAGCATATCTGATCACAATATGTATGTCGATATATGGAGCAGATCTGGTTGAGTGATCATCATTAGGACCCAGTTTGATCCATATGAGGTAGAATTGGTCATAATTCGATCAAGTATTTGATCGAAGATAATGTCTGGCTAGCTTGTTTTGTCTGTTTTGGTCTTACGTGTCATATGCCATGTCATTGATAATATTTGGTATATCACAACTAGTGTATCCGATACTTATCTATTTTAATTTTTATTTATTTTTATTACCGATACGCCACGTGGCGTATCGAATACGTATCCCACGCGTAGCCTATGCATATCGGTATCCTCCGTGTATCCGATACGTTACTTTGTCTTTTTTCGGAGTATCCGTGTATCATAGTTGGAAACAAATACTCACCTCGGCATATTTCTCCAGTCATGTATCTCTTTCTTCATCAAATCAAGTTTTGACAAGATTAAACACTTAAAAATTTGAAACTTAAGAACCAAATCCTAATGGCATCTAAATGACCAGATGAAACAACAAAATCACCCCACATGCAAAACCCATGCGCGGTGGGGGTTCCTTTTCGGAGTTCTTTTAAGCTTACCTCCCTCACAATACTACTACGTTATCGGTGCATTTTGTTTTAATGACAAATACTAGTTTAATGGACAGCCTGTGAAACATGCAATGAAGGGCGGGGGGAAGCCTTACGAATTAACTGTAGTTACCTAAAGAGAGAAAGGACTTGTTTGTTTGGTATTTGGGAGAATAGTTTGAGAGATAGGTGGAAATTTGTGAAACAATCTCGATTTACGTTATGTTAATTGTTTAAGTTTTGAGGTCATCTCCAAGGGAGTCTTTATAACTCAAATTATAAGAAAATTTATAAGTTTTTCCAAAAAATTGAGCTCCAATGTACTTCTTAAAATTTATGAAAATCTTATATGATTAACTTTGGAGTCCAAAGCCAAGTGAAAAATTATGATATGAAGGAAAGTACACCAACTTTTGTACTTTTTGATAGAAATATAAAGTGAGAATCTTAAAATATAAACGAGTTGTTGGAGTACAAAGTAAAATGTGAAAATATATAACACTATTCACCCCTTAGTTTTAAGATAAGAGGCTTGAATTTAAGAGTTCTGTTAGAGATGATCCGAGAAAGTGTTTGAGAAATAATGTAGGTGTATATTTTTTTGAAAATATTTTGTTATAGATATAAAATGTGTAAGAACTTATGTTAAATCATGTTTATTATTTTAAATAAGTCGAATAAAAAATGAGTTACTTTATGTCAAATTAAATTGAAGTTTATATATGTTTTTTTTTAGAGATAAGAAAAATATTGTTTATTTAACTTTTGAGAGAGTAGTTTGAGAAAACTGACAGATAATAAATTTATTTCAGAAAATAGAAATCATGTTTGTTACGCTTTTCCCAAACACAATAATTTTGAAAAAAGCAAAACAAACAGAACCAAAACTTTTCGAAAATTCTACCTTATTAGGACGAGAACTGTTGCTGCACATAACATACCTATATAGTAGATACATCATCCACTAAAAAAATTATTTCGTACATATTACCTTCCGCTATAAACTAGGTTCATGTATTAACAATCACAGATACACACCATGTGAGATACGTTCATTGTAGGATACAACACATACCCACCCAAATCCAAAGAAGTTTCAATTGCCAAGGCATAAACACACAATATCGTATTGGAAATGTGTCTTGATAATAATCACAAGTGATTAGGCTGCAATGCACCTAGTAGACTTTTCACTGCACTATCATAGTTCAAGAATCCCATGAACCAGAACTCATGATTGTCAACCGAAATTATCTGGATGTACTTTTCAGCTGGATTTACTTTGCTTGTTGTAGGGTTAACTGCTTTAAGTTGATTCAATGGTATAATCACCTGCATGCACAGATAAAAAAAACACGGTCATCATTTGAGTATACTAGCAGTATTCGGATGGATTCATTAACATGATAGAAATATAAAACTCAATCCAAGAAGCTAAACCGTCTCTGATATGAAATTAGATCTAACAGAAAGTATGTTGGAAGATCATGGAAAGAAATAAAATTACAAGTTAACATTTCTGAAAATGAGATCATGCCATACTGAAAAATACAAAATGTTCTGGTAAATTTACAGTATAGTGCAATCTATTTCCTTAGAAATTAGAACAAAACAATGTTCCCTCTGTTATAAAAAAAATAAAGAGGCCAAGCACCATGGAAAATTCTGTAACCTCACAGTTAAAAATGCAGATATTCACAGACATAGTGTGGTTCGAGGAACTTTTTTATTCTTTTCTTTTTGTAACAAAACCGAAGAACTTTTATTTATAAGAAAATCAGGAGTACAGGTATGGAGATTTACAGTTAGTCCTACATTTGTTCTAGTTTGCCTATTTAGGAACTTTTAAACTAGCCATCTATTTCTTATTCAATCAATTATTTAAAAGAAAAATAAGCAAAATTGAGACCCTACCAAATGGGCCTTTTAAGTTATGAAGCCAAATTATCTTTAAAAAAAAGTTCCGCATATGAACAAAAACACATCTAATAAGGTGTTTTATCTTTCACTTTGGCAGAATCAGACCTAGAAGATTATGTTGATAAGTAATACAAAATTCACTTAAATATTCTCCATAGGAAATGAGATAAAGTGCAAACACTACAATAACAAGGGGTGAGAAAGCTGGAAACCAAAACATATCCAGGAAATGAAACCAAAAACAAAATCTCCCACAAGAGGTAAAACGACTTGTCTCGTGCAAAAGCCTTTTACAGGACTCGTATGTCTACAAATTGTTGCTACTCATCGAAGTTCTAGAACTCATCTAAATCAAAACCCAGTTTTACTTAACTCATACGAGATTTTAAGTTAATCCAACATTTGTACAATGACCTTTCAGTAAATGTACACTTAACTGTTTGACTCCGGCTCATGCAAATCACTGTGCTGGTTGAAAATGGTGAAGTGACACTCTTGTTTCATGGGTTACAAAGATATCAATGGAAGTTATTTTAATAATACCATAATTAGACCCAATTTCAGGTCATGATGAAAAGAAACCAGTAGAAGTGAAACAGAGAAGGGTATCTAATAAGGGCATTAACATAGAGGATGCAGAGAGTGTTACAGTGATATAAAGAACTACTTAAGAATAGCACAGGAAAGTAGACCATAATTTACAGCCCTGAAAAGGAAAAACCCTTAACAGCGTAACAGGTACATGCTTACCATTAAAAATAAATAAACAAGCACAAGGCGTAACTCGTGACATACCTTATAATAGCTCCAGCACACCTCCTCAGAAACTTTGTATGAAAGAGGAGTATCGCTACAAAATGCTATTTTCGCAGTTGACAAATAAAGGACTCCCACGACAGGACCCGCAGAAGTAGATAAGTAGCAACTATAAGTCTTCAGAAGTTTTTCCTCTGGGACATTTTCAAACGTTTGCTGAAACACCTTCTCATATCCACCTTCTGCCAAAACTTTGGTACTCTGCGCTATTCTTCCAACAGCAGCATCTGCCAGGCTTGGGCCTGTTTTCACTGATTCATTCAAAAGTAAATATTAAACATTTCAAAATCAACACCCAATGGAAACTAATAGTTGGCTAGACATCTTTTTTTGGCCCAAGTTCTATTTAAACTTAATTAGTTTTTGAGTATTAAACTTCTCATATGTAGAATGTTAGTGTTTGTGTCTCATATCATCCAAAATTAAGCATATCTGAATGAAGTTTCAACCCAAGGAAAAAGATTAAAATGAATCTATATATATATCTAAAAGAATGCAACTCAAACATGAAACATACATATGTCAGAGATAATAAGGGGGTTTCCTGTAGGATGGATCTGACCTTAACAACTGAAGTTCATTAAAACAAATTGGGCTTGGACTCACTACATAAACAAGGGATTCGGAGCAAATATCAAAATCATTCAGGTGTTGTTTTTTGGGAATTAAAGGGACTTGGTTGGATTACACTATAGTATCAGAAAACCTAAAAAAGAGAACCACTAACAGGAGTAAATGGCAACAAATGGCACTTTTTGAGGTTCATAAGAGGGAAGGCGTGTATTTATCCAATGCTCAAAGTTTAAGGAAAGATTTGCTAGACGGGAAGTTGGATCAGGAGCTTGGGATATCGGTTTTGGTTCGTTTTATCATTAGAGTTTATTTTAGTAGGTTCTCCATGTAAGTTCAAGAGGTTTATAATTGAGGTTTATGCTATTAAAGGAGAGAGTAATTTTGAATTTTCATAATGATTTTGATAATTTGGAATCACGTGTAATCTTAATATTTAAGGTTAAATATTGTCATCAATTTCACCTAGCATTAGAAGAGGTTGGAAAATGAGAACCAGTTAACTAAGCTAGCACGTCCTTAATATTATTTTATAAGCAATGAAGAAACTTTTTATTTGAATATATGACTACAATAATTGAAAAAATTTACTTATAAAAAAAAAAGAAAATTGAATTAATTTAACACAATCAAACAAATATTACCTTTAGCATAATCGAATTAAGAATTTTCATGTGACTATTATTATTTAAGCCAGGCCATGGGTATATAAGAATTTCATAATAGCTAAATGCATTTGTGAACTTAAGCTAGAAGGTAATATGAAATTTTCTACTGTACTGGATTCAACTTTGCAATTTTAATGAATCTAGGAAGGAATCGTCTCATATTCAGTATCATATAACACATCCTAGTTACACAAAAGTTTAGGAACCTTCATAGAACTGTTATATGAAAACGAGTAAAGTAAATTTCAATTTGTTGAGACTTGAGTTCTCTTAAAGAGCTTTCAAGTTTCTTGCACTTGGGCTTGATGTCCAGCAGGTTCAATGAGAGATTGCAATAATTCCTGTTTGCCCACTCTTTTCCTTCAAATTTAAAGTTTAAAAGAGTGCACATCCAATATACTATAGATTCTAGGCTACCAAAAGACAGACACAATGATCAAGGCATTAGGCATGTAAGGTTTGATCGAAAACAAATTATGCATGTAAGGTTTTAAACTGACTCATATTTCTTGGGTTCATTGAGGTTCAAGTTGAGTCTAGTTCTAGGTCTAAGAAGTGTTTGATCAAATCAGGTCAATAACTACAGATACGTATATAGTAGAAAAATTCACAATGACTACCCCCTCTTTCCCCCTCTTTGGCGATTTTGGAGAGCCAAAGGGCGATCTCAGGCACCCTAACTCCTAAACATCCCGATACAGAAGTCAGCTGGAGTTATACAACCTCTGTCAAGTCTCTGGCATACTTCCGAGCTATCTTCTAGATCCATGATGGTTGGCTCAGAGAAACCAACCATTGAAGCCGAAGAACGATTGTTTCACCAAATGATGAGACGGAAAGGCTCGCAAAGCACACTACACACTGCTTAACGAGGTTTCACATGGTAGTTCAAAATCGTATTATTTTGCAGAAGAGTTTCCGATTTGTGCTCTGCATATGAAGCCCATCATGATCAAACTATCAACAGGTGAGGATTACCCAGTCTGTTTAAGCTAATGGATCTCCGATGGTTTCCCTATGCGAGTCTCAAAGAGGCCAAAGTGATCGTATGAGGAGTCACTGGTGGCTCCTGTCTGGGTGGCTTTCCCTATACTCCCTCTTCAATGGTTTCACAGAGAAGCACTGTTCAAGATTGTGGTCATACTTTGGAATTGCTGAATTCATGGTTATCCCAATTTTACATGCAAGAGTCAAAAATTAGAATCTAGTGCATGTGTGACTTATCACCAGCACTGTGGAAGAAAGTTTTTGTGAAAATAACCATGGTAGTATTATCCAAATCAGTATGGAATTACGGATATTCACTTGCCTGTACCAGAAAAACTTAGCAATTGCCCACATCACAAGCACTGAGATACATAGTCAAATACTAAAAGTTATATGGAATCATAATTGTGAGTCACATACATGTTGGCCATCAAGCTACTCACTTGTGACCCTACTTAATAAGACTCTACAAATCGCAGTCTAAAACTACAATAAAGGCCCTTTTGTCTTCATGGAAATGGCAACTAGATTGAGAATAAAGTCGTTTGGCAATGAATGTTCTGTGCAAGTTATCAATTCCTAAATCTTAATTTAATGGAATGGAATCCTCAAAATAATAAATATTCAGTATAATCCAAACATCACAACGGGATAAAATAGCAAGATTAAAGTATGAACTTCACTTTGACCTACATCTGTTAGCATTTCAGATGAACATACTGGCAAAAAGAGTTAAACACAATCGATATTACTAGTATAATTCCCTGTCCTAAAACTCAGTGTTACTTTAAATTAAGGAAAAAAGAAGTTAGAAACTCACAGTGCTGCCACATGTTTCCGGCCAGGTCCTCAGCCTTCTTTGTGGCCTCTGCAGCCTTCTTTCCCAGCTTATCGAAAACATCCTTAACCTTCTCCATGTTGTCTAACATCCGAAATTCATCAGCAAACAAAATCAACAATAATTACACTGACTTGATTTTTAAGAAAAAAAGAACTTTCCGTACTCTTTGGGGCGGGAGCGGAGGAGACGTAGGGATTGGACTCCGGCGGCATGGTGGTGGCGCCTCCACCGGAGATCGGAACCGATCCCGATGAGGTAGGGTTAGATGTCCATGTATCGGCGACGGGAGCGACATCGTCAGGGCCTAGTTTCGGATACGGAGCGTAATCATTCGGTTTCGGTTCGTTTGGTTGGGGTTGGGGTTGATTTGATGGATTCATGGAGTTATTGGTTTGTTTAGCTACTATGCAGAATGGAGAATGAGGATAGAGAATAAATACCTGGAGGGAAAATGACGGACAAGTTAGAATAACGAAATAAAATCAGATTTCATTCATGGAATATGACAGGCAATGTGTTGAGATGGAGGTCAAGGACACGTGCTGAATCACATCAATAATACTAACTTAGGAAAATTCTAGGGTGCCGCTACGTTAGGTACCGCTAGTTATAACCAATAGGAATAAGACATGTCATTAATTAGTAACCTGTTAAACAAGTTGCCAACAGGTCATAATAATATTACCACATTAAGTGGTATTATATAGGGGTGAGTATTTGGACCGGATCGGACCGAACCGAACCGAACCGATTTTCGGTATCTAATCGGTTCGGTCCTTTTTGGACCTCGGACCGTTTACCGGACCGAAATATTCGGTTCGGTTCGGTTAAAAACCGAACGGTTCTATTCGGTTCCGATTCGGTCCAAAATTGGACCAAATCACTATTTGGGCCTTTTATAAAATAAAAAAAATTGGCTAAAGAATTCTCCAACAACAGTGACTAGTGAAGAACTAAAGACTGATTTGAAGCCGGCCACCATGGAATGGATGAATCAGTACAGTTCCGGCAAAAACAATTAAACTTGAGTTAAATTGGTTGGTAAGTTAATTCCAAAATATTCATCAGCTAGCAAGTTAAAATTCATTGGCCGAAAACATGTATTCAAAATTAAAAGTAAAACACCTTGAGAAAATAATTAGACGGGCAGGGGCAGAGGTAGGTGGGTGTGCGAGGTGGTGGTGGCGGTGGCGGACGGTGACCTTGATTCTTGAAGGGCGGCGGCGCGACTTGGGTGTGGAAGTTAGGGTTTGTGGTTTTGGCTTTAGGGGAAGAATACGGTTCTTCACTTCTTTGTT
The DNA here is from genome assembly GCA_030819805.1 of Penstemon newberryi var. newberryi. Classification (NCBI taxonomy): domain Eukaryota; kingdom Viridiplantae; phylum Streptophyta; class Magnoliopsida; order Lamiales; family Plantaginaceae; genus Penstemon; species Penstemon newberryi. The sequence goes on from JAUALY010000001.1 coordinate 19,145,917, forward strand.
TTGTATGAATGATAGAGAAAATCAGAAAACTCAAGTGATGAGTCAAGGGTCAAGATTCAATTTTAAGAAATAAAAAAAAAAAAAAAAATTCGGTAAAACCGGTTCGGTTCGGGAAACCGACCGGTTTTACCGAGAACCGATAACACTGCTGGGTCGGTTCTGGGTTGAGAACCGTTTACCGGACCGGAATTTCGGTCCGGTAAACGGTCCGGACCGAAATTTCGGTTCCGATTCGGTCCGGTCGGTAAACCGGACCGTGCTCACCCCTGGTATTATACCACAACAAATGATACTATATTATATATTTAGTCACATCAAATAGTAAATTATTATGGAAATAAATAAATGAATATTACAATAATATTTTAAAATAAATAGTATGTAATATTTTTGTTGAATAATTAATATTAAGTTTTAAAAAATTCAATAATACCACCTAATTTGGAATAAATACTATATGATGTGGAATCATAATAAACATATGGGGTTAATACTATGTAATGTGAGCTCGTATTGTCACATATGAGATATACCATAAAATGTGATACACATTGCGTGGTTATACCACCTAATGTGGAATAAATACGATATGATATGGGGTTATACTAGATATATGGGGTTAATATTATGTAATGTGACTTATACCATAGAATGTGATACACATTACGTGGTAATACCACCTAATGTAGAATAAATACTACATGATGTGGGGTCATACTAGATATATGGGGTTAATACTGTGTAATGTGAGCCCGTACTGTCACATGTGAGTCATAGAATGTGATACAAATTGCGTGGTAATACCACCTAATGTGGAATAAATACTGCATTATGTGGGGTCATACTAGATATATGGGGTTAATACTGTGTAATGTGAGTCCGTACTGTCACATGTGAGTTATACCATAGAATGTGATACGCATTGCGTGGTAATACCACCTAATGTGGAATAAATACTACATGATGTGGGGTCATACTAAACATATGGAGTTAATACTATGCAATGTGAGTCCTTACTGTCACATGTGAGTTATACCATAGAATGTGATACACATTGCGTGGTAATACCACCTAATGTGGAATAAATACTACATGATGTGGGGTCATACTAAATATATGGGGTTAATACTATGTAATGTGAGCCTGTACTGTCACATGTGAGTTATACCATAGAATGTGATACACATTGCGTGGTAATACCACATAATGTGGAATAAATACTGCATTATGTTGGGTCATACTAGATATATGGTGTTAATACTGTGTAATGTGAGTCTGTACTGTTACATGTGAGTTATACCATAGAATGTGATACATGTTGTGTGTAATACCACCTAATGTGGAATAAATATTACATGATGTGGGGTCATACTAAATATAATATGGGGTTAATACTATGTAATGTGAGTTTGTACTGTCACATGTGAGTTATACCATAGAATGTGATACATATTGTGTGGTAATACCACCTAATGTGGAATAAATATTACATGATGTGGGGTCATACTAAATATATGGGGTTAATACTATGTAATGTGAGCCTGTACTGTCACATGTGAGTTATACCATAGAATGTGATACACATTGTGTAGTAATACCACCTAATGTGGAATAAACACTGCATTATGTGGGGTCATACTAGATATATGGGGTTAATACTGTGTAATGTGAGTCCGTACTGTCACATGTGAGTTATACTATAGAATGTGATACACATTGTGTGGTAATATCACCTAATGTGAAATAAATATTACATGATGTGGGGTTATACTAAATATAATATGGGGTTAATACTATGTAATGTGAGCCTGTACTGTCACATGTGAGTTATACCATAGAATGTGATACACATTACGTGGTAATACCACCTAATGTGGAATAAATAGTACATGATGTGGGGTCATACTAAATATATGGGGTTAATACTGTGTAATGTGAGCCTGTACTGTCACATGTGAGTTATACCATAGAATGTGATACACATTGCGTGGTAATACCACCTAATGTGGAATAAATATTACATGATGTGGGGTCATATTAAACTAAATATAATATGGGGTTAATACTATATAATGTGAGCCTGTACTGTCACATGTGAGTTATACCATAGAATGTGATACATATTGCGTGGTAATACCACCTAATGTGGAATAAATACTACATGATGTGGGGTCATACTAAATATATGGGGTTAATACTATGTAATGTGAGCCTGTACTGTCACATGTGAGTTATACCATAGAATATGATACACATTGCGTGGTAATACCACATAATGTGGAATAAATACTGCATTATGTTGGGTCATACTAGATATATGGTGTTAATACTGTGTAATGTGAGTCTGTACTGTTACATGTGAGTTATACCATAGAATGTGATACATGTTGTGTGTAATACCACCTAATGTGGAATAAATATTACATGATGTGGGGTCATACTAAATATAATATGGGGTTAATACTATGTAATGTGAGCAATGTGATACACATTGCGTGGTAATATTACGTAATATGGAATAAATACTACATGGTGTGGGGTTAATACTACGTAATGTGAGCCCGTACTGTCACATGTGAGTTATACCATAGAATGTGATATACATTGCATGGTAATACCACCTAATGTGGAATAAATACTACATAATGTGGGATCATACTAAATAAATGGGGTTAATACTATGTAATGTGAGCCCGTACACATGTGAGTTATACCATAGAATGTGATACACATTCGTGGTATTAACGGTAATATCACCTAATGCGGAATAACCTCGACAATGTTGATTTTGGTTAATTAGTCGAGCATATTATCGATTTTGAAGTACGATTAACCTAATCATACATTACTTTAAGGTCAATAATGTTGACTTCGATCAATTAGTCGAGTCGATTATTGATTTGAATTATGATTAACCTAATTATACATTACCTTAAAGTCAAATGTTGATTTCGATCAATTATCATAAGGTTAACAATTTTGACTTTGGTCAATTAGTCGAGCAAATTATTGATTTGAATAACGATTAACATAATCATACATTACTTTAAGGTTAATAATGTTGACTTTGGTCAATTAGTTGAACCAGTTATCGATTTGAATTACGATTAACTTAATTATACATTAACCTAAGGTCAATAATATTGATTTCAGTAAATTAGTCGAGCCAATTATCGATTTGAATTATGATTAATCTAAGTATACATTACCTTAAGCCAATTAACGATTTGATTACGATTAACTTAATTATACATTACTTTTATCAATTGCCTATATTAATATCACACCGATCCATTTGCAATTCTTCCAAGTTTATGAAATTTAATCAATAATCCCTTAACCTAATTTACCAAACAAGTATTATTAAATTTTGATTTTTGGAATTTTCCACCCCAAAATAGGCAAAACACTATCGTAAAGTTGTGCGTATCACAACAATTTTGTGATGTTTTCTATAATTTTGCCTACTTATTATTTTTTTCTTATCGAAAATGCAGTAGAGCGCAAACTATCAAATAAATTAAACCTTTACCGGATAGCATGCTAAAGTTTTTAAATCGAAATGAAATATCAAAAGTTTATATATCTAGGATATATAGTGTCAAAAGCTCGTAAATTTGTTATTCACAGATTATTGCATCTTGAGTTGGTTTCTTTTGATCAGCTTGTTCACCTCCGTGAGACAAAGTTCAAGAAAAGGATAAATATCTATTAAAAGAGAGTAAAATGCAAAAATACCCCCTATTCTTATCCAATTAACAAAAATCTCCTTGTTTTAATTTTCATTAGCAAATCCGAGCATTTCTGGTCATAGAATTAATGTCGCAGTTCTATATTTTTGGTGCCACAAGGAACCAAAAGTGCAAAACTTTTTGCAAACAAAAGGGTAACTTAAAAATTTCGGGACTGAAAATGCAATTTTCCATTTCATCATGTACTTCTTTCCGGTAGAAACAAAACACTCATTTGCATTGTCACTTGACTTCACTAGAGCTGTTAAAAGTAACTTGTGAGATTTTAAGAGGTATGAGTAATTAATAAGGGCCAGCCAATACTGTCAAATTACATAATAAAATGACACAATTAAACGGAGGACCAAAATTGTAGCTAAATGGACAAAAGCAAGGAAATGAATAGAAGGCAAGGCAGGCCAATATATTGTCTTTGGTGACTTTTAACTACTCACTCAATTCACCACTTTTACCCCCAATTTATGCACCTTAAATTGAATGACAATAAAAAAATTACACGTTTAAATCAGAACTCAAAGAAATTGCTAAATAAATCCACCCAAAAAAAGTGTTAATTACATTGTGCCTCCAAAACCAGAAATCAAAGCCATAACAATTGACAAGCTCCTTAAGCCTGGTTTATGAATTGCAAGAAACCAATGAACTCAATATGCAAGTCTGGTTTATCAAAGCACATCCGTCTTCTCCTTTCCTCCAATTTATGCTACACCTCATCAACTATATATAAAAATCTCGCATTTTAATCTACAAAAATACAAGAAATAAAAGGAAATGTAGTATGAGTATCACCATGTAAGACCTTAAAGAAAATTATCATTCAATATATAAAATAGTATTTTATGTCAATATACCATATTCCATGATTGAGTCTTGGATTTTATTGCCACTATCCATAAATAGCTTTTCCATGATTGAGTCTCGAATTTTATTGCCATTATCCATAAAAAGCTCTATTGCTATCTTCTGACGTTCATCAACTGAATCAAACTACACATGGAATCAAGTGAATCAACATCAATCAATTAATAAATGAGTCCCAATTCAAGAAGCTTACAAGCTTACCTGCATTAAGAGAAACAAATGTGTTAAACTACATTGATAAGAGGGACTAATGTGATATACTATATAGATAAGAGGAACACATTTGCTACGAAAAATTTAAAAGAGACGAAAGTAATAAAGTCAAGTCATAAGAGAGAGACCAAAAGTACGATTCACTCTTTTTAAGATTTAGTACTCCATTCGGAAAACTCCTCATATATGAATCCCCAAAATGTCTCAAACTTATTGTCATAGCAGAAAGAAATTTTTAAAGTTTTTTTTCTTTTTGGGTATTGAAATCTTCTAAGCTTTAATATCACATTCAAAAAACTTCCCACAAAGGAATGAACTTTATTGTATTGCCTCGTGCAGTACCACATTGTGAAGTGACATAAACATGGAAAATAATTTTACTTTCCACTCTTCAAATGATAATCTCGTTTACTCTTTCAGTATTTCATTTTTATAAGTCTTCATTGAACATCTCGTTTAAAAAGTTAATGATTGTTCACAATAAATTAGTAATTAATCAGCAGCTAAATATAAAAGTATGTGTTTCAAGTTTCAGTCCAAAATTGAAGTCAAAACCAATTTCTTTTGTTTCAACTTATGAAATCTAAGGTTTTGTCAATGACCTGAGGTGGTTACTGTTGCAAAATGGATAATATTGTCTTTCCTAAATAACTAACTGAGTGTGGGTGAGACCCTTCATCAACAAAATCTTAAAACCTATCCGCTTCTAGTATCAAAAGTATGTTAATTAAAGATAGTACTACAGCAACTATTACAAGGATATTTGTTATGGTTATGGGAATAAAGCTTAGTTCTGTTTTTGGATGTCAACATAACTTGTGTAAGTTGCCAGAAGTCCTCTTTGTTTGTTATATGATTGGGGCATTGGGTCACTTTGTTGCCAACTAAATGAGAATATGGTGGTCAACCAATCTTCCAGAAATATTGCTCAATCACATAGACAATATATTGTAAAGTAACTTAAATTTGGTCGAGTTGATTCTAAACTATAATTTTGGATTACCAACATCAAGAATATAATCCAATATTCAGAATTTGAAAATAAATGTAATCATTCTGACTTCAAAATCTCTATAAAAAGAACAATGGGGGCAAAACAATAGTGTGCAATAAAAAACAAACCATGAATACCTCAAACAAGTATTCATATCATCAATTTTTAGCATTCTCAATACTGCAATTTATGCTACTGATAATTTGCTCTCTTAATTCATTCTCTTTTGCACATAGAAACCCCTATTTTCAATGTTTATTAACCAGTGAAATCCAAAAGGACCAGTTAGTCAATATCACCTACACACCAAAGAGTGCAAACTACACACTCGTGTTAGATGCATACATACGAAACAGCCGATTCAACACTTCTAGAACTACAAAACCAACTATAATCCTAACAATTTTAAGAATGAAAAAGCAAACAACCCCAAACAATTTTCTTCAAGAACCCAACAACGGGGGTAAAATATAAATACTAGCAACACAAGCGGGTATGCTACGGATTTAGAATCAGAGGAGTGTGGCGACACTAATTTAGCGGATGGAGACGTGCTCTGATTTTTAGTAGAAAATAATCCCAATACCAAAAAGATTGGAGTTAGTAAAAGAGAAATAGAAGCAAGAAATACCTAAATTCAGCAAGAATAAAACTTTGTGGCGAGTGGGCGGAGTCGATTAAGTGTCACGATGGCAGCGGAGGACTTGAGCAAACCCAAATTTCTTCTGATGGGCGAACGCGAACAGGAGCTTTTCAGATGAAGGGTTACGGGATTTTTGGGGAGAATAGAAAGAAGGGGAAAAATTGTTTGGGAAGAAAAGGAAGAAGGGGAAAGAAATAATGGTAATTAAAAATTAGATTTACAGGATGAACAGGTTACCTTTTGCCATTTTATTTTTCATATTTTTAATATGTTGAATTTTGTGTGGTATTGATTACATAATTATAATCTAACGGTACAAATTAAATTAGCGGCACCTAACGCAACGGCACCCTAGAATCCCCCTACTAACTTATACTCATGTTCTAGCCCTTTTTTTTTTCTTTCTTAAAATTGTAGATTTTGAAAACTGTTTTCACGTGATAAGTTTTCTTAAATTTTGTGGTTGTAAATTTATTATACTATTCACTTTTATAAGTAAATTTTCAATCATAAAGTTCAAGGGCCTGTTTGTTTGGTGTTTGGGAAAGTAGTTTGGGAGAGTAGTGGAGGTTTGTGAAATAATCTCGATTTGCGTAATGTTGTTTGTTTGGATTTTGAGAGAGTGGTTTGAGAAATAAAGTAGGTGTAGGTTTTTTTGGAAGAGTTAGGTTGTAGGTGTAAGATGTGTAAGACTTTATGTCAAATCATGTTTGTTATGTGAGATAAATTGTGTAAGAGATAGGTTACTTTATGTCAAATCAAAGTAGAGTTTGTATAGGTTTTGTTTAGAGATAAAAAAAATTGTTGTTTGTTTGGCTTTTTGAGAGAGTAGTTTGAGAAAATTAATGGATGAAAAATTTATTTCGGAAAATAGAAAACATGTTTGTTTGGCATTTCCCAAACACGAAAAAATTCTGGGAAACGCCAAACAAACAGGCCCCAAGATTTTTAAATAGACCCGATCTAGATAAGAATATATAAATAAATAAAAATTGAACCTTAGCCCAACTGTGTTGGGGGTAGAAGATGGGGTAGGGTTGGAGTGGATGGTTGCATTTATTTTTTAATATTTAATCAAGAGCAATTTAGTCATAAGAAAAAAAATTAGTGTTAAGAAATATCTAAAAACATTTCCATTTGCAAATATACCAATATGCATTTTCAAAAGAACTCGCAAACATCTTTTCATTCAAATTATATATGATTACATGCAATGGGTAAAAAAATTTCTATTCCATTTTGATGTCATATTTTTGTATCATGAGCCATCTTATAAATAATATATGCATACGTCCATACAAATTTAAATTTGAACACTTATCTATAGATCTATATGTAAGACGCAAAAACGTGACACCAAATGCAATGATAGAGAAGAGAGGTAAGATGATTTTTCAATATTCCTTCTATATTATATTTGTTCTCTAAAACTAAAAATTACTTTCTACAATCTATACAAAAATAGGGAGAATAGCAAAATATCTCTCTATACTATTTTGAATGGACATCTTATTATAAGAAATATATACATAGTAGAAATATATTTATATATACATATTATAGTTGAAATATTTAACCCATGAAATTTTGGTTGATCTGTTCAAAAGGTAATTCTTTTTTAAATATCCATGTATATGTTAGAGTTTACAGAATTTCATTATTCACTCGACAGACTTTCAAATGTAGAGCAAGATCGTCATCGTTTTTAGCCGCAAATGTGAGTTGAAGTTAGAAGCTCTTAAACTGCGACTTTTTTTTCTTCTGAAAAACGGAGGTCTTAGAAGCAATGTAACTGGGTTCTTCTTGACTACAGTGGGAAACTTTGGAGGGAAATAATCCATTATACTATTGGGAGATAGAGAAAAGTAATACAGAGTGATATTCAATGGAGATGGACTAAAATATCCTCAAAGCGGCAAGTCAAATGGCCAGAAAACGACCAGGGTGCAAAGTGAAGCGAAAACATTGTTTCGAGGGTGCAATCTGATATTAATTTTTTTCGAGGATGCAAAATGAAAAATGAACCTATTTTCAGAGTGATACGTATTACAAAAACACCCCATAAGCTATTAACTTTGAACCTCAAGTTGACCAAGAGTAAATTTGAAAACAAAAATTAAAAATTTGGATGATGTCATCATAAACCGAAATTAACGCCGTCAGGGATATTCTTGTAATATGGTTTTACTTTAGAGGGTGTCTTAGTAATTTATAAAACAGTAAGGTAAGTTTTGGTAGTTATGGTATATGTCAGGGGATGTCTATGTAAATTTCCCAAACAAAAAAATGAAATTGAAGTAATTATTGACAGAAACACAACGCAAAATACCATAAGAGAAAATTAGTAATTTTATCATTTACCTCCCATGTGCAATGTACGTGCACTATCTATATTTTTTTTCCTGAGGGAAACGTGCACTATCTATATAACATCATAATCATCAAACATTCAACAAATCCAACAAACTATCCTCGCGGATTGTATACAAACCAATCTAGTCTTGTATGTAATTTTTGGCATACATCATCAATGTGATTATTTGCTCGAAGAACAATCTCTCAAACAAAGCAAAATAAGTAGAATTTAACTACTAAAGAACAACTAACTCGATTTGTGCTCTTTCCTTACATTCCTCATTGCACATTTTCTATGGAGACAGGAAGGTGCAATTCTTGCACGATGATCATCAAGATTTCAAGGAGCATTATTCTTTAGAATAGAATCTGAAACAACAGATGAAAAGAGTTATACAACCATCAAACAAAATTCAACTATCGTTGCACTAGAAACCAAAACTAGTTGGAACAAATACATTTTTAAGTTTTTGGCTAGAGTTTAGAATTACCAAGAAACTTCAAAATCCCAAGCTAATTTTTTGAACAAACAAAGTCGAAAATTGTTAAACTGTGTTTGGTTCTTGGATTTCAATGAGTAAAAGGATAAAGAAAATGAGAATGAACAACAAATGATGCTCAAAGTTCTATTATTTGATAGCTTATTACTCATCGAAGCCAAACATGGACTTGAAGTAAGATGTAAACTTACTCATCTTTTGTGCAAGTGAAATAAAAGTGCACTCCTCATCAAATTTCTTAATGGCCTCGGGTGGGGATTGCAAAAAAGTCATGGAGCTAGAAGGGTTGGAACCGGATATTGTTTGATCCTTCGTACATAGTATTTTATCACCTTCCATATGTGGAGTAATTACTGAATCACGCTACATTCAAGAATTGAGGTAGACAGTTATTTGAAAGTAAAAATAAATTGAAATAAAATTAGGAAAGATATCAATTAACAGTATTATACACTACCTCGTGGTCATTCTTCTCTGTATCAGCTAAATAATTAGCTAGTTTTTGTATACGGTTTATTCGAGTCATTTTGCTAGAATTCAAGCCACTGTGTCGAGGATTTCTTTTTGCAACACCTTTACCCCAGGTAAGAGAGCATGGGATAACTGGACCAGGAGGACTCTTGATATTTTCAATAGTTGGTTCTGAAGCACCTTGAATACCCTCAATAACTTCCGCGTCCTGATTAAATTTATTGTTCTGGTTGTTCCTCCTTTTTGAATAAGAATTACGACGAGGACGATACACTCTTGATGTGGAAGAAACAATATCCTTACTCGTTTTCTGGACCTTAATTAAGGCCTCCGATTGTCGCTCATAAATTTGAGCAATAGATGATTGGATCTGTCAAGAGACATAGAAGTAAGGTATTTAATTAGAGTTTTAGACAATTCTCAAAATTATCTATGATTGAAAAATATATACACCGAACAAAAATAGATCCAAACAGGGCCAGAAACTCACATGCCAAAACTAACTTATATATACACAAATAAACACATAAAGACAAATTATTTATACTATCAGAAGTTCAAGTGATCTAACATGTTCATTGTGTGCCCTCTCTTCTTCATGAAGAACCAATTCCTAAACATATAATTAAGATCGTCAATAAGGATTTCATGAATTAAAAAGTAGAATAAGAAAGTAAATAAGCAAAGAGAAAATCATCGTGAAAAAGATATTTGAGTGTACCTTCTCTTCATACTTATCCATATCTGTATATACAGAACCAACAAGAGCATCAAAGTTTAGATCATCTCTCAATGAACGCCGACTTGCACAATGTATGCGGCAAACAGGACACTCATTATTCCTACAAATATTAGCCAAAGTAAACAATGGTGTGATTAATTCATATTTCATTTAGCTGATTGGCAAAGGACATTGGATAGTGCAAAAATTCACATGAACAACTAACCCCAGTCTCATTGATTTGTCAATGCACTCCTTGCAGAAACGGTGTAAGCATTCCATCACAGTACGTGCATTCTTGATGATGCCTGTTATGCAAAAAGGTAAATTTAACAATTATAAGTTCCATTCGGTGAACAAGCTATTGGATGCAGCTAGGAAATTAAAGACAAACTGGAAAAGGTATTACAATTTTCAAATGAAAGCCAATCAAATTACTATGTATATTGCACATTCTTTGAGCTTTAAAGATTGACTGATAAAAGTTATGTCATCAAATTCCTACAAAAAAAAAAAAATTGCATACTAATAACTACAACAAAAAATGAAAGATAAAATCAAATTACCTAAACATATAGGACATTGTACATTGTTGCGAAGTTCAGATAGTGACACAGTAATGACTCTGCAAAAGACAAAGAAGAAGTGTTAGTTATCATATAACATGAATATTACGTAACATTACCCGATGATATGACTTAGGAAAGTATCTTTCTTTCTTTGTGGTTGATAGCTTCTCCATTTGAAGTTATAAGATCTAATAGCACTTTAAAATACACAACAGGGAATAAAATATGTTTTACACTTTATTTTGTTTAAATAATTATTAATTAATGACTTGTGGTGGTTTACATGTTTCAACAACTAGACTAACCAACATCAAGTACAAATATACTCACACATTGATTCCAGATAAAAAAAAGAACAACTATTCTATTGCACAAAGACATGCACAAAAAGTGAGAAATCTATTTCATATTTTTTTCTCACCTACTAAGTTCTTAATTGGTCTTTTAGACATCAGGTAAGCAATCTGCATAAGTTTCTACACAAATAGTAAAAATGTTTGATTCAAACTTGTGCAGTTGTCCACATAATCCAATGCTCTGGTGAATATACATAAAGAAGTTACATGGTTTTATTTAATTAGGTTATAAAACACTCAAAATTTATGCATCAGACAAAATGCAGTTGAATAATTTGCAAAAGTAGTGGCATTTCAAACCAAAATGACATTGAAATTGTAGTTTTATTTACTTTGACAAATCACTCCATGAAACAGATAATTCCTCCATTTTACAAAATCAAATTAAACTATAAATATGCATCATGCCAACATAGTCCATAAATGAAAAATACCATAGAACTTTGAATCATATACTTCAAAGATTTGCATATCCAGATGTAAACATACATGATATAAATCAAGCACAAACAACGTACGAAAACGAGGGACATACTAAAAAAAGACATTCAAGTATCCCTAAATTATACTTCCAGTATTTACAATTCAAACACATCTCCAATATCAATAAAACCTAATCAAATTGATGGACAAATTGAATTATTGAAGCATGCAAATAATTTCAACAATGACTCGCTGAAAAATCAACTTTCTAAGTAATCAAGACCAAAAGATGAACACAAAAATATCATTTAACAAATCAATCAAGGCATGCACATACTCACAGAGACACAAGTACGCCTATTACATATATGCATATATGACATCTAGATGTGTACGTGCGTGTATCGTGCACACATACATGCACACACATAAACAAATAACAAACAAAATATATAAGAATAGAAATCATTACTCATCGAATTCTTCCGGATCTGTTCCGCTCTCATCAATCTCCGAATCTGAACAACAACAACAACAAAAATCGAAATACAATCATAAAACAAAGAAAACACACACACAAACACATAATAGCATCCAACATATAAGTATAAATAACATAACAAACATGAATGTGGGTTTTCTGGAATTAGTTGGGGTAAGTCTTGTTGTGATGCATGATGATCTTCCTTATCAGATGGCGGCGGAGCTGAAACATCGACAAACTTAACTGGTGGTTGCTTGCTGCTGCGGCGTCGATTGAGAAGACTTTGTGAAGACATTTTTCTTTCTCTGGTCAATAAATATTACAATGGGTTTTAAATGATTGTTTATGTGTATTGGAGGTGAACTTAAAATTACCCTAGGAATTTGTAGCAATAGCCTTGGATGATACGGTGGAGGCGACACCCGACCGGAGATTTATAGCTATTTATTTTTTTTCCTTTTCTATGGATTTACACTGACCTTTTTATATGGATTGTTGTTAATCTTTTAAAGAATGTTATTAATAAAATTGTAATTTGAAAAATTGGAGAAATTCAAATACGATATTTTTGATAAATGATGAGATAGGGCGCTCTCGTGAAACGCGTGTATGTATATATAATTACCGTGTATATTGATATTTTGTGTTTTATAATTTAGGAAAATGAAAGTAATTCCTGTGAGTTTATTTGGTCAAAATAGTGCACGTGCATGACACGTGTACGAGTGCTGGTGAAGACGACGCCTAATAATTATTTTTCTTTTTTATTTTTCTTTGGATTTTAATTGACCTTTTTATATGGTTTGTTATTTTTTTAAGAATGTTATGAATATAGTTGTAATTTAAAAATTTGATGAAATTAAAAGTTGATACTTTTTATAGGGTAAACACCACTAATGATCCTCCTTATCATTAACTTTTTATAGAGTCGTCCCTTTTAAGTTTTTTTTCCCACGTTAGTCCCCACTAAGAGTTATTTGTTTCACTTTGGCCCATTTCAGGCTGAGCAACGGAGGATCCGATGTCCAATGACCTGCACGTGAGGGTATTTTTGTTCATTCGTTATGATAATGTTACGCTTAAGTCCCCATAAAACCTATATTGCAGTTCACATGACATTGGATCCGTTGTGCTCAGCCTGAAAAGGGTCAAAGTGAAACAAATAACTCTTAGTAGGGACTAACGTGGGAAAAAAAACTTAAGAGGGACGACTCTGTAAAAAATTAATGATACGAAGGATCATTAGTGGTGTTTACCCTTTTTTATAAATGATTAAATATGATGCGTAAGTGCGACGCACTTATGCATATGTAATTTCTATGTGTATTGATATTAATGAGTATAAAATTTAGGACAACGTTTCAATTTCAAGTTTATATATTTGGTCAAGATAGTTCGTGTGCATGAGACATGTACGAGTGCCGATGAAGACGACGATGGATTAAAGATTTATAATTATTCTTTTCCTTTTTACTTTTTCTTCGATTTTCATTGACCATTTTATATGGATTGTTAATTTTTTTTTTTTTAGAAATGTTATTAACAAAATTATGATTTGAAAAATTGGTGAAATTAAAACTCAATATTTATGATAAAGGATGAGACACGACGCGTGTATGAGACACATGTATGTACTTTAATGGATTTGTAATTTAGGACAACAATTAAAATTCAAATCAATATAATGCACGTGAATGAGACGTGTACGCGTGCCAGCTAATAACACGCATATATAATTAATTCATGTCTTGAAATTATTGAATTTATAACTTGAAAAACATGATAAGAAAATGATGTTGATTTATAAACGAATGAGGAAATTGTGTGCGTGCAGGAGACATGTGTACATGCATTGCATAATTTTGGTATGCCCTTGTGTGTGTGATATATACATGTGTGCAAGATACGCAAATGTGTGCATGCATTTTAAATAGATTGAAATCACATGTATTTATGGAATTCAATTTTTTTATGAAATTTTAGTCATATGGGGTAAGTGTAATGAATTCAATACCTCAGGGATACTTTGAATAATTTTTCAAACATGAGAATGATCAGTGTAACTACACTCAGAGGCGGAGGGAAATGGGGTGCGGGTGGGGGCACCCGCACCCCCCAGCCAATTCTACTTGCAATATATACTTATACTAATTACATCATAATCACCTCAATTCAATACTTTTACTTTTTTATTATTAAGTCTTCTAGCCCAATTCCAACCCTCTGTACTCTTTGATACTTATGGAACAATCGGCTAATTGGAAATAAGACCCAATAATATTTACTTACATGTTCAAGTAGACATTGAATAAAGAAATGATCATTTCTGCTAGGAAAAGTAATTTTTGATTTAAATTTTTGGTTAGCTAAATCATTAATACTGTATTTTATTTCATAAAATCTTTTTTCAAGTGTTCTAAATGAATTTATTTTAATCATAAAATAAATTAAAAAGAAAATTGCTCAAAGTTGTAATTTTAATTCAAACGTGCATGAATTAGGATGTATAGGTAAACGATTTGTAATTACTGTTATTCTCCATTATTTGTATGTCCAAATCTCTTTTGAAGTTACTTCATTTTTTTTAGGATTATTGATTATTTATATCATAATATAGAACTGGTTATATATTTAGTGATATATACACAGTTATCTCACTTGATTATAAATATCATTTATATTAATTGCCACGGAATTATCAACAAATTTAAAAAAAAATGACGGTTATATTTAAACAATCTTTTTTTGGTCCATTAAATTATAAATCACATCCCATACAGGATAGTGCATTAAGGTACATGTCATCTTCGGTGTATGACTTCGGCAAGATTCGAACTTGGGGTTCGCGAGCCGCTACCACTTGGTCCAGATAAATATAAATAATTTTTCATGTTAATCCCGCACCCCTCGATTTAAATTTCTGGCTCCGCCCCTGACTACACTAAATTTTAGGGATAGTTTGATTAATTTTCTCATATATATCATAGATCCATTGATCTCTTGTATGTGTTAGAGAATAAAAGCGATGTCACTAAGTCGAAAATAGATAGCAAATCAAAGAAAATTAATTCTTAAGAAATTCATCACTACTCTTCAATATCTCGATTTGATTTATGTTATATGGATTCAAACATAATTATTGGGTTATATTCTCATCCCGAGTTGGTTCACATTATGATACAAATTATTCTCCTCATTGACAATAGTTTTTTATTATACAATTAGGCCGTGATTGATGGCTGAATTGGGCAAACGATGAAGAGATTTAAGCACAAAAGGATTAATTATAGAGTAGTTGCTAGATATTAAATTTACTTTCTAAATGCATCATTTCATGTCTTAATAGTAAAAGTGACACAAGACCTGCATCAATTTTTATGTTGATTGATTAATTATACTGAAAAGTGTATTATTGAGGAATTTGATATTAATTGATTTACTATAGATGAATTTTATGATTCAAAAGAATGTCAGTTTAAGAATTCGATAATTATTTTATTAAATAATGTTTGCATTTTGAATTCAATAGAGTTCTAGCTTCCGAAAACGTATTTTATATTATGTCTATGTGATTATGCAAATAAGATAGATCGAATAGCAGTGAAAAGAAAAATTACTAGAAAAAGTTTGGTCTTCTACACTCTCAAATTATAGATTGAGAGAATTACACTTTTGGTAACAAACTTATACCTACTTAAAAGATATGGTACCAAATTTTTGAAAATAGATGCATTTTATACCATAATTTAATTGCCCATGTAAAATTTGGTAATGTCGTCATCTTTTGAACGAAAATGGTCATGTGCGAAGCACATGGTCGTTAACACCCTTCCCAAACTAGTCTTATAAGGTTAAAATACAACTTAACCGAGTTTACGTTTTTTCGTTTTTAAGATGCGAAATAAAAAACGGAAATTTATACTATCTTTGGATAAAAAAGATTGATTTATCACCCGAAAATAATTGCAAATTTATATAATGTAAATTTATGAGTGATAAACGAGTTTAATTTTTGTTTTTTGTGTGGTTGAAAAAACCAATTTTTTTCCAGTATATATATAGCATAAATTTGTGTTTCTTATATCGCATCTTGAAAACAAGGAGACATATTAAAAAATAACACTTTTTATTCCAACTATTTCTAATTTGTTTTTTGTGCATTTCGACTCATACCCTCCATCCAATTAGGGACTAAAATTTGAGAAATTACAAGATTAGATTTAAGCGAAATACTAAACTATGGGACGAACGAAAACCAAAATCGACCATTATCGTCAACATGACATTTAACAGTACTTCCCGCCAAAAGTTTAAGAAAGGGACGAAATTCGACGATATGATGTAGCTTGGGACGAAAAACCAAAATCAATAATTAGTTTGTAACTATTTCCGCAATTTTGCCTCACAAATCTCTATAATTGAATCTTGAGTTCACAAAGTCCTTGTAATAAATTAATCATCGAAAAGTTTTAGCCAATAACACATGTGCTTTTTTACACTTCGTTTTTGCATGTGATGATCTAACTCCCAAATTGGATGATTTACGATGAAGCTCCCGAGATTTAGTCATCTTACAAAAATTACAATGAGACAAATAAAAGTAAACATTTTCGTAATAGATTTTCAATGTATATCGACAATGAAAAGAAATACTTGAAGCATAATTTTATTTGACATTTTCTTATACCATGCATATCATTGGATCCATGAAACTAACATGTTCTTGAACAAGAACAAATAAGCTTGTTGGCTATTTCAAAGTAATAATCACCACAAAGCTCAAGAAAGATGGAAAGATACGTCCTGTGGTATTCCTAGGGGTGAGTATTTGGACCGGATCGGACCGAACCGAACCGATTTTCGGTATCTAATCGGTTCGGTCCTTTTTGGACCTCGGACCGTTTACCGGACCGAAATATTCGGTTCGGTTCGGTTAAAAACCGAACGGTTCTATTCGGTTCCGATTCGGTCCAAAATTGGACCAAATCACTATTTGGGCCTTTTATAAAATAAAAAAAATTGGCTAAAGAATTCTCCAACAACAGTGACTAGTGAAGAACTAAAGACTGATTTGAAGCCGGCCACCATGGAATGGATGAATCAGTACAGTTCCGGCAAAAACAATTAAACTTGAGTTAAATTGGTTGGTAAGTTAATTCCAAAATATTCATCAGCTAGCAAGTTAAAATTCATTGGCCGAAAACATGTATTCAAAATTAAAAGTAAAACACCTTGAGAAAATAATTAGACGGGCAGGGGCAGAGGTAGGTGGGTGTGCGAGGTGGTGGTGGCGGTGGCGGACGGTGACCTTGATTCTTGAAGGGCGGCGGCGCGACTTGGGTGTGGAAGTTAGGGTTTGTGGTTTTGGCTTTAGGGGAAGAATACGGTTCTTCACTTCTTTGTTTTGTATGAATGATAGAGAAAATCAGAAAACTCAAGTGATGAGTCAAGGGTCAAGATTCAATTTTAAGAAATAAAAAAAAAAAAAAAAATTCGGTAAAATCGGTTCGGTTCGGGAAACCGACCGGTTTTACCGAGAACCGATAACACTGCTGGGTCGGTTCTGGGTTGAGAACCGTTTACCGGACCGGAATTTCGGTCCGGTAAACGGTCCGGACCGAAATTTCGGTTCCGGTTCGGTCCGGTCGGTAAACCGGACCGTGCTCACCCCTGGGTATTCCTGATGGTTTAGTCAATGAGACTCATGGTACAAAAAACCTAAAATGGACTTCTTTAGTTGGTTGTTCAACCCCACATACAACTGGCTTGATTTAAAAAAGGATTATTGAACATTTAAATTTTATTATACTAAGTTATAATTATACTGTATACATATATACAATAAAATAAATACCAACTTTTATACCACAAATTGTCTTTGCCCATTGGGATATAATTCTTGGGGCATTTGATTCCACCATGACAACGTCGTTTAGTTGGCAAGTCCTTTACATATACAAGTAACAAATCTAAAGAAAAAGTGTTTGAATACATTGTTATTTCTCAACAAAAAGAGCATATCCTTGTTCCCCAAAATCCATATATTATTGATTGACAAATTGGTAAACAATACCAATTTATGGAAATTGTCAAAAAACATGAATTTAAATGTCTTTTTTTTCATGCAAACATCTCATCAACATTGCACTCCCCTAAGAATACCTTAATGCTTCTCGGTGAACCACAACTACCTTCAGCAATTACAGCTCTATCATTTGCAGCCATGTGAGCGATGATCTTATATATCATTTCAATCTGCCAAAAATCAAGTCATATAAAAGCCGGTCACCAAAAATTTAAAGAAAAGGAAAGCATATGGATTGCTCGAACAAAACCAAGTGTGATAGTAATTTACTTACTTCAGCAGGAGCATGGCATTGTTCGGCTATTTCTTCAAGAGATAATGGTTCAACAGGATCCTTACAACTGTAGGTAGGGGAAAACCAAAGGATGAGAATTTAAGAATTCATGCTTTTTCAGATAGAGTCAATCAACTTAAGATTGAAGCCAACACACACCTTTAATTTATTCAGTCCACACCCATTCTAATTACCTAATTATTCTACTACACTACATAGCCAAACACACACCTTTAATTTATCTAGCCAAAGATAGTGAGTAACTAAGTATACCTTGCTTCATTGAGTACTGAAAGAACACGCTTCTGAAGAGCTAAAATTTCTCCTGCTGCTTTTTTGCCCGCTTCCACTCCTGTAGTTATGTCAAGCAATTTATGAGCCCAGAAGAAGTTAGAAAAAAAAGGGAGCATCAATAATAGTGTATCATCTCTGAATGATCACTTGGACATGTTTGGACTTTTTACCGGGTTGGTGGTAGGCATTGATGTTGACCAGTGATGCATAAATCCCCACTGCTCTCTCATAGAGTGCTACTAAAGCTCCAACAGTTCTAGGTGTCACCTCCTGCACCGTGACTGTAATAGACTCCCGGTCATTGGAATACAAAGCAGATCTTGTTCCCTGCACACCAAATATATAGTAAATGAAAACATTGTAGACCTGAAATCATAGTAAATAAATAAACAGTTACCTTGTCTCACAAATTCACACATTAATTTTAACCAAAGATTGAACTCTCAAATTTGTAAAAATTGAACCCTCAATGCAGCTCACTACCAAACTAAAGTAATGGCAGCCAAAAAAAAAAATAAAAAGAGGAAGAAAACAAATCAATGGAAAATGATTTTCTGATTTAATTGAGTAAAAAAGTAGTTATCCAAAGAAGCAGAAGTTTGGACAGAAAAGTTCAAAGAAGCCTTACAAGTTGTGTTAAAGGTAATATCAGACACATAATCTGTATGACATACTAACTTGTAAAAATCCAAACAAGTAGTCACCGCAGGTAACCCCTGGCTCAAGCTCCCAATCATGACCAGGAGGCCTATCTCGAAGAACTTCAATGAATGTCACGAAAAAGTTGTGGACCCCATCTCTAAGCTGTTGAATGTAGCTGTAGGGGACAGAGAGAGAGAGAGAGATTAGGTATTTGCAGTAGAAATACTCAGTTCACTGCATTAAAAATATAAGAAATTTTTTTTATGGCACATACGCATGCTGATCAGTGCTCCCTTTGTTTCCATAAACAGTTAACCCTTGATTTACCTGCAAATAAACAAATGGAAAGAATAACCGATTAAGAAATCACATCAAAGTTTTGGTTGCAGGAAGTGAGGAGGTTGCAACAGAAGATAGGAGGAATTTCAAACTCAAATCTTCTGAATCTTTTTACGCTAGTGCATAACAATGTAATACAAAAACGCTAGCCCAAAAGAACTTATTACCGCATCAAATTAATATAAAATTACACAAGTAGCTTCACTTTTTTTTAAATTTCATGGATATTCACAATTTATTTAGGTGCTCATACCTACACTCACGAAATGAAGTTCTAGAAGTTAAGTTTTTCAGCTTACCCTGTTACCATCCAGGTCAAACTCTTTCCCAAGAGATTCCATGACCAGCTGCTGCAAATATCGACTAAACAACAGTAGACTGTCCTTGTATGGAAGGACAACCATGTCCTGCAAGCAGCCATAAAATCTATTTATGTCACTAATAAAATATATTGAAACAAAGAACAGAACTTCATGTAATTCATAAAAAACGAGCAATCTGAATAAATCAAACCTTGGATCCTACTCCATCGGTCGACCAATACCAACATAAAGCTAGTAGAGCTGCCGGATTATTCTTGACCTGAAGAATATAACTAATGTGAGGTCCTCATTTTCTGAAATAAACTTTCTTCTAAAAGTTTATGTGCACATAGATACGTTAGCATCTATGACTGCATAGTATCAGTGTATCACATCCTTGTCAATGACCAAAAGATGTATAAGACGAGCAAATTTATATGCGTCGGATAGAATGAACAAGTAGTTGATCAAACTGCCAAATGATTTAATTTCACATCAGGTGAATATTATATGAGGAGGACATGCCTAAGCGACGACATATACAAGAGATCAGAAGGCGGCAATAACTAAGACAAATTTAGCACTAAGCTTTCTCTAAAAGATGACATATTACTTACAATTGGAGTCCTATTTGCTTCATCCATCAATGCTGCACCAGCAAGCATTTCTCTGATATCAATACCCTGAGAGTGAGAATGGTGCAGATTCAGATGGCATCAGTTCATTAGGTGAAACTTCCAAAGCATGGAAAGAATAGCTCATGAGTTATATTAAACAAAAAAAAAACCTGAAGTGCAGCTGCAAGTAAACCAACAGCAGACATTTCCGAGGTTCTACCACCCACCCAGTCAAACATAGGAAATCTAGCTAACCAGCCCTCAATCCTCGCTGTGTTATCAAGTAATGAGTTCTCTTGTGTAATGGCAACACCCTGTCAACTAACAACTTCAGAACACTTTCAATGTAACAAAAAGAAACCATCAGAAATACAAAAGCCAACACCAAAACCTGTTTCGCAAAGTCCAGGCCAGCTTCTCGGAAGGCCTTCTGAACTTCCAGTAAACCATTTCTTGTTTCAGGAGTACCTCCACTCTAAGACACCAAGAAAGGCATCAGGTTCAAATCATATATCTAGAGCTCACCAACAAAAGAGAAACATGGCTTCCATTGATACCTTTGAAACAACTATGACAAGTGTAGATGCCAGCTCATCACCAAGCTGTGCAATCTGATGATCAATCCCAGCTGGATCTGTATTATCAATGAATCTTATCTGCATGTTATGACAACACAAATTAGGATGGTTTCCACTCGTAAATAGAGCTGAAAATCAAACTTAAGTTACTCGATATTCGACTCAAGCTTGTTAGTTATACCTATTAAACAAGAACAATATATTTAATTTGATAATTTTATAGCTTGGCTTGATAAGCCAAAAAGTGACAAAATCTATGAAAAATAGCAAGCTCCAGAAGAAAGCAATGTATTAATTTAAACAAATAAATACCTTGAGAGGAGGATTATCAGGAGCCAATGCCTCTGCAACAAATTGTGGTCCTAGAGCTGAACCACCAATTCCAATTGAAAGAATTTGTGTAAAAGAATCTTTCCCAGGAGGCTTGATCTGCATTATGAAAAAAAAAAATTCTAAAATTAAAAACAAATAAATAAATAAACAATTTTTTTTTAACATGGCCAATTTGTGTAATTAAACTGACCTTACCACTGATGACTTTATCGGCAAATTGGCAGATTTGGTCCAAACAACTCTGAATCTGAAGCGTCAAAAAAGCTTTAGGTGCAAGATTAGGGTTTCGCAACCAATAATGACCCACCATTCTTCCTTCATCCGGATTAGCTATAGCACCCTTCTCTAAATCCTCCATATCCTTAAACGCCTTCTGAAGTCGGGGCTCCATTTCCTTGAAAAACTCATCGGTGAACCCGACCCGGCTAACATCCAAGTAAAGCCCTAGCTCCTTGTGTTGGTAAAGCCAGTCCACGTACCGCTTCCACAAGGCGCGTGGATCTTTTTCCAAACCAGTTTGGCGCAAAACGACATCATTAGAGGAGGTGGAGAGAGTAGTCGGAGGAACCTCACGCGCCACGCGCTGCCCGTGGAATTGGGTTGTTCTAAAAGGGTAGAAAGAAGGAGAAGAAGAAGAGTGATAGCGAGTGAGTCTTTGAGGGCTCAGCTTTAAAGAGAGATTTGAGATTGAAGAAGCCATAAAAAATAACTAAGAGAAATTGGGGAAAAAAAAAAATTTAGCAAAATTTCTTAATCATTTTTATTGGTTGGAGATGGTTGAGGAAGACGATGACATTTTTGAAGAACGAGTTTATGTGGTTTGTTGACCTACGATAATATCGAGATTGTTTGTTTATTTGTTTGGTTCTGAATAATGTTCACTGCAGTTAACAATTTTTTGTCTCACTTTCAATTTCTCATACTATTTTTTCGTTCTTTAATGTGATGGATGGATGTTAGGTCTGTAACTACTTTATTATCAGAAATTGAAAGGGAAAAAGATACCCCACTGACCAACAGTTACGACGTCGTCTAGCTTCAAATAGTCAGGTTCTGAGTTGTAGTATGCTGGGCCATTATAGAAATAAATGGTCTATTTGGCTAGGTTATTGCCCGTATCGCGAAGTATTGCAAAACATATGAAACTCATCACAAACATATTCAGAAACTCATATCCATGTTCTTGAAACCTATAAAATATTGATTTGATATATAATGCCTATTTTTCCCTCAAACTCTATAAAAAAGACATTGATTTGACCAAGTCACCTATTTTTAACCCCAAACCCCAATATTCAAACTCAATCCAAGTGGGGTTTCAGCTTTTTCAAAACCACAAAACCCAACATCCAAAGCCTAACTAAATGAAGTTTCAAAGGTTTCACCAAAACCACCAAAATCATTTTTTTTTTAAACCGAGACATGCGAGACCGAGCCAAAACCCTTCCAAATAGGCCCTCAGTTCCTATTTTATCTCCAAAATTGGCTTGAGAGTTTTCGACTTAAAAGTTGATTTATGTAATGATTTTAATGAAATATTTAGATGAAAAAATTGTAAAATAATAGTTAATGAAGTTAAAAAATTTGAGATATGATTGAAATGAAATTTGATTTGTAGAGATTGAGAGGAAAAAATAAATCGTAGATGTCTAATTAATAACTTTATAATTGATAAAAATAGGTTATTAATTTATTTTGAGGATGCAGGTGCTTAATATCAAATAAGGTACTTTATAAGCTTCAAGTATGTTTGATGTCTTCCTACTAAAAAAGAATTATGTTTGGAGTCTTTGGACAGGTTACAAAACTTGAAATTTATGTCAAAACTTGCTTAAACCTATTCTCAAATGTAATTTGATCCAATTTGATTGAGTCCAAAATGGGGCGGACCATTTCCATTATGAGCCGCGGTGTTTAGAAAGTAAAATTAATAAAATAGTAGTAGCATTTATTTAATTGAACCGAGGTATATTCGAGGATGAGTAGTGGTCAATGAAACTCAATCATACACTCTTATATACCATAATAAAATACGATAGGAATATGAATAATTATTGTATATGATTTTTCTTTTGAGTGCTATTGATTTTTAAATATTTATATTTACGTTTATTTTATTTATATGTGCTTTTTATGGTATCTCAGCATTGTAGCTTTTGATGCCACAATGAGTAGTTTAGTTTTTTTTTTTTAAAT
Organism: Penstemon newberryi var. newberryi; assembly: GCA_030819805.1. NCBI lineage: Eukaryota > Viridiplantae > Streptophyta > Magnoliopsida > Lamiales > Plantaginaceae > Penstemon > Penstemon newberryi. The sequence goes on from JAUALY010000001.1 coordinate 19,169,919, forward strand.
AAATAAATTGTTTTATCATTTTTGTAGAAGTACAATTGCGTTAATTTATGAAATTTTTTGAAATATAATTGAAAAAGTTGAAAACTAAACAGACATATTAAAATAAAAACTACTCCATAATTTTCGTTTCGATTGACTCATATAAATAATGTTTCATGTGTTTTTAACGTATACATATCAATTTTTTTATTTATAATTATAATCTTGACCCAAAATTTTGTAAACAATTAATTGGCCAATTATACTGTGGTGAATTGGTTAATTTTTCAAAATCTGTACTTGTGACCACACATTTTAGAAAATCACATTTTTCTTGATATATTTAAATTATGTTGCATTTTGTTTATCCATAAAATAATCTTTCTTTGACATTTTTAGGTTTTGCTTTTTTCTTTTTCTTTTCCTCAAATTGAATGGAAAGGAGGCAATATCCAAGTGCAAAAGTTTTTAAAATATTCAGACCAGAAGTATAATTTTATAAAATACTTGATAAAAATATTGGTTTCCTATAGTATGGGACTAAGATTGCAATTTTCTCGCCCTTGGGGTATTAGAAGTAAACTAAACAGTCTCCAATTATCGAATAGATAGGAAAATGGAACCATATTAACATATGAAAAGAGGTTTCTATTATTTAAATTGTGATGCCAAAGTACAACTTATGAGCCATCTCAACCTCTTGCTACACTACAAAATTATTGGCTTGAAGCTCTCAAAGCAAATATGCCGACATTAATGAGAGCGGTAAACCAACTCTGACAAAGACAAATAACTTAAAATAGTAAAACACTATCATCGATTATTAATCAAAGGCTAAACTCACATGGCTTCAAAATATATTATTGATTCTTGTCTTGGCAGTTACAGAGGCAGATCAGTAGAAGAGTTGGCGCATCTGGTGTAAGTGGGGTTACGGAGAACACACGACCAATGGCCAGTAGAAACCTTTGCTCCTTATGGAATATGATTTCGTCCTAAAATCTTATTCGTGGAAGTCTTCATAAGGTGAGGATCCACTTGAAGAATCACTATCAAAGGCTGTACTCTCCCTAGGAGATGCAGGAAGTGACTCTTTTGTCTGCAATGATAAACCTGGAATAGAAAATAATAAAACTTTCATTAAGTTCCTTTTTGAAATTACAACAAGGTGATAGACATGGATAAATATACTTAAAACTAAATTAAGTTGAGCATTGACCTTTCGGTCCTCTAGAGCGAAACTTCTTTGTATGGCGTCTAATCAACCTTTTAGCTTTCGTTATGGTTAGTTGTCTGGCGAATGGTGAGAACTCTGCATCACTTTCACTCCAATCGCCAGGGATCTCATTCTCTGCTTCACCCCTCATTGTCCGCAGAACAAAAGCCTTGGCCTTGCGGCGCTGAGAATTAAAAAGACCCCTTACAGAGGTAACAAAACCATCACCTGCCCCATCAGTAGTACGCTTAGGCCAAGAAATTGCTTGCTGATCAGTTTTTTCAGCTGAACCTCCATCACTATCACTGAGATTGAGATCAGTGTCTGGAACAGCAACAGCAGTGGAATGTGCTTTTTTAAACTTCTTTCCCTGTATGTATAGTTGGGCAGCATGATTAATCGCAAGATATAAACATATTCTCACATGAAAACTCTCTCATATGTGGGAGAAAAAGCGTTTCTGTTGTTGTTGGAGGGGAGTAATAGGCATATTTTTCATGAGTCAAAAAGATCCATGTCATATGGCTTGTGTGGATCGTTATATGCATGTATGTATCTGGGATATATAATATATATATATATGTGTGTGTGTGTGTGTGTGTATACAGAGCAAATTGCAGAGACATCAGTGCAGAAGGATATACAGTTTACCTGCATCCCCGTAACAGATTTTAGAACTCCCCAGATGATGTGCTTCTTAACACGTGAAAATAACCTCCTCCAAGTTCCGGTGAACTCAACACGATGGAATGTGTCCATCAGCAACCTTAAGTCACTTACTGCAAATCTTGATCCTTCATAGGTAACTAGCAGCTCAACCTACTCAATTATGATGCATAATTCAATTAAGGATAATGATACCATAAAAAAAGAATAGGGAACATCAATCTTACAGAAAAAAAAAAAAACCCACCTGACTAATCTTGATATTATTGAACTCCCTCAATTTTCGAGGTCCAGATCTTTTCTCATCTTGCACTTTGCCCACTTTCTTCTCCTCATGAGAGGACCGACCAGGTTTTACTGGTTTCATCTCTCTTAATTTATTTCTACTGGAATCTTCTTGCTGTTCAAGACTTGTACTTGAGCCACTTTTTGTTGAAGTGTGCAATTGTAATACAAGTTCATTTGCCACAGATTCTGCCACAGTTTCTTCCCATGTTCTATCGAAGGAAGATGTTCTTCTTAGCTCTGGGGTTGAACCACAAACAATGTTTGCTTTTAAATTTTGCAACTTCGATGCCTGCACAGAGTAGGAAGCACTGATTATTTTCTGAAGAACAGAATACATACAAATCAGCTGAGAATCTGTGGAGCCCAATGTCTGTTATGCCAACAGATCAATCAAACTACACTAGTAACTTGATGCAGACTCCATATACTTTGAGTTATCAAATTCATCACTGTTGTGCTTCTGACTTTATTTTGTTCTCTGGCAGTGTAATTGACTTTTCTTTAGACAGATTTTTTGGTTCTCATGCATTGTGCTAAACAAGATACAATCTCGGGTTTTCATATGAGGGTTACATGATTGAACTTGTGGGGTTTGGGATGGAAAGTTGCCTATTCGGTACTTGGAGGTTCTTTGATTACATCTAGGATAAGAGCCTTTGAACAAAACTAGCGATGGCGAAACCAGTGGTATTTCATATTCCATTAGATAGGTTGAATATCTTGCTCGTGCCAAAGAATGTGTTCAAGGACATAAAAGATCCGGGCCTTCTTGTTTAAAGCAACTAATATAAGCAATTTTGGAGCTAAAGTTGCTGGGACTCCATTTGTTGCCTCAAAGTGGAATTTGGTTTGGCTTTCAGATTGACCCATGAACAGAAGAAGATGCAAGCTCTACGCACATCGGGCCATCTGGGTAGGTTATCCATAGATACCGAGCAAACCCAGATAAGTGAGACAGCCACAACTTCTTAAGATATAGGTGGGTCAGCCACAACTTCTTAAGATATTGGTGGCTCAGCCAAAATTTTTGAATGACCAACTCATTTAAAAGCTTAAGTTGTTAGAGAGATGAGCTATTTAATATTTATCATTTAATGAAAACTTCTTAAGATAAAGGAATTTCTTCTACATTATACTTTTCTTCCTTTTCTCTCCTGCTTTGCTTTTGTGCAGCAATGCAATAAAGTTTAGTTCAAGGGAGCTTGAGACTAATGGTACAGAGTATAATTACTGAGACTCAATTTAAAATTTTGAAAGAATGGATTGAAATATGCGAAGGAACCTGTACATGCCTGTAATTTCTCTTGAGAAGATGATTTACTAAGTCAATTGTTGCAAACTTCTTTGTCAACAAAGTTATACAGTGGGCTAACTGGAACAGAATTGGCCTGAGCCGATTCTTATAATATGTGGATCGTAGGTTTAGTGTTGTTTTTTGGAGTGCGGTTCTTAATTGGGGGAGCGGTATTAGTTGTGGCTTGAATTATTGCTAATTGCTCGGTGTATTAACACTTTACTTCTTGGAAGGTAGTTGGGCATTTGTGATTCGTTCACAGTACTTGTCTAAAAGTCTAGGCCTTTAATTGTTTTTGTGGTGTCTAACCCACATTTTACATCTTCATCTCCTTGCACAAATAAAATTTGAATAGTCATATGTAAAAAACATATGCACCATAGAAACTGGAAATCGTGAGATACTCACTTGGAAAGAGTCAGCTAAAATAGAAGATTGATTAGTTGCAGATGAAGCTGCCAACACAGAGGTGCTTGATTTGGAAACATCAGCATCTTTAGCAGAATTACTACCAGATGGAGATGCCTCGTGAGCTGTTGCGCCTTTCTTTACACGCCTTGAACCTGCTGCAGTTGAAATCTTCCATACTTCCTATAAAATAACAGAAAGATGGAAAAATTAGAAGTTGCCTTGTGATTACGTAATTATTTGATTGAAAGCTAAAAGCACCAAATGATTAAACCTACCTGCCGCCGTTGGGAGTCTTGTTCTTCTTCAGGAAAGAAATATTGCCACATCATTTTGTATAATGACTCAGTCCAATGAATCCTTAGAGGGTAGATGTCCACCTAATAAGTTGGATAGTGGCTTGTTATGCAAGAACAATGAAAGCTAGACTACTTAGAGAAGCAAACCTTAAAAGCTTGCAAAAGAATTCTGGTGACGTTTATTTTCTGCAGTTCAAACATAATAATGCATGTATGCAAGTAACAAATCGATATGCATAATTAATAATTATTACACAGTTTCAAACACCAGCCGCCAAGTAATAAAGGGAATGACCATTTCAATGTGAAGACAATTTCACCTATGGTCTTTTCCATTCGATTGTTTTGCTATACACATTGGAGGAAGCTAGATCGGAAGGCCTTTATCATTCTTATCTTCCATTTATCAAGTTGATTCTATACTCAATATAAAGAGTGTTTTTTGTGTCTTCCTTTGTTTTAAAACAAATTACATAACTAAAATGTATCAGGACTGGAAGACACAAAAATATTGTTAAAAATAGTGTTAAGTTTTGAATTGCATTATGACATTAGCAAACGACAAATAAGTAAAAGAAATTCATGAAGTTTAATTAGAAAAGAAAAACATAATAAGCAGTACAATATGTGACCAAAATTAGCTCCAAATAATAGTATTTGAACTCCTACAATGCATGAAAATGTCAACAAAAAAATTAAAAAAAATCACAAACTTTTATTAGCTGCTTATGAGAATGGATTCTAAACTTCTATAGTATAGTATCGTTCTATCACAGGTAAGGGGGACATTTGGAAAAGAAAAAAGTCACTCAGAAGGCGTGATATAGTTTTAACTTGATGAGAACCGGATAACAGCTGGAACAAAGAACAACAACAATGGTTTCAGATGAGGTATGAGAACCATGAATCCAACTATGCAGATGAGGTATAATCTATAAGGTGGCTGTGTTTCTGATCACACTCGGCACATATTAGATAAGGAAGATAAGAACCTTAACTATACAATTTACAACTGTTTAGAGCCAAATCAACTATATCATTTTTGTTCTATGGAAAAACATAAATCAGATAAGGAATGTCTACAGCAGAACTTTATAAACCACCATTCTGAACTCTCAATGCCTAAAAAGTAAAAAATAGAACTAAATCCTGGTACATTTTATACAAAATACATGCCTATTAGTATCAGACTCCACGAGTTATACTTGACTACAGTGAAATTGCAGTTAAAATATACTATATTAGAAAAAATGTTGAGATCTCTTATAACGAAGCTTCTAAGGAATGATCTTCTCACCAATCTCATTTCTTAAAAATTGCTCTAAATTTACTTTACCTGATGTCGTTTAATTGGAGATCCTATCATATTCAAGCTTAAACCGCACAAAATATCTTTCAAAATCCACAATCTCCTTTGGTGTCTGTCAACTCAATTTCCTTCTAAACACATCCATGGCCCTGTCTCTGCTGTACCAGGTCCTATAAAGGATTTTCTATTTTGATTGCTCTTTCATCTGCAGTTGTACACTAGTCTTCACCGGTTCCTAATACCAGCTCTGGTCAATTGGATAACTAGTTCTTGAGTAACAAAAGACAAACATTATAGCTAACTCCCAACCATTCACATCAATTTCTTGATTGGAAACTTTATGGTAAACAAGCTATCAACCATTCACAAGACGACAAATCTTCCTGAAAATTTTCACACCAAATATCACAGTCGTCCCCCGTTTACTTTTATTTTCTCCATATTACGAGGATGCTACAGTAGTTGTCTGACACAGTTTGGTAGATTGCAAAATATTTGTATGAAATGGAGGGTTCAAGGCAGGAGTTTTTCATTGTTTTTAATCATTTTATGGAATTAATCGTTGAAGGAAAGAAGAATGACAGCCAATTTGGAGGTCCAGAGGCCTGATAAAGGTCGCTTAGAAGGGAGCTTATGGGAAAACGCTGACTGGAGATACCACATGCTTTGTCTACTTTAAGAAAAGGCTAGTGGAATTCCAAACCATATGATCACATTGTGACATGGAAATAGAGAGGTAGTTATTCTGTTAATGCAGACTTAACTGGAAAATACCTAAACTGTGCAGGAATATTTGATTGGTATAATTACATTAACAAATACGTCAACCTTGTATGGGGGCTAGCACCTCTTCATGCCCATAATTGAAACCTTGTCCCAAATGAAATCAACGAGAAAAATATAAAACAGAATAATCTTCAGACACGACCATTGTGGTATTTTGGAAAAGGAAACTAAGTGACAGTCAATATCTATCATGACCAATATGGAAAGATGTAAAAAGTAGAATAACTATCTTAAATCAAAGAATGGCACATTATTTAAACTTAAAGAAACAATTTATATTAATTAATCTTTTTAAGTGCTCATTAACTACAACTAGGCCCCAGCTGCAGCAGAAATGATACAACTCGAGATGTTTAAATAATTGTCACATGTAAGGAAATGATAAGTTGTTTAACTGAAGTAACTAATTACGATATCCATAAAAAAATCTGATTAGTTCTAGAGAAGTTGAAGTTGGGTATGAAAATATATGGTTTCTCCTTAGATGCCCCATAAAATCCAGATACAAAGGATAAAAAAGTTTGGTCAGACAAAGCAAGTACTATTGCTATGGACAATAGATAAAGCCCGCATCCACACACCCCCCCCCCCCCTGATTCTTCACAAAATTTAAACACAAATTCCGTGTTGTGTAGGTGTGTGCTGCAGTTGTACAATACAAAAGGAATGAGGTGAGATTGTGCAGATGATCTGTTAGACTAGAATAAAGTCAAACAAACTGAAATTTCAGACACAAATTAGGAACTCTACAAAGTTCTACTGACCTGAAATAATTCAAGGGGAGAATTTCCATCCTTCGAAAATCCTTGTTTTGCATCTACACGGAGCATCACTTTTCTGCGTCAGAAAATGAAAAGGATTAGATAATTAAAGAAAGATTAGCCACATCTCAAGCCTTCGATTAATCAAAGAGGAAAAACAACATTAAAAATATTGGTGCACTAATTTACATGCTGAGTTGCATTCAGGAGCACAAATATCAGAGGTTGTGCCAGATATTGAAGTTGCTAATTATAAGGTGAGCCTTAAGGGATAAACAACAAACAATTGCACTAAAGTTGATCCTGTGATTCTTATTATTTGTTATTTTAAGGGGATGACAAGAGTGTATGGCCGGGGGTTTAGTTCTAGATTGAGACAATGCAACCATGAGCTACAATGCACCGATGCAGCGATGCTCATAAAAAGCCCCAAGAAGATGCCTCCCATGTGCTATCTTGTACATGAGCGGGCATCATCTAAGAAGCACAGTTTTCTACTTCCAATTAGCATGAGAGTTTAGCTTGCTAAAAATAAAACAAATTACCAGGCAACTGCTCATATCCTCCTAACTGTTTGGCAGAGATGCCAAAAGAATTAAGGCACACAATCAAATTCTACTTGGGTAGAAGTCAATTCGGCAATCGCGCTTAAAGTCATTCAGATGCTTAGCGACTAGACTAATTTTTGTCATCCTGAAATTGAATATTTTTTTCACGACATACACTTGTTATTAGAGGAAGGTTTCTCATACATACTGTACAATGTCTTCAACATTCCTGAGTGATTTTTGTTAATGCCAACCAGATCGCTCCCAATACCAATATGTCAAGGAGATTTCACTCACCTTTTTATTAAACAGGTAATCTGCAACTAGACCATCTCTTATGGTAATTTATTTAGAGTTAGTTAATAAGGTGAGGAAACGACTGGAAGGTTGGAAGAATGCATACCTCTCACGTGGGGGAAGATTAACTCTTATTCAGTCCGTTCGGTCTTCATTGCCTATTTACTATTTATCTATTTTTAAAGCTCCTACGTCTGTCGTGAAATGTAGAAAAACTGATGAGAAACTTCTTTTGGGAAGGAGGGGATTTGAAAGGTGGTGAACACTTGGTTTCTTGGGAAGTTGTCTGCAGACCAAAAGACAAGGGCGGTTTAGGTATTGGAAACCTGAAAGAAAGAAATGCATCTCTATTGATGAAATGGTTATGGAGGTTTCCTTTAGAAAAGGAAGCTTTATGGCATAAAATCATCAAAAGCAAGTATGGATTGATGGATAATGGGTGGGATACGAAGCTGGGAGTTAATAAATCATCAAGATGTCCGTGGAAAGGAATTTCAGCCCTTCTTAGTGCCTATACTAATTTGGTTAAGTTCAAAGTGGGTAACGGAAAAAGAATTCGTTTTTGGAAAGAGAAATGGTTAGGGGATTTTACTCTAGAATCTCAAATACCCCCGGCTCTATAGGATCTCAGCAAAAGGAGATGGTTATATCGGGGAATATGTGAGGGATATCGATGCATCAGGGTGCACAAATTGGAACTTTCACTTCAAAAGAAACTTGAATGAGCATGAAACTCAGGAATTGATGCATTTAGTAATTTTATTGGAAAACAAAACTGTGAACAGACTACTTGAAGATCGAAGAGTTTGGGTGGGCGGATCATCTGAGGTGCTTTTGAACTTTAAGTCTCCAGATCTTACTTACAAAAGTTTAGTGGGGCGGATTTAGTGTGGAGTTCTACTGTACCGCCAAAAGTGAAGATCTTCTCTTGGCTGGTGCTTCATAAGCGACTTAATGTGTCTACAGTAATGCAGAAAAAAAAGACCTTATCAATGCCTATCTCCCAATTGGTGTGTATTATGTAAGAATGATGAGGAGTCGGTGGACCATCTTCTATCATGATGTGGATTTACCTCTCTACTATGGCTGAAATTGGCAGGGGAATTCAATATTTTGTGGAGTAACCCACTTCTTTGTTCGGAAATTTTAACCTTACAAAGTCCAGGAGGAAGGAAAAGAGGTTTGATTTGGAAGACGGTTGTGCAATCTATTTGGTGGAATGTGTGGCTCGAAAGGAATGGAAGGATTTTCGATGAAAAGGAGCACACAGTTGAGGAAATATGGGAAAATATTAAATATTGGACAGCTATGTGGTTGTTCAATTCTAAACCATTTAGAGGCATTCCGTTCTTATTAGTTACGAATTGGATGGCTGTGTAGTTATTTAGCTTTTCTAGTTTTATACTCTCTTCATTGCTTTCTTGTTCATATTCCTATTGTTCATGCTCTTTGTGCAATCTCTGCACTTTCCCTTGTATTACATCTATTTTAATACAAGTGATGTTTTGTTTCAAAAAAAAATTATTTAGAGATGAATTGGGTATTCACGATGGAGGAAAATATGGAGAAAAGTTGGAAATGCAATTGTTGCAGAAACAGACGGCCCTATTTGGCTAGGTTCTGACTCAGTCTCGTGGTTTCGCAAAACTGAGCCAAAACCTAACCGAATGAAGTCTGAGTATAGGTCGCGAACTCATGTTTCAATTTCAAACCTATAAAAGACAGTGATTTGACACATATCACCTATTTTTTCTCTATAAAATACATGGATTTGACACCTACCACCTACTTTTTCCCTCCAAACCCCAACATCCAAACTCAATCCAAATGGGGTTTCAAAGGTTTCACCGAAATCACCCACACCAATTTTTCGAAACCAAAACCCAGTGAAACCGAGCCAAAGCCTAACCAAATAGGCCCGAAGTAAATATCAAGGTCTCCATCTAGTGCTAAGAAAGATAATGTCGGCGTTATTGTGGAAACAGATTAATGGAGTTGATGTGGAGCACACTTTAAGGAATTGTTGAAGAGTGCAACCATGTTGTTGCAATCTGAAGCTCTGGTAAATAAAAAAATTGAGAATTGTGATCTTAGAAAAACCTCTCATGGGTTGAGGCCTAAAAGGAAAACATCATAGTGTATATTTTATTAAAGGTGCATTGTTTAACAGCATGATGCAGGAGCATAGATTATGTTTTGTCTAGGAGTTTTGGTTATTATTTAGCGTATTGCAGTACTTTATTTTACTTTTATCATGTTTGTGTCGGCATCGCAGGATTTTTATTCTCATATAAATACTGCTAGGGTTTATTTTTGCAGCAGTTTATTAATGAATATTTGAGTTATCTCTTTACAGATTTATTCTTGGGCTTCAAAACCCTAGAAATCTGAAGTTAAGCATTACTTATCGATTCCGCTGCGTCTGTTATTTGTTTTTTTTCCTGTTTTCCTAAATTTCAGTTAGTTCCTACATCACAGCACTTGCTGCTGCTCAGCTGACTAGTAACTAATACTTCGGTGGAGCGTGAAACTAATACATCTGTCCTGGAATTGAGGTTTCCTGTAATATTTCTTTCAAGCTATCAGGACATACTACCAAACTCTATCGCTTTATAGTTTATACTCTATGTGAAAAACCTATAGAAAGAGAAAAATAGAGAAACCCTTAGTGTGGTTCAATGTGTAATCAAGTAGGGTATATACTTTTAACTATCTAATGTGGACTAAGACCAAGTAATCATATATTATTTGCAGGAGAAGACATGCTGACGGTTCTGCTTAAAGTTAGCTGCTTTTATGGATGTTTACGTAGGGATCTAGGTAAAAGGATCTCAGGAACAAGAATTATGAAAGTTTGTAATTTTTTTAGCTAAAGAATTGGGATGTAGCTCCCCATAGTGAATTTTGTTCATAGGCTGAATACAGAGAATAACTAAGTTCATGTGTGGTAGAGTTACAAGTGAGATGTTAATTCCTCATAGTAGTTTTTTTCTAACAAATTGCATAGAGTAACTAATGTTCTAAAATAGCTTATAAAAGCCCACATAAGGCTTCTGTACACATCACTGGGGTTAAATAAACTAGTGAACCCCACAACTTTTATACAGTAATCACGTATTATAATTTTATCATAAGTAACATTAGAACTAGTGGTTCATGACATGAAGCCGAAAAAAGGTGAACAAGCAAAAGAAAATAAATTAAAGATCATTGAAATAAATAATACATACTTCCCCCATTCAGAAGGAGGATTCCACGCAGAAAGAAGCATGTCAGACTTGGCATTGGGAAGACAATTTCTCACAACAAAGTACTTTGTCGTGAACTTAGCAACACCAACATCCCTGTAGTCCCTTTCAAAGTCATAAATCTGCAGCACGATACTGCAACATGAGTAAATCTAGACTAAAGTACTAAACATGATTTAAGGAAAATGTTTCAATCGGGTTTTTGTTGCCAACAGATAGTCGACACTCCTAAAGAGATGAAAAAGGGAAACAGTTAATTATATAAAAATTCTAGGAGTTCCAACATGGTCTGTTGGTAGTCATATTCACTTGAATAACCAATCTGTTGCTGCTAAGGGGTCAAAAATAATTAAGGAAGACAAGAGAATGACATAATAAGGTGAGTAATTATGAAGTACCTTTCTTACTTTATCATTTTCTGCACTCGGGGGCTATGCAAGCATTTACCGGTATTCAAAAGCAGATCGGTAATTAACAAGCTAATAAACAAAAAAGTGGAGAAGCATGAATATGCCTACTAATTTTCCAGAACTTGACAGCAAGATGTTACTACATAGCCACACAGGCTAGTTGACAGTTGAATAGAGAAAAATTTAAGAACATATTACCCAAGGCCAAGCTAAATCTAGATTATAAAGATAATGATGCTCTCCATGCATTAACCACAAAACACTAAAAACAATTATCTTAGGCAGATAAATTAATTTCACTAATAGTTCAAAGACAGAGTTGGCACAGGGCAAGAACACCAAAAAGGTATGAGCTCATCAGAAGTCAAAAACAGATATGTGAATGATAAGGCAAAATATTATATATAACTTTGTCGACATCTCTTCAACAGAAGTAGTCTAGAAAAGATTGGCATTTTAACAAACATTGTTAGACAAGCACAAGGCAACATCTTATAACATGCAAAGACTCACCATGTCGTTTAACTCAGCTTCAGCGAAAGATTTTCCATCAACGAGCATGCCCCAAACAAATTTATTAATTTGCAATGAAATACGCATAGCATAAGAAGGGCTTTTATTTTTCTCTTTTTCCATTATTCGTAGCTGGGCAGCTTTCTGCAAAGCCGTCCTTAAGGAAGCTGATGCAGCCTTTCTAGACTTTTGTGCATTCAAAAGCTCCTTTCTCAATCTGTGCACCTGAGAATGAAATCTTTTAATTCCATAAACATTGAAACAGGCATATAAATGCATGCAGTAAAGCAAACATAATATAGTTATGTGCTATGAGCCAGCTCTCGTATGACTAAAATCCTTCCACCTAATCGCTCAGCTATTAATAATATTTTGAGCTCTATTCTTCATCTGATAATAATTTATTCAAATACTCAGGATTATTCTCTGCAAAGAATACACAAGGCTATTCGCACTTTTATATAGAGTGTAGATTGTAAATAAGGACATTTATGGTTTTGTGTTTTGACTCCTGATACATTCTCATATCCCCATACTCTAGACAATAATGAAGTTGGGCAGAAGAAGGGCTTTGGATATGTCGTTTTCCCTTTCCATCTTATTATTCCCCCTTCCTTAAACAACTAGCCTTCCACTTACACTTTACTTTCTTCTGTATCCACTTTAAAAATTAGAAACAATATATTTTGTGTGCAAAGGGAGCCCTGGTTTTCCAAATCTGCTTCCAAGGAAGGGAGCCCCTTGCTCCATAAAAAATGTTTAATAAAACAATTTACATTGAAAACGCCTCTACTGCTATGAGTCCATTTTATGACATCCATGTGATATTCCCTATGATTATTATATCATAACTTTTATATCTCATTGTTAACACTTTTGTTGACTTAGCTTCATAATATGTATATTGTTATCTTCTAGAAGTGCTGCATAAGCTTCTTGTATGTGTTTTCTCATGGTACATTCTTCGTGTAAAAAGATATGGGCGAACAACTTGTTACAAGAACTTGGATTTGCGCCTTCTCTTCTATGGAGTTGATATGCAATAATGAGGCGACAACTCACACTGCTAATCATCATGTTTCTCCGTGAGCGTACAAAGCATATTGGGGTCGACTGCTACTTTGTTTGAGTGAGAAGATTTTAGATCGAACTGTTTGTGCTTCACATGTTAAATTTAGTGATGTTAAGTGGGTCGATGGTCAAGTAAATCTTTAACAAGTTTGGAGCATATGATATGAGTATAATCTTTAACTTGAGGGGGAGCGTAATTGTAATGATAGTACTTCTCATATAGATACAAGTCGGGTCGCTCATTTCTAGAATAACACATTCTCCAAAACCTTGTCTTGTCTTAATTTTCTCTTCAACTCATATAACAAGTTATAAAGGACAGACACATTGTACATAATAATCTTTAGAAAGAATGCACAGAGTTGCACAAGCACAAGACACAAATAATCAGCTGAGTTTGAATTGTAAATATATAAGCACTTTAACTAATTAAGAGTCTTACCAGGGTAGACCTTCCACCAGTTATCATCCACAAATCTATTTCCGATTCTGGATATGGTTCTCCAGAAATATCAGCTCGAAGAGACAATTTTCTTATGTCATCAAGGATTAACTTCTGCGCCCTCTCTTTCTGTTCAAGGTTAACTTTAGCCAATTCTACCTCTTCAACTCCATCGGGAACCACTTCATCTGCTTCCTCTTCAACATCTTCATCATCTTCAGCTGAATATGATAGACTACTTTTTCGAGGCCTGAATCATAAAAAAAATACTTGATGTCCATGAAGAGAATAGAAACAACAAAAATGTAGCTTAAAGACAGTAATCTAGACAAGCTTTCCACCTATATACATTTTCACGTTACTTGGTAGTATCTGTATAACTTGAAGGATTGATTTTTGCAAAATGATTTAACGACAAAATAATAATAGACTTTACACAATCTGTAATCGTAAATATACTAAATTTTCATAGAAAACACTAGAAATTAAATTCAATCAATATCAGCGATATAGTTTCTAATTTGATGATTTATTTCTTTTTTATCTATTATAGCACGAATAGAATGCCTTAAAATAGGTAATGTAGTAATGTCGGTTACATATTGTCACAGCGTGTCAACAAAGAATTATTTTTCAGATGCCAATCTTAAACTTGACAAAACAAAAGTTACATAAAAATTAATTGTAGGTTATTCTTACTTCGGAAGACGAGCAAAGAGAAGATTGGTCAAGACATCAAGCATGACTTGAAACTGTCTAGATGTCATTGTAGCTGTTATGTTACGAGAATTGAATGTGAGCTCTTTCAAGGGCTTCACCTGTGAAATGATAACTAACTGTCAGGATTAAGTGAAACATTCAGTTTTCATCCCTCATATTTCGCGTCTAGCCATCTAGTTGTTTTGACAACTATGCAAATTTATCCCTCAAAAAAGTACATACCTTCAAATCAGAAGTTCCTCCTTTGTGCCTTGTGTAACGAAAGTACATATCACAAGGCATAAAAACCCGTTCCAGTAAAGCTCCAGTACGCTTTACTTTTGGAGAGCTCCTACGAATTTTAGGAAGCCACTGCAGTCCAGCCCCTGGATCCACATCAGTTGGGGCTACATGAGCCTGCACGTGTTCCAACATCACAGAAAATTCCATGCGATTCCATGTCATTTCAGGCTGAGATTCAGGTATTTGAATTTTTTCTCCTTCGAGTGCTTGTTCAATCATCTCATAACCAACATGAAGGATCGAATGAAATGACCGAGCTAAAACACGGCCACTCACAGCAGCAAGCAAGAATCTACCCTGTCAAACAAAGTTTTATTGTATTAAGCATGAACAAAAAACATGGAACACGTCTTATATAACGAACAAGTTTATCTACTTGGAATTTTCCCTGCTTGTTCATAAACACTGTGATATGATATGCTTTGCTTTGCCAATACGGCAAACTTCTGGAGGCCAAATTCATAGCAAAAGAACGTCAGCCCAACTTGCTGATAAATGTCGAGGAAAAAACTAAGGTTAGGCCTAAATATAGGTAGGTCCCCTATGGATTTTTAAATTATAATTACCTCCATTTAAATTGGCTATCAGTGTCCCCATCACAGGAAAATATATCAGCAGGAAAATGCAATAAAACTCAACTTTACCACTGGGTTTACTGTTTCAAAGTGTTAATCATTTGGGAAAACATAAAGATAAGGCCAAAATACAAGTAGATTCTATGTGGTTTCCAATATTACACGTACATCCTAGGTGGTTTGCAGTCATTTTACAGATTCTCCCAGCTGTTAGTTTAACAAATAATTAGTAATATAACAAACTCGTACAAACATGAAAATAAAATTCAAAACGAAGAAACATGAGAGTTGAATATAATGGTGTGAACGCCTAGAAATGGCCTAAATATTGAATTATTTTGTTCTATGAATACTTTGAAATGCTAAAAAAATTAAAAATTGCCTGAGTAAAGTTGAAATGATGTTTAAATTGGAGAAAGTTAATCAACAGACTCCCACAAAACCCCAGCCATATTACCACCACCGAATCCATCCGACACCGCCATAATCTATCCAGATCAAGAATCTTAATATCAAAATTCTAGATGGGATATGGTGAGGCAAGAGAAATTAAAATCACCATGTAGAGCCTAATCATCTTGATCCAGGGGTGGGGTTAGTCTTCACTAGAAGTTTTCTTATTATAAACAAAGACTACATCATCTAAAGAACTTCCACAAGCTGATCAATGAGCCATCTAACGCTGTATGCTTCCAAAATTGGAACCAAGTGGCTGGGCACTGAAGAGGGGTACTCAGCTGATAATGGTGGAAATGTCTTTGAATGCCTCTTTTGATTAGACTGTAAGTTTTGATGAACATGGAATTTTGAGTCTTTTGACTGAAGGGGTAAAGAATTCTTCCCTCAAATGGTGTCTGATATAGAATAGGAGGGTTGAACGTGTTACTGATTCTGAATATTTGAACTGAAATTTTTTGTTGAGTATAAATGTCTGATTTAGGAAATATAGTTAGAGAATCCTACAGATTAGTTATGGGATTATTTTTTATCATTTTATAGATTAGTTATAAAGTTTACAGGGAGCATCATTTTAGTGGGGTTAAATAAGTGGTTCCTCGCCACTTTTTCATTTAAAAAAAAAACTTCACCAGGTCTACACTACTCAAACAAAATCATATTTTAGATAAGGCATATGATTTTGCAGATATTGAGGACTGCATGCAGAAGCAAGATCAAAAGTGGAGTTGTGTGAAGATATTGTTAGAACAACAGTCACTTTTACTGTGATATTCCTATATATCTAGTATTTGGAATCTGTTTGACTTGTCTCAATAAAGATTTATGGTAGCCGGTGTTTTAATTAATATCAAACACTAATATAATTGTTCAAAGTCCATGGATCTTGATCATCTAAGGTAACTAACCCCCACTAGTATATTTTAGTATGACACATAGTTGTTAAAAGCGCACAAGGCGCCTCGCCTCGCAATGGCCGTCCCCAAAAGGCGCCATCAAGGCATCGCCTTGAGCGCCTTTGCACCGCCTCAAGGAGGCGCTTTTTGGGGAAGTTCAATTTTTTTTAAAAAAAAATAAAATCAAGACACTTACCTGCTGCGCCGCGCCGTCCTGAACACCGCCGTATCATATCCAGTGATGTAATTGCCGAAGGTTTGTGAGCGAATTTGAAGAATGAAGGAGAAGAAGTAGTAAATGTGAGATTTTTGGAGATGGAGAAATGAATTGGGGATTTAACGGGAAGAGGAGATGATATAGTTGTCTGGAAATGGACCTGGAGCGGATGAAGGAGTTCTTCGGCCAAGGGTTGATCCAGTTTATTCACAAAAGAATACTGGGCTGAATTGAATTATTATGGCCTAGTCATTAATAGTCATTGTTAGCCCATTTTACTTATTAATCATTGCCAGTAAACTTCTCAGTCTCTCTTTCATATATGAAAGAAAGTTTAATTCATAATTTAATATATTACATATTTTTATTACATAGAGAAGTAAGTTATTAAATAACTCACCCTATATATATATATATATATATATATATATTACATATATACTTGCAATACATTATACATCACCCATTTTTTATATTGTTGCATGATAAATATTGAATATGTTTATTATATTGTCTTTATAAGTCTTGAATTTTATAATTATTGTTGATAATTTGATATATACTGAAAAATTTATATACATGCCTTATCCCCAAAAAGGCCCTCGTAATGTGGACAAGCGCCTTATCCCCAAAAATTTATAATGTGGATAAGGGCACAACACAAGAATAATGACAGTCCATGTCTAGTAATTTGGACGAATGATGACAACCCAGTCTTTGTTAATTGGGCGAAACGTGTGGGTAAAGAATGAAGCCCAACATGTGAACAAGGAAGAGCCCATCACAAAATGAGGTGACCACATTAGCATGGCACTATTACCATGTTGAATACACATGAATTGAGCTAAGCCTACCGAAATTGGTTTGGGCCTATCTCATCACACAAGCTAGCTCAAGAGGTGAGGATTGTCCTAGACCTTATAAGGAAAACTTAGTTTTTATTTTGAATTCATGTGGGATGTTTAGTCTCAACAGTGTCCTACATATATTCTGTTGTTTGAGAGACTATCTAACACATAAGCAGTTTAGCATTGAAAACTTACATTAGCTTCTTCCGAGTGAAGATTAAATTGTGGCTCAATAACGTTCACCATGAAATGGCGTGTACCCTCCTCCTCAGATTCATCAATGTTGCTATGCTTCGCTGTATATAAGGCAGAAAAGATGCATATTAACTTAAAAAGACTGTACTCAATATTTTGCTATATGTGATGGATATCAAGCAAGAAAGTATGATATCTAAGAGAATAGGACCTGATTTATAATATATCATCATTTTCACAGCATTTTAAAGAAATGAAAAGAAAAACAAGTAAGAACACCAATTAATCAAAGCAGGAGGATAAAAATAGTACTGCTGATTCCACCGAAAAAGCAGTTATGCTGGCAAATATAAATTCATTTATGGACAGACAAGATAGTTTCTGGAATGTCTACAAAAATAATGCTAAAAATGGTTATTTTCACTACTTTTGCTTCATTTTATTTTTGGTTTTTTTATGTTAAACTTTTGCATTCTTGTTAAATAGCTAATCCCATGTTTCAAATTACTAATTAGCAAGCTTCTATCATTATTTCACAGCATTTTAAAGAAATGAAAAGAAAAACTAGTAACAACACCAATTAATCAAAGCAGGAGGATAAAGATAGTACTACTGATTCCACCGAAAGAGCAATTATGCCAGCAAATATAAATTCGTTTATGGACAAACAAGATAGTTTCTGGAATGTCAACAAATATAATGCTAAAAATGGTTATTTTCACTGCTTTTGCTTCATTTTACTTTTGGCTTTTTTATGTTAAACTCTTGCATTCTTGTGAAATAGCTAATCCCATGTTTCAAATTACCAATTAGCAAGCTTCTATCATTTGGATCCAACAAAGTTCTAGCCACATAAAAGAAGGATAACTGTACTGGCTTGGATCCAGTGGGGTCATATATACAGAGCAAGTCCATCTGGATCCAGCAAATAATATGAATGATGTTACTATGTAGAATCAATTTTGAAGAAAAAATTCAAATTTACATTTTAAGTTTAAAATTAGAAAATCACGACTAACCTCAGACTTGTGATAATTTCAGTTTAAAATTAGAAAATCACATGAGTAACCTCAGACTTGTGATAATTTAAAGTATAGTCTGAACTTCAAATACCACCCACCCCCACCCCTACCCCCACCCCTTCCTACTTACCTCCCAATTCTCCAAGCCAACAACTTGCACTCTACAACCCATCATTGCACCTCCTCTCTGGGTTCTCTGCCTCCGAGACGCACTGCAACTACTCTCCCTTCAACAACAAAATAACCTTTACTTTCAGCCACCTCTCACTATTCTTTCCCCCCTGCCACCACCAACTCTCCCCTACCAAGCCATCCCCACTCATCACAACCGAATCCACTTTCTGTGTCCACCACCTTCATGAACAATATCTGTTCCTATCTTAAAATCAAGAAAAGAAAATTCATTCGTCAACCAGTATGCACAAGTATCACAATTAGGTCAGTTTCTCCAACAGCCCCAAACATGATTGAACTTGATTCTCATACTTCGTCAGATCTTTTAAGTTTTCTACATTATGTTACGCATCATTAACCAAAAATAGTAACGGACAATGGTTCATTTCCTAACATTGAAAATAGGAACTGCTGCCTAATTTTCTAAAACTCAAACATTGCCAGTGTAGACTTCAAAATTTTATTTCCAAACCCTGGCATCATTTAAGATATCCTCACAGAGAAAGGGAAATTTGATAACAACAAGATATTCATTAGTTTATGCATTCATGACCACCCAATTTGTCCTGTCTTGAAATACGGAGTATATGTATTACATTGTGATGCAAGAAGAAATCTGGATAACACCGACTATTTTTTCCAAATTGACATAATTTTTTTCAAATTGACATAATTTTTTTATGTTTCTTTTATGCACGAATCACATAAAAACATGACAAGAAAAACCTGAATAGAAATGTGTATGAGTTATAGGAGGACACAGGTAAAAAACTACAAGAGCACAAACATATTTACAATACATATATGCATATACATAAATAAATGAGAAACTTGACCCAAAAAATATAAAAAGTGAAAACAGAATATCTTTGTACACGCATGGATGTGTGTGTGTGTGGGAGAGAGAGAGAGAGAGAACTTTTAGCATACCAATATCACTAGACGAAGGATTTTCCACTTTCACTGAATTTGATGGAGAAGAGAGAGATCTTGGAGTCTCCATATCCTGAAAAGAAGGACTTGCACCATGACTAACAGAGGGGGACTTTTGATTATCATTTTTTTCCATTTCAGATTTATCAAGGACCTTGTTTTCCTCAAGCAATTTCCTTTGAGCATATTGGCGAGAAGGAGACGGCTTTGGAGGTTCAAATGCCTTAGATAACCCACCCACCCAAGACCAAACAGCATCTCTATTTTCAATATTCCATAGAAGCTTCAGACCATAAACGAAAATTCGCTGACAGTTGTCAGCAATAACTACGTTATATCCATCATCGTCACTCGGGTCAGATCTTGTATGCTCATCACTTTCACTCCCATTCTCAAACTCAGATCTGACATATGTCATCTCAAGATTTCTTCTACCAGCTTCTTGCCACGCTAATAACCTTGCCGGGTCAGCCTTTGGGGCTTGCCTGCGGATCGTAAAGTAATCAGAGGATAACAAAAATCCATCATCATGATGCTTTTCCGTGCTATTGCTTGTTGGGCTGTTTTTATCACTCATGACCCTATCTATTGATGCAGACTGGGATTGTTTCCTACTCATTTGAATTACTTTTGCAATAGTTGGGCAATCTTCCTTATTTATATAAGCTTTCGGCACGTGAAGGTCAAGACCCTGATATACAAGATCTAGAGGATCCCGTATGCATTCAAATGTATAATCTTGCTTACCCCGACTATAATAGAGTTCAAATTTCATCTTTGTCATCTTAAATGTCAATCCCTTTGCTGGGTCATCATCATGTATGGGCATGTGCCTTATACATGTAGGGGTTGCATCAATACGGAACATGAATTCTGTCATTACCTTGTCCATAGACAGGTTTCCAGACCTGGCAATCCTAGGGATCCCAAAGCGAGGCCACCTGGAAAATGTTCGCAATTTATGAGGAGGGATGTAGTTTAAGTTCCAGAATTTGATTAGCCATGCTAAATCATGATGACCAAGACTCACAGTTGGTGAATCAATGAGAGCATTATCTGATTTTAGTGGACTAGATGAAACTCCATTTACAACAGCCTGATCACCAACGGAAGTGGATTGTGACTGATAATTACTAGAGGAAAGGGAAGGCCTCAGGGATAAGTTCCATCTCAGTGAAAGAGATGTGGATCTGAAAGGATCAAAAACTTTTTGACGAGGTACGCCCTCGTTGGGAAGTGCAAATAAATAATGATTTAGAGGATTTCCAGACTCGCAATTCCACTCCATTGTTACTTCAACAGTGAAAATAGGGGCCTCAAGGAAAGGACCAGAAAATCCAGTGGAATGTTTCAAGCTGCAATTCTTCAGTAAGCTCTCTAAACTGCTCAGAAAAATCTTGAAATCCTTAGTGGAAACATAAACACGACCATCTGACTGCTGGATTTCCATACAGCCAGAAACAATTTGAAGTTTGTCACAGTTTTCATAAGGATCAGTGGTTGCAAGAATGTTCCATCTTGTCTCTGAAAAATATAAAGAGGAGTTTCCATGAATGTAGTTTCTCATTTCATCCCACCATGGTAAGCTCTTTTCTTTTTTAGGTGGCTGAACTGGTGGATTTGGATTCCTAATGCTTAAATTGGCTCTACGTAGAGCTACAGTGAAAGCATAACTGATATCAGCCAAGGGCGGTTCAAAACCAATACCAAAGGAAACTTCTCCTTTCTGGAAATTTAAGGGCAAATCACAATATGTTTTCATTGGTGGAGTTGTGCCACTAGCTGAGCGAAGTATGTTCACTTTCCTCCATCTTCCAATATAGACATCTTGGGTTATTTGGGGCTGGAAACAGGTTGCCTGCAATTACAAATTGTTGAAAGGGAAAATATATCATAAGTATGCCCATGGCCTTGATTAGAGATAATTAAAAAGAAAGTCAAGTAAAGCTACCAAAAGTTTTTTAAAGCATTCTATAATGTAAGTATCAGTTTCACTTCTGATACGAAGCTCTGAATAATAAAAGACCCCAGTTCAAGTAATTGACTTCCAATATCAATTTATATATTTCAATGAAGTCACTGAAGAGACTCTTGCTCAAGCTGAAGGTGGATGTAGCTAATATGTGGTGCATAATGATGCCCAATTTGGTTAACATAATTATAAAACCTGCTGGTAGAAGACTTTTTTATGAAACTCGTGATAGTGTGGTTCAGCAACTCCCTTTTCTTTCTTTATCCCCCATTCTGTTTTGTCTCACACTTGTTCCCTTTCTTCCTTTATGTAGGGAGCGAAGTTGGGGAGCTGGATTGTCAATGTCATATTGTTAATTAAAACAGTACATCAAAGTACACCCATAGGTCAGCAAGAATTATTAACACCAGGTCTGGATAGTGCAAAAAAATTCCATCTCTCTTTCCTTTTTCTATTTTTTTTCCATTGGGATGGGGATGGGGATGGGGATGGGGATGGGAGAATTCTCACCTCGATTTTTGAAAAAATTATCCATGCGCTGATTTTGTAATCACCGCATCATATTACAAAGGTGTTATATATCATCAAACTTGTTATCATTCTTAGTGGAAGTGGGGAGAAAGTATGTTTTAACCAAAAAACTATATTGTACTATTTATTACTTTTTTCCTGAAATAAACAAAAGATATTAAACTATTATTATCATCTATACTTATCCAAAAATGAAAAAACATACAAAACTATAATTAATAATTATTTATATATGTAAACTAAAATAAATTTTTTCGCGAGAAATCTTTCTCACAAAACTTTCTCGGTAACAAAATAAAGATTTATAATTGCAAAATACAAGGGGAAACAGAGAATTCTGAGAGCTAAATCTTAATTCTCTACAATTTATATGAACGTGAAACCTACCCAACCTTTGTCTCTGCCTCTGCTCATATACTGTGGTCATATTGTAGGTTCCTAACAAATTAAATTATACAATAGTCTACCTAGTAACAGTCAAATATTTCCTAAATGGTAGCACAAAGGGTGAAACTGCAACTACACAAAATTTAGACAACCTAGGTCCAATCATACAACAATTTAAAAGGTTCAGAATGTGGACAAATTTCTGTACACCAGGTATCCCCTAAATCACCTAAACAATTAGAAGATACGCAAAACCGTAGGTTAAGAAGGTGACTGTGCACCGGCGCTATAGGAGTATCCAAAGTCCAAACGGCCTCTAACTGAAAACTTGCAATATCTAGAGCAGGTCAAGGCCCCTAAGGTCAGCCATTTGTCACTTAACTAGCAAGAATATTTGGCACGGTTGAGTAACTAAGTAATTGCCGCAAACAATGAACATATAGAGAAGTCAGGTAAAAAAGAGAGAATGGAAGGTAGACAGTTGATATTAACCCCTAGGGTGTAGGTGTAGGTCAAGACAGTTGAGCACAAACCTTACGAGTAATTTGGTGAAATTGGGACTACTATATAATTTAAAATCAAGCTAATTCTAGCTGATTTGGTTCTGGGTAAGGTAGAGACCCCGCTTAATTTACACTTTATCCATCATAATTGATGATGAAATTCCCATGTTACACTGTTTTCTAATTCAAGTGAGGACCATTCTCATTACCGCTCAACGAAGGGCCAAAATTTGCATATGAGTTGAAGAAGTTAGCCGAGTTTAACAAAATCTCCAACTCTTTTATGTAGCAAGATGTAGGTGAAAGAAGTGACAAACCATATGGCGCTTTTAATAGGAGTAAGTCTCTATTTTCCATGAGGCATAAAAGGAACATCAGAGGAGGGGTCCAATTGAAAAATAATACTCCTCTGGAAGTGGTGTATATCTTGGAACTCTATAATTATAATCATGCCCCACTAGAACAGGAAAGTCCATTAACAGAGAAACAGTGCCAAAAACAAAACACAAACCTGCTGAGCCAGCACAAGACGGCCTTCACATCGACCAGCAGTTGCAGCAAGCAGTGGACATGTGTAGTTTCGTATCTGAACAACAAGGGAGCCAGTATGCAAAACAATGTTTCCTCCATAGAGTCTAGAAAATGGAATGTTATGGGCACGACATACAGGATCAAGCTTCTGCAGAACTTCAATCATCCCTGCATCACCACCTTCAATTTTTGTCAAGCTAAAATCCAATTCAGTAGCAGAAATAGAGAAAAGAGAAGTTCTGGCTCTGCTAGGCTTGAAACCAGATTGGAAGCCATCTTTACAGCTCCCTGACCCTTCTGATGGCACAAGGCTCTGACATGCTTGGTAATATGACCGAAATGACTTTTTGTATATTTCCTCACGCAAATTCTTGATAGCTGAAGCATCTTGAATATCAATCTCCTTCCCATCATAATGAATCTTTCCTTCAAGAGAAGAATCATTTTGTTCACCAACACCATGGCATTCACCACCCCTGGAAATGAGTTCATCCAGGAAACTTAATCGAACAGCTAATTCACGAGCCTCATTCTTCATTAGCTGAGAATGCTCATCAAGCCAACCCTGTATAGGTTCTTCCTCGATGTCAGCGGTTAGTTTTCGTATGCATAATTTTATGCATCCAGTTCTTGTAGAACTAGCCTTTTTGGGTTTTGACTGCTCTTTCTTCTCTGGAAACATAAATCTAGTTTTAGCAGAAGTCACAAGCTTCAAAGCTCGAAGCATTTCCTCCACAGAATCATCAATTGCACGCAACTCTAACCTAAACGGCATGCATATATGCACATCAAGGGCTTGAATCACCCAATCCCAGGTAGTTGGTGTTTCAGATTTTGAACCTGATACATTGCCAGAGGTATTAGGTACTCGCGATATTTGCATCCTGCTGCTTTTAAAAACTCTAGCGTCATTAAAATGGAGCATAAGACCCTCAAGAAGCACTCCTATTCGGGCATTCTCAGAAAAGATGGACTGAACCTGGACTAAGGTTTCAACTCCATCTCCAGCCTCAGCAGATATCCTAAGCATTTCTACATCAATTGCATAAATGGATTCTTTCTTCTTCAGTTGTTTTTCAAGATGCACTGGTTCCGGAGAGTTCTCATTTTTCGAATCATTATCTTTCATAATGGAAGATTTCCCCCCATCATTGTTTCCTTGAGGCTTGTGCTTATCCACCAGTGATTTCAAATGCAACCCTAATTCAAATAAAGCAATATGCACATCCGGCTCCCACCTTACAGATATATCCGCGGCACTGAAGAGAGAGCAAACCGCAATTTCTTTAAGACCGCTTGATCGCCTTACAAGCTTTGCGTTCTGCATGTCAAGCAAGGTAATTTTCGTTCCAGGATTATTGTCTTCAGGAAATTCCTGGTATATCGATCTAGCTCTATCAAGTTGCATCTGTATTGATTTTTTCTCCTTGTTCATGCAAAAATTGAGTTGGTAAATATCAAGCGATACAGAATACTTTAACTTTTTGCACTCATTTGAAACGGTGGAACTTATATGTGCAGTGCGTAGCGTCCCATCCACTGAATTACTAATTAAAACTCTACCACCTTGCGATCCATAATTAACTCTCTTGGGGTCTGGAACAACTATGTCCTCCAATCCCACATCTCCGCCAATATTTAAAGAACATCTTTCAAGATTGAGTCTCAATAGTTGAACCCCTTTGCCTGAAGAGGATGACCTGGTTCCTTTGCTTTGTGCTGGTTTCTTACTTAAAGCAGATAATTTTTTTAGCAAGGCCTTAAAAGATAGAGCAGTTGAGATCAGAGATTCAAGACGCCTGAATGTCAAGTAAACACCCATACCAGTAACATCGGCGCCAAGGACCATCTTACATTTTAAACTATCTTCAAGTGAATCGATATCTTTCTTTCCCCAGTCCATGCTGACCTTAGCAATGTGCATTATTGAACCTGTATTTGTTTCTACACCAAACAAGCTTTCTTTCAAGCATTCTTGATATTCATCAGACATGTGTAAGTTTAGTTCACCTAGTTCCATATGTACTGATGCACCTGTACTAGATATGTTGTTAGCAAATATGTGTGATGATTGTGAGCAACCCTGCAATTTCAAAAAAAAAAAAAGATAATTAAGATTTAACTGCAGTTAAAATCAGAAATAAACTAACACATAAGCAATTATATATAGGAAAAGATCTAAACAAAAGTCCTTATTGGCTTATTGTAATATCTTTTTAAGTTATATCTCCATTTAACCCTTCCATAAAATATTGATGTCATTCATCTGTACCTCAACATAGTTGAATGGATAGTATCTATGCCCTGCATTAAGGTAAAGGTATTGTGAAACTAATTCACTCCACAGAGACCAACTTGAGAGTATTCGCAAATTTCAGAAAGGATAAATATAAGATAGAAACCTTTCAATAAATATTAATGTCCCATTTGTCAAGCATGTCATGCCACAACTTCCACAACTTAGTCAAAATCAATAATAGACCTAAATTATTCATGATGATAAATCTGATTATGCTAATCTGCATGAACTCCAACACATCTGTAAGACTCTGACGAGTTACATATTTTATACATATCGAATTTTTTTGTTCCCTCCACTTTATGATTATAGATATAGGGTATGCAAAGATCACTACAATAATCATTAGGAGTTGAAAACTGGTAGTTCAGGGTGTCTATAAGTCCCAATATGAGATAGAGTGGTCATGGGTTCAAAACACCATTATTAAAGGATTTTTGGTCAATCACATTAAGAATATAAAATTTACAAAAGAAGAGAAGTGATATGAAGCTCATGTCTTCTGTTTTTCTTGAAGCAAATAATTCGACAAATAGAATGAAACAATTATATTCTAAAACAAAATTGAGTCATAGGAAACTCATTGAGATATCTGAGCAGTCATCCAAAGTCAAATGGAAAATATGAGTAACTTGTTCAGAGTTCAAAAGAAGTCATGCAAGGTGAATGGATTCCAAAACATTTGGAAGTTGCTTATGCATCAGCTTAACATCTGAGGTATTTCAGATATAATTCTCTCAAGTTTCCTTTGCGTAATTGAAGAGTATGATAGGATTGATACATTAAGCAAGCACATATTTATTATTTAATTAATCAATTTGTTTGCTGCTCAAATAAATCCCAGGAGATATAGATCATGCATAGATGATGCAGGACGATCTATCAATTAGCTTAATTCATTTAACCAAACATTTTAAAGGATTGGCAATCACGTTCTTACTGATGAAAAATTGCATTAAGCTGTAGAATATCACAGAAAATACACACTGAGAACAGGGTTGGGGAGTAGCACCCTGGTTCCAGAATCACACAGTCATTGCAACCATACACAAAGTTTCAGTAATAAAATGATAATGACCCAGTGTACCAATCAAGATGAGATAAATCTTCACATACAAAGAAAGTAATTTATTCTCGTTTAGATGCTTACATGGTATAGTGGGAAACCATTCAAACTATAAAGAACGATAGTCATTTCTGGGGCTGAAATAGTGCAGGTCCACATAATTGCTTTCTGTTCAGATGATTTTGATTTTTCTTTGGCATAACTTTCTTCTGGTAGTTCCCGTTTTTGCTTTTTTGGAGGGCGGATGCGCATCCATGGCTCTAATCTGTTCAAAAGTAAGTTGCACTGTGTGCCTCCTAGCTTAACATCGATTTCAGATCTGATAGGCGAGTTGGGCTGCATAGAGCATCCAATGCAAGTCAATGACATACATGATTAAATCGGGGAACAAAAAAAAAGAACAAAATCAAGATCTCAAAGGTCTCAAAGGATTAAAAGAGGTCTACAAAGGGCAGATATTATGTACATGCGTAGAACGATCCACCAACATTACAATGCATGTGCAGAATGTCTATGCTATCAAAACTAATTCAAATATCCAAATCATTGGTAGCAAGTAAAATTAGCAAGTTTTAAGTGAGGATTTCAAGGAAGAAACAAGATGCATGAGTAAAGCTCAGTTTGGCAGGAGTCCTTATCATTAACCAGACGCAACTCCAACTTAGGCAAAGCTAATTTCATACCTCCGCACTACTCCCATTGTACCACATCAACACCCTCTTTGGTGGGGAGCAGAGTAGAGCAAGATAGGGTTGAAAAGGGTCCATTTCATAGAAGAGGTCAATCAAAGCACAGACCTTTTACAAGCTAGCAAGTTGCAGTTTCACAAGGATAATAATTGCAAATAGCTTGCAAGCTCTGCAGATTACATGCTGAACGTCCACAATGCACAAAATGCTAAAGTGGAAAATATTATTGGTATTACAAATTATTCACGAGGCTCGTGTTACTTTTAGGACGGTTTAGAGGATGCAAACCTCTCTTTGAACTTGTATAAGTAGCATTAATTTTCTTTAAATGATCATGCTTAAACTCCTTTACATGGTTTGTAGTATTTTAGGCAAGCCAATGGTTCTTAGGGAATTTTTTTATTACAATATATTTATTACTCCTATATCATAAGAGGGCATTAATTTGTTTTCTTTCATGTTTTGAGTCATGTTAGAAGTTCTGTGTAGAGTCTTAGTAGGATGGTCTGATTTTTATATATTTAATTCTCAATCTTTTTTTGGATTATGAGAATTCTTGAGCCGTAGAAATAACGTAGACTTCAATTCTTGAATAGAGATAAACCAATTGAGTGTTCCCACATAAGGCCATCTCCAGTGACTTCAGTTCAGCTTCCCCTTCCCCTTTCCATTTTTCACCCCTTCCCATTTATATAGTCATCTCCAGTGATTCAATCTTCCAATTCCAATTAATTCCAATATTCATTCTTCCCCACTCTCACTTAATAATAATATTAATAATAATAATAATAATAACGGATAATAATATGTAAACCGATTTGGGAATAATAAAAAATATATTTAAGATTGACATGATTTGGGAATAATAAAAAATAATTTAAGATTGACATTAATAATAAGAAATAAAATTGGTACACAATAATACAACCAATAATTTTTTTAAATGACATATATTGTTTTTAATTTAACAAATCGTATTTAAGATTCATTAAGTTCTTTTAAAGTTTAATTTTTATTAATTAAATTAAATTTGAGTTTCTAATAATTAAAACTAAATTTAACTTTTTAAAAATAACGCAATTTTTTTTTAAAAAACTAAGGTTTTTTATTAAATTAAAACAAATTAAATTAAATTTGATTTTATTAAATAAGAGTTACATTTTTTAAACTAAAATTAACTTTTTAAAAATAATGCACACATTAACTAAACTAAAATTAAATAAGAGTTACATTTCATTTAATAAGGTATTTTAAAGGAATTTTTTTTAAAAAAAAAAGGTTTTTTATCAAATAAAAAATAAAAAAATAAAGGAACTGCAGGTGGCCGACACTTGCCCAGCGAGTGCTAAAACTCGATGGATCACCGCCCAAGCGGTGTATCAATGCCTCAAGGCAATATTGCCTTTCCCACCCCTTGCTTCATATTACTTCACCATTCTTACCCCCCTAAATCCAACTTCCCCCTCCCCTCTAATCCTAGGAGATGGCCTAATGCTGCTAAGATAATTGTATCGTTTCAAGGGCATAATAGTTCCATTTATACTTTTCAAATATTTTTTTTAATACAACAATCGATTCTGTCTGATTACCAAGGCATTCCCAGAGTGAGTTCTCTAGTCGAGTTGAGTACTTCTAGGCAAATATCTTGAATGAGGTAGCTACACTAAAAGAATGACACTGAATGTAATTCAGGAATAATCATACCTGTAGGGGTATGTAAACTGAGGAAACAACATCAAGTTTCAGTATTTCCACAATGGAGATGCCACCTTCCCGTAGGAGCTACAAAATGACACGTAGCATAATCAAAAGAGGAGATAAATAAGTTTTCCCAGTCAAAACATTCAAGTTAAGTAATTACATAAATCTCACTAAATTCCATCTGAACATCAAGCCTGACACTTTCCCCCACATCTTCAACGGACCGAGATTTTATGCATTTCAGTTGGATTCCCATAATGTTATTCTCAACCATAAGACCATAACCCTGATGGATAAACTTCACATCGAGTTTAGGCAATGTGAAGCCTACCTATTATAAGAAATAAGCAATCCATTAAGGTTTGTCAAAACATAAAAGGAAAAGCCTACTGCTTACCAAAAAAGAAAAATTTATATTACAGCCGTAAGAAAAATGTAGACGAGCATTTAAATATGACGATTTTGTGTTTAAAGGCTAGGCTATCTAAGACTTTTCATCCAAGGGGATAAAAGGTTTACATACATGATTTCATGAGCCATATTTAAAATCCAACAGAAAAACAACAGATTGCTTCTGTCAGATGTGCTTTTCAGATGATAATAATTAAAGAGACTCTCCTTGAACCAACAAACTACAAACATCCTAACACCACCATCCCAAATCAAGGGCCGCCTAATATTTTTCAGGATTCACTCGGATATCTAACACCAGTTATGTTGCTTCGACCCTTTTCACTAATCAATCTTAAGTTATAGTATTCTCTCCCTCTAGTTAAATACAATATTTCCAAATTATTGTACATATCTCTCTTTTTTTAGGCGTGACATTTTTTATATGTTGTACAGTGCAATGAATTTAGTTCTCATGAAACCCACATAGCAGTCATTCACGAGACTCTTACAGGTGAATTTTGAGGAATTCAAGATTAGTGCAGAAGACATGGCACACAGTGGAATATTTGAAATAAGAGGAATGAGGCCATATGGTCATTGAAACTGGCTGAATTAGATGCAAATGGATCAAGTGGATGTCATGAAAGAAGGGTATGATCGAGGATGGATGAAAGCTCAATGGTGAAAAATGCAGAAACAATGGGTGCACTAGAAATCTTATCAACGATTTACAAGTATAGACTTACTGCCAGTTTTTGTTTCATACATCCGGAGTTCCACTGAAGTAGCAACCACCTGATAGGTTATCATAAAATAAAGATACCACACAAAGAGTTTGGGGACTCATCAGCCATACTTAGAATTGATTCCGTTCTATGTCTTGCATCTATAATCTTCAAGCTCCCAGGTAACATACATCCTCCAAAAGAAAGGTTGAGTAAAAACAACTTTTCTTTCTCTTTTTATAAACTTAAACATTTCAGGGAACATATCCAAGCAAGGACCAAATACCCTTACCAGCCACTAAAACAGTCACATTGTCTAGAAAGTTCGTTCATGGATTACTGGTCACAAGCCCTACATGATCTTCTTAACATTAATTTTTTCCTTAACAATCCATAATCCTATTTGAAGTGGTTAAGGAATCCCTCTACCAAGAATTTTAGTTAAACCGACCACAAATTGTCCTATATTTATACTCCAGGGAGCGAAGCCTTCTACATCAATATTATAGAATCATGATAGCTTGTTCTTAACGCTGGTTAATATCATAATCCTCCATACATAAACAGTTGGTGCAAATTCATAGACAAAAAAGATATGTATAAAAATAAAAGACATTTCTAAGCAAGGGAAACCAAGTCAACCTTATCTGGAAATATAGAAGTGTGCTTGACTACAGCATCTAGTGATTGTTTTCCTTGTGTTCTTTTGGCAGACCCTGCCCCCCTGTTTTCTGGTATAACTTCTGAGACAGGCTGAGTAGAGGTGTCAGATAAACTCTTATCCTTGAGCAGCAAATCTGCATACAAGTTTATGTGAACTTGTCCACTTGTAACATCCAAATTTTTAACAAATACACCTGCCTCCCTGCACCAACAGTAGTAAGGCAGTGTAGAATTGAAAATATCAAAATAAAAAACCTTCTCTATATTTATAATATTAGTCAAAGAGTTTCTGTCTAGAACAAGGCTACAAATGGTTTATCTTTGGACTAGGAAAGCACATTTTTTTATGGTTATGGTATTATTTAGTTAACATAGCCTATACACACAAAAGTAAGATGTTTAATTGGCACAAGTGAGCGGTCTTCAGTCTTTCGTAATGTGAAAATCTAGGACAGCTAACACAAATAAATTGCAAAAATTTAGCAAGTTTCTCTCAGCTGCCCCTGCAGAGGGAGAAACCAATTACCTTATGAATTATATTTGAAGGAAATTGTTGTTGAACCTACATATTGGTATAAGTTGTTTGAAAAGGCATCATGAGCACCAAACAGATTAAAATTTTATGGCCACTAGACAAATGATATGGATTATATGCCTCTGGAACAAGGCATCATCAAACAGCAGAGTATTTCCAAAACACTAGATGCATGGTTTTCTATTAATCAAGTTAGTTTTGTAAGTAGTTTGTTAGCTAGCAATTAGCAAGAACCAATAAATCCAGGATATAATCTGAAATGCCATTTCCACCAACAACTTCAAATAATTAAATGGAAAGCATTTGAGAAATAACACCTACCTATTATGACCAAATTCACACAAGAGGGATAATTCTTCACAGCTGAAAGGAGAGCAGACACCGTCAATCAACTGGTTAGCAGAAGATCCACCAGAGGTTACTGACTGATCAGATTTCACTCGAAATTCGGCCAATTGAACGTTAATAGAAACAAGTTGCAGGTTTACAAACAAGCCCGCCTCAGATCCACCATTATTAGATATGTCTACTCCCAGATCTTTAACATCCAAAGTTGCTTTGGGAGTCTGCAGTATTAAAGTATGATCTAATATTAACTTAAAATCTTATTGATCACCAAAAATATTCAGAAAAACGTGATGATATATATCTCAAGTAACTTAAAGATCCTGACCATTAGAAACTAAGAAAATGAAGTAGTAATTCAACAGAATTCGGAAAGTCTTTTCTTTCAAGTGTGTTCATGTGAACATAATTTGTGGAAGCATTTTAATTTTTTTTCATTTTCAAAACCAAAATAACTTCTTAGAAACATTATTTCTCTGTTTATCATGACTGCTCAATCATAAGAGACACTAAGTACAAACTTTAAATATACTGATACTTTTCACTTCCCATTTCCCATCACATTGGCATTTTTTTGTAGTTTATCATGATTAAAATGCCTCTTGGCCATACAACCTCTTCATACCTTAACCTAGCCATGTACTTCCCCTTGTTCTAATTCTAAATATTCATGTTTTAAGTTAAATTCTAAATATTCGTATCATGCTAAATGTCCAGCAACAACAGCTGCTGTTGCTAAAAATTCCAAATGTCCAGCAACAACAGCTCCTGTTGCCACAAATTCTAAATGTCCAGCAACAACAGCTCCTGTTGCCAAAAACTTGATAAATAAAAATGTTTGTCTATGGCAAATATCTAGAAATTTTAGGAAATTTCTTGATGCATTCCATTACCTTATTAGTATACCTTGTGGCCATATTGCAGGTAGTGTGATTTTGTACATGGTGAAACAGATTCAGAAGCTAAGATTTTTATTTCTATGATTTGTTCACTTAAATGCAAGGTTATGTTGAATAGGGATTCCAGGCATGCATGATTCAGGTTCTTGCTGAGTAATTAAGGGTTGGTGGTCTATCTTGGAAGCTACTAAAACCAGACCTACCTATTTTCCGTGTTGTTTACAATTGTACTATTCACATTCTTTCCTCCATAGCATTTTGATTTCAAACAATTCGATTTTTAAAAGTATGCTTTACTGCAAGCATAATATAGTCATAGCGAAGTCATGATGGTTCTCATGAACATAATGATTTTTGTTTCTTTCAAGAAGTTTTTCTTATAAATCTTCAACGTCTAATTACTTGCTTCATTTATATTAAAAAAAAAAGTCTAATTACCCGCACATTGGTATTATAGTTATATATGCATGACAAAGCCAACCAAACCCGGAGTATACGCAAGTGTTTGATATTCGTATTTGAAGAAAGAAAAAGAAAATGTAAACCTTCTTCACCAAGAAAATTCTCTGAGAAATGACAAAAGGTTCGATTTCATCTTTTCACCACTTACAATGGTAATTATAATTAATTTAGAAGATTCCAGATGGTAAAAAAAACTACAAATAATCTAAACAATACAGTGACTAAGCAATAAGCATTGAACAGGAAAAGATTGTAGCAGCAAAACCATAGTGAACAAGAAGAAGTGCGAATGTTGATCAGATTCTTCTTACCTTTATAACCAAGTCTGTCAGAGCAATTGACAGAAATCTTGCCATGTTAGCCCCAACCATCCACTTTCCTCTACCTGAACTGCGGGATTTTTTTGATCTGGTTTTCTGAGTGCTTTTCTTTGACGATCTAAGTACAACTTCTAAATCGCATATCAACACCTGCAGTTTCGGATCCCTTGAAATGATGCCAGCCCCAAGCTTAACCAAAGACTGCCGTAAACTGAGTCTGATTTCGCCTATAGATATGGATTCAATAGCACCCTGTAGTCATCAGACAACCAAAATATGCTAAAATCAGAATATATCTACTATATTGTGGACCTGCAAGTCTGATTAGAAAGTTTCCCATAAAGCAGAAAATAAACACAATACTGCACTGTTACTAATATTGTGGCTTTTCAAATCTATCTGAAATTGCAACTCATTTTCTTTTGCTGACTTAAGGGGTAAGAATGTAAATGAGGCTAATTTATACATGCGTTGAGAATGCCAATCTGATCATTATAGCTTAGTGGAGAACAAACTGGCCTGGTCAGTTTTTCTGCTATTTGATCCCAACAAATACGAGTTTATTTTATATCAATATGCAGGTCCTACTGTCGCTGATTTTTTCAGGAATAAATGAGAATACTTTGTATCACACTGATAACAAATAGAAGAAGCAAAAGTCTAATCACCAGAATAGAATAGTAAGAACTGAATGTATGTAATTAGATATCATCAGTATGTGCACATGAAAAGCTTGCTTCAGCATATTTCGCACTTATTTAGTTAGTGGATAGATAGTCACCCATTCCCAGAACATCATTTTGTTGAGTCCTTGGGGAGGATTCCTTAAGAATCATATCATCTCCACAAGGGAGTATAGAAGCATAATTTTCAATCATTTCACCTACAATTGAACTAATTTGCATACAAAAAGAAACAAGATTTCTCTATAATCATGATTGCAGAAATACATTTGTTAGAACTCATAATCATCTTAAAAGAGGTTAGCAAATTTTTTTGTTCTGTCAAATCCTAATAACAAGTCAGACTCTATTTATTTATAAGAACAAATTATTTTCTAAGATGGAAACAACAAAGGTCAACAACATCAAATGGATCCTCCAGAAAAGAGCTTAATTCCAAGTTTCAAAACTCCAAAAACTTCACTTGATGGAATCTTTCGGGGAAAAGAAATGCACCACAGTCATTGAAGGACTATTATGCAATATGGCACTAGTAAACAGAGTTGTCTTTACAAAGACAACAATCACAAATATTTGTAGCCAACTCTGGAAGACTTCAGTGTCCAATTTTCCAATGAACATTACCAGTTGCATTTGCAAAGTATAGATAAAGGCCAGAAAAAAAATTCCTTGTTTACGAAAAAAAGAATATGTTGTCAACCTGGATGCAAGCATGGCTGTATATAATGTAGGTGTTCATCAAAATGTTAGATCGTCCTGCAGCAGAGTCAACAAAAATTGCAAATCCCGTATGTGGTGTTTGGGGACTCATAGTTTTATGTCTTTCTGAACAGTTTTGTTCCTCGTTGCTTTAAAAAATGGGGCCATGGAGTAGACTTTTTAATTCTTTCCCCTCTTTACGGTAGGATAATATTAGCACCTCATAAGTCATAAACTAACAAAATATGTTTGACCAAGTTTAGGAAAATTTAACAAAAGTAAGATTGTAAGAAATCTGACTATTTATTGTTGTTTTATTTTTCTAGAGCAAATGAAGTAATTAAGGATATATCTATTCCTGCTCCAAAGTTTTCAAACAGTCCTAGCAGATTTCGAGCTAATCAAAATTTGGTATGCTAACCATGACAACCTAATCATAGAGATCACGAAATTTCTGGGAACATATCTGTTTGACTATTATAAAGAAAACCCTATGGGAAGCATAATGATTGACCCACTGTATGGTTTGTATATAAAAATTATTCATAATATCATCTCAGATTTTTGAACTTTTCCAGTGAGATAATTAAAAAAAACAAAGAAAAAAAACGCTACCCCTTGTATAATTCATCCTTCGAGTACCTACCCAGGTCGCCATTTCGACCTATTCAGCAAATCAAAGAGTCACATTGGTCTAAACGGAAAATTTCTAATACCTTAATATGGTTAACAAACAACATCTGAAATTGAATTCATACAAAACATTCAAAATGAATCACTATTTCTCCAAGGTATCAAGAAAACATAATTCATGCATTTTGAACGAGTCAGAGAGACAGATTTCGAGAATACAAGTGTATTATTCTCTAAGAATATAATATAGATATTGGCTTAAATAACAAAACCTTATTGAACTTCACAATAACGTCTCTCAAACATTTCCATCCACCAACTCGAAATTCAACGGATGCTCCCATAACTCGGCTGAGGATCCAAGCCAGCAACCTTGAAGCAAACCTGAAATGGGGTATTAAGATTAGTTAGATGACTATAAATCAATTAATTCATTGTCAAATATAAACAGCATGTAAGCAGAATCCAAAATGAATGGAAAACTTACATCAACAATTTACAGCTAAATTTTCCAGAAGGACAATAAGCCCATGTACATAGAGAATAAACAAAAAAAATTATGGAACTTGTAAAGATAAATCATGCTCAAAACAGAGCAAGGGACACTGTTTTATAGGCAAACGCAAGAAAACCAAATCATCAGCAAACTGATCGCCAAGGTACATCACTCCAAAACATAGGCTTTGCTAACTCATAGGTTCTCATTTTTCTATTTTGTTCGAATGTTAAATCAAAAGAAAATAAGCATGATTGTTAGGTATTTCTGATTTTATTTAAAAGACAAAGAAAACAAAGCCCATATTACCAAAATAATGTTGGAAATAATTGAAATTTCCACAATGCATGAATTGAATTGAAGAGTCACTTTAGATTCAAGGAACTAGTATATCCAAGAAATAGTAAGATACATGAATGTACCTACATTATTATGTATCTAGAGTATTCTTAGTCTTGTATAAATAGGGGTTCCTTGAGTCATTTGTAAGTGAGCAACTCCAAGAGAACAAAGGCTCCCTAGACCACCAAAGTGGCTAGTCAATCAAATATATGTAGCCACAATTGGCACACAAAATATATCAATGAAGAATGCAGCATGACTGCATATATCTTCCATTAAATAAAATTCCAACAACAAGGAATCCGGCACAATTTCATAAACATACAGGACTCCCGAGTTACTGAAGTATAATATGATCACATTACCAAATTCATAAGCAGAAAAACAGTTTTCAGTAACTCCATGTCCTCCTTCATAATCCCCTCAACCACACACCTTGGCCCTCTCCGCTTTCACTCTCCTTTGCAGGAGGCTCTCTTCCATGTCTTTTCTCCCTCTTTTTCACTAAACCATATCATATACCGCACTCATTGCTGAGTTGAACATCACCATCCGCCTCATTGCTTTAGAAAACATCACTGTCTTCAAGTTGGGAATGGAAAACCTCTAACTCCAGGTTGAGATGGATCATGGAAATGATCAAAGATACGTTTTGATTATATATGGTCAAAGAGGTTTGATTTGATATATTTCCCCTTATTTTCTAGCTTCAATAATGCATATATATAAAGATAGACAGTGTAAAATAACAAGATAGAATTGTTCACATGTAAATCAGTATTTGAAAATCTGATCACTAGACATGGGCTTCAAAATGTTATTTGGACTGATTCTGTGTGGATCTCTATAGTACCTTCTGAAGTAAAGATATTTCTTGGTTGGTGCTACTCGATCGGGAGAATGTGTTTACAGTAATGCTAAAAAGAAGACCCTTTCATTCCTTATCGCCAAGCTGGTGCGTGTTATGTAAGCATAATGAGGAATTAGTGGATCATCTTTTCACAGTGTAGCTTTACCTAACTACTGTGGAGGAAATTGACGGATATATTTAATATCACGTTGAGGTAGAAAAAGAAGTGTGATTTGGAAATCAGCGGTGCAATCTTTATGGTGGAATGTATGGCTTGAAAGGAATGAAAGTGTCTTTGAAGATAAGGAGCACAGTGTTGAAGATCTATGGGAAAGGATTAGATTCTGGACAGCTACGTGGTTGTTTAACTCTAAGATTTTTAAGGCATCCCATTCTTTCTGCTACTTACTGATTGGCTAGCATTGTAGAAATGATTCCATCTTGTTATGTTTTGTTTGTGCTACTTTCTTCTTAGTGCAAACCTCTGCACTTTCCCCTTGTATTTTGTCCTTATTAATACAAGTGGTGTTTTGTTTCAAAAAAAAAACAAGATAGAATAATGAAAATCATCTAGCCATTGGTCGCTTGTCTCTTGTATATGAAAATCGGGACCATAAAAGATCATGTTTTTGAATGTCTCTGCCACCCATTCATCGGAAATAGTTCAGCCACCCATTGTATAGGATTACATGATATGTCAGCTTCAGTTGATTACGTTAACTACATGATATTAATTTGCATAGATGTATGTGGCCAGTCATCTGTCATCACTATGAATTACATTGCTCCCTTTCTTCACCTACAGATAGTGTGGAAGGCACTCTGCCATGGAGCTGGAATAGTTCACATCCTCACACTTCATAGATATCACTTAATCAAGATGTAGTTTTAATGCAGCTCAAGTTTTTCACTACAAATGTTCCAAAGCAGTGAACTTGGAAGGAAAATAAGGTTATAAGAAACAAACAAAAGATATGCAAACACATTATATACCTAACATACGCTCTAGCCTATTTGCCAACGATAGAATAAACCTGAACCTGAGGTGGGAACATGAATCAAGAAACATCTTAAGTAAAAGGACCAACAAACTATTTAATTCAAATAACAAATAATTATATGAAGGGGCTACACTTCGGGTGTCTCAATATTAGGCATTCTTAATCTTTACACTTTCATAATCAGTATGGCCGAAAAAAGACAATGATCAAATTCAACTCAACATCGTAACACCTCTATCTAGCAAAATGCATACCAGTCTATAATTCAGTGTTTAAACTTTTAGCTATGTAACAGCATAATCAGTAAATCAAATGTAATCTTGAAGCATATAAATGAATAAATAAATAAATAGGAATTTCAGAACGGATGACCATACATGAATATGATCCATAGTACAATGGAGACGAAGAGGAATCCAAACAAGAATTTGGCCGGTGAAGCCCCCATTTCTCAATCGAATCGGCAAGGTCAATTCTGCCCAATTTCTGCTCTACAATGCACATACCTTCATTTCTCTAGCAATCAATGATACTATAATTATTATCTTTTCAGTAATTCGGATACTTTGGGCGGAGTTACAGAAGTGGTAGCTGAAGGATCAAGCATTTAATTATGTGGAAGAAAAATCGATAGAGGGGAAGAAATGGTCATGGAGATGTGGAGAAGGAGTGATTGTAGGATACAAAGAGAGAGTGCGCAAAAATATATAAAAATAAATACTATATATATACATTCGATCCGTGATGTATGGCGTAATTTTAATGCTGCAGATGGGAGAGGCGGTCGAGAACATCCGGGTTGGGATCTGGTGCGGGTGGGTCGACTGGAGCTGTTTGAATCGCTTCTTCTAATTTGGCTTATGGGTTTTGATTTGGCTCGATTGAATTTTGCACCTCACATAAAAGCGTATTGATATTTTGAATTAAAAAAATATATCATTTTGACACTTTATTTTTAAATTGAAATTTTACAATTGAATATTTTTTTATGGCCGAAATACACCCTGTTGAGGTGCAAAAGTTTTATTGTTTTGTTAAATAATATACAAAGTCTAGTTCTAGCAAAAAAAATGCCAAAGTTTTAATTTTCAAATGCAAGGTATTAAATTGATATATTTCTAAGGTCCATATGACTATATCATGAGATTTATACATGATAATAGAATATCAATTTAAATATTATCTCCAATCCATCGCAGTATTATTGGTCACTTCAATTTTGTCACTGAATTTTGGATAAAAAGTTTAAAAAATAGTCAATCTTTTTTCAATATCTTTAAATTTATGCAATTAATGTAGCAATTGAAAATTAATGATGTAAAATCACTAGTCAATATGAGGGGTTGTTTTGAGAAAACAATTTTTGTAAAGAAAATGGATGCTTGTTTTTAGATACTTCGAAAAGAAAATATGAGTCAAAACTTTTGGAACGAAAGAAGTACTAAAATTCAAGTTTGGGAAATTGAAGCTCGGGCATGTGGAGTTATTCAAAAAAAAATATTATATGTGACTAAATTCAATTTATTTGTTATTTTTTGTTTTATCTTCCAAGTTTGCTTTAACGCCAATTCAACTTATTATTTTTTTAGATTGTAATAATTACATCAATACATTATCATTACATTTGAACTATCCAATAATACATCATTATTATCAATTCAACATCCGATACGATAAACCCATCAGCCTTACCACTAGGTTACGGCCTCATCGTCATTCAAGTGTTTCATTATCAATATCACATTGTAACTAATTATGCTATAATAACACATTTTACATCAAGAAATCAATATAGTAAAAATAAAAAATAAAAATCCTCAATTAGATTTAATATAATTATTTTTCTTCATTAACCGCAAATTAATTTATCACGAATTTGTTTCGTGACATAAAATCAATTTAATTAATTAGTATATATGTTCTTCAATAAATTAAATAACTCCAATTTGAGTTTCAAACATTTTTATATTTTATTGATCTTCATTTTATTTTATTTGAACAAATTTTTTAATTTAGTGATATTAATATAATAATGTAATTGTCATTTCATTCATAAAAAAATGTGCTAGCATAATAACTTTATTTTAAATATGTGTAGGATCCTAGTATTAAATTTGCGCTTAATAAACACTGTGAATATAAAAGATTATAATATATTCAGATGAAATTTCAAGAATAAAGAAAGAATGTAATAAAAAAATTAGAATGCTTAATGAGAAATTAGAAAAATATCTGATCGAGAAAAATGAAAAGAAGGTTTTCCAAAAAAAGGAGAGAAGAAAAAAAAAATAGAAGAGAATTAGAAAAGGTACATATCCCGTCACAATATATTTTTTATCATAAAAAGAGTTAAACCCTAGGCTGGGGGTTTGAAGGAAGGGGAGAAAATTTGTTGAGGTAAACTTCTTTATGCTATGGCGGAGTCGGCTAATTCTATGTCCCACAATGAACGTATTAGCAAGTAAGTCTAAGATTCTAATTATGATTTTCTGTTTGCTTAATTTCATAAACTCCTTTTGGATTTTTCCTAATACTAAGTTATGTATGCTCGATTTGAATGGTTTAGAGAAGCTCCGCGGTTGGTGGCTGTGTTGAAAGAGATGAAAGAAGGTTTGGATATCTTGACGAACAAAATCAAGTTTTTAACTGCCAAGGTATTTAACATGATTGCCACAGTTAGGTAACTTGGATTTGTAGTATGCTTTTGGATTGGTTTATTGAAAGAATTATACTTATGGTTTATATGCCTTTTTGTGATAGTATATTATGTTTAACGCTAACAAAAAAGAAGATAGAACATTGAAAGCAAATTCCTCAGTGAGCTGTTATTTTTCGCAGGACTATCCCAGCATGTTTGTTTTTCAAGAACTGATCTTTGTGCAAATCCAGTATTCTCACCATTTTTCTATATCAACCCTAGAGTTTCCGTAGCCTCTGAAAACTCTAACTGATAAAATTTTGAAATCTAGGCCTGTGCTGCTCTCGTAAAATCTTGTGAAATTCTTATGTCCAAGACCAAGAACTTCCAAGGCTTGGCTTCTACTACCGACGACATTGCCAGTATTGTGCCTATGATTTTTCTGTGCAATGTCTGATGTAAAACCTTTTTAATGGCCTCTCTTAATTTGTTCAAATTAGTAAGGATGACCTAAATTCTGCCTTTTATGCTAGTTTACTAGTTTTGATTTCCTCGAGATCAAGTTGAGAAACTAAAAGGACAATAGTCAGAGAATAGGATCGGATTAGGAAAAAGATTTAAGTGAGATATCTGTTTCAGGGATGATCATTTGTCAGTCTCTTGATCGATAAATAAATTGTCTGTGGTTTGAGGAACATATTATCTGAAGACAATCAGTCATATAAGCATTACTATTTACCTTTTTATTGCAGTTCCATGACTGTTTGTTGTATCTGCCTAATGCTAAATGCCTCTAGACACTCGAAAGAATGAAATACTGATTCACATTTGATAGACTAAGCGTGAGAATTATTGCAATATATTTTGATTTATTTTCTTTTATTATTGTGACTTTTGTATAGGTGAAAGCAGATAATTTTCCCACATCAGAAGGGATAAGCTATCTTGAAGCCAAACATTTGCTGCTTCTTAACTATTGTCAGTCACTTGTCTATTATCTGTTGTCCAAGACAAGAGGGTTATCAATTCAAGGGCATCCAGTTGTCAGGAGTCTTGTTGAAATAAGATTATTCCTAGAGAAGGTATATCCTTGCCTCCCCTTTGAGGGCGGAAATTTATAGAAAATAGAACAGAAAAATAAGAAACGAATATTTGCAAATACCTCAAGTCTTATAGTATAGGCATAATTTTTCTTAGATAGAGACAAATTTGATGAATCCAATAAGAATTAATATGCAATTGGTTTTTTCATTTTCTATATCTTTGGCATATTTATTAACGCACTTGGTTCTATGCAGATTCGGCCAATTGACAAGAAACTCCAATACCAAATCCAAAAGCTAACAAGGACTACAGAAACTGCAGCTGAGAATCCAGGTTTGATCTCCAAGGAGTCAGGCGAATCTCAGAAGACAGAGGACTTGTTAAAATTTCGCCCGAATCCTGACTTGCTTGTCAGCAAAGAAAATACGGAACGAGGGGTGAGTCAATCGTTCACGGTAGGAACTGATAAGTACAAGTAGCTTTGATCATCACGTGTATGTCATGCTACAATATTTTCTAATTACTTGCGAAATAATAAGATGAACTCGTTTTACAGCATGCTGCTGGTGTATATCGGCCCCCCAAATTTGCCCCTGCTGCTATGGAGGAAGATAAGATGTCAAGACAGGAGAAAAATGCTTTGAGAAGAGAAAAAGAAAGTATGCGGCAAGCAAGTCAAAGTGCTTATGTTAGAGAGTTAATGAATGATCTGGAGGGAAAACCAGAAGAGGTGGGTGTATTACTATTTTTTTTTTGGGGTACTAATTTGTAGACAACTTCTCTGCTGATCTTGGATATACCATGACAAAATACAGATTAAAGAAACTATAGGAGTAGAAAGTATGGAAATGACGAAATATGCTTCCAAGATGGAAGAGCGTGCTCGACAAGAAGAAGAACTTTTCAGTCGTGCCCCTCTCTCGAAATTTGAGAAAAAGAAGATGAAACATTTAAAGAAATCTAGAAATGGGTGAGTCCCAAGGGAATGTTGCAAGGAAGATATTTATGAGTTTCCTTGACTCTCTCAATTGAATCATGTTGTAAAATGGTATTTGTTTTTTACATGACATGTTAATTGACTGGCTTATGCTCATTTCTCTTCATTTGTTGTGTTATGATGCCAGGTTACTTGGTCTGACAGAGAGTTTCTATGAAGAGATCAAATCTTTACCCATGGAGGACAGTGTTGCAGAGCAATCAACTAGCTTTAATGATGCTAGAAGTGGAGATAAAAAATTCAATAAGCGCAAGGTATATGTCTTAAAGTTATCTTCATGTACTTTATGTCCCTTAAAAGTTATTTACATTTACAGATTTAAATCAACCAGCTCATTGTTTCT
Source organism: Penstemon newberryi var. newberryi (assembly GCA_030819805.1). Lineage (NCBI taxonomy): Eukaryota > Viridiplantae > Streptophyta > Magnoliopsida > Lamiales > Plantaginaceae > Penstemon > Penstemon newberryi. Next base: position 19,213,519 of record JAUALY010000001.1, read on the forward strand.
CTCTCTTGCTCTCTTCAATTAAGTGGTTTAAATTGCATCATATGACCTGAGGAAACTGACAATTGCGACTTTTTACAGAGAAAGCATTGAGTGACAGCAAACCTAGATATGCTTAGCGGCTCCTGCACATGATGGTATTAGCACGCAATTTGTACTCAAGGGTTCATTAAATTGGCATCTTTCCGAAGAATCGAGATAACCTGGCAAAAAGATGTTTCCAGTAGGCAAGTAGCATCGTTCATTTCTTGTTTTGGCCCACAGGGATCTTTCTCATTTAGCGTATTCTTTTGAATTTGATGTTGTGAGTTGTAATCAAAGTAACTTCATGCTCTCGTTCGAGTGAATATACTTTTCTCTTGCATCATTCAGCGAAGCGTTGTTGATTATTGATGAGTGATGACCATTTAAAACTCAGTTTGTTAACATTATAATGTGACAGATATTAATTCATTATATAGGGATAGGGGTGATTACATATTGTTGCTAGCATATTAGTTGTTCAATTTTATCGATCCATATGACTTTAAAATAAATGTTGGGCTTTTATTTGGATTTCATGCGATAAAAATGGCCTTCCTTTTTTCTTTTATAATTGAAGATGGGCTTGTATAATACTGGAAAGGAGGAGAGATTAAAAATCTATGGGCCCTTCAGGACTACCAAGGTCTGGCCGTAATGCATTTGTATTTAATATCAGCCCTTTTCAAATCTTGACAAACCTTTGACCAATAATAGTTTAAACCTCTGAAAATTGCTGATTTGCATTCACCATCTACTCTCTCTTTTAATTTAACAATAATCAAATTTAATCAAATCCTGTGTCTACTGTTTGGCTCGCCTTGGGATCTTTGGCCATCAATTTTGGCTTTGCCTTGGTTCGATGCAGTTTCTAGTTCTAGTGTGAGTTACTTTCAAATATATTGTTGGTAAAATTTATAAAAATACTTCATCACCGGTACTTATAATTATAAAAGAAGAAAAAAGAACCAAAGGGATCTTTTAGCTTTGACATGAATACATTGAATCCACTGCTGCTTTTACAAAACAATTTGCTCTTAATTCTCCTCCAATGTCACCCTATATTTTCAAATAAAATGATAAATATGTTTTGTATACTTACTTCACTACATTAAATCGAAAGAAGTACTCAACAACGGTCATCTGACAGTATAGCCAAGACTTCCAGCACAAAGTACATAAAAGTGTTCATTCATGATGATGGTGTCCAAATTGCAGCTTGATCTTGATTTTAACCAATGACTTATAGATACCGTGGCACAGTTAAATAATTTCATCGCGATAGACAATTATGAATGGTCACAAGATATCGGAATCCTGCTTTAGAGGCCAGGATAGGTTGTATACGAAGAGACCCACCATAAGAATCACGCTGCCCAATACGAAATAGGGGCTCAAGCTGAAACCTTCTGATAGGTAAGGTAATGGAAGGGAAAGAATATAGATTGAAATCGGCACTACAAATTAAGATCAAATTAAACATTATTAGAGAATTAATTAATGGTTCCAATTCAGTAGAAAGTTCTATATCTAAGCACTAATATCATGAGAGTACCTGATGACATCACGGCAAGGGAAGAAACAACAGCAGATGAAAATTTTAATAGATTTAGTACTGAAATGTTGAAAGCTATATTTGTTATTATGTAAAGGAGGGGTAGCAATGGAGCTCCATCACAACCTGACAAATGTACAAGAGTTTTGAGTTACCGAAAGAATAAACTCTTTTTGCTAAGAATATTGGCACAGGAAAAGCTATGAGAGAATTCAATACATATAGGTCCAAATAAGATATTACCTGTTGTATCAGTTCCAATATTAAAGAAGCAAGCGGCGCCACTTCTCAAGTATGAGGGGAGTTCAGAAAATGGAATGCCCTTCAAGTTTGACAGGAGAGGCAGACAGAGGAGCACAAAAAGTGCCTTTACGAGGCAAAATAAATAAGATATTAGCAGTCAGAAATTTGATCAAAATCAGATGAGCCCAGAGATTTACTGAATAAATCAGTTATAAGTTCATGCTATATAGCAAAACAATAGAAGAACTAAGTATTTGTGCTTCAGGGTGCATCAATTATTAGAGTGCATGCAACTTCAAGAAATCCCTTATTTCTTATTACTATTGTGCTCAAGGTGCTTCCTTTCTTGGCATCTACAAAGAGAATACTCTCAAGTCTTTAACACGATCTAAATTTTATATGTCAGCCTGCTCCTAGAGCATAAACTATTTTCCAAAACAAAATAAACACAAATTTTGGCTAGTCTTGACTTATAACAGTTTGTGATGATAAGCCAGACTAAAACAGTTTATAGTGCCTGAGTCACTTGTGACGGTAGAATTTTTCAGAAGTGCAACTATCTTAATCTTGATGTTCAAGGGTAGACTAATAGCCTATTTTTCAAATCACACCAATAATAGATGCCAATTACCCGAGAACCAAGGGGATAGTTGTGCTAACAAAATTGAGCGTGGGGCCAGGTCAGAAGATTATAAAAGGCCCCATATATATTCATTTGCACAATATACATACACAAATTTTAAGCATGTCTATCCAAGTGAATTCCTTGTAAGCATGATGATCTTTACCTGAAAACCAGATCCAAAAGAATTAACAACAAAGATGTCCAGCAGTTTTCCCTGTTATTATAAGTCAAAATTTAGAAGAATTTTAAATTTTGAACTTAGAAATAAATGACACATATGATCAGCAAGCTGGCAAAAATAAAAGATATATTGCATGGTTAGAGCACCTTGAGGCGTGTTGTGGCATCAAGGAAAACAGATTCCTGCACATGTCCACAGATTTCAGAAAATCAAGCCATTACCAAATGTGTTAGCCGTCTCATTATCATTCATGCATTACCTTGATAATAGAAGCAACTGCTTGAAAAGCACTTGAAGCTATCATCATTGCTGGCCACAAGATTCCAACTCCAGAGAGCATTTGATCACCCTCTGATCCACTGAAATTCAGAAACAGAAATATTACCAGAACACAAGGAGAGCACACAAGTCTAAAAAAAATAAAAAAATAGAAAGGAAAAAGAAAAGGAAAGAAAGAACCAAACACATAAGCATAAGAAAGGGAAATAATTACCATTTTATCATGTGCCAGGCTACTAAGTATGGAACAACAATCTACTTTTGGTAGAAGGCATTAAGGCTATGGTTCTTGGATTTCAATGCGTAAAACACTAAGGAAATGATTTTCTTGCATCAAATGATAGAATATTGAGCTCCTATATTATGCATATTCATAACATTGAAATCCAAGAACCAAACATAGCTTAAATGTATCATATACTGCAATATACTAAATTTACTGCAAACAGTTAAATTCAAACTTCAGCTAAAGAATTTTTATCAGTAGATGAGAAGTAAGACCTTGTAACTGCCAATACAACACCAGCAGCAACAAGAAAGCATCCAGCAATTCGGTTCAGAGAGTAACTCCTCCCCAAGAGGAGCATAGAAAAACCCAGCTGCCATACCAAAAAGGTCTGCAATAGAAGCAACCTTAAGGAAAAATAAATTGCCATTTGTTTTGTTGGTTATACTGCCTAATAACTTTTCCCTGTCCATGGTTGATATTACATTCTTAAATCAAACACTTGATAAATATTCTTGAAACATGGCTTGAGAAAAGGAATTCGAACAATTAGAATAAGTAAATGAAAAATCAAGATAATCAAGAAGATCAATCTGAAATGAGTCAATGGCTTTCAATGTGTAATTGATACTCGAAAAACAAAGAACTAAACCATAACAAGTCTTCAAACTCAGAAAGACAAGGAACTCGCTCTAAAACTTGTCAACTGTGAATGATTTTGTAAAACACTCAGAAAGGTGCTAGTAATTTATGCCAATCAAACCCCAGTTTTAAGAACTTGGAAGTAGCTCAGGAGACTTCAACAAAGGCTATTCAATTTGAACAAGGTTAAAAGAATAGTATCTCTGACTTGAAAAATTGAGTTATATGCATCCTAGCAAGCTTTTTAAAGAACACAATTGGTACTTATCCCCAAAATGGATCAACAGCTTCAGGATGGAAACAAGAAGAAACTAGAAATGAATAATTGATACGAAAAATATAAACAGCTAAATGAACTGAAAGTCCAGTCTTCATGTCATGCCCAAAAATCATGAAGAGAAAATAGTGAGTCAATCACTTCAGTCCAAATCAAACAGTTGTTACCTGATTTAATATGGGTATAGCTGGTCCAGGAAGCATAGCTGTAAAGATACACAACATTCAGTACGAAGGTCACCTAAGCAAACTGAAATAATCTATTCCTCTTTGTTTTCAAATATTTGGAATTTTCTTTATCTTCATATGTTTCCTTAAGTTACACATGCTGTGCCACCATTGTGCTTAACAATTACCTCACACTTTTGCACATAAAGAAAAAGAAAAACGACACAGCCACACTTGAACACTACTCTGTATCCTATAACGCCGATAAGTTAAATTCCCAACCAGTATTGCGAATACGGGTCAATCTTGACCTGTTAAAAGAACAGTTTTTTATACCTCCAGAATACATCCCAGAAACAACTCCAAGAGCTTCTAGCAAACCAATGATTATAAAAGGTGATTTTGGGAAGGCCAGCATTTCATCAGTTGCGATGCCTGCTCGGTATCTCGTGTAAAGCACAGAGAAGTATATAGCTACATACCTGTATATCATAAACAACCATCATTTATTAGTTTCCCTGAAGACTGCTCTACATATTGCTGCTTTCTTGGAAGGTAAAAAAAAATAGCTAATGTAGTGACCGTCACACCTTGCATAGAAGAGATTAGATGGCAGATATATTTAAGTGGTCTAGCAGAAATTCAAGATAATAAAAGAGTAAGGATTTAAAATAAAACTAAACAACTAATTTTTTCTTAACTAACTGTGATGCTCATCATCTGATCCCATATATTCATTTCCCGATATGTCTATATGATCTTACCATGATATAACACACAGGTAGCTAATAATCTCTATGTTCTTTGAAATGGACAAATCATTCTAAATCCTAAATCATGGACAACCATACCACAAAATGGTGAACATAGCTTGAAACAAGAAGAATCTCTTCATGGAAACAACACGAGCTTCTAAACGAGGGATTCACAAGGGCTAGTACTACAATAACTAGGTAGTAAACCAGGAAGAATGAGCTCCCTGTTAGTATCTAAATTTGAGGGTGTTAGTGGATGATAAATATCCCTATGGCAGTATGTAGAGGCAAATGCTGAAGTTTAAGCCAAAAAATCTTTCCACGATAAATCTTGAGGTACCTAGTAGAAGGAGGTGAGAAATGGATAGTTGGGTATTTCGCAGTACAATATGTGGGAAGGTGGTGGAGGTTAATTGATCATGAAGAAGGACCTTGGAGTTGTAAATTGAATTCCATTCTGGAGATATCTATGAAATGAAAGAGAAATTTAGCAAAATCCAGCACAATATGCAATTCTCTGGTTTTGTGCAGCCGCAATCAATGAGGCTTCAGAATTTTGCTCACAATTATGTATTTATTTGGCTTTCCCAAATGTGCTGCAAACTTGTGAATAGCAAATTATGGAGCGCCATTAGCAGTTTTATGAATAGCAAATCATGGAGCGCCATTGGCAGTTTTAATTAGAAACTAAAATCATGTTAAAGTACTACAAGCTTGTGAATAGCAAATTATGGAGCGTCATTAGCATTTTAAATTAGAAACTAAATTTATGTTAAAGAAACATACCCAAAAGTGGTGAACTGAGCTAGAAAGAAAGGGAATTCCTTCATCGGAACAAGAGCAAGCTTGTACAGAACGCGGTTCGCAATCGCAAGTGCTATAGTAACTGTTGAGCACGCCACCAAGGCGAGCTTGCTATTGACATTTGAACCCGATCGCGGCGACGGTGGAGGCGGCGGAGGAGGAGGAGAACTCCTCTTCCCGTCCGATGATAGGGTTTTAAGTCGACAAGTAGTGTTTCTAGGGTAATGCGTGAAATTATTGAACTGAGGTGAAGAAATGGAGAGCTTTGAAGCTGCAGGTAAGATGGATTGGAATGCGAGATCGGCGGCTGATCGATTGGCGGCGGAGTATAAGCGTCGAGTGTGAAGAAGAGAAGAGGAGTTGGTGGTGGTGGAGATCGAATGAGTAGGGGAAGCTAATAGACGCTCCATGGAAGAAGGAATTTCGGGGTAGGTTTGAAAATGGCGGCACCATCTACAATTATTTATTTATTACTCCTATTAATAACTACTTTCTACTTTCGTTTCGTCTGCTTCTGCCTAAAATTAAATCAAATAAATAAATAAATAATGCTACTAGCTCTAGCACATGGTACACGTTTAAAGTTGGGAACTTTTGGATGTTGAAATGAAAAAGAATGTATTATTGAGTGTTGCACTCCAAAAATATATTCAGCCTGTTTGTTTGCGTTTTTCAGAATTTTTTTGTGTTTGAGAAATGCCAAATAAACATGTTTTCTATTTTTCGAAATAAAATTTTCATTCTTTAATTTTCTCAAACTACTCTCTCAAAAGCCAAACAAACAACAATTTTCTTATCTCTAAACAAAACCTATACAAACTCTACTTTGATTTGACATAAAGTAACCTATCTCTTACACAATTTATCTCACATAACAAACATGATTTGACATAAAGTCTTACACATCTTACACCTACAACCCAACTCTTCCAAAAAAACCTACACCTACTTTATTTCTCAAACCACTCTCTCAAAACCCAAACAAACTACATTACGCAAATCGAGATTATTTCACAAACCTCCACTACTCTCCAAAACTACTTTCCCAAACGCCAAACAAACAGACCCATTATGCTTGTGAGACTAATTTAGGAGACCATTAGAGCTTTATATAATAATCTCGATTTGTATAATGTTGTTTGCTTGAATTTTGGAAAAAGGGTTAATTATGGAAATATGAGAAATTGTGTAAGAGATATGTTAATTTAAGTCAAATTATATTTGTTACGTGATATAAGTTGTATAAGACCCAAGGTGGTTGGACCAAGTGGTAGTGACTTTGCGACCCCCAGAGGCGATACTCAAGTTCGAATCCTACTGGAGACATCACATTGGGGAGAACCTATATCATTTGCACTATTCGGTCCGAGTTGTAAATACACAGTCTAGAAGATAAAAAAAAAAGTTGTATAAGAGATATGTTAATTTATGTTAAATCAATATAGAGTTTGTGAATTTTTTTTTAGAGATAATAAAATTGTTGTTAGTTTGACATTTGGGAGAATAGTTTGAGAACATATAATTGAGCAAGAATAAATGTAATTTTAAAACCATTTATGTTGTTTGTTTGGCTTTTGGGATAGCAACAAACTACTCTCCCAAAATCGAGACAACATATTATTGCATTTTGCACTCTATAACTGAAATTTTGGAATATTGCACTTTAAAACTATATATTTTTTGGCGAAATACATTCTACTTGGGTGTAAAATGACCCACTATATTGCCAAAGGATAACTATTCAATGGTGCAATATGCATGCATTTTGAGGTGTAAAGTGTCAAATACTCTATGATTGATTATTAATTGGGAAAGAAAAATTACAATTGTTGATTTTATATTGGTTTAGTAGCATTCGATTTCTAAAGATGGACCTCGAAAATCAAGAGGTTTTGGGTTAGGATTATCTTTATAATTTGGTAATTATTGAATGATTTGATATAGAAATTGATGTAACGAATAAAAACCATTTATTATTAAAAAAAAAGTAGCATTCGTTTTTTAGTTTCTTCATTTGATCCAACGAGTTTCTAATCTTCATCTATCTAGGACACTTCGCACATGGTGAATATCCTAGTCATCTTTGTCACTCTCATGTTATTTTATGATTAGTGAAAACTGTTTTATTTACATGAATTCGGATTGGATTTGGTTTTCACAAATTAGTTTATAGCATGTTTTCGAACCAATAAAGCAATTTCTTGAACTAAAATAAAATACTGATTAGATCTTCATGACAAAAGAAAAATGACCATTTACCTAATTCCGGAAGTTAATGAATTTGATTGGGAGAAATGGGAATTCCCCTTTTTCAAAAGTGATCAAAGGTGCTTGGTTTAATAGAAAGACTAATTACCTGTCCTTTCCTAATATTAGGTTAAATTACACAAATACCCCAAAGCCCCGTCAGGTGTTCGCCATTTTCAACAAGGAACGGTATCGTTATTATTAAGTAGAAATATTTCTAAAATTTCATCTAACCTCAAAGGAATAGGCGTATGACATTATCTCTTTACAGAATGTACACATGTTCTCTCATTAAAATCATTACGATTTGCTTTTTTTATTTTTTATTTATCAGATACGCTACAGTGATTTACAATCTTCCTACATAAAAGTTCCTTTTGAATATATCCTCACCTCATATATTTTGCAAGTTAAATGTCACAAAATATCTGAGTCATGCTTCTGATCTGAGGCCATGATATGTTGTATATGATGAGTCCCACTACAAGAATTAGAGAGCCCAAGTGGAATAAGTGACTCAATCCTACACCTCTTGGAAGATATGGCAATGGTAGAGAAAGAACATATATTGAAATTGGCACTGCAACATAAAACATGCAATTGTTATTAAGTATGATGGATTTTTGCATAATTCAGATGTAATAGTTATTATGTCTATTTTTCTCTGACATATTGAGGTGCGCCAATGTGCGTGAGTGTCAGCTTAAGAGTTTTGGATATCAAATCTAACTAGACAAGATTTGTCTCAAGTTCGATAGGTGAAAGCTCGTTTGAGCTTAACCATTAGAGTCAACAAATCAAGATTGAATAACATATACCAATTTATATATTCTGAAACTCGGTTTGAGTCAGGGATCAATTAAAGACTTGTTTGACAAGCTCAACATGTTTAGCAATCAAACACGATATCTAGACAAGAAAATCATATGGAAACTTAAACTGAGTTGAGTGTTCTCACCTGTGTGTAAACGAGCCAAAGAATAGGTATATTTTATATATATTCATATGCATTTCTAGAGAGAGAGAGAGAGACCTGATGACCTCACAGCAAGAGAAGCAAAAACTGTATTGGAGAATTTGAGAAGGTTTAGCATTGATATGTTGAAAAAGATGTTGGAGACTATGTAAAGGAGGGGTAGCAGTGGTGCTCCATCACAGCCTGAAATAACAGATACAGTTATAAGTTACCACCATAAATATCATGTTTCTTGCATGCCAGAAGGCTCTTATTTTATTAAACTGCACTTTTATTCCTTTTCTTGTCGATATCCATATATCGTGTCAATTTTGGGTGCTTGTTTAACAATACATTTTTGATATTGAAGTCTAAGGCGATCAAGCTCTTACCTGTTGTATTGATTCCAATATTCAAGAAGCAAGCAGCACCACTTTTAAAATACAAGGGAAGTTCAGACAATGGTATACTCTTCAAGCTAGACAAGATAGGCAGAAAGAGCAGTATAAAAAGAGCCTACAAGTAAAAGAGAAACACCAGTTATTGATATTAATTATTAGGAATTATGTTGAAGTGAATGATTTTCCAAAGATGAAGTTCTTAAATCACATAAGACTATCAACAATTTACATGAGCTAACAAAAAAATTAATTATAGGAATAACTGTAGGAACTACCATAGATTTGGTGTTTAGTTCACATACTTGATTTTGCTTGTGGGGCTAATTTTTTTTTTTTTAAATGATGACAGTGATAGATGTAGTTTCTTAATGGAGCCATTAATCTTTAGGGAAGATTTCACTTTGCCACTAATCTTTAGGACATTTTGCAATTTACACCCCAACCGTTTTGCATTTGCACGCACAACATTTTAGATTGTTGCAGTTCAAAATCTTGGGATGGTTAGCAGGGGCACATCTCCGTGAGAGAATTGAATACCAATAATTAAGAAAATCACACTTTATCCTAACCTACTTATTACACTTTGCTCCCTAAACTTCGACCAATTCTTTTAAGTCCCTGATGGTTACCACCGAACGGCCGAAGGTAGTAAACTGCAACAATTTAAAAAACTATAGGGGGAATGTGCAAATGCAAAACAGTTAAGGATAAAGTGCGATTTCCAGCAGTAGATAATTTATAATCTCTAAATCTGGTCATTTACATCAACTTAATAATATGAGGTTCAATATGGGAAAATATTCTATCCATAACAACCAAAGATCAAACTAGGAATTTACAGAAACTAAAGAAAACAGATCATCCCACCTTTAAGGGTTAAGGCCATGTTTGGTAATGAGTAAATTGACTAGGTCATATATTTCTTTAAATTTTTTTTTAATTCATTTTCCTTGCCATTTCTGTCACCAAAATTCAAGAACCAAACATACCATAAATATTTGTGAGATCTGCTGAAAAATGCCAGGGAAAGTAATGCAAACTATAGACATTGACATCAAAGAATAATCAGTTACCTGAAATCCAGATCCAAAGGAATTTACAATAAAGTCATCAAGCAACTTTCCCTGCATCAATTGCATGGTTCATAAGAAAATCAACTTATAACAGTTTAAACTGTACTTTTAAGTGATGATGATTGTCTATCTTGATGGAAGTAGAAGGTGAAAGGCGAGACAATGTTAATACGGCTCGTATGTACCTTAAAACGGGTTGCAGCATCAAGGAACACATATTCCTGTACATGGCCACAGCTTTCAATTATTATTTAGCAAATCTGGAATAGGTTCACAATTTAGCAATTACTTATTATATTACCTTAACAATTGATGCACCTGCTTGAAAGGCACAGGCAGCTATCATGAGAGCTGGCCACAAAATTCGAACTCCAGAGAGCACTTGTCCATTGTTTGAACCACTGCAGGCCACATAAAAAAATGTGTTAATTCTAATCACATACTAGTCCTTTAATGTATCTAAATTTTAAAAGACATGTCAAAAAATGTGTGCTTATTTATTTATTTTATTAATAGTTATATACAAGTACATACTTGGATCATTAGGTTTAAACTAATTTTATTATTTATATATATGTAAAATATTAAAATCGTGTTTTCTTATAAGTATGGTTCATGCTTCTTAATATCTAATTGAACAAATTACATTCGTTAACTAAAATTTAAAAGAAAAGACAACGGGCGGCCCATTTTTTACATGCCCGATTATCATCTTGGGATCATTATCCGAGGGCAGGGTACTTAAACTTAATGCAAAACACACACATACAAATAGAGGGGGGGGGGGGGGTCAGATTAAATTAACGTTTACGAGTAATCTTAGAGGAGAAGAAGAGTTTCATATTCAGGACAAAGAAGAAGTAAGACCTTGTAACTGCCACTACAACACCAGCGGCTACAAGAAAGCATCCTACAAGTTGGTTCAAACTGTAATTCCTCTTCAAGAAGATGCTGGAAAAGACCAGCTGCCACACTAAGAGTGTCTGCGAAGATATGTACAAGAAAACAACCTTGAGAAACAATGAACATATGTCTCAACGCAATACATGAAGAGAAGACTTACCCCCTCTCCCTCCTAAACTTCTGGAAGTGGATATACCTGGTATAGTAGGGGAATAACTGGTCCAGGAAGCATCGCTATAAAACATACACATATATTTAGTACAAACGACAGTGGAGTAAAATGAAGTCAATCGATTCTTTTATCACAATTTGTTTTAGCTCATTTGGTTTCTAAATTTATCAGCATGTCAAATGTCACTTCAATTTGAAGCCCACCACACACACACACACATTCACACATCTCTAATTGGTAATTATTGAATGCTCTAATAGTAAATAGAACCATAGTTAATTATAAAAAAAAATAGAACCATAGCTGTTAGTACCTCCAGAATACATCCCAAAAATAATAGCTACGGATTCAAGAAAACCAATCATAACAAAGGGTATTTTGGGAATGGCCAACATCTCATCAGTTGTTATGCCAGCACGATGTCTCACATGGAGCACAGAAAAGTATACAGCCACATACCTGTGTATCATAAAACCAACATAGAAGATGATGATTTAAACTAGGAGTTCAAAGTTAATCTTAATTCTAAAACACGTGAGCAGAAATGAAGTCTAGATGAATACGAATAATTGGATTAGAAAATGAGAAATGAGCGCGTGCAAGTTATAAGAGTATGAAAGGATCCTAAGTATACTAAGGTATCATAAATTATAAGAGTCCCAATATTTCCATGTGTGCTATATTGTTTCGAACTTGTAAGTTATATCCGTTCAACTACAGAGGACTACAAGTGCAAACATAAAAAATAAACATATAAATGAAACTAAAATTTGACTCTAAAATGCATTAATTAATCGATTAAAATTAAGAAAAAAAACACAACTTACACGAAAGAATTGAATTGAGCAAGGAAAAATGGGTAATCCTTCATCGGAACAAGAGCAAGTTTGTGAAGCACTCGATTAGTAACTCCAAGCAACAGAGTAATCGCAAACCACACAATCACAGAAATCCTATTTTCGGAATCGGAATCGGAATCGGAATCGGAATCCGAATCCGAATTCGGATCCGAAACATGATCAGGTGAAGAAGAAGTGCATAATCGCGGTAACAAATACTGAAACCGAGCAACATTAATAGTCCTCTTTCTATTTCCAAAACTACTTCTGCCATTAATGGCGGAGAATTTAACATGATTTTTCGCAATAGGTTTGAAGGAGTTCAACCGATTCGAATGCAATTGAGAATTCCACGCATTAATGGACGTGGAAATGAAGAACTGAGGTGAAACTTTGGGGCGGGAAAAGGAATTGAGTATATTCATGAATTCGAGAATGGAGAAAAAATTGGAAATGTGAAATGCAGCTGCAAAACATGATTTTATAGAAGAATCTAAGATCGTTCGGAAAACCGTTGCTGGCCATGCCACTAAAATGTCAAGTTGCCAACTGCATTTGTCTGTTATTATAAAAAGGAAGAAAACTGCAACTACAAGTAAACTAAAACCCCATTAATGGTATTTAAGATAATTAGTTAATTGTCCCTATATATTCTGCTGTTGTTTAGTTTCAATTTCAATAGAGTTACTAAAATGTCAAACTTTCTTCAATTTTATTAATATACAAAATCATTTAGACCTTGAAAACCCAAAAAAAGAAAAAAGAATAATTAGTTTAACATATTTTTGTTAAAATATTGTATATAAATTTGTTTCAAATTTTCCCAAAACCTTCATATTCTAAAGATAGATAAAAGGAGCAAACTACCTTCAATAAACATGAGGCTGAAAACTAAAAAGAGAAATTTGATGTATTTTCTAAACGGTCAAACGGTCTTTTAACCAAAATATGTTAAAAGTAACTATCATATGTAATTGAGCATTAAAGATACTTGGGCGGGGCAAAGTGATATGATGTGACGGGATTACAATTTAACTTATGGCTTGAATGCTATCTAACGAGGTCGAATAGAACTTTAGAGTAGACGACAAATCACAACTCGAATAAGTCGTGTGGATAGATTCAGGGTTGGTCCTAAGGTTTTCGGACCTTAGGCGAAATTAAAAAACAGGACCTTTATGTGACTTTTTTTTATAGTTTACGTAAATTTTATTTTTTGGCGGTTTATTAGATTGAAAAGTATTAAATCTTCAGTTTCTAGTAGTTCTAGCATATCTTTTTCTTTAGATAAAATAATCAATTCACTTAATTGTTCTTGGAATGTAGCCGAGAGTGTAAATACATTTTTACTAATTTTTGTTTTGAAAACTTCTTTTGTGAGCCGGACACAACTGCTATGGATACATTGAAGACTGGAGATTTAGTCATTTAGCTTAGTTTCTTTGTATGTTCTTTCTGACCCCACAAAAAAAAAAGTCATGAAATTTGGAATGATTTAATTCTCTTACCTTTTTTTCTTCTTTTTCACTATATAACTGCCGCAAGACTTTTTTTTTAATTAAATATTTTCATTATTAGAAAAATTAAAATACAAACAAAAACACATAAAAAAGGTCAAAAGAGTAAAATAATCTAATAATGAGAAATGAATAAGATGGAATACTTAGCGGCCCAAACCTTACTCCTCCAAATGATGGAAATAGGTGATATGCCTTGCAACAAAATAAACCAATTGCAGGCAGTAAAAACACAAAACAAAGATGGTGGATCAGATAAGATCGAAAAGATTCTTCCACCATCTTACAAACATACCAAACCACAAAAGTAATTAATAAAAAAGATCTTGAAAGCATAAAAACATACACCCTCCGTCCCACTTATTTTGCTCCCTTTGTTACAGTATCCGGTCAAATTTTTCAATCTTTTAAGTGACTTATCATATTAAACTATTCACATTTGTGGAGTATTAAACATTTTAAATATAACTATATATGGTGTCATATGATATTATTAACTTATTAGTAAAATATATTAATTAAATTATTTATTATAATTTTTATAAATTTAGTCAAGTTGACTGGTCAACTGTACCAAGGGATAAAAATAATTGGGACAGAGGAAATATAATATAAGACATAATGTGACAAAACAAGCAAGCAAATTCATCAAACACTATGACCAAGCTATGAAATGAAGCCATGTTTTAGGTCTGGGCAAACTAATTCTTTGTTTTAGGCATCATAATTGACATTAGCCCCATCAATAAAGGAAAGGTTATTGAATAAGTCCCGGTCCATCCAATTTTGACAATGCATCCAAGAGGCACAATTCTTTGAAGTTGACAACTCTTTGTTTTAGGCATCAAAGTCACTTTGTTGGAGTCGCCATTTGTGCATGTTGTTATATCAAAGGAGAAGAGAACTCGATCGTGATTAAACATAGGGGTGAGCACGGTCCGTCGGACCGATCGGACCGAACCGGAACCGACGCTTCGGTCCGGACCGTTTACGGTTCGGTAAACGGTTCTTGGCCGAGAACTGAACTCCCAAAATATCGGTTCTCGGTACAACCGGTCGGTTTACGTAAACCGACCAGTTGGACCGAAACAAAATATTTTTTTTTTTTTCAAATTTATGGTTTTCATTTACGACTTTTGGTGATAAATTTGATGATAAATTGAATTTTGTTCAATAAATAGAAGAGGAGTTTTTATTTGTATGGTTTGTATGTTGTAAGATTTTTTTTTATATATATTTTGTGTTAAAAATTGATTTTTTGGTTTTTATAAAAAAAAAAAAATTAAGTTTCGGTTACGGTCCACGAAAATTCAGGACCGAACCGGCCAGGAACTAAACTTCGGTTCGGTTCGGTTCGGTTCGGTCCGGTTCGGACCGTTTGCTCACCCCTAATTAAACATACTCGTATCCACAACTCAATCCATCAGAAAATATCAATATTTCAACTGTATAAATATAGCTTAATGGACCTAGCTCACCCTTTGTTTAATTACATGTTGTTTCACCAAAGGAGAAGAGAAAATTGATGTAATCGATTGTGATTAAACATATCCTGATCCACAAACTCATCCATGAAAAAAATCAAGAATTATACATATATATTTATGAAAATTGATGTAATCGATTGTGATTAAACATATCCTGATCCACAAACTCATCCATGAAAAAAATCAAGAATTATACATATATATTTATATAATAGATAGTCATATTTTAAATGTAGATATAATGCCAAATCATCATAATTTAACAAATTCATTATTTTTTAAGGTGGTTGTGATTGTTCTAAAAGATGCTTGATGATATGGAAATTGCTTAGAAATGAATAAATTTTCAGGTGAATGAGTATTTTGGACATATTACAAGAACAAAACTATTTATAAATTGAGTGAGTATTTATACTAAGAAAACTTCTAGCTTTTTATATAGTACAATAAATAAATAGTTGAATCAAACCAGCTTAAACTCAATCCCCAATTAAAAAAAAAAAAAAAAAAAGTAGTAAAATTGAAAATAGGACGCTTTGGATTAAATTAAAGTTCACAAGCACTTGAGCGAATTGAAACCAAAAAAAGTAAACCAATCATGGCTTATAATAATATTTTAATTTCTTTTTATTTTTAATGTTCATGTCGGCGTGACTTCCCAGTTCCCCACTCTTCTTGTATCAAAAGTCTTTTCATATTCTCTTCTCCTTTTCTTTATTCTTCACCTGCCCATGTTTTCACCAATATTATTATCCATAAAAAATTGTAAAATTGGAGATTTTTTTTTAGTAATTCTATGTTATGGGCTTCATCAGTTTCTTCAAGCTTCTTACCTACTTCAGCAATGTCCTTTCTTGGTATATGTTTTATTTTGCTTTAGATACTATGTATGTATTTGCGTAGCATGGGTTATTGCAAGATTGATTTTTTTCTTTGTTTTTTTGCAGGCCATCATTTTCCTTTTTGTATCCCTTGTAAGTTGATATGATAGTTATATATGATTACTGATCATAGAATTTCTCAACTATTAATTTTTACTCCAAATGCTTATAATTTACAGATTTGCTTCAATTCGGGCTATAGAAACCGATGAAGAATATCACTATCAGAAATGCCTCAAATATTGGGTCGTGTTCTCTGTTGCTACAATCTTTGAATGCACATTTGCTAAGATTCTTGTTTGGTAAATTCAGGTTTCTTTTGAATTTTTGTTTATTTTTATTTTTCCAATTAAGGGTTCTTGGCAAGAGAAAAACAATTGTATGCATTCTGTAATTTAGGATGATTCTAACCCATATTCAGCTGAACTCAAAACATCCACGTAGTATAGTATACTTGCTTTATGATCGGATAACAATCCTATGACAGTCATTTGTAAATACACTTATCTTGTAATGGGATGGATTTGGCCAAAGTCGGGTCTGAGTTAGGATTTCCGCGGTTTAGTCACTTTGTAGTTTGTTAATTTTCATGGTTATTATTGCCTAAGCCACTAAAATCCAAGGTCCAAACATTGCTAGTGTTAATTACAAAACATAATTCATCTTTATGTTGTCATTTTTGCCAAACTTTGAGCTGGAATATTCATGCTTATCATTGTATAAAAAATGCATATACAAGTGTGAACAAAGATAGAATTGTTTAAACTGGACTTGCATATTATAGAAGTACTTTAAATGCCCATCTTGATCGTTAAATCTCGTATTGATCCATTCATTTTCCCTCTAGGCTTTCTATGTGGCCATTTGTCAAAGGAATAACAGCAGTAATGCTTGCAGTTCCTTCGTTTGCTGGTGCTTCTTATGTTTACACTCACTATATTAGTCCTCATATTGCTACTGAGTCGTCTTTACATGAAACTTCAACTATCCCCAGTGCAAAAGGTTGCCTCGAAATCTCTGATGGTATTCTTTGTAAAGCATTGTTACATAATAGAGATGATGAAGAACTGGAAAAAGTGATCACTTGTGAGGTAAAATTAAAATATAGTTGGAGATATTTTTATTGTGTTAAATTTTGTTGCAAATATTTAAATTTTAAATGTGTCTTCGTTGTAGTAGGCCAATGACAAACAAAAAGCATGTATGCTGTTTCTCGAGCATATAGTGATAGTTTCATATCATGTCTTGTTTCAGGAAGATACAGATACCATTTGTACAATAAGAAATGTTTTGTCGTCACCAAGGAATATTAAGCAAGCTCAAAGGGAGACGCATCTCAAAGGAAAGAAGCATAGGACTAAAGAAGAGGAACTCAAGAGAAAACGTGTTGTGGAAAGTAAAGAAGCTAGTATTCCTTTAACATGGGATATCTATGAGAAATTGAGTGACTTTATAAAACCGGGTACAAACCCGAGTAGATGGTCCATATGGGTAAAACCCGAAGTCGGATGGATCAAATTGAACACGGATGGATCCATAGACCGAAATAATTCTTCCTTTGGTGGTCTTTTGCGTGACTACCTTGCCAATCCTATATGTGCTTATCATTCTAAAGCTCCAGGAGATGATATTTTCTTAGCCGAACTATGGGCTATTTGGAGAGGCCTTGTACTTTGTTTAGGACTTGGAATCAGGGCAATATGGGTCGAATCTGATTCAATGAGTGTCGTCAAAACTATCAACAAACAACAACCGTATCCTATAAAGGCTAGTAGCTGTTTGGAGCACATTTGGGTACATTTAGACAAGTTTGAAGAGCAGATTGTGAGTCATGCTTGGCGTGAAACGAACAAAGCCGCTGATTACTTATCTCGATTGGATATCTTGGGAAGTGACATTGTTCTTTGGCCTGGTGATTTTCCAAATGAGCTTTGTAAAATTATACAGGAAGATGCATCTGGGAGGAAGTATTATAGAAGATAGCAGTTGACTCTATGAGCCATGAAATTGATCCTTTTTATGATTTATATTTGACCATGGTAGATTATGCGTCGACACTTGCACAGTTGTATCTAAATAGCCTTTTATTTGCACTTACCTAACAGATATATGTGAATTATAATTTTAAATTTATTATTAATGTTGGTGAAAAGCATTAAGCTTTTAACTTTATAGACAGTAGTAGATTGAGAAGTTCAAATTAGGTTTAATTGACAAATAGTTGGTTGAAAACTAATTTAAAATTGAATTTAGAGATTTAAGAGTCTAAATTGGTAAGTGGCAGAAAAATAATGTTTCAAGTAACTGGTAACATTTGCATTTTACACCATTTAATTATGTTATTTTATTATTAACTATTCTCTTCTCTTCATTTCCCATTTTCACAATGAATTTATAATATGAAAACTTCAACATGTAAGAAAATAAACTCAAATGGTTAAACACCCGTTGAATCTTTTTTAACTAATCATGTATGACTTCAATGAAATTTGTAATGACAAATGCTGCCCGAAGAAACTTCCTATTTTGAACAGAAATGATGGAGCAAATTTTCTCCACAGTGAATTTTAACAGAAAATTTAACTATAATACATGAAAAAGTGTCGAACAAATTATAAACTGCCAAAATTTTTGCCAACTGTAAAGAAATTTTCTCATTTTGACATGATGACACTATCTATACAAAAGTTTTACTCTCTCATCCGAATCCAAATCCTTCGTTGGCTTCATGAATAGCAAGAAGCAATCTCTCTTCCAAACGTTGTTTAGAAGGGTATTCCGGTAGATCCAACTGATTGAAGCTGCATTATCAAAGTTTAATAACACCTTAGAGTATTAGATAAACGACCAAGAAGTCATGTTCGTTTTATAGAAAGAAAACATATACATATAGATATATACCATGTATGAGCTGAAGGCAAGTGATCCGCAGTGCCATATGCTTTGTGAATCTGAAATTTCTGAGATCCTGAAATTCCTTGCAATGCACTAAATCCTTCTAAAGGCACCTGAGGATTGAGACACGAACAATGTTACTGATATTGATTAAAAACACAAGGAAAATTGATTGCACTGCAACATTCCTGCTCTCGGTTCCATGGAAATATACATAATACAAAAACACGAGAGATGGGGAGAGAGACACTTATGTAGAATTTCAACAATCTAAATTCGAATTTGTTTCAGAGGCAGGGCTAGAAAGCAAAAGTACAACAGAAAATGAATTTACCTTTGATGTCCCAGTCACAAACTGTAGGAGACGAGCCTTATCTTCTTTGCTAAACCCCTGGACAACCTCCCAAAACCATTGAATAGAAGGGGAAGCAACACTATACCCAGAGTACTCTGTGTTTGTCCTCAGATCATCCACTTAAAGGCATAAGAAAATGATTGGGTTAGTGATATGAAGTTGTAAAACTGATATCAACTTGAGCAATGAAAAGATAGCTCAAATAATTAATCCACTAAATTGGGGAATGCCGCAATAAAGAAGAAGGTTTAATACTTACGATCAATATCAGGCAGACCACTTATCAGGAGTTCCAGCTCTTTGTCGTTGAAAATAGAAATCAAATCACAAAGAATTAATTCATTGAAGCCCTCCAAGAATGCAGTTATTTGAGGACGAATTGCAGTCGTTAATCGATGCTCAGCAACTAAATCAACATATTGGTGCTTGTTTTCCTCAGTCACTCTGATATTTCGACCCCCAGGAATCAATTCATAGTCAGTGACCTGCATACAAGTCATTTAACAAAACCAACAAGTTCATAAATATCAAGGGCATAGTTAAACTGAAGAGCAAAAGTTAACAAATACCAAATCATGATTAATCTAAAGACTACATACTTCAGCACGTTCGTACAAAATTAATTTTTCTTCGTCTGCGTCAATGCTGAATGTTAGGTCCAAAACATCACTTATATCATTCTGCAATAGGCAAGAAAGATCAAAATCAAAAGGTTGATAACATTCCATCAGTTAAGTGATTAGGAGATATACTTTCAACATGACTAACCTCAAGCAACCATTTCAAATTTTTAAAATAGTCAGGATCTATAGCTTCAATGTCGTGATACGTCACTTTAACTCCAAGGATATGCTTGTAAAAGGATCGAGTGAAGTGAACATCAAGGAGCTGACCGTCAAATAGTGCTTTCCCAACCTACAAATATGCAAAGACATAAGTCACTCTTCGTTGTAAAGTTCTTTTCAACATCTCACAGATGA
Source organism: Penstemon newberryi var. newberryi (assembly GCA_030819805.1). Classification (NCBI taxonomy): domain Eukaryota; kingdom Viridiplantae; phylum Streptophyta; class Magnoliopsida; order Lamiales; family Plantaginaceae; genus Penstemon; species Penstemon newberryi. The sequence continues at coordinate 19,233,996 of JAUALY010000001.1, forward strand.
GTAATACTCACAACTCTTCCAACAAATTTGAAGTATGAAAGATGCTCCGTTTGGTAAACCGAGTTAGGGTTCGGCTGGAAAGTTGATTCATTCCCCACTGTGGTGAATAGTAGAGCTCCCTTGTCAAAAATCACCCTGGACAACAACTGATACCATTCCCTGGTGAGACCACCAGCATCAATTCCTTCTTCCCCTTGGAAATGAACAGTCAACCTTCCCTTCAAATCTTTTGCTGACCTCATGCGCAGCTGGTTGTATGAATCCTCAAGAATGTATGCTCTTCTCACAGATATTCTCAGAGGGCTGTGGTGATGTTCATGTTGATGCTTGATCTTGGATCTAAAGTGAGACCGCTTGTTATCAAACTCAATAAATCGAGGAACCTTCAGCATGAGCGAGAAGGACTTTTCAAGTAATCCAGGATTTTGTCGGATAAAGGCATTCAAAAGCTTTCTGTGTTTCTCTGAGAATCTTACAAAAGCAACATGTTTCTCATCTACTTTAATAGCAGATCCTGAAGTTTTCTGTTGAGCACCCAATGAAGTAGTAGCCTCATCAGCATCGGAAACAGAAGACATACCAAAATCATGGCCTGCACCTGAATGACCAGGATGCAGCTTCTCACATGTCACAAAGAAAGCTTCTATGTATGGCAATACCATTTGGGTACCTGCAGAAAGTGGAGGCACTAAATTGAATGGTTTAACAGATGAAGTTGACAGATCAGGTACCATATCTGTATAGGTCTCTATTTTGCTAATGCAGTTGCTCAGCTCTTGCCACAAGGGCTCGAGAGAGGCATTGATATCCCGCACTAAAGAAATAGCAGCAGTATGCTCCTTATCAAGGGTAATCTTCTGACTTTTATCTTTATCAACAAGTAAAACAACCAGAGAACTTAATGCTTGCAAGACCCTGAGAACTGGAGCTCCATGAGTAGTAGCAGTACATATTAAGGCTTTCTCCAAATCCCCAAATATGTGTAACTCTTCGGTGGCAGACTTGGTAAGGCATTGAATTGAACCAGCAAGCTCAGATATGAAGAGATGGCAATGAATAGGAGCAACAGCCACTAATTTTCTCAGTACCTCAGCTACAAGAGCATAAGCACTGTCCGATAGACTGAAGACAAGGAATAGAGTTACAATTGCACATATATATTAGAATAACAATGAATATCAATTTCATGGAGCATGAAAAAGTAGAGCATATATGTATTTTCATGGTTCTGAATAAGAACATCAATCATCCATTACTAGTACTCCCTCCGTTTTTTTTATTTGTCGTTTTAGAGGATTGCACAAAGATTAAGAAATGTAATTAATAGCACCTTTTTTAAGCAAAAACCCCAAAACACCCTTTTAACCAAATAATCACATCATTAATTAGCCTTAATTACAAGCAAGAAGGGTAACATTGGTAGAAAAGAATTAATTTTACATTGAACTCCTAAAATGACAAAACAAAAGTAAACAATTTGTTATTGCCAAAGCGACAAATAAAAAAAACGGAGGGAGTAATTTCACAAGATCTTTAGTGAGCTATCAATCACAGACAAGTTATTACTAGGACAATTTTAAAAGTTTTAAGACCCAAAAAAGGTAATAATGATTATTATAAATCTAAGGAACTACTTACTCCCATTCCCCTGCATAACCTTTCATGCTAAAGCTATTGATATCTTGCTCATGAAGACTACTCACAGTTCCTTAAAATATAAAATGCTAAATTGCTAATTATCCAAAAAAAAAAAAAAAAAAAAAAAAAAAAAAAAGAAGGAAACTTGTAAAACAATGGAGTGATGGACAACAATTTCTGTCAATTTTGGCCTATTAACTCAATTCATAGAGCTTTAATGCACGCATTTTGAGTGCAGCTTGCCATCAAAAACTTTATTTGCACATCAAGACACACAGAAAAGAGTAGCTATTAACGTCAGCACATACCCTTCACATGCAAGAAGTGAGCATAAAAGTTGAAGTTCCGGTTTGGGCAAATTATTCATAACTCCTTGAGCATTTTGCTCTATATCGGCGCCAGATGATGATGCCTTCATAGCAACATCTCCCTCCCCTGAAGTAGCAACAGAAACCACATTCATCTCGGAATCTGATGCCGGAACCTGATGATCAGATGGTTGTTCAGATGCAGATGCCTCTGGACCATCAGATGCAGATGCCTCTGGACCATCAGATGAAATTGATTTCCTTCCAGCATGGTCAATAATGACATCCAATAAATGTAGCAGCTGTAACAGAAATGAACAAAATATAACCCAATAAATTATTTAAAATTTTAGTTGCAAGTTAGAGTTGGTTGCAAATACACACCTGTTCTAGATGCGCTATACTTCTCAAATACAAAGATTGATTCAAGAGGCTTAGGAGCAGTGTAAAGGATGAATGTTCTTCCGGGTGTTGACTCTTTTCTAACATTTCTTCGTCAACAAGCATTACAGATTTGCCCCGTTTGTCATTGGAGCTAAGTGACTCCTCAAGGGAAATCTGTGGAAGTCTGAACTCTAGTAAGAGCTTTGCAACCAAAGGATGATTACGAGCTATGTAGGTAAGAGTCTCCAAAACTCGACGAGATACCAAAGGTGGAACCCCTGTTCAAAGAGACATGTAATGTCAATGACAAAGATAGACTTCCTTCAATTTAAAACATAAAGAACATTCAGGAACAGAAAAGGATAAGTTTTGATGAAGTGAATGCACGCTATATTCTCCTCATTACGCCACACCTGCCTGCTAACACCATAAAAGTTTCCAGCTTCGCAGTATATTTAAATTGAACAAAAACACAACAGCCTCTGTAAACACCATCAAACGCTGACATGTAATGGGCAACTTACGAAATGAGTTCATGCAACCTGAGAAGAGGTGGCAACTGAGCAGTTATAGGTGAAAATGGACAGCTTTAAATGAAGATGAGCTAATCACCACCTTATATTCATCCATTTAGTGAGTGCATTAGAAACCAAAACGACTTCCTAGCACTAGAATAAAGTTGTTAGCAATTACTTCCATGTTTAACTTCTATACCAAGTTTAACACGTGAAACGTGACAATACCAAACCAAATATTAACTACAATGTCCTGACTAATAAACTACTGGATGTAACTGAAACACTTTTAAGTTGAAACCTATAGGAATGATCTAAGTCGCATAGTCCACAGCTGGTGTTCAGCAATGCGCTTAAGCCACAAACTCTACTTTGGAGCGGAAGAGTTGCTCTAAACCGTCCCATGATTAACGCATTTCATACATCATGAATAACTATATTCGCAGTTGAAAATCTTGGGGAATACACATATTTAATTGGAAAAAATTATAAAATTGGAAAAGATACTTACCATCAACACATTGAGGGCGAGAATACATCACATGACTCTGGCAAGCATAGAGCCTATAAGGGGGTTCCGTAACATTCAGATAACTGGGAGATTTCGTTTTGTTCAACATTAACAAGTCCATCATAATTTTTACCAAACCAATTCTGGTTTCAGCATGAGCACAGAGGTTGAGGAGAAGCCTCTGTTCATTTTTGTAAAGTGGCTGCAAGAAACTATATCAATTAGTCACATGTGACAGAAAGGAACTTAATAGGTAGAACTTTAGGAATACCACAAAATTACCTGAACTACGCGAAGTAACCGGATCAATGCTTTCAAACCTTCTGAGTCAACTAGTGGGGACCCTTCTGCCTCAACTGGTTTAATACCAATAGATCTACGAGAAAGGATTCCACCAACTCTATCCAAGCCATCCCCTCGCCTGGAAGATTCACCCCTACGATTTCTAGGATGCATACCAAACAGAGTTTGATTATATCTATGCGCAAACCTTTCACGCAGCATGTTCGCCTCAGCAACAAGAGCAGGTGTCAAATTAGCAAGAACGGCATCAGAGGAAGTTAGAAGAACCTGAGATGCAGAGAAATTCAAATAATAGGATCAATGACCATCAAACGACAGTTGAACCCAAAAATGAAAAAAGAAGAGAAAAGTATTCAGTTATAATGACATACCTCTTCTCTTATTTCCGAAGGAAACGTTGCAATTATCGAGACAGTGTCCATTTCAATAGGTTGACCTTCCAATTCTTGATTTTGATGCGGCCTTTGTGCCCTTTGTTGTGCCAAAACTTCTTCGCGAATTTCAGGGGGAAGCGCTGCAAGAAATTCTGGATCAATATCCCCATTATTTTGTTCCTCGGGATTTTGAGGCAGCGGATCCTGACTCTGTTGTGCAGAAAGAACCTCAGAACGCAATTCCTCGGGAAGTGCATCAAGAAATGTAGGATCGATTGAATCAGCATCATGGTTATTTTGTTCCTCCTCAGACGAGGGACCTTCGTCTGCATCTCGGATTGGATCTTCTGAAACTTCAGTGACACTACGGAGTGATGCATCTCTCCCCCCTATTGATATATTATTACCAAATGTTGGATTTGCTCTCCTCACACGAGTGTCACCACCATCATCATGGCCATCAGCACTACCAATTTCAACATCCAGACTCCGTAAGCTCTCACCCAAAGTTGCCCCACTTCCACTACTTTCTTGACTTACCGCTTCAACATCGTGCACTACATCATGGTGATCATATGAAACTTCAACAGACTGAGGTGGTCTGCCAGATGTTCCCTGAGTAGAGTCATTTGCAACAGCTGCACTATCAGTTCTCCTGGAGCTATCCAAGGTTGCTGAAGATGGAGGAGGTACATAACTGCCTCCAACACTGCCATGGTTCTGGGCAAGCGTTTCAGCTGTCATATTTGCAAATTCTGAGGACTGATTGGCTTCACTTTTTTTCTGGGATTCAACCACTGTAATATTATTGGAGGATTTCTCAGAGGGTGGTCTGGTCAAGCTGGAAACTAGTATGTCCTCGAAACCTTGGGGAAGTACAGATGAGTTTGAACCACCACTTAGCTGACCCTCATTTGACCACAAGTTAAATCTGTGTCCTTGGCGTCCATTTCGAAGTGATCGGAAGAAGGAATCCAATCGTGACAATGAAACCTCTGAACTCCTACCCGAATGAGCATCACGATCATTCTCTGTGAAGAAAAAGGTAATGATAAATAGATGCTGTAAACTGTAGTTATTTTAGATTTCCTATTGAAAAGACTGGACTTAATACAATATAGGAAGGCGGGATGACACACATAAGTTTAAACAAAAAAACCAATAAAAAGAATCGACCTGATATTCTAGAAAGACCTGCACGTAGTGAAGGTGGTTCCACCAGAAGTGGATGCTGCAAAGGGGCAGAGCTATCACCACCTCTCCCCAAGAGATTATAGATGGATGTAGTTCGCCCAGGGCGTCTGGTGCCAAATAAGTCAACAGGCATGACACGGAAAGTTTCACTGGAGATGCTATCTCTGCCAAAAACCTCTATGTGATCAAATACATTTACCCCATTCATTCCCTCGCCCAACCTCACTACAACACCATTCTCATCATCCTCATCATCTTCATCCTCCTCCATCACCTCCTCGTCAAATTCATCATCATCAATTTCATGTTCATCATGATCTGTATCCAGGTGTGGTAGATGATGGGCTTCATCCTCTTCAATATCATTTTGGTCATCATTAGCATCTTCATCTTCATCAACTTCATCCCCTTCATCAGCGGACATATCTTCATCATCATCGTCGTCTCCATCGTCGTCAAGATTCCCCTGTACACCAGGCCTAATTTCAAATCTTATCTCTACACTATCAAGGTCATTTTCAAGAGTTCGTGTGTCCTCGCCATTTTCCTGCATATAATCATCTTCAGCAGCATTGAAGCCCCCATCAATATCCTGGTCATGCTCCATATCATCCGTTACAGCCTCAGAACCACCATAGTCCTGAACAGTGCCAAAGGGCTCGATCCTGTTGGCAGTCATTAAATTTTCATTAGCATTAGTTGTAGAATCTAATGCTTGCACCATGATTCCGCCATTATCATCCCTAGACTGAGGTTTTATCAAACGCTCTCCTTTCCCATTATTAGACTCAAAAGCATGAACATGTTCCTTGCTCACCAACTCCAGAACTTTCAAGATTACAGTCACCATCTTTGGCGAATCAGCATGATCCAGATCTAACACGCGAAGCGTTCGAGTGAGTGATTGAACAAGACCAACCTCTATGAAAGTAACAGAAGCTTCTGCAGAAATGTATGAACCAGTTGGGGAACGAGCAGCAAGTACATCATTGAGCAGGTCAATGAGAGCTCGAATGTCAACTCTTGGTGCCCTAAAACCATCAAAAGAATCAATAAAATCATTGAAAACATGACTGATCTCTGTGAAGATTCTTTTCCTTGCCTCAGTTGAGCGAACACAGGATGCTACCAAAAACTGATTAGCTCTGTTGGCCAGTTTATGGCGCCAGCCTACTTCTGTTTTTCTCTCCTTTTTATGGTTTTTAGAATATGGAAGAAATTTGTAAAGAACATGGTGAAAAACCCCACCAATACAGGAAGCTGCGGAACCATGTTGAGGAAGTGGCCTGTAGCTGCAAACTTCTGCATCTTTCCGGATCAGAACATGAACAGATGAAGTGTACATTAAAATAATCTCCGTCAGAAGCTTCAATACAAATACAACCTTTGCCATTGACAAAGAGGTTTCCTGAATGTTGGATTCATTCTCTTCAGATATAGAGGCAATAGCTTTTCCTTTACCCTTGTTTACAGAAACATCGATTTCCATATCAGTTGATGATGAGCCAATCTTGGTAGTGGATTCATCTTCTGAAGAAGGAGGTGTGAAAGATATCACAGAATCCAGTAGAAGATCAATTACATTTACAAAACTTGGAGGAAGTTTCCTATGAATCTTGGAGTTTCTTGCATCAAGTAGCTTCCCATGCCCACTACCAGGGGTCACTGAAACTGTATTAACAACACTTCCTTTCCCGTCATTGGTATGTAGTTTATCCTTCTCTTCTAATTTATCCTTCTGCCTTTCTTTCTCTTTGGACTTATCCTTGTCTCGATCTTTTATTAGTACAATATATGGCCTATCACCCACCATCTCAACTTGACACACAGACCTCGCAGCTTGCATGAAAATCACTGAATCTCGTTGAACAACTGAATGTAAACTTGAAAGAAAATTTCGGGGAGTAAGCCTTCCACTAGACTGCCGGTTAGCAGCAGTTGCAACAGTGTGCCGTATCTCAGATTCCATAGCTTGCTGGAGGGTTTGAGAATCTTCGAGAATGTGACGTACTATAACAGCCACAACATTGTCAAAGCCAACAAACAAACTACTTACTGGCAAAGACAAAAGCAAACGTAGACCTCCAGCATCCAGAAAACTAACAGCCACAGAATGTGTTCTCGTGAGAGTAGCACAGAGCTGCAAAATAGCATGCATTGTTTCACAAGGTAGCTGTTTTCTGATGCAAGCACAAGCTATTTCAATAAGTTGTTTTTGCTCCTGTACATCCAAATACTTAGTCGATGTGCTCAAATTTAACTGCCCTTTCTTTTGCTTATCTTCGTCAATCACAATAGATGTTTGTTTGCTCGCATCATTCATCTTCAGAAGTTCCAATATATCAGCATTTAAAGTTTTATCCACTTGAGCAAGCCGATCAATGGCAACAAAAGCTGAAGTAACCCATTTTGGAACTTGAGATATTTCTTCGTTATGGGAACCAGAGCTCCACGACAAAAGAAGATCTGAAACAACTTTAACCAAACCACTATTGAAAGCTATTTCTCGAGCTGCTGCATCTTCATTGAGAATTAAAGCAAGAACATGGAAAAAAGCAGAAAGCATGGTCTGGTTCCCGTTGTCAGATATATCACCACAAAGCTTCACTTGATCAATGATAAATGAAAGTACCCTTGGTCTTTCCTGGCCTTCATTTTGAGAGCATATCATCACAAGCAGATCACGAACAGGAAAAGCTAATGTTTCTTTCATTTGCAGAAGTTTCCTGCATGTTGCCAACAGCTCGTCAACCTGTGGAAGTTGCAACAATTCCTCTTCAATAGTCTCACTGTTTTCATGTGTGACATCTTCCTTTATGTCAGTCCCAGAGTTTCCAAGCGACATTGCAAGTGCTCGAGCAAATTCATCATCTTCTTGGATTTCCTCAGGATGTGAAAACAACCATTCCATTGCAAGCTCTACGCTATTTGAACCAACCTGCCTCAGAGCCTCTTCTGCTCGAGACCTGGTAAACCCCATCTCCACAATTGTTGAAATAACTGATTCATTTGGAGGAGGACCAGCAAAACGACCAACATTACTACTTACATTTTTCACTTCTACACCAGAAAATATGTGCCTAAAAATATTAACGACCCTCATAATGAATTCTTGACTGCACTCAGGAAACCGGGGGTGAGTCCAAACAGGAAGCACAGCCTTCAGTACCATGGACTGAAGAGTTTTCACAAATGTTTCTGCATCCCGAGGAAATGGTATATCCCCACTAACAAGAGGCTGGTTAAGCAAATGTTTTGTAGCTGGAGATAAAATGAATGATGAAGTTACCAAGTGGTCCATAAGTTTACCATAGCTAGCTGAGGGTCCATAAATCCAGAATTGGTCAGCTTCTTCAATTTCATTATGCTTCCCCTCATCAGTCTCCATAGGAGAAGCAAGAGGAGCTCTATTGATAGCAAAAGGTAACTGACTAGTAGCCTCGAATGTGGTCAAGATTGATTGAATGACCCCTCGTCCATATAAGCAATTCAATATCACCGGATTACACGAGTCAGGTTTGTCCAGAAAAATGCAATCAATAAACTCAATTACCTTGCCGAAGTAGCGGCATTTAGTTGACACGGAAACCTCAGATCCAGCAGAATTCAAATGACCTCCAAAACTCATGTGATCCATAGCTATGGAAGCAAAGGTAGAAGCCACTGATTTCGAAGTAGGAGATACATTTAATAAATCATCCCGTCGACGAGATGGAAGCAACATCACCTTTCCCAGCTCTTGAAACAAATGGGTAGTGTGAACTGACAATGATTTTAACATATCACAACAAGAATGGTAGTATGACCTCTTACTGTCATCATCCTTGCTAGCACTGGATTCAGTCCCGCCAGAAGAGCCAGCCTCATGTGAATGCTGACTTGTTCCCCCACCCACACGCATGCTTGAAGGATCATCAACAATCTGTCTTTGATGAAGGCCAGAAGAGCGAGTGAGATCACGATACACATTTATAAGGTCAAGAAATTGAGTCTCGAAGCTCCATCCAGATGATCGCCTTCTTATTAAAGGATCAAGAAAGTGTCTAAAGGAGCTCAACCTGGGTTCTGAGATATCATTAATGCTCAAATCTGGCTGCCTTGTAGCATTAACTTTACCAGTGAAATCATCCTTTCCATCAACCTTCGTATCTTCAAGCAGCGCAATTTGCCATAGAACTTCACGATGAATACGACCAATATCTTCCAGAACATCCTTACTACCATTACCAAATTCGGTAAGCAGTGCACTTACCCACCTACTATCTTTGGAGGCGGCCAAAAATAGAAGGAATTCAACAAGGGAGAGGGAGGAAAACACTACTCTGTCTGGACTGGTCCTAGGTTCCAGCAGAAAGGATCCAGAGACAACACTAAACCTAGTCAAAGTTTGTTTCACATTATCACGAAGAGAAGAACAGAAAGCACGAGCAAGCGGAATTGAATGATGTTGAGTAAAACACTTAAACACCATCGCACTATGTAAAGCTATGGACATTCCCTCAGATGATTGAGTAATGCTAGGGCGCAATAAAAGTTTCAGCAAAACTTCGATACCAGATTTCTCCACAAATAACCGACATGTTTCAGAATTTTCCAGTGTCCTGTGAACAAGTACCATCAAGTGGAAGATGCACAACTGCATACACTGTTCGTCACTGATGTTCTCCATTGAACAATCTTCACCACCAACTAAGGAGCAACACCCTAAATTTTCCTTGTCATTGGAATCCATAGAATCCATTTCCATAACTTCACTCCCCGCAACTTTTCCTGCTGATCCACTGCATTTTGTGTCCCCGAGAGATGCAATCTTATGAATTATTTCGATTATTAGATCAACACCACTACCTCTCAACGAAGTCACATGCCGCAGTAGCTCTTCCACTGCATTTGCCAAAGGAACAATACCTTCATTTAAAGCCATCACATACTTTTTGTCAGTAAATATGTCAAAGAGGAAGCGTAAAGCTGAAGCTTCCCTCACAGCCTCCAGACCCTTCGCGTTGAGGCAAATAGCTCCAAGACCATTCGGAATACACGTAATGGCTTTTGAAGAAGGAAGTGTGCTGGCCACCACTGATGATAAAAATGTAGTAGGCAGACCCAAGTCATTTAAAACATTAAAACATGTAGGATCTTTGTGGATCATTTCACTCATAAGAGTCACAGCTGCAGAGTAAATCTCACCTCCAAACTGTTCCTTGTTACTGAAAATCATTGACAATGTGGGAGTCAAAGAAACATCATAAGAGTTTTGTGATCTAGTAGGATTTGTCGTGGCATAAGTGGCAGAACCTAGTGCCTTCAACAAAGCCCTGATGAGTCTCTTTTGAGTGTAATCACTATCATATCTAGAACATTCATTAGTGGCCATCGAAATATCCTGTGAGCGAGTGAAATCGATTACTCTTTGTACTTCAATCTGCAATCTCTGAACCAAAAGGTCTACTCCGCCTAAGTCTCTGAAAAGGATGACAGCTGTATTATTATAGTCCATGAGCTTCTGTAAAGTTTTCACAGCTAAACAGACTAAATGCATGTGGGTTGGATCTGAATCTTCCAGAAGAGGTAAAAAAGTTGGTACCATACCAGATCCCCTAACAACACTCCCAGTACTTGAAGAAGATATGACATGTAGCAAGTAAAATTGCAGAAGTGCTTCAACTAAGGCAACAGAAGACAGATCACTCGAGTTGTTTAAGGACAAGATCTCTCTTTGCAATACGTTTAGAAGAATCATGCGATTATGACCAGCGAAACTGATGCTTGATCCACTCAAGATTCTTGCCCTCTCGTGAGATGCTGAATGTGCAGCTAATTGTGCTCCCAATGCAGTCATTGCAAGTGTTCTTATGGTACCAGAAATGATTTCTTCAGACCTCACAATCCTGATTAACTCGTTCGCATATTCAGGCTCATTCGCAAAAAAAGAAACAAGTTCATCATTTGAATCACTAGACTGGACAAGCACAATAAAAGCAAGAAGACAAATCTTGCTATATAGCCTACATATTCTGGAAGACCGGAATGCACGGGCATATCTTATTCTGGTCAATAATGAAAACCTGAGCTCCAAAGGTACATTATATTGCTCGATACACAACTTCATAAGTGACAAGTCATCCTCTTCCCGTAATTGAAGATCAGGGAGATTAATGACACTCATCCCAGAAGAAACTGTGTTGCTTGCTTCCATAGGGCTTGGAGAAATGGTTCCATGCAATTCAAAGTAAAGCGTTGATCCTATGCGGTACTGCAATTTATCGCCATCGTTTTGCACCTCGGATGGAAACAGGCATAACCCATCCTCTTGGGTCCTCTCGTGAAGAGTTACACATGAATACAAACCCAACCCTTCTTCCTTGCTACCCCAACCTTGTGCAAGTGATAGTAGACAATTGTTTACTGATCCGCATCCAACTAGCTTTCCACTTGTGTGCAGTTTGGATGGGGTTATTTTCACAAGTACGTAGAGAGTCTCCAAAGCTGCTATGAGAACTTCAGGATCTGTTGAAGCAAGCAAGAGCTTGAAATGCTGAGGAGAAAAAATAGAAAAGATTTAACAATTACACACAATATCAGGTGAAGTACACAAAATAATTGCTCTAATAATAAAAGAATAATGCTTTCATATATGATCACTGGCTTACCTCTAAACCACCAAAAGGACTCTTGTTATGGCAATTTTCTAGAATAATTTGCATAACCTTCAGAATTTGTAAAACATCTTGCTTTGGGAATGGACTGATATCACCTAAAATATCATTAGATAGAAGGAGTTCCTTTCTACAAGATACATATGTCTTGAAATATGTGTCAAAATGTAGAAATAGTGGTCTCCAATGGTGGAAGTTGCCCTGAAACAGAAGTAAGAATCAGTGGAAAACAAAGAGATGTAAATTAAAAGATAACTTTTTAGAAGAAAAGGTCTGACACCTTTCCGTACTCCCAACGGAAATGTAAGAGAGGTATTGCTATATCTTGTAATGGGCTTTGAATCACCTTCTCTATAAAAGCCTTTATTTTTGGAGGCTGCAAAGAAATTAATGAATATTAGTTCAGCTTCCCACACCTGGTTTTACTCCCCTTTATCAATGTTCTTCCAAACACTAGGCCCAAGAGTTTCACATCGAAGCACAACTTATATATATATCCATAAAAACCCAATATCATAGAATATCCATAAATAACTAAACCATACGTGTTTCCGAAACGTTTAATCCCCAGCACAGATACAGTAATATTAGCACACAAAAAGCTATACTAGGAGAAATTCTTACAGGCTCGGAGTCGAGCTTAACAGAGGGACCAATGGCTGCTTCACTCGAGAGCAATTGCCGTAACCTCGAAGGCAAACTCGATCTTATATTCGCCATCCTTTAAAAATTCAGCTATACTCTATTTACTGTAAATCCCAAAAAAAAGTGCAAAAATCAGCATTGAATACCTAATTATATGAAAATTAGCAAAAAATAATAAAATTAAACATCAATCGAGATAGATATACCCATAAATCCAATTCTACCATATAAAGAGGCGGTGGATGCTTGCACGTCCAGAGGGGCTTACTCTGTGAAAAATCTATGTATTTGATATAGATACGAGAATTTATACGTTTATAACGGAAAACCCTCAGAGCCAAAAAAAATAAAAAAAGAAGGGTTTTTGATATGTTCTATATCTGAAGGTTTCGTTGCTGTGCTGTGGTTTGCACAAACACAAAAACACACAGTGAGAGCTGAAGAGAGAGGGAGAGAGTCTCTTTTCTTTAAGCCTAAGTCTTTTCTATTTGGTCCCTCTTATTGTGGTTTGTACTTGGTTGTCCAAATCTTCTTTTTATATCCCCTTTTTCTTTATTTATTTTATTTATATTTATTTAGCAAATCAATTTATTTGATTTTGGATTTTTTTTTCTTTATTAACATCTATTTATATATTTAGCAAATCAAGTAATTAAATGTTGGATTTATTCATTCTAAAAAAATGTTGGATTTTGTTCTTTGATCAAATTTATTTGAGTTCAATTCGTCAAGCAAAACTAAACTTTAGCAATATTTTTATTTATAGTTATTGAAAATCGATGAAAATTGTTTGACGAGTTATACATAAAAATATCATGAACTATGTCCTTCAATATACATGTAAAAACATATATCTCAAAACATCTTGAAAAAAATTAAACAATCGGGTCATTATGTTTTTTGAAAGAGACTTATCTAAACATTATATTCTGACGTAAAGTGATACATCTATTATTCTATTCCATTCGCATTACAACTTTGACTTAATATGAATTAACATATCTCTTATCGTATTTTTTTCATAATCTCTAAAAAACTTGCAGTATTCAAACAAGTTGAACCTAATGTTCATTTCATCTCCAAAATTTGAAATAAGCAATTTTTTTCTACTACGCGAAAAATCGACAAATCTCAAAATCTTCGGGCCTATGTAGATGGGTTTTGACTTGATTTCGCGGATCTCGCGAAATTGAGCAATAACTCTTCCAAATGGAGTTTGACAAAACCTATGAAAGTCATCATAAACTTATCAAAAAACTCACAGATATTCTTGAAACCTATAAAACTTTTATTTGATACATACCACCTACTTTTTCTTCTAAAATTCTATTAAAAAGATATTTATTTGACATCTACCACCTACTTTTTTCCATCAAACTCCAACATTCAAACTCAATCCAAGTGGAGTTTCAACATTTTCAAAACCACAAAATCCAACATCCAAAACCTAACCAAATGGGGTTTTCAAGGTTTCACAAAAATCACCCAAACTATTTTTTTGAAACTGAGCCAAAATCCTTTCAAATGGGGTCCGAAATTTTAAAAATACTTTCAAAGAACCCAAACAAATATATGCCAATATACTCAAACTCAACTAGACTAACTCTTGTTTAATAATCAAATGAAACTCAATAATTTGCAATAATAATCAAACCTGCAGTAAGCTTAAGCAAATAGAACTTCAAAGGGCATTAAAGTAAAAACACAAAAGAGAAGTGAGTAGTATTTTCGCTTTTAATCCTCATAATTAGGATGCAAAACTTGTCATATTTTGACGCGAAAAAATTGTTTGGAAGAACACATTGTTTGATTGAATTCATTTCATTCCCAAAACTTAAATTTCGAATAACGAAATATATAAAATTAATCTTCCCATAAATTTCCCAATTTAAGTTACACAATCTTAATAACCAGAACGGCAGAACCCATGAATTATATTGAATTATTGATGTTCAATTCAATCATTGAATAAACCCATTACCCGGGCTCGAACCCCATGGGCTAATTAAAACCCACAAACCCAATATAATTGTGTATTGATGCAAATATTATAAGTTTAATTGTATTCTAATTCAAAGTTTACATGTTCACTTCAAGAAATTCATTAACTGCATAATTTTTTTTTATCATGCTCTGGAAAATTTAACATTTATCATTTTCTAATCCCCAAATATTTCCGCTTTCAATCCATCAAATGAAGCCACACGCCGAAAAAGTTCAATGACTAAAAAATGGAAAATTCTTGTCTAGATTAGATTTTTCATAGACCATGAATAAAATTAGTGATATATTTGCAAGATTTTTTGTATGATCTATGAAAGATCGGGTCTAGACAATAATTTTCACTAAAAAATGTATATATAATCAATAGATTTTTTTTTTTGGAGTCACATAAACGCACAGTTCAGTTACTGCACCCTCTTCTCGATTTATTGATGGCCCACCTCCTAGACAATTTAGACTCTTGACGGGTCTCAAATTTTATAAAATCCATGTCAATTTTTTTTTTTTTTTTTTTTTTATTTATATAAAATCCATTTTTCTATCTTAATTTAAGAATGCTTTATTTTTATTATCTTAATGTATAACATATATAGTTTATTTTTTCTACCTGGATGTATATTGTTTACCTTTTATAATGAATTTGTGTGTATCATTTTTAGCATAGTTATATACTATAAGTTTATCCATACTCTATAATCATTAATTTATCAAACCATAAATACCATGCTACTGACTTGCATTTCCTATGAAGTAATATTGATTATACCTACAACAATTGTTTATGCTAAAGAAGAGGTTTTTAAAACTGGAACTAATAAGAACATTCTTATGATTGATTATATAACAAAAAAAAAAAAAAAATTGACGAAAATTGTTTATAAACTCAGAATATCTAGATTTAATGTCACTTTTCCTCTTAGAGAGTAAAAAAATAATCTTTTATAAGATATGGTATAATTTTTATGAGATATGCATACCCAATTTTAAATTTAGCTTGAGCTTCAAAAAGTTGGGTCGACCTTACTTGTTCAAATCCCAACACACTCTAGAAAATTTTGATAAATAATGGTCGAATCAAGGACATGAAGATGGAGAGTTTTCATGACATTTCTAAAAGTTGAAAAATGGTAGGAATCAAGTAGTTTGAGGGGAGGGTGAGTTTGGTCTAGCCATTCGAAAATTAATTATAGAATAATTAATTTTACTAAAATGAATTTTGGTAATAATTGATTATGATAAAATTTAATTATAAAATAATTATTTTAGGATAATATTTTTTGCAAAAATAACACTTTAGTAGCTTTTTATTTTTAGCTTCTAGAGATACAAAAAATGATTATGATATTGGGGTCAAACACCATTAAATCCACGATTGACTAAAAGCAATTTCTATAATTAAGGCCAAACACTTCAAAAATCACAATGAATGTCTAAAAATGTTCTTAAAAGCTCCCACCACTAGGCCAAACTCACTCTCACTCTATAGTGCAGGAGGGGGGAGGGGGATGCATTCTTCTTAAAGGGTATTTTGGTCCATAGATTTCATAATTTCTTTACAATTTGGAAATGATAGGTTGTTGTTTGCTTACGTTTAGTAGTTCGAAGGGGTGAAATGTACTCACCCTTTAATTGAGGGGTAAACTGTATTTGACCCTATAATTTATACTACATAGATACACACGTGATGGGCTTTAATTTGCTTTTGCTTTTACAAGGATCAAACTCCCGTTATTGCCTATATATTCAACAAGCCATACGGCCCATAACTTGCTACTTTCTGTATGAATGATTTTTCAGTTTAGTAAAGATATTAGGGCAAAAGACAAAAACACCCCCTATGCTTTGTCTAACTCCCAAAAATCCCCCTATCTTATTTTAACTCCCAAAAAACTCCCTGTGATTTCAAATAAGTGCAAATACACCCCCAAAAAAGATAGTGTGTTTCAAACGCCAAAATTGCAAGTATTTGTTCACATTTTGCTTTTGATATGACAATTTTACCCCAAGACAAAAATACCCCCTATGCTTTGTCTAACTCCCGAAAAACCCCCTATGTGTCATTTTAAATCCCCAAAACCCCCATGTGTTTGATTTTATATACCACACTCGCCCCAAGTAGTATATACTTAATTTTTCAAAAAGAATAAATAAATTTAGAAAAAAACAAACACATAGGGGTAATCTTGTCATTCCACCAAAAGTCAAAAACAAAATTATAAGTATATACTACTTGGGTCGAGTGTGGTATTTAAAATCAAATACAGGGGAGTTTTTGGGAGTTAAAATAACACAGGGGGGTTTTTGGGAGTTAGACAAAGTATAGGGGATGTTTTTGTCTTTTACTCAAATATATTAACCATAATTTGTCTATGTCCATACATATTGGTTATTGTTTCTTGGGTTAAATACAATTTTCACCCTTAAAGTATGAGGGTGGTACCATTTACCCCCTAAAATATCAATTGTAACACTTACCCCCCTTCTGTTATAGTTTTGGACTTTTTATTCCAAAATTACCTCATTTTATAATTAATAAATTGTTTATTTATTAATTTATCATAATTTTTTTTTTTATATATTATGAATTCCTCCATCCACCAAATCCCTGTTTGGATGTATTTTGGTTCAGTTTCACCCACTTTGGATGAAAATTATTTTGGTTGAGAGTTTTGAAGATTTTTTTTGAAAGTTGTGCGAAACAACTGAAAATAGACTTGGATGTATTTTGGTTGAAATTTTTTGTATGTAAGATAATATTAATTAAAGGAGTAGTTGGGTTGAAAATTGTAAGTTATGGTTTGGATGTATTGGTTTCTTTGATGCCGGGGTTGAGAGCGGTGCTCTCAACCCTCCTTTATGCAACATGTGTCCATCTTTATGACTTCTTTTATTTATTTTCTTTTTTCTCTCTCACTCCACAAGATATCGACACATGTTCTTTTTTTTTTCTTCTCTTTTCCTGAATTCTTTCGTACGATATCTTTTAAGCATAATGTTTTTAACTAAACTACTAACTATGGTTAAATTATTGGTTACTTAAAAAAATAAACACCCTAAATTTAACATTTTATTTTTTCTTTTCAGTCTCTCTTCCCTCACTTTCTCTACCCCGATTTTTCAAATCCTCAGTTGTAGGTCGTCTCCACCCGCCACTGTAGATCATCTCCACCATCCATAGTAGGTCGTTCCATCGGCGGTAAACAACATAGTCAAGCCTATTAGGCCGCATTTGCATCCAAACTCTCATTTTCCTTTTCAATTGTTGTCCTGTTGTGTTCCTTTCTCTATTCAAGGTAATTTTTATTTTTCAAAATTACTTTTTCTTCAATGTCAATTTTTTCTGTTCAGTACATTAAAGTACTAACAATGGGCAAAATTACTTCTGTTTTTTCTTTATTCTTTCTTATTTGATTTTTTTATTATGTTAATATGTTATCAAGCAAAAATAGGTAAGATATATTGATTGTTGATATAGGTGGGTGTATCCCCGTTTATTTATAACACTAAACCAATGTTTATTTTCTAATGTGTAGGTTTCATTCAGTTTCACATAATGGAACAAGATTTATATAAGTCAATTGAAGACAATTTTTTACCTCGAGTTCCTGGTATGTAAATTTGTATACTGATTTTAGTAATTTATTAAAGAGTTTAATTAAATAATAATATAGTTGTTCTTTGTTTTATTAGACTTGAACATTGGTGATGAAGTTGATGAAATAAATTCATATAAAGGACATCTAATCTCCAAAGATTCATCAATGCCTTGCGATAATGAGGTGCCTTGTGATGATGAGGTGGAGGTTGGGGATGAGGACGAGGCTGTGGATGAGTTAGAAAGAGCAGCTGTAAATGAGGTTGAACATTCAAACTTTACTGTAGAAGATACAGAAAAAAGATTAGAAGTTGGTGAAATTGTTAAAAATGAGTATATTGCATATGGATTATATTGCAAATATGCACGTGAAATAGGATTTAGTGTGAGAAAGGGGAAAACTTTAAAGTTTGGGGATGGGTCTGGACTACTTAAAGCCAAGATTTTTGTATGTTCATGTGAAGGTAAGAAAGATACAAAACATTCCAAAAGTAAGATACCCGTGTACCAAAAACGAACAATGAGATGCAATTGTGAGGCCAAACTTAGAATAGCACGAAGAAAGGATGATGTGTGGAGGGTGACTACTTTCAAAAAAGACCATAATCATGATATGTTTGCCCCTGATCAAAGACATTTGTTGAGATCGTCACGTAAATTGTCGGATGACCAAGAAGTGTTGATATCTACAATGGTTCAATCTAAAATACCTGTCATGAGAGCTTATGATATGCTGGAAAATATGGCTGGTGGGAGAGAAAATGTAGGATTTACTCCTAGAGATGCATATGATGCTCTTTACCGTGCTCGAAAAACAAAAATGGAAAATGAAGATGCTTCTGAATTAGTTAGATATTTTATAGACAAATCAAACAATGAACCATTCTTTTATTGGAATATTGAAGTGGATGACGATAATAGGTTGATGAATTTTTTCTTCAGGGATTACCGATGTATGGTTGACTATGAGCATTTTGGAGATGTGGTTTCATTTGATACCACTTACAAAACAAATAAATACGAATTAATTTGTGCTCCCTTTATAGGCATAGATAATCATAACCAAAATGTCATGTTTGGGTTAGCTTTCTTGTCAGATGAAACTGAGAGCTCTTTTGAGTGGTTATTTAGAACATTCCTCGAGTCAATGGGTGGAAATCAACCGGAAACTATTTTCACAGATCAATGTCAAGCAATGATGAATGCAATTGGAACTGTATTTCCAAAGTCGTATCATCGCTTGTGTCAATGGCATATCAATCGGAATGCTAATTCACATTTTGGTAGTTTGAAAGAAAATAAAAAGTTTAAGTATTTGTGGAATAAATGCATGAGTTATTGTCAGACTGAAGAAGAGTTTGAGGAGACATGGCAAAAAATGATGGATAATTATAATCTGAGTGGACAAAAATGGTTCCAAAAGATGTACGAGTTGCGACATAGATGGGTTTCTGCTCTCAGTAACCATATATTTAGCACTGATCTTTCGACAACTTCTAGAAGTGAGGGAACAAACACAGCGTTGAAGAAAGCAATTGGAAACATAACATCTTCTTTGATTAATTGTGTCACTGGGTATGAAAAAGTTCAAGACAATTGGCGTGCTAGTGCAGAAACAAACGATAATTATAGTCATGTTAGCACTCCTGGATTTCTTGTACCAAACAATCCATTGTTGAAACATGCTGCTAATGTCTATACTCTCAAAATGTTTGATCTGTTTCAAAAAGAACACATTGAGACCATGGGCTTTGAGTTGACAGAACAAGTAACAAATGGTGGATCTTCACTAAGATTGTTTGAGGTGAAATCATACGGTGCAGGCTCAAGAATAAGAATAGTCGAGTTTGATAGTGAAAAGTTGGAAATAAGATGTATTTGCCACAAGTTTGAGACACATGGTATTTTGTGTAGTCATGCTTTAAAGGTTTTTGATTTTTTAAAGATGACTACAATACCCGAAATGTACATCAAATGACGATGGACAAAATCTGTAGGAAAAAGAGTGTGTAGTGATCAAAGTACAACAAGTGGAAATGGGAGTGGGAGAAGCAGTAACTTTGTGTCAGAGATGGCATTCGTCAATCATACAACAAGGGAAATTCATAATCTTGCTTTACGAGGCAAAACCCATGAAGGTGCTAGACATATCTTGATAAAATGTATTGAAAATGCTAAAAAGGAAATTGGATTATTTTTTGAAAACTTGAATCCAAATGAATTGCCTGCATCTAGTGGATTGAATGTTCCTAAAGAAAACAATCAAACAAATCCTTGTCTGGTTCTAGCTCCTCTTATTGCCAAGACAAGAGGAATTAAAAAGTTTGACACACGCCATTGGGCTGATAAAAGCAAGAAGGGAAAAGGAACGAGTAAGTATTTTAGTAAATCTTTAATTATTATACAATATTATGATATATTAAAATAATAAATATTTATTTGTATATTTTTTTAAAAATCATTGTAGAGAGAACTGCACAAGGCACAATACGAATAGGGCAAAATTCACAAGATGTGCATGAGGTAGAGAATACGCAACCATCACAGGGTATTAGTCATCATCCTTCATTAGAGGCATCATTTGATTTTCAAACTACAGCAACCCGACCTTCCCGGACACATCCAATGTCATTCACAACAAGTCCCATGCCTCGTGACATGAATGTAAAGAAATATCAAATTTTACTTTGTGCTAACATTATTAAGAATTTTAAGAACTTTTTTCATTATTCTCTAACCTTTTTATGTTAAACAGGAAGCACAATATAACATGGTGGGGTCTAGTACCAACACAATTCCTTTGGAAGATTTTAATTTATTCCAGGTATGCCATTCGTTTTGATAAGTTAATATTATTAATTTTTGATTTAAAATACTTCAAATATTCAATATTTTTTAGAATTTGAAGAACTTTTTTCATTAATCTCTGACATATTTATGTTAAATAGGAAGCACAATATAATATGGCAGGGTCCACTACAAACACAATTCCTTTGGGAGATTTTAACTTATTCCAGGTATGCCATTCCATTCATTTTGATAAGTAAATATTATTATTTTTAATTTAAAATACTATAAGTATTCAATAATGGTCTTTTCTTTT
The DNA here is from genome assembly GCA_030819805.1 of Penstemon newberryi var. newberryi. Lineage (NCBI taxonomy): Eukaryota > Viridiplantae > Streptophyta > Magnoliopsida > Lamiales > Plantaginaceae > Penstemon > Penstemon newberryi. The sequence goes on from JAUALY010000001.1 coordinate 19,255,226, forward strand.
TCAATGTAGGACAATTTTAACTTAAACTGGAGGCCACCAAATTGACTAAAATTTGCTTCTGATAGTGTATTGGTGTTATATCTCAAGTTGAAGGGAATTTTTGTATTCAGTTGGGTTGATTAATTGTGATCAAACTTGATTTTTGTAAAGAAATTTTCTTTTGATGGTGCATTGATGTTTATATCTCCAGTTGTAAGGAATTTTTGTGAATTTTGAATTGATTAATTGAGATCAAACTTAGTTATATAGTGACTATGAATCCTAGCTATAATTAGATGAATTAGTTTTATTTTCTTATTGATCTTTGTAATGGTCACCATATTTATGGCCTATGAGTTTTCTCAAAGTCTATTAACAAAAGTTGAGTTACATTGTTTTTCCATTTACATTGTGATCAACCATTTAACTCATACTTCCAAAATGTTGTTTCCTGTAAAGCAAATTATGTCTCCCAATATATTCTTTATAACTTATGTTCTCTAAATCCACGTTTGGTTGCCCACTCAAAATGGGTTTTTGGCAAGTTAACTCCCTGTTATATGTCTAATGGGTAATTTATCTCCCTGTAATATGAATAGGCACTTTAACTATCCGTGATATTTCATAATGAGCATTTTACCCCCTTGCAAAAATGTAAAAATCCAAAGGGAGGCGGTGTGCTTCATTTATAAAAACATAAGGAGATATTTTTATGTGAAAATTTACCCCTTGTGTTAGGATAATTTTTTTGGTTTACCATATGTTATGATAAATCTGGCAATTTACCCGCCTAAGTTAACAAATATTTTTCATGCCCACTCTCAATATTGACAAGTGAGTCACAGTCTCATACTGAAAGGGGTAAATTGGTTCTTTAATTATTTTACAGGGGGTTAATTGTTCTTTTTCAAATACCAGGGGATAAATTAAACATTATGCATTTTATAGAGGGTAAATTGCCATTAACTTTGAAGAAAAATTGGACTTGGTATGAAAGTTGCAATAAAAATATGTCATGTGGTACCAAATTTGCATTTTCGTATCCAATGGTTCCAAAGTTGCAAGTTGGCTTTTTTTATGGTATAAAAAAGCAAATTTCCCCTTCAAAAATGCTTGGTTTGTAAAATTATGGACAAAATTGAATGATTATTCTGTTTTACCCCTTACACATTCTGCTCCATGCATCCAGAAATAAAGATCATATCATATTATTGAAAAACAAAAGAAATAACTAGGAAAAAAAATTATTACCCTTAGTAAAGTTTCTTTCATTAGAAAATGAACTTTTTATAATTCATAAAATCAAGTACACGAGGTTTGGTCATACCTCCAACAATACAACAAGATCTTAGCAAGTTTAAAATCTATAGAAGTATAAACTACATATACCAAGAAATAAGCAAAATTATGTGAATTCTCCTTTCATGTGTGTTGGGTCTACACAAACTATACAAGTGTTATAATATCTAAATGTATCTAATTGTTTGGTACATCATCTTCTCTTTTGCAAAGCTCTCTTGCAGCTTGACTTCAGCCAACAACCATCTGAATTTGTAATTCATGGTGATATGTGTCCCCTATCCTTAGATCCTTAAGCTTCTACAAATACCCTCAGTTTTTTTTCATGCCAAAATATGTAAAGATCATGATGAGTTAACAAAGAGTAGGTTTGCCTAGTTACCGTGGAATTAGAAGCTCAAAACAATCTTCAAATGCTTTGTAATATTTTTCTGGATTTATGACTCTTCCGATATATCTGGGCTTCAAAAGTAAACCAATATATACGTAAAAGAGTCAAAGAAGCGAATTATATCCCGATTCAGTTTCAGTCTTATATACACTAGCAACACAATCATTTGTACAAATTTGTATGCACAAATACATTTGCATTGACATGCACTCAACCACTTAGTGTTAATACAGTGCATTAGATAAAGATAACATATAAATTACGGAACATTGTATGAAGAAACAAAGTAGACTCTATTCCGCTTTTGTTGACCGCAATGAATCACATTACAGTGGTTCATTGATTAAAGTCAATATGTACTTACATTAGAAAAAGTAACAGCACATGAATTTATATGCTTCATTGATTAAAGTCAATATGTACTTACATTAGAAAAAGTAACAGCACATGAATTTATATTATGGCATATGGACTATAATATCAGTGTTCCATGTTTCAAGGCATCAAACAATTTAAAGTTTAGTCTATCAAACAACTTTTGTAGATGACTAATCCAACCAAAAATGTCTTAAAACTGAATCTGCACAAGATATTGCAAATGTATTCATAACAAGGCAGATAGGTATCCTCAAAATGCTTTTTTCATTAAATCAAAGAAGGTTGAGCATGTTTGAGTTTCATTAAATCAAATAGATTTCACTAATCCGAAAAGAATGAAAAATATGTCCAAATCTTATAACACCGAACATAAAATTCAAACGAAAATGTAGAAATCATACCACTGCCTATGGCATTCGCAGTAGCTTCAACTTACAAGCAAGTTTAGAATTACTAATAACTTACCAACAATCTTCAAACCTCAGCCATTGTTGAATGCCCTCCAACGATCCATGCCTATCCTATCATCCTCAACCTTCAAAAAATCTTAGCTATCAACTTCAAACATAGAAACCTCATTCCAAATTCTACTGATACCGAAAAACCCACTTGATTTAAGGGAAAAAAGAACAATTTCCAATCGTAGGCTTTTTTCCAATAAATATGCTCTTATGTAACATCCTCAAGTACAAACTAACATCTTGGTCTTTGTCTACCAAAGAAAAACAAATTAAAAAGGAACCCAACCAAAAAATCAGTATAATTAAGACTTTAGAGAAGAAATTATAATAGGCGAGAAAGAATTAGAAAGAGAAATCACTAGCCTTGAAAGTATAATCTAGATGGGGAGGGAAAAGGTAGAGGACAGTTTTTCCGGTTCATCCTTGTGAGTCCACATAGCGGCGACGGATGCCATGACATCCCATCAACTACCCGACATTTTTCCAGGTTGAAGAGGAGATGTTTTAAATTTCTCGTCGAAGATACTGCTCAAAGTACTCGCGGTGTTGATAATCATCGGCGGTGTAGTCTCGCCGAAATTTCACTGGATGTCCATATGAAAAAAAGATTTATGAAATTCTTTTGTTCTATGAGACTTCTGAGATGGAAACAATATACACAAGATTTGAATATTCAGATTTTGAAATTCAATTATCAAATTATCCCCCCCCCCCTGAAACTTGAATTTGAGAAAGAAATTTTAAAATTCAAATTTCATTTATCCCCCAAAACTTGAATTTGAGAAAGTAAAGAGTAATGGTTAACCAGGGTTGAAGATAAAAACAAGGGCAAAGTAATCGTACGAGAGAATTCAGGAAAAGGAAAAAAGAAAAGAACACGTGTCGATATCTTGTGAAGTGATAGAGAAAAAAGAAAATAAATAAGATAAATCATAAAGATGGACACGTGTTGGATAAAGGAGGGTTGAGAGCGGTGCTCTCAGCCCTGGCATCAAAGAAACCGGATGTATTTTAGATGTTTGAGTTTGAAGGTAATAATTAGTTGGTAGATGTCATGTCATGTCATATTAAATTGAAATAATTAATATTATATTGTGTAATAATTAAAGTAATGATTAAAAATATATTATTTTATGGTGAAATGATGAGAAGATAATTGAATGGATATAAAATAATAATTATGTAGTCTTGAGAATTGAGCCCAGCTGAAAATTGAACCAAACAGGCTGAAAAATAAACCAAACAATGTTTGGTCCAATGAAAAAAATGAAAGGTATGGCCCAAAATACATCCAAACACAGCTATTATGTTTCAATTTTTTCATTTCGTTTGTTTTATCCTGTTTTTTTTTTTTTTTTGTCTCAATTTTTTTCTTTAGTTCCATCTCATTTTTTTCCTTTATTTCCATTTTAAATTTTTTTCTTTATTTTTTGCTTCAATATTTTTCTTTATTTCTATCTCAATTTATCTCTTTATATTTTTTTTAGTTTTTATTTGGTGATAATGATCTCATTTGTTTTTATTACAAATTATTATTTAAATGTGCAGTAATTCAAATCTTGCTTGCAAAGGTCAAGCTTGACACAAGCTTTTAATATTTGTAATGATTTGTGTTGATTCTACTTCTGATTGGTAATAGACGTATAAAGAAGTTAGGGTAAATATAGATTGAAGAATTGATGATATGAGCATGTGTCAAGTTCGAAAAAATTTCAAGTAAGAATTTGAAGGAGAATTACTTAAAATTTGCAATAATAATTTGTAACAAAAATAAAGGTGATAATTATCACCAAATAAAAACTTAAACAAATTATAAAGAAAAAATCGAGATAGAAATAAAGAAAAAATTGAAAAAAAAAAAACTTGAAACAAAAAATGAAGAAAAAGGAAATAAAAGGAATGAAGAAATTGAAACATAATGTTCTTTAGTTGATAGAGGAATTCATAATTAATAAAAATGTTTTTTTTTTATAAATAATAAGGAAAACCAATTTATTATTTATTAAAGGGACGAGGGTAATTTTGGAATAAAAAATCTAAAACCATTACATAAAAGAGTAAATGTTACAATTAATACTTTAGGGAGATAACTAGTACCACCCTCATACTTTAAATATGAAAATTGTATTTAACCCTTCTATTATTTGCAAAAGGTGGTCATTAATAATGATATCTAATCCTATCCATGGGTTAAATTTCGTCTCGCAGATAGTTATAAAAAAGTTCGAACTTTTCAAAAATCTTCCAAAAATATTTGAAAAAGCTATAAATCAAAGAAACATGTTGAATTTCTTTTCAATTGACCCAAAATGAAAAATACCTAGCTGAAAACGCATGAAAATTTTAATCAATGATCCTATCCACCTTTTGTAATTCAGTCATAAGCGAACATGAATTAAACAGTACGCCTACAAACCGAGCATCCATCACAAGGAGAATAATTTAAATATAAGAAATATATGTTCAGAATCTAAAAAATATCCAATCTATCATGGTAAAAGGCAGGTTCATTATAGTTGTACACAAGTATCAAAATTCCCACCTTAGCCAGCCAATAATTGCGTTTCCAATTTCTCGAAACAATTTTCCCAAATACCATCAGGTAGACATGAGGGTACAATTGAAAGCTCCCACTTTGTCCTCTCACTGCGTGAGCAGCTTTGAGTCGCAAGCCACAATCTTAACGCGTCCTACAGTCTCCTGGCACTCCTCGTTCTTGAACTGAGCATTTTGCAATATGAACGTCCAAACATTGTCACAGAATCTGTATGTGTGAAGATGACCCTGTAACAGCAAACACGAGGCAGGTGAAAACCATAGCATAGAAAAAGATGTTGAAAATTGCCACTAGGAATGAGAACATCAAAGGAAAATTTAGAAGTTACAAAGCATAACATGGATCCAACCGGAATTGTCACTAAACAAAATGCTAGTCTAGAATTCAAATTTCAAAAAGATAAAATTTGGTTCCAAATGTGAAACATTACTAAAACAAGAAAAAGAAGATTTAAATTGTAGTATTTTTTTCATCAAATAAACAACAAATAAAGGATAACATTAGAATGGTAAATAATTAATTCTGTGGCTTCTCTAGCTTTTAGACAATGATACTACAGTTGTAGGACAATGGCCAGAGGAAAGTAAACTACATGGTGGAAAGGAAAAAGAGTACACAAGAGTTGACCATATCACAAGTACTTGATGAATTTAAGATTATATACACTTAATTCACCATTCCACATATTGCCATTCTCTTAGCATCATAAAGCATTTCACAATATCTCACAAACTTCCCTATGAAAAAGAACAAATAAATAGAAAAAGACTGACAAACTTCGCTACATAAAAAACAAATAAATAGAAAAAGACTGATAAACTTCCCAGAATGTGTAAGTTCATCACAGTCGATAAAAGGAGAACTAGCTAAGAGAGCAAAACATCTCACAAGATTTTGGAGTCTTAAAGAGGCTGAGGAATATTTTGTGAGATTTTGAAAGAGCAAATAAGCTCCCAAAATGAGCCGACTCCTACAAAGAAGAATGAACCCCCAATTACACAATTTAGAGCTTCTATACTTTCACAAAGGAGATGATAGGTTTATTACCTTGTGCTGCAAGGTCAATAAGAATGCTTTAGCTAAGTTTACTTTGTGGTACTTATCAAAACAAAAAAGCTTACTTTGTGGTAAAACTCTAGCAAAAATGACGCATAATCCTAGAAGATGCCATACAATTTTCTGGTGAATTCTAGGAGAAAAGCTTGTAACCTCCAAAAATAAATCTGTGCAGCCACTAAGCTCTTTTGAAGAATTTTTTTTTTAAGGTCTTACGAGCTCTTTTAATCTGACCAAGAAAATGGCAAGTTGACCTAACTTATTATTAAAAAGTATTATGTAAGCTCTTAGAATTTATCCAAAGAAACTAACTTCTTTCTAAGTTAGGATCTAACATCTCAACAGCTGCTAATATATCTTATATAGGCTCATAAGTACTTTCAGTCGCGTAGTTGAACATCCTCTAAACTGCTCCAAACATCTTATAAACTCTTAGAGCTCATCTTCTCAAACAGCTCAACAACTTATTTCATAATTCCTCTAAGTAGATTTGGAATATCAGATTAAGATGGGTAGGATAATTCAACCTTCTATTCTTAAGACAATGATGAGGAAGTCTCTGTCTGTAAAGAAAAGAAAAAACTAAATTCCAACATATTTCATAAAAGAAATACATCATCCCTGTAAGCATATGTGGATATCCAATATTTCTAAGAGCTAAGTTTTCTTTGTAGCTTAGCCAATCTCTCTCTTACTCAAAATGTGAAAGACATTCCAATAAGCTGCATATGTGGATACACCATGAGATTCAATAAGGACAATAGAGGAAAGCTTCTAAAGGTGGAAACATATTATGCCCAGTTTAAGCTTTACTATGCAGTCACCTGTGTATTATATTCAATGAAGCAGGACAGCAGGAAATAATTTTCCACATTTTAAGCTTTACTATGCAGTTGTTGTGTTAAATTCAATGATGGACAATGGTGTTTTCTTTAAAGGGAGATATTTTCCATAGTTTAAGCTCAGCCGCTTGACTCTCCTGATTATGATACCAAAAATTCATTTCGGAAATAATGTTCCTAACCAATTACAAGGAGGGTTTGTAATAATCATATTGCATATGACTGAATCATAGGGGAAAAATCTTAACACAATCTCTTGCGGAAGATTTTACTATTAAATTCTACATATGACTGCATTTGACTGAATAATGATTGACTATTTATTAAAATAGCGGCTTTGGCTCCCCAATTCTACACTTGAACTCATTGATATGTACCAAACTTTTTGAACCAAACCAGAACAATTATGGAACTATGAGCAATGCAAAAATAATTACCATCTCTAAATGAAACTGACAATACAAGTTACATATTGGAAACAACCTTTTCAATCAATATGCATCAACCATAACTATTCCACATCAAGCATTGTCATTTTTGCACTTTAATTATTGTAGTCTTTTTATTTTAGAAGATAGAATATCATCTTAAATTCTCTATTAATCATGTATTGAACACATCTGCCAGGTTAACCATTCAAATTAAGTGAATGACAAACAACACAACTAAAATTCAAGATTGAAGCTTCAATATATGAAAATTAGAAACATTCAAAGACATTCAAACAAAAGAAATAAAGATTATTTCTTCTCTCAATATTCGGTAAGCAATGATTTTATGATCTGAGAGTCCACCTCTTAACTGTCTCTAACACGCCCTATCACGTGCAAGTAGTAATATTTCTTTGAGCCTAGCACATGGAACTTTATTTATAAAGATGGGCGGCAGTGAAATTCAAAGCCAAGGACTCATTTTTGCTCGACTCTAGTATTATATCAAATGAGCACATCATCTAAAAGCTTGAGCTTGTAGATCAGAGAAACATTATTAATAATTGTCTCTGAAACCAATAAAGGAAACAATGGCCACTTCACGTAAAATATTTTTAAATAACACAAAATAGAGGACAACTTTCTTAGAGATTAATTTCTCAAATTAAAAAAAAAAAAACATGATACAACTTTGTTTGGTCTATATTAATCAAACTTTAATGTAGAAGATATAATATTTAATTATCATTTTGAGAGTTCCTTTATGACATGGCCTTATAATAGGAGTTCTCCAATTAGCAATAAGCTTGTGATCTTAGTCAAAATATAGTAAAAAGATAGAGGAATATATTTTTCTACTCATATTTCTTTCTAAATTGTCAATGATTACCAGTTGTAACCAAAACAGTGAAGAAGGTACATGATTTGAGAAATTAGACGGCCAATGAATAGTTATACTATATGAATATGGTTCCATACATAAACAAAGATGCTTTTTGATATAGTTTCTAATCAATCAAGGATGAATTGTTTTTAAACTACGAAGTCGAGTTACAAATATTTAAAAAGGCATGTAGGAACTCTTCCAATTGGTAACAACTTGAATTTAGCTTGTAAGAGTTTATTTCACGTACTTATATATTCATAAAAAGAAAATAATTTTCTTGTATAATTTATTTATTATATCATAGCTTTAACTTTGAAATGTTGATCTATTTCTATCAATTAACCCGCTATCACATTTATTTTGGCTACAACACTACTAAAGACCCCAATTATTTACTCCTTCCTCGGCAACCAAGTTGTTTCCTTCCACCCCACAACCAACCTTCTCCTGTAGCAAACACAATCCCTAATTCATCTTATCTCCCAAATTTCCATGACCCAATTTTATCCTTCCACATTCATTTTGTAAGAACCCAACAAAACCTTTGCGAAATTGTAATATGAATTAACTCCTTTTAATATTTGGGGAGAACAAACAGCAAACATGAGAAGAAGCATTCATTCTGTTATAGAGAGAGAAATTATAGGGAGATAAATACAAAAGAGGGTGTAAGGGAAAAGCCAATAATGACAAATTTCTTCTTCCACTTTATATGAATGGCTGAAAAGGTCTGCTTTGGTATGTAATAACAATTTAAAATGTTATATTGAAACATTTAAGAGTCTCAGGTTCAAAATGGCACAGAATGATTAATTGAAGGGTAAAAAAATGCAGAGTGATAACTCAAATAAAAGGCCATAGACTCTGTTTATAAGGCGTGACTGTATCAGTTGCAAACGGCCATTGTTGGTGCAATCTTTTTCATTTAGGTTACTAGGGTGTGAATTCTCTTTTTTTCTGCGATCAGTTTTTTCTCTCAATGACTGAATGTATAGGCATATCCCGTCTTATAATCTATAAACACATCACTACTGTTAATGGGAATGATAAAAAGACATGACTGATTCGCATCTGCATACCATGATGGACTATAAAAGGCGGCTGATAAACATAGAGATGAACGTGTTTGAATCACTAGCTAATATATAATATATGATGTCTCAAAGTCATAAATATTGCTATTAGGACCGTCTCTCAGATCAAAAAAATGATGAACAGAGGCAATATATGACCATTCACACAAACTTTCAACTGGTGGACTACTATTGCCTTCCAGGATGGCGTGCATCGATTATAATAACTTCACTTCAAGGCCTGAAGATTGCTGTCAGAATGCCAGCTCATATGGAAATATATAGATGTTTACCTTCTTAGGTTCTCATTACTTCATTTGATGGTAATGGTAACTAGTTAATGTGGCAATATCTTATTTTTAATGTTAGTACATTAACTGAAAAAACATCAGCGTGATATTAACTAAAAGACTCATATTTAAAGTTTCCTATTCTCCATTGTATTGTCTGATCTACCTCTCTTAACTGATCCGTGTTCTTCTAGTCTTCATAAAAATCCCTTATTGACTTATTGTTATACATCAAGAAAAGAAGATGAAGTATCACACATTATGCACAAAGCCTACACATGCACATTTTATAGTAACAATACCTATTATATTATTAGACACATCACACACCAAAGACCCTCTGTACTCTGTAGTTTAACCAAGCTCATATTTTATGCAATCAACTAACTCTTATCTTAACTGGATCAATCGCTTTGTCGAACTGGAAATGATTTTCTTGTAGTTGGTAATATATGTTACCACTTACAAGCTAGACCACTGCTGGTCTTATTGGATCTTCTGAACGTTTTTATTCAAGGCTTTGTTTCTTATTCTTTGAATATACTTCCGATACAATTGCATGTAACAAATATCATGATTCAATCCTCAGGAGATGATAAGGCGCTGCAAATAAATATCTTATTTCCAACTTTACCCTTGTACTTAACAGAAAGGTAATACGAAAACCTCATTTTTTTGTTTCAGATTTGGTAAATGGGGTTTAGGCTGTCTAAAAATTCCACAACAAATTGCAAAAGTGAAGAAAAATAGGGAAAGGCTAGTCAAGATGGTTAAGATGTTCTTTCAAGATTATTCATCACTTGATATCCACACAGCTTATAGCACAAATTGAAATTGGATAGTTTGACGACCAGAATCAGCTCAGATGGTGCATAAGGAATGTTACATCTGTACTTTTACCTACTTTTAATGCACCTCGCTTTCAAATCTCTACGAGTATCAACTGCATCCTCGTCACGTACATCACTAATGTAGTTGATATTTGTTCAATTAAACTGAACTATTTTCCTAGTTTTTACTTAAACAGATCGACATTGGTTATTACTTATTAATTAAACTTAACATGTGATGCCGTCGATGCACAAGCCAATAGCGCCGACAGCAATAAAGCTTCATCTTAATGTGTTTCAACTGGGTTGAGCATACGGTAAAAACTGAACCGGACCGAATTTCGGTATCCGATCGGTTCGGTAAATTTGAGAGCCCGGACCGTTTGCCGAACCGAATTTTTCGGTTCGATTTGGTAAAAAAAAACGAACGATTCGATTCGGTCCAAAAAATCCGAAAATTATGTTTCGACATCTAAAATTTTCTGAAAATTTGGGGTTAAGATTTTTGGAGTTTGATTTTGGGTGGAGAGAGATTAGAGAGAGAAAGCAGAGAGTTGAGGAAGAGAGAGAAAAGATATGAAATGAGATATTTAGCTGCAAAATGCATTACTATCTCTCTTCAGCATAGGTGGCATCTAAATTTTCTGAAAAATTGGGCTTTTGTACTCAGTTGTGGCGGTGGTTGTGGGGGAGAGATGGAGGCAGAATTCGGTCTGTGGAGTGTAGTGGTGGCAGCGAATTTCACTGGTTACGAGAGATGAGGAAGAAGTGAAGGCGGAGACGATTTGAAGTGTAGTGGTCGATGGTGGCGGTTGTGAGATATGGTTGATAGACTGTGGGTTTCGAGTTAGCGGCGGCGATCCGTGTAACAGAGGAGGGGAGAAGGGTGTAAAAAAAAGAAAATTGGGTGATGGGTTTAATCTTTAATGGTAGCGGTGTTGGTTGAGGAAGATGGTGATAGTGATGGTGCCGACAGATTTCGTCGATCTAGGTGGGCTTGGCTGGACTGATGTGAAGAATGGTGGTGGCAGCGGGTAGTGTAAGTGGGAGGTGTAAGTCCTAGTTAGGTTATGGTTTTACTCTTTAGGATATAATTTAGGAATTAAAAAAAAAAAACGGTATATCGGTTCGGTCCGGTAAACCAACCGGTAAAGGGTCGGTATTTGGGCATAAACCGAATACCGAACCGAAATTTCGGTTCGGTAAACGGTCTGGACCGAAATTTCGGTTCCAGTTCGGTTCGGACGGTAAACCGAATCTTGCTCAGCCCTAGTTTCAACTATGTTGAATAGAGTATCATTTTTACTCTTAATTTTCCCAGTGAAAGAAAAATAATGACCTTGGTTGACATTAAAAATTGGCATCGTGTAATAAATATAAGCAATTTATCTGTTTTCATAAGAAACCTTATAGCCTTTCAATATGGACAATGGCAGGACTTTCCAGGCATCGCTTCAACATGCCGCCGCCTCCTTACCTCAGCTGCCTCCGCCTCTAGCCATAGACAAATACATTTCTAACTCTAATGCCCCCAAAAAGTGTGATTGATTTAACCTATTTTCAGGTTTGGCGTGGAGAAAGAACTTCTAACACGAGGAATACTACAGGGGTTCTAGAATGATTGAATTATCTTTAAGCTCCTTCTAAGATCCATGCCTCAAAAATGTTAATATTCAGATGATCGTTTGTTTATTTGTATTTTGTGGTACGTACCCCAACTTTTTGTTGTAAGGTACACAGTTCCAGAATCACTAATATATCCCTTCTGATATAAAACCCAAAGACAACTACAACCAAAATTTGAAATGCTTGAAAATAGTACCTAAAAGATCTTACCAGTACACAAAAAATGCAGAAATGGTTAATCAAATTCTATGAATACTATTTGCAAGTGAAAATGTGTTTCATACTCAATTTCACTATGCAACTGTATCAAACTTGGCCCTGCTTATTCAACATAGGATTATAATTAAGTTTCATGTTCCTTTTTTCTGAAAGAAATATGGTTTGGCCAAAGAAGAAATGCCATGTCATAAAACTAAGAATCCTTAGTTAAGCACATAAAGAGCAAACTCAAGCAGTAGAGCAATTATTAAACAGCTAAAGAATGAAAAATGAACTAAAAGTGCATTGAATGGAAGATAACTTGTCAACTCCGCCCTCCAACTTTAACCAAAACAAGAGCACCACAGGCATACACATACATAGGCAATCTTAAGTAGAATCCCTTTCCTCAAAAGGATTATTCTTTACCTTAATGGTAACCTTGCTTTTCACTTGGCTCTCCAATGCTTCAGTCATCGACTGCAACAAACCAACATCAAAATTTAGTCATCATTAATGGATCCAAGCCCACGCATTGATATGAAACCCACACACACACGACAAGAAATAAAAGCAGCACGACCACAACACAAACACACAAATATGTTCTGTACAGTACAAGGCACAAATTCCATGAATTAGAGAAGGTGACCTTATCAAACTGAACAAGAACTTGAATAGCGTGCTCAGGGCTGAGAACTCCACTCGAAACCATCTCATCAAGCGTTTCAGTCAGGCACATGCCAATCGTAGACCTACGGTACAGCTCAAAAGTAGCCATCCTTCTCCAATGATATTTCAATCTATCTATAATCAAAACAAAAGAAGAAGAAAAACGTTCAATGTGAGTTAATCAGTCATTTAACATCACAAAAAAACAAAAAAAAAACAGAGGCATTTAATTCAATGAAGCAAACACTCTTTCATTTCATCAAAGAAGAAAACACCGTTACTATATAATTAACCGATCAATTAACAGCAAAAATAAACGACTGGAAGTAGCGCAAAACTAATTAATGTCAATGTATATCATTATTTTCAGCATTTCTATGTGATAGAGATAGAGAACGAAAGTAAGATTGAGATTACGACTCACGAGAGCTGCGGCGCCGTTGATTTGGAACCGGGACTCGGAATGTCGGATGAAAAAAAAAAAAGCGAGAGGGAGAAGATTTGGGAGCTTTTATACCCTAGATTTTCTAGTTAAGTAAATTTTATAGGTATTGAAAGAAGACGACTTCACCCTTATTTGTATTATGCATTTGTAAATGGGGGCTATGTAATAAATTGCGCAAGTAAGGCTAATTTGGTCGTTTTAATTTTCCTTTGGTATTCGTTAGTTTGGTCAGTTGACTTTTCCCAAAGAATCTGTAACGAATTATGATGCATGGATTCGGTGAATCTATGAATTTAGTATAGTGAGATTTCAATGATCGGATTATAAAAATAAAATTCAAATAAATTTGATAATCGAAATAAAAGAAAAATTCAATTAAACTGTCAAACATAAAAATTATATTTTATTTATGAGAAAGAAAATATATGAGAAAATATTTTCGGGACCCTATATCAACAACAAAAAAAAAGTTTATATTACATATAATTAAAACTTACTCTTGCTCCTCCATATCAATATAATAAAAGAAAACCCCCTTCATTTTTTTTAGAGATATGTTTATAGTAAGATTAAAATTATATATGAAATTTATTAGATAAATCTTATGAATAGTACAACTTTGTCGAGTTCTTTTACATTGGTAAATTTAAATCTTCTTAATATATGCTTAAAATAATTGATTCCAATAAGTTTTTCCTGATTTCGAAAAAAATCAGTTAAAAAATTTATTGTACGAGTTATATATTCTAGTATGACGGAAAATAAAATTTCAGTCTTTTATTATTCTTACTAGCATATATAGTCTCTTATCGTACTAGTTTAAAATTAAATACAATGTAAGATAGATTAGTGATGCTTACCTTGTCTCCAACTATTCAATCATTTTTTTTTTTGGTTTCTCAAATGTTTAATCCCTTTCGAGGCACGTCGGACACATAAAGTGATAACCTCCCCCCAACAGGGATTCGAACATGAGTCCGCTACTTTGTAGTAGTCTCTTCCACTAGACCAATCACATGTTGGTCAACTATCCAATCATGAACATTTCTTCCCAAGGCATCACTTAGTCCAGAACATTGGATTCAGGGGCCGGTCCTAGACATTCGGGGGGCCTAGGCGAATTCTAAAATCGGGGCCCTATTTTACACAAAAAAAAAATATACTCAAAATTTTAAAAGAAAATATACATATTAAATATTGACATTTTACTCCAAATGCATAATTACATGACAAATCCACTTAATATTTTATATTGATTTACTTGTGAATATATTTTATGATTTTTAATTTTAAAAATATAATTTTAGCGAAAGATAAATTTATAAGTATATATGAAGTGAATGTAATTTCACAGCAAGTGTACGCCATTATATTTAATTTTTTTTGTTATCATGATCAATATTAGTTATTGATAACAATGTTACATCAAAGATTCACATAATTGTCATAAAGTTAAGTTAAAATTATATTATAAAGAACATTATAGAAAATTGTGTTCTTTTTAGGGTTAATAAGAAGGAAAAATTCAGAAACACTTAGAAATAATAATAATAAAAAGGATTAACATAATAATTACTACGGAAGAATAAAAAATGAGGAACAATTATTAAGAAATAAAAAGTTAAAAGAAACAATTAACATATACGGTAGTGTTGGGTTTCGACCAATCCTCCCATTGTGTAAATTAAAAAAAATGAAACTAACAATATTTAGTTTTGAGGGGGCAACATTTTTTTGTTGGTTGCACTCAATATTTTTTTAGTATTTTGATAAAATGAAAATAAAAAAGTCATAATAAAGTAATATAACTATAAATGATAAAATATAAATATCTCAAAAAAAAAAAAGTTTCATTTAAACTGTAATCGACAATATTTTGTTGAGTACAAATGGTTTATGATCGAGTATGTGTTAAAAGGATCAACAATTTCTTTTTAAAAAATATATAGAAGCTACTAATCTAAACATGAACTCGTTTTCGATTACGTTATTAAATTTATTTTTAGTGAAATTATAACGTAAAATGTATGTTTGTAAAAAATCTTAAAACTAGAAGAAACAATTGTTAAAACAAAAGCAAAAAAGAGGTGTCAAATATTAATAGTTAATATAATATAATAATATGTATTAATCAAATGCACCTTGAGAAAGAAAAAAGAAACATAAAATAATAAATATTGGATATGTTTGAATGGAAAATCGAATCCACATCATAGGGTTTAAACATAAACAACTTTATCAGTTATGCTAGTTAAGAATTTTGGTATTATTTATTATTAATAATATTTATTTGGGGGCCACTATATTCATAAGATTTTGGGGCCCCTTCACACCCGGGGCCCTAGGCACCGGCCCAAGTTGCCTAGCACTTGGGCCGGCACTGATTTGATTAGTCCAGAACATTGGATTCCAGGACACATACCAATGGACAAAATTTTATTTTTGGCCCTCTAAAGTGACTATATTTTAAAATCGGCCCTTTTATTGTGGTACATCGACGATTGACGTCCTTTATTGTGTCAACATCATCAATTTCAGTCCTTATCATCGATTTTTTTAATTATCGACAAAAAATGTCAATTTATCTCATATTTGACCTATCACATGGCTTGGTCTTGCAAATTGTGGAGTCAAAATATGAAATTCTTAATTTTTAAGTGTCACTCGACAAATTATATTTTTGACTAATATTATTTTTCGATCAGATTAGACATAAATTGGTGATTTTTAACAAAAGAAAATTTAATTTTGCGGTCAATAAGACATAAATTGATGATTTCCAGCGATAATTTCCGGCAATAAGGACTGAAATTGATGATGATGACACAATAAATGATGATTATTGTTGAGGTACCACAATAAATGGCCAATTTTAAAACGCAGCCACTTTAAAGGGCCAAAAATGAAAATTTGCCCATACCAATGCCAGAGCACCGATCATCCGTATTAACTCCAACTCCCAAAACCGTTATCAAGACCTCATCCTACTTAATCTGAGGTACTTCTACTTCTTGAACCTTTAACACTTAAAAAAACAACCATTTTTCATCACCATTACTTTCTTTCTTCTTCTGTTATGTCCAATACACACATGTCACCGTCATAACTTCATTGTTTTCTCAAATTGGAGAAATATTTTTTTCCAAATTAAGTTATTCATAACTATTTAATGATTTTTCAAATTATGTCAGCATAAAAGATTAAAGATGGGAGTGAACAATCTGTTTAGATATAAGAAAATGAAACTAAACAAATTGTTGTGTATGTAAAAGTGTACCGTAACAAATTTAGAAATACATGAGGCCATCTCCATTGCTCCGGGGGGAGGGGGAGGGGAGATAAAATAGCTTTTGGTGAGGAGGGGGAAGGGTTGGGGGTGGGGGTGGAGGTGGGGTGGTGGATAACCACCGCCAAGTGGGGGGGGGGGCACACACCTACTTTTGGGGCTGGGCGCCCATTGTTTCTTTTTTTATTATTTTTTTTGTTTTTTTATTTATGTTATTTAGTTATAAAAAATGTATTTTTTTTTAAATCTTAACATTAGTTTAATTTTATTAATTGTATAATTTGTACTTTTATAACTTGTAATATTGTAATTTTATGTACAATGTTTATTAATTGTTAGTATTATTTATCTCTATTATCATTAATTTTATGAAAAAATAGTGAAAATATATGAGAATTAGAATTTTGTGGAATAAATGTTATTGTATTGTTATCGTAATGTTATTATTAAATGCTTTTTATTATTAATGTCAATGTTAAATTAGTTATTATTAATGCGAATGTTAAATTACTTATTATTAATGCCAATGTTTAATTTACTATTGACTTAATTATTACTTTTTATTTTATTATTATTATTATTTGTTATTATTATTATCATTTTATTAAGTGAGAGTGGGGAAGTATGAGAATTGTAATTAAATAGAATGGGAAGATTGAATCACTGAAGATGACTATAAAAATAGGAGTCTGAAGGGGGAAGGGGAGTCTGGAATCACTGGAGATGGCCTGAGTATATCTGATCGAGACAAAAGTTGACAAGAAGACAAAATTTAGTTATATCTAACCAAAAATATAACCATCCAAGTTACGAGACAAACATGAATAATCTCAAATAAAATTTGAGATTATTCATGTTTGTCTCGTAACTTGGATGGTTATATTTTTGGTTAGATATATAACTAAATTTTGTCTTAGTGTTAACTTTTGTCTCAACCATATATACTCATGTACGAGTTATATATATATCCTGGTATGACGGAAAATAAAATTTCCTTGCGTAATATATATAGGCTTGCGCAATTCTGGATGGAGGAGGGTATGCTGAACAAGCCTTCTTCTTCCGTTCCTGTGCCTGATATAAAATCAGTTTAATTATATTTTTATTCTAAAAAAAGTACTAATGATAGAAATGGTCAAATCATCGATTAAGTATATAGAAAATATGTAATTATGGCGTTTAAAGCGGAGCATATATATGTAAAAGTTCACCATTGATTATTTTTTCATGCCTAAATGATGTTCTTTACTGGAATCTAAATATCTTCCTTGGACTGAATTATATTCTATGTTCAGCACCTCACCTTGCTTTTTGAATTTGGACTGACATTGTAAAGTGCTTAATTGGATCTTATCTCTAAACGGGCCTGCTTTACGGTTGCGGCTGAGTCGAATACTTTCATTTGAAGATCCGCGGATCTTATCGGTGCTGGGGTTAATTTATTCCCGACCTTAAGAACGGGCCGGTTGCTTT
This sequence comes from Penstemon newberryi var. newberryi, assembly GCA_030819805.1. NCBI lineage: Eukaryota > Viridiplantae > Streptophyta > Magnoliopsida > Lamiales > Plantaginaceae > Penstemon > Penstemon newberryi. Next base: position 19,273,399 of record JAUALY010000001.1, read on the forward strand.
TCAATCCCGACCCATTTTGATTAAACAATTAATGTTCGAAGGAAGTTTTAACTTAGAATTGCTTGATGATCTTGTTTTTTTTTTAAAGAATTGCTTGGTGATCTTTTCACTCTGAAGTCGTTCGAGAAATTAAAAAAATCCATATCTTGCCCTCTTCGGAGACTAAAAAATTCATTTGGACTCTAACCAAGTATGGGGTCTTCTCTTTCAGATCAGCCTACTGAACTTCTCAGGGACTCTATAATCTAAACATTTATATAATCTACGTTCATATATTCTGCCTCTAAGTTCTGGTATTCACTACCGACTTAAACATCGGAGGAGGCTTCCGGCATAACCATGATTAGGTCCTACTTTTTTCTGTAAGAACTCATGTACAAGTTCTCCACTTTCAGACGCGGACCGGTCGAATCTTATCCATATTCGGATCCAGAGGTTTACCCCGCCGCGTCACTTACTTTTAAAACATTTGATTAATAGATAAGTTTTCACTTAATTATTGCAATAAAGTGAGAAGTATTTATCTAAAAACAAAGGATTTCTTATTAAGAAAATCAATACATATATTTTAAGAAAAATAGTATACATATATATACATAAAAGCCAATAAACATAAAATACTTTATTCTAGTATAGGATTAAACTTCGGATTAATTAACTATCACATCAACCTCCCAGAAGATGAACGGTTGAGATCTCTCATATTATTAGCCACGTAGTAAAATTTACTCCTAACTATCTAATTAAGGGGCTTCAAAACGGATGTAATCATACATAACTCCTTGAAATGGGTTAGTAGCATTTGCTTGAGTCAAATAAATAGTGTTGGCACCTTCATCTAGTAAAGTGCCTCGTATTTCCACATTGAACAGCCAATAGAGCCCATGAATCCCATGTCTCGCGATTGCATTATCTTTTCCTATCAATCCACTAGAAAATTGTGCTGGATTTTGATCTGCGTCATTGATCCGTACCTAAAATAATAATATAACATTAAACATAGATCATAATTCATCCATTAATTTTTTTTTTTTAATTTTGTGACGGATACATATTGGACGTCACATGTCTACTTATCTAATGATGTATCGTGAATTTAATGTTTTATTCATCAGAATTGATATTCTTACAAGTTATATATTAACGAGAATAATAAATTAATCACCCTATATATATTTACCTCCAATATAGCTTGAGCTGCAGATGCAAGTGCTAGTCTCAATCGGTATGTTCCATTTGGTTTGACGGTATCGAGTTTGAACTTAATCTGCCATGTAGTGCTCTTGTATGTTTTATCATCTTTTTTCCTGAAATCCCAAAAAAAAAAAAAAAATCGTGGAAATTCATATATATGCTCCATATTATCTTGAAGAGGAAAGAGACCGATTTACCCAATTAATTTAATTATTTTGTTATAGAAGTTGCAACTTTTAATTATGTTGGCCCAAAGTGTTGCAAACCCACTAGTTTTTTACTAATACTTATATACTTCCTCCATCTCATTTATTTTTATTTTTTGGTATAGTTAACCAGTCAACTTGACTAAATTTATAAAAATTATAATAAATAATTTAATTAATATATTTTACTAATAAGTTGATAATATAATATAGCACCATATATATTAATATTTAAAATGTTTAATACATCACAAATGTGAATAATTTAATATGATAAGTCACTTAAAAGATTAAAAAATTTGACTGGATACTATAGCTAATGGAGTAAAAATAATGGGATATAGGGATGAAACTGAATTAAATGAATTAACAATGATAATTTGGGTTGACGGATCAAATAAATACTCCTAGTTTAACATATATATACAATAAGTCAATCCTACCCAAATATAATTGGCAAATTTCTCAACTCGATCCGATAACATTTTTTCCTCCAAAGTTGTGTTTATTTTTATCGATTGAGACTAAATATCCCGCATTGATTGAAAACAATAGTTAGTCCACCTTTATAAGGTTTTGGACAATCATCACCTTACAAGCTAGCTTTTGAGGTTGAGTTAGCCCAAACCATGTGAGTGGATTTAGCCAAATCCTTGTGGTAAAATTCTAATATGGTATCAGAGTCCCATGTTAGAAGTGAGCCACCTCCTTCTGCGATGGGCTCCTCCTTGTACGCATTAAATGACTTTAATATCTACCCACACACTTCACCTAGATAACAAAGGTCTGGATTGTCATTATTTCTCCAGTTAATCAAACCTTGGAGTGGAGTGTAATTATTCCCCCGGTTAACAAGGGCCTGGAGGGACATTATTCGTGTATTGGTCTTCACCCACATATCGTAAATTTACAAGGTTGTGCATTCATATATGTCACATGTTGGGTTTGTTTCACCCACACATTCTGCCCACCCACACCTGAAGGGGGTAGTATTGAGACTAAATGTCTCACATTGGTTAAAAACAATAGTTAAGTCCATCTTAATTATAAGGTCTTGAACAATTCTCACCTTACAAGCTAGCTTTTGAGGTTGAGTTAAACCAAAACCATGTGAGTGAATTTAGTCCAATCCATGTAGTAAAATTCTAATATTGTCACACGCTAGTCGTGTTCTAATCTTGAAGCATATGCCTAAAAGTTCTACCTTGTTTTTTAAATTTCTAGATTTAATACAAGCTAGTTAGTTATATCACTTATCTTAAATCATCAATATATAAGTCCATGTATGCCTGGATATTGTAAGTCGTTATATTATGCTACATATCATGCATCAACAAACTTTGTAAACATAAAAAATAACTGTAAAAGATCTTCAAAATCATTTTGGTGTCACATATTGGATTACCAAATACACAAGTGTATAAGATTTTTTTTTAGTGACTAGTCCATTTCACTAGACCAATCACATGTTGGTAAAATTTTCTTTTTTGGTACCACATGATAGGTTACTTTGCAACTTTGGTACCATCGGACACAAAAATACAAATATTTTATACCACATGATAGATTTTCATTGCAACTTTCATACCAAACTCAAATTTTCTCCGGAGTTAATAGCAATATTTTAATTCCGGAGAAAATTGGGTTTGATATGAATTTTGCAATGAAAACCTATCATTTGGTATGAAATTTGTATTTTCGTGTCCAATAATACCAAAGTTGCAAAATGATCTATCTTGTGATCCACATAAAATTATATGTGCGACACAAAAATAGGTCGAAGATATATCCCAAAATTAAGTTAACAGGTTATAACCCATTCCAATTCTAAAACAACCCTTACTCCACCCAAGAGGTCTATGCATGTGTCAAGAGTTTAATTTTGTGATATATTTGTTATTTTTTTACCTTGTAACATGAGCAAAGAACCAATCTTTGGCATAATTGCTCTTCCCAATTGTATAGACCAAGTCAGCATTTGGATATAGTTCAGCATATATTTCCCACAATCCATACTGTCTGAATTTATCTGGATGATCGACATACAATTTGTTAATATACTTAGGGTTAGGGTCAGGAACGTAAAATTCTCTAGCCGAACGGTCCGGGGTGCCAATTTCCCACAGTGTAGGTCCATCTCGTGGGGGTTCATACACGAGATCACCCGCATTAATGTTGCATCCGGGGGTTACGCTAATAAATTCATCATTTTTGTAATCTCCGATGAATCCAGGGATCCATGCATATAGACTATAGTCTCCGATGTGGATGTCGTTTATCGAAAAATAACCTTCTTCATCTGCCCTTGTCCAAAACTGATAGCCCTGTACGTAACAAATTTTCGAATTTAGTATTTTAACATGTTTTATATTAAAAATATAATGACAAGTTCAAATTAACAATTGGCAAGAAGATGCTAAAAAGATCACCTTGCCTTCTCTTTGCCAAGATCCAATGTCTCCTGGTGGAGCCAAGCCAACATATGCTCCATTTGCACCCCTTTTTTTTTTTGGACTAATGCGTCTAAATGGGAAAAAAAAAATTGAAATCCTTTTTCAAATCTAGCTTAAACGTTAACAAACAAGGATGTTTATGTGTTGTTAGTCTGATTTGTTGTAGAACTTATATATAATGAAATATGTTGTTACCTGTCTCTAAGTAGTAATCGGCCACGAACATTGCCCCGTTGAGCTGATGATTGAAAATCCGCGGATTCAGGAAAACTATAAGGCCAACTTACAACTTCTTTCAAGGCCTAGTCGATCATCATGTGTATGTGATTAAATCAAGTCTTAATTTCTTTGAAGTATATGTATTGAGATAATTAGAATATATTTTCTCCGTTTGGCATAGAAAAAATTGTTTACATTTATTTGTCATTTTAAGAGTTCAATGTAAAATTAATTTTTTTCTACCAATTTTACCCTTCTTGTTAATGCTTGTCATTAATGCTAATGATTGTTGTAATTATTTAATTAAAAGGGTGTTTTGAGATTTTTGCTTTAAAAAATGATTATTTATTATATTTCTTAATATGTGTGCAATCCTCCAAAACGACAAAATAAAAAAAAAACGGAGAAAATAATTACTAATTTTCAAGATATTTCGATCTTTTAACCTGGAATTTGGCATCCTCCCAAAGCAAAAGATGGTCTTCTCCTTCTATGCCACGATTGAGATACATAAAAACAGGACCAAAAACTTTCTTCCATGCCTCACCTTCTCCAAATTTAAGTACTACATCGTCACCCCCATAATGAGCGCTAACAAACATCTAATTCGAAAGATCAAATTCAATCCATTGATTAATTATAATTAATCCATTGATCACGTGGTGGCCAATAAGGACATCGTGTAACACCTAATAAACTTGAAAAAGATGGTTAGTTGTTAGTAAGTACTTACATTAAGAGTAGTTGGACCAACATGAGAAGTAAGATCTTGTTTAAGGGGTCCACCGGTTTTGAACTCATTGCTAGGCGTGATCTGCCAAAAGCCAACGGATGGATCATCGCATATCCATCCGTGGACTTTGTTATCTTTATTCTCACACGAGTATTGGTACTTGTCATCCACCTTCGTCATAGCAAGTCGATCAAAGATCAAAGTTTAGAATATCGACTAGAAGCTAGCTACATCGATCAAAACTTCTTTCATTTTGATTGCCTTAAAATTAGATTTAAAAGAATTAAGACTATGAAACTAGAACTACTAGCTCCTTAAATTTCTTTTCAGCTAATTCAAAGAGTACCTCTCCTCTGAATTGAGGCTCGATGGGATTGAAAAGGAGGACTGCTTCCGGATAGTCCAACGGCCGGCCTCTTCCAGGTAAACGGTCATCTGGTAGTGGCATGTATCTTTGCCTATTATCTGCCATGGCCATATACTGAAACCTATATATTCATTTAAATCAAATCATAATTAATTTAATGTATATGTAACATAATCATCAATTACAATATATTAATGTATGTATATTTAGGAGGAATATGTTTGTTTACTTGTCTTTTCTCAACTTGAATACAATTCGTGTTTCATCAAGGTTGAAACCAGGCCATCCCTCTAAATGTTCATAAATCGCATAAGTGTAGAACCCCGAGGAACCATGTAGCATTACGAACCTGCAGCATGCAATTATGAACAACATTTAACAAAATGCATGTTTACAAGATGAACAAATTTATTAATTGATTTATGCACATAATATTTCATAATTAACCTTTTGTCTATGTTCAATGGAGAAAGCTTGCCCTGGTGGGAAGTGTCCCATTTTCTTAAGAATGATAGCTCTAATTGTTCCTCAGTTTCCACCACAACTCGAAAATTTGTTGCATGGATTCTGCATTTTTAAATTCTTAATTCTTGGTGAGAATATATATGTATAAAGTTCATACTGCAGAGCAAGTGAAGATATAATTAAACGTAAGCGCCGGGCACTTGTGTAGCACTCCTACAAGAAAACGGCCTAGCTTCTAACGCACCCATTATATATATATTTATATTTGAACTCAGGATGATGAAAATCCTCAAAGAAAATGGAATCAATTAAATGCTTAATGAAAGTACGCATAGTCTGTCCAATTACAACGTTATAGATTGATTTTCTTAAAAAAATCGTATATGGAAAATAAGAAGGAAAATTTATGTGTATGTCGTTTTAAATAACCACTAACTCTAGAGTATCGAATAACTACCTCGAATAACATAACGTGCTAATATTAATTCTAGTAGTATTTAGAACCTAAACAACCTCCAATTGACATAAAATTGAAAAAATCTTTCTACGCGAGTTATTATTGTCCTAACAATGATCAAACGTAGTAAAAGCACCAACTTGAGGGTCCAAACAATGTCGAGTTACCAAAATTCATATGTAACGTAGCCGAATGTTATTAAAATCGGATCGGACAGGTTGGTCAGATCGGTTCAACCGTGAACCGGAGGACTGTCCAGTCCGGACACACCCATAAAACTGGAGACTCCAAATACTAGTGTGAACCGCCCAGCACCGTCCCAAAACCGGTGGGACGGTTTGGCCCACGATTCTTTTTATTTTTTTTAGTTACAATTAATGTTAAAATATTTTCGTAAAATTTGTAAAGGGAGGGATTTGCACACTTAACCTCTTGGATTAAGTACTAACATTTTTGTTAACATTCTAAACTACAAACTCATAAATTATAGATTTCTTGTGATCTAATTTATTTATAGATTAGTTTATGATAATTAATTTCAAATTAACAACTTACACATTATCGATGAAATAATAATTTTTAGTTTTAGGACTTTTTTTTTTATTAATTTTTTTCTTTGAACATATATATCTTGTGTATCAAAAAAACCGCATTGATATATTATGTTTGAATATTTAACTTTAACATTAATATATACTAATCATATTCTAAAATTATTAATCTCTTATTTTATTGTATTTTTAACTTACACTTATATATTTATAAATGAATATAATCATATATATTTATATGGACTTATTAATTAGTTTCATATTTACATTACCGTTATGATAAATATAAGTTAGATAAATATTATACGTTTTTAGTTTAAATATATATATTTTTTTGTATATGTTTAATCAATTGTAGGATATTATTTAAATTTTTATGTACGTAATATATATTTTTTAATAATTATATTAAATATATCATTTAAATATTTAAATATATCTCTTATTCAACCAGTTGTCCGACCAGTCCAACCAGTAAAACAGTGGCCTGTCGTCTCATCAATTCATTGTCCGATCCGGTTCTGAAAACATTGACGTAGGCTAGACTAGTCGAAATATTTTCAAAAATTTGACCACTTTGCCCTTCATCAGTTATGAATCACACAATGTAGAGACAGAGACAGAGATAAAGAGAGAGAGAGATGAACATACACTTCAAATGTTCCCGTTGTTCCCGCACTTCCTGGTGGACCCCACACAAGGTCCCAATACCTGCATAAATTGTTTAAGCTACGTTTGATTCTTGGATTTCAAATTCTAAAATTATAAGGAAAATTAAAAGTGAAGCTCGATGTTCTATCATTTCATACAAGAAAAATATAAAGAACCAAATGTAGCCTTAATGTACATCAAATTAATTGATTTAGAAAGAATGAAATAGGCCTAAAATATAATCTTTGCCAACAGATGTAATACCCTCTATTCGATTCTTCGTTCTCAATTTCAAGAAGATTGCCAATACCGTTGTATGTAATGCCAGTTACAATACCATCTGGCTTTGATAAGGTGACTTTAAGGATGCCATTGTCCATAACCACCTGCCAAAAAAAAAAACACTATCTTTATTAGACACCTTCAACTATAAATATATCAATCTTATGTAATAATGAAATTCTAAGCATTTATTTATGTGTATTTTACAATATCCCATAAAATTGCATACATGGTAATTTTTCGTTTCCCTTCAAGTATATATTTATTTCAACTAAAATCATAATTTATTTTTTCTCTTACATGGCGATCTTCGACGTGCAACCGCAACTTCATTTCTTCTTCTTCTTTGGAAGAAGCCTTTCTTACTATCTGCAAAGAAGTTGTGTTAAGATACTACGTACACATGAGTATCTAAATAGAAAATCATAATTTATATAATCTCAACTTTACTTGAACTGCAAAGAAAGCATATTTTTTTTTTCCTTTTTTGCAAAAGATATTTGTGTGTCTTTACTTATCACAAATAGTTGGTATTATTACGATGTAATGTAGCTTGCAAGAATGACTAGGTGGACAAGCCAAAAAGCACAACTCAAATTATCATGACTAATGTGTGGGAAACTTTACTTGTACATATAGGTAGTTTTCCCCCCCTTTTTTTTGTAAGAGTTTTTGTCTGTTAGAATGTCAATTTGCTTTTTTTTTTTTCACAAGCATTATGTACTTTTATTTCCATGATGCACAAAGGACATGCTATGCAAGCACAAGTTTAAAAGATTTGTGACATTGTATAATATATAGGGAAAATCATAATTTGTCCTATCAACTTGAGGATTTTTTTTTTTGTACTACAACAGCAGTTGCACTTATTCATTCAGCATTTTAATTGTTATAAATGCACTCGTCCATGATAACTGAATAACAAACAACCATAAAAGATCAAAATATACTTTATTTCCGGGATTATTGCATTTTTGGTGCCATAACTATAGTCTACTGGCGTTTCTACCCCATAACTTTTCGGGCTGCCACATTTGGTGCCATAACTTCAACATCAGTGGCAATTTTGGTGCCAATTGAGGCCCAATTTCAAATTTGGCCATAAATTCCCTCATGTGCGGGCCATGTGACATGAAAAATGGAGATTTTGACCATTCAACATCTTTTTCATTTAAAAAAAATACCAAAATTCATAATCCTAACTTTTCTTATAAAATTCACCAACATTCCCTTAATTAAATTGTTACCCGCCTTCTTCTTCTTCCCCAAATAAAAATATCCAAGTAGCCTAGTTCTTGGTGGAAGGAAATAAAAAAAATTAATGAAAAAAGACGTTGAATGGTCAAAATTTTCAATTTTCATATCACATGGTCCACACATTGGAGATTTTCTGGGCAAATTTTGAAATTGGGTCTCAATTGGCAAAAAAATTGCCACTGATGTTGAAGTTGTGGCATCAAATGTGCCAGCCCGAAAAGTTACGGGGTAGAAATGCCAGTGGGCTATAGTTGTGGCACCAAAAATGTAATAATCCCCTTTATTTCCCAAGTTTTCGACCTTTTCGCACTTCATTTCTTGATCAACATTTTGATCGTATCACACCCATAATATTTAAAGTAAAGGAATAAATTGCGATTTACTTAATAAAGAGAAACCGGTTAGAAGTTAGAAGATATAGTTGCTATTTAAAATTTAGCCACCAAAACATGTAACTCAGTCGTAAGCGAAAAGGTGTAAGATTTGCATATTCAAAATTTTACATTGTGCTTTTCGTGCCTTTACGTTTTCATACTAGAAACAACAAAATTAAGTCTTGCTCAAGAAATATGAGCAGTCTGCAAATTACTAAAAGTAGCATAAATAAAGGAATTGCACAGCCATATATAGAACCCCAAAAAATAACTAGGAACAAGGAACAATTTGAACATAAATCTCCAAAAAAGAAATCTCTAGAATATATATTCTTTTAATGAAATTAGTATGAAATCAAAAGGTCACTAAAACATTTCCTCATATACTTTAAACTCATAACCATATTTCCTTCTATTGGAAACGAAACCAAATTACAGTGTTGAGCAACTGATGTAATTAAAGATATCGAGCTAATGTTAATTTAACTCTTGTGAAATGCATAATGTTTAATTTATCCCCATGATTTGAAATATAACACTTTACCCCTTATTAAAAATTTAAAGAATATAGTACCAAAAAAAAAAAAAAAATTTAAAGAATCGATTTACCCCCTTCAGCGGAAGAGTGTAACTCACTTGCCGAAATTGAGAGTGGACATTGTAAAGTATTTTTATAACATAGGGGGATAAATTGCTAATTTATCAAACAAATGGGGTAAACTACCACATTATCGTAACACATGGGGATACACTGTCACATAAAAATGTCAGGGAGACGATGTGAATTTTTTATAAGATTGTAGGGAAGGGGGTAAACTGTTCTTTTTCAAATTACCAAGGAGATAAATGAAATATTATGAATATCATAGGGGGTAAATTGCTATTAACTCTAATGATATTAGATATATTTGTTCTCAAGTTCATGGATTAATCATTCACACCGTGATCATATTCGGATTTTTATAACAGTAAATCATTTATTCCTCTACCAGTTCACGTGAAAGTAATGTCAGTAGTGATTTTTCTTACACATATCATATTTACGGAAGTAAATTTCAATTCTCATTTCATACGCATGATTTGTCTACACTACACCATACCGCGAAGAGTAGAGTCATGTAATTTGACTCTCAGACACAACACAATTTAAGTAGATTAGTTCACTTGACTCTGATCTGGTTTCCTCTGGAAGAAGAGTGAACCTAACAGAACAGCAATCCCGGTAATTGCAATAGTAAACAACAGGCGCCGTGGTGAAAACTCCTGCCGTTGCCTTCTTGGACCACTTCGGTCTCTTTCAGGTGCCCTCGTGTTCCTTCAAAGATATCAAATAAACATTCATCAATAACAAGATTTGCTAAATGATTTCAAGGAAGAAGAATCATACAAATTTACTCAATAAAATTTCAAAAGCTCTCTTTTATTCACATACTGTCAAATTCTATCCCATTCGACAACCAACTTTTGTCAAGTGTAAAGTGTAAACCATTGTATGTCTCCATAGGTGCTACAAGCAATTTATACTTATCCTAGTTACAGAGATAACTTCTATATTTTTATTAGGAAAAATGTATCACACTTTCTCACTAAAAACAAATAAGCTGTTACCTTGAAGATTCTGCAATGTTATTAACACCAGTGCATCTGTTTTCATGGCCATGCCTCTCACGGAGTCTAATATATTTGTGACACAAATGACATAGCTCTGTCCTATTACCACATACTTCCTGGGATGAGAGAAGAAAAATACGTTACATCACATCAAGAATGTCAGTTTCAATAATTAAAATATTATTACCTGATGCTCTAATAAATCAATTGCAGGGAGTGGAAACTCGCAATATTCACATGTCGCAATCCTTTGTGGGCAATTTTCTCCCTTGTGAACATCTAAGATGTTGCGGTCCATGGTCTCACTACACAGGGAACAAGCTACCTGCAGAGTAATTGAAGTCACCAAGCCTAAAGATCAACTTGCAAGAACCAAGAACAAGAACCTATGCATAGCTGACATAGTTTGATATCCATCAATAAGAAAAATCTATTTTGTCTTTATATGAAAATGAAACAAAAAAAGAAGACAATAATAACACTAAATGATTTAATTTTATATAGTAACAGAATTAAGGCTGTATAGTTTGATGGTTGTAAGCTTCATTACAAGAAAGAAAGCTCACATGGTTAAGAGGTATCTCCCTAATGAATTTAGAATCCACAAGTCTTTTTTTATATGAGCTTTAAGAATCAGCACAATCTTAATACTATTAATTTTGTAATAACACTCTATCATGAGTCCTTAGTTAGGACATATGTTTTTATTTTAGGTTTGATTAAAGTCTTAGCAAAGTGGGATTAGAATAAAAAATAATTAATAGTAGTTTACTAGTAAGAGTTTAAGGACAACACTTATTTTGTAACTTTATTTCAAGATAAGGAATTCTTACTGAGAATTAATATTGGGTTTGTATTTCTCCTCTCCTTCTCTCTTCTCTCTCGCCGCCCCCCCCCCCCCCCCCCCCCCCCACCCAGTAAACAGCTAAGTTGTCTTACATGTATGGAATGACAAATTAGCACACCAACACACGCTCATACTACATCTTAATGGAGACCTCAATGTAGCACAAAGCTTTTCAATTGATGTTAATTAGCCCCTAATACATGCTCTTATCATCCTTTACCCATGAACCGCCTCTTCTTCAGTAATGAAAAGCTCCTCTTAGACATGTTTTTTTTTTTTTTTGGGTAAATTCCTCTTAGACAGGTTTTTTGTTATTATTATCACCACATTTCTAACTTAACTGTCTAGATCTTGATGAGATAAGGAAATAAACTGTGTCAATGAAGTGACTCACTTCGTATTTCTTCTTTCAAAGTTATTGGCATTTTGATGCCAACATCAATGTTGATCCCAAGTTCTTCGTAAATTAAGAAAGTAGACTTGGATCCTAGTACTCAAAGAAATTCTTTTCCAAATTCACTGATTTTCTTACAACACCACAAAAGAAAAACCGAAAACCTTTCTGAGGAGTAAATGCCATTTTAAAAGGATTAAGAAGCATCAAAGTCCAGCCTATGTAGGTAAATGTTTGCTTTCTAGGCAAGAGAACAACAATGCTTTCATTAAGCAATGTTAATCAACTTAATAATTTGCTCTCAAGTAGGTTTTCGATACACAAATGAACAAACCAAAGACATCTAACTGGAATCACATTCTACCCACAGTGCCAATTCATTCATGTCTGTAGAAACCAAGTTACTAGCAAGAGAACTAATATGCAAGCAGAATCGTTAAGCTCATTATATACTAATAGCAGATTCAAAGGCATAAAAGAACACATAGTCAAATGGACGAAAATACACGTACTGCATGGAGGATGTGACTTTGATTTAGGATTATGCAAAACACAATGAGTTGTTAGCTTGTTGCAACATTGCACATAGTTGTCCATTTGATTAAGTGTAGAAGCATAAAGACGTATGAGAAAGTGGAAACGGGGAAAGAAAAAATATATAATGTCTCAACCGACAGTCGTGATTTCACTTAACCATTTTTTGATGATTCTAGGCAACAGCTCTTGGGCAACTTGGTCACTAGGCTATTATAATTTTTTTGTACTGAGTTTCTGTTTACTATATGACTTCCATTAAATGAAAGAGGTGGAAAAACTTTACTAGATGGAAAGATACAAATGGAGGCTGAAGTAATATAAAACACAAAAGAAGAGCAAGAAAAACTAACAAACAATCCTCATCTTAAGTAAACTGGAAAGAACAAGCCATTGCCTATGAGGCATGAGTCACGGCAAGGTTGAGTCAAGGGTCATATGTGACATTAAAAATTTGTGATCAACTGATGTACAAACTTGGATAAGACAGTTGAATTTGGCTTAGTATTGACAAACATGCTACATTATGAGACATATAAACCCACAGTAACTACCCGAAAAACCACCAATGATTTATCTAGGTCTCTGAATAACCCAATCTAAATTATGTGATTGATGTACATGCAAGAATGTGTAAGTGCTGCAAGGGATTGACATTACAGAAATGGGTTTAGGGGTTAGTTTTTCTGGATAAGGAGTCATAAATACAAAAATATATCATCCAACCACAAACCAAAAATACTTCCCAGAGAAGCAAGATAAGAACATTTTTCAGAAGTCATAGTTACTTCCTTAAGAAAATTATTTCATAGAACTCAGCAGGTGAGAAAATTTGCATACCGGGGCATGAGTGCTCAGAAAATGTTCCTCCGCAAATTTTTTAGGTACCATTTCACCACAAACTTTACATTTTTCTAGATTTCTGGAGCAGTGAACAAAATGCAAGTCCATATTGGAAGAAGGAATTGCTCTGTCACTGCAAATGGCAAGTAATAAATTAGGACAAGTTATACATAGTTGAAGCAGGCAAAACCTGAAAAGAATATCAAGCTAAATAGTTATATTAAAGCAACAGAAAGATGAATAAGCCAGTTTATTACCAGATTAAAGTTTTAAGCAGTGTACTAACTAGAATGCGATAGTGCAGATGCCCCAATGCAAAGAGGCAAATTTGAAATTATAATCAACCAATTTAAATTCAAATCTCATTAAGAATTTATATATAAAGATAGAAGGGTGTGGGGGGGGGGGGGGGGGTGTTCAGAAGAGTGTGTTGCCTTAAATGGTAGTATTTGACATAAATTCTGGAGGGTTATTTCAGGGAAGCTTTTCAACTGTATTCAGCTCTCAATTTTTTTGTTGGTCCAGAGAGGAGGAAGGAATAGGGGTGGGGAAGGAGAGTATCCTTACCTGACATTTTTATGCTTTACATTTTCTTCTTTATCATAAAAAAATTACACCCAGGGTTTTTGTCTTTTGAACGCATTTCCTTTTCCGAATACGGACCAATTTGGACAAACAAATTTAGGCTTGGTAATATACGTTGTATTTTGTTTACCCCACCTATCATCCTCACTAACTAATAAGTTGATGTATTATGTTTCCTTTAAGCTATGTTAGATTCATGGATTTGAGTGAGTCTAACACTAAGAAAATGTTTTCTTGCATCAAAAGATAGAACATTGAGCTTCAATTGTTCATTTCTTTTTCCTTATCATTTTACTCACTGAAATCCAAAATATAGCCTTTATATGTTCACTTTTCACCATGATATACGACAATTCTAGGCCTACTCCAGATGTACTTGTTTGAGTTATCCCTGTTTGGGTCATCAAACAGATCCAACTCTAGCAGTTTCCGGAATTTACTGTTGGGTAGTTTCATGAGAGACCCATACACTGCCAGTAAAGATTTTAGATATACTTAGTTCATAGTACATAATGAACATTGCAAAATAAACATGACTCAACTTACATTTAAGTAGACAAACTCTATACCAGTCCTAGAAACCTCAATACTATATTCAGCTTCATTTTAACCAACATCGTGAGTTATGAATATGGAGGTCAGATGTTGCTAATGACGGTATTACGCACTGATAAAAGAAGAGTCATTGGCGCAAGAGTAATACTTCTGGAAGTTCAAAAAAGGAATGGTTGATCTCCGGCCTATTCAGCTGATTTTCATGCTTCGTTTAATGGACTTATGACAAATGGATACTATTTAAAATTATCTAAAAGTCTTGTAAATTATACCTTGTCAATCATCTGCTTGTTCCCAAACATACCAATTCTGATCTTAATAATATACAATAACTGTAAAATTTCCTAACCTTTTCCAACCCCGTGGTCCAGCTTACATAAATGAGTCGGGTGTCAACTAGAATAAAGAACCCCCTCCCTCCCCATCAACCAAACCAGTTTAATATCCAACTTTCATTAAATTTTGGTAATGTGCACTTTGAGTATTATTTATATCTTCGATCCAAAATTTGTTAAAGGATCTGCTTCAATGATCACTCTGAAAACTATACAAAGTAGATCAAACTAAGAACCTTTTGCCCCCTAATATATGATGATTCACTTAAGAGATATTGTGCAACAGTGTATTCCAGCTCAATTATGCAATTGGACAGCTCATTTATACATGAAGCATCAGTGGACAAACAAATTTCGTATTTTCAATCCACAAGCAGAATAATAACCTATGTACCAGAGATAGCTCAAGGTAGATGATAGGAGATGACTAAATAGATGACAAATATTATCAGCTATTTGGTATCACAAGATGCACAATTCATAGCAAATTAGCAAATGAGCAAAACATGAAATTACATAATCAGTTGATCAGATAATATTTGATGATTTCAATTAAATACAAAACGAATCTCCGAAAGAACAACTTACCAGTGGCTGCAGATGCTTCTGACCTCATCATCACAAGCTACAGCCATTCTTTCCCCTCTGGAAATAGTTCACGATAAAGATGGTGTTAGGTAAACGAGAATCCAATCTTCAGTCTTCCAATTAGGTTAATCGATTTTAAGTTAGAAAATTAACCATCAAAACAAAGAAAATAACAAAGAAAAGAAAGATAAGCTTTGGATTCCAAACCTTGGAATTTGGAACTATTGCGAGATAATCAAGGTAAACGGATTTTAGGTTATAGATTTTAGCTATGAGAGAGAAAGTCCGACGAAGAGTCTTTGATTAAAAAGAAAAAGTACAGCTTTTTGAGTTGGTTTCGGGGGTATTTAATTATGTGGGACCTTCTTACAAGGAAATAAAATAATGTGGATCCTTTTTTATGGTAATAAATTACTAAAGCTGTCCGTCCTGTAACTTTGAGATTATTTCGAAAATAGTCTTATAATTAAACTATACATGCATTTTGCTCTTTAACTTTAATCATATTTTAATTATAATTTGTGAACTTTCACTACAGATGAAAGAAAATAGGTGAATATTCGAAAATCACCACAACACACTTTGTTGTTTTGTTCCTTTTTCGCGGAGCGACATACAAAAAAAAGTCTTATGTTATAAGAATCGATGACTTACATACCACCGAATAAATAGATAAAAAAATAATTCGAACATCACCACAACACACTTCATTCTTTCGACCGCTCTCCTTGTTAGGGAGCAACATTCCAAGAAAAAAAAACTTATCTGATAAAAATCGATGACTTACATACCACTGAAATTTAGATCATAGTCTAATGCTTACATAAAGTAGGTGTCCTGTACAGTGGTGGATTTCACCAAAAATATGATTTTGCACTTCAAGTCACTGTATCCATCAAATGTTTGATATTTGGATCGATGGCTCCAATCATGCACACCTTCACACCCAAGTGGAACGTACGCAGTGTCCCAGGTGTAGGGGTGGCATTGGTTATGATCGGGTGTCTAGCCTCTGCAGATGATTACCTACAGACACCACCAAAGACTTACATGAAGATGATCTTTATTTAGTAAGGATTAGGAATCTTGGTCGAGTATTTGACAATGGGGATCTCTTTCCTAGATACTTGAAGTAGCTTATGTAATATGTATGGATCTACAACGGATATGATTTCTTCAAATTTTGTTGACTTATATGGGAAATGTGGTTTATTGAACGATGCTACTAGGATGTTCGAGATTGGTGGAAATAAGAGAAATATTGTTTGATGTAATCAGTGGCGGAGCCACGTTATAAGAAAGGGAGGGGGGGGGGGGGGGGGGTGAATGGACCCCCCTCAAATTTTGCTCACAACCAATTTTTATACTCCGTATATGTATCTTACGTGCTAT
Source organism: Penstemon newberryi var. newberryi (assembly GCA_030819805.1). Taxonomy (NCBI): domain Eukaryota; kingdom Viridiplantae; phylum Streptophyta; class Magnoliopsida; order Lamiales; family Plantaginaceae; genus Penstemon; species Penstemon newberryi. Next base: position 19,290,292 of record JAUALY010000001.1, read on the forward strand.
ATGAGATTAAATTTCTAAATAAAAGGGGTCCATGTTTATTAGATTTCGATAAATCCAACAAGTTAAGAGTTACTAAGTGGGCATCAACTTAAACTCTAACATATTCTTCTTATTTTGTAATTTGAATCATACTAAAACAATAATAATACTTTTTAGGGAATGACACTTTTTAAATATGAAGAGTCCCTAAAATTTCGTACCAATATCTCTTTCATCTTCTTCTTTAGGCCATCTCCAGCCGAAGGGGGGAGGCAAGCAACAGCCCCCCCGTCGGCTGGAGACGAGCTCCCCCCGGATGGGCAGGCAAGCATCCGGGGGGAGTTGCTTGCCTGCCTGCTCATGGACGCGCTTTACATTTCTTTTTTTTTTTTTTTTTTGCAATTTGGTCAACTACATGAAACGAGAGGGAGAAGGAAAAGCATGAAATATTTGCTGAACATAAATTGAATAATTAGGCTTTGATATAGTAATTTATTTACTTGAATGTATTTTTATACTATAATAAATATATACTGATGCTATATTCGACATTATTCACAAGATATAAAACATATTCTTCTACCTTGTTCTGCTTTTCACTAATCATATACAAACACACCAAAAATTGATAGGTTTTTTCTCAAAAAAGAAAAAGAAAAAAAGGGGAACTTGAAAATGAAAATACCTGCTTGAAGAACTTCCGGAGAGCATTTGTTGGCCAAATGCTTTTCAGCTTGACCTCTGTTTTAGCTTGTAAAGGAAAACCTTTATTTAGTTAATATACAAAAATAGAAGAAAGGAAAGTATGAAGACGAAAGGGAAAACTGTAGTTTTAAGAAGATACTTTACTAAATTTAGGGACCTCCAAGAATGGGATTTAGAGAAACAATTAATTGTTGTAGATTTCTCCCCATAGGCCCATGATCCAACTTGTTGTAGTGTTTGTTGTGTTTCTTTAATTATGTTTAATTGTTGTTGTTTCACTTGAAAATTATGTTTTGTTTTATTGTGTAATAGTTGTTTTTCTTTTCACTCCAAGTGCATTAATAATAATTGTTGATGTTTTTCATTAATTATCTTTACTCGTTTTTATTTTTAGGAATGCCTTATTATTATTATTATTATTGTTGTTGTTGTTGTTGTTATATTTAAGTGAGAGTGGGGAAAGTTTGAGATTGAAATAAATGTTTTGAATTGTTGGTTCGGTTGGAGATGACTGCCTTGGGAAGACAGGCAGGCAGGTAGGCAAGCAGGCAGGCAGGCAGGCATGAGGGGGCTATTGCCTGCTTCGGCTGGAGATGGCCTTATTGTCACAAAAGAAACCTATTAAACAAAAATACTCACTATAACCAAAAAAATGTATGTATTCGAGCTTTCATTTTAAGAGGAGAAACCATTGATTTTTTAGGAAGACATAAGGTATGAACTATGTATGTTTATATTAGTGAATTATTTAATATTTTTTAGTTGTAATATATATAGTCAAAATTAGAGTTTGGACTACTTTGGTCACATTTTCCTTTTTGTTTTTGATTTTTTTAATATTAATATCTTAAATAATACTCATTAATTTTATAAGGATCCCAGTGAAAAAAAATTATGGCTCCGCCACTGGTTGTAATGCGATTCTTACTAATCATGTGCAACATCGGCTCTGCAATGAGGCAATGAGAATTCTAAATGAGATGAAGTTGGCTGGTTTAAAACCCAAGGAATAATTGTTTTATGAAGTTAATCTTGTTTTTTTTAAACGCTCCTAGAAACTCATTTAAGTAGACAAATTATTATTATACAAAACATGGTTATTATTAATTATTAAATGAATGACTCAGATACGTGTACTTTTCTAATTAAACATGTATGATAATCCACGTCGGTTAACTGACATTTATTACTCTTATACCATTACAACTATGGATTATGTTTTGAAGAACTCTAAAAAAGATTTCATAACAACTATACGTTATCTTATATTGCATTTTGGGTATTCATATTGACGGAATTGGTCAAAAATTGAAAATATTAGCCTTAGGATAATTGCGGCATTCCTTACATACATTCTTTTAGAATGAATCGGTGTTGCTGTAATTTTTACAATATATACTCAATATCTGATATCTTTTTAAGAACTTTATATTATAGTATAATATTATGGGTATTTATATTGACGGAGTTGGTCAAAATTTGGAAATAATAGCCTAAGGATAATGAAGAAAATCAACAACTTAAATTTTAATTGATGTCATCAAATTTTGATAGGATTTATGTCCTAAGGTTGTAAATGTAGCAAGTTGTTTATTTTTGGAGTGGATTGTGTAGTTCAAAACATGAGGAGTCAAATTTGCAATATTTGAAAGGCCTCTTAAGTGGGTTCACTTCGAGATTTATCAATTTTGGGCTGAATTGGGCTTGAGATAATCTAATTTGCTAATTAGTGATGCGCTGTTGAGGATATTGATGACTATTGCCTATTGGCCCAATTCCATTTCTTAATTAAAAATGGGAACTTGTCGAATAGACATCAGCAACATGTGTTATTTAATTAAAGTGATAATATTGATTGTATACTATCTCTTTCACTGTCATGTTAATTTACGATCCGAATTAAATAAATTCCGTAGGGATGTGCCTCTCAATCTATAGAAGTATTTTATTTATTTATTTATTTATTTATTATCGAACTAAATGTGTTTGAGTTTAATTTGATAGTAAAATCAAACTAAACTTAAAATATTCTTAGTTGAATTGAACATGAATCAAACTGACTATGTAATTAGTTTTTTCTTTTTAAATCTATTTATTGTGAACGCAAATTTGAAACCTCATCAATAATTAAATATTAGACTTGAGCCAAACCTGAGCATAGATAAAATTATACTTCCCCCATCTCAATTATTTTTATCCCTTGGTACAGTTGACCAACCAACTTGACCAAATTTAAAAAATTTATAATAAATAATTTAATTAATATATTTCACTAGTAAGTTGATAATATCATATGATACCATATATATTAATATTTAAAAGGTTTAATGCACCACAAATGTGAATAATTTAATATGATAAGTCACTTAAAAGATTGAAAAGTTTGACCGGAGACTGTAGCTAATGTAGTAAAAATAATGGGACGAATGGAGTAATATTACTCCCTCCATTCCATTTTAATTGTCGTTTTAGAGATTTTTTTTATGTTCCAAATTAATTGTCGCTTTAGGATTCCAATACAACATTAATTACAAATCTTCCAGTTTTACCTTCCTGAATAAGAAATCATTAATTGAAGGAGAAATCCGAGTCTTGATAGCCTCCTTAATACCTGTGCAAAAGCCTAAAACGTCAATTAAAATGGAATGGAAGAAGTATGACTTATGATTATGCAGCAATGTCACTGCGTAATCTAGGTAATTCTTATTCAAATCAGACTTGATTGAAATCTAAACATTCTCGTAACAAACGCACACGTTTACTTTGAGATTGAATAATCAAGCAAAAAAAAATAAGGACAAAGAGAGCATTTTGTAATATTTATTTTGTGTTTGGACAAGTTTGATCAAATTAAATTTGAGTTATAATTTTCTCACCCTCACACTGATGACCACTAGCCGGTTAGCTAAGTTAGTTGTACTATATTACAGTACATGAGAAAGGGCAAAAAAGTCGAATTCATTAAACATCGAAATGGTCGAAAACTCCAATTAAAAAATGGGGAGTCCCACTAAAGGTCTATCCAATCGTACGGTCAACCTCGATTTTTCCAAATCGAGTAAAGCGTGCAAATAATTTCTTTGGTCCACGTGTCGATCATCTACAAAAACCACTAATGGTTTCGTCCGCCGCTACCAATTAGCAAAGTGGTTTTCTGCTATATTTAGTCTGACTTTCCATATTTAGCAGAACTAAACATCAGGCTCAAATCGGAAACTCACAAAAATTTTGGGCCTCCTTTTGTTTTGTCTCATCGATCACCATATAAATCTTCAACACCAAGTAAGTTTTTTTTTTCTTTTTCTTAATTTCCTCCCCTAAGCTAATTAAACCCAATCTCTTTTTTCTAAATCTGAAGAATTTGAGATCACATTATGTTAGATCCCTTTTCACTTCTCGATTATTAATTAATTTAGCTTTTGTAAAACCTTAATTTTATGCTTAATTAAGGAATTTGTTTGTATGATATATAGAATCATCACTACACATTTATATAAACATATTGTAATGGGATATATTTTCGATCTATGCATTTCCATATATATGTTACATATATATTTTAATATGAAATTAATTATTCTTATTAATTTAATAAAGTAGTTCAATTCAGTTGAGTAATTAATTTGTTTACATGATAAAATCACACATATATATTTGCATATGTTCATTGCGTGATATTTGTGTGTTTTGAGTGTTCTTTGCTTTTGATAATCACACCAAACACAAGAATTGAACTACACGCTTATTATATATTGTTATTATATATGTATAACATAGTGAAATTAATTAGTCCGATCGAAGATTAATTAATCGAGCCGAGGGAATTAATTAACGTATAGGTAGGGCGATCGATGGGGAGAGGAAAGATAGCGATAAGGAGAATCGACAACTCGACTAGCCGACAAGTGACATTTTCGAAGCGGAGGAATGGATTATTGAAGAAAGCTAAAGAGCTAGCCATCTTATGTGATGCTGAGGTTGGGCTCATAATCTTCTCCAGCACTTCCAAACTCTATGATTTTGCTAGCACCAGGTACGTACTTATGTACACATTTCCTTAATTATTTCTAAATATAAAAAATATTCAAGATTTATTTTATTTTTCATTATATATGTTATACTATATATGTACGTAGATTAATTAAATGTATACGATGCAATCACATATGATGACATTATATTATATCCTCAATAATTTCATCAACTTATCATGGGGGTAATTAATTATGTAGAATTAGTAATTAAAGAGGTAAGTGATGTTCATGAAATATGTGACATTGTATGGACTTTTGATAAGGGCATGCACATACTATGTTCACTTATATATCCAGATGATTAGGGATCTAAATGTAAATGTTAGTAATAGTACCCAAAAAACTACCATTTATGGAAGAATGATCACATATAGAACAAACTACTAAATCATGGAATGCGATTATGAATATGGAACAACACTAAAGAAAACACTTTCCCCCTAATATTTTTTAGTTAGCACTTACCCCTCTTATCAAACCTAATCATGTAAGGACAATGCAGTATTTCAAACTTATTCTCAATGAAATTTGTAACTTTCACTTTTAAATTCTCAATGGTCGTCGTTAAATATATTGAAAGTTATCATAATTGTAATAACCTAATGTAATTTATACCTTTGAAAAGACTTTATGGCTCTTATATATACACATGTAGTGAGCATAGAACAAAACATTCGTGAAATTTGACCCTAGACTGAGTAATGTGGCAATCTGCAACATTTAAAATACGTGAGGGAGTAAATGCTCACTAAGAAAGTTTAGGGGAGGAAGTGCAAAACACTTAAAGTTAAGAGGGGAAAGATGTTTTCCCTTATTTAAACATGTACACATGTATTCTGAAAAAAAAAAAAAAAAAACATTTACACATATGATGTGTACATATTCAAGACATAGAGCGAACTAAATATTTTATTAGCACATGTAAACAAATCCATGCATTAAATATATATGACGCAAAATAAATTAATGAAAATACTGATTTCATTATTCTAAAAATAATAATAATAATAATAATAATAATAATAATAATGATTTCAATGAATTAGTTAGGATACTTTAGCGACATTGCTCACAATCCATGAAAACACACTGTTTGATAATTTAAACAACTAGGTTGAACCTATTCTTTTTGGAAGCATCTTAAAATGCCTCGCATTCAAATACTTATCAATATCAAAAAAAAAATTTATTTCTAAATAGCACCCAACCGGGAACATCCAAATCCAAAAATATAATAATCCTCCATCAGAAAATACAGAACAAGGGATGTCTCAAATACTACACATCCAAAAATAAAAAAATTTGGCTGATTCCCACGGTTATGGATCACGAAATTAGAGATATTATGGACTAACTTGAATATTTACTTAGTCTATTCGCCAAAAATCTTTTAATTGCATCGATCGTGAGGTTCGATTACCAAACCGATCGATCGATTCTCCGTAACCAAATGAATTGCATTTAAGCAATTACTTTCAATAATCACACTGTCGACGTCAAATTTATGGAAGATCACATAAGCTTCTTTGATAGTAGTGACTTATGTGGCCGTGACATCATGATATGGCTCGATCGATGTTGTTGCCGCGACCACAAAAAGTCCATTTTCATTCCTCAAAATGTTAGGGGTGACGTACGGCAACTCCAAGGATGCTACACGTGCTTAAATTCTCACCTATAAAGAATAGGATAATTATATCTATCTATCTTCTATGAGGCTATATATGTCAAACCCGCAATACCTCCATTCCAAAATATCCCCTCATTCCAAAACATTTACATTTCATTAACCATAGTTTATGGACCCTCATATACATAAAGACGATCTTACCCCTGCTCCAGCCTGTTTACTTGTTTGGGTTGGTGAATGTAAAATTGTTTAACCAACTTGTAGTTAATTTAAATTTGTAGTTTTTCTTTAGAAATACATATTTTAAATCACCAATCTCCTTATCTTTAAATAACATTTTGAAAAATTAAAATTATTGAACTAATCATGTGATATTCTTTAAAATAAGAAAAGAGGAGAAATTAAACATAAGTAATATTTTTTTTTTTTAGAAAAAAAGATAGAATTATTAAAGAATGTCAGCAGCTACAATAAGTTGAATATGTTCAGGCAAATCAACCAACTCATAGGGAGATACTAATTTTGCTAATACTGTAAGATATAGGCACATTGTTTGTAAAGTCATGTGTTCTGATCATTGTTGCTTTTTTTTTTTTTTTTTAATTATATTCAAAAGATTAAAAAGTTGTCGATTTTCCAAACGAGCCCCAAACCCACTCCGACATTCTATAACCACAAACCCATATAGATTAAGGTAGGCGTGGGCGGGGGCGGGTTTTCGACGGGTTCGGGACTAGAGACACGGGTATAATAAATTTCGTGATTGACACTTTAAATCACAAACCCGTCCCGTAATAATAAAGTGGGTACCCGAATTATTGCGGGACAGGACGGGTCGGGATTGCGGTTTCAATACTTTTCTTAAACAAAAATTCTCCACAAACCTAACAAAAGTAAATTTCATAATCAATTTATCGTCTTTTTTTTTTGTTGCTAAAATGCAACATTTTTTTATCTATTATTTACATAAACATAACAAATTAAAAATCATTTCAAACATATCCAAATATAATTTAAAACTATATAATGAGCAAGTTTCAAAATACGATCTAAAGCATGTCTCAATAAAAAAAAACCCAATCCATACTATCTCGAAAAAATACTAAATAATTATCTGAAGTCATAATGTATTATGTATGTACTAGAGTAGTAAGATTTAAAAAAAAAAGAATATTAGGTTTAAGTAAAAGAATTCTTTAAATGGTGTCAATTAAGTAGCTAGATAATATCGTAAGTTATATAATATTAAAGAGATATATGCAGGTTCGGGTATTCGGGGTTGGAGAGACCAATCCCAAACCCGTCTCGTATTCTCGTAACAAAATACGGGTATTTCAAGTTCGGGTACCCAAACCCGAAAATACCCGTCCCGTTTGGATTTCTTAAAATACGGGACGAGTCGGGTTTGGGTTACCTGAACCTGACGCATGTTAAGAATAAAAAATAGAGTGAAAGTACTCAACAATTCTGGGAATGATTTGCCTCTTATTGAATGAACTAGGCTCATAAATAGCCTTTTACAATATTTTTTTTTTTGGTCAGAAGCCTTTTACAATATTAACAGAATGAGAAAAACTAGCTCACGTTTACCACTAACAAACGTGTTAAATATACCTTGCAAAAATCAAGAAACAATAAACCACTACCCTAAAGACTAGGACTTATTTTTCTCGTGTAAGATCACGAAGAAAGTGGAAGCGCACATCAATGTGTTTGCTTCGACCATGTAACACAGGGTTTTTTGATAGTTTAATACTGGAACTATTATCACAAAGAATGGTAGTGCACTTACTTTCCTCCATACTTAGTTTCTCAAGTATCCTTTTCATCCAAACAGCTTGACTAGCACAAGCAGCGGCAGCCACAAACTCTGCTTCACTAGTTGAAAGTGTGACTATAGGTTGTTTTCTTGAGGACCAGGCAATAGCTCCAGATCCCAACATGAAGACATAGCCCGATGTGTTTTTCCTGTCATCTAGATCTCTTGCATAGTCGCTATCTGTATAACCAACTAACCCTTCACACCCTCCCTTCTTGTAAAAGACTCCAAGTCCAGTAGTTCTTTAAGTATCTTAGGATCCTCTTGGCTGCCATCAAGTGCAATTTAGTTGGTTTAGTCATGTATCTGCTTATCAAGCTTACTGCAAACATCAAATCCGGCCTTGTAGCTGTTAAGTACATGAGACATCCCACCATCTGTTTAAACATAGTCTCTTCAACACGAATTCCATTCTCATCTTTATAAAGTTTACAACCTGGATCAATTGAATTATGAACCGGGTTACAATTTTCCATCGTAAACCTCTTTAACACCTCCAAAGCATACTTTCTCTGACAAATAAAAATCCCGTCTGACCTTTGTTGTACTTCTATGCCAAGAAAAAACCTCATGCTCCCCAAATCAGTCATATCAAACTCCATCAACATGGAATTCTTGAACTCATCAAACATCAATTCATCATTACCGGTAAATATTAAATCATCTACATATAGACCGATAATGAGAATCTTACCTCCCTTATTTGTCTTAATGAACAAAGTGTGTTCACTATAACATTTTTCAAACCCTTCACTTAAGAAGTGAACTTCAATACGACTGAACCAAGCTCGTGGAGCTTGTTTCAGTCCATAGAGGGCTTTTTTCAATCTGTATACTTTTTGAGGGCTGTTCTTCAACTCATAACCCTTACGCTGCTCCACAAATACTTCTTCATTGAGTTCCCCATGCAAGAAGGCAGATTTGACATCAATTTGATAGAGAGTCCATCCTTTCTGAGCTGCTAAAGCCATAATCATTCTCACTGTATCCATTCTTGCAACCGGTGCAAATACTTATTTGTAGTCTATCCCTTGTTGTTGCACATAACCCTTTGCCACTAAACGAGCCTTGAACTTGTCAACTTCTCCATTTTCCTTGAGTTTGGTTTTATAAACCCACTTTACTCCAATCTTCTTTGCACCTGCAGGTAGATCAGTGAGTTCCCATGTGTTATTCTTCTCTATAGCTTTAATCTCCATGTCCATAGCTATCTTCCAGTTGTCATGCTTTACTGCGTCCTCAAAATGAATTGGATCAACTGAAGCAAGTAGAGGCAAATTAACATTAATAATTTCTTCATCGAAAAGCCCTTCCCCACTTACATAATCTCCCATCCACGTCGGGGGTCTTCTTATTCTTCCTTCATCCTCAGAAGTTTGAGGACTAACCGCTGGTTCTTCACTTACTCCGTTTTCCCCACTTTCTGCTCCATCATTTTCTGTATTCATTGCTCCATTGTCTTCTTTATCATCCCAATCCAGATCAGCCATTGTATGTTCTTCATAGCTTTTATCCCAATTCCAAGACTTGTCCTCCTCAAACACTACATCCCTGCTAATTACAACTTTCTTTGCAACGGGATTATAAAGTCTATATGCCTTAGACTCTTCACTTACTCCCAATAACACACATGAGAAACTTTTTGCATCCAATTTCTTTCTTTTTACATCAGGAATGTGCACATGTGCCACACATCCGAAAACCCTAAAATGCTCAACTGAAGGTTTGTTGCCACTCCAAGCTTCCTCGGGTGTTTGATTTTTCACAGCCAATGTAGGACTCCGATTCAGAACATATGTTGTCCAGTTAACCGCCTCTGGCCAGAAAGTCTTCGGGATTTTTTTTTTCAAAGAGCATACATCGAACCACGTTCATCACTGTACGATTTTTCCTTTCCGCTACTCCGTTCTGTTGTGGAGTATACGCTGCAGTCAATTGCTTCTTGATGCCATGTTCTACGCAAAAATCATTGAATTCAGCTGATGTGAACTCTCATCCTCGATCTGTTCTCAAACATTTTACATCCGTTCCTACATCTTTCTCAACAAAACTTTTAAAATGTTTGAACATGGTTAATACTTCAGATTTCTCTACTAAAAAATAAGTCCATGCTTTTCTAGTAAAGTCATCAATAAAGCATACAATGTACCTCTTTTTACTATTGGAGATGGGAGAGATTGGTCCGCAAATATCTGCATGAATAAGCTGGAGTTTCTCTGTGGCTCTCCAATTGCTCTTTTTTGGGATCGGATCCCTGTGTTGCTTCCCAGTCATACAATTTGTACACACAGTCGATGGAGCCTTGAATTGAGGTATCCCATGCACCATTTTCTTAAATTGGAGAGTCCTCAATCCTTTGTAGCTCAAATGTCCGTAACGACGATGCCATAAATCTGCCAAATCTTGTGTGGACGTGTAATGACAAGCTGAATTTCGCGGTAGCGAATTTGCTAGCAACACAAACATCCGATTTGTTCTCACCTCGGTCTATATTATCAACCCTTTTTCTGGATGATAAACCTTGAGCTTTCCATTTTCAATGAGAATTGCCATCCACTTTTCTTGTAATTGATCAATGCTCGAAAGATTATTCTTTAGTTCTAGTACAAAAAAAAATGGGATTATTGCATTTTTGGTGCCACAACTATAGCCCACTGGCATTTTTACCCCGTAACTTTTCGGGCTGGTACATTTGGTGCCACAACTTCAACATCAGTGGCAATTTTGGTGCCAATTGAGGCCCAATTTTGAAATTGGCCATAAATTCCTCCATGTACGTGCCATGTGACATGAAAATTGGGGATTTTGACCATTCAATACCTTTTTCATGAAAAAAAAAATTTCACCCACCAAGAATTAGGCTACTTGGATGTTTTTATTTAGGGAAGAATAAGAAAGCGGGTAATAATTTAATTAAGGGAATGTTTGGTGAATTTTATAGGAAAAGTTAGGATTTTAAATTTTGAAATTTTTTTTTATTGAAAAAGACGTTGAATAGTCAATTTTGATATATTACTAAATCACATGGCCCGCATATGAGGGAATTTCGGGGCAATGGCACGAGTGGTTGCATAGGCTACTTGAGGGTTGGAATTTAGGGGCTATTTGGTTCGGTTTTGGTTCGATCATGCGGTTTCGCAAAACTGAGTCAAAATTATTTCAAGTGAAGTCCGGGTACAAGTATCACAAAACTTACATTTCAACTTATATGTAAACATAATAAATCTCAAATATAAAAAATACAATGATTTGACACATACCATCTATTTTTCTACATAAAAGACGTTGATTTGATACATACCACCTACTTTTTCCCTCCAAATCCCAACATTCAAACTCAATCCAAAAAGAGTCCCAACTTTTTCAATACTTAAAACACAACATCCAAACTCAATTAAAATGGTATTTCAAAGGTTTCACCCAAACCACTCAAACCAATTTTTCAAAACCAAAACCAAGCGAAATCGAACCAAAACTTAACTAAATAAGCCCTTTATATTCTTTAATTTATTTATATTTACACAAATATATGTTTCTTTTATATATTATTCAGCTTATAATTAGTAAGGTTGCTCTTTTTCTCTATAGGATTTAAACATTAGATGATATTACATTCTACAGTAATATATCATTGCAAATTTTGCTAATAAAAAAAAATTCACAGTAATAGTGATCTCAAATATTTTCACCATATACTTCACTAGATTAGAAGTTTTGTCACTAAATTATAACATTTTACTTGAAGTAGGATGGTCTAGACTTTCTCGAAGCGGGATGGCCTTAAGAGAAACTCGATTTTGCTTTTCGATAAGATACTGATTGCGTTTACTCAGTTTTGCATCATTGCATTCTCTTTGACTAGACAACTTTGTCCTTCCTCACTCATGTGCCAGAGTCACTTGTGTCACAACTTAAAAATCACCATCGTACAACTGGTTATCGGAAATTAAACGACGTTTGCATATCATACAAGTTGAATTTTTTCTTTCCACGACCAACCAGAAGTGACCATCACAAATTGTATGTTCCACCCCACATCATAAAATTACCAAAAGTGGCTCAGGTGCATCAATATTTCATCTCTCTCTATAAAAGAAGGAATAAGAGATGAACACTTTCCTAGAATAGAGTTGCTTAGCCGAGGATGATAGAAATTTTAACACTTTTCCTATGTCAATACTAGCTAGAAATTAAGCCCAAGTGTTAATTCAATACTAGCTAGAAATTAAGCCTTAGTGTTAATATATTTAATTATCGTCATTACTGTTCCTTGTTTAAAGTAATTTGGGGTTACTAACTAAGTTTTATATATATATATTTGAGTTGACAAATGTCGGAATAGAAGGACCATAACTGACATTTTGTGCTACTCTTACAGTATGAAGTCGGTCATTGAACGATATGACAACACAAAAGAGCAGCATCACCAATTGCTAAATCCAACTTCAGAAGTCAAGGTAACCTTCTCTATCATATTCCAGTAAGTAAAGTTAATAGCTAGGGGGGGATACGTGCATGGGTGATGTTCCACGAATTACTCTTCCTTCCTTCATATTACTTCTGTAGAATATAATTTCCTCAAAGTAGAAAGAAACTCGAAGAAACCCCATAACTCTGGTTCAATACTTTTGTTTAAGCACAACTTTATTACCAGATTGCGGAGTCCTTGGTAATAACTCAAAAGTCTGTGTTTGGTGGTCGCACTTTTAACTACAATTGAAACCGAAGAAGAATTTGCTAAAAACAGGAATTACCGAACATATAGTAAAAGAAGGTGTATTAGTTCAAAATTGTTGCTATAGGTTAATTCAAAAGGCAGTTGACCCTCTTAGTGGGTAGTCATTCTTCAAGTTCCTTACCGCATGTATACCAGACTCAGGTTTTTAAATGCAAGAATAAAAGAGAGAGTGTGTTCAGGTGTAAACTAGGATATTAAAAACAGGTCAAACAGGCTCCGGTAGCTGCGTTGTGCCTAACATCAAGTAGAGTGTGAACTTGCAGTAGCTTTCCGACACTTTATGTAGAGCCCAAAAGAAAGAGTTTGCAAATATATTTACGTGCAACTTGATTGAGACCACCGAGTACGAGTATCTAACACAGGTAACTGAAAGGCAACTAGGTTAACAAAAACTTCAAACTAAACTGTATATGAGTTTGTATCTCTGTTTCTTGTGGAGGAGAAAGTTAAGCATGGCTATTCTGATGGGAAGTAAAGATACTAGAATAGATTTCTCAGGCTACACTGCTCTGGTTATTACTTTCCTTAGTTGATTTATCAAGTAACATTCTTCTAACGAAATTTAGTCCATCAGACTCAGCTCAACAAGGCATGATGGACATAGTTACTACTATTCCATAATAACATGGTAGATTGGTGCAAGCCATAAAACAAATGCTAAACTTTCTAGGGAACATCATAATGATGTATACGGTAAAGTTAAGGCATTATATATTGCTTATGGCACGCAGACGATGTCTATAAAACATCTTAAGCACGAGTACAGAACACGGCATATGGATGCCAAATGCTGCACTAATACTGGCACCCAGCTGGTCTCACAAATGCAAGTTTGGAATGTTTCACATGTATGCCAAGGACTGCACTAGTACCGACTTCTGGTACCAAGCAGCCCTGGCTACTACAAGTGTCACGTATGGCCAATATATTCCAAAGACTGCACTAATTCCAGCGTCCAGCAGTACCAGATACGGCTAGCAGGCTAAACAATGAAAGCTGGCCACAGATTCCACTTAGCCTTGAATCGTTTATGTCAACTTCTACCAGTTCAGTTTCAAGCTCAACTTTGTTATAGGAAGGTGCTTGATGGAGCTACATCCTTGCATTTATGTGGTTACAGATGGTGTTTCGAATAAAGAAAAACCTTTGCTAAATTTTAACTTCTCTTTCATAGTGTTGCAAGATGATTCCCAGCCTATAGTGCTCGCTTCTATCTTTAGTTACTATAACGAGGATTGCAAGAGATTTTCAAATATAACACACACTACTTGCGAGCATATGATCAAGTCCTAGTCAAATCAAAGTTGCTATAAATTACTCTGTAACTAGAGTAGTAAGAAATACTTTCATTTAAATAGGAAACAATAAACAACATATGTTTCCTAATTTTGGACTGTAAGTTATAGGCTCTTGAAAAGATGTTCTCGACATATATTCGTGCGCACAAGAGATCTTAATTTTAAAATCATCAGTTGCTCTGAATGAATTAGCTGCTGTTTATACAGTTAGCATAAAGAATACATACTTACAGATCCAAGATTATATTCCATCTCCAGTTTTGTCCTCCCTAGCCATTGCCATCTACTTAGAGTCAACTAGGAGCGACGGATATAACCCATGTCCGCAACTGATCAGGCCAATATTACCAGATGATTATCATTCACTTTGAAAGATCATGGTGGAAGTGTGATTGTTCACTGGATGGAAAGAAGAAGGATCCACCTGCATGTGCCCATGAAGACAGGAAGTTAAAACAGCATTGATAGTTCTCTTCTTTAGGAAGATCATATTCCATATATACTTTAAAGTTCCTAAAATATATGTGAGGTCAAATAGAAAACTTCAAATATATCAATAATCACGAGATAAGAGTTAATGAATTAGTCATGAAGACTATTTTCCCAATCTTTATAATTTTCCTTATGATCTTAGTGAAGTGATAAGGCATAACAGTTGCGACGGGTCAGAAGTGTTTCTCTTGCTCCCGCTTATTAACTCTGAAGAAAAAAGGAAGTCTATTGTCTGCCTACTTGTTTATCAAGAGGAATACAGTTGAAGTTGCATTAGACGATATCATTTTCATAGATAACTGGGAAATCGCATGAAAAGAAGTATGGAATCTAAAGACAAATATCTACCTTTATATGCTCGCATCCATGTTCAAGGATAAATAAATATTAGGTCATCTAGGACCCCAGCAAACCAAGGAAAAACCTCTTCCTACAAGATTGTACTTGTTCTCATTTTATTTGCAATGTCATCTAAATAAGAAAACAGCTGATACAATCATCTAACCCATCTTAAATCTGCAGAAGGAAAAACAGAAGAGTGGGGCAATAGCTACACGCGAGGTTTAGATCAAGCTGGAATGGACTTGAAATATATCCATTAAAAGATAGTTCGTTATCTTAACAGTTCAGTTTAAGAAGATGCGCAGGTTTATCCTTTGTGAATATAATCTTAAAGACGGAGTAGAAGTTTCAGGTGTGGTTTTGACATATGTCATACTTCAACGGAGCAAGAAGGTTGCAGTTAACCAGACGACAATGATGGTAAGATCATCCTAGGGGCATCTATGAAACGTTTTCTGATTGAATCAATTGGTTTCTTTTCTCCATCATGATGCAAGTTGCTCAATAATACTAAGATCGGTTTCAGAGATTAGTCCTGGTTTGGACGAATAACAATCTCTGACTGAGCATTCTGAACCATATCCTTATGTTTCCTGCTCACTCTTGTGAGGTCCCTCCACTACCCACAAGTTAAAAGAGAAGCTTAGAGAACAAATAGGCCCATCATAACGACAGAGCATAATTTCTCCAAGCTCAAGGAGCAAAAACTATATAATTTTTTGTGTTTAAGATCAAATGTTGTGTAAAGGACTAACAAGGACCATTATGAGGGATTACTCTTCATCGAGTTGTATCATATGTTATACAAAAAATGATGGAAATGAAGATGTACCAGAAATCAACCAAAATGCTTTCAGAAACAAGCTCCACCCAATGCACTTCTACTACAGTAATGAAAGAAAGAAGGTGTTAATTGCATTAGAATATGCACATACATGTTCTCCAGATGTGAAAAACAAGACTTAACTGTATGTAAAGCTAAACAAGAGTATCAAAAGACAAAATCAAGTCAGCAACCCAAAGAAAGCAATCCACTGGAAATCTTTAAGTTTTAATCGCTACTCAACATCTACAAGTTTACCATATCAATTGACATCATAAGCTAACCATTTCAAGAAATATCTCTAATCTTCCAGGTGAATTGCTGCTTGGGTAGACAGTTTAGTATTTATTCTAGCGACTAAAATTTCCACCCCTCCCCACCAGGCAAAGTAATCTAAAAGAAAATATACACACAAGCTCATTCAACACGTGAGAATATATCTGTCATTCCAAGAAAGTCGGAAGCATCGCTTTGGAAGATTAGCGATATACTCCATAATGGAGCTCATTTAGTCGAGTAGATGTATAGAAGGAGGCTACGTGAAGATGGAAAACTGTTCGACACTGGATAGCTAGTTTCCTAGATATGAAAATTGACGGCATTTGTCCTTAGTAGTTCATCTACACAAGCACAACACGGCCCATGTAAAAATCTAATATTAGCAAACAAGAAAGTTAACTTTTGAACAAACAACATCATAGACATCAGGTCTTTCACATTTCCCTTCGGTCCTTTTTGTGTAATATTTATTATTTCTAAGAGTCAAGTCAGGTGTTGATGGTATTGAATCAGAAGACGCAGAACTCAAGGGAATCGAGGTCTTAGTTGTTAGAATGATGCACTGGATAGTGTTTCATCAGGATCTTTTGTCTTCATATCTGCTATTAGAGCAAAATCATCAGTTACTTTCAATCAAGATTATGCCTACACACAAAACAGAAAGCAAATAGAAAACTCAAATTATGTCGGGATCCCATTTTTTTTTTTTTTGGTTTCCCAATGGTTTTTTATCCCTTTCGAGGCGCGTCAGACACATTAAGTGGGAACCTCTACCAACAAGGATTCGAACTTGGTTTCGCTACTTTGTAGTGAATAGTCCCTTCCTGTTGGGATCCCATTATAACTAAGATCCAAGTTCTTAACTTATGAGTCAGATAGATTCATATTAGAAAGAGGTTGACCATAAGTTCCCTTCATTCTACTACTTACTGTGTGTTATGTGTCTAATTGCATTAACCGTCAACATTATGGAAACAATAAGTTGGACACTAATAATACATACAACAGCTCTTCATAATCAAGATCAGTGTGAGCTTAAAAAAAGTGTAGAGAGGCACACCGATGGAGTGGTGCAATATAACACTCATAACTAGATCTTGTAATAGTTATATAGTGATGAAATTGTGTACCAACTTACTTCCTTTGCCCAATCATTCATATTTGGGAATAATAGAAAGATCCATTCATAACATAAAACACAAGTTGAAGACGACGTGTGGTTATAAGCAAGAGTATGACACATAATCTACATAAAGTTGCAAGCTTGTAGAGTCATCCAAGTATTTGAACAAAATATAGCTTCTATAGTTGAACCATTGGTCCCAAGTACTCATACTAATGGTTCATGCCTTTAGAGATTGTAGAGTCATCCTAGAAGAACATACAACTTCTAAAGTACAACAGTTGTTCCCAAGTCCTGTTGCTTTTTATATTATAAAATTAAAAATCATCTTCAGTTCTACAAAAATGTTCTCAGAAAGGATTATCAATGCAGAAAATTCCTTATTTGTATCTCAAACCATAGTGGAAAAGTCCAGCATTATGAAGAATCAAGGTAGGTTTGTGAAGGAGATATTGTATGTCAATTATACCCTTGAGACTGACCAAGTGTTTACAATAAGTACAAGAAACAGAAATGTACAAATGACATCTTCTTATTTACACCCCCACCCACCCCCCCAAAAAACGAAGGAAATTGTATCATTTGAACATTGTCACGGATGGGAAAACTCTCTATCCACCGACCAAAGACGCTCCTATCATGATCAACCTATTTTGATTAGATCAATGGATATCACAAGAAAACAACTGTTGAAGGGTATCTAGAATAGGACTTAGAATCATGTAGTAGGCCTAAGATCGAGGGAATCCTCTTTCCAGAAGGCCGGTAATAACCGTGATATACTGATATTGTTTCCTTGCATGAATCAATATCTCAATTTAAGTTTATGATAGGGTATTTATAAGTAGATTGACACAATATATCCCCCATTGACTCATTCCATATTTCTACATTAATATTAGCCGAATAAATTCATTCCACATACCATATTAGATAAGCTCAAGCAAGGTCTTCTCTAATAGCTTTATCATTTATAAGAGGTGACATCTTATCTGAAGTTAAGGAGCTTAGTGCTTATCATTAATCATGCCCAAAAATGAAATTTCATATTTCGACAGTGTAACTTCATCACTATTGTGACTGTGTAACAAGCCTAATAACATAAGCTCAAACATATAGGTGAATGGTTAACTCAAGCCTAAACTTCAAAGTAGACATGCTAAGATACAGATGCAGCATTTCTCTATCATATCATAATTTTATATAATGAGCTTTAATTTCCAGGTGTGCAGCAAACAATAAACCACATTCTGGGTAAGATTTCTAGTAATGCTATTATCAAATACTCCCCCCGTCCCAACTCCCAACTAAGAGTTTTCAAAGTGAAACTTGTAAATAATTATATATTTGTACCCTCAAAAATAGTGGTAGAAAATTAGAGGCATCGACTCATTACTCTATCTATGTGAGAGTGTAGTTTTGAGAAAGAAAATTCCAACTTAATAAAAAGGTCTTGTTTTGGGACATCCCAAAAAGGAGATGGTAGTAAAAAAATTGGGTAGAAAGAGTATCTATGAAAAATTAGAAGCAGTAAACTAGATTTAATACCAAAGTCAGTCCTGTCTAAGCTCTAAAGGTTAATTTTTAATGTATGAAAATGGAAATTTCGAACTTCCAAAACTTAGCCAAGATGTAATGATGAAACAAAGAACAAACATTTATGAAATATTACAAGATATAAATCCATACCACCAATATGAATGTCATCATCCACGAGCCAATTTATTCATCAGATATCATGGCTCAGCAATAAAAAAATTATTGCCATCAACATTGTGGCTTAACATAGTTAGATATTCATATATATCTAACATAAGCTTCATGTACCATCCCTAGCTATCACTTTAATATCATCAACAAATTAACAGTAATGTCAGTTCCATAACTGGAATCAAATGAATATTCAGAGTTGAACCTGGCAATGGTCCTGTCGTATCACATCATTTTATTCAACAAACATTATGGAATTTAGAGTATTGTCACAATTCACCAAACCTATAGGTTAAAGACATGCCTAGCTGCTATCATGTTTTGTCAGGCCACTAATGCAACATAAAGGTTAAAAGCTTTCCCTAGTATCATATAAAATAAACAATACACAAATATCGAAGAGAGGTGTATGTTTTATCTACAGTTATCATCTTTTCATGTAAAAAGAAAAAAGTGAGGAATAACACCAAAGAGTATGTCAGTGGAGCTTCTGCTCGCCTTTATCCTTATAGTTAACAAGATACCACTTATAAATGTTACAAACCATCTTAAAGAGGCTATCCTAATTCGATTTATGCCTGGTTTTTTTTTGTGGATACCAAAGAGTAGCATAATTAGGACACATCTCCCCAGTTCTAACTTTCTAACACAGTCTGTCTAACCCTTAAGTCTAAAAGTAACTTAAAAAAGAAATATAATCTTGCAGATTTGATAATTAGTGCTTTTACAGGAAATTCTAAACGACACACAATCCCATAAAAGTATTATGGCAATCACACCGTAATACTAAAAAATGCTAGTATCTATTTATTGGTAATTGAAGATATATGAAGATTTATTGGGTTCACTTTAAGACTCCTGAAAACCTCTAAAGATGCTCCAAAACAAAGTTCCTGCAAAGTTTTGTCAGGGATCTCCAAGCGTGCATGTAAAACTCTTAGGGCCTGTTTGGATGCATCGTCAGAGCATTTTGCTATTCTAGGTATTTTCATATAAGTGTTTCAAAGTTCACTTGATTTTTTTAGAACTCAAGATTACAGAGGTACAAGCCTATAGAACAGATCCTGTTTCACTTGTTTTTTTAATTAAAGGTAACAAGTTTCACAAAATGTTTTGACGATATGCGTAGATTCATAAAGTTGAAGATATTCAGAGTATGTATGTTTGGGGCTGTAGGAAGAAAGTATTTTTTTTTTACATTTGAAATCATATTTGTTGTATATGCTAAGATAATATTTACTAACAGTTGAATAATAATAAAAAATACATGTTTTCAATGGTAAGTATTATATAAATGTGTGTATATATATACATATACATATACATATGCATATGCATATATATGTTCATATGGTAGGGAAGGGAAGAGTAAAGTTTGGGTGGTTTAACGAGAAAACAATCCCTACTCTTATCAATATGAGATGTGCATGATTAACCCAAACAAAATATATGTATGAATATGAGGTTGCATAATCAGGTATCTAAAACCTTGTTTGGCCAACTGAATATTGAATTTAGCTAAATTCTTTTTAGATCAGCGACTTCAGCTTCAGTAATCAATTTTTGATACAATATCCAGAGATATTGTTCAATTTTAAAACAAAAATCTTATCCATACATAGGTCATACCTGTCGTGCTTCAGAGAGACATCAAGTATACACAGGGTAGACATGAGAATGTCTCTACTTGATTAGCGTATTTCAACTTTAATTGCCCATTCTCATCTCAACAATGATGCATCTATTCCTATCTTTAATAAATAATCATCAGAAACTCAACCTGATAGTAAGGATATTCTATCTTTCCGTCCAGAAAACAGATATAAGATGCATTTATTTATTTTCAGCAATTAAAGTTACCAGTATAAATCATATATTCAGTTCCATACAGAATCTGATTGTTATAGTATCGTACTTTGCAGTTTTGGCAAAGGGAAGCTGCTGTGCTGAGACAACAATTGCAGAACTTGCAAGAGAATCATCGGTAACAATTACATGATCTCTCTCCTCTGTACACCTAGACTGAACATGGAAGTTTCCTTTCCTTCGGACAGTAGATTTACCAAAAAAAGGAGTTTTTCATCCAAATTCTAATTATAAAAACAAATATTGCCAGAACACAAAAGAACAAAGAACTATCACCTTAAAGATGCTAAGTTTAAAAGTATTTGATATTCTTCAGATTATTGTGCGTCAAGCAATTGAGTGCAAAAAGTAACCTACTGATTTCACTTTAAGGCGCCATGTAACTAAAATATTTTTATTAGGAAGTAAAGTAACACAATCAATCTAGAAATGTAATGAAGCAAAGCTAAAACTTCCTCAATTCTAAATCAAAATATGCTCCATAAGTTTATGATTTTGATGTTATGATTCTGACACACATCATTTTATTTATTTATATGTTTATTTAACCACACAAAATTTGGTGAGAGTCCTTGAAACTTCTGGCTTGAAACGTGACAAATAACATGACCCTTCATGAATAAAGCAAAAGAAAAGATTTAGAAGTCAATAGCAAAGGGGGAGTTGTGAAACCATGGAAATCTTGCCCAGATATACTCTAAAATAATTTCAAGGCTTCACAGTCACTAGTAATATATCTATGTGAGTCATACCATGAAAATTTGATGGCTATTAGACAAATAAAACAATATAATTAGCACCTTATAGAAACCAACAAACTTTATTAACATATGTACTAAGACTCAATTAAGATTCAAACTGTGCATAATCCTCATTAAACATGTAAGGGTTCTCTAATAAGAACTAAAAGTTGAATATTTTCCAGACTGGATTTTACTTGTTTATATGGTACCGCTCAAATGATAATATGTGCTTGAACATCATTCAAATATATACGTGAATCCATAGTGAAAGGCTATGACATGTCATTAAAGTGGAAATAGGATTAAGCAAATAATATTTAAATGGTGACATATGTATAACTAAAGTCTCGCATGTATATCTCTGTATGTCTCTCTACTAGTATAGATAGACCGTATATTTCACATAGATATAAAGAAACCATGTATCATAAAGTTAATTATCTATGAGATTATTTAAAATAAATGTACTCTAGTATGATATAAATACATACTTAAATTATACCAGTGTGTTACTTAAGAATAAACCAGTTTTTTTTTTATATGTAAGCAACTCATAAATTGTATAATTTACATTTAGTGCCTAAAGCAAATGATATATCAAGCACTCTATAATAGTGGGCAGCGTTTGTGCATATAACTGTTCAACAAAAACTGGTATATACACTCATGGCCTAGTTTCTCAGGGTATTTTACTGCATAGTAACATTTTTCTTTTGTCATAAATGTTCATCATTCATCTGATTGAACACATGAACCTTGCTAACCTAGAAGCAACATAGCGTAAGCAATCTTTATTGAGCAGGGAAAAAAAGGTTAGCATCAAAAGGGCACAAATAATATGATTTGACAACATAGATAATGTAATGACATTTATCATGATCACAGGCAATTAATGGGTGAGGAGCTTTCAGGTTTGAGTGTCAAAGATCTACAGAACCTCGAGAACAAGATGGAAATGAGTCTCCGAGGTGTTCGTACGAGGAAGGTTTGAAACTTCAATACTTGACATGAGTCCTTACTAAATATTGCATCAGATGATTGACATCATTTTTAACTCTTTATAGGACCAGATCTTAATTGACGAGATACAGGAATTGAATCAAAAGGTTGGGGCATGATGATGATATGAATGCACTGACTGTTTTACAATTACAATATGCTTTATAGTAGCTAAGTTTCCTTATTTACTTGCAGGGAAACCTCATCCACAAAGAAAATTTGGAACTGCATAGGAAGGTAAACCTAATTCGTGAGGAAAACATGGAATTAAATAAAAAGGTAGTCTTGTAGACTTAAAACACAAGTTTCAAACCGTTTTTGTTAAGCTCAATTATTATACTTGAAGGACTGACCATAATTGAAGTTTATGCATATTTATTAATACTCTCAGCAAGATGTATTTATTTTAGGTTTATGGAACTAAGGAAGTGCCTGTGGCAAACGGTAATGGGCTTCTTACTAGTAGTTTAAGCATCAGAGAGGACCCACATGCACCTGTCTGTCTCCAGCTTTGCCAACCACAGCAACAAAATTATGAGACGCCATCAGAAGCTATGAAATTTGGGTAATTTACTATGTCCTAAATCAAGAAATTTACATGAAAATTATGATATCTCCATCTAATACTTAATTTCTTGAGAAAAATGCAGCAGCCTACAACTACATTAGCGAAGAGATTCATTCTCTTCAAAGGAAGCCAATCCATCTCTATTGTTGAAAGGGACAGTAGTTACAACTTTTTGTAACAATTGTTGGAAGTGTTAAAAAAAGAAGGATGTTCAGTAAAAGACAAATATTGGAAGCAACTATATATATATCAAACTTCAGTTGTGTGATGTAAAGTAAGATGCACCCTATTAGTCTTTACAGGAAGAAATAAAAAGAAGTGCTATGACATTACTCGTATCAAAACATTTTAGCTATCTCCAATCATATTTTATTTGAATTCGTTGTCTGTTTCATATAAAGTCTCTGAATAAAATCTACAGCAATACCTGATAAACAATGTGGCTCAATAGAATGAAAAATATGTTAAGCTCCACAGGGAAAACTACTAATATCACAAATTCTCAGTCAGTATCAATTTTGAACATCAAAATCATGTTACATGAACAGCATAAGGATGATTACACATTTCATGATCCACATATACCATTTAAAAGGTCTTTTGCTTCATTGAAAATATGTCACATGAGAACTTTATCTATCAATTAGATCTATATAACTTTATGCACAGCAAGCAGGTTCAACTTTTAAAGAAAGCACAGACTTAAATGTGCTAATTATAACTAAAAATACACCTACATATATGTAAACAAATAGTTCATGATAATGCGAAAGATGTCGAGTGCTTAGAATTCCCCCAAAAAACCAGAATGCAAAAGCCACACATGCAGAAAAGAAGTGCGAATGCAATAAGACCAAGGAGATGCTGATTGACTCGAATGACTTGAGGTTTATAACTAAGACGCCACGCCACATTGTGTCATGAATTAAAGAAAACATGAACATAAAATCTTCAAAATGAATTAAAATTAATGAACATGGCACAACATAGGAGAGGACTTACATGCGGCTCTATCACATGACTGCACTGTCCACTTCATCATTCAACATTCGTACCTATTAGCAGATTCATCTGCAATCAAATTATCAATGGCTCAAACTCCAGTCTTCCTATTTCTCCTTCCAAAGAAAATAGATTTGCAGAAATGCTACTTCAGCTAAGTCAGATCTAAACGCATCTATAGATTGAAAAACGATGTTTTGAACACAGTACATGTATTTTGATTGCTGAGATTTATATCAGGCTTTATAAGTTGAATACAGTACACGTATTTTGAACAGTTATGATGTTTGGAAAGTGTTAAGGACAAGTAGGCCAATCACTTTTCGTATACATACACATTCTCCAATTCTAATGTCGTCAATTCTCTCTCGCATACTTGAGGTCATTCATTGGGATTGAGGCAGCAAGATCAGATCAGGGCATTCCACTTTTCCAAAGAAAGCATACTCTTGACCCATTGTCTGAAACACGGTTGCTAGGAAGGAAACCTGTTGACTCAATGTTAAATTTGTGGAAAGTCAAGGTCAATAGTTTAAAAATCTGGAATAGTACATAAGGTTACTGTCACTCGACCAGACATTTTATTTTCGGTAAGTGTTAGTCAAATTCTTAGCTCACCTCGTACTAGTGATTGGGAGGCAGCCCTCCGAATTATGAGGTACCTGAAGAGTTCACCTAGTAATCATCTCAGAGTTGTGGGATATATGGATGCAGATTATGATCAGACAGGAGATCTACAACACGATATTGTGTCTTTGTTAAAGGTAATTTAGTTTCATGGAAAAGCAAGAAATATAATGTTGTATCCAGATCGAGTGTGGAGTGTAACTATGGAGCCATGAAATATACTTCCTTGCTTTTATAATGGTGAAAAACTTTTCATAATAACTTAGTGTTGCATATTATCTTCCTATGCATTTGATATGTGATAATGAGGCAATAATACGTTATTAATAATTCGGTTTTCCATGGGCGTACATAACATATTGAGGTGGACTGCCACTTTGTGCAAGAGAAGATCTCAAATCAAATGAAGTTAGAATATTTTTTTTTTTGAAAAAGATAGAGATCTATTCACCCCCACCCCCTTCCCTCAAGACCTCTTGCCACTTGGAGCCAACAATATGAGATGTATACTCCAGCTTCAAGGGGAGTGTCAGTAATCATTGTAAAGGTAGTGTTTAATATAAATAGAAGTAGGTTGCACACTTTGTTTTGATAAACTAACACATTCTCCAATTCTAATGTCATCAATTCTTTTTCTCTATCACACAATAAAAAGTTTGACGAAAGACGGTATGTTCGGGAAATTAAGGTTGAGCTGATGAAGTCTTTACCAGTTAGCTTTTATAACATACTGTAAATGTTTATGACAGAAGAAGAAAAACAAGGAAGAAGTCTGAAAATATCACCAGAGATTATTAGTAATTTGAGGGATGTTATGATAACTAATGCAACTAGGGGTAATTCTGCATGGTAGGCTTCCCTCTAAAACTGGTGTCACTGGCAAGTTTAACTTCCCAAAATATCTCTTGTTTAAAAAGGAAATCTCGAGCATTTTCTTGACTAACTGTATTGTAGTCAATGGACTATTGTTTCGAGAGCATCAGATCACATGAGACACTATTACATATTCTAATTTTCAGCTCAATACTAATTCACTAGCTAAAGTTGTCAACGGTATCAAACAAGAAAAACATAGTATTATATCTATAGATTGTATGTTGTGTCCACTGGAAAATTATTGTTTCACATCTAATTCAAGAGCTCATAAGCATGGTCCGAGTCATGTTACCCAAGTCTACCTAGATGTGTAGTAACTTCAGGGCTTATAAATGCTTGTATTTCTAGTAATTTTTAGAAGACAACAATTTCAATTCCATCAATTCAATTTTTATTTCTCAAAATATTTTGGATAAATATCAACTTTCTTGATTTTAAAGACGACTTCTTCAATTTCTTCTAAAATTCAATAGCTTTTGCTCCGTCGATATACACAGAACACAACAATCCCTTTTTTTATACATTTGTCTCTCTTATAACAAATTCCATATATATGAATCGTATTTTAACACATGCTTCCATTAAAATATTACTAAATACTACAATTTGCCTCATGAACCCGCATTATTCGTTGGTGGTATCACTTGCCCGCATCTACAAGCATGGATGTCAGTATCCGTATCTTACATCGTGATTACCATTTTAATCCAGTAAAAGTTTCTTGATCGACATTAAATTTAAAGCATCTAAAGCAAAGATAACTAAGCTTTTAGTTAATAATTTGAGAAATAATAAAGAGGAACGCTTGCTTCACTCCTAATGCATAGTTTAATGTATAGTTCCAGATTAGATTCTTTTTGTTAGCTGATTGTGAGTTTTAGTGACAACATTTGTAAATGTAATTTAAGTCGAGAATGTCGGTACCGTTGATCTGACTTTCGAATTTATGGCCATAGAGACTATGGTGATTTACGTCAAATGATTTAATACACTAAATTGTCCATAACTTAGTTATACTTTGGAATTATTAGCTTATAACCCATAGTTGTAGAACATGGCATTAAATATATATTTAGACTAGTTTTTTAGAGCCCAACAATGTCAACACAACCAAGAATCTAAATGTATTCCTTAATATAGTGTCAAAGTCGCTATGTGGTGAGTATATGAGTTGGGAAGACTGTATATCGCCACAATCCTACTTTGGTTGTGGGAAAACATCGTGTATAATTATAGGGCTTTAGTTTACTCCTATCTGTCGATATGAATTTAACTAAATATGGTCTTTACACAACTTTAATACACACTAATCATATTTTTACATTCTTTTGGTGACTTCGAAGACATAATGTTGAGTCATTACATATATATGTAATTCTCGATAGAATTGAGGAAGTCAACTTTTGAAAAACTTACTTGGAAAAGATTCTCATATAGTAATAGGACACAATTACTAGAGAAGCTTTAAGCATAAAAATTCATTTTATATTTACAACGTTTAGATTTCATATACACTAGATCTCTCTTATTTCAAGCTAAGTTTTTATTCTTGTTTGATAATTTCAATCTTTCTTTCTAAGCTTTGATGTGTGTTTTATATGTGGGCTTCATTCTATTTCCCCCCTAAAAAGGACAACTGAATCTACACAAGTTCAAGTACTTGATGCATGGCAGAAACCACACACACATATATGAAGTTCAGTTAAAAAAAAAAAAAGTTAGAGCGGAAATACTTCGAAATATCGAATTAAGCCTTGTATTATGTGGTTTTGAATTGATAAACGCATAGGCTGCAGGTTTAAATTTTAAAATTGCGATATATAAGCATAGTTTAACTATTCATACACCAATAACGGAAATAAACTTATAGATTGGCACATAAAGAACAGAAATAAAGGAAGTAACGTTACCAGTATACGCCATCTTCTTTCCCTACATGAATTATTCAGCTTTCTTTCACCTGAAATAGGAACAATTTCGAAAGCTTCGGATCATGAACATTTTTCAACAATTTCACTGATATAAAAAGCCAAAAGAAACTTCTGTAAAGCTACATACGTGTCCACTCTTTGTTTCGGGTAATCTTTTGCGATTTGAATTGAAAAATCTCATATTCAATGCATTTGTAAAAGCAGAAATCGGAAGAAAAAACACGTGCCAGATGAAAGGGAAGAGACAAGCAGAGAGAAAAAAACAAGTGTCCATTTGTGCGTGTTTTTGTGTGTGTGGGACAAAAGGAAAATCATGTAGCTGTCCATTTCACTCTCGAACCTAACGATTTTGATGCAGATCGAGATACAAAGAAAAGGGAGAGGGACATGAAAGGAAAATATCTTGTGAGGAATTCTGGTATGGTACGGAATAGGGTTTATAAATTTATTTTATTTTATTTTATTTTATTTTAATTTAATTTAATTAGGAGGAAAAAAAAACCCGTGTTTTTAATACCCGATAAATAACGACCAATGTCAAAAACATAAAATTGTTGAAATTTTTAGCAAATATGTCTAGTTCAAAAGATGATCATCATATATATAATAAAAATATGGAATTATATATATGTATATATATTATTATGCCTATTATTGTTTTTGGAAATTCCCAAACAAACCCAATTTGTAGTTTGAGATTAATAGAGCATTAGGGATATTCCATAGCAAAACATATAATATAATGGCGTGGCGTAGGAGATCTATTTGCTGAAATAATGACTTTCACTTGGCTTATTTAGAAATATAATTTTGAGATAAGAATTTCCTTCTTTTTGATAGTAAAATGGATAATACATCATTCAAATCTTGTAATTTGAGAAAAAAAATGTAACCCAAATTAATTTACGACAAGAATTGTATCATTATAGTTCTTCAAAACCTCCTATAAACAGTAGATAACTTTTATTTGAAAAATATGCATGAAAAAAAAAAAAAAATTACCACTAGACATTAGATTTAGATATAATCATTTTAGTATTATTATAATTAAAAGGTTGCCTAAGGAATTAATTAGACTAACTAACTCATTGCCTGTAATCGGCCACGCAGCTCCTTTCTAGGCATTAGTTTTTATCATATAAAAATAAGAATATTTAATATTACTTAGGTACCATAAAGTAACCTAAGGTGGGGGAGTCTGACCACTCAGAGTCGTGTAAAGTCAAATGTTCCCCAACTTGTAACAACGCAACGTGTCGACTTGCAATATGTGGTGATTAAAATGAACAAAGATTCATGATTAAAGTATAATACTCCTTTGGTCTCATTTATTTTGTTTCATTGGTGCGGTCAACTAGTCAACTTGATTTAATTTATAAAAATATATAATAAATAATTTAATTAATATATTTTAATAATATCATATGACATCATATATTTTAATATTAAAATATTTAATACATCATAAATATGAATAATTTAATATAATAAGTCACTTAAAAAATTGAAAAGTTTGACCGGGTGCTGTAGCAAATGGAGCAAAATAAATGGGATGGAGAGAGTATTTTTTTTTAGTCCGTGAGTATATTATTACATCAATCACTTTATCAGATAATCTATTTGTATATATTTAATTGGCATCAAAGTACAAAGATAAATTAATTATAAATACTAATATTAAATTAGAGAAATATTCATACTAGTAGGATGAACCCATAATCTCTTGGTCATAGACAATAATCTTAATTATTAAGATATTTGCAAGACTAAGAATATAATTAAGGTTGCCGACCAACCCTTCCAAGTCCTGGAAAATCTCAATATGAAAAGATGAAAAAATTTCCACGTCAAATTATGAATTGAAGGAGCATGGAAACTTCATGAGATGAAGTGTGTTAGACTTAGGTAAATTAATTGGACCTAACTAAAAATGCAGTGGCCAAGAAAGAAAAAGATTGCGACTTTTTTTAAAAAAAAAAAAAAACTAACATATTGAGTGGTTTAAGTTGGCATGCAGGCTCACTTGATGTCATCGGACCTCATTATAACTAGATAATGAGATTTATAGGCATTGTTTGAATGTATTTTGGTTCAGTTTCACCCACTTTGAATGAAAATCATTTTGGTAGAGAGTTTTGAAGATTCTTTTTGAAAGTTGTGCGAAACAACTGAAAATAGACTTTGATGTATTTTGGTTGGAATCTTTTGTATGTAAGATAATATTAATTAAAGGAGTAGTTGGGTTGAAAATTGTGAGTTATGGTTTGGATGTTGGAGTTTGAAGGTAATAATTAGTTGGTAGATGTCATGTCATGTTAAATTAAAATAATTAATATTATATTGTGTAATAATAAAAGTAATGATTAAAAATATATTATGTTATGGTGAAATGATTAGAAGATAATTGAATGTATATAAAATAATAATTATGTAGTCTTGAGAATTGGGCCCAAAAGTTTGGGCTGCTAAAAATTGAACCAAACAGGCTGAAAAATTAACCAAACAATGTTTGGTCCAATGAAAAAATGAAAGGCATGGCCCAAAATACATCCAAACACAGCCATAAGAGTTCATGTGACTGATTTTCGGACCATATAAGGAATGTACCTTGCAACTATTATATAATTCAACTCTACTCGACTCCTTTAAACTCTTCTCTTTGCGTTTTAAGTTCTGACACATTAAAAGATTGAAAATCACACAAGTGATTTGCCAAATTTAGGCCATAACATTTTCAATAACTAAGGTCATATGTAACTAAGTACGTATGAAAATTATTACCACTATGTTATTATCCCAAAAAAATAGAACTTGTGGTGGTTCTAGAACAAGCTCTTTGAGGCGACGAGGGTGTTATCAAATTATGTGCAGGAGAATATTACACTCACCTATATGTCTGACCATCTTGGCCAGTTGGTCAATAAGATACCCAGTCGATCAGACCAGCACACAACCAAAATCATAGACCAGCACCTAGCCTATCGACTAGGCCATAGCGCAACAGAATGCGAAGTAGCAGCCTAGTATGCTAGCCAACGTCCAACCCACATGGCGAGTCCAATTTGTCCATATAAATTAATCTTACACTTGGTTTTTTAGAAATTTCTTCTTGTATGTATATAGTACGAGATTGTAATATTCTAGATAAGTCTATATAACGGTCTTGTAGAGTTCTCGACATGTTCATTCTTTGTCGTTAGATCGAACTGATCTCTACGCCTATTTGATGAGATGTTTCGTAATAAAGGGCAAAGTGTCATTCATCCAAGTTTCAAGAGAAACAAAGCAAACATACACTTTTACAACGTTCTTTATTTACTTTTCACAACTCACACCGCAAGAAAAATAATGATTAGTGACAAAAGAATAAGTGATAAGCTAAAAGTCATCACTAATTAATGACGGTTAGTGACAACAAGTATTCTTTTGTCACTAATAAATGTATCAATAATGGATTGGGTGATAAGTTTTTCATTTAGAGTTAGTGACAAAAATATTTTTTTCTTGTCATTCACAAAGCTTTTTATTAGAGCTTTTTATTATTGAAGATGTATATATTGTCACTCCATGAAAGCTCTTTGAAATTTTGACATTTGAACGAGTGACAATAGTTTATCTTTGGAATTATGTTGTCACTCAAAATCATATCTCTTAATAGGCATTATTTAGAATAACAACCCAACCGTTGACATGTTGTCGCTGAATTAATTCACCCGCGTTTATATTTTTTAATATATATTTGCGTAATACAGAATCATTAACACACTGTAACTGGAAACAAAAAGAGTTATAGTTCATTTTTATTTTAGTCTAAAATACGCATGAAAATTAAAATGTTATTTACTTTTCCTTTTTTACAACCCATTTTATTTTTCTTACTCTCTCTCTACTTATAACGACTCAACGAGTCCGTCTGATATCACTCAATCGAATGGTTAATTTATAAAATAATAAAATATCGGTTTTATTTTTGACAAAATAAAAATGAATTTCAATAGTAATAGTTTAAAAATATTTAAAATAAACGTCAAAAAATATCTTAGAATAATAAAAAAGATCATCTTATAGAAAAATGTATACTTACGAAAGTATTATAAAACCAACTTCAATGGTATAAAAGTTGGGGAAGTCTTAGATTAGGATTAATTGTGTTGAGTACACATTAGAAACCTCCCTCTCTATCCTTAGATAAAAAATGAGATATGATATTTTGATCTCAACCTTTAGAATAATGGATGGACTACCTGTTGAACATGTGATTGAGTTGAACATATTTTTTTATTTTTAAAAAAATTTAAATAAATAATAATGATCTAAGTTATACAATCACCCTCTCATTAATTTTTTTTTTCATCCAAAACTAAATATCCCCAATTATCCCACCATCCCCAAATTTCCCCAACTATCCCACTACCCAACTCACCGCCCACTACCCACCACCCGTCGCCCGCCGCCGCCTCATTGAGTGGTGGTTGCCATTGGCATGCCACAAGCCCTTTTTTTTTATAGAACTACCTCTGAACCCAAAGACCCTCCGCCCTCTCGCCGTTGATCCCACAACATCAGCGCCGCCTCTCGAAAAACTGATCACGCCTTTGACGAATTTTCCAGATGTGAAATTGGGTTAAGGAAGTGATGATTGAAGTGGATGAAATGGATCACAATAGAGTAATAGAAATGCACAATTACTGCACAAGTGTTTGAGAAGAGAAGATGCTCGTTCAAAATTTTCAAGAAATGGACAAGAAGGATCATTAGATCAGATTTTTTTATCTCTACAGTGAGGTTGCAGCAACAGAGAGTGACATAAGCTTAATCAATCTAGAAGTTTGGGAAAAAGAAAAGTAAAAAAACGAAGAAGAACAATAATTTCTAATAATTGATTTCTAAGACAAAGTTTAAGAATTCCTTTTAACATATGCAGAATGGGAACATACTAAAGAGAATTTGTCAATCTATAATTGACAAATGATTATCTCTAAGATCTCAATTTCATAAAATTGTTCTGTCACTAAATAAAATTAGCGTATCGCATTTTCTTTTTTAATTTGAGGGAAATCTCTTTGTCTTTTTTTTATAATATTAAGAGAGATTCTATTAAATTGCATTTTTGGAATTCCAAATTTTCTTTTTTATTTTACTTTTATTTTAATAGTATTTATCAAGGAGGTGGCCTTGAACACTAACGCCACGTGTCACAATCTTAGAGGGTTCCTTATATATACCCAACTCAATGGGTTCCTAACTTAAGACTAGACCATAAAAGTTTAATCATCATTTTTATGAAAATCGGATAAATGATAAGATACCCAGTTTTTAACAAAATTGTTATGAAATCAACTTTTACAGTGCTAAAGTTTTGAAATGTCAATTTAAATAAAAATATTAAAATCATTCAAGGACATAAACTAATGTACAACAATTCTCCAAAACTATTAGGGTGGGACCGTAAACGTGATGACATATCCGCAACTCGTACAATCATTTCCCAAAATACCTGAAAAGAATGAAACACGGAATGCATAAGTTGATCTTCCCACTTAGGGAGACGGTGGTGCTCAGGTGTGTTGGTGGTGCGTGGATGCAAAATGATGTATGTGAGCATAAATATACGATTCAGTAATTATAACACATAGTAACAAATAAAAACACATTATTGAAGTAACTAAGAGTTTTGATGTCGTCCTCCTCTTACCCTCCAATCCACAGTCAGGAAAAACCAACACTGAACACTCCAAGTAAGGTGCGACCTTACATAACAATAAGCATTAACGTCAAATGTCAGTAATTTGACATTCATTCCCCAAGCATAATCTCCACACTTGGTTTGTGAAGCGGGTCTACGGTGGGTTGAGGTAACCCTCTGGCTCTAACCTTCCAGGTTACCCATAATTTCGCACACCAAGAATAGAGCCCACTAAGTAATAATAAACAGTACAGTACGGTTCGTAACAATCCAGTAACAGAAAATTCGTAAACAACTCAATAACAGTAACAAAACTGTTAAGTATAAAATACCGAGACATTAACATAATAATTTGGCGTGAATAGATGTCCTAGTAGTCGAGTTATTCATAGTATCTTACATCACATGCTCGTTCGTTTAGGGACTAAGTTACAGTTCTCACTCAACCTACTAGCACATTTGGACTAACACGCAGGTAAACACACAACACTCACTTGCGAAGCTTAGTTATGAAAAGTCCACAGATGAAGCGAATCTGAAACCTGAGCAAATATATATGTATACAACTAAGAAATTATCTTATAACCTTACTTCAATATAATTAAAGAAAATAATATGACAAGGATTTTCTAAATTAACACGTCGCACACAAGAACTTAGAACTTACAACATCAACTCCATTTAAGAGAAATCATTTTCAAGCTTTAAGATTTTAGAAACCTAAAAACAACTAACTATAGCAATAATCCATTAGAAATTGAATTGAAACGAGCAAGCACAAAAAGTGTACAATGAAATGGTCAAAATAGAATTTTATTTCATATATAAATCCTTCAAAATTACATACTTTTAAAGAAATAATTTAAATAGAATAATAAAAAGAACACGAAATTTGTAGGGCGTTACACTCCTTGTCTCTTTCTCGTACACGCAAAGCGAAGAAAATTGCTCCTCCACCTCTTCAAAAAGTTGCTTGAAACTCGAAGACATAAAATAATCTAAAGATTGAGGTGTTTTCTCTGTTCTTCTCCAGTTTTTAATTTTTCAATTGAATTATAGGTTTTCTTAGTTCGATCGAACAACTTAATTTGATTGAAGCTTAATACGAACTCGTTGTTAATTTTTCATTTGGTGTATTGGTGTTTTTGGCTCGATCGAACACCTTGGACCTATCTCGTTGTTGGAAAGTAATTTCTCTTCCGCTTGATTTTATGAAACTTAGGTCCAATAAATTTCAGACCTAATAAATTTTGACTTTGTTTCAGCTACATTAAGAATTGGGTTTTTAGTTTGATTTTAGGTCTGATTTTTTGCCTTTTTGTAAATTCTAATTTTAGGTTTAGTTCAGCTCAATCAACTCACAATTTATAAAAGAGGGAAAAACACTTATGATACCAAACTTTATTCCAAAAAACACATTTGGTACCAAGCTTTTTCAAAAAACATATTTCAAACCATGATTCACAAAATCTTGACACATTAAGTTTTGCCGTCAATTTTCGGACGAAATTCAACACGTGCCACTCATGTGCCCGTTGACAATGGGATGGAGAATATGCACGGATTTTAAAGACCCACACATGAACGACACGTGCTAAATTTCATCTGAAATTTGACGGGAAAACTAAATGTGTCAAGATTATATGAATCATGGTATGTAATGTGTT
Source organism: Penstemon newberryi var. newberryi (assembly GCA_030819805.1). Lineage (NCBI taxonomy): Eukaryota > Viridiplantae > Streptophyta > Magnoliopsida > Lamiales > Plantaginaceae > Penstemon > Penstemon newberryi. The sequence goes on from JAUALY010000001.1 coordinate 19,325,229, forward strand.
TTATGAAAAAGCTTGGTACCAAATATGTTTTTTGGACTAAAGTTTGGTATCAAAAGTGTTTTTCCCTCATTTATAAAAACCCTGACATACATTCTAATTACCAAAACTTTCCCAACTGTTTCAAAAATTACCAAGACACCCTCTCAGGTAAAATCATACTACAAAAATACCCCTTACGGCGTTGATTTCATAAGGTTTTTTTACGACGTCATCAATTTTTGTTAATGTTTTTTCAAATTTGTCCATCGGTCAACTCGGGGTTCAATGTAATGTTCTAAATACACTAGGGGTTGTTGTTATTATAAATATTTGATTTTTTTAATAAAAATAAAATAATAAATTGCATTAAAAGATATTTTTTTTTTCAAATACAATAATAAAATTAATTCCAAAATTGCAATAAAGATAAAAAAAATTTCTTACAATAACATTATTCAATTAATTTCTATAATATAAAGTAACTTATATAATAAAACGATTCATAACTTAAATCGATAAATATTAAATTTCAATAACACAAAATAATTCAATTAATTTACACAATAACTTCTATAAAATAAAAAATTTCAAATCAATAATTAAATTTACAATAACACCATTTAATAAAAAGAAAAACCATCTAAAATTTTCTATTGAATTAATTAATTAATAAATATATATAATTAAAAATTTTAATAAATAAAATGAATATATAAAATTAATAAATGAAAATTTAAAAAAAAAAAATCAAAAGCAGTCCTCCCCGAACACCTCCTTCTCGCCATTGATGGAGCTTGGAGCATGGGTTTTCTTCAAACCTTCACAAGCACGAAGAGACTGGTGGCAAAAGAACCGTCATACCCAGGGGATTCGACGGTAGAAAGAATAGACGATGGTCGATCTCCCTTACCGGCGGTGAAGATTTGAAGAAAACATGACAAAATTTTCGATCTGAAAATTCGCCTACGGGAACCACATGAGCACCTCCTGCTAATCAGCTTATTTCAGCATAATTTAAGAGAAGTATAAGTTGAAGCAAATGTTGCATATACTAAACACAACGTTCAGACAGAAAAATATTTGAATCACTTTATAAAAAGTTTGCAAACACTACCTTAATAGTTTTGATATAAAAAATATGTGGGACTTTTAATTTCAACAATTTAAGAGAGGAGAGAGAAAAAAAAACAAATTTTAGGATTTTTATTTTCAAATTGTGGCTATTCAATAGGTTTCTTAATCCATGTGTCATCACTATCAAAAACAACAAATAATACGAAATAGAGGGAGTAAATGAACAATATACTCTCATTATAGGCTCAATTAAAATCCAATATAAACTGAAAATTGCTCTAAATTAAAATCAAGTTTACATACAAACTCATTAATAAATTGAACTAAATGTAAACATTATGTACGTAATATATTCTGCTCTACTCATCCCATTTATAAGCATCACCCTGCCTCCTAACACATTTATAAACAAAAAAAATCTCACAAGTCATTTGCCAAATTTAAACCAAACCATAACATTTTCAATAACCAAGATGATTGCAATAGTTTAATCTAAAAAAGGTAAAACCTTACTCCATAACACACCAATATCTTAGTCTGTACATCAGAATCTAAATGAGAGACACTAACATAAAAACTAAAAGAAAGCAAGAAAAAAAAAAACAATATCTAACAATTATGAAAAAACATATATATATATATATATATATATAACAACATAAGAACAATTAATAATCTCAGTGCAAGGGACAACCATCCACAGCAACACCTCTAGCAGTAGGACATGAAGCCAATTCACAATGCTCCCCATTAGAACCCCACCAATTAAGACCAATATTCTCAATTCCAAGTGAAAAGTACAAAACTACCCCCATAAATGCAAGTCCAGCATCCAATGCAGCTGAAAGAACATAGTTATACCTCTGCCACCAATTCTTTCTGTACTTAAAAACAAAGTAATTGAAAACTGTTCCAACCAATATCCAGCTATTGAAATTCAAAGTCGTGGCTGGTAGCATCGCCGCAGTTGCTCCAAGAAGAACGGGAAAGTTTATTAGTTTGATCCATTTCTTGCTAGGAAACATTTTGTGTAGGATCCACACGAGTATTGGGGCCACAGCTCCGCCAAGAAAACACCAGTTAAGGGCACTATATTTTCCGAGCGAACCGAAGATTCGTTTGGGCCCCACTAGACCCCAAAGAACGGAGGCGTCGTAGAATACACGGTCACTTGGACATGTCCAAGGACTACTTGGAGGAAGTAATTGATCTTGGCATATGTTTTCGATGCTTGTTAGTAGATACCATGCTACACCAATGTTAATTGTTCCAGCAATTATGGTGCCAATAAACTGCAGTTGCAATTTGAATCCAAAATTAAACTAGTTAGGTTATATAACTGCATATATAACACATGCATGAAACATTGTGTTCATTATTTTAATTGACATATATACTTATCACACATGTTAAATTAAATGTTCAATTAATACTCATCCATAAGTATCATATATACTAACTTATTGCATTATTATTTGTAGAACTGATTTGACAAATTGATTATTTTCGTAATTTGTAGCTAGTGTAACACTTGATTATTTCTTTAGGACCAAATTTCTAATTTCGTAACATGCGGAACTAAAAGTGCTAAGGGTAAGTTCTCTGAGACTAAAAATGCAATTTTCCTTTGAAAGACTTACACTAGCTAAACTAATATATGTAATGACAACACAATGAAGATCGTGTAATTGTATGTCAATTTATATGAAATATGGGTCATGTATATGAAAAATTAAAACACGAGGGGGCATTTTGCAAATAATGTAAATTATATATATAGCAAAAAAGTACCTGAACAACGAACATTGATCTTGGTGGAATTTTCATGTAGTGTCCCAACTTGAAATCATTAAGAAAAGAAATTGCTTGGGACATACTCATATACCCATAAGTTTTGAAGCAAACGTTAGCGATAGGCCTTCCTGGATATATTATTCCCATGACGTATTCTGTGATAACATTAAGTCCTGGTGTCTACAAGTATATCAAAAATAAATTAATTCACTATTAGAAAATATCTATTATATTATTAAAATGAATAATGAAACAAATTAATTATACTATATATCTATGTATATATATGTACCTGATTTGTAGTGGCTGTAATTATGCTTATAGGGAGTGTAAATATAAATGCTAGACCTGCTGAAAGTATGAGACCCCACCATGGCAATTGGACCTCATTTTTCATGAAGATGCAAAGGGCTAGAGACAGAACCAATGAGAACAAAAGCAGCAAGTGGAACCACCAATTTGGAATGTCTTTGTATTTCTTCATAAGTCTTGTGTGAATATCTTGCTTTCCTCTGTGCGAAGATCGATATCGGGCAAGAATTTCCCTGATTTAAAATGTATTGCGCGTAAAGATTTATATCACCAACAACCTTAATGAGACCCAATCAAATTTGGACGTATGTCCATGTTACAATCCCACAACTGATGTACAATCCTAGTTTACCATCTGAAATACACAATTTACCCTTATTCTTTATACCCTTATTCTTTATTTTGCCAAAATACCAATATAACCTTTTATTTAAAAAAAAATAATAATAGAAAAACTGAGACAAAGCCGCCGCCCCCTACCCACCAGGCTGTCGCCGGCCTGGTGTCCGGGGAAGGGGGCTTACGATGATGGTGGGATTTGGGGTGGGTGGCGGGTTGGGATTTTTTCCCAAAATAAAGGGAGTATCGGGAAAATGAGCAGAGAGGGAGAGGGAGAAGGGTGGTGTGGGTTAGGGTTTAGAAAGGGGTTCGGGTTAGGAGAGAAATTGGGGGAGAAGAAATGGGAGGGACATTAATTCTATTAAAAGCGATTATTTTGTTGTCTTTATTTAAGGGTAATAATGTAACATTACTATTTATAATGTATTAATTATTAATTGTTTGGGTGTAATACACAAAATGTGAGGTTGTACACAATCAAATGACAAGATAAAATCTTTTTTGTTTAAGGTTGGGATTGATTTGTTGTGGTGACTCAACTCTTACCCAAGAGTACCGACAATAGAATCCCCCAAGTTAGAGATCAATGTAATGTTTTTAAATAGTTCAATCTAGGAAAAATCGTTCAAACTATGCCTGCAATATCATCCTATGTAGAACTAAACATTTCATGGGAACATAACATAAACTTTATGGGTCTACGATATTTTAATGATAGATAGATAGAGTTGCATACTATATATATGCCTACTACAAATAAATAAAAGAAAATAATTTTTGTGTGATAAAATTGAAAAACTTACTTTCCATTAAACAAGGCCACATGAGTGAGAGTAGCCACCACGGTCGCAAAATTAAGGGCATAAGATAGAACAAAAAAGATACTCAAATGAATCCTCCCGTGCCTCTCATACGCCGGCAAGTCAATCTCAAACTTATCGTTCACAATAGACGACACATCATACACATTTCCGTGGCCATCGAACAAATGCGACGAAAACAATGGAAATGTTTTAGCGCCGTAAAGGTTGAGGCCCCAATACGCAACCGGAATCAGTATATACACCATGGCAAAATATCCAACGGAAATGTTAAATATTGCAAAGAATGGAGTGACAAGTGGACTTCCGAGATATGAGGCTACAACGGACCAATCAAAGGTGAATGAACCGATTCCGAGTCCTTCCATGCCCGACCCAATTTGTTGGGCGGTTACGGATTTCGGAAAGGCTAAGCAGAGTATAGAGAGGTTTGATAGTGTGGGGATGAGGTAGCCAGGGAAAATGTACCAAGTGAAACTGCATGTTAATGCAATTAGAAAGAATCTTGCTTTAGAGTTTCTAGAGTTTTCCTTTTCATGGAGTGCCCTGCAAATAGAAAAGTAGAAATAATTACTAGTATTAATTATTTTTTTGTAAATGCTAAACCTTATAGATTATAACAACAATGTAATTTAAATTTCAAATTAAATAGCAGTTCAAGTGTCACGTTTTGAATGACAATACATTGAGCTATTATTGATATACAACATGCCAACAATTTCCCACTACAATAGTGACAATGGTTCTGATACCAATTAATTTTAGTTTCCTAAGATTTTTATCTATTCAGATTAAAGATTAAAGAATACAATGGTACCTATCAAAGTTGAAAGTAGCATATTAGACAATACATAAGTTTTTTTGTTTAAAGACACCAATTGGTATAAGATACATTAAATGTTTCCAAATTTGTAATAGCTATTATTATAATTATTCAAATAAATAATATAAATATTATCATTTGAAAATTAAGTCAACTTCATATAATAACTGAATCGTATATATATCATTCCTATCCCGATTTACCTTTTAGGAAAAATCTTATCCCCACACCACATTATTATTTATTACTCAAATGGATAGCTATAGAAATTTATTGTTTCCACTAAAGGTCATTTGGCAACATGTGACCCCAAATAATTATAGAGTAACTTTGCAAATAAGAGAGTAAATTTGGAAAAATACAAAATAGATAATTAATATAATTATTTTTGTTTTAAATAGCTATTATGGAAATGGCTATATAATATTAGCCAAAAGAATATTACCTAAAGAGAGAAACTTGGACAAGACTGCCTGGCCACCACATTTCTGCAGGCTGCACCACATATTTTCTCAGAATCCCAGCCCATCCATATCCCAAAACCTGCTCCAAATTAAATTATCAACGAGGATTAATAGGAATTTAATTTACCTTCCTATAAAATTCAACACAGACAATTTACTTTCTTATGATCCCTCTTATATTTAAAAAAGAGGTCCATCGGCTTTTAAACACTAATTAATTCGTGTTAAGATTAAAAAAAAAACCCTTTTATAGTACTTATTAAATAAATTGCTCGCTAGATATATCTCAACCAAGTAATTAAATTGTTAAAAAAATAAGGGGATGTAACAAGGTTATAATTGTCTATTCAGAAAAAAAATAGTCTCGATTCAGAATAAAATAGACCAATGAGGAGGCCCATTTATTTTAATTTCTTGAGGAATAATCTACATATATTTCGTTGAAGGTGTATGTTATTTCCGAAAAAAATTGAAAAAAAGTTACTGAATTAACAAAAATAATAGAGTTTAAGGTAAACATGCAAATAATTTCGGAATTACACATTATTTTCGTTTCCGTTACTTTTCGATCGATGTTTTCGACGGAAAAGATGAAAATTTTAATCCTATATGTATAATTTTTTTTAGAGACCTAATATAAGTTGCGAAAAGCCGTAATCCAAAATATAATCTATAATTTGTTGAAATTGACAAAATTAAAAGAAATAGTGATGAACCAACCTGAGTGGTGATAACAAGAATCCAACTAGCCAAAAAAGAGATTTTCCTCTTATAAAAGGCCTTAATAATATCAACAATACCAACCGCATAAGCCGACCCATTACCAAACGCCCCCCCGGCATTAGCAAAAATCGAAATCAACACATGCTCTTTCATGTTAAACGGCCCTGGATTGAGCGAGAATTCCCTGGATCCAAATCCGGGCAGTCGAAACTTGGTTTTGGGCAGCGCAGTCGCCATGAATCTGCCCACGGGCAGCGTGGCTATTTGAACAGATATCATGGATATTATTAGAGGCTCCGTTCTGTAACTAAAGAATGTATTTAGAAAAGATAAAAGCACGCAAGACAAAATCCCAAGAAACCACATTCGGAATGTCCAAACAGGTAGGTTCGGATCGTCTGAGATAGGCACAGTGAGCCGGACTTGTTCTATTGGAGAAACTTCTTCTTCTCCTTCATCTTCATTGATTTCTTGGGCTTTGTTTGGCGGGTGGACCTTCTCGGTGTCGCTTTCCAAGGAAGCCATGGAAAAGTTGATGGAAGCTGGGTACTTTTGTGAGAAAATTAAAGATTTGTTTGAGGATACAAATAACTTACTTGGAAAATATATACTAGTATTTTAGTAGGACTCTAATAGTTAGAGATACGAGGAATTTGTTACCCCATTCGTTTCAAATTAATTGGCACATTTGGAATATACATGTGTATAATAATATAATTCTTTTAATTTCCTTGTGTTACATACTTAAATTATGTTTATCTGTATTATTCCAAAAGATTGGGAAGATTCATGCAACTTTTTGTTTTTGTGTCTATCAGAAATCTGAACGTGAGTTATTTTTTGAGTATATTGAAATCTGAAAAGAGGATTTTAATTTATTGAAATGTCAAAAAATCACTAATGCTTTGCTTAATTAGCCCATACCCCCTTTATTATTTTTATTTATTAGCAAAAACTTCTCTTATGCTATTTTTCATTTTGGATGAAAAATGTCAATTATGTATTAACACCCTTATTTTACCTAAAAGCTTGACAATATATAATGTATTCACCTGTTAATTAACTTTGAAAATTGGCAATGGTCTATTTGCTCACTTAGCTTAATAATTGATAATAACCTCCTGTTGACTAATGAAGAAATTTCAAATGAGGTTTTTCTGCTACTAAAAAAATCCAGGGGTGATTTTTGGTAATAAAATTTACATAGGGGTTTTTGTCAATTAAATAAAGCACAGGAGGTACTTTTGCATTTAGATCGTAAATAAATATGTAATTGTGGTTGGATGAATTTATTTATTAGCAGACTGGAATTGAAATTTTTTTCTTTTAATAGAGAAAAACATTTAATTTGCTTAGATGTCATCAGCTGTAACTATAAGAATCCTTGGCGTAGAGGGTTTTTCTTTCTATATTATCTCCAGTCATTCATGAAAGCATTAATTCTACAACTTTGACTGTAGGAAGAATTCAAGTGGTTTTGATTTTTGTGTCCTATATAACTAGAAAAACTTTGATTGGTCATAAAAAATTTAATGCTACGCAGTAATATTAATTTGTGCTTATAAAATTTGGTTAGTAAGTAAGCTTATTAATTGATACTTTTTTGTTTAGGTCCTTATTAATTGATACTAGCATATATATTCCAGTACTATGAAAGATTATTTAAATTAATTCAAATTCTATTTTATAATGCATCCTACAATTTTTGCACCTTAAAAAGGGTTACATTAATATTTCCCAATAAACTAAAATTTTATTAGTGATGTAACTAAAATAGCTTTGGATTTCAAATGGTAATTATGGTTAATCATGTGTGCTTAAAACACAATATATTGAAACGTTATAATTTTGTCAGTGATGTTGATAATTAGAGGAAAAAAGTACTTTAAATTAAGAATATAGCATTTTGAAATTCTTTTGAGTACTAAATTAAATGTTTATAGTTCAAATTTTCTCGCACAAATACAATTTTTCAGTCATTTTCTTTATTAGAAAATCATATAATAATCCTTACAAATGTTACTTTAGTAACTGTAATTGTTAATATTGCAATTCAGTTGAGAATACATTTTTTCTTGAGATAAGCAAATTCTTAGGTAACAAAATATACTTTTTTTAGTAGAAAAATACTCCATGTTAGAGACTAAACGTTCCATATGAATTGAGTATCAAGATTAAATACTTTTTATAAGGCCTTGAACAATTCTTACATTTTAAACTAATTTTATAGATGAGTTAGACACAAATCATTTAACAATAAATTTAGTCCAATTCATATATATATATATATATAATAACAAATTCATAAGGCCTCTATTGTTTCAAATATAATGTTTTCTTTCAAATTTCAAGTACAACTTCGTTGAACTCATTCCCCTTCCAATTACCTTTTCACAATCCCTTTAATTTTTCAAATCGACTCCTTGGATATTATGGTTGGGTAATTTGTAAATATTGTTGTGATGTTAAGCTTTTTCAAGTGACTTAAAAAATGTACATAATTTATACGTGAATTTGTAATTAAGAAATTAAAGATGTCCACAATATTGCAAATGGTATATATGTGCACATTACGTGGACAAACTTCTCTCTTGACATCAATAAGTGATTGGTTTATTGGAATAGATTAGTACCATAAAGTGACAACCCCAAATTGATATTCTTATTTGGAGCAGAGGTTTTCATTTAATATGTCTGACGCGTTTCGAAAAGGATTAAGGAAAAAAAAATTCACATGGCATGAACTAGTCTATTCTCGTCTTTCACCATCAAACACTCATTGAAGCTGAGTCCTTATATATAAACTTTTAAAATGTGATTCTATCTTTATTGGATAAACTTAAAATGAAAAGTTATAGTATGAAAATATAAATTTATTTAAACTAAATTTATATGCGATTCAATTGAAGTTTGTTGAAGCTCGATGTATTAAAAACATGAAGGAAGTCGAAATATAATCTCAAAATTAATAAAAAAAATTGGACAATTTATTTATTTAGTATTTAAATATTCATGAATCACTCACAAGTTATAATCGATCATTCCAACTTATTATAGGAAAGGATGATAACAAGTCATAAATCAATCCACTTGTCATATTCATAGGGTGATAGGGACCGTCGAGGATGACTTGGAAATAGACAACAACGACTAAATCACATTTTGGTCCTCCAGATATAAAGTGTTTTAAATTTATATTCTCTTAGCAAAAAAATTACACTTAAGTCCTTTTTATATAAAATATTTACACTTACATCCCTCTTACTAAAAAAATTATACTTGAGTCCCTCTTATATAAAATGTGTTACATCGATTAAATTTCAAGCATTTGTCTGGCCAAATTATGATTAAATGTATTGCACCGATTAAGTCAAAATATTATAACGCATAAAAAAACCCGAAAATACCCTTATTAAAAGTCACGTGACTTGCAAATGATTGAATTTTTGCCAAAAAAGTGTCGAAAAATTGATCGGTATAACACATTTTATATTAGAGGGACTTAAGTGTAAATTCTTTGATAAGAGGAATACAAGTGTAAAATATGTTATATAAGAGGGACTTAAGTGTAAATTCTTTGATAAAAAGATCTATGTGTAAAATACTTTATATTTAGAGGACCATAAATGTGATTTAGCTATTACGTGTAAAATCGGGCCAAAATTCATCTACACACCCTTAAATCTCAACCATTAAGATCAACGCTTATACAAATTAATTTCAGTAAAATCAGTTCCTGTACAAAATTGAACCAAACTCGCCCAAATTAAATTGATGCTTTTAATTGCACAAAATTGGAATTAATCAAATTAAATTAAAAACAACCAAGCCAGAAAGCTTAATTAATAACAAATTTGTGTATGAATCCACAATATATCTAAATCATAAAAACGAGCACAATTAACTATAAGACCAATCAATAGAAGAAGAAGTGATTCCACCATATGTAGCACCCAAATTAGCAAGTATAGAAATCATTGCATATTCTCTCATGCTAAATGGACCAGGATTTAATGAAAATTCCAATCTAATTGCACCAAAATAAACTCTCCTTTTTGGAGCTACTTTTCCCATGATGCAACCCAAAATACATAATACCAAAAGCGTTAATGCCGAAGCCATGAAGCATTCAATTGTTTGGGTGAAAAAATATTTGTTGAGAATTAATAAGAAAATAGATGATAATGAACCTAGAAACATTACACGAGATGTCCAAATGGGAGTTTGGTCATCTTCCTCCTCGTCGTCATCATCATCATCATCATCATCATCGTACATTTCTTGTCGTAATTGCCGGAGAGCCGCCAATTGTGCCGCCACATTGGCAGCGCTCCGAGGGGCTCTTCTTCTATATGCGACGTCGCGCATACGGATGCACATGAGAGGAGCTAGAGGGCCGGGGTTGTACGTGACTATATTATATGTATATATACATATTGGATTGGAGTATGTATCATGTATTTTTATGGTTAAAAGAAGAATTGGAAAAATATGACGGAATGAAATATGATTTTAGAGATTAAATGTATATGTATGTTGCATGTAAATGTGCATATATTGAATTGAAGGGTATCCTCCATGAATAACGTTGAGAAGTTCTTCTACGCATCCCTTTTTGCTAAAAATAGAATGAACAGAAAATAATAGTAAAAATGTTTGTGAATTGACAACTGTCCGGATTAAATGCCATGACTTGTGGTATATTTGGATCTTCATTCTTATACTTGATCACCATATGTCTTGAACATGTATGATTAATTAAGGTTGCAATTGGATTTATGGGACGGGTCGGATTTCATTTTTCTCTTCTATTTTTGGCTTTGGTCGATCTGATGAACAGGAAAATGGTATGATAATGTGGGACAAATCACAAATCCACTTGTGAATACTATTTTTTATTTGGCTGATTCAGTAGGATCTAAATTGATTTGCACTTATTTTAATATGTATACACAAATATAAGCATTATGTATTCCTAAACCAAAATGTTAATATGGGAGTACCTATTTTACTAATTCTAGCCCATAGCAATTTTGGTATTTTGGTTGCACCAAAATAATCCATAATACAAGAGATAACACACGTAGAGAGTCTTTAACATACAAAAAATATTGTAACTATGTGAGTTTGTCTTAAGCATAGCTAAGCGATCTCTTCAATCTCGAAATACCACAAAAATAACTGCAAATTGTTTTCAGTCGATCAACAATGTCGGATTAGTTTTGGAAACACCGAAAAACCAGTCCTCATTTCAAATTATTTTTTGTAGTCGAAATAAATGAACCTTTTTCCGATTCAAAATGCCCGAAACAACCCTCCAACCTAAAAATGTCTACCCTACCCACCAATTTCGGGATATACATCTAGACCGCTCTCTGCACCCCTATCTCGTTTATTTAACCACAGTTCTTATTTCTATGCGTCGTTGCAATGTAGTTTGCTCGTCATTTCTTCTACATTGTTCGAGCAAAGATTCTTATCTACTTGCAAGCTACTAATTAATGACCTCTAATATTTCTGTAATAATGACACATAAGAGAGTATGCAAGAACATATAACTGATTGAAGGAAAAATGCTACACACATCATCTAATATTCCAAGGGAAACTTATTACAAGTGGAATTCAAATAGGAAAAAAGATTAACCAATCCAACATTTTTGTACTTGACCAACCATCAAGAGAAGCAATAAAAGAAAAAAAAAGTGACTAAAATACAGGGCATCCGTCGACTATAATACCCTTAGCAGTAGGACAAGTAGCCAAATCGCAATGCTCGTGATCCTTATTACCCCACCATATGATCTTCTTTTCCTCGATTCCCACAGAAAAGTAAAGCAACACAGTCATGAAAGCAACACCTGCATCTAATGCTGCTGACAGTATGTAGTTATACCTCTGCCACCAATTTTTCCGGTATCTAAACACGAAAAAATTGAAAATTGTTCCGAAAAGAATCCAAGAATTGTAGTTTATAGCAGCGGCAGGTGGTATATTAGCAGTTGCTCCAAGTAGTACAGGCAAGTTAATGAGAGGAATCCAATGGTGTTTGGGGAATGCCTTGTGGAAGCCCCAAACAACAACTGGTCCTAATAGTCCAACGAGAAAGAACCAGTTCAGTTGTGGATAGTTACCTTCTTTTCCAAATATTCTCTTTGGACTCACCAGACCCCATATTACGGATGCATCAAAGAAGGTGTGATCGTTAGGGCATGTCCATGGACTGTCTGAAAGTTTGTCCGGGTGGCATATGTTCTTGATTGAGTGTAAAAGCCACCATGCCACGCTCATGTTCACAGTACCAGCAACCATCGTTCCAATGAACTGTAACATAAAGGGAAAATATCGATGTTAAAACCATGGCTTATAACTATAAGTAATAAAATCAAGAAGAAGAAGAAGAATATTTTCATTTTGCGAGTTCTGTATAGTTATCAGAGTTGGCTCATGCCCTACGCAAATTAGGTGATTGCATGGGGTCCATAGTTTAGAAAAATTCATAATCCTATAAACAAGAGGTTATTTAAGTCATTTTATCTTAGTAAATAGTATTTAATTTATTTTTCTAAAATATAAATGATATTTAACAGAATTATTTACCCATTCATATTCAAGACCTTCCTTTTGTGGCATAGTTAGTAATAAAAGATTATCCCTACATTATAGCTATCGATGATGTTGATCACCTAAAATCACACTATACTAAATGAAGTTTTTCCAAAATTAAAATAAAAAACAGACTTACGATCGACTTTTTCACAAAGAAGATTAAGTGAATTTGTCATTTTTCAGTTTTATATAATTTTTTTATAACATACCATATTTTAAATCTCATAAAGCTCCCAAAAAGAGTAGGATCTCCATTGTATGTGTGTCTTGACAGGAGGGAAGGGTTAATTACCTGGACAAGGAACATTGATCTTGGAGGAATCTTCATATAATGACCAAGTTTGAAATCACTAAGAAAAGCAATTGCTTGGCTCATGCTCATGTAACCATATACTTTAAAGCAAACATTAGCTATAGGTCGTCCAGGATATATAACTCCCATAAGATACTCTGTAATTATATTCAGTCCTGGTGTCTGTGAAAATATTAGAGAACATTTCAATCAAATTCTTTACCTCTCAAAATCCTCTTTTCATGACAAGAGTTGAACAAAATGAAGAAATGAAGCCAATTCTTTTGGAAAAATAATTACCTGATTTGTGGTTGCTGTAATAATGCTGATAGGAAGAGTAAATGAGAAAGCAAGGAAAGAACCAAGAATAAGTCCCCAGAAAGGCATTTGTACTTCGTTATTTAGGAAGATGCAGAGAGCAAGTGACACAACCAGTGTTACCCCAAGAAGGATATAGAACCACCATGAAGGTATATCTTTATAGTTTTTCATTAATCTAGTGTGAATATCAGCCTTGGGCTTTGAAGATGCCATGTAGCGATCATAAATCTCCCTGTAATGTGATCATAAAAAATGAATCAAGCTAATAAATCTCCATGTAATGTGATCATAAACAATGAATCAAGCTAATACTCTAGCAGTTTACACACCTTGAGGTATTTTTCAAGAGTGCGACTTAACAATATCGATTACCAACAGTTTTAAACAAGATATACATGGGTGTCTTGTGCCTGCCTTGGAATTAACACTAATTCTTTTGAATTGAACACTTCTCTTCAGTCATTCTTTATGTTGAATATTTAACTTCTACGATCTTGTAATCAATTCAAAAACTGATAATTAACATGCACTTGCAATAATCTAAACAAGACCAGAGGCAGGGTCAGTCCAGGCACTAGTTAACTTAAGTACTTGTTTAGATAAGCTCTTATTCTAGAAGGTCCCCAAAATTTAAAAAATGAGAAAGGTAGATTAGTGTTATCTTAATAGATGACATGATTTTTCAACCTATAATAGTTGATACCGCTAAATGAATTCCAGAATTTTAGCTCATAAAGTCAACAAAACAAAAAGAACATCAATGGAAAGGGCAGTAAAATTATGTACCATCTTCTTATTCTCAAACTATTTTATAACCATATTTACTGCACAAAATATCTTATAACTCTAGATATTACGGCAATTTCTCCCAGAGACCTCTGGTTTGATTCTGTTTAGTGAAAAAAAAAAAAAAAGAAAAAAAAATCGAACATTGGGTTTCATCCTATCCTATAAACTATTAGTAAATCCTACGACATACCAAGTGGTCATGACTCGTCACAAAACTAAATTCAACAAAAATGAATTTGCTGAAGTCATTTCTACAAACTAATTTTTTGTTATACTACCTATCTACTAACAATAAAACAAGATAATTATTAAAAAAAAACAAGATACAGAATAAGAATTATAAGTACCTTCCATAGAACAAAGCAACATGAGTAACAGTAGCTGCAATAGTAGCAAATCCAAATCCATAAGCAAGCGAAAAAATGGTGCTCAAATTAATCCTCCCCTGCTTCTGATACTGCTCCAAATCAAGCTCAAAATTTTGATTAACAATAGCTGTAATATCATACTCCTGACCATTATCAGTAAACAAATCTAAAGAATACAGCGGAAATGTTTTCGCATTGTAAACATTCAATCCCCAATACGATATTGGAATCACAATATACATAATCATGACATAACCGACGAAAACATTTGCAATGGCGAAGAAAGGAGATATTAAAGGGCTGAACAGGAACGAAGCTACTGCGGACCAGTCTAGGGTTAGGGCTCCGAGTCCGAGTCCGTTTAAACCCGACCCGATCTGTTGGGCGGTGACGGAGTGAGGAAATACCCAACAAACCCATGAAATGCTCTGTAGTGTTTGAAAGAGGTAACCGGGAAATATGTACCATAGAAAGCTTGAAGTTAGAGCGATGATGAAGAACTTTGCGCGTGACATTTGGCGCTTTCCATTCGGATTCTCGTCGCCATTTCCGTTATCTTTTTCGTGAAGAGTCCTGTAAAAGTAACAATTTTGAGGAAATCGCTGTTGAGATTCGGTTTAACCGTTCTTTTTTGGATTTAATACAATATCAACTTACAAAATTTCTAATAATATTCATTTTTCTAAAAAAAATTTGCTCAAGTTGAATTTTCATTTAATTTAGCTTATATGTTCAAACTTTCTTAATAATGTTCATATTCTTAAATGAAAATATGTTAACAATGAAGTTATGAATGAATGTTGAGTACTAAAATGTGTTTTTGTTATGCGGTGGTAATATATTATTAATATTACTTATCTTTATGTCTGTCGCAGGGACTGATCCGGGATTCATGAGTCGAGGGGGCCGAAACATATTATTAATAAAAATTATATATTTAAATAATAATATTCAATCTATTTTCGACTACATAAAAATAATTTTTCTTCCTACATTGAATTTAGGAAGAATATTGTGTAAGGTCTCTGATTTAATTTTCATAAAATTATATCAAGATTTTCAATTGAACGTTATAGTTATTTGGTTAAGATAAAAATATTAACTAAATCTCGATAATTATATTGTGTGTATAATTAATTTTTTGCAATTGGACTTTTAAAGAGACAACAAAAATGCAAATAA